>CM020028.1:42460549-45440818 GCA_009769605.1 Bucorvus abyssinicus
GGGTTGGAGGCTGGCAAGGGGTGGGAGGCCCAGAAGGTGTGGGAGGCTGGGAGTAGAGGGTGAGGAGGTGGGAGGCCGAGAAGGGGTGGGAGGCTGGGAGTAGAGGCTGAGGTGTTGGAGGCCCGGAAGGGGTGGGAGGCTGGGGGTAGAGGTCGAGGGGTGGGAGGCCCAGAAGTTGTGGGAGGCTGGGATTAGAGGCTGAGGGGGTGGGAGGCCTAAAAGGGTGGGAGGCCGAGAAGGGGTGGGAGGCTGGGGGTAGAGGCCAAGGGGTGGGAGGCCCGGAAGGGGTGGGAGGCTGGAGTAGAGGCTGAGCAGGTGGGAGGCCTAGACGGGGTGGGAGGCCGGCAAGGGATGGGAGGCCCAGAAGGTGTGGGAGGCTGGAGGTAGAGGCTGAGTAGGTGGGAGGCCAAGAAGGGGTGGGAGGCTGCGGGTAGAGGCCGAGAGGTGGGAAGCCCAGAAGGTGTGGGAGGCTGGGAGTACAGACTGAGGAGGTGGGAGGCCGAGAAAGGGTGGGAGGCTGGGAGTAGAGGCTGAGGAGGTGGGAGGCCGTGAAGGGGTGGGAGGCCCGAGAAGGGTTGGGAGGCCGAGAAAGGGTGGGAGGCTGGGGGTAGAGACCGAGGGGTGGGAAGCCCAGAAGGTGGGAGGCCCAGAAGGTGTGGGAGGCTAGAGGTAGAGGCTGAGTAGGTGGGAGGCCGAGAAAGGGTGGGAGGCTGGGAGTAGAGGATGAGGAGGTGGGAGGCCGAGAAGGGGTGGGAGGCCGGCAATGTGTGGGAGGCCCAGAAGGGGTGGGAGGCTGCGGGTAGAGGCCGAGGGGTGGGAGGCTCTGAAGATTTGGGAGGCCCAGAAGGTGTGGGAGGCTGGGGGTAAAGACTGAGGAGGTGGGAGGACGAGAAAGGGTGGGAGGCCAGCAAGGGGTGGGAGGCCCAGAAAGTGTGGGAGGCTGGGAGTAGAGGCTGAGGAGGTGGGAGGCCATGAAGGGGTGGGAGGCCGAGAAGGGGTGGGAGGCTGGGGGTAGAAGCCAAGGGGTGGGAGGCTGAGGAGGTGGGAGGACCAGAAGGGGTGGGAGGCTGGGGGTAGAGGCTGAGGTGTTGGAGGCCCGGAAGTGGTGGGAGGCTGGGGGTAGAGGCCGAGGGGTGGGAGGCCGGAAGGGGTGGGAGGTTGGGGGTAGAGGCCAAGGGGTGGGAGGCCCGGAAGGGGTGGGAGGCTGGAGTAGAGGCTGAGGAGGTGGGAGGCCGAGAAGGGTTGGGAGGCCGGCAAGGGGTGGGAGGCCCAGAAGGTTTGGGAGGCTGAGAGTAGAGGCTGAGCAGATGGGAGGCCAAGAAGGGGTTGGAGGCCGGCAAGGGGTGGGAGGCCCAGAAGGTGTGGGAGGCTGGGAGTAGAGGCTGAGGAGGTGGGAGGACCAGAAGGGGTGGGAGGCTGGGGGTAGAGGCTGAGGTGTTGGAGGCCCAGAAGGGGTGGGAGGCTGGGGGTAGAGGCCGAGGGGTGGGAGGCCCGGAAGGGGTGGGAGGCTGGGAGTAGAGGCTGAGCAGGTGGGAGGCCGAGAAGGGGTGGGAGGCTGGAGGTAGACGCTGAGTAGGTGGGAGGCCAAGAAGGGGTGGGAGGCTGGGGGTAGAGGTTGAGGACGTGGGAGGCCAAGAAGGGGTGGGAGGCTGGGGGTAGAGGCTGAGGAGGTGGGAGGCCAAGAAGGGGTGGGAGGCTGGGGTAGAGGCTGAGGAGGTGGGAGGCTGAGAAGGAGTGGGAGGCTGGGAGTAGAGGCTGAGGAGGTGTGAGGCCAAGAAGGGGTGGGAGGCTGGGGGTAGAGGCTGAGTAGGTGGGAGGCCAAGAAGGGGTGGGAGGCTGGGGAAGAGGCCGAGGGGTGGGAGGCCCAGAAGTTGTGGGAGGCTGGGATTAGAGGCTGAGGGGGTGGGAGGCCGAAAAGTGGTGGGAAGCCGAGAAGGGGTGGGAGGCTGAGAAGGGGTGGGAGGCCGAGAAAGGGTGGGAGGCTGGGGGTAGAGGCCAAGGGGTGGGAGGCTGAGGAGGTGGGAGGCCCAGAAGGGGTGGGAGGCTGGGGTTAGAGGTCGAGGGTTGGGAGGCCGAGAAGGGGTGGGAGGCTGGGAGTAGAGGCTGAGGGGGTGGGAGGCCGAGAAGGGGTGGGAGGCTGGCAAGTGGTGGGAGGCCCAGGAGATGTGGGAGGCTGAGAGTAGAGGCTGAACAGGTGGGAGGCCAAGAAGGGGTTGGAGGCCGGCAAGGGGTGGGAGGCCCAGAAGGTGTGGGAGGCTGGGAGTAGAGGGTGAGGAGGTGGGAGGCCGAGAAGGGGTGGGAGGCTGGCAAGGGGAGGGAGGCTGGCATGGGTGGGAGGCCCAGAAGGGGTGGGAGGCTGCGGGTAGAGGCCAAGCGGTGGGAGGCTCTGAAGTTGTGGGAGGCCCAGAAGGTGTGGGAGGCTGGGAGTAGAGGCTGAGGAGGTGGGAGGCCAAGAAGGGGTTGGAGGTCGGCAAGGGGTGGGAGGCCCAGAAGGTGTGGGAGGCTGGGAGTAGAGGGTGAGGAGGTGGGAGGCTGAGAAGGGGTGGGAGGCCGGCAAGGGGTGGGAGGCCGAGAAGGGGTGGGAGGCTGCGGGTAGAGGCCGAGGGGTGGGAGGCCGAGAAGGGGTGGGAGGCTGGGAGTAGAGGCTGAAGAGGTGGGAGGCCGAGAAGCGGTGGGAGGCTGGTAAGGGGTGGGAGGCCCAGAAGGTTTGGGAGGCTGAGAGTAGAGGCTGAACAGGTGGGAGGCCAAGAAGGGGTTGGAGGCTGGCAAGGGGTGGGAGGCCCAGAAGGTGTGGGAGGCTGGGAGTAGAGGGTGAGGAGGTGGGAGGCCGAGAAGGGGTGGGAGGCTGGGAGTAGAGGCTGAGGTGTTGGAGGCCCGGAAGGGGTGGGAGGCTGGGGGTAGAGGCCGAGGGGTGGGAGGCTGAGAAGGGGTGGGAGGCTAGGGGTAGAGACTGAGTTGGTGGGAGGCCAAGAAGGGGTGGGAGGCTGGGGGTAGAGGCTGAGGAGGTGGGAGGCCAAGAATGGGTGGGAGGCTGGCAAGGGGAGGGAGGCCCAGAAGGTGTGGGAGGCTGGGAGTAGAGGCTGAGTGGTGGGAGGCCCAGAAGGTGTGGAAGGCTGGGAGTACAGACTGAGGAGGTGGGAGGACGAGAAAGGGTGGGAGGCCAGCAAGGGGTGGGAGGCCCAGAAATTGTGGGAGGCTGGGAGTAGAGGCTGAGCAGGTGGGAGGCCGTGAAGGGGTGGGAGGCTGAGAAGGGGTGGGAGGCCGAGAAAGGGTGGGAGGCCAAGGGGTGGGAGGCTGAGGAGGTGGGAGGACCAGAAGGGGTGGGAGGCTGGGGGTAGAGGCTGAGGAGGTGGGAGTCTGAGAAGCGGTGGGAGGCTGGGAGTAGAGGCTATGTAGGTGGGAGGCCAAGAAGGGGTGGGAGGCTGGGGGTAGAGGCTGAGTAGGTGGGAGGCCAAGAAGGGGTGGGAGGCTGGGATTAGAGGCTGAGGGGGTGGGAGGCCGAAAAGTGGTGGGAGGCTGGTAAGGGGCGGGAGGCCCAGAAGGTTTGGGAGGCTGAGAGTAGAGGCTGAACAGGTGGGAGGCCAAGAAGGGGTGGGAGGCTGACAAGGGGTGGGAGGCCCAGAAGGTGTGGGAGGTTGGGAGTAGAGGGTGAGGAGGTGGGAGGCCGAGAAGGGGTGGGAGGCTGGGAGTAGAGGCCTAGGTGTTGGAGGCCCGGAAGGGGAGGGAGGCTGGGGGTAGAGGTCGAGGGGTGGGAGGCCCAGAAGTTGTGGGAGGCTGGGATTAGAGGCTGAAGGGGTGGGAGGCCGAAAAGTGGTGGGAAGCCGAGAAGGGGTGGGAGGCTGAGAAGGGGTGGGAGGCCGAGAAAGGGTGGGAGGCTGGGTGTAGAGGCCGAGGGGTGGGAGGCCCAGAAGTGGTGGGAGGCTGGGGGTAGAGGCCAAGGGGTGGGAGGCTGAGGAGGTGGGAGGACCAGAAGGGGTAGGAGGCTGGGGATAGAGGCCGAGGGGTGGGAGACCCAGAAGGTGTGGGAGGCTGGGATTAGAGGCTGAGCAGGTGGGAGGCCGAGAAGGGGTGGGAGTCCGAGAAGGGGTGGAAGGCCCAGAAAGTGTGGGACGCTGGGAGTAGAGTCAGAGGGCTGGGAGGCCCGGAAGGTGTGGGAGGCTGGGGGTAGAGGCCGAGGGGTGGGAGGCCGAGAAGGGGTGGGAGGCTGGGAGTAGAGGCTGAAGAGGTGGGAGGCCGAGAAGCGGTGGGAGGCTGGTAAGGGGTGGGAGGCCCAGAAAGTTTGGGAGGCTGAGAGTAGAGGCTGAACAGGTGGGAGGCCAAGAAGGGGTTGGAGTCCGGCAAGGGGTGGGAGGCCCAGAAGGTGTGGGAGGCTGGGAGTAGAGGGTGAGGAGGTGGGAGGCCGAGAAGGGGTGGGAGGCTGGGAGTAGAGGCTGAAGAGGTGGGAGGCCGAGAAGCGGTGGGAGGCTGGTAAGGGGTGGGAGGCCCAGAAGGTTTGGGAGGCTGAGAGTATAGGCTGAACAGGTGGGAGGCCAAGAAGGGGTTGGAGGCCGGCAAGGGGTGGGAGGCCCATAAGGTGTGGGAGGCTGGGAATAGAGGGTGAGGAGTTGGGAGGCCGAGGAGGGGTGGGAGGCCAGCAAGGGGTGGGAGGCTGGCAATGGGTGGGAGGCCCAGAAGGGGTGGGAGGCTGCGGGTAGAGGCCAAGCGGTGGGAGGCTCTGAAGTTTTGGGAGGCCCAGAAGGGGTGGGAGGCTGGGGGTAGAGGCCGAGGGGTGGGAAGCCCAGAAGGTGTGGGAGGCTGGGAGTACAGACTGAGGAGGTGGGAGGCCGAGAAAGGGTGGGAGGCCAGCAAGGGGTGGGAGGCCCAGAAATTGTGGGAGGCTGGGAGTAGAGGCTGAGCAGGTGGGAGGCCGTGAAGGGGTGGGAGGCCGAGAAGGGGTGGGAGACCGAGAAAGGGTGGGACGCTGGGGATAGAGGCCAAGGGGTTGGAGGCTGAGGAGGTGGGAGGACCAGAAGGGGTGGGAGGCTGGGGGTAGAGGCTGAGGAGGTGGGAGTCTGAGAAGCGGTGGGAGGCTGGGAGTAGAAGCTATGTAGGTGGGAGGCCAAGAAGGGGTGGGAGGCTGGGAGTAGAGGCTGAGTAGGTGTGAGGCCAAGAAGGGGTGGGAGGCTGGGGGTAGAGGCTGAGGAGGTGGGAGGCCAAGAAGGGATGGGAGGCTGGGGGTAGAGGTCGAGCGGTGGGAGGCCCAGAAGTTGTGGGAGGCTGGGATTAGAGGCTGAGGGGGTGGGAGGCCTAAAAGGGGTGGGAGGCCGAGAAGGGGTGGGAGGCCGAGAAAGGGTGGGAGGCCGAGAAAGGATGGGAGGCTGGGGGTAGAGGCCGAGGGGTGGGAAGCCCAGAAGGTGGGAGGACCAGAAGGGGTGGGAGGCTGGGGGTAGAGGCTGAGGTGGTGGGAGGCCAAGAAGGGGTGGGAGGCTGGGGGTAGAGGCCGAGGGGTGGGAGGCCCGGAAGGGGTGGGAGGCTGGGAGTAGAGGCTGAGCAGGTGGGAGGCCTAGAAGGGGTTGGGAGGCCTAGAAGGGGTGGGAGGCCGGCAAGGGATGGGAGACCAAGAAGGTGTGGGCGGCTGGAGGTAGAGGCTGAGTAGGTGGGAGGCCAAGAAGGTGTGGGAGGCTGGGAGTAGAGGCCGAAGAGGTGGGAGGCCGAGAAGCGGTGGGAGGCCGGCAAGGGGTGGGAGGCCCAGAAGGGGTGGGAGGCTGGGGGTAGAGGCCGAGGGGTGGGAAGCCCAGAAGGTGTGGGAGGCTGGGAGTACAGACTGAGGAGGTGGGAGGCCGAGAAAGGGTGGGAGGTTGGGAGTAGAGGCTGAGGAGGTGGGAGGCCGTGAAGGGGTGGGAGGCCGAGAAGGGTTGGGAGGCCGAGAATGGGTGGGAGGCTGGGGGTAGAGGCCGAGGGGTGGGAAGCCCAGAAGGTGTGGGAGGCTGGGAGTACAGACTGAGGAGGTGGGAGGCCGAGAAAGGGTGGGAGGTTGGGAGTAGAGGCTGAGGAGGTGGGAGGCCGTGAAGGGGTGGGAGACCGAGAAGGGTTGGGAGGTGAGAATGGGTGGGAGGCTGGGGGTAGAGGCCGAGGGGTGGGAAGCCCAGAAGGTGGGAGGCCCAGAAGGTGTGGGAGGCTGGAGGTAGAGGCTGAGTAGGTGGTAGGCCAAGAAGGGGTGGGAGGCTGGGGGTAGAGGCTGAGGAGGTGGGAGGCCAAGAAGGGGTGGGAGGCTGGGGGTAGAGGTCGAGGGGTGGGAGGCTCAGAAGTTGTGGGAGGCTGGGATTAGAGGCTGAGGGGGTGGAAGGCCTAAAAGGGGTGGGAGGCCGAGAAGTGGTGGGAGGCGGAGAAGGGGTGGGAGGCCCAGAAAGTGTGGGAGGCTGGAGGTAGACGCTGAGTAGGTGGGAGGCCAAGAAGGGGTGGGAGGCTGGGCGTAGAGGTTGAGGAGGTGGGAGGCCAAGAAGGGGTGGGAGGCTGGGGCTAGAGCTTGAGGAGGTGGGAGGCAAAGAAGGGGTGGGAGGCTGGGGGTAGAGGCTGAGGAGGTGGGAGGCTGAGAAGCAGTGGGAGGCTGGGAGTAGAGGCTATGTAGGTGTGAGGCCAAGAAGGGTTGGGAGGCTGGGGGTAGAGGCTGAGGAGGTGGGAGGCCAAGAAGGGGTGGGAGGCTGGGGGTAGAGGCCGAGGGATGGGCGGCCCAGAATTTGTGGGAGGCTGGGATTAGAGGCTGAGGGGGTGGGAGGACCAGAAGGGGTGGGAGGCTGGGGGTAGAGGCCGAGGGATGGGAGGCCCAGAAGGTGTGGGAGGCTGGGGGTAGAGGTTGAGGTGTTGGAGGCCCGGAAGGGGTGGGAGGCTGGGGGTAGAGGCCGAGGGGTGGGAGGCCCGGAAGGGGTGGGAGGCTGGCAATGGGTGGGAGGCCCAGAAGTGGTGGGAGTCTGCGGGTAGAGGCCGAGGGGTGGGAGGCCCTGAAGTTTTGGGAGGCCCAGAAGGGGTGGGAGGCTGGGAGTAGAGGCTGAGTGGTGGGAGGCCCAGAAGGTGTGGAAGGCTGGGATTAGAGGCTCAGGATGTGGGAGGCTGAGAAGGGGTGGGAGGCTAGGAGTAGAGATTAAGTAGCTGAGAGGCCGAGAAGAGGTGGGAGGCCGAGAAGGGATGGGAGGCCGAGAAAGGGTGGGAGGCTGGGGGTAGAGGCCAAGGGGTGGGAGGCTGAGGAGGTGGGAGGACCAGAAGGGGTGGGAGGCTGGAGGTATAGGCTGAGGAGGTGGGAGGCCCGGAAGGGGTGGGAGGCTGGGGGTAGATGTCGAGGGGTGGGAGGCCCAGAAGTTGTGGGAGGCTAGGATTAGAGGCTGGAGGTATAGGCTGAGGAGGTGGGAGGCCTAAAAGGGGTGGGAGGCCGAGAAGGGGTGGGAGGTCAAGAAGGGGTGGGAGACCGAGAAAGGGTGGGAGGCTCGGGGTAGAGGCCGAGGGGTGGGAAGCCCAGAAGGTGTGGGAGGCTGGGAGTATAGACTGAGGAGGTGGGAGGACGAGAAAGGGTGGGAAGCCAGCAAGGGGTGGGAGGCCCAGTAAGTGTGGGAGGCTGGGAGTAGAGGCTGAGGAGGTGGGAGGCCGTGAAGGGGTGGGAGGCTGGGAAGGGGTGGGAGGCCAAGAAAGGGTGGGAGGCTGGCGGTAGAGGCCGAGGGGTTGGAGGCCCAGAAGTGGTGGGAGGCTGGGGGTAGAGGCCAAGGGGTGGGAGGCTGAGGAGGTGGGAGGACCAGAAGGGGTGGGAGGCTGGGGGTAGAGGCTGAGGTGTTGGAGGCATGGAAGGGATGGGAGGCTGAGATTAGAGGCCGAAGAGGTGGGAGGCCGAGAAGCGGTGGGAGGCCGGCAAGGGGTGGGAGGCCCAGAAGGGGTGGGAGGCTGCGGGTAGAGGCCGAGGGGTGGGAAGCCCAGAAGGTGTGGGAGGCTGGTAGTACAGACTGAGGAGGTGGGAGGCCGAGAAAGGGTGGGAGGCCAGCAAGGGGTGGGAGGCCCAGAAAGTGTGGGAGGCTGGGAGTAGAGGCTGAGGAGGTGGGAGGCCGTGAAGGGGTGGGAGGCTGTGTGTATAGGCCAAGGGGTGGGAGGCTGAGGAGGTGGGAGGACCAGAAGGGGTGGGAGGCTGGGGGTAGAGGCTGAGGTGTTGGAGGCCCGGAAGGGGTGGGAGGCTGGGGGTAGAGGCCGAGGGGTGGGAGGCCCGGAAGGGGTGCGATGCTGGCAATGTGTGGGAGGCCCAGAAGGGGTGGGAGGCTCCGGGTAGAGGCCGAGGGGTGGGAGGCCCTGAAGTTTTGGGAGGCCCAGAAGGTGTGGGACGCTGGGGGTAGAGGCCGAGGGGTGGGAAGCCCAGAAGGTGTGGGAGGCTGGGAGTACAGACTGAGGAGGTGGGAGGACGAGAAAGGGTGGGAGGCCGGCAAGGGGTGGGAGGCCCAGAAATTGTGGGAGGCTGGGAGTAGAGGCTGAGGAGGTGGGAGGCCGTGAAGGGGTGGGAGGCCGAGAAGGGGTGGGAGGCTGGGGGTAGAGGCCAAGGGGTGGGAGGCTGAGGAGGTGGGAGGACCAGAAGGGGTGGGAGGCTGGGGGTAGAGGCCGAGGGGTGGGAGGCCCGGAAGGGGTGGGAGGCTGGGGGTAGTGGCCGAGGGGTGGGAGGCCCGGAAGGGGTGGGAGGCTGCGGGTAGAGGCCGAAGAGGTGGGAGGCCGAGAAGGGTTGGGAGGCCGGCAAGGGGTGGGAGGCCCAGAAGTTGTGGGAGGCTGGGGGTAGACGCTGAGGAGGTGGGAGGACCAGAAGCGGTGGGAGGCTGGGGATAGAGGCTGAGGTGTTGTAGGCCCAGAAGGGGTGGGAGGCTGGGGGTAGAGGCCGAAGAGGTGGGAGGCCAAGAAGGGTTGGGAGGCCGGCAAGGGGTGGGAGGCCCAGAAGGTGTGGGAGGCTGGGGGTAGACGCTGAGGAGGTGGGAGGACCAGAAGGGGTGGGAGGCTGGGGTTAGAGGCTGAGGTGTTGTAGGCCCAGAAGGGGTGGGAGGCTGGGGGTAGAGGCCGAGGGGTGGGAGGCCCGGAAGGGGTGGGAGGCTGGGAGTAGAGGGTGAGGAGGTGGGAGGCCGAGAAGGGGTGGGAGGCCGGCAAGGGATGGGAGGCCCAGAAGGTGTGGGAGGCTGGAGGTTGACGCTGAGTAGGTGGGAGACCAAGAAGGGGTGGGAGGCTGGGCGTAGAGGTTGAGGACGTGGGAGGCCAAGAAGGGGTGGGAGGCTGGGGGTAGAGGTTGAGGAGGTGGGAGGCAAAGAAGGGGTGGGAGGCTGGGGTTAGAGGCTGAGGAGGTGGGAGGCTGAGAAGCAGTGGGAGGCTGGGAGTAGAGGCTATGTAGGTGTGAGGCCAAGAAGGGGTGGGAGGCTGGGGGTAGAGGCCGAGGGGTGGGAGGCCCAGAAGTTGTGGGAGGCTGGGATTAGAGGCTGAGGGGGTGGGAGGCCGAAAAGTGGTGGGAAGCCGAGAAGGGGTGGCAGGCTGGGATTAGAGGCTGAGGGGGTGGGAGGCCGAAAAGTGGTGGGAGGCCGAGAAGGGGTGGGAGGCTGGGAGTAGAGGCTGAAAAGGCGGGAGGCCGAGAAGCGATGGGAGGCTGGTAGGGGGTGGGAGGCCCAGAAAGTTTGGGAGGCTGAGAGTAGAGGCTGAACAGGTGGGAGGCCAAGAAGGGGTTGGAGGCCGGCAAGGGGTGGGAGGCCCAGAAGGTGTGGGAGGCTGGGAGTAGAGGGTGAGGAGGTGGGAGGCCGAGAAGGGGTGGGAGGCCGGAAAGGGGAGGGAGGCTGGCAATGGGTGGGAGGCCCAGAAGGGGTGGGAGGCCGAGAAAGGGTGGGAGGCTGGGGGTAGAGGCCAAGGGGTGGGAGGCTGAGGAGGTGGGAGGACCAGAAGGGGTGGGAGGCTGGGGGTAGAGGCCGAGGGATGGGAGGCCCAGAAGGTGTGGGAGGCTGGGGGTAGAGGTTGAGGTGTTGGAGGCCTGGAAGGGGTGGGAGGCTGGGGGTAGAGGCCGAGGGGTGGGAGGCCCGGAAGGGGTGGGAGGCTGGCAATGGGTGGGAGGCCCAGAAGTGGTGGGAGGCTGTGGGTAGAGGCCGAGGGGTGGGAGGCCCTGAAGGTGTGGACGGCTGGGATTAGAGGCTCAGGATGTGGGAGGCTGAGAAGGGGTGGGAGGCTAGGAGTAGAGATTAAGTAGGTGAGAGGCCGAGAAGAGGTGGGAGGCCGAGAAGGGATGGGAGGCCGAGAAAGGGTGGGAGGCTGAAGGTAGAGGCCAAGGGGTGGGAGGCTGAGGAGGTGGGAGGACCAGAAGGGGTGGGAGGCTGGGGGTAGAAGCTGAGGAGGTGGGAGTGTGAGAAGCGGTGGGAGGCTGGGAGTAGAGGCTATGTTGGTGGGAGGCCAAGAAGGGGTGGGAGGCTGGGGGTAGAGGCTGAGGAGGTGGGAGTGTGAGAAGCGGTGGGAGGCTGGGAGTAGAGGCTATGTAGGTGGGAGGCCAAGAAGGGGTGGGAGGCTGGGGGTAGAGGCTGAGTAGGTGGGAGGCCAAGAAGGGGTGGGAGGCTGGGGGTAGAGGCTGAGGAGGTGGGAGGCCAAGAAGGGGTGGGAGGCTGGGGGTAGATGTCGAGGGGTGGGAGGCCCAGAAGTTGTGGGAGGCTAGGATTAGAGGCTGAGGGGGTGGGAGGCCTAAAAGGGGTGGGAGGCCGAGAAGGGGTGGGAGGTCGAGCAGAGGTGGGAGGCCGAGAAAGGGTGGGAGGCTGGGGGTAGAGGCCGAGGGGTGGGAAGCCCAGAAGGTGTGGGAGGCTGGGAGTATAGACTGAGGAGGTGGGAGGACGAGAAAGGGTGGGAAGCCAGCAAGGGGTGGGAGGCCCAGTAAGTGTGGGAGGCTGGGAGTAGAGGCTGAGGAGGTGGGAGGCCGTGAAGGGGTGGGAGGCTGAGAAGGGGTGGGAGGCCCAGAACTGGTGGGAGGCTGGGGGTAGAGGCCGAGGGGTGTGAGGCCCAGAAGTAGTGGGAGGCTGGGGGTAGAGGCCAAGGGGTGGGAGGCTGAGGAGGTGGGAGGACCAGAAGGGGTGGGAGGCTGGGGGTAGAGGCTGAGGTGTTGGAGGCCCGGAAGGGGTGGGAGGCTGGGGGTAGAGGCCGAGGGGTGGGAGGCCCGGAAGGGGTGGGAGGCTGGCAATGGGTGGGAGGCCCAGAAGGGGTGAGAGGCTGCGGGTAGAGGCCGAGGGGTGGGAGGACCTGAAGTTTTGGGAGGCCCAGAAGGGGTGGGAGGCTGGGAGTAGAGGCTGAGTGGTGGGAGGCCCAGAAGGTGTGGATGGCTGGGACTAGAGACTCAGGATGTGGGAGGCTGAGAAGGGGTGGGAGGCTAGGAGTAGAGATTATGTAGGTGAGAGGCCGAGAAGAGGTGGGAGGCCGAGAAGGGATGGGAGGCCGAGAGAGGGTGGGAGGCTGGGGGTAGAGGCCAAGGGGTGGGAGGCTGAGGAGGTGGGAGGACCAGAAGGGGTGGGAGGCTGGGGGTAGAGGCTGAGGAGGTGGGAGTGTGAGAAGCGGTGGGAGGCTGGGAGTAGAGGCTATGTAGGTGGGAGTCCAAGAAGGGGTGGGAGGCTGGGGGTAGAGGCTGAGGAGGTGGGAGGCCAAGAAGGGGTGGGAGGCTGGGGGTAGAGGTTGAGGGGTGGGAGGCCCAGAAGTTGTGGGAGGCTAGGATTAGAGGCTGAGGGGGTGGGAGGCCTAATAGGGGAGGGAGGCCGAGAAGGGGTGGGAGGCCGAGAAGGGGTGGGAGGCCGAGAAAGGGTGGTAGGCTTGGGGTAGAGGCCGAGGGGTGGGAAGCCCAGAAGGTGTGGGAGGCTGGGAGTATAGACTGAGGAGGTGGGAGGACGAGAAAGGGTGGGAGGCCAGCAAGGGGTGGGAGGCCCAGTAAGTGTGGGAGGCTGGGAGTAGAGGCTGAGGAGGTGGGAGGCCGTGAAGGGGTGGGAGGCTGAGAAGGGGTGGGAGGCCCAGAAGTGGTGGGAGGCTGGGGGTTAGAGGCTGAGGAAGTGGGAGGCCGAGAAGGGGTGGGAGGCCGAGAAGGGGTGGAAGGCCCAGAAAGTGTGGGTGGCTGGGAGTAGAGTCTGAGGGGTGGGAGGCCCGGAAGGTGTGGGAGGCTGGGGGGAGAGGCCGAGGGGTGGGAGGCCGAGAAGGGGTGGGAGGCTGGTAAGGGGTGGGAGGCCCAGAAGGTTTGGGAGGCTGAGAGTAGAGGGTGAGGAGGTGGGAGGCCGAGAAGGGGTGGGAGGCCGGCAAGGGATGGGAGGCCCAGAAGGTGTGGGAGGCTGGAAGTAGACGCTGAGTAGGTGGGAGGCCAAGAAGGGGTGGGAGGCTGGGCGTAGAGGTTGAGGTGGTGGGAGGCCAAGAAGGGGTGGGAGGCTGGGGGTAGAGGTTGAGGAGGTGGGAGGCAAAGAAGGGGTGGGAGGCTGGGGGTAGAGGCTGAGGAGGTGGGAGGCTGAGTAGCAGTGGGAGGCTGGGAGTAGAGGCTATGTAGGTGTGAGGCCAAGAAGGGGTGGGAGGCTGGGGGTAGAGGCTCAGGAGGTGGGAGGCCAAGAAGGGGTGGGAGGCTGGGGGTAGAGGCCGAGGTGTGGGAGGCCCAGAAGCTGTGGGAGGCTGGGATTAGAGGCTGAGGGGGTGGGAGGCCGAAAAGTGGTGGAAGGCTGGTAAGGGGTGGGAGGCCCAGAAGGTTTGGGAGGCTGAGGGTAGAGGCTGAGACAGGTGGGAGGCCAAGAAGGGGTGGGAGGCTGGCAAGGGGTGGGAGGCCCAGAAGGTGTGGGAGGCTGGGAGTAGAGGGTGAGGAGGTGGGAGGCCGAGAAGGGGTGGGAGGCTGGGAGTAGAGGCTGAGGTGTTGGAGGCCCGGAAGGGGAGGGAGGCTGGGGGTAGAGGTCGAGGGGTGGGAGGCCCAGAAGTTGTGGGAGGCTGGGATTAGAGGCTGAGGGGGTGGGAGGCCTAAAAGGGGTGGGAGGCCGAGAAGGGGTGGGAGGCTGGGGGTAGAGGCCGAGGGGTGGGAGGCCCGGAAGGGGTGGGAGGCTGGGAGTAGAGGCTGAGCAGGTGGGAGGCCTAGACGGGGTGGGAGGCCGGCAAGGGATGGGAGGCCCAGAAGGTGTGGGAGGCTGGAGGTAGAGGCTGAGTAGGTGGGAGGCCAAGAAGGGGTGGGAGGCTGCGGGTAGAGGCCGAGAGGTGGGAAGCCCAGAAGGTGTGGGAGGCTGGGAGTACAGACTGAGGAGGTGGGAGGCCGAGAAAGGGTGGGAGGCTGGGAGTAGAGGCTGAGGAGGTGGGAGGCCGTGAAGGGGTGGGAGGCCGAGAAGGGTTGGGAGGCCGAGAAAGGGTGGGAGGCTGGGGGTAGAGACCGAGGGGTGGGAAGCCCAGAAGGTGGGAGGCCCAGAAGGTGTGGGAGGCTAGAGGTAGAGGCTGAGTAGGTGGGAGGCCGAGAAAGGGTGGGAGGCTGGGAGTAGAGGATGAGGAGGTGGGAGGCCGAGAAGGGGTGGGAGGCCGGCAATGTGTGGGAGGCCCAGAAGGGGTGGGAGGCTGCGGGTAGAGGCCGAGGGGTGGGAGGCTCTGAAGTTTTGGGCGGCCCAGAAGGTGTGGGAGGCTGGGGGTAAAGACTGAGGAGGTGGGAGGACGAAAAAGCGTGGGAGGCCAGCAAGGGGTGGGAGGCCCAGAAAGTGTGGGAGGCTGGGAGTAGAGGCTGAGGAGGTGGGAGGCCATGAAGGGGTGGGAGGCCGAGAAGGGGTGGGAGGCTGGGGGTAGAAGCCAAGGGGTGGGAGGCTGAGGAGGTGGGAGGACCAGAAGGGGTGGGAGGCTGGGGGTAGAGGCTGAGGTGTTGGAGGCCCGGAAGTGGTGGGAGGCTGGGGGTAGAGGCCGAGGGGTGGGAGGCCCGGAAGGGGTGGGAGGTGGGGGGTAGAGGCCGAGGGGTGGGAGGCCCGGAAGGGGTGGGAGGCTGGAGTAGAGGCTGAGGAGATGGGAGGCCGAGAAGGGTTGGGAGGCCGGCAAGGGGTGGGAGGCCCAGAAGGTTTGGGAGGCTGAGAGTAGAGGCTGAGCAGATGGGAGGCCAAGAAGGGGTTGGAGGCCGGCAAGGGGTGGGAGGCCCAGAAGGTGTGGGAGGCTGGGAGTAGAGGCTGAGGAGGTGGGAGGACCAGAAGGGGTGGGAGGCTGGGGGTAGAGGCTGAGGTGTTGGAGGCCCAGAAGGGGTGGGAGGCTGGGGGTAGAGGCCGAGGGGTGGGAGGCCCGGAAGGGGTGGGAGGCTGGGAGTAGAGGCTGAGCAGGTGGGAGGCCGAGAAGGGGTGGGAGGCTGGAGGTAGACGCTGAGTAGGTGGGAGGCCAAGAAGGGGTGGGAGGCTGGGGGTAGAGGCTGAGGACGTGGGAGGCCAAGAAGGGGTGGGAGGCTGGGGGTAGAGGCTGAGGAGGTGGGAGGCCAAGAAGGGGTGGGAGGCTGGGGTAGAGGCTGAGGAGGTGGGAGGCTGAGAAGCAGTGGGAGGCTGGGAGTAGAGGCTATGTAGGTGGGAGGCCAAGAAGGGGTGGGAGGCTGGGGGTAGAGGCTGAGGAGAAGGGAGGCCAAGAAGGGGTGGGAGGCTGGGGGAAGAGGCCGAGGGGTGGGAGGCCCAGAAGTTGTGGGAGGCTGGGATTAGAGGCTGAGGGGGTGGGAGGCCGAAAAGTGGTGGGAAGCCGAGAAGGGGTGGGAGGCTGAGAAGGGGTGGGAGGCCGAGAAAGGGTGGGAGGCTGGGGGTAGAGGCCAAGGGGTGGGAGGCTGAGGAGGTGGGAGGCCCAGAAGGGGTGGGAGGCTGGGGTTAGAGGTCGAGGGTTGGGAGGCCGAGAAGGGGTGGGAGGCTGGGAGTAGAGGCTGAAAAGGTGGGAGGCCGAGAAGCGATGGGAGGCCGGAAAGGGGTGGGAGGCCCAGAAGGTGTGGGAGGCTAAAAGTAGAGGATGAGGAGTCGGGAGGCCAAGAAGGGGTTGGAGGCCGGCAAGGGGTGGGAGGCCCAGAAGTTGTGGGAGGCTGGGAGTAGAGGGTGAGGAGGTGGGAGGCCGAGAAGGGGTGGGAGGCTGGCAAGGGGAGGGAGGCTGGCAATGGGTGGGAGGCCCAGAAGGGGTGGGAGGCTGCGGGTAGAGGCCAAGCGGTGGGAGGCCCAGAAGTTGTGGGAGGCCCAGAAGGTGTGGGAGGCTGAGAGTAGAGGCTGAGGAGGTGGGAGGCCAAGAAGGGGTTGGAGGTCGGCAAGGGGTGGGAGGCCCAGAAGGTGTGGGAGGCTGGGAGTAGAGGGTGAGGAGGTGGGAGGCTGAGAAGGGGTGGGAGGCCGGCAAGGGGTGGGAGGCCGAGAAGGGGTGGGAGGCTGCGGGTAGAGGCCGAGGGGTGGGAGGCCGAGAAGGGGTGGAGGCTGGGAGTAGAGGCTGAAGAGGTGGGAGGCCGAGAAGCGGTGGGAGGCTGGTAAGGGGTGGGAGGCCCAGAAGGTTTGGGAGGCTGAGAGTAGAGGCTGAACAGGTGGGAGGCCAAGAAGGGGTTGGAGGCTGGCAAGGGGTGGGAGGCCCAGAAGGTGTGGGAGGCTGGGAGTAGAGGGTGAGGAGGTGGGAGGCCGAGAAGGGGTGGGAGGCTGGGAGTAGAGGCTGAGGAGTTGGAGGCCCGGAAGGGGAGGGAGGCTGGGGGTAGAGGCCGAGGGGTGGGAGGCTGAGAAGGGGTGGGAGGCTAGGGGTAGAGGCTGAGTTGGTGGGAGGCCAAGAAGGGGTGGGAGGCTGGGGGTAGAGGCTGAGGAGGTGGGAGGCCAAGAATGGGTGGGAGGCTGGCAAGGGGAGGGAGGCCCAGAAGGTGTGGGAGGCTGGGAGTAGAGGCTGAGTGGTGGGAGGCCCAGAAGGTGTGGAAGGCTGGGAGTACAGACTGAGGAGGTGGGAGGACGAGAAAGGGTGGGAGGCCAGCAAGGGGTGGGAGGCCCAGAAATTGTGGGAGGCTGGGAGTAGAGGCTGAGCAGGTGGGAGGCCGTGAAGGGGTGGGAGGCTGAGAAGGGGTGGGAGGCCGAGAAAGGGTGGGAGGCTGGGGATAGAGGCCAAGGGGTGGGAGGCTGAGGAGGTGGGAGGACCAGAAGGGGTGGGAGGCTGGGGGTAGAGGCTGAGGAGGTGGGAGTCTGAGAAGCGGTGGGAGGCTGGGAGTAGAGGCTATGTAGGTGGGAGGCCAAGAAGGGGTGGGAGGCTGGGGGTAGAGGCTGAGTAGGTGGGAGGCCAAGAAGGGGTGGGAGGCTGGGATTAGAGGCTGAGGGGGTGGGAGGCCGAAAAGTGGTGGGAGGCTGGTAAGGGGCGGGAGGCCCAGAAGGTTTGGGAGGCTGAGAGTATAGGCTGAACAGGTGGGAGGCCAAGAAGGGGTTGGAGGCTGACAAGGGGTGGGAGGCCCAGAAGGTGTGGGAGGTTGGGAGTAGAGGGTGAGGAGGTGGGAGGCCGAGAAGGGGTGGGAGGCTGGGAGTAGAGGCCTAGGTGTTGGAGGCCCGGAAGGGGTGGGAGGCTGGGGGTAGAGGTCGAGGGGTGGGAGGCCCAGAAGTTGTGGGAGGCTGGGATTAGAGGCTGAGGGGGTGGGAGGCCTAAAAGGGGTGGGAGGCCGAGAAGGGGTGGGAGGCTGGGGGTAGAGGCCGAGGGGTGGGAGGCCCGGAAGGGGTGGGAGGCTGGGAGTAGAGGCTGAGCAGGTGGGAGGCCTAGACGGGGTGGGAGGCCGGCAAGGGATGGGAGGCCCAGAAGGTGTGGGAGGCTGGAGGTAGAGGCTGAGTAGGTGGGAGGCCAAGAAGGGGTGGGAGGCTGCGGGTAGAGGCCGAGGGGTGAGAAGCCCAGAAGGTGTGGGAGGCTGGGAGTACAGACTGAGGAGGTGGGAGGCCGAGAAAGGGTGGGAGGCTGGGAGTAGAGGCTGAGGAGGTGGGAGGCCGTGAAGGGGTGGGAGGCCGAGAAGGGTTGGGAGGCCGAGAAAGGGTGGGAGGCTGGGGGTAGAGGCCGAGGGGTGGGAAGCCCAGAGGGTGGGAGGCCCAGAACGTGTGGGAGGCTAGAGGTAGAGGCTGAGTAGGTGGGAGGCCGAGAAAGGGTGGGAGGCTGGGAGTAGAGGATGAGGAGGTGGGAGGCCGAGAAGGGGTGGGAGGCCGGCAATGTGTGGGAGGCCCAGAAGGGGTGGGAGGCTGCGGGTAGAGGCCGAGGGGTGGGAGGCTCTGAAGTTTTGGGCGGCCCAGAAGGTGTGGGAGGCTGGGGGTAAAGACTGAGGAGGTGGGAGGACGAAAAGGGGTGGGAGGCCAGCAAGGGGTGGGAGGCCCAGAAAGTGTGGGAGGCTGGGAGTAGAGGCTGAGGAGGTGGGAGGCCATGAAGGGGTGGGAGGCCGAGAAGGGGTGGGAGGCTGGGGGTAGAAGCCAAGGGGTGGGAGGCTGAGGAGGTGGGAGGACCAGAAGGGGTGGGAGGCTGGGGGTAGAGGCTGAGGTGTTGGAGGCCCGGAAGTGGTGGGAGGCTGGGGGTAGAGGCCGAGGGGTGGGAGGCCCGGAAGGGGTGGGAGGTTGGGGGTAGAGGCCAAGGGGTGGGAGGCCCGGAAGGGGTGGGAGGCTGCGGGTAGAGGCTGAGGAGGTGGGAGGCCGAGAAGGGTTGGGAGGCCGGCAAGGGGTGGGAGGCCCAGAAGGTTTGGGAGGCTGAGAGTAGAGGCTGAGCAGATGGGAGGCCAAGAAGGGGTTGGAGGCCGGCAAGGGGTGGGAGGCCCAGAAGGTGTGGGAGGCTGGGAGTAGAGGCTGAGGAGGTGGGAGGACCAGAAGGGGTGGGAGGCTGGGGGTAGAGGCTGAGGTGTTGGAGGCCCAGAAGGGGTGGGAGGCTGGGGGTAGAGGCCGAGGGGTGGGAGGCCCGGAAGGGGTGGGAGGCTGGGAGTAGAGGCTGAGCAGGTGGGAGGCCGAGAAGGGGTGGGAGGCTGGAGGTAGACGCTGAGTAGGTGGGAGGCCAAGAAGGGGTGGGAGGCTGGGAGTAGAGGCTGAGGACGTGGGAGGCCAAGAAGGGGTGGGAGGCTGGGGGTAGAGGCTGAGGAGGTGGGAGGCAAAGAAGGGGTGGGAGGCTGGGGTAGAGGCTGAGGAGGTGGGAGGCTGAGAAGCAGTGGGAGGCTGGGAGTAGAGGCTATGTAGGTGGGAGGCCAAGAAGGGGTGGGAGGCTGGGGGTAGAGGCTGAGGAGAAGGGAGGCCAAGAAGGGGTGGGAGGCTGGGGGAAGAGGCCGAGGGGTGGGAGGCCCAGAAGTTGTGGGAGGCTGGGATTAGAGGCTGAGGGGGTGGGAGGCCGAAAAGTGGTGGGAAGCCGAGAAGGGGTGGGAGGCTGAGAAGGGGTGGGAGGCCGAGAAAGGGTGGGAGGCTGGGGGTAGAGGCCAAGGGGTGGGAGGCTGAGGAGGTGGGAGGACCAGAAGGGGTGGGAGGCTGGGGTTAGAGGTCGAGGGTTGGGAGGCCGAGAAGGGGTGGGAGGCTGGGAGTAGAGGCTGAAAAGGTGGGAGGCCGAGAAGCGATGGGAGGCTGGTAAGGGGTGGGAGGCCCAGAAGGTGTGGGAGGCTGAGAGTAGAGGCTGAACAGGTGGGAGGCCAAGAAGGGGTTGGAGGCCGGCAAGGGGTGGGAGGCCCAGAAGGTGTGGGAGGCTGGGAGTAGAGGGTGAGGAGGTGGGAGGCCGAGAAGGGGTGGGAGGCTGGCAAGGGGAGGGAGGCTGGCAATGGGTGGGAGGCCCAGAAGGGGTGGGAGGCTGCGGGTAGAGGCCAAGCGGTGGGAGGCTCTGAAGTTTTGGGCGGCCCAGAAGGTGTGGGAGGCTGAGAGTAGAGGCTGAGGAGGTGGGAGGCCAAGAAGGGGTTGGAGGTCGGCAAGGGGTGGGAGGCCCAGAAGGTGTGGGAGGCTGGGAGTAGAGGGTGAGGAGGTGGGAGGCTGAGAAGGGGTGGGAGGCCGGCAAGGGGTGGGAGGCCGAGAAGGGGTGGGAGGCTGCGGGTAGAGGCCGAGGGGTGGGAGGCCGAGAAGCGGTGGGAGGCTGGTAAGGGGTGGGAGGCCCAGCAGGTTTGGGAGGCTGAGAGTAGAGGGTGAGGAGGTGGGAGGCTGAGAAGGGGTGGGAGGCCGGCAAGGGGTGGGAGGCCGAGAAGGTGTGGGAGGCTGGGAGTAGAGGCTGAAGAGGTGGGAGGCCGAGAAGCGGTGGGAGGCTGGTAAGGGGTGGGAGGCCCAGAAGGTTTGGGAGGCTGAGAGTATAGGCTGAACAGGTGGGAGGCCAAGAAGGGGTTGGAGGCCGGCAAGGGGTGGGAGGCCCAGAAGGTGTGGGAGGCTGGGAGTAGAGGGTGAGGAGGTGGGAGGCCGAGAAGGGGTGGGAGGCTGGGAGTAGAGGCTGAGGTGTTGGAGGCCCGGAAGGGGTGCGAGGCTGGGGGTAGAGGCCGAGGGGTGGGAGGCTGAGAAGGGGTGGGAGGCTAGGGGTAGAGACTGAGTAGGTGGGAGGCCAAGAAGGGGTGGGAGGCTGGAGGTAGACGCTGAGTAGGTGGGAGGCCAAGAAGGGGTGGGAGGCTGGGGGTAGAGGTTGAGGACGTGGGAGGCCAAGAAGGGGTGGGAGGCTGGGGGTAGAGGTTGAGGAGGTGGGAGGCAAAGAAGGGGTGGGAGGCTGGGGTAGAGGCTGAGGAGGTGGGAGGCTGAGAAGCAGTGGGAGGCTGGGAGTAGAGGCTATGTAGGTGTGAGGCCAAGAAGGGGTGGGAGGCTGGGGGTAGAGGCTGAGGAGAAGGGAGGCCAAGAAGGGGTGGGAGGCTGGGGTAGAGGCCGAGGGGTGGGAGGCCCAGAAGTTGTGGGAGGCTGGGATTAGAGGCTGAGGGGGTGGGAGGCCGAAAAGTGGTGGGAAGCCGAGAAGGGGTGGGAGGCTGAGAAGGGGTGGGAGGCCGAGAAAGGGTGGGAGGCTGGGGGTAGAGGCCAAGGGGTGGGAGGCTGAGGAGGTGGGAGGACCAGAAGGGGTGGGAGGCTGGGGTTAGAGGTCGAGGGGTGGGAGGCCGAGAAGGGGTGGGAGGCTGGGAGTAGAGGCTGAAAAGGTGGGAGGCTGAGAAGGGGTGGGAGGCTGGAAAGGGGTGGGAGGCCCAGAAGGTGTGGGAGGCTGAGAGTAGAGGCTGAACAGGTGGGAGGCCAAGAAGGGGTTGGAGGCCAGCAAGGGGTGGGAGGCCCAGAAGGTGTGGGAGGCTGGGAGTAGAGGGTGAGGAGGTGGGAGGCCGAGAAGGGGTGGGAGGCTGGCAAGGGGAGGGAGGCTGGCAATGGGTGGGAGGCCCAGAAGGGGTGGGAGGCTGCGGGTAGAGGCCAAGCGGTGGGAGGCCCAGAAGTTTTGGGCGGCCCAGAAGGTGTGGGAGGCTGGGATTAGAGGCTGAGGGGGTGGAGGCCAAGAAGGGGTTGGAGGTCGGCAAGGGGTGGGAGGCCCAGAAGGTGTGGGAGGCTGGGAGTAGAGGGTGAGGAGGTGGGAGGCTGAGAAGGGGTGGGAGGCCGGCAAGGGGTGGGAGGCCGAGAAGGGGTGGGAGGCTGCGGGTAGAGGCCGAGGGGTGGGAGGCCGAGAAGGGGTGGGAGGCTGGGAGTAGAGGCTGAAGAGGTGGGAGGCCGAGAAGCGGTGGGAGGCTGGTAAGGGGTGGGAGGCCCAGAAGGTTTGGGAGGCTGAGAGTAGAGGCTGAACAGGTGGGAGGCCAAGAAGGGGTTGGAGGCTGGCAAGGGGTGGGAGGCCCAGAAGGTGTGGGAGGCTGGGAGTAGAGGGTGAGGAGGTGGGAGGCCGAGAAGGGGTGGGAGGCTGGGAGTAGAGGCTGAGGTGTTGGAGGCCCGGAAGGGGTGGGAGGCTGGGGGTAGAGGCCGAGGGGTGGGAGGCTGAGAAGGGGTGGGAGGCTAGGGGTAGAGACTGAGTTGGTGGGAGGCCAAGAAGGGGTGGGAGGCTGGGGGTAGAGGCTGAGGAGGTGGGAGGCCAAGAATGGGTGGGAGGCTGGCAAGGGGAGGGAGGCCCAGAAGGTGTGGGAGGCTGGGAGTAGAGGCTGAGTGGTGGGAGGCCCAGAAGGTGTGGAAGGCTCGGAGTACAGACTGAGGAGGTGGGAGGACGAGAAAGGGTGGGAGGCCAGCAAGGGGTGGGAGGCCCAGAAATTGTGGGAGGCTGGGAGTAGAGGCTGAGCAGGTGGGAGGCCGTGAAGGGGTGGGAGGCTGAGAAGGGGTGGGAGGCCGAGAAAGGGTGGGAGGCTGGGGATAGAGGCCAAGGGGTGGGAGGCTGAGGAGGTGGGAGGACCAGAAGGGGTGGGAGGCTGGGGGTAGAGGCTGAGGCCGTCGGAGTCTGAGAAGCGGTGGGAGGCTGGGAGTAGAGGCTATGTAGGTGGGAGGCCAAGAAGGGGTGGGAGGCTGGGGGTAGAGGCTGAGTAGGTGGGAGGCCAAGAAGGGGTGGGAGGTTGGGTGTAGAGGCTGAGAAGGTGGGAGGCCAAGAAGGGGTGGGAGGCTGGGGGTAGAGGTCGAGGGGTGGGAGGCCCAGAAGTTGTGGGAGGCTGGGATTAGAGGCTGAGGGGGTGGGAGGCCTAAAAGGGGTGGGAGGCCGAGAAGGGGTGGGAGGCTGAGAAAGGGTGGGAGGCCGAGAAAGGGTGGGAGGCTGGGGTAGAGGCCGAGGGGTGGAAGGCTGAGGAGGTGGGAGGACTAGAAGGGGTGGGAGGCTGGGGGAGAGGCCTAGGGGTGGGAGGCCCGGAAGGGGTGGGAGGCTGGGAGTAGAGGCTGAGGGGTGGGAGGCTGAGAAGCGGTGGGAGGCCGGCAAGGGGTGGGAGGCCAAGAAGGGGTGGGAGGCTGCGGGTAGAGGGCGAGGGGTGGGAAGCCCAGAAGGTGTGGGAGGTTGGGATTAGAGGCTGAGGAGGTGGGAGGCCGTGAATGGGTGGGAGGCGGAGAAGGGTTGGGAGGCCGAGAAAGGGTGGGAGGCTGGGAGTAGAGGCTGAGGAGGTGGAAGGCCGAGAAGGGGTGGGAGGCCGGCAATGTGTGGGAGGCCCAGAAGGGGTGGGAGGCTGCGGGTAGAGGCCGAGGGGTGGGAGGCTCTGAAGTTTTGGGCGGCCCAGAAGGTGTGGGAGGCTGGGGGGTAGAGGCCGAGGGGTGGGAAGCCCAGAAGGTGTGGGAGGCTGGGATTAGAGGCTGAGGGGGTGGGAGGCCGAAAAGTTGTGAGTAGCCGAGAAGGGTGGGAGGCTGAGAAGGGGTGGGAGGCCGAGAAAGGGTGGGAGGCTGGGGGTAGAGGCCGAGGGGAGGGAGGCCCAGAAGTGGTGGGAGGCTGGGGGTAGAGGCCAAGGGGTGGGAGGCTGAGGAGGTGGGAGGACCAGAAGGGGTGGGAGGCTGGGGATAGAGGCCGAGGGGTGGGAGGCCCAGAGGGTGTGGGAGGCTGGGATTAGAGGCTGAGGGGGTGGGAGGCCGAGAAGGGGTGGGAGTCCGAGAAGGGGTGGAAGGCCCAGAAAGGGTGGGAGGCTGGGAGTAGAGTCTGATGGGTGGGAGGCCCGGAAGGTGTGGGAGGCTGGGGGTAGAGGCCGAGGGGTGGGAGGCCGAGAAGGGGTGGGAGGCTGGGAGTAGAGGCTGAAAAGGTGGGAGGCCGAGAAGCGATGGGAGGCTGGTAAGGGGTGGGAGGCCCAGAAAGTTTGGGAGGCTGAGAGTAGAGGCTGAACAAGTGGGAGGCCAAGAAGGGGTTGGAGGCCGGCAATGGGTGGGAGGCCCAGAAGGTGTGGGAGGCTTGGAGTAGAGGGTGAGGAGGTGGGAGGCCGAGAGGGGGTGGGAGGCCGGCAAGGGGAGGGAGGCTGGCAATGGGTGGGAGGCCCAGAAGGGGTGGGAGGTTGCAGGTAGAGGCCAAGCGGTGGGAGGCTCTGAAGTTTTGGGAGGCCCAGAAGGTGTGGGAGGCTGGGGGTAGAGGCCGAGGGGTGGGAAGCCCAGAAGGTGTGGGAGGCTGGGAGTACAGACTTGAGGAGGTGGGAGGACGAGAAAGGGTGGGAGGCCAGCAAGGGGTGGGAGGCCCAGAAATTGTGGGAGGCTGGGAGTAGAGGCTGAGGAGGTGGAAGGCCGTGAAGGGGTGGGAGGCCGAGAAGGGGTAGGAGGCTGGGGGTAGAGGCCAAGGGGTGGGAGGCTGAGGAGGTGGGAGGACCAGAAGGGGTGGGAGGCTGGGGGTAG
The DNA here is from genome assembly GCA_009769605.1 of Bucorvus abyssinicus. Classification (NCBI taxonomy): domain Eukaryota; kingdom Metazoa; phylum Chordata; class Aves; order Bucerotiformes; family Bucorvidae; genus Bucorvus; species Bucorvus abyssinicus. The sequence continues at coordinate 42,483,679 of CM020028.1, forward strand.
AGGCTGAGGTGTTGGAGGCCCGGAAGGGGTGGGAGGCTGGGGGTAGAGGCCGAGGGGTGGGAGGCCCGGAAGGGGTGGGAGGCTGGGGGTAGAGGTCGAGGGGTGGGAGGCCCGGAAGGGGTGGGAGGCTGGGAGTAGAGGCCGAAGAGGTGGGAGGCCGAGAAGCGGTGGGAGGACAGCAAGAGGTGGGAGGCCCAGAAGGTTTGGGAGGCTGAGAGTAGAGGCTGAGGAGGTGGGAGGCCAAGAAGGGGTTGGAGGCCGGCAAGGGGTGGGAGGCCCAGAAGGGGTGGGAGGCTGGGAGTAGAGGCTCAGGATGTGGGAGGCTGAGAAGGGGTGGGAGGCTAGGAGTAGAGATTAAGTAGGTGAGAGGCCGAGAAGAGGTGGGAGGCCGAGAAGGGATGGGAGGCCCAGAAAGGGTGGGAGGCTGGGGGTAGAGGCCGAGGGGTGGGAGGCTGAGGAGGTGGGAGGACCAGAAGGGGTGGGAGGCTGGGGGTAGAGGCTGAGGAATGGGAGGCCCGGAAGGGGTGGGAGGCTGGGAGTAGAGGCCGAAGAGGTGGGAATCCGAGAAATGTTGGGAGGCCGTGAAGGTGTGGGAGGCCCAGAAGGGGTGGGAGGCTGCGGGTAGATGCCGAGGGGTGGGAAGCCCAGAAGGTGTGGGAGGCTGGGAGTACAGACTGAGGAGGTGGGAGGCCGAGAAAGCGTGGGAGGCCGGCAAGGGATGGGAGGCCCAGAAGGTGTGGGAGGCTGGAGGTAGAGGCTGAGTAGGTGGGAGACCAAGAAGGGGTGGGAGGCTGGGGGTAGAGGCTGAGGAGGTGGGAGGCCAAGAAGGGGTGGGAGGCTGGGGGTAGAGGTCGAGGGGTGGGAGGCCCAGAAGTTGTGGGAGGCTGGGATTAGAGGCTGAGGGGGTGGGAGGCCTAAAAGGGGTGGGAGGCCGAGAAGTGGTGGGAGGCGGAGAAGGGGTGGGAGGCTGGCAATGGGTGGGAGGCCCAGAAGTGGTGGGAGGCTGCGGGTAGAGGCCGAGGGGTGGGAGGCCCTGAAGTTTTGGGAGGCCCAGAAGGGGTGGTAGGCTGGGAGTAGAGGCTGAGTGGTGGGAGGCCCAGAAGGTGTGGAAGGCTGGGATTAGAGGCTCAGGATGTGGGAGGCTGAGAAGGGGTGGGAGGCTAGGAGTAGAGATTAAGTAGGTGAGAGGCCGAGAAGAGGTGGGAGGCCGAGAATGGATGGGAGGCCGAGAAAGGGTGGGAGGCTGGGGGTAGAGGCCAAGGGGTGGGAGGCTGAGGAGGTGGGAGGACCAGAAGGGGTGGGAGGCTGGGGGTAGAGGCTGAGGAGGTGGGAGTGTGAGAAGCGGTGGGAGGCTGGGAGTAGAGGCTGAGGAGGTGGGAGGCCAAGAAGGGGTGGGAGGCTGGTGGTAGAGGCTGAGTAGGTGGGAGGCCAAGAAGGGGTGGGAGGTTGGGGGTAGAGGCTGAGGAGGTGGGAGGCCAAGAAGGGGTGGGAGGCTGGGGGTAGATGTCGAAGGGTGGGAGGCCCAGAAGTAGTGGGAGGCTAGGATTAGAGGCTGAGGGGGTGGGAGGCCAAGAAGGGGTGGGAGGCCGAGAAGGGGTGGGAGGCTGCGGGTAGAGGCTGAGGTGTTGGAGGCCCGGAAGGGGTGGGAGGCTGGGGGTAGAGGCCGAGGGGTGGGAGGCCCGGAAGGGGTGGGAGGCTGGGAGTAGAGGCTGAGCAGGTGGGAGGCCGAGAAGGGGTGGGAGGCTGAGAAGGGGTGGGAGGCCGAGAAAGCGTGGGAGGCTGGGGGTAGAGGCCGAGGGGAGGGAGGACCAGAAGGTGTGGGAGGCTGGGATTAGAGGCTGAGGGGGTGGGAGGCCGAGAAGGGGTGGGAGTCCGAGAAGGGGTGGAAGGCCCAGAAAGTGTGGGAGGCTGGGAGTAGAGTCTCAGGGGTGCGAGGCCCGGAAGGTGTGGGAGGCTGGGGGTAGAGGCCGAGGGGTGGGAGGCCGAGAAGGGGTGGGAGGCTGGGAGTAGAGGCTGAAAAGATGGGAGGCCGAGAAGCGGTGGGAGGCTGGTAAGGGGTGGGAGGCCCAGAAGGTTTGGGAGGCTGAGAGTAGAGGCTGAGAAGGTGGGAGGCCAAGAAGGGGTTGGAGGCCGGCAAGGGGTGGGAGGCCCAGAAGGTGTGGGAGGCTTGGAGTAGAGGGTGAGGAGGTGGGAGGCCGAGAGGGGGTGGGAGGCCGGCAAGGGGAGGGAGTCTGGCAATGGGTGGGAGGCCCAGAAGGGGTGGGAGGCTGCAGGTAGAGGCCAAGCGGTGGGAGGCTCTGAAGTTTTGGGAGGCCCAGAAGGTGTGGGACGCTGGGGGTAGAGGCCGAGGGGTGGGAAGCCCAGAAGGTGTGGGAGGCTGGGAGTACAGACTGAGGAGGTGGGAGGACGAGAAAGGGTGGGAGGCCAGCAAGGGGTGGGAGGCCCAGAAATTGTGGGAGGCTGGGAGTAGAGACTGAGGAGGTGGGAGGCCGTGAAGGGGTGGGAGGCCGAGAAGGGGTAGGAGGCTGGGGGTAGAGGCCAAGGGGTGGGAGGCTGAGGAGGTGGGAGGACCAGAAGGGGTGGGAGGCTGGGGGTAGAGGCTGAGGTGTTGGAGGCCCGGAAGGGGTGGGAGGCTGGGGGTAGAGGCCGAGGGGTGGGAGGCCCGGAAGGGGTGGGAGGCTGGGGGTAGAGGTCGAGGGGTGGGAGGCCCGGAAGGGGTGGGAGGCTGGGAGTAGAGGCCGAAGAGGTGGGAGGCCGAGAAGCGGTGGGAGGCCAGCAAGGGGTGGGAGGCCCAGAAGGTTTGGGAGGCTGAGAGTAGAGGCTGAGCAGATGGGAGGCCAAGAAGGGGTTGGAGGCCGGCAAGGGGTGGGAGGCCCAGAAGGTGTGGGAGGCTGGGAGTAGAGGCCGAGGAATGGGAGGCCCGGAAGGGGTGGGAGGCTGGGAGTAGAGGCCGAAGAGGTGGGAATCCGAGAAGTGGTGAGAGGCCGTGAAGGGGTGGGAGGCCCAGAAGGGGTGGGAGGCTGGGAGTACAGACTGAGGAGGTGGGAGGCCGAGAAAGCGTGGGAGGCTGGCAAGGGATGGGAGGCCCAGAAGGTGTGGGAGGCTGGAGGTAGAGGCTGAGTAGGTGGGAGGCCAAGAAGGGGTGGGAGGCTGGGGGTAGAGGCTGAGGAGGTGGGAGGCCAAGAAGGGGTGGGAGGCTGGGGGTAGAGGTCGAGGGGTGGGAGGCCCAGAAGTTGTGGGAGGCTGGGATTAGAGGCTGAGGGGGTGGGAGGCCTAAAAGGGGTGGGAGGCCGAGAAGTGGTGGGAGGCAGAGAAGGGGTGGGAGGCTGGCAATGGGTGGGAGGCCCAGAAGGGGTGGGAGGCTGCGGGTAGAGGCCGAGGGATGGGAGGCCCAGAAGGTGTGGGAGGCTGGGGGTAGAGGTTGAGGTGTTGGAGGCCCGGAAGGGGTGGGAGGCTGGGGGTAGAGGCCGAGGGGTGGGAGGCCCGGAAGGGGTGGGAGGCTGGCAATGGGTGGGAGGCCCAGAAGTGGTGGGAGGCTGCGGGTAGAGGCCGAGGGGTGGGAGGCCCAGAAGGTGTGGAAGGCTGGGATTAGAGGCTCAGGATGTGGGAGGCTGAGAAGGGGTGGGAGGCTAGGAGTAGAGATTAAGTAGGTGAGAGGCCGAGAAGAGGTGGGAGGCCGAGAATGGATGGGAGGCCGAGAAAGGGTGGGAGGCTGGGGGTAGAGGCCAAGGGGTGGGAGGCTGAGGAGGTGGGAGGACCAGAAGGGGTGGGAGGCTGGGGGTAGAGGCTGAGGAGGTGGGAGTGTGAGAAGCGGTGGGAGGCTGGGAGTAGAGGCTATGTAGGTGGGAGGCCAAGAAGGGGTGGGAGGCTGGGGGTAGAGGCTGAGTAGGTGGGAGGCCAAGAAGGGGTGGGAGGCTGGGGGTAGAGGCTGAGGAGGTGGGAGGCCAAGAAGGGGTGGGAGGCTGGGGGTAGATGTCGAGGGGTGGGAGGCCCAGAAGTTGTGGGAGGCTAGGATTAGAGGCTGAGGGGGTGGGAGGCCTAAAAGGGGTGGGAGACCGAGAAGGGGTGGGAGGTCGAGAAGGGGTGGGAGGCCGAGAAAGGGTGGGAGGCTGGGGGTAGAGGCCGAGGGGTGGGAAGCCCAGAAGGTGTGGGAGGCTGGGAGTATAGACTGAGGAGATGGGAGGACGAGAAAGGGTGGGAAGCCAGCAAGGGGTGGGAGGCCCAGTCAGTGTGGGAGGCTGGGAGTAGAGTCTAAGGGGTGGGAGGCCCGGAAGGTGTGGGAGGCTGGGCGTAGAGGCCGAGGAGTGGGAGGCCGAGAAGGGGTGAGAGGCTGGTAAGGGGTGGGAGGCCCAGAACTGGTGGGAGGCTGGGGGTAGAGGCCGAGGGGTGGGAGGCTCTGAAGTTTGGGCGGCCCAGAAGGTGTGGGAGGCTGGGGGTAGAGGCCGAGGGGTGGGATTCCCAGAACGTGTGGGATTCTGGGAGTAGAGGCTGAGGAGGTGGGAGGCCGAGAAGGGGTGGGAGGCTGGGGGTAGAGGCTAAGGAGTGGGAGGCCGAGAAGCGGTGGGAGGCCCTGAAGTTGTGGGAGGCTGTCAAGGGGTGAGAGCCTGGGGGTAGATGCCGAGCGGTGGGAGCCTGGGATAGAGGCTGAGCAGATGGGAGGCCGAGAAGGGGTGGGAGGCTGGCAAGGGGTGGGAGACCAGCAAGGGGTGGGAGGCTGGGTGTAGAGGCCGAGGGGTGGGAGGCCGAGAATGGGTGGGAGGCCCCGAAGTTGTTGGAGGCCAAGAATGTGTGGGAGGCTGGCAAAGGGTGGGAGGCTGGGGTAGAGACTGAGGGGTGGGAGGGCCAGAAGGGGTGGGAGGCCGGCAAGGGGTGGGAGGCTGGGGTAGAGGCCAAGGGGTGGGAGACCGAAGAGACTCCCCAGATGGATTCCACAGCGCCCAGAGGAACTGTTCAGTTCCTCCCAGTTCCTCACAGTCACCCGACAGCCCACCCCAGTGCCCCCCCCGCCTCACCGCCCGCTGCCTCCCACCGCGCGGCTCTCCGCGCCTGCACTAACGCAATTGGTTCGCCAGGCGGAGACACTGAGCACAGACACCCCAGCCGCACCGCCCAGGCACCGCCTCCCGAGCTCAGGGCAACCGCACTGCGCAGGCGCACTGCTCCACGCCTTCAGCCGCCGCGCCGCCCATGCCTGCTGCCGGCACTTCGGGCGCCTCGCTGCGCCTTGCCCGTTCCTTCGACTTCCAGTGACAACCAGTTCCTCCCAGTCAAACCCCCGTCCCTCCCAGTACCCCCTAGTCGCCTCCCAGTGCCTACCAGTTCACCTTCCAGTGACAGCCACTTCTTCACAGGTCCAGCTCCAGTTGATTCACATCCTCCCAGTCACCCCCAGTGACTCCCAGTACTCCCCACTTCCTCCCCATCACCTCCCAGTCACTCCCAGTGCCCCCTACTCCCTCCCAGTCACCTCCCCGTGCCGCCCAGGTCCTCCCGGTCACCAGCAGACTCTGCACACGGGGACGGCCCCTCACGGCCAGCAGCAAACCTGGGCCGGGGCCAGCGACCGAGCAGCCCCAGACGCTGACAGCAGCGTCTCTGCCAAACAAACACCCCCTGCTGTACTTCAGCGCGGTACAAAAGGGACACGGCACAAAGCAGACGAACGCACTCAGAAGCACGGCCACGAGAGGACTTGAGCCAAACGAGGGTCCCCGGCCAGCGGGGCACCTGCAAACACAACAGACCCGGCAGCAGCGGGAGGGATTTGGACGCCCCGAAACAGCGTTAAGACCCATCGATACGACTGCAAACAGCTTCTGAGCGCTCCCCGCAACGCTCCCGCTGCGGCCGGAAGGCGTCTCGTCCCTCCCTCGCGGCGCTGCAGCAGGAAGAGAACCCTGGGAGGCCGCCGGACGAGCTCGCTCCAAAATCAGAACTTGTGTCGGCAGATCCGCCGGCACGGTGACAGCTCTCGTGCTGCTGCTGCTGCTGCGGCTCATCTTGCTGGCTCGCTCCATAAACCTGAAAACAAAGCGTAAAACTTTAACTAAAGAGCAAAAAGAAAAACAAGGAACGAGCATCAGCCGGTCACCAGTCGGCACTAAAAAGCCCCGCGTGCGTTCACGCACAGCCCATCGCAATGCCCAAGGACTGGATTTTCCGCCTGCGTTCGTTTCCCTGGCACCGTCGTGAGCTGACGCCCGTCGACGGTCCGTCTCCAAAATGCACCGTTCTCTCTGCAACAGGGGGCTTTTCCCCCCGCTCCCTGTGTCACACACTCGGCAGGGACGCCTGGCCGGCTGCACTGCCCGAGAGAGACGCTCCTGAGCCGCCAGGGAAACGCGCCACCGACCGACAGCGGGACACACACCCAGCGCTTCGCGGCGCTCCGTCCAGATGCCGGGGACAAAACCCCCTGAACGTTCCGCGGCTTCTCTTGGTAAACGCCGAGCACAAACACCCGCCCGCCCCAACACTCCTGGCACACCGGCTGCTGCAGCCATCGGGCAGCGACGGCTCTAACCGCGCCGCTCTGCACCGTACCGCTTGAACGCTTTCCTTCAGTTTCATTTACGAGAGAAAAAAAGCCCAAATCGGTGAGATAAGAGACCCCCCGGATGGGTGCGCTGCTTTGGGCTCCGCCGCACCGCCAGAGGAACGCCTTTGTACGACACCTCAGCGCTTACAGCCGAGAACCCACAGACCTGCGACGCCACCGACCTCTGCCAGACGCGTACCCTGTCTGCCGGGGCCTTTGCCAGGAGACAGACTGTCTTCTCTTCAAAGGGAGAGAAACGTCTCCTTGCCGAGGGCTCCTACTGCCACGGACCTCAGCGACGAGGATCCGCTCGGACGGCAAGTCCCTCCAACGCAGCTTCTTGGAACGAGAGAGGTTTCCACTTCAGGAAAGTCGCTTTTCCAACTGCAGTCAAAACTGCACCCTGCTCCTCGGGGCCTCAGCTTTGCTTTCAGAGGGCTGGCGCTCTGAACCCATCCTCCACGAGCACTCCGTCAGCTCACCGGCACAGTCCTGCAGCCGCCAGCTTCCCCGGCATCTCCCGCACTCGCAGCCACGCCTTGTCGAGACCCAGGCTCTGTCTTCTGTCTGCAGAGGCCTCCTCGCTCCAGCTGAAAAAGAAACCACAAAACGACAGACCCAGCTCTGGAGCCCCACGCGGGCGACACACGTACGCTGCGCCTCGCCTCCCCGCCGCTCTCTCGAGACAAGCCGTCACTGCGCACGCAGACGCGCACGGGACGCCCGCCCCAACCCCTGCTAGAGCGTCTCGACGCCGCTCCCAGGGAGAGACACCATGTCAGCAGGAGACAGCGAAACCGCTACAGGAAAGGACCGAGGCTCCGCCTTCGAGGAAGCCAGGGCTTCTGGCAGAACGCCACGCCGCGGCACGCCCCTAGAAGGAAACAACAAACCCCACGCTATTAAACCATCTCGCCAGCCCTGAACGCTCCAGACAAAAGCCCCGTCCTGAAAAGAAAAGAAACAAAACCACCAAAGCTGCAACCGAGCGTAACTTCTACTGCGGCCGCAGCCGAACCCCGACCGCTCCTGCCTCCAGCCCAGCCAACGCCAGCCTGCCCCGTACACCCAGGACGACGGCCCTCGGCTGCAGGGCCCAAGGGGACGGCACTGGACGTCAGGGAAAGGGAGCCACAGCCAGAGGGGGGGCGAGGAGCACGGGAGCGGCAACCAGGCCCAGAGAGCTGGAGCAAAACTAAGAACGGCCATGGGCCCCAGGGCACAGAGGGAAGAACGAAGAAAGGGGACAGAGGCGTGAGCAGAGAGACACCGGCAGGGACACACCAAATCGGAAGGCAGGGACACGAAGCAACGCCTACAAGCGCAGAGAGGAAAAGAACGCCAGGGAACAGGCCCGAGAAACCAGAGCGGGGAAGAGAGTGACACAGAGCGGGACAAAGAGATGGGAAAGGGAAAAAAAGCGACGGGCTGCAGGACAGAGACAGGGGAGGACGAAAAGGTGAAACAGCAGAGGGAGCAGGACACGAGAAGAGACAGAGAAGAGGTACAAGGGAGGGGACAAACAGAAAAATCAAAGAAAAAAGAAAAAATCCTAGCAGCCTGCGAAAAAGAGGGTCCAGGGGAAGGGCAGGGAAGGATCAGGACAGACGAGAGGGGGGACAGGGCCCCGAGGGCCCGCCACTCACCACAGCTCTCGCTCCTGCCAGGAGCCTTGGACGGCTCAGAGGCTTCTTTCTCCTTCTCTCCTCCCTTCCTCTCCCAGAGCTCCCGTCACGGGCCCGTTCTCCACCCACGAGAACTCGCGGGCGTCTCACCGCTCTCAGGAGACCACGCTGCCCGGACACGCGGCCTCGCTCGCTCCTGCACGACGTGGCCGTACCGCGCTCTGGGTGACACGCACAGACCCTGCGGGGCGTGTTGGCGGTCTGGCCGGCTGCGCACTGCCAAGAAGGCTCCTCCCTCACCTGCAGACACCGGCTCTCTCTCGCCTGCAGCAGCAGGCAGCTGCCTCTCCATTTCTTCTGCTTCACCTCGCTCCGGCCTCTGCAGCTTCAGCCAACAGCAGCTCCTGTCCGCAGCCAGCAAATGCTCCGGGGACCCCTTTGTGCCCCCACGCCGGCAGGAGAGCCAGGCCAGGCAGAAACAACCCTCGCAAGGCTGAGCAGGGGGCACTCAACTGCATCCCCGGGGACGGACGGACGGACGGACACCCGCATCCTCGGCGCGGCCGCTGTGAGAGGGAGAGAAAAAACAGCCCCGTTACGACCATAGATCGCCCCTGGCCGCAGCCCCTGCTTCCACAGGAGCCACTGGAGCCCCACGCAGGGCCAGCTTGCCCCATCAGCACAGGGCTCGCGGGCGACCTGCGGCTACAGGACAGGCCTCCGGGGGAGGCTCAGGGCGAGCTCTGGCGACTTGGAGGGGGGCGCCCGGCGTTCGCGCCTGGCGGGTTCTCCCCCTCCTTCCCCTCTGCCCTTCCATCTGCTCCCGGGGACCTGCCCAGGGCTGCCGGCACCCGGCTCGCCTCCAGCGGACCGGCACCTCGCCGCAGCGGGCGCTTTGAGGCTTCCCGTCCCGCCAGCGCCGGGCCACCGGCGGGCAGCGCACACCCCCGCACCCGACCAAGGGGCTCACTCACCTCAGCCACGGGCTCAACCCGCACCCGCCGCCGCCGCCGCATCCCGGAGCCGCGGCCCCGCGCGTCGCCATGCTCCCCGCCGGCGGGGAGCGCGGGGCTCCTCCGCGGCCGAAACCCGCACGGAACCCGCCACGAAACTCCGCCTCGCCGCACGCGCCCGGGAGCAGCGCGTCTGCCCGGCCGCCCGCTCCGCGGCAACTACCGCTCCCGGCGTGCTCCGGGAGCCAGCTCGGCCGGCCGGAAAGCCCGTGCCCCGGACTGCAGCTCCCGGCAGGCCGCGGGAGGCCCCGCCCCTGCCGCCGGACCGGCGGGGACTCCGAGTTGTCGCGCGGCACCGGGCAGGCCCCGCCGCACCGCCACGGCTCCCGCTAGGCCCCGCCGCAGGCCCCGCCACAGAGCGGCCCCACACTCTGTGGTTCGGGAGCGGAAGCGGCTGCCAGTCCTCCGAAAGTCGCACGCTATGGCTCGGCGGTCCTCCCGCCAGCCGGCTGTGCCCGTCAGGCGCCGCGCATGTGCAGCTCTCCCGGGCTGGAACGCGTACAGCACGCGGCGACACTGAGCACAGACACCGCGCGCCCCTGCGACCGCCGGGGACCGCCAGTCGTGCCCAGTGCACCTCCAGTTTGTTCAGATCCTCCCAGTACCTCCCAGGGACCACCAGTGCCCCCCAGTCCCTGCCAGTCACTTCCCAGTGCCCCCCAGTTCCTCCCAGTCATGCCCAGTCCCTCCCAGTCACCCCCCCGAGTGACTCCCAGTGCCCCCCAGTCACCTGCCAGTGCCTACCAGTTAACTTCCAGTGACAGCCACTTCTTACCAGTCCAGCTCCAGTTCATTCACATCCTCCCACTCACCCCCAGTCAATACCAGTGCCCCCCACTTCCTCCCAGTCACCTCCCAGTGATTCCCAGGGCCCCTCAGGCCCTATCAGTCCACCTCCCAGTACCTCCCAGTTCCTGCCAGATTCTCCCAGTCACCTCCCAGTGACTCCCAGGGCTCCTCCCGCCCTCTCAATCACATCCCAGTGCCGCCCAGTTCCTCCCAGTGTCCCCCACTCCCGCCCAGTCACCACACAGCTCTTCCCTGTCAACCTCCAGTCACTCCCAGTCACCTGCCTCTACCTCCCAGTGCCCCCAGTCCCTCCCAGTCACCTCCCAGTAACACCCAGTCCCTCACAGTTACCCACCAGGCAGCTCCCAGTGCCTACCAGTTCGCTTCCAGTGACAGCCACGTCTCCACAGTCCAGCTCCAGTTCATTCACATCCTCCCACTCACCCCCAGTGACTCCCAGTGCCCCCCACTTCCTCCCAGTCACCTCCCGGTGATTCCCAGGGGCCCTCAGGCCCTCTCAGTCCGCCTCCCAGAACCTCCCAGTTCCTCCCACTCACCTCCCGGTGCCTCCCAGTGGCACACAGTCCCACCAAGTCACCACCCACCTCTTCCCAGTCAACCCTCACTCCCTCCCAGTACCCCCCAGTCACCTCCCAGTGCCTACCAGGTAACTGCCAGTGACAGTCAGTTCCTCCCACTCACCTCCCAGTGACTCCTAGGGCCTCTCAGTCGCCTCCCAATACCTCCCAGTACCAACCAGTTCCTCCCAGTCACCTCCCAGGGCCTCTCACACCCTCTCAGTCACATCCCAGTGCCCCCCAGTTTGACAACCAGTCAAACCCAGCTTGATAAAAGGTCTTCAGCCCCCTCTGAAAATACAATGTGCACTGGTACTAATTATAGCACAAAATAAAGTTTGTTTAAAAATTGCAGTAATTTTAAACCAATCGCTGTAGAAATGGTCAAAATAAGTTTCATTCTTCCAAATTTCCTCAACTCCTGTAAATATTTGAGAGAAACATAAATGCTTTTCAAGGGCAATTTTGAGCTTACATTTGAAAGTACATTTACATTTTATGTCTAGACTGGACGGGAGATACGGCAAAGGCGTTAAATCAAGGCAAGAGTGCCCCTCCGTGGCAGTATGTTGATATAAAATACAGCTGTACGATACTTTAAAATAATGTTCTATCCTGAACATTTAATTTTCATCACTCAGGGACAAAGGCTCTGCAAATCGCCTTCTTTCAGACTGTATTGTGACTAAGAATCAGAGGCTTTTAGCACATACAATTTAATAATGAATGAATTTAAATATGGACATCATCAGGTAGGAATATTTACTATAAAACATCAGTTGCTAAATATATTTCCCTACTCTAGCTGAGTGTTTTGTAGTTGGGTGTGTGCATATGTTTACAATTCCCTGTTATTTTTAAAGATGAGAGATTGATTTTTACAAAAAGACTTCTGATAACAATTCTGCAGTTTTCAAATTATTTAGTTTTGTGTCCTGAGCAGTAAGAAAGCATGCAGTAGTTCTTTGAGAACTTTAAAAACTACAGTATCTGAATTACTTGTAAGGCTTGCTGTATGTACCAGCTTGCATTAATTCACTCAAACAGTAAAACTTGTCATACTTTGTACTATTCACACATACACTGCTTTCAAAGCCTAGCCTGAAACCTGCCCAGGCTCCTTCCTCCATACTGGCAAGATTACAGAAGCATACATGAAGAATATTCTCTACTACATGCTTAGACAAATAGCACCTCACTGCAGCTGATCACCGGGAACAACTGATGGATACTAAACAATTACATGGTAGAACTGGAATAGAACAGATGGCTGTTATACTTCGTACATTCATTAGCACTTGTTATCTAATGTGGTTATCTCAATATTCTTGCTAATTTAAATAAAAACAGGCCTTGAAGCATAACTCTAATTTTTTTAGGGCTAAATCATCTCCTCTGTCATATTTGACATACAGGGCTGCAAAAAGTATAATCATGGCTGATGACACCTGGTGGCAAAGATCACAAAGTTTAAATTAGCAATTATTTTACACAACAGTGTAATAGTGCAGTGATTTACTAGGTTCCAAGTATGGTGACCAATGCTTGGTAATCTGAAACCTTCTGAGAGTTTCAGTGAAGAAATTCTACTCATGTACATCATGGGAAGTTCTCTTCAAGTAAAGTATTTCTACTTACTAATTCTAACTGTGTCTTTATCCCCCAGCATGACACTGTTTGGAGTCAGATCTCGATGAACAATCCTTTTCTCTTTATGCAAATAACGAAGACCTAGACAAAGCTTAAAAACAAGCAGAAAGAGCATTACAAAGATTCTTAACTACAACCTAAATAAAGACACACAAAATTAAATTCATATCTGATATTAGTGCCTAATACAATAAGCACCACTTTGTCATTTATTAGCCTAACAAACATAAATAGTGCTACTAATTACATGAAGGAAAGTCCTGGTAACAAAAAAAAACCCGAGGCCCTCACTTGGATAAATATATGCCATATTCTTTCTTCTGTAAACTTCTGTTGTTTTTCCTTCAAAGAGTGAAAGTGTTCTCCCAATGGCACTCCCTCTATGAGCGCCATGACTATGTACAATCTGTATTCTACGTAAAAGAAAATGAATTATCAGTGCATTATGTTTATACAGAAGGCGTATTGTTTTTCAAATATACATTTATATTTGAAAATAGAGTATCTGAAGTTAAGATGTATTTCAAAAGCTGTTATTTTTTACTTTTTAAAAATTTATTTGTACAAACACATTTTAATCATAGGTCCACTCCTTGTTATTCCATTTTTTCCTCAATTTGTATTACAGCAACTATAAGGAATTCACTGCCTGGTAATTGCTCAAGAGGCAGCTGTATGTAGCTAACTCTTCATAAAAAAGAAAATCAAGACTGTAGGGCTGAGCAATCTATATTCTACTAGTCACTATAGCTTTTCTCCCTACTTAGCATAACAGTTGTAAATTTTGGATCTTTTAACTCTATAGGATGAGAATGATGCTTTCTACGTGCTTACATTACATCTAGTTTTACTGATAGATAAACAAATATTATTTCTCACTATTTTTTCAATTTTAAAGCCATACAAGCCTGTCGGAACTGTAGCAGTTCTTGAAGAAACTATTAGCATCTATTGCTCAAACTTGACACACTCCTTCCAAGCTGTAAGTGGTTTTATTATATCTTACTATGTCATCGTTATGCGCAATGTGGTAATTCTCTGCATTTATACTTACTTTCCAAGAAGGTTCTATAATACCGTACAACGTTTGGGTGATAAAGCTCCAATGAGGAAAGAAACAGTTGTTTAGACCAGTTAAACTGATGGCGCAGTATTTATAATGTTTAGCTACATACTGGAAGGAAGGATTCCACAAACTTCCTTATGAACTGCAGTACAGCAGACCTTCACTGCTACCCCAAACACAGAGAAATGTTGCACATTACTAGAGCAAACAGGAAGAAAATACAGCTTGATTCCTACCCACTCCCCTTAATAACTGAAAAAGAGTAAATGTAGTCTGAAGACAGGCAATTACTCCTACATGTAAGAATCTTAGGTAACAAGCATTTACATTGCTGCTAACAATACAGTAAGAACATTTTCATCATTGGCAGCATTCAGGTAAAAGGGGCTGATACTGTACTGATCAGACAAAAGTAGTAACAGCAGCTGGAAGCCCTGCTATATAGAATCACAGAACCATTTAGGTTGTAAAAGCCCTTTTAGATCATTGAGTCCAGATGTTCACCCACTGCCAAGTCAACCACTAAGCCATGTCCCTCAGCAACACATCTACACATCTTTTAAATGGCTCCAGGCATGCTGACTCCACCACTTCCCTGGGCAGCTTCTTCCAATGCTTGACCACCCTCTCTCTGGAAATAAATTTTTCCTAATGCCCAATCTAAAACCTCCCCTGGCACAACTTCAGGCTGTTTCCTCTCATCCTATCTGTCGCCGGTTGGCTGAGGCAAGCCAATCACAGGGACGTGCCCTCTCCTATCCTTGAACCCCTCTCCTCCAGGAGAGAAAGGGTTAAAAAGCGGAGATAGAAAAAAGGAAGAAAGAATTTGTGAGACCTCTGAACGTTTGGAAAACTGAAACAAAGTTTAATAACACCAGAACAAAATATATTATATGCAGGGAAAAACCAATGCAAAATCTGAGGGTTTGTACAGGATGGAAAGGCGAGGGTTAAACGCGAGAAAAGAGAGAGAGGGGGATGGTACCACGTGGAGTCCAAAAATGGCACCGGCCACGTGTGCGCTTTCGTGGAGTGAACAAAGGGAAACCGCGGCTGTTACGAACGCGGGGCTCCAACGTGCAAACCCCGAGCTATGCTGTTCCTACCAGTCTGGTCGTGCAAATTAAAGGAAGCAAAGCAGCAAAAGGCGACGGCGCTGGCGGCAGAGAGAGAGAGACACAGCCCCGAGGCGCGGGTCTCCAGCGGCCAGAGCAGTCTGTCCCAAGCGGCGCGGCGGGGGCTTCCCCAGCACACAGCTCTGCTCCACTCTGGCAGCGCGGGGGAGCCGTAGCCGCAAGCAGGCAGGCAGACGGGCAGGGTCCGAGCCGAGGGGACGCAGCCTGTGAGGTCCCCGGAGCCAAGCCGCGAGTCTGGAAAGCCGTTTCACGGAGCAAAGCTGGAGGTCCGCGGCGCCTCTCGGAGTGCAAAACCGGAAGCGTCCCGGAGAGCAAAAGACCGAAAGCCCCGAAAGAGCAACCGGCAAATGCGATACGTGCCTTCTTAAAGGGGACAGTACGCTCGCGAGAAACTTTGACAACCAATGAGATGTGTAATCGTAGCATGGAAGGGAATAGTCCAATTGGTCAGTTCAAAACAAAACCTCCCGAACAGGGTTTTTTTTCCTCAAACTGCAACACTATCACTTGTTGCTTGGAAGAAGAGACTGATCTCCACCTCACTACAACCTCTTTTCAGATACTTGTATAGAGTGATAAGGTCTCCCCTGAGCCTCCTTTTCTCAAGGTTAAACAACCCCAGTTCCCTCAGCCGCTCCTCATAAGACTTGTGCTCTAGACCCTTCACCAGCTTCGTTGCCTTTCTCTGGACACGCTCCAGCACCTCAATGTCCTTCTTGTAATGAGGGCCCGAAAACTGAACACAGTATTTAAGGTGCAGTCTCACCAGTGCCGAGTACAGGGGAACAATCTCTGCCCTCCTCCTGCTGGCCACACTATTGCTGATACAAGCCAGGATGCCGTTGGCCGTCTTGGCCACCTGGGCTCACTGCTGGCTCATATTCAGCCGGCTGTCAACGAGCACACCCAGGCAGCTTTCCAGTCAGTCTTCCCCAAGCCTGTAGGGGGTTGTTGTGACCCAAGTGCAGGACCCGGCACTTGGCCTTGTTGAACCTCATACCATTGGCCTCAGCCCATTGATCCAGCCTGTCCAGATCCCTGCAAAGGCTCATGTAATCCTAGTAAGGATATTTTGTATTGTCCTTCTACAGTCACTGGAAAAAGACATGATCCTCCAGAAGGCATGTCAGCATGGATAGTTGATATGCTATTAAGAAATCTCCTCTAAAAGTGATTCTCTCCATAACTACTGAGGAATTCTTGCCTGAATGGTACTCTTTAAAATATCACTTTGAAAGATTTCTGTCATAATCGATTCATGATTGATCTACCATAGTAAATTTGAATAGAGAGAAAAATATGCTCAAATAAAAATAATCTCAGGCTAAACCCAAAATTTAATATATATATATATATATATGAGATATTTTTACAGGCAGAAGAAATATATATGATTCCCATATACTTCATATTTTATCCTTTGCTTCTTTGCAATTTGAAAGTGTGTGCTGGTATTGTACATTTGGAAATAAATACAGCTGACTTGGCGCTCTTACTCCCTAAAGCAGGTATAAAAGTTTACAATTTCAATTTTGAAATATTTTTAATCCCTTTGCACAAGTGTAAGTAAACACATAACAAAGGATTAGGCCTTATAAAACTACCTGCTTGAACCGAGAAAATATTTTCTTGCATCTCATCAGGACTCAAATCATCTGCCAAATGAAGGTGTTGGATTCTCCCTGCCGCGATAAACTTCCAACTGAAGAGTGATCAGAAACAAGATTTCTTTCTCTGGAAAAAAAAAAAAACCAAAATAAACATGCAGTGTAAAAAACTGGCTTAACATATCGTTGTTAACCATTTCTGAAGTTCTGAAAATCTGTTTTTCACCAAGTTAGCTAATACACTGAAAAACCAAACAAGCCTTTAAACACAAAATTTCTGTACCACATTCATCATATTCACAATTCTAGCTCACAAGATAGTTTCTCTATTAATCAGACACCTAAGTAGGCAGTAATGATATATTTATAATCAATTGTTAGTTTATACACTGAAAATATGGAAAGCACCTTAAGGTAATGAAATATGCAAAACTGAAAAAAAAATACCACTTATTATGTTCTAAATAGCCTTTTATTGTCTGCAGATGTCCCATACAGCTGAACAAACCAAAGATGCTATTTGATATAACAGCTTGGTCAAACATATCTTAAAATAGGAGAGACTTATATAATTGCACAATGTCAAGGACTGAAAACCTACCCCTGTAATACATGAAGGAGCTGCTTGATTCCGCCCCAAATGCGGATTTCCGCACTAGTCTCAGGATCTTCACAAACCTGTACCAGAATCCAAACTATACTCCACAGAAGTTTGATCTGATCAGAATGGAGTAAACTGAGCAAAACTGGAACTCCTTCATACATTTTTATTTGCTCTTTGACTTGTGACTCTGCACAGAGGAGACGCAGCAACTCTGCTGTGAGCCTAAAAAAAAACAGCAAAAAATTTTAACAATAACACCATCGTTAGCTTGCATTGTCAGTTAGCAAAGGGAAAACAAACACAGCAAATGTATAGGAAAGAACACAGATCTCCTCTGTCTTTAACAAAAAGTTAAAGACGACTGCTTAAAGTCACTCCAAAATAGTTAAAGTCACTGTTTAAAAAAAGAAAAAGAAGTTGGTGCAAATTTTCACAAGGAATGAAATTATATTTACATTGAGTTTGACTGTCAGCATAGGCAGCCAAGCACACACGGCCAGGATGGAGGTGGCCAGCTGGACTGCAGTCACCCACGGTACCACCTTCTTGTTAACGGCATTAGCAGTACAATTAGCACTGACTGCATGAACTTGTAAAGTCCATCTGTGGAATTAGAATATCTCCACAAATAATGGTGATTCTTCTCCAGCATGGCTTGAATATTATATTTAGAAAAAGGATTGAATGTATCATTTAAAAGGTTTAATACAAGATTTTCATTAACTTTACTCCATTTAAGATGGATTTCCATAGAAAACATGGTTAGGGAATTCCATTTCCACTTGAAGCAAAAAAGCTGCATGTGTGTTTGATGAAACATACCAATTCAGATTCATAGCTGAATTTAAAATTACTTAACTAGCTTCCTGTCTACATTCAAATTCCAGTTTTTAGAAGAAACTTTTGGCTTACATATAATCTAAATAAATTCAAACCCAGAAACTAAATAAAATCTTCAATTTCTTTACCTTTAGTCATATGCAAAATAATTTACATGTGCAAAATAATTAAGCGTGAAATTTTAAAAATCTCTTCAGAATTTTAAATGTGAGAGGATAAGTGACATGTTAACAACTTTGAGAGTCTTTGGTTTCTTACTGAAATGCAGATATACTATGCTCACTTAGCAGCCTTAGCTGAGATGAAAGGACATTTAAAGAACTGAAGGAACCCTTACGATTTTCTGCTTGGAGGTATGTGGGGTCTGACCCAGCCTCTGGCATAAACTACAACAGCTAGGCAGCTTGGCAATTTTTGACTAGTTTATACTGGGCATCCCAGGAACTGTCAGGGTTCAGCATGCTTTCCATCTAACCACCTAGATCTGCCAGGAGCAAAAAGGAGGTGCACCATGAAAAGCAACTGCTATCACTTTACGGTAACTTTGCAATCTATTTGCACTGCAGTGTAGGCAGGCAGTGGACAGAGAGCAGACAGATTCTAACAAAACTACTAGAAAAGATTTTGCTGTATCAGCATCTAACTGAAAATACATAGGTGTCAGAACTTTACCTTGAGTATATTAAAGTGACACCCTACCTAATTCCTCTAAATAAACATGTCCCTAAATGAAGAAGTCAAAATATATTTTAACAGGATTAATCTACGAGTGAAGTCTCACCTTTTAGAAAGCAAATCGTACTCAGGTAATATCACCAGCAGGTTCTCAACAATGGTGAGCTCACTGATCTTCTCCCTACATTCTGGACTACAAATTGATTATTTCTGGCATTTATAAGAAATTAAATTATATTAAAAAAACCACATTGCTCTTTAGCCTCCCTCCTTATACATTTGACCAATTATTTTTTCTCAAGTAATAATATCATATTGTGCACACAAATATTTAAAGCCACAAAAGTATTCTGGGTCAAAAGTGACAATGCAACAATTTCCAATTTTCCCAGCACAAAAAAAGTAAATGTGAATGCATAAAAGTAAAGACACAAAGGCATTAATTTGTTTAACACTAGAAATTGAGCAAATTAGGTACACATTTTTAGAATCAATTACAATTTCCATGAATATTTGCAATATACTCCAAACACTTTCTTGCCCAGTCCAAATGTAACACATTTAATTTTGTAAATTAAATTCTCTGAAGTTGAAAATGTATGTACAACATAATTTAAATTAATACTGATATTAAAAAAAATTACACTGAAATAGAATGAAATAAATTTGGCAAAAGAAAAAATCCAGATAAATCTTAATAAATAAATTTTTACTGATCTGAACAAATTGTGTCTCTCTCTTCAGTTTTATAATTTTCTTTATAATTTTTCATTTAAAAGATAAAATTGTTATACAAATCTGGAAGTCAGCAGAACAATAATGTAGGAGCAGAAGCTTTTCTTCTATAAAACCATTAAGGATGAAAGATGCTGTATCTTCCTTTTCCATTTTTTCCCTCCATACTGGGAAAAGAGTGTCTGTATTTAAAACAGTCATTAGTGAAGAGAGAACACACATACATGAATTTGAGTATATGCATTCATTATTTACTACACTGAACAATTCTCTTGCTGCTTATTGTGGGACACTTCAATACGAAGCTCAGCACAAAAGATTTTCATATGCAGGAAGTCGGTAAGAATTTCAGAACCCTGCACAGGGATTGCAAAGAGATATTCTGTCACTCAGTCTCGCCAAGTTCTCCACATGAGCAAGAAGTCTGCTGCGGGAACCAAAGCTTCGACTTTTAGTTTCTACTGCTTCAGTATAACATTAAGCACACTTCATAGACCTGCGCAGAACAAGGCCTCATTTTGAAAAAATGAAGTCTTCCTCATAAACAGCAGTTTTAATACTGTGTCAAGAGATAACATCAAAAAGTTTATGGTGAACTACGGCACATTAAGTTGAACCTACCTTTCTGCTAGGCTGCTCAGAGCAAGGAGGGCACCCAAGAGCACATTGCTGTCTGCGGCAGGTAACAGATTGTGGGAAAACGACAGATAATGGGGAGGTGAGGGGAACTCTATTCCCCAGGTTTTAGCTCACACCTTGACACGGAAAATAGCCATGAAGTGGCCATGAAGCAGTTTGCTGATCCCAAGAATGGAATGCGGTTACCATGGCTGAGGCCTACTGCAGCTGAGTGCAACGTACCGCACCTCCGAACGAGGCCAGGAGTGATGCGGAGGCAATACGGTCTGTCCCTGTTCCTGGAGGTGACAATGGGCTGCTGCAGTTAACTGCATCAGCCGCTCTCAAGAAAGATGGATCGCTACTGCCGAGCCAGCAAAAATGGTGAGATCGTGTCCTCTAGCTGAACTTTGCTCATTATAATGTCAGTATAATACCAAAACACACCTCCATCCCAAAGGCTACCCGCCTCCAAGGTGCGACCATCCCCACTGGGCATGCGCCCTATGCTTTATCACCTGGACCTTTAAATGTGAAGCGAGAGATTTTTAATCCAGTCAGAATAAAAAGAATGTATGACCAGAGTCACTCAAGCTCCACCTATAAGTATAGAAACAATATAAAAAGTGGCGAATAAAAGGGGGATTTTGGGGAACAGAAGACCACCACCAAAACTTTGGGATCGGTCGACGGGCTGAACCTATCTTCTCCCCCCGCCATAGGGACGCCTACTGGGTAAGAGCTCTGTGTTTCGTGCACCTTAAATACTAACATCAAGCTAGCTATTAGTAATCACTAGTGATTAGGTTTGTTTGTGTGTTTAGGTTTGCATGTGTGCGGCTGTGTTTAGTGTTTGCTCTAAATCCATTTCGCAGTCAATACCCTCTCGCCGGTATCATTCGAACATGCATTTAGTCACGAATCTGCACAATAAACTATTCTTGTTGATTTTAATACTGAAGGGATTTGTCTTTGTGTAACTGCTAGCGAGGGTCCCTCAACAGGTTGGGCGAATATCCTCCAATCCTGTGGGCTACCAAGAGGGACTTTGGTTCCAGTGACGCTGCCAGCGTGCCTGGCAGGCTGGCCAAGGTGTAAAGAACCCGAGGAGGTTCCCCTTCTCCCTGACAGGAGTGTGGTGGGCAGGTTGGGTGACAGGAGTTTGTCTTTCTTGGGGAACTAGTGGAACTGGACAAATTGTGAAGGGTTTGGGAAACACCCCTTCTGGGCCAGGAATTTTCTTTATCTATCCCTCCTGGCCTCCCTTTTCGTGACACAGATTTACTAAGGTCTGGAAAATAAAACAAGTCAAACAAATACACTCTTTTCTGTTACAACTCAAACACATACAGAGTTATTAATTGAAAAGTCAAAATTAAGATACCAAATCCTTACACAATACACTAAAAGACTTAGGTACATTTAAAGTACACATTAATTACACTTAAATATACACGTATGGTTTTAGAATACAGCCAGCCAGGACAAGCAAGATGTTTCTTCTCAAACTGCAGTTAGCATCTCTCTTGACCTCAAAAGCATCTGTCCAACTTAATACACCATTGTAAAAATCTGTTCCTGTGTAAAACACTTCAGAACTCTAAATCAAGGCCTCCTGAAGAAAACAGATAATTTTCAGCAGTGTGTAATTTAAGGCCCTGCATATATTCTGGAAAAGATTCATAACAAAGTAAACTTCACATTTCTCTAGATTCTCTAAAGATAAGATGTCTGATACTATCTTATCACAACTGCCAGTGTTTTACTGCAGCATAATAGAATCAGACGCACTGGTTAATATTGATCTTGATCTCCACTGTTTCTCGGTTTGGCCACAAATCAGCAATGGTTCAGTATAGATCCTTAAACTGACAGTAATGTATAGCAAGGTATGTCTAGGTTGTCACTGTCTAGGTTGAAACTGTTCCATTTAGACACAGAATACTTTATAAGTGAAAAATCACAGCAGAAATTTATAATAAAATACAAATAAAAATACATTTCTATTTTTGAATTATATAAAACAATTTATATCATAGTTACATGTAGCTCAGGACAGTGTAAACAGTGTAAATTTTTACAGGAATGAGTTTAGCCCAAACAATTAAGACCTATTTATCTCAAACAACCAACAACCATGCATCAGGCCAATTAACTCATAATCAAGAAATAATTTTTATGATGCTACTAACACATCTGTAAAATGGAGAACTGAGATTATCCTACTTTACAAGCTCGACAAGTTAAAGAACTTACTCCCACCGAGATCAAATCTGAAAAGCATAAGTTGTGGTTAAGTAGCTAATTTATTTTAATTACCAATTTCATAAAGCACTTACTTTATGTGCTCCTCTTGCTATAACACATTCTCTTGGGTCTTTAACAGCAGCAAGCTTCTGGAAAATGTCTATGCACAAAGGAAGTCACATAAATTGAAGCTTTACCACTTAATATTTTTCATTTTAATAATCAGATAATAAAGCAAAACACTGAAAAATTTCTTTGAACCACAACTAGCTCGTTTTACTCTGTTATTTCACTGCATAAAGAGGTACTAGTTTCTTAAAGAAATATTACTTATTTACAAAAACAAGATGTGCTTTTCCACAGCAATTTCAGTTTTCGCTTGTGACGATGACTACTATGAATCTAGTAATATCTTACATAATTACCATCTCGAGTATTTTGAACATTTTAAGCCTCACACAAGAAGTTCTAAGTGCCCTTATAATCAGCTATAACACTCACATGTCATGTTGACCAACTTGTCTACATTATGCTGCTCTTCTCCATAATCGGGATAGACATTTGCTACTGTTTCCAGGTACTACAAGTAGGGGGTGGGGGGAAATAAATGATACTATTAAAAATAAATAATGAAGAATTGATAAATCTAGTGTGCACGAAGGTGCATAGCCGGTAGGTGGTGCATCTGTTTCATGTAAAAGGTAACTCTGCAATATCCCACATACTTTGGCTGTAAAACTTACCTGGGAACAGAAGAGATCTTGGAAGTATAAGAATTCAAAAAGCCAGTGTAAAATTTCACAAGAGGACTATCCACTGAAGACTGTCAAATAGAGCAACCCTACTTCTGTGGCCAAAATGTCCTTCTTTGCAAGCTGCTAGAGATTGATAACAGTTTTCTGGGGAATTAGCACTTCATGTTTCTGCTTTCAAACTTTTCCTTCAGGATCTACTATTGGCCACTGTTTGGAACAGCCAGATGGACCTTCAGTGCACACAGCTGCCAGGCTCAGACTCTACAACACCTGCACAACTTCAGGATGGGATTTGGGGGTTTTTGTTAGGTTTTTTTTGTTTGTTTTTCCTTCAGACATAGCCAACTACTGGGAAATGGTGGTCAATCTTTTTTAATAACCGTAATAACTTCCAGGAAATAAGAATTATTACAAGGAATTAACATTTGTTAGTACACATGATCATTATATGATTCTCGGTATCACTTATATATTGGTCTTATATAGGGTGGCATTTTGAAATTTCCAGAACATTGTATAGGGGAACTACGGCAGTTTCAAGCAGATGGTACAGAGAGCGTAGAACTACAGTAGTAGCACATAATTTAAAAAGAAAACTCACATGAGGAAGATGCTCCTATGCAAAGTAATGTTGGCAATAATAATTTTATTAGTGTTTTCTACGTGCGACACTGCAAAATGCCAAGCAGTTCCTCTGGGAACTATATCCGTTAGAAACTAATAATCTTTAACTCCTTCAGCTTTAGGGACATTTAAAACGGGACCAAAGGGCTCAGAGCACACTATTGGTTCTTTGAAATGCATGTGGTGCCATAAATACCAATTAATGAACGATGACTGCATTCTAGAAAGACACATTTGCTATAAAAATTTTGATTCTTTTCTAGAAAGAAAACTCTGAACAATTTCAAAGATATTCAAGGTACATCATGCCTCACTGCTAAGTTGGCACTGATGAACAAGTATTAAAAATCCAGGAGTAAAGCAGCATTAACAGAGAGCAATGACAATACAGCAGTCAGTTATCAATAATGTTTTGTGATGCAAAAATATTGTAGTCTCCAAATTTAAACCTGTTCAACATTCCGTAACAATGTTTTTATCTTTGAAAAGTCATTTGCTACAGTTCAAGGTGACTTGACTCATCTTCCTTCAAAAGTCTACCGTGTCTTTTGATTGAACCAATTGTGCTGACTTCTCTAATCCTTCTCCCACTTCAGGAGGCATTTGTCAAGCCTCTAACTTAAAGTCCTGGGTTAATGCTGCTGAAGTATATGGACAATTGCTTTGTAGGCTAGCAGACACCAACTGCTTACACGCAAACAGAGGAACAGACTCGCTGCTTTGATTCTTTCCATAAACCAAGAATATATGTACATTGCTTTTTACAGTGTATTTCATTCTAATCATAATAAACTGACATGCAACGTAATGGACAAAGGTACTATAAGGAATTCTACCTGAGCTAGACATTCAATCCTGCCCAAGCTGTGGAGCATTTCCTAAAATAAAATTTAAAAAAATTAAAAACTGAGTCAAAATACAGAAAACACTACTATGAGAGAACACTAGAATATAAATGCTATGTTTGTTATGAATGTTGAGAAACCTTAACTCCAGTGATCCAAGACAATGGATTATGAGGATGCTTAGCACCTTCAGTGTTCAAAATTACTTATTATGAGTAAATAAAAAAACCCACAGAAGTGAAATTTTAAAAGTTCTAAAACTGGAAAAACATTATAAGCTTTGGAAGACTTAGAAAAGAAAGAGACAAAACCAAATACCTTAACAGATGCCTGAGGCTTATTTCTATGGATTACCACTATAATAGCCAGAATAAAGGTCAGTAGTTTGTAGTTCAGAGTATTGGTCTGCTAGGAGGAATAGGCAGATTTCAGTTTTCTTCACTTAGTACTTTATAGCATTTTTATGTATCTATATGGTAAAGTCAAGTATGGAGTCTAGGGCTCAGAGCAATGACCAAGCCATCTGTTATGGAGATTCACAGGTTCTTTGTTAGGGTTAGCAACAACAGACACTACATAAGAAATATCAGAAACTGAGCAAGTTATGCAGTAACAGTGCAAATTCTCTTGAAATATGTTTGCTTGCAAATCATGTCTTCACATGTAGAAATACAGGTACATGCATGTACTAAGTGTGCATCTGTAAGAATGCATGTTTCTATAAACATGCACCAACACAACTCACATGCATCGTGCTTATATCCATTCTCTTATCCAAGCAAGAAACAATATTTTGATATACTGACCTGATAGAATGGATCCTTTATTAATAATCTCAGGCAGATTATTATAAGAAAATGGATGGATGGAGCTTGATTAACCCACTCCCTGTAAAAGAAATATCCAAAACATAAACCAAATATGATTTTAAAAAGTGTTAAAACAAATAAAGCACTTTGATTCAGGAGTCAATTGACTAGAAGATTAGTGACCTACAATAGCTGTACCACACACTATACTACAGAACTTCAAATATCATTTGTATTGAAACAGAGTAACAGCTTTAAATAAATTTATTTCATTATATGAACATTATCATTATCACTGAGTGATGGCTTATCTCTAATCACAACTTGATCACGCTTTGATATAAACTTACTTCAAGTGGATCAAAGCCCAAATGGGCAAAATCACTGAGAAACCACACGTCAGACTTCAGTGCATGAAATAAACTTAAGTAAAAACATGGGCGCTACAGAAATAAAAATAGTTAGATTTGAAATTATTTTTTGAATTATCATAATATGTCCTGGGTTTTCAAAACTCTAATACTATTAGTCCTTGGAATAATTGGCTATTTAGTTTAAACGTTCTTGATATAGGATTATACTTCCAAATATAACTTCCTCTTTTATATTTCTCCACACAATTTCCCAGCACAAGACTTGGCAGAAAACACAACTCAGATTTGCACAAAGCGTTCCAGGGGCAGTAATCCCGCATAAAATACCAGTAACGGAATCACTATTTCCATTATCTGTTGAAGGCATATATCCCCATTTTCCTATTTAAAATACACCTAAATTTGGATGGATATCTTCGCAGCATTGTTCTTGGTTTTGTTTTAACTGAGAGGACAGAATCTGTAGCATCTGGGCAAGTCTCCAAGGAATGGAAGAAGTCTACAGGACATGGCAGTTCTTTTCCCCTCTTATCATTTGCAGTTGGGAATGGCGCCAATAGCTAGAATTATTTTGATAAAAATAAATGTTTCACCAACAGATACTAACAAAATTTCAGCCATTCTGTGCCAAAATTCTGCCTAAAGTAATACTACTTTTCATTATGATTCTGTAATTGGCCACCTCAGAACAGCGCAAAACTTTCATGGAAAGAAAACAGTAACCACATACCTGTAGGCAAAATTTGTAGGTTAGATTTTCAAGTGGCCTCACGATCATTTCCATGGTGGTTCTACAAAGTTATTCTTCCAGAGAGCTTTGACTCTTGACAGAAGTTAGTTTCTTTAATGGAACAACACCTCCGTCACATTTCCAAGCAGGGACAGTAATTCTCTGAGCCTGGCTAACATTTGAGAGCCTCTTCTACTACAGTGTCATTTACAATACACATTACTAGATAACCTAGTATATACCCAGCATATGCCAGCAGGATTTTTTCTGCCTGTTTAGTTATAGTCCTTACCCACACTACTTAAACTAAGCTGATCACAGCTTTCTCGTCCACAGAACTACCTCCAACCAGGACTTCTGCTGATGCAGTGACATCAGTAAGTGGGTGTGATTTTTTCCTTGCAACCCAACCAACACAGATATGCCAGCAGAAGTACATAATGCAAATCAAGGCGACAGTTTCTAAGGCTCTGACACAATGCAATGGCAGTTCCAAAGAGAGGACATCATCACAGACATTGTAAAAGATGTACAAAGGCCAACTAAATCACCTTTGTAACTGGACTTACCTTACGGGTTTTACATACCTACTAGTATATGTTTGTTTCATTGATCTTACCTGGGTGCTTTCATTTTTAATACAATAGGCTGGTTTTGCGGTCTCATCATCAACAAGTACCAAAGAAAACAAAAACCAAAATATGAGCTAGGAATGCCACTGTGTATGAATAGAACTTGGGAAGACAGAACCTAAGTTATTCTTTGAGTTTTGGCAAATGAAGCTGAGCCACTGACACCCCACTGGTGGGTACTGAGGTGATAAAGTTCACTTGCAAAAAAGAGGTACCAGATTTACAAATCACTTGAACGATCTGTCTTAAACTCACTGCTATTTAGATAATCAAAGATGAACTCCTTAGTTCCCTAGTTAGTTTTGAAAAAGAGTCTAAGTAAACTATGTGAATTTTTTGGTAGTTTTTAGTTTCTTCTGTAAATTGTAGCAGTTACACATTAATACCTTTGAATGCTCTAGGATTCCTGCTTTAAGCTCCTGTACCACTTAAGATTTTTTTTTTTAGAAAATGTACTTGGGCTTTGAAAAGGAACTGTAGTGGTGCACAGTAAAAGAAATCCTGAAAAACACATTCTTTCTTTCAGAAAATGTCTTTCTCTGACACCACTTATTTTTTTTAAGGTCTTGCACTTCTTCCTCACTCAAACGAGAGTAGCATAAGAAAGGGTTTTCCCCTTTTAATCCTGTTATACACACAAATAAAAATAAATGAGTAGCAAATGAGTACAAATAAATGAGGAGCACAAGCTCATCTGAATTTTAGGAAAGCTGCTGACCTTTCTATATAAAGGCAGCAGTCCATAAAATACAAATAAAATCAGTAAAATAAAAATGAAATGAGAAAACTACAGTTTACAGATACTGGATATGGACAAACGACCAAGAAAACACAGCTGCTTTTAGAATTTTGGTCATCTAAGTTTTGTCATATACCATATCCTTCCTTTTTCTGTCCCGCTAACTCAAGCATTCAGTCTTCAAAGCTAATACAGAAGTGACTGTTTAAAGCTGAGTTTATGCAGAGATGTGAAGCTGGTAGTTTCCACACAGAGGTCTGTTCTTGAAACATAAACGCTGTATATATTGCTGAAACAATATGAAATATCATCCATGCATCTTGGTTCCTCGCTTAAGGCAAGAAAGACTGACCCTTCTTGGATATGAATGTGTTCAATACACTGACCTGCAGGTAAGTCTGTTCTTAACTAAAGCTGTAAAGACCTCTTGAAACAGCTTATGTTTAGGATGTTTGCTAAAATTTCTCTCATTCTTGTAGGTCACACTAATGAGGAAAAAGAAAAGAAAAATGCTGAATTACTAATTATCTTGCCACAAGATAATTTTAAATGCCCAAAACTTAACGTTAGCAAGAAAAATTAGGAAATGTCCTATCAACAGTTACTATGGAATCACACAATTTCAGATTTACAGCCATTAACAGTTGGAAGAACAGTCTGTCTTATGCATTATTTAGGACTATTATAATGGTATAATAAAAGCTTTCCAAATACAGAAACCATTACTTTATTTAAAGTTACTACATTAACTCTCAACAGTACACTGCGGAGTGGGAGCACATGTCTGGAACTTGCAAAGGCAGGAACATTAACAAAGTTAAAAATACATAATTCCTAGCTCAGATAGTGGTTAAGATGAAAGTACAAGTACTGGACATAAGTACAAATATAAATGTCTTCAACACCTCAACAAGCTTTAAATACATAAAGATGTTCAGAGATATGTTATCATATTAGCTTTTTTTTTTACCTAAAAATTTCAAGCTCAACAGCTTCTGTTGATTCTTGCCATTGACCATGGGGGTTTTGTTCATTGCTTTTGACATCTTTCCAAGCTCTTGTCACACTGGTTTGACTGCCTTCAAAACGTACACCTGGAAGCTAAGGAGGAAAGGGATAGTACTCATGAAGGAAACACAGCATCTTAAGTTTTGTAAGAATGTTATCAAGCTAAAGTACCTTTTCTCAAGTTCAGACTTGAACTTTGGATACAGAACTTGCCATTATAAGATACACATACCATGCAAAACAAAACTGACACGGTAGAAGACTGATGTAAAGCAAGGCTGGAAAACATACATAGGAATATATAAAACGTGAAGAACAGCATCTTTTGAAATTTATAATAGTAAAGCTTATAGCATCTGCAACACACTCTCATTGTCTATACTCCTTACACGTCCCACCTCTACAATTGCACAACCTTCCTATTCTTTTTAGGTTGTTAGAACTCGGATATTTCAGCTTTCTGCTCAGAAGCAATTCCATGCCTCTATCCAGACAGGGATTGCCTAATTCCTATCTCGCATGGATGAATCCCTAAGTTATCTTGTCATACCTTTTGTACAGAACAGAAAGGGAGAAAATGTTCTGGCATTCCAAGGACTCACACCCATCATCATGTGTTGGTTTTCTTTGCTTCAAATAGCAAATACAAGCTTCACTTAAGTGAGCTGAGGTGAAGGAAATTTTACTGTGTCCTGTAAGCTTCATGCACTGATATTTATGACCTGAAGATTTTCAGCTGAAGTGTTGTTCTCCAAAGACAAATGGTTTATGGTTAAAATGCTGATCTTATTTTAAATTCTTTACCACTCTTCATCATGTTGTGACTCATACATCTTTAAGCCTACCTACTCGTGACATTGTGGAAAAGCACGGAAGAAAACAAATCTGTTAGGCTACTTGACTATATGCAACAATAGCTGGATAAAACCTGCTCAAGATAGAAAACAAAGCAATTTTTTTC
The DNA here is from genome assembly GCA_009769605.1 of Bucorvus abyssinicus. Lineage (NCBI taxonomy): Eukaryota > Metazoa > Chordata > Aves > Bucerotiformes > Bucorvidae > Bucorvus > Bucorvus abyssinicus. The sequence goes on from CM020028.1 coordinate 42,512,877, forward strand.
CTGTTAAAATAAAAATTATGGCAGAGTAGGATGGGAAGTGTGTCAGTTTCATTTTTTCACCTTTTCCAAATCGGATATGTCCCACAGAGCAGCTCTAACATTTAAAAAAGAACAAAACAAAACAAAAACCAAAACCCCAAAACCAACCATACACACAAACTGTAATCACCATTACTTATAATTACACAAATCTAAACCATGTTTAACAATAGGTATTGAAAAATACCTGCTGGTTCCTTGACTGAACATTTAGGAGAGATTGAAGTCTTTTAAGATGAGAATAATCCCTAGGATAAAACACAATAGCATAAATATATGTGTTAATAGTTACATAAAAATACTGCTGTAAGAGTAAAGAAGGTCAACAAGGAACAATGCTACTGACAAAACACAGAGTTTTCTAGTGTTGCCTAGCGTCCCCATTTTGCGAACAGAAGAATGTATAGCTTCTCCAGAATGCCTCAAATGAACAGAAGTGTAAATAAACTTTGTGACCAGAGTAACGGTTGTCATGTTTATACTGCATTTCAAATTAACTGTCCTGCTTTGGCAGCCAGTGCAAATTCCACATGGGTCCTGCTGAAGTTCCCAGTAAGACATCAGATACTATACCTCAGAGAGATCCCATGAGGCTTTTTGTCTGTTGCTTTTCCTGTGCTCTTCAACTTTTTGTCCTGATCAGGCATTGCCGATGGCTCATCATCACACGGCTAAAAACTAATTTCCTTAAAAACAAAGTAGATAGATAGAACTATAGCATTGCAGCAAAAGCAACACGTTTACTTACAAAACCAACTGATAAAACTTCTTTAATAAAAAAACCCCCAGCTTTATCAGTTTCTCAATGTGAACCCTTGCACATTACATAAGGGTATCCTTTAGAATTCCAGATATTAAGAAGGAAGTAATTAACCTAATATAGAGAAACCTTGGTTTCGCACGACGTGGATAGATAATAGTGGCTGTCTTGCTATTGCACATATTTTTATTAGGATTCTTCCTCTTCTTGCATCTTATTACCATTATTTCTCACTGCGGATTAGCTATTTATGTCACAGCAGTCCTTACAGGCTGACATCAAGGTTGTATCACACAAGCTATTGTCCAGACAACAGAGAATATAATACTTTTATCGTCTAAATAAACAAGAGAGATGAAGGACAGAAAAAAGGAGGTCTCTGACAAATAAATGAGATGCGTACATCACACAGTCTACCAAAGAACCACAGAAAACTTCAGTAGTTTGGAATCTGGGTCTCCTGAATTTCAGCTGAATGCCTTATAGAAATAGTGCCCAGCTTTTCTTGCAGTAGGACACACAGCCTATTTCCACAGATGAGCAGAGCTGTATGGCCTGGCCTCATCAGGGCCATTACCACATAATAGATCCACTGCAGACAAACATCCAGTCTGTAGGTCTGACTTCACACAAAAGCCCACAGCTTGTTGCTTGCATAGTATACAACATTTGTTCACTGTAAATCTTATAGAGCCCTAGAAAGAGACAAAAAAAAAAAAAAAAAGGAAAAAAAAATAGAATAGTCAAGAGGAATTTCTGCCACAAAAGCAATTACATTGATGCAGATCCTGTTCCGAGTGAAAAGGGGCTGGTCAGGAGCAGGCTGGGGCTGAAGAATTATCCCAGAGAACTGCATACAGCTCCAGCATATTGATAGAGCACCTCCAACTTAAAAAATGAGAATATAATACCACCATCTGATCCTCTCTACCTGTTTAAATAGTCACTAAACGAGGACCATTTGGATTTTCCCTTTGGTGTCTCTTTAATAGGATTTTTCACATGTAACATGATAGCCTCCTTTTCTCTTTGTGCAGTGCAAAATTCCTCTGCTGTTGATTTTTATTCCTCTTCCTCACAAAGGCAAGGAAGAAGAAAACCTGCCAGGAAACAAAAGCGTTGTAAACTACCAGAAGCTGCTGCTTCCGAACTGAAAATCAGAGTTATTTTCCCAATCAAACATTCTCACATCAGACACAGAACTACCCAAAACGCAACTGCCGACAGTATGAACTCATACGCTGTATTAAACTCTCTGGTAAGCGGTCTGTGAGGCCAGTTCAGACACTTCTGTTCTTTTGAACAAGCCTTTATCCTACCACCAGTGCCCCCACTGATCTGGATCCCCAAGAAGTTCTTCCTCTCTGCTCCACGCATCCACTCAAGAGGATTACTAAAAAACACCTCAGAATACTTCTGTTGTACCAGTTATTACCAGCGAATGAATATAAACAGGATCTGTTCGACCAGGCAGCGGACAAAATTCCTGAACTCAGATTAAAAAATTTACTTCAATTTATTTCTTTTGCTTCAAAATAAATAAATAAAATAAACCTGAGCAAGAACGGACATGAAGTATTTCCTTACCTATTCTCACAGTTATTTGACTTCCTTGAAATCACTGAGTAAGTTCTCACCCTGTGTTTGTTATGGAGCCAGGCTATTAACTGTCCTCATAACTATCCCCCAGCTATTATCCATGAGCAATGCAGAAGAAACAAACCAAACATAACTTGCATTTCACCTAGGTTGTGCCAGAAAAAAGATTGAGATCAGACAAATCTTTAAAAGAACAGAAACACATTAGAAGGAAAATGTCTTTACAGCATAGTCTTAGTCAATTCCATTTAAAACAATGAAGTGAGTGCAATATTAACTTATTCATTTTAACTGGGGATACTAAATTTAATTAGTTATGTTAATTCAATTACATCAGAAGGGAGAAGCATTCTGATAGTGCTGGCGTGCAGGACAGGACAAGACGTGCTCCAAGAACCCTGTCAGAAATGGAAGAATTCACATGATCGGAAACAGGAGACAAAGGAATTAACACCCCAGACTTGATCTGCGGCCCAGACTAGTATCTGTCTCGGATGACACAAGCACATAAAGCTTCAGAAGATGAAACAAACCCCAAAATAAACAAAAAGACAAAGACATATTGGAGGATAAATCAACCGCCACACACCACAGTGTAATAATTAGAAAGTCTCTTAAACAAAAAGCTGTCTTACATTTTTTATAATCTTTATTAGCAATAACTACCGGATATGGATCATTTGTAAGCCAACTAGTTGCTTGACTTACCCTTGAACTCCTTTCTTAATCACTCCAATGGCTGAGTTCCACTAACTATACACAGAAGGTTAACTGGCATAAGGTGGATAAAGAAACAGTAGATATAATGTATCTTGGCTTTAATAAGGCTTTTTATGCTGTTGCTACATAGGAACGTATCTAATACCATAAGCTGGATGTGAAGTCAGATGAAGATTCATTCCTTAGAAGAGCAATTTTCAACATAGAATTGTTGAAATGCATTTCAAATATGGTTAAAATGATGGCAAAGGAAGCACCAAAGATGATGAAAGGTTCCCAAAAGGCACTTTTCCTTCTGCATCTGGTGAAACCAAAGGGAACCCTGGACCCATGCAATGCAAGTCTCTGGGCTATTTTCCAGATCATAACACTTACCTGTAGAGTCTGTCTAAATCCGCCCTGTTAACTGCAGTTCACAGATGCAGAAAAATACAAGGATTTCTGAGGTCTAGTGAGCAGCTCCATATCAACTCAAGAACAATATGCAGCTCTGTGTAACTCATCCTTTCTGACCTCTCCACCAGGCAGCCCTTTTCAGGGCATCGTACCGCCATGACCCAGAGCCTCTGGGAATGACAAGAGCGTAACGCCTTCTGAAGGGTCAGGGCTGGCGAAGGTGCAGAGCTGGGGAAGATGTTCTTAGGAGGAATGGTGGGGAGGACGGGGCCAAAGTAACCCTTATTTCAGAGGTATTAGTCCTAGGCAGGTGAGGCGCAGGGCTGGGATGCCCTCTCGAGCTGGCAGGTGACACACTGCAAAACCGAGCTCCGTTCCTAGGCCCCGCGATGCCCTGGAGTTCCCGCGTTTCTCCTGGCTGGGCAGGCCTGCGCAGCACGCGGGGTGTGCAGTGTTTTACACCACGGTGCAAGTTCACGCACATCCCTAAACGCTCACACCTTTTAACTTTCTCAATATCAGCTTTGAAACCTTCACCTCTCCGTGACATAATTATACCGTGTTTGGGGAATGCGATCACCCAGTAACCCCGTGAACAAACCCGTGACCCGACGAGAGGGCAGCGGCCTGATTTCGTTGTCCTTCCCCTCCCACCACCACCCCACACCAGCGCTCGCTGCCCCGCTGGCCACGCGGCCGAGTTATCGGCCACGGCGGGCAGCTAGGCGCTGCTCGCCCTTCACAGAGGCCGCCGGGGCTCCCTTCCCGCCCGCCCCGCGGCCCCTTCGAGGTCGCTGCGCCCGCCGGGCGGCTTTCCCCGGGGCACCTCGCGCCCTGCCCCACTCACCTCGCGGCACGCGCTCGCCTCCGCTCCGCACCTGGTTACGGCAACGCTTTTTGTCCCTCGGAACGGAGCCCCGCCCCGCGGCCAATCGCGTCCCGCCTTCTTCGAAAAGGCCTGGGCTCACCGACCAATGGCAAGCCGCCATGTTCCGCGGCGCCCGGGCACCCTAACGACGGCCGCAGCCGCCGGCCGTTGCCATGGGCACGGGGACGCCAGCCCCGAGCGAGGGCCGCCGGCGGCCCCCGGGGCCGCACCGCCCCGGGCAGCGCCCCGCGCCGCCGCCTCTCCCAGCGGCCGCCTGACGTAGTGCGGCGCGCAGGCGGCAGTGTGCGACCCCCGCCCACCCCCGCCCCCGCCCCCGCCGGCGTATAAACAAAACCAGAAGCAGCCTCAGTACAGTTCCGTTTTTATTGCTCTTACCAACTTCCTGAAAGGTTACAAAAGACAATTTTGTTCTAGCTGTAAGTAAAACAACGAAGGCTGGATCTGTCACGCTGAAGACAAGTCAGGGCGCTGTGTTTTCCGTACAAATTATTTCAGTCTACATTCGCAATAGTTTTCATTTGCTTTGGATTTTGTTACAAAGGAAGAAAACATCACCGTGATTAGAAAAGCAGTCATAAAAAACCCAAACCGCGCAGTATGTCGTCCCATTTCAAACAACCGGCATTAAATCAGAACGGCAGTTCAGCGACAGCCGCCGAACCCTGGAAGACGCCTTTGCACAGGAGTATCAGACACAACAGCAAGAAAAGTGTCGGAAATTACGTGTCTTGCCCGTAAAATAATTTAGAAAAGTACTGATTCTCAAACCCATTCATTATTCCAAACAAATGTCAACAGATACTAGATTCAATACGAAAGTGTCTTTAACTTCAATGCCAACTACAAAGTCCTGTAAGTTTTCACTAAAAATGTTACAAAATAAAATCGACTTAAAATCACTAAGCATTTTTTATTTATTTATAGCACTACTTTTACGCTGAGTCAAAGCTGTGTGCCCCTACTCTTAAAATTTGCTGTAAAATAAATTACTGTCGGAATAAACAAAGTATTTCACACATTTGTACGGTACTTGATAATTAATTTGACCTAGATGAGTAATTAAAACATTACTGAACATATAAAGCCAAAAAAGAACACTAAAATCACTGCGGTGCTCAACTAGCAGACGCCACTCGTGAACCAGAAATCACGACCCACGTATCTTATGATCTATGGAACGTATGTACAAGACAACCCTTGAAAACGGAGCGGACTCCGCGACACGCCCCCCCTTTGTTACAGCCTGTCGAACCTGCCTTCGCAAAGGGCACAAGGGAGGGAGGTACCGCTCGTGGACAGAGGGGCAGGTGAAGCAGGTGGTGACTTCGAGGAGAACTGCCATGACGGGGAGAAACATCGACCAAGACGTTTGGGTGGAAAACCCCTGTTAGGGCACCCAGTTCTACCCTAACCAGTTTAGTGAGGAGAAAGCTTGGTAATTCACAACGCTTCACTGAATAACCATACAAGGTATTATGCTACAGCTGCAAAATTAATCTAGGAAGAAAGCATAATTAACTTGGGCATATGTAAACGGAATGAAAAGCATATCGTTGTAATACACGTGAAAACACCGAGTTTTGTAGGGTATAATTTAAACGTGAGACTGCATTTTAAGTGAAATATCTCAGATGATAATTTAAATGGAGTGGTCAAAATTAAGACCTACACTTTATGTAAACATTTGTATTTATAAATAAATTAGAAAAAAAGACAAAAAGAGAAAAAAGAGGGACTTCCTGAGGTGGCTGTGCAGCCAGGTACACAGTAGCACTACACTCCATTCTGGGAAACCAAGGCATCTTAACAAAAAAAAAAAAAAAAAGAGGTGCAGGGCTGTTTATTTTCCTCTAACTGTTGGAATGAAAATACATTGGTGTAGTTTTTATAGGGATTGACCCCTATGACAAAAAGGAAAAAAAAAAAAGAAAAAGATCAGTGCACAGCAATTATCACCGCTCTTTTGCATCCATTAAGGCCAAGCGTATATCTGCATACAGTAAACTACATCCCTGGCCATTTTACCCCAATACTACGTACGATTTTAAAGCAGAGAAGATGCAAAATGAGCAGCGAATCACTTAACCGTAGATCATCAACGGGGTTCTAAGCACTTAATACCAGATCTTCTCCTATTTCTATGGGGAAAAAGGGCAAGCGTAACACACTACTGACCAAGAACACTGGAACTAAAGGTCACTGTAAACTGCTTTGCACGTCATGGTATTTCTGGCACCAATTAAAATACCTACACAATTAAAATTAAATAAATACTGCGATTAGACTCGTGGGGCTTTGGTTTTGCTTCCTTCCGCCTTTACTAAAAAAATATCCACTTCCTGTGGTATTGACCAAAACGTAACCCTTCTGAAGGGGAAGCCAGGTACAAGGTGTGCAGCACCTGAGAATCCTCATTTCTGGCATTGAAGAGTTAAAATCTAAGAGGGTTACAGTAATTCTGGGGGTCTTTGGAAGTTGTATCGGGACTGTGAAGAGTAATGCAGGAAGTTTTGGGGAGCAATCTGCTGTCGTTTCACTGCCTCTCAGTTTGACTAGCGGGACAGGAGTGGTGTTTTCTGAACGAGCACGTACTCAAGCTAAGGCACAAGCTACCCTATTATCTACGAATAAAGAAACATCCGTACAGGTCATTACACAGTATTGGTCAAATTGGTAATGCAGACCTCACTTGCTTTGCCACTGACCCGAGCTGAGCCTCTGTTACGACAGTTTGGACACCATTATTCGTATTGCTGTACACTACGATTTACCTTCAACTGTCTTCTTACACGACAGTTAAAGGGAACGGTACCAGTCCGTGTAACATCAATGCTATTTTTAAATGTTTCTATTTACTCCCACTGACTGCTTTATTTTTGTAATGTACAATTAACTTCTCTCCAAGTGATGCTTGGCTGAAGAGCACCAAGATTCCACCTCAGGAGGTATTTTCAGATGAACTATGCCCTCCCCTCCAGAATCGGCTCCTTTTGGAGCCAGGAATTTTATCACGTGGTCCATGGTAAAACTCCCAACTTTGCCAAAAGCAGAATTAAGCAGACAGCATCTTCTAATTGTAAATGAGCACAGATTCTCATTAAAGCCACTGCAATACATCCAGAAAGGGCTAGTGACAATGCAGAATGTAAAGAGATCATTTTAGAAATTAAAGCCAAAAAACTAAGGCATAAGGCAAGAAATGGAAATTGCGCAGGTAAGTGATCAAGAGTTTCATTTATACATAAAATTATCTCTATTTCTAATATTATAATGCTAAATGCTAGAACTTAAAACTCTAAGTACAATAAATGCACTGACTGCATCTTTATTAGTGAGCCCCAAAAGATTCCATTTGCTTTAATAAATGAATATTTTACTTTTTCAATTCAACTTACAGAATAAAAATTTATACTAATGAAAATAAATAAAATGTTTTAAAATAAGTTGTTGTGCTATCTTATATGCCCTTTACAATGGAGAGGATCAGAACTGTACACACAGATACCACAAGCAATTTGTCATCCATAAAATAATACTGATCATAACCCTATTACAGCATTAAACTACAGCTAATTTAATCAAATACACAGAAAATTTAAAAATCAAGCGAGAAATACATTTGATGAGGACATGGAATACTCTAATTTACTTTCTGTCTTAGAGCTGAGTAAATCAGACTCTGGAAGTGATGGAAAAAATATAAGTAAACCAGGAACAAAAGAATTCAGGAGTACTAGTGTGGTAAGTATGTATATAACTTCCTATAGACCAAAATCACTGTCTGTAAATCCGATTTATATTGTGTAAACATGGAGTGTCCAAATGGCAAATCCTGACTCAGGACTGTAACTTCAACTACTGCAGTCATACTGCTACCAGGTAACAATGAAAAAGTCCAGAGTGAATTTTAAAAAAGGATTAACTAGCCACCTGACTTAGGGTTCTTGGCCACTTCTGTAAAATAGGAGAGAGAGAATCCAGGAAACACTAGCGTGTAGTGGAGATATAAAACACAGTAGTTCTTGTCAACAGCACATTAGTATTTGATGTACGAAATCATCAAGAAGTATACCCTGGAAAAACAAGCAGTAATTGCCTGCATGGAAAACAAATTTATGTAGCACACATTATAAACGGAGATATTGCAAAAAAAGCCAAAAACAAAAACAATCAAGCAATGTGGACCAGTAATCATCAGCAAAAGCTGATTTAACTTTTATGCACATATTTTCAGTGATCAATAATAAGCAATCATGACAATCTTCCTATTTAAAAATGAAAATAAAATTTCCAATAAAATAAATAGCTGAAGTGTGATTACCTCTCATCTTATTTGGAGGAAAATCTTCTCCTTATGCAAGCATATCTACAGTGCCCTAAACAATGGCAGAATTAAATACACGTCGCTCCTCAAATTGGAAATCACACTTCCACGGTATAATATCCTAGCGATATATACACACACACACACAAATACAAACAATTCCCCTTGGTTCAGTTTTACAAAGATGTTTCAGCATCCACGTATTTCACAACAGGCGAATCTTCCACATTTATTGTCACGCTTTCTGGTTTTTCAGGGCTGTTTGAAAGCAAAGACGAAAATGTAAGGTTTGGTTCACTTTAGTGAAGGTTAACTTTCAAACATTTCACACTTAATAAGGAGCATTGGAAGTATTTATGTAGGGTTACTCTTAGGATGATCCATTTCTCTTACATTCTAGTAAATGTTCAATACTGTTCATAGGAACAGCATGAGCTTAAAAGAGAGCAATCACCAAGATCTCATCTACAAATACCATCTCCAGGCCCACTGCTTTTATTGATTCTATTGATTTGAAATTGTTTTGGAAAACAAACCAACCAACCACCACAAAACTGCCTAGTTAAAAATACTCACAAATACGTAACAAGCAGTATTATTAACACTGCTTAATTATTGGGCAGGGAAACAATTTCGTTCACAATACGAAACTGGAAAAACGTGATGAGAAACCCCACTTTTACCAATGATAGAGGACAGTGAGAAATGTGCCTGAGTGTCCATTCAAGTGGAGGACCCTGAAGACAACAGGCTGGCTGGCACCTGAGCAACTGACACTCCTAGGGACACAGCCACCCAACAGGGGCTTATCCAAGGACAGAAAGGAATGTCCCGAGGTAACCACAGGGCAGAAGAGAAACCAAACAGCATAAGAGGAAGGATTCTCTAGGCGTGAATTTTAGAAGAGTCGACACATCTGTGGAGTTGCTTTTTATGGACAAAACACGCATTAGAAATTAATGCAAAGAGAAAAACTCTTGATATTGCCTAGAAAACACAAGCACGTCTGGAGTCTGCAGAGTCTATATAAAATATGAGAGATGGTGGAGGGAGAAAGAAAAAGCCATCTGCATCAGTTCAGGAAAGACAAAAGAATTTTTAAAAATTATCTTTGAGAAAGGTTAATATTCTTAAGAAATAATGCCACCACACGCAACAAGTCATCATAGAATCCAAAAGACATTGCTTGCTTCAAACAGCATCCTGCTGGAAAACTCTCAATCTGAAAATAGCAGTGCCAACAGAACCATTTTTACCACAGCACTAGACATCTGTCCATGGTATCAGATGAAGACCGTGACACAGAAAAACCTTAACGCAACAGAGATGAAAAATTTACTGTGAATTACTTCTGACTGGACAGTGGTGATGTCTCTAAATCTCTCCAGCACCCACTAAACAAGAAAAGGTAGAAAATACCTCAAAATAGCAACCGATGAGTTGAGGCTCAAGGAATTCCTGCCTTCTCACATTTTCCGGATTCATGCAATATCAGATTGCCTCCTGAAAGAGCTAGTTTCCACCACCAGTGGTTTTTATTTTCAGTTTTTTGTAGTTTTAGCAAGCTCCCTTCCACAGGATGCAATTTTTACCATACTAATCTCAAGTGTGGCATGTTATGGTATCAAAGGGAAATGTCTTATAGCAAAAGATAAAAAATAGACGGAATACTGAATGTGACCTAAACAGATCAAAAAACTTGATAACTGGTCAGAAGCCTGATTTGCTAGTGCTGCATATAATTCTACACTAACTTTACCCACTTAGGAAACAGGAAAGCGCAAGATACAGTTGTACCAACTTCCAACTGCCTGAAAACTAAATTTTAAAATTTTAATTCTAATGGAGAGAAAAATACAGGCCTGCATCTCTTCAAGCCTTAATGCACTCAATGACTATCAGGTCACGTACTAGAAGTATCCACAAATTCTGTAACAGGTTTCTTAGAACTTAGCATGAAAGAAAATAAACAATTAAAATACAAGGCTAAACTGACACACATACTGTTACCTAATGCCTCTATTATCTTCCTGAGTAGCTCATGTGAAACTCAAGTTTTAAAAAATGTTTTTAAAAAATTTACTTATTTAAAACATGTATTTAAACATTTCAAAATGTTTAAACAATACAGGCTGAAGATTCATTGAAAATGGCGCCTGCACTAACCCGTCTCTTTAGGGCTTTTCCTACTACAATACCTTCAAGTTCTCCCCTTGTCTCCTCCGCCACCCTTTGCTGACCTACTGTCTGGGAAAAACAAAGTGTATTTCCACGCCTAGTTTGGAGCAACACGTGCTGAATAAGCAGATGGTATACAAGCAGTAAGTGGCCAGTCACTACCGCTGCTTCCATGATGCAAGCTCAACAGGACCTGAGAGACTGGAAAACTATAGGAACGCTCTCACACCACCAACTCTTCCACTGAGTCATTTAATACAAAACTTGACAATTTTATATCTCTGAAATCTGTCTTCTTTTGACAGGTTTGGCTGAAAGGGATACAGACAGCGGCATTGCCTTAGTTTTCCACGTCAACTGGGCCTGTTGTCCCTTCTTTCCTACATAAAAACTACTAAGCACTAGTTGAACTGCAGTGGAACAGTACACAGATACCAGTCCCTATAAATTACAAGCCCTTCAGGAATTTGGGGATATTCTATGAAAATATTTAGGACTTTGGTTGTTCTCTTTGATAGCTGCAGCCACACAGAAGAAGCTAGGACAGAACAGCAGAACGAGTCACTGCACACAGACTTTCTTGCTTGATGGGGAGCTCACTGAGAAAGCGGCTCCTAGCCATCATGCCTGTCATCCTACAGGACGCTTCCTTAAAACCAAGGACTCCTAATCTGTCCAGTACTTCAGTCAAGTCTATTTCACGTCCAGCGAAGATCATATGGGAAAAAAACCCCAACCAACCAACCCACCCATCCACAAAAAGCAGGTCCTCGGGCAGCACACAGCAGTAATCATAGTGCTGGACTTACCTTTTGTTCCCAATGGCATTTGTAATGTTCAGAATCAAACAATTCCCATGCTCATATACACTCTAGCAAAGCTTTTAGAAACCCTAAACCCATCAGAGTAGCATACAATTGTAATAAACAGATATAGCGTAAGATTACAATTTTAGTAATACATTTAATAAAGTAATTGGAATTCCTTCTAGAAATTGTTTTAACTTCAGAGTAAAGAGCAAAAATTAAGTTCAAATTCAAGTTCCTCAAAAGTAAAAAGTCAAAGATTTACAAACCATGTGTGCTCATTTTTTTCCATATACATTTCAAGAAAAACAAGTACAGTTATTAGCTGCTAAACTCAAGATCATAGTTAGAAAATGCATGAGTAATTATAGCTACCTCAGGTTAGCTCTGGTTACTTTGGCATTCTCAGTACTCATGGCAAGAGCCTTCCACTGTGCAGTTTTGGCCATTTCGTCTGATATGTTTACAATTGAGGGATCAATGCTAAAGAACAAACATACTTTCTGGTTAGTATTCAATACCTTGCAACAGCATTATACTTACTGTCACTCATCATTTACATCAGTTGTGCCTTCTTTCAATATTTACGCAGCCACAATTTGAATTTATCTCTTAAAAACGTATTTCACAAAAAATTGAAAATTTAACTCGCTAGTGCTGCCTTATTCACATAGCATTTTAGATACCACTAAGACACTGAGAATATTTGAGCGATATCTCACTTCTAAATTTGCATGCTCAGAAATAAAGAAATTAATCACACTATTCTGCTAAGGCTTTCATAAATCAGAGTTATTTTAAGTTGTTTCCAGGAAATAACCAAGGGCAAAAGAAAAGATGTTAATAAAATTTTGAAACCGGTAACTCAGTTGAGATTTAAAACTAGGAAAAACCCTATTATCTAGGGAGATTTCAACTTTGCTTTTTTTTCCCTGCAGAGCCTTACTAGACATTTTTCAAGGTTTTGCTTCCATCCCCCCAAAGTCCTGCAGGAGGTAAGTTCACCCTCACAGATGGTAAGATTTATTTCCCCCTCTGCCCTCTGCACATTTCTGTGTACAGCAGACTTAGGTGCTGTCTGTCGATAAGTTTTCTGTCCTATTCCATACTTAAGCTTTGGAATCTACCCCAGAGCATCTGTAAAGAGTTCTTCAAATTGCATATAAATCTTTTCAAAGCCATTTTCCCCGACAAGACGTGAGATGTGAAATATACAGTAAATACCCATGCACACAGGTGATGAAATCATAGTTTTACTGTGAGAGCAATTAGCAACTCAAGTGTTTTTTAAAAAATCTTTAGCTTTTTAAAAAAGCGTTTTTACAAAAGCTTTAGCTTTGATCGTTTTCATTTGAGTTGCTGATTAAGCCTGCTCAGAGTAGACAATAGCAGTCAGCAGAAATATCTATCTAATCAAAAATCTGCCTGTTCACAACTCAAATCAGGGTAGGCCTGACACTATCCTAGATCCATAAGAAAGTAATTTTTTAGCCCAGGATCCCTTAGTATTAGAGAGGGAAAAAAAACCTAGCAAGCTATTTATCTGTCATATCAGCTGTGTGTAGAATACCTAACAACTAAGCTGAATACATCCCCAGCAAGGGAGGTGCACACTGACAACACACTTTCCAGTGCTGAAGGAATTTTCCGTCAGTGAAATTCCACCACTTCCTTTTCTGGAAGAGAACTGGTAACCCTGTCCTCGCATTAAAAGGTCATTTTCTAAAAGTAAAAACAGCTGCTTGTAAAAAGGTTTTTTTTGTATCACAGAAATTACAGACTTTAGCCCTTACTTAAATAAACCATCAAAGAACTGCTCACTTAAGACTTTTTCTGAAAAATCCAAGTGGCTGGTAAACACACGGCTCAACTGATGTTATTAGTTGCTTAATACTCAGTATTTCATGCACAGTAACACACAAGAATTCCACAAAACCTGACCAAGGAAGCTTCTTCACCTTGAGTACAGCTGGTCGAAACTGAGTCATCTGATCTGTTCAAGATGGTCACGTAAATGTATAATTAAGATGCAGTTTTAAAGAACAACGCAACATAAAAATGCTACTATAGCACCATGAGATACACCTTCATATTTCCTAAAAGTGGCCAAGTTACAAGCTTGGGGGAAAAAATTAATTCATACACAGTCAATATAAAGCAAATTACAGTACGTGATACAAAAACTCTTAAAAGACCAACATTTTATTATACCTGTATTTTAGGGCTTTCACAGGAAAACTCAAATTTGCTTCTCCATAAGCAAGGTGTACACTTTCACTGTCCCCTGTCTGAAGCATTCTCTCCGCTTCCTGTAAATTCCAAGTAAGAAGTTTGTTAAATTCCTCATGCAGCAGAAATCACAGAATTATCTCACGCTGACAGTTAATTTCCATAGGGGTAAGTGGTACTTCCCCGGAGGTACTGGAGTTGAATGCAGGTGATACAGCTTAAGACTTTTTTTCTTAGAAGCGTTTCACCCGGTGCGGGGGAGAGTGGGACAGGAAGGTGTGTGTGCGTTACAAGCTCTGTAAGGAATTCAGCTATCTGGTGTACAGTTAGGTAAGACTTTTATGGAGAAATTATATAAGTTATACAAGCTATATTACTATATTATTGGTGACTAGCAGTTGGTTTTAACTACAGCTCTGCAAACACACACAAGCAAAATATTCCTGATATGATGAACAGTTCTGTGATTAATTTAAGCAGGGTAAGGATCCCTAATCCACTGCTTTTCCCTCCTTCTCCCTTTTCTCGGCTTCTTACCGGATGAAAGACAAAGAAAACAACATTTTGTGCTAAAAAGTGCTTCTTTGCACTCTGCTTCCTAATTTTAATTACAAATAAGAGTCATACTTCGTAAAAGCATCACTGAAACAGTGACTTTTCCTTAACTTTATTGCCCGTAATAGTTCCTCTAGCAATAAATCTCATTAAAGAAATTTAAAATGTGTATTGGGTATAAAAATCATGTGTTCGGGCCATTTAAATTCTTCTAAGTCTCATTGAGTATTTTCTAGTAATATACAACACGCTTAGTTTGATTGTTTTCACACTTACTTCTTTCTCTTTTTTCTTTTTGTCATCTTCTTTCTTCTTTTTACTTTCTGGCATAAGATCATCAAGCCAGCTCAGCTCTCTTTTGGTGAAACACAGATCCATGAGCTTGCGAATGAACACTAACGCTAGAACCTTACGGGAACCGTAAATGGAATAATTTATATTAAACTACTTAATTGAACAAAAAAGCACACATACTTTCAGTACATACAGAACCTTTAACTGAAACCCTTTTTTGTAGTACAAGTTTATCTTACCACAAAGTTAGATGAATTCCACTTTCAATAGGTATTCACGACTAAACTGCTTATTTTGAGGAAACGGAAAGTCCTTGTGTTTCAAAAGCGAACAACTGGTACTACGGGCCGTTTTGTTTCTTTCCCACTCCCCTCTTAAGGCAGCAAATACGTTTTGAAGAGATTCTGGATGATGCATATACTCTTGGAAAATTACGAATTTGTAAAACAGAAAACTTACCATCATAGGGAAAACAACAGCAGCTGCAGAGGCTTTAATCACCCACAACAGAACTAGACAAGTGAGCTGAACAACTGTGAAGATGTGGACCTTCCAGAGTGGCACATAACGGAGATAAATCAGGTCGGGTTGATGTTTGGCAGGCATTCCAAAAAGTTTTATACGGTCAAAAAACTGCATTAAAAAATAAAATCATCCTTCAGTTAATTATTTTCTTCCCACCCAGGAGGAAATAAACATTTTTAGGGAACTCCAGAAGTGTAAGTTAATCCCAAATACAATACTAATGAAGGACATTGAACATGCATGAGGGTGGGGTTGGGGGCTGTTTGATTCATTGGGTTTTCTCCTCCCTTCCCTCTCATTATTACTAAAAAATTTCAGAAAATTTGCTGCTCAGCTACACTACTAAAAGAATAAACGCAAAAGAACTGAGAAGTGAAGGCACAACATGGTAAGAACAAATATCTGAACATGACACTCAGGAAATTACCCTACATACTATTCAGACAATATTTGCTAACTTTATTGTTGCTCACATAAAGTCACGTGTTATTACTTCCTTTTCATTTAGAGTTTAACAAAAGCAAATTGCTCATTAAAAAATCAGACTTTACCTGAATGCCTTTTAATGAAGATACTCCCATGTAAAGAAAGACACCGTACAGAACTGGCATTGGAATAAACTGGGGAGGAAGAGACACCCACGTAGTTACTTGTGCAATCAACAAGCATAACACAGCAGTCCACAGTAGTGGGAGACATAGACCAAGTTATTTTTAACTTTGTATTTCACTGAAGTGAAATCTGTAAAAGCTGTGGCTCTTTATACAGAAAATATATGCATCACTGAGCAGCTGAAGAGTCCAGAGCTAACAAAGCTATCACCAGGATTGAAAAAGCAGTTCCATCTTGACTGCCCATTCATTCAATTTTCTAGGTTGCAAACACGATTTCGAAGTGTGCTGCTTTATGCTGCTGTCTGACAGGAACTGTACTGAGATTATCAAGTGCATGAAATTGCCCTGTGAAGTTTTACTTTTGATCACTAACCTTGCATTTCTGGAGCAGATGAAACAAAAACAACTCACTATACCTACCAGGGTATGAAAGTCTGCTAATTATTCAGGGCTAAATTATCCTCCGTAAGAAGATCAGTTTAAAGATCACTAAGATCATGAAGTTGTCCACTGATTTCAGTGGCACTTGCATCAAACGTCTGCAGCCTACACAAACCAAGCGACGCTGTCTTTGCTCCTGAATTCATTAAACTTCTTAGTAAAGGACAGCCATGATACAACTTGAAATCTTTATAAAAACCGCTGCTATCAAGCCTGAATAAAAGCCTTTACTGAAACTTAAAGAGTGTGGAATAAAACTACACCTTAGGGATTCATCGCTACATATATACGTGTGTGTGTGAAGGCTAATGTCTCCACTGTAAACTCCATAGTTTGACACGCTAGTACGTAATCAGTATAAATCCACACATGGAACCAAAGCACAGCAACCTACGGATGCAAGGCTTTGTTCTCCTTCCTCCTTTTGAACGGTAACAGCCATTCACATTGAAAAAGAAACATATTTCATGAAGAGCAAATAGTAATAATGCCATTCCTATTACCCGTGGTTCCATCAAAAATAGAAGTGTTAGTTTCTGAGAACCAGCTGTTAAAACATGGGCAGGCATCGAGTTTCAGAAATCAGCACCTTTGTCTTTGGCTTTTGAGCAGCAATAAATCTATTTCAGTATTTCTGCTTCTGATTATTTGCATTATACAGCTGAACTCTCGGTATCTTTTCATCCAGACACTGTCAAATCTGAATACTCATTTTTAATAATTGCCACTGCCTTACTGTGTTCAGACCTCTACATTCTTTAACACATACAAATGGTCAACTACTAAGAATTTACAATATGTGGCTCTAATTACTAAATGCTAGTGGTGTGTGCATAGCTTTATTTCTTCCCACTATCCAAACTTGAACCGCCGTTAGAAGCTACCTGCCTGTGAAATGACTTGTGGTCTGTCTTTGAACAAATTTTTACGAAGTTCTTTAAAGGTATTTGCAATTATGCAATTTATGCCATATCTGCTCTTTTGGCAACAAAAAGACCGTCTTTTCATTTCTCCTTTTAACTACTGGATTTCAAACAGCAAAGCAGAAGTTGATCGGATTTTACTGAAATCTGAGCAAAAAGCCAACTGAACTGACTGGTTGTCCCTTCAGAAGGGCACTATGGATATAAACTAAGGGTCAAAGTATAAACTGCAGCCAGAATCCAACCTGCAAAATCTCTGTTACACCGTGATGATACACAAAGACAATCTTGTCTCTTTAAACATCAAAGGAAGTGAACAATGTCACTTCTGATGACCACTTTTTAACCAGATGTTTCTGTTTCTGCTGCTATATTATATTACTTCTGCTCAGGTGACTTTATATCTTTATCACACCTCATTTCTCTCTCCATTTTTGCACTCGTGTAAGAACTACAGAAGAACTATTTAAGGTAACATGGAGTAGAGAAACTAAGAAATAGCTGACAAGAAAATCGGGTAACATGGGCGAAGGTTGCTTTCTTCACTACTCCCATTTCTAGCTTGCTCAGATTTCATTTTCCTGCACCTCCCCTCATCATTTCTATTCAACTAACACCTGTTATTAAAAAGCAGTTTGAGAGTGAGTCCAGGCTTACTTTACTTAAATTCCTAACATTATGAAACGCTAAATCACAATACTAAAATCAAAATCACAAAGAAAATACAAATAATTTGGAAAAAACTGTCTTTTACCTTTAACACAGACGTCATGAACACTGACAGCCCCATCAAGACAAAAATCATCAGTCCTGTCACTCGCTGCTCCCGGATTCCCAAAAACTTTGGTTGCTCTCCCGGTGCTGAACATTCGGATTCAACTTTCAGGCTATTAACATGACTTATAGACAGGACAGTTGCAGCAACAAACCACGGTAAGCCCATGATGGAACATACCCCTAACATAACACCAACCATGAGCAGATCAAGATGATAACCACAGCCTTTCTGTAAAATTAATCGAACAAATTATTTGATCAACTTTTTATATGACACCATACTTAGCAGGTAAATAACAGATAACTACAAAAGTTGGACACTTTGTGAGTCCACAAAATTACGTTTGTTCTGTCTTGGTCAATGCACACATGTATTTAGTAGCTGTCGGTAACATTTCACACATTTCAAGAATGAATCTGCAATTTGACTTACACAGCACTAGTTTTCTGAAAATCACTTTTACCTTCAGCTTATGCTCTTTCCTGTTTATAATAACAGCTGTTATTTGTTGATCCATGAAAATGAGAATGGTGCAGAGTAAAGCAGGAACGGCAGCTACCAAGAGTGTCCACCAAGGATTGCCTCCAAGAGGATCTATGAACCATCCTCGGTCTTTTCGGGTGGGCTGAAAAAAAGTCAAACATCAACCATAAGAATTAAATGACTACTTCATCAACTACTCTGTAAGCAAAAAAGATAAATTTCTGCTTCTATACAATTCCATTGTGCTACTGTCTATGAAACTGCAAGCATTTAAAAAGTTAAAGTTTTTTAGAAGGTTTTATTTCTTACTTCAAATTTCTCTGGAACATGAAGCTTAGGAGAAGGTACTCCTACAAGATAGTCAATCAAAACCATGATTACTATAGTCAGAAATACTGCAAAGTCACTGATGGTAGAACGCACCTACAAAGAAAAGACTTGTGTTAACCCTTGCTTTTTCATCGCTATAATTTGCATGTTTAGAAAGACAATTTTGTCCCCTATGAATAGTGAAGTCTATCTATATTGTACTACACCACTGAACACTATATGTATTTTCTCTTTTTATCCTAAAATTTAAGCTGCCTGCCAGCATAATACAAAGCTGCAGGAGGTAAGTACTCTGTACCACTGTTCATCCTATTATCTAATTTAAAAGTGATCTACTGCAAGAAGCAAATTACTTAAAATAACTCCTTCCTCATCTTCCTGTCCCCTCAACCCCACTAGGAGGCTGCGTCATCACAGCTATCTTGTAGCTTAATTCAGTAACATCACTGAATCGTTCTGAAATCAATACTGAGACTTTTGTTGTTTTAACAGATGGAAGGAGGATAATGTGCAACAGATTCAGGTTATCAAAGGTGACTTAAACATTAGGGATGCACTGGAGGAATGAGCTGAGGTTTATGGAAAATCTAACCACTTTATTTTGGCTAACAGAAGTAAGCTGTACAAATCAGTCCAAGGATAATCATTATATTAGTCTCTATTAGAAATAACAATCCCCTGAGGAACCGCTCGGAACCCTTCATACATCAGCAGTGCGGAGAAAGTCAATTGTTCTGTATGGCTAAGGTGAAGAAAACAGCAGCAGCACTATCTCTCCAAATGACACCTGGCAATACCCATTAATATGGGGAGATGGACTGCTTAGGTCTAACGTTTAGAACATCTTGTAACTACAGGAATGTAGAGAGTAAGCACTGAATTTTCTGCAGCCAACTTCTTTCCTCTAATGTCTTCATTTTTTAATAATTAGATAATTTGCTGTTTTAACTTTCTGTCTTAAAAGAAATCTCTCAATACGAAGTTCTGAAACAAAATAGAAAATTCAACTTCCATAAATTATACTAATGTATTTATCACAAGATAACAATAATGTCCAATCAAAATTACCTTAGTTGGGAAATAGCGTTTGGTCTTGAACTGCTTAAGGAAAGAGGAGAGGAAAAATGTTGTAAAGAATAATATGACAGACCAGAAGAGAACATCTGGAATATATGGTCCGTGATGGCCACAAGCTGATCCACGAAACACTCCATGAAATCTTAAACATTCCTAGAATGAGAAAAATTCCTTAAATTTCTACATTTTATTCATCTAGCACATTCAATCTGACTTGTAGCTTTTCAATATAAAACACAGTCGAGAACTTTCACAATCCCAAAAGGTGTTTCCTTCCTCCATCACCACCTCATCCTGAAATGCCAAAAAAGTGTGCTGTCTGTTCCAGAAGAGCCACGATAGCCAGCACTGATTATTTCAGGATGCTAAAATGCTGGAGGATGCCCAAGAATAAACAACTTCTCTACATTCACCTTATTTCTGTTCTATTCCTCAAAGCATCACAAGACTGAATGTATAAATAAAGACTAAGGACTAAGCTCAGGAAAAGCAGACTATCCAACATTAACTTTCAAGCTAACAAACATAAAAAAGCCTCTCCTAAGTTTCTCCCACGTCTTTATACTTGACTTTGTTTCATCCTGATACAGTCAAGGACAAAACAGACTCTCACAAAATGAAATTAACAACTGTGAGAAAAACATTTCTAGTAGAGGAGCACTGTAAATAATGCATTTGAATAAAAGAGAAAACCGAGTCAGCTGACTCCTATCCAAAAGGCTCACTGAAATGCTAAGTAAAGAATTAAAGCAGACACAAGAAGTACAAGGAAACAACAGGCCAATAAATCAAATAGTTGGAGGCAGCAATGCCACAACCTAGTTTTTAAACAGGTTAATTTATCAAAAATTTAACTTGAGACAAAAATTCTCCCCATTACAGTCTACTTTGATTATAAGCACCTGTATCAGTTCTGTCTCTCTGGGAAGACTAAAGACGCCGAAGAGAATGAAAAGTTACAAAAAATAAATATAAAAATTAAGTTCAAGAGAAACGGCCATCCTAGGTGATTACGGTAGACGAGGAGCCGTTGGTGATACACAGAAAACACTACAGCTAAAACTCAAGTAAAGCACTGAGGTTTTTCACAGTGTTTTTGCTGTGCAAAACACCTTCTGCTTTCAGTGTGAATGCCTACGCTCACACACAGGAGAGCCCACAAACAGGTGTCCACTGCCACTTCAGATAGCCTAGGATGGCTGCGGTCGGCACGCGCAGCTAGCAAACGCAACACAAAATCTACAGCAGATCCAAATCATTCAAGACGTAGGTGGAAACCAGACGCCAGGGGATGCAAAGCAGCTGTAGACAGCTGTGTTTAGGCAACTGAATCCCACCCAAGCAACTGCTAAGCAGCAAAAATGTTTCTTCCTAAACGCCTGCAGCATCACTTCCACATGACAACTTTCCTCCTCTCCACCTACCCACAAAATTAGATATTGTTAGGAAATATCCATTTCAGGAGGTAATGCTTCCAAACCTGTTCCTCCAAATATCTCTTTTCTTTTAACCTTTGATTTTCTAAATAATTATTTTCTTCCAATCGATATTTAGGTAGCTTCTTTGATTCTGTTGTAGGTTTATACCAACGTCTGACAAACCAATGAAACGTGTTTGCTACCACATTTTAACTGCAGATTCCATCTTCACCTCATCTTAAAAATACTTGTTCATCCTCTCCAGGAAACTGACGGAAGCAATCTCCTGTTTATTCACCTCATCATATGAATATGTACTTCAGAAAGAAGACTGGTCTGTCTCCCAGGGTTAAAGTGGCTACCTCGTGCAGACACATGATATTAGCATTTACTGCTACAGACTTGTTCACCCACACCACTACGATGACTGGTATAAGCGTTATGGGAGGAATAGGAACAACTGAGTTAAAAAATACAGTTTTCAAGAAAACTGTCCGAGTTCAAATCAAGAAAGAAACCAGATGAAAACTACTAAAGACTGGTACTGTGTGGGTATTTCTTTTCTTATATATGCGTACACATACACACACATACACACACATACACAAACATAGATTTTAAATACTCACAGAAACTGTAAGGTTACTCCACGCTATATTTTCCACAGACTTATTCATACCTCTCCACACCTGCAAAGTTTCATTGCTGGGTTTCTCAGGCTCAGAACACACACATCTTAAGGGAAGAAAAAAAAAATTTACATGCTTTTAAGCCATATGCGCCAAAATGCAGCAATGTACAGTAATTTCAAAAATCCTGAAGAGTTTAAACCAGTTTAGCCCAACCTTCCATGAAAGAAGCAGAGTACAAGACTCCTCCTTATATGACACGAACTAGGATTATTGGGAAGGTGGGGGAAATGAAGAATCAAAGAAGCAACTGCTCAAGAAGGTTTAAACAGACTGGACCAAAAAAACCCCAAACTATGTATTTTAAAGAATCAGAAGCAGGCAAGATGCTGATTTAACTATATGATCGATCTGCCAGTTTTTAAATAGAATGACACCTGAAAAAAAATTAAATAATGTATACAGACGTCTACATATTATGAAAAAAAAAAGAAGATAAAAATCCAAATGACAGCACCCTCCAATAACCCTATACTAATATATATATTGTTACTTCTAAAGATTTCTATGTAGTTGGACTAACATTACAAGTAGTTTTCTATGACTGTGCACAAATTTCACTGTGTGATTTCTAGACAGCATAACATCCCATAATGATTCAAACTTAAATTATTTTTTACCAGTCAAATCATAATTGACATTTCCTCAAATCAAGTCTGTTTTTGCTTATGACGGTAATTGCTGAGTGATCTCCCTGTCCTTATCTTGAACCACAAACACTGAATCGTATTCTTCTGAGCTGACGAGGAGCGGTGATAGCGTGGCTTGGTGGGTACCTACATTCACCCAAGGCCAACCCACCACAGGTAGATAATATACAACTGCCACAGAACTCAAAAATATAAAAGAGATACACCTAAACAGCTTGCTTATTGCATTCCTTAAAAGAAATAAAGTTAATTTTGTACTGATAGTTTTACTGCTAGTTCATTCATTCATGGCTTGGCTTCGCGGACGAAGATTTGGGAAGGGCTTTGCCCATGCTTATTGCAAGCGCGCTGATGGCTGAAAAGGCCAATGCGGGATAGGCAAGACCGGTTGCAAAGAGCACACCGGAGGGTCTCCTTGGGTGGTATTGCCGTTTCGTCCCTTGCCTGTCGCTACAGGGCTTTGCAAACGTGAGTACACCCTTCAAGCCTGCGCGGTGGATTTTTTAGGTGAGGCGCAGCGTGCGCGAGACTGGCCCCACCCTTTACACCTGAGGTTCATCTGCCAGGGCCGAGCGAGCTTGGACGGTGACAGCGAAGTCCTCAGGTCGTAGGTTTGGTTAGAGTATCCTTCTCTTAGATGGATGGCCTTACAGGGCTAAACGAGCTCCATCTGCCCGGGTTTGGAGTTAGAGTTGTCCTTCTCCTAGGATGGTTGCCCGAAGGCTAGTGAGCCCATCCTGCCCGTGGACACGCTTTGTCTGACCCTTCAGTTGAGACCTGTCTGGCTTGGGAGACCCTACCGGAGGCATATGCCACCACCAGCATAGCTCTCAACTTCACAAGGGCACGCAAGCTCTTTCCCCACGGCAAGGGGGTGCCCGTGAAAGAGACTGCTAGTTACTGTGATGAATAGAACTAGTAGTTCTTCTTAGTCAGCAATGAACGCAGCTCTACTGTATTTTCTACTATTCTCCTCTCAAAAAATAAATTTTTTATAAGTCAAGTATTCCCCATAATTACAGTAGAAAGTAATACTGTTTAAAGGTGTTAACTCCCTCTTCACAGCATGTGAAAATTGCAAAATCATAGAATGGTTTGGGTTGGAAGGGACCTTTAAAGATCGTCTAGTCCAACCTTCCCCTGCAGTGAGCAGGGACATCTTCAACTAGATCAGGTCACTCAGAGCCCTGTCCAACCTGAGCTGGAATGTTTCCAGGGATGGGGCTTCTACCACCTCTCTAGGCAACCTGTGCCAGTGTCTCACCACCCTCATTGTAAAAAAATTTCTGCCTTCTATCTTCTAGTTTAAAACCACCACCCCTTGTCTGGTTGCAACAGGCCCTGCTGAATTGACTGTCCCCATCCTTCTTATAAGCTCCCTTTAAGTACTGAAAGGCAGCAATAAGGTCTCCTCGGAGCCTTCTCTTCTTCAGGTTCAACAATGCCAACTCTCTCAGCCTGTCCTCACAGCAGAGGTGCTCCATCCCTCTGATCATTTTTGTGGCCCTTCCTCTGGACCCTCTCCAACAGGTCTATGTCTTTCTTGTGCTGAGGAGTCCAGAGCTGGACACAGTATTCCAGGAGGAGTCTCACCTGAAAATAATCCTCACCCATTTCTAGAAGTATCAAGGCAGAACTCTTGTTCTGACCTTCCATCTCCGGGCTGACCTTTAATAAAGCTGCAATTAAAGCAGGCATTGTCACAGCCCCTCATCCCTTCCAACCACCCATAGCTGACAGAGAAAATTAATTCCACAGCGTCCTGGACACAATTTTTCTAAGATTTCTCATGTCCATACCATCCCCAACACTACTTCTATCCTTCCACTAACAGGCACATATTGCAGTTTAGTACACGCTATGTCTCCATACTATAAACATTCCCATATGTATTTTACTAACAGATAGAAACTTGGTACTTACGAATATAGAGTCAGTTTATCCAAATCATTGTGCATATTGAAGGCATACACTTCTCCTAAATGAAAAAGCTTTTCCAATGCCTCATAAATAAATATGATGCATATAAGCGCTGCAAAAGCTTCCTCAGTAAATCGAGTGATGTAACACACAAGGCTGCTGGCATCTGTGGCTACAAGCACTATGCATAAAAATGCAGTCCACAGACCAATGCTAGTTCGCAGAGAGAGGTAGGAAAGACCGTAATCCCTGTATGAAGAAACAAACAATAGTATTAACTGAGCCAGAAGTCACCTACACTATGTTCTATTTCAAAACAGATACTGAGGCCAAGCTCTATCGGTACTCATCACTTTTCTCATCCTTGACGTTAGTTCCAAAGGAAGCAGAAACTTTTCTGTCTCATCTTCTACCAAACATACTGCAAGGTGTTTCAAGGATTGAGGGTGCAACTACCTAGGCTTAGGAAGCATCATGGGAATGATCATTCCAGAACTATTTAGATGCTTTCTCCTAAAAGGCAGATAAATTCCTGTTTACCCTTGCGGAATTAAGGCCAACATCTTCACACAGTCAGAACGTAACTTCCAAGTCCTAGACACTTCTAATCAATGGTTTTCTCATTAAGGCTCACCAGTGCCTCACACCTTTGCCAAACCACATCCATCTCTCAGTCTGCTGCATTTACATTTTCATAGACATCCACTTTTAATACTCATCTGCTTTCAATTACAGCTATTCTGACAAGCTAGAAAATGCATCAAACTAATTAATATAAACGTCACTTACCGGCAAAATTTAAATAATATTTTTTCAAATACTAGAACTGGTCCAGTACTCCCCAAAATAGTAAGAGGTTGACCAGCAAAGAGAGAATAGGCAATCCCAGTTAATGAGGCTCCAAAGAGAGACTCTATTGCACTCTGTTTGGAGGAAAAGAAACTGCTGTAATTATGCTGCCTTTCAGGTTAACATTTAGCATCACATCTGCATAAATACAGTATTGAGATGCATTCACTCAGAAACAAGACAAGATGTAAAAATATTGCAATTACTACTGATGTTTGAGACAAGAATAACTTAACATAATTTTGCAGTAACAATACCATGGACAAAAGATTTTGAAAGCTTCATTCCTGAGAAACACAAAGCCATCCAAAACCAAGAGAATGAGTTACTAGTCCTGCTAGCTATGAAGGGAAAACATACCAACAATTACTACAAATTAAAAAAAAAAAAGTTACTCAACATTTAGTTTAAGGAAGGAATTATCTGACTCTGCAAAGAAAATAGATACATATATTGCAACATACCTGTACCAAAACATGATATGGTGTGCTGTTATCAAACCTGCATCAGTCAACCAAGCATTACAAAAGAAAAAACTGACAGGCGAAGGTGCAGGGGACATTACTGAACAATGCTGGTTTATGTATACATGACACCAAAAATAGATGAGAGTAAACCAATGTCCCACCTGGTAATGCATTTCTTTTCACTGAAGTAAGATATCTACTTCAGTTCTTGAATTAAATGTTTTACTATAACATTTTCTGCTAAAAAATGTTGCAATGCACCTCAGAAGAGAGGGGCAGGACTTTTTAGATACCAAAATGACATTAAAGTTACTTGAAAATTGTTAACTACTACGTTTAGAAAGACGAGAAGTCACGGTCTACAGATTAAAGGGTTCCTGGTACAATCAAGTGTTTGCCATTTTGCAATTATGCAAGCCTAAGAAAACAGTATTTATGGAAACCTAAGCTCAAGTTCAGGAAAGCATCTAAAATTGGGCAAAACGTTTTGCTGAACTGGAGCTATTAAAAATTAAAACACAAGTCCTTTGTTCTTTACATTGGGGGAAAAAAATTATATATAAATAATCCCAGTCTCTTGCTCTACTGCCTTTGAATTAGTGCTTTCAGTTAGTCAATGCATTAACCTTGGGGCTCTCAATTAGGGTGGAGGTGATGACCTCTGGGAATGTGAGGGAAGGTTTCAAACACAAACGGTGTACCTTACAATGTCAGCTACTGTGCTTGAACATGAGTGTGCAGTGACTAAATTTTATATTCAATGATGCACACCGAGTATCTGAAGGCAGGAACAAACCTGCAAACAATTCCAGATAGCTAGAAGAAAGAAGGCATTTAAGATTCAAGCTTTAAAAGGAGCATATATTCATAACTATGCATGATGTACATTCAAAAACTACATCGACATTTTGATAACCATTCTTACATTGAGTGGCAAAAACAGCGCACGAAAAAGACAATTTCTGTAGCTGCTACCAGCTTGAAGCGCTGCATGAATAAGCAAAAATCTGAATCAACAGCATTACTTGAAAGAGAAAATAGTTAACTAAAGTTTAATGTAGTACAAGCTTAAGAACTTGATCTAAGTAGAGGATGATTTTATAGCACCGTATGCTTTACCAGAATCTTAAAGTTTGTAAAGAACATGTCTGAATACACCTTTCCCTCCCCCCAAACAGAGCCTTGTTTCTCACAATAGATTTAAAAACAGAAGATACACTTCGAACTCTTTTATTCACAAGCCAATTGACATAAACACTAAGTTATTAACATTGCTAATGTTAAATATTCTTTCCGTGCTCCAAAAACCGAAGTGCAGTAATATTTTGGTTAAAAAGGTGCTGGTGTTCTCTCCCGCCCAGCATAAGACTACCAAAATTATGTACGTGTATGGTTTATATTCAAGCTGTTTACAATTAAGAGTATTTTCTGCTCATAAACCTGATTATGTTAACAAGGTACCGTCAGTGAAAGCTTAAACACATCTCGTCCGTTCCTTCCACACACCGTTGACTGCTCCCCACATCCCGCAGGCATTGTCATCCTCGTAGGCCTACTACTCACGGCCAGTGCACGTTCTTGGCTATCCACCTTGAGCCTCTGACTGTGCCTACAGTAGGCCAAGTGGGATGGTGCACCTTGACTGACGTTCGTTACTGTTACGTGGTCAGAAGGAAGGCAATGCAAGCCTTTCCTCAATTCATGAAGCCGCTCATCCAATAAGGCAGGATAAACATTTTTTACCTCCACTGTGCATCTTCTCCTGCTCACATGGGTTCCCCACATTTTCCACAGCAATTACCTTTGGGGAAGACCTGCCTTGGGACAGGCTAATCAAGTGCTGTGGGTAAACTCTTCAAATACAAGTATAAATAAATGAGACAAATGCACACAGTGACTTGCCTCTGAAGGTCTAAAAGCCTGGCCACTACCATTCTTTGTACTCACTATTCTGCCTTGTGTAGCTTCTCCCAGGAGCCCTCCAAAAGTGATTACAGGAGACATACAGGCACAGTATAGGAAAAGAATCGAGGCCAGGCACTGCAGGCTTAATGCATCCTTGAAGTCACTCAAGAAAAAAGGTGCTTTCCTTTGGATGTCAAGTATCAAACCACCAAAAAGCCTAAATAGGTGAGATGAAACTCGTCAAACTGTACCCTAAAGGATTCTAGCTAGTTCAAAACTATGGGCTACACATGACTGCCAGTGCCTATTGCCAGCACAAATTATCTACTTCACAATTCAGATTAAAGTATAATACTTTAACATGTACATGAGAATCTTATCTATTCCAATTCAGAGGTACTCCAAATATAATCAAACAGGTTATCTGCATTTTAAAAAGCTGGCTAGGTATTTTTTTTTATATGGGCTAGATATTGAAAACATATATTTGCAAACAATTTTACCTAAATAATGTTTTATGTCAAATCTGTCTTACGATATTCAAAACAAGGAACAAGAAGAAATATGCTAAACCTCAACCAAGACCACTGCATCGATACATTTCAATATAACTACTCCAGTAAGCAGCTGCGGTTTTTTGATTTGAAATCTCTACATACATATGGTTAGGTCCATAAATAAATTCAGGGCTATCATTTTTAGCAGTGTTTTCATCTGGAGTAGAGATATTCTACAAATGGAAGCACAAAACCAAACATATATAAGTCAGTTCAACTGGGTAAGTTATTACCAAGAAATTAAAAAGCTTTGGCAGTTTCTCAAAAAAAAAAAAAAATTTCAAGATTCCAAAAATACTAGATGCAATTTTGCACCTTCAAAAATTTGATTTTGAATTATTAAAAAAAAAAAAATTTCTTTCCGAAATCTCATCTATAGATAATTCTGTGGGCAGAAATGAACTTCTCAGCTCCACATACTGTATGCAAAAAGGCAAAAAGTAAGTATAACAAAGCCAAAATGGTAAAAATCAACACAAGTGTTGTAAAGTCCCTCTTGCAAAGGTATCAGAAAAATGCATTTCATTTGGAAGTTTACTATTTTGGGTATAACAACACTGTACATCTTTTCCAGAATTTCTCAGTTGATTTAATCTACTCTCTCGTATGAGATATGAAGGTTTAATCTTAACCAGGTTATTTCTAGCGTGGCGAGTTTTTTGGCAAGTACTTCAGAATTAACAGAGAACAACAATGCAACTCAACTGAAAGAAATTCCTTCAATTTTACTTTAGATCTAAAAGAAAAAACAAAAACCCTAACCAATACCAAAGTATTTTTTGCCACTTATATTCCTTGTTGTTCCATTTCTTACACATTGAATACAACAGGTCTGCATTAACGGAAATTTTTAAGTCTCTAGCCCAATACTAAAAATTTTATATTCCCACTATCATTATGATAACTGCATGCTCTTGACAATTAAAAATTAAAACCCAACTCTTAAAATCAGTTAGTTAAATTAGGCAGCATCTTATATGAAATCCTTCACACGTGTTAAGAAACATTGCCACCGGCTTGAAAATGCTTTAAGCAGATTGGCATTTATAGGCAAGCATCCAACACTTGAAAAGGAAAAAGGATGTGCTCTAATACCACGATTATTTTATGTTCCAATGTCATTAAACACTGTGAAGACTTATGACTTTTATTTCTTTATGTATTTAGCTAGTATTTAGGGAAGTGAACACACCTTCCAGTTCTCTCAAGTTCGGGTCCAGCGTGATGGCCTTCTTCTTTGAGAGTCTCTCCTGTAGGAGTAGATCCATTTGGAAATTTAGGTAGCTTCCTTTTCTCCTACAGAGGGGAGAGGGGGGGAGAAAAAAAAAAAAAAAAAATCATACTTTGAGACCACCTTTACACTGAAAAGTGTAATTCAAAGGCAGCGCGCAAAGACTTTATGCCCTTCCAAACCTTTTTCATATTCCCATCTTATCAGCAGTCCTCCATTTGCCAAATTCATCTTTTGTTGAGCACACGCAACTATGTCACTCCCAAAAAGATTGTTAGTAACTTGCACAACAGTATTAACCTTCCCTCTTTCTGCAAGAAACCTGTCCCTCAAAGATGATGAAACAAAGCCTATCTTTCCAAGACACAGCAGAGGCTCACCCATGAAGACTAGAATTCTTTAAGATATTTTTTTCCTCAATCATATCTTGAGCAGAAGTCTCTAGCTCCTAACAGGAACAGACCTCACTTAATGACATACACAGGATTTAGTTGAAGTATAAATGAGAAGTCATTTCCCCTACTGAGCAAGCTGTTCACCATCTCCTCGTAAACTTCTCAGCCAAGCTTGCCTTCCAAAACACACATCCTCCAACTCACCCCCAACCCCACCTCTGCTTATTTTGGAAATGAGTGGTAGCCTCAGGATCTTCGTGAGTAAACATTAAAACATTGATTGAAATGTAAGCAAATGAAAGGTTTCATAAGAATTACAATATTCTTGCTGATCCTTGTTAGATAAATAATAAAATTTATACTATATACTCAGGCACAATTTTGGACCAATTGTAGATCTCACATGAATTCATTTCAGTATTACAAAAGGAAATAAAGCAAATATCATTTACTTAAAAGGATAGCAGAAAACTGATTAACGCTTCTTTTTATCATTTTTTACACTTAAATGGACAATCCGCTTCTTCTTCCAAATGGATGTGGGGGCTTTCCCGATGCTTTACTAGAATTTATACTCAGTACCCAATTTACTTGTATTTGGAAATGGCATTTTCAAAGTAAAAATTATGGGCACTCTCTGCTGGACTTTTTTTTTTTTCTTTTACCTGGGAAGGAACACTTTTTGGCGGCTCAATTCGTATAGATGGATCCCATTCTCCTGGAGGCAGGACTGTCACTTGGTCTAAAAATTCATCAATTCCTGACAACAAATCATTTCGGTCTTTTGCCTTATAGGCAACATCATGGAAAACCTACAAGAAGAAAGTACCCAACATTCATTTTTATTATTTTTTTTTTAAAGAAGGAACTGATTACAAGGAACACTTAATTATTTTTAAAAAGGCATGGGAAATTTTTTAAAGGTCTTCAAAAGTTAGGCTTTTACTTGGACGCTTTTGCATGAATAACTACCTGTATGCACACCCCGATGACACATAAAATAAGGAAGTTCTGCCTGCAAACTCAAAAGGGATTTTGAGTTCATTTCTAAAATTAATTAACATTTTAATCTTCAATACTCAGTAAATCAAGTTCATGTACTATTGCCTGAACAATACTGCCCAACAGCCACTGTGTCACCATGCTGTGCTAAATCAAGACATAAATACTTTAAATAACCTTCAAACTTCTGGGGTTTATTACTTACCACAGGTTTTTATTTTGAGTGAGAACTTCATTTGTACAGCTCTAGCTTAATTAATTTTAAAAGACTTCTTAAAAAGCACATGAACACAATTCCTCTTACTACTCAAAAAAAACCCCTATGTCATTTTACAGACTACTACGACACAAACTCCGAATAGACAAACAGGTAGTATTAAAAAAAAAAAACCCAAACCCTGAACCCCAAGACACGTTTTATACACACAGAGAAAACAAAATGGTAGTTTTACATCGAAAATCTGTTTGCATAAGATGATCCTAAATTGCTTCTGTGCATTTGAAGCCTGAACTGTTTGTATCCAAAGACCTGACCATTAAGTCTTCTAACTATAGATTAGATCTTTAAGTCTATTTAGGTCTTTAGACCACTAAGTAATTTATATTTTTCTATTTCAACAAGCTACAGTATTCCTAAACATCAGCCTACCTAAAAAACCAAAACATTAAAAGCTTTAGCTGCAGCTTCTAGTAAGTTCTCACACTGAACAAAGCTCCGTGAATTAAGTTCACTAAATTAAGTTCTCACACTGCATTCACAGACTAGTTCCTCGGTTGTAAAATGATCGACTTCTGGTTTACATTTCCAACCTTTGAATTGTTCCAGAGTAAAACAGTATTAGAATTTCTTCTAGATAATCTTAATAATTATAAACAAGTCAGTAGGTGGCGCTCAATGCAAAGTCAAAATTAAAACATCCTAATTTTGCTCAGTAAGATGACTTAAGAAATCCTGATTCCCCTATGCTCTTTAAAACTGTCCACAAGGGCTCTAAGCATATGACTTCAAATGCCTAATAAAACTCTAATTTTAATTATTTGACCTTGCTTTGATAAAAAAACATCTGTGCCGACTCAATCGCACACATTCCTGAACTTTCTGTCCTGAATGCTTACCCAGTTTGCAGTGTCCTTTTCAACATACAGTGACTGGTATCAGACACAGTTTTACTTAGTAGCTCTATGTTCTAATTTAACACAAAAATGAAATTTATATGCCAAAGCCAAAATATTTTTTCAGCAATACATTTAGGATTTCTTCAAGAAGGACAAGTGGGAAAGTTAATTTATGATTAGCTAGTTCACTACTAAGTTTACAGTTCTTTACTTTATCAGTTTGATGTTCTTTAACCTGTCACTCCAGAATATGTTTTTATTGAAAACAGTCAGCAAATACTTTATTCTAGTTGTCTTTAACTACAAGTGTTTAAAATACATCACTCACATCATCTGTCATAAGTGTTGCTATTGATCTTCCAATTTCATGATACTGTGGAGCTTTTCCTGCTGGTCCCAGCAACAAAAACAAAAACCTGTAGCGAAAGCAATCGAGATGAATACGGCTGACTCATTTGAATATACTCAGAGGGTTCTTCCAAACTAATGTTTAAAGAAAATTTAGTGGTGAAGTAAAAATACCCTCTTCACCACTTCAGATCTTAAAGACAGCTGCAAGACTAAGAAAAGACTTGCCTCAAAGTCATTACTGGAAAGAAGTCGAATCCTGAACCAAAACTACTCTGAAATCTTCTAAATTAAGCCTAATTTTTCGACTTCTTATAATGCCTTAAATGTAGTAGAAATCCACAGACTAGAGCTCAATTAGTATTTCCTCTGGATTATAAGCCTTTCTGACATTCCCACTGGCAAAGACCCCTTAAGTGAGGTCCTGCTTCTATGACCTGTTCTAGCCTGATCACCACCTCTTCATGGGAGCTAAAGCCCTCTCACTTTCTGTGGCTGGGTATGTCACACAGTGTATGTACAGATAAACTTCAAGCATCCCACTGGTCATATTCATCTAGGCATATCGTGGTCCTGTGGCAGTGGACAGAAAGGGAACCTGCACTTGGAACACCTAAGAAGGTAAAAGTGACGTTTTGAGAAGGGAATCCAGCCTGGGGATAGGTCACAGCATACATTACAGACACGCTCCATTTCCAATCACTGTAAGAGTTACCACACTTTGTTTTAAAAAAAAAAACAAACAAAAAACTCGAGCAGGACTAGCATCTCATCAAAGGATACAAACCACAGAGTTAATCTCGGTAAATCTTTTTGCAACGTTCCTCCTATACTCCATTGAAATGATGCTCCTAAGTACAACACACGAAAAAAGTGGCACCTTCTTTCACCTCACAGTACAAAAAGCTCAATGTGATTTTTCCTTTGCAAGTTGACTACCCTAACTAAAACTGAGACTGTATCTTCAGAATCAAGTATGCTATTCCAGATCTGCAAGTCTATACCATTTATTAAATTTAGGACAAGGTAATTTTAGCTACATTAATACAATAATGTGTATGTAGAAATTCTGGAATTTTGCAAGAATCATTGTGAGCATTAACGACAATTACCCTCTGAAAATTCTCACATCTATTTTTAAGAACACTGCTGAAACTATTTTTGCCTTTCATTAGTGTATAAGCTGAAAATTACAAAGATAAACATTAAAAAAAAACACCAAAAAACATAAATGTACAAATTTAAGCCAAACACCACAGAACAACCCAATACATCAACATGAACAGAAAATGAAGTGTTCTCCATGATGACTGATGAAATGACCTGCTATCTTCATCATGGGACCTGCATTTTGACATTTGGATGAACTGTGGTAAATATAACCACAGTAAACTGGCGAGACCCATGATTTCTGGGGGGTGGGTGCACCAGGCTGGATGTCGTATTGCAGATTGAAAACTGATTCAATGTACTAGCTGCAGAGGGGTCACCCAGTGTCAATTATGTACATGTGGGCATATATTAAAAAAATTTAGTTTTTCTACCACCTAGGTTATTCACATACAGAGTCTTTGTATTCAAAGAGCAGAGCTTCAGATTAGACAGACTTTCCGACTTATTGGACTCTTTCCCATGTCACACAGTGTTGCAGTTGAAGGGAACCATATCACTCTTCATGCCCATCTTTGAAATAGCAACACAAGCTTGGAAGACTTACTGCTTTTACTCCAGGTCAGCTATCAGTTTCAACTTCTGCACTTGGTTAAGACAGCATCGTAGTTAAAGCATTCAGAGAATTTTATGGCAGATCTCATGCGTTCAAATTTTGCAGCAAATGACTGGCGTTGTGTTAAACAAAAGACTGCATTTCTTGAGCTTAATACAGTATGTATAAAAATTTACAACTATTTGAGATCTTAAAGATTACAAGTAAAGCCAGACTTTCCAGGTATTTATTTACCGTGTAGGAACCGGAACCTCTGTGAGACCTGAGAGAAGCACGGCAGGGGAGAGCCTCACAAAAGCAATAATAGGTCTTTCTAAAAAATCTACTTCTCCCACTAACACATTTGATGCTTCTGCTCCTGAAGGAATTTTCCTCATGAAGTTCATATCAACCTATTCATACAAAGATGAAAGAAGCGTTTATTCCCTTGTATTTGTTAGCAGAAATTCTGTAACATAAATTTAATCAGTATTTTCTAGACATTTATGCTACACAGAAAAATAAAAAAGCAAATTAAATATCCCACAGTACAGGAAATACAAACATATGTACAAAAATGTCAGCCAGCCAGCCAACTAATAATAATTAACTATTAAATAATAATAAACTATTTTCTAAAAGTTAGAGTTACTACCACCTACTGTATTCTAGAAGACTCCAAACTGCATAACTATCTTTCTAACATTACTTATTGTGACAAACATTCCGTGGTAGGACATAACAACATTTATGTACAGATAACTAATTAGAGTTCATGTAATTACACAAGGTTTCTAGAACACAATCAGTTATTTCACAGCTATGTATTTCAAATCTGTAATAATTTTGAAAAATACTGTGTTTGTGTTTTCATACAAAAAGAGTATGATAGCTGGAAATCTTAACATTAATTTCTGTGCATAATTACAGAAGAGCATTATAAATGGTACAGCACATGAACTCTGTGTTCACATACACACACGAACACAAGCACCAGTTACACTGCTATCCAGGGAACTTACAGATGGCCTCTTGAGTCCCATACCAAGTGTGCCACAACTACAGTGCCAGGAGGCTGACTCCTGCCCAACAGGAGACAAGGCAGGTGTACAGAAGGACAGGCCAAGCAAAAACATAAAAACTGTGACAGAGGAGCAGGAATATATGGCATCTGCCATGATTAGATGATGGCTACAGAGTAACTTAGCTTTCCTTAAACATAATGATTTACCTTGGCAAACCAATTTTCTTACAGTGTTTCACAGTACAGATGACACTACAGAATGAATTTTGTAGTAAAAGCCATAATGGATCTTGCCCAGAAAATTTATATTATGAAAGAAATACAAAGGATTTACAGTATTACATGAGACTTCCTTCAGACAGTGATACTATATGCTCCTAATGATTCAGATGAACAATAAGTTCTGTACTGCAAACTTGCACAACATATAAAGCAAATTCCCTTTAAAAGTCCTCTTTAAAAAGAAAAAAAACCAAAAAGTCAGTCCTCAAAAAAAAAAAACATTACACCACCATCTACAAAATTGTTTTCATAAGTGTCTTTATAGCAGATCTGAAAATATCTCCCTCTGCATGAGAAAGTAAAGTGGCTGCACTCCTGAAGTTACCAAAATACTGAAAAAAGCAACAAATGAAACAGAAAGTTCAGTCCCACTGGGAAATTTCAAAACATTTGACATATTTAGCCTACTCCATATTCTGATGCTCATGCACAAGTTATGCCTTCGTACATGTGCCTTACGTAAACTCGAACCCAGACATATGTGTAAGTGCCTTAGTTGTAACTACGAGGGACTTTTTTGTTACAGTTATTTTGTGCTAAATATTAAGGTATGTAATGTTACTTACCTTACTAAAATCAACCGTGCTGTTTTCTCTGCTTCCTCCTGTCCCAGTACCTTTAACATCTCCACTTTTCCCAGTGTCTAGGTTTCCAGGTGCTGACTGTGGAGATGCTAATAGCCCTGAATTAAAACAAAGGAGGTAAGTTCAAAACGGTGTGTGAAGTGAACCAAGTATGTGACACTACCAAAATTCAATGTGACAGCTTGCTTAAAGCAAATGTGTAAGTTATTCAGTAGAGTGCTCTACATTAGTATCATAAATGCAACATTAACAAGTCACTGTGTTGTCAAAATAATGACATTCTTATAAAAAAGTAAGTATTGTCCAAATGATGGCCATTTGCAGAACAGTCACCAGAAAACAAGAGCTACTTGAATTGCAGAAAAAATTACAACTCTTGGCATTTTCTTTGTAACTGCTCTAGTAGTTGGTAGAAGCGTCTTCACTCTATCCAGAAGTCCTCAAATACCAAACCCAAACACCTCTTCTATCTAGTCTGCTGCGTAGCAGTTATTTCAGTTCTGAAAAGCCTCAGCAAGCCTGAGGCTACAAGGAATTATATTCTGGTAGTTAACTAACCTGCACAAGTAAATAGCGTACTGTATGACAGGTAGACAGCCTGCAAACCATGATTTCAACCAACTGACCAAAGCTCCAACTATTGATCTGATCAGGTATCACTACACGAAATTAGCTAAAGAGGGACATACAATGAAGTTATTCGAATAAGTTAAACGTACAGCTTCCCTCTAACGTCTGCACCGAGACAAAACCCTTTTACGTAGCCTGCTACAGTACTAGCAACACGGAATTGCAGGTTCAGCAAAGAGCATGCAAGGCAAGTAACCCAGGTGTTCACACACACCGAGTTCCACGCTATGCCACGGTTATCCCTATCCAACCAACGTTTAAAAGCAGGTTTAGGCATGCATAACCAAGCCCAAATCCCAGCTCTTAGGTTACAGAGCTTTAACTTCTTCCGTTCAACACGCACTAGAAGGGCATTTGCCCTTCTTGTCTACACTAGACCTTTCAGATGTGGTGAGAAAACATGCTTTCATATGCTTTCTGAACGACATCTAGACAGACTACAGTCTAAACATAGCATGCCATGTAGAAAGTCTGTATGTGTGTCAAGTGTCACTCTAGACGAGACAAAACTAAGTTCTCGCTGGCTACCTTTTGGCTATCGTTCAACCATAACCACTGCTGCATATCTACTTGCATCCTTCCATGTTTAGAATTCAGCGATTCAAAATTTTCTAGCATTTCAAATAACAACTGAATTCACTTTATTTGATCCCCAAATTTATTTCCAAAAAACTCTTTCAAAGAGCCATCCTAGCACTGGAAAACATGCAGACTGAACCCTTTACCGTTTTCATCCTTTCAGTTCATAGGGACGCAGTGGTGTGGGTAGTTTTTCCTGAAGCATGAACTGAATGAAGTTACTAAGCTGCAATTTCCTCTATGAATCCTAACATGCACAAGTAATTAGTTAATGTTATAAATAAATTCAGTTAGCTAGACCAAATAAAAAACAAAACCAAACAAACAACATTCTCCCCTTCTGCTCAAAGCTGTACGAGATATTCACAAGAATAACAGCACACAACCACCTGTGAAAGGAGCTGTTCAAAATATTTAACTGCGAACGAGTTGATACTAAGATGTGTTTGCAGGACTAGAAATGGAACAGAAACATTAAACGGTTGTTGCAGAAGAAGAGCATAACACAGAAGTTTGTACATACGAACTTTTTTCATTTTTTTCCCCCTACTTAACCCTAAGGGTAACTGAAGATGTCCATAACGGACGGAAGATGAGCAGTAATCGTTTTGTGAGCAAGAGCAAGCAGAGACTAGAACAAAAAGTGGAGAGACAATCATGGAGAAGGATAGATGATAAGGATTCTACATACTAGCACAAACTGATTTATAATTTCAGTACTGAAGTGACATTGACTCTTCTGTAAAGGTTTGCCTTCCAAATTTTTCCAATCAGTCACAGTTAAGGTTCACAAGTTTTGACACTGATACGGGAACATTTGTTTGATCTTAAGCCACGTTTAATCAGCTTCCCTTTCTGTCCCTCTTGCAGTTGGACAGACTGCTTCACTCGAGAATACTGCTTACAGGTTTTCGAACCTGTAATCTGATATTTGCAGTGGAACTCAGAATAAGATTTTATCAATCCTATTAGCAAAACACTTTTACTCAAATTTCACACTAATAAAAGAACCTATTTCCTTCTCTTATCCAGTTCAGCAGATACAAACTCAGAGGCTACTGCTAGAAGTATCTAGTAGTACCTACTAGTTTTTCCACAAGGTGAGATGAAGCAATTCATCTAGTCTCACCAAGCTACCGAGTGGACCATTAAAAACACACAGTACTTTTCTTAATGTTGTTAATTAGGCAGATATACCACCCACCTCCTTCAAAAGACAACAGTGGATCGAGACTTCAGTAAGTTTGGATTAAAATCTGCTAAGATCACTCAAGTTAAGGTACTTACAACTACAACTTAACTAAAGATTGCATGCATTTTCTAGGCAACTACACTTAGTTTAATATTGCGATCACAAAAATCTAATAAACATTATCTACTGGAAAAAGGAAGCAAGAATAATATAGACATTTGTCTCATATCTCTGCTTCAGTAAAAAAAAAGTGTTGGGGAAGTAAGAAAACTTCAACACCTAAGCATGACTATTCCAATAGAATTATGTTTACATAGCAAAAATTTATTAAATACAAAATGTTTAAATACAAAGTCACACCACATTTGTATTTGAAAAAAATAAAAATAAATTTTAAAAAAGAAATCCCAATGCAGGCTTAATGTGAAAAAAAAAAATTACAATTTCTCCTAGAGGGCAAATACATAAACCTTTCTGAATTACTACTTTTAGTAAGTCATTATTGTAAGAGCAAAGCTGTTCTAAATATTATTTTACTCAGTTTTAAAGTACATTTGTCAATGACTCAAAAGACCCCTTAAAACAGGCTGCTTTACTGTTGTCCAAGATGTTAAGAAGGCTTAACAATGCTCTACCTATGGAATTCATTATTCAGCAGTTTCAAAGATGGGAAAACAAAAGTTGTTCTTCAACTGATGACAAAAGAAAAAAATTCTTAAGGAGAACCCTTTGCCTGGTTGATTTACTATGAACTGGTGACTGGCTGATAAAAAGTAAGTGGTAGACTGAAAGTTTGTCCTTCTTCCCTCCTTTTACAGTAACTCACATTAATTTCAGTAACTTTTCAGTATTAACAAAGACTAAAAAATAATATCTGAATAGCACAACACCAAGGACAGACGAAGGCTAAACAGAAGAAAGCCACCTATTACAAAACTAACATAGCTCCTAACGCTCACAGGAGGCAAACCCAACTCAATCATACAGACATGGAAAAAATATTCAGGTTGCGGTATTCTGTGTTACTAGAGAGGTAATACAGACCGCAATCTGTAGTGGAATGGACCAAGAATTTTTTTTTTTAATTAATACAAAGAAGGTGACTTCATCTTCAGCACTCCCTTCTGAGTCTGTCTCTCAGGACAGAGATTAGTCTAGTTGCAGCCCTGAACTCATAGTCTGAGAATGTCTTCAAAGGCATCTCTAAGGAAGACGTGTCTTACAGTGGCCAGATAATTTCTTGAATTTAAAAAGGGGGTAAAACCCAGAACACAAAAATGTCTTCCATCATTACTGATATTCATCTTTCTATGAAAAGGCTTTTATTTATGGATTAACTCCAAAATCATCCTCTTCAGATTCTTCCTTTATGAGAAACATCCCCTTGAGGCACAAAAAGCAATCTGAACATGACTTGGAAATTCTAGTGGAAAGCTTTATTAGTTATAATTATAGCACCAAGTACTTGATCTTCATTTGTTTGCCTTCTCTTGGGTTCTAAAGAGCTTGGGTCTGGCATGCCGTCATTCCTGTCAGATGAGTAGAAAAAAAGAGAACTGGAAAACCAAATTACAGCTGTTATTTTACTTCTGTTTTTTAATCACCTTTGAAAGATCACCCATGAGAGAGAATGATCTTCATGTGAATTCTCTTAACTTCCCATAAGGAAGTCAGAGAAAGAATTTAAGTTATGATGGGGCCCCCTACTCCAACTCAAGACGACAGCCTACAACATCGTTTGCTCTTTTCGGTGACTTTGCTGCAAAACGTGAAAAGGCAGATAACC
This sequence comes from Bucorvus abyssinicus, assembly GCA_009769605.1. Classification (NCBI taxonomy): domain Eukaryota; kingdom Metazoa; phylum Chordata; class Aves; order Bucerotiformes; family Bucorvidae; genus Bucorvus; species Bucorvus abyssinicus. The sequence goes on from CM020028.1 coordinate 42,553,166, forward strand.
ACAGCCTTTTCTCTGTCCTTGTATTTTCACTGCCACGTGTAACAGCAGGCTTTTACTCATTAAACAAGTGAGGAAGGAATCCAATAGAAGAATCACTGATGGAAGAACTGAGTGACATAAGCTTCCCCCCTGCCCAACAGACATAGGTGTAAAGCAGATTTTAGCAAATACAGTATAAGCTAGATTTTAGCAAAATAAATTTCTGGGAAGACAAAAAAAAAAAAGGCAGGAGGAGCCTGAAGGCTAAAAAGAAAGGTGAAGCCCTTATAAACATGATTTACAAGAATCCCTAAGTCTAAATATATGATCATTTGCAAAAGTAAAGGAACAGTATGTGTGCAGAATGCATGGACTATAAATCGTTTACTAAAAATTAAAGAAACCATGATGACTTTCCATCCTTTCTTCCAATTTATCTGTATCATTTTACATGTGAAGAACAATAGCTTTGCAAGACAACAAATTAATAAACTGCTGAGCTCTGACCTACAATATTGAACTCTTACCTTATCCTACTTTGCGTATTATCAAAGCCAACAAAACAGTAATCAAATGTCTGACCGCTAAAGCAGTGCACTAATAACTAGCTATCTGGAAACAGCTGTAGGGGAACTGAACCTATCGGGTTCATCACCAACTGCTTCTGGTTTGAATGGCCCTGTTTTTTAAAAGGACAAATGCAAAACCAAAACTGCTTAAAGTCTTCATGATACAGCTCAACTACCAACACCACTGATAAGGGCACCCTTCCTAATTCTTTTCGTATACATCTCCAATACTTCACTACGTGGACTGTAGCTACCTCAGGATTATCAAACAATGGTTTAAAATATTAACAACTGACAAAAACGACAAAGCAAAACCTGACATGGACTGTGAAAAGGCCACCATTTTTGACATTTTGCTTAGATATAATAAATTAAAACCCTATTCCTTTTTAATTGCACAAATGAAGGTTAATTAAAGAATTTCTTTGCTGGCTTTAGTTAAAAGCTAAGAAGTTAAAAATGCCGAACAAGAAAACAGTCACAACTGAGAAGAAATAAAACATGCAGGCAGAGGTAACAGTTATCATATTCCTTTGTGCCCAAATGATGTGCCAAAAAACACTGCAATGCAAGTGATCCAGATGCAGAGAGCATCACACACAGACAGCTTAAATTTCAATAGTTGCCTGGTGTTTTGTCAATATTTTCCTCTGTCTTCTTTTCCTGGCTTTCCTGCACTTCTAAGTCCTCCTCAGGTGGATGGATTATTACTGAAGGAATAGCATCACTGGCAGGTGACACCAGCAATTCCTTGCCCTGATGTGGACTTGGCTGGGCACTTGTGGTTGGCAGGTGGCTGCAGGTAGGACTGGAGGGTGGTGTGTTTTGAGGGGTGGGTACGGGGGTTGTACACCTTGAGGTTGCCGGGGTTCCAGCTCTTGAAGAAGGAAGAAGGTAATTGAGAAGAACTGACAAACGGTTTTCTCCTCTCAGGGAAACATTTGAGGCAGAGAGACCTGTTCGCAAAGAGTGGCGGGAGGCTGAAAGGCCTTCCCCTGAGATAAAACAAATGAATCACCATGAGGCTTATAGCAGGGTTATACCAATAAAAAAAAAAAAAAAAAAAAAACACCCACACACAAATACACATTAACAATTTACATAGTAAATTGCAAGCTTTACAAGCCAAAAGTGTCATACTCATGCAAGTCAGTCAAGAGATAAGAGCGAACCTGATTTCGGACACTAGAAAATTCAGAAATTACTGACGAGTACCAGTTAGAATGCCAAAGACACGTGGGAGAAGATACTCTCTTCAAGTCAGTAAGATCTGTTAATATTAAATAAAAAAATTGTGTCTCTTGAAACTGACTCTTATATCTTCCTAGAAGAATTTCTTATTCCAAACTGCACAGCAGCTATCTTCAGTGCCATCCAAACAATACATTAAAGAAGTCATTAGCAGACAAGAATTCACAGTTAACTGCATCCATTATATACAAAGAATTGTTAATTTTTAAAATTAAAATATTAAAAAATTGACACGATCAAACATATCCAGTCCTGTTAAACACAACTGCCTTCCAATAAAAGTCTCGTTTTAAACCGAAGTTTCCTAGCCAGCTGTAATCTCAATATGTATTTTTGAAGTGGGCACAAGGATGAGATACGTAGTCCCTTCTCCATTTCTTCCTGCTGTGACTTACCAAATATCCCCGTTTGCCTAAAACCAAACACACTTCTGCAAAATCCATTATTACTTTTCTTGACCTCAGTCTCAATGTCCCACTAATTTCACATAAAAGAGATCTTAGTCTTGTCGTGGCTCCCTCAGATTTAAGTTGGTAATAGATTTCAGCTCCTCCTTAAGCAGGAAGAGAGACTGTCTACCCTCGTATCAGTTCTTCCAACAGAAGATTTAGTGATACCGTTCTTCCAGACTACCCCAAACACTTTTCCTGGAATGGGAGTCTCCTTGAGAAGGGTACTGATTACTTCTCCCACAATCCCCGAAATTAAAAAATGTGCTGTTTTCATGTACCATGCTATCAAGCAAGGAAACGGCAAACTGGACACGTTTACTCTCACACGTATACTAGGCACTAGAGACCAACACATCGAACAACCCCAGAACAACATCCATGAAGGAGGCGCAGAAACTCAGCCTAGGCAAAGGTCACGTACATTCACGCCCCCCCACCCCACCTGCCTCAAACCACAGACGAGTGGATCTTACAGATGCAAACTTGACTTAAATTAGGAACAAAAGCCTCCAAGATCAACTATTAAAACTGCAGTGAAGTAGAGAGGACCAACAAAGGAAACTGGTTGATTTTGTCTATATTAATCGCTACAGCAATAATTAGACTTCTGTCAGTATGTCTGTGATGAATCATGAACGTGGGATGTCCCAGTACACACAGCTGTGAAAAGGAGCCTAAAAAGCGTTATGCACATATGCATGTTTGGTTTACTGGTTTATCAGAGGGTAATCATAGGACTATAAAGAAAAACTAAATAGGTATATACTGGCAAAGAGTTCATCATGTTATACTGGTTTCTTACTTCAGCATGTATCTCATATTCTGTTCTAGAATTAGTATTAAGAATAAAATGCACTGGAAAGCGGAAGTGATACCTGAAAACTAACTGAGAAGCAGGAGACCTCAAATATAAAATTCTCAGAATTACAAGTGGGGGGTACAGGTGTTCAAAGATAGGTAAAAGCAAGTTTATATGTGAAATTTTCACATTTGCTAAACAAAACAGGGAAGTCAGAAGTAATGGAAGAAATTATGCTCTTATCTAAATTAGTTATATTTTCACTCTAGAAAAAACACAATTCTGAAACTACCAGGGAAATATCTGAGCACTCATCATATATTCACTGGCTAACAAAAAGTATCGGCAAGCTTGGACATTTGCTTGAGAACACTCTTAGTACGCATCCAACTGAGAGCGCCCGAGAAGCACTTAACTAAGGGGAACACGTTCTAAGCAATGAGACAGTTTTCAAGACAGGAGAGCAACTCCGAGGATTGATTCATGAAATCAGTACTATGTTTTCATTAGACTGAAATATTTCAGGTCAAATTATGCGTCTTCATGCAAGGCATTAGAAAACATAAAGAATAGAGATGGAAACAGAGGCCATAAGAAATACACGAATAAAAGTATGCTACTCTGCAGCATGTATTGCTGTTTGGACTTTGGAACTGGATGTCTACAGTAAATGCATCGATATTCCAGAATATTTTCAGGAATTGGTTCAATAAAAGATGTGGTACGGCCTATAAAAACACTGCAAATACCGTTCTTGGGTTTGGGGTTTTCTTTTCCCTGTTAGATCCTTCTCTAAAATATAAGGTAAAAAAAAAAAAACCCATTGTCCTATTCACTATTGGCATAGTGAACTTTTTCTAGGAATATTAACATAACAACACTGGATTAAAACACAGCAATTGACAGCACTGTTGACCGCATGACATGACCACAAAGTAAATATATAGCAGAAAGACTGAATAAGCAAGTAGGATCCATCTAACAGACATATAAAACTATGCCACAATGCTGAAATTCCTCAAACATTACACATTTTATTCAAGCATAAACTAAAAAAGCATTAGGACCAATGTAGGTCTAGTTCTGTACTTCAAAACAATAATGCATGCTATGTATACAGGCAGGAGTAGAATGTTTGAGTAGATTAAATATACAGAAACATCACCCACAGCTACACAGATGACACACTGTTATTAGTTCTTTGCTAATCAAGAAGGAAACACTTATCTGTTATTATCAGCTGAATTTTCCTTCATCTCCCAGCGAGAACACTATTTAACAGGTTAGAATAAACTGGATGCTACAACTTATCTCACCATTTCGTTCAAGCAAGTGAGGGTCAGAATGTTTCTTGCCTATATCTGCGAAAGACCGAACCAGAGGAATCCGATTGCTGAATTTTTTCTCATTCTGGTGATGGTGCCTTTTTAGAAGAGCCTCTCTCACATTCTCTCTTATGGATTCATCCAGCTGGCCAGAGGCAATCATGTTGTCCAAAACCATATCTACAAAATAACAACAACAAAAAAGAAAATTACATATATAGCTACCAGATCTCTCCTTCGCCACACTCAAGCACCGTAGTTGTATCAAATAAGAAAAAAAAAAATAGAAGCCTTTTCTTTAGCTAATTCACCTGCAAGAATCCACAGGAAATTGTCAAAGACTAAACAAGCAGAATGTGAGAATAAGGAAAGCACAACATGTGGATCCAAAAAGCAGTATTTATTAGTAGCATCATTTTAAGAAATAAGTTACTTAATATTTTATAAGTTATTGTCATTTACATCAACTTTCAACAGCTACCCCGTTTCAAAAAAGAAGTATCTATATGTTCAACAACCCTCCACTAGAATTGAACACACAAAGACAGAAACCCAATTGAGAACAGACTTGAGACAGCCCTAACCTGGTGTTCCCTATTTTGAAAGTATACAACTATATAAAAGTGAAAGTTATTATAGAATGAGATTAATTCTCCACTCCTCTGTCACCTTCAGCTGCCCTAAGCTCCTGAGGTTCTCTACCAAACTTCCTGCAATTCACATATTTTAGAAGAGGAAGTGTAAAACAAAAGCTAGTTACATTATCTAAAACTATCTAATCAGCTGTCAAATAACATCAGGTTTCGAAAGGGCATCTCATCAGTATGCTCCCACCAGGAAAAAAGCCTGCATATCTAGGAAAATATTTGCTGCAATTTCTTAGCTGTCCCCCCCTTTTTTTTTACATTAATTAAAAAAAAAAACCCAAACCAACCAGCACAAATCAACACAAACCCATGTTATAACTTTTAAAGGTTATGGCTCAGAACACTTTGCCAACAAAATTATACACAACAAAGTCTCTTGTCAGTACAGTGCATTTTTCTTCTGGGATTCCTGGCAACACAGAGCCTTTTGTTATAGCTTCTCAAAAGGAAACCTGCCACCCTCTCCCTCCTGTTTCGAGTAAGAATCAAGAATACCTACCAGGTACTCCTGGCTCACAGAAACAGGACAATACATTTGTATGCCAAGGACCGTTATCCTACATACTTCCTAATGGCACCTACAATTAACTTGAAACAAATTCATGCAATCTCTTCAGAACCCTAGTTCCAACTAAAATACCTGCTATGGAAAGACTGCAGTTCACACAGAATTAAGCAAGAAAATATTTGGCCTTAAAAACTTTGGCAGTGCTTGAAAACACCTCGTCCTTCACCACACATGTTGGTCAGCCCTAAGCCTAGCAAGACGACTGAGAAGGCATTCCCCTGTGCGGTACCTGTAGCAAAAGATACCACGACGATTATGTAAAACTAGTTCAAAGGCACATACCTGTTTCTTCAATATAGTTTTCTCAAGAACATAAAAACACATCATTAAAAGCATCTACGTTACAGACTATGGTTTAGGAATAAAATAAAATTTAAAAAAAAGTTTTGCTGCAACCTGCTATCTCATCTAGTGTGTTTGCTCTCATGTCCAACATGACCGTCCCATTAAGAATACAGCTTCGCAGTTCAAAGAGGCTGTGCAGAGACAGCGTCGCTACATAAGGCTTGCTCCATCGATCACCACCATCTTCAACATCCTCTTCAAATTTCAGCCACCTGAAGTGCATACACATAGTTATATTTCTCCTGAAAGACAGACAACTTGACAAGTAATCCCGATCTTCCCAGCAGCTTCTGTACGATACCGAACAGAAAATTCCATCAGCCCATTCCTGCTTTCATTTTCTCCGACAACCCAACCAACTGACAATCAAACCACTTCTACTGGGCCTTTTAACCACACTCAACTGGTTTAGTTTTTGCCCATTTTGTTTCTTTTGGTTTGAACAAGATCTGTCTATTCATGAATTCTTGTGAACAGTGTGGGATTCTGCCTTGTTATTTGGTTTGCATATCTCTGTTTTATCGGTATTTTAGGATTCAAAAGCTGTCTGAAACCCTCCATATACCATGTTCAACTCTACTGGGGTGCTAAGTCAGACATTTAAGGGCTAGGTAATACTAACACGTGTAACCATAAACTGATCTTGACTCTGACTCACAGGCATTATGTAAATAGAACTTCTGCAAAAGCTAGCACGCAATAAGGTAATTAGAAGTACAGAATGCAAAAAGATTTTTTTTACAACACGTATGCATAAGGAAGCAACTTAACCAATACAGGACAAAAATAATTGTGGGAACCTGTACCATTCATGCATGAAATTTGCAAAAAAAAAAAAAACAAACCCCAAATACTACCCAAAAAGAGCATATGTAAATACCCAATTTTCTTTGAGTGAAAAAACCTGACACTAATATATCAGCAATAATCGAGCAAAGAGATTTCTGACATCGCAAATACCACGCTCCATGGCTGAACACCTGTATAGATAACCAAACACAGTTGTACCTTTCACAGTGCCTGACACGACCAGTTTCAGGGAAGTCAACACAGCACCAGTAAGACTGAGAGTCTCTTGAGAAACCATATTGATTCTTCCAGAGTTGGACAAAAAGAACAAAAGTTTTGATTTGCTGAGCGTGAATTGAGTGAACAACTCCTACAGCTCATGAAAATTCTAACCTAGATCTGGTTTGCAGTTCTTTGAAATAAAATCACTGGAAGATACACCTTGAAACAATCTACTTTTAGCATACCTCGCCGTTTCCTTCCATTCATATTCTTCTCCATCCCTGAAGCAAAGTTCATCCATTTCAGTGAAGAGATCATGGGGAATGTGTTCATCATCATCTTCAGTACCCAAGATAAACTGCACTCGCTGGGATGGCGTGTCTTCAAGAGAAAGAGAGACTGAACAAACAGAACTCAACCTTCTGCTATGCAAGAAACACCATATAGCAGTTACATCTGCTCCCAGAAGTATACAACATCCTCGTCAAGACAGAAAAAGAACACAAGAAACATGGACATTTCTCGAGAAAAAATGTCATGGATTTTGAAAACAAAACATCTGGGAATTTATGTTTACAGAATGCAATTAAATATTTTTAGCTCTTCTATAGATTAACAGTATGAAAATAATAATCGCCATTAAAAATTGGCAAGAGAAGTAAAAATTAATACACCAAAGGGCCGGAAACCTTGTTTTTACTTTGAGGACAAAGTTAATGATACCCTGATAACACAGACACTAATTAAAGAAAGATAAAAACAAAACAAAAAACCAAATTCTCCCCCAAATACCCACAGGTTGAAGGAAACAAATAGCCTAACTTATTTGTTGCCCTAGTAATAGTTCAAGATGCTAAACAGTTGGGGTTTTTTCCTCTACATCGTGGGTACCCTGGCACCCTAAAGCATCAGATCTTCCAATAGCCTGTAACTACTTACAAAGGATGTAAAAAAATACTTTCTCACTGTATGGCTGAAGCACTGTACATAAATTAACATGGAAAGTAGAAACTACCCAGCTAACACGTTGAGAAAACATTTTAACTTCTCATAGTATAATGCCTAGTGTAACAGGCTCAGTAATAACTCGTAGCAAAATTTAACTATCTTTATTGATCGAATATAAGTAGTGGACTCCACTGCGATGGGAAAAACTTTTAAAAACACACCAACAGATTTAGATACATTTTTAATACCTATACACAGATCCTGTCTTAACTCAAGGGAGAGCTTTCAAATTACAAGGGTTCAATAACAGAGTAATTGCAATAGTATCTCAAGAAAGGTCAGAAATAGAAAATCCAGGTAGATAGCGATTTTTAAAATTTTACTTTGTTCACTGAAACATCACTCTCACAGCTGCTAGAACTGAATATACAACTGTATGCTTCCATCGCGGAAGGAAGATCGCCTTTTAGATTTAGACATAAGATCTGAAATACTCATAAACTTTGCTCAGAATTAAATTTTGCTTTTGCATTCTTGTTCTGGCATACATTATTATCCAATAACATAATGCTGAAATGAGCTCTTGAATACAAGCATGATCAGTGAAATCCTACAGCAGATTGTTTCTGTCCCAAAACCAACATATCCCCAGAATCCCGCCCATATCGCCATATCCTGTGTATCCAGGATAAAGTATAATAAATTGTATCAGGAAGAGGAAGTTTTGAAGATGTATGAAACTAAACTGTAGAATAGTAAAAAAGACTTGTCAAAGCACCCCCATTTTGAAACTCGTTTCTTCCAGGGAGCTGGCCCCACATAGAACATGGTTCTCGTCATAGAAAGGTGAAAGTGCACTGCATTGTGTCCGCATCTGAAGCGGAACATTGCAACGTAACTTTCCCATTCATTAGAGTCTAGGAAAAAAAGTGGGTTTGAGGTCTCGAAGAAAAACTGCTACGAGTACTGCTAAATAATTTCAGAGAACTATATGACAAAGGCATCGTTCTCTCGAGGAAAAGTGGTGGGCCAGAGGGAGCAGTCTGATCCAAAACTACAGCTTAGGTGACGGTATAATTCCTTTACTAGTACTAACAGACAGCAAGGCGGCAAGCACATCTTTTAATAAATCATTGATCAAATTACCACGGCAAATGCTACTTCAAAGCTAAATTCATACTTTCAAAAATTCCGAGTGACAGAGGAAGAATAATACAAGACTACACAATCCGAAAAAAGGTGTCTAATTTAAATAACAGAGTCTTATGCTACAGGCAAGTATTACAAAGCCCTAGTCTAACCTATTCGGTGCAGTCTGCTGAACATTCATGCAGACACCCGGATGAAGTCCAACAGCTTATGATGTAGATAAAACATGACCACAAAATCCTTGCCTGATTATACACAGAAAGACATTGATTACAGTGAGAACAAAAGAAAAAAGCACAAAAAATGTTTAAGCACATAGTTACTACTACAAGTTTCTTTCCAAGAGTCACAAAGAACTCACATGATGGATTTCTTACCATATGATGGAGACTCTCGGCCATCCTCTCTGTCAGTTTCTTTTTCTTTTTTTCTTCTGTGATGCCTGTGCCCACGATGTCTATGCCGACGACGACCCTGCTTTCCAAAGGGGACGTGAACTCCGATATACACAGCTCTGTGGCCTTGTCAAGACAGTTTAAAATGAAACAATTAAACAAAATCCAACCTACTGCCAAAATTTAGTGTCTTAGTCAAAAAGACAAGGAGTTTGACAAAAAGGAACCCAAAAAAGCACTTGGCAAAACTACCTGTAGTGAACTGGTATTACTATTTCCTTTTTGTCCTTCCCCAGAGTCAAGGAATTAGTGCTGCAGCCATTTCCCTGATAAACTGAATAAGAATATGGCCTTTTCAAGAGCTCGGTTGTGAAACAAGTAATATCGAAACACAAGCCTGACCTGCAACACTGAAAGAAGCTACCTGTTAAACACCAGGACAACGCAGAGAAATTACACGACACTCCTCTTGTTTGCAGGGATTCGTTTCAGGACAGTCAATGCTTCTTCAAGCAGCGGGTGGCACACATAGTTAAACCTGCTGTTCAACTACACCATCAGCTTAGTATCAGTTTAGGAGCATAAAAGGAACTCGTATTTAGAAGTGTATGCCAAAACACCAAATAACTTTCAGAGAAGGTTAGTGGGTTTTTCCTATTCTAGAATTTGTTAATAAATTTAGGTAGCGCATCCTCTAATTAATACATACAGCTCTTTTTAAAACATGGACTCTCAACATCTTAATTTTCCTTTGGTCTTTCACATTAAAGCAATACTACTAGCACCAACAGCTCAGCAAAAGAAATCACTCAACAGACTGTTATGAACACAGTACTACCGTGCCTCCTGTAATGGAGTTAACATATACAATAACATTTTCAATTCCTTTTTAAACAATGTCAGGAAGAGACACATTAACTATGAGCCTGGAGGTTAACACTAAGTACTTTGTTTCATACTGTAGAAGAGTTATTACAGAAGACTGACATTAAAAGAAGGAAAAGGAAGTGGGTTTCCAGCTCAGAGCGATGCAAATTCAGCAAATGTACAGAAGACAAGCAAGCCCTAGGAGTTGGGACTATACAGATACATATGTGTGTATAGCACGCACACACACACAAGATCAAGGATACTGAAAAATACCAGCAACTACAGAGCTTCAAAGAAATAAAAAGTGGTAGTACGTCAAACTTGTTTTCCAAGAAAAGCATCACTAAGACCAAAAAGATAAAACTTTTTTAAACCTGCGTTTTTACAGTGCTACACGAGTAAAAAGACTAAGCAAAAATCAGTGATCATGCAGGAGCAAGTTCAATGTTTAATTAATTTGGTCAAGATTCCTTTTCCAATTACAAGACCTGATTCTTGACAGATTTAGAACACAAGTTTTAATTAGAGTCGCATGACTGGCACTATGACCAAATCTAAAATTAAGCACACTAGAAGATATTTGTTTCCATGTAAGAGTAGAAAACAGATTAATTTGTTGAAGCATTCATCAGTCCTATTTATAGAGAAAGACTTTTCTTTTGCAAGCTTCCTCTAACAAGAACACCCAACCCCTACTGGGCAGCCTGACCTCCACCCTCCCCGACAACTACGCGCAACGCAATTCCCAGAGAAATTAGTGCAAATGTGACACCTAAACACAAATCAACACAACTGATGTATAACATGACTAAGTGGCATCATTAACACTGGTACTGATATCATCACGATACAATAACCTTACAGATGGAGAAAGCAAAAGTACTAGGTTCAAAAGTACCCGCATCACTCACCATACTCCACTCAAAGCTGCCTGGTGAAACCGAGAGACCTACCACGCACAGCAAATACTGTTATCATCCAGTAAGGAATTTTGTTTTATTTTATATATTCAATTAGCAAGTATCGAACTACAGTTACACATCTAGTTAAACAGTTTTATTCATTGACAAAGAGTTTGAATTTTTGGACGAACTATTTCTACTACTAAGAGAAACTCAAAACGTATTTCTAGTCATAGAGTATTTTATATTATCAGCTTGTTTTAATATTCTTAATAAAACGTATGTTTAGATCATTGCACAAATTAAAAAAAACAAACAACCCTGCAGGTCATTACTCCCAGAAAATTTCGTGAATCTGAGACTGTTCAAGATTTTACTTCCTGAAGAATTAGAAGGACTTACACATTTTGGTCTCCTGCTGTTCCCATAAATTAATACAAAAATCCCACTTCGCTTTCTGTACTAAAAACCAAACAAAAATCCCATACAATTTTTTCAAGAACCTCCATCTTGGACAATTCACCCTGCTACTGCAAAACTCAGCACTTGTAATAGTGGGATCACTTCCATAATCAAAGACCATGCTGCTCCATGGAAGAGAAGTGAAACAAGAAAAGGAAAAGTCTATCGCCTTCTACAAAACTGCCATCTGTCTGAAAATTTTTTTAAGTAGAGCAGTTTGGAAGAGAGCAGGTATGTTGCAAAGGGATAGGCAAAAGCTAGGGAAAACCAGGTTGAAATAAGCCCACAACCTACAACACCTGGTATTACTGCCTACTCCAGAAGGAAGCGTTCAAGAAAGGGCCTTCTCACTACCCGAACCGACGAGGGCGTCACAAAGGCACAGGAACAGGCTAGCAATGGCTGATGCTACCCTTCAGCCCACACTGACCAGGAGCAACCATTTTTGAATGGCTGTTTCCTCATGTAGACACTGACTTGCAGGCAAATGTAAAACAAGAGTACCTTCCCCAAACCACTTCTGCACATGCAAAGGGATCAGACTGATACACCTGCAACTGTATTTTGGGACTAATGCTGATGAGCAGGATGATTTTCAGAGATTATTGATCAAATGCATCATAATCCAATGTAATTCTATCAGAATAACTTCAGGAAAATACCTGATGCCGAAAAGGAGCCTCTGAATCTTTTTAGCTTTGTCGAAGCAAGCACAGAAGGGTCTCAGTACAATAGACTAACCAAGAAAAGTTTGGCTACTGCAAACAGCAGCTTATGAGCACAACCGACAGCCCCTTAAGAAAGGGACCTTTTTTGGTATCATGGATACTCATGGACAGAGACATCTCCACTACCACCTAGGAAATCCAGAACCACTGCTGTTGAATATACTACCACCATTGCCCAAAAACATGTTGTAGGTATATTCAACTGCAAAAGGCAAAACAAAATCACATAATAAAAGCTGTAGAAGCTTAACCTCAATTCTAACTCCAGAAAGCAAAGCACTGAGAAGTCCACTAAAAATACAGACAGCTGCATTGAGTAGGTCCATGCTCTCACATTACATTATTCACATAGGAGTAGTTAATGTTTGTAAGTAAACCTTTGTCTACAAACACAATTCACAAGGAAAACCAAAACAAAACCAGGAATTTTTATCCTTAAAAGTACCCTGGCCAAAAAAAAAAAAAAAAAAAAGGCAGCAAGCCAAGTAATATAATAGCACTGGAGAAAAAGTCAGCTCTAAAAAGGTGGGAATTCATATTACTAGCATCAGTGTTATTTCTAAAAGGAACACAACCTTTTATTGAATATTGTTTTTAAAAGCTTGAAAGGTACAATTATGTGACCTTCAAAGCTTTATCCACAGAAACATGTGAACCACAGTACCACTCTCAAGCAAAGCTTATTACAGAATTACTTTAAACCAATACTCAATAGAATTAGTAGACTGACCGATACTAAATTTAGTAATACAAAGCCCAAGAGAATTGTTCATTTTAATCTGACATGACTTTATCCACGCTTAGCTGTCCAAATCCACCAGAGAATATTTACTACTTCAGGTCCTTATCTGTATGAAACAAATTTAAATGTTAGAAGCTTGCTACATGTCTCCATCACATGGCTGGTCTTACTCCAAAAGTCAGTTTATATCAAGTCCGTGACAGAAGAGAAAATGCTCTGTTTACATTCCCCGATTTCTCCCCAGAGAAGACTTCTAAAGTCTGGGAGAGATCAAAACCATGTATTCAAAAATGCTCTGATGTGGTAACCCTGTAAGTACAATTCTACACAGAACTTCTTCTTTCTAACCATCATTTTGCTAGCTAGATGTCTTTTAAGCTTCATACACAGAAGGACATTGTCCTTCATGTTAGCAAGGGAAAGCAAAGAAAATCAAGTCAGTATCTATGTGAATTCTCAAATCCTGGTCGTTAGAAATTTGAACTGTAGAGATCATATTAATTACAGCTGTAAGAGACATCTGGAGGTGGGTTAACTGGTCCCGTCTTTCTCAAAGTACAGCCAACTTCAAAGCTGAAGCAACCTTTTTGATCAGGTTGGTCAGGATGACAACCAGACAGGCTTTGAGTATCTGTAAGGACAGATACTCTACGGACTCTCTGGACATCTTCATATCATCTGGACATATTCCAACATGTAACAACATATTGCATGAAAAAAAAATTCCCAATACCCAATCAGCACTTCCAATACTGCATCGTGTGTGTGCTCCCCCTCACCCTTTCACTATGCACCTCCAACAACAGTCTGACTCCATCTTCTCCATAAGCTCCCAACAGTCTACTGAAAACAAACAAAATTCCACAAATCTTTGCATAATAACCTGAAGACAGATAATTTATTTTACAGGGAAGCCTTATTTAATCAAATAATGTCATAATCTATCTTGTCCCAGCATGGAGCCTTCCAGCATAGAAAAACTGGAAGTTCTGCAGGAGAAATCCTAATCTGTTCCTTGAGACCATAAAAGAGGACAAAAAGCAGCTGTCCGATGTCATCTAACTCACACATCCAAACACATTACCTAGTAGGAAGCATTTCAAATCTATCATCATCTCATGCCTTGACATTAATTCCCCTTACATCACAGAAAGTACTCCTATGAACAAAACCAAGTTCTTCTACTCTTCTGTCACAGGTCTGATCTGAAGGCAGACGCTTACAAATGGGAAGATGGACGTAGTAAAGAGTGAGAACAAGGAAGTCTTTTTGTGCCCCGAAAAATTTCACAAACCAAAGGCCTTCCCCAAATTATCTCATCCTTGGTGAAATTTAAGGAACAAGAACCCCCTGTTTACACACACCAACCCTTTTGTTTTATTTATTTATAACAAAAATTCTGAAAACTCACTCAAGTCAGTAATTCACTGAAAAAAAATGCTACTGTGCTAATCCTCTAATTACAAGTAACGCCACATTTCTGACATATGCAATTAAGTGTACAACTCAGTATTGATAGTGAAGTTCCTAGTGTGAGACACAAACTCTTTCAAAATAAACTGTAGTATTTTATCTTATTTTATGAATTTCTCTCGCATGAAATGTTCCCAGGAAACAGTAAAATTATTTTCTACGGAATTCGTGTAGTAAAAGTAAATACAAAACATTTTAATACAATCTTGCTCTTCCACACATGAATTGACTATTAAAAAGCCCTACTACTACTAAGGATTCTTTTTCTGTGCTTTGCTACAAGAATTTCTTGACAAAAATTACCTCTTCCTTTCAGAAGAAAACATTTCAAACAAAATTTTCTAACCAAGTATGTATAAAGGAGTAAAGCAAATTCTTTCATGGGACAGTTACGTGCTATAGCCGGACCCCAAAGTTCTCAACAGCGCAGCGTATTTTAGAATCCATTAAACCTGTATTTCAGGCTGTATTCTAAAACCTCCTGTTGCTTCTAGTAAATTAAACATATCTGAGAATATGCTCTTCATAATAAAATACTTGACTAGATAAAATTGAGACGTGTAATACAAAAATCTAGTATGTATATCATACAGTGAGAGAAGCTTGGCAGGAGCGTTCTCCCACCCCACAATGAAAGACAGCATCATATTACACTGCCTGGCAGAAGCAGCAACTACCAAGTTTCTCATTTCACACAGGAGTGACTTTTTTCTGACTTCAAACCAAGTATGAGTTGGTAGTAACAGCCAGAAGAATGTACTGAACGCTTCTATTCGACACGATCAACAATCCTGAAGAAGGCATTATCAGCAATCACATCAGACACGCAGGTAGTACCAGGAAAAGCTTCGTGCCAGCTGACAGAGCGGCGTGGGGATTCTGGCACCGTACATCCACCCTAGGTCTCTGTGGCCCACCGCCAGCACCATCTCCCTTCGCCGGGGGAAGGAGGCACTTGGTACCCGTGGGCCGGGGCGACGAGCTGCCCGTGCCTCGCATGTCCGACTCACAGCATAGCTGGGTGCCGCACTGGCTGAGCTGAAGGTCTGCGGTCCAGCCCGGCTTTGCAGCAGAGCTCAGAAAAAAGGATACGCACCCAAGAGAATTCCAAAGCGTTGTTTCTGTTGCAGGGGGAAAAAACCTGGAAACGTGCAACTCAAGCAGAAGCCCCGTTAAGATTGGAGATCGGCCCTTCACCCACTAATAAAGAAACAACATTCTCAGCCCTTCACAGATGCCGTACCCTGGAAGGACACAAGGCTTCCACACTCAGAACACTGTGCTTGTGAAGTATTTCAAAAGAATCTGCGAAAAACACCTTCCCACTTCATCAATGGGTCACAAGTATATTCTCATTAGAGATTTGATCACACCCCTCTCTCCTCCGACTCCTGCACACATCTTTAAATGGATCAGCCTGTCCCCGAATGCACCCATTTCCTGATACTTTAAGATATGAAAAAATCACAGAGGGAATTTTGCCTCATGTAAGGGTTACCCTTTGAGAACTCAAACTTTCATACTTTCTCTATAAAATAAGAAGTGTTCAGGTATTTAAAAAAATCTCCCCCACATTGAAAGCTTTAACTGATGTGAAACATTAGCTTTCAGTGAACTGCAAATGGAGACTCCATCCATTCAGAGAGTCTTCTGGCAACCATCAAGTCACAGGTTTAGCCAATTCTTGGAACAACTGATTTTTAAAGGCATTACAAATAGTTAAGATAAATGTTATGAAAAGTCATCAAGAAACAACAGGCTGCAGAATCAACTAGCGTCTCCTATTTCTCCTGCTTCACCTGAAAAATTTTACATTTGAGCAATCTGGAGCCATCAAGTACACTGGAAGCTTCAAGTGTCAATTGGTACTGTTTGGTAAAACCTCAGTTTTACAGCCATACTGCTTGAATAATAGTTCTACATTATGTTTCAGATTATAAAACTGCAGTTAGTTACCCTTTAATAAAATTTCTGACACAGTCAGAAACACTACCTAACATGCGCTCAGAAAAAAGAAGTTTGAAAAAAAGCTAGGACAGTTTATGTCATAAACTTTTAAAAAGCATTGCTTCCATCTATTTTAGTCCATTTTACATTAAATATTTATTTTACATCTTTATGTAAAGGGCGTTTGTTTTGAATTGCATCAATTTTAAAAACAACTCTGTTTTACAAAGAAATGCTAAAATTAGCGTGGACATTTCCCAAAACGAAGTTTAAAGATTTAAGTATAAGTAAAGTCACTGTCTGCTGCAAATTTTCTCATGAACTCGTTCAAGGTTAAATGCTGAGTCACTTTGAAAAACCATAACTAGAGGATAGACGATGTGATTGGACAGTTCTGTCTGGTTTGGGGGGTGAATATCGATAATCCAGCCTTGCTTGTTAGAAATTGTAACAATTCAAGGGTATGCACATTCAGTACCGCCTTCTAGCTCTTCAGGCGCACTGAAACACTTACTCTTTGCTGCATCACCTCCTTCAAAGATTGTTTTCACTTAAGGTTCACTATTTATATAAAGATCTTCTACTTAAAATTCAGTTTAGCTATGCTTCCCTTCTCATGTAGCAAATTTTATGATTCCGTATGTGTTTGCCCGTTCCCTTGCAGAAACCACTGTAACTACTTAAGTCTACGCTTCCCATAAACCACCACCTAGAGAGTAACATTACATAGATCTAAGTCATTACAAGAGCCATCTTCTCTGAGGATGCTTCCCTTACTTTAAAGCAGAATAGAATACCATACAGATTTATACATCATACGCACAACTATACAACACCTTTTAAACAAAAATAAAATTGAAATAGTAATACTATTGTTATTCTAATGAATGACTTGCAATCTATGCAAAAATGTTCACTTAGTTTCAGTTTTAATACTACTACTTAGTCAGAAAGATTGTAAAGTTGGATAACGTCACCTTTAGCAGGATAACACATCTTGTCAACAGCCATTCATCAACAGGGTATGCAGAAGGGTCCCATCAAGAAGTCTCGTAAGATAAAAATGAGAAAACAGTCTCGTCTCAAGTAACTTCCATTAAGCTTCACTCGCCAGGAGCTTACAGTATGTCTTCCTAGTATTGCAAGTGATCTAACATGTAAGTAAAAATTCCAGAATTTATATTACTTTATAAGTACTGCGTTTGTCAGAATCAGAAGCAAATTTCAAAAGAATGTTCTAAAAATTAGAAATAACCCCGTCTCCAAAATCAACGATACATCAACACTGAAAATTGTGTCTAGTCTCTTTGGGTGCCCTATTGAGGGTTAACTCTACACAATCAGGTTGACAACCTTCCCTCTCAAAAGGCAATCTGAAAATAGTTTTAGCACTTGTTAAGAATTTACCTTTGTGGTAAGCACCACAAATGACAAAATAAAATAAGCGGAGTATTATTCTCTCTACACAGAAGCCTGAATATTGCATAAATGAACGGGACAACAAGTCCTGAGGAACTTGCCTGTGGACTGTATTATGCAGGATTCCCATCGCAAAAGAGATAACTAAATTTTCCAACACGCGTGACGAAGGTGTAACAATGCAGCCTAATTCCAAAATTCACTTGATCAAAATTGCATTAGAGATTATATTGGGAAAACATCTTCCAGTTTTGTGACTTATAGAGACGTGCTGAGCACAGCTAACATTTATTTCAGAACAATATGGACACCACAATTTATCCTGGACCAGCTTCTAGCACAACTGATGCAACTGAACATTTTATGTTGCCTATGACTCGGAACGTGTCTCGTATATCTGACTAGCTGTACTGCATCTGAATAAACATGTTTTTGCTTACTCTCAGTTCAAATCAAACTAAGAAACAGGCAAGACCTTTCCAATTCAGGGATATCACTAGAGATGATGGATTAAAGGTGGTCTGCCAGCATCATTAATGACCATCCTAAGATATTTTTGTTTTCAGAAGCAGTTACACATCACATTTTTCTACTCTTTGACCACATAAAAAGATAAAACTCTATAAGAAATAGCATTTCAAAATTCTTTTTTCTATTAAACTTGGTTCTTTTCCAGACCATTAAGAGGTCTCTTAAAGGTTAAAGCATTCGTTCTGTAGTTTGAGAACCGTAAGAAACCTGTTCTGTACTGCCTGTCTAAATTAATTCTGTACTGTCTAAATGAGTGCAGCCTAATTACATAACATAAAAAATTAAACACTAAGCACAACCTTAAAGTGCCAGCAGCTACAACGTCCTGTTTTATTACTTGTGTTTACCCACTTCTGCACAACTTGTTTTCTTTTTCTTAAAAAACTTTACAGGAACTATTAATGGGGTTTTGCGCAGTTACAATTTAGATGCATCTAAAAGGCAGAAGAGAGTACAAACCTGCCACCTGAAAAAAAAACAAACGTAGTGGTACATTTTACTACAAGCTGCAACATTCCCTGAAGCCCTTTCATAATACTGAAACAACTTCTAACTACTCATAACACATTAAAATGCAAAACACTTGCAGAGCAAGTTTTCCACTTAGATACAAAATATTCACCTCTAAAGGGGAAAAAATGCAGGATTATTTAATTAACTGTCTTTATCAATTAAGATTATCTGAAAAGCACAGCTGTTTTCTTAAAGGAAAAAAGAGGCTCTAAACCATCAAGGTATCAGAGATAATGGGGTCACTGGAAATGCAAACGCTACTTACACCTGCCACAGGGTAGTGTTGAGAATAGCATCGCTATTAAATAATCTTAACTCTTGAAAGCTGCCTCTTGGATTTATGCCACAGAAAACTAGTCTCCTGAAACACACAGTCTTGACTTCAGATTGCTTCTGAAACAAGACTTCTGTTATGTGTAAATTCCTTATCTTTGCTATGCCTGTAACTGGTCTGCTAAGAATAACAGAATATATCACTTTTCTCCTAAATCCTATCTAGTGAAAGTATCCTCAAATCAAGGTAGAAAAATTAGCTACACATTTAAAAAGATAGGTCCTGCTGGTATCAAGCCAAGCGTATTAATCCGGGTTTAACAAAGCTTTCCTTAAACATGTTTTTTAACAGAAAATGTCTTTTACAAGATGGCATGAAATACCTCTGCCGTTACTACTCTTGCCTTACTTCCAAATCCTGCCTTACTTTGTTATTATTCTCATTCACTGCAGCTCAGAGGCTGGCATCAAGTTAAGAACATTAGGTGCTCTTAAAAATGTTATTTTAAGATGTTATTCCCCTTTCCAGCTCTTTTGTAAACTGACATTTGTTATTGCAAAGGCAGGCCTTACAGCTTCAGCAAAGAGCAGTACCTTTATTTAGTACACACACAGCCTGCCCACAATTGCAGTTTACCAGTTCTACCACCTCTCTTTTACAGGAAGAGGGTTATGAAACAGCCTGTGCCTAGCCCCTTCTAACCTAAACACTGTCACTCCAGATACATGCCATGCTTCCCCAGCCACCATAAATAGAGTGCAGAGCTTGGGAAGCCCTAACTTCAATATCTATTTTCCCCTTTAGCATCTGGCCCCCTTTCCACTAATATTTCATCACAAAATTTCCAGAAAATAGAAGCATCCAATACTGACAACACCAAGAGACTGTTGCTTTAGCGTAAGCAGCAAAATTATGCCATTTACAGCAAACCGATCAACCTTAGTTTGCACAGGCTTTAAAGCAGTTGGATATCACCTGTCCATGACGAATCCTAAAGGTTTGGTGCTTCAATAGCTTGACTGAACTGTTTGCTGCCTCTCCTTGAAAATGAATCAACACACTTCTGGAAAGGTTCAAAACTTCTTCCTTCAAGCCACCAGAAAAACAAGTTGGAAGACTGATCTTAAAACACTTAAAAATACTTAATGCCTTACTATAGGTGTTCTTAAGAAACATTCACAAGTCAGTAACGAAAAATAATCCTGTCCGGTGGTTTTTTACTGCTTGCAGCCAACAATTCCATTTCTTCCCTTCTAAGATTTTAATACCAGAATTAAAAACAGAATGCCAAAATCCACATAGCTACATTAATCGTAATAGTTTATAAATAACGATCTCAAACAGAGCTGTAAGTTCACAGAAATTTACCCTCTAAAATACACAAAAGAATCTTTTTTGGTGAATCTCAGAGAAGATAACCAAGTCATAAACAACTTTACTTACATACGTTTCTCCTTCATACAGGAAAAAATTCTTGCTCTTAACTTTGGAACAGTCTCCACTGATAAAAGTCAAAATACATGCCATCCCTCCCTTTCTCCACTCTACCACTTACGAAAATTTTCTTACAAATACGTAAGACACTACAAAATATATGCAATCACCAAAAATAATTCCTACTTACATGTGAAAATCTCTTTCACGGGCACCCCCTTGTCGTGGGGAAAGAGCTTGCGTGCCCTTGTGAAGTTGAGAGCTATGCTGGTGGTGGCATATGCCTCCGGTAGGGTCTCCCAAGCCAGACAGGTCTCAACTGAAGGGTCAGACAAAGCGTGTCCACGGGCAGGATGGGCTCACTAGCCTTCGGGCAACCATCCTAGGAGAAGGACAACTCTAACTCCATACCCGGGCAGATGGAGCTCGTTTAGACCTGTAAGGCCATCCATCTAAGAGAAGGATACTCTAACCAAACCTACGACCTGAGGACTTCGCTGTCACCGTCCAAGCTCGCTCGGCCCTGGCAGATGAACCTCAGGTGTAAAGGGTGGGGCCAGTCTCGCGCACGCTGCGCCTCACCTAAAAAATCCACCGCGCAGGCTTGAAGGGTGTACTCACGTTTAAAGCCCTTCCCAAATCTTCGTCCGCGAAGCCAAGCCATGATGACATGTGAAAATGTGCACCTATATGAAGCTTCATATATGTGATAATTCTACTGGAATACTCTTTTCTTGTCAGTTAGTTATCAGTTATTTCTTTAACCTCTGTATAGCCAGCCCTCTCTCACCTTGAGACACGTACACTGGGTCACCCCAAAGAGAGTGAGAGGTAGCCAAAAGCAAGGCGTAGACACCGAGATCTCCTCATCTCCTCCTTTCAACAGCTGTTACATTGACCCAGTCGCTCATGAAACAGAAGTCTTGGCTTCACCTTAATTTATTCTTTGGGTAAGACGGGGGTATTTTCCAGAGTCAGCAATACAAATGCTTAAATTGCTTCAAGCAGTCTGAATCCTGCCTTCCCACTCAGCATCTTAATGCGTAACTACAGTGTTGTACTAGCTGAAGCAGTCCTCCGAATGCGCTGCCAAAGAGACTGCAGAAGCGATCTGGCTGCACGGCCCCATGTCGTCCTTTCTGGGGTTGAGACAGTACAGCTGTTCAAGCTGCTGCACACTACTCCAGGGGAATGCCTGCTTCCACGTAACCCCTGCCTCCCTGCAAAACACACACACATGCTTTCTCTGGGTCATCTCCCAGAAAAAAGAACAAGAGAACAGAGTTTAAATCTGCACTGAAGTTTTAATTGCTGAAACAGACACAGCAGTGGTTTCACTACAGCTCGACCCTATTCTAAACTGGCATCATTGCAGCCTCCACCACTGCACCTCATATTCACATTTCCTCTGCTCAGCACTGGCACACATTCATCTGTGTGACAAATTGGTTTGGGGTGCTCGACTGCTGAGATCTTCTGTATTACTTTCCTTTGTCAGTGCTGTTAGATTTTCTGCTGGCTTAACATACTTAATCAGGCTTACGGTACGGTCAGACAAACAAAAGTGTCAGTACAACACAGAAAGCAGTAACGGACTGAAGGGAACAGAGCAGGAGCGTGACCACAACAGCAAAAAAATAACTTTGATCAGTTTGAACTGTCTCCTGTTAGGCGGTGGTGTCAGAAAACGCAACAGCAACCTACATCAACATTCCTCAGACAGAAAGTGCTGCCATATTGGTTGTCTGGTGTTCTGAAGCAGTAAGAGTCAGTACTGTCAGGAAATACTACTTAGTGTAGCTACTGATAGTCCTCCAGCATTATGCTAATGTTAATTAAGCTTCAGAGCATTGTATGCGAAAGGTGAGTAAGATTTTAACACTTGATCTTCCCTAGCTTTTCCCTCCGGCTTCACTAAATAGCATCCATGAATCTTCATCCCAATCACTTTGAGTCAGTAAGAAATTGTGTCTTAAATGAAGTAGCTAATTTTGCACTTTGCTATATGGAACTAACTCAACGCCATTTTTGTTGCTAAATGCAGGATCCTGAGTCAAGTAATGTAGACTAACAGGATTCCATAATGCTTTAACTGCAAATGGCAGCACATACAGTTTACCACAGAACTAGAAGCACTGTTATCCATGAAGACCTTCAGTATTTAAAGTGTACGACCACGCTCAGGAAGATACTTAACTTTCAAAAAATGAAAACAAACATGTCCCTCATGGCCTCTGTTCATTGAGTTTTGATTCTGCAGAAATTGACATCATTCATGCTGGAAAATTACTTACCAATAGCAGTCATTTTTTCAAACTTGTACAATCTCAAAAGCAAGCTTTCCTTAGAAAGCCTAAAAATATTTTTCTTTCTGTGACGGATTTGAATGAGTATTTATTAGCATGCAGAGAGACAAAAAAACAGTGCAGGTCATCTGCTGTTCAGTGGTTTTATCCCTAGAATTTCATGGCCATAAAATTCTGGTTCCTTGTAGTGATACTGGTTGCACTTGAAGAAAAATAGATCTTTTATCCTGAGGCAAAAAAACCCATGTTAAGCTAACAGAACACCACCACAAACTTACTCTCTAGTTCTTCTTTCTCAAAGTTTGTGTTGATAGTAGAGCTGATTTTGCCCATATCCACAACAGCTTCTTCATCATGACCCTAAAGAAACAAGACAGAAGTTGAAGTTAAAAATAAATAGAACTAATTTTTTCTAAAATCATAAATATATGCTGCAGTTCTGAAACTTGTCAAAATTTTCTAAAACAATGCATTTTCATGTCTTAGAGACTGAGAAAGAAAATTGTCAGTGACAATCTACCCATCCAATTATTCAAGAAAACATTACCCGGTACTGGAGGAAAAGAGAGTAAATCAACAGATACATTACATACCATGCAATTTCCTTTTGCAATGCTCTTGATTTCATACTATCAAGGATCAGGACTGTGATTTTCTTTTAGCTTTACATTCTACAGCAATAAATCTACTTCAATAAAAATAACTGGCAAATTTATTAGAAGTTTCGTAAGTTACCATTCAGAGATCTTGAACCCATTTGCTTAGGGGAAGTGACAAGAATGAAAAACACCACACCTGTGTAACAGCTACGAGCTGAAACATACTCTAGCAACCCCCACCAAAAAAAAAGTTTGAACAACTCCTGAGTCCTAATAAAATAGAGATTTATTATAGTGTATTTTGCACATATGCACACAAAAAAAATCCAAACCTTTAACTATTGAGGAAAGTGGATTAAAGAATATGAAGATGGCAAATGGCACATATATGAAAAGAAAATTTTTCAGATGAGGTTTAAAAAAACAAAAGGCAGTTAGACCACATAAAAAATAAAAGCAGCTGGCACTACACAAGCACAATACAAAAGAAAAGAGCGGCACATGGCAGAATAAACCTCTGAAAACCAAATAAAGGTCAATTCTGAGCTGTGTCCCTAAAAACGGGGTTTTCAAGAAAGGCACTACACAGCAACACAACTTTGTCACTACTGCTTCATTGCAAGAGTTCTGCATGCACATTAGAAAAATCAGAACTCCTGCATGCTCCAGTCAGCTAAAATTAAAAAATTCAAGTGATTAAACCAAAGTCGTGTCTGATGAGCAAGTCCGTGAAAATGTCACAAGGACCTATTAATAAAGCAGTGACAGAAATTTAGCAAGTGTCACGGAAATAAGATGGGAGGGAGGGGGAGTAGGACATTCCTGTCTCCTACACACCATAACAAAATTAAAGAACACCGTTACAAAGTGAGTCTCTCATCTTTACTGAAGATGGATTTTACAAAACAGCTTAGGAAAAGAATTTTCACATGCATAAACCCAAGAGCAAGAAGAGGTCTTCAAGCAGCAGCATTAAAAAGCCCCAGTTAACCACCTTCTGAGGCACCAAACAAGCACAGCAAAACATTTAACTGCATTGGTAAGGCCATAACGCTACCGAGAAGGAATCGAGCATGCCTACTTTCCCATTTCTGAGTAATGCAGAAATAGAAAATTGTAGGACTATAGTACACTCCAGTTCACAGAAACAGATATACACACAAATTCTGCATGTAACCAGAAAACTCAAAACAGAGACAGAAATAGATGAACCATTACAAATGCTCTAAATTATCTTAAGTGTCTTATAATGTGCAGGAAAAAAACAACTAGGAATGGGAAAACTGCTAGCAAAACCTTTTCCACCATTAGCTTCACGGTTATAGCCACAGACTGCCGAAATACCCTGTACCTACCTCGCCCCCATCCCGCTCCCAACGATCCTTTTAGGAGACTTGGAAGGGTGCCAAAGTTCTTTGTGCAACAAAGGAAGATAAGAGTTTTTCTCCAGATTATACAAACTACTGCATACTGGTAGAAAATTACATACACGTTGGGGAAAATACATATGCAAGGAAAGATTTTTATCTCCCATTTCAAAGCAACATTTTGCAACTGTACTCGCTATATGCCTTATACCATGTTATTAATATTTATCACCCTTGGCTTTACTAACAGAGGTACTTTGCCAGCCTTACACATACAGAATCAAAACCACATCATGTGAAAAGTAACATGTCTTTTGAGATTTGATTACAGAAAGGCATGCATGCCCTTGCAAACCATTCTATCACTATCTCAAAGTACCCAACGTATGCAAAGACTCTTCCAAGAATAAACCATTAGCCACCACAAATATCATACATGAAGAAAGCATATCATTTACAGCCTTTGTTTAGAAAAACACAACGCATCACTTTAACGTAACTGTGACGCCAATAGCAAATCCCACCATACTTTTGCCTTAGGTCAGGTAAAATACCCAAAATATTCAAATAACGCTATAAAACTAACTCCAAGCTACAACCTTTTCCTTACTAAAAATAAAGTCTGTAGGGCTAGGTTTCCAGTAATTATAGGAGATCTACCTTGTCACTTTAAAGCACAAAAGTGAAAGAAAACAGTTGATGAATCAAAACACATTCCCATTCTAGTTATCTCTTCTACTTTCTGAAGTTTTCACATACATGAGCAAAGAGAAGTGGGATTGTTTCAAACTCATCAACTTCCCTTTTTTAGGCACAGAATGAATTCATTTTAAAGCAAGCATTCCTCTGCGGACTACCATCCATTTCATGGGAAACTTCACGTGCAATAATCCCACGGATATCCAAAAAACAGCTGGTGAAGATGAACCGAAGTAAAATTAAAAACTAACTAACTTGGAATGTATGTAACCTCTTTTCAGTCAAGAGATGGAACAACTGAGAAGGGAAAATAATGACATGAGCAGAAACCAAGGTGCCTCAGGGAGAGAATAAGCCTTCACCTTTGGTTTGCTTTTTCAAAAGGAGATGGTTATTTACAAAAAGAGAATCAAACTAGGAGTACTTCGGGGTGCAGGGGTGGGGGGGAAACAACCACACTCAAAAATTCTAGTACACTGTATTAAAATACACTAAGTATACTTCTTCTGATCCAGTTAACTGTAAAACTTTGAAAACTGAGAGTAATACAGTAATTGTGTTGAGAAAAAATTGAGCTCAACATTTAAAACCACTGCTTAGCTTAGTCAATGTTCATATGCTCCTTTATATCCCCTCAGCGCAAAGCTCTTCCCCAACAGAATTGGTGAACTACTTGCAGCACCAGAAGAGATTGCTCTAGTGTTCACGGGAATCAGTAGGGCACAGGAGGGGATATAAACAAACAAAAAGACCACCACCACCACTCCCTTCCCAGGAAAAAAAAAAATTACATTACCACTCCCATCCTACAAAGAACCTTCACTGCAGCATTTATTCAAGTAGATGCAAATACAAAAAAAAACCTCCCCCCTCCCTGCCAAACCAACCAACCAACCCCAAACAATGTGCATGCGTGTCTGTATTTCATATGTATTTTTTCCCCTTATACACTTGTCTCTGGTCAAGAGTTTAAAACTTCTAATTTTGATATTTTTCTACTACAACTGCCTACACCATCACGCTGAACCTATCTATTGCTTTATGGCTATAATTCTATTCCATCCTCTCTGGCTTGAACAGAAGTCAAATATTTTCCCACTCCTTCCCTCAAGAACCCATGGATACATCTCTGTCTTTGTAGAGACACAAGACCTAGCAGACAAGATTTCGCTCTTAGGTTGGAATTGAAACCAACAAACCATTCCTCTCAAAGCATGAGCACACCCTGCTTACAGAGCCAACTGGTAAACCTTCACAGCATGCTACTGTAGCCTTGCATCCTAAAATCAACAGCATATCAGAACTTTTTTTCCAGTGCATTTTGCTCTTCACACTTTGCTCTTCATTCTTTTCTCATCGGTACATAGGAGCAGTCAAGCTGAATCAAACCATCCATCCAACCCAGCACGCTCTCTTCCAGAGGATACAACAGCAGAGGGCTACAGCAACTTCCCAGTAAACTTAAAAATCAGTGCAAATGGGATCCAAAATGGTGCCTTGACCTAGACCTTTGAAGCATAGTCAAAGCAGGATTTTTGTTGTATCATCACTCGCTTCACTGGATCTGCATTCAGAAGAGAGATATGATAGGCACCAAGGCTCCAGTAACAAAAAAAAAGTTAAAGAAGAACCCCCAATATTGCTCTCCTTGAAAAATAAACATTTAACTGGAAAAAGAAATTGAAACCTTCATTTTGACCACACATCTCAAAGATAACTAAAGAGGAACTATAAAACCTAATTTTGCAACTATTTTCCAGATTTGTGTATGTATATATGTAAAATATTTTAAAACTGACTTTTTTTATAGACCGATACATACACAAATTCATTTGTCATGTCATACAGCCACTGGAACATATTATTCAGAACAATTAAGAACCAGTAGGGTAATTCATGATTCATTTTCACAGCAGGATTTCCTAAGTGGTTTGTTTCAGAAGCCTGCTTTTCTAAGCACAAATAATGCTCCATGTAGTCAGGAAATAAAACACATTTTTGATTTACAGAACACACATACCGCCTCTTCCCTATCCATTCAATCTCTCAGAATTGCAAGCTAATAAGCACTAATTCTTCAGTGGAAAAAAAAGAAAAGTCAGACGAGACCAGTGTTATCTCCTAATTTGTACAAGTCTACCAGTGATAGCAACCCTGGAAGTGACAAGAAAACAAAACAGAAAATTAGTGTATTTTTTAATGCCATCTGTGACTACTGTATGCAGAGTTCAATGACAATCATTCTACCTCGGGCAATCACCAGCTCTAGGTCTACGCTATAGCTCTCCCACTGCTCCCCATACAGAACACCGAGTAGCCTTAGTTTAGAGTGAGTAAATTAGGAAGGACTTTTGGACATTGTTCACCTGCAGGAACGACTAGCAGCAGCACTTGGTAAGTTCTAAATATATTGTTTTACTTCTGTCAGATTGAGTCTGCTTTCAAACCAGAGGTAAGATGAGCCTACAGCAGGCAGGAGGGCAGGCATCTCCAGTTGCCACCTCCTTGAAGGACAGCCAGGACATGAAAAAAATCATACCACTATTTCTGAATAGTAGTAATTGAAGGTATTATTCAGCCTATTAAACCGGCTTTAGCTGAGCTGCACAAGCCGTCCTATAAAAGCATATGAAGTAAGCTCTTCGGGCACAGTATTGGTCTGCATGGCAATATCTCAGAAGTTGCCAAAGTGATGAAACACTACCAGTTCTAAATCAAGCACGTCAACCTAACAGCCAAGGGAAAAGGCACCAAATATAGACGGGCCCTGTCTCGTTTTGTCAGTACACAATTTTTAGCTGGTCTTGCTCTCCAAATATACACAGATGAGAGTAAAATTAATAATTCACAAACAGACCACATGCCACATTTAAAATAGGAAGCATACCATCTTGATGGGTTTCCCCCTTGGTTGTATTTGCTATGATCTCATTTGCACAGGAACAGCTGCTTTCCAGGTTTTTTTTCTTCCCTACACTCATAGCAGTGGGTATTGTTTAAGCACTACAGGAAAGACTCCAGTACAGCTCAAGAGTTTTGGTGTCACCAGCACCCCCACCCCCCCCTTTTCTTCTGAATTTTATCTGTGGTTATACAATTACTATTTTACACAATTATCCTCACAAATACAGGAAGATTCCCTCCTAATCAAAGCAATACTCAGAGCCTCACAGGAAGGCTTGGCGCTGGATTTCACTAAGACCATAGCTGTAACGAAAGAGGTTAGGAATACTTAGAGAAGTGTTTCTAGCCTACTAATCCTCTAATTAACTGCTCAGCTTACCCCTACTAAATATGTCTGGCCAATCTGCTTCTAGAAGACTTACAAAAACCGAAAGAGCTACACAAACCTCATTTGGGCAAGCATGTCCAATAGACACCAACAGACTTCATTAAGACTCCCCAGAAGTTGCACTTTATTTTCACTTTTCCAAAACTGTATGTGGAGGACATTAAAGACAGAGATGTACATGTGCTATTTAAAAAAAAAAAAGGAAAAAAAAGAAAAAACCACCACCACAAAACACACCCCAAAAAGACACACCACACAACTACCAAAAAAAATCACCACACACACCACATTTTTGGAAAAAAGCAGTTCTAAACGTGTTAATGTTTTGCTTCCTGCACAGTTCAACATCCAACGCTTATAAATCATTTTATTTCAGTGGTTCACGTAGATGTTACTCTGGCCACTATCACGCTGAGTGCCACAACCTGCCAAGACAAGCCACATCCCGACAAATCAGACTCCAGCCTTTGGACAGTGAGCACATCGTGCCTGTGTTAATCAGAACAAAAAGAAGATCAGGAAGGATAAACACTGACAGCAGTGATTGACCATTGTCAACTACAACACACCACAGCAATTCGTCAAAAAAAAAAAGGGGTTAAAACACACACAAGAGGAAGGGACAGCTTGGTTAACATTAAGCCATGACTAAAATGCAGAGGAATATTTGATTAAAATTAGAAGCCAGTTTGAATTCAACCCAAGTGTTCTGCAAGCCAGAAAATTTACCACCATGCATAAGGTTAGCAAATGTCACCAATCCAACACAAGATATCAAGTTGCATAGCTAACACTATAGTAGACATTTTACGAAGCCTCATTTTATCACTGCCTCACAGCACTAAATTTCATTCAAAAAAAATCATAGCTTAAATCAATTTCTAAAATTACAGCTAGAAAAAGCAGAATAATCTTTAAAATTAGCAGGAGAAACTTTATAACTAGTCAGCTCAGATCTTCTAAGCATACGCACGCCTGATATGAGTTGTGTCCAGAGCTGAAGGCTGCTCCACAACCAAAATCAAAAATCGATTGCTACTACAGAGACCCTTACAAACAGGACCACTGCAGTCAGATGTGCTTTAACATCTCTGAACTATCACTTCTTATGCTTACACAAGGAAATAGAAAATTCATAGAAAACAATTGAAGCTTTCTGACTTAAGAAAACTCCATCTCACAGATTTCAGCTTCCAGGGAACGCTGCAGTAGTAACCCCTGTCATGCACTGCATCGCGGTTAAATTGCAGCCCGGAAGACGACCCCTACAAGCGCTAAGCAACAGCTTGTAACAGTAATACTACAGTTCACTGCTTCTGTAGAAATCCCCACAGATTTGTAGCTATGCCACTTATATCTGCAGAAAACACTGTCTGCAAGAATATTTTACCTCAGTTACACACCATATTAAGTTCACTTGTTTTCTGTCAAAAGGAACAATCAATAGGCTATTTCAAGATTCTTAGCAGAAACTTCCCTGCTGTACTTGCATAGAATTACTCAGCCCCATCTGATAACATTCAAATTACAAAAAGCTGACTCAAAATAATAATATTAAAAAAAAAAAACCCAAAACCCCCACAAAATCACAAACGGAAAATGTCCACCAAAAAAAACCCCACCCCACACTAACAGTCAACCATTCTCAAAATCTGGTAGTAAACTCCTGTGATGGTAAAAGCACGTTTTCTTTCTGAATTAAGCCAGTTACTGTGATTAAGCAATTCTAACTACACAGAAAATACCTTCCCTAATACAGAAATCTCTATTTCAAGTATTATTTCTATCACCACATCTTCCAAAAATGTCTTCCGCAGCTAGTGAGCCTAAGGTAGCACCATCCTGAGGCACCGTCGCTAGGTATCACCTGCCTCAAAGCACGTCTGAACCACTGTTAAGTTACACCGCTGCTGTTGACGTACAGGTCGCATCCTCTTCCCTGGACGAGCTTCTTCCATGCCGATGTGCCGCAGTGGAGAGTGCCCTTGTACGAGACCCCGTAATAAACCTCCCAAGAGATCAGAGACTGCGTGTACATGACTGCTTTAGCTCGCTCTGCTCGACACAGATGTACTCCAGGAAATCGCTCCCCAGACCCGGCAGCCAATCGCTCCCCGGCAAGTCTCTCATCTCCCAGGCTGCTGATTATAGGTCCCGCAGGGTCGCAGAAGAGCGGAATGGGCAAGGCGGCATGCCTCCAATTCCAGCTCGGAGAATACCAAAAAAGGAACTGAAACAGAGAGCGAGACTTCACATTTTCTGCATCACCAGCAGCGAAGAATAGCTCCAAGGCTCTATTTTTGCTCTGATCCAAGGCTTCATTAGCACTACAAAACGAAAGTACATTTGTACCTCAGGACCCAGAACAGAACAACCCAGAAGTCAAACATCTGCCAAGCATTTATAGCTGTATTATCAACTACTTTACTGAATACTCATTCCAAAGGCTTTTTTGGGGTTTTGTTTGGTTTTGTTGTTTTGGTTTTTTACATAAGGCATATATTCTTCTTCAGCAAAATAAACCAGGGCTTCCTAAAAAATCCTTTGGGTTTTTTTTTTTCCTTTTCTTCCCCCCCGTTGAAGAGGTAAAAAAGCCCTGCTGTTAGGTGCTATTAATTTGATGTCTCCTTCCAGAATAAGATGGATCTCTGTTTCAGGAATGGTATATGAGTAGCCATACTTATTCCTGGCTTAAGCCAATACTAGAAAAATTCAACCTCCACTCTAGCAGATCAAATTCAGAGCTTCATTTCACTCTTACCCTTGTCCCATCACATAATGCATAGGAAAACTTGCTCTTTAAGGCATTAAACATAACTTAACCTTCATGACATGACACTGCCTTCCTTGTTCTTTTTTCTTCTTTCATTCCTGATTCTTATATGACAAGAACCCTGGTAATGAAGCTGGAGCGATGCCACTTCAACCAACAAACAATTGATTGGACAAAACAATACAAGTAATGTACTGTTCATAAACTTGGGGCAAATACCACCCCGAAAGAAACACACTGCGCAACTGTGCAGCTGGCATTTATCACCTAGCAGCTCAGAAATCAGAAGACCACACTCAGTTCCCCTCACTGCCTCTCCCAGTCCTGATCTCTAACCACAGCCTAACAGAAGTATTCTCAGATAGACAGTGCTGACAAAGAGAGTTTAAAAGTAGTTCGTTTCCACTCTGTAAATAGATGTTCACTCTAACCAGTGTGAATCCTTTCACCTTCAAGCTATTGCAGGCCTCTCTGCTGCTGTATGTAAATGACCGTAAACTAAGTGATTCATATAGGAAGAACAAAGTTAAACAAAAATACCAGATACCCTAACTCTTAGTGATCACTTCTCAGCTGAGCATCCCAAACCAAAGCTATTCTTTTCCTAACGCAGAGCACAAACTCAAACAGCTTTCTCGGCTACTCAGACGAGTATTGAGACAGATAGGCTGAATCGTGTTCTGGTGTCTCTCCCACACTTCCGTGCAGTCCTCCTTAGCACAGACGTGTACTAGAAGTACTTCAATTCCTAAAAGTACAAAAGTTGGTTTGTTTAGGTTGGGTGGGTGTGGCAGCGTGGGTGAAGGCGAAAGGGGCTATCTAGTCCTTTGAGATAGAATGGGGGGGCAGCCCAGGAATCACACCTTGATTTTTCAAGTTTTGGAAAGAAAACTTAATTGGTTTGGAAACTTTAAAAAAAAAAACACAAAACCAAAAAAACTCTGAAGCAGTTTATTGAAATCTCTTTCTAGTCTGCAGTCAACCAACTCCTAGTTAATAGTCACTCAGTCTTCAAACGAAAAAAATACTCAGAAGCTTTACTTTCTGGTTTTTTTCTAAATCAGTAAAGAACAAGCACCTGCAGCCAAGCTGAAGAATCCAACGTTCCAAAATATAAACAAGTTTTCTTTTCAAACAGATGAAAGTTTTTGTCTTTTAAGTCCCATACCAAAACGCTTTATAGAAAGATGTCTGCTCTTACTGTCAGGGGTTAGGGCTGGGCCAGCCACTAGACAAATGACACATACTCTCTAGTAACCCCTCTCCCTTCCCAAACAGGAAGAGAAAGGGAATAAGGGAGAGAGGCTTACAGGTTGGGAAAGAAAACCAAACCTGCTTTAATGAAAATAACAACAAAAAAATTAAATATATACAAAACCAATACTGAAACCAACCGCCCTGATGGCAGCAACATCACCACTGACGCTGTGGGCAGACACAGGGGAATTCCCAGGCTGGACTCAGAGGCAGACGGGAACCAGATTCAGGAGCTGGATTCTGGAACTGGATTCAGGAATGCACAGACTGGGATCGAAGGCAGAAAAGCAGACAGAGTCTCCCTCACACACCAGCCACTGAAGTGAAGAGAGCCTGACCCTCATGACCCCTCAGCTTTACACCAAATATGATGTCTATGGGATGGAACCCCTTGCTGGTCAGTGTAGGGTCACCTGTCCTGTCCGCTCCTCTCACTCACTGCACCCCACCGTGGCACACAGGGTTTAGCAGTGACCTTGGTCTGCACAGGAGCGAGTGTCAGCAAGAGCCTTTCTGCAGACCAGTCCCTGGTAGTAGCTGTAAACATCAAGAGTTATCACTGCTAGGAGCAGACACTGTCTGTGAAAATATGCCATTAGCTTCAGAATGTGCCGCCACTGAGCAGAGACTGAGCTGAGAAGTAACATCACTGAACAGAATTAGTTCAGTTCTAACTCAAACCAGGACACTTATCTAAGAATAAATACCAGGGGAAAGCTTCATATCAACGGAGGACAATACAGTAACTCGTGTCGATGTGCAACAAGTTGTTGAGCAACTGTCTCAACATGCTTAACTACAGGAATATTCTAAAACAAACTGTAGGCAAATATACGCAAAACTATCACATCCTTGAATACGTTCAGTGACAACACTGAGAACTTGGAACAAAAACATTTGTACTGCAGCAATATCTCCACCATATGCTTGATGCGGCAAAAGAATCTTTAGGAAAAGTGTACGAGGGCTTTTTTCTTTTTAAAAAGAAGAAAAATACGCAGGCATCATGAAACATATGCCTTTTCCATCAATCTTTCCTTCATAATCTCCAGTTTTATACCCCTTCAAGTTCCACTTAATTGAGCTTATCTCTGTCTATAAAAGCATTGTTTTGGAAAGAGAGATAAAAAAAATAAAGTGTCTATTCTCCAGACAGAAAAGAAAGATTTCATCTTAGCTCTTCACAGAACTTATAATCTTTTCACAAGTGATATATAGCCCATAATTTCTTTGTAAGCACTACTGGCTTCCATTAAAAATTCCCTCGAAATCAACTCAATTGGACTAATTCCAAAACTTCTGTTAACCATGGTGTGGAATGCAGAAACATTTACAACAGGTTAGAAGAGTAATTTTCATGTCACTTGTTATGACTAGTTTCTGCATCACTCTGTAAAAATATCCCCTATCACATCTTAGAGCAACTAGCAAGCTGCATATATTAGTACAGCCACAAGTTCTTCTTTCCCATCCAAACTTTGCTTTTAAAATGAGAGAGCAATGACGATCCAGTCTATCAAGATGTGGCGGTAAACTGCCTTACTGTGGGGTCTGCGGAGTCTCTAGCAGACAGAGCTGTGCTTCATCTGCCTGTCCAAGATGGCACGACACAAATATGTTTCTAAAGGAGCTGCAGTGGGCAGGACTGTGTTCTCCACGAGATTTACCACAGGAGCTCAAGCCCAGCGCCATCAGACCTAGCTAGCTGGGAGCACAATGAATCCGAGTGCTCATTTGTTTGCAGAAAGACCATGCTGACGTACCCACACATCTGGCTCTGCAAATTGGTAGATCTGCTATGAGGTTTCTATTGATACTTTAAAATCCTGTTTTGGGGGTGGAAGAATGGGGTGTTAGAATTGCATCCATAATACAAACTCAACCCTTCCTTACATGAACAAATTAAAAAAATTGAATGACAATCTTCTATAACACTGCATCCCCAAAAAACCCAACCCAGTTCACTGCCGACCTTCTTCATGTACCAGAAAGGATCATCATCATGGCTTGGCTTTGCGGACGAAGATTTGGGAAGGGCTTTGCCCACGCTTATTGCAAGCGCGCTGATGGCTGAAAAGGCCAATGGGGGATAGGCAAGACCGGTTGCAAAGAGCACACCGGAGGGTCTCCTTGAGTGGTATTGCCGTTTCGTCCCTTGCCTGTCGCTACAGGGCTTTGCAAACGTGAGTACACCCTTCAAGCCTGCGCGGTGGATTTTTTAGGTGAGGCGCAGCGTGCGCGAGACTGGCCCCACCCTTTACACCTGAGGTTCATCTGCCAGGGCCGAGCGAGCTTGGACGGTGACAGCGAAGTCCTCAGGTCGTAGGTTTGGTTAGAGTATCCTTCTCTTAGATGGATGGCCTTACAGGGCTAAACGAGCTCCATCTGCCCGGGTATGGAGTTAGAGTTGTCCTTCTCCTAGGATGGTTGCCCGAAGGCTAGTGAGCCCATCCTGCCCGTGGACACGCTTTGTCTGACCCTTCAGTTGAGACCTGTCTGGCTTGGGAGACCCTACTGGAGGCATATGCCACCACCAGCATAGCTCTCAACTTCACAAGGGCATGCAAGCTCTTTCCCCACGGCAAGGGGGTGCCCGTGAAAGAGACCAGAAAGGATAGCACCTAGCAAACTCAAAGCATCACTCTTTAGAAAAGAATAATAAAATAAAAAAAAATAAAAAAAAAAAATTCAAGAAATACTTACCCATGAGACAATACTTCTAAATGAGGCTTTATTTTGGGTTGAGGAGGGTAGCCCAGGCCACAGGGGAGTCAGGAGGGGAGGTAAGGTGTTAAGGGATAAAGATGATGCAGGAGCAAGTTGTATGACAAAACTGCCTAATGTTAGTATGTCAAATACTACTACAGACGGTCTTTTACAGCTTCTTACTAAATGGGAACCTACCAACTCATTTTAAGGAGAACAGCTTCCTATGAGTTTCCTATTACAGATAAATTAAATATAAGCTATTCCTCTAAGAGATGTTATTCCCTTAACAAGGGAACCCAAAAACCTTTGTAGGCAGTGGCTCGTCACTTCATGAATTAAAACTATGCATAAAAAACAAGAGTTCGACTGCCTGTTTTTCAGAATTTCCACATAACACCTAGTTCCCATGATGCACATCTGCATAGCACGCTTCAGCTTGCTTCAGTTTGTATCAGCACATAAGCATGGAACAAAGTGTTTCCAAAAAAAAGGAAAAAAAAAAATAAGATAGATGTGTTCCATGCAGATATTCTCTGGTGTATTGCCCCAGTAGCGGACTCTTGGGTTTCTCAGCACGTTGCAGGACAGCTGTCACAGGCCACCAGGATGCTGAGAGCAAGCATGAGGCAGATGATTAGTTGGAACCCTCCTGGCATCACACAATTACATATCATTCTGGGGGCTGCATATTTATTCTCTACAGAGGACACCACTGAAATCTGTAAAGTGAATTGGGCATGAACAGCGAGATTACTATGTACTCTATTGTCTGGACAACTTCATTAATCACCCCACAGACCTGATTTGGATACATTGATGAAGCAGAAAAACAAAGAACAGATGTGAAGTTTTAGAGTACTGGACTCATTTCTGGACTCAAAAAACATCCCTCAGTACAGAGAGATGGAAGAAATTCACCGTGTTCAAACAGAACGTTACCAAGAATTTCAATTTAACGTGTATGAGCATGCGGTTGCCAAGTAAATGGCATTGAACTAGGCTAGGCGGAGGTTGGGTGATTCGATTTGTGGGGGTTTGGGGAGTTTCTTGTTTTGTATTTGGGGTGGTGAGGTTGGTTTTTTTTTTTGGTTTTTTGACAAAAGAATGAGGATGTTTTCTAAATTCAAAGCTGCTCACTTTACAACTACAACATATCCCTCATCATTTGTTTTTACCTAAATTAACCTCCAGGCATTTTGGCAGAATTTTTTGAAAGATATTCAGATTTTTCTTTATCCTAAAGAAGTTTTAGATCACTTTGCAAGTTCACATGAACACTATTAAGGCCACCTAACCAAGGACAAATATCTAAATGCTCCACAATCACTTGTACAAATATTAAACATTTGTCTCCTAGAACAATAGATGGCACAGAAGCGAACAGCTGATGAGTCCAGATACGAAGCAGCATAATATGGGGCAGCTAAACTTAGCTGGTTCGTACTGGCTTTATCTGAAGCACAGGCACACAAAAGCCTTTCCCTAACAACAGATCCTCAGGAGGAAAGAAGAAACGGGGAAGGGAAAAAAAAAGGTCAAATTGTCCAGTTAGGACAGACTCTCCAAATACAACTAAACCAAGCAGCAAACTGTAACAGGAACATAAGGCAACATCTCCAACATCAGTAGCAGGTCTGATACAACATGAGTTATCAGGACTCCACTGTCCCTCAACAGTTCTTCCTAAAACAAGTCCGGCAGAATGGCAGTAAAACTCCAGGTCTGCTCATGACCACTGTAATTTGAACAAGGGCAGGATTTCATCATACATCTTTAGCTTCCAAGTGGCATAACATATGGGATTCAGGTAGTGTGGTCTGCAGGTTATTTTAATACAAAAACACATTCCACAAATCACATCTCCCAAGTTATGCTGAATAACTTCAAGACATGTGAAATCTACATTTCACAGAACCACAGACTCTTCTGGTTGGACCTTTAAGATCAAGTCAAACCGTTGACCAGCACTGCCAAATCACCACTAAACCACATCCCTCAGCACCACATCCACACGGCTTTTAAACACTTCCAGGGATGGGGACTCCACCACCTCCCTGGGCAGCCTGTTCCAATGCTTCACAACCCTGTCTGGATATCAGGAAGAATTTCTTCACAACCTAAATCTCCCCTGGCACAACTTGAGGCCATTTCCTCTTGTCCTGTTGCTTATTACTTGGGAGAAGAGACAGACCCCCACCTCGCTACAACCTCCTTTCAGGTAGTTGTAGGGAGCGATAAAGTCTCCCCTCAGCCTCCTTTTCTCAAGGTTAAACAACCCCAGTTCCCTCAGCCACTCCTCATGAGACTTGTGCTCTAGACCCTTCACCAGCTTCGTTGCCCTTCTCTGGACACACTGCAGCACCTCCATGTCCTTCTTGAAGTGAGGTGCATTCATTTATCATGAATTCCAGTCAGGCTATTACCACTGTTACATGCTCAATGTCAACTAGTTACCAGTGTATTAGCAAGCCTCTACTATGATAAATTTGCAACTACCAAAAAAGTTCTAGCAATCCACATGTATTTTATTAGTAAGGCAGTAACAGAAAGCTGCAACTCCTGCTTTTGTGCTAGTGCTGGCAACCATCTGAACCAACAACGCATTGGATCAGGGGAACTGATCTGGCAATAAAATTACACCAACAATTATTTTGCCACTTTGACTCTGATGCCTCGTTAATGGTGAGGTGCAGCGGCACATGGAGCAGGTGTGACCGCTGAGCCTCGGGCCATGGAGCAGCTCTAGCTGAGACTGATTTGGACTACAGTGGAGTCACACTTCAATGCCGTAGCTTCACACCTCAGCCTGGGTAAAATTAACAGCTTGGAGAAATGGGAGACCTACCCTCATGCCACTTTCCCTTCTCACAGTATTTTGACTAGAGATTATAACCTTCTTGCCTTACATTAGATCTGATGCTTTCCTGATCAAAAAGTAATCCTTAACTCACTTAACATCCATCTCAGAAAACTAATCCTGGCAAGTTTTGTTTTGTTGGGTGTTTTTTGATGGTTTTGTTCGCGGTTTTTTGTCAACTTCACAAGTTGAATCAGCTTATAGTAAAGGAGACAGGACAAGGGGGGAAATTATACCTCCCCTTCAGAGACCAGGAGCCAATTAGTCCAGCTCAGCCTCAGCATGAAGTCATCCCTTAAAACAGGCACTTTCTTGCCAAAATTTCCTCAGTTTTCCTCCTGCAATTTTAAAGTGCAACGAAGTATCTTAAGAGTCTGAAACAACCTTCATAAGGGAAGATGTTGCTAGACAAAATGTCAGAGCTTTAAACTTCTAGGAGCCAGTCTAAGATCCTTTGGAAGGATCACTGAAGGGACATTTAAGAGGGGATCCACTTCTTATTTGCTGGGTCTGACATCATTTAAAGCTATACGGCTGAGCTCCTTTTGCTTCTCTTTAAAGAGATAAAGCAGCTAATTTTCTGATGTACCAAGAAATTTAATAGTTTTGCTGTGTCTGACTAGGAGGTTCTGGGAGAAATGAGTTTAAAAGTGAGGTGATGATTCTGACACAACGGATTCATGCGTGCCATCGTACATGGCAAGTATTTCACAGGAAAGCTCCACTGACAAAATGCAAGGGGAAAAATCCGTTAGAGATCTAAAAATTAGCTAAAAAAGAAAACATACCTCCTTTGTAGCTAGTGCATCCTTTGTCTTTTATGGGGTTATTCATGAAAAGAAAAACTGTAATAAAGTACTTAAACTCTTTCAGTAGTTACTCTTGAGACAATCTAGAACACAGTACTTCTAAGGCAGATGCACACATTTCTCTCGTGAAGAGAAAAAAAAACTAATGCTGTAGGACTCTTTACTGTAGATTTATGACTTGAGGGGCTATTTAGTAAAAAAAGTCAAATGCATCCAAGACAGAGGGCAAATTAAATACTCAATTTGTTTAACAAATACTTAGAATTCTCTACTTTAGAGAGCATTAACATTTGAGTTTACATAGGAGTTCTAACCAGCCAACAACTACTAAAAAGGGTGCTCTCTGAGAGTACCCAAACAATACAGAGGCATTTTTAATTATTTTGGAACGAGCAACAGAAGTTACCTGTCTTCCTAATATAGCCACAGTTAGATCCCAGTTCCGTGCAGCTGAATCTGCACATTGTCACCCAGTAGCACAAATACCAGTTCAACGAGGCACTGATTTTACGTGGAATTAGAGTGTGTGCAACGAGGCATTTAGACAGGCTTTTGAGCTTTCACTTTGACTTCTGGAAGACAGACAATTATTTAGCCTTGCATAAAGCCTACCCATAAACATTCTACTGCCGTGACTTTCTTATAACGCAAATTTGAACTTGCAGAGTAAGCTTATACCAGACCCATGCTCCCTGAGATGCAACCATAGCAATTTTGACCAGCCCTAGGAACTCTAACATATCCAGTCATGCCTCTAGATAAAAACTCTCCTTCTGCATTCTCTGCCTGAACTCGAAAAGCGATTCAACAGTTTTAAGATGTCAGTACAAACATAATTGATCCCATTAACAGGCAGAAAACTAAAATACTAAGTCAAATACACAGTAAAACAAACATTAAGACAAATCATAAAATACATCGTTCAGACTGGAGACTAGACTGGTACCCAATGGCTACAAGGGCTTTATCTTAACATTCGTAATTCAGGATTTCACAATCAGCAGGGAAATTCAAAAAAAAAAAAAAAAAACAAACCAAGAGTTGGTCTAGACAATAGCAACCCCATCTAGCAGCTAAATGAATTTTCTACAAACATCAGATAAGGGAAAACATAGAAAGGAAAAAAAAAAAAAAAAAGGACAACATTTCCAATGACTTAGAAACCAGGTTTTCAGAGTAAATGTGTCTTTCTGATAGTATCAATTCTGTAGAGGAGCCATCTACACCACATCCAAGACTTGCTTTTCTGTGACCCGTAAAATAGGAACAACTACAGCTTATAGCCCTGGGGATGTGTTACTACATCAAACAAATTTCTGCAATCAGATATCTTCATTACATATGCTGTAATACAACTTCAAATGTTTAACTGCCTTTTCCTGGGGGAAGAATATCTTCACTGGAAGGCTTTGAGCAACCAAACCAAGCTTTCATCATGACATGATTCCAAAAGACTTTTTTCCACCCCAAATTGAGATCTATGAGAAACAACAGTTAAGAGCAGTAATAAACTTTCCCACCTACAGTCAAAAGCAACATGTAAAGAAATATTCAAATAGGAAAGATTTGAATAAATTTGTCCTCTAGGCAATTCCCCATCTTTATAATGATAAAGGTTCCATTTGCCTAGGTCATATGCATATTATAAGCATATCCATCCCTTTTTCCAGCGTTACTTGCTTAAGCCAGGGCACACACAAAGAAGTTTACCTACCCATCAAATTATTTGCTATTATTCTAGTGTATCTGCACAGACTCTGACTATACAGATAAAAAACAGCTGCCTGTAAACCAGGCTGGAAAGTGTCTCCAAACTGCATGCTGTAAAAATCTCCTACACGCAGAACAAACAGAATCTATTTGGCTTATAATGCCCGCTAGCCCAAATCAAATGAGACCATGTTTCAATGATGACAAAGCACTCAACTTTTGGTAGAAAATGGTACCTTTTTATTAAAATTTGATATTTGGGGCAGTACAAGATCATAGGTTTTGGTGATGTTAACATCTATTTCAGAGCTTCTGACTGATACGTGATTAATTTAAATAGAAGCAATAATTTCATACCTGATTTTAAAAACCTCTTACAGACTTCCTCAAAAACTGAGTCCTGTCTTTAAAATTTAAATCAGTTTTCATTGTTGATTACTAAAATAAACACTAGTAGAAGCATTACTTTAAAAAAAGTATGTAAAGCAAAATCATTCAAACATTATGAGACAAATAAATGGTATTTTAAAAGATTTATAACCAGGTCAACTGTCTACTAAAAGCTTATTCATGTTGTCTGAGGTCTCTGAGGATTCTGAGGATTGACAGTGGCTCAAAGAAGGCGTAAAGGCACCCTTTTCTCACTGGGACAGAACAACTGTGCCGAAAGGAAGCACTCCCATTACAGGAAGACTGAACTGTAAGTTCAGTTTAGAAATACAACATTTGTATCAGGACACTAGGGGGAACCTGAAAGCAGTTCACTTCAGATATCACTTGAATACACTGATGCTGCTATTAACCCCAGACTTTCACTCATGGATAAGTTATTTAGATATATGGGGGAAAATGACTTTTTCAGACCACTGACATCATCATAATTAAACAGCTGAAATTTAGCCATACAGACTATGCAATTAGGAAAAACCATGGAATTCTGATAACCTCAGAAAGGAAGCTATTGTACAATAGTACAGAGCACAACCGTCATTCTCTCTATTCATAATTTTCTTCAATAAAAAAGACTAGAAGAACCATATCAAGCTGCATACTCAAATACCAATCTATTAAAGAAGTATGTTAACCAAAAGCAGCTGAAAAGACTGCAAGGCATATTTACACTTAACATTTAGGAAATGAAACAATGAAAGCATCCCAAAGAAAAGTTTATTCTATGTACCTGAATCTTGTTTTCACTTCTGACTAATTTCATAACGTAACTGGGTTTTTGGCAACATGTCACATTATTAGCAACTTATACACATTCATAAACATGCATGCTCTCCTAAGCAGTATCATCACGAACACATTGCACAATAGAGGAACTATATCACAATATCAGACTTTTAGAACCACTGTGTCAGCAGATTTCACTTCCACCCTGTGTCTTAACTTGAATTTGCAAGATAACCCCACATTTCTAAAAGCTCTGAAACAATTAAGTACCATCAGGAGACAAAAGATAGGTATGCAGGTTTGAAAGACATCATTAGCAGTATTCACGGTCTAACAGTTTATAAGAAGGATGGAGAAGAGGGTGGTGGAAAACAGTTCCCCAATGGTTTCCTGAAATTTGACATTTTTTCTTTAAATAATACTTTTATTTTAATAGCTCTATATACTTACTGACAGTTTAAAGTGGTATTAGACTCCATAGATTACTATTACACGTATAGTACAAAGCACAAACACTTTACGACTGGTCTCAATCTAAGACACAGCAGTTCTTACACTGCTGAAGTGGAACATCCTTAAGATTAATTCTGAAGCATTGACTCAAATACAATTTTTCGAACACTATCACCTTCACCAAGATTTTATGAACAAAAACCAATAGACACACAATACAAAAAACTCCTCTGCTTAAGTTGCTTTTATTAGACATTTATGAAATTATAGAGGAAAATTCTATCTCTTCTAAATTAGGAAGCCACTGAAGGAGCCACCATTCATAACAGGATAATATATACTAACACGTGATCTAGAAAGCCATGAACATAACTCCCCTGTGCTCTACCCCCTGTCAGTCAAGGACCACTTCTTTACAAACACATCATGAGCAGGCCTTGAATTACACGCTCGCTCTAATGCAGTAACAGAGTTTCAGAAAAAAAAGTCACCAGTAAGTATATAAACCCAGAAATTTCACTCGCCCTCAGCTGCAAGGGAAGACAAATTGCTCTGTGCTCAATCCTAGACTTCTCTGTTGTGCTGTAGCTGCATGCTGGGTGGCACCTTCTATGATGAAAAGACTTGCTTGTTGCTCAGGTGAGGTCTTAGAATACTTTGACAGGACCATATCCAATTATTCAGCTTAAAGCAAGTAATTCTGGCTCTGTTTCACTACATCCAGTCTCTGAACAACTTTGATATAAACCATTATTCCTATTAATAAGACTTCTGTCAGACTACTTGCTACCAGAAAGTTCAACACATTAACTTACATAATCAGCAGAGGACACTTAAAAAGACCAGCTTTCTCATCTGCACAGAGTTCCATGATCAACTGCACCAAGACCTTTACTCCTTTAACAATACTTGAACACATTTCGACTCTTTGTTTCACTTCCAACAAAGAGTTAGTTTTGGGGTTTGGATTTTCTATGAACTGGATAGATACAGGATTACTGACCTATCAGAATATAAAACATGGAATTTGTTTTGAGAGTTTTGTCCACACTGGTGATGCAAAATTAGGACATCACTGCCAATGACTGTCTCAAAGCATGATCACTATGTGTATCAAAGGGAAAACAGGATTGTAAGTTCTTCAGTTTCTGGAACTTCTAACAAAGCCGCTTTCTTGGGACCTAAGAGGTTTAGAAGCACTTTCTTCAGTAATACACAAGGGAGGGAGAACCAAACTTTAAAAACAAAACAGTTATATCCAGGACATCATTTTCAGTTCAGTTTTCCTTACTACCTGCCTAGAATTAACACACTGGAAATCTGCTGTGGGTCTCTGCATAGTTATTGAAGACAGGCCACGCTTTAAAGATAAATTCATCCAAAGGACTAAGGAACGTCCTTCACTCAGAGCTTAGCAATTCATGCCGAAGTTCAGGGACACTAGCACAGTACCATGAGGAAAGGT
Source organism: Bucorvus abyssinicus (assembly GCA_009769605.1). Lineage (NCBI taxonomy): Eukaryota > Metazoa > Chordata > Aves > Bucerotiformes > Bucorvidae > Bucorvus > Bucorvus abyssinicus. The sequence continues at coordinate 42,597,371 of CM020028.1, forward strand.
GACACTACATTGCTTAGAAGAAACTCAGTTCAGTTCTATACAAAGCAGTATATGAAACACAGAAGTATTGTAGAGCTGTAAATGCTCTCTTTCTCACTTTAACAGAGGGCAACTTGTCTATGGCCAAGAGAAACTTCTCTCCAATGCTGCAGTACAAGTCACTGCCTGTCTTCGCAGGTATGTGGAGAAAGAACACCAGTTCTTCAGAGTCACAAAACACATTTTTTTATAGGAGACATCCCATGGGAATCACTACACATTACAGGAATATAGACTCAGTGCTACCACAGAACAGGACACTCAGGGACAACCCAATTCCTCTGAGGCCATCTGTCAACAGATGAAGCTAAGGATGAAAGTCAGGCAAAGCTCCTTCTAACGAAGAAAAGCATTGGATACAATTACAACAAAATTGGAAAACAGAATAAAAGGAGGAAAGGGAGAATAGCAGCCTTGCCGAGGCATGGATACCACCAAGCTCCCCTTCACCCCATATCAATCCTCACAACAAGCCACTTTCTTGATCATTATTTTATCTTCATGATTGCTATATAAGCAAGAGCAGGTTGAAAACTGTTCCCAGATTATTCTCCTTTTTTCTGTCCTATAGTTCACTCCAGGAATACTAGTGGACTTAAAATATGTTTATCAATGATCTGTTCGTGAAATATTAGAGTTGCACAACACAAAATTATTTTGATACACAGCTCTACGGGAGACCAGTTCTTAAAATTAAGATCATGTCCATTCTTCACTTTTCTGTAACAATACATACCTTCTTCCACTCAAATTTAGTAAATCTTAAAGATAAATACACACATACAAACAAACAATCCATTCACTAAAAAAGAGCCGTTGTTCAGATCTCATTAAATGGTTCAGCATATTGTATCCATTCACGGTATGTATATTTTTTTTTCAGTAACACCTAAGACAGGAAGGAAATTTTCTTCTGTCTTCACTCAAGAGCCTAGTTTATACCACGAGATAACTGAAGAAAGAAACAGTCTCCAAATCATAATGTGGCCATAATACATTAAACTATTTACAGTTTTGCAACATATCACCACAAACTTACATTTTATCCTCGGAGTTTGATAAGAAACAGCAGTAATGCAAGTCACAACACAGAAGCCAATACACCATCGCGGAGGTATGGACTCTTTACTCTTAAGTAAAAACTTAGGCATGTTTTACACTTACATTTCCAGAAACAAACATGCATACAGATACCCTTTCTATCACTTCAGCACAAGAAGGACACGGACCTGTTGGAGAGGGTCCAGAGGAGAGCCACGAAAAATTGTCAGAGCGATGGAGCACCTCTGCTACAAGAACAGGCTGAGAGAGCTGGGGTTGTTCAGCCTGGAGAAAAGGCAGCTGTGGGGAGACCTTACTGCAGCCTATCAGTACTTAAAGGGAGCTGATAAGTAAGATGAGGACAGTCATTTTAGCAAGGCTTGTTGCAACAGGACAAGGGGTAATGGTTTTAAACTAAAGAGGGGAGATTTAGACTTTAGTAAGGAAGAAATTTTTTACAATGAGGGTGGTGAGACACTGGCACAGGTTGCCCAGAGAGGTGGTAGATGCCCCATCCCTGGAAACATTCAAGGTCAGGTCAGATGGGGCTCTGAGCAACCTGATTTAGTTGAAGATGTCCCTGCTCACTGCAGGGGGGTTGGACTAGATGATCTTTGAAGGTCCCTTCCAACACAAAGCATTCTATGATTCCACAAGTACTCAGCTCCATTGCCTTGCCCAGCCACAATACCCTTGGGCTATTAACAGCTACCACAGCATCATTCCCAGCCCTGAAACCTATACTGTCATTGTCAGCTCTCGCCACCTCTGCAGCCTCTAAAACAAACTTAAGCCTCTCCTTGGAGATACTGCCACCATTCTCTAGAAGCTATCTCTGAAAACACATATACATTTTCCCGGTTCCCTGGTGCCTTCGCTGCCTCCAAGTTTGCATTTTGTCTACAACATACCTGGAAGTAGACACTTGTGACTTTACTCAAAATATGCACCAGTTGTAATTTCAATTCAAAGTATTCTGCAGCAACCTCTCACGGCAACAGACAAATCTACAGCCTTAGCTGCTTGAAACTTCATTATCTAACCAGTGCTCATCAAGCCCCACAGGTTTCTTCCACGGATAGTCAAAGAAAAATCATCCTTTTGTCAGGAAGCTGAAATTAATTATTTGTTAATGCATTAATACACACTATAGTTTTTAAAGTGTAGACCTACTCCCCCACCCCCTCCCCAAAGAAACACAGCTACAGAGTTGATAGATGCAGTCTAACAGATAAGTGCACGCCACTTGTACACATTGAAGCATAGCGAATGTGATCTGGAAAAATACACCTGGTTTGAAAATTACTGTTTTAACATGCAAATTATAACCTTTACGTTGCCTCCAGGATCCAGAACTTTGTAATCATCAGACACTCAGCCTGGGCTACTGTAAGTGCAAACACAGTAAATATCCAGTCATACAACAAACCACTGAACGCGAAAGAGAGAAGTTAGTCACCTTACTTAACAAAGCAGCATATTCCAAGTTATTTGCTGTATTAGGATTAGTTAAAATCCCATATACCAAACAGCTTATGGGAAGCAAGCCCCACCACCAATGAGAAAAGCACACTGAACTTTGTTTGCCTGTCTTTTCAAGATGTTCTGCCCGTTCAAAGCACAGAACACAAGTAGTAGGAAAAAATCAGTTAGAAAAGCGTTAATAAATTTGCTTGTATTTACAATCTCAAATTAAAACTGTCCAATAACTGGTTTTGTGTCTGCCTCCATTTGCTTTTTCATCTCTCTCAATGGCAGGCAAGCGCAGCAATGTTAATAGAAATCAAGCTGAAAAAGGAAAGGAACTCTGCTACTCTTGGGTTTTATCACTTCCTTAAATGACTCATAATAATTATCAGATGCTATCTGTTTGTTTTTATATAAGCAGTTTTAAAATGCGTGGCTGGTAGGGTGTAGTCATTTGACAAACAAAATGAAGAATATACCACTAACAGTAACACCAACCGGGGCTATTCACTCAGACGTTCCTCATTTCCTTTTTCGTACACAAGTCTGTCTGGAAATATGTTTGACATGTTAAAGAAGCGCGTCCGCTTACACAATGGTATATTCTCACAATAGTGCTGCACAAGCCAAATAGGAAAAAAAAAAAACAAAACATCACTAGCCTAAAGCAAGCAGTAGTTTAAATACAATCCTTCCAGCAGCTTTTTTTTTTTTTTAAATAAAGCAGCAATTAATCTAGCAGTAGTCTAAATAATCCTACCTTATTGTTTAGGATGCTAAAGAGCTTGCAGTCAGTCCTATGACCTCACAACTTAGCCAGAGAACCCACAGGGTTCCTTCTTTTCAGTGTTCTTTCTGGGGAGCAACTAGAAAAGAACGTAACTCTAGTTCTATCTAGCACTAGTAAGCACCAGTAGCATTATTCAGTTGAATCACATCTATAAAAGAGACAAAGGTGAATAAAGTCATTCCTAGGCCATAGACTGAAGCTGCAGTGTTTCCACCTGCGACAAATTGTTTTACAGATAACAGAGAAAAAGAAGAGAAAATTTAGGCTTTTCAACTGAAGCATCTCCAATATGGTAGAATAGTCTCCCTTCTAGATAACAGCATTTAATGAATACCTCATCAAGTATTTCAAGGTAAGGGAAAGAGGTGTATATTATTACAGGTACAAAACCTGGCAAAATGTGAACATGAAAATCTGTTGTGTTTGTTCCCTCAAAGCTGAGGAGCCAAGAAGTTATGCAACATCATCAGCCAATGCAACAGCACCAGCCAACTAAAACCATTAATGATTATTATTACTAATGAATAGCTGCCTTGCAGAAATAGCAGTCAATTACATGTAAGTTCACAAGTAAGTTCACTGGAGCTGTTAAAATAGTATTAACATGATGTCTATCAGAAACCAATTGCAAGTGGAACAACATAAGCATGGGCACAGCACATCTCCCAGGGCTCAGCCAACCCAGGTAGCTAACGGATGTCACAGCAGTTCACACAAAACTACAAAAGGCCCTGAAACATTGTTCAAGGGGTTGTCCAACATGTTGCAGGGTGAAGTCTCCAATACCAGCTGAAGCAACTGTCCCTTGCACATCAGAGATCCCAACTCCAAGAACTGCACAGGGTGGATGTCACTGTTCAGGTCTGGTGCTGCTGATAGCAGAGTCCTCATCCGAGGGTACTGTGCTACCCTTGAGATGCTGAGTGGTCAGGTGAGAGAGCTGCAGGAAGGGATGAGCATACTGCACAAAAGGGAAGGTAAGCAGGAGGTCATGGGAGGTCTGTTGCTTGCAGAGTAACATTTTGAAAAGACTGAGACTCATCCAATCCTCAAACTATTGCCCCTTCCTGCTTATCCATATGGACATCAGTGACACTTCCAAAAAGCAATTACTGAGCAAAGCAAGAGTGACTACTGAGCACTGTGGGCAAGGGTGAGGAAGCCCAGGTGCCATTTCTCAGTCTCTCCAAGGAAGAATAAAAAGGCTCTGAGCAGAGTAGATGAATCCAGAGGGTCAACATGTGGTTATTAGCAGAAGTTTTACTGCTATGACCCCAGGAACCTTTCAGGAATAAGGATCCATCTGACAAAGTGCAGCAAGAGTATCTTTGCCAGCAAGCACCATTAAACTTGTGAGTAAGACTTTAAACTAGGCATGGCAGAGAAAGGTTGTCGCACTTAAGAGAAGTAAAAACATGGGCAACACGTGTCAGAAGGCTCTCACACTTCTTTTGTGAAAGAGGCATTATCTGCGGGACCATCTCAAGGGCTTGCACAGAAGCACACACAGCATAGGACACAGGAGGACTTAGTCCATGCACAGTCACAAATTACACAGAGTCACACAAATTACAGAGTGACAGTGGGACAGCTCACATGGCTGGAGTGCTGCAGTGGATGGATACAAGCTCTGGAGAAAAGCCAGGCTGGAAAGTTAAGGAATATGGGTTTCAATCTATGCAAAGGGTTGGCTACAACAAACTCCGCTTTGCTTGGAACAAGTCAAGACCTTATGGCTAAGGATCAGAGACCAGTCCAACATGGGTGATGCTGTGCTAGGAGCCTGTTACAGACTTCCTTAACAAGAAGGGGAAGTAGAAGAAGCCTTAATTCAAAAGCTGCAGGAAGCTTCATGATTGCAGGCCCTGATACACATTGGCTCCTAAACCCATTGTTATGTGCTGGTAGGGTGCAGCCAAGCACAAGCAAGGATGAACCAGAGATGTGGAAGTCAAGAGCAGCCTTGGCCATAACAACCATGATGGAGTTTAAAATCCTGAGAAAGTGAGAAAGACAAATAGTGTATAGTGCAAGACCCAGTACATACAGTTACAATACGGCACTTCAGGAGAGCAGTTTTCAGCTTGTTCGGGCATCTTCTTGGTAGAATCTCATGGAAGACCACCATGCGGAGCAAAAGGAAAGCCTGTGAGAGCTGGCTGATCTTCAAAGACAGCCTCCACAAAGCACAAGAGAGATCTTTCCCGCATACAGTGGACCAAGGTGAAAGAAAAGGGAACCTGTGACTGAGCTTGAATGCAAAACAGAGTACACGGAAGGTCACAGCAGGAGTGGGAAAAAGATACAGACATAATCTAATCATGCAGAGGTGGAGTTAAATAAGCCAAAGCTCTGCTGGAGTTGAAACCAACAACTGTGGAGGGCAGTACAATGGGGTGAAAAGAAAAAAACCAAACCAACACTCCAAAACTGAAGTTACACAACAGAAACAGAAAATACATCTTTGTACATCAAGGTGTTATGCACATTAGCATCTGCTATACATACTTTTCTGACAAATGTAAGGGAAAATATGAGAACTGGGGCTTCTACACATGAACTTGAAGTCTCATCAGTTAGCAATAAATATGATTTACTAGCTATACTACTTTATTCATAACCCTGTCTAAAATAATCACCCATGCTTCTGCTTAGCATGACTTTTGAGATCCAGAACACAGCAGCCTGAATTTCTTGACAACAGAATTTTTGCAGAGAAGCAATCACATCGCAGAAATAAGACACCAAACAACATTCTATTATAATATCTCTATCAACACAGGTTTGCTTTAACGTCTTTCAGTTCTTTGGTAACAAAGGCACACAAACAAGACAGTCTGATTAGAGATTCTCTAATCTTCTGATTATACTCTGCTAGTGAAACAGTTGTGGTGTTCAGAAGTAGTACTTTTCATTGAAGCAAATAATTTTTTTCCTAGCAAAGAACAATGGATATTACTACCCTTGCCATAACCTAGACATTTACAATCACTTATCTGTCTTTTTCTTCATCCCAAAATAGATTCCAGTCAAGACACAGCCAGCATATATTTAGTAGACATTAGTCATGGAAAATGCACAGGAATCAGCCTAGTGCAGCAAAGAGCAGGGAGGGGGGCGAGGGGCAGGTGCAATCTTCACTTCACATTTTAGGGAAGACGTCCTGTCCACATATACACTCTTAATACACACATGCCCCTCTAGTGAAAAAACAACAGAAAAGAAGGAAAATTTTCATGCGAGTCCTCCGTTCCCCCCACCTAAAAGTAGACCTCAGCTAACAGATCCTCGGTAGTACAGCTGTACTGCAGAAGGAACCGTAGCAGAGGGCAGAGTAGCAGGTCAAACAGCAGAATTCCAACGTATATCAGATGGTGGGGGGATGAGGGTCGCTGGTCTGTAATTCCCCCTTCCTCTATGCAACCTCTGCCCACAGGCTTCATTTACAGGTAGCTCCAGTTTTTTTGGAGGCAGACGCCAAAAATTCTGTTAAACTGGAGCGACCGTTTGACAACATGTGCCCAGTTTGGAAACTTCTACTGAAGACTCTCTTTTAGCTAAAAAAACAACCCTTCAAGTCTGTTTTTTTAAGTTTAAAAATATTTTGGTTATTTCAGGATACTGTCTTAGTCATACTGCCAAGACAAGTCTAGATGCCTTCCAGCACAACTATATCTTACAAAAAATATCAGTACTCATTCTGTATCATTTGCAGAAAATTTGATCTTCCAATGAGATTGAATAAGTAGACAAAAGTTTAAAAATAAAGAACACTAAATCACAAGAAATCTCAAAATCTCTCACAGCAGGAATCTGGGGAAAAAGATGACACACCTATACCTCACAAAATACCATACACTGAGAGAGTTCAAAATTTTGATTTGAGTAAGGTCCTACTCACCAAAAATAATCTTCAGTGCCAAAGAACTGAAAGAGTGGGGGAAAGGGAAGGTCTATCAGGTACCTTACTAAATACAAATGCAGGGGCAAAGAGTCAAACTCTAAGAAAAACATAAATAAACGTTTTAGAAAAGCGGATGCTGAAGGAGGATACCAGATGATACAGCACTGCAAATACTTCTGCTAAAATGGGACTTCCTAGAATTAATAGGCCAGGGGTGTTTCAAGGTTATGAAGCACTCCAGCATTGCTGAAATAAAACAACTTGTGCCAGTATACCCAAATAGGACAACCATTCCATTACATAGCTTTGAGTCAATTTAGTTTAAGGCGCAGGAGTAGGAGAAACAAAACCACAGTTCAAGCTAAGAGCCTTTCCTGGGCCAAAGTTACAAGAGCATCCAGACCGTCAGACACAACAGTACGGACCAAATAACTATGAGCCATAATCTAAAGACAAAATGACTGAGAAGACTAAGCAGCAGTTTCCAAAAACTTAGTACACAGGCGCACTGATAGGTAACTGCAGTGGCTCCATCTACTGGTTACAATACACATTTCCTTCGCCAGGACACGCGCTCTCTGCTGCACCAAGTTTAACTCCCAGCGACACTGGAACTCGGAGGGTGCCAAGCACAGATTAACACCGGCTCCTACACAGATAATCCCTTCTAATAACCATTGAGATATGCTGGCATAATTGATGTTTATTCTCAGTAACACAAAAAAGAGCTTCTAAGATGTCAAGACTGACTTTTTAAGTGTAAATGGTTTTTCAGACATAGTGTTGTAATGTTGTCACCTATCGCTAACTGTGCAAATAGACATTTAGAAATACATATTTAAGAACATTGTAAGATCATCTGTGAAAGAATCAACCTCACTTTTGCATTCAGACATTTACTCGACTGCAGCGTTAAATAGTTTGTGGTGCTCTTCTGCACCTGCTTATTTCCAAAGACCTCATTTGAATCTCATTACTTATATCACTATTTCAAAACATTAGCTAGACAGCTATCTTAATTTTAGCAAAAAATTTGAAGTGTCCCTAAACTTTATCATTGCAGAATACGCTGTACCAAAAGCATGACAGTATTCTTTGGAGAACTTCTTTAGCTAAGGTCAAGCATATTCCAGTTTTTGAAATACTCTGTACTTTATCAATCACTACTTACACAGCAGTTCTATTCACTAAGTGCTACTTCAGGGCCAGTAAAGATTTTGTGTAACATACCCTCGTGTAAAGGATATCGATATTCAAAAGCTAACAACAATCACGGTAGCACGTCAGAAGTCACGTACAGAAGCAGATCAGTCACATGGATATAAGGCAACAACTACTCAACTTAGTACACCCTAACGACTTATTTTGGACAACAAATAAAATTACTGCAATGAAGCCTAATGAAAGTTCTCAGGCCACACATCGAGTTTTTGACAGCCAGGGTAACTCAAAAAGACTGCCAGTACATACACTTAATAGCAGTTTACAGCACTGTGACCCAGAGGTGATCAGAGACACTGCTCACAGCCCACTGCACGGTGCAAGTTCTACGAGGTACGCACCCTACCCAAACAGCACAATACCGAAAAGCAGCGTGTCCCTCAAAAGTCAGAGATTCCAGTCTGCAAGGTTGTCAAGCTAGTAGAATTCTCTCTCATCAGGGCTATTCAGCTAGGGCACTGCCACACCAATAGACCTGTATTGCTTTAAATTGTGGGAGCATGTGTTCAGCCAGATGCTATGAACCAGTGGGGGAGGAGAGTTTCCTGCACAGTCCTCAATTATGCAGTACAAACATACCCTCAGTTACCCTTGTCCAGCCATAAAGGGAAAACACCGGTTTGAGCTTACCATGTTAATATGAAAAAAAATGTATGTGTGCCAACGTAATACTCTTCAGAGACCCGTCATTTGAGCTACTGTCACAAAAGCCACATGTCAAATAAGAAGGCCGATAAGCACACAAAAGGACACTTTCCACTATTTAATTTCTAAAACAGTAAGTCAACCAAGATATGTGGAAAGATACAAAGTAGCCAATTCCGTAAAAACGTGTTTTACTCTACTGATGATACTCACATTTTTCCATATAAAGAACCACCAAGGTCAATCAAGCCTTAAAACATCTTTTAAAAGGAATTATTTCAATGACCACCTAAGAGAAGTTCTACGTAGCTAGACAAAGTTACCAAGCTATCCGAAATGTAATAACTGCACCAGTGCTTAGTTCAGAAACCATGTACTCCAGTCTAGCTGCCACCAAATACTCGGTTCTCCCTTGAAATCCATTCACGAAAATTAAGTCGTATTTAAGATTTTCTTGTAAAGAAAAAGCACTTTGTATTTTTGATTATTAAATTGTTGAAGTTGTAACTACCAGCAGATTCTGATAGTTAGGATACTTCTCATCAATTTGCGCGGTTTTTTTATTTCAAGTGGCTCTGACGTCTCTTACTCTGTACTCCTACAAGCCTTCTTGGGTTTTGCAAAGTTGTGGTACCAGACACTACCTGCTGCAGTAAAAAGGTGCATCAGGATAAAGAAATGGACGGACCCCACTGAGACAGTAACGTGCGCTGGTGAAGTGGGCCGTACCTGAAGGAGTCTTCAAATGAAGCCTGAAGTGAAAGCCCAAAGCTGTCACTGAAACACAACCACTGTTGAACAGGGACGTCTAACACCAACCTGATAACGTGCATGCACAGCTGTTAAAAAACAAAAGTGGTAGCCAACCACACAGCCACTTCAGAAAAAGCACAGGGACAGTAATGCCCTCTTCAGTGAGATATGGCAGACCACACTACTTTAACGCTTTAATTCGGAAAGCCAGAAGCAGAATCCTGGAAATACGCCCTTCTCCAATGAGAGCCACTTTGAGTTTCATCATCATCTACAGTACAGTAGTGATAAAACCAGATTTGATTCACTGAAAGAAGACATGAGGAAACATAAACCCACTACTTGGGCACACTGCATGGTCTACAACCTTGTGAACATTTTATGATACACACGAAGTAGTATCAAATACTAAAGAAAACCTTGGGGTTTTTTTTAAGATAACATAAAGTATTTTGGAAATATTTCCTGCAAAACACCCAGAGGCAGAACTGCAATATTTGTTCCTTTAGATGTGACTTACCGCTGTTGCAAAGAAACCCACCAAACTACCCAGTAATGAACACCATAACAACGAAAGCTAGAAGCTAGAACTCAGATCACGAGTACGCAACATACTAACGTGCTCCACTCCTATTTAAATAAACCAAAAAAGAATGGCCTTAAGTAGCTCTTCAGAGAAAAGGAAAAACCAGACAAACGTTACAACTCCTTCTTACACTCTCATGACCTCCAGCTATTTTCAAGTCAGACTTCCTGAGGCTCTTGCTCATCCATTTACTAACCTCTCATCCATTTACTAGCCTCAATGTACCTTACCTATCTTCCAAGGCTTGTCCAACCTCCCCTTAAGTCCACAAGAACTTCCTGTGTACATCAACATACCAAGTATACCAGTGAATTCCCTACACTAAGCGAAGAACCACCTCCTTTTGCTTGTTCTCAACCTAGCACCTTACTCTGATTTGACTGTGAGCCTCCTCTTCCTCCTTCACCTGCTCTCTCCACAGGAATTTTATACAGCCTTACCATACATGTCATTGTCCCACCATCTCTACTAGGCTGACAAGCCCTAGCCTATTCAATCACTTCTCATCTAGGAGCTAATTCGGATCTTGTTGCCCGTCAGCAAACCTTCTCCAATAGTAACACATCTTTTCCAAGAAGAGAGGCAGAACACCTTACAGTGCATAAGGTATGAAAAGAACCACGGAGTTATGCAGTTATATTATCTTTTTCCTATTGTCTTCTCTACGTGTCCCAGATGTTCTGATTCTCAGTTGCTCCCTGGTTGTAATAACTATATCAGGCACCTTTTCCACCTCCCCCTTCTGACTTTCATGCACACGTTGCCACCAAGCAGTCTCCTCAAAATACCGAAGTCCTAATGCTTGATGATTCTCTGGACTAAAGATAGGACCTAAAAAAAAAAACAACAAAACAAGCAAGGTTAAGGGGTATTTTATACTTTTGATGAAATAAATCCGAGGGGCAGGGGGTTGACTGACAGAGGTGCTCCTCCATACAAGGAGTTCACTTATTACATATCCAATCCTACATAAACACAGAACCACCATCACCGGAGGAAGGAAGAAAGAGAAGTGTTAGGGAGTTCTCTGATCATTCTTCTGCATTTTTAAGCCATGGCACTTAAGTTCTCAGATTGAATATGTAAGCAGTTTCAGCAAGCTCTGCTAGCAGGAAGGTGGCCTGTACTAACAGAAGCACAGAACTGGAAAAATTAAGTCAAGCTGTGTTGTCACAAATACTCCTATTTGGGATTAAGTAGCTTTCGTGTATATAAAATTATACCTCTTGCATACAAGAAATAACAAATCCATCACCGCTATACTACGGAACTGCCCAAAGACCAGCACGTCTTGTCTTTTTCTAAGCCATTTATTTCATACGTTTTACCTAGAAGTTCCTTTTTTCTAGTTACTACCAATCTTTCCGCTCTCTCACTTTTCTAACCATTTCATTTTTGTCTCAGCTGCAGTTACCTCCGGAGTACAAATTCGGCAGCAAGGTCAGGCTCCTGACTGGGCATTGCTGTTGCGAGGAAACTCACCTGGACCACTCCACTGAGCACCTCTGTTCCAAACACCTACATCAAAACCGACCATGCAGCTTATCCTCTGTCCCAAAAGCCCCTAGTTAATTTCTGTAACAAAAGAACCTAAATGACTCCTGCCGGGCCTGACAAATATGCTCAACTGATTTCCATCAACTCTCTTTTCATCCAGATTCACCTGAGGGTAACCATTAGCATCTTCCACTTTAACCCCATACACTTGAAGTCCAAAGCTTTTGCAACTCGCTCCATAGAGCTTAGCATCTCTCTCCTAGATGGGAGTATTCTCCTGCCAGCTAAGAAGAGGTGCCTCCAACAGAGGTAAGGCAGTTTAAACATGAATGAAACTTATCAAGCAGTCTGCTCTTATCGAGGATTTATCTTGAACAAGCTAAAACAAACGGGGAATATGCCTTTCTGGGGCAGAGAAGTGGTCCAGAATAGAGCTACAAAACCTTCAGAGGTGAGCACATACATTAATTTCTGAAGCCGACATACAGAGGCTGTCATAATCTAAGGAATTTGCAAAATTCATGGACCTCTGAACCAATAAATTATCAACGCTCCTGTTATGACAGAGGAAAGTCACGCTAAACATACTGATGTCACAGGAAGTCAGCACTTCATTTTAACCAATATGTGGCTCAGGTCTTTCCTTGAAGAAAGATGATGAAAACTCACGTTTTCAGTGTTATTTCTCTGACACAGGATCCTTTGTGTCACAAACTACACACACCTCCTCTTCAGGCACTGGAAAAAGTCTCTGTGCGACACCTTTTCAGAAAAGGCCTTGAAGGAGAGTATCAGAGTAAGGGCTCAGAGTCTCATTAACAAAATCCAGACCTTGAGTCATCTGAAGGGAGGGGAAATTACAACTGTGGAATCACATGTATTTTTCAGCAGCACAGGAAGTAAGGCAACACATATCTGCTTTACTTAGCCACCGGCCCGGGAAGGAAATGAACCCAAGCTCCGCGGTTTATCCATCTCCCCCCACCAACACCCCCGCCCGTCGCTTCCCCCCTCCCAACACCATAAATCTGCCGGGGAACCGTACCCACCACCTGACCCGACTACGCGGCCGTGCAACATGAGGACAAGGGGAAGCTCACTGCTTGCCATGTGTGCGCACTTCTCCCTCGCCCAGGAACTCGTCAGCGAGCGGGGCCGGGGGCAGGGAGAAAGGCGAGGCCAGGGGCGGCCGCGCCGCCCACCACTGCCGGCACCAGCGCCGCGGGTATCTCACAAAGGAAAGAGCGGACGCGGCGGACACTGCCGCCGAGTGCACGCCGCGGAGGCGCCCGAAGCCAGCGGCGGAACAAAGGCTCCGGTCCTGTCGCCCCCCGCCCTACCGACCGCCGCGGGAACGGGGCGGGGGGCCCGGCCGCATGCACGAGGCCGGCACGCGAGCACACCTCCGCGCTCCCGCCCCCGCGGCGAGAGGGGCCGGGGAGCCCCGGGCGCTCAAGTACCTGCGGCGCCTCTTCCTGTCCTGCCGCCGCCGAGGGGCGGGGAGCCAGAAGAGGGTCCCCGCCGCACCCTGTCGTGCCCCAGCCTTCCGCCCGACAAAAGCGGAGCGGGACAACCCCGGGCACGACGCGGGAGGCGCTGCCCCGCGGCGGCCCTTTGTGAGCCCCCCCAGCCCCCCGCATCACAGCCCACCCCCGCCTTACCGTGGTGAGCAACGGTCTCATCTGCTCGCCCGCCCGCTCCTCTTCCATCGCGGCCCCGCCGAGATCGCTCGGGAGAGGGACGCGAAACGGGAGGCGGACGGCGAGCCGGGGCTGTGGCTGGGCGGCTGGCTGCCTGGCGGAGGCGGGCGGCCCTTGTGCCCTCAGGACGGGGCGGCCGCGACTACTCCGCCGCGCCGGGGGCTGAGCCCAAACCGCCTCGGCGCGCCCGCTCTCCCCCGCCCCGCGCGCGACCGGCAGCGCCGCCAGCCAATGGGAGGGAGCGCAGCCCCTGGCGCGTCGCCGTCCCCGCCCGCCGCGGCCCCCCGGGGGCTGGCGGGGCGGGGCGCGGCGCGGGAGGGGGCGGGGGAGACGCGGTCCCACGCGGAGCCGCGTGGCGGGCTGTCCCTGCTCGCCTCAGCCGTCTGCCGGGCGGGGGCTGCCCGTCGCCGCGGCGGGCGAGCTCCGCCTGACGGCGAGGCTCAAGGCCCGGGCCGGTGGGGCCGGGGCAGCGCAGCAGCGAGCTGCCGGCGCTGCCGTCGGAGCGCGGTAGCGCTGCCGGTGACTACGGCTGTTTGACGCTTGCCTCGCACAGCACCCCTTCGCACTCGCTGGTAACTTCTGCCAAGCTTTTACCACGCAAGCCGAAAGTTTCCATGCCAGGTGCCTGCCTCGGGCTAATTTTTTTTTTTTTTTTTTGGGAAAAAAGTAACCAAAATAATTCAGCCGTTTCCAAAAATAATACTATTTGCCCTTGTATAAACATTCCAGCAATCCTTTATTCAAAAGGCGGGGGGGGGGCGGCATAGTTCAAGGCTGCACTTTTGGCTGGCTGTGTAAAACTTCACTGCGGTGAAGAGCCTCACTCTTTCTTTTAGGAAGAAACAGATGTTGACAGTTGTCTGCTAGAGAGAGCTTTCGCCTCGCCTGCCTTTGTAAAGACTGCCCCTGCCTTGGACACGTTCAGCAATAAAACACCTTGTACTGATGGGCCTGAACGCGCGCACGGGCACACGCAGCAGATGCTCCCTATGCGTGGTACCAAGCTTACATGGCCCTGGGCTTCTCCTCCTAGCTGCACCCCCCGTGGTGTGGGTGTACTTGTACGCTACGGCCCTTTTCTCCACCCTGAAACCCTTGCCCGGCCTGACCAGAAAGGAGCCTTTCTTTGCCCAGGACTTCTGGACCGAGTTGTCAACACGCTCTAATAGCCTAAATGCCACCAGCTGATGCGCGCCCGCAGGGCAGGGGTGCCACATGGGTCCGCTGCCGCACGGGTCCACTACGTGTGCAGGAACACAGCCGATACCCTGGACCACCCTCAGGCAGCTGTGGGCTCGGCGCCCGTTTGGTGCAAAGAGCAAGGGAACTCTGCGTGGCTCTGAAGCATCAGGCACAAAACCCCAGTGACTTCAGCGCAGGCCCAGCCCCGGCCCCAGCCCCAGCGTGTCTCCTGAGCGTGAGGAAGTCTCCATGGGCCCCTCGAGCAGAGGCACAGAGAATTTAGGATGAGGCGGGGATCGCAGGAGATGGGCTGTGAACGAGGAGGCAGGCCGACTGAGGCTGGTACCACAGGGCCCAGACAGACCAAGGCAGGGACGTCGGAATGGGACGGGGTCTCTCTCCCAAGTGGAGACCGCAGCAAACGAAGCAGCAAATGAAAGGAACGAATGCATGGGCAAACACGGTGCTGGGCTAAGAGCGCTATAAAAGGAGGCTCTGCAGAGCCTGCGGACAAAAATGTAAACCTGGCGGTAGAGGCAAACCAGGCCTCTCCTACTGCCTACCGGCAGGAGGCTGAGCGCAGCCTCAGCCCGCCGGCTTGGGAGGCTGGCCAGAGGACAGCAAAAGGCTCTGAACCTTTGCTTAACCTGGGCAAGAAGAGCTGGCTGGTAACCAGCAGTCCTCTCTGCTCTTCAGGAAAGGCACTGGCAGACACAGATCAGTCTGCGGGTGAAAATAGTTCCCTGTTTCTCTGAACAGAATCAGATGTCCTGGAAGCAACAGCAGGTGCACGCGCTGTTGGACGGCACGGGGCGCAGACGCAAGCCTGGCCGTAAGGCCGGAGCTCCTGACCCGTACAACTTGGAGGAAGCTTTCAGCTGAATGACTTGGCATGGGTCTACACCAGGTCACTATAACCCGTGCTTTGAGGAACGTATCATTAGCGTAAGCTACACCTGCCTGGTGGTACTGAGCAGATGAAGCAAGGCAAGCTTCCTGGAACGGGCTGCGCAGGGAGCAATCTTGACACAGTCTTCAAAGATTATGACCCGCATCAGGCCTCAGCTGCGTTTGCACAGGTAGTGGACAGAAATAAAGCACTGTGCACAACCACCACAAAAATAATAACCTGGATGTAAAGTACCTTGTTACACCTGCAGTGTAGCTGTGACCTGTAGACCTTTCCTCTTCCAGTAACAGTACTGGCAGGGTTTCAACTCAGATAAACCATTGAAAATGATCATGCACTACACAGCATAGATTCTAACTTCAGGTCCCATTTAATTAGTGCTAAATAGGTGCCTTGAGAGGCAGATCACAGAGGTTCTCCTTTGATATTGAGACGAACACAACCACAACCCATCTTCACGAGCACAGAGCTTCTCCATTCTCTGGGGACTCAGCCCAGAGAACAGTAATATCTAAAGTAAGAACTTCCTGTAACGTGCAGTGAACTACAGTATTTGGTGAGGTTCCTCAGGGGACAGCAGACAGAGTGTTTCTAAAAACTCAGCCAGACTGAGGAGAATGTTTAGGCCATCAAAAAGGAGCCTGCTGACAAGAATGTCAGTTAGGTTTTGGCGTTGAAGGATGTACCTTTTTCATTGTCCTCTTGATTTCTGAAGAGGAAGTCTGAAGAGGGTTCTCTGGCGAGATGCTCTAGCACTCTTTTCCCTGGCACCAGAGAATACCCAATAGACAAAACAAGGTGCAGGAGGGCAGTAGGGCCCACCGTTCATTAATCGTACCTCCTTTGGCACACTCTACTGAGAACAATATCTCCAGGTGAACACCCAGTCATTTGCTGAGCCGAAAAACTTGTTTGGTCACTACATTCCATCTGGTCACCATATGTATAACTACATAGCGGAAAAGGCCAACCTAGCTTCCCCATGTCATGCTGCCTGAGGTTAAAGAAAGTGATGCCTTTGTTCACATCAAGTTGACCAGAACTTCATAATGTTCGAAACCTACCTTTTCCAAAAACTGTTATTGAAATAGAAACAGGCCAGCTTTGTGCATGTGAGTGGAAGTGCAGCTGACACTGACACACCAGATGACATATGAAAGGAGATGGACAGGGCTCATGTGGCTCTGAAGAAGTAGATCATCAATATTTTTAATAAGATAATGTACTGGGTCCACCAAGAGTGGACTGATGGTGCTTTTCCTCCACTCCTCTTCCCCCCTTTTCTCCCCCACTCCAATTCTTGGACATGGATGGAAGAGGCAGAAATTGTTGGATAAGCCAGGTCTCTGATTAGGAAATTGCCTGTCTCCTTGAGGCAGAGCCATCAGTGTCAGCTTTACACTTCACTCTCCTGCTGTTTAATTTCTTGCCAACTATAAGCCGTTTATAGGACTCAAAGAAAGGAAGTTAGAGGCTGATAAAAGCACTTTCCATCCAGCCTGAGACTAGCATCTGATCCATTGCACCCATCAGCTGCTCTGGCAAGTATGACCTCTGGCAGGAAGTTACCACAGACCTCATGAACAGGATGAAAAGACAGTGTTTGATGGGATAACTGCAACAGCCATTACACCTCCACTGAAGTAAACCCTTTCTCAAAGTTTTTATGCCTTAATACTGGCTGTTCCTACAGGCTGACACAATATTGTTAATGAAAACATTGGCAACTCTAATGGTGGGGAGTACCTGGTGCAGGTAATCACGTGAGGAGATTATTTCGGCAGCAGTAGTGCCCCTAGCCCTAAGAATGGTGAGGGAAGAAAATTACAGAAGTCAGTATTCCATTGTTGTGGTTACCTTTTCTCCCCAGGGAAAGCAGAAGTAATTTCCATGGGTAGGACAGAGCCTCAGACTGAGGAGCCACCAATGGAAAGAGAAAAGGAGATAGGAGCTGAGAGGGAAAGAAGATAAGGGGACTTCTTTCTCATTAAAGCATCTGATGCTGGCAAAAGCAAATAGAAATTCAGGAAATGAAATCGCTCTGTGTGGAGGAGGAGAGAGATGCAATGTGCAAACAACTGGGCCCTACAGCTGCGCTAGGACAAAGAACATTTAAATAGGAGTAACAAGAGTCAAACAAAAGGGATAAGAGCGAAGAACATCTAAATATGAGTGCAAACAACCACAGGTGCATGAGGAAACAGGCAAGAGAAACAGCTGGGTAGGGTGAGAACACTGGCTTCAAGCAGAGAAGGGGAGTAAGCTTGGAGAGAAATATGCTGAACTCTTGGGGATCAGAAAGGTAAGTATCAGATGTTAAAACGGGAGTGGGGCAAAGAAGGGGTGAGGAGAGAAACACACAAACTAGAGCTGCAAAGGGCAAAAGAGGCGTTCTGGCCTGATGCTCTGAAAGACAAAGAAGAGTGTCTAGCCAGAGAAGAGCTCTCTGCTAGGAGGCAGAGTACAGCAGAAACACTGAAGAGTCTCAGGGCCTCTGCCAACGTACTTTCTACGTCACAATTTAAACAATGAAACTTTCTCCTACCTGGTCAAGTAAATGGTGCATTCTTTATGTCCTGCCTAGCTCTTTGCCAGGTTCAGGTGGCAAATAAGCCAAAGACATTGGCAAATAAAGCCAGAAGATGAGTGTCATACAATACTTAAAAAAAAAAAAATCACTAGTTTCAGGTGTCAAAAAATGGATATTGAAGATTAGTTGAGGATCTTGACATCATTTGTCCAGCCATCTGAGGGAGGATAAATACCCCTTCCCTTACTTGTGAAAGCTCTCATGGAGGTCAGTGCTTACAAAACAACCAGACATATAAAGCTGAATTCTAGTAAAAAAGCACAAAAGAAAAATAATAATTACACCCCCAGAGCAGTAACTAATAAAGTAATAACTACATCCTAAGTAAGTCTTCACAACTAAGATAGAACACTGAGAAGTTGTTCATTAAGTAAGTAAGTTCTGTCGTATTTGGAGTGCTGAATGCCGTAAGAATGGTCTTGTAAGAACCAAAGAAACAAACTGAAGCAACGGTGTAAATGAAGAATATCATTTAAGGCACACCACCAGCAGGATCACATCAACACTAACAGCAACCTGCATTCTGAGCGATCCTAAACCGAGCTTTACAAGTGTCGAGTGCTTGTCTCCACACAGTTGTGGGTGTAATATTAAATGCAAAATAGTGACTAAATATTTATTGTATATTAATATAGTTGGGGACCAAAGCTATTCTCGTTTCTTTCCAGAAGATTTATTGTTCTATGTGGTTTTTAAATGCTTATGAAGACATAATCACAGGCCTGGGGAGCACATAAACTAAAGCTAAGAAAAAAAGCAGACTAGAGGACAAATGCAGCATATTTGAGGTATACCAAAATTACCAAATTCCAAAGTTGAGGCGTAATCAATATCTCTCCTAAATCCACCTCTGTTGTGAGGCCCTCAAAAGAGGTTCCAGTGTAAACAAAATAGTGATGTCACCATTGTTACAATTGCTGGCTTGAATGAGTACAGGTTCAGAGGAGTAAAGTAGATTTGAAAGGTATATTGCAAGTCAAGACAGGTTACTAGGAAATAAAATCACTTCCACTTCATTTTCTCTCCTCAATTCTCTTGTCTTTTAGAAGATCAATTGTATTTATATTTCTTTATTTCTTTCCCATAAAGGAAAAGAAAAGTACATATTTTTAAATGGAAATGTGTTTGAGCTGTTACTAAGTTCAAAAAGAGGTTTTAGTCTAGGGAAATTTGTTTCAGTTCGTCTTTAAAGAAAAAAAAGAATAATCTACTGCTTAATCGTTTTCTGGTATGTCACAATACTGAAATCAGCATGGGCCTCTGACAGAAGGAAACGATTTACTAGCTTCAGTGTATAGAACTTGGCCATTTTAGAAGGCAGGGTCAGATAGTATGAAAGGTCTCTAACAAACTTTGAAATGTCTGGATTGTGTGTCCATCTATTGTTATTTACTGCTCTTTAGTATGCGTTACTCATATACAGTACCTGCCTTGTCCAAGGGCAGTAACACAAATAAGGAATTTGGCAATCATCAACAGTACCAGCAGCGGACTTCAACGGAAAGTTTCAGTTAAATTTCTATACAAGTGAAAAATATGCAGCTGATTTTTAACACAAACTTGTATCTTTTCTCCAATCCAGCTTGTGTGCAATATTGAAAATGTAAGAAATTTCAGTGCCCTATAAAGAAAAGCAATGAAATCCATCCTCAGAGTTAACCATATGTTTAATACTTCCTGGATCAGAGTGCCAACTCAACATCACCATGGCTGGCTTACTACAACGAGAGCCCTTCCGGACATTCCCCTTTCACGTTGTTTACCTCTATGGTAGCCATCGTATTTACTTCTTCCTTTGGACAAAGAAAGGAATAGTTGTTTACCTTAAAAGATGAAATTGGCACAATTTAGTCTAGAAAAAGTTCCAGGCCATCAGAAGAATGAAGGTCTAGGGAACCCTTTTAGGACAGGTCTAGGGCAACCTTGAGAAAGCATGAAACTACTTAGTTTAAGATAGACCTTAATGTAGTAATTAAGAATTTTAGCATGGAATTGCCTGCAGTAGGACAGGACTTTTCCAGGAAGAGCTTCCAAGAAGTTCTTTCCAATCCTGTGGTCTTACACGTTTCACACCTGCACTTGTTCCTTTTTATCTATATAGGCTCTCAGTGTAATATTTTAACATCACTTATGCAGGCCTTCAGATCATCAAAACAATCAGCACCCTTTATTATAGCCCTACTTAGCCTAAAGTCCTGAGTTTAACCTTTAGCCAATTCCTCGGCCAAGGAAGAATATTAAAGGTTAGTCAACTTCTGTAGAAATGTTTCGCGTCCACAGAAGGAAGATCGCAAAAAACCACCAAAGATATTCATATGTCCTGGGTTCCAGGTAGCTGAGGTAAATTGTGCAATATGGGACAGCAAATCTTTTTTCCCATAAGGCTCTTTAGATGATCATATTCTTCCCACACAATTTCTCTTCCATCACCCCAGGGAGTTTAATCATACCTGTTGTGATGAAAAGCCAACTCCTAAATGAGTTTGGACACCCTCTGGACTCAGTTCCAAAACGCCCAATTAACTACATGCCAATTGCCTACATACGAAATGCCTTCAGAGTTGGCATTTATATTTCACAACGTCGTACCACAAGGTCTTCACCCAGGATCTGGTGACTATACCTTTAAAAACATCATCTGAATTCACAATATTTTCCTTTCCATCAATAATCACTTTAAGTGGTTTTTAACTTATTATCAGTAGAACCATTCTTTACTCACTGCGCCATTACTAGCTTAATTTTTGTTTATGAAACTATGTAACTGGGCCAAAAAAAGATAACAACAGAAATAGACACCGTATTTATGCAATCGTTGCCTTTCCAAATGAAGTATCTTTACTACCTACTAGGTTTTCAATTTGCTGTTGTGGTCTTTGCTTTCTGACCAACAACATAGCCAAAAAGCTTTTCTAACTTTAGATACTTTTCTTCTATATTTGAGAGGTTTCAGCTTTTGAGAAGCAAGGTCATTAGTGACAGAAAGCAGTGACATAATAAAGTCATAGCCGTTTAATATTTAAATAAACATTGTATCAAATTCTAATAAAATATTATCTAATTACAGACTGCAACTTAAGTGTTTTACTCATTATTATCAAATTTATTAAACACTGCCTTTTCCAACTCTTAAGTTCAAGCATAACCCTATATATTCAAGCATAACCCTAGGAAGAGTTATGAAAACTTTACTTTGGAAGGGGAATTAAGCAAGAAGATTGGAGTTAGCAAGAACATACCAGTAAGACAGGGAGGCAACTCTTTCACTCCTGGCCTCCTGAGCGAGACCAGATTTGAATGTTGTTTCTAACAGAGCATGGAAAGAATAGCGAAAAATATGTTTGTTGATGAAGGACATGACTGATGCAAATGAGGTTACACGTCCCACTAGGCACAGCTTTGTGATATTTTGGGGGAGGAAGTGGGTGGCCTACTTTCCTTTGTCCCTCACGTAAAGAGAAATACTTCCTGAGTAGACTATCATCCCCACCATCTCTGGTATTCTGGCATGGATAGAGAAGCATGGGTATAAGGAACATTTATTTACAAGTCAAATTCATGTCATTCGTTTTGTTATGTCATAATTAGCTTTAACATGACAGTGCTGCTAATGAGCTGTATGTATTCCCTAATGCAAATCAGATTGGGAATTACTGATGTTATAACCTCCTCGTGAGGGGTCTGTAGTCCAAGTCCCTTGTGTAAATGCGATTTCTAGAAAGTTCAAGTCTCCTACGTGAGAATTCTAAAGAATAGAGTAAATATCGTAACAAAATACTACATTAAGACTCTCAACTAAGAGGAAAAAGAATAGATGGCAAATTTAGCTGCATTGTTCAGGAGAAAAAGCGATTATATCACAAATGCAGAGATTACTGTCCCTCTGAATATTTTTCTTAGCAAAGACAACTCCTCACAAATCACCAATAGATAACACAAAACAAATACTTTCCAAGTCCTTGTAATCTGAACTATTCTTGTATCTTTTTCTTAATGAAGAAGCATTCATCAGATTGTTCTAAGAGGTGGGATGTCGACAAGAGTCTAGAAAAATCTGATCTCTGTCAAGGTGCGCTCTTGTTCTTGCTGTTGAGGACTCTTTCACGCATGTGCTTTCTGTTCCAATGGCTATTTCCAGGCTGGAAAGCACCATGGCACAAAACCCACCCATTAGGCAACTTCGGGTGATGAAGCTACGAGGGTTAGAGCAAAAAGAAAGCAGCCAGAAATAAGAATGGCCAGTTAAGGAAAGCGAGGTACAGCATGATCTGTCTCCATTGCTAAATTGCCTGGACTCCGGACTAGAGGATTTACTGAGTGAGCAGGCAGTGTGCTTAGAAGTGATGGCCCCAAGCCATTACAGTGGAAATGGAAACTGCTACCTGCACTTCCTGTGCCAGACGACGTAAGTTCTTATAGTATTTATGAAAGTGCCAAATTGTAAGTTAATGCTATTCAGGACAATTGTTCTGTCAACAAATGGAACACGTGTTTCTGCAGCACCCTGGTAACTGAGTGGGAATCAGGTAACACCCCTTTGGCCAGCCGGGAAGCTAAGTTTTCCCTTGTGATGCGAACCACCAAGTTGTTTTTGGCAAGATACAAATAGCTGTGTCCCTGACAGACATCTAGGTACTGAATTTCCAATTATGGAGAAGTTGCATTTAGGAGTTTCAGATTCAGAATTATGGACTTCACCTTAATTCAGCAGTTGTTATTGCAAAACAATTGGCCTGTCAAGTTACAGGCCAATATGGGAAAAAAAATACAGAAGTTCAGCAAAAGTTTGCTAATGTACTTGCATTCTTGCATTTGTCTAGCAAAGGATTAAAATGCCTGTAGCTAGGCCACATGGGTTTTCAGCTTCAGTAAAATGTAATTATTTTATCTCAAAAGTGCCTTTTTTTTTTTTAATCAAATGATTGATATTAGTGGTGGAAGAGATGAGAAGGCAAGTTGGAGTCCATCCGTAATAAAATTAAAACTCAAAATATAATGACCTTCTTGGATTTTCTTCTTCTGAATTTGCAAAATTAAAATTTTATCCCGTTTCTGCATCTTCAGAAATCATATGGCTGTACTGACACATTCAGCTTCCATGCAGGTGCCTTCAAAACCCCTTTGTACCATGAGTTTCATTTCTTGACTATTTCTTATGACAAAAAGTTGTTCTGTGCATCTTCACAAGAACCTGGGACAGACCATACTAACTTTGTGCTGCTAAAACGCTCTTTACGCTCTTCTCAATGCTAATTCTTTACTGTGGTCTTTTTTAAAGGTGCACCAAGTCACGCATCTTGAAAGACAAAACTTTTCTCTTTGTGATGATGCAGCTCACCTAACATAGGAGTTTCATATGCAACATTCTCTCAAGAATTCATCCAAAGTGATGGATGAATCAGTTAGTAAAATCAGATATTAGATAATTTAGGAAATATATTGGAATTGCTATTTATTAAAAACTATTTACTGAGTATTCTTCTGGGAATTTTCTATCTGCAAATGTAGTTCAATGTGTTAGATTTCCTCTTTTAAAGGCTTAAAGTAGAATCAATAGGTAGAGAAATTAAGTTTAAACAAATAATAAGGAAAGAGAAAATACATGTAAACAAATACAGAAGTGGATTATTTGGGAAAGAGATTTACAAGACAGAAAAAATTACTTACATCTTTTAAACCAGGCTACCTAAGCTGAAATGCTTTGTGTCTGAAACCAGACATCTGTATTAGTGACTAGATTGCCACATGTGCCAAATGGGTTACAGCGGTTACTCTAACGTTTAAGAAAATCGAGGTTTTTACTTAGTGCACATGTAACAATTTAAACTCCAAATAGTCAAACCTGGGGGGGGGGGGGGGGGGGGGAAAGAAAATAGGCATAAATCTTGAACCTAACTAAAGACTCTCATTTTAAGTCAGCTCCCAGTTACAAAACTCTTGCTTACTTTGTTGGCTGTTGCATCCGCTAAAGTATTCCCAGTCTAAAATACAAAACAAAACAAAGATCCCCACGTTACTCCCTCAGGCATGGTATCACGTAGGACACACACCTCATTTGGGCTCATTGATCAGGGTACCAGCAAGAAGAAATGTAAAACAGTAAAAACTGCTGTGTTGGGTCAAATCATAGCTCTTCATGTTCCATATTCTGCTGCTGATACTGGCCCACGGCAGAGGCTTAGCAAAAAGAGAGGAAAAAGAAATAGAACAATTTTGTATGATCTTTCCCCTAGTACATCCTCCCAGTTCTCAGCAGCCAGCGTAGGGATCTCTTGGTCTGCAAGGCTGTCTCCAGAACACCATGTTCAAGAGCTGCCAACAGACAAATCCACCATGACTTTCTCCAACACACAGAGGAATGAATTTATACTTTTGCTGATCAAACAACTGCCTTTTGTGTTCAAACTGCATTGTAACTGAAGAATTTAGAGTTTCCAAGAGTTACAAGACATAGCCAATATCCATTTCTTGCTAATTTTCCCCATATCACAGGTCATTTTGTAAACCTCTGTCATTTTAGGTCTGAGGAAGGGGCTATCTTTTCCTGAGGGCGGGGGTGACCAATGACACCAGGTCATTATGGTCCCTCCTTTGCCTAAAGTTCAGTTTGTACCACTGAATCCCTGTTCCCACCTCCAGCTCTGCTGTACTCTGAGGCACAGCTTTGTACAGTATTGAAACTGCAGGTATCTAATACTAACATAACAGTGTCTTCTCTTTATTTGCTATTCCTTTCCTAGTAATTTCTAACATTCTGCTGTTAGTTTGCCCACCACTGAACACTGGGCTTAATAATTCGCAGGATTATTCACAGTGACATGCATTATCTCCCTCGTAGTAATATTAATGAAAAGCAGCAGCTCTGAGACACGTCAGCGGACTCACTAGTACTTCGTGAAGAGTTGCACGGAATTTACGGTCACCTCTAATTTTGATACAAATTTTCAGATTCTTTCTTCTTTAAAAAATTCATGATCACTATCCTGGATTAAGCATTTTATCAATGGATATAAAAGGGTGTTTGAAACAAATGTTATCACCATCTCCAGGACAATAGAAGTTCCTATGGCACCAAAGGAAGAATGTTGCCACAAGTGCAAAATATGATAGGATAACAGCAGTACTACCTAAAACATTTTAGGCTAGGCTGATTTTTAGGATGTTGACTTTGTTGATTTCTAACAGCGATCTAAATGCAGGTTTTCACTTATAATTAAATTATATCCACTTTCAAGATCCCATTTACAGCACTCAACTCTCCTGCAGCCTGTTTATCTGTTTTATCTGAGCTCAGGAAATGGGGGTTTTTTCTACACACACACACACACGCGCACGCACCATTTATAGTTCTAATACTTGAACACTGTTTGAATATAAAGACTCATACTAAATACGTCCAACAGAAGAACACCTTGGCCTGGATATAGAAGGGGTAGAAAAAGCTGACTACAGTCTCTTCTGTTTTATTCTTCCCAGGACAAGATATACTCTGAGCAAAAGTCTCCCTTACTAAAGATTTGCAGCTTGTGTAAATCATTGGGCTACCCTGACTTGACAGCATCGGTGTCAAGCAGTCCATGTACGGCGTAGGCAATAGCAGTATATCATCTCAACAGTGTGCAGGGAGAGACAGGGGAAAAAAGCTGACCAGACGTGAGGCCATGGTGAACTGAGAACCAAGCTGGCACGTTAGCCTGGCACTCTGCTGGGGCTAGTCACCCCGGTGAGAATAGTCCATCTCTAGACATACCCTCAGACAGCTGCTGACATTTTATGACTCTCCTTTGCCTTTTATGGGAGTTGCCATTTATAGCCAAGAAATAGTTCTTATTCTATTCCTTCCCAATTTCTGGATCTAAACCAGTCCTAGAAGTTTAACAAACTCATATGAAACTTCCCAGGTTAAAACTGCCACCACTCTGATGATCTTTGAAGGCACCAGGGACTGTCAATGGTTTGGCCTTCCACCTTATCTTCCCATCAGCATTGGTCTTAGGCTTTTTTTTAATAAAAGTGAAAACGTAAAGTAAAAACATACAGAGACAACTCTTTCTGTCTTCAATTGTGTGGTTTCGAGCGCTTTTGACAGCTTCATTTATAATCAGTCCTGCTTAAGTGGGGAGTAAACGTCTATTTACACCAGCAGATACAGAAATCGGGGTTATGCATTCTGACTTAGTGCCACCAGTGGCTGTAACACACTTTTCATTCCCTAATTGCAAGGTACAATAAGAACACACAGTCTTGCAGTCATTATACACACTTACTTTTTGCCCTATGTAATATAAAATTACTATGATAGTCACAGAGAAACACATTCCAGAAACCTGTCGTACCAAAATTATCTGCAAAAACAGTTTCTAGGATTTGATTTCTCAGAGAAAATCTCCATAATAATGGCAATGTTAGGGCCCCTAGTTCAGCTGCTAGTCTCAGATCCTCCGAGATAATTGTTACTCTTCCATTGCATTTCAGTAAGAAATCTGCTTTCCACTTTCTTCTCCATTACACTATCATTTGAAAGAAAAAATACCCCACTGCTGAAAATAGTTGTTCATTTGATACTAAGATCAATTCAGCAAAGCTCTGCACGTATCTTCTAATACAGGGTTTGGCATGCTTTGTTTGCACTTCTAAATTAGGTTATATAGAAAATTATTAGAAGTTATTTCACCCACCCAAACCCCGTATAAACTCTAAGCTCTGCAAAGTGTAATACAAACCAAAGACAGAAGATTGTAGAAGGAAATAAAATGCCAAACATAGGCTTCATAATTTGCCAAGAAAACTGTAGATAAAAATAAAGCTTAGAGGTTAACTCTAATGCTTGGCTGCAGGAAAGCTTACTCTGCCGAGGACTAGAGTTTAGATTAACTCCCAAGGAACTCCAGCACTAGTAGGAACAGACTGCAAGGACTTAACTTATTTAGAAAACAATTTCTTCTAGAGCCAGAATGATTAGCTTTCAAGAGCACATCTGGCTTTCCCTCTTCTCAGGGTTAGTTAAAATAAAGTTCTTCTGCCAAGAGTATTTTTTGAGAGGAGCCAGAGTGGATAAAACTTTTGATGGTTTCATCAAAAGAGGACAGCTTTGGGACAGAGCTGATAAATTCTGCTATGTCTCAGAGGAAGAGCAGCCATAATTGGGCATTTCTGAATCCTGTACATTCTCTCTGGCTACAGGGGGAAAGGATTTTCCCCTGTGAGAAGCTATACCCAAATTACCTCAAGTTTTTTATTATATCACCGCCCTCTCAAGGCGTCTAGGCCAGAGGCAAGTTACAATCCTAGCACTTATTGCTACTATCAAGTTTTGAGATTTGCACGTTGCTCCATACGAGGGATTATGCCCCACAATTTATGTCTTCCACTGAAATGCTCTGTTCAATCCTAGTCCCTGAGAGAGAGATTACGCTAGCTGTTTACAGAGCTCATGGCAGTAAGGAAAAATCAGCTCCTATCTCGTGACACTCCTTCCCTTGCGTCTGTTATTCCTCACTCAGTGTCAGACGGCTGGTGTGTCGTCCCGTAGCTGTGTAATTTAATCTGAATCTGGGCTGGTGCAGTCCTGCTCTCCTCTGCATGCTACCTTTTACCTCTCTTGTGCTGGCATTGTTGCTTCGGCAGTTGTTCAGGATGGTGAGCCAGCCGAACCCCTAAAAAACGGATTAATTTTTGGCTGGCTCAGCCCTCAAAGGAGAGAGGACCATGGCAGCCCCCAATAGTTCAGCTACAGTTGCTGCAATACTCCACTTTTATTCTCCTCTCCAGTTTGCCTATCACATCGACTTTTCTGTTGCCTCCACTGAATTTTCGAACCAGAGCCCTGTGCTTTCTTCTTGCAGCTTCTCACAGTTGGCTGAAGCTCCTCGTAAGCCTATTCTGAGCTATCTTATTCTTCCCCTCCCAATCACCCTGTACTTAACGTGGGTGAAATTGCTCACCTGCAGGGACAACTTCCTATAACGCAGATCAAAAATATCCATCTTGTTTACTTACCCTGCCCGTTTGCTAGACTTTTTTACGTGACCATATTCTTTGAGCTACTGGCTATGTGTATGCTAGACACTGTGCAAACGCAGAACAAAAGTTTCAGCTGGAGACACAAGGCAATAAAAATGCATTATCCCAGATCCAAAAGGGCCGTCATTCCCAGACTATGTCATGTGTGTATCAGTAGCGATACTTCCAGTGGTGGTACCTGTTGCTGTTGCCATGAGTATTACTGATACATAGGAAAAAAAAAAACCCAAAACAAACCAGAGCTGTGAGTTACAGAGCACTTGTTTCTGCTGGACACTACTAAATAACCTAGTTGTTATGCATTCTCACCGTGCCTGCACTTCCAGTCTAGTCTGAAGGAAGGAAACATAGGGATTACTGTGAGGCTCAGCAGAGAGAAGTAGGGTTCCACGATGAAAAGCCACTCCAGCTCCTACAGCTGCAGGTGTGCCTTCAGGAGCAGCACGGTGACCCGCTGTAAAAGAGAAGAGGGACTGTGCTTTTCCCATCACACTGTCTAAACACCACAGACAGTGGCTCTTCCACGTTGTCTTCAGACACTTGTTCTAACCCTGAGCCCACCATCAGACCAGTTCTAGCAAAGTAAGTCCACGCTCTTCGGCTTTGGTGAAAGAGCCGTGCATGTTGCTCGCCTGCTGCCAACACAAGATGCCTCACTATCTCCCATGCTATTTCAAATGCTGAAATTCCTCAAAAACACCAAGCTCTAGGATGAAAAGGAGGTGACTCAGCATTTCCAGCATGTTTTTTTTCAGGCAATAAGGTAGGGACAAATCAAAGGCAGTTCCTTCTATCCTTCCTCCAGTCCTCAGGCGAGCTGCATACTGTAAATCTCTGGCAGCCCAAATTACCTTTGTAATATGCCCAAACACGATTCCTAGTAACAAACTCTCGACTGTGTTACTAACATAAGACAGCAGAGCTAAGTACTCTTTGGACAGACTTTAACAAGAGGTTGCCAGCACAGGTGCTACACGGTTGGTCCTGATAAGAACAATCCTCCAGCTACCATCCCGTAGTGCCTTTGTTCTCGAAGGAGTGGCTGCTTCAGGGACTTGCTGGAACTCCACCATCCAGGAACTCAGACACCAGCGTCATCACACTTTTCTGCAAAGCCCATTTCCTAGCCCACCTTGCCACGCAAAATCTCCAGCTCAAAACGGTATTGCTGCATGGGAAAGGATTCTTGGATCCCCTAGGCCTGCGGTATTGCCTCTTAGATCCCGCTGCAGGGCACATTTGCATGGCTGCTGCAGCATGGAGAGCAAAAGCTGGCTCTGCTGAGAAGCACTCTAGGCAAAGGCACAGCAAGAGCCTGACTGAGAAGTGAGGAAAACACACAATGCAGGCTGCTCTCCTCCAGAATACAAAGGTCCTTGACAAACTCGGCAAGGATGCCACTCCCTTGTTGTCGCTCATGCTGCGTAAGACCTGGGAGGAGAACAGTTGGCATTGCCTGCCAAGTATGGATTTGAGGGGTTGTCCCTGACAGAAAATATACACCGAGGAGGGGATACAGAATTCAGGTACAACAGGAATAACTCTGTCCTTAGTCAGGTTAGACTCGACTTTGAAAGAGACCAGGTAAGGGCAAGGAGTGACAGTTCAAGTGACTCCGTGCCACACGCTTTTTTCACTCAGGAAGTCTACAATCTATATTCACCCTGCTTTTCAAGGTATGAGATATATACATGTATCTAGAGAATAAATAACCTGACTTTTTTAAGGCCAGCTTATTCCAGAGGCATGTCCCAACAATGCAGACTGAAGGAAAGGACCAAGAAATTTCACTGAGCAGCACACCAGGAGGCTAGCAGGGCACGGAAAGTGCCAGTGATCCTGACACTGGAAAGCAGCACGTGACAGCCCGTCAGCCCATGAAATATGGTAAATGCATCCCCACTGCACCCAAGTAAGCAGCTTAAACTAACACTGTTCACCTCACAACTGTGGCAAGCAGAGACCACACGTGTGGCCGGTTCCCCCAGCGCAGCTGACCGGCACTTGTTAACACAGCTTTGCAAGGGCCCACACCCAAGTATGTTTCTCAGTCAACGAATTTTACCTGATCATTCCTGATGGGCAACTGGACTACTTTCCAGCAGCATGTACTCATTTCACATGCGGTCCCAAAAGCACTAGTCCATCTCCTTAACTGTCACTCTCATAAAGACAGTTCTAAAAGAGACATACAACTGCACCACTCCCGTTTTAATGGAAAGCTGGCAAGGTGACAAAGTTGAGAAGCAATGATCCTAATAAAACTATGGAATAGAAGATTATTATTGAAATGAAAAACATGGAAAACTTGACCTTGAGTACAGCATCTGTAGGCCATGGACCACAGTAAAAGGGTCCTACAGAGCAGTACGTGGGACACTGATAGGATGCTCTTCACAGTGCCTTGTGTGTTTGGTGTTTTTAATTTCTCACAATAATGACATATACACAAAGCCCCTGAGCACAAACATCACAGCCAAGTGGCCAAAGGCCAGTAACTGTTCTAGCTTTTAGTGTCGGACCTGGCTTTAGTTATGTTGGCCAAGACTGGTGACAGGCATAAAGAAATCGAACGGTTGGCCTGAGTTTGCCTATTTGGAATTAGCCTGAGCACTATAGCCTCTCTCTTAGCTTCTGCTAGCAGAGATTGATTTGCATTCATTGTTCTGTGTTGTACCAAAGTACATCACTTCATGCTGGCGGCCAGAGCCTGTGTCACACAAACCGCTGCTGCCAGGTTGGAACTAACATTCTGTTTATTGACTGCTGTGCCTGTAATGTTTGCTTCTTATGTTATCTTATTGGAACAGCTTCATAGAAATAAAAGTAATTTTATAACTCCTTATCAAAACTTCAAGCCAGGTTTTATCTTTCTCCTTTTCTTGCAAAGGATATTATTTGTGAAAAACTAATCTGACCAACCATGGACTTCTTTTTGTGCATTTCTATGCCCATGAAAGCCTTTACACTGTAAGCAGTCGGCCAAGTTTAACTGTTATCTACTGGCTAAGTTGGAAATGTTTGTACCTGGATGTACCTCCCCCTATGTCATGGTTGAATGTCAGTATCTTTGTTTTTAATACAATGTATGATTTATATGGCATCTGCACACGCTAAGTGCTATACGTGTTGTATATGCTAAGTGCACATTTTGGATCTCATAAGTGCAAGCAACTACAACACTTCTTATTAGCTTAACACTCTTGAAGCACCAGTATTGGACACATATTACACTATTTTAATGAAGGAGAAAGATAAATGAATAGCAGGCTTGGACTTGGAGCAATAGCTTTTTTTCTAGAAATGTGTCTTTGACAATGTGGTGATGCCGTTTGCAACTGAAGGGTAGGTGACTGGAGACTCACTACAGTAATAAATGAATTAAATCTATTAATCAAGGAAAGGGAGAGAGGATGCAAGCGAGAAAAAAGACCGATGGCTTTCCATAAAATGTTTCGATTCTTGGTCTGATTTCCTTTCGCTTTGTGGTTAGCTGTTGCCTAAGGAAAAGTCTCTGATCAAACACATCACAGCTAATGTTGGATACAGTAAATCTAATGCGTTGCGTGGGACGCTGTTAGTTTACCAAAAAGTTGCATCAAATCCCTAACTAGTTCAAAGGGGGTGAGTGCAAGTTATTATTTCCCTAGAGATAGAGCAATCCTAATATAATATTGTTTCTGCTCCTTGGACCAGAAAGAGAAAAGGCTAGTTTTGCAGTCACAAGGCCTCTTAACAGCAGGCCTGTTTTGGCTGACAGAAATGACTTGAAAGATTGTCAACTTTATGCCTTAACTGAGGACTGTAAAAAGCTCACAAGAATATCACCGAGATACCAATGAAGGAATTTTTTTTTTTTTTTTTTTTTTTTTAGGTACAAGTGAATTTCATGTAAAACTAAATTTCCTAAGTTCCACTAAGAGGAAATGAGAATTTTTCAGTGTTGCTATAGAAAATTCCTTCATGAGAATCAGTTTGACAGCCTCTGTATCTCACACTATCCAAAAAGAATGTCCCATACACATATTAGCTCATTTACTGTTATGAATTGCAACTGCTTACAGCAGCATAAGCAGCTCTGGGGACCCTTTGATGTAAATTCTGCAGTCGCTTAATTCAGTGCAGCTCCAATGACTCCAGTGCAGATATTTCAGATTTATATCGGCAGAAATAAGCAAAATCAGAACTGGGAACCACAGTCAGCAAAGTTTTCTCACAGTTAGTCCTACTTAGAGAGAGAATTCTTTGGTCTTTCCCTTTAAACATGCTTGATAAGCCTTCCTCCCTCCATCACACACACAGGATCTGCCGCAAAGTTTTTACATCTCGCTTAAAGTGCCTTCTTGCCTTAAGAGAGAAGAAAGATGTAATTCTGTATTAAAATCCTGGTACAGAGTGTCATTCTTGGCATAAACCAGGCTGCCTCAGGACGGCATAGCTTAAGCAGAATCCCTCTGCAGACAGCTGCATTCAGAGCAGACGCTGCAGAGTTATTGTGCTTTTCACCATGTCACGTATTTATGATCCCACAGGAGAATAAAACTACATTAAAAAAAACCAGCTGAGTCCAGCGATACTTTTAAAGTAAGTGAGAGCAGGTAAAAACCTGCTCTGCTCAGAGCTGCGCCAAGAACAGCTCATTCAAACACACACAGCAAACGCATTCACTCATACTCCAGCATCCCAGAGATCTTTCACCTGCATGCCTATCAGCCACGGGCAGCAGCTCAGAAAAGCACTTATCAGTACTTGCCAGTAGTGTTCTAACCCTGTATCTTTTAAGGTGACTAATTCCTGTTCTGAACATCAAGTGATTCAACCTGAGTCATTAAACACATATTTGAAGAACATATCATCAGGAACACATCCTTACCAAGTCCCATTAGCAGATTTGGATTATTCGCTTTGCCCTCTGCGATCCACATCCTAAAATTTCCTGTAGCAAATAGGTAAGTTACACTTCCAAAAAGCGGGTGCTTTTAAATAGCTTGCAGGTGCTAATTCAACACGCGAGCGGCTCCTTACTGGATAGTAAGTGAGCTGGCGGGAAATGTCTGGGGCTTCGCTGGCTGAGCGCAACTTGCTGCCTGCGGAGCTGAGACATTGGCAGCGCTTCCCCACCGTCTGTTATAGCAGATAGCAGGAAGCCGCAGTTCCTCAGGTTGATAATGCCACTGCCAATTCCCAGGTACGCTTCTCATCAGGTGCTCCAGGAGTCAACGCTGCACAGAAGGGCCAGGAAATGGCCTTCTTGCACGGAACTGCGCCACTGTTCACACAGACATCTGTGAATTCCGAGGGGGAAATACTTTGCCCGTTACAATCTTTCCTCTCTGAAAGGGTTGTCAAGCAGGGGAACAGGCTGCCCAGGGAAGTTGTTGAGTCAGCCTCCCTGCAGGTATTTAAAAGACATGTAGATGTGGTGCTTAAGGACACGGTGAACTTAGCAGTCTTCATTTTATGGTTGGACTCGATGGTCTTAAGGGACTTTTCCAACCCAAACAATCCTATGATTCCATCTCTTGTCTGCTTCTAGTGAACTTTCGAAGTAGGAGAGACGAGAAGAGATATTAGACTTCTCATTCTAGCTGGTCAAGGCAGCATCTTACATACTGAGCACTGTACGTCAGCTGCTGCTTGTTTAACTTTAACCCTTTATTCCTTTGGGGGGAATTAAAATCAGTTTGAAAGTTTCGTGGATTGGTCTAACGTACAAGATACACCACAGGAAGAAAACAGTCTTCCTCTACAAAGTCACAAATGCTGATTTCAGAAAACACTCTAAAACAAGCAGAGCATCACTGGTCACCAGAAAACGTCTTTATCGGTTTTATGGTGTAAATCTCAGCATTCTTCATAGCATTTGGATCTAAAGTTCAAAAAGGGAAGAAAGAAACCTACCATAGACAGGTTATATATTTTGCACTGCTCCATTATCTCCAGTGATCAGCGTGTACGTTTCTTTTTTTGTGGTTGTCTTCAGGTTCCGCACCTCTGCCTGCTGGAGGCAAATGCAGAGAGAGGGGATATAGTGTTGCCTTATGAATGCGAGCTCAGGCCTCAGAAAACAAGTTCAGACATCATGCAGCTCAACGGGCAATTTTCCTGCCTGGAAGAGGCTTGTTAGCAGAGGAAGACTCTATGCGAGCAGAACCCAGGGGCTGAAGCGGTTAGTACTGAAGAATAAGAGTAGCCCCTTTCGCAGCACTTGATTCCAGCTCACCCTGTCAGTTCCTTCCTTAAAGTAGCTTCGAATTGCCCAAAAAATTTCAGCAGGAGTCCTAAAAACACACCGATCTGAGAAACGGCAATTAAGACTGTTTTTCCTGTGTCTCAAGGAGATTCTCCCAGGATGCTGTTTCCTCAGTCACAGAGACGTGATGCTGGCTTGTGATGTGCATTGCTGAGATTCAAGACAATCGGTCAGTCAGACAAGCCTTAACCACCTAACAGGAGATTCCCTAGCCACAGAGGCCCTTCTCGGAGACGCAGTGGGTCAGCAAGCCCTTGCTGGTTTCATTGCCTGGAAGGACTCTGCTCTGTTGCGCCCCATTTACAGGAAATCAGAGTGCAGGTCCAGAAGGAAGCTCGTCTAGAACTCTCTCTCTCTCTCTCTCCTGCCCTGAGACAGGATCAGCAGCACCTCTATGATTCCTGACACAGTGATTTTGAAGTTTTTCTCCTTGTTCCCCTAAACACTGCAGAATTCCCGCGTGAGCGCTACCTACCTCGGCTGTTACAAGAGGCCCTGCTAACACCCAGTCAAAACATCGCTTGCTGCAACTCAAGTGCTCTGCGCAGATAACACACAGAGCTGTTCACTCCTTTCCGTTTTGCAGCTGTCTTGTCTGTATTTGATGACCTGTTTCATCTGTCTTCTGACTTCTCTTTCCTAGACTAAGGATTGACATCTTTTCAGTCTTACCTTGTAGATGTTACCTGTTAACTGGAGTTAGCAGCAGAAGGATGGTGCAGCATTTATTGCCATACTGACAACTTTCTGGTGTGCCTGAAGAACTCTTACCTTTTGAAAATGTATTAAATTGTTGTGGATCTCAAAAGTCATTATGATTACACCATAAACAAACAGGCATTTTGTCTCTTCACTGGTAAATATAAATTTCGTTTATCACTGAAATGTATTATTTCACTGCGCTGTGAAAATAAATAATTTGTAAATGCACAGAACTTCTAGTAAACTCAAACTCTGCAGCTCACCTGACTACAGCAACCACCTAGGTACTGTCAGTTTTTTCTGTAATACATGAGAAGAATATGTCACTACCTTTATAACTACGTAACCCATGTAAGTACCTTTTCACCTGCTTCACCAGTGAAGCAGTGATTCACCAGTTGTCAATGGCTGTAGTCAAGATAGGTCAGCTAGTAGCAAAATAAAGATTTATCTCCCCTCCCTTTTCACAAACACATTCTTCAATTTTTCCAGTATCTGGTGTTTATCAGTGTTCTGATTAGATAGTTCACCCATATGCTCTCTCCATGCCAGCAACTGATAAACCACCACAGTTAGAATGGAAAACTACATCTGTTCAGGAAGTGTGCACAGACAAGAAAATTACTCCAGTCATTAATTAACTTTATGACTCCAGTAAAAAAGTCATTTCTGACTTTTCAATAGTAAAAATTGCAAGTTATTTAGTACCTGTGATGCTTAGACTTTGGTATCCTTTAGTAAAAGTTGTGGTGTGGAATACTTCAGATGTCCATTGTTAAAAATTACCACGACAGTGCAGCCTGCATGGGCAATTAATAATGGAATAAATCAGAACAAATTACACACTGACAGTATAAAACAATGCTGGAACAAAGCAAGGGGGGAAAAACCCCCACAAAGCTCTTTGTTTATCAGACAGATGAATGGGTTTCATCCTCCTTGGTAACAAGATCATGCACTGTAATTAACTGTTAGAAAGCCTGTACTGTAAATAATCCAAGTTATCTGAAACCAGGGTGTGATGTCTGAGTAAGGTTTTGTTGAAGGGTGTTAGCTTCCCAAACCCTCTTCACAAGAACTGACCACAGAAAACTGGATAAATATCCTTAGTGGGTTGGATACAGACATTTTAATTATGCTGTAACTAAACCTCTTTAGAATGACAGAGAGCAAAGGGAAGAGAAAGACATTAGCTTTTCGTTTTTCCTTTTGAAAAAAAAAAAAAAAGAAATAATGAGGCTTCCTATAACTAAGCAGATTCTGTCACTAAGCAAAATGTTCAAAAATAAGTGGTCTTGAGTGGGAGATCCTTAAAACCTTTGTCTCTCAATGGTTCCCACTCAGGTGAGAATAGTCACAGGCAAGAGCTATAGCACTGAGCATTATGCTTCCCTCCAGAGAAAGCAGGGGAGAGAGGATGGAACAAGAACAATTCCATACATAATTGTATACACCATCATGTATATCTGTCTCTTCCTATTTCTGCTCAGATTGAGTGACAGCCAGTACATTTCAACAATGATATACTAAAATGTCGGCATGGTCAGAGCTGAACAGCTTTCAGAAGACCTGAGCTGGTCAGAGCTAGCCCTTACATCGTACAAAGCACAGACGGGAGCCAGTCTGTTCCTTGTGAACCGGCCACAGCATCTTGAGCCTGCGACAGGCGTTAGTGACACCACCTTCTCTACGGATCCTTGAATCCAGGCTACACTGAAGTCTCCCCCTTTTTTCCCAAGCAGCTAAGCTCTCTAAGACACCGCTGCATTCAGAGACATCGCTGTATCCCCATGCGCTCCCACAGACGCTGTAACCTTGCCTTCTGTGCTCTTTGGGATGGCAGATTTGCGCACTGTCAGAGTAACCTTGGCAAAACCCTTCCTTCATGACATCCCCC
The DNA here is from genome assembly GCA_009769605.1 of Bucorvus abyssinicus. Taxonomy (NCBI): domain Eukaryota; kingdom Metazoa; phylum Chordata; class Aves; order Bucerotiformes; family Bucorvidae; genus Bucorvus; species Bucorvus abyssinicus. The sequence continues at coordinate 42,634,571 of CM020028.1, forward strand.
ACCTTGGAACTCGTCCGCTATCACTTCTTTCCTATTCAGTACTCTCTTCTTGTTCTGGTTTCTAAGATGTCCCACAATTTCTTGGTGTCTCTGTTAGCTCGGCCTATTGTTGACTTACTACCTACACACAGCAACCACATAAACCCCTCAGAGGGACACTGTAGGCCACTGGGCTGCTCAGAGGACACTTCTAATCACTTAGGATTAGTCAGAATATAGCCAACCTTTTGAGCAAGGAAAGAAGGAGAACAGACTAGGGGTTTGACTTGAGCCAGGTGATGTTTGCCCCAGAATATCTTGAGGAACTGCCTGCAGCTATTTCAGAGCCATTACCAATTATCTTTGAGAACTTGTCGAGGAAGGATGAGGCTTTTAATAAACAGCAAAGGGTGAATACAGTGCTTATCTGTAAAAATGAAGGGAAAGGAAGACCCTAGAAATGGCAGAGCACTTAGCCTAACACTTCAGTTCTTGGAAAGACACCAGAAAAAAATCCGTCAACTCCTAGGTAATCATGTCAAAAGTAAGGATGCATCAGCAGGGCTCTGGCAGTAACAAGCCACTTCAGCCCGAGTTGATTTCCTTTAAAGCAAGCAGCAAGCTTAAAATGCAGGGGAGATACGAGCAATCGTTGCGTTGTTCGGGTTTTGACACCGTCACAACTTGCTGCTTGACTGCAAGTTCCCTGGGAGGGCGGCTGCTTCCCGCTGTGCTGGCACATCCCAAACCCCTGCCGTGGATTCCAGCGGTTTACACGTTACCAATCCGCGACAGGGAAAGGAAAAGGGAGAGGGAGAAGGAAAAGGGAAAACAGGAAAAAAAGCCGATCCAGTGTAAAACAGGCAGGCCTCTGTCAAAAGCGATGGTTGTTGTTTTCAGCATTAGGGTGTTCTGAACGTTTTAGAACAGGACAGCACACTGGACAAGAATTGAACTGAAGTTTGCACTCACCTTTAAGTTGCTTTCTTTTCACGCAGTACCTAAGGCAAGGGTGGTTAGCGCTGGCATGTACTAATAGCACACGTACTGAGGGCTGGCGCGTGGAAAACGCAGCAAAGTCTGTATAAAATGAAGTCATGCCATGCAGGGACACCAGGGCCCGAGGAGGGAATTACCAGCCCTGATGGCGCAGCAGCCGGATTCTGCAGGGTCTGGTCCTGCAGGCATTAAACACACACGCTCAGCTCGACTACGAGTAACTATTGAGTTGAATAGAATTACTTACAGTAGGAGAGTACGTGCACAAGCACTCACAGATTTGTGGTTTAGCACAGAGCAGAAGGAAAAAGAGGATGAAACCAGACGTTTCCCGTACCACAGAGAAGTTTCAGTCCAGCGGATCTGCTTAGACGCATTTGCCCATGCCTGGAACTTTGCTTTCTGTAGACACCCGCTGTCAAGTCTTGCTGGCAAGCAAAGAAGGTGGAGCTCCCCTGTGTCAGAAGCACTGCTGTTCCTACCGGAGCACCGACACAACCTTTACAGTGCTTCTGGATCTAAGGGGGCGGTAAGAAGTACCCTCAAATTTGGCACTTGTAGCCTTTTCACTCACTTCATAGAAACTGAATCACATGCTTTATTTTTTTTTGATGGTGAAAACCTACAAGCCAAGAATAAAATCACACAGGCTTTTACAGGCTGTCCTCACCCTCCCCACACTGGTATTTTCCAAAATCCCAGCCAAACAAATACATATGTCCAGAGCCTTTGAAGGGCCAGCCAACATACTACAATGTCCCTCCTCTTCACCGTCTCTGTTAAAAGTCATTCAGAACTGATTTTGGTTTGCTTAATGGTTTTAAATGCTTTTTTAGGGAATAAAGCAGCTCACTGCATCCTAAAAGGTACTTAAGCCACACTACAAAAAAACCCAATTATCTGTGGAGGATTTAAAATAAGTCTGGGCTCTGTACGCTGTAATGTTTTATGATTTAATGACTGAAAGGGAGAAGAGATGATGCCATGGTCAAAGCATAGGACTGGCACTTAAGAGACGTGGCCTTTATCACCAAGCATTACAAATATGCTCTGTGATTCTGAGCACATTATTCAAATTCTTGGGTGGAATTTCCGTCAGTGGTTCACAATATCAATACCCTACCAGAGCCTTCAAGCCTGATACTTAGCGACTTTACACTCTGCATTTTGGAAACCTAGCAGATGTCCTTCTAAATACCTCATACACCACCTACCCTGTAACTGACCTTTTCAAAAGAAAGTGGGAGAAAATTAAAAAATCGGTTCAGAAATCATAGGGTTCAAGCTGTAAACTAGGGATGAAAGTAAAATCCTAAAGCTTAATTCATTAATGAAAACATCTGGCAGGAAAGTGTTTTGGACACCGTGTGTTATTTCTTACATTTTTGTCTCTGGAGTTTGCTTGCTTCAAAAAATCCTGGTCACATACCAGCCCCTGTAGGGTCAACCTAAAGACTGTGTAGTGATGGAACAACTGGAGCTGAAACAGCCCCACCAGTGAAAGTGCTTTACAGCAGAATACCTTTGACTCTGGCATGGGAAATTAATACCAACAGCCACTTTTAGGCTGATACTTCTGCACTGTATAACAGGAAGTGGTATGTACAGCTCTCACGGTACTCGCCTACCACACTGGTTCCTCTAAAGGGGAGGCACAGCAGAGCATGAAGCACGAGTCAAACAGCTCTTATCCAGGTTCACTACCCACCCTGCACAGCAAGACAGAGGGACGCAACAGGCAGGGCTGAGATGACGGCAGCAGTGCTTCAGGTGCCCCACTGCCGCCACCTCCTCCTTTGAAAGTCACAGGGCACTGGTGCAGAACTGACTGCAGGGCAGCGGCACAACAGAGGAGGAACCATCTAAGACCATGTACAGTGTAATTACAATTAATCCCTCCTGGCTTAGCCATACTCTGTTCAGACGTCCGTGACAGAAGTTCGGGTTTGCATCTACAGCTTGTGTTGCTGGGGCAGGCTGGGGTAAGCTGTACGAGCTGAAGCACAGCTTTGCTGTCGTGAACTGCGGCCACCATGGACCACTGTTCTGAACCTCAGTGGCACAGCAGACTGCGTGGCACCTTCTCTAAAGAGACAGAACCTGTGTGCGGATGAGCTGTTGTTAAGCTATCTGGTTCTCATTTCATTCTGCTTGTTCCACCTAAAGAAGTGTTAGTTATCATAGACATAGTGAATTATTTTCACCAGTGATTTTGCCAGTAGTAAATCCTGGTGCCTACAAAATGTTTTTTTGTTTTTACTTTGATGAAAACAATGCTAGAAAGTCCTCACTTTGTACTTCATTTCAAAGTTGTCTGAAAAGGAAAAGTATTTTTTTTGGAAGGGTTGATCAGTAAATACTTTTTTATTGGGATTATTCTGAACTAAACAGTGGGTTTAATTTTGATCACCCTTCTTTCTCAATGAAAAAAAAAGATAGTAAGAACAGTCCTTATGTGAAGTGACCTGTACACATCCTTACTGCGTCCTGTCGGTGCACCGTTTGGGAAGATTATACTGTCCTGTGACAACAGAACCGCTTGTATCGCAGGCTTCTTTTGAACATAGAACCTGTTTCAGCAATTTGGACTTGTAACCAGTTCATGGGTGGGAGCTTTTAAGAAAGAAGAGACCGGTAGGTCTGTTTAAGCAAGGTAGAAGGCCCGGAGTAATCCTGAGGTGCACAGCTCGCAGAAGCTGGTCTTCTCGTAAGCATAGAGATAAGGGTGTAAAAGCAGTTCCTTTATTTTCACTCCACAGGTCATTCCAGTTGGCCTCAGGCAAGTGGAAGCAGCCACATCCACACCCTATTGAGCAGCAGGGAAGTGGGTTACATCCTGCAATTCTTCAGACAGCTGCCCCAAGCTGAATTTATCCGAAAACTGTTGTTGGAGAACTGGCCTGAACATTCTGGGCAAAGTAGAGGTGGTTGTAGCCCACAGGTTCGCTGCGATTACTTCCTTCCAGCATGGCACATATTTGGTTTCTGGGCATGGGCTTCCTTTCAGTCCGTGTCGAGGCATGGGTCCAACTCAGAAAGGGAGCTCGTTTCAGCTGCCGAGATCAATACCACCCTGAGCACAGGCAGCAGGAGGAGGCAGAGGGTACCCAGCGCAGCAGAGGTTATAGTGCTGGCGGCCGGTTACCCTAGGAATGGACCGAGTGCTTTGCTAGGCAGAGGCAGCTCCAGAGCTTCGATCGGAGTAAAACACACCTGAGCGAACAGCTTTGAGCAGGACACCAAGCGCAAAGCGGCAGGGACTCGCTGCCGAGAAAGCTTCGGGTCCAGGAACGCCAGCAGAGCCAGGCAGGGCAGCCAGAAGTCCTGGAGCTGTTGGAAAGCCTCTCGGTACAGAGCAGAGGTGCCACGTGAGCAGGAACCTGAGTTAGCCTTGCAACAAAGGCAACTCATGTACGTTGCCTGCGCTTTAGTATTTGCGTGGAACGTCCGTGTGGTTTCTTCAGCGCAGCGTCACCTGCTAGTTCTGTGCTTCCAGCCACAACGGTTTCGTAAAGCTAAACGTTCTTCCTGGCGTTTGCCTTGCCCAGCGAGCAATCCTCTCACATCTTCATCTGAGCGCGTCTGGCCCAAGGAAACAGAAATAAAAAGGGGCAAGGAATGAAAGAAACGAGCGGCGAGGACTGGGGAGGGAAACTGGAAAACACAAATCTACGGATTAGAAAAGTGACCTGACAAAGAGATCGGAAGAATAGCTCCAGCTGCAAGAATCGGGAGGTGTGGTGAGTAGTTCTTATTTACTTTTGTGTACGATAAGAGGGGAACCAGAGCGAGTCAGTGGAAGGCGTTGTTATTGCTTGTGTGTAACAGCACACCGGAGAGGAGCAGCGAGGAGTTCCAGCTTCACCCGGCCCATCCATCCCTGCGAGCTCCCTTTGCTAGCACCCAGTAGTCTGGCATTTTGGCATCTCCCACATCATTTGGCAGCATGTTCATGACTCCACCATGTGCATGGAAAGAAAAGTCAAGCTCGCTGGTTTTAAATGAACTGAAGTGAATGCCAGGACATGTCAACCCTAGGCCATTTACGTGCTTATTTAAGCAAGCAAGGACTGGGTATTACAGTGCTGAGTCCTGCTTGTCCTGAGTTGAAGCCAACATGATTTCTTTGAAATCTGGAGGGGTGCCTGACACAGTCAGTCACTGCAGCTCAACAAACAGCCGGCAGCTCGTTAAACTGCAGCAAAGCAGCCACTCTGTCTCAAGAGGTCCCCGACGGCACTGCAACCCGGACTGATGGAGCCCACATGCTTCCAGCTGTGGCACAGGATTGGGAGCACTGAGTATTATACCTGATTTTAAGGGCTAAAGACATTTAAAGGGCTTGCTCAACGCCAGGCTTCATATGAGATATTTCATCACGTAATTCTACTACCATGGAGGAGCTGGGCACTTGCCTTACTAAACCTAGGCTTTCACATCTTACAGCCTGGTTTCCCAGATCTGAGTTAGCTAGATAGGATCTTGGTACCTTGTAAGAGTTGATTTTAGAGAAGAGGTGAATGGGGCAAGGTGACACAAGTACGTAAAATGTTGGTTGTTTAAAAAAAAAAAACCAACAAAAAACAGGTGAAGTGGAAACTTCCATTACCTCATAACTAAAGAACAATCCAATGTTGAAGCAAACTCCAAGATGATGTATTCAGAGCTGATAAGAATGTTGTTAGATAAAATAGAAGTATTTCTGCCAAACCCAACAGCCAGTGTCACTGAAGCTACAAGTCAGGCAAGACTCTACCAGCGCTTGCACATTTGTAAAGCAGAGTTACGGTAGCCGTTTTTCCAAAGGGGAAGGACAGCTAAAGACATGCTCCCAGGCTTAGTATTTAGCGATTGCATTGCAGCAAGGAGGAGGCTCCTTTCAGGAGCGGATTAGCTCACACATACTAATTAAAGGCACGCTGTGCCTTCCCCTACAGCATCCCATACTGACCGCTGCCAGAGAAGAGGAACTGTCATGCTCAAGCAGACCTGAAAATGCATCAACTCCCGTGACTTTGTCAAGGTGCCACAAGGACCATGGCCGGGCAGGGAAGGGGTGTGGGGAGCCAGAGACCATCCCCTCTGCAGCATCACTGGGGCAGGGACCAACAGACCCAGGCAGGGCTGAAATGGGGTCCTGGGCCACAGACAGGGTAGGGGGAGTCCCTTGGGGAGGCTGGGCAGGCTATTAGTGACCTGACAACTTACAGAAAAAAAAAAAAAAAGAAAATTATTCCCAGTTGCTAAAACTTTCTGTGACCAACTGACATGCAGTCTCCCAAATTACTCTCAAAAATAAATATTCAGCAACTTTTATGACTATTATCTGCATCTGTTCTGAGTGATGGAAGCATCAGAGTGAGAAAGGCAGACAGACTCAAATTCTGCTCCTGGTCCTGCTAATAACCTGCAGAGGGCAGGTCACCTGCCCCCAATTTTACCGTCTTTCAACGGGGCTCAATAAAACAGTCCACAGCTGTAAGCAACAGCCATTGCACATGGCCAGGAGAAATAAATAGGCACAGGATAAATTTGTGTCAGACAGTTTGGAGTCATTAAGAATTGGGGTTGGGAGGGTGATTTGGATTGTTAATATACGTTATATATTGAGGCTATTTTCTAACTAATTCCTTTCCAGGCTCCATTACTTGCTAAGAGTCCAAATGATACAATTCTGGGAAAGAGAATTGCATTCAATTCAATGCATTTATATTCTTTTAAGATTCTGTAGAATAGTTTATCTGTACCTAGTTGCCATTGTTAAGGCTCATATGACAACTGTACCTAAAACTCGACCCGTGCAAGAAGTACCTCTAACAAAGGAAGGTTAAAGGTGAAAATACAGGCAAGGTGGTTAACGTGATAGGTGGCTTTGATTTGTTTTGTTTTAAATCAGGTAACTCCACAACTTACCGCAATGATGTCCTTCCACATACCGAGCACTGTTATCTTAGGACTTCGGCAGCAAACAAAGAAGATGTCTGCTCTGCTGATATCAGAGTTGTTTCTTCAGATACATTATTTATGTATTACCATAAGTTTTACATGGGGCATAAGAGCAGATCTAGTCACTGTTTCAAGAATCTAATAAACAAACACACCTAACCATCAAACACAGTAAAAGCAGAAAAACCATTCTTGAAGCATTGCTAGCATCTGCAGCTGGTCTAGGCAATTTTTCTGAATAAAAACCTAAAAACTTTGAAATAATTTTCAAATGAAACTTGGAAAAAGACAGACATGCCACATGGGCATGAGATCGAGCAGTGTTTCTCACAGAGATATAGCATGAGGAAAAAGATTTAGATAGGAGAAGATAAACGGAAAGAGTCTAGTCCAGTTTCACTGATGTTAACAAGAGTCTTTCCATTGACTCCACAGGGCAAATACGACCGAAGACAGCAGTTAGCAAAAGGGCCTGCAAAGAGTGAGCAGTGGATGAAGGATATAAAGAATGAGGGCAGATCGGGCTGGAAATATAACAACGTCAGGGTAGCCCTGAACTTCACAAATAAAGCTGATTGCAGGGGAGGTCTGATATGTCGCAGTCGAAAAGGTGATAATTCACTTTATAGCTTTCCTTTAAATCAGCTCGTGGGCGATGTGAGACAGTGTGGAATATTACCCTCTTGGAAAGGACTAAACTCTCGTTGTCCCAAGCACCTTCAGCTCTTCATGACCTGCAATTTTGTAAGAAATACTAAAAGCAATAATCTCCATTGGAATTGTGCTATCATGGTTTTAAGAGGTTGGCTTGCATGGATATTTGGTCATTGTCTGACAGAGAGCCAGGGAGACGGGCAGAAAGCAATTAAATCTGTCTGGCCATGCTGACATTTTACAACATGTTCGCTGAGTCCTTTAATTTCTGTAAAGGTACCTTGGAATTTGAGCTGCTAAGGGGAAAGGGAGGAGAAAAAGATCAGGCCCTAGAGCTCCTTCTGTATCACGTTGGAATTTTGGTTTAAAATCAAGCTTGCTCAGTTCCCTTACATGGGTAACAGTCCTGTGTAAGGGCCCATGTCACTCACCACTCAAATGGCCAGGAGCCACCGTTTCCACAAGACACAAAAGCGACCAAAAGCTTTAAATCCTATCCCATTGTAGGAACACAATTGAATTCTCTTGCCAACATGAGGACAGAGTATACATAGTCACTGCATAGGACTGACAGTCTGCGTGGGAATTACTGAAGTCTAGCTGCAAGATTTCCATAGACAGACATTTCCTGCCACGTGAATGTTACAGTACCAAGTCAGCATCCAAAGTAATCCAAAGAACAAAAGTAAAGCCTCTAAAATAGCAAGAAGCAAAAAATTAACACACAAAGAGCACTTCATACATTCGATACAGACATTTGAAGTAGAAGATATCAAGGTCATATCCTGCAGCCTTTATTCAGGCACATCAATAGGAGGGGGTTGTTCGAGTAAAGCCTGAGGCAGTATCTGACCTTTTTCAATTTTTTTTCCCCCCCTTTGGATAAGATGGTTATGAGATACTGCCTAAGAACAGGACCATGGGACATACCAAACTCAAACACACGTTTGTAACTGAATAGGATCTGTGTTTCAAAGTATAGCCCTAAAGAAGCTCTATGAGTAGCAGTGAAAGACACCAAAGATATTTGGTTCTACAGTCTATCAATACAAAAATTATCTAATCTTGCTGTACATCAGCCATGTTTGAAGTGAACACAGCAATTCCCGTGGAAGTTTGATGGCCTCCCAACCTGTCAAATTCATTTTGTGGCAAAAAGGGAACTAATACGGGTAAACATGCACTGAAGCAACCCTGCCCACCCACCTCCCAAGAAATCTTGTCTAGTATCAAGCAAGAAGAGAGGTGTAGCGTGTGACTCCATCGGGTCAAATTCCCAGCCACCCCTCTGACCTGGAATCCTGTTGCTCAACACAAAGAGAAATACAAGATTTCCCAAGAAGTGTCACGGAAAGCAGCTCCTTCTTCCACAGTGTACGTTAAATAACGTCCTTGTGTCCCCGTACACAGAGACGTCTGAGAGGAGAGCAGCCGCTATACGTATCAACTCCCCTTCCATGTTGCCTCCCACTGTAAAGACACACAACAACTATTAGGTCTGCAGTGTTTTTCCACTGTTCTCTCCGTTTTTCATTTTTTCCATTTTGCAATGGCTATTGACTTTTACCTACAATAAAAAAAAGCATAATAAACTATAGTAAAGCCTTCGCTTTCTCTGTGCCCCGGTGGTACGCCTGTGCAGGGAAGCAGCGTGCTAGGGTGTCACAAACCAAGCTCTGGTGTTGTTATACGGCACTAACAGCATAACGCTTAGTAGCTGTTCCTCACACTCCCTGCAGCTCTCTGCTACCATTATTGATCATCACTTTGTAATAGCAATTCCCGTGTTATCGGAACAGCTCTTAAAGATGCTGTAACAGGCACCTGAGAACATTAATGTGAAATTTAAACGGTATCCCCCTTTAGGCAGGGCACAGCTACCTCATACAGAGTGTGTGATCTACACGTGTGTAACATCTCCCTCTACTGGCCAAAACCGTGGGAAGATTTTAATTCCCAAGCAGGAAGGTTTTCCCTGGAGAGAGAATCCTGAGATAAGGTCACCTCCCATCCTCTTGCTCTTACACACATTTGTAATCTCCCCCTGTAACCCTGAAGCTGACAAGGTTGGTGTGATGGAGGAGGTGATGATGAACTGAGTCACCTGAAACTCTTCCTCGGTGTTAAGTCTTCAGTGAAATGCTTTGAGGACAAGGTGAGGTTGAGCAAGAGCAATGGGACCATTCTTGGGAACCCGGGATAAAAGGGGACAGTCGCTTTGCAGAGCCTTTCATCTTGGACTCTGGAGCAACATCTGATTTAGTAATACTTAGCAATTATTTAGCAATATATTAAGTGATTTTGAAAACTAAGATTCTAAGGGTGAACCTTAAGTCTCTTCAGTAAAACCAGAGTCCAGTGGTTGAATTTGGAGATTTTACCAAGCCTCAGTTCTTTGAAGACCACTAAAGCCACAACTCAGTGTTATTGTGTGCCCCACACTAAGAGCATGTTTGTATCTAATCGCATCTGTACTCTTTTTAAATGCTCAACAGCTGACAGAATTGATGAAAAATTGTCTTGGTATGTTTTGAGAACAGAAACCCAAGCCTAGGAATACACTCCAGATGGCAACAGAAAGCTGGGGTACTCTGTCAGGACAATTTCACAACATGTAGCACCTCCATGCACCTTCAGTTTCAGGCACTGCAGAACACGCTCTCTCAAATCCTAGAGAACTAACGGCCCTTGGAGAGCAGTTAGGCTACAGCTGGGAGGGTACAATTCCCAAATATCCCAACACTAAATGGCACTAAGCTGAGATAGAGACCGTCTAAAGTTAACCTGCTCTTTTGTAAGGGGCTGTCAGAGCTGGCCATATGGATCTCCTGCAGACAAGAACAACAGAAAAGATGATCCACGCCATTAGAAACAGAGAATCCGCTTCACACCAACCCTTCCGAAATGCAGTCTACACTGTCGTTTCAGAGCTTCTTGATATCTATAGGCTACAGACACTAATATTTTCCCTGCTACAAGATTGTCAAGCTCAACAAATAATTCAAAAGCTATTTTCAATCATAATTCACACATTTGTAGATAAGGTAAATTGAAAAAAATTTAAGTTATTCATAGAAAGAGAATGATATCCTTTTCATCATTCTCCATCTTTCAAAAGTCTTTTTAATTCACCATTCCTTGCCTTTTATTAACCTTTCTTTGTTTTATAAGCTTTTTCTAAATTTCCCTTCTCTGCATCTTGCATGCAGAGTGAAACCATTCATTCAGAATTCATCACAGGAAAACAAACATAATATCCCATTCCCATATTCCCAGGAGGGAATTAACTGAAATTACCAGTTCTTAGGAAATTGGCATAGGAAAAAAAAAAAGCAGGAGAAATGACTATGGGTAAGTTGTCAGGGAAACTGCTAGCACTCTGGTAGCTCGGGAAAACAGGCTGTTTGAAACACTTTCTTCTAAGTACCCGAGAAAACTGTAGGGTGGTTAATGGGGGTAGGAGGTGCACAGAGCCTGAAAGCATTATTGCCTTTGAAAGGCTCAGTAACTCCTGGCTGCTGCGGGAGAGCTCACTGCAGAATGGGCTCTTTCTGCTTCTCAGCACAGACATACCGTTCTATGAATAGGACTTGGCTAATTCCCCCGCTGTGGAAGTCATTAGGAAGCTTTTCATTGTATAGCCTATTCTAAAGAACTCCTAAAGCCAAAAGATAAGCGTGACAATTTCTAAGGAAACTATCCAATTCTATAGTGGGCTTTTTTAAAAGTTTTTGTGCCCAGCCCTGTTACATTTCCTTTGCTGCTCAAGGGACGGCAGTTATCACAGCCAGCACTAGGCAGACTTCCGCAACAGAGCTTCACTACTTTTAGTCCTGCACGAGTCGGTGGGAGAACAGCACTTCGCCAGCTGCTGCACGCTACAGCTGTCTGAGGCACAGAGCTAAGGGCGAGCACCAGGCTGTGATTGCCAGGGCACGACTCCTCTGCTCTCTGCGAGAAACTCTTCGGACTTACCTGCTAGCTAGGAGAGACTTCAGACTGTGAAACGACCGGAACTTAGGGCACACTGGGAGCACGCTGCGCAGCTATAAGCATTGCTCCAACAGCCCTCCCTACGTACATGCACCCATACCCAGATGGAGTCTTGTTTGGCTCTGCTGCTTGCCAAAACCACACGCACAACGTATGGCTGGGAGAGCAGAAAACGACAGCTAGAGCACATTTTTGTGGTACTACTGCACTTGCAGTAGTGTTTTTGTGAGCAGAGTAATGCAGATAAAAGGAGAACAAGCAACAGGTCTCTGCCAACCCATCTTTTAAGTGTTGACCTTGCTGTGAATAGCTAACTGGTGACAGCAAGTGCATGAGCTGTGGGCCAGGGCAGGCTGTGGGAAGAGGGACAAGAAATCCCAGGCTTTAGCCCTGACCCAGGACTGCCGTGGATATGTAATAAATAAATAAAAAATCTGTCTTTATACTATATGAGGTGATGCCTCAGTCACCGGGTGGTTAAAGGTGTGGGACTCTCACGGAACATGTCAAACCTCATGTCCCTCAAGCTTAAATAGCCAGTAGCAGATTTCATGTTGTCATTGCATCCGCACGGATCAGATTCTCGAGAAGAGCCCCCTTGTTTAACAATACCTGAGACGGTACAGGTTAGTCTAACCACAACCCTTGTAAGAGGCCTGGGCAAGGCTTGAGTTTTCAGTAGGAGAACCAGCAGAGTAAAGAGGAGGAGGAGAAAAAGAAGAGGGGAGAAATAAAACAAAGAGCTAAAACCTTGCTGACAACAATAGCAGGTTAACACCAGAGTCAAAATTAAGATTTTGGGGGCTATCCCAAGTTTTTTCTTCCCACTCCCCCTCTCTCAGAAACAAGGCTAAGGCATATCAATGCAGTTACTTGGTTACAGGTTATTTAGGAACCTGATAAAGGCAAAGTTTTTTGAGCTGATTTTACCTTCTATTATGCAGGTTATAGGAAGTTTCCTTACAACTGCCTAGCTAGCTCACAGAGTATTAAAGTATTCCTCCTTCTACAGCTACTCGATTTGCCTGCTAGAACTACCAGCCCCGGAGATTCACCCAACTTGTACCTACTCATCCTCTCCAAAAGCGCTTGCCATCCCTGGCTCTGTTTCACCTTAGAGCGTGAGGATGTGCACGCACATGTACAAGGTGTGTTAAGAGGTTAAAAGGGTGAATTTGCGCGGGGAGCATCATGTAGATGTTTGGAGCCTCAGCTTGGCACAAGAAGAAAGGCCAAGACATGCCAGAATTTGCAGAGACATATTCCTCAAGTTGCTTGAATTTTCCTTGGCTCTCAGACTCCTAGCAAAGACCAGAGGACTCAAGGTCACCATGTTCATACAGACAGTTGTTAAGCACCTGAGCTCACACACATCTGAGGCTCTGGCATCAAGGGCACTTTGCCACACGCATTCCTCCCTGTACAGGGCTTCTCCCTCACTCTCCTGACAAGGAACAGCCATTACATACATCGTACAGATCATTCATTTCACTGGCTATAAACCTCTCGGGAGCAGGGCAGCCTAGCCTGCAGTTTTGCCTTCCTCTTCTGCGAGGAAAAAGTTCATTGTGGGTCCCCAGGTTAGCAAGTGCATATTGGAAATCTACTGGAGCTGAAGAGGCATGGGAAAAAGAGTAAAACCCAAGCCTGTAGCCCCAAGGGCAAGAGGAGATTGCACAGCACTGTCTGGACAGCCTGCCCACAACACCTGACTTTTCCCAGCGGTGCCTACACTCACTTTCCTTCTAAATGAACCTGCTTAAGCCACCCATGCCAAGCCCTGAAAGAAGAGCCTGGCAGACACGTGCGGAAAAGCCCCTCTTGCTTCTATGAAAATTGGTCTGTTGCAAGCAACAATCAGGAAGGATGCTCTTGCAGGGGCTGGAACTCGTATTCAGTTCAATTCACAGCTCAGCAATCGATTTCCCTACTGCGACAGAATAAGGCACTCTGTGTGCCTCAACAACCAATGCATAACAGGGAAACAGTGCAGCCTGTCTCCCAAAAGCACCTGTTACTTGTCTGCAGACTCTGAAGTTACAGACACACCGCATAATTTAGAAGGAATTTGAAATATCTGAGTTAGCGCTGAGATTGAGCTTAGAGTGGAAGATAGACACGTTAGCAGAACTTGCGTCAGTTAGCCCTGAGGAGAAGCGGGATCCGTCCTGTAGGATGCCAGCTGGGGATCCTTCTCTTCCTACCACTAAGCTCAAGACCCTTGAGAGAGGTGAGAAGCTGACAAATGTCCCTGACAGAGGGTCATAAGGCAAAATGCTGACACTTCTCTAATCTCTTGGGGAATGATCCCTCTGGCAAAATGTACGCCCTTTGTCTCCCTGGGAAGGCAGCAACTCTGTTCTGGGACTTCTCTTGAGGAGGAGGAAAATGTTGCCATACGAAGATGAGGAGAGGACAAGTAAGAAGTGGCCTCCTTGGAGAACAGAGGTGGTGCAAGTAACACAGGTCATGGTTGAGAAGAGAAACATGGCAGGTGAGACAGGGAAAGGAGAAGTACAGTATTACGGAAGGAGCATAACGTAACAGCCAAATGTGGTATAGAATAACCTTTACTAGAACAGGTATTTGGCATTGCAAAGTCCCTACAGCATCACAGACCTTGACGTGGCATAGCATCAAGCCGTGTAGACACACTAACGCCCAATACTTTCAGGCATCTCACTCCCACTACCTTTAATAGGAGTTATGCATCTAACGAAGGTTTGGGAACGGTCTACCTCCAAAACCAAATCATGCTATGCCTTAAATGTACAAGAGCTTTCAAAGTTGGTTTTGTTTTCTCTGCAGGCCCATTCCCTATCACCTACTGCACGTTCCAGCCTGCTTTAAGCACCACCCTATTCACGAGAAGTAATTTTGCAAGAAATTGAGGTGATTTCAGCATATTTCAAGGTATTAAAATCGGTTTGGTAAGTATCAAACTCTGAAGTAGATAAAAGGCATTAATCACTCCAGCAAATCCATTAGTCACTTGCACAGTGTTCACATCGTTGCTGTACCTACCACGTTCACAAAGTCAGAATGAAACATCAGCCTTCTCCCACTTGCTATGGTCAATCCAGCTGTTACTTTAATGGAATAAAAATTTCACCTCCGGTGATCTCCTCCTTTATCTTTACTAATTACTTTGGTACAAAGATTTCAAAAACGTTTTTATGCCACACTAGAAGGGTGATGGGTCATCTGGCCTGCAGAGGCATAATTACTCCCGATACATTTGTAATGCAGATAATGATTCTGGACAGCATGTTTCCACCAGCCAAAGACAAAAGCCACAAGCAAGCACCTGAATGCCAGTCTTCTGAAATAGTGATCCCTCTAGAAAGATCTAGAAAGATCAACACTGCTGCCCAAAAGCTATAAGTATGTATCTCAAGCATCATCTAATACTTTTCTCATATTATTAGTTGAAGTTGTGTATTTCAGAGTCACAGTTAGCAAAGAGCTCTGTATAAAGGATCACTAAATCAACATCGTTTTTCTCTCGGGAAAGTCAAATTCCCATCAGCTGTTCACTACTATGGAAATAGTTGTTCAATATGTATACATATTTAATGCATGGGATATCTAGATTGATAAAAAAGCCAAACAAATTCGGACGTGAATTTACATGCTTACAGTTAATTTGCAGATACAATTGGATTTATCAATCCAGTTCCACCCTATTACAGGCAATGTCCTTGGATAGTTTCCTCACATCACAAAGAAAGTTTCTAGACCTAGAAAATAAATGTATGTTCTTAAAATTCCCCATTCAAACTATCTCCAATCTTGAAATGCAAGAGGGGAAGAGGAAAAAGTTGGGGAAGAAGGGAAGGCCAAAGAAAACCACCACCGCCACCACCCGCCCCATTTTTCCTTTTTAGAGTTAGGGAGCCAAAAAAAAAAAAAAAAAAAAAAAAAAAAAAAGGCAGACTATGGAAAATAGTCAAGTCTTAGAGAAGAAAGTGTCCTGGAAGTTTAAAGTTCTTCCTAAAATCAAAATGTGAAGGGTAGAGGGATTCTGAGGAGTCCAGACAGGTATTTCTCTCGAGCCACAGTTAATGACTGTTTGCATTTCTCTTAGTCACAGTGTCCAGAAAGATCTCGCCTTAAAGAGACCACAGCAACCATCTTAAGAACAGGCTGTCTCTGCTGCAGAGACCTGCTGCTCGGTTACCACCAGCAGCGCGCGTCTTTATCTCAGCACATGTCTGTTCAGAAGTCAGACGTCGTCATCCCTGCTCTCAATGGTCCAAGGTAAGAACGGCACAAAAGCAAACTCTCCCGTAATAGCTTTGCCCTTGCCAAGTGGCTGTAAGTTTGAGGCACTTCCAGACCTCCGTCCTGGTTCAAAGTGGAAGCGGAGCTGACGAGACAAGATACCCATCATGTAGGTAGCTGTCTACCAAACACACCCAAGCCCGTTTCTTCACAGCGCTCCCATACAGCACGCAGGCAGCCTGCTGCAAAGCCCCCAAGCAGTACTTCAGCCAGCCCTCTGCCTTGGAGCCGTGTCCTTCGGGGCGTTATAACGCAGAAATTCGGTAGCAGCAGTTTGCGTTACTTCCGCATGGCCCTTGTCTGCTCATACCTGATCCTACACCACCCCTCACCAATGCTAGGACAATTGCACTGGGGCTGCACGAGTCACACCAGGACCTGACCCAGGTGACACATACCTACTTTCAGCCAGTTTTTTTTCAGACAGGCCAGTCTTCTGTTCCTACGCACAGCTCCCCCCCACCAGAGCTGCAGCAGTGCAGGTTGTAGAGGCGCGTGGAGAGGGTGGATAAAGGCACTTACACAGGAAGAGAAACGGAAAACGGGAGCTACTTAGGCCATCTCCATCGCCAACGTAACTTGGTAAGTAAGTAAGTTGTTTAAAAACCGTTCTCTAACAAAGATTTAACACATCTGGCTTCCGGTACTCTGAGCCTTTCTCCCTCTCCTCCATCAATCCTTGCTTCCTAGACATCCACAAGCCTCAGCTTATTAAGCCGTATTTTGAAGGCTTTTCTCTCACTTGCAGTGATGGTTAAGTACCCGCCCTCACGTCATCCCTCTCGAGCACGCGGAACCATCCCAGCATAACCATGCCAGGCAGGGTTGAATACTCTTAACTGGTTGGGGTGAATAATTCATGCTTTGAATACTACGTCTTGCCAGATTATTTTGGTACTTCCACTTCTGTCTCAAGCAAGAACTTGGAAACTGATGAGAATACACAGGGAAATGGGCAGCAAGCAAAAAAGTGGACAAAAATTAAAAAGAAAATGGACAAACAATAAATGTGTTTGTGCCTCAAATTAAAATGGGTTCATTTCCAGGTCTTGGCTAGCTTTAATCCTGGAAGGTGTGTTTGCCTGAACCCATCTGTCCATTGTCAGCAAACAAGAGGCAGTCAGCAAACACTTCAACAGTCTTCCCTGGGGTTATTTTGTACGTTCCAGCTTCTTAACCGCCAACCGTTCAAACCTATTTGCAATGATTTGTTTTTCTTTCTAGTTTGAAGAACGTGATGACAGTCAGAGCAAGAAAGCCAAATCACAGTTAATGCTGTGCAGCACTGCAATGATAAGAAAGCTGTGCTGAGTAAAGCTGGTCATTTCTCCACAACGTATCTATCCAGTTTTTAGACTCTACGTGCTTGTGTGGACTACTGGAACTGCAGACACTAAACCTGCAAAGTGTTCATTTAACTCTATTGACAAAATAAGCACTGAAGCTGAGTACCCTGGGATCAGACGGACCATCTTTTACAAAGAGCGTGTTCCCTAGAGAGCAACAGGGAGACCTTAGCTATCACACACGGCTTCGTAAACCACTAAGGAGACAGAACGTTGCCTGTTCACAATTAAGCCAACCACCCAGGCTTCACTGGCATAAGAATCAGCACCAACACAAAACAAGAGCAGATCCGAAACGCCTGTCCAGGCCCTCAGAAGACACCTTGACTGAACAGTTCACCCATAACTGCTTCACTGGCAGTAGTTCCCTCCGGAAAAGCAAAGTCAATTTTTTTTAATAATGTACTTGCAAAAAGGAAAAAAATTCTACCTCCTAAAAGCTCTCTTTTCTTCCCACCCACTTTGAGTGGATTTTTTCCTCTTCTTGACTCTGTCTCATTTCTAAGTCAAACTCCTAGCAGCTGCTTGTTAAAGACTTCGGTGATGATTCCGGCTGGCTGATGGCAGCTTCTTTCTTTCAAAATAATAGATGAAGAAGGACACACAATAAGAAAGATTTCTTCACAGTTTCCAACGCAGAGGATGAGTAATTCCAAAGGTATTGAGAATCTCTTCTGTTTGCAGTATTGCTCTCTTCTGCTTTATTTAGAGGATACAACAAAGAGCTAACTTAGGAGATGATAGCAGCAAAGCCGTACCACACAGGAGGATCTCCTTTGCAAGGGGAAAGGATGCAATTAACAGCTGTCACGTGTAAAAAGTAGTTGCACATTTTTCTTTTGCAATGGAGATTCCTGAATCCGTTTCAATAGTTTATCAAGATAAAACAAGGTAAACAAAACAAGGTAAAACCCAAACATCTCCGCCCCCCCACCCCGATTTATTCAAATGTTTAAACATTCTTTGAAAGATAACTTAGTTTGCTGCCGACTGACGTGCAGATGGTATATAAATAGCCACACACAGAGGCTCTGCTGACTTTAAGGCCTTGATTTAAAACTCAGAGAAGATTCCGGAAGAAACACCAAACTGCAACTTGCCACAGGTAAACTACACTCTTCTTGAAAGTCACAGTGCCTGTAGTATTCGTTCACTACAGCAGCGCTCAGAGTGACTCTCTGCGATACAAGGAAATGCACAGCTGATATAAAGTTTATATGCCAGAGATCTGGATTCACTTTTGGTGCATTGTTGAAAGCTGTTTGTCTTGCTCACATCTGCAAACACTTGACAGAACTGCTGTCTTTATGAGCTGTTACTTATTTAATCAACACCAGAGACCCAATACCATTTGCAGATAAATCAACGAGACCATCCTTGTTGTTCTGGCATGCCTTCTGTTAGCTCTTAGGAAAGAGGTTTCCATTCTTGCATGCCTAGGAATAAAAGTTCCATCAAGCCAGATCATTCACCGGTTTTGTAATGTCCCTTCACTTGACCTCCGTTGCCTCATGTAACAAGCAACCTGATGAGTCGTCTTCGGTAAAGAACGCGTCTTGGTGTGCCGTTCATGTAACCATTGAACAGAAAAGGGTTAGCTGTCTTGGTCCAATCCACGCAAAAGGCGCGCTGTGGTAACTAACGGAACTCCAGGATCCACATCACATTAAAATTCTCACCTTCTAACACACAGCAGGCATATAGTGCAGGCAGCAGACAAGTAGGCAGCGGACAACTCACGTGAACAGATTGGGCCTGATCATCTTTAGGCCAGTGTTGCAATGAGGAGAGTGCAAGCAAGAACTATTTTTACAATTACATCGCTTAGATGCTGCTTTATGATCCAGCTTCTGAAGGACATTTACAAGAATATTCTCCTTCAAGATAGGCTGCGTGGGGATTATTTTACACTAGCCTACAACATCCAAAATCTTGAATTAAGGTAAGATCTAAAAGTAGAATTAAAATGGATTGAGTGACTTCAAGTAAGTCTCTGATGAGCATTTATTCACATTGCAAAACTGCTGCTGAGAGAAGGTTGACTCTAGCTTTTGATGTGGCCATAATAGAGAGACTGCTCTGATCTGAGTTTTAATTATACTTAATATCATCTGAAAGAGATTCTCTGATGGAACTAATCCTTTCACACCTCGATGCATATATTCTTCCTTAACCAACCTGAGATGTTTTGTAGATTAGACTATTAACTAGTACTCTGGTCCAGACCTGCACCATAAACCTGTGAGACAACGCTTTCAATTAAGACAGCCTGAAATGACCTGTTTTTCAATATCCATGATCTGATACCCCTATTTGGTGTAAAAATTAGGTGGCATATCAGAATCTAAATTATACCTCAGGACAAACCCTGGAATTACACAGCCTTGCCTTTTTCCCAGACCTCTTGACCTCATTTTCCTAAATCCAGCCTGACCAAGGATTTCTCTGGTTATTAAACTGTTAACTTTTCACAGATTTTTGTACTAGCAGCATGAAACTACTGAAAAATCTGTCAGGAGAAAAGTAGAGGCTACCAGAGGTAGGGAGGCAGTGGCAAGAATTGGAAATAAGAACCAGAAAGGAACTGGATTGAGTTTTAGGACTGACAAGAAAGATTCGTCCCTTCCGAAGGCTTTCAGATTGCTTTGTAGTTGAGAAGAAATAATTTCCTCATTCCCCATCCCAACCTAATTTACACTGCAGGTCTTTCCCCAAAAAAACTTGCAGTTATAGTAACTGCAGAAATAAATAGAATGGTAGCAGATACCACCGTGTGTCACTCTACAGCAATACACAGACACCAGTTTGTTGCAGTAACTTAAAAAATGCAGTCACACCCATGGAGACCTGGCCATCCAACACCCCATTCAGAGAAAATAATTTCTTATTTTGTTCTTCTAAAAACCTTCATGAATGCTTCTTTTCTTTGCTAGTTTTACCTCCATTTTTCCACTCTTCCAGATCCTTCATACACACCAGTATGTAACGATATGGCTTAGCCTCAGATAGCCTCCGAGGCACTGCAACCGGAACCGTTAACTGTTCGAAACATGATCTCATTCTGCTTTTTTCTTATTGCTTAACCAGTTGCTCATCTCACGCTCTCTCCCACGTTAAATGAAAAAAGCCTCTTGTGAGGAGCTTTGTCACAGGCTTTTTGAAACATAATCTCTAAATAAAAAGTTGCTGCAAAGATGTAGACTACACTAAAAATAAACAGAAAAGGGATCAGAGGACCAGCTGCCTGGGCACGACTCATTTGCTGCCACACATGTAAGCTACGCCTCAAGAAAGGCATAAGGACAGAGATCAAGAAGTCTTTGATAAAGTGGGGACTGTAATTTAATGATTGGTACCAAGTGAAAAACAGCTTCCCCACTCTGAGAAGGAATTGTTCATGCGAATCGCATGCTGGCTCCCAGCAGACCCTCCTTGTCTAAGTCATTAAGACTCTCCCTCCTACCACTGTTAGTCATGCTGAGTATTAATATTATTCATTATTACTCATAGTTCCCTCTTTGAATAATCTCGTTAATTTCAGTGAGACATTTGCAGTAGGAGGTAGTAGATAATCTATGCATTTATAGATATATATGCATGGCTAATTAAAGGCCATCAAATGAGAACACTGAGTTTCCCTTGCTGACTAAGCTGATCCCTAAAACGCGGGACCCAGAACTGAAAGAATTTGTGGCTGCTGCTGGAGACGTGCTAAGTCAAGTTTTCAAAAGGACCCGTGGCAGAATCAGTCTTCACACCACCTTTCATGAGGATACTACGAAGTTATTCCAGCCTTTCACCTACAGGCTCTACTGTGTAAAAGGAGCTTGGAAAGGGGCAGCTGCCTGTCCCTCAGTACTCCCAAACAGCATGCTAGTCACAAGTTAGCAAGCAGATTCAGAAAAAAAACCCACGCAGCTTGATATCTCGCAGACCACTCTTCCATTCATTCTTGCTCTTTTGTGGACCCCACTGACCTCCAGAACATTTCTTCTCTGCAGATCTTCCTTCTTCCAAAACCAGCAGAAGAGCAAGCCAGTTAACCATTCATTATAAGATCAAACCACACTTTATCCCCTCTGTAGGCATCCTGCGATAGGATCATCTGGGGGAGAAGGGCAGACTCTTCTTAAAGAAGGTACCCATGAGAGGACCTCAAATCAACCAGGTCATAAATAAATTCAGTGTCGTTGCTTTCATATTTTTTAAAAAGAGAGTTACTTTTCAAGGTGATTTCAGTACATTTCCAAACTTCATGTATTACAACACGAGGGGCTTTAAACTAGACAGGGCTTTGAACTAGACTTGAAGGGGGAGGGGATAATAACAGGCTTGCATGTGACAAGCTGTGGGATGACACCTCATGGTTAGCAGGATGGAGTGCTAGCGAGGACCCTCAGCCTGTTGCTCTGAGGCAGGCTGGGGGCACTGCAGCACAGTTGAAGTCCTATGGAGATGAGCCGGGGGCTCCTGAGGTAGTAGGAGCCAACTGGGAAACACTGGGGAAATATCTCAAAGGGATTAAAGGGAGATCCTCCAAGAAGGTGACATAGTTGATGGCCCAGCTGAAGTGCCTCTACACCAACGCACCCAGCATGGGCAACAAAGAGGAGGAGCTGGAAGCTACCATGCTGCTGGAGAGCTACGACCTGATTGCCATTAGCGAAACTTGGTGGGACAAATCCCATGACAGGAGTGCGGCTATTGATGGGTACAGACTGTTCAGAAGGTACAGGTGAAGAAGGAGGGGCAGAGGCATTTCTTTCCATGTCAAGAAATGGATAAGAGTGTGACCAGCTGTCCCTGAAGGATGGCCACAAGCAGGTTGAAAGCTTGTGGGTAAAAGAGTCAGAGGCAATAAAGGGAACCTTGTGGTTGGTGTCTACTACAGGCCACGAGATCAAGGAGAGCCTATTGATGAAGCCTTCTTACTCCAGCTGCAGGAGGCATCACAGTCACAGGCTTTCGTCCTGCTGGAGGACTTCAGCCACCTGACATCTGCTGGAAAAGTAGTACAGCGAGTTGTAGGCAATCCAGGAGACTCCTGGAATGCATCGAGGAGAACTTCTTAAGCCAGGTGATAGACAGACCCACCAGAGGGGATGCGGTACTGGACGTGACAATCACCAATGCAAGTGAGCTCATCAGTGATGTCAAGACTGGAGGCAGCCTGGGCTGCAGTGATCACGCACTGATGGAGTTCACAGTTCTGAGGGATATGGGTCAGGTGAAGAGTTAATTCAGGATGCTGAATTTCAGGAAAGCAAACTTCCAGCTCTTCAAGGAGTTAGTCAATAGGAGCCCCTGGGAAACAGCTCTCAGGGACAAGGGAGCAGAGCAGAGCGGGCAGATCTTCAAGGATGCTTTCCACAGAGCAAAAGAGCTGTCAAACACCAAGTGTAAGAAATCAGGGCAAGGAAGGCAAGAGACCAGCATGGCTGAATCAAGATCTGCTGGTCAAACTAAAGGGCAAGAACGAACTGCACAGGCAGTGGAAGCAGGGACAGATATCCCGGGAAGAGTATAGGGGCACTGCCCAGTTGTGTTCGGATGAGGTCAGGAAGGCCAAGGCATGTCTGGAGCTGAACTTGGCAAGGGATGCAAAAAATAATAACAGCTTCATGTCCAGATGGATATTGGTGACAAGCGGTGTCCCTCAGCGGGGCTCTCCTGGGACCAGTGCTGTTTAATATCTTCATCAATTACACAGACAGTGGGATCAAGGGCACCCTCAGCAAGTCTGCAGATGACACCAAGCTGAGTGGTGCAGTTGACACACCCGAGGGACGGGATGCCATCCAGAGGGACCTGGACAAGCTGGAGAAGTGGGGCCATGTGAACCTCATGAGGTTCAACGAGGCCAAGTGCAAGGTCCTGCACATGGGTCGGGGCAATCCCTGGTATCAGTACAGGCTGGGGGATGAAGGGATTGAGAGCAGCCCTGCAGAGAAGGACCTGGGGCTTCTGGTGGATGAGAAGCTGGCCATGAGCTGACAATGTGTGGTCACAGCCCAGAAAGCCAACCATATCCTGGCCTGCATCAAAAGAAGCGTGGCCAGCAGGTCGAGGGAGGTGATCCTGCCGCTCTGCTCTGGTGAGACCCCACCTGGAGCACTGTGTCCAGCTCTGGAGTCCTCAGCACAAGAAAGACATGAACCTGTTGGAGCAGGTCCAGGGAAGGGCCACAAAAATGATCAGAGGACAGGCTGAGAGAGTTGAGGTTGTTCAGCCTGGAGAAGAGAAGGCTCTGGGGAGAGCTTATTGCAGCTTGTCAGTATTTAAAGGGGGGCTGATAAGAAAGATGAGGACAGTCATTTTAGCAGGGCCTGTTGTGACAGGACAAGGGGTAACAGTTTTAAACTAGAAGAGGGGAGATTTAATCTAGATCTAAGGAAAGTTTTTTTACAATGAGGGTGGTGAGACACTGGCCCAGGTTGTCCAGAGAGGTGGTAGAAGCCCCATCCCTGGAAACATGCATGGTCAGGTTGGACGAGGCCCTTGAGCAACCTGATCTAGCTGAAGATGTCCCTGCTCCCTGCAGGGGAGGATTGGACTAAATGACCTTTGAAGGTCCCTTCCAACTCAAAATGTTCTGTGATTAATTCTTTGATTATATTTTTTAAAAGGAAATTTCTTGCAATAACTTTCTACAGAAATATATTGGGACAGCAGTGCTACAGGCAGCAGGAGACCGGAGGGATATGCTGTCTGAAAACATGGCAGTGAGTCAGAAAAGCATGACTGATGTCTGCTCCCTGAACATTGCCTTCAAATGTTTAAAGGAGTCCCTGCTATGGGTCAGAATTATAACTTTTTGCTCTGTCCCTATGCCTTTCCCTCACTTCCCTCCCCCAAGCAAAGATTACTAGCACGGCTACAGAGTCATCACCCACCCGGTTTTCTCACCGTTACCCACCTCATCCCTGTGAAACCCAGCTGGATCAGGCAATGCCTGGGAAGCCGGGCTCCTAGCCCCATCAGGGAAGGCTGATAGCAAGCTGGAGGAAGCAAGGCGGGACACTTTCTAAATACTCCCAGCCACAGGAAAAATTGTACTCCGTTGCTCACAGCCTATGCGACCCTGTCTGCTCTCCTGGCCTGGACAAGGAACTGGAAAACAAGGATAGGGTCAGACCGTGCTGTTTCCCGCTTTGAGAAGCAGACCCTGTCTTACCCCGGCTCTCTGGAGCATGCCTTGAGTGATACTCCCGTGCTATTGAATTTGCTCGGTCTCGTGCGCTGGACACACGGGCTCACGAGTGGTTCCCACTATGTTTGTCAGAAGCCAGGGTTAAACTTCACACCCAAGCCACAGGTGAGCTTAGCGGATCACAGAGGCGGAGAGGCCACAGCTCTTTTGCCACCGGATCCCACCTACTGAGTTCCCGTGATCAACAAAGTCCCACTACTGGATGCGCTTGATCGTTGGCCCCTCTTCTACTAGCACAACCCCCCGCACCGGAAACCTTCCCCCACCGCAAGCCTCACGGTGGCATTTAGGAATAAATCAGGAGGCGGCACTCTGGATGGTACAATGCTGCCTTCTTCCTCAAATTGTAAACATAAACCATCCCCTGCAGCTGGGGAAAACTTTAGTCACACAAACTCTTAAGAAATAGCAGCCTATGTGCTTCCTTCAGAACTGTTTTTTTGCTCCTCTGGAGACACGTACTGAGACCGGGGAAGGAAACGTTTATCTCCTCCACGGTGGAGCCAGGCTAGAGGCAGGCACCATCTTATCCAAAACAATGAGTAAAGTCATCCTGCCATTGACTGAGCTTTCAAACGCTTCCTTGCTGTCAGATAGGCTTCTCCTTAACACATAAGGAGGGGTGGAGTTCTTCTCAGGCCGGTAAATATTATCAGAGGTACGTTAACCATATTGATTGCTAAGGTGTGTTTCTAGACGGGGACCAATGCCAACAGGGATTGCAGCTGCACACAAACCCTCCACCTCCTCCTGCCAAGAGCTCAGTCGTAACCTCGTAGAGATTGATCAATGCTGACATAGTTAAGCTTAAAAAAAATATATATAATAGGCTCCAGGGCATTTGCAAATCACTAAGCGTAAGAACCAGAGTCTATTGGACAAAAGCAGGAATTTCCACACCTGTGAATCTCAGGCCTTCATTATTATTATTGGTTTTAAGAATTCTGTAGATTCAGTCGTATGACTCCAGTCATCTCAGTCAGAAAATTCTGAATTAATTACTTCTCTGTTTGAGTAAATAGAGGCAGCAGTTGTTTGCTTGTCACATAAAAATGTAGTGGAGAAATTTTAGGTCACATCTGTCTCCCAAGTCATAAATCATTGCACAAGTACCAAGGAGTATTAGGACTTACATTTTAAAAAAAAAAAAAAAAAAAAAAAAAAAAGACTCATCATATAATCTGTCTTCTACCAATACGGTTGTGGCAATTCTCATGGATATAATAAAATGACCCGTTGCAATCTTTTAAGAAACATGTGTCGTCAGGGGTCCAATGAACAAGTACTTTTTAATGGGAAAATATAAAAACCACCAAACCCAGTTGAAAACTATCTCAATTTTGATCACGTGAAATGCTGGGTCAGTCCTATTCCCAGTTACAGGTAAGCAAACGGCAAAGCTTCCATTGACTTCAGCGGGAGAAGGGTAGGACCTTGAGGCGATGGATTTTAAGTTACTGATATTCACAGGAATTTCCCTGTGAGCACAAATGTCATACAGTAACCCCCGGGCAAGAATAAAATGGTGACATTATTACTAGTGCAGAATAATGGCTCCTGATCTTTGCACTGTGCCCTACAGTGCAAATGTCACTACATTTACTAAGATATTTATTTTCCTTTGTGTTTGAGGGTATGGATCACAGCAGGAAATATTTTTATTTTTACGGTGACCTTTGAAAAGCTTGAGCAGCTAGATTATGTTGTGGTAATGGGACAACCCAAAGGTCATGAAACATTATTCTGCCCTACTAACTATTAGAAGTGTGATGGGACTTAGGAAAGGTATCTGTCCCCAGGGCCAGTTTTTCTCGTCTTCCACCTCTGGAGGCCCGGATTCGACATTGGCCACGCCAGTTATGCGCTGGGGGCTGTTAAGAGCCCTTGTTAACGTTTCGCCAGTTAACTGAAGGCTACGCTTCCTGACTGGATGAAGTTCGCCCTCTCTCTGGGTACTACTGAATCGTCCAGACTCTAAACTTAATAACCATGTTTAGACGGCGCCGGGGAGAGGGGGGAGAGCTGATTTCAAAGGCACAGGAAAATGCTGCCATCTCCTTCAGATCAGACAATGTGAAACCACAAAACCGGCGTGAAGGGGAGGAAGAGGCGCTATCCTGGGTGACATTTGTCGAGTAAAAGCTGCTAGCACTGCAGTGCACGCCTCGGTGGCAGTAGGCTATACTCGGGGTATTTCACAGCGATTGTCAGAACATTAGGCTACAGTGATGGGTGCAGTACTGTTGTGTTGGTCCATGCTTTTCAAAGTTACACGAATCTAAAACATAGCGCACGAAAAGCGATACAAGTTTTTTCACGAGCATTAGCGTGCATTTGTATAGCAGGTAGTAAATCGGACAGCAACACCGGCTAAATGGGTACAAATACCCGCAAGATATGCGTATCTTCATCACAGTGTCCCTTAGGGGCACAGGATGAAAAGTGACAACTGAAAAGAAAGTAAAATCCAAGGCTCGGAACCACACGGGAGACAAAACGAGCAGTGATGAGGCACTAAGGAAGCAGAAGCAAACGCTGGTGCCTCCGCTGATGAGATCAAAGTCTCCTGTCGATTAGCACAGAAGCGACGCGAGGTGAAGGAGTTGCAGCGAAAAGAACAGGATTCCTGGAGAAAACACATGAATCAGAAAAGCATTTGCTGCCTTTGCTTCAGAACCTCCTGTCCTGGCACTGCCACAACACGCCGCTTTGAAACCAAAAGGGCGTGGAGAAGAATTACACAAACCTGGGCAGGTGGTTCACCCTGCTGGGACTTGTTCCCATGACGTAACCGCCTGGTTTTCTCCCTCAGTGTTTTGTATGCCAGGATTATAATTTTTTTACCATTTTTAGCCTCCAGGCCTTAATTACATTTGCGTTTTGCTGGTACAACAGTATTTTGTTCTACCTAACAGGACACCCCCTCTTCACGTCTCTGCAACAGTAAGTGCATCACTGACGCTGCAAACATCTTAGATTTTCCAACTCGACAGAAACGGGGAAGAAATGCCCTGGGAGAAATGAGCCAACGGCAATTCCACAACAATGTTAGAAAACAAGAGGAATGTGTTTGGGGGCTACATTTTTAGAATCCCTCAAGGTTACCAATAAGATTCCATCTTTTGTTGTTGTTCTAAAAGAATTTAATAAATCCGATGTAATTTTCAAGGAAAATCACCGCAGAATAAGGCTCTATTTTTTTTTTTTTTCTGAGTAGGATTGAAGGCGACTGGCGCACTGCTCGTTGCGTTCTCCCAAGTTGAGCCAACAGGTTCTGTGACACCAACCTGCCCTCTGCTGGAAGTATAAGAACATGGTAAATACAAGAGGGACTCCCTAGACACGTTTGATACTTTCTGTACCCAAACAGCACTGGTTTACATTATATGTTCCCTTCCTTTGAGTGACAGTGAACTAATTTTTCAAGCTCCAAATAGTCCATTTTAATCAGTGCTACAGAAGAGTGTCCAAACACCGAACATTCCCGACCCTACGGAGACCTAAGGCTATGCAAGAAAGCGTATGCCGATACAGTCAGGCGTCTGCAGGAAGCCCTGAGCTTATAAAAATAGCAGTGTCTTTCTTTCCTCGTGAAATTCCCCACTAGCTGCACATCTGCACCACACCTCTGGAAATACTCATCTTCCTCTAATATTTTTACAGCTCCAGCCTGTGTCCGGTATGCACACACACGGAGATCAATGCATGTTAAATAGGCCCTTCAGCCTGATATGAAGCCATAATTTTTCATCTAAATAGAAAAACCTTGCTAAAACTCAGTTTCCTAACAAATAAAGGACCACCTAGGCCAAGGGAATGCGACCGGTGTCTGCTCCCTGACCTACTGCAATCAAGCAAAGCTGCAGATGTCGGGCCTTTTGTAAAGACGTGGTTTGTGGGTACCGTTCACCTATTGCAGAAGAAAAGCCCTACTGCCAGCAGCCACCCGCTCTCGGCTTAGAGCTAATTCGTGGCTTGTTCTTAAATCCTCTGGTTATTTACCTCTGGGTATCACAGCTTGTCCGCCCTGGGCATGTTGCTAATAGCAGCTATTAAACCGCATGAGCTCGAACGAGATTCGTGCCAAGAGATGAGCTCCAGGCCCGCTTACATGGCAGCCTCTGCTTTCTCGTGGACTTCATGCCAGTAAATAGTTGCACCCAGGCACTCCTGCACAAGCACAGGGCTAGTTTAAAGGCTGTAGCCACAATCACTGCACAAGTTCCAGAAGCTGCAAAACTGCGTTCAGCCGCATTTGGAGATGACTTTCCTGTAAACGCGATCCCCCAACATGGTACTCCAGTGGGTTGGGTCTTGAAACATCAATGGATCTAAGGCAATTAAACGTGCTTTTAGCCACCTCCGTTGTCTCACAGGACACATATATTCAGACCCTACAACTTTCTGGGGACTGATAGCTCTCCTCTGTGAGCAGTACCTGCAGCTGTGCCATTATTTAGCCATAGTTTTACATCAGCTGGCAAAAGCCTTCTTCGTAGGCAAAGGTGTCCACTCACTCCTTGCCAGGGCTGAGGTCCTCTGGAGCCGACTGCTCTATGAGTTGCCTTCTCACAGAGTTGCAAGGTGCTCAGAGCGAACGCTTAGTCCACGGCATCCCTGGCAGCTAGGTAGAAGTATGGAGCCACTGCCTTGCTGGGAGCAAGAGATTTTCTGTGGTTTTCTCCTTTGTGGGACAGGAGTTCCTGGATCCTGCTGAGCTCCTTGCTATTCCAACTGGAGCCAGCATCCATTATGAAGAGCAAAACGGACAACCTGTCTGATCCCTTCGCTTTTGTGAAAAGCAAAGGCTTCCAGCTGCTGCACTCAGCTGTGCTCTGATTTCAACAGCAGCCACAAATCAATGTGTCCATGTTGGTACTGATGATCCTATATTTGAAGTATGAAAACTTCTCAGATCACCTGCCAAGTGGCAAATACCTTCAAAATTATGAAACCTCTGAAAAATCCTTATAAGTTTACAACCACATGCTTGGATGAAAAGGCTGCAGCTGGAAATATGTGGAAGCTCCTCATTCATCTGCCAAAAAAAAAAAAAAAAATTATTTATTGCCAATGTATCACCAATGTATTGGTGATGCACTCTGGAGGAAGGTGTTGCAGCCTAAGGAGAATCTCAGGAGAATCAGAGCTCAAGTCACCCCTTACACATTTGCACTGCACAAATAAGTAAGCCTGGTCTTCAGCAGGCCGAGGCTATGCCAGTATCTTGTGTTTACACAATCAGAGTACTTGAGGTGGAAGAAATATGATCCGGTAAGCACGGAATGTAACATATACTTTTTACATTTTCATGTTGCTGAGCAGAGCTGGCATTTAATTGATGAGAAAAGACTAACTTAAGGCAGATTTGTGATGCTTAAGGTAATTATTAACTAGGTTAATGTCTTGCATTTGCTAGTAAGCAAAGCCTCTCTTTATTAAACCACAGTAAAGCAGTGAATGCACTAGTTTTACCGTGCACTCACTTCCTTTCTGCCACAGAGCCCTGAACTATGAGAATTGTCTGCTTCAGTACGTGAGAGGACGTGGTGCTTCCACAACTCCAGCTGAATCTCACATTGCCCTAGCTTAAAGACTGGTGATGGTATTTGCCGGTGCAAG
Source organism: Bucorvus abyssinicus (assembly GCA_009769605.1). Taxonomy (NCBI): domain Eukaryota; kingdom Metazoa; phylum Chordata; class Aves; order Bucerotiformes; family Bucorvidae; genus Bucorvus; species Bucorvus abyssinicus. Next base: position 42,664,604 of record CM020028.1, read on the forward strand.
CCTAGTGCCCAGCAAAGAGATCACAATGGGACACACCAACGGGACGGGAAGACAGGTGCAGGATGACAGCATTTTAATAGCTAAATTCTGCTCCCAGTTACTTTCACACAAGTCCTCTGGCACACTGTGTCTACTTTCTAGTCAGGATGCCATCCTTTCCCTCCTTCCCTGTTTCTCTGCTCCTTTCTGTGCAGCTCAGCTGGGTTTGCGTTTCACCTCACCAGCTCTCCCCTCGTTTTTGTACCTCTCTTTCCAGCCTCTCCTTTGTGAACTCTCAGTCAAATGAAGTTAGGGTGGAATTCTCACAGTATAGTACATCAAGATCAAATGTTTAGAATAGAATGGTTAAAATGAGGCAAAAATGAGTTTCTGAATCTGCACACTAATCAGAGAAAAACAGGAAAAAACCAAGCAAACAAAACAAGTCTGCTTTTCCACTGACCGCAGAGACACTGCGTGTTTCTCCTACACACAGATTTCAACTGAAGTCAAAGTATGTAACACTCGGGAAAAACCGCGCTAAGTCCTTCTCTTTCTAGGTTCATACAGTTCAATGGCCTGTATTGAGGAACCAGGTTTGGAGTTTTCTTTTTATAATGACACTCTGGCTTGCACACTTCAAGTCTCGGTAATACAATGACAATTTTCTTTTAGTTGTCACTTACACTCCCTCCAGTTTTGTCATGAACTATACCTTCAAAAGGATAGTTGTAATTTTAGAATGATCAGAAGGCATTTGATCAAATGAGTGGGACACATCCCTTTAATTTTCTATGTCATGGTTAAACTTATTTGCACAGGCAGGTATTTTTCTTGGTTTACAGTAATCTTGAAACACTGTGGTCACAGCGGATTTTTTCCTTTGCCATTTTCAAATGACAACGTGTCAAAACCCTCCTGGGTCTGTCCTGCTCCCTGAGTTCTGATCACTGTGCCCTTGAAGTATTCTTCTTTTTCTCCAATCAAGACATATTAATTCAATCTCACTAATTTTAGAGGCAAATGAAGTGCAGCTGACAAGTTTGGGGTTGGGGAGAGGAGGAAACTTCTGTAAAGACAGAAGTCTTCCTGCAAAAGAATAACCAGGCTGGGTTACTTATTTTTCCTACACTATTGAAGCTCCACAGCACAGCAAGGACTTTACCTCTGAGTGTGGAGACAGCACCTAGCACCACCAGGAGCTCCTCTCCATAGCAGGTCCTGTGCGCATCATCACAACAGGAACAGTAATTGTTCAATGTCCGTCTAATTCCAAAATACTGGCAGAACACAGACCACATTGTAAGCTGTAAAAGCCCGAAGGCTGTCCTTATATTTGCATCATTTCAGCGAACCAAACAAACTGCTAAAACTCGGCTGAAAAAGGCCACAGCAGGAAGAGGAGTCTGCCTTCAGTGTCCTCCCTTGTCCGGCAGCCAGGTGTCTTGGAGAGACCTTTTCCACCAGCCCCTGCTTACCAGCGCCCACTCGCACAAGAGGGCACTGTAGCCACACAATGGGAGCAGAGTGCCTCAGCCCAGCAAGCTGTTCGTCTGCAGTAACAGACCCTAAAAAACTCTTCCCCTGAGTTAAGAGCTCTTGTCTTCTCCTCCGGGCTGGCAGCAAACACAGCAGTACGTGCTGATGTGCGGCGCTGGTACACCTTGCACAGACGGGTTGCTCTGGGGTAAAATATACCACACAGAGTTTATCCCGGTCCCAAACTTGCCTAAATTTGACAGTTATGGTTTACCTGCATGGCCAGTGGGTTGAATTCAGGGAAACTATTATAAGCAATTTTTTTTTTTTTAAGTTAAATTCCAGTTCACACTGTTGAAAGGAAAAACCTTGTGTGCTTGTAATAATGTGAACATTTAGATAGACCAAGGATGAGGAAAAGGCTGAGGTACTGAATGACTTCTCTGTCTCAGTCTTTAATAGTAAGAGCAGTTGTTCTCTGAGTGCCCAGCCCCTTGAGCTGGAAGACAGAGACGGGGAGCGGAACGAAGCCCCCATAGTCCATGAGGAAATGGTCAGTGACGCACTGCACCACTTAGACATGCACATGTCTATGGGGCCAGATGGGATCCACCCAAGGATACTGAGGGAGCTGGTGGAAGTACTCACCAAGCCACTTTCCATCATTTATCAGCAGTCCTGGCTGACCAGGGAGGTCCCAGTTCACTGGAGGTCAGCAAATGTGATGCCCATTTACAAGAAGGGCTGGAAGGAGGATCTGGGGAACTACAGTCCTGTCAGTGTGACCTCGGTGCCAGGGAAGGTCATGGACCAGATCACCTTGAGTGCCATCATGCAACACATAGAGGACAACCAGGTGATCAGGCCCAGTCAGCAGGGGTTTATGAAAGGCGGGTCCTGCTTGACTGACCTGATCCCCTTCTATGACAAGGTGATCTCCTCAGTGGATGGGGGAAAGGCTGTGGATGTTGTCTACCTAGGCTTTAGGAAAGCCTTTGACACTGTTTTCCACTTGGCAGTGTTAGGTTAACGGCTGAGCTTGATGATCTTAAATGTCTTTTCCAACCAAAACTGTTCTGTGATTATACTGGCAAACAGAAAGCCCCTAGATACTCCCAGGACAACTGGAAGAGAGCTCACGGCAGTTGGAGATGAAGGGTATTAGAAACTTACTAGGATGTCTGTCAGCTTGTGAATCTTCAAGCGCGTTTATGCTTCCAAGTAAATGGCCTGTCTTCAGGATCACAGCACTCACAATTCCCACTAATTCAGATATGAGTAATAAGCACAATATATGCCAAAATATCAGGCTACCACTAATAAAAGACACGTGTCCAAGTTACCTAACTTTAGGCTCCCCACTTATTATATTCAATGGCATTTACAACAAATGAATGACAAGTAGCAAAAAAGGAGAAATGCTCAGGTCCTAGCTCAGTACCTGAGGTTTGCAGCTCTAGAAACAAAGTAAGAGAAGTCTGTTACATACAATTATATTTATATTCTGATCCAACTCAGTCATTGGGTGGACATGAAGGCTATTTAGCAAGAAGAAGTTTAGAATGGGAAAAATTAGAAGGTAAAAATCGTATTTAAAATCAACCACAGAGGAAGCCATTCCTGGTAAACTAAATAATAAAAGAATAAGCAAATCCCACTTGCACTCTATGATTAATAGGAGTGGTTTGAAAATAATAAATAATAAATCTTGACAATATGGCTTCAGATTTACAGTGGGGGAAACGGCAACCAAACCGTTGCAACACTGGACTGCAGAATTTAAGCAGTTCCTATGGGGAATGAGGTTCACTCGTTAACGAAGGGTTAAACCACATCAATGAAGCGTTAAGCATTCCAGTCCAGAACTAGCTCCAGAAAACCTTAAAGCTGATTGCTGGAAGCTGTCAGGAGAACTATCCCTCTGTGACACATCTTACTCTTATACTCTGCTATCAGCTGCTCTGGAGACACCACGCTGGACAAGGCAGGCTCCTGGCCTAATGCCATTTAACCCCCATGTTCCTGTGGTCTACCTGGGCGGAGAGGAACCCCTACCACACCGATCCTGAGAGGTGCTGTGGCAAGGCAGGCCAGCCTTCAGCCCACCTCCCCACCACCTGCGTATAAATGCTGACACATCTGAAGCACAAAACTTCCAAGTATTTCCCTGCTCTTCACACCTTCCTTTTATCTCCTTGTCTTTCCCTGATGCCCTTTTTCCAACCCCTATACTACCGAAAAAATTAACAAAACCAGCAGCCTGGCTCAGGTAGGGTTTTTTAATGCAGTCTTCTCCTAGAAGACTCAGATTTAAAAGGCAGCTAAAAACCTATTACTTCAGTGGCTGATACTGATTAAAACTTACCAGGTTTCAGAACATCTAATAAATTCATATGCTGAACTTGCTTTTCTATAATAGCAAGATTATTAGCAAGCCACCAAGTCTTATTACAAGCCACCACCTCTCTCTTACTGGTTTGGTTTTTTTTTCCTTCACTTTTACATTTTTGTCTTCTGTTGTTGTAAAGAAGATTTGGACTACAAGAAGCACGGTGAGTGTTCCAGCACACTTCATCTAATACTAGGACATGTGATGGCATCTTTACGCCATGTTAAAAAAAAAAAAAAACCAAAGAAAACAACTACAAAACTGCCAAAATTTGGAAAAAAATTTCTTTTAAAATTCCTCTCTGTAGCTAATAAAAGAGAAATAGGGGATACTGGTGAAATTAAAACATTCTTGATATTACAAACATTCTTCAAAAGGTGACCGTTATTTGCCACAGTCTTTGACAAACCAGTATCTCTGTTCTCAGAACGCCACATAATGGTCAATAGCTTGCTACTGTATGACGACAGTGTCTCGTAAACGCCGTGAGCTCTCAGAGCCATTTATTCTAATGAAAAATAACACAGACGATTACACCAAATCAGATGAGAATCTTTCAGATTCACAGAGGCACAGCTGAAACCTTTATCTGGTGATCCACCTTTAGATTTCCTAGAATTTACCGCCCATCTTCCTTATGCTCGGACGCAGCCATAAATTCCCCTTGCTTCCACAATAATTGCCGTTTGTGAATGGAAAAGCACCTTGCTGAACTCAGTGCTGGCACTGAAGAGCAGAAGCCTTCCCTAGCTCCGAGCTGCTGCAAACAATACGTGTAAGGTCTGTCTGTGTACAGCCAGTCCGAACATTTACTCTTTCCAAAGACAAAACAACTATAGGAAATCAGTTGTACCAAGATTCCGTGCACTAAGCGCAGGAGCACTGCAGGTGCCTTTGTAAAGCCAGAGGGCATAGCACTAAACCAGAACTATCCCTTGTGACATACAAAAGCAGTGTCTGATTTGCTCCTATCATCCAAAGACGTTTGCTTGTAGCCCTGCGCTACCTAAATCTGAGGTGTTAATGTACTAGCCTGACTTCAGAAATCTCAGGAGTTGCTCACCCCAGGCAAAAGATATGCATCTTTGCGGGGGAGGGGCTACTCTGTAATATAACACGTGAAAGCTCAATTTCTTAGAGGAGTAAGGCGGCATCTTAGATAACATCTAAGGGAGCAGATTCTTCTGCCCCTCTGCTAGTCTAATTCTTTTCTTATTAAATTTGTAAGAAAAATAATCATGTTCTTCCCTCAACCATCCCCCACAGGTGAAAAAACACTGCCAAAACAAAAATCCCAAATCCCCTCTAACCAACAAACTCTCAGAGCCAGGGCACCATCGGACCACACCTCTCTCTTCAGATGCATTTTGAAGGGCTACGATTTCACGCTACCAACCTAGGGCCAAACTCAACATATTCTCCTCCTATGAACTTCAATAGGGATGTGTGAATCAATAGCATTCGGCGAGACTCCTTCTACGGGTAAGCGCTACTCGGTGTGCGGACTGCCGGATCTGGGCCGTTGTGGCAGTGTCTCTCCCACCTAGCCAGAAGGCACCCTGGCTTTGGAAAGTCTCCGACTCCTGTCTGTATCCTACTTCCCCAGGAAAGGTTTTCCCACTGGTATCTCCAGACAGCCGTATCTCTCTCCCTGCCCCCATTCCTTCATTCGCCTTTTCCAGGTTGGATTTGAAAGACTGCATGCGAGGTCATCGTGCTTCATGTAGTCACACACCCTGTGCCCGTTTAGGACTGGGCTAGATGGTCTGTGACCATCACTGCATCAGATGGGGGATGTTGGGTATGTTTTCGTGTTACGTTTGCAGTCAGAAGTGCTAGAGCCGCAAGCCCAGGAAACAGGTCTGTAAACCTGGTCAGAGGTTTTGCACTGAAGCTGGAAACTAAGGCTACAGGCTCACAAAAGTCAGGCATATCCCTCAAGGCTGTGACCTGAAACCTTTCACCACACCGGGAAGAGCTGCCTCATAGGGATGCCCTGTGTTAAGTGACGTGGTAATTCCTATACGTTAGGAACAGCTACATGTTTTGGAGATTATTATCCAACGTTACACAGTAGAATTTAACACAAAGCAAGCCTGAACACCTTCAGCAGTGAGAAACACTATGCACAGATGAAGTGGCTTCTGATGGGTGGGGAAGCTTTCAGCTCAAGCACTGAGAAGAAGTCAAGTTCAGCACAGACATACACAAATGGTGTGTCACGGGGACCAAGACCCTGCGTGAGCAAAGAGAATCCAGACGCAACTCTTCCACACTTCCTCCTGACGTGACTCTGTGCTGGGCTTCATTCTGCAGAATTGGACATCGTTTTTTGGAAACGAGGGAAAAGCTGTGATTTGGCATTTATGTGCTACAGCTCAAGGGCCTGGGAAGTGCTGACCAATTGATTTTTGCTACAGTCAGTTCTTTTATTTTTTCAACACCCTGTACCCAATTCCCTCTGCAGACCCAGACCCTGCCTTTGGGATTTACGTCAAATGTTTTCACGAGGAGCTCAGACAGGGAAGGTACCTGACCTTCCCAGAAGCATCCCTGAGAAAAAAGCGTGAACCACTTTCAGAGTTCAGCAGCTCAATGGTTTTGTCTGATCCACAGAGAAAGGCAACAGACTTTCAGGATTGTGCTAGGAATGAACAGAGCGTTGCTCATGTGGAGCGGAAACATTCAAAAGCGTCAGGATGTTAGATAGAAAGCACAGTGCAGAGCAGAAGCAGGAACCATTGAGCCCGCTCCTACTGATCCATTTCAGTGGAAGTTTTGCTCTCCCATATAAAGCGGCTCTCAACAAACAGCCGTGAATCACAGATACTATTTGCTTGTGAGTACTGTCATGAGGCAGCAAGCTAAACACGCTCTTAGAGCTGTAGGCTGAGGTCATAAAATCAGGCTCTGTCACAAAAATCTACGGTGGTACGAACCATTCAAACTCATTTGATGTGAAACATTTCAGGCCCTTTTGGAAAAAATACAGAGTGAAAACATTTTGCTCAGAATTCAGCCCATTTAATCCCATAAGCAGGGTTATTCTACTCAGACGTGATGCTAGAACATTTTGGTTTAAAAGAGAGTGGAACTCCTGCCTTATTCATTATATTACACAGGATTTTGGAGCAGCTACTGCAGAAGGCCACTGCATTTCTATAGAAACTTCAATGGGATTTTCAGAATGGGTAAGACAATACACTTATCTACCAGACAGACGGACACCTTTTGTTTTTACCTTTTTTCAGCTATTTAAAGCATTGGTTCAAGAAAAGTTTTTCTTGGTATTAGTTTCCTGATACTATTGCGTCTACACTGATTGCGAGGCTGTAACAATTGATAAACCTTACGGCATTCTGCAAGCTTTCCATGCGGTGGCCAAATATAAATTGAAGGTGCCTTTTGCTTATTAAAAATAATAATAGCATTCAAAATTCATACCATATCAAAATTCATACCATACCAAACACACATGTTGACACTGATAATTCTGTGACTGAGGATCAAGCGCGACTTCCTGGCAATTACCAACACTTCTCCTTTAAAACGGAAACACAGTGTTTATGGCCATACAAACATTTATAGTTCCATAAAATGATAAGCCTGGTTTTACAGCACCTGACTTCAGATTAAAAAAAAAAAAACCACTAAGTTTCTATGAAATAATTTTGCTTAATCAAAGCTTTTCAGTTAAGTCTTAAAAGGTCATGTTCTTTCAGCAGTCTTTGTTTGATGGCTGTCATACCTTCACACTGCTCAGCATCTGTCCTTCCTCAGTCAGCTCAGACCTTTACTCATTCCTTTCCTTCCCTTCCCCTTTTTGGCTTCCAACACTCAATAACATCTGTGCGGTGTGCCCTTCAATGATGATCTAGGCCTCCAAGATTTCTTTTTCCCTTGTACATCCACCAGAGTCAGGCCTTCCTTCTTCTGCTACTGAAGCATCCCATCAACTTCAAACCTGTTGATTCAGCCCGCATCCTTGCACAGGCTGCTGCTGAGCAGACAGAATTAGGTCTGCACACCAGTTCGCCATGACCACGAAAGCATCCTCGGGAATACCACGGCCCCAGACTAGAGAGCATCCATGCAAGACCCTACTGCCAAGCGATGTGAGGACCAATTCCATCTACCGCTACCTCCAGAAAGCAAGCATCACAGCCTGGGAACTTGAAGAGGTGCAGTGCTAAGGCTCAGCTGCTCAGGCGGGCCTCCCTGAAGGCTCAAAAGCGTGACGTACTCAAGGGCTGCTGGAGTATCCAGCTCCTATACTGTGACATAACCAGTGCAACGAGAGCCTAAAGTGCATTTAGTACTAACATTTACTGGATGAAGGAGACAAGAACAGGAACATACTGGTGAGAGAGGAGTGGCCACTGAGGGAGGGAAAGAAGGAATAAGAAGGCGGCGGCTCCAACAAGCAGCACCGTAAATCCCAGAGAAACCTAAAGCAAGTATCTGAGGTCTGAAAACTACTGTAGAAATGAGATTGCTTGGTGGCACCTCACAGGGATTACAGAATCGCAGTGGGATAGCTCACCTGCAACGGGTGGTCACAGGCTCCTGAGAAAAAACAGAGTGAGAAGGTGAGGAATATGGATGAGTTTCAATCTATGCAAAGGGATGGCTGCCACACACGCTTGCTTGGAACAGGTGATAAGACAGTCAAGACCTTGTGAGTAAGGATCAGACAACAGTCCAACATGGGTGACTTTGTGCTAGGCACCTGCTACAGATCTCCTGATCAAGAAGGGGAGGTAGAAGAAGCCTTCTTTTGAGAGCTGAAGGAAGCTCCATGAATGGGAAATCCAGCTCTAGTCCCCACTGGTACTCACTGAAGATGAGAACCACCCTGATATCTGCAGGTAGGTTAATACAGCGCGGCAGATTTCTGGTCTGTGTCCTGGTCTGGTCTGGTCTGGACTTCTTACAAAGAATAAGCATGGGATGTAAAGGGCAGTCGTAAGATTGTGGAAATCAAAATTCTGAGAGAAGTAAGACAGACAAATAGTACAATTACAAGCTATCACTTCAGGAGAACAGAATTCGGCTGGTTTGGGAATCTTCTTGGTAGAATCTCATGGAAGACTGCTGTGGAAAGTAATGGGAAACCTGTGAGAGCTCTCTGCCAACCTTGACAAAGCACAAGACAGCCCATTCCTGCACGCAGGAAGCCCAGCAAGCATGGTGGAAGGCCAGCATGGATGAACAGAGAGCTCCTTACTCCTGAGTTCAAATACAAGAAAGAAGTGTATCAAAGGTATAAGCAGGAGTTGGCTTAGTCTCTTAGGCTCAGCTCCTGTCTCCAGTTACGTCAGATGCTTTGAAGTTTTGCAAATTTCTGCAAGCACTACCATGCAGACAATGAGCTTCCTTCCCTTTCCTCCCAAGAGAACTCTTCTGTGGTCCCTATTGAACTTAAACGAGGTATGACTTTGCCGCTAGGTCATAACTGTTTATAACTGCTTGGCTTACCGAAGTTCTCATTTGAAATTTCTGTGTTTAGCCTGGAGTTCAGCGGAGTTTCTGCTGAGTTTATAAACCCCCACCTCATCTTAGGAGGAGCATCTGTTCTGACTGCTGTCTGTCCTGATCCACCTAGATCTTCTTCAGAGCATGCATCAGAAACGCAACACAGATAAAACTTTCACCTGTATCTACAGAACACTTCTATAGCTACTGACAGACCTGTTGTGACAGGTCTCTGTAAACGCACCCAGATCCAGCTATGTGTCACTTCCTGAACCAACAGTTTTGCAAGACTGAGTCAAGAACAAAGGATCGTTACTGATTTTTTTTTTTTTATTAAGACTGAAGAATTACGTCTGCCTGATCCTGAACGCACTCATCATCGTTTTGAAAAGAGACAAAGATTTTTGCAAGCCACTTTAACTGGCTACATGGCCACCACACAATATTGCACTCAACTCTCTCTCTCTCTCACCTCAGTTACTGTTGGCTGGAGTTTCCAAGTATCCTGCAAGATGACAGTGCACCAACATGATGTTGCCTATGCAGAACATTATGTACCATGTCTCAGTCAGCCATTCCGTAATAATGAGCTTCTTGATTCTCAAATTACTCTTCATAGCACAACCTGCTATTCACACGCTGGATTGCAGCTTTCTCTGATTGCGGCTTCCTCCCACCAGTAAAGGAGACATTTTCTCACAGGCAAGGTATATTTTACCGGTCAATTCATTTTCCATTACCTTTGTCCTAGCTACAGATATATAGGTCTCAGAAAACAGAAATTATAATGAGAAGAGGAAGAAATAGGCAAGGTCCACCTAAAATAGTAAAAATATCTGCGTCACAGGCAATTCTTCCCTTCTAATGAACATAGCTAGAGGGTTAGTAAAATGGCATTTAGATAACAATCTGTTGATATTATAAACCAAGTTCAGTGGCTTTCACTTTTGCAAAATTCCCTTTGAAACCTAGTGTTGCAGAATTAGCTCACAACCTGGGGTCTTCCAAGTGGTGATTGATTATTGGCTTGCCCGTTTATTTCAGTTTTACCTTTTTATTTTTTTATTTTCAGCTTACAGGGTGCCCTTCCTGCAGTTAGGTGTTGACTGCTTACGGTCTAACCTTGCAGACATCAGCAAGTTTGGTACACACTCTGGGAGACCTCGAGCCTACACCGAGAAGTCTCATGGCACTGTGTATTTTGTTTGGTAGCTCTGGCGGCATCAGGTTTTTGTCTGACATTGCTGATTTTGCCCCCCTTAGCAGGCAGGAACAGATTTTTGTATTTGACCCTGGACGTTTACTTCTTATTTGGGGGAGAAAGCAGAGACATCAAAGCAGCTCTTTTCTTAATGTGGTTTACTATTAGTGAAATACACCAAACTTCCCACTTCCCTGAGCAAATCACACAACCACAGCCCGTTCCTGTGGATTCCTTGAGCAAGCTTCCTTCACCCAATGAAATAGTCTTCCAGAGTCTGAGCCAAAAAGTGTTAATGAGTATCTCCTAGTTCCCAAATTAGCCCCAGAATACCTATCCTGAGATGGGTGTCATTCATTGCAGTTAAATTTGGTTGACCAGGACTATATGGCAAGGTCACAAGCCTGAACAAGAAAGGTCACAAACCCCAAGTTATCTGTGCCTTACTGTGTTCTCAGCCACCTCTTCCTACCAGAACACACCACATTTCCTAAAGCCATGACTTAGAGTGACTTTGCGATCCTTTCCCAGGGGCCTTGACATTTCTGGGCACTCAGAAGGAACAGAAAGGCAGTAATAAAGCATTTACCCCAACAGCCTGGGGAAACGCTATTTAATCTGAGGGAAAGTGTTGTCTCTTTGAATGATAAAGCTGAAAGTTCACAATTTCACAAATTAAGTCAACATAAGGTTACACCAAAGCCAAATCCTGCCCTCTCTTCCTGCAGTCCCTGGGGTACTGCTTGCAAGTTCCTTCTCCACCAGTGCTGGCCGTGCAATCCTGCCCTCCTTTTTGCACTGTCTGTGACTCCCTTCGGCTCTCACTTGAGTCAATTCAACTCATGAACCCAGCAGAATGGAATTGTCCTTTTCTCCTGGAGGTGTTTTCTGTCAAGCCTGTAAAACAAATCGATTCACAGAGGGCTTTGATGAGCCCCACAGCTGTTCAAGGTAAGAAATGCAGCCACAAGCCAAGTGTAAAAAGGAAGTCTAAGGAAGGATAAGAACCTTGCTCTTTTCTCAGCAGTAAGTGGAGCTCAGGTCAACCCCCCTCCCATAACTTCACCCTTCCTGTTCAGTAAAGATATACCATAAGAGGTGAGGTGCTTTGCCCTAGCTATTAACCTCTGTAGCTGATATAACAGAGGATACTGAAAGCTTTAGCTGTTAGACAAAAGAGAGAGTTAATCCACTTAGTCTCCATCAGGATTTTTTTAGGTGTGGTTATGGCCACTCTTTAAGTCTTTCTATAGTGTTTTCACTCTATCCTTCAGTGACCTTTAAACATTATGGGCAGCCATTAGCACTTCTCAGCATAATAATATTAATACCAAGGTGGAGAATGATGCAGATAAAATGTGATTGACGTGAATAGGGTAGAGGAATACAATCTGCCTTGTTTGCTGCAGCTTTGGCTCTCCTTGCCACTCCCTGTTTGGAGACTACCACACCAATAGGAAAAGGGATCTGGGGTGGGTTGTGTTTTCTTGGGTTTCTTTCTTATTTTCTTTTTAATTAATCTCCAGTACCTGTGTAGGGTGAGAAAACACCAGATGGGCATGGCCTCTCATCTTGTATTCTCCATGCCTCCCTACAGGTCTCAGTATAACTCAGAGCAGGGGGAGATAGGGGCAACTACTTTAGCCACCGATCAGAAACACCCACAAAACAGTCATCACCCCACAGTTCAGGGCAATCCCATCAATGGTTGGGCGGTTTGTTTTTTGTAACTTTCCTGGTGAAACACCCCAACACTTTCTGTTTGTTTGTTTCCTGTGTCGTGTACTAGAGCCGAACACATCCCTTGTTCCTCTGGATAAGCGCTCCAACTGTGAAACAGAAAGCAGCTTGCCACGGAGCATCCCTCCTGCAGCTGCTGATCAGAGATGCTGCCCTGGAACTCCTAATATTTCAGGCCATTTCCAGGGGAATTGCACCTCCCTAAGGATTATCACTCAACAGAAACGTCAGAAACAAGAACTGAACCCACATCACAATCACAATTTTTGGAAGCAAAAACCACATTCAGGCTATTACACGCATTCCAATATATCAGGCAATGATTAAGCCTTTTGTAGCACAGCAAAAACGGGAGCTCGAGTTTCCTAATACCTATGGGAATGGCTTTCTCTTTCTGTGGCTGCAATCGGGAAGGCGCTAGACCTGACCATAGCAGCGGACTATGAAGAAAGCTGTGGAGCAAGCGCACGCCCATGAACAGCTGTAGTGGGGTATGAGAGGTGCTGCAAACCTGCACTTCACTGCGCTCCCACAGCTGCCTAGACGCTGTGATTGTGCCACTGTGGCGATTCTATCCGATCAGAAAGTCCCGTGTGTTTATACCAGGGTCTTGAAACGCTTCTGAAGACTGGGACCTGAACAGGCCAGGACTTCGGGTACTGACTTCACCATCCAGCTGGTGTCATGCGCTGTTATCATGAAAATAAGTAAATACATAAATCACAAGTACTGCTGCTTAAGCTGATGAAAGCAGTCACCAGCACCCCTGGCAGGAGTACGTAGGTTTTTTCATTCTTACCTTCGGCTCTGATTCTGCTCACGTCTAATCTGCTACGCTTACTCACTGGCCCATCCTGACAGCAGGTATTTCCAGAGGTTTATTATGTACAAATAATTTAAGCTAATCAAGTAGAGAAATATATTGCACATTTGAAACGGAGCTTGACAATGCAGATTTATCTGCCATTCAGATTATTGCTGGCACAAATTTTAGGAACATTTCTCATTCTGTGGGTAAAACCAAACCCATTCAAATGTCACAGATTTTGCCATAATTTTTCTTTTGGGTCAAAGACATTTCCACCCGAAACAAGAAATGCACCTAATCTTTCCTCTCAAATGATCCTGCAAAGGACTTGCAACGTAAAGGCAGCAGAGCAGAAATCAGTTTTCACTGAGAAAAGTAACAGAAAAGCAGGGTTCGTAATAATCTTGAGTCATAGACCGCAAAGCTACTGGAAAATAAATATAAAAAAAAACCAAGATACTTGATGTATCAGCAGAGACTAGGCTACACAGCTGAGACTTTGTCTGGAGTAAGAGACGGGATAAAATTTAGCTACTGTTGTGAATAGCTCCTGAAGAGTCTTCTTTGCACTGACACGTCCATCATCAGTTTAAGAACACTCCTTGCTCAAGTTATACCTTCGTAGGGCAGGAGTCTCATGTTCTTATATTCTTACTTGGCATAGGAGGCAGGGAAAGTATTAACATTTCTGCTATTGAGAACTTATCACTAAGAACATGCAAGAACTAATGCATTACAAAGCAGTTATTTTCTGAATAAAGCTTGTTTTCTTCTTCAAAGGAAATGTGCACTATGCCAAACAATTTAGGAAGACTGTGTTGCTTTAGGGACAAATGGGATTATAATTGTTCCATGAAGTTTGACAATTAGTACCCTATCTACACTACGAAAACCTAACCATGCTGTAATAAAATCAGGGATCCAGCAGAACTGACTCCTCTGCTCTCAGTATATAGAGTCATAGTACAGAAAAACGCTAACATTAAGTTTCATTCCCAAACCTGCTAAGATTATACTACTTTAAGTTACAGCCATTTCAGCAGCGCCTACTCCAACCGTAAGAGTCCCCCTGTAAACAGTAAAACTGCAAATCTCATACTGCATGATCTCATACTTCAGTGGAAAAGAACACAGACTTATCTGGAACTCCTGCTACAGATTCATTAACTGATGTCCCACTCCACACCTCCTTCCCTCATTTCAGACACCGCCCCCTTGCTCAAAGAGAACCGAACATTGTCTTTGGGGGGCTTTCTTTCCAGGAAGAACACTCCAGGCAGAAGGAACTCATCTTGCTCTTTGCCTGAGCTTGCTGATAAAAGACTGACTACTTCGGAAAAGCTCTAAAAACATCAGAGCAGATTTGGGGCTTAGACACTCAAAGGAAGCCTGGCTTTAAACAGTAGCAGGGTGAAGAACACAGGCTGCCTTTCAAGCCTCAAACATCATCACGTGAATTCAGGTGTTCGTAGCTCAAATTGTGGTATAAGCCAAAAGGCGGTAAGAATTAGGAAAACTCACCTTTGCCTTCCCAAAAGCAAAAAGTGATGAAAAGCAGTCGGCCTGCTTTAGTACTGTTACAGGAACCACAACCTGACGCCTCATCCCACCCATCTTCTCAGACCACGTTCTGAGAGACAATGGTCCAAACAGGTTGGTTGCCTTTATAGCAGTAGCTAAGCTATTTCTTTCATCATCAGAGGGGATTATCGCCACATGCAGGGAAGACAAACTGCCTGCTGTCATGTCACCCAACGCAGTACATCGCTGAAACATTACCACGTTACCTTACCTTACCACAGCAGTGAGGGCCAGACAGGAACCAGCTGGTGGGGGGGAGTGGGAAATAAACCCTTTGCTAATAGAGATTATCAGCAAGAAATCAGTTCCCTGCTGCAGAGGGAAACTAAACGACATATGACAGACAGAACACTAAATTTTGCTCACAATTCTGCGACTGAGATGACGGTCAAAGCCCGGATAAGAGAAGGGCTCTTCCTCCAGACACAGAGGCCTCCTGCACCTGATTCCCACCCCCCCAGGGGGAAACCCTCTGCAGGCTGTTAATTACCCCTGTCAGCAAAGTTTGGCCTTTAGTTTTTAACACCTGCAGGGGCAGGACTGCAGGTTTACCTCCCGCCCACCCAGCATTCCTTGTGTTAATGTAGCTCTTCAGGCAGGCAAACCACCCCGCAGACCAGCTCTCCTTTATTTCCTCTTCCTCTCCTGCATTTTATTTGGCTCCAAAATGAGAACGGGGGAGAAGGTGGCAGGTTAGAGGACAGCCTGTAGAGGATTCCTCCTCCCCAGATTAGGATTTAATTGTATTCCTAGTGAGTCCCTTCTGGTTGTGCTTGGTCTTTCAGATGAATGTTTCATCAATATGATTAGGATCACATCCCTCAGTCTCGGCTGTTTACACAATCGGTTGTGACAGCTCGGAGTATAGTACTCCCTAAAGGAAATATTAGATACCACTCTATCATGTTATTCAAATCATATTTTGCACTCCACACTTTCAGCCTAATGTCATTCTCCCCTGGATTACACATCTGTGATACCCAGCGAGCACTAAAATCCTTCCAGTAAGGATGAGATTAATATTTGTATTAGTCATACTCGCGTTATGAACAGGGCTACGGCGATTCTGGAAGGGGAGGACTGAGCTGCGGGTACCTCAAGGGCCTTGGGAATTGGGCTTGTAGGGAAAAAAAAATGTGGGGCAAACAAACAGTGACAAAATCAATTAATAATGGTGGTGATGATGACGATAATAATAAGAATAACAGCACCGATGGTACGAAACCCCCGTTTAATGAGGTGGCACAGGGGAGGTGCTGGCGGGCCCCATCTCCTTCTCCTCGACCTCGTCGGCATCATTTTGTCCCAGGGCCGGGGTCTCATGGCCGCCTGCCCCGGCACCCCTAGCCGGCAGTCCCGCCGGCAAGGGGCCTTTCTGAAGCGTAACGGTAACGCAGGAGCCACCGGGGGCCTATTCCCGCCTCGGCCTCCCCTCAGGGCCGCCTCCGCGCCGCAGCGGGCCAGAGGGGCGGGCGGAGGCTGCGCTGGGGACGCCGAAGTGCCCGTTCCCAGGAAACCCCCCGCGGTAGCGCCGCGCTCCCCTCGGAGAGGAGGGGGAGATGGGAACAAGCGAGCAGGTGGCGAACAGGCGGCGCTGAGGAAGGTGGGAGCCCAAACGCAGACCGAAAGTAAAACCCCATCTCAGTACTCGAAGAGAGAACACGCCGAAAAACGCTGGCGCCTTCCACCCCGCAGCGCCGGGACGGCCGCCCCGGGGAAGGAGCCCTTCCTCCCGGGGGCGTCTGGGAGGGCCGTCCGCAGAAGAAGGTTTCGGGGTCGTTCCGTTTTCCCTCCCGGGTGTGAAGCACCGGCGATACAATTTTGGGCGAGCGGCAAGGAACGAAGTTTCGTTAAAAAAAAAAAAAAGCATCAGGCAGTTGCTCCCGACGTGCCGCTGCAGAGAGCGCAGGCGGGAGACGTGCAGAGGTGTCGGGTCTGCTTCAACGAAAACCCCTAAAAAGCAGAGTCTTTGGGGAGGAATGGTCTCAATCCCTCGGACGCGCCCGTCTCCGCTGCTTCTGTTGCCCCCCGGGCGCCCATGCTACCAAAACCAGACCAGGGGTACGCAGCCAGAGCACCGAACCGCCCGCTCGGCTCCGTGGGGAGATACCACGGAGAACTGCTAATTCCCGGGGAACGGCCTCAAATGGTTACACTGGCGTGGCCCTGTTTCACGGGGCCCGTAGCTTGGCCGCGACGCAGGGGGACAAGGAGCGGAGCCCCCGGGGCGGGCAGAGCCCGCGGCGCCTTTGCCCGCACGGAGCGGAGCCCCCGGGGCGGGCGCCAGCCGGCAGCGAGGAGGTCCGGACCTTCCTTCCCCGAGAGCTCGGTCTGGCAGCTTCCCCAGGCGCGCTGCGTCCACCTCTCGCTGCGCACCGCCGCACTGGTGTGTAAATAACTATTTTTGTTTATTTTGTTCCTCTAACCTTGCTTGCCCTCCATCCCCACGTCCAGCTGTCGTTCCGAAGCCGCACGCAGTTTTCATGAGAGAGCTCCCGAAATCGCAGGGTCGGGGCCAGCGGGAGCGCTGCTCTTGCGGCGTTTTCTGCCCGCAAGCCGCGAGGCAAAGGTGCCGCCTTTGCCGACACACGGCCGCCTTGCCCGCGGGGGTCCCGGCTGCGGAGGAAGGGGCAGTCGTCCTCGGGATCGCCTCCTGCCTCCAAACCCGCGACGAAGAGCTGGCCGAGGCGAGGCGGGGCTCTCCGGCAGGAGCTGCGGTTTGTCTCAGTAAATCACATCACGAAGCAAAGTGCAAGGGTAGTTAACTTTATCTCCTGTCAACGTAAACAAATAAGAAGCATTCAGAGCCTTGATCTTTATTTAAATATAGAGTTGTTTATCGGTGTCATTCTATGAAGATTAATTAGATACCTTTATTCACAATTTGGCGTCTGACACCCCATTTTAGGAATGCATTAAATCACAAGGTGTTAATTGGGGCCAGCCAGGCACTTATGTTTCTATTAAACAGTGTGAGGACTTTTCACAAGTGTTAAGTTCCTTTTTTTTTTTTTTTTTTTTTTTTTTAATCGTGCTGTGCAAAAATATACAGCTTTTAATAACACCCCGCGGCGGAATCGTGCTCCTGAGCGCGGTGCGATCGGTGTTTGCAGCCCGGGAAGGGTGGGCGAGGAGCGGCCGGCATGCCACCGCACCCCCGGCTGGAGACGGGGCACAGCCCGCCTTTCCGGAGGGCTTCTCTGCCGGGGGGTATTCCCCGCTTAGAAGAAAAAAAAAAAAAAACAGGGAAAAATAGAATTTAAAATATTCTGTCCCTAGTCTCTCACAAATGACCGCGAGTGCGCTCCTGACCCGAAGGGGACGCGGCTCCTTGCGCACGCAGAGAGCTGCTGCGCGCCGACTCGTTTCGCTTGCCCGGGCGCGGAGCCCGAGCCTCGCACCGAGAAGCGCAGAGCTGATCGAAATCTCCTCAGAAAACCGCCGCTCTCCTCTCCGAGCGGGAGGAGCCCGCCGAGGGCCGCTGCCAGTGCCCCCCGATCGCGTTACCTCCTCCGGGGACGGCCCCGGCTGGAGCTCCTGGTTTGTTTTGCTCGCAGCCGGGCATCGCTAACAGTTTAATCCCTTTGCTGCCTGCATATCCTCAGGAAAGGGCCCGCTGCCGCGGGAGCCGGCCTCCAACCGCTCTGCCAGGAGGGGCTTTCTCCCCAGATAATCGCCCAGGGGAGTTTCTTACCGCGTTCCGGGAAGCGGAGGGGGTGAGCGGGGGCCGGCGGGGGCAGCCCCGCTGCTGCTGGGGGAGGCGAGCCGAGTTCGCAAATCGCTCCCCGAACGAGGGCTGAACTCACACCTCGCCGCCCGCAGCCGCGCAGCGGGGGCAGGGGGCGGCGGCAGAGGAAAAGCACCACCGTTGAATTTTTTTGGACCAAGCCAGGGGCTCAGAGCTTGGGGGATGCACAGGACAACCGTGGCAAACCACGAGAGGATACTGGGAAAAAAAAAACAAACCAAAACTCACCCCAAAACCACAAAAATAACAGCATCCAAATGAGCACAGCGCAAGGGATAATGCAGCAAGGAGAAACTTTTTCAAGGGTTAGAGAAAATTCAGCCCCTAAGGACTGTGTGCCCTCCTCCTCCCCCCAGCTCGAATACATGGTAGAGGCAAAGAAGAGGCAGAAAGCCACCCCCACTCTTATCCCTGGCACCACCACATTTATTAAAAATTACTACTATGTACATGGAAAAAGAAAACAGAACCAAGTTTTGTTGGAAGAAGTTTGTGTGCCAGTGCTCTAGGGTTGATCAGTTTAAAATGGCTGAAACTAAGAAGAGTGGGTAAGTTACATCACTTCCAGTTTTGTACAGGGCAGCAGGAAAAGTCACTTTACATACATGTAAATAAAAACCCGTTCATATTTCACAATGGTCCGTAGGCCAAGTTTGATTAAACAAAACAAAAAAAGCGCCTTTTGAACTTTAAAGCACCACTGGAGGAGGTCCTTCTGATTGAACAGCTATAGGTCAACTATTTATACATTATTCCACAATATTCTACAGTGTACCTAGACAAAACACAACTGTACATTTTCTTATTTTTGGCCACCTCAATAAAGGTTAGGCTTTTGATATGGAAGAGTGGGTTTTTTTAATGCAAGTCCTAAACTAAGAAAAATCAGGTTTGGTCATTGTAACCCCATCATTAGCAACAAGACCTTCAAGCCAAAATCCTGCCAGGAAAGCGGGCCTTATTCTGGACGTCTTCTGCCAAAGAAAGCCTTAGCTGAGTAGTATCTGATACAGCCAGTTATGCTGCAGACAAGGGTTGAAGAAGACAGCTCAGTCTAAAGCAGAACATAGCATTTGTGCAGCTCCCCATAACCCAGCCCCCTTTTATCAGAGGGGCAGTTAGAGGAGAAAACTAGAGATCAACACACCCACCCCACCCCCCCCCCCCAGTTTCCTTGCTCAGGAGTGCATAGATTTGATCAGGCCTCTGAGCTAAGCCAAACTGTACACTTTAGTGTCTCCAATAAATAAGCCACATCATAAAAATCTAGGCTCCTGCTTACAGCTTCTCACATGCAGTTCCTTCTAAAAGATGAGAAGAGTTCTACCATAGTTTGCTCTTTCCCTACTTCATCACCTGCAACAGTCAAAAAGCTTTGGCACCTTCTTTAGAATTGCACACAACAATTCAAGGTGGAAGGCAAGAGTCTTTTTGGCAATTGTAATGCAAAAAAAACCAAGGCCACCCTGAAAAAAAAAAAAAAACAAAACCAGCCGATTGGAATAAAAGGATGCTTAAGAACTAGTATAGAAGGCATAGTAGCCCATGCCTTTTGAAGTGTCTTTGCTATAGTCCTCAGCATTAATGTCCTCACATTTCATAGTCGGGGAATTTTCATTGCTGGAAGTGCTAGGGGAGAGCCGCCTTCTCTTACAAGCACCCGTGTAGACTCCAGAATCATTTGAATCTAGAGACTTTATGGAGGGTGGAGTCTCTATCCAGGAGGAGCTGATTTCTTCTTTCACCTTCTCCTTGGAAAGCTGGTCTTCAGAGAAACCTGGAGGACTTGTTCTGGAGGTCCAAGGTAATCCTGTTGTCATTTTTCTCTGGTAAGAGCCCCTGCTCCCCCAGCCTGCCATGGATGGAAATGTCGGGTCAGGGTAGTACCCCAGAGCATGGGATGTTTGAAGGGGGAGGGATTTAATGCCATAGGGGAGCAAGGTGCTGGGAGAATACTCTGTCTCATAGGAGTTCACGTCCAGTTTGTTGGCACTGGGCTGCTGTACAGGCGTAACAAACCACCGCTGAGGAGGACTGGCCACCTCTTCGTTTTGCTGTGGAGAGAGCAAGCCGTTTGTCTGAGGGACGGTTCTCTCACCATTGTAAAACCTGGCTGGGGGCAGGTTATTGACAAACTGTTCTTGGAAGAACGGTTGCATGCTGTATCGGGCGCCAGGGACGATCTGGTGGGATCTAGGAGAATCCGTGGGAGATGGAGTTAATCTGTCATTTTCTGAAGCTGTGTACATGCTACAACATAAAAGAGAAACACTGAACATTGTTCTTTACAGTTCCAGTAAGATAGCAAGACCACACAAAAACACAAACAGGAAGGATCTGAGTTATTTCTTAGAATTACCTCTACGTTTAACTGGATGGCTGTTCATTTTTATCAGACTTAATAGTGGTTTTTTCCTAGACCACCATAAAACCTCTAGCATTATTTCTACAAGTATACTCCATTTTTTGCCAGCCAGCACATTTTACATGAGGTGCAGCACCTTCCTCCCAGAAGCCATGCTTTTACACGTACAGCTCCAGTTTTTTGAAGGCTATTTGATGCCAGAAAGTGAGCATTAGGCGAGTCTTCTGCTGACCACTTGAAGCTGCCTGCTCTGTGGAGATTCCTAATACGCTACTGACAATCTGCAGGCCAGCTAGGTTCTGTCAGTACAAATTTTCTACCAAAATTCAGAAGCCTGCTGACAGACAGGTCATCAAGACAATATGGTAACTACTCAAACAGACATTTAATGTCTTTGAAAGGAGTGCATCAGCTAGCAAAGCTGCCAGTAGAATTGTTACTACTTCTGAACTACCGAAGTAGTGTCTAAAGAAACGTTCTTCCAAACATGTTTCAGGCTAGAATCATGCCTACTAGACAGACAGCTGCAAGAGAAGACAGAAGTGTACTTACGAGTCATAGTTGTCTCTGAAGCCTTTTGCAAAAGGATTATGGTCGATTTTGAGCTGGGTAATCTAAGAGCAAAAGCAGAATATAGTGAGATGTTGAATCCACAAAACAATTCTTAATTGTCATTTTTATACATTCATGCTTACATCAGTGTTTTGATACGCTGTCACTGCAATGAACTGCGTTTCAGGGAAAATAAATGTTTGAGTCTTTGAGGAATCATTCAGATCTTCAACACCATCTTCAGTCACTTCCACAATGTGAAGCCGGGGCTGGTACTTGTGTAGAGATTGCAGTACTATCATCTAAAAGAAGCCATGGAAGAGACAAGATCTTTAGAGAAACTGCATCTAACATTAAAAGATCTGTTTTATAGCCTGGCATTTTCTTCCTGTAAATTAGAAACTTTTGATTTGGGAAAAAGAGCAATTTTAACTGTTAACAGGAGACGATTCACAGTTCATAGCCCTGTTCCACTAGGTTACTAATACGCTAAAATCTCTAAATGCAGGGAATCAAGAGCTATCAGCTACATTCCCACTTTTTGAGCAACTCCATAGATAGTTATATTGGCTAAACGCGAAGAAATTCACACTACTATTTCCGACATTTCTAATTTTCTTCATAAGGAGAAGCAAAGAGAATGTGATCTATGATCCAGTTCAAGAAGGGAACAAGTCACAACAACAGTGACCTAGCGGCTCAGTTAAATGCTGTAAAGCCCCAACCCCCCAGGGTTCCCCTAGCCTCTCAAGCCTCCCTTCCGCCCCCTCCCCCCCCCATTTACCTGCGCGTTGTTGTTGTTAGCACCTTTATTGTTCGTTAGCTTCAGTTTCCCGAAAGAAATCTCCTGCCTCATCCAGTGAGCCCCGGTGTTGGGCGACTCGGGGTGAACGTACACCTTGTTGCCTGGGGAAGATAAGCCAGTAAAGGGGCCGCCGGGCACAGCCGCTTTGTTCCAGCGCCGGCAGCTTGGAACAGCGGGGCAGAGCGGGCGGCAGCGCCTCGGGTCTCCCAGCGTCCCCCCTCCGCACAGCCTCACACCCGCGGCGTGAAAAAAAAACTTGCAAGACGGCCTCAGATGAGTAGCGCTGCCCGCAGCGGGATGCCGGGGGTGGGAAAGACCCTGCAGAGGGGGGCGAAGCGGGAACCTTTTCTGGGAAGCCGACCCGCGGGGGAAGACGGCGGGGAGAGCCCGGAGAACCCGCACCTACCTTGCATGTTGTTGTCAGCTTTCCCGCAGGTCACCCACTTGCCCCCCTGGAAACGCCAGTGGTTGGGGTCCGCCAACACCACCTCCACGAAGACGTTGTAGTGTGCCGTGGGGTTGAGGCCGGTGATGTTAAAGCTCAGGAAAGGAAACATTCTCCTGGGGAAGGACGGAAAAGCACACCGCATGTGAGGTGGACCGGGGAAGCAGGCTCGGGCCGCGGGGTGCCCCGTCCGTCCCAGCACCGAGACCACCAAGGAGGCAAGCGGCGAGCCCCAACCGACCCCCGCCTCATCTCCCGACCGTCTAGTGTCAGGAGACCGGGAGAGCCGCTCTTCGGGGAAAGCATCCCCAGGCCAGAGCCAACGCCGACGGGGAGGGCTCGCACCTCCTTCCCGCGGAAGCGGCACGGAACGGCCCCGGGCACCCTCCCGCTTCCCTCTGTTGCTGTGCTCCCCCGTCCTCTTACCGGCCCTGCTTGGTTATGATCATCTCCGTCTGGTGCCGGTGGAACTTGAGCCAAAGAGGCCGATTGCAGAGGAAGACCTGCGCCCGCAGCCCCGGACCGGCGGCCGGCATCCCCAGTGCTCCCAGCCCTCCGCAGGAGCCCGACGACGCCGGGTAAGGGCCGTAGAGGGGTCCGCCGGTCGTCGCCTGTCCGTACTGGTACCCGCCGCCGCCGCCGAACTGCGTCCGGCCGCCGGGCGGGCAGACGGCGCCCGCAAAGCCGCCCGGCGACAGCACAGAGCCGTAGGGGTAGCGCGGCCCGCCGGGCGCCTGGTAGACGGTGCCGTGCTGCGCCGCCGGCGAGTAAGGAAAGAGGGCGCAGGGTCCCCCCAGCTCGGACCCCGGCGGCCCGGGAGACTGCAGGTAGTAGCGCTCGGGGCTGAGGCTGTCCATAGAGTAGCGGGCGGCGGCGGCCGGCGGCAACTCCTCCTCCCCGCACGGGGTGGCCTTGCGGCCATCCGGCTTGGGGGCGACGAAGGGCGGCTCGCCCGCCTCCGCCTCGCCCAGCATGGCGGGGGCCGCTCCAAACTTCTTGGGCGTCTTGTCCAGGTCGAGGCGCGGCGGGGAGCCCGGCCGGGGCGGCCCGCGGGACGCGCCACCAGCACCCGCCCCGGCTCCGGTTCCCGCTCCGGCCGCGCCGCCGCGCCCGCCGCCCTCCATCGGGTAGAAGGGGGCTACCGGCAGGGCTCCGGTCAGCAGCGGCTCTCCCAGCTGCATCCTGGGTATGGATGGGTAGTGCGGCAGACCACCCGCACAGCCC
The DNA here is from genome assembly GCA_009769605.1 of Bucorvus abyssinicus. Classification (NCBI taxonomy): domain Eukaryota; kingdom Metazoa; phylum Chordata; class Aves; order Bucerotiformes; family Bucorvidae; genus Bucorvus; species Bucorvus abyssinicus. The sequence continues at coordinate 42,688,395 of CM020028.1, forward strand.
AGTGCCGACTCCGACCCGCGGCCGCACAGCGGCGAGGCTCCACCGAGGCGATTTATACCGGCGCGCCCGGGCTCCTCGGGCCGCCGGGGTGGGGCTTGCGTCGGGCTGTCTCATCACCGCCCTCCACCCCCTCCGGCCCATTGGCTGGGCCGCGTGACACTAATTTAATTAGACAGCTACTAATTGGAACAAGTCACCTGTGACTCCGGTGTGTGTCCCCCCTCACCAACCGGCGACCGGAGGGGCTCCGGCCCGCCCCGTGCCCTAGCGCTGCTGGGAGCGAGGGGAGCGTCCGCATCTCCCCGCGGTGACCGCGGCGGAGGGCCCAGCTTCCCCTCCCCCAAAAAAAGAGCTTTTGCCGAGGTAGCACCTCCCGGGCGCACAGCCGCTCGGGCACGGGGGGGAGGCTCTGCGGTGGGGAGCGAGGGATGGGGACGAAAGGCAAAACGGGGCGGGGGAGAAAGCCGGTCCCAGCACCGGCACCCAACAGGGAGGGGAGAACGGCAACCCGCCGGGCCGCTGAGACGGGGCGGGTGACAGTACCCCCAGCCACCTTCCCCGCTGGCCGTCTCGCCGTTCAGTCAATTCGTCTTGTGCCTCAGCAGAGCCCAGCATCCGTCTTCCTCCCTCTCCGCTCCCCGGGCAGCATCGTTATCACGGGGGGTGACACATTTCACCTCCTCAGTGCTGTCTCTGCGGGAAGCGGCGAGCTTGGTTCGCAATTTCTGTTTTCAGGAGCTCGGCAGTCGGTTTCTCGCAACCCGCGTTCCCCTTCAGCATCTCCCACCAGGAAGGCAGATTTGTGCCAGATCTCTTTGGCGCTTTCTCTCAGGGCAAAAAATCGGAGCTTTTTGCCCCAAAGGATAAGAGAACCGCACCTGGGAAGGTGCAGATGCCCGGGTGATTTTGTGGAGAGGGCAGCGCCTGCTTGAACGATTTGCAGCTACAGATCCGCAGCCCCCGGCCCTCTGCTCGCCGCCAGACAGCTCGCAGGGAGCGCTACAAAAACCTGCCTCCTCCTCACAGCTGAATTTTAAACCAGACCCGCCGAGCGGCGAGGATTTCGTTGCCTGACGGAAGGACCCGGGCGAGCTCTGCCGCCCGCCCCGCCGCCTCGCCCCGCTCGCTCCCCGCTTGCCCCCCGCTCCCGCCGAGACGCGCCGCACCGGGGCAACTAAAATAAATTTCCAACAACTGACCGTGGCCACCAAGCCCCGGGGCAGAGGCGCCGGCGGAGCCCTGCCGGGATGCGGCGCTTGCGCAAGTTGGGCGCTCGCACCGTGGCGAGTGGCGGTGGGTGCAAGGGACGCCGAGGCAGGGGACGGGCACAGGCACAGGCGGCTCCGAGGTGAGCCGGGGATCAATCCGAACGGAGCCGAGAGGCGAGGGAACCGGCTGCTGCTGTGCTCACCTCCGGTCACACAGGAAACGCTGATCCTAGCTGGCGCTGAAACACCCCTTGCCCCAGCCACCCGTTCCCTCCGCGATAACATTTAGCACAATTTTTGTGTTGATTTCGTCTGACCGAGGAAGACAACAAAAATCTGTGGGAAAAGCCCGGCGCTCCGGCACGAAGCGGACCGGCCGCTGCGCGCTGCTGCCCTTTCCCGCGGCTGCTTCTCGGCGAGGTGTTTGCATTCAGCGCGGGGTGAGGAGGGGAGCAGAGCCCGGCCGGGCTGCCCTGCTGGGTTTTGCTTTTTTTCTGAAAGCGAAGCCAAACGAGGAGCATCCCGCCGGGCGCCGCGGAGGCTGGGCTCCTGCATCACTCCCTGCGGCCGGCGAGCCCCGGTGCGCCTCTCGGCGAGGCCGGCCCCTCCCGGGGCTGGCCCCCGCCCGGGGCTCCTTTCCAGTAGCCTGCTCCCTCGGGATCTGTCTTTCCTGGGCTAGGGCAGAGGCGGAAGGAGGTTTTAAAAAGCTACTTGGTAGGATTTAACGGAGTTAATTTTACGATATTATAGACTGAAAGAGTCCCACGATTTAAGATATCCCCGCAGGACAGAAGCCGCTTAGTTCAAAGCTGCTGCGAGTTTTTTCCTCCAAAACTCGGCTACCTCGCGTTAGAGAGGTTAGCCCAGAGAAAGGTGGGAAAGCTTTCGATGTCCCTCACGTTTCCTGCGGATTGCACTCTCTCGGAGGGGGACGGGGGGGTGGGGGGCAGGAAAACAGTGGCCGGCCTGGGTAAGGGAGAGCTTTTCATTTCTGTTTAAAATACACCTGGGGTGAGGCTCTCCCGAACGACAGAAGGATTAATCCCGCTCTTTCCAGACTCGGGGTTATTTTCAGCTCAGTTCGAGAGAACAGCAGCCCGGCCTCGAACCCTGCCTCGCACCCCGCAACTCCCGCCGAGCCAGGGCCCCGGCGGCGGTGGTGGCAGGGGAGGCCGAGGCCGGGGCCGGGACTGTCCCCCCCCTCCACCACCCCGCACCGCCCCCCTCTCCCCCGGGACCGCCGCCGGGCGAGGCTTCCCGGAGCCCCTTAGCGGTGCTGCGGCCGTCCGAGGGTTCAGTGGAACCGCCTGTAACTCGCGGACTGTTCATTCGGGAAGCGCATCCCGCGACCCCGCAAATTGAAGTTACCGCCGCGGTCACCGGTCAAATTTTTGGGACGCAGTATTTGTCATTCCCTTCTAGCCTGAAAATCTGTCCTCTCCGGGGGTCGGGGGTGGGCAGCCGGGGGATTGCTCCCCATCCGTCCCCCTGCAAGCCGGCTTCCAGTCCCGGACCTCTCCGGAATCTGGCCGGGGAACACCGCCGTACGAAGCTGTGGGATGTTTCAGTCATGTGTGGGACTGGAGATTTCTGAATGGGTCCTGCATCCCTTTAGATGTTATCTTAGAGATAAGACTGCAGAAACAACAGACTGCTGAAACAGAAAGGAGCATGTCAGGTTCGCAAATCTTCTAAAATAACCTCCAAACCACAAAAATAATGTTGAAAGAAAACGTAGATCTTTGAAGGGTTACAGATTATCTTGTTTTGTTGGGCTTTATTCAAATATACTCCTGGGGTTTATTCAAATAAGTAGCATCTCTGACTCTAAAAAAGCTGTTCCAGAAAAGCTCATTTTCTGCAGCCCAACTTACAAAGGAATCACACTGGATTACAGCAATTCGTCCTTTGCTTTCGGGCTGAGATTAAGCCCTTTCCTCTTTCGTCGGAGGTCAGTGTACCGGAACACAGCCCCCGCTTCAACAAATGGCTTGGACTCGTGGGGCTGAAAGTGTTAAACCGAAGTACCCTGCTTAGTCGGGTCTAAGAGGGGAAAACGAGATGGGAACCATAAAAACTATTCTATCAGGCTGTTGTACATCTATATATGTGTACATATACCTGTATGGAAATCCATATATCACCATTTACTGCCATACACGTCCTTTAGCCTTATAAATATGGATACACACACACCTTAGAAATTTTGCTTATCAGAATCACCTGCCATGCTATTTTCACCCGCTATTTTCCTGAAGTCCCGCTGCACCACAGTAGGATTGACAGCTATTTTCTGAATGTTATGTCCGAATAGTTTCTGTGAGGCAATTTTTTCCCTTGTCTGATTTTGGTCAGTTTCTGGATGTCTTCTCCAATTTGACTCCCAAAGGAGCTTCAATACTTTCACCTTCACGTCAACTTTGTGTCGGGATTTTGCAGATTTTCTACTTTTCCATCCATCCAGTCCGGCTTTTTCCCCTCTTCAACTACGTGCAGTGTATCTGGCTAGGCAAATGAAGGATACTTTAAATGCATTCATGGGTCTTCCACTCTTCCACCTTCTTTCAGATGTGGCCACTCATATGTGAGGGCTTCCTTTTTTTTTTAAATCTTGCTACCTTTCTTTTCAATGCCGTTGAGTGCCTACAGCACTCAGAAAAATCAAGGAGGTATTAATATGCCTGTGCAAAGCTTGGCATTCCAGCTTGACACTGAACTTCAGTGGCTATTTTTATGAAGAAGCCAGCTACACCTCTTCAGCGCTCAGCAGGCAACAGCTATCTCTTTTGTGGGAGCGTTAGCAGACTAAATTAATTGAAATTGCTCTTTATTTTCTGATGAAAGGGAGTTCTGCTACGGCTGCAAAGACTATCAATCCATTTTAGTTTATGCCAAGAGGGATTTTCAGTGTGCAGGTGTATACAGTCCTGAAGCTACAAGTGTAGCTTAAAATCTACTTTGCGGTTGTGAAAATCCAAACCCCAAAGGGTTAAGAAGTAGAGTCAACTGTAATTGAAGCAGATATATAAAGACTTTAAGTGGAAGAAATCAATAGCCCTACAAACCCAAAGAACTATTATTTTTACTATTAACTGGGGATTGGTGTCACATTAACAGCAATTTCACCCTTCGGTAATGAATTCAATTTAGCTGCCACTTTCTTAGCTATCAAAACCAATTTAAGAAGGCAGCACACAGACATAGGTATTTTTAAAAAGGTCACAAGTATGCATAAGCCCCATAATAAGTATGGGGCTAATTTATAAAAATGAGAAAGTAAAAAATAGCCTTTTCTAGCCAAGGTATATGAAACGGAAAGAACAGATACGTGTCAAGGAATCAGAATCTGGAAGAAACAGCTCAGTATTTGAAATGAAAATGGTATTCAAAGCAGACTTATTCATCACTTCCTTTCTCCTTCTTCAAAGAAAAATAACACCTGAACATTTTTTAACTTTAGCTGTGATTTTAAATTAAAAGGAAATATTTAGTAAAAACCAGACAAGGTCTGATCCTAATTGGTGAAATATGGCAGTATAAGCACAGACAAGGATAAACGGAGAGAATTCTTGGCAATGGATAATCTGTCATTGGGTCTATGGTACCCTGTTGGCCAAAGAAAGAAAAAAAGTGTGTTCAAGAAAGTGTAGTCTTCGTAAAGTGTCATTTAACAAATATTTGGAAACCAACAAGAAAGGAGATGGGAAAATTATTAAACTGGCTTCAGCTTCCAGATGACTTTCCTTGCTCCGAATGGAATTGTACAAACTTAAGGAAAGGAAAAGCCTGAAGTTAGGATCACAAACCTAATGGTAACCACGAGCAACATTTCATATTTTGTATTATTCATGCATAGGGATCTCCAAACAGCCCTTCTTAAACGCTTGCCTTTTCAGCCTCCACTAAGTGTAAGGAGAGGTGCCTAGCACCTTTTCCCTGGCTTTAAAGCAAGTTCACTTACTCGCTTATAGATTTGTGCCCACTGCCAGCCTGACAGTTATGCAACAGAGATGTGAGATCATCAGAGGATTCATGATATGGGTGTGACAGCCACAGATCTGGAGCCTATTTGTGTTTACAGATCTATTTCAGACAGTTTTAAACAGCCAATTTTGGCTTGCCTGTCCTGCTTTGTACCAGAAATGACTGTTCAAAGGGCCTGAACTCAACTGCACTGTTTAAACCGCAGCAATTAAAACTGGCAGTGCAAGTGCCGTAAAAAGGTGTTCTGCTTTTTGTTCTATCACTTTAAAAAGTACAATTTCATCATGTGACAGCCCTGATAAACTTCATGCTGCTCAGGGCTTATGATGCCAGAGTCATGAAATATTTCCTGCTGATAACATAATAGCTGAGAAATACGAGTTTTGGAGGGTTTGGGGTTTTGTTTAACCTGTGTGCATGCATTACGAGGCTTACAGTGGGAAAACAATTAACTCGAGGGGCTGGAGAAGCGAGTAGCGGTGGGCTACCGTGTAAATGCAGAAACAATGAGGAATTTCACCTGGTATCATTTGTGACAGCAGTCAAACAGCAGGGCCTGGCAGGGAACCACGTATTAAATGAGTGCTGTGACAGGCGAGTCCGCTATAAAAATAAGCAGAAAGCAGAACAGAGGCGACATGTGCACTCTCTGGGAAGGTGAGAAGAGAGCTGGAGGTGTCCCCTCCCGGGGAGGGCTCGGGCTGGCTAGTTGCTCGCCCCGTTTTCCACCGGCAGCCCGTTGCTACCGGAGGCGGCGTGGAGACGGCATCTTTCCTTCCAGCCGGCTCGGGCCTGTCTGGGGGGCGGGCAGCGACCGAGCGGGGTGACCAGCGCGGGACGGAGCCCAGCTGAGCGGGGAGCGCGGGGGGACCGCACTCCGAGGGTGTCCCCGCAAGTGGGCGGGGGATCGGCGGCGGGGCCCGGCGGGGGCAGCCGCAGGCCGGCGGAGGCAGCTCCAGCCTCCCACCACTCCCTCTCGACCCCGGCTGCCAGGGCCGGCGCGGCCGCCTGGACGGGGCGGGCCGCGGCGGCGCCGTCGGTGGCGGGGAGGGATCCCGGCCGGGAGCGCTGCCCCTCGCCAGCTCCTCACCCGCTGCCCCTCAGGCGGTTTCAGGCTGGGCTGGGGCGGGGGGCGGGAAGCCGGCCCCCGCCTCCGTCCCCGCTTTTTCACCTGTTTTCGAAACATGGCTGCCAAGCCTTCCGACCCGCGGGAAGAGAGGGCAGCCCTCCCGCACCCCTCACCGACCGGAGCAGCCCCGCACCCCGGGTGAAGCCCGCGCGGGGGGCAGCCCCGCGGGCCGCGGGCAGGGCGCTGCCGGCGTGTGCCCGGCCGGGGCGCGGGGCCGGCGCCCTGCGGGCAGCGGGCCGGGGCGGGCGCGGTGGCCCCGGCGCGGGGCGGCGGCGGGCGATCGGGCCGGATTAACGGCGGGCGCTTTGAAGTCCCTGTGTCGCCTGTGATCCCACGTCTGGGTGCTTAGTGCTGCCCGTTCAGTTGCTAATTCCCACTAAGCGATTTTAAGTACCTGAGCTCGCAGACCTCTGCGCCTTCAGAACAAGCTTATGCACGTAAATAGCTCCGAAATTACCCATCTGGGTACTGGCAAGACCAAAGGCAAAGGCCAGCAGAGTCGTTAGAAAATAATCGAAGCAAATGGGCACTTTCTTTGCCACGTGAATTTCGGCTCGGAAACCCCTTTTCAGGAGCGGCGCTTTCAAAGGTGCCCGCACCTGCGGAGCCTGCGCCCTCCGGGGCGCGGAGCCCGGGCTGCGCTGCCTCCCCGGGGGGCTGCGGGGGCGGCCGGCCGGGACTGGCGCCCCGCTCCGCTGAAACGGCCAGAAGGAAAAAAGGCGGTTAAAAAAAAACCCAAACCCTTCCATCAGAAAAACCTGAGCTGAGGAAACGGCTGGGGACACCCCGGTGTCCTGTCACTCCGGGCAGGAGGAGTCCCTGCCGTTGCTACCGGCCCTGCAGAACTGTCCGTCCTGTTTATTAATTAATTTATTTATTTACCTATCAGCAGAGATTCAGGACAGATACAGGACAGGAGAGCGCGGTTACCTAGGCAGAAATAAGACCCACGCTCCCCCCAAATGCTAAAAAAACCCATCCATCCCTCACAACAGATCCCATCGGTGCTTTGCCACCATCATTTGCTCCTCAGTGACACAAGGACAACGTGAAAGCGTCCCTGCACCACTTCTCTCCAATTAACTTCAGTGAGTGAAGTATGAGCACTGGTTTTTTTTTCCTTTCTATCACAGATGATTATGTTGATTCCTAGCACATTAGTGAGGGAAAATTTTAGCTTAAGGAGTTTGAGGTATGCAGATGAGAACAGACAAATGAGCAACATCACAGAAGAGCAGTAAATCATCTCACAAATGCATGTTCTTTCAGTTTTTGAGTGTATTCTTTCCTTTCACCACTATTCATACTTCAGATAGTTACTAGTTCTCCCGTTGCCCACAGCTATGGATTGCAGGGCAGAAAAGGAATGGATGTAACGAATATGAAAAGCATGTGGAAGAAAAAGTCTCCTGGTCTTTTGTCTTAGGTGTTGATCTAAATTCAAATACAACCCTCTTTAGTATGATTCATTAAAAAGTAGCAGGGGCTTGGTGGGAGCAGTCAAACCCTGATGTCCACAGGGTGGGGAGGCCTTGGTAAACAATACTAGGGTCGCAACATTTCTGCCTAGTTCACGCCTTATTCGGTCCTACTCAAGCTAAAATGCCCCCTTCCAATTTCCCATATAGATATAGCCTAAGGCTGTGGAACAAAGGGGGAGGTAAAATAAAGAGCCCCAGCATGACGATAGAGATCACGGCGGGGGCTGTGCCCCTGCATCCCAAGGATGTCTTCCTAAGCCTGTGATCCTGCTGCCAGCCTGGTTGCAGGGTACAGACCTTCAGGATGGCCATCCTTGGCTCCTGGGAGGAATTCCTGCCTCTGCTGCTCCAGCTCACGGTCCTGCCTTTTCTCCTAATCGACACGTGAGAGGGAGTCAGAGGAAAGCAGTCAGCCTGCGAGGTATCACAGCAAGGGGAAGGCCACGCTTTCCCTTCTGCCAAGGCGGCTACAAGAGCAGGAGCCTTCCACACACGGGGCAGATGGCAACCGGCAGCTGAGCAGGGCACTGGCCATCCTTCCTTCAGCTGCCAGCCCTAGGGAAAAGGAGCGGGACGTTGCAGGGTCACAGGCTGCGCTGTCTAACAAGAGCGGTCAGGGCAGCAAGCAGTGATTTGCAAGTGGCAAAGCCGGACCCGGAGTAACTTACTTGCAAGACCGGGTAAGCTGTGTTCTATTGGCATTTAAGCATTCGGTTGCTGTGGGATACTGGCACGCTTCTGACAGGCAAACGTTCTTAATGTCCAACCGGGGCTTGAGGGCTGCCTTGACCATTTATTTCGTCCCTTTTCTGCATGTGGTGTAGTAGGTGGGAAGTCCTAGGGATGAATTTTTACTGCATTGCCTATTTCTAAATGCTAAAATATCTGGGGAATATTTGATGAAAGGTGGATGTTAGGACCCCCAAGTAGAGTAAATGTGGCTAAAAACCCACCTTTGAGGCAAAATAATAAAAAAGGCTATTGCAAATGCGGAAAACCGCCTCACCAGGCAGCAATCACACAGGTTTCAGAAAAAAAGAAAGCAAAGCAAGCTTTGCATTTCTATCTGGTAGCAGAACAGCTCTGGAAATAATTGTTCATTTTGTTTCACCTTTCTCCTCCTGGGGTTTTGGGTCTTGTATGTCACATTTCATGGCACTATCTACCAGAGCTGGTTCAAGTGCTTAGGGGGTGGGTGGTGCCCCAGAGGGCAGGACCTGCGTAGGGAGTAGCACCAGCCCAGGTTAGGGGACTTAGGGGACACTAGTGAGGGCCACTGTGAGGCACTGTCCCGGTTCGCTGAGCACTCCACCGGTCGGTCCCTGGGGGTCCCTGATTCCAGGCTTGGAGAAGGCGGCCAATTATTTTTCTGTCTGAAGGAGTCTGTGATGTGGCAGAGAATGACAGCTCCGAGGGAGAAAACACCTCTTCATTAAAAAGTGCTGCTAAGCACACTGAATATCCACATCCCAGCGCTCGGTTACACAAAGGTTAGGGTGAGAGCCAAGAAATTATGCACTTTCACAGATTTTAATATATACACATACATATATGTATGCGTACAAGGTACACACAGACTTGCACGCACACACGGGCTCTCTTTCAACACAGGGTGGCCAAAATATTTTAAGTTCCTACTCAGGCAAAACTCCTGCTAAAGTCCAATTTTACTATCAGTTTTGATGTAATAGGAATCACCTAGGAAAAACCCAATGAATTTCGTTACCAAATGCCAGAAGAGACTCAGCTTTGCAGAAACAGAAATTATTAGGAGTGTGTTGAGGGGAAAATTAAAAAGAAAAGAGAAAGCAATAATCTCTGTCTTGCACAACTCTGTTTGAAAGGTTGCAGGGAAGAGAGGGCCAGGCTGCTACAGTTTGTAAGTTCCGTTTGATTTCATGGCCTTTTAAGTGGTTTTAATGATTGCATGAATTAATTTGAATGAATTAGAAAGTATTTCTGAAAAAGATTCAAAATACATCTGAATCATGTGACAACCCAGAACCGGGTTTCCTGGTGAGGCACATTGTGTTGTAGAAGAGAACCACTCCACCGCTGGCACCAAAGAAAGCTCAATATGGAAGCTGCATTTTGGGATGTGATTTTTCACAGCCTTTCTTTTCTTTTCCTTCAGAAATTCTGAAATACTGAGAGCAAAGAAGGCACGCTAAGGAAAAGATGGGAGAAAAAATGATGGCATCCAGGGCTACAGCAAGTCAGCAAGGTGGAAGTCATCCTTCCCACAGTGGCTCTCTAGAAGAGTTTAGGCTCCAAGAAGAATAGAAGCAGTCCTCAGCCTTTACCGCACTCCTCACACCGCAGCAACTTTCCCTAGCCCAGTTCCCTGGCTGCCTGCATTCACGCACCGAGCTGCGTGGGCTCAGCAGGTTGCTGCCCGTCTCCCGCAGGGGCCCAGTTACGAGCCTGACTCTGCCTCCTCCAGGAGGGTAGCCCAAGTCAGAAACTTGGAGCATCACACCACCAAGGTTGCTTTGCAGATAAGCCTTGCTCCCTCTTGCTCCCATGTCTCGGTGAAGCAGGAAAACCTCCTGATAGAACGAGGGCAGGGCAGCAAGTGACCCTCTGGTTTTGGCTGTCTCATTATTTATAGGGGGACATACTGAGAAAAAACACCACCCGTTCCCTCGGAACTGGGAGACTATTCCAGCTGAACTATAAGCCAGGGGTGCAGAGACGAATAAAGAAGGTGATAGACTCACGTAGTTGATATTCAAGTCTGCACAGTGAGAAATGTGGAAATCCTGTGGTGACGGAATGGATAAACCCTTGTGGCCGTGTCTTTATTTACCAACTTGACAGAATCATTAAACACAACATTTTTCTAACCATTCCTGCAGTTTTAAATTTCCATCTCCACGTGTCCTCTCACCTGGCCATATAACAATGCCTTTCTCAGCATCCTAAAGAAGGAATCCAAAACAAGGTAGAAATGTCCAAAATACGGAAAATAAATTCTTTTCCAAAACAATTTTCAGTTTATAGTCACTTGTTTTCAGTAAAGATTTTAAGCCACCATCACTGGTTTTCAGTGATTCGGCAACGGCGAATCTTTGTCTCATAAGTTCCAACGCAGAACTGCTGGGTTTTTGTTCTTCAATATTCGTTATTTGATTGTTTTCTGCTTTAAATGCACTGTAACGCAACCATAACAATGTACCTCTTTTCCATGCTTAGCATATTCATTACCTTGTCTTCCTCTCAACTTCTTGATTTGCATGCAAGAAATCTGTGTTAGAGAGAATGCAATCTGTAAGCCAGTAAAATCCCGTCCCATGGGAGGAGGAAGAAGTCAAAGCGGTGCACGTAGCTCAGACAAAGAACACTAAGTATGTACAAGGGCGCTGTCCTGCATCACACGAAATGCTCCCAGTCCAAGCGCAGTGTGCCAGGGAGAGAGTGAGTACTGCAAGCAGCAGTGGGAGGACTCCAGCTGCACTTCCACCAAGGCATTGGCTTTATTCACTAAACCGGACCAAGAAATCTCCAGTTCCCTGGCGGTTGCCTGCCCACTCCTGTGGCTCAGGTCTTTGCCCCTCAGGTCAGCCTGTACAAAGACTGCTATAAACCAAGCCCTGGGGGAGTTCTGCTTAATAATTACCCCCTCCCAAAAGAGCATGTTTTTTAACCCTGCTTACTTCAGTGATCAGGTTCAGCGTGCAGCCTTACCAAGAGCTGCATCAGCACAATGAAGGTGACAAGCAGCTTTATGGGAACAAAAACAAAGAGATGTGGCATTGAAACTTCCTCTGTTGGTTTCACAGGCACCCCGTTGAGCCCTCCCCAGCATCTGCTGGGGCAGGCTGGCCAGGCTGCTGCCTGCCTGCAGCAGCCGGGGCTGGGGCTCTGCGCTCCGCAGAGGTAGATCCGTGCACTGTTGGCGCAGCCAGCGGTGCTCATCTGACCCAGATTAGGCTCAGGCGTGTGGTCACGTTTCTGTCAGATTGGTCTACGTGCCCGATGGAGGTTTAGCCAGCTGCAGGTGACTAGGCAGCACCCAGTTCAGTGTAAAGGGTGCTGGTGCAGAGCCAACCTGTGTTTTGAAGAATTCTGAGCCCAGGCGTGGGTGCACGGATCAGCGATCTGAGGCCCACAGCCACAGCACTTCTGGTTTAGTACTAAGAATCTTAAAAGCAGATTTGTGGAACCATGGTCTGATCTGCTTGCAGCTCCTGACCCACTGTGGCATTTTGAGGCACATGGAGATACAAGATGATTTTCCTTGAAGCGCTGCACCCTCAGCTCTTGCCGTTTTGGCAGCTGGTCTCACTACAGCAGAGCTGTGTGTGTGACAGGGGCTGGGGCAGGAACACCGTCAGCCCTCCCAGCTTTAAGCAGAGCACCAATTAGAGAGTTAAAGCAGCCAGCACCGGCCTCTCTCTGCAGATTTGATCTCAAACACTCAGGACACCTTTCTAACCAACTCTCTGCTGCCTGCCTTACTCTATACTCGCTTGTGCAAAACCCAGGGTTAAAGATCTGTCCATTCAGAATGGTAACAGGCAGTGGCAGATCAAGCCTAGTTGCACTTTCTGTCTCTCTCACCAATGTGTAATCCGGTGGTATCTGGTGATGCTAACAGCTAACAACTGGAATGATGATTTGCGATGGCTGGTTAACATAAAGCAGCTCAGGCCGCTGCAGGTTCACAGCATTTTGCTTTGGGGTATGTCCTTTTCATCACCTCTATTCCCAGCTATGGCCAGTTCAGTTGGTGAGCTCTCCTTGTCAGCCAAAAACTTAAATCAACTCTTAAACCCCACACTTTTAGCCCAAATCCCCACGTGGTTGCGCTAGGGGTCATACCCTGTTTTACAGGGGCCAGAACCCACAGGAGAGGAGCAAGGTAACTCCATAAACCCACACGGCTGCTACAGCATGTCTAACTGAAACCACAGCCTTGCGAACTTCAGTAGCTGGACTGGGTGCCTATTACCCCAGCAAAAGCTTTGCCAGGGCTGTCTTTTAATTTGCTCCCCATAATCCATCCTCTTCTTTCAAACTTCTCTGCAAAAACGTGGACTCAGTTCAGCTCTACTCGGATGAAATCTGCCTCATTCTATTTATTCATCCAGTGACATGACTATGTGAAAGACTAACTTAACACAGAGACTATCTTAATAAACATCAGGCATTTTCAACTAATACATCTAACGCACCCCCAAAACTTGACTATGAAATAATAGAATCGTAGAATCACAGAATCATCTGGTTGGAAGAGACCTTTAAGATCATCGAGTCCAACCGTTCACCCTGCACTGCCAGGGTCCCTAAAGCATGTCCCTCAGCACCACATCCACACGGCTTTTGAACACCTCCAGGGATGGGGACTCCACCACCTCCCTGGGCAGCCTGTTCCCATGCTTCACAACCCTCTCTGGAAAGAAGTTCTTCCTGGCATCTAACCTGGATCTCCCCTGGTGCAACTTAAGGCCATTTCCTCTCATCCTGTCACTTGTCATGTGGGAGAAGAGACCAACCCCCACCTCACTACAACCTCCTTTCAGGTAGTTGTAGGGAGCGATAAGGTCTCCCCTCAGCCTCCTTTTCTCCAGGCTAAACACCCCCAGTTCCCTCAGCCGCTCCTCATAAGACTTGCTCTCCAGACACTTCACCAGCTTTGCTGACCTTCTCTGGACACTCTCAAGCACCTCAACGGCCTTGTTGGAGTGAGGGGCCCAAAACTGGACACAGTGCTCAAGGTGTGACCTCACCAGTGCCGAGTACAGGGGAACAATCCCTTCCCTACTCCTGTACATTCAACCATGTAGTATCTTGCGTAAAACTGCAGGAGCTCCGGTAACTTTCCTTTTTTTGTTGTTGTTAAAGGAGGTTGCAGTTTCCGTAGAAAGTGTTCAAAGGTCTGTGAATCAGAAAATGTGCCCAGCTCTGCTATAGTGAATCCCTGAAAGGCACAGATGAACCGCCTCCTGAGGAAAGAGGGGCATGGTGACGTCTATTAAATCCCGATTGAATACTTGACTTGCCATAGCTTGTTGCTTTCAGAAATTTTGACTTAATAGAGCTTGCAAACAGTTACAAAAACTGAGAGGTGGAAATGATATTTGTAACAAGAAGCACTAAAAATGTTCTTATTGTAATCTCATTATAAAAAACCCAAAGATTATGGGAAAGTATTTGGTATAGCCTAACTGCTGTTAAGGCAGCCTGCTTTAAAGCATACATGCAGGGGTATTTGTACTGTGACAGCTGAAATAAAGTTTCACAATTACATCAGCTTTGTAGGCTGAACTGTTACTACCATTCACAGGAAAACAAACCGGTGACTAGACAAAAAAAATGTATGACAAGTTGCTCTTCCATCATATTTCTCAATAGCAATGAGGGCAACTCTCCCGTGAGCTGTGCCGTACATGCGTCCCTGCTGCACAGGGACAACCAGGGTGGATGCATGCCGATACAGACCCTAAGTGATCCCACAACTGCCCCTACCCATGAATTGCCCCCTCATCTTCTGAGCACTCCACATCCAGAGAGCTACCGGGTGCTGGTTTACCTGACAGTGGTCCATGTCCAGCTGGGTTTCCTGCAGCTTGCACCGGTGTAACTGTGGGGCATAAAACCAGCTTTCTGTGGTCTCAACACTTTAACTTCCACTGGAAGAAGAAAGCAGAGCAGATGGTGCCTGGGCTGGGAGCGCTCACCTTTGACGTCTTCAGCAAGCACAGCCTGGCCAAAGGCTGCTAGCCGTGCTGAATTACCCGAGCACTTACGTATCTGTCCTTTCCTGCTATTATTCCGGCTCTTCTTGCACCAGCTGTATCAGGAAGGTTCTACCACTGGTGCTGACACTCCGGAGTTGAATATGTGTTGAGTACTGTTGAATATAGAAACCCGATTACATTACAGCCCAGTGGATAAGTGCAGAACTAGTCTTAGGCTGAGGTTGGCCACCTTACCTGGCTTGTTACCAAAATAATTTGTCCTTATCACTGAATAGGGACAGCTCTTACTAAACACTCCACTTATAGCTGAACATGATTTTCATAAGTTGTACAAGTGATGGCATTTGGAATACAGCATTTTTTTAAAAAAACTCGATTGTGTAATTTACTTAGAAGAAAAAAAGTACAGGTTTTATTTTCCTACCTTCTCCTTAACCCCTACAGGCTATGATATTGTATGTGTAAATTCAAATTAACACTTCTCCCATCTGGATTTCTGTATATTTAAATTGGAGGATGGGAATAACAATTTTCTTTCTAGAATAAGTGCTTTTGAGAAACTACCACGTTTGGAGAGCTATGGGTTGGGTACCTGACTAGAAAAACCACAGCCAGCTCTGAAATTACTTTGTCACATTTTGTTCACGTTTAGACTTTACAGCCCGAGGAGAGATTGGTATCTTTGCAGGCAGAGCACGTTCGCTGACAAATGTTTTTCAGTAACTTTGTTAAGTCCTTATTTTTACCATAGGCGTGACCTCCTAACTCTATGCGCTTTCTTCGGCAGGCCCCCTGTGCAACCAGGCACCCCTGTCTGTTAGCAGCGTTACCTCCTATCTCTGGGGCACCCTGTCCCATGGGCAAACGCGGTGGCTACTCCAGTCGCTCCTTACTCAAATCTCCTCTGCCAGGCAGGAGGGCAGGGGTGGGCGCAAAGGCATGGCTGCCTCAGGGCAAAGCTCCAGAAAGAAACCTCCCGGGACACTGCCTGCATCTGCAACTGGGGCAGAGGAGAGCATCAGCTGGCACCCAGGCTGCATCGCGGTGCGCGTGTCCTTCTTGTGAGAGGTGGCACCGCCACCTGCCCCCTTCACGCCGGCAGCCCGGGCCGAGCCTGTGTGAGAGCCTGTGACCTGCCTGCACACGCGCCAGTCAGCCGCGGACAGGCTATGCCTGTGAAGCCCTCAAAGCCAAAACTGTCAGTAGGCAGCACCAGCTGGTTTCTCTCTGCCCTGCTTTTGTTGGCAGCTTCGCCCAGCGCGTCCTTTCCCTGCAGCAGGGGTCCGAGAGGTAACTGCTCTGCCATTCCCCAGCAGAGGGGACCTGCCAGAAACTCACCCTCAGAGAGAAACAGCTGCCTTTCAGCCTCCGCCTCACTCCTGTGGGCGTGTTGAGGAGGCTCCTCTGCACCAGCAAACGGGGAGGAAGCGTCCCCCGGGCTCTGGCTACCCCATGCCTCTCCTCTGGGGTGCTGGCACAAGGGACAGGAAGCAGCAGTCGCTCAGCAAACACGCCTCGGCTCACTTTGCCTGACTCAGAGGAAGAGAAGCCTCAGAAATCAACTGACACAGCTTGAAAGCAAACCCCACCCCCTACACCTGGCCCAGCAGTTCTCCAGACTCGAACGCCCGTTCCTAAACTCAGTGAGCCCCACAGCATTAAGCCGAGAATGCTCTTCCTCGACTTCAGCCTCCAGCAGCCCTGCAGTGGACCCCAGGCCTGAGGGGAGAGCTGGGTTTCCTGGGACTGTCCTGAAACACGGACACAAGCAGCTGGAGAAAATGCCGATGCATGTGCCAGGTCAGCCCGGGGCGTGCTGTGGTTTCAGCAGGAGGGTAGGGGGAACGTGACAGGCTGTGTTGGATGACATGATCACAGCTTTTTAACCAAGTTTATGCTGCAAAAGCCAAGACATCTCAGATGATGCTTTTCAGCATGCTCCAGGCTGGAAAGGAGGCTCCCAACAAGTAAAATTCAGAGCAGCTCCACACGCAGCCACACACACCAGAAAGCAGCCAGAAACCTTGGGCACGTTGCGGCACCCCTGGGCTCCAGAGGTGAAGCTGCAGGTGATGGGGCAGGTGGCTTGATGAACCCACAGGCTTTCAAGGACTTTCCCTTCCTCCACCCTCACCTGAGCAGCCCTGCACGCTTCACTTCCATGCTGTAGTGGAAGTTGCTCTGAGCTAAACCTTCTCCCTCACTAGAACTGGTGCCAGGTCCTCCCCAGTCTCAGCCGGTGCCATCATGCCAGTAGGAATCGTGTCTCACCTCCTCAATGCAGAATAAATCAGATGCTGCATCTATAGATGGCTGCTGCTCCTCTCACTCCCAATGCATCTGGAAAAGCTTACCGGCTGGGCTGTCACACACGAATGTCGTGCAGCCCACACGTCCCCACGTGCCCAGGGACAGCCATGCATGCAGGAGCGTGGAGCAGTATCACTGTGAGCAGAGCAGACCCTCCAGAAGGTCTTGCTTCTGGCTGGGTCTCAGCTGCAGCTGCACGCCAGCAGTATGCAGACCCTAAGGTCTTGTCTACTTGCGTGCAGTGAGGAAACCATCGTATGGATGCCACAGGCAGCAGGAGAAGAGGTAGCCTTTTCATGCTGGTATCACTGCCTGCAGAACATATAGGTTCCGTTTTGTTTCTGTACGTTACGCAGGTAGCCTTCCCCCCACCCCCAAAACACAGTCCCTAAAGAAGCCAAAGCTGTCTTAAGCGGTGATCCCTGCTCCTCACCCCCACTGCTTCTCCACTCCTCTGCTTTTGGCTCACGGCCCTCCTTCTCACCTCAGACTGTTAGTTGGTCTCATTGTTTACGTGGCCGTTCCCTTTAACGCGCTGATGGAGAATCATCCACGCGATTCTCCTGCGGCCCTTCACGTGAGAACCAAGATTTAGTCTGTATTAATATTCTGCTGAGTTCAATCACAGCAGGGTCTGAGGAGCAGACAGGGCATGTGGAGCAGAGAAGGGGAGAGGGGAAGGGAACAGGACATCTTCCTGTTGATGACAGAGACCAGCTCAAATGCATCACCTCACTTCCTCTAATAAAAGATATTTCAGAGAAGCAGCTTTGTTGCTCTTTTTTTTTTTTTTTTTTAAACACTGTAAGATCAGCTTACTGGACACTTCACCACTCTTCCTTCAGACTTGATGCTTTCCTTCAGAAAATGCTCTCGCTCGACCCGAAAAGCTGGGTTTGATGCAGGGGTGGCCAAAGAAGTACTTGTGTTGCAGAGAAGCCATGTTAGAGGCATTGGGTAGTTTAGCCAACCAAGGGCACCGGGCATGGACACAACCCTTCTGTACGTGTTAAACACTTGCTGAAGCCGGACCTCGGTGTCCTGCTCATGCCTTGCTGCACACTCTTATTGCCAGCAGAAGCACTTGCTGTTTTTCTTGGATTCACGTAAGTCTTTCTGTAATGAATCAGGAGTATCTTGCCGTTCTTGAAGTGTGTGTTATCAGCACCCATCAGCAGCGTATCCAGCAGGCTCCTGTCTCTGATTCAGTCTTCCATTTTTGTCAAGGGGTGCTAACACCCAAAGTTAAGCAATGAAATTATTGCTCATCTTGTGTGGTTCCTTTGTACTTGGACAAGACTCTATCCCTGGAGATAGAAACACTCAGAGACACCCTTAAAAACCGAAACAAACCAAAACCCATCAAGCTCATGAACAATGTATCTGTATGTTTGTTAACACAAGGGACCCTGATCCAAAATAGAGCACAGTGAAAAGACCATGTCTTCAAAATAATTTACTTCGGACCACACATATAAATGTCAGTTTAACAGATCATTAAAGGAGTTGAGATTCTGCACTTAATTTATTCTTGCCCTACTGCACGTTTCATCACGTGCAAATATTCCTTTTTTACTGGGAACAAAAGGAAAGGTGTTTGCTGTGTTGTTCTACCCACTATCTCCTTAAGCATGCTGACAAATCATTTTGACTTTGCTGGGGCTTTGGATCCGGCTACATGGACCTGCTGGTTTTATTGGGCAAATTGGGCGTTGTGATAAATTAAAACACCTAATGAAGTCGCTTCTTTCTGTCTGGCTACCTTTGAGTGCTGTTCATATGGTGCATTATGGTACATATAATGCTCACGTCTGACCTGATGACATCATGGCTGTAGGTACCGCATTGTTTGACTCTGGCTCTTGCTCCAGCTCTGAGGAGGGCGGCTGCAGCGTATTCAGGAGCAGGGACCCTACGGCAGAGCTAGCTGAAAAACAAGTGGAGAGGTGGGAAGGATCAAGTTCATGGCATAAGCAAATACTCTGCAAATCGTCAAGAGACTAACTGGATGGCCACAAAGAGACTTTTGTCAAGGGTTTTATACAGCTAAAATCAATTCACTCACTTCATCTGTTTTGAACATACTGGGGATGCAGCTAAAGATGTCACAAATGGTTAGAGTTGCCTGGAAACCTTCAAGGTGTCAATTGACCATATTTTTAGGTGCAGGAATGTTACATGGACACACCACAATTTCACCAGTGATTTCTTTAAAAAACGAATGGAGTCAGAAATCTACAAGGGAATAAAAATATCAGGAGAGTGAAGCTGAGTTGAAGCAGGGTAACTCAAAATCAATATCTTGCTTTTAAACTCTTAAGGGGAGGCCCAGGAGGGCTGCACTCATTTTGTCCTCCTTCCTTATTGTCCTCAGAGGATTGGCTGAGAAGTGACAAGGCTGCTCCGTACTTACTGCAGGACATTCCTCACTAACAAGCCACTTGTTAGAGTATTGGGCTGTCGATTCCCTGCCCAGTGCCCAGCTTTCCCCGAACAGCATCAGACAACGGTCAAGCCAAACTTGAAACTAGAGATGGAAAAAGGGCTCCTTTCCTTTTGCCGTACGCACACATTGAACGCCCACCCCTCTGCCTTCAAGATCAGCTCTGTACACGACAACGGGTCATTGAATCTCCAGCATCCCTGGCACAACCCCCAGGGTTTGCATTCAGAAAGGCAATTCAGAGTGAGATCTCTCCAGAGACTGGGCCAGTGGTGAGGAAAAGAAGTGGCCGCATAACTGTACCCTGCCCCTTTTACTCGTGGTTATTTGTCTGTGGCTTTGCCTAATACAACTGGGGGAAAGGAGGCAAAAATTTACAGGTGTTTTTCTGAGCAGAGGTGGACAAAAGGCCAAGAAACTTCTGGAGTACCATGTTCTATAGTTCTCACAGTGTAAAAAAAAATATGGCCAGGAAAGATTATAAGGTCCTTAGGTCCTTGACTCCCAAAATGGCTCCTTGGGGCCACATGCATCCAGAAGAAACACAGACACCCTGAGGGGTCCGTGTCTTCAGGGTGAGGGGTGCAGTCAGTTTGCAGTGGTCTAGGGCAGATTTTGGTGAAGCTAAAGATGCTGCATTGAAAAATTCAGAATCTGTGTCCCAGTGTGGTCACGTTTGCTGGACTTAAGCAGCCAAGAGTGAACTACCCAGCCCTGCACCAGGGTAAATGATAGAGGAG
This sequence comes from Bucorvus abyssinicus, assembly GCA_009769605.1. Taxonomy (NCBI): domain Eukaryota; kingdom Metazoa; phylum Chordata; class Aves; order Bucerotiformes; family Bucorvidae; genus Bucorvus; species Bucorvus abyssinicus. The sequence continues at coordinate 42,708,394 of CM020028.1, forward strand.
CGTTTTTTTTTTTTCACCTTAAACAAGGAGTACTTGAGAGACCAGTGGCTGGCCAGCTGAAATTATGGATGGGACATTAAAGACTTCGGTTTACTAGTAGCAGCCTCCCCTCACCTCTGCACTGCCCTCACCTCCGCAAGACACAAAAAGGGGCCTGTGGTCCTGCAAGCCCTGACCAGGCATCACAAGGGGAGTGTGTCATGACATGCCTCTCCCCTGACCCATGAGGCAGGAAACACACCATGAGGAGCATTACCAGGAAGAACAGGGGCACAGCAGGGTAACAGAGCATGTAAATCCAAAAAGTGATCCAGCACCAAACTTCAGAAATATTTTATCCAAATCCTAAGGTGATGGGAACTAAGTGCCTCAGGACTTACAAAGCTCTGGACCTAAATCCCCACAAAATAGTGGGTTGAGCACTCAACTGTCACTTTGGGCTCTTCACAAGCCAATAAACCAGAACCAGCAAAAGCATAGGGTGGAAGAGTCATGGTCCTTGTCCCTGCTCTGCTTGGTCCATAGCTATGCAGGTTAGTAGGAGCATTGCCCTGGGTTCAAGATCACCTCTTGAAGAAACATCTCCAGAAACACCTGTTGCACAAGATGCACAAACATTTGTGGACCCTGAGCCTTGAAATCAACACCAGAGCAAGGTGTGGAGGCTGGCTTGCATCCTGGGGAAGTCAAGGTTCCCATCTCCTTGCCCTGTGGGGCAAAGAGAGTCACAGATACAGCCATGGCATTTAGTTCCTACAGACCTCCAGGCGGTTTGTGAGCTTCTTGGTACAGCTGAAGCACGCAGCTATGCAGTCGCCGTCCATCCAAACCCTTGCTGACTGTGTGTAGCTCCATTGTCCTGCTGACAAGTGAGACTAAGCTGCCTGATGGGAGACCTTCAGCCAGCGCAGGCTGCAGCGCAGCACCAGCAGCCATTTCTCATTTGCCATGACCGTGGAGGGGTGCTGTGGGAGCTGGCTCCTGCGTGCGACAAATGAAATCCAAATCAGAGTGAGGATTACACCTTTTTGAGAAGAGTCCTCCTCCAGTGGCGCTCCCCAATGGAGGTTTTCAGAAGATCAGCTCAGGCAGCCCCTCTGACCCGTGCTGCCAGCACCAGCGTCTGCAGGAGGACCTCATTGCTGCCTGGCAAAAAACTTGCACCAAAACTCTTCTCTGAGCAGCACAAAGCTTTCAGTTTTGCCCTGCTCTTTGCTCTTTCTCCTACACATTTCCACTTGTTTTCTAAATGTTGCTTCTTCCCTTCCCCCGTCACACAGATTTTTAAAATGCGAATTCACCTCCAAGCCTATAAAGCGCTACGTGAGGCTTTGGTTTGGTTTATTCCAGTTTCGTGCCTCTGCCAGTGACACTAAAATGGACCATGTGTTGGACTTCAGATAACCCAGAGAAGACAGCTGTGTGCTTCAGTGCCACCTCATTAAGTGGTTTGTTTAAAGCTCCCAAACAACCTCCTTTCATGCAGATGGAAATCCCAGCCTCCCTCTTTTCACTCAGATGTGGATTCTCCCCTGGCAGATACGTGTTGATCTGCTCAGTAAAAAAAACTTCAAACCCCTAAAATTCTGGACTTTGACCCTACCCTAAAACTAATTTGAACTATTCTCAGCTAATCTGCAGTTGAAGGAGATGGCTTTTAACTGGAAATACCTTATCTTTAGACAAGTAATCGTTGTTAATGAAACCAGTGAAGAGACATTAGCCTCTGCTTACTTAAGTCTTGGCCTGTGGATTAACCGGCAATCCTCGATGTCCTTTTAAAGGAGGATGTTCTCATGGAATTGGACAATGCCAGCACCGATATCCTTTTCCTGTGAGATCTGAAAAATAAACCCTGCAGCATGGACTGACACTAAACTCTCCTGCATAAAACACACATTTCTAAAGCTTGCTTTCTCTCTTCCAAACAGATGTAGAACTCCTCCAAGTGAAAATATATTTTTGCATTAATAGAAACAAATCTGTAACTGGTTGCTAATACGTAAGTTACCATGTGGAAATAGAAGGAGGGCTGTGTTTGTACATGGAGCCTTCCTGCACTGGCACTCCTGAATTCATGAGGTGCTGCATGTGTAACAGCGAGAGCCTGATAGAAAACGGAAAGGAAGGAGGCACAAGATTTGACAGTGCAAGAAAAAAGATATTTATGCTAAAATATTTCACGTTGTGAGTTTTTTAAACTCAGTGGCCTCGCTGTTCATTTGCAGAAAGACAATGATAACTGCTGTAATAGCAAAAATGGTGATAATGCACTGAGACAAATTGCTGGGGAGATGGGAAATGGCCTGGAACAGCCCAGGGAAACACCACCCAGAGAGGGCTGCCAAGCACATTCCTGCAACACAGGGAGCCCTTGAAGCACTCCTTTCTTGCAGTGTGGCATGTACCCCACTGCCAAAGAGAGGATGGATAGAGCTTTGGACCGATCCAGCAATGTGCACACACTTGTCCCTATATTAAAGTTTTGTTCCTGAGGTTTGAATCCCTAAAGTCATGTGTCTGTGTTAGCCTTTAACTTGGGCCAGGGCCAAACACCACCAGGGAGGCATTATGGCTACACTTACTGGTCTTCAGTGTCCACAGGTTGGATTCTCTCTGTCCCATCTCGTGTAGTGTCGTTTGCAGCGAGGGAAAGTGAATGCCAGCTGCAAAATGACAGCACTTGACACTTGTTATCTGCTATCAAAATTGTCCGTTGCATAGTGCTAGTCAATAGTGAATTGACTCTACGGAAAGTTTCCCCAGTGACTACAAACTGGAGAAAGCCCCATACAACTTAACAAATTCTGTTTGAGAAATATCATACACAAAATCGTATTTCTCTTCTTGCAAATTCGTTACTGTGGCCCTAACCAATATCTCTCTGATCCTGGGACATTTATTATTTCTGTAGAGTCCCTTTAAAATTAAAAAAACCCCACCAATCCTTCTCTATATCTCAGATCACCATTCCCCTGCTGAATGGTTCATTTCCAAATTTTGTGAAACTTGGAAAAACCATTCTGTCTGCACGGAGAATTTTTTCCTCCTCCACCACCTTTCTTTGTAATGAAGAAACATCAGTGTATTATAGGCTAGGTAAAGATGAAAATTTACTGCTTCACAGAAATTAGCAAACTTGCTGGAGCTTTCCCCATCAAGTTTAGATGTCTATTCTCTTTCCCAAACAGTACCAATTTTTTTTCTCTCTCTCTCTCTCTTCCATGCAGACGTGATTCCTGTGACTAAGTCAAGTCAGCAGAGGTCGTCTGCTCTGCCATGATTCAGATCTAAAAAGTAGTTCTGAAATTTCACGTGTAGCAAAATGCCTGAATGTGATCCCCAGCTATGATGTATTCTTCAAGAGTTGTCTGACTGTCGTCTGAGTTACTGCGGAAAGGCAAAGATGAAGAGCAGGTATAAAGAGATCAAAGAAAACTTTTCCTCTGCCATTTAACTCCCTCTGTGTTTCTAGTAACGTTGCTACTGACTTTGAATGCCCCATCCTAGATTTGCTAAACTAAAGCTACCAAAGGTCTTTTTCCCTCCCCCATTTACCACCTTGGCTACAATGGGTATGTGTGCTTAGGGGGCAGCGGGGGAGGGAGAAACAGGGCGGGAAGCAAAGCTTTAAAGTGCACAGGCTGGCAGCTCCGGTTGAGACCTTGACCTGTCACATCACGCAGCTCCAGTCAGACGAGATGTGACAAGGAGATTGCACAGCACCCTTGCAGAGGGCAGCTGCAACCAGGACTTGCCTCCCAGTTTACCTAGGAGCCTCCACAGCAGCAGGGTGAGAGCTGGTGCGCAATCTCAGCCCCCCAAATCCATCAAGTTCGCGCAGAAGAGAGAGGTGTATTGGCATTTAAATGGGATCTGAACAGCCTTTGTTTGTTTTACACACCTGGTTCTGGAAGCAGATGCCAGTGACTTCAAACAGAAAGTATGGACTCTGGTGATCCGCAGTCCCAAAGCCTCCTTCAGCAAGTGGAGTTCACAAACCTCCCGGCAGCTCCGATTATGATATCCTCACTTGTAACAAGCAATACCTTACTCCAGGGGAAATCTCTTTGATTTTTAATCTAGCCTGAAGTTGTCACATAGGTGTAAGACACCAAGGCTCAGAAGGTCCTAGAGAGTTACAGAGTATTGGCATTTGCATTTGAATCTCAGCTGCAGGCTCCAAGTGGGAGGGAGGAGAGAGGAGGCACAGTGTCCCCTCTTCTTTCCGTTTACACTTCGTGCATATTTTATTTTAGCGAGAAAACTAATTCTGGAAGAAGAACAAATGCTGGGGTAGGTCCCAATGTTTTTAAAGGCTGTCGTATTAAAGACTAGCTTAACATGTGGTAAGTTTTATAATTCAGGCAATTTCTTCTTCAGCTGAGTGGCTTGAAGGAAGCGCGGTTACAATTTGTCTTGTTACAGAGGAGATACCGAGTAGTTCCTGCGTCTCTCAGCTCAAACTCCCGCAGAGCCATTGCTTTTTACCACTTTAGAGAGTACGGGAGATGGGCGCGTATATAACGTCTCATCACAGCCGGTAACAAAGTCAGAAATAACACCCAGAACTCTGTCCTGACTCTGCTTGCTGCTCTGCCCAGCAGGCCATGCCTCTTGCTTGGATGCAGAGAGAAATCTTTGCTTTTTAAGCTTAGCATAAACTCTCAATTTTCTGTTTTAGTTCTAGCACTACACGCCTTTGCTCTTCCTTGCAGCGTGCCCTTCCTTCAGCCCCACTGTACCCCCGCGTCCCTTCCCGCACGTTGTGCGTCCCTCCGTGAAACCTCCCGCTGCCCGAAGGGCCAGCCCGTGCCCCACTGCGGAGGAGCTGGACACGGGCAGGGCGTTGGGCCGGCTTCCACCGCTGCTTTGTGCCCCACAGCCACTGCGGCGGCTCTGCAGAGCTTGCTAGACCGAACGCGAAGTGGAGAACAAGGAATTCAGTGCAAATATGGGAGACTAGCGTGGTGCACGAATGTTTCGAAGAGTGTGTTTGGATTTGGTGGCCAAGTGGCCACCAAAGGAAGAGAGCGAACGGATGAGTGCTGTCCACACTGCATCACCGGCTGTAATAGCTACAGAAGAGAGATTGATTGATATTTCAGTTTTTCAGGGGGTATTAAAGATTGACATGTTTGAAAAGAGATCAGCAGGCTGGACCTTCCACTCTCCCAACCGGGAGCATTGCTGTTTAAAGTGAAATGTTTAAAGGCCTTAATGAGGTCGATGCAAAAGGGTGTTGGGTATTTGCACACCAAATCCTGAACTTCCAAAAAAAAATGTGGTGACGTCTGAAAGCGAGGGAAGACATCCAGCAGCAGGCCTCTGGTTTTGAAGTATCACTAGAAAAATGACATCTCAGATGCTTTTTTTTTTTTTTTTTTTTGAATACAAGAGCAAGGAAACTTTTAAGAAGCAAATAATTTAAAAACACCTTGGAGACTAGTTTTTGAAGAGTTAAAATGCTGTTCTGGGATTCTCTGCTACAACATACCATTAACATCGAAAGAAGAATTGGACACTTACATGATGACAGGCAGCGTGAGTGCTTTCTTTTCTAGACAGCAACACGTAGGAGGATAGAAACACTTCGACACTAGAGCAAAAAAAATCTGTAAATGATCATCCAAGAGGACAAATCGTGTTGATTGTTTGATGATTCCTTAACTGTCCACTGTAAAGTATGTGGCTATTGTCTCCTACTGCTGCAGCAGGGTGATGGAATTGCAATAATAAAGATAACAGACAGGAGACCAATTTCACTATGTGGATTGTGCACTTGGTCTTGCAAATCAATTCATGTGTACCTTGTCTCATTTGCAAGCGATATCTGGAAGGTCAAGAGACGGAGTAACACACATCTTAAATAAACAGGATTAATCTGGAAAATAGGCTCACTTCCATTCTTTGATCCAGTGCTTGCCTAAGAAAAAACTGGCTTCAGGGCACCACACATACCTGCGGTTTACATTTGTCTACGCACAAATGAAAATGGCTTTGATTCAGTTAAGCACGTGCCCGGCTTTAGACTTGTGCTTAAGTCCTGTTTATCACAACTAAACACTACTACCCTGATACCTTGCTGAATCAGGGGCTGGATTCAGTGTTCCCATGGATAGTGCTGTGGTATACGATAATTAATTTCCCAGGGGGAAATACATCTTGCAGAAACTTCTCTTCATCACGCATTTTGTTAGACACTGCTAGGTCTGAGTCCCAGGAGAGCAGGATTTTCTTGGCTGGAATGGCATGTGCACCCCTAGAAAATACAGATATTGGCTGGGCACACCAGCACTGGAACTGGTACATGTTCCAACACCCAGCTAGACCCTTGCTTGCATGTTTATTAACAAATGATGAGGAAAAATAAAAAAATAAAAAACAACATAAGTGCACCAGGAGCGACCTTGCTGCGCCACAAGTCTGCCTTTCCCAGCTGCCCAACACTGACCAGCCCCTTCCTTTCCTGGCCATGCTCATCTCCACGTGTCAGGATGCTGCACGGGAAGCAGCAGCTCACTGCCCAGGCAAGGCTGGCTCCAGCGTCACAGTGGGGACAGACCCATGCTGCCACCTTTCCCTTCCCTGTCCGCCCCACCTCTCAGCTCATACGCTGACCACTCATAAATGTCTCTGAGAGCCAAGGGCAACCTGTCGTGGCCCCAAGCTGGGGAAAAGGGAGTCCATAACATACTGCCGCCAGAGCAGGTAAACAGCAGAGCACATGAAGGGGAAATGCTCCAGGTGTTGTGGGCTAGGCAGGCTCGAAAGGATGCTGCTGGGTGAGTCACCAGGTATTAGCGGAAGGAATAACAGCTCTGGATCACCAGTGAGCCCATCCGAGCACCCTGGAGGGAAGGCTGCTGGGAAGGAAACCTGCTCTTAATGGTTTGGCACCTGATGGAAATCATGCGCAAATTAACATCTTCCTTCTAACAGATGTACCAACATTTTCCGAACAACTTCCCTTACTCTCCACCCTGTGACCACTATACCCCTGCTCAGGCACCACTATTCCTATTTCCCACAAGGAACAACCAAACCCACTCTTAAAGGACATTGTCTATGATCTGCTTTCCCGGCAATGCCATGCACTCCCAGGGGCACTCTCCCCTTACCACTGGTGAACAGGCAGTCGCTGCTGGTGTTGGATGATACACTGGTTGGTGACTTGCAGACTGCTGAGAGCTAGGTGCCTATTCCCTCTCAACATCGCCTTTCTTTTCTCCTTCATCTTCCGTCATACACATGCAATAAGATCTATTGAGTCAAGATTCTTCGAGTCAAGAATTTTCTTGTCATATTTCTGCGTAGCAGCTATGTTGGGTCCTGGTGACAAATGTGCACTCGAGCCCTATGTTACCAGAGACAAAATTCAAACTGGTTTAGTCCCTAATGGTTTGTTTCTTACCCTGATGTTCAAAGAATGATTCGTCTTCCCGCTTTTCCGCCTTTCCTTGACTTATCTTTTGCTCCGTGCAAAGGAGGTAGGGACTACCCTTAAGAGTGATGCTCTCTGGGTGCCTCTCACGGCATGGCTGAACAAAGCGTTGTTCAGTCACAGCCGAGAGAGCTGCTCCAGGGCAGGAGCAAGCAGCAAAGGGGAAGAAAGTGATGCTTCAGCCCACTTTGCTGTTTGGGAAAAAAAACCCCAACCCACCCATGGAATCATCCCTGACTGCTTCAGTACTTTTTCAGGCTGAGACACATCTTCCATTACCATTTAAGTTACCTTTTTAAACGCAAAATAAATAACACATCTCTTCTGGAGTTCCTTTAGGAGCAAACCAGATTTGTCAACACAAAAGCTTTCAGTGCATTTCAGCGGACCTCTGTTCATCTGGGAATAGAGAACATCTACAGAAGAAGCAGTCAGGACCAATCACAGACTGGACTGTGGGTCTGGGCAGCCTCCCATTTTATTATACACCTGAATGTGAAGGAATTAAAGCCTAAGCTGGGGCATGAAACTAATAAAATATTCAGGCATCTTCAGAGGGTGAAATTTTTCTCACTTGCTCCAGGGTTAGCATAGTCAAAATCAAATCATTGATCAAATTTAGATCTGGCCCTGAAAATGGTGAGTGTTTCCTGTTGTTCCCATGCTACATGGGGCTGCGATTTCACAATACAAAATGTTTTGGCAGCCAAACAGGTTTGCGGTGCTGCTGGAGTCCCATACATGCTCTGCCCTCCTCTTCCCTCCAACTGTGGTGGCTGTGGTGGCTTCCCCTGCACTGGGAAGAAATAATCAGACTGGGTATAATCAAGGGATAACTTAAAGTAGGGATGCTACTGTATGGTAAAATCATCACCCAAGAGCACCCCTGATGTTTGCTTAGTGGAAATGAGAGGGAGAATTACAAGCATAGACCAGGCTGGTTCGCTTTATCATTGGAGCCAAAGATACATGCAAACCAAGCTACTGAAGACAGATGAAGCCACACTAATATGACCAGCATCTTCATGCCTAGACATTACTTAATGATCCAGATGATTTCTGGAGGAAGAAGATGTGAGATGCCTACACAAATAATATCAACACACAAAAACAATGGCCCGCACATTGCAAAGAAGGTCAATGTATTGGACCAAATAGCTTACTTGCCTCCATATCTCAAATGTCTCTAGACTAAGACACTATAAAAGAGGAGATTACTTCCTCTCTACCAAAACAGCTTCCTTCAAAACTACAGGAAAAAGCTTTGTAGAGTAACGCAAATTAAATTGTGCACACTAAAGGAATTTATCAATCTGTGTCACCAAGGGAGAGTAATAAGACAGACAAGCCATCTATGTCTAACGTGCTGTAGTGAGAGACTTGTCATCATCTTTGGGTTCCTTTATAAATAAAATAAATATAAAAAGACAAGTAATTTTCTCACCTAATTTTCCTGTAGAACTGATAATTAAGTGTTGTTGGCTGCATCACCAGCACACATTTGTGATAGTTAATATAGTGTCTCTGCATATTTAGAAGCTAAAAATCTCCTCTTTTGCTGAGTAAAAATACCTGTTTCACGGCCTTTTCTCTCCTTCAAGTAATAAGCCAGCTTTTATTTTTTAGAACTTGCCATCAGTGAAAACTCTTACAGTTTTTTTAATCTTTCATGTATGTAGGACCTCACTGAAAAGCAATTACTGCGTATATTGTAGAATGAGTCTAAATAAATGAACAAATCCTTAAGACGCTTCCGCATGTACTTTTAAAAAGTGCATTATAAAAACACTGGCTCTAACGCAAGGTCACAGTTTGGAGGGAGAAACCTCTGCTTGGGGTGGAAGATCTTAGTTCAGCTGTTGGCTTTACTTCACTGTGTGCCCATCCATTAATTCATCTCCGTATGTGTGAAGTGATGAAAATACAGCTAAGAAAATATCGGACATTGAAAAAAATCATCACATGTGAGGGAAGCAGTTGTGGCTTTTTTTTTTTTTCCCCCCACAAGTGCGTACACCCTCTAAGCGTGGTTCATTCTTTGTGCAGCTGCTCAGCAATATCGTATCGCAGAGCCAAAGCCTCATGGCTGAGAGCTATGCAAAAGGAAGATGAACAGGTTGGACACAAAATTGGGAAGGTTTAGAGATGCCCAAGCTGGAGATAGACAGTCAGAGTCTTTGACCAAGACCTTTTGCACGTCCTCAGGAGTTAGGTGAGGCTAAGCGAACTCCTCTGGTTTTGCCTCTTCCTCTCTCAGTGGCTGCAGCTCTGGCTTCCGAGGACAAATACCTGGCACTGTGGTGTTACCATGTGTCTGAGACTCACCTCTGACCGCACCGACTGACAGGCTTTAACACAAACCAACGTCTCTACGCAAATTCAGGGCCCCGACGCCTGTGCCAGGGCACCCAGCGCATTGCTTGTGGGCACACACCTTTCATTTTGTTTCACATATTTTGGCAAAAATAAAAACCCAAAAAAGAAAAACCAACACCCCCAAGAGCTAAGATCAAAATAAATTGTGTTTAAACTGAAACCAAGTACTTGTACAGTTTTCCCCAGTATGAAACTTGTTTTAAGTTAACCATTGAAAGTTCCCTGGGTACGTGAGGCTTTGAAGAGTGCATACTTACTGCCCGTGACGCTGCAAATTTCGGCTCTAGCTCACGGGAACTCCCACGCCAGGTACACAGGAGTGCAGTTTTAGCAAAATTGCTGTTGCTTACCACAGTCACCGTACCTAATCAAAGCCTGCACGCACAGACGAAGCTATGGCTGATGTTTACCTTGTGCCACAGGGTGGTTTTTGCCACCCTGAGTTGGCAAGAGACCTTAGAGGAGATGTTAGAAAAGACTCCCTCAAAACAGTCTTGTGAAACAGCAACAAAGGCACAAAAATTACAAGTGTGCAAATTTTCTTACTAGAGGAAATAACGAGGTAGGACCAAAGTTCTAATTTAAAGCTTCTAAAAATATCAGTGCTGCTTCTACAAAGTCTAGGATCTGCATACTGCACCATAAATCCTTGAGGACTTGTTAGCTCATGCAAGTCAGTCTGGGGTGTAGGAGGTTTGTTGTTCTCTGCCTTTATATGGAGGCGTTAGGAGAGGTGGGAATTGTGTGCAAGCCTCTGTCACCACAATTTGCAACCTTGAAGATTAAATTGCTATTGATCCTGCCCATAGGCAACGGTATTTTGAACGATCCAGTAATCATATACATATATACGTATATGATTTTCATTTTGGCAATTAAACATCAGGGACTGTGAAGCAGAGTCCTCAGCTGCTTGCAGGACAGAAATCCGTTTTGCCAGCAGCTGCCAGTGTGGGCTGAGCATGGGAGCACCTTTCTGCCTGTCCAGCCTCTACCTGTATTATTGACTGTTCGCCACCGAGCCTGTCAGTTGTGTGCAAAGCCCTGGTAGCAACCTGGTATTTACCAGTGATGCGTCAAAACCCAGCATTCTGGGGACCAACTACGCCTCCTTACAAATTCCAGATAAAATTTTAAAGGCATGTCTAATGCCTTTAAAGAGCAGAGTAGAGACAGGCAGCCCCTGCTTTCTGCCTTCTGCGTCTTTCCTTTCAGCTCGTCACCGTTGTGTAACAATCCACAAGGTACATGACATTTGTCACAACAGTTCTCATCCATTCACCTGACAATTGGAACTGCCCAGTGGGTGGGCTGGAGGCCTGATATTTGTGTTTGTCTTTCTGAGTTTCAGCATTTCTGTAACCCTTCATCACCATTGGTACAGCCAAAAGTCAGAGCTCACTTCACACAGCTAGCACGTCCGCATCACTACAACGCGTCATCCTACCAGACTGAAAAGCATCTTGAGCGTGAAGTCTTGTTTGCGTCAAGAAGCACCTCCACCAGTACTTCCTGCTCAGCTTACATATTGCAACCAGTCACACCTAGCACCAGGGAAGGTTTGCCAACCTGTCCTTCCTCTTGGAAGAAAGACGTCAGTGTGGGGCAGCGATAAAACCTGCCGTTTCTTTGCCTCTGGACAGCAAAGGCCAGATCCTGCTTGCAGCAAAACCAGAGCGAACTACCGTTCATGAAAACACGCCCTGACTCCACTTCTAAAGAAATGATAATACTCTAGGTTTTTTTCATACCTGACATAATTTTAGGGATCACAACATCACCCCATTGGTATATTTGCTCATTACCATCACGTATTTTGAGATACATCACATGGGTGCACCATGCTCAAGTAAATCAGGATAACTAGAATTTAATTAGAGTGATTTAAGGCAGAATTAAAATGAAATGACACAAATGATGATGGGCTTATGCCCAGACCTAGTGCCAACGGAGTTACTAGGATTATTACTTCTGAATTTATTTTCAGAATAAATAAAACAGGTTCTGACTTGCTTAGTCATGTCTGGAAATAATGAAACATCATTAATTGTGCAGGAAACTTGTATTTTGGTGTATTTGATTTTTGGATACCAGCCTTGGTTTCTTGCTTCCCAGTCTCCATAGCTGTACCGTCACCACTAGTTGCAAGAGAGGCGGTTTTGTAGGCAGTGGCATTCCCCTGCAGAGACTGCACCGCCACGCTGCCCGGGGGCACAGCGTGTTGACTGAAGCATGGCCTCTATGTGTCATGTGTCAGGGATGATATGTCACCAAATCATCCTTGCGTCTCTATGCAAGGGGTTGAGATAACGTTATCAAATCACAGTCTCATGACTGTTTTTTAGAACTAATATAACGAGTCACTAGAAGCTCGCTCTGGATTAATATCGGTGTCATGAACGTTTACTAATGCTATCAAAGCTGGGATCAATGCAAGGAAAGGATTTCAAGTGTAAGTCCACAATGAAGTGGAAGAACGGAGCTGACATCCCCCCTCCAGCGCAAATTACGAACGAGTTTACACTGCATTGTGCAAGGGCAAAGGGCAATATCTGTGATACGTTATTAAGAAAACAAAGCTCCCCTTCCTTCTTTCTGTGACAGAAGAACTGAATTTTGACTATACTGGTTTGCTAATTGCAACTGTTGGATAAATCACGTTGTGAGCCAAATGTAAGCTCTGGCTTCTCAGGGTCCTGGTTACCACATGTACTTTCAGCTCACGCTGGCTGACCTGACATTATCCAACTGGTCATCCTCGTGTTTTTTAATCCCTCTTTTTCTCACACATTCCATGATTGGACATGTCTTTCCAGACCATTCGAGACGGTCCGTGACCGTGTCCAGTGCTAGTGCAGCAGGTGCAGCAGCGTGCCACTGTCCACGCTCACAGAACTCCCACCCTTTCTCACCAGATTCCCCCCAGGCAGCTGGTGCTTTGCAGGGGCCCGTGGTTCAGGAACGAACAGCAAACAACGTGATTTGAGGGCAGCATGCTGTTAACTTTCAGTTTTCATGTTTTGCCATTGTTGTTTTTGATTAGCTTTGTAAGCTTGCCTTAATAGAGAGCTTTTCCTTGTCAAGTGCAAGTATTTTTTTTAACAAAGGCGTTTGGGGCAGATAGTTTTAAGGGCAGCTCTGCCAGTTTTAATTCCTGTTTCCCGGAGGGATGAAGGAGATGCCTGCTTCTGCGTTGGTGCCTAACCCCTGCATGGGCCGTTCCCGACTCGCTGGGCATCACAGCCTGCTGCACAGGGTCTTCAGCCCGCTCCTCGGCCCGCAGCAGCACTGTGGGATGTCTCACGGGGCCAAGGCACACGAGAGGAGGAGGACAGACACAATCCTCTTCCTCCAGAGACACGTCCTCTCTGCAGCTGGGCAGTACATGCTTTTGCACTGCCGTGTGCTGGAGCTGACCCAAAGCAGCAGCACCCCCTCGCCCAGCAGCATCTGGTGGCAGCGCTGCCGTACACCGTGCTGGGCTGCACACGGGTGAGCTGGTGCCTAAGCCTCACACACGTCTGTAGGAAGATTAGATTTAATTTCTCACTTCAGCCTCATCCCGGATAAGTGTTTGTGCACACGTGCATTTTAAGCCTTGCAAACAAAAAGCATGGTTCTTTCAAGCAGTGATAGTCTCACAAGGAAGTGGTAGACTTGGGACATCAACACTGCAGCTCCAGTCTGCCGGCTGGCCGAGGGAACCCCTGCCTTTTGGTATCACTGCACCCAGCTGACCTCAGCAGGCACAGCCCGCTCTCCTCTTTGGTCCTGCCAGTTGCACAAGGCCAAGAAAACAAGCCGGACTGCTGGGAGTTGCAGGCATTTGAGGCACGCCGGGGGCGGTGGGTGCCACTCTCCCTGCCTTTCCGCCCTTACCGCAAAAGTGGGCCACAGGATGCTGGCTCACACCTTACTAGCTCCCAGGTTGCAACGACCGAGGACAGAGAAAACCAGCTTGCAGAAAGGGGCCGGACTGTGAACTGTAGCTGCAGAAGTCGGTCTCGACCTCGCGCTGCTATGACCAAGGAGCCTCCGCGACGAGCAGAGCAGCGTGGCAGCAGTCTGTGACCCTGAACACAGCTGCAGGCAGCTCTCCAAGTACCTGTCTCTCAGACCAGTGTCAGAGCTGAGCTTGAAGCAAGTCTCGGGCAGAGTTAAAGAGACTTCAGCAAAGACTGAAGGTCCTGGCTAGTGGTGCGACCACACACTGCTCTGAGCCATCTTCCAGCCTGACCAGGCTTTCTTGCCTGTGGCTGAATAATGCTGGGTTACTCCTGTCACAGCCCTGCACCCTGGTGTCCCCACCTGCAACGCAGAGCTCACGAGACCTCCCTTTCTTTGCAAGGCATTGCAAAATGTTTGGACCCAAAGCTAAGAGCCAGCATTACTGCTGTTCAGCCAACGATGCTGAAGGCAAAAAGGCAACAGGCTGAGACTTGAGGGAAGGGGCAAGGGAAAGAAAACCTCTTCGTGAAGACCCATGAAACAGCACCGCAGGTGAATGCATAATGAAAAAGATCTTTGTTTTGGAAAGGTTGGGTGCACAGAGGCTGTTATAAGGGAAAGCAAAAGAACCGAGCCGTGACCAACACGCTGGCAGCCACGACTTCCCCACTTGCAGCAAAGCTCCACTCACCGAGGGGCGCCGGTTGTTAAACAGCCTTAAGAGAATCCAAGAAACAACTTTTGAGCTAATACCCAGACGCCTTCAGTGCCAGCCAGCCAGCGGCACGGGAGGAGCCAGCATCGGGGGGGGTGCAGGTGCTGGGTGCCACCCAGCAAGGGCAGGGAAGCGCAGAGCCCCGGTCTGTGGGAATCTCCCCGATTAGAAATGACTGCTTGTCCAAAGTATTACGATTACCACTTTCGCTACTCCCTTCTGATATACCGTGGTTTCTTTTTTCAGCACCTGAGCAAACCAAACACAGAGAGCACCAGAGGCTGTGTGATGTTTTTATCTATTAATCTGTCTCTGCAGCACTCCTGGATAAGTCAGAGAGAGCAACTAACCTTCTGATTCACCACACAGCCAGCAGCTTGTAATCCAAGACTGCCCAAATCAGAAGAGTACAAACCCTTACCTTCAATCCCCTGCTTTAATTTCCTTCAGCGATTTATCACCTCTTTGCAGCTCACACATACAGAACAACTAGCAAAATTTCTTAACACCCCTTTGGCAAGCCACGTGGAAGCCACTGCCACAGTGGTTTTTTATTATTGTGTACAGGGCCTACAGCAAAGCAGACCTAAGGAAAAAAAGAGCACCCAAAAGCAGACTAAACTAGGAAGAGAAAAAAAAGTACCTAACTTCCACAGGCAAGACATGGAAAGAGCAGGAGAATCTATATGAAAGGGCAAAATAGCTTTTCTTGCAAACAGAATTACACTGGAAAACATATGGAGAACAGCATCATCTCCAAATATGTATTTACAGTACCTACATACACACATGTGTTTGTATGTGTATATATTATATATTTATATGGATTATTTTAAACACATTAGAGCAGGGTGTTGCTTGAAGTTTCACGTAGGAGCAGAAAAATGGGAAGTAAAATTCACTCCCTGCTCCAAATCCACTGTCACTGCATATTCATTCAATATTTTCTCTATTCTGGTTTTTTCCCTTTCCATTCAACCTTGTGGCCCAAGCCCAGGCAGCCTGTGTAATTCCAGCACAGATGGATTTGCCCTTGTTACTTCCCATTCATACAGCAACTGATTCTCTAATGAAGTGAATACCTGGGGCTTTGCTGCTCCATAGCCTGCATTCTCATGTTACAGCGGCGTGAAGTGGGGGCAAAATGATGCCTTACTAATTGGTAGTATTTTACACCCACTAATCAAGCTCTTGGGGGTGGTGTTAATGATTACACAGAGTGCGAAGCCAGCAGAATCAGACCTTAGGGGTTTATGGACAGGAGAGGTGAGAGCAAGTGTGGCTTGCTGGACTTGCAGGGCTGCAGCCTTGCCACGCAGGTGCTTGTGCAGCTCTTTTAGTGCTCTACATGACCTGCTTGTAGCCGTGCAGACGTGCTGCTTTCTTTGGACTAATGCTGTAGATACTCTAATTAGCTTCTCTGATCTGCAATTTCATTGACAGGTTTTGTGGCCAGGTTTTTATGTCAGTGGTGATGGCTCTTATTCAAGAGTCATCTTCCTTCCCCATGCCCAGCACAAGGGCAGGTTTAAGCCACATTACATGCCAGAGGCACGTCCAGCCCGGACTTGAGACGACCGCACAACAGGCACATCACCGCCTGCCCTGGGGTTTGTAACCCCCTCGCCTCTGAGATTTGTGCCTTTCGTCCCACATGAGTGTGACTGAATTAATTAATTCCTCAGCACTCATCATTCTCTGTGCTTTGACAAGATGCATGTCCACAAAGCTACAGCAAAGAGCAACAATTTCACTTCCAACCACAGTTTTTCATCAGGTGAGTAAGCAGCCAGAGTGCCGAGCAGGAGCGCCCCACTGTTTCTGACTGGTTGGCGTTCCTGGGTCTCTGTTCGGAGCTTCTCGTCCAGCTGTCAGACCACGAGTCTGGAGACAAGGTCAGCAGCGTCTTTCTGCTGAGAATCTGCCAGTCTGCTGGTACAGCGGAGTAGGACCCAGACCAAGCTTTCATCTCTTTTATAGAGAACACGTAGAAAAGGAGAATTCTGCCCAAACCCTTTCAACTAGTCTTCTCCGAAGCGTTGTCTTACGCTACAGGGCAAACATTTCACATGAGGTAGGTAACTGTTCCCGTTACTCTTTGCTCTTAACGCTCCTTTTTCATGCAACGTGTCTACTGCAGAGGAGAAAAGCCTGCGTGTAGCTGCATTTTGCTCTGACAGTCTCTCAGTAGGAGGCAAAATCTCCTATCTTCTACCTCTGTCCTTGACGGGTTTGCAGGGCCCACTGAGAAGAGGCTGACGTGCAATCCGCTAAGTGTCTGTTTCTGTTCCCTGCTGTGCCCTATCACCCGCGTGCACAGTACACCTTTGCCTGCTTACAGGCAGTGGTGCATCAACTTGCTCTTTTAGAAGCGGGAAATACAATGGTGATGTTATTTTTCTTCCTGGGACCACCTACCTGTTGGTGGCCCCACAGCATTGTTAACACAGGATCCACACGCTGTCAAATTCGCTTACAGAGGAGTTTTCCTCTTACGCCCCATTTGCTCTGTACTGGATACGTCCGAGCGTATGAGTTCCTATTGCTAATACCAGAGGCACAAGGGAGTGTGCACCTGTACAGGCTCGTGATGCTCGTATAGCGAACCCTATGTAATCCATAACAGAATATGCTATCAGTCACTGTGTTTCTTTTTATTTGTTTTTTTCTTGTCTTACACTGCATGTATTTCACTTCCAGAAGGAGCTGTTCCGTTGCACACAGGATTTTCTAGGGGCAGGATGAGAAATCGTCTACTTGGTGTTAGGCATCTTATTGAGACTTCTAAGCTGCCTGCCCTAAGTGCTCTTCATAGCCATTGGAGAGAGGCAAGGTTTCAGCCCATGACGAGAGGGACGATTTCTCTCCACTGACTGCAAAGACGCTCTGAGGCATTTGGCTTTCACTCGTCTCTAAATGTCTAAGATGCAGCTTGATGCTGCGGCTAAGCTGATCTAAGAGCTGCCAAAACTCTTGCCCACATGCCCCCTCCACCCCCCATGCAGGGGATCTACCAGTCCGTACACTCGTCTGGGATGGAGTGTGGGAAGGGGGCCTTCCCTTTCAGCAGCCCCCCACAGGTAGAGGTAAGGACAAACTGTGGCCCAGCACTTCAATGAAAGGAATTTAACATTTACTTCTACTTTCCTACTCTGTTTCATTATTTTAAAATATCTCCAAGACCTGTCTCTTCTCTCTCAGTTTTCTTCTCCTGTCTCTATCATATTCCTTTATTTCCCCTTCCCCTCTTGCTCCCTTCCCGCGGTTTTTCTTGCCCCTACTTAACGTACAGTGGTGTATTAGGAAGACCGACAAATAAAACATTCCTACATGTGGGATAGGGCAGAGCCGTTAACACAAGCCCACATCTCCCTGGAAAAGGATTCACAGCCATTTACCCATACTGAACTCTTCAGCCCAGCTAGGATTTAAATAAATGAGAAGGCAGTTTGCTATGTTGTGGATGAAAGAGGCAAATTTGCATACGGGGAATTTTTTAAAAACGGTTTAAACTTTTAAAACTGTTTCTAATTTGAATATTGTAAAAGGAGACTCTGATCCAATTTTTGTATCACTTCTGACCAACACTATACGTGTCCAAAACCAGATACCAAGGCTCTGTCTTGGGCTTAGGGATGGAGCTGAGACGGAATTTGTTGAGGTTGAGGAAGTCCTTTGGGAAGGGATCAATACAGGCTTTCACTGGTCTCATATCCTTTCCCTAGGTATCTGCTGCTGGGGTGATGGGAAGCTGGCCTGGATGGAGCGTTGGTCTGACCCAGAATGTATAGTGTGTTATCAGCACTTCCCAGAACCACCTATACAAGCACCTCCATCAGCAACTACCACGAGTGAAGAAGTCATTCTTTGGTAAAAGAAAATAACTGAAAATTCGGCATGATGAGTATTTTGCCAGCCTTGGCAGCTAAGGCTTTGTGAGCACGTGCTAAATGAAATGACCTAATAAAGTCAGGAATTCACATCGTTCTTTTAATTGAAATACTCATGTAGCTCAGAAATCACGCGGTAGGCCCCTGTTTATGCAATAAACTACTCTTAGCTTTGTTTACTTTTGTCTTAACTCCAGCCTGATCACATAATAACTGTTACACCTCAGTTCAGAGTGAAAAATCAAGCAATGACATTTTGCTGCAAGGCAAACTCAGAGTAACGGACCCCCCTGGGGCAGGCTTAGTGAGGGATTTGATCCGAGCCACCCAGGGAAGAGGGATACCCCCAGGCGGCTGAGCAGCGGTGGTCGTGAGCTGAAACCTGACTGGTGGCAGTTGTCAACACCTCCCTGTGCTCAGACCATACTCACCACTGCTATTGGCGAGGAGGGCACTGGAACGGACACCAGTTTGGGAGCAGACAACTCTCCACAACCGTCCATGGGAATCCATGCAGAAGTAGCTTATAATGGGAGTTTCAGTAGTGCTGCAAAGAGTTGATAAATCTGTGCGGGAAGAAGAGCACCAGGCAACACTGGCAGGTGTACCTATGCCCTCCACGTGAAGAGCTGCTGCTGCCTGCAGCACCAGGCTTTTGACAGTGCAGCCTAGCTAAACAAGCTCTACTGGTCAAAGCTTTTACTTGTCCCTTAGCGTAACCGCATCCACAAAGGGCTTTTGGTACTATAGAAACGTTGTTTAAAAAAATCGCACGTCTAATCAAGAATATCTTTCTGGTAAGAGTTACTAGAGTGTGATCTTAAAGCACTTTACACTTGTGATTCTTCTCTGTCATGCTCATCCCGCGCCGCAGCACTGCAGGAATCGGGAGCACTCACACAACATCAGTAGGCAATCTTCCCCGGTCACAGCGTGTGCCCGAAGTGTGTATTAAATACCCGTCAATATTTGGCATGAGAAACTATTCGTCATCCCACTGTCACACAAAGACATTGCAACCTTAAAGCTGTGCCTGTACAGCTTTAAATTAAACCTGCCGGGGACTGCTCCCGGCCACGGAGGCCAGCGTCTGCGCTACCGGCCACCCTTCTCTTCCAAAATCATGTGGCTGCCTGCGGTCTGGTCCCTGGAAGCGGCCCACGCTGACTCCAAAGCACTGCCCGCAGCCTGCTGGGAGGACTGCTGCCTGCTTGGAGCGGGTGCCGGCACGGATGACCGAGTTCCCATCCCAGGGCTTTTCCCTGCCGCTGGCTTTTGATTCAGATGGACGCAGGCAAGATGTTTGCACAGAGTGCCACACACGCTGGAGATCTTCGCTTAGGTTACTGCGCGGAAGGATTAGGACTCTGGAGGCTTGAGTCAGCCTTCACAAAGAAGAGTTCAGCAAAATATTTACACATATGCTTAGCTGTAAGTCGACGGAAATCTGCCATAAATAAGCCCCGTTTCTGTGCTTTGCCATAGCCAAGTGGAAGAGCAGTGGGAAATGGAGGTTCTCTGGACGCGTCCAGCAGCTTTACAGCATATGTGCGGTGCGTGGCCTATAGCCAGGACCTGCCTCACTTCGACCATGAAGATGGTGGCCCTGAAGGTCTGCCATATCCTTCCAGCGACTTGCCTATCTCCAGTGACTTGATAACTCTTTAGAGACAAAGAAACGGAGAAACCAAGGAAGAATGCAACAGTCTCAGCTACTGTAAGCAAGGAAAGCTCTGCAGGGACAAGTAGTGATTTTTACTAGACCAATTAAGACAGCTGGCAACAACAGACTTAAAGAAAAAAAAAAAATTGATGTGTCCAAAAGCTTATCCTTTTTTTTCTGACTGTCATTTGAGCTAGTAACAGGTATGGCCTCCCTCTTGCTATTTTCCTTAGACCAGCCCAGCCATTTCTGTTAAAGTTACGCTCGCTCTCGGCAGAGGAGTGGATCACCTAAAAGAACCAAACCTGCTGCTTCTAGACACGACACAATTTCTTCATACCAGTGTCAGAGCAATCTGCCTCCCTTTCCACGGCACAATCCCTGAAGCCAGAAACTGAAGACTAACCAGCACAGCTATCCAAAGACACATGGCTAAAGCAGTGAGTAACTTCCCAAGCCATTGTGTGAGCGTCATGTCTGCAGATAGCATAACAAAGTCCTACTGGTAGGACAGACACGAGATTAGATTAGATCAGATCAAATCAGATTTGATTAGATCAGAATTAATTCAAGATGCGTGCCTTCTTATCTCCTGACAGGCATCTTGCTCTCATGCTGCGGTTTTAGGAAGGCCTGAAACATCCCGAGTGGTTAGAAAACATAAATACATTTGTATTCTTCCCACAATTTGTGGTTTTGTTATTGTTAAAGATTTAAAAGGTAACTGAGGTGTGCAACCAAACTGTAACCCTGTTCATGTCGGGTGTACTGTATTGCCAGCACTGCTGGAAGTGCTAAATGCCCATGTCACATGGACAATTTCTAGCCGGGAAGGAGAGATGCACTCGCAGTTTAAAGGATAAATAAACACTGCATGTTGAAAGATTCTCGCCGTAAAAAATAAATACCTGCGGATCACAGGGGTTCCTCTCTCAGGATATGGTTACCTGTTTGCACCATACAAAACCAACAGCAGCATCATGTTGCCAACCCCAACACTTCTGTTCTGAGGGTTGTTAGACATGATTTTTGCATATGCTAAAGGTCTGAATGCACCAGTGAACAACAGCTATCTTCCCCTATGTTTAGCATTGTGCAGACTAAGTGCTGAGATCTTACTTCATAACAGGATTCCTCAGCCTCCTTTTGCCCTCATTTTTACTGCTGAAATAAGGGCTAGAGTCCAGACACCTTCCGTTCTCAGCAGGCCTGAAGGCTTTCACTGCCCCGCTCCCTGCAAGTGTGGGGAAATGCCACACTCCTCTTCTGATTTTTCCATGGGAACATTCAATGAAGAGTTGGGGGAAATGGCAAACATTTATTCTCATTAGGGGAAGTAGGAACACTGAGCTTTCTCAAGGAAATCTGCTTTACATACCTACACAGCTGGAAAGTTTCAATTGCCATATATACACGAGCAATAGCTTCATTCTTGTGTTCTCCCTAGCTCCTCATTCCTCTAGAGTTCTTCCAGAGTTAAATAGGGAATGGCTTCAAGGTTCATCCACAAACTATTGCCTGTACGAGGAGAGGTAGCCACGAGATGTGTGTGCAGAAAAGGAGAATGACTGACAGGGCTGGAAGGTGTCCCAAAGTTTCTCAGGCTCCCCGCTGTCTGCATTGTGAGAGGGTATCACACAATCAGCTTAGGCATGTCTTAAAAGGCAAAAGCAAAATGAATTCTCCAAACACCAGGGATGTTCAGTGATGGAGCCATTCAATCACATCATCAGTGGCCTCAGGTTTATCTCGAAGGCTTATCAGATCCAATCAGCTTCCTAATTACTACCGCTTTTTACAGATTTCTTACAGGAATCAGAGGAATTAGGCCACGTTGATGCTGAGACTTCTATTCTTTTGGAGGGTGCCTCTCTTCCATTGTTTGAAAACTTACTGGCAGGGTCCAAGATGTTCCCCTGTGTTCTTGAAAACGTGTTTTCAAAACCACCATTTGTTAATACTGGAACGGATGAGGCAGACTGGATCATCACTCAGCCACGCTTGAAAGGAGAAGTTGCCATCAGGATGGCACACCTGCGAACATCCCTCCTTGGGCTGTCTCTACAAATCCACTGCAGAACTACGGTTGTGGCTTTTGTGCCCTTCTAAACAACTCATCCCCTCACGAAAAAGAGATGGAAGAGGAATGCGAAGGCTGACACCATTCAGGACGCTACCATACTGGGCTTGTGAGAGATGTCAAGAAGCTTCCTTTACATTCCCTCACCATAAACTCCTGCCCTGCACAGCTTGGCTCACAGCCCTCAGATACAGCCTGCGTACAGCTCTGTCATCCGCGCCTCACTGTGACTGACGCTAGTCATATTTTTAAGAATTGGGTATTAACCACCATTTCCATGGACTTACCTTTGTCTGCAACTCTCGCGTTGTCTTGGATAAAAGGAGAAGTATTTCTTGAGATGTATTTAATTGTTTTCACATGTCCTGGTGAAATACTGCTGTCAGATGCTCCCCTCCATCTCCTCTGTGTGCAGGCCCAGAGGCACTGGAGCGCAGCAGCGATGACAGAACTGCAGATACAGAGATAAAACACGGTCATATCGAAATTCGGCGTAACTATTGAAACCACAGAGGTTGCTTCCAGTGAGTGTTCAAAGGATTTCAGATGTGACATTTAAAAAGCACAAGTGAGACACTTTAAACCCTGCTGTGTAACTAACACAGCTAAAGCGGTCTGACAGCCCCTAGCAGACGTGAGGCAGCCTGGGCGCTCTCCTCAGCTGCTTGCCTTGAGCTCCGCCTGACAGCAGCAGCCCCTGAGCCTTGGCAGGCACAGACACAACTTCTCCCGGGAGACATTACGTGGAACGGCTGGGTTTTGCTTTTATCCCCGCTTTAAGATAAATGCTTTTCCTTAATCACCAGTCATGGTGGCAGGAGGCAGGTTTCCCTTTATCTTGCCTCAGGTGAGGATGCCAACCACCAGGTATTGAAGGCAGTGGATTGCAGTCACCACTACAGCGGTGGTTCCGGCCATTTTTTCATTACTGTGCTTTTGAACTCTGGTGGCATAGCTAAAGAGCAAGAGGCACGCAGCCTGGCCCTAAAGAAAGGAAGTCACTATCAAAGGCAAATGCCTTGCCCATCCCCAGCACCGGCAAGTTTAACTCTAGACTGATGGTGCTACTTTAGGTGGTTCACATTGAAGAAAACGCATCCTGAAACTGACCCTCTCACATAGTTTTAATAGAAGTTATTTCATGGTTGTTTAAAGTCGTTTTGTTACAAGGATACACAGTCTAGGAAAAAAGAAAGCAAAATCCAACAGGAAAATGACCCGGGTCTAGAGACACACGGTGACACATAGATCAGCAGTTGGTTCCCACACAGCTGTCCACAGAGCCAGGTGAAGACCTCAGGTCCTCTCAAGCTTGGTCTAAACCTGGAAGTGGTAACCATGCTGGAGAGGAGTCCTGTTGTCACAGACAGATATATCAGGAAGATCTCATATGCAAACGCAGCTACAGTGATATAAACACACCTTCCACCATAAATGTTATTTTCCCTCCTTAACTGAAGTCACTACAAAATTTCTACAGCCTTTGTTCTGTCCTGAGTCTCAGCAGGGAGGCGTATGGCTTTAGCTAGACAAATTGACCTTATTATACTCCATACACTTCAGCAGCTCAGGCACCTTGTCAACTAGATTTTTAGCAGCAGAGGGCTCTTTAATTTAGTTAGCAAAGGCATGACACCATGCTACAGCTCAGACCTGAGGGAAGGTGCTTTTCGATAATACCCGCTAAAAAAGACAGGATTACCAACGTCCACTTTCACATGCTTTGTTTGCTAATTTGTCATAGTTTTAAGAGTCCTCTGGCCACGTGCTCCCTTTGTCCACTGGGATGGAGCACGGAGTCTAAATCAGATCTGCTGCCCATGGAGGAGGTCTGTGCTCCAGCCCCAGCTGTTCTGGTGGAGGCACTGCTGCAGCAGAAATTTCTGCTCCCTCAGTTGTGCCGAATCCTGCTTCAACTCACTGCAGCCACATGCTAACCAAAAAGGTAGAAACCACTAGTGAAAGACTGGAAGAAGAAGGGACACTTAAATTGGATTTAGATTTTCCTATTTTTTTTTTTTTTTTCCCAGGCAATAGGCAAAATTAGTAGCTTTAATTCAGGGTCGACATACGCTCCTTGTAATTGGGAAGGTAATGGACTGAAAATCGAGGACATACCTGGAAAATGTGCTCTAGTTCAAACAGATATTAGAAGCCTCCTCAAATTAATGTCATCCTGATGTAACATCTATTAATCTAAGGGGAACTGGCAGGCATGGGGAAACCTTACTGCTCGGGTGCTAGACCAGTTACTGCAACATTGAAGATATGTTTGCTGAAGAAGCCTTGAGAAAAGCAACAGTCAATTTGCAGGTAATGACTGAGAAGATTGATTCTACATCCCCAGCAGCGAACGTGAGGGGCAATGAGCCTTACGCTGGACTCACTCACCCCTGCAGAAGAAAGTGGACAGCTGAAGTGCAACTTCCTCCACTTTAGATCCCTGTCGGTCCCTTCGGATTAATTTCTGAACCTGACTTCTAACCCAGAGCTCAAAAAAAGCTGAAGCGTGTTTGAAGACTGGACAAAATCATGTGCTGAGAGTTCAGAAGTTGAACTACCCCGGCAATGTGTGTGGGGTGGCACGGAGGGATTTTTATACAGTAGGATTTTTCACAGATTGGGTTACTGGTTTCAGTCAAAAGGTTATGAGTGGGTGTGGAATTAAGCTTTAAGAAGGTTCGTCGTTTTCCTTTTCTTTTGTTATTCAGGCTAGCAATAACCAGTAGGAATATATTGCTTTATAGAAGATTCTGAAACTCATAAAAAACTCTACATCTGTAGAAGAGTAGTAACGGAAAAAGACAAGTAAGGAAGTGGAGGTGAAAGAAACGGACAGATTTCAGCCCGCCTTTCTTTCTGAGATAACGTGCATTGGGCTCTGCTCTGGCTCACTTCTCTGGGTAGGTCCCAACCATTCTCCTCTGCTCCTCTGCACCTTCTCTTTGCAATCTCTGAGCTCCCTGACCAAATAAAGCTCTTCCTGATGGCATCAAGCACAGTGATGGGTTTCTATAATTGTAAGCATTTAGTTATTTCAAAAGCCGTCTTCTCAGGTCCCATGACTTCTCATCGCTGAGCCACTTTGTAGAAGTTTCATCAGTTATGTCTCAAAGTGTTGCTTTTGTACCAAAGTGAAGTTTTCATCAAAAGAAAACAAAGCGTTAATGGCATTGCAAAAGCTCTTCAGAGCTCTGTGTATCTTCGATCACCAGTCCCTCCTCAAAGACACAAGGATGCTCGGAAATCACATCCAGGCAAAATGACACATAATGACAGACTGAAAGGACTAGCGTTAAAGTAGAACCTGGATTAAAAAAATCAGGGCTGGGAATTAGCTGCTCCCACAAGCTTTCAGACTCAAAAGGCAGTGAAACCAGTGAAGTAGTTGCTTTGGAAAACAGAAACACAACATCAAAACAATTTCAGTCACGGTGAAGCCTATATCACAAGGAAAATTTGCAAAATTATTGTGTGTGGGTTTTTTTATCTGCAGTTACACCAGAATCAACTCCACAGTGAAAAAAAAAAATTAGTCTGAAAGTGTTTTAAGTTCCCAGAAGCTTCAACACATGACCCAAACAGATGCAGAAACAGAATTAAACCAGTTAAAAACCCCATTGTCAGTCTTTTTAATTTAAATTGATCCCTTGTCTGAAGGATTCTAAACCAAAGCAGATTCTTAATATTCCTGAACTGTTTGAAGGTTTCCAAACCAGTTTGTCACCTTCTCATAGAGACAATGCTTTGAAATCTGAAGAAGATCAGAGTACTGGTTCTCACTTTGCCCCCGTCCAGTTAAAATACAGACCATGCTAAAAGTTCGGCTTTTTCCACAACAAAATTAGAAACTAAAACACCTCTACAGATTCTGAAAGTAACTTTAAAAAGTAGTTAGATTCTGTTGCATCAGCTAGAACATAAGATTATCAGTAATAGTATCACATGTTATTTTCTGAATCCATTCTGCTTTATCACCACTTATACATATCTTGGCTTTTTGTACGTAGAGAAAGCAAAGAAAAAAAAAGGCTATTGGGTTTCACATCTCTTTGATTCCTTTCAAGCCACAAGATCACTGGGAAATGAATGGAAGCAGATGCATACTCGCATGAGCCACAGGGCTTCGGGGTTGTTTTGTGAGTAAGAAATGTCATAAGAACATTACAAAGCCTGGCCTGGGTTAGACTGTACCGAGCTGATACCATGTAGACAGTGAGGAAAGCGCGTAAGAGGAAAAGCATGTCGTGATACTTCCTGAGACTATTCTCTCAGTGATTTGAAGCTGAGGGAATTTGTGGGCCAGAAGATGGGCTTTTCTGTTTAACAGCCCCAGTTTGGTTTATATGCTATGAATTTCCCTATTCCCCTTTCAAGCTCATGTGAAAAAGTACCTCTCTGTAGGTTTGCACGCGATAAACTCTACTAGTAATATAAGCGCATGCTTACTGCGATCGCGAAATAGTATCACGACTGAGTTACGACAAAATAGCACTCCATACTGCAGCGCAGGTTAACAGCTTCAAAATAATTTATGGTGATTCCCGAGTATGGTTTGATCTGATAGTCGACATCACATATATTCTAATTGTTCTCCAACCATATCACTCCAAATACTCACAACAGTTGCTATTATTTTTCTTTTACCTTTAAATTTTCTTTGAGTCTGTTAAAAATAAACAGAGTTCAGTTGCAAACCTAGCGTTAGTTGCGATCAGCCCATTCACTAACATACTCTATGAAAGTGTATCTTCTCTTTATCCATGGAGGATGCCTGGAGGGTTTTTAAATTTTAAAAAGACATCCACAAAGGCAGGCAGTAAGGCTTCTGATTGTTTTCTGCATTCAAAATAAAGTTTTTTCTAGTCCCTGAGGCTAGAAAATTGCTAAGATTCATCACAGGAGGCACAGGAGAAGGGAGACACCTGATTCCTGCAGACGGAACCTTAATTAGAAAGTCTGCAGTCTAGCATGTTTTTATTTTTAATACTTAAACAGGTTTTTTTGCCAGATAAGCACTTTGGGGAGGGGCTATCTTTCTCAGATACGCACTATAAGGTGAGAGAGAGAGAGAGCACAGTAAACCATGCTTTTAAGTTACAGCAGAGCATCCTCAGCCTTTCTTCGGAGAAAACCCCAATGGGAAAATAGGGAAAAGTCCTCTTAACGCATCGCACAGCAGTGACACAGAAAGACCATGTAAGCTCAGATCTTCACAGTTAGTTTTTACGGGCTGGAGATTAGCACCAAAAAAAAAAAAAACCAAAAAAACCAAAAAAAGAAAAGTAGTGAGGTCTGTGGCAGGAAGAAGTTCAGAAAGGGATTTCCAAGTGCTGCAGATGATGGGTATCAAACCCATTACTTCCCGATTCCTCTTAGATTTTGGTTTTTGTGAGCAGGTGATATGAACAGCACCAGGCATGCACAGTCCGCGCGTTAAGAGAGCAGTACCCAAGAGCCCCTGTGACTGGCAAGTCAGCAAGGCTCCTCGTGCCTTCCATACCGAGTAGGAGCTGCAGAGGCTGGGTGTGCGGCAGAGAGCTGGACCGCCCTGGGCTGAACAGGCAAGAGGCAGGGGAAAGAAAAATCATTAAATCAAAACGCAAACCATTTATACGTCGATATGTCAAGAATCCTGGCGTTAAGAGGAGCTGACGGCCGACAGAAACCACATCTCTTTAAACTGGTAGGGTATCAAAATGTTTTTAAAAATAGTCAGAGAGGTGCAAACCACCGAGGGGACCCTGCTGCTTGCAAACTGGAAAGCGGCTCGTGCTTCTCAGGACGTGACTGATTTTGACCCTCCTGCGCGTCAGCACGCTTCCCACGCGAGCCGGAGATACCAGTCTCTGCCGACTGATCGAGCCAGGAGCGGCCCCCGTGGCTGTCCCACTGCACCGGGGCCGGCAGCGACACCCAGCAACCCCGAGCCAGCTCTCCACGGCACAGCGCCCTTGTCGGCGATGTTCAGGAGCTGGGTTTGCTGGGCTGTGGATGGTGGCCCCAGCACTCCTGCCACCTCAGGCAGGGCTGGAGCACCCTGTGGGCATGCAGTGGGACCATACGGTCCCGCGGCAGGCCCAGGGTGCCAGCGCGTGCCACCTGGGCTACATGGAAGCGTTGGCTTTTCTTCCCCAAAAGTTGCTCCCATCAGGAATGTGTCCCTTTTCTGGGTATAAAGCCATAAAGGCTCAGTCCTGACAGGTGACCCGGAGCTGGGTCTCCGCTTCACCTCCCCCAGCTGGGATTTCATGGTATGATGTGTTTGGTGGCAACGCTGCGGGGGCGCCACCCTCACGGCTCTCCGGACAGCTTGGGCTCCTCTGCAGCCGGCTGGCAGGGTCCTCCCCTGCCCTTCCCCAGGGACCACCCAGCAAGGCGGTTTGGAGGGAAGGAGCCAGCGCCAGCTGGAGATCAGTGTTTGGGCAGGGAGTGCGGCCAGGGCCGGCCATTACCCCAACTGCCCTTGGCCCAGGGTGCTTTGGGCAAGGGGAACGCTGGCCAGCTTGGCTTCCCTCTGCAGGTTCCCCTGCACACTAGTGAGGCCTGAGGAGCCACAGAGGATGCTCTGCTAACGCCGTCAGAAACAAGCAGGGCAATTACCCTCTGCAGGATTGCTTCAAGTTGCAAACAAAAGATGACAAACAGAATACACAACAGATGCCCCTCCGGCCGCAGGACGATCAAGAGAAGGCAGACAATGGCAAGGCCCCTCCAGCCCTGTGCCAAGGACAGCCACCCCCAAGGACAAGCACATGCTGCTGCCTCGCAGAGGCCACGGCTGCCCACCAGCCCTGTTGTCTAGCACGTACCGAGCCCATTCATTCTGGCAGATCACTCTGGCTATGCCAAAGCTGCTTTTACCACAGGCCTCCTCGCCAAAAGTTCAGCACCTCTCCCTGCCACGATCTCAACCCTCTGGTGCCAGCTCCTGCCTCTGCACCTCCTCCTGCTCCTCCCTTCTCGGGAGTGGCACCGTCTGCCTGAGCTGGATGCAACACTGGGGCTCATACCAGTACCCAGAAATGAGTCATCAGGTCCCTTGCCCCTGCACTCACTGCCTGGTTTCTCGAAACGCTGCCCGTTTCCAGGTCATCCCAGCATCCGATGAATACATCAAAACCGTGGCTCTGCACTTCAGAAGTGGAAAAGCACACAGTTAAAAGCCAGCATGGCGCTCCCCAGGCCAACACCTCGGAGGGGTAAGATGGAACCTGAGGTCACTTTCTGCCCAACACCAATCTGACAACCAAAGTTCTTCAGTTGGATGCTGTTACAACCGTGCAATTAACAACACTCATTCACCATGAACGTACTGAAAAGTGCAAAGCAAACTTCATTCTTTGCTTTTGTTTCTGAGGCTTGCAGTCCCCAATCTACCTCCCTCCCCTACCAGCATCTCTTTTTTCAAAAAAGAACCACAAGGACGCTAAGTTTTTGACTTCATAGCAAAACCTTTTGCTCTTCTCTCACCTATGAAGATGTGATGGCCAAAGCGATAAAATTAGGAGGTTAAGATTGGTCTGGCTGAGTGCTGGGGCACTTGGGTACTTGTCCAAAGGGCTACCCCCCAGTCTTTCACAGCTTCTAAGCAACAACTGCAGACTGAAGAGGAGAACACAATTTCTGTAAGCTGAAAGCTCGCTCAGCTGTTGCTGTAGAGAGGAAGGAAACACGGTGAGAACAGTTTTTCTCTGAATACATCAGTGTTTCCACTTCCAGACCAGGAGGAAGTCCTCCATAGAAAGGCTTTAAATCGAAATGCTCAATCAGTACACAAGTTCATCAACATGCTTAGGATTTCAAGGAACAGAGCTAATGGTCCTTGTAGTACGGGCTTCAGATGAGGGACACTGTTGTTCAATTGATGATGAAGTGTTAGAAGTAAATACTCACATCACTATGATTTCCCAGGAATCTAAGCACTGTTTTAGGGACGCATACAAATATAAGCACTCTGGTAAAGAGCCTGAACTTGGAAATGAGCGTTTTCATCCATTGTACATATCACAATCGATGCCTGCTGACTATAAGCATTGTCAGTCTGTACAGATTATCACAAATCTCATGAATGTGGCACCTCTCCTGAAGTCCTACATCCTAAAATCATGTCTCTTGATAACAAGCTCATGTTCTTGGCTTTTTTTTTTTTTTTTTTTTTTTAGGAAGAAAACAAATCAAGCAGGTCCACATTCATTCATACTAATTAAACCACCCACCCAGAATGTTTATAACACAATCAGTGTAGTGCTTGAACCTTGGCTTCTGTTACTTTTACTTTACAAAACTTTATCAATAGCAAAAAGCTGAAATTGATTGGAAAAATGATTGAGATTCAGGGGTGGTGGGGGGAGAAAAGGAAAAAAAAAGATCTTAAGTTGTTTAGTTTCAAAGATCTCTAACAGTCTTTCCCATTTCTTTTCATTGTGTATATATTTTTATTGCTTTGAAAAAAGTTTATCGATCATTATTTACACGAGAAAAAGACTGTAAAATGTACAAAGAAAAGGCATGGTGCCTTTTACATGAACATAAAGGAGTAACTCCTCAGAAAGCACTGTGTGTGTCTGTGCAAGTTCTTCACCAATGTTTAAAAAAAATTAATTCTTTTTCTTGTCGAATTCTTCTTTTCCCCAGTTTGTCCCTTTCTCCCTGCCTGCTCTCATTCCGAGAAGCCCCATTACCCCTAATCGCTCATTTAACATAACCTGGTTTACAGCCATTCAGTTTCAAATTCTGCTTATTAAAACTGACTCCAAATGATCATTTTCATTTTGGCTCACCCATTCACATAGATTTATTTTCTGCGATATTAAGTTCAAACAGTCCTCATTCGCAGCTCGTGGGTATTTCTAAATTTACTTTTACCACCAATAATAAAAAAAAGCCCACAAGTTTGTTCAACCAAGTCTCCATTAGTCATCACGAACCATGCAACTAACAAACACGGTTTTCATTTCATACACTCATTCAGGGTGAGGGTGGAGGTATGTGGGCTACGAGTGGGAGCAGAGAGGTTACTGAGGTTAAAAAGAGGAATGTATGACTGTGTACACCCCTGGTACCTCTGCTGCTTACTCCCTCTTTGCTTTGCATCTGATGCTGGTAGGCGCACAGCCAGCGCTCTCGCCCAAAGACCAGCGGCTTGGGTAGCAAACCTCTGCATGTTTTAGCTCATGGATATGGTTGTGCCTGTGGTTTTGCTTCAGCACGTGGCAGTCCAATAGAACACAACGTTTGGCATATGCCTGTATTTTCCTTCAATATTTATCTAACAAACACGCTTACCCATATAATGGGATGCGTGTTACTAGAGGTTACCCTAAATTGGTGTTGAATTCATTTATGCCTAAAGTACAGGCACAAAGGCAAACACACACATGCATATACCTGTATTAAAGCAACGGATCTTCCCCCCATGTTCTCCTCTGAACATTATCAGCACGGAGAGCTCTGCACTGGTGAGGAATCATGCTGACACCAGAGATTTAATGCCCCAGCCTGTCTGAGCTCTGCACAGCCTGAGAACCCAAGAAAAGCAAGGCAATTCAGGGCATGCTCAAAGTCATCCTGCCAGTCCTGTCATCTCCCTACAATAAAGTGGTCACAGTTTTCAGTCTGCTGTGTGCCTCTGCCACTGTCCCAAAGCCCTGGTCTCACTTTTGCAGGCAATCCCCGGGCAAGATACTCATTGCCCTCCAACAGCCTCAGTGTCACCCGCGGAAGATATTCCAGCTGTTGCTGGGAACACTGTGATCTGAATTCACTGCTGTCTTCAGAGCCTTCACATGAAGGGGTTCCGTGTGACGGTGAGATGCTGTGCTCTGCCAGGCAGGTCAGACAGCAGCTGCAGCTGCATAAGCCAAGGGAGATGCATGTCAAGGCTGTCTCCCACAGCGTGGTCAACAAACTTGTGTAGGTTGGAAGGACGATTTTATTCCAAGATCATCTGACATATTCACCCAAGCACTCTATCTAACCAGCACTGACAGGTGTTTCCAGCCATCATCCCACCCCAAAGCACACAAAGAGTGATGCCTACACAGGATCAGCCCGGGGACTGCTCAGCACTTCCAGAGGAACCTGTGGGAGGCACTGAGCTAGAACAGCTGCCCCCATGGAAATCTCCACCTCTGCTGGAAAGAAGACTGTCTTTCCCCCTTCCTCATACTTTTACTGCTCAGCTCTAATGAATTTTGTTCATTCCCTATTTATGACTAGAAAGTGGAAATCACTTACTGCCTTTCCGGTTGTTCATACTCTAAAGCAACACTTAAAGAACACAGAAACAGCTGAAATCTACACCATTTCAGAAACAAATTAAACGGCAGCCCTAGTTGCTACACCTGCCCCTGAATCCCCCCTAATAATGTTGGTGGTTTTGCGTCACATTTTCCTACGTTAAAAAAAATATATTAAAATTGTCTCTTTTGTTGCCAGTTGAAGAACCCACAAGCAAATGGGCAAATCTGACTAACTGGTTAAGCAGAGAAAACAATGGAAATGTGTATGCATCAAAGGCTGCCAGCAGCCCCACAGAAAGAACTGGGAAGACAGAAAAAAAAATCTTTAAGTTCTTGTAACACCAAAATGACAAAAGCAAACAAATAACAGACAGAAATGGGAGCTAAGTGTTGATTATGTCTTGTCAAGAGTTTAGCGGGCAGAGCCATCCCAGCCTCTCCCTGGTCTGCCCCAGTCCAGCCCTGGGACTATCTTGTGGCTTTCAGGGCGTTTGCTCCTGCAATCCACCCACCAGCAAAACCGATTTCAGAGACCTCCCGGGGAAGGCGTCTGATGCTGCCTGGTAGTTTAGAACGGCTACTGGGAATCCTGCCTCCAGTCCTTTGCCCACCTCCCTGCCTTTAATCATTGTTAATACAATTTGACTAAAATTCTGTCCTGACGTTCAGATACTGGTATAGGTAGTGCCTCTTTATTTTTCTTCTTCTTTTCTTTTAACCCCCCTTTTATGTTGCTGTGCTGTAACCTAGAATAGGTTATGAATTTCCTGGCTTCTGCGGGTTAGATAGGAAACTCAATGTTACTATTTTGATGTAGAATGCAGACATTTTTGTGGTCATACTGATCATAGCTGAGCTAAACTCAACAGGAAACGGCATTTGTATTTGCCTCTTGGCTCAGGGTGCGTATCCCACAACTACAGTGTAGCAATAACTGATAAACTGAGGGGAGACCGACGAAGGCCAATCTAGACGGAAGGAACCGGCAGGTGATATGCTGGTGCTCCAGGTATAAACCATACCGAGAAAATACGCTGCTGCTTTGCCTTCATTCATTTGTATGAAGTCAGGACCAGTACAAAGTCATGGTTACCAAACCGGGGTTGTTCTTGTGCTCAGGGAGAAAGGGAGGCTTCAGAAGGGAAACCTCCACAAGGAAGCTTAGAGCTTGCCCTCTCATTTTTTTTTCTTCTCAAGTAACTGTCACAGCCAATACTTTTTTTTTTGTCATGGTCATTCTAAGATTAAGACCTAGTTCCTGGAAACCCATGAGGACAAGAATTTGAAGTCAGAGAAAACCCATTTGCACAGTTGTTTGTTTTCTGGGAATACTCACTCACATGTCCGCACGCAGCAAGGTTCAGCACAAGACACCTGTGGGACTGCTGCAGCTTGGAAGTTTGAAAGGACAGAAGACTTCAGGTAGCACCACAGGTCCCTTTTGGCCCTCAGATCGAGAGACCGTGGCAAAGGTACTAAAAAATTCCTATGGTTTGGGTAGGTATGGAGCTGGGTCTCAAGCTGCAATATTCTGAGGGGAATCTGTGGGAAATGGTGCTGCCCACCTCGCACTGAGCTCTAGCCCCAGTGAGGCACCGGCCTCACCTTGCCTCTTCTAAAATGGAATGTTTCTCTGAGTTTGTCCTCTGTGGGCTCCAGCATCATGATTAAACTCAAAGACAAATATAATCTGACACAACTCCCTTGGAGGTTTATCTCATTCTTCCTCTGTTTAACCACAACTCATTCACTCTTCCTGCAATATACTACACTTCTGGGACCTCAGAAACCATCTATCCCTTCTTGCTTTGGGGGTGCAAGGGGCGTCAGGGCTATGGTGAAGTAATGCTCCTCCTTCATCCCTTTCTAAACCAAAACTCCTGTTTCTGACTTTAGAAGTCTTGTTTGGTATGAGGAGCTTGGGGGGCTCCACGCAGCCCTTTTAAGGTTTTATCCGGGTTGATACCTTGTGTTAACAAGCTGAGAGGACTTGCCAGGGATGCATACTTCCTCTGTGATCTCTACCTAAGCTGCTTGAAAAAAAAGTCTTGTGAAATCTTGAAGCTCACTTTCTATCAGGCAAGTCTTTGTTTATAGCAATAAAAAGCAATATTGAGCATTAGCCTCAGGGCAGGGGGGACTGTTAGAAGCAAGGTTTCCATTTGTGCGTGTTGTGCACCTGGCAGCACTTTGTGTACCATCAATTTCAAGTTCCCCCACCCCAGCTGCTCCATCAGCTTTGCCCACCATTCATGTGGCTTCACACAGTAACAGGGGAGAGAAAAATGTATTAAAAATAGGAAAATTTGACTGTCAAACTCCCAACTTTGATAGGTGAAAGTCAGAGGGTAATCTTCAAGACCACATATAACTCAATTTTGCAATGACTGTTTCCTAAATCTTCCTTTTCCCTATACAGTCCCTCTGTTAAAGGAACCCTGGAGTATCCCAGGCGTGTTCCACGTCCTAACCACTTAATGCGATTTGATATCCACATCATGACCACAGTTAAAAGGACCCCCAGGGAACAGATTCCTCTCTGAGAATGATGACAGACATTGGGCAGCAAATTTAACTTCGATAGCCAGGGCTGGTTTTTTTCCGCAATAGTCCACTCTATACCCGTGTTTGCCAATCCCCTCAAAATACAGCCATCTGATCCACTTATGGATCCTCCTATATAGCCACCTGGTCCACTTACAAGCTAGCTCCTGAAGCATGATTTTTGCCTATTAAAGTAGCTGCACATCAGCTTTTGCTGGCCAGAATATACTGGGTGGCACTGCTTCTAATGGGAAAAATCAGATATTCCCAGGTAGATGCAGTAACATAGAATGGTTTGGGTTGGAAGGGACCTTCAAAAGTCATCTAGT
Organism: Bucorvus abyssinicus; assembly: GCA_009769605.1. Taxonomy (NCBI): domain Eukaryota; kingdom Metazoa; phylum Chordata; class Aves; order Bucerotiformes; family Bucorvidae; genus Bucorvus; species Bucorvus abyssinicus. The sequence goes on from CM020028.1 coordinate 42,743,627, forward strand.
TCAACCCCCCTGCAGTGAGCAGGGACAGCTTCAACTAGATCAGGTCACTCAGAGCCCCATCCGACCTGACCTGGAATGTTTCCAGGGATGGGGCTTCTACCACCACTCTGGGCAACCTGTGCCAGTGTCTCACCACCCTCATTGTAACTTTTCCTTAGATATAGATTAAATCTCCCCTCCTCTAGTTTAAAACCACTACCCCTTGTCCTTTCCCAACAGGCTCTGCTAATATGACTGTCCTCATCTTTCTTATAAGCCACCTTTAAGTACTGGTAGACTGCAGTAATGTCTCCCTGGATCCCTCTCTTCTCCAGGTGGAACTCTCTCAGTCCTAGCAGAGGTGTCAGCCCTCTGATCATTTTTATGGCCTTCTTTTGGTCCTGCTCCAACAGGTTCATGTCTTTCTTGCGCTGAGGACTCCAGAGCTGGACACAGTGCTCCGGGTGGGGTCTCACCAGAGCGGAGTAGAAGGGCAGAAATCACCTCCCTCGACCTGCTGGCCACGCTTCTTTTGATGCAGGCCAGGATATGGTTGGCCTTCTAGGCTGTGAGTGCCCATTGCTGGCTCATGTCCAGCTTTTCATCCACCAGAAGCCCCAGGTCCTTCTCTGCAGGGCTGTTCTCAATCCCTTCATCCCCCAGCCTGTACTGATACCAGGGATTGCCCCGACCCATGTGCAGGACCTTGCACTTGGCCTCATTGAACCTCATGAGGTTCACATGGCCCCACTTCTCCAGCTTGTCCAGGTCCCTCTGGATGGCATCCCGTCCCTCGGGTGTGTCAACTGCACCACTCAGCTTGGTGTCATCTGCAGACTTGCTGAGGGTACATTTGATCCCATTATGTCACTGATGAAGATATTAAACAGCACTGGTCACCATACAGCCCCGAGGGACACCACGTGTCACTGATCTCCGTCTGGACATTGAGCCATTGACCACTACCCTCTGCATGTGACCATTCAACCAGTTCCTCATCCACTGAACAGTCCACCCATCAGATCCATATCACTCCAAATTAGAGAGAAGGATGTTGTGGCGGACAGTGTCAAAGGCCTTACAACAAACTTCCACAAGAAATGTGAGGTATGTGACTGGGAGGAGCAATTGCTTTAGGCAAAGGCTAGAAACTCAGAAACAATGCTCCATAACTCTCCTCAGTCACCTGAACCGACATAGTGTTTGTAAGGCAATGTTATGAACCAGACTGCAAAACTGATCCTTCAGAAAAAAATACTGTATCGGCTGTATTGGGACCTTCTCCAGGTACCCGCATTCCTGCACACAAAGCTGTACCAGCACAATCCCAAGGACCACATGGGAGTGGCACGAAGTGTTGGAGGTGGGGACAGTTCTGATGTCCCTGTTGCTGAAGGTGCAGGCTGCCCTTGGCAACGCTGCTAGACACTGCAGCAGCTTCATCGTAGCCTGAAGCAGTGCAAACAGGTCAGAAAGTACGACAACATTTTAAAATCCAGAAAAAAAGAACTGGTCAGGATTTTTTTTTTTTTTTTTTTTTTTTTCAGAAAATGCCTCTTATCACAGGGTGCCGACCTTGGACACTAAACTTTCCATGGAGATCTGCTGGGTGGATGAAATTTTCTCCTCTTACTCAAAAATCTTTGGCAGTTTCTGTTACAAGCTGGTATATATCCATTAGGTGTAAATTAAGTTAAGAAGATTCTGCCTGCCTTGTTGCAAGGATCAATCTTATTATTATTCTAACTTACCTTTTCCATTTCACCTCAGTGGTGGCCACTCTGAAAAAGTCATTAACTTCTGTGTTGGCGATTTTAAGTCTTTGATGCCCTTTTGTGTCTGAGGAAAGAAATCCATCTGCTCTTTTTGATTCTGAGCTTACCTTTGTTTCTCACATTTCCTGTCTTTGTAAATCTGCTTATTAACACTTTCGCTATATTGCCCTGTATTCAACACTGTCTCAGTCACACTTTGCTGAAAGTCTTATTCACACTTTTGTCTTCTCCAGGCTTGATTATTGTAATTTTCCTTCTCCATGGCCTTTGCCAGGAGTTTGCTTTCTTTAGAAGGCACAAAAAGGATCATAAATTAAGAAAAACTCTCACTTTGTGTTGTATAGAACAGGAAGAATAAGATGATTAAGAAGTTATGAACTCAAGTCCTCAGCTTGTACTGACAGCTCCTCAAGGCACAGCAGTGGGCAGGGCCACAGCCAAGATTAGCAGCACACTCTCACTTCTATTTTGAGCTACTCCCTAGAAACAAAATTTGCCCATTTCTCACCTTCCAGCTCAAACACCCAACCCTTATTCATCATTACACCACTTTTTTTTCATCAATACACCAACAGCAGTGGACAAGACCATGGTGCAGATGAAGCCAAAGTATTTCAGTCACTAAAATTTCTGTCTCAGCGGTCGGCTATATTTCTTATAAAACGATTTCGTACAAATGGATGGCAGAGGCCAGGCACTTGGTACACGGTTGGCATCCTGAGCAATACAGTGCTTATGGGGATGCGGGTCCACAGACAGCTGGGTACACTGTGATGCCCCAGGTTACAATGGCACTTTCCTGTTGGAGCAGAAGGAAATTCCCAGGTGTCACTGTAAGCAAAATGACCAGGAATGGGTCTGTACAGTCACAGCAAATTGGAATACACCTGTCAGTCAAATAGATTAAACGTCTATTCCCACATCTACCCTAATCGTCACAGCTACACAAACAGGACTGTGCTAAATCTCTGTCTTTTGCCAGCCAGTGGTTTAAGTTTCCATGCAGCAGATAAGAATCTAGACTCAGCTGTGGCAGAACGGCAGAGGGGCGTGGGCCAAATACCACTCTAGAGTGACTGTGCTCAGGAGATCTTCTCAGGCAGGTGTGACCAAACTGGCTTATGCCTGTCTGTACCCACTCCTGCACCACGCAAAAGAGAGTAGGAGGCTATTTGTCAAGCTGACAAGTATCTGTTACAGATTAGAGACTTTAAGGCTATCACAGCACATGAAATGACTTTCTTTATAACATTGCCCAGAGTCGTACAATGTTACACCTAAACTGACACCAGGAACGTGTATTGGACTAAGCAAATTTTCTAAAGTGGCATTTGGTCTTGGTATGAAGACGTGAAGAAACTGAAAGTCCACAACTGCTGCTGGTGGTTTCCACCAACCATTTAATCCTCTTCACAATTCAACCAACCAACCAATGTATCTTATTTCTAGAGTGAGTACCCTTGCCTTTCTTTTTCAGTCATTGAATCTTTTTTGATCAATTTGTTTTTGAATCAATTTGTTTGATTCTTAGGTTAAAGGCTTTTATATATACACATATATAAAAGTAGCTCTTGATTTTTCTTTTGATAAACTATTGATTTAAAAGTGTTTCACTGGAAGGTGATTTCTCCAGTCTCCTTTGTATTCTCCCTATGTAGGCAGCAGAATGATGTACAGTATTCTAGTGTGGGGTGTGTTTATGCTTTATTTGGACGTAAAGCTGCTTCTTGTCAACTTCCACAAACCTAAAATAGCCCTTCCTTAAGGGAGGCTCTGTACAGCCTTTCACACCTTAACTGTATCTATCTGTTAAATTTCGTATCTTGATTTAAAACTGAATAATTCCCACTGAATACAAACCTTTGTATGGACACAAATAACATGTTCTGATATACAGGACACGGACATATGAAATAGTGAGCCTGTACTGTAGTGCAGACTTAAAGCTCATCAGCCAGTCCACACCAGCTGTATATGGCTATATTTTTACACCATGGTAAGTTCAAAGGTCACAGGCTTGTTCTTTGGCCAAGGCCAGGCCAGGTTGGATGGGGCTTTGAGCGACCTGGTCATGTGGAAGGTATTCCTGCCCATGACCGGTGGGATAGAACTAGATGATCTTGAAGGTCCTTTCCAACCCAAACCATTCTATAATCCTATGGGGTATGTGGCATGTCAGTGCAAGTGCTGGCTGTGATTCCACACCGTTCATGACATGACAGACGATACATGATCTGGCATAAAAACTGCCAGGGTGAAGTTACCTTCACCACTTTTTTGAATATATTAAAACTTGCAGAGTGAACACATAGATCTCATACTAAGAGCCCTGAAACTGGATTTATTGTCCTTTGGAATCAAAGTCTAATAAAAATAGTCTTCTTAATAGGCTTTGAATAACAAAGTTCTCAAAAAAAAAAAAAAAAAAGAAAACAAACCCCACACCAAACCCCAACAAACCCAAAATCCAGTTCATACTTAGAGAAACTGTATCAGAAGCATGTTTAGATGTAGCATGAACCAAGATAAATGAGCTTTACCAACAGAGGACCATAAGGAGTTGGAACAGACCATTCAGAGTCTTTGGGGACTCCAAAGGTTTCCTCTAGGTCTTTTGTTGCTTAAATTAAGCAAAGCACTGACATGAACTCCATTTTCACTAGATGATCGTGTGGAAGTGTTTGCAGAGTAATTTTGGTTTCTCTTTTACGTTTCTCATGTCTTAAGTATAACCATTTGGGTTTGCCTTTTTTGTTGCTGTACTATCCTGGAGGGCAGAGGATGCTTCAGGTCAAGAAGGACACAATTCATGGTTTTCACTGGATGTTATTCATGCATTTTGGTTGCAGAACTAAACAAGCCTAGCGCTCCATTGTTGTCCCTCACGCAGCCCCATTAATGCACAGAAACATCTGACCTGGTCTTAGCTATGGTTTTGGTGCTTCTAGCTAGCAATGACACTCAGAAACTTAAAGTTTGCTAACCCGAGTGGAGAAATTAAAAGCAATCTGCTCACTTTGCAGTAAAGCTGCCCACTAACCCACTAGGATGGTAACAGTCCTCCAGCGCCTTCCCACGACTTTCCCCGCCGTGTTTCCCAGGCATGTTTTACAGCAGCTTCTTAGCAAAGTCCCAGACCAGGTTCCCGCAGGGCCAGGAAGCATGGGACAAGCTCCACAGGACCAAACAGGTGCCTTGCAATACCAGGGAAGAGCAAATGGCTTGTCTGGGGGTTTTAGTGCGATTGCTCATATACAAGCAATGGTGAGCCCAGTGCCCAGATTAAGGTCACAGCTGCCCCCAGTTAGCTCCACTACCAAGCTACACCTGGGACAACCAGGAGATTATTCATATGTAAATGAGAAACCTGTTGTTTATAAACATTAACTAGAATCTGGAAAAGGGTTTTCAGTGAGTATTACCAATAAACTACTTCCCATAAGGATGCACTTACAGATGCACTGTCAAAGATGCATTCAAAAGGCTATTCCTCTTCAACCTGTGCTGAAACAAAAATAGAGGCTGCATGAAGCGCTTAAAGGGATTAGGAGTAGGAGAAGTCATTGAAGCTACGGTGTTCTAGCCTGCCTCTTGTTTTGTAGTATCATATAGAGATGAGTTTGCTGCGTTACTGGCTACTGTTCTGACCACCAGCATTTCTTAGAAAAGTGTCCACTTAATAAAAGAGAAGATGCTGTGTGTTAAACATAAAATGGATTGTGTTGGAATTGTGCTATTTTACTAACTCTTGTCTTTCCTAAAGTTACTGTCTGTGGAAATATGTTACGCACGTATGTATATTGCATACTGATCAATTTTCACTCCTCTTTTGTCCCCGCTATTTATTTGCTTTCTGCCTTTCTTTACATTTTTTGTATAATCAGTTCACCTTCCCAATTAACAATCTTAAAATATTTTATGTCTCCCTCATCATGACTTTTCTCCATTTACAAGGAGTTTTCCTAATTAATGTCATTATTTCCATAGTAAGCTAATTTCTTTTGTTATTTTGCATAGGGATCTCACACAGCAATGAAACCAGGCTGGTGGAAGATGAAAATTACATCAAGGGCTACATCAAGACATAACACGTTAAAATTTTTTTTTCTTTTAATGAAGCAGCTACACATTGCTGAAAGCAATCCACCTGCACCCACAGTGATTCAGAGCCATTTTTAATGCCTAGTTCAAAAGGCCACAGAATGAAAATGAAATTAAATGCTTTTGATAGCAGACGAACTGTAGTTTAGCTAAAAACATTGTAAGAAAACCAAACTAATGAAGAAGAAATGGGAATTATTGACACTGGACTACCTTGAAACGAAGAGAGCTCTGCAGAACACACTGGAGGCATAAGACAGTGCATAACACTTAGCTTCATTTTTTTTTTTCCCTGCTCATATTGGTAATGTCAGGACAAATCCTCTCTCTCATTGGTATGTTTTCCCTGACACCCTATCTTTGTTAATGATTAACGAATTTTAAAGCAGCTTCACACAATCAACAACGTGTTTGTAATTCCCAACCTGTAAGAGAATATTTTAATATTCATAGGGAAGGAGGAAATTTCAAGGTCCTCACTTGCCCAGAACCCTGAGTTCAGAATGTCTCTTGGTTGGGATTTGACAAATGATCTAACTAAGTACAACAGTGATACTAACTGCCAAAAAAGGAAATAATACCATTGATGTCTAAGGCTAGATCGTGGCATTTAACACCACTGCTCTGTGGCAAAGAATGTTCCTGAGGAAAAAAGAATGATGCAGTGAAAAATTAAATGGTACAGCAAAGTACTTACGTAAGTTAACTCCAAGCATCTCATTGGGATTCTTTGTATATTCAGTGGAGAGACACATGCTCCCGCAGTGCTGGTGACTTAGATGTTGGGGGAGATGACTCCTTCCGTCATTCACAGGGGGTCCCTACTGGGACTACGCTCTTCAGGCTTTTGTCTGAAGTTAGGAGAGCTGAAGTCGACTTTCAGTGAACAAAGTAACGCACAGGCTGAAGTGAGTTGGGCTCTGTTGCTGGTTTTATGCCATTGCCAGGTAGTTTGAGTTGGAATGTAGCCTGTGGATCAGTTCCACCTGTTCGTTAAGGGAGACTGTTGCTTTCCCTCTCTACACCTTGGCAGGTGTTGTAAGGCTAAGCCACAGCTATTGCAACGATAAGGCTTGTACTAGTACCCAGAAAAAACTGCTCCAGGGAGTGAAGGAGAAGCATAAATGAGCCATCCCTTGCCAAAGCTGGATATTATTTGCTGATTGGTTTATAATCACTCTGCCTTCCGTGTTTCCCCATCTGTTTCAGGATGGATCCCTTTCTGTGGGAATTCTCCTTTTTCATGAGAGACTTTGTACTGAGGGCTTGGGAGAAATTACACCATCAGGCTGTTACCAGCTGATCGAAAGCAGATCTGTGGCCAGAATTCTACAAAAGCACGCAGAAGCTTATCAAATCTCTCTAAGGATGTTAGCATGTATTAATTGTAAAATAACTGCTATGTGTAGCAGGTACCTATAGGTGAAGAGGCAAGGTACATATAGGTGAAGAGCTTTCAGTCCAAATAAAGTGCTCTAGTCTTTTGCATAAAGAGAGAACTGAAGCACAAAGATGTGACTTGCCTAAAGACAAGAAACCTCTGGGAGATCAAGAAAACGAACCCAAATCTTCTGAGCTGGTCCTTGTTGAGTGTTATAACCACAAAGCTCTCCTTCCTCCCCATCTTGTTGCTCAGTCTAGTTTCTCTTTTGATTCTTTGCAAATTTAGTCCTTCCCTCTCTTTTACAAGAAGTCATTATTTAAAAAAAGGTGAGGCGTAGAAATGCTTTTCCTCTGCCGATGGTACTTGTGTTCTGAACAAACCATAGCTACACAATTACGTACTTCTTAATTACATTCGATCCATAAAAGATGTCTCTAAAATACCTTTTCTCTGCTTTAGACTCCCCTGCTTCTCCTGCTTTGTTGTTAGGTTATAAACCAATGCGATTGATAGTCTGAATGTTCCTGGAACGATTTTTCTTCTCAGATTAGTCTAAGAAATCAATGTGTTAGTGCATGGGGAATGACACTGGAAACTGTTCTTGTTGCAGGACTAACAATTGGTCATCTTCAATTCAATGAAGGTTGTGCACACAACTGAAATGTAAAAGAATACTAGATTCTTTTCTTGGAGTTTGGGGACCTGACTAACTCTTAGTCATACCGATGAAAACTGAGCCACCCAAGGACCCCCTCTAGTCAAACAAGGTTAATACTCATGCAGATGCTCCCCAAAATGAGCAAGAAATGGAAATTTGTATCTAAGTGTTAAAGACTAGGAACTAGTTTAGGCATGGTTTTACTATGCTTCGGATCACTCCTGTGTATGTGTGTGTGTATATATATATATATACATATATAGTATCACATACCTTATATGTGATACTCATTTCAAAGTGCTTTTTCTTTTTAACTTTCTTTCAAGGTCTGTGGGGGTTAAGCAACAACATATACCGTAATTAGAAAAATCTTCCTGGGTTATTCCTCAACAACTGCTGTCATAGGTGAACTCCAACCTAAATGACAGTAGCTAGCTGAAGAAACCAAGTTTCTTGGCTTCTCTGGGCCTTTTTTTCCATTTGATCGATGCTTGCAGTAAGCTGCTTAGATTGAACTGCTTTACTTCTGAAGTCCAATAGGTAAAAATACATCTTACAGTGAAGAGAAGACTGGACTGTAGATGGGGATGAGCTTGAAGGAACATTTTCAAGTAGGAAAAGGAAAGAGTTCACTTTGGCAAAGCTCATTTCAGCGGTGCAGCTGCCACATAACTCAGTTCAAAGGAGAGCTGTCAGTTACAGGCACAGGTTACGAGCTTTCACAGCCATGCCTGTGCATGTATGTGTGCCTGGTTGGTTAAACTCCAGCCCGTAGTCAGTCACTGTGAGCTGGAAGCAATGGAAAATATGACTATAAGACCATGAAAGCAGCTAGCCTATGAGCAGGTTTTATTTTGGGTTTGGTTGACATTGTCTCTATGGGAAGAGGAAGATGGGATAACCCAGTCAAGAAGCAATTTTCCACTGTAAGAAACCAGCTACATACAAGATCACTTGTATTTGAAACTTGGTTTGTGTACCGTGTCAGAGGGATTAGTGGTCCCTGTTCAGAACCTCATATATCTGCTTCATTCCTCCCCTCTTCCACTTCTCTCCCCTAAAAATATTCTCGGTCACTGACAGTGTTTGGTGTCCCTGTCAGCAGTCAACAGACAAACTGACAATGAGATTGAATAGAATTACTTTCTGTTTACGCTAGATAAACTAGCCAGTGCTAACAACAGGTGGCCAGAGTACCTGTAGATGGGGAAAAGCTCGTGCTGGAGCACGACCCCAAGAAGCTGCGCTAAACCCCAGTGCTTCAAACATGTGGCCTAGGCAGGAGCTGGCATGGTCAAATTGGCCTTAGCGAATGTGACTAACCTCAGCAGCAGCAAGACATGGCTCTTCACTTGTGGTAGTCACCCCGACACAAAAACGTAAGAATGATCTTACCAGCTCAGACCTAAGTCCTCTGAGCGCAGTGTCCCCACTCAGCTAGTTGCAGCTGCGGTTACCTAAGGCAGTGTATAAGCATCACAAGACAGCCATCCTTTCTCCAGCAACGCTCAGTGCTGGGACTCTCTGAGCCAGAGGGGGAGTGTTTGAATTTAAGCGAAGTGCCATTTGCAGGTAGCGGTAAGGCACTGCATGTATGCGAATGCAAACTAAACAATTTGGGGATGCAAGCAGTGAAAAGGGCAAGCTATGGTGGTAAAAATCTAGTATTACCACGTACAGTTTCTCTCAGACAGCATCCAGACGCTAGCTTAGACGTGTGGGTTTGTAGAACTGCAGATGGCCAGGCTAACCAGAAAGAGAGCACTTATGGGACAGGCAAAGTACGTGGGGTAGAGATCTTACTGGTCTGTCTGGTTCTTTAAAGTCAACTAATGAATTTCAGTCTCCTGAACTGTCTACCTAGGCATTTGGAACACCCTGACATTGACGGTATCTGTCTGCACTTCCGGGAATTCACAATCCCCAGTGCAAGCCACCGGCCTGGCATTTTCCTTGCTCAACCCATCTCCTCCCCTCTTCACCTTAGATCCCAGTACTGCCGGGCACGGCTCAGCACTCACAAGGAGCTGCCTCAGGGTGGTCCCCAGCAAATCGGCAGAGCTGGGGACTGACTAGTACTCAGGTGCCCAACCTTGCGCCGCTTGCTATCTGCTCGTGCTCAGAGCAGCATGATTCTTTTCTCCCTAACACTTTGGTGACTCTTGCATAGCTTGTCGTGCCAACAAAACCTCATTTAACTGGGCCGAAATCGCACCAACAGTGTGCAGAGGAAGAAGTGAACAGTACCTATAGCAGTGAGTCTTCAGAAGGAAAGACAGAGAGAGGAAGAAAGTGACTCTTCAAAATTATACATCGCACCTAATTGCATGAAAATATTAACTGCTGCTTCTTGCAGGGGTACAGCTGTGATCCTAACGACAAGTGTTACGTGGGTACAAATTCAGCGTGGGATAAAGCAAAATTAGGTATATGGAACAACAATAAAAAAACCAAGTAGAAAGGAGAGACTAAAAACAAAAGTAGAAAAGAGAGAAGCATTGACAAAGGCAGCTGCGGACACCAGCCTTAAGGAACACTTGACTTGTGATTCCCGTATTTAGATAGCTTAAACCTGAAACCTGCTCCTCCGAGAAGACATGCCAGGGCTTGCAGCTGGACTGCTTGAATATGTGAGGTGAAGGTTTCTGATATGATAATCGACAACAAAACGGCAGCTTTAGCATGTAAACCACCTTAATGAGGTGTTAGGAGCAAAGCCCTTTGAGGTGGATGGGGAAAGTCTCTACACACTGTTCTTGTTCCCGCCCGTCTGGCTCTGCCCTCCAAACACCAGGGCACGTTCCCAGGGATGACCTTAACAGACGGGTGGACACCAAGGGGAATTCCTGGGCTGCTTTTTCCCTTTACACCCTCTTACTTTTCAAATGCTAGGAAATGTAAAGACAATGAGAAAAACAGGCTGGCACTGGAGGTACTGGGAGCGGGAAAAACCCTTCTTAAACCAGCGATTCATGCCCCGTTGGTTTTGCCTATGAGCTATTTGAAGCCTCTGTCTACTTGGGCACTGGGGGAGCAAAGGGATGGTGCTTTCAATAGCTCCTCGTTACCCTCTTTTTTGGTACAGAACAAAGCGCTTTCTTCTCAGAAGGATGGCCCGTCAGGCGCTCACCAGCGTGATTCATCAGCTCCTATTCGCACAGGACAGCGGAGGCCGTACAAGTGCGGCGGGTTATCACTGCCAATGGCAAACCCGCCCAATGCCACTCCGTCGCTAAGCCCGTCTTGCAAACAACTGCCACCGAACAAACAATTGCAGGCACAAGTACATCACTGCATTCCCCTCAAAGAGATATTCACTTCAAAGCCCAGTTAGGACCATTGAACTGCAAGTCCCTCTGAAAGGAGCAGGCGGCTGAGCAGGAAGCCATGGTGTCTGCAAGCACCAGCCAAGACATCCCGCACCAGCTGTGTTTTCACCGGCAGCACTGAAAGCAGACTCACCTTCTCGTGCAGTTCACAGTGCTAAACACGAGGAAAGCTTCAGAGGAATAAAGACTCCCTCTTTTTCTCCTGCGATCGCTTCATGCGGCTCCGAAAGGCAAATGCCCAACCCCGTCTGAGGTAAATCCGCTCTCACCGTTCTCCAGGTGTTCTGCACCAATTTCGTTTGGAGCCAAAGGCCAGCATCTCCACCCAAAGACTTTTAACTAGGCGCAAATTTGGGGCCCCATCTGAAGTCTGCAGAAGATACCAAACAACTTTTTGGTGGCCGAAGTAGAACCGATATTTGGCCTTCTTTTAGTTGAGCCATCGATTTAATTGTGCTATTCATCTCTTTGTTGCACAATTTGCCATCAATCAAAACAGAAAGGACAGTTCTGGTGTATGGGTATCTCTCACAGGGAATGAAAGGCTTTAATGTTAGACATAAAACTTGTTTAGCATTATTAACAAATATTTACTGGTGTCTCTTGCCCAGACAGTGTATAGGTGTCAGGCCACGTAAAAATGTTAAGGCTTTCTCCCAGAATAATCGTTCCCTTTGTGTGTGCTGTTGTTTGGGTGGGGCTTGTTTGTTTGTTTGTTTGTTTTTAAATGAATTGGCTGACTTGAAGCAAGCAGTTGAGTAGAAAAAAGGGTTTAAGTGTTGCCCTTAGAAAGGAAGTAACGGAACTCATAGTCATTTATTTAGACCACTGAAGGCCTCAGCAAAAAGCTTGTTCTGTTCAAGCAAGAGACCAGCCGGTTCACAGGCTGCTTCCCCGAATCCTTTGGAAACTTTCCTGGAGGAAGCTTTGTTGAACCCTTTGGTCCTTATCTTATGTTTAACATTATGAAACCAGATCTCTGCACCCATACCTGGTCTCACTGAAGTCATCAAAGCTGTTCATAACCTACAGAGGACTCTGTGATCTATGTTCAGCACGAAGAATCTCCTCTCTCTTCTGAGCCTAATTTTAGATTTCTCTCTACAGTTACCAGTTCTGCAAGACTCAAGTGAAAACAAGAGTAGTGAGGCCAATTCCTTCAGAAAGGCCTCCCGCAGAGTTGGAGTATTGGTTGATTCCTGAAAACAGCACAATCAGTTTTCGGGCTCCGGTGAAAAACAAGAACCGCACAATTATTTGCATAGGTTTGGTATCATTATAATTGTACTACGCCTGACTTGGGGGACAGAAAGTGGGAGGGATTAGGCTCATTATCTTTTTGTAAGCAGGTATATTTAAGATGGTAAGTGTGAAAAAAACGGAAGAAATAAGAATAACTGATGAAACGTAGACAGTGAATAGTTTTACAATTGCTCATGACAATTATACACCTTTGGTTGAGGAGAGAAGGTATTTCAAAAGCATTTTCCTCCCTGATTTTCCTACCTGATAGGAATGTCAATTTGCCAGGCCGCAGTCAGAGCCCTGCCAAGACAAAGAGGCTGCACACAGGAAAGGCAGACAGAGCGCGAGCACTTCAACGCTGCCTTCCCAAAGGAAAACGTCCAGCGAGAGCTGGTGAAGGCATCTAGGCGAGTACCTCCTCAAGGAGCTTGTGGTGATCGACTGCAAGGAGAGGGGAAAAGGGCGGCTGCTGTCTCCTCTTGCTCGTGCCTCCCGGGGCAGAGGTGCTGTTCCCTCCACCGCAGTTCTGCCCAGCAGCTTGCCCTGCTGCCAGGCAGCACACCGGGGCTCCAGTCCCAGTGGCTGCTAGCAGCAGTTGTTCCAGAAGAAGGGTTTGCTGGAGAAAGTGTGCGCAGTTAAGGATGTGTTGCATCCCGATGTGAGGTTTGACAGGCCCTCGAGAGGACAACAATCACCTCCTTCCTCCTCCACTTTCTGTATCCTCCCTCCTTGTGGTTTTGCAGACTTCTAAGGCAAAGAAAAACCTATCACAGAATCAATTAGATAGCCATCCATCCAGCCCGGGTCGTTCTAGAAGATTCCAGAAGCTGAAACTGGAGAAACTAAAAGCAAAAAAGAGGAAAGCCATTTCCTTCAACTTTACAGATTATTTTTTTATTTTTGCCCAAATTTGAAGAGTGAGGAAAAAAGACGACGGATGTTTTGCTTGTTTGTTTCAATGTGACAAAACATCCCCTCATTTTTCTCCATGTTACTGGGAGAAAATGAGTGGTTAGTTCATCATACTGAAACCGGAGTCAACGTGTCTCGTCTACTGATTTACACTTCCACGTCTCCTGCTTTACAGCTCCTCTCCTCTAAAAAGGCCTAGCTGAGGATGTAGCTACGGCCCCTTACATCACACATCTAGCTGGGGAGCGTGAGACACAAGCTCTTCGCAGCTAGCAGGCCTAAGGCTTGAAGCAAAACCGCACCCGATCCTATTGCCACTCACCTGTACATCTATTTGTTGAGGATGTTCAGTCAAGAGGAATATGCTTATCGAAGGAAAACGTATTCTAACACCTTTATGGAATCCAGCGTCGACGCTGTCAGAAGAGGCAGGAGCAGTGAGTAATTTTCAGGCTGACAAAAAGCTCAAATTGAAGGCGTCAACCATGCATCTCCTGCTGCAGGGAGCTGGTGGGGGTTGCTGGTGAGGCAAAGAGGGAGAACGTGGGAGTGTGTTCAGTTTTGACAAAGGTGGTCTTGAATTACCCTGGAAATCGTGACTCAGATGTTTTCGCAGCCCCAGCTTGCATTACTCCCAGGAAACTCTCTGATGCCAAAGTCACAGCTTAGTTACATCAGTGACTCAGAAGTGTGAAGATTCATATTTTAGCACTTGGCAATCAGAGGCAGCATTAAACCATTTAAAAATGTATGCTGATGAAAATGAAGAACTTAGGAGCGCTGCTGACCATGGGTGTGCATTGGGATCCTAAACTGAGCTGAATGGTTTAATTGTTCTCTGCCACTTACTTTGGTTAATAGTTCAAGGATAAAACGAGCCTACTGCTATAAGAAAGATACTTGTTTAATCCTGTCAGGAGAACCTACACTCATTTTCACTTTGCCTTATGTGCTAGAGTGTAACTGAAAGAGAATTGTTCTCTGTGAACACTCCTGTACCCTGGACTGCCTTTCTTGAGCTAATAGAGAGCTCCCAGGTTTCCTTAAATGATGCCCAAGATAACATTTTCTACCTCTGTTAGGAGAATCTTTGAAAGCAGCAAAAGCCCTCTTCTATATTTCTATAGCATCCGACACAAATGAGGGCTGCCCTGATTGCATTTCAAAATGAAAACACAAAAATTACTTTGCAACTTTATCATAGCTCTTGTATTACCGGCTGATATTAAAAGTTATTTGTGAAGTACCAGTTTTCAAGTCTTGTGAGTAAAAGGAGATTTTGGCCCTCTTTTGCTCTTTTCAATTAAATAACTTTTCTACTTTTTGCAAGGATAGCTTGAAAAGGTGGATGTGAAAGGCTTGAAAAAACCCAAGGCAAACAATCGTCCTAGATTTGTAAATATGTGTCTGCGTTTATATGTGTGGGGGGAATATGTCTGCTTATGCATTTGCAAAATGTAGCGATTTTTAACCCAATATCCTCCGGTGTTGATTATTTTTGAGCCAGTGGCTGAAAGCACTGAATAGCAATTAAAAATATTTTAACTGTCTCTTCAGAGGGTCCTTAGTGTGAACTAAGTTAAAGCCATCACCATTTATGCCAAACCATCTGTTTACCTGGTGTCTTGAATAGATAAAGCATGATCCGTAAGACTCATCTTTTTTTCCCTGAGGCATTAAGATCTAATGCACTTTATTAACTGAGAGAACGTGGCACAAAGTGGCACACGGGCTTTTAGCTGGGGGGATTCATGGGGACACACTCCAAAGCAGCAAAGAGAGCTTCAGGTTTCGCTGCGACTCTCGTAGCTGTTCCGAATTGGGCATAGGAAGCTGAACGGAATAAACCCATCTCTAATTTACGGTGACAGAAGCGAGATGAGTTCTCACTAAGGACGGTGACACTCAATGGGAGTAGTGGGCTCAGTTGTTCCACTGGTGGTGAGAGGTGCAAAAAGAACAAAAAATGCCTGCCTTTCTTTAAAGTGGGGGGCATTTCCATTACCTGTTCCTAATGCTGCGGGTGCCGTCAGAGACTTAAATCTCTACACCAGGAAAACACTGGCAGCCTGGTCAGAGCTGCTCAGCATTGTATTTTGCTTTAGTTTTGGCAAGACAAGACGCACTAAGATCAAGGAGGAAGCAAGTGCAATGTGCAAGAACCTGCTTTACTGCCTTTATTACCGCACTCAGCCTGCTTTCTAGTTCTGACTGGGCTATGTGGCACTGCAAGTGACAGGACAAACCAGCGGCGTAAAACAAGCTCCAGTCTCACTGGCCAGGATATATACTGTGTTCTCCATTCGGAGCTGCCTGCCTGATGCACAGGGACATCCAGATGGCCCTTGCTTGGGGACCAGGCCATGGGGGCCACGCCTGCTGCCAGGTACGTGAGTACCAGGGCAGTGAAACCATCAAGTGAGCGTACAAGTGTCGGGGAAGGTGAGCAAACAAAGCTCCCCTCATCAAACAGGGACTGTGGGGGGAAGTAAGGGCTGAGCCCTGGTGAGGCCGAAGCATGTGTGTTTGCCCAGTGGCACTGCTGGAGCACCCTGGCGCTGCTGCTGCCTCCCTGCTCCTCTGCATTGGATGGGGCATGTGGGAAGACTTGTGGGGTGAGTGACTGGGGCTGGGACAACACCTCTTCCCCAGAGGGAGGAGACCAGACACCTCTGGTCTTGCATCGTGCCAGAGAGATACCCCTCTGCTTCCTATACAAAGATCCCTGGAACACTGGAAGTTACTGAGCCACACACACCAGTGGCCGGGGCAGAGATGATTGCCCTGGGGTCCCTACCGGAGACAGCAGTCCTGATCATGGGCTCATCCGCTCCCACTTGCATGAGTCTCTGTTTCAGATTCTGTGCAGTTCCTCTGTTTTCCACAGAGGGAAGCTTTGCATAGCACCTTCAGCACAGGCAATGCCTGGAGCTCGGCTGCAATCCTACGAGGCAGAGGGGACCCCGTGGTGGCCATAGCAAAGGTGCCGTTACTTCCACCGTAGGTGATGCTGCGAGCCCAGCAGAAGCAGGAGCTATGCTGGGAACAGTCTGGCAGCCCATGGGTCCTTGAATTCATTCACAGAAAGATCATAAAAGAGCAATGGATCTAAGGTCTGGTTTCTCAATTGGGTAAAATGGGCTTGCAGTTGGGGATGGCCAAGCAAGGGATTCCTATGCAGTAGTTTCCAGGGCTGGGGTGGCAAGCCCTAGAGTCAAGGAGATCATGGTGGGGTTTGCAATGAGGGGCTTTCCCCAATACTGTCCAGTCTCACAAGACCCTGCCTCCAGCACGAAGCTGCTGGAAGATGATCCCACCCACATCCAACACCAATCCTAATGACTTAGGGTAGGTGACCCCCACATTCATGCAGCAGCTCAACACTTATCACACATGCCTTATCACTGTTTAGGGGACTGCTCTGCAAAGTACCGGGACAATCAGTAAAATCATTACATTTTATTATTATATTGTATCACTTTGATTATTTAACAAAAATAAAAGTGCTTGGTTTGGTTTTCATCTGGAGTGTGGCAGAACAGCAGAGGGATAACTGAAGTACAAAGGCAGGAGCAGACTCTGGGAAACAGAAGGAATTGGAACTTTTAAAGCTGGTTGGGCCATGAAAAATAGCATCTTGTGAAACCACAGCCAGGACCTACACAAATGGTCTGTATTTGCACCTTTACAAATTTCCATAACATAGGAAATCCCTTGATGTCAGCTCTGTTGTCAGCAATAATGAGTGCTCTGTGCCAGACCTGCACGTGGCAGTTCAGAAATGTGTGCTTGAGAAGGGAAGTTCTTAATTTGATTATTCAAGCAGGCAAGAGACTGGTTTGCAGTCTCTTGCATCAAGATGCCAAACATCTCCTGTCAGAAAAGATATCCTCACTTATGCCCCATAGCTACTGCCAACAGGATCAGAAATGCTGTTTTTAATTAAAAATGTTATTTCTAAATACAGTTCGCAGTGTATATTCTCGGTGAGAAGTGCTCCTCAGCTTGTGAACTTTCAGACTGCTGTACCGCTGCTCAAAAGATTGCAAGCCTTTCTGTGATGTCTTGCCTACCCAGGCTAAACAAACGTGTTGGGCTTCCACTGAAAGGCATTGCTGGTGTAGCTGTGCTGGCCCAGAGTTGGAAAACACGTGCTGGCAAAAAGCTAGAAAATAAAAGGGCAGAACTCCCAACCTCCTGCCATCATAGCTTATTTAATTTCATGTGGGCAGTTACGCTCACAAAGGAACTCTCTCGCAAACATTATCCACACTTTATCTACCTTCTATATTAGAAAACTGCCAGCCATAACCCGCACTCCCAGTGTGCTTACAGGAGAAACCTAGCGGCAGATTAATTCATGGCCTCGAATGATTTTAATCGATCGGGATGGGATCATCACTCAGGCCCCTGGACGAAAATCACTCTCGCTGCTCTCTTTAAAAAGGCTGGCTTGTAAAGGAACTCTTTTGCTAATATAAACTGAGTTTCCACCGAGGGCTTTATTGCACGTTTCTAGCAATGCATGTTCTCAAGGGTAGACAAGCTCAGAGTCTTGACAGAAGTTGTGGCTTGGACCTACTAACAACCAGCCTAGTTTTCCCTTGTCCTGTGTCTTGTACAGCCACTTACACCTGTTTCACCTCCGGGTGTGAAATGCTACCACATGAGAGCAGTTCTGTTTTACACCCTCCTCCATTTACTTAGGTGTAAATAACCATATTCGTTTCAGGACACTAGAGGTTCAGACCCAACATGCTCTGGACCAAAACACACAAATGAGGGTGCTTTGTTGTACAGCTAGGTTCAAAGTAGTCTTTCAAGTCCAATCAACTGAAGTTTTCCTCTAAAAATTCCCCACCACTCTGCTACTTACACAGTAATCCCCCAACAGAGAAGTTGCGTAAATAAAGTATGAAATACGGTCCCCAGCGCTTTTCCCCAGGCACACGGCTATGGGATTAACTCACACTCTCTAACTTGGCCTGTCCTCCCACCAATAAAGCTAGCAGCATGTTATGCCTGGGGTAGTTCAGTCCTGCTTACCTGGACTGTCTTAGGGTGCTAACTCCCGAGTGAAACCGTCGGTCAGGGGCTCTTAACCCCCTCCTTCGCCAGGACTGTGAACACGAGACCATTCAATGTGGCCAGCAGCCCTCTGACATCTTCTGCAGCTCTCTGTTGTGAGATAGGAAGGAAAGATAAATGCTTTCACAACAGGCTAGCAAAGGATCACAGAGCGCTTCTGTTTACCAGACTCATAAATTCCAGGGGACAAGTCCTCCGCAGCCCTGGCGATACACACAGTGCCTGTGCGTGGTTTTGCACCGTGACTGCTCGCCCCCTACCTCGGCTCAAGCTCAGATGTTCATCCACATGCCTGCTGCAGCAAATCCATTCTCACATTGACAGGCAGTAAGGCAACAGAGACCACACTAGCCATACCGTGCCTGGCTAGTCTAGCTGTCCTCTCTGGGGCCAGAGGAGAGCGGATATGACAGAGGGAAGAAAGGTTTATGTATGCAAGGCCTTAGAGAGCAAGCAAAACAAAAGTGCAACAGAGCCTTCCTATCCATAAGAAGTTAAATCTTCATAATAAGAATGGCTTCAGTGTTTGTGACTTTACGGCAACACTTGTCACATTTGATCATTTTCTTAAAGGCCACATTCTCAATTTTCTTCTTGAAGTAGCTGAAGGAACAGCTTTCATGTAAAAAATACAAAAAATATCTCTGTGGTTACAGAGCAAACCGTGAGAACACAACCCACAGCAGTTAAAAAACCAGAAAGCAAATCACAACAGCACATCACTGCCTGAAAAAGCCACATAGTATTACAACAGCTTCATGTCTCTGGGAGGCAAAACGTAGTGTCTTTTGAGTGCTTGGCACCGGCACCACACTGGTTCCGCTGCAGCTTGGCTTAACAGTGTGAACTTGCCTGCAGTCCTTACTCCTAAGTGTGCGTGCCGCCAGCATCATATAATTCCTGACATCGCCAAACACCTTTAGCCTTTTTTCCAGAATGCTCTTTTCTTAGCTTTTCCAGGCGCCTTGTAACTTGAAGCAGACAGTAAGATGCTCACAAGCGCTGTAGACCTTTCCCAAGAGCAGGCTATCAATTTGCATGAAAGCAATAAAAGCAGAAGGACTCATCAAACTGTCATTGCATCTGTACAGAGCTTTAAAAAAATACTGGGGTTTTTTTTGTTGTTGTGTGGGTTTGTGGTTTTTTTTCTTTTTCTTTCCCTCGCTTTTATTTTTCATGGAGGTTTTCCCTGAAGCCTCAGCGTTCATGCACTGTTCAGCTGTTGCTGGGTCTCTGACAGAAGCCCTACGGATTACAGTGGTCCCTTTCTTGCTGAGCCTCTCTGATACTGCTAAAAAGAGAGAAAGCTCCCAAACCTGAATGCATGCTGCATTATTTCTCTTTTTCTCATCTCTCATGTGTTTCCAGTTATGCATGTATGTTGTTGCTTCTTTGAGGCTCTTCTAAAAGCTTTTAACTTCTCAAGCTTTCAGTCGAGCACAGAGCCAGCCGAACACTGTACAGACTCCCATTCTGACAGATCCCAAAGAAAACGGACGGAGCCGGGACAGAAACTGGGAGCCCACGCGTGTGGGCGTGCACACAGACACGCACAGGGCTACGGGAAGCTTTGCAGGAGGAAAGACTGCAGGATGGACCCACACAGGCTTAACATTCTCGCAAACATACAATGCCTTTCCTGCAGCTTTGGTTTCACACTTTGTCTCTGCTAATACTAGCAGACCAGGAGAAAAGAGGTCGTTATAAGTGACCAGGAGAAAAGAGGTCATGATAAGTGACCAGGAGAAAAGAGGACAGCAACCACCACGTTTGAGAAGAGAATCTTTGGATTTCTGTGCACATTCCACAAGGAACTAATCCCCATGAATCCCAGCCCTCTTCTACGGCAGTAGGCGCTGCTGACCATCAAACGAACAGTGGTATATGCTTATTGTAGTATCACCGCATTTTTCTGCCAGCGGCCCGTCATTTCTTTTTCCTTCCTACTTTGCAGATGGCTAGTACAGAAATCTGCAGTCCAGAGAGTGTCCTAGATTCATCTACTACTGTGCTGTTAAATCACACATTTGATGGAAAAAGACAGTCTAAACATACAGTTCAGTTATGAAGACTCAAACAGGAGACCCAGCTGTTTTCATGCAGCGTGTTTTGACAGAAGATACAGGCTTCAGACAAAAAAAAAAAAAAAAATCCAGCTCTCGGTGCTGCAGTGCACTTGACTAGAAATATTTTTGAAACGTAAATTTGTATTTAAAGAAGTGACCCAAAATTTTAAAATATGAAACTTGCCTTGCAAGATCTGGGAAGCGTCCGCCCCTCTTCTGCGGGCCAAGGATAAACCACATGTCCCCATCTTCTTTTGTTGCTAGCAGCAGTTTAAGATCCCGTCCCAACAGCAGCTTTCATGGGGCAGCTCACACTCCTCGCTGTCGCAGGGAGACTGGGGCTACACCGAATACCTCCCAGAACTATTCTGAAATAAACACCGTGAAAATTAACAGCTCTGTAATCTTTTCTAGAGCTTATTTTCCCAAGTCGCCAATGTCTGTTTACCTTTTTCTTCTCTCGCCATCAGCCGCTGTTCCTCCCAAGCTACGGAAATACCGCTGGTGCAGGGAAAACCAGGGGTCCGTGCAGGCCTTGCCACCACGAGGACAAAATTCCCGCAGGTACAGGAAATTTCCAAATTGGAGCCTTAGTTAACCATATACATCTTTGGTCTGGAACGATTTGGAGGAGGCATCCAATTAGCAGTTTAGAAATGGCCACAAATCTTTAGTGACAAATAGCACTTTTTCTCCTCTCTGAGCCAGTTTGGGAAGGCTCTCCGTGAGAAGTTGCTGCAACCCTTTTTATGAGTGGAGTTCTCAACTTGGTAAGAAAGGCCCGAGTGGATGACACTGATTTGATTAACTCGGTCATTAAGAGTGTTACTGCGAGCAGGGATATTGCACCCTCGCCTGCCCTGAAAGAATCGACAGCCGAAACAGCTCTAAGGGAGAAGCTAATTAAACTCCCTCTTATCTTCTTGAGAAGTCAGAAGCTCCAGGTCCTCACTGCTGCTTTGACTCCCCGTTTTCTCTGAGTTTCTCCACTGAGTGGCCTTTAAGTTCCCATTTGCAGCACCAGCTGCAGGACCAGCCCGCGCCATACGCTGGCTGACGCATCAGCCTTCCCACACGGCAGCGGCAGAGGTGAGCCCGAAGGAGCCTGACCCTGCCTCACAATGAACGCCAGGAGCACTCAGCGCCATCATAAATAATGCAGGGTAAGTACAGAGGAGTCATGAGATGTGGGAAATGTGATATCTCAGTTCTGAAACCCAGGTGGACCAAGTTGGCAGTCTTGGATAGAAACAGAATAAGTGTGAGAAATCACTCATCCTTAATAAATACTAGTTTCATAGGCCTTGCTGGTTGTGAGAAGCACTCAGCTTCAGCAAGTCATTGAAAACAAAATGTGCATTTTTTCACTTCAGAGGATTTAGGATTTGATTAAGTACAAAAAGAGAGGAGCTCAGTGAGTAAAAGGACTAAACTCTCACTTCAGGGAATTCAGGTTGAGCCCTCTGTGAGACGAGTTCACCTCTCAGCTCGGCATCTCCAGCAGGCACTAGCTTACGTCACAAAACCACTGTAAAGGATTTGGCACAGTATGGCATGTCTGAGGGTCTCTGCTCAGAAAGGGTGGAGGGAAGGAGGCGGCTTAGCCTGCGTCCGTGCAGGAGTGTATCATCCCTTCTCTGCGGAGAGCAAGCCTGGGGAGGTCTGCACAGGAAGGGTTGCGTCTTCTGTACCCTGGAATTGTATCTGCCAAGTGGGGACCGTTGAAGTTGTATTTTACACTTGAAATCAAATCCTTTCCCTCCTCCCTGGAGAGGGTAGCACTGAAGAGGCACTTAGGTGCCCTGCGCAGGGCCCTCTCTCGGAGGTGAAACAACTCCGCACGGGTGAAGCTGTAGCTGCACTGACGTGTTGCGCTCCGTGTCCAGGTCCTCCTGCTGCGGTGTGGCTCGGAGACTTCTCTGCAGCCACCAGACGAGTTCCCCAGGGTTCATAAAACCTAGCGTACCACAGTGAAGCCACAGCTGTGTGCAGGACTTGCAAAAGCAAAGGCCCATCAACTAAGCCTGTGAAGGGAGCGCACCTAACTTAAAACACGTCAATTAGTTCTCAGGAAGCATTAAAGCGCAGCGAAAAAGGACACTGGATTAGAGAGTGCGAATGCTCTCCTGACTTCCCTCAGCATCTCTGCGTGGCTGAATTCCAGGGCTATTCATAGGGGACCCGGGCAAGCCTAGCTCCTCCCTCTCTCTCTCAAAGGCCATTTTCTCTCTCAACCCATTCGCTTCACAGCGAAAACAAGCAAACGTCTAATTTTTTTTGTGCAATACGATGTCTCTCAAACCTTCTATCTTGGTCACCTTCATGGCTTGATATAACATCTTAAGCTTTCCTGATTAACGCACTCAGTGTGTTCTTCTTTTGAGGACACAAAGCAGAGGGCTGTGTTCAGTAAAAAAAAAACAAAAAAAAAAAAAAAAGAAAAATCGTATGCATCAGGCTCTGAGCTCCAGCACCTTCCACCTTCAGCTGTAAATGCTTCGCTGACTTTTCCGCAGCTGTGAACAGGTTTACACCGCGGTTGTACAGAACGTGTAGGTGCCCTCTAGTGGTGTATCTCTTCTGAATTTCTGCCGCTGTGCCCTACAGATGCTCCCCTACGGAAGACCAGGTGCCCTCCTCTGCCATACTCTGCGTGAGGGAGCCGATCACAACGCAGCCGGAAAAGGGAGGACAGCAGATATAACTTCAATCCGGTGTCAAGCCAGGTTGAGGCATGACATCGAGTCAGGCTGCTCTCTCCCAGGTTTGCTGACCTTTCAAACCAGTAGACCTCATGATAGAAAAAGCACCTCCAGCTTCACCAGATGTGACGTCATCTCCAGACCTCAGAAAAGGATGCATTTTCCTGCCAATCTCAGTCTTCCTTGACAAACATTCACCCTCTTTACCCACCCATTCCCTTTCAACGTTGACCTCTTTGCCCAGACAGGTTCTCCATAAGAAGCTATCTCCAACAATCACCTTGCCAAGAACTGGGAACAAGCCATTCTGCTCTGTGAAAAAGACAACTCTCGAGAGATCTTCAGACAACGCCACCCAGCCAAAATGTCATCGATGAAAAAGATGGGTGCTAGATGGAAAATTTTCAACAGGTTCTTCTTACAGGTCAGCCCCTGGGTGGGATTATTGTCTGGCCCTGTTTTCCTGCAGAACAGCTGGAAAATGGTGTAACCAATTATAGGCAATGTATTTATCTGCCCCAAGCAGTATAGAGCAGACTGTAGTTTACTGTATTTACAGTTCTAGCCACAGAGGCATACATAGACCCATCTGATGTGCCCATCCAGTCACGAACTTGTTATCACTTCCCAGTAGTGGATAAAAGGCCAAAACCCCACTCTCCTCACTTCACCTGCGGCAGGCAGGCGGCACTCACCAGGGCACGTTCAAGAAGCAGTTTTCCCTTCCCTCACAGGGGAACTACTTTAGACTCTTGAAACACATTAATTACTAGTTTTAGCAACCACAGCCAAAAACCAAGGACAAAACCACCAGTCTTTCTGTGGCTGTTTCTGATCCTGTCTTGTCTATCCCAACCGCAGCGAGACGTTCTGTTGCAAGTACAGTTGTAGCAGTCTAAGAAGTTACGGTGGATGGAGGCTCTTCAGATGAACCTGACTCGGCTGGCACTGTGAAACAGGATTGTTCCTGCAGTTGCTTATTCAAGTTCCGCACAGGGTTTTAATGAAGAAAGGCGTGGCGATGCCATATTTCATTAGGTAGCCTTGCAAGAGGACCCTTAACTATGGTCTTAGACTATAAACCCCATCAATTCTTGGAAGATACAGCTAGATTGGCAGTGCAGATTTCATTTTTTGGCTATTCCCGATATATTTGAAAGAGCTAGACACTGCACTTTTTTCTCCCAGAGCACAATCATTTCTGGAGCACTTACAGTAAATGTAAAAGAGAGCCCGTAACACTCAAATCCTGGAATGAGGATCAGTAGCCTGTCTAGCCTAGCATATTGTTACATTATCAGTCAATCAGCCAAGCCATTTAAACTAGGAATGTAAAATCTTTTCTAGATAAACCCTAAAGGTTTGTGCAGCACCTAGCACAATGATTGGGGCCACCAGAGTTATCAAACTATGAATAAGAATTATAGCAGAAGGGAGAAGTCACACGACCGTGAGGTAGTACTAATGTCCGCAGTGCAACTCTGAGAAGCTTTTTGGCAGGGTGGGGCTCTCGGATCAAAATAAACCATACAAAAAATACAAACACATTGCATCTGAGTCCTAATGAGAGCTGAAGAAATGTTGTGCTCCTGATATCCTCAAGTCTTGAATTCCACCTCCTTGGCAATCTGGGTGGAGCATACCAAAACAAGAGGGATAACACGGAGAGGGAGGGGAACCTACATGGATTTAAGAGTTCCTCCATATCTTTCAAGGAATGAATCATTACTGATGACCAACACATGGAGGGGGGTGGCCAAGGGCCCCCGAGGTCGTCTGATGCTCAAGGAACAGCGTTATGAAAGCAGACATCTTATAAATAATTATTAAAAAAATCTGCTCCATTCTTTTGCACTGACCCCAGACGGGCAAGCCAGCCCCTGAAAGATGGTCTTTCTCTGCTCAGTCAAAGATGTTATGGAAATGAAGCATTTGACAAAGAATCTGTGTGCATTTGCAAAATACATTTTTCAAGCCCAATCCAAAGCAGCTGCTTGGTAAAGTCAGCTTGATAAAGCTTCAAGCCACTTGCCAGCAATTATTATCATACAGAAAGGTCATTAGTTTTTCTTTTATATTCTGCCTTTTACAACTATTTCTGAAGTAACCGATTTTTGAGAAAGGAGCAGAAGGGAAAACCACACAGTGATAATTAGAGCAGGGCAAGAAGCTTTGCTATTAACAAACTTCTAACATTAGTGTGACTTCTGCTAAACAGACTGTGCTGGCGTACGTCTAATTGGAAGATCCAACTTTCCGTGTTTGGGATATAATGTGAAAAAAAAAGTACATCTCATCTCGCTGCCAAAAAGAGATGTCAAGGCTACGCACTACGGAAAAGCATGAGCATTCTCTCGGGGAACAAGGGTGGCCCGATCATCTACCTACTTAGTGTTAAAAGTACCCAATACAATGCTTTTTTTCGGTATTTTACTTAGTTTTATGAAGGTGGTTTTGCCTGTAACCCCTTTTTATCTTCTGCACACCTAACCAGACTTTCCGTAGCTACCTCTTGCACACCTCTTTTGCTCTTTCTGCAGGTACCAGCCTCACTGAGTGGAATTGAAGCCAGGCCAAGAAATTCTTGCCCTCTTTCTGGATCCCACGCCGCTACTCATGGGGCAGCGCTGCATGTGCTCTAACAAATCTACAGGATTTGCAACACGGCGTGCCCTATCTTGAAGCACAAACGCGGCACTCTGGCTCTAGCTCCACAGGAGCAGTCTGCAGAAAAGTGGCCTTGGGGACACAAACCAGGGCTGGTTAATAGTAAATAGGGTTTTCCTCTGCTTCAGAACAGTCTCCCAGGCTTTGAGATGAGAGAAGACACTAAACGCGCAGGAATACAGACAAGTTATTTTAAGCAGCTCTGCCTCTTTGGTCTCCCACTGGACACAGCTACAAGCATAATGCAGGGTTATGTAGAGATAGGTGCGCCGCCTTTAAACATGTTAACTCCGGCACCAGCAGCCGTGTAAGCGCAGCAGCGTGCAGCTCAGCGCAGGGCTCATTTGCCCTGCTGCTTGTTTAACGCCAGCTTGCATAATTCCTTGGTGATTTGCAGTAGCCATACCCAATTTCCACGTCAGCTGCAGCTGGGTAGAGCCTTCTCTGCTGTAATTGAGTTGCACGCCCTCCTTGGGCACCTGCAGCTTTAATGGCTCTGATCTATGGTAATGGCTTCGGCTGGTCGGGGAAGGGGCTTAAAACCTGCGCTCTTGGGACAGTCTAGGGGCTGCCAATAAGGGAGAGAGAAATCATCAGCGTTAATCTGATTATCAGGTAAAACTGTTGTATGTCAGTTACTAAAGGGAAGGCCTGCGTTTAATGATGCGTCTGTCCGTGTGGATCTATCTGCAGGGTCCAGGCCTGAGACCAGAGGGGCTTAGTCCTGCCCAGTGCTGGGTACCCCTCCCACACCAGATCAGCAGAAGTCAGGGCACACAGCACCCACCAAGCAGTTCTTTTCCTCTGGCCTCTGCTAGCAATCAAAGCCTCTTCAGGAGTCAAGTCCTTAAATCTTTGTTGCTTTACTTCCACAAAAAATACCACCCCACGCCTTCAACATCCATATCCTTACTCCCGTGGGTAGTTTCTTAAAGTTCCTCATACTGGAAGGAGCCATAAGAATTGTGCTTTAAGTTACAAAGTGAAGGAAAAAACAAAGTAATTCCGTCTACCAGATGAGCTCAGGAACACAGCACTGGGAAAGTCTGCGCCCCTTAGCAGGCTGAGTCTGCTGTCTGCAGTATTCCTGCTACTGCCCCCAGCCATGGGAATAGCAAAGGCTGGGAGGGAAGGGCAACCCCTCCTAAAGGGAACGGTCACTGCAAAAATAGTTCAGAAGTGCAAACTGACTCCGATTGAAAAGCCCGAGCGAGGCAGCATTCAGAAGGGCAGAGCCACCCCAGAGCCCCATCAAGTGACTAACACAACCACATGTCAGAGCCAGAGGCAACTCCATGGACACCAACACAACCGACCGCCTCAGGACTCTTACAGGGAGCCAGATGCTCTGTCTGGAATCACT
The DNA here is from genome assembly GCA_009769605.1 of Bucorvus abyssinicus. NCBI lineage: Eukaryota > Metazoa > Chordata > Aves > Bucerotiformes > Bucorvidae > Bucorvus > Bucorvus abyssinicus. The sequence goes on from CM020028.1 coordinate 42,770,896, forward strand.
CTTCCACAGGTCGGCATCACGATCCCAGGACTGTCATCTGGAGAAGAGAAAGAGCAAGTACAACGTGGTGACATAAAACAAAGGATGAACTGGAGTATATTTGGTCTTGTTTGGTTGTTTTTTAATGCACTGAGTTATCTTTTGCTTTTTGCACTTGCATTTGCTTTGCTTCTAACAAAGAAAAAGAAAATCCTGTGTCCTCTTTACAAATATGAAGAATGGGCCCCAATTACATCTTTCCCAGCACTGTTGCCTCAGGCTTGGGAACCCAAGGAAAGCAGCCCCACATGCTCCTTTGCAAAACAAACCATCAGATCACAGGCTGATTAGGCAAACAAACCTCTCCCTGTCCTGCAATGGAGATGGGCCAAGAGAAGAAACGTTTACCTAGCTCTCCACCCTGTGCTTAGATAAGAGTCTGAGCCATTCTTGATTTCAGTAATCAAGAGCTCAAGCCAACGACAACTCCAAAATCAACTCAGAGGCAATATCCGTCCTTGCAGGCATATCCATCTGGGAAAAACAAACTTTGAACAGTGAAGACAAAAAATGCCAACTGGTTTACCACCAAACGAAAACATAACAGAGTGACCAACTCCAATTCCCTTGCTCTGATATTTCAACAGGACGACAACTGAAAGGAGAAAGCTTGAAAGTTTGACCTTACAAATGACTCATTTTCAAGCAGGCATGTCCCTACAATCTTTTCTGTCTGCCACTGCAAAGTGCACAATGCACAATGCACTCCCAGAGGTGAAGTCTGCAGCAAAAATTAGGAAATTCAGGCCACTGACAATTAAGTCTATAGAGATCTAAGGTTTGATATTGGGAAGCAGCTGCGGTGTGTTGACTTCATCTCTGTTGGGTCATTTCTGCCTTGGTAGCTTTGTGCTGCTGGTGGTGTGGCTCAGCATTCCAGCGCAGTGGGAAGAAATGCAGGATATCTTGCAAGAATGCAGGAGACACCATGTGTCTGGCACTTGGGCAAAATTTATTCATGTGCCACACCTGGGTTAAGAAGAGTGCTTCCTCAAGAGTGAAACGACGCAGCCAAACTTCTTTGAACAAAGTAAAACATTGCTTTCCCATCATTACACCTAGTATTTTGTCATTCAGTGGGAACGTATCCGGAGTATATATCTTATACCAGACTACAAGTAGAACTTCACAAAGGGGGATTTGGAGATATTATATCCTCCAGGAGCTCCATCCAGTACAGCTAACAGCGGTCTTTGCTCCAAATCCCACAAGAGGAAAGGAGAGATCCTTTTGTCCAAAATGGGAATATTCATACTAGAAGCAAAAAGGGCTATGTAATCCCCACAAGAATCCCCTCAAGTGACCCTGTAGCAGCAGTCTGAATCAGACTAGATCAGAGCTGATGTGGCAGCAGCAACCGTGCCGCCTGCTCAGTGACTCCCAGAGCTGACTTCCCAGGGCCAGCTGCAGCGAGATGGATGCTTCCAAGCTGGACTGCGTGGCTGCATATTGAAACGAGGGCTGGCATGGTTGAACATTTTGCACCTGAGCAGACAGACAGAGGGGAAACCTCCCTGATGACCACTTAATTTAACTGGATCTGTGGGTGTGCTTGAAGGGAGTGGGGACCATCAGCTTTACTGGACCAGAACCACGGCTGGATGCACATATCGGCGTCTATGGGAGAGCTCATATTCCTAATTCACTGCATTTTGCTTATCTTGCTTTTTGGAAACATTTATCATGTTGGGTTTAATTTCATCCCCCATTTCCTTGAGGCTCCTGGGCTTCCATATTCTGGGGTGTGTGAGATTGTGTTCTCCAGGAGAAGAGGCAAAAAAGCTTAGGCAAAAAATGTTGGAGTGTAGCTTTACACATAAGCTCAAGCCATTGTGCCACCTCATGTCATGAGAACTTGGGGAAGGTTGCAGCCACCCATCCACACCCCTCCATGCACATCTATCTGTGCACAGGGGATTTCTCCATGAAGGCTGCCACACAGAACTGCCCGTGACCATTTGGCCCTCTGCCAAAGAAATGGAGACCTTTGCCCACACTTCTAATGACAACAAATCATTGTACAACACAGTGGCGTACCTGTCGTTTTAAACCTTAGACAAAACTGACAGTGTCACTGTCCCCACTGCTATAATCTAAGTTACTGAAGGCACGGCAAATAGCATGTGAACCTGGGGTCAGCAAAAAGATGCGGAAGCTGCATGAAGAGAAAAATCCCAGTAAAGTTTAGAATTGAAAATGAAGTCGGAATTCACGGGTAAATGAATTTTTTTGTTGTCATTAAAAGGTGTACAATGATATAAATACTGTCAGCTCAGGTGGAACGTGTGATTCATATTTCTTGTTATTTACGCTGTTTTAGAGCAATTGCTAGCGGAGTTAGTTGCTGAGACTGTTATTCTGTGTGAATGTCGCTTGTTTGTACTATTCAGATATAATTATGAAATAATTTTGTTTTCTATAAATTCAAAAATACTCATCAGGTTGTTTGCCTAAAGAATTAGTAAACTAAGAGACCACAGAACTGTCCTCCTGACTACAGAAAAAAGAAAATAATTTGATGAGCTTTAAAAAAGCAAAACCAAGAAAAGTCAAAGCAACTACAACAGTCAAGGTGACAAACAGTGAAAGAGAAGTAATTCCTGGCAAACATTATGTGTCAATCCATCTTAACATGGAATCATTTTTATTTCTATAATCACAGTAAGAACGACAAAGGTAATGATTATCTTTTCTGTCGATAACCTTTATAACCTCCTTGTAAGTAACAGATCCTCCAGAACTCCTGGTACTGCAAAACCAGACAATTTACTTCTCCACACAAAGATGAAGCAGGACTGTTGTGGAGTTTATCTCAACACGAGCCTCCAATGAACCACCTACACAAACTCCTTCTAACATACTGTGTTCTGGTTCTTAAAAACGAAACTCCATCACCAATTCTGGTTTAAATGTCACATACATCTTCAAAACCTCTGACATTTAGGAGTTTTTTTCTTGTTTCGCTCACCACTTTACCTACAGTAAATCTTCATCTTTCATTCCATTCACATCCCCCTCATTCATGTGACACCTTCAGAATATTCATACATGCTATCAAGTGCCTAGGAAACCACAGGACCTAGACGCATGTTCGAGACATACTTTTTACGTGTGCACTTAAAGATGCTTTAAGAAGGTATCTCTCTCTTACTCATCATTCACATATGAGAATAAAAGTGTGTGTATTCCAAACCCATGATCCTTTCAACACTGTTCTATGCAGCACCAACCAGGTTTAAAAGGGTCATTTCAGAACAGCAAGACTGAGAAGAAATCACAGTAATAAAATATGAATCCTTGAGTGTGGGAAGTGTCAACACACAGTGAGTAGAGGGTTGGAACTAGCAAAGCAGCTCCTTTGTCTGTTCTATGCTCATTGTGTTAAATAGTTGTGCCTAATATCTCAAATCAGCTGGACCACGTGGGTGTGGGTGTCACACAGAGGACTGTTTGGATACACTAATCCATAGATCCAGAGAACTTGCCTACAACTGCATCACTTTCCCCCATTTGGATGTGTCGAATGATCTGTGTCTGCAGAGTGCCGGGGGAGAGAGAGTGCTCCATCTAAAGGGCAGGGGCCCAAAGAGCTTTGTCTCCATCTCCAGAGGATCAGCTACAGCAGTTACTGCACCCCATTGCCCACAGGACTCCCCTGTCAGAGGTCACAGCCCCCCGGCACAGCCCCATGGGCACCAGCAATTTTTACTGCCATTTACGAACAGGCACTGCAGTATTTTTGCAATCCACCCTTGGTTTTGCTTTAGGTTAACGCACCGCGCTGTGAATTAGGCTGAGGAGCAACCCCTGTTGAGCTTGTTCCAGCTCTGGGTTGTGACGTCCAGCGGAGGGACAGGAAGGCGAAGGTAACAACACCATCACCCATGACAACTGACCCACCTTGGGGATGTCAGTCTGCGCCTTTAGCACTGTGTGAGGGGCCGTTTACACCACAGGGATTTCACTGATACTGACAGTCTGTACAGGTGGGTATCTCACCTGGGGAAGCAGTTTAGAAACTGCTTGTCCTGGCCTCACGCTGCTATATGCTAAGATCGGCTAACCACTGGAGCCTCCACACAGTCCAGGCAAGTGACCACAAGCAATACATGGGGTCCCAGGGCACCCAGCATTGACCAAGTCCTGCATGAACAAGAGTAGTATAAGGTCCACATCTTGCACTCCAGTCAATTCAACTCAAGAGTGAGACTGCCTGATGTGGCGCTGTCCGGTGATTGCTCGATGCTGATGAACACAGAAACACACCCTTTGCACCAAGGCTGTTAAATCATGCTTGTGCACCTATGCTGGAATTAACGGCACCACAAGCAGGCAGAGCACAGCAGACACAGCTACACTAACCAGCAGAGAACCCGGCAGCGGCGGAGCTGGCAATCTGCACGGGGGCACACATGTCTTCTTGGAGCTTTCCCGAGCAAGTGAGTTTGAAGCTAGCATGATATATACACTAACTCATTCTGCAGCCACACCTCTCTGTGCTTTGTTGGCATTTGGCTCAGTGAGCAAGAAGAACCTACATCATTCCTGCAGGTTTTAAACACAGAGGTCTCCACTTTCAAGAGGTAAACGCTTCTAAGACGTCCTGGAAGTTGGACACCTTTCTTTAAGATATTTAAAGACCACAGCTTGCAATTGTGAACCCTTCCTTTAATGATCAAGGCTCTCAGAGTCCCTCAAACACTTTCATACTGAATCAGCCACCAGATATATTTGAAATATCACGGTGGAGTTTGGTTTAAGACTCCATCATCAGAAGGAATGGGCTTAGCTGGACAGCACAGCAAATACTTATTAAAAATAACAGAAGAGGGAAAAGAAAATTGGCTGTCAATGCATAAATGGTAAAAGGGGCTAAATTTATGACAGGTAATAATTAGAAATAGTCAGCTGATCTTCAGAAAGCCAATTCTATGAAGTTCAAATCATTCAATAATTTTCAGCTGATCATCATTATCAGTTTAAGGATATAGTTGATTCTTTACCTCTCATTCCGTGTTCCCTTGGCACTTTGCCAAAGTTAATTCTACTGTTTTAACAATGCTCATTTGTGCTCCCTGTTATGGATTTAACACAAATCTCACTGTACCTGGTCCTCTTCTAGTTCGAATTCCCAGTGTCAAGTGATCATCCAGGAACCTCAATAATCTTCTATCTGAAAAAAAAATAAAAATAAAAAGATAACATTTCCACCCTTCAACTCTGTGCTAAAAAAGTCTGAAGCAAAACCCAAGACTTGCCATTGCCCTAAAAAGTACTGAAGATGTACTATGACTTAAAAACTAATCATTTGGGGACCTTCAATCATGCTTTTTGAATGCTGGAAACCATACAAATGTACTTTGCTATTTTTAACTTTTTAGTCAGCCCAGAATAACCAATACATCTCTGAGTGATGCGGATTCTTTTCTGCCTCTAGCGTCATTCATGGAAGATCCACAACTTTCTCCCTGTGTTTTCTATAACGTTATTGTGTCCCTATTCTTGGTTTCCAGGTCAGAGAGATGACTTGTCTAGCGCTCCCAGTTAATGCAATGAAGGTGATGAAACAGGCCTTCGGACAAAGGAGGAGTCTTCAGAGATAATTTTTTTATACAGATGGTTAAGAAAAACATATTTGTTGAAGTCTTTTAGAGATATTGAAAAGTAAATTAGAACCAAAGTAGATGAAGCCATGTAAGTCAAGTAGATAAAGGTGAGCTACATGCGTTCTTTTTTTTTTTTTTTCCCACATTTATCCCAACCACTGTCATGGTTTGTACCTAGAGTTATACAGGGCATGAAACCAGCCTCATTAAAATCAGTAGGAGCTTTTAGACTTCAATGGAACCAGGATTTAACCCAGAAAGTTTTACTTCTCCAACTTAACAGTATTAGACCGTTCAGCTAGAACATGTCCTATATGCAGCAGGACATGATGTAAAGTCTCACAAAATCATGGGAGGTAATCCTATAGGATTGTGACGGGTCATGTTTAATACCCACTAGCCCCAATGATTGCAGTAGCTTTCATTGACTTCTCTGGATCTGAATCACACCGAAACAAGCCCTATCAATTTCTTTAAAGACTCAGCAGTCAATAAGTATGAGAGATAAAACTATTCATTACTTGAGCTATTGTTCTTAATTAGCTCTGATTCCCACCCACCACTTTAAAAGGATGCTACAGCCACATCGTTTCAGTATTCAACCTTGAAAACACACTTGCGTTCTTTACCTCTTGACTGTTCTTAACTTTTAATGGTGAAAGCTGGAAAATTTCCCTGGAATCACCAGGTTTAATTATGTCACTGAAGGGCTGCATCCCTGACTTGTGCCAGAACATAGCAGCTCTCAAATCCAGACACAAGTATTCAATTACACGTTGGGGGCGAGCGGAGGAGGGTTTAGAAAACAAGCAGCGAGAAAAGAAAATACAATAAAGGACAAAGAGGAGACAAGTATTTTGTGCAGGAGATGAATGCCTGCAAACCATGGATTGGTGTTAAATCCTGAACTTTAGTGAGCGGGAGATGAGCCGGGTTCATCTAACACCAACAAACATGATATAGCTACAGGGCATTTCGCCCTGGTTAAATACCAGATGAATTAAAGGCTGTTGCCAGCAGCTGTGATGAATGTCACTGGGATGCTGTCTGATTGCTCTCTGATTTTTATGAGTGAAGTATGTCGGCTCCTTCTTTGTTAAGGTCAGCATGTATTTCTAATGGTTCATCTGCAGGGCTCTGCTGAAGGCATGAGTGAGAACACAGGTGCTGGAAAATGTCTCTTCCATGCAGCACGGACTGGAACAAGCAGGACTGAACAGTGTCAAGGGGAACTTTCGCATCAACATGTTTGCAGTGTGGAAACACGACACGCAGATCAGGACATAAACGGACAGGCATTTGTGGATGGGACAAACTTACTGTCAAATGACAGGCATTTTTATTTCACTTGCATAAACAAATGATTTTTCTTGAATTCCTGCTTCTGAAATTCAGAGAGACTGGCACAACTTTTATACAAAGAGATAAAAAAACCCTCAAACTGAGAAAGGACCGAGGTTTGCCTGTTTCCAAGGCTTGCAAGGTTTTAGCTACTGGGTTCTGAGACGGTGGTTCAAAGAAGGGTTTCTGAGATTTTTAACCCTCCTCACCCACTCTGGACGATGACCTAAATTAATCTCCGTGCTCCCAGTCTTCTGTTCTTCTTTTGTACAGGATAAAGTGAGGCTTGGCTTTCAGAGCAATGTGGAATTCCAGATCACTCATTTTCCCACCCATTCTCAGCTTTTCCTCCTTCAGTCTGTCTCTACAGACTATTTGCAGAGGAATAATTTCTAAATTTTTGTTGTGGTCAACAGTTGTATAACAAAATAGGCACCCTACTGCATCTTATTGTTCCTCAACAAATCTGCCCTGAATGTGCAGCTAGATGTGTTTCTCCTCTGGGAACTTTCATTCACTTAAAAAAAAATTTTTTTTTAAAGAACTCATGGTAATTATCAACAAGCCAAATCATCTAGCTGTGCCAATGCCAGAAAAACACATTCCGTCTAATTCCCCCAGCTTGTTTTCTAACTGCATCCTAAACATCTCTTGAGGTGAGAGGATAACTAAGACTTTGTCTATACTAAGCGTAACCCTAATCCTGGATGTTGATAACAGGTACAGATAAATATAGTCAATCTGGAGCTTGCATTGACTGAATGAACTCACTCCTACCTGCCAACACCATGAGCAAAGTGGTGGGAATTTGACCCACATCCAGTGGAGACCTACTAGGCAAGATCTGTGGGTTAGCTCATTAAGAGTAATGCTTCTCTGGATTCCCCTGGCTTTCCATGAATCAGCCTTGCTGCATACGTGCATGGAGTCTCACACTCTCACACGTGCTCTCCATGCTCAGATCACTCTGCCACACACGTGCTGTGGATCCCAAGTGTCTGGGACATGTTGAAAAGCCACAGATGCTTCTCTGCACATTTGCAGTGATCACTTGTCTGGCTAACTGGCAATTGATCACGGCCAAATGTGGGCACTGACCTCTCTACAAGGTGGTTGTTATCGTCACTTGGACATTAGAAACATTAGCATAAGTCCATTTACCTTCCTTTCATCTTAGCACTAAGTCTCTCTGATGTCAGGAGACCTAAGGAGGACAGAATGGATGTCTATTTGGAGCCTCTTGAGGCATAGGTAGCAAAGTTGACACAATATCATTAACTTTCTCTTCCTGAGATGAAAAGAAGGTTGGCTCAGACACTTGGAAAACCCCCCCACCATTTAAAATAATCCCCATTGTAGCATCGCTCTCTGTATCCCATGCGCGCTTATCTCGTGTTGGCTACGGAGCAGCCCCTGACGCCAATATGGTGTGCGGAAAGCTCGATTTATTCAGTGCGACAGAGTTATATTTATAGGCGCAGAGTTTCCGTACATGCACTGATCACGTGCTTCAAGGTTACAGTTAATTGGCTCATTAGTGAAATTCACGCGCCTATCCTAGCACTATAATTGGCTAGTTAGCTTCACCCTGAGTACATGTCCGTGCCTGTTCGTTCATGTCCATCCTTGTTTACAAATCTGACAGCAACAAGTCCTGCTGCTCCTTAAGGTCTCCCACACCCCATAATTTCAATGATATCTGTAGGAGGGTACACTCTTAGGGCTGTTTTTACTCCACAGGTATGACTTTGTACCAGCTATTCTGCACATCAGATCCAGTCTGAGATGAGCCAGCCTAATTCACTAAAATTAAAAAAAAAGAGGAAAGAAGAACCAGGACAGTTTTCTATTGTTTCAGTGAATTAAATTGGCTCACGCGAGAGCCCAGTGACTGCTGCAGCTGGAATAGGGAAGGGACATGGGTGAAGAAAATTAGTCAGGGAAGGGCAGGGGAGGTTTAGCTACTCTATCAGAGGAGTTGTTTGTGGCTTCAGCAGCATACTGAAAAGCACCGTAATGAATGTGTGGCAGAAGGTGGCCAGTTCAAACCAAATCAACACAGTTTGAAGTCACAATACAGACAGTTGTTGCAAAACCTGCCTTGTCATCTTTCTACCAAATACTTACTCCCTTAAAAAAACCCCAAACCTCCAATTATGAACCCTTTTTGTAAGCTCAAACAAGTGAGAAAAATGTGTAACAGAAGTTATTCCACCCCGAGCAAATACATAACTAGGGAAACCTCACTTAGCATGAGTACTCTCTCCCACACAGTGTCTTCTGCTGCAGGTGCCCTCTTTGGCCCCTTCTCTGCTCTTCGTTCCCTCCATGAAATAAAGGTGAAAGCTTCACAGCTCTGCCACTTCATCATGGCTTGCATTGCAGTAAAAACAGAACTCAGGTTATAGACAAATCTTAAAAAAGAAAATACTTCTCCTAATTCTGCAAGACTCCCATATGACAAATATCACCAGGGTTAATCAAAGCATTTTGGGATTTTTGCAATGGTGTGAAACTAGCCCAAACCAGGACCGGGCTCAAGAAGCCAGTTTCCACCTTTCCAACTCCAGTAAAACTTCCACCAAAATGCAGTGAACAGATAGTGAATCATCTGTTCCAGGAGGAGGTAAGGCTTATTGGATGTTTCTCTTGCAGAACCATTTCTGTGACAGTTTTTCCTGGTTTAGAGCAGAACTAATTCTGTTCAGTGATTTTACTTTCCAGCTCAGTCTCTGCTCAGTCACGGCACTTTCTGAAGTTAATGGTGTATTTTTGCAGACAGTGTCTGCTCCTAGCAGTGCCAGCAGTTGATGTTCACAGTTACTGCCAGGGGTTGGGGTGCAGAAAGGCTCTTGCTGACACTCGCTCCTGTGCAGACCCAGGTCACTGCTAAACCCTGTGTGCCACGGTGGGGTGCAGTGAGTGAGAGGAGCGGACAGGACAGGTGACCTTACACTGACCAGCAAGGGGTTCCATCCCATAGACATCATATTTGGTGTAAAGCTGAGGGGTCACGAGGGTCAAGCTCTCTCCTTCAATGGCCAGCGTCTGAGCAGACATCTGGTCTGCCATGCTTCTACAGACATCAGGGCCAGAGCCAGGGCTGTCAGGCATTGCAGCAACTGCCCTGCCTCCCAATCACACCACTTTCTCCTTGCTGTAAGGCTGGCAGTTACTGAATGCAATAGAAACCACCACCAAGTTGTTTCTTTACCAGTAGATGCTCATAACACTCTGGTAGATCTGTGTGGGACTGACCCAGCTACCTTCAAAATCAGATTGTGCTGAAGCAAAAGAACAAGGCTGTGTACAGGACTTGGCCTTTGATTTAATTCTCTTTGTTAAACTGCTCATTTACACTTTGAAGAATATTGACCCTGAAGGCTGAAAGAAGATTACTAAGCACAGATTTTTCTTCACCTCCACAACACAAAATTGTTCTATTTCTTTTCTGACAGATGTAGAACAGTGCTGATTTAAATTACTTTTCTTCATACTTCTCACCTTGTCTCTCAATCTTCCCCTATTCTTTCCTGTTTGCTCTCTTACCAGAAATGAGGCCCAGTAGAGCTGATGTACAAGCAGGAGCTCCATTCCACCACCTAAAAATGGAGATACAGACTCCAGCCAAAGAGCAGAATAGGTGTTTGGGTCAATAGTGTTTTAAATCACCTTAAATAAATCCATCAGAGCCTACCTCTCAAAAGTTCTCAAGCTTTCCCCAAACCCTCTCTTTTCTTAACAGCTTCACCACATTCAAGTTATGCTACTTTCAATTTTTGATTCTTAGCAAAGGCCATCGCTAACAGAAAATGCAACCAATTTTTGATTTTAAACACTCGTCTGGTTATGATAAGCAAATCCCTTTAAGTAGTTTCTGTGACTTTGTAAATGTTTGGTTACTTTTTCAGGATGCAAAATGTGTTTTTCTAGTCGGCTCTGATAGCACACTGAAAAACACAGCATCATCAAGGTTCACATTTTCACAAGTGATCTCTAATTTTTGGTGCCTAAATTTTTGCATGCCCAGATGTGAAAATTGAGACTGGTTTCTCAAAGACGCTCATGCACTATAGCTCTGAGAAGAACCACAAGCCTCACAAACCTGTAGTCTGGCATGTCCCACTTTCAGTCCAGACGTTCACCCAGAATGAAGCCCTCAGCCTACATGTATATAAACAGCATGCTATTAATACACATGCTTGAGGACAGGGCTTCTTGGATCAGAAGCAGCGTTCATTGTTGCGCGGCATCAAACTCGCATGGTGCTCAGCTAAGCACATGCGTAGGTGAGTATATGGGGTTTGTGAGCTACCAGAGATTTCTTTTACAATGATCCAATATATGAAACTCCGTACTTGTCTTCCTCCTGTGAGCTCTGTTTTGTACAAAAGTATTCTTGCATTAAAAGCAAACCAATGTTGCCATGTAAAACTTGCCATGGATTTCCATTGTGATAGCTTTTCCTTAACCTTTAGTCCTCTGCCTTCAATGTGCAAAAAAGATGAAAATGTATTACTGAAGGAAAAAATAAAAAAGGAAAGGAGAGAAACAATGAACTCCCAAACTATGTAAATATCTACAAGAACCGAGGTTCTGAATTGGGTAATGCCACAGTACAACCTAAAGCTAAAACATGCCAAAAACTCCTGAGAAAGCAACGGAGCTTTTTGTTTTCCACAAGATGCCTTACTGGATTCTTTGGAATCAAATGGTGGAATATTAGTCTTCTCTGAGTCAGAAACCTACACGAGTTATTTTACCATGTGTTTTCCAAGCCATAGACGGAGACTAAAGCACAAACATGGAAAACATGGCAGAGTAATGAAAAAACACTGGCACTGCAAAGCAGTACAATGCTGGTGCAAGAGAGGCTGGAAAACCAAAATCTATTCAGACTGGTGAAAGCTAAGGGAGGGACATTTCTTCCTGAAGCTGAACACACCCCTCACACAACTTTACTGTCTGATGGTTGTCTCTTCCCGGAGCAGTCTGCTGAAACGAAGGTGGGAGGAGAGACACAGAGAACAATAGAAATAGAAAATACAGAAGGCACAGGACTGGATTTTGCAGAGCACCCATCACTGTTTTGATTTTGTCCCACTGAAGCTACTTATAAAATGTTCATTAGTTCAGCAGAGCAAAGCTGTAACAGGACTGTGTACTCCTGAAAATTTGATTCTTAAAAGAAATTCAACTTGGAGACTGCCAGGGCAGGAGGAGTCCACAACCAAACAGCAGCGCAAAACACCCTCTTATTGCCAGTGAGGGACTTTTCTTTTCTTACTTTTGCGTAGGAACTAATGCTCTGAAGTAAGTGATGGCAGCGAATCAGCACATTGCTAGACAAGGCCAAAAGGAGGCCCTTCACGTTTGCTGTCTGACTCTCTAAATTCTTGAGACAATTACCGCAGCTTGCTGTTTGTATGGAGGAAGTGTGGCTAGGAAGAAAAAGACTTCCTCTTCCGAGGACACCTGTTCTGAGAAGCTCTGATAAATTGAATATTCATAGGACAGGAGAGACACTTGCAAAGTGTTAAGTAAATCACCTAACAAGTAACAAGGGAGGTGGGAAGAGGAAGAACGGAAGGATACAAGACAGACAGACTATAGAATAAATTAAAGCATACAAAGAATGCCATAATGAATATGTACATCAATATTCAAGCTATTTGAATTTTTTCCCATTAGAAGTACGTATTTCTTTCACAGTTTCCACAAGTAAGTAGTGATTTTGATTAATCTTCTACCTTTCCAACTCAATTGACTGAAATGAGAAAATGCTCTATGTCAGCTTTAAATTTAGTTTCTATTTTAACATTAGATCATTTCAAATCCAAAATGTTTACATTTCCCACTTTTTCACATTTGTGACTTTTCAGAATTTGTTCCTTACATTTGAGTATCTCATTCTGATTATCTTACATCCATGCAGGAGTCATTCCGAAATGGCAAGCTTCTCAGTTGAAATTTTATTTAACTTGTTGACCAATTCAAGGCTCTTTCCACTGACAGCTGTATTGGGTACCCAAGACCTACAGCAAAGTAAAAACACCCATAATATAGCCTAGGTTTCTTGTATTATCACAAAATTTTATGCATACCTCCCTGATTTTGTGACTGATAAAATTGCATGTTGAAATAAGATTTGAACAGAATTACAGAGAAGATCGCTGAAAATATGCTCACATCTGAGATGGTCTAATAATTTGCCATCCCCCAAAAGGAGAGATCTGCTTCTCCCTTGCTCTACCAGTTCGTCCCAACGCCGTATCACTTCTCCCAGCCTTACACTCCCACTCCACACTGCAGCAGCTCTGGAGCTATTTTGATTCACAAATTCAGCAATAAACTATTGATACTTTTGCTGCATAAAGTTCTGTAGGTTCGGCGAGTTCAGCCACTGCAGCAGGGGATCAGAAGACCACCAGAGCTGTTGCAGGGTGGAAAGGGTGCCAATAGGTCAGCTTCAGCGGTATTCAGTGGTGAAAATTAGGTGCCCTTTTCAGGCTTTTGCTAACTTTAATATGTGTCTTTAAAACGGATTTTTACTGCCTTCACTTGTTGAGAACTCAGCCCTAGAGGTTTTTTTTCTTCTGTTCAATGTACTCAACATCTTCATCTCCCGCTGGTCTTGGTGGGAGCAGAGGGGAGTCAGTGGTGGCAAGGCTGGGCTCTCCATGATACCGTACACCAACTGTCTGTCCTCACCGCTAGCAGGGAAGCCACTGTCAGAAGAACACTGCTCAGAGCCTTCTAAGCCCATCTACGTGTTATTTGTCCCACACTTTTATATGTGTCACATTTGCATGTTGTTTAAAAAACTAACATCCCTGCTCATCTCAAGCGTAGATACGATTTGTATTTGCGGGTAACGTGTTTGTACTTTGCTGGGGGAGCCTCAGCCCAACTGAGGCTTATCGTTGACTTCTCTTAAGCACGGCAGGTAGGCCAGAATTTTCACACATAACACCTATATTTAGCACCAAATTGACATGACTACACGACAGCAGGACTGCACTAGAAACTTTTGCTGGTAAAGCAGCGTGTAGCACAGACTTGGTTAGAGGTGTGATTTTAGTGCAGCATCGCTAATGACAGCAAGAGTGATAGTAGAAATACACTTAAAAACTGACTTCTTGCCTGTAAAAGCTTATTTCATTCTGAGAACTGATACAAAATGTAGCAAAAAGAGATGTTTGGCTGATAGAAGTTAGGGTGGACATCAATAGTGAGCTAAACCAACTGGATGCTCAGCTGTGATGACGTTGATCACACAGGCACGTCTTGGACCGGTTCATACCACGGGGGAAGGGACTGGCGGGACAAAGCATCGTCAGTCCTGCTGGCAAAGCTACTACAGGTAAAAGCTGCAGCTCCCAAGGGAGAAGGCGGCAGTAGAACCACATCAGCACCAGGTTTACGTGAGAAGGTGGGCCTCGGGTTGATGGCTTGCCATCAGCAGAACTCCACAGAGCTCAGGTACTGGAAATTGGTGATAATTTTAGATGCTAAAATTTGAATATTTTGTGGCAAGTTTTAGGCAGCCAAGCTTGATAAATATGTTCTGAATAGCTGGAGTCCTAAGTTTGTCCACAGAGATAGTCTGAGACACATGAAGTACCTTCATGAAATCTCCCAAAATAAATAGGATGAAGGCTGAACCCGACTCTCTGTGTGTGTGTGTGTGTGTGCGCGTGCATGTGTGTGTGTGTGTGTGTGTGTGTGAGAGAGAGAGAGAGAGAGGAGAGCGAGATCCTTTTCCTCATAAGTGTGAAGGAAAGCTACCAACATACCACTTCACATAAACATCGCATTAAACACTTCTGCTGTCAGGGCTAATTGAAATTTTCAGCGTTGGTACTTGCAGTATTACCCAGGAACTGTCAAGCTTCATTATTTACAGTGGGGTCTGACAGTCCTGTCTTAACATTATGAAGTGTCAGTCTCTTTAGCCTTGATGACAAAGATATAACATCTGCATTTCCCCACCCTATAAGGCTAAAAGGGTATGAAACTACTGTTACGATCAGTATTTCAGTGTTTTCAGGATCGTGACAGTCCAGTCACTGCTGTTGTGACAAAGAGAAAAGAAAAAGAAGTAACTGTTTACTTTATAATTGCTATATTCCCCTGTTGAGCCAAATGAATACTACAATTTCCCGTAGTAGAAATGGTGCTACAGTAAACACTTGATTAAAAGACTATCTAGAAAAGTCCCTTCTTCCTTTCTTTACAGCTGACTAAAAGGACTGAGGTTAGCAAAAGGCAGACTGAGCAAAGCAGCATTTCATCTTCAGAGATGTGTTCAAGTAAAACCTTGGGCATGAAGTGGAGGGTGTCTCCAGTGCAAGCTTTCTCTACTGTATCAGGTTCTGAAATGTTGTCCACAGGAACAAATCTAATGTTTTACAAAAAAGAACCGCCCCCCACCCCCCCCACCCCCCCCAATATGCTAACATGAGCTGAAGCCTAATACAGACTTCCACACACAGACCTTTAACCAAACTCTATTAAACACACCGCTGCTCTTCCCACCGGCTTCAGGGGTACCCCTACCTTGCTGAGATGTTTATAGGGGCAGATGTTCCTTGGTAAAAAGAGGTAAAGAAACAAAACAAAAGGACTACTCAAATTCAAGAACTTTCACACTAACTTTCTGACGTTTCACTCAAAATTACACTGGCAGTTAGCAGCTCCAGATGGGCTGATCAGGGACTCTGGGGCCAACAGGGATGCACAAATCCATCTTCCCCAGAAAGAAATAATTGGAGGTAGCATTGTATATGCAAACTACCTTTATAACAGTTACCACAAAACCTTGTTACAGGAGTCAACGAAATTTATCTAAAATTAAAGAAGTAGCAGCTGTATTTTCTCAGTTTGAATCCAAGTGCTAAACATTTGCTCCCAAAAGCCCACGCACAGATCCGAGCTGTAGGAGAGCCTTTTGAAAAAAACAAAATTCCACTTCTCACCAGTGATGCGTGCAACACAGAAGGCCAGCAAGTGCAGCACTATACACAGTAACAGTGCCAACCAGTTACACCGAAATAAGGCAGAACCTACCAAATCTGAGCAAGTTGCCCTTGACAAACCGTCTGAGCATATAAATTTCCATCACAGATGTTTCCTTCTCTCGTTCTCCTCCTGCTGCTCTTTGCTCATCTCCTTTTTCCCCTGATGTCAAATTGCAGTTGAGTGGGTCAACCTAAAAACAGAGCAGGACTTAGATTCAGTTTAATGGAGTCAGGGTTGGTTCCAGCAAGTAATGCTTATCTGTACCTGAGCCATGACAAGGCAGTGTCAGACCCTCACAAGAGAAGAGGGGACCAAGAGACGTGAGCCTACTGTGCTGTTTGGCACAATAACTGTTACAGAATGAACATTAGCACCTACGGATTGACGAAACACAGAGATCTGCAATGTACCTGTCCATACATGTGCTGAAAACATTATGAACCAGTGGATCAATTTACCACCACGCCATTAGATTACCTGAGATAACTGTTAGCTGCAAGCTATTAATTTTTATTTTTACTATGCTCAATGCTCCAAAGCCTAATTAAGGTATTAATTTGAACGTACATAGGCTAGCATCTATTCTCACATTCAATAGATAAGTGGCTAAAAGAATTAAAATCACTTATGTGATCTTAAGCACAACAGACCTCATGTCTCTCTTCATAAACATTCAGAACTTGGATGTTTTCAAACACAAAACTTTCTGAACAAAAGTGGATAGAGGTTCAATGAGGACAAAAGATCATAAATAGGTCAGTGAAATTGAGAGGAAGAACATATTCCTGGGTCCTCTCCCATCTTGATTCTTTCAACTCAAATAAAAGCACAAAAGCAAAGGTCAATGATCACCATTCTAACTCCTATTGACATAAACTCTCCGTAACTACAAAGCTAATTGATAAAATCTTACATAAAGTCTCCGAATAGAATCACAGAAAGAACCATGACACACTTGCCTAATCCATTCATTCTCCTTACCTGCAGAGAGACAATATTCAGAAGTACAGGGAACTACAGTTGACATTCAGGTCCTTGTGACTGGAGAAACCAGGAAAAGATAAAAATAAAAGTGGGAGCATATTTAAAAAATGCATGGTACAGGAAAGTTCCACTCTACAAGGAAAAGATGAACATTGATTTACATAGGAAGACATTAAAAATTCAAGGGAATTTTTTCCACACGAGGTCTGGCTGGACTGTAGAATTGTCACAGGAAGCCAAGGGAGTAAGAACACAAGAAGACGCAATCGGGGATTGGACCCTATTACACAGATACCAAGAGAATCCAGATACATCAGAGCTAATTATAAAAATCCTGAAGAGATGCTAACTCTGGTCCACCAGAACCTAATGATTAGAAGGTAAGATATACCTTAGTGTCATTCACTGTCAGATACTGGATGTTGTGCTCGAACTGTAGGTCTGATCTAGTAAAGCAATTTCTGTATTGCTTATTTGGCTGAAAGATTCAAGCTCATTCACACATTTTCTCACATGTGTATCCTTTTGATAATCGTGAAGAAATTTACAGCATTTGAAAACGATCCCTAAGTCACGCTTTCCTGGCACATAGCTAATACCATGTTTGGCATCTGTTGCAAATATTTTTCAGGATATGAATGATTAATGGTATAATTACGGATTTCATATTGGTTAATAGCTTCAATTCTGGGCAAACATTAATATTGTAGATTTAACAGCATTTAGCAGCGTTTAGCTTTGAAACAGATTGCAGTGTTATAAGTATTCACTAATAATTAGTAGCTGTTTTGTTCAATGTAAACTACAGTGTTTAATAAATAAACAAAGAAAGAAGCAAACCCCATGATCAAACAGTATTTCCTGAGTATCCTTGAGTATCTCTGTAATGCTTACCTATCACCTTTTTCACCTTTCTGTATCTTATATGAAGCTATATACCGTGGTAAACGCCGACATATCAGGTGGTTATAGGAAAAAACCCCACAGGTTTAAGCTGTTGATTTCATTTTGTGAAAAGCGAGAAGTCCAGGCACAGGATGAAGACTCTTTGCACTCGAAACAACAGAACAATTGGTTTGGAAAACAGAGCTTAATGTGTGAGCTGGCAGCCGTCCAAGTATCCCGGGAAGATGTTCATTTTCTGTGCTCAGAATCTTCCCCGTCTCTTCCTGAACTCCTGGTTTATTGTGACAGCCAAAAGCTGCACGATCTAACCTCTTACCAGGTTTGGAGATCCTTTGAAGGAAACAATTTTCACCTGAAGGGCCAGAAATAAGGGGATGTTGTTTTGAGTCCACAAAACATAGTTCTTAACTGCGGGAATATATCTCCTAGCCAATAAATTGCGAGATATACCTTCACAGATCGTTTTTTGGTGTACTTCCTTTCAACTAGCATTTTCCATTTTGCTTTCATCCTCTTTCTTTTTTCCCCTGATTCGAATGCCCACACTCCAATACATCCCTGTCCTCTGACACTTGAATTTAAGCCAACCACCGTTTATAGTTTTCCTTAGCAGTGAATCTGATGGATTTCCTAATGCCTATTCCTACGATTTATACTTTATTCAATTTTGTATACTACTGACATTCTGAAATATTCCTATTTGTCATACACGAACTCATGCATTTTCTGTTCACACATCAGCCTCCAATACCGCACTGATTTTTGTCCTCTCCTGAAAGCCATGTATTAAGCTTGTGCATCTCAACTCGCAGGGCATGTGATGCCAATAAAGTAGAGAAAATAGCTGCTTGAAAGTGTTAAAGATGCTAATTGAGTTCCAGGTAAGTTGGCCTGGCTGGAAGCCAGCATATCTAGTATGGCACTGACAGGGAGCAAAGATCTATGCACTGCTGATACACTGCATATGTTTTTCCTCATGACAAAGTGGGTTGGAAGAAGAGAAGTAGCAACATGTGCTAAGCATTTTTTTCCCTCATATCACTTTGCCAAATGCTATGTTGTCTTCTTATGATTAAATCATTATTATCACTCAATTACCATGATTTGAAAGGGAAGAATGAGCAGAAAAGGATGCACATGATAGGCAAGACTTTGTTACAGCTGTAGAACTCACTTTAAGTCCTATTTGCAGTTCCATACCTAAAAGAGACAGAGCAAAATTAGAGAAAGTATGAAGAATAGCAAATATAATAATTAAGTAGAGGGAGCTACTCCTTTGTGAGAAACTGAACGGGTTGGGACTCCTCAAGTTGGACAGCAGGTAGGTGGGGACTGAAGGACGGGTTTAGAAGCTCATGACGGCAAAGGACAAGGTGAGTGGTTATTCAGCAAGTCCCAAACTATTTGAACTAGAGGCCACACAACAAGTAGGAGACCCACCCAGAAAAGACTTTTTAAGTACTTCTTTTGTTTTTAAACAACAGGAATTAGCTTCTGGAATCTATTGACACAGGAGGTTGCAGAGGAAGAAGGTATCAACAGGTTCAAAGAGGACTAGATAAATCAATGGACAACTGGTCCATAAGCAGCCACTAAAATAAATAGGCAGGGATGTACTCTCTAACATCTCTTATCCAGCAATTGTGGGTGGTGGGGAAATACAAGAGGAAACAACCGCATGGAGCAGTTAGGGTTGCATGCTGTTCCTAAACAGTACCTGCTTATTGTCACTGTGGGGATCAATACATTGGCTAGGAAAAGGAGGTAAAAAATTGGCATGTTGGCTTAGATCATCACTAATACCATCACTGCATCCTATATGCTCATCCTACATGCTGGTTTATATATGCTTGTACCATTCCCAGCACCACAGGGACCTCTCTGTGCCAAATACTCAAGGAATCCTAATAAACATTAAGAAGGTACACATAGGTCTACAGAAAATACATAACATGCTTGCTGAAGGCATGATGTAGTTCCTAATTATTTGACAACATAATTTGTTTGAATCCCCCCCCTCCCTTAATAAACAACAAAATTGCATCTAGAACTTTTAATAATGTAAACATTCTACCAATGAGGCAGGTGATAATGCCCTATTAACCTCAGGTTAGACTCAAAAAGCTAAAGCAAATACAACCCAAATGAAAACCAGTGTTCATTTAATAACTTCCCTTTATTTTTGACTGCTGGAAATTGATATATTCCTATGGTAATTCACCTGTTTTATCCTCAAACCATGATAACATAAAGATCCAGAGAAAGAAAATTACCCTTTGTACAAAGGTATAAAATTAGCAGCACATGTCCTTACTATGATAATCAGAAGTACTTAAAGTTGACCTCAGAGTAAAAGTAATTGGGTCTCTGCTCTTTTGTGTCTCTTAATTGTCACTGGAGGGGATACCAAAAAATTGTCTTTTGTTTGTTTTCTGTATTAAAAGTACAGATGTTTTCTGCCTTGGAAGACTTGAGACCTAAGACTTCACAAGAGTCAAAAACCTGGAAGTGACTTGCAGAAAAGGGAAGGATTCTTATGTTTATTTGTCCTTGAATCTCACGTAAAACCAAATACACAGAACACTAGAATAAATAGTCATGGGAGAAAGCACTGTGCATGCTTATCGCTATACACAAGGTAGATAAATTCACATGCTTTGGATTGTTCAACCTAGAAACGGGTGAGTTACATCTATGTACTTTCATCCTCAGGTAAGACATGGACTTGCCACTCACCTATGCACTCAACAGAGTCCATACAATTCTTCCAATTTATTTTGGTAGACCTGGCTACTCAATTCTGCTAATAATGCAAGTATTTTAATCTGCCCTTGTCACCAGATCACGGCACATGCCACTAGAAGGCTTGCTGCTTGACGTACATTTATGAGTATGTATTCTTCTAATGAACACACACATTGCTCAACAAAAGGAAGAAATGAAAGAAAACCATCTCACCCTTTTGAGCAGAGTTGTGCTATAGGAGCATTACATGTTAATGAAAAAAAGAAAAAAAGTGTTTTATGAAAGAATTTGTGAGAGCCGTGCCGCAAGTACTGCCTCCTATTTTATTATGTTGGCCCATGACGTCAGAGGCGGATGTTGGTGCTAATGGCAGTAGAGGTTGAACCTTCCTGCCAATACCCCGTTAAATTTTGTTGCCGTGCGACAGACGGCAGCAGAGGGCCCATCTGACAAAATGGTGTCTGACATGGAAGTGCGTATGAAGCAAAGGTGTGTAACTGACTTCCTCCATGTGGAAAAAATTGCACCCATTGACATTCACCGACGCTGCTGAACGCTTACGGAGACCAAACAGTGGGTGTCAGCACAGCGAGGCGGTGGGTGCCGCGATTCAGCAGTGGCAACGGTGACGGTGGGTCACCTCCGCTGGGGCAGATTTTCATTAGCGCGACATGCAGGCTCTTGTTCATCGCTGGCGAAAACGCACAGACAGTGCTGGTGGCTGTGTCGAAAACCAGTGTTCTGTAGCTGAGAATTTGCTCTATCAAATAGTGTTACTGTGCTCTTTGTATCTGCTATAGTTTCCATGGAAATAAATAGGAGGCATTGCTTTCGGAGCGACCTACGTACATTTAATCCAGGAACGAATGGACATCCCCTCTCTGGTTTTTGTCTTTCCAGCATAGTCTGCGGTAGATAACTACAAGCTTGCTGCATTGTTTGGTTGTTAGCTGGAAGTTTTTGTTATTTCTTACTTTTTTCCAGATAGGAAAAAATGCTGTTTTCTGTTATTTTCAATTCACTTGCAAATAACTGCAACATGGCCTCTAGATTCTTACACCAGGGCACCATAATACTACCTTAATGCCATTCTTCCATCAGCGACCATTTCTTGATAAAGACCTGTGGTTTTTAACAACGTATATTGAGAAACCTCAACCCAGACATATCAAATAAAATAAATGCTGGTATTCACAACCTAGCTAATTTCTGTAGATAGTTAGGAAATAGGAATAGCAAAAATCCTTTCTTCTCATCCCCAAAACAAGGGAGGAATTAGATCTTCACCCAGCAAAACACTTTCAGCACAAGTTTAACCATAAGCGTGAGGAGCACCTTTTAAAACAAACTCTTGAAATTTAACCAAGAACTTAGTGAGACATGCAGGTATATTGCTACTGTGCAATTTGCATTTTTATAAAATCATGGTTCTCTTCCACCCTGCCTACATGTCATTTTTCAGTTCTTATACTAAGCTCCAATGAACTATCAGATTACACAAAGACCAGAAACAGCTCGGCGCCCAATCCCTTTCCAGCAGGAGATTGTTAAAACATCCCCGGAAAGATTACTGACATGATGTTCCCTGACTGTTCAAACATAGCACCATGCCGGCTCTGCAGCCTCGTGCCAGCGAAAGCTCCCACTAACCAACCAACCAACCAACCTCGGAACAATACCCCTGTCCTATCAGGCAGGAGGCTCTGGGGTGACCGTTGAGTGCACTCTGGTTTTACAAACTGTCATATGGCGAGATAGTGGTGGGTTTCAATGCTGTCACCTATTCAGTCAGCCCAGATGAACTAGAATCACCATTTCAGTTATATCATAGCTTGGGGCAGGAACATGTCACCCTCTTTATTTCCAGCTCAGAACAAGCTGCTTAGGCAGATGCTAACTGTGGTCCTCCCTGCCATGTTCTGTAGAGTGGCCTTTGTCTGGGTTAATTGAGCCCCCACTCCATTTAATAGGCTGTTGCAGTCTTATTGAAACAGAGCTAGTGCCGCAGGTTAAATACATTGCGGCGCTCTTGTTAATCCCCTCATTAAGGGAGCTGTAAAGCTTGTGGAGAGCTGTGAGTTTGCATATATTACCAGCGAGTTCTCCACTCAAGTGCTATCAATAAAATGACAAAGACAGTTTGCAAATAGTCAAATCAACAGTGACACAAAACCAGATACCTTAAAAAAATAAACAAGTTAATAACTGATAAATCTAATTTTCACGCTTGGATGACAAAAAAAGAACAGGCTGAAGAATCTCCTTTTTCATAGGATGAACTTAAAACATGAATTATACAAAGACGGTTACTTGCCTTGAGCAGAGAGAACGAGCAAGAAAAATGGCACTTCTTCAAGAGGGCCTTCTGGCTGCGGGGTGGCTGTAGCTGCTCAGGAGTGACGTGATGAGCCACGCACAGACTCGCGGCACTTCCCACGGGAAACAATCGAGTTCATAACACAAAATGAGAAGTGAACTTACATACCAGATACAGTGGAGCGTGCTGAGACAGCCTCATCTGGCCTCCAAAGGCAAGAGGGCAGAGCGGGCCCTGGACGAAGGCAGCGGGTGGCTAGGAGGAGCGGGTGGAACTCAGGGCTCTCGCACGTCTGCCCGGAAGGGGAGCAGGAGAAGGGCCTCCTGCAACGCACGCACTGTGGGGTATGGCTGACTGCCACACAGCAAAGAAACAGGAAGACAGGACCAAGCGCTTGGTGTCCCCCAGGACGCCAGGGAAGGTGTCCGAGCAGGAGGGGCTGTCACTAAAAGCAGGATGAGAGCAGAGCTGTCCGGAGGCCCAGCTGTCTGGTGCTGATGTCAAAGGGCATTTTGCAATGACCTGCCGGGGCCAAGCAGCAGCCTCTGGTGCTGCTCCTGATGCTCATCTGAAGCAACAATATTCCTTGTACCGAGGAAGACAGAGTACTTGGAGACATCTTTTTGTGCATATTCATCTTTACCTTTTATTGGCATTGCAGGCATGATCCTTGGCAGATCAGAACGCCATGGAAAATGCCATAAGTAAAAATAATGGCTAACACCATCACAACTGAACCGTTGTAGATATGATGTTGATTTAGTGCCGATTGCAACTTCCTCCTCCCTATCTTTGATCAGTGAATGCAACGGTTTAGAGAAGTCCAGTGGGGTAATTTCAGAAACGTGTCGGCCACGGCTGAGTCCTTTACAGACACCCTCAGAAGTTATTTCTCTAAAACCTAACATGAATGCCTCTGGTTGCCCCTTATTTCCACCTCTTGCTTTGACTCGCTGGTCTATAAGAAAACCAATTCACAGTTTTTTCTTAACAGTCCCACCTATATGGTTGTAATTCCGATCAGGGCCTTTTTTAACGCCCTGGAATAAAGCACAGGCAACATTTGCCCATCTATGCTAACTATCCACCCTACTGCAAGGACACCAGTGACTGGACTGGACAGTGACTGGACTGGACAGTGACTTTACAATAGGCCACTCTTGCAGGTATAATGAGAGCTGTGTCTTCTAAAGCACTTTGAAAATCAACTCTGAATGCTTTTTTTTTTTAGAATTAATCCTATGCCGTTCCTGAACACTTTTTTTTTTAGCTAAATGAGGACTATATATTATTTTTTTCTACTGCGGTTTGATGTTCTTTTTTAAATTTAGAAACAACCAGAAAGTGTGGATTTGGGTTTTTATTTTGCTCTTTCTTTACCTGCAAGTACTATCTCTACAAACAGTATATAGCTTGATGTAGATGCAAAATCTTTCTTTTCCAAATTCCCAGGATGTTACAGAACAACAACAACAACAAAAAAAGAAGTCTGAGAAAAATTGGACATGAGCGAGCAATGTGCCCTTGCAGCCCAGAAAGTCAACTGCACCCTGGGCTACATAAAAGAAGTGCAGGCAGCAGGTAAAGGGAGATGATTCTGCCTCACTATTCCACTCTGA
The DNA here is from genome assembly GCA_009769605.1 of Bucorvus abyssinicus. Taxonomy (NCBI): domain Eukaryota; kingdom Metazoa; phylum Chordata; class Aves; order Bucerotiformes; family Bucorvidae; genus Bucorvus; species Bucorvus abyssinicus. The sequence goes on from CM020028.1 coordinate 42,795,474, forward strand.
TGAGACACTACCTGGAGGACCGTGTCCAGGTCTGGGGTCCACAGCACGAGAAAGACATGGACCTCAGGGCAGGTCAAGAGGAGGGCTATGGAAACAATCAGAGGGCTGGAACACTCCTCCTGTGAAGAAAGGCTGAGAGAGTTGGGGTTGTTCTGCCTGGAGAAGAGAAGGCTTCGGGGAGAGCTTATTGCAGCTTTTCAATGTATAAACGGCGCTTAGAAGAAAGATGGGGAGAGAATTTATACCCAGACCTGTAGAGATAGGACAAGGGGCAACAGTATTAGAGAGGATAGATTTAAATTGGACTTAAGGAAGAAATGTTTAGTAGCATTTTCACTTTAATCATAGTAGTGTCATAGAAATGTTAATGTTGTCCACCACAATTGGCTTTTTGTTAAATTGCTGTCATCACGGGTTCCTTTGCCACATCTTAACAGTTAAACTGTAAGTTTTGAGGGAGAACCTGAAGCAATTGTGACTCTTTTGAAAGCAACAATAGATAACATAAATATCTTGTTAAGTATCCCCTGTTCAGCAAGGCCTGGCACCTGAACAAGGTCTCATAAGCCACTTTTTAACATCAAACGTAGAGTGCTTATATCTTGCACTCCTTTTTTCACACGAGTTAGAAGTGGTGGTGGGAGAAAAGGTAGTGCCCATGGTCAGGAAGCTGCACATAGTGCTCAAGAGTTGGCAGGTTTGCAAGTGTATCCTGCAACAAACGATGTTAAGCTTACAGAATCTACACGCTGTTTAACATCACGGGTGCTATATTTAATATGGAAACACAACCACTGCTTCTTACTGCTGGAATTACTACTCACCTAGCTGCAGACAGTGCTAATCACCGCTTCAGGTTCAGCTGCCTCACTCCAAGAGCGGGCTGCTTGCCTTGCCCTGCTGAAGACTTACCGTCATTTACAGGGAGATACCTTTCCTAAGCTTAAGCAGTGCAAAACGTATGTCTGCCCATGTTCCTGCACAGACGATGGAAAAATTAGCAGACCGCTACTGCAAACTACACTGGTCACTTAGTAATTTCTGTGAGTCTGCAGACGAGAGGATCACTTCAGTACATGCACAGTATACTCACAGTAACTCCCAGAGTTTCTGCAGCCATTTCCACAGCAAAAGGCATTCCTCTTCTCCACCATGTCATCCTGACTGACTCTTTTTCACTAGACCTAGAAATGACACTTGGAAATGCTGGCGTTTTTCACATAAAATTTCATTATCTATCCAAGTTAAAACTTTTATATACGCTCCTCTCCATTCTCTAGGGCATCTGTAAAATAAAAAAAAAGGAAGTGATGACCTATGTGGAGAAAAGGGTCCTTCACTACCTAGCATGGTGGACAGCAGTTGCCAGTTTCCATTCCAATTTATACAGGCGCTGTCAGCAAAAGGAACTCCTCTCCTTTCCATGAAAAGTATACAGTTTAATAGTATTTCTATTAATAATTAAAGTTTTCGGGTACCATCAAGTGACTCCCCAGAACACTCACCAGAAATTGCAGTTCTTGATCAAAATGGGACTGTTAGTGAATGTAAGCCAATGATTTTTAATGGAATTTCCTCTGCTTCCTCCTCCTATTTGTCTCTCATGAAAATATTCCACCAGAAACATTTTTCACCGGCTCTTTCAAATATTGAACCTGTAGGCAGGCAGTGGCTGAGTAAATGTGCTGCTGCTAGCAAGGGTCCAATGAATGACTGTCCATCTGTACAAAGCTTGCTTTGCTCCCCATGGATCTAAAATGGCACCTGTTAAGAAACACACAGATGGGTTTTATGTTTGCCAGTTCATCTAAATAGGGATAGTCATCTTATTGATGGTGAACCTTGTCTGGCTATAATGCTAAAAAGAAAAAAAAAAGAAAAAAAAAAGAGGAAAAAACTTGGCTTAGGAACACTATTAATTTAGTTTTAAAAATATTTATTTAGCTACATTTGAGTAAAACGGCTCTTTATTTAATCTTTGCTTACTGCCAGGCAAAGCAAACTGGGGTTTTGTCTGAAGAAGTGAATATCTAGCATTAATCAATAACTCAGCTTGTTAGTATTTCAGAAAAATCTCTTTTGCCAGCAGCTTTCCTCTGAGGCTGCAGCAAGCAAAGGACATTGTTTGACTTTATGTAACCTACACTGCCATCCTGGTCCAGAGAAGACCATGGGATACAATACTTCTCCACTGTTCTGTTCCCCTGTCATACACCAATGCTTTATTGTTCAGGATCTACTCACTCACCCAGTTAACATCCAGTCTTCCATTGCACACGGTTTCCATAACCTTACAACACGGAAACATTGCCCTCTTAACTCAGCGCTGCGCTTTACCTAAACAACAGGGATTTGAAGGCAACAGTAACACGGTCCCTTTTTCTTTCAGTCGGTCAGAAGCAGCCTTTACTAGGAAGAATTTGACTGACAGAAGAATAAATCATTTCTTTATCACACACGTTTTCAGTGTAAACTTTTTAAAGTCTTTATTTAATTTCTTGTGTAGCTCCCCAATTGCCGGGAGTAAATTTTCACGGTAATAACGCAGGACATCGGTTTCCAGTAGTATTGCTGCTTCACAGTACCAACCCTTACCTCTTGCTATCAAAATCCCTAGTAAATACTAATGTCTTCACTTGCTTACAACCAGGGAATTTGCCTTCCACACTTGGACTAAGCATGTGCTGAAATGTGCTAATTGGAAATCATTTTTGCTGAATATAGGTATTTTGGGGTAAGGTTTTTTTTGCTTTAAGATTGCTGTAGCTAAAACTCTTCTGTTTTCTATACACAGCTGAAGAAAGAGACTCATTTAGATCACATTCAAACATACCATCCAGAGAATTAGGATTACCTTTCCGTGTCGCCTGGAGTCCCATTTGTGGATGAGCAGTTCTCCTTCATAGTTTGAGGGTTTCTTGGCTGCTTTTGAAGAACACATGGTCAGAAGATTGTACCAAACACTTCTCGTGTCTTCTTCAGGAACGCTACAAAAGCTGAGGGCATGTAATAATGAGCTTCAAAGAGATGCTTTCGTGCATTAGGAAGAGAAAAATTGCCAGGTTGTACTGAACTTAGAGCTACCATGCATTAAAAAAAAAACCCCAACAAACCAACCAAACTGGCAAACGGCAATATTTACAGAAAACCGCCATGGAATGATGTTCAAACGAAGTAGGATAAACTGATGTTAAAATAAAGTTATTTCAGCACCTTTGGCCCTATACCGGGAAAATAACGCAGTGAACTTTTCAGAACATTGGAGCACCACAGCCTCTCTGCTAAGCTCTTTGCCTCAAGGAAAAAATGTTCTGATGACATTGGTTGTGCGTCGATGGTAGTTTTTAAGAAAGCCATAAGAGTCATTTAAACAGCTACTTCCCTGTACTTAGGTGTTGAATACCCTGTGGGCACTTTGACATTCCCATGCATAATGATGGATGAATTTGCCTAGACAGTCCTCAGGATTAAATGTTTTGCTTCCAAAAGCATGTGAGTCATCTCAGATAACTCAACTGAGAAATCGACCACTGCCTCCTGTATGATATGAAAATAACATGTTTCTAAAAATGTGATTTTTCTTTTTAAGTCTTGTCTCTTAAAAGCTTAAAGAAGGAAACCCACAAGTTAGGTTAGGAAAGCCTTTTCTAGCATAAACTCCTCAAGAACTTTCAAAAATAGTGAGAGGAAGCTCACAAGGAGAATCATCCACTAACACACCTCACACTTAGACTAAGGATGAGCTGTCTACTAATATACTGTGCACTCAGACCAAGAATCCCTTGGCAGTCATCTCTCCATACAGTCAGCAAAGGTATTTCTTTGACTACATATTTGACCAAATATTGAAAAAAAGAACAACTGGAAAAAAACATGAAGGGAAGTGAATTAATGAAGTACCAGGTCTTCACTTTTCATCTGGTAGTTTCTGCAATGAAATGTGTGTTGACCACTTGTACTGGAGGAGCTCGCTGCAAATAATTTGTCTTGTCATATAATGTGGAAGCCACGGAATGATGCATATTGGATGCAGAGCACAAAAATAGGGACAACAAAGTTTTAACGGCTCTGTTCCTACCCAAATAGTGCTCCAGACCTCAGGGCCCCAGCACAGCCTGTTGAATCAGCTCAGCGCGGAACATGACAAGGCCTTGACTCCTCATCTCTCTGTTTCACTTGAGCAAATGTGTTAATAGATCTAATGACATCTTATTTTCTCACTTTGGTTCAACAGAAGGTGACCAGACAACAAGTGTGAGGTCATTTTGGAAAAAGGAGGACTGCTGAGGTAGGGGTCATTTAAGAGGCAAGGTGCAAGAGTTCAGGATCTTGCCTCCTAGGAAAACTAAAGTTTGCACTCTGATTTCTACATTTTTTCAAAGTCCTTGTCATGACTTATATCTCCACCCTTTTTAGCCCATTTATTTTCCTTGCTAGAGATCATCTCTCCCTCGTTTGGTGGATGGGGAGGAACGTCCAAAACTTGTGAAAGAACATGCAGTTGTTCTTAGAGGGATGCAGGTGGAACACATCACCATCATCGCCATATATAATTGCAGTGTCTTCTTCAGAGCTAAGTACACTTTCTTCTGTGGAATAGAGAAGTTGCTGTAACCTGTGCTAACTGCTTACAACTGCAAATCAAAGAGCTGCTGCTGCTGCTGCAGCTGGACAGCCATAGGGGACAACGTTACGAGCAATGCTTTTACGCTCCTAGACAGAGGCTGCAATTAGAGTTGTATGGGAGCTGTCACAGCAGTTGCCTCTCTGACAGGATCCTCCAGGAAGATGAATCTGCTTACTCTAGAGTAATATTTCAACAGCAGATTTGGCTCAGCTAGTAATTTACTGTCAGATCAAAATACACAAAACTGAACAATCCCCAGATATCTGCAACAAATTCTTAGTTTTACTCCTTGTTTTGCTTACCGCACATTCCCCACATCTTTGCTGATGCTGGGCGCGTGCTCACAAGAGAAAGCTCAGCAGCCTCATTTCCAGATGCAGTGGAAAAGGCACGTCAGATTCTTTCACCTGTTTGATCGGAAAGGGGAGACTGGGTCAGCGTGTGCTACATGAGCATCCAGGACTCTCTGCTCCAAACCCAAAACAACCTTGCAGAAAAGAAGAGGCTTCTGAGCGCAGCCGTCATCCTCCATGTGCAAATACTCCCCATCCCAGGAGCAGCAGAGTAAGACTGGCCGTTTTGTGAGAGTGCCAAAAAGACGGGCGGCCATCTGGTGCTATAGACTAATCTAACAGCACTGAAGTCAATACAGCCCGGCTGGTGCACAGCGCACAAGGCTCTCCTACAGATAGATTAGTCCCCGAAGTCGGGAGAGGCAGGACATCGCGTTATTTGTGCTAGAGAAGAAAACACTGACAAGCTGTAAGAGACACGCTGGCAACGTGGCCCTCAGGAAGAGCAGAGAGGAGGAAGCTGATCGCATATAGGTTTATTTGAGATTAATAATCTTGGAAAAGAAAGTGGCTGAACGTATTGTTCTCAGCTGCAAATTGGTGTGTGTAAATTCCTGCCTGGTGTAATTTAAGACATGTTATCATTTGTGCAGGTAGTTTGCAAGAGCATAAAGTTGTTAAGATAATACGGGAAGAAAGGGAGGAAACTGTGAGATTCAAATGGAAAGAAAGTCAACGCATGCAATCACATCAGCACAACCCAACATTCCAGCGGTCTGCTGTGTTCATCGCATTAAATGTGATAGTACCGTGCGCTTATACAAACATACAGTACTGAAAGGACATTTGTACACACAATATGTCACTTTCCCAAGTGGGGGACAGGATCAGCTACCCTACTTGAGGGATGAAGGACAGCCAGTGTGGCACAGGCAGTTAGGTAAAAGCGTGTGCAGTCATTCAGTGAATTGCAGACCAATGGTTTGCTTTCAATAGCCGGTAAATTCTTTGCATTGGCAACTACAAAATACTTAGAATATAATGGGATATACACTGTATATCTATACACGATGAGCTCTGCAAAGGAGCTAATCTGTTAAAATTCTTTGAGTGAGTTAGTAGTACAGTAGGTAGAAGAGAAGGCTGACAAAATCTATGAAGTTCTCAAAATGCCTTTGCCCAAACTTTCATAAAAAGGTACTAAAGAAGCTAAGTAGGCAAAGAGGAGAAGGAGGAGGAGACAAAGTAGCTGCATGCATCAAAAATGGTGGAGTAATAAGAAACAAAAAGAAAGAAAAATGGCATGAGGTTATCCATGGTGTGCCGCAAGGTTCCATCCTCAGGCATCTGTTTTTTATCGACTGTCTGGAAAGAATTTTGCTGACATTCCAAAATCGCTTAAGTTGATTGAGACCAGAGAAACTGTGAAAAACTTTGGAGGCCTTAAACAAGTCGAGCAAATAGAAAATATGATGGCAGATGAAACCGAATGCTGGCAAATCTCTTTAGCACACTTCAAAGGAAATCACTGGAACCGCTGGGTGTCCGTACCTCAGAAGACAACTCTACACTGTACCTAGACCAAAAAAACCCATTAGTTATGAAGAACTGGTGGCGGAAAAAGCACACAGTTACTGGACTATGCACAAAATATAATGGTAGTGGAAATGAAATGTAATAATGTATGCCTAGGCATTGTAATTTAGTTAAACAAACAAATCACTTGCCATCTGGAACATTGTGCACGATTTTAATTACCCCTATCAAAAAGGGGACAGAAGAATTAACTGAGATAAAAATTAGTAGAAACCATGCTGAAAGACTCTCCTGTGTTTGCCTTAGACAGAACGTAAGGGGGAGACGAGAAAAGAATCACACTAATAAATAACATGCTCTGAGTACAAGAACAAGGGAGCATTTGCTGAAACAGAAATTTAGTGGTAATTTCAAAGTGGCAATAGGAAACTTTTTCACACAAAACATAATTATATATAATTATAGTGTTAAATGGGGGACGTATATCAACCAGCAATCAGAGCTTTTGGAAGCACACTCTTCTATACAGACAACCAGCTCCCTAGCAATATACTGCCAGGCTTCTCGCACTTTCTTTGACGTATCTAGTGCTAGCTACTGTTCAAGGTAGGACAATACGCCTTGGATCTGATTTACTCTGACACTTCTATAGATAATTACTGTAATAAAAATTATTAGCATGGTTTAGAGTGCATATTGACATTGAAGCTCTCAGTTGAATGATTTTATTATAAAACTTTGCTTCTCCATCTGTCTCTGACTATTTTTAACTGGAAACAAAAAGCAAAGAAACCAGCAGCCTAGAACCCTTTTCTGCCTCATTGTATTTCTAATTTGTTGTAGAAGAAGTGGAGTAAATTCCCATTTCCCTGACAGGGGTGTGAGTGGGGGAGATGCAGATCATAATGAATATTTCTTTGACCATTAAGTTCTTATTATTGATAGCAGATAGCTATTTACATAACACATTCACTTACTCACACATGCACCCATAGTTACCAGTCGGAGCAATAGTTGGGAGACCAACTCCACTGTGTACTTGGAAACAGGATCACGCCGAAGCACTGATGGCTTCTAGGCAGTTATTTGGAAGTCCTTCAGAGAGTCCTTTATTTCATGAATTGTTCGTGTGTTTCATACAGCAGCCACTGCCTCCCAGGATGTGGTCCAACTTGATGCCAGTGTGTTCTAGCAGCCTTGTATCAATTCATCGGACTCGAGATGCCCTGAATTTATTAGTTCTTGCAAAAGCAAGACTACTTGTCTCCAGGTCTTATCCTAAGGAAACTTTCACTAACTGCCTTCTCAACACCTACTTTTTCCTCCTTGGTTTGTAGATATTCAGCAGAGTTAACACGGGTTTTTGAAAGGTATTGATTCAATCAATCCTGCCCTGAATTTTGTGCCAAGGCTTATGAGTAGAGGCAGTGCAAAGACACTGCTGTTCACTGACTTCGTGTTCCTGTGCAGGGGCACTCGCCTGCCCCACATGCATTACTGAAGTGTGGATATAAGCCAGAGTAAGAAAAGGATAAGCTGAAATGGCAGGAGAGGATGGAGCTATCTTAACTTTTTTTTTTTTTTTTTTCTCCTGGCAGGAGAAATATCCAAGTTTTCTCTGGAAACTTGTGTTCATGTCATATCTTTAAAGCCTGTGGTATGAACACTTAACCAACACAGCCTATTGTACAGCATATTCTATAGCCCAGCTTCTTGTAGTCACATCTTCAGGGCACTCACTCTTCTGTGAAACAACATGTAAATGAATATTGGTCATACCAGATATGTCCATGTAGCACATTCAACAGCTCTGGTCCTTGCTCCACAAATGTAGTACAAATTAATAATTGTAACAGAGTTATCAAAATATATATATTCATACTACTTATCTTTGCCAAAGGCTTGGGTTTTATGTTGTGCCCTGCTGTGTAAATATCACTGCATTCATTGAGACCTGCAAAGAGTGGAAAGTCTTGGTTATATTTTACATAAAATCATGGAATAATCTAGGCTGCCTAAGGACCAAACTAAAGGTTGCCTAAAGGATCAACACTTAAATCAGACCTGACTTGTAAGTTAGACCAGGTTGCTCAGGGCTTTGACTAGTCGTGCTCTGAATATCACCAAGGATGGAGATTCCATATCAGTCTGAGCCCCTGTTCCAGTGTTTGCCCACTCTCCCTATAATTTTCTCAATAGCCTTCTACAATATATGCTTCTCTAATCATCTTTCTGAATCTTCACTGAATTTGATTTTCTCCTGCATGTCACAGAATCACAGCATAGCTGAGGTTGGAAGTGACCTCTGAAGGTCATCTGGTCCAATGCTCCTGCTCAAGCAGGGACACCTCGAGCTGGTTATCCAGGACTACATCCAGACAGCTTTTAAATATCTCCAAGAATAGAGACATCACAACCTCGCCGGGCACCCTGTGTCAGTGCTCAGTCACCCTCACAGTGAAAAAATGATTCCTTATGTTCAGAAGAACACTCTTGTATTTTCCTGGTTGCCCGTTGCCTCTTGTCCTGTCACTGGGTACCACTGGAAACCACCTGGCTCTGTTCTCTTCGCACATTCCCTTCAAGTATTTGTATACATTGGTCAGATCCCCCCCACACACTGGTAAGCTGCATATCATAACAAAGTATAGACTCCCCCATATGTCAATATTTTTCTTGTACCACAGCACCTCAAACTGGACATAGACTTCCAGAGGTGATATCACAGGTACCAAGCACTGGGGAGCAGTCATTTTCCCCAACCTGCTGTCCACTGTTTTACTAAGGTGGTGTGTGGTTAGCTTTCATCAGCACACCGCTGAATCATGGTTAAGTACCAGAATGTCATATGAACACATATATATGACTGCTTAGAGAGTCATAACATGGTGAGAACACCAAAATCTTCCCATTAGCCCACACACATTTACTGAGAAATTCCCTGGAGCTGTCAGAAAGAACTAGAGGACGTATGCAAAATACTCATACATACCCATCACACATGCTGACAAATACCAAATATAACACTTGCAGTTTTTAATCTTCTTTGGCTTGCAGTGGATGCCCTGCAAAAATAACTCATGACAAATTCTGGGTTGGGGCGGGGGGAAGACTGAAAACAGTAGTGTTTTTCAATGTACTAGGACATTTGAGAGAGAAAAATCCTCAAATTGGTCGTAGATTAACAGAATAACCAGTGGTATCTTGCAGCACTGTGTGATATTGCACATGCTTTGGTGTGAAGTTTCCTCCTTCAGAACAAGATCCGTGCAGTATCAGTCCTTGAGTGACACGCAGGGCTTTAGTGAAGCATCTGCCTTGGTTCATAAGGAAGGGAGAAGCCAGCTCCGCTCTCGGTGCCCTTTAGGAAATCCTCTACAGGTAAAGAGGCGAATCAGGACTGTAAATCTGCAAGCTGAAAACGGATGTGCTTGCTGAAGTTGCAGAAGCAAAGAGACTGAAGCTAAGCCTGTAAGGAAGACAGATGGCTCCTGTGTGGTCGTTCAGAAGGAGAAAGTAGCAAGACTAGTCAACACTGCAGGAGGAGAAGACGTAAAGAGAGGAACACCTTTAAATATCCCCAATATCTGGGTTCCAGGTCAGAGACTGCCAAAAAGCTGCTGATCTCTTTCTGTGGTGTATTTATGAATTGGCTTTATCTGCCAATCTACTCCACAGCAGGAAGGAGGAAGGCACAAGACAAAAATGGAGGCAAAGTCAGGATCCTGAGGGGAGGGAAGGGGGAATGGTATGACAAAAAAGACCACTCTATTGAAACAACTATATCTACTGAACAAATATATACTATGCTATGTGCAAGTCTGAAGGGGTATGCAAATAGGGCAAGAAGACAAAACCTTTTTTAAGAGGTAGATGTATGCAAAAGAACAGGGCATTTTATTGCTCTGACCTTGGGCTATTCTTTCTATTTGCTAGTCTTTTGCAGAAAGTTCTAGTCTTTCTCCCTGCATGTCACTCAAGGACTGATACTGCACGGATCTCATTCTGAAGGAGGAAACTTCACATCAAAGCACATGCAATATCCCACAGTCTTGAAAGATACCACTGATTATTCTGTTAATCTACGACCATTAAGTCAATGGATATGGAATATTTTCTTCCGGCACGTGTTAGAAACACCGGTTCCCATTTCATTTGATACTTACCAAGAAACCGAAATGCATACTTCTTCATACCAGTGGTAACGTTAATCAGTGGGTGCCGACATGCACAAGAAGTAAGTAAAAGAAACAGATAACCAAAAAAAAAAAAAAAAAAAAAAGGCAGCAGGAAATTCAGCAACCTAGTCAAAATGCTTATCTATATTTTTAAAACTTTTTCTATAACTGCTAGCAAACACAATGGTCAGCAGGAGGAGATCCCTGAGTGATGATAATTTTAATTTAAATTAGTCTCTTTAAATCCTCTCTACTCCGCTCTGGTGAGACCCCCACTTGGAGCACTGTGTCCAGCTCTGGAGTCCTCAGCACAAGAAAGACATCAACCTGTTGGAGAGGTTCCAGAGGAGGGCCACAAAACCACCTCGCCTATGAAGAAAGGCTGCCAGTGTTGGGGTTGTTCTGCCTGGAGAGGAGACAGCTCTGGGGAGACCTTATTGCAGCCCTTCTATACTTAAAGTGGGCCTCTAAGAAAGACGGGGATGGTCTTTTTAGCAGGGCCTGTTGTGACAGGACAAGGGGTAATAGTTTTAAACTAGAAGAGGCGAGATTTAGACTAGACATGAGGAAAAAATTTTTTACAATGAGGGTCGTGGAACACTGGCACAGGTTGCCCAGAGAGGTGGTAGAAGCCCCATCCCTGGAAACATTCAAGGTCAGGTTGGATGGGGTTCTGGGCAACCTGATCTAGCTGAAGATGTCTCTGCTCACTGCAGAGGGGTAGATGACCTCTGAAGGTCCCTTCCAACATAAAACATTCTATGATTTATTTTCACTTCTGTTTTATATGTTTTTAATTGGATTTGCAGAAAATAAAAATAAGGGCATCTATGTGGTTTTTGCTTCAAAGATTTAATACGCTCCATGTGCAGGTCACTTCAAATATGGGCAAAATTCAAGAAGTGAAAAAATGTCACATTTAATTAGGGCTAGCAACAGAGCAGTGGTGAGGTATACTTCTCCAAAGTTGTTGAGACAAAATAACATGCATTTCATATTACTTAAAAAAGGCTGTATTCTGAGCTATTCTGGTATGAATCCAGAGCACTCCACTGGAGTTCTGCGGGTGTAAACCTGGAGAAACTGCAATCCAGGTCTGTCCCAAAGCATGCCTTTCATTCTGTAATTCTCTGGAGAGCAGGTTCTCAATAAATCTTCACTGAAATAAAGAAGAAAATAACTCCAGCAACATCAGTACAGTTATTTGTGATATATAACTACAAGAATGAAACCAGAATCCTGTCCTCAGAATTACAAATATTCCTGCTGAGTCTCTTTTCTGGGCATGGAAACAGATGGTTGATGCATCAAGGCCAGATTTTAATCTCAGCTGCAATCATGGAAATCTGAAACTGTTTTGCTGAAGTCTTTGCAGGGGCTCGTTTTCACAATAGAAAGTGGTCTGTGGCTTAAGGTATTCCCAGTCCCCGGCTTGTTTTCGTTGGCATGCTGTCCCCTCGGGGATTTGGGTTAAAATACAACAATTAATAAAACATGATGTTTTCAACGTGGATCAGTTCCCCGATTTAATCCACAAAACTGACTCCCAACCATTTGCACCAGCACAACTTGGAGGGTGATGTCCCATGACAAACACCAGAGCAACCGGGACAGGAATACTATTCAGACAACAAACATAAAACTGCAGACTCAAGAGGTTACCCATGATCTGAGAACTAACACGGTGGTGTAAAGCAAGAACTCCCTAGGACAGGGAGAGAACAAGTTAGAGGCTACTTTGAGGTTTCTCAGCTGTATACCCCTGGTGAAATTTGCTGTGGCCTAGAGCTCATAGGGAACTGGATACAGTAATTTAAAGCCATTAGCAATTATTTTCGATAAACTCAAAGATACAAGAGGTTCTAAAAGACTGGACATAGGTAACCACCATGCTTGTTTGCACAGGGAGAAGGAGGAGCTGATAACCATTTTAACCCAACGTATGCGTAGGTAGTCACTGGGCAGGGCAGTCACACCGTCCCACACATCTGGCCATCTCCCTAGTGTTAGCACTGGCATTTTTGCAGCTGTGAGGTAAGCCAGGTCAAGGAACCAATTTGTCTGAAAACTCTTCCCATCTCTCTCCCTAGCTCTTTCCTCCCAGCTGGGTTAGCTCTGCTGAAACAAATGCTTAATTTTACTTGGTGTGTGGCTGTGTGGACACCAATGCCACACAAGGGAAAAGGAACAAGCAAATTACTTGAGGGAAGGATAGCAGCCCAGCTCAAGCTTATTTTGGTAACATCGCCTCACGACCACAGCCAGCAGCTGGCCAGCCTAACTCAGCTCAACAAAAGAGCACATAAGGTATCTACAAGCCCAGGATCTAACGCGGAGAAAAGCAGTAGTTAGGATACATTTGTGAAGATAAAATCAGGTTAGGCCAACCTAATTTCCATCTATGACAAACAACCGACCTCTTAGCAAGCATACAAGTAGCATCCATGCTATAATGACACATCACTTACATTCTGCCATTTTTTCTGTGGCAATCTTGTAGGTCAGGTAGGGTAACGTGGCCCGGACATCTAACTGCTAGACAGGCGTGTGTTGACGTTAGTTTTCTGTGATCAAAGCTGGAACGTGAAATGGTGAAATACGAACAAAGTCAAATTACTATGCCACTATCAAAACACCAGAGATAACCTTTTCAACATTATCATATGGGAACAATATTTCACTATAGTCAGGAGCTAGAAACAACAGACGTTCCTTATACCGCTTTCATTTGTGACAGAGCCATAATGACTAACAAACTGACAGAGTTTTACTTCCTGCGTTTGGCCAACTGGCATTTCATTTGTTTATAATTCAAGTGTCTTAGAACTCCACCCTTTCTGGTATTGCTTCCCCATCACTGGGATTGTAGCAAGCACATCCCAAGGGAATCCAGTAGGAAAGAACCAGAAAGAGCCAACATAGAAGTAGAACTTCTGTTTCTTCCACAACAACTTAAACTTCATGTTTTAAGCAATAACTTAACTGACATACCACTTGGAGCCTACTTCTCTTAAAAGCAGCTATATACTTGGTTATATAGAAAAGTACTTACATTTTACGGTTCAAATAAGACTTTTAAACTATGCTGCTACTTAAGTAGTTTAACATATTTTGTCTTTCACAAAAATAGGCAGGTTTTTTTCTATTTTAATTTAAAAGAGTCATTGCGATTGCTATATTGAGATGGTTGGCCTATTTGTCCACATGGAGATTTAGTTCTTTTAATCACATTTCTAAAATAGCTGAGGAAATTTTATATAAACAATAAGTAATACCACCCACTTAAGCCCAGAGTGAACTCAAAGATGTTTCTAATCACTACAGTAGAAACCCCTGTATCTGGAAATGCAGAATATCTTCCGGAGTTGACACATATGTTCCAAATCTGTGATAAGAGTTTGATTATCTCTGTTTTTTATATTTCTCAAAGGAATGTAAAAGAACTTCTGTTCTTGTAGCACTTAGTTTTCTTTCTCCCAAATAATTCTCCATCGTCTTTCTGTATCAACATAATTAAAATTAATAATGTATCCTTGTATCATTGTGTTGGATCTGTGCTAATCTTTGAAGTGGGACAAGCTACACAGTAATAAAGGTAACTTAGCTGAAGAGATTTCCACCAGCTTTGTAAATGCTGCTAAATGTCTCCCAGATACATAAAAGCTTTGCTAAGCAACACGTTTTTATATTGTACACATGCTATACTCAGTAGAGGGACCGGGAGGGATGGCATAGCCCATTAGTCACATGAGATGTACTCAAACCGCTTTCTCTATGAAATCAGTATGTCCCTGCCAGCTCATCATTTACCAAGCAGACTTCTCATTGGGGTTGCTTTCTTAGGTCTGAGTCATTTGTTGTGGGTGAAGTTTTGCATATGAAAGTACCTCCAATATCAGAAAAAAATGTCTCCAACACGAAACCCACAAGTAAGTAACCCGTACCCTTCCTTTCAAAATACCCAGTGTTGATTTTTTACTGGTGCACACTACTTGGTGTGATATGAACCAAATGAATGCAGGGCCTGGCAGTTCCACAGTGAATTGGTACCGTGAAGTGACACTCTCTTTCAGTTCTACAGGCTATATGAAAATAGCTTTTCTCTGCTATTCATTTTTGCACTGGTGTACGGATGAGGAACAAAATCCTTTCTGAACATCATTTCATACCAATTATTTTTGCTCTGCACATACATGTGAGCTGAAACCTAAAAAAACCTTTGGGGACCAAAGCAACTACGGTAACAAAACTCCCTGTGTGTCCAAGGCCACAGTGCACAGAGCCTGCAACGCCTTCTGTGCCACAGTGGCAATAAAAAAACCAGGGCAAGACCCAGCTCCTGCTGAACTCAGCTGGAGCTTTGGCATTGGCTTCACAGAATCAGTAGTTCACCCTAGGACACCTTCTCTGCAGCAGGTTAGCAAGGAGTATTGGGAGGTTTAAGCCTCCGTCATCTCTGCAGACTTCATTTGGCAAGGAGTTAGACCCAGCCTCATGAAGAACCGCAGCTGCAGTGCGCAGCCGGCACTCGCTGCGATTTCTCGCCCTGCTCCGCTGACAAGCTAAAGAGACCAATTCAGCAAAACATTACTCACTAATTACACCGGTTTCTGAAGAATTTACTTGGAAAACTGCACCACGACTCGGTCGAGCCACTGGCTCTCCTGGTCACAAAGCTCTCTTTTCCCTTTACCAGCGTTGCCTTATCCTGTGTTGAATTAATGAAAAAAACCCAATCTTCTGAACAGTTTTGTAACCATGAACCTGCCTTGCATCCTTTAAGTGATGCCAGCAGGACTGGTATTTCCCATTTGTGAGGTAATACGAAGTTTATCGATAAACATTTAACTTTAAAGTATCACACAGATCTCCCATGAAATACTGTGTTTTAGGAGAGTCGTGTTTCAGAATGCTAGGAATTCTCTCTCACACCATTTTCTTCCCGTTAACTGGCCTACACAGTACAGCATTGTTTTTTAATCCTGTAATTTCCGGTGTCTCCTGTAGATGAAGAGTGCGAGCACACTGCTGTTCTTACATCAAAATAATTAACAATTACGTTGCTCTCAGCAATTACACTGCACCGTATACTTTTCAAGGGCTGTGCAAACATTAACTCAGGCTTCATGAATCTCAGGTTTTACCACTTACATCAGGTCATGCCTGGCTAGTACTCTGAATGGAGGGAGACCTTTCCTCCTGCCCCTCCAAATCCCAGAAGTTCAGAAGGGAATTATTCGAGAGCTCCAATGCATGGTGCTCCCCAGGAAAAGAGGAGTAGAATGGAAACTATCAGAAGACTAAAAAGCATCTCATTTTCATGGAGTTATACTGAGCCTGCTTTGGTCAATGCCATTTTTAAAAGCTTCTCGAAACAGTAAGAAAACCATGTTTGCCTACAAAACCAACAGCAAACACTAACAAACAAAATACAAACAATTTTGATTAAAATGCGTGATAAAGAACCTTTCCTCCAAAATATCAACACAGAGAGGAGGAGGGAAGGCAATTTACTTCACTGATTATTTTGTTTTCCAATCTACAGTTATTCTTGTCACAATTCATGATGGCATCACTTTCATTAACAAGTTGGATTTACGCTGATACCCGCACCACCAGGCGCCTCTTCCATGTGATGGAAACAACCAACACCCGAACAACTACTGAGTTCCCTCAACGTTTTGGATAGCGGCATCAATGGAAATCGAAATACTATTGGTAAGTTTTGTTTTCCACCTGAGTTCTACAATTCAAAAAGATACAAGCACAAGGATGGGAAAATGCAGTGCTGCTCCTAAAAATCCACCCGCAAAACCAGCCCAATTTTAAATAAACATATTTTTAAAGTTATCACAGGAATTTTCATATTTTGTCCTAATTAGCAATTCAGGCTGCTGGTATTTTCTCTCTCCACTTAGCCATGTTTACTGCGTAGAGCAACCAGTGCCGATCTCCATACACCTGATGTCATACACTTTGATTAAAAATGCGATGGTTAATAGAGTTGACCGTTAAGATACTAGCAATAGATCTGCAAGCTGATACTGCCTTGAGATTAACGGGGTATTTCTGTCCCATTTCTGACCTGTCAGAGATGCAATTGCAAGCTTGCAGAAGGGTAAAGGAGCTTCATCACCACACGTGGTATTTGGTTTCTGGTTTTGCCTCCAGATGACCCCACACAGCTCTAGAACTGCCCAGATTTTAAACTGATGAGGACCATGCAAAAACTGGAAAACCAGGGAATGGAATTTCAGAGTTTTCCTTTTAACTGTATGATCAGGTTCTCAGTTATTCCAAGGGGTTTTAATGTGAATGAGACCGAACTCCTTACAGCTGATTTTTGCTTTAATGAAAACCTAAATTCTGGAGCACAGATGGTGGTTGAAAAAAAAAGAAGAAAAAGAAACAGCATGACAACCTACTGTAAGGCAACTCACTCCAGTCCTTGGATACAATAATTTTAAAGTGTTTTCTGATACCGCTACACATTACTGCCCCTTAGAATAAAGATTTCTATGCAGAAGCAATTTGCTAGGGTTTCTGGGGTATATTGTGTTGCTCATTTAATTCCATCCATATAGTTTTGTATTGTAAAGTATTTTATTCTATTAAAAACAAAGCTGAGTTGAAATAACAGGCACATTATTTTGCCTCTTTTGAAAATCTGAATAAGAGGTGTGAAATCCTGCCATTCTTACTGAGTTATTGCACTTTCAAACTTCCAGAGTCCAGTTTTCGCTTTGCTTCAAAAGCCAGACTTGTCCAAATCACTTGCAATCATAAAGTTTTCCAGACACACGGGTTGGAAAACTAAAGTGCTTTTAACAGCTGTGTCCCAAGTTCAGAATCTAGGTCTCTGCTTGCTTTGTTAGCCCTGAGGAGGGAAGCAGGGACTTCAACATTTTGGCTATGTCTTCCACTGTTTGCTTTTTACTGTCACAGCGGCTGCTGCTGCTGCTGCTGCGGATGACATCTGATGTTGACATCAGACATTGGGGAGATACAACAGACTTTCAATATCTGTGCTCAGTCACGGGGAGAAAAAACCTTGACAAGAGCCTTCACAAAAGGAGGTAATCTCCTCCTCCTCCTCCTCCTCCTCAACCTTCCATAACCCTCTCCTGCAAACACCAGAATGCTTCAGATGAAGGCAGGCTAAAGGGTCACCCCTGAGCGCCACTTCTAATTCATTTATGCTCTACCTTATGGAGTTTCTCTACAAGCACAACTGATAATGTAAATAAATCATTCCTGTTTTGCAAAAAAAGCCGTGTTTATTGAAGTAATTCTAAGTGCAGTAAGCAAGCAACCACACACTGACATTTCTCATTCTCTCCAACTGAAAAGCTGCCTACATCAAAGGAAGAAAACATTAACAGAAAGAGATAGTGGTAGCCCTGCAACCCACTTCAGTTCTAACAAGTTAAAGGGCAAACTACCACCTGATTATCTTTACTGCCCTACACTTACTACCTGAAAATGCATTGCATACAGGACTTCGTGAGGCACAGAAGTCTTTAGAGAGCTTGATGCTGCAATCCCCGTGTCTGTTATACAGAATCTACCAGCATGAATCACCTACTTGCAACAGATCAAGTAATTTGGATCTACGAGTGCTGTTCAACACAGGACCTGCTAGAGTTCTTATTTCTTAATTATTAAACTTAATTAAAATCTAAAAAAGCCAACCACTGTAAAATGCTGGAATTTGCTACTGTTAAATCTGGCTTAACCACGTTCGGTGTTAATACGATACAAAACCTATCTGAGTGGGAAGGCTTCCTAATATTGCTGTAAACTATAAATTATTAAGCACTTCAGCAACATAACAGTGCTTGTTCTAATAAGACTGACCTGAGTTAGGCACATGGAGGAGTAAGAAAAAGGAGGTTTTGCAGCAGCATGGTGAGCATATGCTCCATCCTCTTCAAAAAGCCATTGTGCAAGCTATTTTGTGGGGCAGGCTGCTGGATTTGGTGTTGACAGCTGCAACGGATTTATTGTCTTTTGAATTTATGTCAGCTGCAGCAAAACAAAGAAGTTTGTCAATGTTCAAAATTACCCATCTTTTTCCATTCTCAAAAAGCGTTTCAGCACCAGTTAAAGTTTCAAGTACTCTGAGATTGTGTAGCCCTCTCAATTCATTTTTCTCTCTTAGGTACTCATGCATGTATTTCCAGCCAGGACAGGTACACAGCTCTGTTCCACACCAGTCAGTCTAAAAATTCAACAGCCACAAAGACTTTGCATTTGTTTGGTTTTGGTTTTTTTTTTTCCTCAGGGAACTCCTTAGTTTTCTTTAGAGAGAGAATAGGAATGAAAGGGGAATCCCAGAAATTCCCCTCCCATTAGCTCTGTGCTTGAAGTACTATTAACACTTTCACTTTCTCACTCCTACTCTCACATTTGAATCTGGGTCATAACAGCATGCCTACCCTTCAGTACCCTGAGTGGGTGGTTGTTTTGGCTGGCGCTAAGGCATACTTGCTTTGTGACACAGAGTGCCCTTATGGTGACACATACCTGTCCTTTTCAGTTACTTTTTATACCTTTCTTTTATCAACTTGTTTATTATTGAAGACTACAGAATGGAATCTGTATTATTCAGTATTCACATTGTTTTAACAATGTGCGAAAGGAAACTCCACAAAATATTTTAGTCTGTTCTTTTCATAAGGCTGGATTATTCCCAATAGCATCTTTTTTTCTCCCTCTCCAAATACCTTTTCTTTACTAAAATTCTGTAATAATGCCCTACCCTCAAGTACTACAATGCACGCCTGAAGTCTCACGTTGGGCCGCTTGTACTAGATTCTTCTTCAAATCCCGAATGAAGAATCTGAAGAGCTAGAATTAAATTATAGCAGAAATTAAATTCAGTTAGTGCCAGGCTGTCTATTTAAAGAGTGTGTCAGACCTATAAGAACTCCTGTATGAAAATAATAAAGGTACCAAACAAATATGTGAAGGAAGCTCAGTCGTCAAATTTTGCTGTTAGCAGAACAACAAAATTAAGAGTCCAGTGCGGGAAAGGTTTAAGGGATGTGCGGCAGAATGGGAATGACACCCGTAAATGTATGCTTCTGCAAACAAGTGAAGTCTCTTATTGACTCGTCTTGTATCCAGTCATGATGCTTCTTTCTATCCTCTTTGAGGGGTGGAAAGAATTTGTGAGCAAGAAATTCTGGACTTTTAGAAAAGGAGCAGAAGATGCTATTTTTCCGAATTAAAACATCTACCTTGCTGAGTATGATTCTAATGAAGATAAAGAAGAGAGATTATTCTACACGGTTCTGTTCCTCCTTCCCAGTTATTGTGAAATGGTTATTAATTAACTGGCATATCTTCTAAACAGCTGCTATTTTAAAATTTCTCTAAAATCAGTTCCAACAACCTGTTCAAAGTAGTTGACACCTGGTTTTTTTAGCTGACATATCATGTAGAGACAAATTGTTGCTTCTGTAGTTATAATACACAACACTAAAACATAATCTTAAAATTATATAAATACATGTATACTGTTTGCTTTTGCTACTGTCCTCACGAAGCAAACACATTTGCAGCCTGCGGAATTAGCACCAGGGCTGTTCTTTCTAAATTGCAAGCGAGTATCTCTACGCTGTCCTTTTCCTTTGCAACCAATTAAGGCTAATGCATATTGCCCTACAAGAATTTGCAAGCTGTACCAGGAATAATGCGGTGTTAGTTTTGTAATTTAGTGCACAGGGCACATTTGTGCTAAAGCTCTGTAAACTGGGCCCATGGTCAAAAGGAGCAATTAGCACTTTGTTAGTATGCAATGATGTACTAATCTACACAGTCCCCAAAAGCAATTGTCTATTCCTTTTGCCCTCAAGTACGAATTTTCTACAGTATGCATCACTCTGCCCGTAAAACAGCCCATCACAGCACAGTTGCTGTAAATCAGGTTTCATGTGCTTAGAACCTATGTATCAAGAATTTATTTATTGGGAAAAAAATCATGTTGTACCACTAATCCCTTTTTCTGTGTTGAGATAGCTGCATAGTTCTCTGAAAGTGTTAACTGTAACTGTTCTGTTGGAGAACAAAAGCGGGGCAAATTTAGGTGACAGAATACTTCCTCTGAACCACCTCTAAAGGTTGCTCCTAACTAAAAATAGACCGTTGCAAGCCGTGATCTCCAGGAAGATAAGCCTGGCGCTAAAAGTGGCCGGGTGGTAAAAATCAGAGAAGCTACCAATAACACTGACAACTGTCAGAAACATTAGACCAAAACCTACTGTACAGTGAGTATTCCACATCCCCCTCTTGTGGCTGATACGTAAAGGATGTAAATCTATCACAGTTATCAGCTAAATTACCTTCTAAGATAGAAGAACTTTTTGATAGCCACCAGCGACGGTCCACAGCAAGGGCTGCAAAAATCAAGGAGGAAAACAAGGCAGCATATTGCCAAGCATCTGCGAGTGACCAGTGCTTGCTGTTAGAGGCGTAGTTTCAAAGGCTATTTCCCCAAAATCAGGCTCATTATAAGGTATCTCAGCTGGGGCAGCCACCAGCCAAAACACCTTCAGCCACTAACCATTTTTGGAAAATCCTGGCAGTGCAGTATGTACCCACCCGTTAAGAGGGTACATGCAAAGCATCCTCTCTTCCCTGTATAAGTTGCCTAGAAGCAAGCTAAGACTACAGTTTAATATTTACCCCGCAAACCTTACAGGGCTGATGGCATCTACCAGAGGGTTACAGTTTCCCAAAGGCATATGGAAAACGAGAATGTTAGCTCCCTCAGAAGAAAGACGAAGCCTATTAAGGAGGTATAGCACCTCCATAACAGTAGAATGCTACACAATTAGGACGAGTTGAATGTCACTATCCAGCCAGGTCACGTGGAAGTTCAATCCTCCAGTTAAAGGAGAAAATAAAGAAGAAAGCTCCATGAAGAAAGCTCCATGAACTGGTAGGACAGTCAGTAACTTTAACAAAATGTTCCTTCGTGGGGACCTCTAAAAAAAAAAAAAAATCCTTAATAGTAACTGCCCATGTACCTGTTTGATTTTATGCAAAAGAACTCTTTGGCTCTTCAGACCAGGAAAACAAGAGGCACACCCTAGGGTTTGATGGAAGAAAGGAAGGGACAATGAAAAGGAGGTTTATGTAGTTGTAGGAAGCTGACAGAGCTTTTCTCCTTTCTTCTTTCTTTCCTATTACATCTGTCATTGGTACGAATTCAGTTCAAAGAACTTCTGATTTCCATTTTCCCTTTTTTTCTTCCTTCTCTTTATTTCCAGGGGGAAAGAAAGGAAGAAAACAGCAATATGAATGAGGAAATGCTAAACCAAAAATCCACTGCAAAAAAAAAAAAAAAAGCTACGTTTAATTTTTGGGGGTAAAAAATTAAAAATTAACTGTTTGTGAGAAAAGGCTAATAATTCCCTCTCCCCCAGCCAAACCCTTTGACCAGTTTACATTGGCTGTTCTCTCAATAAATATTACATTTGCTTCATGGGGACACAGTCATCCATTCCATTGAGAAGCAATGACAAGATGAATGGAATGACAAGAAAACTTCATCCGCACAGAACTGCCGTCCTGATATTCCCGATAAATCTGTCAATACCCCCCAAGCAGCCATGGTCGTCTTTAGAATGGGAGGGCAATAGGACAGTAACACACCTGAAAGTGTGCTTGTTTCTCCAAATTTGAAGGAAAATACTGAGCACAAGAACAAGCCTGTAATTAAGGGACCTAAATATTAGCTTCTGAGTATTTGCCGTTTTGACATCAAAACCAAAAGTAATTTGAAGAAGTACTAGAAATATCATTACATTCACAACTTGCAGCACTGTATAACCTAAGATATTCCTTCTAACCTTCTCCTCCCTCAACAAGTTCAGAGTCATAGTGTCCTTCTGGGAGAGGAAAGAAAGAAATAAAAGATGGCAGTTAAGGATCTCATTTGCCTTTGGATGAGACTATTTAGATCGAATGTAAACATACAGAATACTCTAACATGGTATTTTTATTAATGGGTCTGTTACACAGCAACATGGATCTACTAAGGTCATATCAACTACTTGTCCTCCTCATTCACTTCCTCGTGCAAGCAGCAGTACCTGATTCATTTGATTTCCTCCATCTGCCTTTCTGGTTTCCCAGCTCATCTCTCCAGGACACCACCTTTTGCAAAGAATGCTTTAAATTTGCTCTGGAAGGAAATTATAGTTGCTTGGATGGTATCCAACGTGGCTAGGCATAGAGAAGGTTTCAGAGGTTCGTTCTTCTCTTCTCTAAGCTGCAGAAGGGTTAGTCAGCTGTCTGAAATATTTGTAACAGTACTGAATTAATTTTCAGTTAGTTCATTTAGCTTTCACTGTCAATGAGTTTTGTAACAGAGCAGTGGTAGGTGAGCAGTGGATAATACGTTAACAAGAAGGCTGTTCCTGTCTCTGCTTAGTGTCAGCACCTGCCATTTGGGATTCTGTCCAAAATTTGTGTTCTGTTTGTGAGAATACTGAAAAAAAATGAAGAGAATTCCTGAGAATTCTGGTTCTTCTTGTCTTCGCTTACATTTCTTAGCAAATATTGATTAAGAAAAAGAAACGAGCATATGGAACTGTAAGTTTTCAGGTATGTTATCCATAGTAGACAGAAATAAGATCCTACCAAAGATTTAGCATTTGAACAGATCGTTTAATATTCATGCAGGAGAATTTAAACCGATGATGTTCAAAAAATATTTTTTTAAACATGGATTTGCTGAAAATTGTGCACTGCTCATCTGCTTAGGTTTTTTTTTTAGAATAAAATAACATATTTTAATAGATGTTGCTATCCTGCTGTTATAAATATCAGAAATTAGTAACACTGGAAGAGTATTAAAAATTTAAACTGTTTCACCATCTGTGCTGTTTGTTTATTTTTCACATTTCATTCTACTTGGACAGTGGAAACGGATTCGTTTGCTTTTCTCTTCCATTCTTGTGTGCTAGCACAATGATTTGGTGTTTCTGCTACAAACACTGCAAGCGTATATTATCTACAAACGCTGCAAGATCCACAAATATACACGTATATATAAAACCAAACACCAACAACTTGACTTTATTAAAATGACTACGGGATTGGTCCATTGTTTCAGCTCTTCACGTTGATTACTTTCCCCAACATACTACAGGCAGAGCCAGGCTTATATAGCTAGTGTACATCTATCATCTCTTTACTTGACAAGAGACTCCTGCCAAAACAGGTTGTCATCTAACCTGGACAAGGGATGCCTGAAGTGTGATTGTCTTTGGTAATGCACTCTATGCTATTTTTACGTGATGGATGGATGAATGCTTCTCGGTTGGACTATTCTTCTTCCATATTAAAATGAAGAAAAATCTGAAAAAAATGAATCCTGAGTTGATGTTCCCTCTCGCAAACAGAGGTCACATCCCAAGGCCATTTAATCCCTCAGAATCTGACAGAGGAACAACTCTCCGTTGAGTCATTCAAATTACAGCAGAAAAACCAAAGACAAATCTGATTAGCATTAACAGACACCTTCTTTGTTCCGTGTTCACAGACACAATGGCTCGAGATCAGTGTCATCGCTAAGAGTAGATTCCATTCATTCCTCATAAAATAATTTCCAAATCATGTCACCGTCACCCCACATTTATTGATTGCAAGCCTGGATTCAGTGCCAAAGATCTGAGCCGAAGGTCTCGGTGTTTTCTCAAAGTAAAATAAAATTTAAAAAAAAAAAAAAATCACATAATGCAAAAACTTCACCCGACATGGCTCACTTTCTCTACTTAGCTCTTGGTTACACTTCTGGAAAATTTCCAGCAACCATTCCACCGTTCCACTGTAATCCACTCATTAGCTGCAGTGTTCTGAATTTCAAGTGAACTTTTTAAGTACAGTGAAAGAGGTGGATAAAAAGAAAAAAATTAAGGTTAAAATGTCTTCTAAGTTCATAATGTTTTTCTCGGCAACTTACTTTGTGTGGACCACGCAGTGACCGGAGTAAAAAAATCCCCAGTCCCCCTCAGTACCATGACAGTGAATCAAGATAACAAGAAAGACTTCAGGAATTTTAAAAAAAAAAAAAAAAAAAAGTGTGACTTCGGAGGAACATTTAAAAACCCTTAGAAATTACAGAGTTAAGAATGCAATATAAAAATGAAGAACAGGTATAAACAAATTGGGCTTGTCTAACAAATGAACTTGAACAGATAGATTTATTTTGTCCTTTCATTTGCCCTTCAATTTTGACAAGAATTCCCTTGCAGCCAATTGCCTGGGATTTGAAAGGTCTGTACGCAATATTCAGGTAGGCAGCTTCACTAATAGTTCTCCACTCTTGTTTTTCATGGGGGGGGGTGGAATCACACTTTTTGGAGACATAATTTCCTTACTCATTTTCTCAGGGAGACTTAAAATGTTAAGTCCTTTATTCCTTACCTTCGATAAGTCTGGAAGGGATTGTGAATGTGATACTGCAAATTGGCAGAAAGATCTTCTTTCATCTGAGTTTTCGAATCATACTCTCTCAAAGAGCCCAATCAAACCTGTCACTCTTATGAAGACTGACGTGTCCAACACGTGTGCTGCTAAACTGCAACCTGCCACATTCAGCAGCTCCTGCCATAGACACATTTGAAAATCTGGAGCTTCTATTGAACCCAACCTGGTTCTGCTATACGACGACTTTTGTAGCGGGACCACATCGATCTCTCTCAGACAGGTTACACTGCGTGTCCAGTTTACAAAATGTTGAAGTGATGGTAATGGGCTTATCTGAACATTTATTGTTGAACAGTGAGAAACAATGTATTTGCTGATGTCAGGGAAGACTATATGTGCTCAGGCACCAGCAAGTGCAGAATTAATTTATCTATCCTTCCAACAAGCCCTTGAGAAGGGCTTTTTCATTCTTGGCTCAAAAATAAAGCGCAAATACTCTTTCAGAAACTGATATTCAGACCTAAGCCATACTTGGCTACTGTGGAAATCTGTACTACAAAACGAGTGATTTTTGTTTTCTTCTTCTCCATAGGGATGCTTGCAAACACATACTGCCCTGTTCTCTGTCTCCTCTCTACGAATGTTTTACTTTTCCTGCTGCACGCAGCAGCATAGCTCACATTCAGATCACAGCTGGGGATTTTAGGGCTCTGGGAATATTCCGAACCCTCCAGCCGAAATTAAAGGCTAGATTTTTAAAAGAAATATGAGAAATAGGTAAGCAGGTGTCACTGAGTTCAGGGGAGGTTGAACAGCTAACTCACTTCGCCCCTAGTAGAAACCCGAGATCGGAATTTGTGAAATTTTCCTCGGGCAACACCCAGTAGGATGTCAGGACCGGATCTTTACTGTACCATCCAAATCTGAATCGTATCAGACCTGTTCCAAGGGCTTGGTTGCTGCATTATATTTCCTGAACGTAAGTAAACAAGAACAAAGGTGGCTGTATAAACTGGACAGAAGAAACGTGTTCAAAAAGAAGAGAGGGTCAGCAAGTATCTGTGGGTATGAGGGCTATAACAACATTTAAAAGATAAATGTTTTCAAATCAATCCTGTCAAGTGCTTATTAAAAAAAAAAAAAAGAAAGAAAAAAAGAAAATGCTCTCTTTTTTCCTCAGCTGTGGTGGTGCAGCACCTGCCATTAGCTGTGGTGGTTCCTATTTTCATATTGTCTGACAGTAGCAGTTGGACGGAGTCAGAGCCAGTGAGGCTGAGAGGCAGACTCCCTGCTTCCACAAAGCTGAATTTAATAAGATGAGAACAGTATGCCAAGATGGTGAACTCCCTCCCTAGCACTTATCATGACACTAGTCACTCAGCAGGGCCCTTATTGCAGCAGTAATCTGGGTGAGCCTGGCAGAGCGTCCTGCTTACAAGTTCAATATAATAGAACAGCAGGGCACTGGAGGCCTGGCAGAAAAGCTTAGCAAAGTTAAAGCCTATTACGTTATGCTTGAAAAAAGTGGCTCTCAAAATATTATATGCCGAGCAAAAACCTGGACCTGCCAAGCGCGGTGACATACTAAGCCTCTTCCATAATGGTGCACTCATTAGTCTATAGGCACAAGCAACGTGGATTTAAAAGTCCATAACTTGAATGGAAATGGATATGCAAATTCATCCTTTTCTTCTGCTTGGCTTGAATTTAATAGGCAACACTACAGCATAATATATAGATAACGAGAGCAAAACTCGAATCTGCTCTGAGCTGCATTAAGTTGTTGAAGTTAGAAAACCACTCCTCTGCATTTTATTTCCCTTATATTTTCATAAATAAGAAAAATCAGTTGGTAGTAATCATCCATCTCACCAGCATACATTGGTGTGTGAATTTGAAATCTCAACCTTGACAAGACCTGTAGCAGGGGGGGTGTATCAGACACACCCTTAATATAGCAACAGAGGACACAAGCCCAGCAGTATTTAAATTAAAGCAGACTAAAGATTCTGTTGTGAGCTGTCCACAATAATATCTTAAGTCAAACTGGTTTTCTTTGGATTATTACTTATGTGATTGAACATTTAGTTTAAAGTCTGTTTTACTCCTGTCTCTATTTTTAGCTTCAGTGGGGTCTACTATAGTATGGACTTGAAATTCACCAGGAATGTGCTGACCTGACCTTGAAACATGGTTAGTTTGCCTGGTTTGAATGGCACTTTGGATAGAGAATTTAACTGGTTAGGAATTGTCAGGAAAGTCTTTGCATCTGGTCAAAAGGCTGTAACGATAAACTCCCATGAAATGAATTCTAAAACGATAAAACACCTAAAAAGAGATGGAAAAAGAAGAGGTAGGCATATACTACATATACTTCACTTGTGATGGAAAGATCAATACATCACCTGGCCACTTTGCAAAGTCAAGCAGTCTTTCATTTGTCTAAACACAAGGCCTTAAAGCCATCTGACACGTGCTTGGGTTTTTCGTGTAGCCTATATCCATCATTCCAGAAAAGCTAGAGTCTCCTGTGGTTTCTGCACCATGTATGTCCCACATACAATAGAAATGCACAGCCTTCCAGCTGGAAGGAACCTCAAGAGGTCTCCAGTCCAACACCCCGCTGAAAGGAGGGCCAATACCACATTCAGATGAGGTTGCTCGGGGCTTTGTGCAGTTAAGTCTTGAAAACCTCCATAATTTCTTTGGGCCCCTGTTCCAATGCTTAGTTATTGTGACAGTATAACATTTTTTTCTTTATTTCCAGCTATAATTGTCCCTCTTTCAGTTTATGGCTCTTGTTCTCCCACTGTGCTCCTTAGCAAAGAAATCGTCTCTGTCTTCCTAGTAACCTCCTGTTAGATAGCAGAAAGCTGCTACCAGGTGCCCCACACCTTTCCATAACAATCTTACTCTCTAAAGAAGCACAGTTCCTGCAGGTTCTCCTGACAGGGCATGTGTTCTAGGCTCCTGACCCTCTTGGTAGCTCTGTGCTAGACTTGCTCAAGTTTACCAGAAATCTTCTTTGTACTGGGGAGCCCAAAACTGAAGACAGTATTCCAGATGAAGTCTCACAAGTGGCAAACAGGGGAGAATAATCACTCTTTGATCGACTGGCTACACTGCTATTGACACCTCCAGTATGCTGCCCACCAGCATCCCCAGCTCTTTTTCAACAGAATCTTCCAACGCTAGGGTGGCAGTCCATAAGAACCAGGGGCATTGGTCTGGTGACCTCTTTGAGTCGCTTAAAGACGACTTCATCCATCTCCCAATATTGACCACATGATTTGTAGCAGATTCCCACTACAATGTTGCTCTTACCAGCCTCTCCTCTGAATATGACCCACAAGCCCCCAGTCACCCTGTGTTCTGTTCCACAAAAGAGCTCCGTACATCCAGGTTGCTCCCTCACATAGATAGCGCCCTCCTTCCTGGTGTTCCTGTATGCTCTTTACAATGCAGAGCTCCTGCCACACCTCAGTTATTCCCATGATGTCTTAGATCTGAGCCCACACACAGAGATAGATCTAGCTCCTCCTGTTTGCTTCCCAGACTGTGCATTTGCACACAAACACTTGAGGCAAACCTGCTTTTAACCTGTCTTATCCTTCCCGAAGGCTCGCTTGCTCCTGTCACCCTGTCCCATGTATTTACTGCCTCGACTTCTGTTCCCTCACTTATGTGCAAGCTGTCATCACCATGCCCTGACATACCTGGTTTAAAGCCTGTTGGCAAAGATCATATGTGTGGATATCTTGGATACTCTAGGGCACCTCAAATGGAAAGTACTTGCATTTAGACAGTTAAATCCTGCCTTTAGTGTCTGAGTCCAAGACTTAACAACTGCTTCTGCCTGGTCATGTCTATTTCTCATCCCGTCCTACCAGTCTGTACCATTTAATCAATCATTAAAACAGAGGAATACACAATTATCTGCAGAGAAAGTATTTTAGATGCACATTTTAGGGGTTTTTTTGAGAAAAGCCTTCCAGTGTGAAAGCAATTAACTTCTTTTAAGTATGATCCAATAAATTCTAGCTAAGAAGTGCTTAAGCTACAGCACAAACATAGCAAAACCAGCTAAAATATTCCTACCGTAGCAGAAGAGTCAGATGCGACGAACACAGCAGGTAGTGAAGTTTTAGGTAGCACACAACACTTGGTGAGGGTGCCTGAATGCATTAATAGGCCTTAATGTGCCTGACCTGCCTCAGCTGGGGCTTCCACCCACACCCCAGGTCCAGGAGCCCTCCTTGAGCTCAGCCCCGTGCCTTCATTTCTTTCCTAAGCTCCTCTGGAGGAGCACTGGTTTCAGCTCAGCTGCAGCTGTGCCCCTGCCTGGGAACGTGTCCAGCTGACTCTGGCCTCTGTGGACGGACTTAGCAGTTTGACCTGGAGTTTGCCTGACAATTGCTGAACCCAACTCTGACCTGCAGATTGACTTCTTGGCTTACCTCAAACTTGCTTCATCACCATGAATTTGCCTGGTGATTTCAATTCTTGGTTGAACCCGGCTACTATCTCTGGGCCTGCCCTGCTGAGCTACCGTGGGGTGGCCCCTGGCAGATGAGACTCCTGCCCTGTTGGCCAGGTTATTACCCTTGGGTTCATGACCCTGAGGGACCCTCTGGCACTCACTGGTCCCTCATGAAAACTGTAGAAATGGTTAATACATGATTCTGAGATCTAAGCATGTGGTTAAAGCATTACTCTGAATACAGTGGAGGCAGCACGTTGAATTTTACTGCAAAAGAAAAGCTTCAAAGCCCAGGAGCAGGCTATCCCGGTGAGCCGCAAGATGAGCAGGAAGGGCAGAAGATCGGCCTGGCTGAACAGAGAGCTCTGCCTAGAGCTCAAGAAGAAAAAGAAAGTCTATGACCTATTGAAGAAAGGGCAAGTCACTCACGAAAACGACAAGGACTTTGTGAGATTATGCAGGGAGAACATCAGAAAGGCGAAAGCCCAGCTAGAACTTAATCTGGCCGCTAACATAAAAGACAATAAAAAAAGTTTCTATAAATACCTTAATAGCAAAAGGAGGGTTAAGGAGACTCTCCATCCCTTGCTAAATGCAATGGGAGAAATAGTGACTACAGATGAGGAGAAGGCTGAGGTCCTCAATGCTGCCTTTGCCTCAGTTTTTAATGGTCAGACCAACTCACTGGGTGCTTGGCCTCTAGTGCCAGACGGTGGGGATGGAGAGCAGTATCAAGGTTCCGTAATCCAAGAGGAAACGGTAAGTGAACCGCTACATACCTTAAATGTGCACAAGTCTATGGGGCCGGACAAGATCCACCCAAGAGTTCTGAGGGAGCTGGCGGAGGTGATCGCCAAGCCACTTTCTATCATCTACCAACAATCTTGGCTAACAGGAGAGGTACCAACTGACTGGAGATTGGCAAATGTGATGCCGATCTACAAGAAAGGCCGGAAGGAGGACCCAGGGAACTACAGGCTTGTCAGTGTGACCTCAGTGCCGGGGAAACTCATGGAGCAGATCATCCTGAGTGTCATCATGCAGCACGTACAGGATAATAAGGTGATCAGGCCCAGTCAACATGGATTTATCAAGGGCAGGTCCTGTTTGACCAATCTGATCTCCTTCTACGACAAGGCGACCTGTTTAGTGGAAGAGGGAAGAGCTGTGGCTGTTGTTTAGCTCGATTTTAGCAAGGCCTTTGACACTGTTTCACACAACATTCTCCTGCAGAAACTGGCTGCCTATGGCTTGGACGGGTGTACATTCCACTGGATAAAAACTGGCTGGATGGCCGGGCCCAGAGACTGGTGGGGAATGGAGCTAAACCCAGCTGGCGGCTGGTCACCAGTGGTGTCCCCCAGGGCTCAGTTTTAGGGCCTGTCCTCTTCAACATCCATATCAATGATCTGGATGAGGGGATTAAGGGCACCCTCAGTAAGTTCGCAGATGGCACCAAGTTGGGTGGGTGTGTTGATCTGCCTGAGGGTCGGGAGGCTCCACAGAGGGATCTGGAGAGGCTGGATCGATGGGCTGAGGCCAATAGTATGAAATTCAACAAGACCAAGTGCCGGGTCCTGCACTTGGGCCACAACAACCCCCTGCAACATTAGAAACTTGGGGAAGAGTGGCTGGAGAGCTGCACAGCAGAAAAGGACCTAGGGCTGCTGGTAGACAGCCGATTGGATATGAGCCAGCAGTGTGTTCAGGTGGCCAAGAAGGCCAACAGCATCCTGGCTTGTATCAGCAATAGTGTGGCCAGCAGGAGGAGGGCAGTGATTGTTCCCCTGTACTCGGCACTGGTGAGGCCACACCTTGAGTCCTGTGTCCAGCTTTGGGCCCCTCACTACAAGAAGGACATTGAGGTGCTGGAGCAGGTTCAGAGAAGGGCAACGAAGCTGGTGAAGGGTTTAGAGAACTTGTCTTATGAGGAGCGGCTGAGGGAGCTGGGATTGTTTAGTCTGGAGAAGAGGAGGCTGAGGGGAGACCCTATTGCTCTCTACAACTACCTGAAAGGAGGTTGTAGGGAGGTGGGGGGCGGTCTCTTCTCCCATATTATGAATGACAGAACGAGAGCGAATGCCCTTAAGTTGCGGCAGGGGAAATTTAGGTTAGATATCAGGAAAAATTTCTTTACACAAAGAGTCATCAAGCATTGGAACAGGTTGCCCAGGGAGGTGGTGGAGTCCCCATCCCTGGAGGTGTTTAAAAGCCATGTGGATGTGGTGCTGAGGGACATGCTTTAGGGACCCTGGCAATGCAGGGTGAACGGTTGGACTCGATGATCTTAAAGGTCTCTTCCAGCCAGATGATTCTGTGATTCTATGATTCAAAGACATCACCTATTTTCCTTTCAAGTCTTTCCCTACTGTTCTAAACTATTAGGTACTGATCTCTCTACTAACTTGAAAAGCCTCTATTTAAGTACTAGTGTCCGTGCCTCATACCCTCTCTGCAAAGCCTTGTTATATTCTGCTATGTCATTGTGTTTTCATAAGCGATACTCCTCTCATTGAAGAACTTTAGTATTAGCAGACTTGATGGTTTCTCTCTTGAGAAGGGACATCTCGTGGCTTTTGTGGAAAAGGTTAATAGTTCACTTAACCCGGAGAAGAAATTTTGTATAGTAAATTACAACCCATCATCACTCCTCAGTTTTGTGGCACTTCTGTGCTGGCAACACTACTGGGAGTAGTTTGATTTGCTCTGTGTCCTGTTTCTCCAGTGAGCACAACGGGCAGCTGAGGGCGTGCATAGTTTCTTATAACCCCTGAACACTGCAGTCCAAACATGGTGCACACCCCTTCCATAGCTGCAGTTCATCTGAGAGGATTCCAGGTTTAGCGTAAGAGAAAAAAACCCAACCAGCTTATGAAGCCAACAACCTTAACTCTGTGCTGCCGTATGTTTCGGGATAACAATTAAATTAAGTTCCTTGGATATCTGTAGTTGTAAATTACATAGAATTTATTTGTAGAGATGGTGGAGTTGGGATGTACTCTTAGGGTTTTTATTTTTCCCATTGACATTTTGAAATATACACATTTCTGTGGCTGAAGAGTAAGTGAGCTTCAACTATTATGTTCTTCGGCATGTGTAAAATCCACGGGAAGCTTTTATTGATTGATAATTCACAAGAGCAGAAAAATTCCTGTCTAGGATAGGACGACTTCATACAAATAAGCATAAGAGCCTTAAAGAACAGTGGTGTCCCAGAATACTTTTCAGGGACTGTAGGCTAAGCCTTTAATTTCAACACAGTCTCAAAGAAAGGCACTGTAAGAAGCCCTTGCTTTGCTCTGCAGTAAAGCCTCTGGTGTCAGAAAGCAAGGCCACCACTGATGTCCTCCTGTGCATATCCAACACCCTGAGCAAGATGAACAGAAACAGCGCACTGCCGAATCTTACCAAAGAAGAATTTCCTCCTATTTTAAGTCTCACTGTGGGTGATTGTTTTCAGTTTTATCACTGTCCTGGTCTGAGCTAGAACAGAACTAATTCTGTTCAGTGATTTCACTTTCAGCTCAGTCTCTGCTCAGTGGCGGCACGTTCTGAAGCTACTGGCATATTTTCACAGACAGTGTCTGCTCCTAGCAGTGATAACTCTTGATGTTTACAGCTACTACCAGGGACTGGTCTGCAGAAAGGCTCTTGCTGACACTCGCTCCTGTGCAGACCAAGGCCACTGCTAAACCCTGTGTGCCACGGTGAGGGTGCAGTAAGTGAGAGGAGCGGACAGGACAGGTGACCCTACACTGACCAGCAAGGTGTTCCATCCCATAGATGTTGTATTCGGTGTAAAGCTGAGGGATCAGAAAGGATCAGAAGGGATCAAAATGTTTGTTCTGCCTTCCATCGCAATCCACACATTCCTGAATCCAGTTCCAGAATCCAGCTCCTGAATCTGGTTCCCGTCTGCCGCTGAGTCCAGCCTGGGACTTCCCCTGTGTCTGCCCACAGCATCGGTGGTGACAGTGACGTGGTTGCCATCAGGGGTGTTGATTTTGGTATTGGTATTGTATATATTAGTATACATATAATTTTTTAATTATTATTTTCGTTTTAGTTTTCTTTTCCAACCCATAAGTCTCTCTCTGTTATCCCCTTTTGTCTAGGGTCCAGCCCAGCCCTAACTCTTGACAATTACCTATCATCTAGTGGTGAAACATTGCTAGGCAAAAGGTGTGTTCAGGACAGAGCAATATTAAATGCTCTTGATGGATTTCAGATAGCTTGTCAGTAGTAGGTTGGGGTTCAGCCATTCCATGTCATATGAAGGATAGAGACACAGTAGTTTCTTCAAATTATTTTGTTGTTGAAGCCAAGATTAGCAACACTAAACTTTTCAAATAAGCTTTTAATATTATGAGACATCAGGAGTACTGCAGAAACCATTAGCAATGGATTTTCATGAAAAAAGGAATTCCTTCGGATCTTCTAACTGATGGGCCCAGTGTCATAGAGAAGGGAACGCGTGAAAGGCATGCTGTTACAGAAAGCACAAGGCAGGTAGTATTACATAAAGCCGAGTGTGTCTCTCGGCTTGTGCTAGAGCAGCTGTTACTCAAAACCATACAGAAAGTTCTGAAGACTACTTTTATTCCGAGCTTCCTCATCTGACTTAGCATAGACACATATATAGTGAGGAGTATGTATACTCTTGATGAAATTCCAAGGAAAAGGAGTTCCAACATTCTGAAAGCAAAATCTGAATGACTTTGAATCTAGGTAATCTCTCAGATGCCGAGCACAAATCAGATAAGTGGCTAACACCTCACAGGCTAAAATGCCAGCTGCCAACTTGTTTGTTGGTGATTGGCTTTAAGTTACTGCATGCACTGGGAGGTAAAGAATAAACTTCCAATTTCTGTCAGATTTATTATTTCACAATTTGAATTTTAGTTACGTTCGCACTGAGTGGAGGAACAACCTGAGGCAAATCCTTGCCCTTTTCTCTTAGGAGGTATTTTCCTACATGTACTTATGCCACCATCTTGATGCGAAAGACTGGCAGTTACGCTCAAAAGATCCAGTTCTCCTGGAGTTCCAAAAAATCAGAGTCAGATGAGTAGTTGATTGTGAAGTACTTTTGGTGATGGCTTCTGCTTTTCTTCTGTAGATCTCCATTTCTAGTTATGCATACAATACATAACTGATCTTCCGTATTCCACCAGGTATGTCCGATGTCATAAAGGGCCAGGATTCTTTATAACCGATTTGTATTGCAACAGTCCCAAGATGCTCTGGTATAGCCTATGCTAGCATCATGTTTGAAGAAATCTCAAAATTATATTCCTGTCCAAGAGGAAATACCTATATTCTGCTTGAACAGCATGTTGAAGAACTAAGCAATGGACAGGCTGCATGTGGTGCACACTAAACAATAATTCCAAGGGACTCTAAAACTCTCTTTTTACCAGCCTTTGGCATTGAAAGTTTAAGGTATCATAGTTATCTGTACTCAGAGCTAGTTTGGATATGGGGCACTAAATCAGCCTGATTTAGCAAATAATTGGAGTGCTTTTTGCGTGGTGCATGTAAAAATTATCTTCTTGGTGTAACATACGATTAAAAGCCATACAAAAGAAATCTTAATATATTTTATAGTGTCTGATAGTAATAACTATAGAACTGCATCCACAAAGAAGAATAATCTATGCTAGAATAATAGCGTATAATACAATTCTAGTAGGCCATTAATAGTGAAAACAGGATAGTCAAAGTCAAATATTTTATATCCACAAAGCAGATCCTGTTAATCAGGAATAAACTGATGTGCTGAACTGCACTGTTGGGTAGACAATGTGAGAAACAAAGGAAGTTGCTTGACTTGAGTGTCAAATTTAGAAAACAAATCCAAGTGTGGGTATACCCAAAA
The DNA here is from genome assembly GCA_009769605.1 of Bucorvus abyssinicus. NCBI lineage: Eukaryota > Metazoa > Chordata > Aves > Bucerotiformes > Bucorvidae > Bucorvus > Bucorvus abyssinicus. Next base: position 42,830,908 of record CM020028.1, read on the forward strand.
AGGGATCTTACTTTTTTTATTGTTCTGTGATCATCATATATTTAAATTCCTTTTAAAAATTACAATTAATTCAGAAAAGAAATTACTTCCAAACTGGAATATTAACATCTGTTCTAAAAATTAAAAAAAAAAATAAATGAGAGAGATTAATGGGACTTTTTTTGCAGGACAAAGGGGTCTCCATTTCTTATTGGCCAAGACTAGTTGTGAATCTGTAAGTGAGGCCTTTGTAGGACAAAACCAAATTGCAAAGTAGCTACACATCAGAAGTTACGTAGTTAATTTTTTTTTAGGTTCAGTAACGGTTTCTATTTCATTCAGGAATGAAAGGTAAGTCATCAGTGTTAAGTTCGCTCTTACTCCCTATCTAGGAAACTCCAGGTGACTCAGCCCTGTGACTCATGAACGTTAAAATAATCAACAGTAGTCCTATGCTGTTAGATTCCTGTAAATGAAAATACATAAATGCAGCATTGCCAGCTGTAATGGGGCATGGTAATATGATTCAATGGAATTCAATTAGCACTTTTTAGGTTTTCTTTGTCCCTCCCACGTTGTAACATTCCAACCAACACTGAGTATCATGTCTCTTTGTAGACTAGAAGCAATGCCTATTTTTCAGATTTTAGAATATACTGAACAAGCCATTATATGTTTTCCCTCCAGCAGCACTCTCAACAAGATATTAGATGGCTCCTACTTCCATCTCCTGTTTTTCCTTTGGTTAGTTGGCTATTTTAAAGTCTTAATTCTGTCTTAGGAGTTAAACTGGTCCCTCCAAATATGGAAAGGCTTTTCACTGAAAGAGCTACTTATTGTTTGTTTATTCTGAAAACCCTGGCACTAAATGAAAGGGCACATGTATCTTTGATTCCAGTGTTGCACATGGAAAGTGAGATAAGTGAGCAATGTTCAAACGTACATGTTCTGCTGTCTGGGCTGAGTCGGATGGATCTGTATGGACTTACATAGTTAGTATAAATTACAGCTGATCTGACCTGCAGTCACTTCCGTGCCTGTCTGTGCTTTGTGGTACTGATAAGGAGCTGCTCAACTGTTGTAAGCCCTTGACCTTTCACTTGTCTGAAGTGGTAAGTGTGAAACTTGCGACCAGCTATACTTTGGTGCAATTTCAGAGCACATCAAGATTGTGGCAGGAGATGGATGAATTGAACTGGATAGCGTAAGAGCCAACACCGCAGACTGAAATTCTGGTATGAGATCCTTGGAGAGAGGTTCATCTTTATTTTATACAGCATTGATATTGTTCAATGCTTGCTACTAGGATAAAATTATACCCATAAAGAGGATTCTACTTCCAAACGTTGCTATTTTACTCTAAGAGGAGAATTTAACAAAAAGACATTCACCAAATAACAACAACATACCAATGTATCTTCTCTATAACTTCCTTTGCGGTCAGGAAGTGAAAATGGGATATGAACTAGTGAGTGGGAGCTTGGCTTTATATTTACCAAGGCAGGAATGTCTCTGTTTGTGTTCACAATTTTACATTATGAAAACAAATAGATCATAGTCTCCAAAGAAAGCCAATACTAAGAAAGATTCGAATCCCCATATTAATTTTCTAGTGGAATGACACTATTTTCCACTCCTTGCTGCAAATGGACAGAAGGCCACAGGTCAACAGTCTTTTGAGGACGGTATGCCAGAGTCTTGTTTTCTGGGGAATAAAAAAATAAAGAAAAAAGAAAAAGTGTGCTACTCAACAGCATTTGAAGTGTATTTTAGAAGCCAATCAACAATTTTGTATGAAAGTATATAAATTCTGTGTTCAGCAGGCAGAAGAGCATGAGGTGATTATCATCGCCAGTTACTAATACCTAAGCTGTTACAACATCATGCAGGGCTGCCTCTGCGTGCCAGCATTTTAGCAAGCAGCACTGCTTTATTTCTTATTGTGATCTACCGGTGACTGCCCTGTCCTTAGTCTGCCTCATTCCCTTGTGGCAGCTATTAGTTCCCTGCTCAGGCTGGTGTTTGACCACAAACATCTATTCCTTTACTGTATCTCGAAACTTACCCGTTCGCTGTGTATCACGCCTGTCCTTCACAGATTCTAGACTCTCGCAGTGCCTCACATCGCCCTTCTTCACTGCAGTCCTCCAGCGTTGCTCTCCAGCTGTCTTCCGCAGCCGACAGTCTTCAGCAGCCACTGTCGCCTGATAAATCTCCAGCTGTGCAAGAAACACCATCAGTAAATGAGAAAGACCCAGTACCCTTCCACCCTGACGGAGCAATGCGTGAGGTAGATGCAGCACGGTAAAGAGGTGAGAGGCCTGAGTAGCAACTGCAGTCTTGCTCAAGAGGCAGACACGACGGACCAGGGGCTTAGGGGAACCCGTTTCCTGTATCTAGCTAGACGTCAGCTCCTCTGAAACTGGGAGCTTCATAGTTACTTCTGCAGGGGTGCACGTCAACACGGCAGGGTCCTCAGGGCACGAGCGGGCCCTAGTGGCGCTGACCTCCCCCGGCTGGGGCCTCCGCCCTGACCCACGGCCCAGGAGCTCTGTCTGAGCTCAGCACGGGGCCTTTGCTCGTTGCTCGAGCTTGGTCTCAGGCCTGCCTGCTCGCCGTGAACCTTCCTGGCAATCTCAACTCCTGGTCGGACCCGGCCCTCAGCTCTGGGCCCGTCCTGCTCCGTTGCGGGGCGCAGCAGGACAGGCCCTGGCTGACGAGGCCCTGGCCACTGCTGTGCCCCGACAGCTGGAACTCAGCGTCATTACAGTCTTCAAACTGCAGTCGAATCAATGAGAACGAGCTAATGACAAAACTTCAGCTCTGATTCAGCGGAACAGTGGCAGGACTGCAGGAGTTCGCCATGAATTCTAAGAGGGGAAAAGAGTAGCCACGCAGTGTTAAGAAAAACCTTTACTGGAGAGTTCTTCTGTGCACAGACTTCGAACGTGGAAAAAGACATTTGGCGATGAGGCAGTTGGGGGTTCTCCAGGTACTTTATGCTGTACTATTATATACATCGAGGCTCCCAAATTCATTACTCATTTCCTTACAAAAATTAGTCGAGTTGCTCATTCTAACTGGGCCATGTGCACAAGTTCTCCAATAAATGTAGGTGGAATCATAACCAGGTCCTATCTTGCTTAGCAGTCTTCTGTTTCAACGACGGTGATTACACACCGCTGACCGTTCCTGAAGTCCCACTAGGATGATATCGGACAGGTAATTAGAGGAAACCAGAAGGCAAATTTTCAAACTGATGCATAATATCCTCACTGAAATTAGCCGCTGTGCACGTAAATGAAGGTCAAGCACGACTCAGACTTACGAATCCATACTGCACTGCTGCTGCAGTGTTGTAATGTGATGACTGAGGTTTTTTACACTTCCAAAGGTCTGCGTTTGGTTCTAACGTGAATACCGGAGTGACTGTCAGTCAACAGAATACATGAAATGTATAGATCAGAACGACCCAAACGGACAGCCAATGCCTTACAACTGTGAATGCTCATGAGCGTATTGGACTAATGCAGCTGCTTGGACTAACGTACCCGCTTATTCACTCTTCTACATGCTGTAAAAAGAATGCTTGTATGTAAGCTTAATGCAGAAAGAAAATGCTACTTAAAAATTTCCTTTCATATCGACTCAGTTTTTTATATATCAGAAAGACTGATGAGTATGAAAAGCTTAGTTATGACAAGTTGGAAAAAACACAAGGTTAAATGCAAACCTGAATATGATTTAGCATGGAAGTTTATTACAATTGTAAAAAATATGCTTTTAAAAGGAAAAATACTGAATATTTAATACCGCAAATAAGTAGTATGTAGAATTATGCCTGAGGGCTCTGTTGCTATGTTGAGTGGGTTTAATTTAATTTAGAAGAGCTAAAAAAATAGTATACAGTACACACTTTTCCACTCTACCAACTTGTTGTTATTGTTGTAGAAAGGCAGAATGAAAGCTGCATATCTAAACAAAAAACCCCTCAGAAACCATTTAAACAGGAGCAGAGTTACACAATGTCCACCCTGCAAACAGCAGAGCAGAGAAAACGGCTACCCTGGCAGGAGAAGGGAATTCACTCATGGAAATTTTTTTTACTTACACAAGGAAGGCAGTGTCATTACCATCAAGCTTTACTAAGGTACCTCTTACTGAGGTACCTGTGACACAAATAATATTAAAATAACTTTTCATTTAGCATTGTAAACAAAATTGAAATACTTTGCTAGACTGGAAATGAACAGTCAGCATGTAGAACTGCAGACTTAAAACAAACAAAAACGACCAAAAACCCAAAACCCCTCCATGACAAAGCTTTGTAGAAGTCAAAGTCTGTAATTTTCAGTGGCTTGGTACTTAAATTTGGTACTGATACTGCAATGTTACCTCCGTGTCAGTGGGGTATTTAAAAAATCCTCATAGGCTGTAGAACGCTGGAAACAATTTAGCAAATACTTTCTGCAAGAATCAGTACCAATTTAAAAAAAGCGCCTTACTTAAACTCTGGAGATTATTTTTTATTCAATCACATCTTCCACAAATCTAAAATGTTATGCTTGTACAAACACAGGAGGCAGATCAAGTTATTTATTGGGAATGTTGAAAAAGGGCAACTCTGCGGTGTACCACTTCGCGTTCTGCCATGCACATCTCCAGCCAAACTCAAGGGCTGAACTGCACCATCACTACTTCCTGGTTTCACGGAGGCTTGTTCTATGCAATTTGGATGTTGTTAAATACACGCAATAAATAACAGCTGGTCACACGCTTAACCTGTATTTGCTTTACTCATGCAGCAGAACTGGAAGGATTGGACATACCCAAAATGATACTGTGCGGTATAACACCGACTGCATTGTGGGAACACACAAAACCATGTACATCCTGTTAATAAAATTTGAGAGACTTAACAGAACGCACAGATTTACCAGCAAATCCTTTGGAATCTGTATTCATAGCTACGTCTTATTTGTTTTGCCACCATAACCACATAAAGAAGGATATTGATCACTCTCTATTTTTATCCTAGCATTCTTAACAAGGTAAATAGTAGCATTTCTCTTCCGCGTGCTGTCAAAGTCAAATACTCTGACTCTTCAGAAGTTCTAGAACGCCTATTATTACTAAGGTATTAATTAGTTCATTGCTTCATCACATCTAACTAGTTATTTGTACAATTATGGACGAACATCTAAGCCTTGCTTTATAAACAAAAGGATTACGTGCATGCCAGTGAAACGCTGCATGTATCCTGCTATTGTGTATTGCAACCCTTTGGGCATTTGCCTTTATATTCACGGTCAGATTTCGTTGGAGGAGTCAACTGCATATATGATTCAAATGGGCTCCAGGCAGATGCTCAGATTTTTCCTGAAAACATATAAAGGCTTCAGGGAAACATCTTCCCTTGATGATCATAAAAGCACCACTTGCATGTTTCCATATGGAATACCCTTAGAACCTTGTTCGCAAACACAGAGAGAACTGAGAAGCAAAGCTGAGTGGTTCTGGTACCCTAAGGATTTCCGAGATAATAACCATGGTTCTTGTGTACACAGCAATGTGTTACACATAATGGAAGATATCTTACTATTCTTAAATGCTTGGCAGTGCTCTGTTCTGGGGCTTCACTCTGGTCCGTCATAAAGCCAGATATTAATTTGGGACTCGACTGACATTTCTGTAATTCAGAATCATCTGTAATTACTAGTTATAAATGCTTTGGACTAAAAGCATTTATTCGGAAACAAACAAAATACTGCTCATTTATTCATAAAATTATAGTAGTAGTAGTAGTAGGTGTAATGGATGGTAGCACTTCTTAGTTTGAAACAGCTTGTGATTTCGTAGCTGCTTTATGGGAGAAATTCTGCACTTGGAGAAATTATACTATCAGGTTAATCTTGCCATCACATCACAACCACTACTAAAAAAAAGCTGGTTATGTTTGTCTAAATTTTCATTTAGATAATAGTGATGGCAGGCTGAGGGTGGGAGAAAGTCCTTTTTAAACCAGTATCTGAAACCATTGGTAAATGGAGCTGCATTCAAGTATCTTTTTCCATCCAGGTCCAGGGTCAGGGTAAGTGGAAGTGAAACACTTCTTGATCTATATTGCTGATGTTCAATGGGGTTTTTTTGTTTGGTTTTGTTGTTGTTGTTGGTTGGCTGGTTGGTAACTGCAGGGTGTCTCTCCTATATAATGTGATTATACTCAGTCATCTTTCTCCGACCATCCCCTGGCTTATTACTTCCAGGGTGGTCTGCATTTCAAATTTGGATGGGATGTTATTTTGCTTTCCTTCTGTTTCTCTTTCCTCCCTCACCGCTCCCATTCTCTGCAGAGGCAGAGAGCCCATCACGCTTTCATGTGTTCACGTCCAGGGTGCTTTACACGCAGTAAAGTGCTTTTACAGTGTATTCCAGTTTAGAGGCCTAATCCAGGTCTATCATGTTGCCCCCTACATAGCAAAGCAATTTCAGTGCCTGTAAATACATTCTAGTACCTACATCCACCACGCGATGCTCAAGACAACCCTCCTTTTGGAATATTACTACTTTTAAAAATGGACTTTCTTTGTCAGACCTCTTACATGCATCATTTAATCATGCCTTTTCTACCGCTCCTAAGTGTATTGTGACAGAAGTTCTCCTTCTGATTTTCTCGCCTAACCTTTTCTGTAGCTGTGTTACATATTTCAGTCCTTAATATTATTTCCCCTTGTCTATCCATCTGCTTATTTTAGCTGCTTCTTCCTCTCTGCTGGACTCTGTACAGACTTCCCATCCCCCTGTCCACTCCTTTAAACTCTCCCCCATAGCTCTGTCTATCCTCTCAGCCGGTGCATTTGTGACCCTTCTGTTCAGATGGAACCCATCCCACCTATATAGGCTCCATCTGTTCAAAAATGTCCCACAAACCTAAAAGGGGACGGAGGAAGTTCTCCTCTACAGAATTGACGTCACTAGGTGGAATTCTCCTGGGGTTCTGGCCCTGGAGCACTAGTAGCGCTTACAAACAATAAAAAGGCTTCTTGCTGAAAGGAATTCCTGCGAACAATGCTACCACAATACCTACCTATTTGCGTGTACCCTTCTCAGGACCTGATCCAAAGCCTAAGTCACTGGGGATTTTCCACTGATCTCAGTGGACTTTGGATCAAGCCTTCATTTCTCAAATACATGCGTTCAAAGGACAGGTCTGAAAAATAGGAACTTCTGCCAAGACAAGGGTGTTTAATAACTCCAAAGCAATTCTCTTTACTCAAAAAAATATGGCAGCTAAGAAAATAAAATATTACAGAGACAATCCTTTGAGAAACAATTATCAACAATATCTCTATGTATACTGTGACCTAGTGAAATTAAATCTTGTAGAGATGATGAAACCTTTTGTCCATGAAGTGATTTTCTTGGTCATTCTCCAAATGTTGCTCAGTATCTGCATTATGTAAAGTTTTAAAATCTCCCTGTGATCTGCTTCAAGGTACAAGAAAAGCTGGAAGCAGATAAAAGTAAAAAATTCCCTAAAATGGAACCTGCTTTCAGGACTGGTAAAATCTCTAGTGGTTTTTTCCTTTATAGCCTAAGGAGAAAAGTTGTATTAGTCTATTGCATGAAGCAAATCTTTCGCTGTTCAAAATAAATAAGGACTGAAATCTGAAATTTACAGTTACACATCCCACTGAACAAATGTAAAAACGGGAAAGAAAGGCTGAAATTAATACTTGAAATTATTACTCTATTCAGTTGCTGAGACGCACTTTAAAATTGCTGAAAGACAAGAACCAGAACAGCTCTACACTTTATTTTTGAATAAGGTTCCTTGCAACGATGGTCTCTCCCAGCTTTTTGCAAGGTACAGTAGCTGCAGCTTTGTTTATCTGGCCCCTACACAATATTGTCAGGATGCATTTCCATTTTCCAAGTGACTGCTGCCACTGTGCCACAATCTGTGCTCATTTCTCGAGCAGCTAAACCCTTTGACACTGTGGTTTTTAATTAAAATTACATTAAACTTAATCAGCCAGAAAGAGGCTGCTGTAGAAGGCAGGTTTGATTGCAACCTGCAAAGGGCGCTGGGGCTGCCAACTCGCTAAAGATGTGCCGGCAGATGCCAAGCTGCTTGTGTGAGCCCCATGGTCGCAAAAATGCTATGAGAGGTCAGTTCTGTCTTCACTTTTTTCTAGCACTGTCACCAAACTATAAGGCGTGACAACTCCTGATAAAGCTCAAGGAAGAGAAAGAAATACGTTGCTAATACAGCCCATGTACTTCACTTCTCAAGTAATTAGGAGTCACAGAAAAAATATGTTTGACAAATACTGTTATTTGGTGAATCCCGCAAATGATAGCCCTGCAGGTCTACCTGCATGCGTAAGAATCAAAACACACGCAAGGGGTTGGGAGATTGGGCCTTGTTAAATAAATAGTCCCTCATCTCCTAGAGACTTTCCCTGGAGTTTGTTTATTTTTTGCTCTTGTACTGTAATGAATGAACAAGCAGGCCTAAGAGAGTTAGACTGTCAGTACTTCTTTGTAGAGCTAAGACTGATTTCACTGCACAAATTAATAGTTTGTACCTGAAAATGAGAGTAAAGGTTAAAGTAGAGTTTTGGAATAGCATTCATAACCTTCGAAAATATTCTTCAATAGCAGCCCAAAGCAGCTGTAGACTTCCTCAAGCTTGGTAGGATACTGGTATCTTCTAAACACTTCCTCACAAGTGTTGATCATGGAGTGGGAGTTATACATAAGAGTATTATTGTTTATATTATTTTAATAATTAAGAAACTTAAACCAGCTCTCTCTGTGATCCCACTCCCAACTCCTCACCCCCCACCTTTATGTCCATGGTTTAGGCCTGAACAAACTCAGAATGAACTGGAAAGGTATCAGTGATAGGACTAAAAAACTAGGGACTAAACTAGGACTAAAAAACAGTGATAGGACTAAGAAACCTATTCCCACCTTCTTGATTTACACTCCAATCTAGAAGGGCATGGCAGTTACCATATAATCTCAGAATGGTTTAGGTTGGAAGGGACCTTCAAAGATCATCTAGTCCAACGCTCCCCTGCAGTGAGCAGGGACATCTTCAACTAGATCAGGTTGCTCAGAGCCCCATCTGACCTGACCTTGAATGTTTCCAGGGATGGGGCATCTACCACCTCTCTGGACAACCTGTGCCAGTGTCTCACCACCCTCATTCTAAGAAATTTCTTCCTTACGTCTAGTCTAATTCTTGCCTCTTTTAGTTTAAAACCATTATCACAATCATGTTTCATACTGGAAAACATCCAGTCTTATGAGAGCTTATTGCTTTGAAATCCCTTTTGCATTCTGCACAGAAAGAGAAAAAAAAAATGCCCAGGAGCCTTTTGGCTTCTATTTTATGTTATGAAACCCACTAACAAGGCTTCCGAAAGCTTCTGGACAAGAATTTTGGTGTTTAACTCCATTTTATATTTCTTCATGTGGGCTATTCATCCTTCTACCTACAACTAGTAATCGTGGAATCCCTTGACTTTTGCCGTGATTCTGTGATTTATTTTATGTGCCAAGGGAACAGGTAACTACTGCAATCTCATGACTATACAAGCTAACCAGAATATAACGCTTCACATAGGTTTCAGTTGCGTATGCCTGGAAACACGTTTACTGGAACCTGGAAAAATCAGGAACAAACTGGGCAAAGTAATGAGAGAAATGGAGAACAGTTGGATGGGGGAGGTAATGAAACCTTAGGAGTCTAGTAGATGTATAATTAGTGAGAGGAGACATCTGAAAGAAAACAGAAAGAGAGAACAACAAGAAAGGTTTCCCAATGACTGAAGTGGTAGGATAAAAAAGTTATCTTCTTACTACATAATCAGACATATGAATTACAGCAGATAGCAATTACTATGCTAAAATCTATCAGAAAATATGTCAGAAAAAAAATACATTATCAGTGTCATAAATTAGGAATAACAGTAATTAAGTCAATGGAATCAGACTGTTCCAGCAGAAACAAGAATGGTTTTTTACTTCAACTGTTCACTCAGTGAGACTAGAAAAGAACAAAGGACTTCATGCTTGCTAATTACATTTGGTATAGGAAGCAATAAAATATACCAGAAAAATTAAACTTATGTGACACAAAAGCATAAAATAGAAGTGATGGAAGTAAGAAACAGTTTTCAAAAGTTTGGACTTCTTTTTTATGGAAAATAGGGATTTAGGAACAAGCAAAAAATTAAGCAATGACAGTTTCATCATACCATGTCTTAAGAGACCGTGAATCCTTTTCTTCCCCCTTATTCTTGCAATCTCCACTGTATTTTCATTTTTTTCCACATTATCTTTATGTATACAATTCTTGATTTTTTTAAAGTGTTTGTTTTGTGCCTTGGAAGTATTCCTGCAACTCCAGCTTTTCTAAAAATTTCCTGTGACTGAGATTTAGCCCTGAAATGAACAGATGAAATGTGGGGAGCATCACACAGCAAACTTCCCTCTTAATTGCTTGGGTAAAATAGGCATTAGCAGTAAACACGAACCAAACAGTTTTACACCTTGCTAAATGGTGATTTTCACTGTACCAGCTAGACCTTGTGCGCCCAGTGTAGAGCAAGATGCATGGCAAGAAACACTGTTATTCTGGATGTGGGGCTTGGCCAGCTACTTAAAAGGATTACACAGTGTGATTGCCACAGTTAGCAGGGACTGGACCCAGTAGTCAAATATTTCCCTCTAGCACAATGTTCTTAACAAGGAAGGATAAAAAAACCAACGAAATATTCTTTCATATTTTAGGTCATTTTTAAAGATACTTTCTAAGTAATGAAACCTCTGGTAAAGCTGGGGATAATACTCTTCACTGATAACCCATACAGCTTTACTTGAAATAGTAAGAAATGTTACTTATTAAAAAAAAAAGGAAAAAAAAAGAAGGCTAATTCCATGGGAAGTCTTGGTTTGCCTTGGTTTTGGGTTTTATCAGTAATTAAAGTTTCTTCTGTGATAGGTCTTGCTAAATAGCTTCCACAGTGTGGATTCTCTGGGATCTAATCTTAGCTCAATTTACACTGCCATCTTTGTCTTGTGGATCATGGTCTGTCACACCACTCAGATGTCTTGTTTCAGGTAACTTGATGGACTTTACAGTTTGAGATCTCTCTGTCGGATTTGACTGAAAGCGGTCAATAGGTTCAGGGAAGGGAGACGACCATCTACACATATTCCCTGGGAAACTGCAGAAGTCCTGTTCTCTCAGAAAATGAGGCTGAAAGAGATAAGCAAAAAAAGAGATCTGAGTATTTAGAGATTGTCTATTTACCCCATTTCTCAACGTACAGTTGTGAGTTTGTGTTAACAGATTTCAAAGGACTGATGGACAAAGAGCTCTGTAGTTACAGCAAGGTACAGTACATGCACACAAATTCTCTGCTGGCCCATGGAGTGGCACAAACCTCACTACCCCCAGGAGAAAGGAGGGAGTTAAGAATGATGTGTACTACATGATGGGATAAAGATGGCATACATGGCAAGGGCAATTTGACACAGGGAATGTCTACCTCTGGTATAATTGGGAAACCTTAGAGGTGTGATTGAATGAAGGCAAGGGTGAGGAATACAAAAATGATGGCTTCTTCAACTAATGTGTAGAGAACCCTGCCAGGAATGGTTCATGTCTAGACCTAGTTAACCCATGATCAGGCAGTAGGAGCAAATTAGAGTGACACCCTGGGGGTCAAGTGACCATAATCTGATTAAATTTATTATAATGCAGAAACCAAAATCAATTAAAATAAATATAAAAAGTATGACTTCTGACTGGCCTGCTCTGATGTCTCATGGAAGAAAGAGACCTTGGTAGTGCATGTACACTCTGGAAGGCAGAATGCAGCTCTCAGGCAGCTCTGCAGTTCAGAGCATGCAAGACAAACCTAGGATTGGTACTGTTTAAAGCTTGACATTTCAAAAGGAGAATGATTTTATGCCCCCTAGAGAATACCCCCCCACACCAGGTGCACCAGTTACACTTAAAGTGGTGATTTCTTCCTCATCAGAAAAAATACAATTTAAAAACAGGATTAATATGCATATTACTAGTACTCTAAAGACAAGATGCAACTTTTTAAGAGGTTACAGTTAACATGGGTATTAATACTATGATATCATTCATTTGCATCATTAGCATGTCTCCAAGTCAACCACTGCAGACAGCTGTATGGCAGGGAACCATGTCTCTCCTCAACCCGCCCTGGTAAAGCAGGCTCTCGTAAGCAAAACAGACAGTGAAACTGGTTTCTAAGTTTATCTATCAGGCTTGATGTTAAACCATGAAAAAAACTGAAATTTTGAAACGGAAAATGTAATTTTTCATCCATTACTGCAACAATGTGAGGTGCCTCAAGGCAACTGAGATGGTTTCTGGTGGCCAAGTATACATTATTTTTAATTCACCCATCATAAACAACAGAATTAGTCGTCACACTATAAAATATAGTTAGTCATCACACTGTAAAATATAGATAAATACCTCTATGTCAGTGAACACAAAACCTTTGTTCGATAACTACGGCTTCCACACGGCTGAGTCTGCCATTGATACATCTTCTGAATGGTACCATGTTACACGAGTAACTCCAGTAATTTCAGTGAAATTAGAGAAGATGTGAAGTCCTGTGTAACATAAGTACAAAGAAGTTTCTAGTCTTACTAAACTGAAAGGGCCGTACTCACCTCCCAGGACGGACAATTTTGACTTTAAACATCTTCTAAGACAAGAGTGAAGTCCTGAACGTCTTTTTCCGCACACATAAATTTGTGTATCTTTTGCCATAGGAAAAATACTGATTTAGAAGACAACCTCTTGACAAGAGAATTATTCTGCCTGGAAATTAAACGAAAGATGCCACAGCAAAAAATAAGTAGAGAAAATACATTTTATAGATGGAAATTTTTACAAAGTCTAAATTATTATTCATACATTTTTCCCCAGTTGCTGTAATAGCTTTGATATTTTTCAGTGAAATTTAGTCCATGATGTCCGTGATGTGAGAATATGTATGGGAAGGAACTAAAAGCTGGAGATAACTCAGGACACTCACTGTTCAGGAAACTGGAAATAGCCAATGAAACAAATATTAAAAAAAAAAAAAAGCATCAATTCCAAAGCAAAATTACTGAGATTTTTTTTCACTTTACATTGTTCTATTTCCTCTCCTGACTGCTCTTTTGCTTTATATTTTTCCTGTGTTTTTAAGCCACTGTAGCTATATTCTTAACCTTTTGTGTTTAACTTTTTAAATGCCCACAGATGTCTTTCTATCCACCAAAGGAACAGACCTATGACTCCTCTGGACCTATGATGGTACGTTATGTATCACGGCTAATTAGGAAGCATGAGGGTCTATCACACCAGGCATGTCCCTGGCAGCACTGGGTCATTGCACTCAAGGGGTTAACCGATGGCATTTAATATACTTATCTGGGGGTAAAGAGGTTCAAGGCTGGAAGATACTTCCCCTCGTATTACCACTTGGTCAGTTAGCAACCTTTAGGCCAGAGCTATGTGTTCATAACCTCCTGTTATCCTGTCAGGACTCCTTACTCATCCACCAGAAACAGAGTCCTGTGACTAAAACCTTTTTTGGCCAGGGTAGCTGAAAGACCAGCTCCTGATTCCTCACAGAAACTCTCCTATAGGCAATAAAACAGCAGTTATGTCACAACTGCTCAAATGGCAAATGTGAAGTGACTGCCCGAGTATACGATGCTGCCTGAAAAAAAGGAGATGGGGGTAGCTCATTTGACAGAGCTGTTCACACTTCTTCTGCACAGCTGAGAGACATTAGCTTGATTTCCCCAGATTGGTGTGTTTTCCAGCACGGGGAGTTAGAAAACCCAGCAGCCTCAGAGAGAAGTTGGGTCTGATCATACATGTTTCAAAGCTCAGGCACCGAAAGCCGTTCAAAAAAAAAAAAAACAAAAAAACAAAAACAAACCAACTCACAAAAAGCTGAATATTTTTGCAAGGTCAATAGTTCAAAGACAGTCAACAGAAAAAGAAAAATGGCTTTAGTGAACTGTCTCTAGACCATCTTTCCCACAATGGTGCCCTATCCAGCTCAGAATTCTGTACTTTCTTTTGTAGATGCTTGGGCGAACTTCACCTCTTTTTTGTCAAAAAAGAACCAATTGTCTATGTTCACACAGACTGGAGATGACTGGTAACAACTATCCAGTTCAGCGGATTTGGGAATTAAGGCAAAGCAGGGCACAGCTGGTGATAAAGGAAGAAACGCAAGGCCTTTTATTTTTCGTTTTGATTGACGTCTAAACACCTCTATTTTATACTGAACTACTCAGTCTGGAAGACTCCTAATCAACATTGCTGGTTATCCAGCACCTTCCACTTACCTTGCCCTCAGTAATCACTATTTCTAAATTATAAAATATTTTTTGTATGCCTAAACATGGATTGAGATTTTTATCTTGGGTAGCTATTTCTTCTTGCAGAAAAAAATATACTTTACCAACCTCGTTCTATCATGGTAATGGATAATCAACATTTCCTGTAGAAAAAGACAATGTAAAACATTTTTTAAAGTAGTATCAAAACTATTTTAAAATGTGTGTTGTATTACAGTCCACTTATTCAGTGTATTACATGGAAGTATAATAGCTCAACCTCCACCAAATAAAGTAGAATCAGCAGAGGCTATTTGTTTAGAAAAGATGGAAGTCTGTTGATTTTGACAGTTTGATTTTGGAATGTGAAAGTCGTGGGATGATTTTTATTCTATGCTCCTGGTAAACCTCCTCTCTAACTCATGGTATCTACCTGGTATGTACCGAGGGTCAATGATTTATTTAGAGTTTAAAATTTTTTCAAGCTCCTATCTCTTTGAACTGAAGCTACTCATACAGTAGCAGTTCAATATGTCGCAGAGGTAATGAGACGATTGAAGTTGAAAAGGCTTTCCAGAAGTATTCTGAGCCGTCGGCTGTGTATCAGATTGTGCATGCTCGCTTTTAGTTCTATGTAGGCAGGCAGTTCCCTGACCCAGTCTTTGTTATGACGTGTCACTGTCCAGATGTGGAGGTGGAGGAATTGTGGGTTTTGTTTTGTTCCTTCCTTTAAAGATATTTTTACCACTGGCTGCTGTAGAAATATGGATACATCAGAGGCCTGAGAATATTTTAAAATTATCTGTGGGAGCACAATTATGTTTTATTTTTTAAAACTCTGCTTTATCAAGAGAATCTTACAAGGCATAACACCACCTTCATCTTCCTTCTCAGATCATCTCTACATACAGACTAGAAAGGTATTTTGAGATTCTCTAGATAAGGAAAGGGTCTGATGATTTCATATATACCATACTCTGAATTCAAAGTTCCTTGTTTCAGTGAGCTTCCCACTTTTGCAATTGTTTTTCTTAGGAACAACAACAAAAAAAAGATGTAATACTTCAAACATATATGCATGACCCACTAAACTACCTAACACCTGCAAGGAGATCCTTGCAGTCTTTAATTTAAATTCAGAGGAACCGTGTCTCAGCACAAGAATATTTGTCATACAGATCTCCACAGACCGGTTGTCCAAAAAGACATGTAACAGAACAGAAGGCCGATTTTCAAAAGATTTCTAAATCTAAGCTAAAGTTCTGGCCCCAATGAAATAAAGAATAGTGGGACATGTATTTCATCATTAGAAGTTCATTACTGTATGGATAAAAATAGAGAAACAATGTAAAAATTATAATACTTTTCTCTACCCTGGGCAGCTTTGATATCGATATATTCCAATCACTGGATTTTTTTTTTCCAGAATTAATATAAATCATTACAATTTTTTTTTTTTTTATTACAGGGGAGCTTGAAACCTCATTTACCTCAGAGCAGAAGAAGAATGCAGAAAGAAGACATGAAAGGAAAGAGAATGAAGTGGCAGTAGTTCCCACCTCAGCAGTACCTCCTAACTGTAGACAACCCACTTCATCTCTATTCAGACTGCAGCTGAATGGAGCTGCTTCCAGTTTTATGTTGCTTTAACAATCATTGGCACCATCCCATTTTCTAATCTCAAACCTTTTCAATAATACAAAAAAAGAAAAACCAAGTTAATACAAGACAGAGGTAGATCACAGCCAAACAGATTTATGCCTCAGCATACCAAATAAAATGAAAGAGATTATGCAGGTCTAATCTCCCTCTTTACTATAAAATAAAATTAACCATCAGAAGAGTTTTTTCATAACTCCTGAAGTTGTGGATAGGAATGGAGGAAAAAAATAGATGCCATAATTCTCAGAAATGCCTTTTCCCTGTTTTCTGCTGAGATACACTTGATTCCAAAATCCTCAGTATGTTTGTACGATGATTCATTGCCTCCATCAAAATGCCCAGGTGGGTTCATTCTAGTCCAGGATGTCTCACTAGTTTATTCACATCTGTTTTTATCTACGTTAAACAACAATCAATAATAATTGATCCCTGATGATTTGAGTTTGGACTTTGAAAACCTGACACTTTAGCTCAATTAAAATACATGAGTTATTGTGTTATACAGTAGTTTACAAACCAGACGTAATTTTGAGGCAGACTGATTGCAGAAGTCCTCACCAATAAGTCCTCCAAACTTTTCCAGAAGAAAACAGAAGCTGATGAGATGTAAAAATTGGATACCTTACTGGGATGTTCTAAAAGACAGATATGCAAGATGTGCACCAAAAACCTATAAGGAGTCGATACGAGACCCATACTTTGATACATTTCAGGTGCTTGTTTAAAATCAGTGTTTGTCATGGTGAGAAATTCTGTGATGAATGTCGAGACAAAAATCAGAATAAAAGTGTTGCTCACAGCTGGAAGTAAGTTTGAAAAAGAAACAACAATGGAAAACCCACTCTCTAAATCGATACAACTGATAATGTAGACCTACACTTTTCATATTCACTGAGAGCTCGGAGTATGCTGACCTAGGTCTGAACCCACTGCCATGCCATCTATATGTATCATGTGCTCTGAAAACTAATTGGTTGATGGACTTACGCATGGAGGCGTGAAAAACTTTGTAATGCTCAGTCACAGCAGGATAAGACCAGAAGAAGACATTAACCGGGACTGGAGAGGAAGATGACATGGTAACAAGAGTGAAGTAATGCATGTCCTTGTAGACATAAAGGACTAGGAAGATTAAATAAGTGAAAGCCATTTTTCCTTTTTCACTGAGAAGAAACAACCCTCACAGATATTTTCCTAGCTTTTGTCAAAACCAGGCTCCAGTTTTTTCCTTACTACATGCAATAGAGAACACCGTAGTTAGCAAGAGACGAACACAGTATAAATGCCTAAAGTGAAGTCACTTTTCCTTCCATATCTTATTCAAATTTTCTTTTGTTTTATAGTGGCTAAAGATGGAAGAGAGATTTTTGCTGCTGTTTAAAGCATGTTTTACCATGATTTTAGCTTTTAACAGTAATAACTTTACTAAATTCCATTTGTTGTCAATTAATTTCAGCACGTGCCCAAATTCTCTCAAAAAATACCCTTGTATAATTTTGAGCTTCCTAATATAAACTTTTCAAAATAAAGCCACTTCCCTGAACACTCTGCTGCCTCTCTGGAGTCCAAGAACAAACATGACAGACATTAGTCATCTGCACACTGCTTAACACTCTGATGGGAGGCACACGGACACAATGGTCAAAACTACGAAGAAGAGAACGGGCTACTTCAGCACGGATATAATTGACTGGAAGTGCATTAGCATTGTAGACTGTCAGAGCAGAGAAACCTCTGTAAAGGCTGAGTGTAAAGTACTATTGGCCACTGAAATAAAAAGCACGCATAGTTCCCAAAAAGTATGTGGTCTCAGTACTGAACCATTATAAATACCACGGCAGCATATACAATACTTTTGCAAAACAAGTGTGAAGTACTTTGGAAACGGGTAAAATAATTTAAATCTGCAGCAAAGACTTCTTAAAAAAATTACATGTAAAAACAAACGAGAACTATGAAGTAAATCTTAAAAACAAGTCAATAAGGATGAAATTTATTAGTGCTTTCCTACACATTTCCAAGTCTCCTATAAGAATAATGAATATGCGAGCTCTGGCAGTACTGAATATGGACAGTACAAACCAGAGAGCTCCAAGCAGGGGCAGAGTGAAATGAGAACACTGTATGGCACGCAGATGGACACTGATGTTCTAGCCATAGTTTGCACCTATTGTAGCAAGTGCTACTCCCACCTTTAATTTTTGATTGCTAAGATAAAGGCTGCTTCTTTTACATTTTGATAAACTGGAATGTTAAGTCCATTGAGCATCACACATAACTAACTGATTTATCCTTGAGATGGGCTGCAGCACTGCAAATCCTTACCACCACCACACATCAGCACAGATGAGGAGGTTTACACAGGCTTAGGATGGATCGTCTTGCACTGTGCAGCACTGAGTCCTGAGACTTTGAGGAATTCCCATCCAAATTCCCCCACACTAAAGGTGACATGAAAACATAAAAGAGGAGGGGAAATACTATGTCCCTAAAATATCAGAGGTGCAGGAAGGAAATATTCTTCAGATACTATTGGTAAAGTGGCTATTTTAATGCTCATGAAGCTTACGGTTCAGCAGGGGGGAGATGGGCGCCCAAGCAGGTAGGGTAGGAGGAACGTTAGAAGTCTTCCCACCAGGCTCAAGCATTTCCTGTTTGCAAGATGGTTTGGTTGGTTGGGGGTTTTGTTTGTCTGTTCGTTTTTAACACCACAGTTCTGCTGGCAGCCATTTCAACAGCTTGTCTTTCGCTGTGAGAAAGACAGTTTCTCTTTCCGTAGGATCAAAAGATATAAAAAGAACAACCAAACATACTGTAAAAATGCAGCTAATGCAGTATGTAACAACCAACATACTGTAAAATGCAGCATTATTAAATTAAAACAATAACTGATCCCCAGAAAGCTGGAGATCCTGCCATCTCCTACATGAAGGAAGAAATTCCTTTTGAATTTTGTAGCTAAGTGTGCTACTAGAGAAAGATACTCTTCCTAAGAAGGGAAAAACCAAATAAAATATTTACACACAGCATATAAGTCCTCCATAAGTTTTTTTCCCTATTTTGTTGAATGAGAAGGAGGTTGCTAACCTTTTTTTGGTTTTGAAATGCATTTCAGCAGTTCTATCGTAATTTTTATTAGCTGCAAAATAGGTTAAGGGAAGATACTTTATTTATTTTTTTCTCTTTGCAGCGATGCTGCATGATGAAAATTTGGTTTCTTTTCACCCAACTTCTTCATTATTGTTATTTTAAAAGAAATGAGGTAGTGCTATCTAAAACCAGTGCGCAGAGCTTTAATTTCATGATATCAAACATGATTTTCCAAACTAGCAAATACATTTAGGCTACCAAGACCTGTGTAATTTGATACTCTGACATATTTTTATTTTCTGTCTCAGCAATGTCTCATTTCACTAACTCATTGCCATAGGCTACAAACAACTCTCAGTCCCTGAAATGTCATACATAATTAATAGATGGTAGATTTTAAAAGAGAAAGTTCTTCAGACCCATGGAACAGGGCATTTCTTCCACTTTCTGTCCTACAGTATTGTGTAATACTGATGCAAACCATCCTGTTTTCAAAGTAGCCATATTTGGATGGTCAGTGAAAATCTCCTGTGCCAAGATGATGATATTCTCACACCTTCGGTTGTATAAACACTAAGCCTAAGAGTTCAGCTAGATATGTCGGCCTAATTTACATGGTGATTCACCAACTGCAAGTGCAACTTACATAGTATATAAAAGTACCTGTTCTTTTGGCCCTACAATGTTTGTAAACTCATGCACTAAACAATTTTAAAAAATCTAGCCTATACATTTTCTAAATATTTTCAGTATCTGTAGACAAATACAGTACTGTATCCCTGGAAGATACATTTTCATTATGTAGTGCTATACCTAAGATCTATGTCTCCTGGAGTTTTCAAGGCAAAGGCCACTCAGAAAACAGTTTCTGTTCCCCTTGTTTCTGTTTCACGTACTACAAATGCTGTGTAGCTATCCATATGATATCTTTGGTGCAACAGCACATGTACGCGGATACAGGTTTTCTTCCACAAATGATGTTTACCCCAATAAATATTTCCAGATTTAGCAGCACAGTCAGTTAAAAGAAGTAAAGCAGTCCTAGGTCTGAATAACTCCTCACAATCCACTTTTTTCAAAAGCAGAGACTCACACACAATGCTGACTAGAACGTTGCAGTACCGGTGGAAAGAGAGCTACACGGCCTTCCTCTTCGTTTCGGTTAGGCACTCTCAGTTTTAGCTTTGTTCCTTCATTTTTGCTTTCCCATTTCTATTTTAGCCATCAGTCTGAATGCAGGTGAAGCAGTACTTATTGCAGTCCTTTAACATCAACTAAAATGTGAAACTTAGGTCTAAAAATTCGGCTTAGACTAGATAAGGATGGTCATCAAACCTGCATGCGTCTTAGCAGATAGATGCTGATGGTATTATATAGGTTATACAATCTGGAATGAAGCAGACTCATCTCTGAATAAGATTTTCTTTATGGCTGGACACAAGGGCTCTGTTCCAGTGCACCACTGCAAGTCTGGTGCACCACCAAGAAAAGGATGGCTAGTAATCTCACATTTTTTGGTGTATTTTATGGGCATGTCTATGTGCTCTTGGTCACCAGGTTCCTGCTCCCAAAGCCAAATGACTAAAGCCAATCATGTCCACATCATCATCCCACATTCACTCACAACCGATGCACATTGCATCCAATTCGCTTTAACAGGCTCATTGGGCTCATCAGCTTTTGCACCCAGCAATGAGAGGCCTCTCCAGGATTAAACATCAAGTGATTCTTGCGCATTTCACACGTCTCATGAACCCAGAACACTCTATGAGAATCTCACTGGCACGTCAGATCTTGGCCGGCTCAGTCAGGACTGAACTCCCTGCAAAAGCAAACTGATGAAGTCTGGGATGTGAGTAAGAGGCATCAGGGTGATCTGGCTCCCCTGCCTTGCGAAGGCTGCATCCCTAGAGTGAGAGAATCCGTCACTTCTTTGCTCTTTAACCTTGCTAGGTGCAGTCCAAGCAAGGAGGACACTTTTACATTCGTGTAGGTCCAGACAGACTCCTGAGACTTGCACGACAGGCCTCAGAAGGGCTACGACAGATGTACTGAACTGCCTCTTCAAGTTTCAAGTGAAGCACAAAGGTCTGCACCAACTTCCACATATGCTCTGCGCTTCCAGTTGAAGCTCTCTTGTCTGGGAGCCAGCTGGTTTGCACCAAAGAAGAGACCGAATGTGAGACAACAGTGGGATCTGGACCCAATTACGTGAGCTTGCAACCGGAGCTACTACAAGAGCACCAAGTCAGTACTAAGCGTAATCCAGCTCTTACCCTAAGAGAACTCCTGTTTATTTCCGTGACCGGGGTCCGTTAACCGTGTTATAGCCAAGAATCAAACCAAGCTTCCAGGAAGGCCACTTTTGTCACTCATTCTTTCAACTGTGTATCATCATTTTTCCTTGCGAACACATTCAAGAAATAGTTAGGCATCCTGGTTTAAACAACAGCTTCAGCATACATTTTAATGTCATATATCCTGCACGTTTTCCACAATAAGAATCACCACTAAAAATTCATTATAGTCCATGTAGTTCATCTACAGTTCACATAAGAATTGTAAAAGCCAAAACACAGCCAGTGCCTAACTGGAGGAGAGGGGCTGGAGGCAGAAGCAAATTAAGTAGCATCTAAGAGTTTTAATTAATTTTGACTGTCATCACACTCACACTTCAGAGGACTATGTTTCCTCAGTTAACACAAATTCCTAGTATTAGATAACATTAGATCTACTACATCCTGGCATTTACTTTCTTCTATGAATACTGTTTTCCCCAAGTTACTGCCCTATTAAAATACCGTATTTTAGTGCTTTATAGTAATTCATAAACAGTTAAACAACCAATGGGAAAGTACTGCACAATGTTTTGAGTCTCAGTGTTTCACTGTTGATTATCTGTGTGTTACTTACTGAATGGAGTAAGTCAGAGTTCCTTTTTCACGTTGTTTTGGGGAGTGATATTTCAGACTCTCAGATAACCTCATCAGTTAGATGCTTACCCTCCTTATAGCCCAAGCCCAGCACGTATTCTTCTGCCGGAGAAGGTTATTAACAGAATTAACATAATAAGGTTTTTTTTAAAAACTTTTTTTTTTCCCTAGGGGGAAACAGGAGACAATTGCACCATTCTACTGACGTCTGATACGTCAGTTTCCAGAAGTGAACTATTTTAGGAAATTATACATTTTCTGTGACAAATTTTTTCACTGCAGACACACATCCGACAAGTTTTACTATGTTTCTAGAAGCCCATTTCCAAGTTAAGTCTGATTCCTTACCATCATCAGCATCATCCACTCAATCCACTTCTCCTTTTGTCTCAGACAACCAGCAATCACCTAGGGCTTCTCCTATCTACAAGACAACACGCATATCGATCATTGAAGTGGGATTCAATCTCACTACATAACTTCTAGAACACCTGGATGAGAAAAAGGCAAGAGAGGGGTGTCGTCCCGCCACCCCCCTCCCGAAAATATAAATAATTCTTATTTCTCAGTAGCTCCATTGACTAACTTTGGTCAAACCCATGTAGGTTAGAAGGAATAAGACATAGCTCTGCATATAGAGTTTTCATATTTCAAAGGCATCTTATGCTTAAGATACTATTATTTGTTTAAGACGCCAAGTCTATGAAGTCTGTGATTTGTGGGAATTGTGGATATTTAACTAACTGAACTCAAATATATGTGAGAAAAATGTGCAAAATATCAGTAAGAGAGCAATTATACATATTTCCTCAGCTACCATCAGTACACACTTTTCTTAAAACGTGATAAAGAAAATTCAAGCGTCCTCTGAAGAGTTACTTCGTTATTCACAGACTGAACTCTAATGTGTGAAACAGAAGGATTATAATTTTGCTTTAAAGGCAAGTATCAACAGAATTTAATTATGGAATTACTTCTGATGCTTCACTGATACTGACTGTAACATATAGTGCAATATAAAAGACTGTCTCAAAAGTAAAGAACATTATTAATCTCTTTAGCTTGAATCTAGCTCAAAAATACTCTTACCATCTCTTCTGCAGTTGTTGCTGGCTTATTAATCTTCATGCAGAAGAGTAATCTATCATAATATCTGTGCTATCAAAATCTCATAAAACATCAGTTTTATGAGTGATGGTTCATGAAAAACCCTGACACAAGAAAAATCATTGGTACAAAGAAAACCACCCAACATTCATATTAATACAGTTTCACTATTCATCAAATCAAAATATAAACTATAATAAATAAATGTGTATTATTGCAGGAGATATGTCAAATTATCCGGTATTATCCTGCTATATTTGTTCATCATTGATACAGAATTTGGGAAATGCTGCGGCGAGTCACATAAAAGGGCCAATGGCTATCAGCCACACAGGTAGCCTGCTGTGAAAAGTTAGTGCCAAAAGATGACTCTCCTGAGTGTAGGACACCTGTGGGTGAATCTTCTATCACACAAAAAGCTGCTAGCTGGCAGTCAAGTTCAAACACCTGATCACAAGATACATGTGTATTTTGCTGGTCCATCTGTGGCACAGAACATGTGCCAGAGATTTCACTACAAGTGAGTAAGAAAGGAGCAGTGTAAAGTTTAGGAAATATTTCGTTCACAATCTGCACCAAGTATTTTATTACTTTTCTTATTCACAACCAAAACGCACCACAGGCAGTGAAAACACCACATTTTCAGTTATGGCCCGAGGGATTTACAAGCTGTTATTATTATATTTTGGGGACTACTGCTGTTGTAATCTTTTCTCAAAGCCCTTAGCATTTCATATTAAGAGAAACTTCTGAAAAAACAAAGTTAAAGTAAATAATTCCCTGACTGAGTCACAAATCTGTCAGAATATGTTCAAAAGTCAGATCTCTGATACTAAATGCAAACTTCCTGGTACGCATGGGTGAAAGGAGATCTAATGCACGACGGGATAAAGAACGGCCAGTCTTGTTAAAATTGGAGATTAATCTAAACCTTACTGAAGTTAATGGGACTTCCTACAGCCTCTGGATCTGGTCCTACACTTTTTTTCTCTGTCCTTTTATCTTCTCTCCCTTTCAGATTTGTTTTTCCCCTTTATGCGTTCCAAGAGCGGTACCGGGGGCTGAAGTGGACAATGCTTAGCTGGCAGTCATTCTCCGGTAATTAGACCGAGTCTCAAACACCTGACCTGCACATCTACGGATATCAAGCACGTCTGAGTGCCCAATTACCCAGGAGTATTAAGAAATAGGCTTGGAGGATGGGCAAATGATTTGATTCTTAAACTCTTCTCTGGTTGACGCTGTACGTGATTCTTCTTTAGCACAGCCTAGAGGATCCAGAGAGAGATTGGAGGTCAAATCCTGTCTGAACCATCGCATACTGTGAACAATTTCTTCATACTGGTTAGGGTCTTCGACCTTTAGAAAGTCTACAGCATTCATAATTATATCTAAAGCATCTCTGATGGTGTCTTCCTCTATAATGGATTCACAGAGATGAATAATACTCCTTAATTTTCAAGTATTCCCTTTTTTTAAAATTAATATTTCAAAGAGAAAAACCCTTATCTTGTTAAGAAGAAAGACTTTTTAGGGTTGTAGCTCTTGCATAGGATGATACAGTTTGGTGGCCTCTCTTGTTAAAAATGTTCTAGTACCCATCTAATGCCCACTTATTTATGGATTTTAGACTAAAAGCCCTTTTTTGCCAGTTTTCTTCACAAGCACTTATCTCAACATCCTCATTAGATGGTTTTTCTCTTTTCTTTTTTTCAAGGCCTATCCATGCCCTTGGTACTTTCTTTTGTTCCATTCTGCAAAAGGAATGGCTTTAAAGGATCTCTCTCCACCAGTTTCAACTTTTTTCCTTTGCAATTAGCCTTATTTGAGGAGCAGAAAAGTAGAAGACCAGGCAGAAATAATAATAATAAAAAAACCTGGTGAACAAAGGAGATGATGTTCTTTACTTCAATCATATGCTGTATAGCCTGAGTCAAAGAACTTGCACATCTTTTTTTTTCCTTTTAAATCTCACTCATATGGTACATATAAGCCAGCTGAGAGAGGATTTCGAAGCTAAAGAATAGGGGAGTTTTATTCAGCTGCTTATTGTTATTACCAAGAGCTTATTTAAAAGTTATAATTAAAGAAATCTTTTGCAGAGAGTAATTTGGAAAGAAATGTTTGCCATCATCTGCTGAGAAGAAATACATTGACAGTATCAATACACAAGTGTGTGAATAAGAAAGAATATATTTATGATGTTAATGGGCAAGCATATGAATAGGCGTATTTTAAAAATAAGCAGTGAAATAACGCATCTGAACTAAATTGGAACTTACGAAAAAGAAAAAAAGGGTGCCTTTACTTAGAAGGAAAGTGAATGGATTTGTAGTCTTAACATTTTTCAAACCCCTCTCTAAAAACCAAAGAACATTTGTACGTTGACTACCAGCTCTTCACTTGCTAGGTTTAGCTTGCTCTGTCTTTTTCCTTTCCTGGTATAGTTCTTGCAAGACTAGATATCCAAACGAAGGAACAATTACCACCTGGAGCAGAAGGGAAACTTTAAAAGATAGAACTCTCCTCTAAAGAAACTTCCAAGGAATTCCATTAAGAAGATGTATAGAATATGTTTTACTGTTGGAAGTCTACATCTGTGAATTTTTTTTTTTTAATATTTGGAATTATGTATTTTTATTATTAATATCACTCTGAATATATATGTGAAATTTACTTCAACTGTCACCAAAAAGTAGATTAGCTAACTTTTATGTACTTGAAGAGGACTAAATTTGTGTCTTGATTTTATGCTCACTGTAAAACAAATTGAGCTAAAGCTGAATAACAATAGCTAAGGCTAGTTGCAATTTCCACAGATGTTATAAGATCATCTATGTTTACTATGAAAGAAGCAACATACATGTAAAGCCTTGATTATTTAACTTTTGTTTGTATGTCTAACAATAATGTTAGAGTTATCCAAGTTAAATTAATTTTGATGGGCACACAGTTCAGTTTAACGTTTATACAACTGGGATACTTCTATGAATTTCACTCACACTAGAAGAACTTTTTGAATTGGCAAAGCTGAACAGAAAGCGACATTCCAGTAAGACAACAGGCCACTTGTTCTGCTGCTTATGTCACAACAACCACCTTTTTGCCACTTTTTAGTTCGACAGGATTCTAGTGAAAATAAACAGTATGTATCATTTGAGAATGATCACTATATGCTTTGGATTCTTAAAAAAACTATTTTAATTTGAATTTTGGACAATGAGTTCATTATCTAAACAGGATCACTCTTCCTCTTTTTGCATGTCATAAACCCAATCAATCTACCAACATTCTATATACCAAGATGTGTTGCTTCACGCTTGCAAAACGGGGGACAATTCATCAGCTTGCATACTGCTACGAACTGCAAGTCTGAAGTGGTTAAACCTCACATTATTTTCTCTCTGTACCTTGTCAGCTGTCTTCCTGTGGTCTCTGCTCATTTACAAAATTGTCTCAGCTAATGCTAATACATGTTTGTGACCTGCATTGTTTAAAGCAGCACCTCTGTTCCTGTCTGCACTTTACCATACTGCATGCTTAAGACACCTAGATGTGCTTTCTTTTTTGTAAAGGGAAGTGTACTTCTACTTTTATTTCCTATTTTGTATGCTTCCTCTTGTATTTCCAGTTACGAGATGACATTTTCAATCGACCCTCTAGCCGAACGCAGCTATAGCCTAGATACGCGCAGGGAAGGCAGACAAGGATCACAGACTTCCCAAACCCTGTAAATGAGCAAATATCTGTGGCACCTCCCCTGCAAGAAAACGTCTGTGGAAAATTAGAAACTGATTCTTGCTCAGGCTAAGGGCAAGTGAAGAGATTTAGAGAAGGGATTTATATGCCCTTCTTTCCTTAATAATCTCAACCTAATGTGCTGAGAACATAGCATAAATGAAATACATGAATGGAAAAAAATGATTGAAAACCAGCATTTTAACTACATCCTGAGTGAATAAGCATAATTGGATGCAATGAATTTTCTCAAAATCTATTCACTTACATTGCACAATTAAATTTAATTTAGCAGTATGTTGCATAGATTAAATATGTTGAATACAAAGTAGTTTTAATTTCTTCCTTTTCATTGGTAGGTACTTACTTACCTATTAGCGGTAGCTTACTTCAACTGGCAGTAGGCGTTTTAAGGGCAAGGGATCACTCACACAGGAAACAATTCCTTCCTACTTTTCAAAGTAATCAGATAAAACCAAAAAGCTCGAGAGGCAGTTTGCTCAGTCTTAGTTTGTACCTATGCACGTATTATTTAAAATGCTAATGACAGACATTAGGAAAGACTTCTTCACCAGCAGGACAGTGTATAGCTGGAATAAGTTACTGAGAGAAGATACACATCTGCATCCTTGGATGTTTTCAAGACTTCACTCGACAACACCACAGCTGACCAGTTCTCGCATTGACAACCATCCCACTTTGAGGAGGAGGCTGGATTAGGTGACCTGCATAGGTTCCTTTCCATCAACGTTTCTATCATCCTGTGATTCAACTGAATGAATCCAGACTTTAATTATGCACAGTCAATTTTTGGCTTCATTACTCATTCACAAAAGAGAGATCAATATTAAGTTGTTACTTAAAACCCATATTTTTCATAAAAAATACCAGAAGCAAAAGCATCTCTGTTGGTTCTGATGCCCTTTAAACAGAATGACTATGTTTTTGTTGCCTGGCCAAATACTCTCAAACACAGCTTACTTCCATGATTATGAGTTTTCGTGTTAAGCAGAGAATGAAACATGCTCTGGGCTAGCAGACCCAAGGACAGTAGAATTGCCCTGATCCTGCTGTGCAGAAGTTGTTCCATTGTGAAAAGGTACTTATATGGGGATCTCAAATGTTCCGGGTCTACCATTTAGTTAGCTCAGCTGAACTGGGACCCCCAAAACAGAAGATGTGGAAGGAAACAGATGAGGCAGAATCAGAGCTATAACCTGGTAACAGCCAGATCTCAAAAGCGGCTTCCTATGTTATTCATGACTCCGGTCAGACTCCTGCTGTTGAAGGCAGCTGGGCCCTGTAATCGTGTTCATGAACTGATGAAATGTCCACTTTGAATCAACTCAGTTTGCTCTCCCCATTAATATTCCAAAGAGGTTGTTCCAGAGCTCACTCCTCTTAAAGCTAAAAACCTTTTAATTTCCAAAGGTATGCGTGCCCAGATTCAACCCCATTTCTTGTGCCAACTCAGACGGCTTTTTTGCCACACTAGAGACCTTCTACCAGTTACCAAGGGTTGAACACTAGTAGGAAAATTTGCTTCTCGAAATTAAATGAATGCAAGTTTATTTTTGTTTGCAAATAAACAAGATGTGCTTTGCCACAAGTTCTGTATGTCCTGTCAAATATCAAAAAGACAAAACCAAACTATATTCATGACCTCTTCAAACCAGTAGCTCCACAGTAAGGCTTTGCTCAGCACCCCTTTCTTTGGACTTAGTATGTAAAACAAGATTATTACGAACCAGCAGAAAAGAAGGAAATTGACTTCTGAGTTTTGGGTGGATCAGCATCTTCAGGACTTGGCCTCAGCCACGCGTTCGAGCTCCCATGTCATCAACACGAATGTTACAATGGCACTCTTCATGCTCATTGTATTGCCAGTAGCCTGAAACCATACACGGTAAACCTTACGCAGTAAGGGCTGAGATGAAGGCACCCACTGCCAATCTGTTCTCACCATACTTTACAGATCTCACAGACACCTAAAAGGGTTATCTCAAGTCCTCCTCACAGTAAATAAAATATTCTTTAAAAGGCTTTTGGGGATCCTCAGGGCATTCCAGTATTGCCAGAAAGACGCTTTACTCTACCTAGTAGAGAAATACATAACAATGTGCTTTAAAAATTAAAAATTTAGAAGAATCTGAATAATTGCTTGCTATCAATTTTCTAGGCTGGCATAATGTAATTCAAGAGTGCACCATCTCAACAAATTCATTTGGAAATGTCTGTCTAGCCTGTGGAAAAGCTATGTAAAACTGTGTAGAGACCACAATACGTAATCAAGTTTACACTTGCTTTAGGTTTGTCCTGAGGAATAGGCAGCAATTCTGACATGGTTATCTGTCAGTGTTACCCATTACAACTTGCAGTCTAGTAGCAGAGGAGTGTGTTCCCTGTTCAAAGGCAAAACCAAAAACTTAAATAAATACAAGTCAATTGCCTCAAAATATTGGCATTTGGTTCTCCTTAAAAATAAATAACTGCATTATCGGAATAAATAAAACCCGAAGTTATTATGTAGTTATTCAAACTACAGGACAGAACAAAAAATCCGTAATGACATCAGTGTTTTTCAATCTGCTTTTTAGGTGTGCACATGCTACAGCCTCAGACCACTCCCTTTTGATACGCTCATAGGAACAATCAAAGCTAAATTGATCAGGGTCTTGTACTCTGATTCGCTCCAATAACTGCATTTTGTTTTCTGATGTGCCCTAAACGGAGCTGTGTGCATAACCAGGGGTGAACATACCCCACAGGCAGAAAGACTACTGCTTATTCCAGTACCGCTCTGGTTCTTGGAAATAGAGCATGCCGGAAAAAGGAAAATGCTAAAACATGTTTGTTTAAAGTACACATTCCCTCGACGCATGCACCAACTAAAACGCCATCCATCTTAAACGTATTTGCAAAAGTAAAATCTCTGAAAATTGCAAAGCACTGTTTGAAAACATTAAGCCAACAGAATTTCTCAGAGAAGCAGCCATTAAGCAAACAAATACACAGTGAAAATAACATATTTTTCTCTATTTTTTTTCCAGAAAACCAATGGATTTTATTTGTTTTGCTGCTTTTTTAAAAAAAGTTAACCTCAAAGCAGACCCCAGCCAGGGAGAATTTCAAACTGCACGGCTTCTTATATCTGAAAGCTAGAGGCATATCAGGCCAACCTAACTGTAAGCATATTTACACTGTGACATGAACAATGCGCACAGTTTCTGCTATGACTGTAATATAAGTGACTTTTAACCTTTATCCAGGTTAATACAAAAGACTAAAGAAAGAATATTGTGCCTAAATGCAACGTAGAAAAGTGAAAATTGCATATTTGAGATAGATAGGAGCACAATTAGATATTCTCACGAGTTAGGCACTCCTGCAGATCCACTGCTGCTTCCACCACTGCTGTCAAGGTCTCTTGATTTAGACAGGTGATGAATCTATCACAGACTATACACACATTCTACTAGTTTCATGCATTTATATACATATTTTGAAGGAATCTTTAGGACTTCTGTGGCTGACTTCCCGAGCTAAGACAACTACAGTTTCTGTTTGAGCTACAGGATATACAGCAAGAAAATAAACATTTTAATAGGAAAAGTGACTGATACTGAATCCGTTACTTGGCTTATTAAAAACCGGACCATGCTGCTCATTTTCAGCTGTCTTGCTTTCGTTTCTAGCCTCTGAATCTAATGATGTATTTCTCTAATGGGTGCCTGCAGCATAAATCACCATGTATTTTCTCCCAATATTCTACGGCATGCTGGGGAGGACCAATCCTTGCCTTAGTCTTCTTTTTCTGATCAGCAAAAGATATCAAGGTATTTATAACAATCACTATAAAACGAGTATTGTTAATGACAAATATGCATATTACTTTTAAAATTCCTTTCCAATTCTTAACATTAAAAAATACTGACAACTAAAACGGACACAAACTATTTTGATTCTCCATCACACTTCCTCTTTGCTCCATTCCTATCTTTGACCTGGCTTCGTGGGTTTTTTTTGAGCAATGCCACAAGCAATGCCATGAAATAACTCAATATTGCTTTGTGTATGTACATAATCCAGCTACTAGAATGGCCAACAGTGTTGCACTAAATAGTTACAGTCAAGAATTGTGGTCAATATCCAGCTAATATATTTTAAAATTCATAATTAGGACTAGGGGTTTTAACCAAATGCACTTAAAAATACTTGGCAGATCTTGGCCTTAGCTATTAATGCTATTTTCAGTGAAACTAGGGAAATAGAACTAAAGAAAATCCTCCCATACTAATCCCGGATAATATGTTAATATATTAAATATATTTATTTTTATTTTATTTAATTTCTGCCTGGCAATACTTTTACCAGACAATGAGCAGGAGGAGATTTCCCAGAAGCCAGCTCAAGTCTGACTAGAGGTCAAAATTTCCCCACAGATATTCATGCACAATCTGGCTGCACAACATATGCCTCATTCAAAAACAAAACTTTGTAGAAGGTATTCTACCTCTTAATATGGTTTGACCTAAAAATTCAGAAACACCACTTGTAAATCAGTATGAGTATTATGAAGAGTTTAAAAATGGGTTATGAAAATCCTTATCGTTGTAAGGGGTTTGAATAAGCTATATATTTAAAGCAATATTCAACTCTTAACTTTGGTGTCTTGGATACCACTGTTTACATGACACAGATCAGTTCCAGGTAAAGAAAAGTCCAAATGAAAAGAAAGAAAAGAAAGAGGAAGCGAGAATGACTCTTCACTGACCAAACCACTTTCCATGCGATTACAGGAAGAGGGCAGTGATATTTCAAGAGCGCTGCCTTGAGGGGACCAGAAAGGCAAGACATCGTTTTCATCTTTTCCCACGGCTCTCCCAGGGCATAGTGCTCCTGGCTTCCAGGCAACATTGGCAGCATTCAATCACAAGCCTAGCAAGAACATCTCCTAGCTATACTCACGGCAGTATTATTGAGCCCTTCCTCTAAGTACTTCAGTTCTGATTATTGATCAAACAAAAGATTTCCACTCAAGCAGTCCTGCCAGAAAGCCAGGAGATTTCCTGCACAGGGTACAGTCCTTCCGTGTGGTCATCCCACATACTGAAGCTCCCTCTTCAGTTCTGTATCCTGACAGTTATGCACCCGAGGTGCCTTGAGGTACTTCTCTGTCATCTATCTGCTCTTCACTGGCTCTTCACCCCAACACTAGACAACAGCCTCACACTGATCCTCCTCAGCTTGCTACAGAGCATTCGTCAGCTGCAAGGTGCCACGAACACGTCTTGGAATAATGGTCCATCTTTACACATTTGCAGAAAACGCTTCAGAGAAATCATTAAATTCATTATTTTCCCCTGATCTACCCGAGCCCCAACTTTAGCCAAGTTGAACAACAAAAGGCCCCCAAAGAATTACTAATCAAGTATTAAATTTAGACTTTTAGTTCAAGAATGGAAATCCTGAACTCCCACTTACATACTAAGCCTGGCTGCTCAGCCAAGTAAGACTCTAATCTTTACATCTATAACCTCTATCTTTTTTATATTTTGCCATTAGCTTGTGGACACTACAGAAAATACCGTAAGTGCTCCAGCACACTACAGATTGTTGTACCAGTGGGAACAATGGTCATACTTATACAGTGAAGACCATCTCTTACAAGGGACGCTTTTTAAACCGGAGACTACATCCACTGCCAGCAATGCGAGAAACTGATGAAATGAAATAAATTAACAATTAAATTTGTATAAAATTTGCTTTTATTGAATACACTATGAAAAATAGGCTTAAGCATCCTCTTTGACTAATCTGAGACATGTTACTTTATTTTACTGGACATTTGGAATTGCACACAGAAAAAAGATTTTAAAAGGAGTTGATACTTCTTCCTGAGCTAACATACAGTTGTTAATGTCTAATTTTGAACTCCACCTTTGTGCTTTAGCAGATATGAAGACCGAGCTTGACAAACTGGAGTATTTATCCAGACAAAAATAGCCACTCAGCTGTGCTTTAGTGCCATTTTCTGTCACACCAGCATGACAGCACTAAGTGTTTAGTTCAAATAAGTGGTTCCATGTCCTCTGACAATACAACATGGTTCCAGCATTCTGTTCACTACAATTTCAGCTCCATCAGGGGTGGCACAAGACAGCTCAGTATTCCCAGAGATTTTCAAACTGTGGTGCATGTGTTCTATTATGCACTCAACCCGTCTGGTCCATTTGGACTGGATTCACCAGGGAATACAATTAGCTGGCTATTTTATTTACACAACCCAGCCTGCCAATTTGTCTGGAGCTTCAGTTATTTTTATGTTTCTAGCAGTTTTAAATATTTCTGATGTGGTGACTATCTGTAGCACAGATTTTTCTTCCACTGAGCATTAGTGTGTAAGGCAACCAACTGTTGGGGACTCATCTTGGGACAGTCAGGATCTTCAAATCAGAAGTAGTAGTTATTTCTCAACAAATCCAAGTACATTGTTCTTTTAAATGAACCACTAGATAAGACTTCTTCCTAACATGCTGCAAAACAAATCATGGAGAATATGAAGGAACAGCAACAGAAGAGCAAACACACAGCAACAAATTCTGCTCCCTTCTGCACGACTAATCGGTGGTCTCAAAGCAGGGTCTATTGTTGCACTGGAGACCAGATTACCTTTCCCAAAGGGCACAGACCTTATGTAATTTCAGGAAGCCTCACCATTGCCAGTGTATTTTGGGTATACTTTCCAAAGTTCAGATAGCACATAAAACACAAATATTTCATGTCAAAAAAATAGACCAGACATAATCAGATAAATATAGAAAGTCATTCTCATTGAAATGCAAACATTTGAAATGGTAAACCTATGAAAATATTCCGTGCTTATTCAAACTAGGAGGTACGTAAATTACTGATTTTATGATACCAAATATTATTTTCTGCCAATGTCTTCACTACTCTTCTCTTCCTCTGCTTCTCTCCTCCTGTGCTACAGGAAAATCTCTCTGCCTCCTACATTTTTATCTTGAGGCAATGCAAAATGTTTCACACAATTAAAAGGAAACTTAGTAAGAACAAAAATTGTGCCACCTTTCATCAGACGTTGTTTTTTTCCCGTGCTGCTATGCAACACAAATAGACTGTCTTACTTAAAATTTTCCTAATTTCACTAATTAACTTTTTTCCAAAAACATGCTACCTCTGGACATAAAATATGTCCTAAGCTACTGTCTTGCCAAAAGCTTTTTCCACAAGCTTTGCTAATCAGCTTCACGTAACTTATTTATTTTTGTAATGATTTATAATGATTAATTGATAGGAAGTTCAGATACTTTGGCCATTTAACCATAAAGAATTCAAATAACTGAAAATTAAAATTATATTATGCATTGCAAACACAAAATGAGTGATGAGATTACATAACATCTCTCATAACTCTGAAGGTTTCCATCACTTCAAGTCTTTCAGTGAGTAATAATGAGTCAAACTGAAACTATCACCAAATTAGAGTTAAACTACAAAAAATTATCAGTGCATTTATGCTGTCAGCCAGCCACTGCCTAAACTCACTGAAGTGCATGAAATGTTCACTCTCTTAACCAATACAGCATGTGTTTATTTACATTAAGAGGCTTGAGAGCAAAATCCAGAACCTTAATCTCATGATTTATCTCAAGCGTCCTTTACTCCTCAGGCCAGTCTGCTACCTCCTGGAATCTCTTGCCAAAGCACTGCAGGTTACTAGCCCTCTTCTCAGGGAAGCAGAAAGTCCTAAAATCACTTCTCCCCATTCTATAACTTCACATGCACATTTGTCTTGTGGACTGACACAGCAGTTAGAACAAATAGTCCTGCTGTTTTTGATGCATGCTGGGTTTAGAGCACCTGTGAAGCTACAGGAGGAGGGGGGCGCACGTCGTCAGGACAAACGGAATGGTTGCCTGTCATTTTGGCAGAACACGCTGAGGTGCTGAACTGTGAAGGGGAGGTCTTTAAAGCACTGACAACATGCCATAGTTAAGCAACACATCACCTAATATTAGTTTCTGCAACTTTGTCAATATGCTGGCCTTGGCATGTTCTAGAGTTTTGACTAACTTCTGGTACATTTTACAAACTATATGCGGGATGCTAGATTTGGGGTTTCAGAGGGTTTTTTTGCAAAACAAGCTAA
The DNA here is from genome assembly GCA_009769605.1 of Bucorvus abyssinicus. Lineage (NCBI taxonomy): Eukaryota > Metazoa > Chordata > Aves > Bucerotiformes > Bucorvidae > Bucorvus > Bucorvus abyssinicus. The sequence goes on from CM020028.1 coordinate 42,865,999, forward strand.
ACATGTCATTGCTTTCACAAAATAAGACACTTCAGTGGTAAAGAGGAACACTTCTGGGAGACATTAAATAGCCTGTGAAAACAATTGAATACCAACGCTTGTATCAGGACAGCAGTCGTCTTTGTTCTCCCCTCCAGCTGAGTAGAATGCCTAGTACAGTGCCTTGCTGGAGTGGGATGGGTGGAAAACTCTGTGCTCCTAAACCAAAACCCAGAGCTGTTAGGCCACTGTAATTACTGCTGGGCTATAGGTTCCACATGATTTCTTCAAAGTGACTTTTAGTTATCTCAAGAGCTGTGTGATACCCTGGTGAACTTGTAAGTCATTTATTGCTCTTTTTCATTCCGTGCTGAACATGCCCCTTTATTCTTCTCTCTCTTGTCCTCTAGACTCACAATTTTAAGAGGACTACAGAACCCACCTTCACAGGGTCATTTTTATTTCTGGTTAAAGAAGGACAATGCCTTGGCAAATACGAAACAGGTGCATAGGAAAGCTGACATTTAAAAAATGACCACCTATTGTTAAAAGATAATATAGCATAAAAGCAAACTATGTTGAAGAACTGCCCGCAATGTTCCCATTCAGATTTTCAGAAAACTCTGAAATAATCCTATCTGCCGTTAAGCCACTTGCCTCAGGACAGCTGCACAGATAAGCACAGTGAGTATTAAGGGACACTTTTCAAAGCCTATGACTGTGAAGAGTAGACCACTGGGTACTGTAGGTTACAGGCATGAGGCAAATACACTTTGTTGAAGAATGAAAGCATCTAAAGAAGTCAGCTGCTAAAGGCAGGCAGAGTTTACCCTGCTGTCATACTTTCTAAAGCAATGGTATCATCAGAGCTCCTTCCCAAGCAGGCCAGAAAGCTGCCTTAATACGACAAGAGAATCAATTCAACCACATAAAGATGGCTTACAGACTACCTGATTGGTAACTCTATCACATTTCTACTGGAAAAAGTGAACTCTGGTAAACCAAGGTAAACCGATAGGGCATAAGTGGAGAAAGTTTGCTCCTATAATCCAAAACCAGCCAATTAAAAGCCAAGCTCAGTAAGTCAGTAAAAATGAGTCCACATCTTTCTTCATTGAAAGTAATCGTTGAAGTAGCTTATCTTCTGTCTGAACCTCAGACTAGGAATTCAATACACTGCACCTCGTATGCAGATGTCAGACAAAAACCTTGTCAGCTGAATGACCAGTTCCTAGATTGCTTACAAGGATTTATTTTCTAATTTATACACACAAGTATAAGGTTTAATTTTCCCCCTTTGTAACACACTGATTTATGCTTAGAAGAAATAGTAGACACCTGTCCCACCAAATGCATGTGCACATGTGGAAATGTTTGGGGTTGCTGAAGGTATTTTTAGTTTTGCTTATGTTTTCAAGGACAGAAGGTTAATTTAAAGAACTTATTGGAAAGGCAATTATCTGGTCACATTTATCTGGTTTTTGCTGCAGTCTCCAGATAGTGGAGGTGAAGAGGGGGGAAAAAAAAGAGTGTCATTAATAAACATACCTGCTTTGTTTTGTGGTTTGTATTCCTAAGTTTCATGGGAAGTTTTGAGCGATCTGAATCTTCTGAGAACCTCTCTGTAAAGAAAATGCTATGGGTCTGCACTTCTCCCTGTCAAGTAGCACTGGATATTTTGCAACATGCAGAAGATATTTTTTCCAAAATGCCATTCAGTTTTATAACCTTTATCAATAAATTTTCCTGTCAATATTAAATTACCAACAACGTAAATATGAGAAATATAAGACCTTTCCTTTCAAATGGGGGTCAGAATTAAATTTAACATTTATAATAGGATGTGGACAGAAATCCATACGCTTCTACCTAAAAGTTTGGCAACATTCTTTAAAGTTTTCTGTATTTCAGATGGATTATAAAAATCTTAAATAAAAACCCATTTAACTCCTACGCAACTTTATAGTTTTACATATTTCCCCATGGACGTTTTTTTCATCATTCATCATCATTTTTGCAAGAAAATAACTTACCCTTTCTTAATATCTATTTTTTCACTAAGATGAGTCACACTAACATTCCAGGAATCTTACAAAAGAGTAAAAGAAAAAAACAATTCCTTTGTTTTTTGCTGGAAATGCCAAAAGAAAAAACAAACACACACCACACACACCCCCACCCCCAGTTATACAAATGAACTTTCTAAATATATTTGAACAACATCGAGATTTGTTAGTTGAAAACAGAAGAGCATTTCTGATTCTCTGGCAATTTTAATGGAAAAATGACCTAGGAGTGCCCCCATACAACCCCAATACTGGATTATTCATCATCAACACCAACTCAAGAGACCTAAAACTTGACATTGACACATACAGTATCTGGTAGTCCAGAAATCAATAAGAGCAGTGACCTGCTTTCAAATGAAAAGCAGGAAGAACCTCTCCCAAAGGTCCAAATCTCTACATGGCCTTCTGACTAACCACCAAAACACACGAAAAATGCAGAAGATCCATACCTGACCTCAGAATGGACAGGCATCATTCATGTTTATATACACCACAAGTTGGGGTTTTTTTACTGCAGAAGTCAGAACTAGTCTGAAGTAAATGACAAAGGAGAGAGAAACTGAATGAAAAGGTCCTAAGAAGAGTGGCGGTAAAACCACCTTGCCAGTACAGCACCACACTTAGAGAATTACAGCAGTTGTGACTGACAGTGTGTGAAAAGCTAGGAGCGTATTTCTGATGTACAGACACAGCAGAAGCTGCAGTGAGATCACGAAGCTCTTTCTCTTTTCTGAAACAGCATATGAATTTAAGCCTGTGGAAATGGAACTCATGCGTCAATGGCTGCTTCTGAGGAGGGTCTTGCAGATGCTCCCTAGAAAAATTGTTGTTTTACAGTAGCCCAGTTTCTAACTCCAGTGAGTTAGTGCTTATTACTCTTCCTTCTCCACAGACTCCAGCTCCTCCCAGAGTTAGACTGAAGGCACCTCTTTTAAAAAAGAACTATTCTGACAACATGTACATTCTTTCTCAGGGTTTATTGCCAATTTCAGGGGTTTAATTGCTGTTGTGAACTGTGAGGAATATACTATACCCAAACTGTGCCTGGAATGAAAAACCACCTTTTTTTCCCCTCTGTTCTCTCTCTGTTTCAGCAGCAGATGTTCTCCCTTGTTAATGCAAGTATCTGTTGTGGAGGATTTTTCCTTCACAATAAACCCAAAAGTATCTCTTGGTTTCCAGCATGATTGTTACAAATCAGCTCTGATTCTGACTTCATATTTGATATTAGCATCGCTCTTTAACATGAATTTGATGGTTTCTCAGCAGTAGCATCACATTTCTTTAACGCTTATTGACAGGTAGGTCAGTAGCCAGTGACTTTTTTTTTTATAATGACTGTATTCTTTTGTTCTCTTTGCAGTACCCACAAGGACTTGAATGACAGAAAGTTCATTTTTCTCCGAATGAACATCTGATTAGAGTAGCCCATGCTTTACCCCCCTTTGGGAGACATGCTGTCAGCCAGCAAAGCCATGGTGGTCGTGGTAACTGTCACTGCATATCCAACAGCTGCTCCGTTACACATTCCCTAACCTGGCAAGAACCAGGCTGCTGAGATGGTGCCGCTTTCCCCCACCCTGCCTCAGTGCTGCCACAGCCCCGTGTCTCCAGCGGGCAGGCTGGCCAGCAGCTCTTGCTGCAGCTGCTTCTCATCCTCCCAGTGCTGGTTCACCACCAGCAGGAGGTCTCCCTAAGGTGCCATCTACGGCCTCCACCCTGGAGACCAAGTGTCACCCTTGTCAAGGAACCAGAGCTCCTCAGCTGTAAGCCTGCAGGGGCCTAACCTGGTTGGTACTCAGGACTTGCAGACAGCAGTACACTGCGGGGTTTTTGCTATACCAGTGGAATGAAATTACAAGGAAAAAATTATGCTGCAGTGGATATTTTGAATTCCTTAGGTTCAAAGCAGAACATGGCTTGATGAATAGCAAGTCAATAAAACAGCCAGCATATGTTCCCCTGATATTAAAAAAAAAAAAATGTTTGAGCAGAGCATTAGCTCAGGCAGAACTTAGGCTACATAAGACGTCAGCAACAGCGTATAGCACAGTCAAGTGAAAAAGAGTTATTCTGACATTTCAAATGCAATGTTTTTTTAGAACACAGGAATTAAAATCTTGCTGTTACTTATAATCAGCTGTTCCTTATCAGACAATGATGAAATTCAAACTTCAGCTTCCCCTTTCTATGGTTTATCCTAGCATGGGAATTGATTTATCACACTCTGCAATCAACTTTTTGGTACTTAACTGAATACAAATTATGACACTGAGGAGATTTACATGTTTGTGTTGTAGACATGTGCAAGAAAAAAAACTTGATTTATCCTCTGCAGTGGATTTAGTTACATTTCCAAATTCCCATTCAATGTAAAACACAGAAAAATTGGGAGGATAGGCATTTTAATTGTCTCTATGTTTTTCTACTTCTCTATCCTAATTTATGTAATTGTTAAACTTTAAAAGAATAATTTTCTTTTAGTTTCAAGCCTCTCACTTACAGAAATATCAAATTTGCTCTCCCATAATTTTGCTGTAGAAGTTCGGGGAAATCTCAGAGATGTTATGAATCTTACTGAAAATTTAGAGCACTGACTGTTCTTTTCTCTAAAATGAGGATTAGTCACTGAAATTAAATAAAAGGTGTTATAAAAAGCGGGGCAAAAAAACTCCAAGAAACAATGAATTTGAAATAGCCTGACCAAAAATCTCTGCTTTTCTGAGTTAACATTTAGTCCCAGCTATGTAAAAATGTGACAGAAAGTCAAACGTTAGTTACTCTTTCTTTTACACATCACTGTTCAATCATGTCTTCTTTGGCACTACGCTCCTTCCTAATGCTATAGGTTAGGTAGGAAAGATAATTAACTACCTATACTTATAATACATAAACTACATTCCACATATATTACATACGTATGATGATAACAGATATGCAGTACATGTGCTCATACCAAATATGACTTTTGTAATGTCTTCCTGCTTTCTCTGCCCTTATTCAATTATTCCCGTTACATCATTTCAATTGTTTATACTATGAAATTTTTGGAACACATACACTGATAATGCCCAAAGAAACAGACCCCAATCCTAGGGACAGAAATCACATTTGTTTGCAGCTACAGTAAGAACTTCTCAGCTCAAAAATATGTGACATGATAATTTCACTGCCTTCAACAGGAAGATTCCTGTACTTACAAACAGGCAAGTGCTTAACCGGACAACATAGATAGGATACTAGGAACTAAGACATTGATTTCCAAAGCAACAGATGAACACAAAAAAACCCCATGTAAGACGTTCTTCCCCTTACTGAACTTCAGGTTATGGAGTTTTATGATGTCCAATACTACCTCTTGGTAACATCCATATCAAACTAAGTAAAAATCACAGAATCAGTGCTGCTCAGTTGAGGCTCCTTAGCAGAGTAGTGTTAAATTTGAAGTCAGACTGAATTTTCCAGACTGGTGGTTATGAAGAAGCTAAGTGTTCAGCGTTATTTTTGTTACATCACTTTTACACACCTAAAAGCTAAAGGGAGGTGAAAAGGTTTTATAAAAAAACCCCATGCTCTGATCATATCTGTCATGGTAGGAAAAGCATCTTCCTCTATTCACTTCCTGTTTATCAGTCTTTAAGCGTCAAGTTTGAATTTGAAACAAATGAAAGTGTAATGAATATATTTAATTATTGTAAGTTTTAAGGAACATAAATCCCAATATCTCAGATTGGGATTTTTATGTTTTATGGAGGAGACAAACAACCACAGATTTCTCAACAATGTAAGCTAAGGAGGTATATAACATCACACACAATTATGTAACACAGTACTACTGCAAATTTGGGTACAGATAGGTATGAGGACTTACTATAAGCTAAATATTGAGAGTTTGATGCATGCAAAAAGCAGCCATCTGCTACCAGAAAGATTCTTTTGACGGTATCAGGATCACATTCAACTACGACATTTTTTCCTCATCCATTTCTGCACTCTTCTCAGAGTACAGACATTAGTAAATAGCCTTTGTCTTCTGCCTCAATGACCCAGATCTTACCATTTCCAAAGACAGCAAAGCAAATGCAAAAGTATGGACTGTACTTAGGCCTAATTTCCTGAACTATGAGTAGTGTCATGATCCCATGTCATCTCAATGGACCATAAATCGAGGAGCTTGATCTTCAGACCTCTACTCTACCACAAGCATTTCTCCACAACGTCAGGCAAACTGCTTAAGCTCTTTGTGCTGTTGTTTCCCTGTCTTGAGGTTTAGAGATGAAAGAAGCAAGTACTGCAGTTGAACTTCAAGGCAGAATGGTGATCCTACATTACAGGGTGGCATGTCCCATAAAAAGCAAACATTTCCAGAACTAAAGAAATAGACAATGATTCTTAAGACAATCAACAAGCAGTTAAGAGGATTTGGGTCTCTAAGCAGGGATTTACTACACAAAAAGAGTAAGTACAAACAAGACTAGTGCTCAAACAGGACTGACTACGTAGTGTATTTCAGTTATTAAAGGCTTACTCTGCTTCTTTTTCTGCACTTTTAGTAACTCCTGACACCAATGACAGAGCTGTAACACCTGTCTATGTTAAGGAATGTATTGGAAAGTACCTTAGAACTTCAGAGCTTGACTCCATAGAGACATTCTCTACTGTGTCACAAAAAACCCAAACAAATTAAAACCAGGGAGTGATTAAGAGAGGTCCAGGCTAGTACTAATGGAAAGGCAGCATGAGGGCTCTAGTGCCAGACCTAGAAGACTCACCGCACAGTGGTTACTGTGTCCTAGAAGCCACAACGAATATTGAACCATTTCCTTTTAAATATTATCACAAACTAGCCCATCTCTTCAAGACATGTAAAAAAAGGGGGAAGTAAGAGAATGGCTAAGTAGCTCTTGCAAGAAAATGATGAACAGAAAGGAAACTTGTGACTGCATGCAGAGGTGTAAGGAGGGAAAACAAAAATCTTTGTTTTACAGCTTTGGTAATGGCTGAAGTTTCCAATTAAAACCTTCAATGCAAGTGGCAGTCACCCTGTAATTGTTGTGAACATCTTCAGACAAGAAAACATTCTGACGATAGCCTGAAAAGTAATTGTTCTTGTAAGGAGGGAAAAATCGAATGATGAAAGTTTACAGAGTGCTCTGGTTTGATGGTGGACCTTATCTTCTTTTTACGTGACTGAACTACTGTTATTTGAAAATCTTGATGCCGGTCAAGTCATCTACATCTGATATATAGTTTATAACTTTTGGGTACATCTGGATGCATTGAGATAAAAGACGAATTCTTGAGGAAAAAAAAGCCAGTGAAAGATTGTGCTGCTCTGTGAGGACTTCGGAAAAGGAAGGGAACAGAAGTGTTTTTCACTCTGCCAATCAGATCTAGCAGTGACTGGCAAATGTAATTACAATTCGATGCAATTTTTCTACTTGAGCAGATGGCCAGCTCCCTAGATACTACTACAGAGACGTCTTGCTAGAAGGACACCAAACAAATTATGGTCATCACCCTGATCAGATGCTTCCAACTCTCCTGAAACACGCGTGGAAAGACCAGGCCCACAAAAGGAAAGGTTTCATTCTTGCTGAAGAGGTGAGAGGCAGGCCACAGAACTTGACATAGGCACTGCCACCTCAGAGCATGCCGCCCAGTGACACGCCAGCTGCAGTTCTTCAAGAGCAATAGAGAGGCCAAGGCAACGCAGAAGACAGTGCAGAAGCCTCGAGTCAGTTATCTGAGACTAGACAAGCTGCAGGTTCTGCACTCTGCTAGTATTCTCTCGTTAGAACAAGCAGAATTATAGATTAATGAGACAGGACACAAATGGTTCAACATGCCTACTGCTTCCACTTCCTACAACAGCAGATTCTGCTGTAAAGACCTCCGATCCTTAAACCTTTAGAAAACAGACATACGGATGGGTTTAATTTTATACGGGGGAATAAATACAAAATGTCACAATTTGCACAACAAAGAGATGCTACAAGCTCCTCATTAATCTCTTTCCCTCTTCTGGAAGACATGTCTCCAGTCAGAGAAAATCTCAGATGGCGATTGCAGAGAAGGCCCTGAACAACTTTACAGTAGCTTCAGTAAAAGTACGCTCTCTTAAGAAGAGAGGGAACCGTTTATTTGATTCTAAACACCAGTTCTCATTTAAAGCTCCCCTACATCTCTCACCTATGAGTGAATGTATTTCACATGGGTAAGCTTAGCAAAGAATCATAGCCTCTTACTGAAAGTTTTATTTCATGAAACAAGACCAAAAATGTCAACAGGGAACATGCTGAAGAGGTGCCATTTGAAAGTATTCCTTTGAACTCATTTGACCAAGGCTATTGTTTGGAGTTTTTAAAAGAAAAATAAAAAAAAAAAAAAATCACACCTCTGTGCAGACAGATAGGCTCTCTTTATCTGGTAAGAACAAGGTGCAGAGACTTGTGAGATAAATAATTAATATCTACTGCTATCTATAGTTTCATTGTTAACACTGTCTTGGTTGAAGTGTGAAAATACGTTCACACTTTTGAAAATGGGCAATTAACTAATCAAATGACAATATGAATCTTGAAACCACAGAAATGACTGCAATCCAACACTACTTATAAATTAAAAATGAAAATATAGTCATAAGAGAAACACTATCTCAAGCATCCTTCAAGACTATAAGGGAAGTTACCAGATCTTCCCCACTGTAATAATCAGTGCAGAAAGTGTGACCATCATCACCAGTCTATTTTCACTAGAGCACCCAGTATTTTACCTTCAGGGAATTAACTGCAGGGAATATTTTCCCTCTGTAGACAAGTTCCAAGAGACTGGTACAGACAGATGACATAAGCAGCACTGAATAACCAGGGTCAGATACTAGTAAGCAGTAGCCACAAGCCCATTAAGGCCCTGTTAAGTAACAGTTGTGTGTATTAGACATCACTTACATCAATGCTGCAGGAGATGTCCAAATAAGGCAAGTTTTCTGAAGAAGTATGTCAGTTAAATGAAGCATATGGTACTAACTTGTACTGAAGTGCTGTTGCCGCAAAAGCCCCACACATTTCAGCATAACTTCATTAGGCTGCAGAACTTGTGCAAGATTCTTATTAAAAAAGATTTGACTAAATACAAATGACATACTCCAGATATCATTTCAAAACTCTCTCCCGGGATACGATCAAGTCAGACCTCATGTTTAAGGAAGATCCACTTCTAAATTTTTTTTTCTCTCATGAAACCATCCCTTAATACCTTGGATGCTCCTACAGGATGGAGTTCATGTAACAGGCAATTCCACATTAATGAAGGAAGTAAATCTATCTTTTCTCTCTCTATAGGTTGATGACCTTATTAACATCCAGACTTCATATGAAAGAATGCCGAACACGTATTTACAAAGCCTTTAGCTTTTTTATCTATGCTACTAAAATCCTTGATACAGCTTTTCACACTTCGCATCTCTAACATGGTAACCTCCTCTTCGCTGGTCATGAAAATCCAACTGCTATAAGAAAATAATTTTCCTGTGTCACTGAGTCAGTCACTGTACCACCTCTTGGGATCACTGCACTGACTCCAGAGTCAGACACAAGCAGTCTGTCAGCCAGGAAAATAAGGCTTGCAGAAAAATCCCTTTTTCTGCTTTCAGACCTGTTACTGGAAGAAGCAGCAGGAGAGGACAACTTCCTCAAGTAACAAAGTTGTAGCGGTTTTCTTTTTGTATTTATTGTGTTCATCAAAGAATAGAAATACTACTTCAAAGCAAAGTTCTGGTTAGCCTGGTATCCTGTCCCTGCAAACAATCAAATTATCACAACGATACTGAGAGCTGACATGTAAGTTCAAAAATCTTCATCTTAAATAAAAAATCTTCACAGTTCTGATTCTGATATAAAAGGACTGGCAGCCAAGAGTTTAAAAGCAGTAAAATATACTAACTTCAATTCTTTTTTTTTAATTCATCTTACTGTTGTAAGTGTACATTTTCCTTTCTGCTTCTCATGCTGAAAGCTCCTTTTTGTATCATATGATTTTTTATTTTTTCTCACTGCATATATATATATATATATATAAAAAAAAATAACTCTTTCAATATTGGCTGGTATCTTTTTTTTTTTTTAAACACTTCTACATTCATTGCAGAAGTGGCATAGTCCAAAACCCCTTAATAAACCAAATACCAATAAACTGATATGTTGCATTTTCAACAGCCCTGCTCAATTCAAATTATCACATCAGCATATAAACACTAACTGAAGCAGTATAGTTTAAAGTTACTGAAAACAATCGTAACATCCACATTTCACTCTAAGGAATGAGATCCGACTTGTGGATTTAAAAAAAAAACAAACCCATAAAGACACTTAATGCGCTATAACAGAAATGCTCTAGATCAGGAAGGCCGAAAGCATTCGTGTGGAAGATTTTGCCTACATCATGCTCTACTAATTTCTGTGAACGTATCAGCATGAAGAACTTGGCTCTTGGTGTGGCCTCAAGTTGAAACAATCCCTTTTCAAATAAAGGCACTGAATTTTCATATAAGGAAAATAACATAAATCTATGAAAAAAATGTGGACTTGAAACTCATACCTCTAATTTAATGAAAACTCATTTTAAGAATAATTAACATGGCAATAGCAATCAAAATTCCTTCTACTGATTTTTCTCTAGACTGCTTATTGTTATCTTCCAGAGGCATAGAAAGTCTCTCTGGTGTTAGGGGAAGGCTCCTAGACTTCCCATTTCCTTGAGAGTGCAATGTTTAAAGCTCACCTTTCCGCCGAACAGGAAGTAACACTGCAGGGTAACAGAAGAAATGCCGTATTCACAACAACTTCTGCAGCCTCGTCTAAGAGGCTACTCTATAAAATGACTAAGTTTCCATACCACCTGTCAGTCTAAAACGTTGAAAATAGGAATAGAGGGTAGGCTCTGTGAAAATTCCGATTGTACTTGTTAAAATAACTCCTGAGTTTCAGCTATGTCTCCTTGTTTTTCTTTTCTCTTGATTTCTGGGGAATATTGTTCTCAGGTTTTTAAATGTATGGTAATTTCCCACAAGTTTTTTGTTCCATGTTTTGTTTCTGGAAGTAGCCTTGCCTCATGCCACTAATAACTAAAGAAATACTGGTCCGTCAAATATACTACAGACCCATGAATAAAAGATAGCACCAGAATTATCCCTTTGCCATTAAAGTATACTTCACATACGCCTCAGTGTCTACTCACACAGGCAGACCAAATGGACACACAGGTAATTTAGCCATTTTTAACAGTGACACTATTTGAAAAAGCATTTTCCAGACTTCTACAGGCCTTCTAACTTGTAGAAGTTTTTAACGAACAACTGCACTGTTCTTCAAGTTTTGCCTTAAAATCTGAATCTTTCTAATCACCAAGAAGCTAGTAGCCCATATACATTCCTCCATAGATTAAAAGCATGTTTGACCTTCTCACTGCTAGTGTTTATTAGGCAACGTTTCACAGGGCAAGGTCCTTCTCTTACGTTTACAATGCTTGAGAAGAAAATACAGGATGTTGTAAACAAATGGAGATACTTGAAATCCTTGACACCGGACTGCACAGAGGTGAAAAAACATAAGCTGTAACTTCGGCATTGAACAACCCAACTGCCACATTTGGCTAGGCTGGCCACAAGTTTCCATAGCACCATTTTGCCCGAGTTTCTGGCGGGACACTGCATTTCCTGACTCCTCCAACACCTTCACACCCGTCATAGGAACGTGCTCCCAGAGAGAGAGACAGGAGGGGCGGTCTCTTGCCCACACACTGGGAAGCCCTTTTTAACGGGCACAAGTCAACTCATTGACAAAGACAGCCACCATTATAATTCTCACCGTGCACTTCAAGCCCTTGCTGTGGAAGCCTCGCACACCCCAAGGGCTCCCTCGGCCAGAGGCTGCCGCGCCCCGGCCTACAGTCCCGTCAGGGGCTGCACCCCTGACGTCCGCCTGCGGCTCCCTGGGAAGCTGGTGCTCCCCGCACGCACACCTGCGGAGACCCCTCAGTGACACCCAGAGGCCGAGCCCACCCGCGCGTCCTCTATCCCACTCACGACACCTTGCCCCCGCGGCGGCGAGGGTCGGTGTGCGCGGGCACGAAGCAGGGAGGGCTCCGGCCCACCGCCAGCAGCCGGCCCACCGCCAGCAGCCGGCCCACCGCCAGCAGCCCGCCCACCGCAGACCGCATGCACGCTACCTCCCGCGGCACGGCTGGCGCATGCGCTTTGCCCCCTCCCCTGCGACCAGCCCGCTTTCAACGCCCGTTGGCCCGCCCCGCCCTCAGCTCGGAGCGGTGCCGGGGGGTGGGGCTTGCCTGTGCCGCGCCTGCGCGGCAGTGGCAGGGCAGGGCGGGGGCCGGCTACGCAGCGTACGCAGCTGCTGCCGTAGCGTGGAGTCGAAGATGGAGCCTCCCCCTGGCGCCGCAGGTAGGGTCGGCTGCCGCACGCGCTGTCGGGTGGGCGGCGCGCGGCGGTTCGCACGTGCAGCGAGCGGGAGGGGGCGGTGGCGACGGAGCGCCCCCCCCCCCCCCCCCCCCCACGTCGCCAGGGCTTCCTGTGGGAAAGCCCCATCGCTCTTCGCTGCCCCTTCACACACGCCGGCGACGAGAGCGGGCTGGGCTGCACCCCCGGCGGGTGCTGGGAAGGGCCACCCGGCGAGACTCGGCCGGCCCTCCGCCAGCCTCGGTGGGCTTGGGGCTGCCCCGCCGCCGGCAGCGGGCTCCCGCCGCCCTCCTGGCAGCGCTCTCCCCGCCGCGTCCTCCCGCCCTCTGTGCAGCCGCGGCCGGGACTTCCAACAGCAAGCCGCGGGGCGCTGCCCCCCGGGGCACAGCGCCCGGCCTCGCCTCAGCCGCGGCGCAGGCTGCTCCGGGGCGTCGAGGTGCCGGCGGGGCCTGGCCGCCAGCCGGCCTGCGGTAGCCTCTCTGTCTGTGTCACAAATGTAAAGGCAGACTGTCAAGGTTAGTGGTTCTCGGCTTCGTGTTACCGAGGTCTTGTCCGAACAGTGACAGCCACGCGTCCCCAGAAGCGAATGTGAGCCCGTGTCCTTGCGCTCCCGTGATACTCACCCGCCCCGTTCCCGAGGCAGGTGCCTTCGGCTGGGTTACAGGCCGCTCCCCGGCAGGATGAACCCAGCGAGGCACTGGTACGCTTCAGCTAACGCGAGGTGTTGAGACACCCGTAGCTGGTGGTGAACTGCAGGGGTCGAGACTGTGCACCTCACTCCGTGCGGCCTGCAGCTGCTTCTTCCAAAGCCAAAGGGTGCTGGCCAAGGCCAAGCTCTCAATTTCTGATGGAAACCTGACCTGGGCCTGGCTCCCCAGGCATTCGTACAGTAATTGCGTTCTAGTTTTGTTGATTGTATCATCTAAGCATTAATATGTTAGTAAATTAAGAAAATGTTATAAAACTTAGCACTGCATTTCAAGCGGTGGTTGTTCATCTACAGCGTAGTTTTGTTTCCCAGGAGTCCTTTGAAAAAAATCTAGGTATTACACTAGCTTAATTCAGGCTGTTGTGTGTTCAGTGTACAGCAAAAAGGATGGCTCCAAATGCTGGAGTTCACCAGTGTTCTGCTCCCCTGTTTATGTCTATAATGACATTACATGTCCCTCCTAATCCATGTTGTAGTTGTATGTTAGCTGTGGTAGGACTGCTGAGGATGTGCTTTGGGTACGTGCTGCGTGACACCAATGTGGACATTCATCTGCTGGGCAGTGGCATTGCCTGCTGACACCTCTTGAAATCTGCTACCTTGTTATTCAGTATTTTTTGCTTACATACCTCCCCCCTGCCCCCCTATCAGTCCCTGGCTGTTACGGCCATATTGAAAACCTCAGAACATCAACTAAAAGCAGAAATGTCTGAGTGAGGTTATAGAGAAACTGGAACAGTATCTGCAAGAGGTGTGAGCTGTAAGGTGTTAACTCATACCCTGATGCGGTAGTTTTTAATGTCATCGTTAACTCGCATACGAGAAAAAAGGAAGAAGAATCACAGTTTAGTAAATTGTTGCTATGACTGATGCTTCAGTTTATAGTCATCAAAGTCACAAATATTCTCATGGCTTTGCCAGGCAGTAGGGAGTGCATTATCAAGGAGTCTTCCAAAGCTCAGGATGTGGAACCTGTGAATTATGTGATTTGTGAGAGAGGAGTTGTTTGACAGCCGCAGTTTGGGAAGCAACTGTGGCTGTGTCATTAGGTGATTGGCAGATAAATCCATTGACAAAATTCTATGTTGGACAAATTTGTTTTGTCCTTCAGAATGAATGTGCTGCAGCCCAGCATTGCAGTTGGTTTTTGTGTGCGGCACTTCCAAAACTCTGTAGGGTGATGTTTTCAGTAGCAGAGGTCATGGATTATTAGAAGGCTCTTTTTCTTTTTAATGTGCCCTTGGTTATAACTGTCATTTTCAGATGGTGATGTCTGTATCCCTAGTCAAACTTTCACAAATGGGTAAAGAGAAAAGTGGGATTATTGATCTACTGTCAATAGATACACAATACAGGGTTTGGTACCTATCCTGGACCATTTTGGAGCCTTAAAAACAGAGGGGTTGAAGACTGATCTAATGATTTTCTTAAGCTGCTTAAAATGTCTATTTCTTACTGTCATGTGGAAATCTAAGTTGTTAAATACAGCAACAGTATGTCAGTGGAAGGAGAGAATTGGTCTTGCAGAATGTTTGTGACTTGTTTGAAAATGCCATGGGCGGTAAGACAGCTAGATGAATATGCTGAAAGGAGCGAAGTTACAGCTTCAAAAGATAGAAAGGAAAAAATAATGGGAGATCAAGCAATGTTGAATTTAAAGAGCAAAAATATATAAGTAAAAGGAACAACAGGTTCAGCTTTTAACTAAGCTTCTTTTAGATAATATTTGTGATTAAGAACATAAGTTTCTGTCGTTTAGAAGGGAATTGAATGAGAATGACTTTTTCGATATTCCTAGTGTCCTTTGACCTGTGTTGGGAACGTGAAGGGAAAAGATAGTTGTGATTTCTAGAAGTTGTTTGACACTGGATTTTAAAAAACTGTTCTGGGAAAAGAACTGAAAAATGGAAGATGTTTTGGAATGCTGCAATGAGTTTTATAATACTGAATGGTTTGAAAGGATTCTTTGGAGTTTAAAATCCAGAATAATATCTACAGTCCTTGTGTTAATGTAACCAAAAGGATTTCAGCCTTTTCTTTGTGTCAGAACACCTCAGGCTCTGCAACTTTTGAAAACACTGTTGTGTTTTGATCATATCCCTGATGTTAGTTTCCAAGATCTTCGTTCGTGTTATATGTACTGATTGTTCATTACGTACAAAGATACAGAAATCAAAGGTAGGCGTTGTTTTTTCTTGTCTCTTAAGCCATACTTTCTGTTAAAAAAAAAAAAAAAGGCAAGAACAGTGGTATTTGGTCCTGTTATTCAAGAACTTTGCTTTTAATTTGTGTGTGGTATTCGTGTGTGTGGTGTTCATTATTTGGAAGGAAAGGAGTAAATTTTATCTTGAAAGGAGTGGCTAAAGAGCTAAGTATTCAAGCTCCTTGAGGGATTTTTGGCAGGGTTTTTTTAACTGAAACTTTTATTTGTGATTTACATTGTTTTTGTTTACGCCTTATCACACAATTCTGAAAATCAGTAAAGAGGATTATGTAGTGCTGTAGCCATTGATTAGTGTTATTGGGCATGGTGGGAAATCTTAGGTGGTTAGCATCTCATCTCATAGTAATTGGGGGGGTTTCGCTGGTTGTTAGTTTCTCTCGCACCCCTTCTTCATCCAGATGCTGGGTACTTTGTTCTTTCTGTGTAGGTTTTACCTGTTACTCATCTCTTGTTTCTGATGCAAATTATTGCACAGTTCTTGAAGTCCCTGCTTAGCTGTATTTTATGTGGTCTGTTTGGTTTATATATTTTAGATAGTTTGTGATTTTTGCAGGACCTTTCTCTACTTCTCCGGGTGGAAGCAGTGTCTAATTCTTGGACACATCCACTGTTACTTAGAAAGGGCATAGAAGAAATAGAGATTGTACACTTGGGACCAGTTTCAGACACTCAAGAAGCACTCAAGAGGCACTCAAAAGTTTGTTCTTTGCTTAAAAATTGTGGAACCCTATGTGTAGGAATCTAATTGTATCTGTGCTGTTACTATGGTTTTTGTCGTCCCAGAAAAACAAAACAATACAAAACGTGTACTTGGTCGCTGCAATGTTGCTGCACGGTGTCTTTAAGTGACAGAAAGTCGTGTTGAGGATTTCACCTCAGTTAGCAAGCGAAACATTCAGAAGCTTTACAGTGGCAGAATGAAGGCTGTCTGTGCTGTTTTAGCCCATGGCCAGTCCGTGGCCAGTCTGTGGCCCTAGTTGTTACTCAGTGTTTTGTTCTGTGCGTTTTGCTGGAATCTTCATCCACAGTGGTCAGAAGGGATTTGAGATGAGGTGGGATGTTCCCCTTATAGATACTCACACCCTAAGTTTTATTCACTGGCAGGTCTGTCATACTTGAACAATAGCTCAGGCTAGATGTTAATGAACCTTTATTATTTTCAGTAGCAAATATTAAGCCCTGATCTGTAATTAATTTCTGGGCCCTGTAACTGGTTTTACTGTGTGATCAAAAGAGTAAAAAATCTCCTTGTGTCAAAAATCTTCACAAGCAGCTTCAGGCTTGGCTTTACTTATTACTCACTAGCATTTGCAATCCACATGTAATTAACAAATTAGTGTGCTTTGTTGGGTCTGCTTTTCCTTTTCTTTCTAAGTATTACAGTCATGCTGTAATATAGCCATTGTTCATTTTTAGCAAACAGGCTTGTCAGTATTCTCGTAATCCAGTACTGCCACATTGCAAGAACATGAGCCCCAAAGCAAAATGTAAGATAACAAATTCAGCCAGTGAAAAAGGTGAAAATTGACTTTGAGGTGATGATAGAATGGTGAGAAGTTAAAGCTTCAGAAATTTTCCCTGGTGGTGTCATCCCTGTACTCCATCTTAATTTAAAATTATGTCAGTATTAGATAGAAAGATCTCAGAATCTGTAACTTTTTAAATACAAATAAATTTATTCATATACATTTAAAGAAGAAAAAAGGCTTGCAGCGCAGAGAAGCTGCACTGATCCTCTTCTGCTTTTAAATCAAGGTTTCAGGATATCATGTACATTGTTTCACTTGAATTGTAAGACTTCTGTCACTGTGTGGTCCTTCTATGCTTTCAAACTTTAGAGAGCAAAGTACTCAAGACTCTAGTTCGTATGCAAACACCTATGTGCAAATGAAATTACCAAACTCAGCAGCATTTCGTTTATGCATAAAGGTGTTTGGTCCTGGTCCATCACCAGTCGGTTCACACTGGATGTTTTTGACTGATAAAATCCATTACCTTTGACAGGATCCTGAATATTTTTTGTGGAACCAAGATGACAAAGCAGTATGCTGAAATTATTTGTCACTTTGGCCCCATGAACCTCTTGGCAGTGAGGGCACAGGAACCTCCTCGCAGGCTGCAGGATTGGGTACTTAAAGTATTAATTACATTGATATATAAAGTTACAATTGTAGGAAAAAACCTCTTAGATTTTAGAAACGAATGGGTTTTTTCCTCCCATGACTTTAATGGGTGTATCTCTAAATTTAATTGTTCCCGTATGTGACTTAGTGTTTTCAAATAGAGGTTTTAAGTAGTTGATAATATAATCGAAGATACAGCCTTTTTGATAACTTTTTATGATGCACATATGTGCAAATGATTTTGCATGAATTAATGCAAGATTGGTAATTCTATTGAATACAAAGTGGATGAGCTAGGCAGAATAAAGGAGATGAAAATTTTGAGTTGAATGCATTTTTTTCCTGGAGGAGTAGTAAGCTATAATTATCTCTGCCTATTCAAAACACTCTTACAAACACAGTAAAAGAAATTTAAAATACTTTGTGAAAAGATTTAACCTCTAGAGCCAATAGTCTAATTGATGAAAGGGGTGTTTGCCAATAAGCATGCAATTAACGCCGGGATGCTACTTCTCTTATTAATAGAAGTGTACTTTTTCAGTATAGTTTTATAATAAACTCATTGGCAAGTGTTTTAAAACAAAACTTTGTCATGAAACAGAGTATTTACAGCACAGAAATAACTTGCCAAATGATATGAAAAGTAACTGAATCTCCCAAATTAATGCACTTAGGTAACTTAGCTATAAACTTGTTATTCATTCTCCAGCCATCATAACTTGACGTCTTGTTTATACTATAGTTCTGCCTATGGAAAAAACAAGAGAATGACTGGTAAACTCACATTTAGTAGGGTCATCAGAGATGAAGGCAAGACCTTCCCTTCCAGGAAAAGAACTGTGTTATGTGAAATTTTGTTAAAATGAGGTATAAGTTAAAGAGGTTCTGCAGGTATTGTCCTGTTTTTCTTCCCTTTCACGATAATAACTCTGGGTTTTTTACTGCTGAAGTTTTCATTAATACTTTTTCAATTTCTATTTCTTAGCTTAATGAAAGGCATCTTAGAAATCTGTGCACTGACAACTGCTTGTCTTTGATGGCAGCTGGTAGGAAAAAAATTTTTTAAAAAGTCACTATTATGGCTCCACGTTTCTGACCCAAGCCCCCAAAATAATGAAAGTAATTGTTTAAAAATGTTTATGTTTTGAAGAATGTTGCATTTTTAAACTTGGATTCTTGAACCTTGACTGAATTTTCTACAGCATTTTTGCTGGTAAATAACATACCTGATGTCTAAAAGTTGATGTAACAAGGACATCAAGAAAAACACGAGGTATAACAGTTGCTAAAGAAAATGTTTAAAACTTACTAGAAATTTCTCTGTTCTTCATATATACTGTGATTCTTAGTGAAGTAGCTGTAGTATTTAAAGGATTTTTTTTAAAAATGTGCATAGATCAACTGGACAAAGAAAATTCAAATTACAGATTTTATGATGAGAAACGCATGTTTCAACAACTGTTACTGGAATCGCTTGACTTGCTTCCTCTTGGATGCAGAAGGTATGAGGCTTCTGCAAATATTTGTGAAGACAAATTTTCAACTTCTCAGCTTTTTTGAATAATCTGTGTCCGTGTTACCTGAAGTCATGAGAGATGAAAGCAGAGCTGTAAACTATCAGCAGGACATAGTGACAAAAGGGTGAATGTCAGTTACCAGCTGTGTTGAATGAAGAGGGAAGATGATACAACTCTTCTCAGGACACTCTTCTAGGAAAGCTTTTTGTCATATTTATTGGAAGACTATTACAGAAAAGGAATACCAACTGCAATAGTCTTTCAATAAATATGACAAGCTGCTACACTCCTTTTCAGTACTAGGACTGTACAGCAGGTTTGTATCTCTTTCTTGTCTTCTTAAAGGTCTGCTGCCTACAGCACAGGTCTAAACCATCGTCCTCTTTTTCTGAAGGCCTTCCTGGATCCTGTGGTCAGAGACTAGGAAGCCAGGGAAGTATTCATCATCTGCTTTCACAGCTTCCATAGAGAGTGAATTTGATGTGTATTCTCTGCTGTTCTAGTGGATGTGATGCCCTCATTCCTACTGATGCATTTATTTCCTGCCCTTTTTTTTTGTTTTGTTTTGTTTTGGTCATTTTTACCAAAATAATGAAAACTGTTAAAGCAAATGGCCTTCCACGGCAATAAATAGCTTTTGCAGCTGACGGGTTTGATCGACCCTAGAAAACTATTTTAATTGCATACTCATAGTATGCAACCAGAGAACCGTTTCAAGCATTTAGATTTGCCAAAACCCACAGGTTTTCTTTGTAAAAGAAAAGTTTTAAATGTGGTCTTATGTGTTTTGCTGAATAGGGGTATCTCCCAGTTTAGCAATCTATGTCTCCTTCCTTTAACCCTTTACACTGGGCTGAGGTGGTACAGAAAACAGTTTCACTTTAACAGAGGTGTTCCCTTTTCTGTAGTTTTCTCCCCTTCTGTCTTATTTTTTTTTCTTTCAACTGCAAGCTTACAGCTTCTATACCGGTTCTTTATCCACTCCTCTGTTCCTCGTCCCCACAAGGAGTGGCAACATTCTGGAGTGTTCTGATCTCTGTCTTTAGGAAATGTTCAGTCGTTTCACCACACAGAGGCCTTGTCTGTAGCCTTTTTCACATTTTCAAGGAGCTAGTGACTTAGATGCTGTAACACATGCAAGCCTGCATTTGGCTTTAGTTCCCGTTTAACTTCTGTATGTATTTCTACAAAATACTTAACTTTTACTGTTAATTGTATTTAGTCTGCTTTTTGTAACCTTTACTCACTTAACTTGTGTTCATCCATCTGTCCCTTATAATGTTTGGTACTAGGAAACTTCAACAGAATATAAGGTAAAGGTAGAATCTTGGAGTATTAAGTTGCTCTAATAAACATGCCTGAGTTTTGGCTGGCAGGGGGAGAAGGAAAAACTGCTGTTTGTCTGGCCCTGCGGAAGCTGAGAGGTAGCAGGTTCTTGTTGGTTGGCTTTGTGGGCAAAGGCCATGATCATCTCAAACAGCCTACTCAGAACAACAGGCAAAGTGGGTGGGAACCAAAGGTATTATCAGCTGTCAATGCAGAAGGCAAACATAGACAAACGTGTGTCTTGCTTGTCTGGGGATAATTTTATTGATGTTTTAAAAATAAAATAAAACAGTAGTAGGTCTGTTGTAATGCAGATTCTTCTGTAGGGACTAGTCTGCAGAAAATCTGGTATTAGAATAAGATCTTTCTTAGTGCAGAATAGTGAACTTTCAAAAGGGGGAAAAAGTTCTTATTCTAAAAACTAAATGTAGTTGAAAAAAGACAAAAGGGATGAATGGTTTCACATCATGGCTGTCTCATGTTTTTTAACACAGTCTTGCTTCTGAGGTGTTGTTTCTTTGAAAGTTCTTGCCATATACGTTACTGTAGAGCTGATTAGGTTGGATTGATGATCTTGCAAGTGCTTATACATTGGTGTCAGAATTGCAGTTATTCTGCACATAAACATGTTTTTCTATCTGGTATTGCTAAGATTTGTGCTTTGTTTTTCTTTAATGTTTTGTATAACTGCTAGGGATTCCAACTTCAGTGAAGTGTTTTAAGATCCTTGAAGGAAAATAATTGTAATTGTAATGCAATGGGTAGTTTAGAATCAAGGAAAAACATTAAAATACTTAAGAAGTTACAACAGAAACTCATGAGTAGATAAAGTACTGTCCAAACTGAATGTCTGCATTTGAACTATTTGGAGAGATGGTTGCACCCAAATGCCTTAAACTACCTCCTAGACATTACAAGATGATTTGAATTGCTCGTGCTTTTCATGATTAACGATCATCAGGTTTAAAAACTGATAATTACAAACATTCTTCTAAAAACTGTTGACGAGATTATAAGTGGTCTTTATTCCTGTTTCCTTCATACAGTTGAATAATTGCCTTTGAATTACTGCTGTAGCTCTCTTCTGATACTGGATACTGCCCTGTATCCTGTTGTGCTGCCTTCTTGTGCATTTTCACCCTCTGCAGATTTGACAACATGGGCCTAAAAAGAGGGAGTTTGCCTGGAGCACAGCTTTGTCATGGTTCTGGTTGAGCTAGTGTTAACACCAGTAGAGCTACTTCTTGCTCTCAGTCTTATGCCTCTTTCCTGTTGAATAATCAAACAGAAAATTGGGTCCTTAAGCTCAGATAAAACCTGAAAATCCTTTTTAGGCTGTTCTGGTCTAACAGGATAACAGGGAGGCCTCTATTCCCCACCCCCCCACCCAACCCCCTTTTTTTTTCTCCTCTTTGTCAGTAGTGAGTGGCTGATCCTTGTGTTGGAGCCCTGTGCTTTGTTATTGTGGGAACTGTGATTGCATCCAGCCACCTTGGCCACTGAAGCCCAGTCGTCCTTCCCAGGCCCTAAAGACTATGGTATCCACTACATTTCCGTTTATGCTGGGGTAGATATGATGTATAGTGGTTAAATGAAGGAACTATTAGAACTCTGATAATTAGATCTAGTTACTCCGAAGTTTGAACCAGCTGAGAGGTACTTTTTTTTGCATATATTTGAGTTATTTTTTGTATTGAACTGGTCATTCACTGTGTGGTTAAGTGTGTAACATTGCTGATGTGATAGGGTTGGGCGAGGGCCGTGGGGGACTGTCAAAGCTTCCCTTTTGGTGGCAGGTAGCAACCCACTTGCTTACCTGTATCCACACTCACAGGTCAGCTTGGTTTCTGCCTACACTAAGCACCAGTATAACTAATTAAAAAAAAAAATGAGGCAGGTGAAGAATGCCAACCAAAAGCTTAGGCTATAGTTTGAGGCCGTGGTGCTCATGACAGCTGCAATCTTCCCGCTGCTTGTTCCCAGTATCACACAGTTCCCTTTCCTGATCCTTTTATGCTGTTATATAGTGAACTGGATTGGAGAATTTTGCTGAAAAATTGCCTGACAAGAAATTTATCTACCTTTAAACTAAATTAATTTCCTCTTTCAGATCACGACAGGGTTGCAGAGCGCATCTGTGTGGGCAGAATGAAAAGAGCATCGTAGAGATTGGGAGAAGCACGACAGCCATAGTGCCAGCTTGCTTTGACTGCAGTTGTTCAAAGCAGAGCTGAGGCATATAGCATGAGGGTGCTGTTTCCTGCCATGTCATTCAGCTGAACCAATTTGTCCTGCTTTTTAAAAAATGTGTAAAATTTTATGACAGCTTTGTGTAATCGATAATGTAAGAAATGCTTGGTACAGTAATTGTGCTGATATTCTGCAGAAAGTTGATTACAAATATTCTTCATTTTGTTTCAGTCATGCAAATCAGAGCTTCTGTAGAAGCAAATCTAAGTTGTGAGCTATTTGTATTTGGCATTTTTGTTATATTTACAGAAGATGCTTTATTTTCTTCCTTTAGTTGTAGAAATGCCACATAAGAAATTTTTGAGGAGAAAGATTAAGTCTTTAGTTCAGGTTCTGTATATTGTTCATTGTAATCCTCTGGCTTGTTGCCTAATTAGCTTTAGTAAACTTTAAAATATGATGAGTTAGAAATCACTAGAGAAATGTTTGTCTCTGTTGCCTTTTGATCTAGAAGTAACTGCAGATGCTCTGAGAAATAGGTAGTGTTTGAAAGTGATAGTTAAATTCTGCTTATATCCTTATATCATCTAAATTTTTTATAAACAATTTGAAGTGAAATGATTTTCACTCAAAATAGCAGTGTCTTTGACAGTGTTCATAATGTGAACATCACAGCTGATGCTATTCTGAAGCGTCATATCAACATTAAAAGGTGAATAGAGCGTTTGAGGAGGAAAACCAGGTATTTGGTCTAATTGTGTTGGACTATACAATGTTCTGAACAAATATCCTTTAAAAGGTTTTTATCTCGGAAGCTAAGAAGTAAAAAGCTGTGCTTGGTAAGTCCTCCTCCCTTTTTTTTTGAAGAAAGTAGATTTTCTTTTCTAAACATTCTATGTTGTTTATTCAAAATCACTAGCTATACTCGGAGTACTGAATTCTGTTTTGAGACAACTGAAAGTAAACTGCAACTGTCCTTCTAAGCACAGTATTCAGGCAGCAGCCTTTCTTCTTAAGTTGCATTTCTCAGTGGAAAATCTCCTAGATCCTCCATTTAAGAAGCTTCTTAGGTTTTTTTATTAAAGATCATAGCAATACAAACAGAAATACTCAAGATAATCTCAAATCAGGGTAATTCTCAAGATAATCTTGGACTTGCCAGCCTTTTGCTCTGTGTGGTCCTTCCATGGTACTTTATACTTTGTGACAGTTTTAGTGTAGTAGTGTATCTTATATAAATGATACTGTGTTATTTCTGTAGATTGACTTTCGCTGTGTATACATAAAAATACATATACAATAAAAATTGTTTTTCCTAATTTTTGGGTTTTTTCACTCTTGCAGAAAATTCTAAGCTGAGACATGTAGAAAAAGATGTTTTGGTTCCACAAATAATGAGGGAGCGAGCCAAGGAGCTGTGTTCAGACAAAGTGCAAGGTAAGAGTCAAATATTCAGTGGAAGATCAGATGTATTCACTTTTATGCCCTGAATATAATCCTTCTTTGTGAAGTCGCCAGAGAATTAATATGGTCTGCATCTTATCTGTTGTCCAGGTTTCAGCTGGGATAGAGTTAATTTTCTTCCTAGCTGATGCAGTGCTGTGTTTTGGATTTAGGATGAGAATAATGTTGTTTTAACTGACGTTTTAGTTGTTGCTAAGTCATGTTTATACTAAGTAAAGCATTTTCCAGTGAGAAGGCTGGAGGGGCACAAGAAGCTGGGAGGGGACACAGGCAGGACAGCTGACCCAAAGTGGCCAAAGAGATATTCCACGTCATATGATGTCGTGCCTCGTGTATAAACTGGGAGGAATTGGCTGGGGAGAGGAATGATCGTTACTTCAGGACTGGCTGACCATCAGTCAGCAGGTGGTGAGCAATTGTGTTGTGCATCACTTGCCTGACTTGGCTTTTATTTCACTCTCTGTTATCTTCTTTTTCACAACAACTACTGCTATTATTTTTTTTTTTCAATTATTAAACTGTTCTTATCTCAACCCATGAGTTTTATTTGTTTTCTGTACTCCTCCCTAACCCACTGTAGGTGGGGGGAAGTAATGAGTGAACAGCTGTATGGTGCTTAGTTGCTTGCTGGCTGGGGTTAAACCATGACCTTGTTCACTCTGAAACCAGTAGTAAAGCGTATAAATCTGCTGTGTTGGCTTCGGCTGCTTGGTGACGTGAACTGTTTTCCAAAATGACTTGTTCTTGAGGGCTGTGAATTTTAGTATGATTAATATAAAACTTCCTACAGCTCAGTCTAGAATATGTGATGACAGATCAACACAAGAGATACTATATTACTGTATGTAATATTTGATACTTATATAAATGGAATTGCCTCATGTGAGCTTTCAGTTAGGGTCTCCCTCACTATGATAAATCTATTTAAATATTCCCAACTAACTGCATCCTTCCCCTGCTCCAGTATTTTAATGATAAGTGCACATAAACACACACATGTTATTAGACAGACATTGAAATAGGATGATGCAGTCCACTTTTCCATGTTTTCATTTTCTTTTGAAGAGTACTGGAAAAGATCTCTGTAAAGTTGGCTATCACCACTTCTTCTGACATCCAGCTGTTCATACAGTGGTGGAAATTTTGAAGTACCAGAAAGGTAGAGCTACTTAAGCACAGGTTAGCTGAGAATGTTGCTGTAAGAGGGATATAAGAATGGAAAAAAAAATTAGGCCACAGAATTATTCTATACAAGTTGCATGCTTTCAGTAGGGGGCACTTGCCTCTTGTCATCTAGCACTGTGCTCTCTAAGCTTTTTTGATTGAGCTCCCCATCAGTAAAAAAATTCTGAGCACCCAGTCCCAGTGTATGTCTATTTATAAGTTATATACATGTACCTCTGTACTGGCGTATTATAAACCACAAAAATATAAATTAAAGAAGGATGAGATAAAGGCAAAATAAACAGTACTTTAAAATATTTTTAATGTTAGTTATCTATGGTACAAAAGCCTTTGCTCTAAAAGTATTACTGTTAATAACAATAACTTTTTATATTGTTGTTTAACACCATGTGGCACGGCAATTCAAAGATCTGGTTCTACGTTCAGTTTATTTCAATATTTGGTTTTAACGGGTGTCGTAGCTGAGTTAGGTCCTTCACAAAGATGCGTAGATCCGGACGGAAGACGTGCATCATTGCCTGCACTTACTAAATCGTTACACTTCCTTTTTAGTCTATCCACAAGTTTTGCTGGAAATTGGGCCAGTAAATGAGCATCTTCCCTGATGTC
This sequence comes from Bucorvus abyssinicus, assembly GCA_009769605.1. Classification (NCBI taxonomy): domain Eukaryota; kingdom Metazoa; phylum Chordata; class Aves; order Bucerotiformes; family Bucorvidae; genus Bucorvus; species Bucorvus abyssinicus. The sequence goes on from CM020028.1 coordinate 42,891,865, forward strand.
CACAGTTGTTCTTCTAAACTAATTGGGAGGCGTTGCATGTTTATGTTGTTGACAAATAGGTTCAAAAGCCACCGAAACTCTCACTTGGCAGATTTTGAAATAGGTTAGAAAATGCTGTTTCTGTCTTTCTGAAGTTTACAGAGATGAGGGGGTTTATGGGTGACACACTCACATTGTGTTCAGCAACAAAACCAACCCCAAGATCGCATAACGAGGGGAACCTACCCGAAGGTCTGATTTCACAATGCTCTCTCCATAGCAGGAGTTTCTGTTGAAAAGCAGATACTTTCTCACTCCTTGTTAAAATGTCACCTTCCCCTCCAAGGGACCCAGTAAGTGCGTTTATTTTTCGGAAATACCTGCTCGGGAGCCAGCTACTCACAGCCACCTGTCATCACCACAGAGGTCAGCAAACTTGGCACGCTTGTCTTTCTGTAGAAGAAAAATGTGTAAAACTTGACAACTCCTTTACACACTTGGCCGCAAAATAACCAGCGCATCCCTGTGTGGGGCAAGAGATTTTCACGGTCCCCCCCCTCCCCATCTTATTGCAAAGGCTGGTAAAGATGCTGCAGTCTGGAGGGCTTGTTTTTATAAAGTTAACCACATCGGCGTCATCCTCTAGCACTTTGCGCACTCACGGCTCCAACTTCTTTGCTGCAGGAGCTCTCCTTCGAGTGAGGCAGCGGAGGAGTTCCACGTGCAGTGCTCTTGCTGAAACCTCACCCTGGGATCCCGTTTTTTATGCCAGTCGAAGCAGCCACCCCATCGGTGGTTACACTTGCACGGCTTTGCCGTAAAGCATTGGTTTTTATTAAAGAAGCCATTTCCCATTGTATCTTCTCTGGTACATCTCTCCTTTGGTGGCTCACAGGAAAAAAAAAGGTTGATTGAAATGCGAATTCTATAAGCCGAGAGAAGTCACAAACATCTGTACTTTCACCCAGCTGTACCACAAAGCTCCCACACTGTGTAACTTGTTCTAATACTCGTGTCTTCAAATCTTCAGCCGTGTCTTCTCTGCAACTTCCCTCAGTATTTACTGACCAAGGAGTGCGTTTTAGTTTGTTGCCATATTGGTTTGTGTGTATTATTTCAGCAATTTTTACCGTGGCAGGAAAAACAATTGTTTCCTCAAAGGAATGTCACTTTTTGTCTATTACCTAAGAAAATTCAAAGACGACTTCTAGGCATTTATCACTAGATTTAGAGTCAAGTCTAGTTAAAGTCAACCAGCAAGCTGTCAAGCAGCTGCTTTTAGGTGTTCTCCAAAAGACATGAAAGAGTAGTGTTATAATAATTTTGAGACGAGTAAGTGGGGAGAGTTGGGATATCTGCCAAAGGAAAGTGGCATCACGTGACAGGTAACTTCCAGTGCTGCCAGAAGGACTTAATACAATTCTTTCTACATTCGAGTGATAGTTGAATTATTTTTACTTTGAACTCTATACCTGTTTGGGAAAAGCAATGAAAAGGAAGAGCAATTACAGTAATATGGGTCATTGAAACACAATTTTGGTTTAAAATATTTTGAGAGCATGCTATTTGTATAATTTTTTTTTTGGGGGGGGGGGCGGGGTAGACCAAAGGGTGTGTGTGTGTTTTTTCTCCTCTGAACTTTCCCTGTGTAAGATGAGGACTTTGGTTTCAGCATCTTAATTTTCGGTGGCAGCAACCAGTATTGGAGATTCTTGAGCTGTGAGTTGTCGACCATTACCTTGCAGCTTCTCTGTGTTTTTGCCTCCGTAAATTTTAAAGCAAAATGCCATATTTTTTTTCTCCATGATATTAGGCAATACTATAATTTGTTTGTTCTTTCTCCTGAATAGAGTTCAGTTGTGCATCTTCAGGAGAATGAGACTTGTGGATGTATCTGACTCCCTCTCATTCCTCTGTCACCTGTAAGACAGCTTTGATCAAGTTGTATGGAAGTTAGAGGTGGAAATTGAATATTTCTGATGCGATTTTTATTATCAAATAGACAAGCAAAACCCACATTGATATCCCTATTAAATAAAAGGTGGTAGCATAAGTTCAGCTATTTTGTGGTATGCCTTTTAATCTGGACAGGGGAGAGAGACCAAACCACAGGAAATGGAGCTTAAGTGGTTTTGTGAACAGGATAATTTAGCATCTCTTAAATCCATTGTGAAATTATTCCTGGAATAAATTTGTCTTGATAGTACACAGGGATAGGTGTTAATCAGAGTAAATAGGCTGTGGTTTTTATGCTGTAAATAATTGTAAGCTATGAACATAAGCTCTGTAATTAAGTAATCAAAACTCCTGCAATTTGGTTTGTGTGCTACAGAGTGTACACATGTGCATGAAATTGTGCTGTTTACACTCAGTGGCATAGCTACTCATTTAACGTGCTCTCAGCATAGGGTTTTTCTGCTTTATGTTACTTCTGTTTGAAGAACTCCTATTAATACACCTTTGTTTCACTTTGTCTTTAGGAAATTGTGGTAAATACATTGGCAATATAGGAAATAAAGCTATTCTAGAAGTATGGGCCTTTACAATTTACTTGATCACGCGAGGTTCATATGTGTCTCTATGGGGAGCCCCTATACATTCAATAGTGCTCTGCGTGAGCATGGGGGTCCATCTGTATACAGTCCGTTAGCTTAGCCTGCAGCTATACCACCTAGAGCTGTGTGCTTATCAGAGCTAATAATGCAAGTAGTGACAGCCTGTCCAGCATGTGTTCGGGAGCCATCCAGGGAAAAGAAACCCCAAGGGTTAAAAAATAAATAAAAAATTTAAGGTTTTGTTAACTCCAAGAGGTGATCCTGGAACCCCAGCACGGTTAAATGGGTGACCCATTGCTGCGCTTGGTTGTTAGCGTACCAGAGTAGCTTAGGGATGAAATAACCATGAAAAGGGGTTGATCTGATAATTTTTAAAAACAATTAAATACTGTCTTGACATATTTCATTTAACGTAGATTATTTAAATTTACTTTGAACTTTTTTCAGATTGTTCCAGTATAGTTCTTGTGTGTGCTGCCTGTTTCTCAAGAATTTAGCATGTCTCAATTGCAGAATAATTTCTGTTCAAGATTTTCAAGCATTTTTTCAGTGAAAATAGACATATTAGTAATTTTAAGAGGGTGAACATGTTTTCAGCAAAACACTATTCAATTTTCCATGGCCATTATGTAAATAATCTTTATTATATTAATATCCATACACTGTATGTATGTGAAACTGTGGGCTATCGCAGGAGTATCAAAAGTGTTGTAAAAAAAGCAAACAAAAATGCAACAACATTGTCTTACAGGAACCTTTCACTGTATTTGTACAAACTGTAGCATGAGTTTATCTGAAATAATATTAAATCCATCTATTTCTGTATCAGTGCGTCTTTGGCATGTAAAAATACATGCTTTCAATCTGAAGTAGCTAAAAGGAACATCTATTTGTCATTGCCTCATCCATTGCTTTTATGAAGTAACTTAAGCAAACTGTTTTCCTTTAAAATTATCAAGTTTTTTGCTTTAATTTCCAGTTTTAAAATTTAAATATGAGTAAACTTCTTTAAAGCAAAATATAGCAAATTTCAGGAATCTGAAGTTAGCGTTTTTCATCAGACAAGTTATGTTTAGCTTATCAACACCATAGATTGATCTAGCTGTGCTGTGCTTTCCTAGGACTAGGGACACTCTGAAAATAACCTGCAAGCGCTTTGATCTTGATCATATCAACAGGCATGTTTGTTCCATTTCTTAAAAGCACTTATTTTGCTGTTCAGAATGACCAATTCCGAAACTTTGTTTGACGGGTTTAGATAGAGAAGAACTGTTGAGGACAGAGATATACAAACTTTAAGGATTGTACACTGAGTTCAGTTTGGTTTGGGGTTGCTTGGCTTGGAAAATAAGAACAGAAACAGCTGACTGACTTTAACAGGTTGTGGGTTTGGACTTTGAAGAAGTTGGCTTAATTTGAGATCCCCAAAAGACATTACTGGTTCAGTGATCAGAGTCAGTCATGAGCTCATAATTTTGTATAATATTTGTGGTATATGTTTTGTGTATTTGTTGTGTTATAAAGCTATTCTGCCTGCCTTCCATAACCTCACAATCACTTTTTGCTGGGAGAAAAACAATCTTGTTTCAGAGACAAAGGTTTTTAGTTCTAAACTTTTTTCTTCTAAATTTTGCTGTCTACTACCAATACATGATCTCAGTTTGGCCCTTTCAAGGTCACCAGAAGTGGCTTGCAGATGTCTTCTGTAATGGTGACTCATTTGTAAGGCTCAAGCATGCAAGCAGGAAATTGAGCTGCAAACTTGGTGAATACAGGGTTAGCTGATTCAAATCACCCTGGTTTTGCCATTGGGAAGGTGGTGAAGTAAAGGAAACAGTTTGGATGATTGAAGACCTGATCCTGCCTATGACTCTGCAAATAAGAATGTGGCCATTTCTTGTTTAAGGTTTGTTGTGAGAGATACCCATTTGGCCAAAATGACAAGCTCTTCTGTCCTTTTTTGCTTTTTTTCATGAGGGGGAGACAAAAGGAGATGTTTCCACTTGTGCTGAGCTGAGGACTTTTCTCTGGAGAAAACTGTTACGTTGGTTCTGTTTTCCGGAGGAACTGTGTAATTAAGACAACTGTATTCACATTGCTGAAAAAACTCTTGATGCTTGGCAAGGCTTTAAAAACTGGTTTGGAAAGCGTGGCTGGAAAAGGACATTTGTAAGCAGCCACCCTCCTCCCATTCTCCATTTTCCCCATTAGCCCTCTCCTCCTCAGGGCTCATGTTGATACTTAGTGAAAATGATGGGATGCAACACCACTGCAAGGCTTCTCTACAGCTGAGCATGACCAGTGTCAACCAGAGTTTTGATAATGTGCAGTTACTCAACAGTCCTGTCACTGACATTATCTCTGTCCCCGTAGGGGCCACCTGCTATAGACCATGACCCTTACACCTGACACATCAAGGCCTATAAAACCAAAGAAATTTCGGATTGAACTACGTGTTATGCTGCATGTTTAAGTGCCCAAGCACACCTTTAGATATTAATTCTTCAAAAAAAAGTGGTTTCGTATCCTTTCCTGTCAGAAATGCAGATAATGAAATGTGTGAAATACGTAGCAAATTTCAGCTTGATGTTACTGAGTGGTGTTGCTCACTTTCCTTTGTATTGTAGGCCAAGTTCTGTTAGTTGATACAAACCCTTGCCGAATGCTGGGGAAGGATTAACCTGTTGGTACCTACAGTCATAGTTCTGAGGTTGACACTGGAACATGCTAAGACCGACAATAGTGGGAAATTACATGACAGCTCACATTTAAAAATTTTGATGAGTCATATTTTCTTGAAGCAAATTAAAACTAAAATCACCTTTTGTAACTGAACTTTGCTCATCTGCTTTGCCTCATTGTGAAAATACAGTTGTTAGAACTTTTTTCCAAATTTGTATATTTTAGAAGTATCTGGGAATACAGTGATCTTCTAATTGACCAAAGCAAAAATATCAAGTCACTGATAAAATCAATGAATTAATCTGACAACTCCTGATAACTTTTTTAAATTGAGCTGTTGTGACCAGAAATTGTTTGCACATTCTTGTGTAGATATTGTTCAGAGTTTGATGGAAAGCCTGAGAGGTTATGTGGCAGGAATCACAGATTTTATGACTGGAATACCCTTCTCTCACGAGGATGAAAAAGTAACAGTGCCTTATTACCTGCAACTTCATTTATATGAGAGGAAGGTTAATATACTTTGAGAACATAGTTTAAATCCAGTTACAAAACTGCAGGTGGGGAAGGGAGAAAAACATTATCGTCTTGCTGGATTTATTATGTGGATATTAAAGAACATTATAGTCATATTGTGTGTGACCACATGACCTTATATGAAGCTATTGAAATTATTGTTGTACATGTCGTGCAGTTGTTGGTTATTTGAATTATTCTAGGTGTTTTGATAGTGTACAGCCGTATTTAGTACTGGTAATAAATTACTATGTCTTTTTTTCCTCTGGCTAGCACTTCTCAAGAGTAAGATGCTGAATGCTTGTGTGTACAATAGCTTTTATTTTGAAAAAATTATTCAGCTTGATGTGTTTCCCATGAACATTTACTGTCATCACATTTAACTATGTGAATTAATACAATCTCTAGAGGGATTATGGTATATTGAGCTTTGCTCCAAGAAACTTGGTAGAGAGAACAGCTATATGTAAATTGCAATTTGAAGAAATGAGATCCTAGATCTCATGGCCTTTTTTTTTAATGATACTTAGCAGCATTAACTACTCTAAGCTAATTTAAGGGATTTTACAGAAAAGAAATATGAGAGCATATTGTGTTGTTTGGTGATGGAGATTTAATCATTCAAACTAGTGGTAGAACTTCAAAGAAAATGTTCAGGGAGGGAACTTGCCCTATTTGATTTTTTTAGTTTTTTTTTCTTCCCCGCTCCATGTCATTTCAACCCAGCTGATGTCAAGAAGTGGGTCAGACGGCTAGCTTTACCACTGCAACTTAGCTGTGTGGGTTTGTTGGTTTTTTTTTTTTTTTGTTAGGGAATGGAACAGCTTTTACATGGACAAAGAGAAATGAAATCACTTTCAATGAAAGAAAGAGGCCTCATTATAGCCACCAACAGCAGTTATTGACAGCTACACTTCCTATTAACAAGGAGCATTTAAGAGTTTGGCTGTTGGATCTTTGGACTTGATCTAATTTGCTAGCATTAATTAGTTTCTTTTGAGCACAGACACTTGGTGCTCACAGCTATAGATTTGGAGGACTAATTAGGACAGAAAATTGAACAGAATGGGGTAAGGCATTAACCTTCAACCATTACCAGCTGGGGCTCTGATAAAGACCACAGAGTCCAAATGGTCCTATTCATGCAAAGAGTACTCTAATGAATATCAATTTCAGCCAGGTTGGCATATCCTACAAGTACTGTCTTAAATTTGATTCTCTTACCTGATAGTGATATTTATATATAGATATTAAACTGATATTGGTAGTTCAGAGCTCATAGATGACACCTCAAGAAATTACCTATGTTTTGTCTGGTCTTTCAATGTTTTTTTCTCAAGTTAGAGATTTTATTGATATCTGGTTAAGATCCTGAATTTAAAATTGTTTTCCCTGTCCAGCATAAGTACCTTAACATAGTCTAGATTAATTATATCATGTTAAGAAATGCTGGTTTAAATAGAGGATGCCTGCATATTTTTGGATTATTTTAGTACATGGTATTGGGGGTTGGGCTAGTTGACCTTTGAAGGTCCCTTTCAACTCAAAGCATTCTATGGTAGCAGTATCCATGACAAGAGCACTGACCAAGCTAACTGCTGAAGGTTGAATAACAGGATTGCTTCTTTTGCAGCTTTATGGTGAGATACAATTATTTTATTGTGATGTCATGTTGGTGATCCAGTTTTAGGAGTAAAACTGTTCTTGCAGACTGTGGATCGATAGTGTTTCACAATCTGCGGAATGGAAGTACTTTAATTGTATATAAAGAAGGAAAAAAAACAATTGCCTTTGTCCTTTTGTAGCATTTTTTGGATTATTGGAAGTGTTTGACATGAAATGAAGATCCAAGATCATCAGTTGTTTCTACCCTTAAGTCATATCAGTCACTCCCTGACAAAATCCCCATCACATCTAGGTTGTTGCTTCTGTCTTCATGAGACTTCTATACCTGAAAATTCCTTGCCCAGTGATGAGAAAATTGTAAAAGTCGCTTCTTTGACCTCCTTTTCTTTCGGGAAGGACACTGTAGCTTTAATGTATATCCTGTGACTTTTGAAGAATTCCATCTCTTTGGGTGATGTCTGGCATTTAGCTCTTTGAGGCTAAGATTGCTTTTTATTAAGTGCTGGAAATAGTTCCAGTTCTCCACTGGTAAACTCTATACTGTTAGGTTGAATAGCTGGTTCCATGTCTTAGGGTGGTGAGGTTGGTTTGATGCAAGCTGTGAAAAAACAGAAATTCAGACTTGCCTATAGCTACTGATCTTGGGGTGTTTCGTGGTATTTAGATCAGTCTTTGGAGAACCACTTTTGCTGACTGACTGTGAGGTGAGTGTCCTTAGGGCAGCGGCCAGTGAATAGGGGAAACATGGTCAAGTTCTTCTTCCAATAAAAGGGGGAGGCTAGGTGGGTTACTTTTGCAGCCTCTTACTAATACCAGGTTTGTGTCTTATCCTGGGTATTATATACAGTATTTGCTGATTCTCATAGCTTTCCTTCCCCATTGACCCGTTTTGATTCTTCTGTGTCAGTCATTCTCAGTGCCGCCAAGTGAAGGCATTCTTGGTATTCTGTAAGGTTTTCTTGTATCTATTGATGGTGGTGCTAACCTACCAATGCTGTAGCTGATGTATTAGAATATTACAGTGTTGTACTGCTGTGGCGTAGTTTCGCATAGCAATGTGTTGTTAATGGCAGTACATGTGACTTATGGTAATTTATTTTAACTGCATGTCCTTTATGATGTACTAAGTAGTTCTTTGCAGTTTGGGATTATAAATCCCTCTTAGTGCATTCAAGAGTAACACAGTTAGCACTTTGTGTAAATAAACCTAATACTTTTAAGAGGTCATGCTATATTCCCGTTGCCTGTGAATAAATATTTATATTGTATATGAATAATGAATATTACCCTGGGGTTACTTTCACACAGAAAATAGGTTATTTTTCAGCTGTTGAAGTCAGAGTGTGTTGTGTAGGTACCATTAGGTTCAGCAGTGGAAAACAGAACTTGGTTTGGTCAAAAAGTAGCTGCTGTGTATTCAGTAATACAATAAATAGTGAGCTTTCAGATAGCCTATAAGCAGCGTATTGAGCTTATAAAAAATATATATTTAGGGTAAGGTAATGGGGGAAAACTTCTGTCCACCTTTCTTTAGAAAACGCATGAAGTTGGCAAATGTATTTGCCAAAGAAAGTTGCTCATCCAAATCTCAAATATTGAAATGTAATATTAATTCCAGTTGATCTAAATACGAATCAGAATAGTAGTTGCAGTTGCATCTAGTATGCCTTGCTTTTATGAGGCAATTTTGATCTCTATTACTTCCTGTAGGCTGGAGAGCTATACCCGTTGTACATTTCTTTGCGTGGAATACGATGGGTCAGCAGAACCAGTCAAAAAAAAAAAAAAAAGGACAGGAATCGCAGACCTTAGCAGGTAATAGGGGATTGCAAGTTAATGTTGAAATACAGGTTGGCAAATAAACACATTTTCAACAAGATGTGGTGGTCTAAGTGTTCTTCATGCTTTTTGGTGTTCTGGAAACATCAGAGTATGTTTAATGAAATCTCAGATTTTCATCCTGGTTTGGGATGAAAACATTTTAAACTTCTTTTTGCCCATGTGGTTCTAAAGATTGCATAGCTTAAATTGAGCGAGTTGTCCCTCTGGCACTTACTCTTTGATATAGAAGTTAATGGATCCCGTGGTAACACCACTGACAATGCACAACTTTTTTTTCAAAGTAGAAACGATGTTGTCTGTTTCTGAGTAAAGTCATATCTTGTATGTTATTATTCAAGTCCTTTTAATAATGGCAACAAAAAATAATCCTTCTCTTTCCCACCCCAAAATTTAGTTTTGTGGCTATTGTAATTGTTTTCCAGTAGCTGTTTCTGTGGTACTGCACAGAAAAAGAGTAGGGAGATCAGTGCTCTGAAGAGTGTTCTACTTACAGGTTTGATCCCTAAGAAGGGAGTAAAGGCTACAGTAATACTACTTGTGCTCTATTGTCATCCCTCTGAATTTTATTTTTAACAGTTTAGCACCCTCAAAAATGAGAAGAAAGGAACCTTGAGAAAAGAGCTCCTGGAATGTGTGCTGCCTAAGATCAGGGTAGATGCCTTTACATGAAGTGTAAGCATATGGCAGAAGGTGAGAAGTATTTTGCATGAGGAATCGAAAGCTGCAGAGCTGGTCAGAGGATGTGAGGAAGGATGCACAAGGAATACTAGAGCTGTACAAAGCTGAGGACCTATGGATGAGGCTTTAAACTTATGATCAGGGAGCAAGAAAACAGTTTCATTGCTGTATTCTAGATTTGACAGAAATACTAGTAACGGATTTGAAAGGAGTCAGGTAAGGAATGGGAGGTAATGAGTCGGAAAGGAACTTACATTAGGAATTTTGAAGAAGATAGTGTAAGTGTAGAAGAGCAGCGCATGAAAATTTCCCTTGGATGGAGTGAACAGATTCTTCTCTTGATATCCACTGCTTTGGGAAGGAGTTGTAATACTTGTAGGGAATTTTGGACTTCAATTATGGTATTAAGGGATCTGCTTTCTTACCTTTTTCCTAAAATGAGTTTAAAGAAAGGGTTTTTTAAGTCTGAAATGCCTTTTTTCACTTCTAATGGTCAAGTTCAGGATTTCCTTCTGTGAATTTTGTCACATATAAAGTGTTGCACTTTATAGCCTTCTTTCTTCCTGTCTGTGATCCGAAACCTCTCAAAGGAAGTATCTAGTCATTCTTTTTCTTCCTCTTCGATATAAACTAAATATGCTCTCTAAGCCTCCAGATCAACAACTTATTTTAAGGATATTTAAATAGTCCTTTTTGAAACACATGCTGTCTGCTTATGCATGTGAAGTCATCATTACACTTGCATAGCAGGCTCGATACAGGTCTTGCTTTGTTTCTGGGTGACAGGAATGTCCTGTGCTCATTGCTGTAATGGGATGCTCATGAAGTTGTTGGAAGAGCACTGCAGAGGTGTGGCTTTGTCTCACCTGTGGCTGTAGACTGTCAATCTAACCTTTTAAAAGTCAATTTATGGAGACACAGCTTAGATTGGCCAAAAGGATTTCTGAATGGTATTTTTTAATATGTGGGAAGTATATAATGTAGGAATTGTATAAAGTGGAAGCACATAGATTGAAGGCAAGACTTCTTGATGCAATCTAGACTGGTCTAACTGTGCTTTAATGACATTAGCTTCAGTTCTACAAAGAGATTGACAAACCCGCATGCTCTGTAAAATTACTTCTGCATTGGAGGGCACATTTATCAGGTGTAAAAGGAATGCAGGGCTGGAAAGGACTTTCAGAAGATGCTTAGGGCCATCATCTTCTCTTGTGGCCATATCTAGTATGCTTATTTTTGTCCTGTAATCTGGTTAATGCTGCAGCTTCTGTAGACAGGCTGTTCCAATGCTTAGTTGTTTTGTACTGTTCAAAGAATGTTTTTTTGTTTTCTAAGTTTTGGGGGTTTTTTTCATATCTAAACTAACTTTTCTTTGTATATCAAACCATTTATGTTCTCAGACACTGGGCAGATTCCTGGTAGTGGTCTGAATCAAAGCAGCACTTTGAATGGAAGAAATAGGACAATCTGTTTTGTATAAAAAAGGCAAGAAGGGGAAAAAGAGAAAGGAAAATAAAAGGCTTGTTCAGGAACCATCTTGGAAAACTTTCTACCGCTGAGTCCCTGAGACAGGTTACAGAAGGTATTGGATTCCGAGATTCTAGAGTTATTTCCAGGAGCATAGAGCATTCAAAAAAAAAACCAAACCCCAAAATCTTAATGTCATGATCTAAAAAATGATGTGTAAGTTCACAGGAAGATCTAGTGCTTTCAGGTTGAAGAAAATGGTATCTAGTAAACAAGAGTGACCACAGTCTGCAGCTTCAAATACTATACTTTGTTGCCCATTAATTTTTTTTCTGCCTTTGAGGTGATAATTTTCTACAGTGAACCTGACAGCTGAGTCAAAAGGCTGGTGATGAAAAGTACTTTTTTTTTTTTCTGGTGTAAATAATCTTTGTCATTCCTCGTCTGTCCCAATTTCCTCCTCTTTCTTCTTCACTGATGTTTTTTTAAATGCTGCTTCTTAATGTATATAAACTCTCCAACTTAAAGTGTGCTTTATGTTCATTGTTTAAGAAGCATAACAAGAATATTTTCTAAATATTGCTGAAGAAATTGAGCTCCTAAATATGGAAAAGCTGTGTGTTAACAAGTTTTGCACAAGCATTAATTTTTCCATGATACCCATCCTGGATATGGCTATAGAATAGCGACCTGAAGAAGATGGTGCCTGTCTTGTGCGCCATCCCATTTCCTATCCCTACCACGCAGCTTGCACAAAGTCTGGGTGTGCTGGAAACAGGTTGTAGAGCACCTTAGGGAGGGAGATGCTTGAAAGCAAAAGTCAACATAGCTGAAGAAACATGGCATGCTGAGTGATACCCAGTGCCGTAGGGCAAGCCCAGAGACTGTCAGGAAATCAAATGGCCATATTCTTTCTGCCTGCCTGGAAGTTCAGGATAAAATTATGCCAAGCCATAATGTTTACATTCTTACATTATTTTACGACTCTGTTCTGCATTATTACGTTAATGTAGGCTTCAACATGTATCTAATAATGAGCAGAAACTTACCATTGCCTTCCATAAAATATGAAAAAGGAGAATGTAAAAGAACATGTACTGTTTGGGGTTGTATAACCAAAGATTTAATTACTAATTACTTAGTAATTAACTAACTAATCTTTAACAAGGTACTAACAGAGCTCAGCTTCTGTGGTGTCTTCAATGACTTCTATCCAATGTCCTACATTTAAAATATTTGATATAATCCACATCTCATGATGCTGCATTACTTTTGAGTAATAGTACTAATTGTTCTTTAGCTTTCTCTTTAAAATGAAAGTGTCCCCATCTTATGCTTTTGAAAACTATTCCTGATTTAACTAGTTGGAGAATAAAAAAATATACATGTATATGTGATGGATTTTTTAAATTTTATTTTATGTAAAACAGCTTGAGAATGTTTTAAGTCCTATGAGGGGAGTGAGAACGGTTTAGAAAAGAATCCTCTTGCTTAAGCAAGACTATTGTGTAAGTTGATTTTGATATGTTTCATTTGTTGAGTTTTAAAACAGAATATTGTTTGTATCCTCTTCGCTCTACCATCAAATTCATGTGAATACTAGTTGACTACATCAATTTTGGAGAAACATTTATTGTTGGGCAGAGAATACTTAGTAAAATACAACCCCCAAAAATAATTTTTACACTTCTGTAGAAGGAAGATATTTAACATAGTTGCCAACTTTTGCTTTAGCTGCATTCTCCCAACAGACTAGTAATTCGGATTAATAGTTCTGATCTCATCTTTTTATCTTGTGCTCTTGCTGTTTAAGTATCAATTCAGGAAAATATGGCATGTAATTATATTTTTTTTTTGCCTAACTCAAATATGCTAGTTCCATTCTTCTCTAGATAACTACTTACATATTCAAATATGCATTTATACACCTGAATTTAATTAGTGTCTCATTACTGCTGTTGTTAATGAGAGGTAGGATTCCATGCTGGATTTTTAAATGCAAATGTATATTATTATCTCTGTGGAAAACTGCTGGATTGGCATGACTATGGAATGAGGTTCTCTTCTAAAGTATAACTGGTTGAACTTAGGAAACTGATGCAGTGTTTCACAGGCAATTGTTAGTGCAACCTAATTCCGATCTCATGGTCTTACCTAGGGCTTGGATTTCACAAAAGTGTTTTTGCTCTGAGGCATAGGTGGTCGTCTCAGTGTAGTGCTATTTGTTCCAGTCCTGATGTTACTTACCTCCATTGCCCTAGTGTTTGAGTTGCAATGACCTGACTTGCCTGAAAGGTAATTCAGCCACTCTTAATAAGGAGGAGAAAAAAATCAGCTCTGTGAGCATGTTAAAAATATGTAAAGGTAATTTAGTGTTTGCATTACCATATTTCAGGTCCACCTAGATACATTTCACATAAAGGGTAAATGGTAGCAGTGACTACAATTGTTTTAGGTGAAGCAGGTGGAATTCCCTAGTTTCTAATGTAACATAGTCAGTGTCTTAATTTTGATTACACGGTTGGTATACTAAAGTTTAGATTCCACCATGTGCTACGGGCATCTATATAAAGACATACAGTAGTTAACGAGTGTTTTGTGTGTTCAAACCCTAACTGGTTGCACAGTAACTCTTTACTTGGGCAGGTTTTTTGCTCACTGTTCTTCAGTGCTCAAGTCTCTCAGCTTTGGCTAAACCTGTGGCAAAAGGTCAGAATGAGCGCTTAAAGCTTGTATGGTTCAAGCAATCAGAGAGGGTGAACCTGAGTAAGAAACACTGTCTAGCCCTCCTCTTTTCCCCTCCTCATAAGTCTTTCATAACTCCAGTGGGGCAGCAGTTACTTCATGCTGGTCTGCAGTGTTCATAGAGGAGACCCTTGTGAGTACATCACTAGCCTTGGAGACATGTCGGCCCCTTGAACTCCTCCTTTATGATTTTTTTGTTAAGTCTTGTAGGATGGGAGACAGTTCATCCCAGTTCTAGTCATCTGAAAGTTATGTCTGCTCTAAAACAGTCTTCCTGTTTAAATGTCTTAGGTGGGAACTAGCTACATTCCTGAAGTACCTTGCACACACACTCTCCCTGTCTGTCTCTCTGTTTTGTGTCAAGGCAGCAAGGACAGCGAGGTACTTCCAGAATCAGCTTGAGGTGACACATGTAAAATTTAGGTGGCTAAAATTAGGTAAAGTGAATTCCACTGGCGGTCATTTTCAGTCTCTCTTCACACATGTAAAAGAGGGTAAGACCATATATGAAGAAGAACTGTCATGGTCAATGCATAGGTGGCATTGCATCGGTATGCATAAAGCAAGAACAGCTACGCTATGAATTTTTGTTAGGGTATTTGATCTCCTGCAAAAGCCACGTAGAAACCTTTGGGCTTTGTGAGCATTTGCTAAGGATTCCTCTGAGCTGGTTTTTTCCTCCCTATCCCAGGTTGCTTCTGCATCACTTGGGAGTCCCATTGATTTGTTAGTGCCTCCTCTAATGTTAAACTTCAGTGTGTCTGCAGGTTCTGTGCAGATATGGACTGGCAGGACAGTAAGTTCATTTCAGCTCCCACCAAGATTTGGTGGGAAGTAGGCGAAAGGCAGCTGTTGCCTGTTACTTCGTTAGAAACAAGGCTCAGCTGGACACTGGAGTTACCAATTTGAAAATTTGGGGAGAACATTTGGAATCAAAGGTTTTTTATTTTTATGGCCCTAATTACTTCACCTTTTTTTTTTTTCCCCCTTTCACTACTAGCAGCAGGCCCAACTTCTTGTTGAAGGCTGAAATGAAACTATTTTCCATAACTAATTTGACATCTTATTTCCTCTTTCATCACTTTTTTTCCTCCAGATATTTATGATATATAAGGCTTAAATTATAGTATGTAGGGGAAAACAGGCAAATAATCCCAGCAGTATAAACTTAAATTGGTAAGTTGGAGACTTGCAACCAGCCTGCTTTACAAGAAAACAGATGCCATGCAATAAATTAATACTAAGCTGAATAATAAACAAGATGTATTGTTAAAGGTCTTTAATGCAAAGAAAGTGATTTCAGACTCAATATGCTTGTTTTCTGTCTTTGTATAAATGAGGCCCTTGCATGTGCTTTCTTTATTGTTCTCTTTTGCACACATTTGAGCTTTGTTGCGTTGAGAAACTCGGTCTCTGGTTGGGCAGTGGTGATTAACTTACACTAAATAGGCAGCAGTAATGTGATTTGAGAATGAAAAGGATTCATTTCTTTTAAATGAGGGGAAAAAACCCAAGGCTGGAGGAAATAGTTTACATAATCTGTAAACTATTTAAGGAGCTGAATATTTATGCAGGTTGAAATTGAAGCTTAGTTGCCCTCTAGGGGTTTTACATTAATACAGCATATGCTAGCTTTTGGGTGGGTTTTTTTTTTCTGTCTTTCAGAATAAAAGTGAGAGAAGTCTTTGGAAAAACTTACATACTGACAAATCTGTGGTGGTGGAGGCATGTGTACATCTGCATTCAGTGAGTAAAGCTCATTTAGTTTAGAACCCAGAAAATGGAGGAAAGGTTTTTAGCCGGATTATGTTCTTGTAACATCAGTGAAGAAGGTGCTAACAGTCATTCAGTCATAGCGCTAAGAGGTCCCTACCAGGAAGGATCCTTACGTAAAAGTCAGGATACACCCCAAGAGTCCTAAGTAGATGTGGAAAACAAAAGGTTACATGGGGATGTAGTGATGCTGCTGAAAGGCCGTGATAATGGCAGTGTTAAGACCCTCTTTGTAGAATCATAGAATCATCTGGTTGGAAGAGACCTTTAAGATCATCAAGTCCAGCCGTTCACCCTGCACTGCCAGGGTCCCTAAACCATGTCCCTCAGCACCACATCCACACGGCTTTTGAACACCTCCAGGGATGGGGACTGCACCACCTCCCTGGGCAGCCTGTTCCCATGCTTCACAACTCTCTCTGGAAAGAAGTTCTTCCTGATATCTAACCTAGATCTCCCCTGGTGCAACTTAAGGCCATTTCCTCTCGTCTTATCACTTGTCACTTGTCACATGGGAGAAGAGACCAATCCCCACCTCTCTACAACCTCCTTTCAGGTAGTTGTAGGGAGTGATAAGGTCACCCCTCAGCCTCCTTTGTCCTCGCTGCTAAATGCTGCTGTGAGTTCTTAGTGTCCTCAGCTGCCACTGGCTAATGCACAGGGATCTTCTGTCACATCTTGCCTTGCAGCTTGAGCCCTGTTTATGGATCCTGTGACTGAACTTGTTAGAAACGAGTAGAAAGCATTTGACAAAAACTGAGCAGTTCCTGTTTGTAGCCCATGATACTTGATAGGAAGTATCCTCATGCCATGGGAAGAAGCGTGACTGAAATGGCTTCTAAACTAAATCCACATACATGTTTCTCATCATCTAAACTTTTAATGTCTCCTTTGCCAATGGTTTTGTAGCTAATATTGCCAATATTTTTTTGAAGAATTGCTAAATAAATTCTTTGAAGTGCAGTTGTTTTTCTAAATATGGAAGCCACTTTTATGTGATTGATTTTGCGGTTTCTTTCATAAGTGTTGAGACTGTATTACTCTAAAATCTTGCATCAGAAACAAGATACTTGGAGCCGGCAGAATAGGTGCGCTTAAACAAGCACCTCCTGCCAAACTGGAATACATGTGTGCATATGCTTGAGGAACACAGTGCAGTCAACTGTCAGAAGTTAGAGCACTGTCCCTGAGGCTTTGTTATACCAAAGTCTGGATTTGTGCCAATGACGTCTATGGTGTTATACAGATTTTTAGCTGACAGAGTTTCTGGTGCGTTTTGTTTTGCTTTGTGGATTTGCCAGAGGCTTGTTTGTAAATCCTCTGTCTACAAGTATTTAATTTTACTGTCTTCAAAATTATAACTTTTGCAATGGAGAAATGGCCTAATATCTTAATTTCTCTATAGAATCAGGTCTGTTATTACAATCCCTTATACATGTATAATGCTTAGGCCTGGTACCGTTTGGTTCTGACAGCCAGAAGCATCCCAGAAGCATCTCCTTGGTTGCATCTGCTGTATGCTTGGGCATGACACAGCTTCAGCCTGGTGCTTCCTTTTCAAAACCAGTGACTTTATTAGCAGATCTCTGTGTCATCTCCTATGCCTTCTCCTGCTCTCTGATGTTTGATGTCCATGCCCAGTCTTCCTGAGCAGTAAATGATTTGAGGAAGCTGTGCATTGGACCAAAAGACATGGTAGGTTAGAGGGGCGGGTGGGTTGCTTGGTTTTAGGACTTTTTCCCTTCTGTCTGTGACCAGTTTCCCCCTGTGAGTAGAAGCACCTGAGCTGATTGCTGTCTTTATGCAAGCTTCTGGTCCAGAGTGGAACTGCTCTATAAGTAAGGTTGTAATAAGCTGATGGTCTTTCATCGTTCTGAATATCCTTGCTTATCTCTTGAGTTTCACGTCTCTGAAAATTTTAAAGAAAACGTGGGTTACTAGCTTGGAGCGGGTGTGTGGCGGGGGGACTTCCTGATTAAGGGAAGCATCGTCATTGCCCTGTTACTGCACGGCAGCGTGCAGTGCTCACAGCTCACGGAGAGTTTTTCAGGGCCTGAACAAAATACTGAGTTGTAGAGCTTTGTCACTTGAAAAAGCTTTTGTGCAGCAGTTTCAAAGATATCGGAAATGCATGGTGGCTGGATTATCTGATGTCTGGTATTCAGTCCTCTTTAGGAACCTAGTTATTGCAGTAATTTACTTAAAACATTTTACAGAAGATAGAAGATAAATGTGACACAGATCATACCAAATTTCCAGATCTTGCTAAGCTTCAGTAGTGTGCTTTCTTGTCACAGTGTTAAAACGCATCTCTTTAAAATCATGACATGAATAGGGAAGTCTGAAATGCCGACTACCTATATAGTCAATCATGCACTTCCTTTTGGAAAAGTAGTTATACATATTTTATCACACTGGCCACTGTTGCAAAGGGTCAAGTTATTCCTCAGTACACAGTTCCAAATGTAGACACAGCACAATTATTTTTTTCCGGAAAAATTGTACTTCTGGTTCTGTCATCCTTAGAACACTAAATAGTACCTCGTTCAGCAGGAATTCTTCCCAGACCTCCACACTGGCTTATGCTGAAGGCTAGTCAGTTTTGAAAAAAGAAAGAGACTAAACATACACTGCAAACTGCGGTAAGTAGGTGGTAGCCTGTATTGGAGATGTTGGAATGATGGTGGGCAAGGCATGTAGCATGAATTGTGACCTGTAAGGGAAAGTCACTTCCCCTTTTAAAAGAGCCTAAGTGTGTTAATCTTTAATTTTGTGTCCCTGTTGGCCCAGAAGGCCTGAGACTTTGACACTTTTGACACTATTCTGTATGTCCCATCCCACCCCACCCTCCAGGTGGAACCCTGAAATCAGTTTTACTTTTGCTTAGAAGATATTTTGTTTCATTCAGTGAAGGGAGAACTCATGATTTTAAAGAAACCTTCGGGTTTGAAACTTGGGGTTAAAATCATGCTTTTGGAAATAGAGTAAATTGAACTGATGGGGAGAAACAATATCCCCGAAACAGCATGCTGTGAATTAGAGCTGGTGTCACGGTGGAATGGCTCTGTAATTGCCCCTTAAAGAGTTACGTAAATGACCTGCTCCAGCTCCACCGTGTGGTGGAAGGACATTATTGCTATTTCTGCCGCTCGGCAAATCTCTGTCTTTATAAATATCTTTTTTTTTAACTTAGGAGTTCAGCTGAGGAGTCAGTCACTATGGGACAGCGGGAAGGGGCTGTTGTTTCTTTTAATCATCTGTTATGCTCACTTCTCAGCTGTCCCTGAGTGGCCAAGCAGCTCCCGAAGGAGGTGGGAGGATAAGCAGCAGTGAGACTACTCTGAGCAGCTCAAGTTGGATGCACTTGTTTATATAGAAGCAGGCAGTGACAGACAGTAGCCATGGGGGAACTTGCATTTGTTCCAGTTCTGCCTCTTCCAGTGCCTGGTATGGTAATGCTTGATGTCAGAGATACTTACTGCAGGGTGGGAGGAAAATTAGATCAAGTTAAAGGGAGCAGTTTAAAATCTGCTTTTGTTTAAAAACAGTGCAGTTTAACTAGGTGGCTGTGCTCACGGTGCGTGCTTTACCTGAAACCTTATATAAAAGGCAATGCTTGTACTTGACAAAAGCATTCCTAAGGCAGGTATCTTCCGTAGTCAAATCATGATTTACCCAAGTAAACTGTTTCACAGTGACGTGTTTACTTTGCTTAAAAGGATTTTTTTATTTTTTGCAGTTTCAATGGGAAGAAAAGGAGGTCTGCTTTTCTTGACAAGTCTGCCTGAATAGCCCAGCAGATTGTCATCTTTGAGCACTTAAATCTGCCTTGCTTGACAAAAGTACAGTCACTGTAAAGCCTTATGTGCCCTTGCTATTTCTCCCTGTCTTCTGAGGACATGACCCTCTGCTTTGTACTGCTGTGCTCTGGGTGTCTTCCTTAGTTAGAGGCAGGAGGACTTGTCTCTTAGCTCTTAAAGAGCTGGGTTGCTGGAACTTAGTTCATATATGTGACAGTCTATATTTGTGTGTATTTGGGGTAAAATATGCACACACATGTATATATGTGTGTGTGTGTGTATATATACGTGTAGATATGTGTGTATACATATGCATATAAAAAATGCTGACAAATCTGGAAGTCCAGGATGGGAGATACAGTTAGGTTAAGCTTGTGCCCACTACACTACAGCTAACAAGTAGATATTTCTCTGTGTCATCCGTGCCAAAGCTCGTCTTGCTGTTCAAGTCCAAGTTCTGTTGAAATTCTGGTGACTAAATGCATATTACTAATAAATTGTGTCTACCACAGCATTTCATCAGCATTCAGCAATAGTTGAGAAAGCACTATCTGACATTTTAAAGTGTATGATTTTTTAAAATCATCTTTTCTAGCTCTGTGATTACCTAGGAAAACAGTTTTTCTAGTCAAGTTTCATGTGTGTGTGTGTGTGTGTGTGTGTGTGTTTTCAGAATTCTTACCAAACTGAAAACTAACCTTAATTTTTCCACCCCTCATCCCCCAAAAGTCATTTTGGTCAGATCTCATGTCTGCAGGACTGATACAGGAATGTAGAATGAGGAGAGATGAGCTGTCCTTGTCCAAGCAGCAGAACTAAGAGCTGCTGAAAATACCGTGACATTGCATGTGTCTATTTTTTTCAAAATGCTGGTTTTTAACTCTGATTAATCTGGTGTACTTTGATAACTGGTTTAAGTATTTGTCTATTTTTGTTAGTTGTACTGGTTGGGTTGGCTTGAATTACCGTGTTTGGCCGTGTTCCTCAGTCTTTTTTAAAAAAAAAACCAAAACATTTTCTTAAACTCATTGTTTCTCAGTTTCATTCACTGTCTCTTAGTGCTCATTATGAAATTAGGAAGAAAAGGTCCAACAATCTCTGAATAGCTGTGGATAGGTGTGGGTTAATTGGGACAGACAGAAGTCCTTTCCTGCTGTTTCTTTGGGTTTCTGGATATACCTTGGACAAACGTCCACAACTCAGTCTGAACAGGAGCAAATTTTAGACTGTAAAGCATGTACGGTGAGCCTGGTGAGAGAGGTTCCTTCATTGCAAGCCTCTGCATCATATGCAAATGGAACTGTCTTCATCATTCATGGCTTTTGTGGATTTATTTGTCATTCCTTGATGCTAGTTTCTTAAAATCATCTGTTTTTTTTTTTCCCCCAGAAATATGGTCTTTAATGATTGTTGGGTTTGAAAACAACAGAAACCCTGTTAATGGCTCTGTAATGAAAAGTAGATCAGCAGCTGAGCAAGGACTTCTGTTTTGAATTTAGCGATGTTGAAGAATCCCTCCATGTCTTACCTGCGTTTTCAGAATTAGTGTGGTTTCTAAAAAAAACCAACAAACAACAACAACAACAAAAAAACCCAATAATTTTTTTATAACTTTTGAAACAGAAGGTTTAAATAAGCCATTGATTTCCTATATTCAATTGAAAAGCCCCTTCTAAGCCTTCATTTCAGACAAGAAATGCTCTTCCCAGCTGTGAGCAGTTGACCAAACCCTGAAACTTGTAAAACCTATGCGTTTAAGAGATGAAAACTTTGAAGACTGTTCCCTCTAAGTGAAGGTAGATGGCATTTACAGAGCAAATAACTGGATTGTTCTGGGAAAAAACCAAAACAAAACACAAAAACATCCCAACCCTAAAAAAAACTAAACCCAAACAACCTGCAACAAAAACCGACCCCCAAACATATTCGATCTGTGCAGAGTGCCTTTCCACCCTACTGCGTTGGCCAGAATAGGCCAACCGAGGCCAGCTGAGAGATACTTTGAGACCAATTAATTTTTACAGCAGCATTTTGAAAACTTGCTAATGGAAAAGGCGTTCGTGGTATGACCCCTAGAACCACAACTGCAGTAGTTGGGCCTTCAGCAGGACTTAGGCAAGCCGGGGCAGATAGGTGTTGAAGGAATTCAGGGGAGCATATGCCTTCTTGGTATTGGAGTGGGTTTTTTTCTTCCTTCTTCCTCTTCTCTTGGAAACTTTTCGGTTTAGACCCGCTGTGCTAGTGATTGTAAGGATTTTGAAAGGCGTGTGAGAACTTTATGCTTCAAGGTATAAGGCAAGCTTACAGTTGGTAGGGGTTAGGAAGCAACTTGAGAAAATGTTTTTCCATCATGTAGACTTTCTGGCCTCCTTTTCTGGAGCAGTTACTACTGTCTTCTGGGAAAGATGGTGTACAGGACAAGTGGGCCCTTTGTCTGATTTAGTACGAACTCTAAATGACCCTTAAGGCAAAGCCTTCAGATTTGTTTCTAGGCTATTGATAACATGTATTCTTTACCCTAGGGCAATGTGTTTAGCGAAACAGTTTCTAGTTTTCTGGGAAATAGTCTTCCTCTGCAGGTCACAGTTGCGCTCTCTGCCTTCCTGACAGTTCATTCTCTTCTGCTGGAGGTTAACCCCACAATCGTGAGACAAGTGACTGCAGCATTTCATACTGAGTGCAAGAGGTGGTGCGGTCCACTGGCAGATCCTCCGTTTGGGTTGTGTGCTTTAAGGCAAAGCTGGTTTTTATGCTTGGAGTGCCCTGCAAAAGATGGGGCCGGAGGAAAGGTCTTTAACATGGTGAATATCCCTTCCCTAAAATTCCTGGATTCCTGGAATCGTCTCTCCTCCCCAGTTCTGTGTTGTGTGCTAATAAGTGTTGATCATCTGCCCCGGGAATGCCCCCAGCAGTATGTTGGAACGACAAAAGCTGAAACAGAGCAGCTTTTTCAGGAGGTGGCGATGGCCAGAAAAATGGAAAGTGTATGATTATTTTTAATGTTACAGCAAATGAATATTTGTGGAGACAAAGTATTTGATCTGATAACAGAGGTTCACTTGAAAGAGTCAAGGTTATTTTATGTCAATTTTCTCTTTGCCCTATATAAGATGCATTTAATTATTTCATGCTATCTCCCTCTATTCAAATTAATCTGTCTTATATATATTGTTGCTCAAATTAGAATAATTCTTTAATCAGCTGTGTTATGCATGCCATAGTAGACTAGAATAGCAAAGCTAGTCCTGGCATACTGACGATGCATGTATTTTATTTGTTATTGTAATTTAAAAGTAAAATCAGAAATATTGATTTCTACTTGACTGGAGAGATGATTTAGTTTGAATATCAGACTGATCTTAATCAGGTGAGAATTAATTGAGTTGGAGGTATTAGATATTCAGTGATGTTAACTGAACCATGATCAATCTACAGAGAAGCTTTCTTTTGTACTGTGTTGGAAATATCAAATAGCTTGTGCTCTACAATGTAAAGCAATCTTTTCATGTTCATCCTACTACTTGCTTTGGCTCATTAAATGCACCAGTAATCTGTTCTGTGCATACTGGGTAATAATCTTCAAAGTAACAAGCTAATAAATCACAATTTCATACAAAATTAAAAGGATAATAACTTCGCCATAAAAAGTTGCTGATAATGTTTTGTATCATTTTAATGTTTTTGTATACATTTTACAAACATAGATTTTTAAATCTTGTCCTTGTTTACATTTTAATGGGAACTGCATCCTCCTCCTTCCGCCATTGCTTCCCAAATCCCCATTGTTAGTTGGGCATCTTTTCTCCACCCAGTGGGTAAAGCTCAAGGACTGACACAAACATTGAACAAAACTATTTCCTTTTTTGTGTAAAGGAAAAAACCTGCCCCATGAATAGAATGTAAGGCTGGTCTGGATCATGATACAAGCCTTTTTTTTTTTTTTTTTTTATTTTAAGAGTGTGATAGCAGTATCATAAGTGTTGAGAAAATATAAATGGTGAGATAACACCTCTGTAGGACTTTCTCTTAAGTAGCAAAATTGTAAAGTCTTCAAATAAACTAGAGCCAGACCTGAGAGGATCAATTTATCATGATAATGGGGAATATTTCATTTATTTTGTGTACAAGAACATCTGCAAAATAGATACATAATGATGATTGATAAAATTACAGTTCTACTATTACATGAACTGCAGAACAATTTGCAATATGAGTCCATACGAAAGTGCCAAGTATTGTTATAATCCGCATCTGCGAAAAATGAACTTTCAGAAATCACCTTCATGCCACATACAGTTCATACACTGAAAATAATGACGATCCCTTGGCATTGTTATTTGAACACTTTTCCATGCAGCTGGGTATCTGGAGATAAGTCCCAAACACTTTTTGTTCTCCTCTTGCTTTGCACATGAAAAGACTTCCATGTTATCAGAAAGAAATAATAAATTATCTAATATTTTAAAATACTTAAAAGTAAAAACTATAACTTTTAAAAATCCCCTACAAATATAATCTGCTTGCTGGTTGGTTACCTTTATTAAATCACACACACACACAAAAATTCTGTTTATTTTTAATGTTTGGGGCAGGGAATTACAGGGTTTTTTTCATAAAGTCTTTCCCTTATATATACGCAACTGAAACTTTTGCAGTTCCACACACCAGTTCCTCCATTTATTTTGAATGCAGCTCAGCGAAGAGACCAGCTACCTCAGGCTGGGGCTGGAGGCATGTTGTAGGCTACCTAAAGAACATGAGCATCTTAATATATGGTGCGTTGGTTTTGTTGTCCACTGATTGTAAGTCTGCAGACACTGAGATGAAGAATGTTAAAATTAACCTTTTCTGGTTTAATGGTGTGGCAGAAAATCATTATCTTTATGCAGCGGAGCTGTGGCTCTGTGTTATGCCAGATGTTGGCTTGTCCCTTTGAGTCAAAATCCTCCAAGTTTTTATTTTCATCATATTCAGAGCAAATATTTCTTGAACCTGTGAATATGTTCTAAGATGAAAATGGGCTCTACCCGGCTTTTTATTTCCATTTTTTTCATTGAGAATTGTATGTAGCAGGACGCCCACCAACTTTGTTGTAACTAACTTGCTCATAATGTATCTGATCTTTTAACATTTGAGAATCAATACTTTAATGTGCCAATTATTGCATATGCCTCTCTGACTGCTTTGATAGGCAGGGAAATAATTTGTCCAGTCTTTATTCTGAGGTAAGTGAACGGTTATCCAGTTTCACGCTGGTTTTCATCTGCTTCCCATATTGTCTTGTAGTAAAGTAAAAAACCAGAGTTGGGGAAAAAGATACTAAAAAATAAAGAAAAAATTCTTCTTAGATGCTGACTATTTTTCAGCAAAGATTTCTATGGACCATAAAGATCATTGTAAACAAAGTTCTTTACCCTGTCAGCCTTCTAGCTAATTATCAGTGAAGCCCTGATAAAAGAGTGCTCACTAACTTAAAGCAGTTCTTAATCAACCATCAAATATACTAAGAGTGAGACATTCAGAAATAATTCTTGATACCTCCAACATTATTTGTTTAATCCTGTATCTGGACAGAATTATTCAAAGACTCAGAATAGGATTTTTATTGGGGGGAAAATAAAAAAGCATATCCAGACAGCTTTAGAAATAATTTCAGAAGGCTTTTAAAAGTTCTTTCTTCCATTGTTCTGTGACCTTACTTGTGCCAGGATCTACAAAAGCATCTGTTTTTCCCCTTGTTCAGCAACACAGAAGCAACAGAAGCACAAAGCTTGTTTTGTGAGAGAGAGGATGAAGGTGAAATCTGGCCTTGGATCAGTGGTGAACTGTTCAGTGAACTGTTTCTGAGCTGTGGCCTCAGGAAGAGTTCTTTGCTCAGTGTGCGTGCCCTTAGACACAGCCGGTGGGACAAGCTGATGTCAGGTATGATGTCATGGACCATGAACTGATGTCATGAACCATGAACTGATGTCATGAACCTAACTGCTGCAGGTGAAAGAGGGGTCCATAGCTAGTTTCCGTGGTAACAGGTAGGCACCTGCAGCTCGCTGACGCAGTACTGGATCTGTCCTTTATCTGTGCATAGAGCATTCAGCGATGGACATACGTAGTTGTCCTGGCAAAGCCTCATCAGGGTTCTTTTTATGGAGGGCAAGCCTTTTTTCCCCTTTCTAACAAGGCATTTTCATTCCTTTTGTGTTTGAGCTCCATTCCTCATTTTATTTAGCTTGTATTTGTAAATATTTGGAATAACTTTTATTGTTTGTTTGAAACATTTCTCTCTGTTGTGTTACAATCGTCAATGAATTTGCAGACTGGCCCAAATTTACACCTAGTTTTGCTGCTGCCTGACGTTCTGTTTTAGTAGCTTGCTGCTTGCAAGGAGAAAGAAAACATATTATCAGCCCATGAACTTGTAAAGTCATGGAAGTCATTTGCTAAAGCCTGAAAGACTGCATGATGCACAAGATTTCTAAAAGATCAGTTCTGCTCTGAAAGAGCAGTTGTTCTTTGTCTCACATAGAGTATACCAGGAAGGAGGTTGGTTTGAGACCAGTGTTCTGATTACTGCTCGTAGCTGCTAAAGTGTTAAACTACAACGTGTATCGCTACTCTTGTGGTATCTTGCTATGCACCCTGACGCTTTGGTCTACAATGCAGATACTGCTTGAGTGAGGAATGAGTGCTGATTGTCAGCATTACGGAGAGGGAGATTAATTCTTGGTTTGAGATTGTATCTGGAACTATTTCTGAGATTATTCACCAAACCAGTAGTTTTAACACTCTTTGTGCTGCTCAACATTGAGATGTTTTGTTCTATGAAAGAGTTGCGAGCAAGACAGAGCATAATTAAGAATAAAACAACATTCTTCAGACTCCTGTAAGGTTTCTGGTAAACGTTTATAACTAAACCTATCTTGCTCCACACTCCTTAGGTGACTGACAAAGGGGTTTTAAAGTGCTGGAATTAAGAGGAGAGAAGCAAGTTTTGTGTGCTCGTATGAGGATGCTTTATGCTTTAACCTGCTCCTTTTTCGCCCCTCTCTGTGGTTAAGTATCAGCAATGTTAAAGCTAGATAGCTGGGAGCACTTTTACCACTTTGCACCAGTGCCTGGCCACGTACCTTCTGAAGGCAGGGAAAGCTTGGAATTGCAGTTCAGGTTTTGTTCACTGGGACATCACGCCTTTAACCAATCAAGACTGGTGAGCTAACAAGTGAGAGGGACCTCCTGTTGTCTTCAGTGGTTTTTTTACTTAACAGCTTCCAGAAGGAATGATTACTACAAAAAAAAAAACCACAAAAACAAACAAAAAAACCAAACAAACCCCCAACAAACCAGCACAGCACTTAAGGAAGTGCCTGTAGAGAGTAAAAATCAAACCGGTCACTAGACAAACCATAAGCTTTCAAAGGACATTTTTAGAAGTGTGATAATGGATATGATTTTTCTGAGATGCTGATGTAGGAATATTCAATGTAAACACTCCAGGAAAGAACGGAAGAAATGTCAGATTCACCTTTAAAAACCAGAGAAACATTCTGACATCCTAATAATGCATTTCTTGTATTGTTCGGACCTTATACTGCTTCTAAACTTCAGCTATCCAGAAGTATCTTCAAAGCTGTGCATGTGTATTGGGATGATTTTAGGTCTAAAACCGAAACACTTACCAAAGGAGATCTTAGAAACTGAGTATGGTTGTTAATAGATACCTTGGAGCACAGGTTACAGTGTCTTACCAACTGGTTAATTTAAACCCATTTTTTGCATTCTTTCATCCCATACGTTTTCAGGTGGCGTCTGATGATGTTACCAGTGTATAACGCTGCGTGCTCTGTTGAAGCACGTTTTAAGTGTTCATCGATAGGAAGTTCAAAGCAGATAAGATGTAAATTCTTTGCAGAGTTTTGCAAAGATATATGTAAGTTTGGCATTGATAAAATACTATGACTTTTGAGAAAATAATAAAAAAAAAAAAAAAAAAGCCTAACTAATGTTGCCATGAGCAAGCAGATTAGCCTCACCTAGAGGTTGCTTGGAGCTGTTGGATCACTTTGTCCTTAAAGTGTTGCCAGGAGTGTCCAGGATACTAGGAGGTGGACTTCGTTCCACTGAGGTCTGCAATAGCTTAATGGCCATTTCAGTGGGGATCTGCAAAGGACAGGATTGCTGCTTTTATAGGCACAAATCTCTGTTTTCTTGTTTATTTAAGTTCCGGTGTAGTTGAAGTTCCATCATCAGACAGGATCATCAGTTACTTATTAGGCAAATCTGAAACTTCAGCTAAATGACTTGAAAGCATGCAAGGACAGGTACAGGACTATGCTACAGCTGGTATGTTTAACAGTCATGCCCATATTTTCACGTGGTCATTAACTTGCAGGGGCTCGACATGCCTGTTTGATGCCCAGCATGACTGCCGCGGTGTATCTGTACAGTGAGCTCAAAGAATGGAAGTGATACTAAAATTGCTGCTTCTGTAAATGTTACATATCTGATTGCTGTGTACAAATAGTGGAAGATTCTGGTGTGAGTACAGGAACTACAAGTTTTTGGACAGAACAGAATGGGAGCAATGCATTGAGCATATAGGTATGATACTCAGTGTGCATATAGTCTATGTAAACGTACTCTGTACATATACACTGAGTACCCACAATGTGATTTACCCTTTGTCTGACGTGGCATCACTAAGTTTTTTTGTTATTGGATTAGCTATAAGTTTTGCTAAAGATGTGCAAGAATATAACAATTTCTGTTGCCCTAAATTTGCTGGATATTAAATTACTACGAGGAAAAGCTCAGAAGAGGAGAAATGGATGGAACTCTGGAAGGGGCCACAGTAGATCTGACTGCGTTCTTGACCTTGGCTACTGGTTACTCTTGTACGATTGGCTTTCTCTCTCTCTTCCACCTGTTAACTGCAGAGGATTACTAACTGGATGCCTTATAGCAAAACAATTTGAAATCTCCTGAGAGCATTAACAGCTAATTCTTAACTAAAGTTATCATTTAGTGGAACATCTGTACAGGGGGCTAGTAACAACGAGGCATAATTTTAGTTACTCCCAGATAAAACCACACCCTTAAGCATGACTTTGCTGTTCTGTTTCAGTACCTCACTGACTTGCTTTTAAGTCTCGAGATCCTTAGGGCAGGCCGCCAGGTTACTTTCATTTCACTGAGCAAACAGAGTGGGAAGAGATCATTGTCTCCTCCCCCTTTTATCCTCCTTTGTTCTTAAATGCCAGAGATCATGATCCCAGAAATGTAGATGATCCTCAGTTTTCGTGGGGAATGCTCTTTAGTAGCCATTTGAACTTTGAAGAAACTCGCTGCTTATTGAAGAACAGCTACAGGCCATTAAACAACACAGAGAAGATAGAGAGAAGACAGCAGGCTTTCTTGGAGCACTGTAGTGCCATGGAGCACAACCTGGCACTCCCAGCTGGTAAACTGCTGGCTTTCTCCTTGCCCTCCCAGGTGAGAGTTTTGGAAATGCCAAGAACGAACCATGACCTCACAGTTTCTTATCTCCTGTCTCAAGGGAACCTTCACAGGAGGTGATTGCCAGTGGCAGTTCTTCAAGACCCTCTTAATTTGTAGATGCAAATGTGTTCAGTAATTTCAAAAGCTTCCACTGTCAAGGAAACACTAACCACCCTAACTTACCTAATTTTTCACGCTTCTTTTTGCGGTGATAGCCCTGAGTAGTCAGTATGAAAAGCAGGCACAAGAGTCATGGATTTGCTGCAAGAGTAAGTTCAGAAATTTGTTGGTATTAGTAACAGCAGTATGCGTGTGAACATGGTACATGATATGAGGGGAGAATCCCAAGTAAAACCTTGTTGCTAAACAAGTGACAAAGACCTTACGAACAGCGTGAGACCCCAGGCCAACTGTGGTTCTATTAACAATACATCAGATCTGGTCTGTGTGGTTTCTTTTGATGGAATAGTACACACTCAGGAGGATTTTTTTTACCAATTGTCATTTTTCTAACTGTAGTTTGTGTTGTTTTTTTTTCTCCCACCCCCTAGCATTTACTAAATGCTGTCAAGAATCTGGTCTTCTTATGGTGGTGAAGTGTCGGCAAGAGAATGCAGCCCTGAAAGACTGTCTGGTTGGCTAGTAAGTCTCTCCTGAGTTTTTGTTGGGTTTTTTTGTTTTGTTTTATTGTTTTATTTTTTTTGTTTTGATTATACTAATCCAGAAATGAGCAGACATCTTAAATCTTCTCAAAAGAGCGACGCAAGGTTAGTGACTTTGATGTTATTTTCTGCAAGTTGTATCTTCGCTTTATTGAAAAGCGTGCTGGTCCGGGCCCTACCTGCCAAGATCGTCTTTCCTTACCAAAGCTGTCCCATGGCTATAAAGATTCTCTTTCGATGTGAATGGTGATGGCTCTAGACTTTAGCCCAGGCATTCGCTGTGTGAATTATGTAATGTGGGGTTGGGGGTGAGCAGTAGAAGCACCTTCATACCCTGTCAGTGAGACAGGATAAATTTGTTCTGGTTTTGCTTCTTGAACTGTTTTTTAAGATTGTCTTTGTCCTGAAAGTGTCCTGCTGTGGTGAATCGCAAGAGCAGCAGCAGTGGGAAGTTGTTAGGTATTAAAGAGGTCAGCTTGATGCCACGGTGCATTGAAACATCTCTTTTGGAAGTCCTAATTTATCCCCAGTGCCATCAGGCCACAGTGTTAGTTTCTTGAATTTCCCAGGGTGAGGGTTGGGAATATTTTCAGTTTGATTGGTAGGGAGAAGGGGGTTGGTTTGGGTTTTGATGGAATGCATGTTCTGCGCTGTTAAACCAGAGATTAAGACTAAATGCCTTTGAACTAGTGGCAGTTATATTCAAGTATCTGGGAACTGGTAAAAAAACATGTGCAGCCAGGCGAGAGTTCAGGCCTAGCTGCAGTGAGAACTTGCTGGAGTTGCTCAGTTTTACTAGTCTTTTTTTAAAAACCAAACCAAAACAGTAATACCCAAATAAAATTCTACTGAAAAAAGTTTAGTGCTTGAATAATTATACTTAAAATCAAAATAATGAGAAAAATGAATTGAATTAATGATCGAGGACCTACGTGTCTGCTGTTCAAGACATACACTTGAACCTGTTCCCAGAAGTGGCTTGGGTGCATAAGAAAAATCCAGCAGATTCCCATGCTGAGGGAGCCAGCTGCAAATTATTAACAAATTATTGAGCTGAACTGAAATACCAAATGTCTTACCCCTTTCCTACCTTTCCTCTTCATGGCTTCACTGGAGGGGCTTGAAAAGGGACTATGCCTCAACAGAGGGCAATGTCATGAGAGAACACAGACCAACTCAGTATTTAGAGTTTATGAAGATAACTTTAACTGTTTATGTACTTTATTTAAAAAAAGGTATTTTATTATTGAAGGCGGAAAAATTTTCTTTAGTTGTGAAAGGAAGAAGAGTTATAACTGTTATTCATGCAGTATCTGCTCCACATTCCAAGATGAAAAACGGTACCATCTGTCTTGTAGCTATTCTGACCCATCGTTCTATGAAGAATGCAAAACAGAGTATTTGAAGCAAAGAGAAGAATACAGAGCAACTGGAATTAAGAAAAAAAGACAGACGCTTACTTCAAATGTGTAGTTAAAACTTAAAATGAACTTTTCAAATTTTTTATCCAACTTTGAGTTGCCTTGATTTAAACAGACTTAAATCTTCTGTACTCCTCTGTGTGGAATTTAACTGAAATACACAAAATGAGATGAATGAAGAATAAAACAATCTCTGAACTTTCCAAGTCAGGTTTTTAATTTTCAGTAATTAAAGATCTGAAGCATGCTGTCACAGTTTGCAAGGGAAGTTGCAAAGGTCTGTTCCTCTGTCTGGACTTGAGATTTTGTTACCCATTTACAAATGGCTTTTTGGAGTTTAAAGTTTGTGTCTAGGTGTGTGGCACACTACACAAAAAACTGAGGGGGTGAATAATTTGTATCAGTATTAACTGATCACAGATTGGGTTTACATTACAATTGGTCTATTTGTCGTCTGAAGCTGAGGGTGTATGGATATGCTCTTGATGCTCTGACTAGAAGAGAAGGCTGGCAAATGCGGAAGAGGAGAGATTCTTGGATCAATTAACTTTTTAATGAAAATGTTGAGTCATATGATAGTACTTTTGCCTACACTGTGAGTCATTTCTAAGATGTGTAGCATTCTGCCTTGTTGGGCAAACTTAAGAGGCATTCTGCTCTGAGACTGACCACCTTAATATAGCTTCTGTGGAATGAAGTTTCCTACACATGTACTTGCTCCTGGCTCCTCAATTCAAGAATCTTGGAAAACAAAAAATCCACATTGGTTAGTGGAAAATCAGTTGTTTCCCTTATGTATTTAAAAAAGAGGAAAGTTAAGGTAGATGGTGAAATGTTTTTTAAGGACAGCTGCTGTTCTGTTATCCCACTATGAAAATCTGCTACACTTTCAGCCTCTGGAAAGCCAGCCTGGGCATTTGTAATTGCTGTCAAAACCACCTCCAGTGATGATTTGGGCTGGAGTGAGCATTCTCTTTGAGGCAAGTGCTGTGTGCTGCCAGGGTACGTGCCTGCACTGAGGGCTCACCCGGGACTTACTCAGGTTCACACCGCAGCTGGTGAACACAAACAGCCCCAGCAATGGGTTTCTGCTTTTCTGGCTTAGCAGAAAGTGTGTTGAGCAGGTGAGGGGGAGCCCCGGTGCAGACATGCAGAACTTCATCCAGCCATCTCCATCTAAACCAGGGATTGCAACTCTCATTAATGGTCCCTAGATGTTTCTTCGTATGTTTTTTTCAATTTGGAATAAATTCTGCAGGATTCTTCTACATTATCATTCTGTGTAGGAGTAGGCAGTTGGTGTAATTAATCTAGGTGTGTCTCCAGCGTTTTCAAGTTGGCCTATTAATAGAAACGGGTTACCTAAGTGCAGAGGCAGGGACTAAGTCAAGTAGGTCAGCCAACGCCTGAAGCATGGCAATGCCACTAGCCCATCATAGCTAGTATTTGTGTAAGTGCCTGATGATTTCTAGCACGTGACCTTAAATATTAAGGTGGCGTTACCAAGCATTCACAGTTCAAATTTTAACACCGCCTGTTACAACTGGAAGCGTTCACGAAGTCACCCAGCTTTCAGTGTAGCTACACAGCTAGAGTGCACCCTGTGCCTTACCTCCTCTAATGCTTAAAACCATCCACTCTATGGCCCTGTTGATGGAATGAGGTCTTAAAACCAGAGGACTTGCTCGCGGGGTGCAGCAAGGCACCCGTCACGGTTTCTGTAGCAAAGGGGCCTATCTTGGCCTCTTCTTAGCTCCTGGGAGAGCTTGGCAAGCACCAGAACACCCATTTTTCACTTGAGACTACACTCTTTCCATGTATTAGAGCTCTCTTCAAACTCCTGAGACAAGCTCCCTACAAATGTGAGATCTGAAAGGAAGGAAGAAAAAGGTGTCATACACTTATTTTAAGTTTGCCTTTGTAGAGTAAAATGACAACTGAGGGAAGATGAGAGGCAGTTTCTGATGCACAGGGCTTTTGAAGGAGCGGAACTACCTACCTTTCCAGTCTGCGAGACATCACCCAGTGATTAATGGGAACACCAGAAACCCATTCTGCCTCACACGCCTTAGTACAGCCATCGTCATGCTCAAGTAACTCCTGCAAGTAATGCCTGTGTTCTCTGTTTGCTCTGCTGGTCCAAAAATGGTCAAATACAGTTGAAATGTAAGTGTTCCATCTAGTTCAGTAACTGTAAGCTCCTGGCTATTTATTTCGGGCTTCTCCCCTAGATCAAACATCCATCCTCAAACACTGTCATCATACCACTTCATTACCGTGTCTTGGCGTTTGAACCACTTTGTCTCTTCCATCTTAAAACATAATGCAGTGAATTCTGCTGGAGCTTTTCACTCTTCCTTTACCAGGCCACAGCATCATTAAAAATACAGGTGTCTGTAATGTCCATACTGCTGGCTGAGAGCAGGATCTCAGAGTCTGCTGCAGTCTGGGTTTGAAATAAAATTAAATCT
This sequence comes from Bucorvus abyssinicus, assembly GCA_009769605.1. Taxonomy (NCBI): domain Eukaryota; kingdom Metazoa; phylum Chordata; class Aves; order Bucerotiformes; family Bucorvidae; genus Bucorvus; species Bucorvus abyssinicus. The sequence goes on from CM020028.1 coordinate 42,925,574, forward strand.
GCTTTACATCAATCACCATTATAGTTGATATTATACTTACATGGGCCTGTGTGTAACTACTTGGAATGGGTGTTGGCTTACTGTAACTCCACCATATGTCTTGTATTGCTCATCTTTCTTTTTCCAGCTGTAAATGTTTGACTGCATCGCAGCTAATCCGTGAGTTGGTTTTCTTCAATATAGCTAGTTCACATAAGAGTAATTAGCTGTAAACCCACAAAACTGGCAGGGAGACTTAAAAGGATCAGATTTTAAAAATACTTAAAATGAACCAAACAAACAGTGGAAGTTTACATATGAGTTATTAGAAGGTCAGTCAGGTATGTCTCCAAATATCCAATATTCATCAGCTTGCCATATGCTCACTTCATTGTGCAAAGGAACAACCTCCTCCTGCCCTAAAAGCTGCCTTCCACTGCTGTTCAATGGAATTCCTGCTTTCTTACACTAAAAACTGTCAAATCAGTGAAGTTTTAGTATGTTCAAAGTTGACATTCAAGTTAATTTTGTGTGTGTCCTTTAACATACTTATTTGAGGACTTTGGTCCTTGATGCGATTACACGGTTTTACCTAACAAACGGACATGTGCACAGAGAACACCAGGACCCTTTCACTACAGCTACTTCTCCATGTAATTTGCTGGCGCTGTGATGGAAAGACTTCACCTCTGAAAAGGGAAAAAGCACTGGAAGCCACTAGTGGCATTGATTTAAATGACTTTTCCATCTTGAGTCAAAATTTGATTGTATGCGTCGCACCAACAGATGCTTCACAAGGCTGCTAGCTCCCAAGTGACTTCAAATCTGCAGCCTTCCTTTTCAGATGTTACGGCTTGGCCACAGCAATGAGTGATTGGATTGGAAATGCTGCCTACAGCAAGCTCTCTCCGTCTCCCAGCCCACCTCTCTCTGGTACCAGCAGCTCTGAAGTCCCTCTTTGGCAAACACCGCTGCTCCCTTCTGCAGCATGGGAAGCAGCACAGAAGATAAGCCAAAAGGCAAAGCCCGGAAATTTTTGCGCACTGCACCAAGAAGCTTCATTTTAAGTTTCCCTGTCATCTAGGACCTCAAACTTAATCGTTTGTATTTAGGATGACATTTATACACAATCAAGAAATAAAAACTGAGGAAAAAAATTTGTGCCAAATACAGAGAGGCGATTTGTAAGGGAAACCAATTTCAAACAAAAATAAATTTATTTGAAATCTTACAGTGTAGAATTCCTTCATTGCACAAACCAATGTATTAATCATGTTGATGTCTGTTGGATAATACATTACTTTATAACAAAAATGCTCTGCAGTGTTGAGGCGGGGAACCCCAAAAAGCTACATTAGAACTAGGTACCATATAGCTTCTGCAGCCACACGGGAAATGTTTTCTGCAGCGCTGTTATTACACAGGTAGTTGGTTCTATCAGCAAAAGCCTAGTGACTTGGATTTGTTTTATGCATATTGGGTTGTGTTCTATTACTTTCCAAGTGCTCGTACTCCCCTGAGTCAGCTGTGTTCATTGGTCAGAATAAATTCCGGCATCTGACACCATTTCCATTAATCACAGACAAGCCAGTATACGTGAGCAAGATAATGGAACGATAAAACCAGTATCATCTGGTGAAAGGGAAACATCATTTATGCATGCTGTTCACTCATACAGTGAAAGGTATGTGGAAGGTGTTTTTTTCAACTTTGGTAGACAAGCTGAAAGAGGAGGAGAAGATCAGCATCCGGTGAAGTACTTGCTCCATGGCGGGGGAGAAAGCAGAACAGCACAGACCACGTAGCACCTTGGTTCCACTTTTACAGCCCCTCATTACTATGGCTATGCTACAGTTGTAGCTTCCTCATGTATTTGCAAGCAATTTTAAGATAATCTGCTACTGAACAGCTGTGAAATTAATTTTTATTACATTGTTCTTAAACTGGATGTGTGAAGTTGAAGACTTCACCCACCTACCCAACCATCTGTAAATAACATATTTAGTATTAAGTGGCTTCCCACCCAGTACAAGCTCCGTGTTGTGGAGTTAAAATACAAAGCATTTTTCTTCACTGTATTGAGCAGTTAAGGCATGTCACTTAACCCTGTTGCATTAAGCCAGACATAAAGCAGAGCAGGTGGTTTTTTTATGACTTCTTTTTTCTTAATTTGTATTTGTCTAAAAACAGTTGGTCTTAAAAGAAAAAAAAACCAAGTAGTATTTGGACACCCATAATCTATAAAGCAGGCGGTTGCAATTCAAATAACTAGTTGTTAGCAGCATACTGAAGTTACAACAAAAATACTTCTGAAGTGTATCAACAAGGCTACAACCCCTAGTCTGAATAAATTAAGGCTTTGCTTCTTTACTAAAAGTTAGTAGCCTTCACCAGCACACAAAAAGTCAAGGTTCTGGTGCAGTGCAAAGGAGGCACAAGGATAACCACACTGTGAGCAGGATGGTTCTGTGGCAGGCACCGCTGCCACAGAAGTCAGTCAGTTCCTACGGCCTGACCTGAGGACACCAGCTGAACATCCAGGGCTCACCGCGTTCCGCAGCATTACTTAGGATCCTTTGTAAGTCACAATAAGGCCCAAAATGGCACAACCTAAATAGAATAGCCTAGGAGTGATTTTTCTTTTGCCATTACCTAACAGAAGCCAAGGTTTTGACCAAAAAAACCTCACCTTTCTTGGTTAAAAATGCATTTCTAATCCAGAGGAATCAGTTAATTGAAAGGAGAAGGGAGAGAGAATCTAATTCTTAATTTTACGTCTTATTCTGAAAAAGAAAAAAGAGCAAAACCAAAGACGCACTGGCAAAAAATAAGCTCAGAGCTGGTACAAGTTTTAACACAAGATACCAAGTATTTTCTTGATAACATACAAATAGCAAACAAATACAGAATGGGATTATGTTGTTTTATTACAAGAAGTCACTTTTCAATGTCATTTTTCGCAAATGTGTGCCATTTGCAGTACAAGACTTATCTAGGCCCCACGCTAGGTTTCTTTAAGTTTACATTATACCAGCACAGCTTTAACTTCAAGGAACTTGCTCTGGATTTACAGCAGAGGAAGACTAGGCTTTCTGTTTCAGAACTAGGATTAAAAATAAAGAACGAACATTTCAGGCAATTTGTTTTCCCTCCTTAGAAGTTCAAGCATTAAGGTGCCTATTCAAAACCCTTCTAAAAACGCCGCAGTTCATTCTAGAAGTTGTTTAACTCTTGTGCAGACAGTTTTGATTACACTGATCTAGGTAATCTGCTGGACAGTTTAACAAAGTTGTTTTATTTCTCATTTCCCCAAACACATTCTCGTTAAGCTTCGGAGGACTTGGGAATACCCAGGAATTATCTTCCAGAGAGCTCTTTCCGTAAGAATGGTGTTCCTGAAACATTCTGTCGTGAACTGGAATGGGTCTCTCATGTGTCCATGCTTGTAGAGTCACCCTTTCGGATGGCGTTTTTACGTCTCTCGGCAGAGGGGGAGACACGGCCTTGCAGAGTGCTTCATCGTTCTGTGAGAGTTTTTTATAGGCTACCCCGGATGTCAAATTCAGCTTTGAAATGTTCAAGTCAACACACTGTACTGGGGCAGTAGAGGCAGCTGAAGAAGGAAGATAAAAAAGGTTTTAAAATGACCTTATCTATCCAATGTGTTTTTCATCTACTCCAAAGGTACTACAGTATAGCAGGGATGTTAATCCCAGTGTTTTCAAGCTACAAATTCTTAGACCTTTATTTTACTTCATTAACTACTAAAAAGTTACAAACTGAACACGCCAACCTCCTCAGCTGCAAGATGAACCAGAGATCCTGAAATCGCAATGTCTAAAATACACCCAACACCAAGGAAACCTCCCAGCTCCCACTCGAACGCAGATGAACTGATGAATCTTTTTTGTCAAGACTGAATGAACGCTGAAACAGAGAGGATTTTCATGCCCTCGGAGAAGTTGACTAAGAACGCTGCTTACACAGAGCATGTGTCTTCCTACTCTACCGATTCTTCTAACAGGTTGTGTTCTCAGGCTGCCAAGACCCTGAATTCTCACTGTCCGTGAAGCAGTAAGAGGGAAGGGCATGGTGTTCACAGGTTCTCTGTGCTCCACCAGTGCCCGACTTCTGAAAGAAGAGCAACAGACTGCAGTGTTCAGCCATCTGAAATTCCAGGGGAGTTTTAGACCAACGCTAGGAAGGGGAGGATTTTGAAACAAAACAGCATCTACCAGAAATGAAAGAGCAGTACCTTCACCACACATCTCAATAGAGGTCCAAATGCAACCAGGTCAATGTTGCGGTCATTTACAGAACGCGTAACGGGAGTAGATTAATGACTCCTGCACTTAAAGAAATCCCCATCTTGTAGGTAGTTTTCTAGAACAGCTATGAACCTTGAGCCTGAACTGCGACTTGTAACTAGTTCTTAAGGGACAGAAAGAGGAGCCAGTATCTTCAAAGAACACAACTACCAGTTGTCATTTGTCATTATATATTAGAAGGTGGTACCCAACTGGCGACCGGTGGCCAAAAGCACTTTCCAAGAGCACAGGTTTCATATCTAGAAGACATGCTAAGGTACTGGATTTGGCCTCTGTGCTGACAGGTGTAAAAAGCAATTTGAGGTCTACAGACCTTTAAAAGTTCAAGAAAAATGAAATCCGCTGAAAATTGATTGAAAATGTTAAAAAAAAAAAAAAAGCATGGACACAAGTTTGTGAAAATGCCTCCATATGTGAATGACAGCTAAGGAGAATCGCTGTGTTAACTGATACTGTTAAGATCACACACAGAGCAATGAATACACTGTGTTCTGCAGACATTACACCCCTCTTACAGTGACAAGTAGTTTGCATATGGTTAAAGAGCTAGTACCACAGGTATAGGAAGTGGAAGGTTTAAGTGAATTCCACGCTTATTTTGCATAAGCCAAGATTTTTCTATAAATATGAGCACTGATATACCTGCACTGCATTCATACGTACGGCTGACAAGCAAGGTAAACAGAAAAAAAGCTCACAGTTTTTATTTCTGCCGAACCTGTCCACTTCTGAGAAATTACTGAAAAAAAGCCCACAGAGCAAAAGGCAAAAATCCACTGTTTCCCAATCAATCAATCAAAAATGCCTTTTATAACTGTGGATGTACAACTGCATTAGCAACTGCAGAACATCAAGACTGTTCACCAAGTACAAGAGACAAATCAGTACTTGTGCAGTGCAAGGCAGATCAGTCCAAATTAAAAACAAGGACAGAAAGACACTACAGGATCACACCTTGACACACCTTGACAGACTTCAGGATTAAAAACTCATTCAGTTCCCAGTTTCTCTGCTGAAGTTATTTGACAAACCTGTCTTAGAATTGTAGGAACATAAGACTCGGCTGGTAACAAAATGACTTCAAAATGTTGATAGTTATCAGCCAAGTACCAGAGAGTGATCATGGATCACTGCTGACCACAGACAAAGGCAGTCATTGACCTGGAGGTGAATCCCATCATTACCTCACCAAGCCAATCAATAAGAGCTCTTTAGAAACAAAATGTCTTGATTTTGTAAGGGACAGGATCATCAGAGACTGTCACCAGTGTGTTGTGACCAGGTTCAGTCTTTCACCACCATCTTCTGTATTCCGAACACAGGAAATAACCACAATTGAAGTGAGCAGGAAATCAACAAACGCGGTGATTAACAGTCAGACTGATAGTCTGTCCCCACCAGGGTGAGAACACTCTCTCCTATAGCATTTAGGCTTGAGAGGAACATACGTAGGAAATAGAAGAACCATCTGATGAACCGCTCATAGAAGTTAAACCTACTTGATGTGGAAATTATTTTCCCCTTAATTATGCACAATGGAGCAGCAGAAATAAGGCAGTTTTGCAGCCTCAGTATGTGGCATTCAGAAAATATCGTCTTGCATAGCATTTCGCTAGAAAAGGCAACTTTTCCGAATGCCAACATAAAGAAATATGCAACCATAAGGGTATTTCAGTCTGTTACAGACTGACTTTAATGTGTTGCCAAATTAATACCATATCTATTCTATACTGGGAAAATAAGACTGCGTTTGCAAAGAGATTGGTTTTTTCCCCCTAATACAAAGTAGTTGTGGTAAAAGGTCAAATACGAGTAAACTTAACACCTCAGCCTTGCACACATAAGCAACACTTGACTGAGAAAAAAGCCACAAGGGGAACAGAATACAGTACTGCAGAAAAAACACATCAGCAACACCTTTATGTGTGAAGTTGACCAGTATGAGACAAGAAGCAAAAGCAGAAAATGGGTAGGCTGGAACCATAATACAGTCTAGCTTATCAGCTTCAATTGATGAGATCCTGATGAGATATGATAGCTAGTTTCTCCTTGCAATGGTACAGCTTGAACCAACGGTTTGTGTTTGTAAGGTCTGTGACTACAGTGACTTGCCTTTCTTGGTCGCCATTGGGTTTGTTCTCCGTTTTCGTAGAACCTCGGCTTGCACATCAGTCACTAGACGCAAATTAGACATTTCTCTCTTCAGTTCCCAATATGCTTGTTGCACACTTTCAAAACAAAATTTTTTTAACAAGTTAAATAATTGCTACCTGTAAAGCACCCTCGTGCCTATCAAGCACCAACTGTTAATAAATCGCTTCTGCCTGGCAGACACTACCAATTTTACAAGAGTACCATGATTCAAAATCAATTCAGCGGTATTGGTAACTACCTTAAACTGATGGACCTTTGCATATTTTGACTCCTGCATATTACAATATATCATGTAATGTATATTAACTAGATGATACTCATAATTTCAATTCCCCAAATGGAAAGAAATATGAAGCATATTCTCCAATTTCATTACTGGAAACTCATCATCTTACTGTAAAATTAGTAATCTCCAAGAAATACCTTTAAAAAAAATGTGTTAAATGGACACTAGACCGCAAACAAGGTGAAGTACTAACTTTGAATGGCTTCTAATGTCAACACACACCATCACATTATGATCCTAGTAATGTTAATTGTCAAAACCAGTATTTGGGTCTTTACACCATTCATTTTGCAGCAACAAATTCAGACCAGGTACCCAAGGTCCAAACTGAGCACCCCCACACAGACCAAACTACAATATAAAACATCCTGTTTCATATTCAAGTCATTTAATTTGTGTTCCTACCCTGCTTTTCAGACAGTTTAAAAACCAGCGACCCAATTCATGCTCTGATAAGACCGCTTAGTACGAGAAACACATTTAGTAACAGCAGCACTGTTCCAACATTGAAGTTTTGGGTTAATAGCCGATAAGAAAATCAAGAACAAAAAATTCAGAGAAGTCAGCATCACCATATGTTTCTTGGTAAAATTTGGAGCAAAAGCTCACTGAACATCACATTTATGTTGATCAGCTTGGTGTTCTAAGACAGAAGGATGCAGTTACCAACTTAGACATGGAAAAAACCATCAAATCCTTAATTTAATGCTTAACATTGTACCAAAACATGTTCATTGAGGACAAGTATCATGGATGAGAGTTTTCAGAAGATTTTTTTTTCCCTCTCTATATTCACCTAAAAGACGGTTATTTGAAAACAGCTCCATTCCTCGAACTCTAGTTGAGCTGACATAGAACTATTAGGCTGTGTAACAACTGCCCATTCAAGCATGCATAGATACAGCTTTCTAACCCTCTAAAATGGCAGTTTAGGATCACTCCTGCATGCAATTTAGCAGACATGAATGTATTCTCAGAATGGTTTTGAACAGTTATTATTCTGTTCTGCAAGTTAACACTAGAAGAGTTCCCTTAAAACAAAGACATTAAAACTTTCTTCAATGCACAGAAGTACTTCCGCAGAATACAAAAACTCAGATTCAAAATCTCTGTTAAAGAACAGAGTAAGCTGACAGTTTAATAGGTGAAGTATTAGTTATCAGCAGTTCTGGTAGATGGAAATTTAAGATTTTCAGAAAAATTTCCAGAGGTTCAGCTAAACCTGTGGCCTTCTTACTGCAGAATCTATTTGGCTTTTTAAAATTTTAAGAGATGACGAGTTTAAAATTGAGTTGATGTGGCAATCACACTTCACTTACTCATGAGTCTTGGTCTCAAAAATAAGATAAAACTTCAGTTATATCACAACAGAACTTTACAATATTTAGATATATGTATGTATGTATACGAGTAGAAGCAGTAAATATAAGAACAGCTCCAACCAACCGGCAGGAAAGTGTTTAGATAAATTTTGTGACATGCATTTAGCACTTTTTAAAGCATCTCGCAAAGGGGTGCAGGTACCAGAATTCCACTGAAATCACACATAACACATTTTAACTGTTTTTGTGGATACTGACCTAGCATCCCGTTGCAAAGCCTCATTTTCAAGGAATTTGCAATTGAAACCAAGGATTCCACACGCTTTGAAGTTTATCCTATACCGCCTTCTAACATGTAACATAAACCTTGAATGTGACAGATAGCCCATCTACATCTACAGCAAAGGAGATTTGCAAACCAAGAATACAAAGTCAGATTTGCAGGCTGCTGAAAAATGTGAAATAATTTCTTTCCAAAAAGTTATCTAACTGCAAATGCCTCCATCTCCCATAAGCAGCAGGATTGCTTGCTACAACATAAGCTTCACACAGGAGGTTTTTCAAGTGTTTTCCCACAGATTTTTGGATAGGCTTACATATTCAGTTACACATTACAGATTCATTATTTATCTCATATTACAATAAACACTATGCTGTACATACACTAAGTCAGATGTTGCCACCTGAACGTCACTTAGTGGAATAAATCTGCTTCAGAAGATAAAAGAAATAACTGTTTTACCTTGAGGTAACACCTTTTCTCAGGCATGCAAGTCTGACTATGAAGCCCTGGCAGAAACCACAAGAAGGTGAGAGGTGAAAGTGTAATTTGTGTATATTGTGTGTAATATTGTCATTATACCAGAGAACACATGAGAAGAAGTATCTGTGCTGTTCTCTTTCAGTGACTGATTTCCTTTCCCATCTCTTCAACAGCCAAATAAGCACCAAGGTATTACGGTAGGCAGTCTGTCATTACGAAGGACCACTCTTCCCTCTTGTGGAAAATCGTGTTTAGCACACAAATGGGCAAAACTGGGTATAGGAGACGCGGTTAGTATTTCCTGTCTGCAAGACAGAGCGTTCGTGAGCTTTCATGCGTTCATGAATTGTTCTTCTGCATAAAGCATTAGAAGATATATGAATAGATACTAATACTGCACACGTACTCAAGACAGAATAATATAGGAGTTTAGATCCTTAGATTTATCACAATTATTATTTGAATGGCTGCAAGGTGAGAACAAATGCTTTCTGATGTTAGCATTTTTGTGGGAAATGGCTATTTCTTTTTGAACAGGCCACCCAATGGCTCCTCAGTGTTTAAAAAAAAAAAAATCCTTTAAAATGTCTCCTAGTAGAAGTATTATTGCACTGTGCTAAGTAGGAATGTATGTTGCAACACCAAGCAAACAGAGGAACCCCCCCATATGCAGAATGAAGATATTCTATGGCTGGGATGAGACTTGGACATTCATCTACCACCTCTTCAAGTCAACTAATTATTAAAAAGCTGATTTTAAAATACAAGATAATTTAACTTTAATTTTCTGTATAATAATCTGAAGATGTAAATGTTTTCTTATCATCATCATCCTTAACTACCAACATAACAAAGAAAAAAACCTACAATGATCTTGCTAAATCAGTACACCTAGACTTGAAATTAGATTACATAATTTGAAGTAACAGACTTGAATGGGCTGCTAGAACATTTACTTGTTCAAATAACTGTCCCTCAGTAAACTAAAAATAAAAGAGGGCAGCCACTTGATTTTCATACCTCTGGATGTCTTGTCGTTGAAGGAGGTCTCCATTTAATGGATTTTCATCTTGAGCCTGGTCCTGCATAACAGAGTGAGGGGAAGATACAGAGGGAATGAACATGTGATTTCAGATCTTCTATCTGAAAATACTGCAGAGAAGCCACGCGTTTGCTAAGGTTAAAATTCAGACACAAAGCCGTCTTCATTTGTGTTGGCTGCAGTGCTTTTCAAAACAGACATAAAGACTTCTTCATAAAAAATTTCCACTTAAAAATGCTTAAATTACCTACTTATATGAAAGCATTGCTCAGCCACCATACTTTTTTTTTTTTAAATAATTTGTCATTCTTTGACAAGCAAAAATTGAGAAAGGCTTTTGACTTCCATTAAAAAGGAAAAAACAAAAAAAAAGTAATGGGTCTTCTCTTGTGCTTTCCCTGACCCAATACATAAAGACCTTTAAATGAAACTAATTCAGTAAAGATTTACTTACCCAAGTTACTTTTACGACAGAACATAATTTATCCCTCTGCTCTGCATGACTGCTTTAAATGGCACATACAATCTGCCTCACCGAAGGTAACAGGACTGTTGAACAAATCAAACCCTGGGCTCGCTTTGTTAGCCATGTTTCTATTAGCTCCTCACCGGTGATGAGCTCCCATTCACATCCCTTCTCTTCATGCTCCCTTCCAAATACTGTTCCCTCCAGCCAAAGCTGTTACGAATTTAGTACCTGTTGCTGTGCCTTCATGATGGCCTATATACATTTCAAGCACTTCTCGATATAATGTACACACTGCTTCAACTACATTGCAAAAACCAAATAAGAATATCTGAAAATAGAAAAAAATAGAAAGCATACTTGCCTAAGGTAGAAAACATCTGAAAATGCTAACTAGTCTAATTAAAAATGGTAATAACAAAAATACCAGCTGGGTTTGAAACAATGCTGACTTGTCACTGCCCACTAAGCACATTTCCCTGTATTCCACCTGATATTTTCCTCCTCCTGAAGACTTTCCCACCACCACCCATTAGAGGTGCGGTTTCATAGTTAAAAAACCCCAGACAGTTGCACTATATTATCCCACATTTGAAAACTTCTTAGGCAGTTACCAGGATCAAGAAGAAATTATATGTAAAAAAAAAAAAAAAAAAAAACCAACAACAAAGCAACTGTTCCTCATATTTGTTCTTTGCCACAGAAGCTGCTGGCATAAGGATTATTTAAACAGTGTCATGTCTAATATTCCTTACAACTGCTATTTTCGTCTGTTCTTTCTAGCAACATTCACACCACCACCTGCAATCTTCCATTATTTATATGGCCGTTACTCTGTTCTATACAGCTACCTGAAGACACCAGAATTGCATACGAGTTATTGAAAATACCTAAAAGAATTCCAGATACAGGTGAAAACAACCACCAGCAGTGACAGAAGTTAATACACCACCTCACAGGCCTTACGGGTAACGTGCTTTATCCCCACCTAGTGGGAAAACCGCAGACTAAACTGAGACAAGACCGTCGAGGCACAAAGGCCAGTCCGTGTAAGGTAGGAGTGTGGCATGACAGCAGCAGATCCATAGGGACACACATGCAGTGCTGACACCCCAACACCCCAACTATATACGCTTTGAGTGCGGCAGGGGAGAAGGACCAGACTTCAGGCTAGCTCTAGTCTGGTCCCGGAATGCCCAGGAGAGGTTGCATCTTACCCTGAATATTGACTCGCTCAAGTATTATGCAACGTAAAATTACACAGTCATAATTATTAATGACCATAAGGAACCTGAAATCGTCTGTTTCTTTAAACAATCACATTTAAATCCTTTATCGTGACTGCAGCATCCTAGAGACAGCCACTGTACCTTTAATCCTGTAAAGCAGTCAGCATGCACGAGACGTCATTTTTTTAAATGTAATGCATTTTATTTGTTTATTTTATTACTGTCAAGATATCTTCTTTTCCTTTTTAAGATCCTAAACATGCCGTGTTACTCAGTGAGTCCCTCACAACAGCCACTTGCCCCAGAAATGGCAGGAAAGGGACCTAAAATAGGTACAGCGTGATTCTGGAAACCCTGTTACAAGAATGCACTTTCCTCACAAGCTTCATGCAGCCGCCTTGCTGTGCTAGAGCTCCTTAAACAAAGTTCATGAGCTTTGGAAATTAGCATACTATTTTTAAAAAGAGAAACAAACAAACCCTAAACAAGCCCAGTCTTGCCCAAACTTGCTAAGAAGTCCAGTCCAAGACAAATACCAGCATAGAACACTTTGATCTGATCTTCTACTTATAAGAGATTGTAAAGCTTTATTTTTTGTTGTTATATGGGCAATGGCCAGGAAATCTCACCTAGGTAAGTGTACTGTTTCCAAGAAACAAACCAGTCCGTGAGAATATTTAAGGTTAATTTTACTAGGATGCTCATTTTTCACTCAGTTACATACTTTGTATCTCTGTTTACCCTTTATTTTGCTCGAACAAGGGATTTTAAGTAATGCTCTAACACAGACAAATCTATTAAAAGATGAATTCCTTAAAAATAAAGGTACCTTCTGCTTGGATTTTTGCAACTCCTTTCTGAGACTGCTGCACTCTTGCTTGAGCTTTTCTAGATCCTGTTCCAGATTATGCACTTTCAGGTCGCTGTTCAGCTTCTCTATTTCCCAGCTGGACTGAGTACAATTCAGATTATTCATCACTGTAAGAAGACAAGCAAAACAATCAGATTTCAGTCTCAGTTCAAGAAATGTAACTCAATAAGTAAGGTTTTGTTTTAACCAGGCCATGCCCTTCAAAAAGTTTCCCTGGACATTCTGAAGGAGCTGCCATCTATGACAACAGTTTAAGAACAGAGCCCTGCTTTCCAAGGATGCACTGGAGATTTTACACGAAAGAAAAAGGAAGTAACAGCGTAAAAAGGCACTGGAACCACAAAAATCTGTTAACAGCAAACACACATAATATATACACCAACTTGCATACTTACATGCTTTGAAAAAGCCTTTTCCTCCCTCAGATTTGTACCATTACATAATTTACCCTAAGTTCTTCCCAAGTTTAGTATCAAGAAGTTCCAAACAGAACTACAAAAGATACAATCAAAACAAAAATGTAAAGTCTAGAAGTTACATAAGTCTTATTAGACAGAGCAAATGCACGTGGTGTCTATTAAGAAGCAACCTAAGATGATCCTAGCATCAAATCAGTAGTAGAAGCCTACTCAGACAGCAAAAGAAAGGATGTGACAGGAAGAAAACGCCCCAAGTCTTCAACGGCACAGTGCACTCACTAAAGACTTAACAGTTTAGACAAGCTTAAGCTACGCTGCTTTTTCTGAAACAAGGTACTCAAAGCCCGCTTATGAGCAAAATTGATTACTAAATAAGGCTTGAAATCCCCACATTTCCAGAGCTCTGTAAACTTTGCACTTCTTACCTCCTTAAACCATGATGTCCTCAACAATGATGCTATTACTACAAGTGGTTTGTTCTTCTAGTTTTAAAACTTGTGCAATCAAAGTAGCGCACAAGATGCCTGAGGTCCTCCTGGAAAGTAATCCAATTCAAGCACAGCAATACTTACGAGCACCCTTCAAATGACTGCATCTGTACGGAATCTGATCTCCAGTCAGTATCTCTAACTTTACGGAAATGCCATTTTCTTCTTCTCGTTTAGCAGTACTCTAATAAAGATTTTTTTTTTCCATAGTGTTTTACTTTACATACCTGTCATCTACACAGCACTCTACAATGGCAGTAACAGAAGCTGGATTTGGGCTTTTGGAATTGCCAGGGTACAACGTTTCTCTTTCCACCAGGCTCTCTACGACCATCATCTTTCTACCTTTCCTCACCCCCCAGCCCTTTAAAAAGCTGTTCTCAACTGAAGCTATTGCTATATAACATCCTCTTGTACCAGTGACATCCCAACAGTGAAACAAAGCGATACGCTGGATCCTCTGCAGGTACCAGAGAAAGTGGTATTGACTGGACAGTGTCTGATACTTGAAGAAGTATGTCCTCACCCCACCTCGAGGAAAAGGTGGTGGGGTCCAGAAATGTACATGACTAGCCTAGGAACTGTCTGGTTGTGCATATTTCTCAGACTATTAAATAACGTGCAGTGGAAGAACCTGACAGCCTCGTATCTTAACCATGAAGCTACTCATCTATGATAATAAAACACTCCAGTCACCATTTACAAGACTGAACACAAATACAAGCTCAAGGCACCTCACTGCGGTATACTCCTGTCTTACCTATAAAGGGTTAAACCTTTTCATGCCCCCACATCTTAATATAACCACTAAGACTAGTCAACATACATTAAGATGAAGTAACCAAATGTATACCTTGTTGAGTTTCCACTTCAGTTCTCAGTTGTAACAGCTCTACTTCTTTAGACTGCAACTGTTCATTCAAGGTTTTCAAGGATTCTGCATTTTCTTTCATCTGTTTGGGGGTGGGGGGAGGGGAAGGCAGGTAGGGAAAGAATCCATTTGTGAATCTTTTTTCTATCATATCTGACAATTCAACTTTTTTTTAAAAAACCCAACACAACCAAACCAAGAAAATAATTGCTCTGATTTTTTTTTTAGCATTAGCCTAGCCCAGTAATAAAATTGAGATACTGAGAATTGTTCTACCTACATAAAATATCATAATGTACTTTAAAAACCTAAAGGAGTGATGAAACAAACACCGCAGATGTTCAGCAAATAAAATTCATTCTACAGTAAACATTTATTAATTATGCAGTGGTTATCTAGCATGCATTTAAGCTATTACTTAAAAAGGCATACCATTTTATCCAGTTTGCTTTTCAGATTATCTCGGTCTATGCAGGCCTCTCGATAGGCTTGGTATGCCTTATTTACTTGTTCACGCCCAACTGTGCTGCAGTCCTCTTCCAGTCGGGAGCCAAGCAGCTAAAAAGTTTAACAGAGGTGATAAATAAGAAGTTTCGCATGTTATACGGAGAACTGCAAAAAATTTAAAAATGCAATAGCACAGTCTGCAACATTAAACTATGAGGTTTGAGAGGTTTTTGTTTTGTTTTATTTTCTAGTTTAGAAAATAAATAAGTACATTGATACGGACCAAAATTTGAGTGCAAAAAATTCTGCACTGTCTAACCATACTTAATGCTTGCTATTTTACTGCTATGAGTATTTAAAACCCATCCACAAGTCATGATTACTCACACTCACAACCTCTTAATCGTTTTTTTCCCAGGCTCTGAAGATGTATGAACTGTTTTTTGGAAAAAAGAGCTTAAGCATATAATGACACAACATATAGAAAATCAAGAGGAAAACGAACATAATTTTTTTCTCTATGGAAAATAAAGTATCATCTTTAAGACAATTAAGATGAAACAGGCCAAACCAAAAGACACAAGACTAAAAGGGATTGTCAAGGTCAAGCCCTGTTTATTGTGTTTTTGAGTAACCATGTAAAAGATGTTACACTCCGTATGGTTCAGAAAATATTCAGCCTAGAGCTCTATTCCTATCCCCACCCCTCCACCCCAGGACCTTATACAAAGAAAGCGCTCAGAAATTTTTGTCTTCTGACAGAAAGTCAATTCTGTCAAACTAGTCACCAGGAATTCCTCACTAAGTGTTTCAAAATCATACTGAGTGTGACTCAAGCTTTTCATTCCAGTGCCACAAAACAATACATACTTGGTAAGCTTTTAAGAGTCAGTAGCACATACTTTGGAATAAATGTCTCAGACTGAACTCTAGGATCCATCTTTCTATCTTCTATTAATAAGAAAGCAATCTATCGAAGTCCAGACCTTCTGCGGTACAAAGACACTACTGAACGATGACATACATTTAGCAATAGCATTCTGTACTCGGGGAGAAAAGCCTGCATCACGGTCAGTTTTTAGCTTTAATGAATCACTACACTAAGGCCGTGAGAAACTGCATATAAAACAAACTCCTGGATTCTTTTACGTTTTAGAATTCCTGCATCAAAAAATAGCCAGCCAACACCTCTCTGTGTTAATCGTTGCAACGGTGTACTTCATGTTTGAGACTGCTCTTAGCTAGACCTAGCCAGATGCTCTTAACAACCAATTTTTCCTTATAATTTTCGTATGCTGAGACCAAGAGATTCTTTTGATAGACAATTCCTGCATTCTGACAGTTTACAGACTTGGGACCTCACTATTCAACAATATTAAGTCACACGTGCCCAAAAGTTAACGAACACCATAAAGAAGTAGATGAAATACATTACAATCCAACGCAACTACAAGTCTTTCTGAATCCAAGCTAGTGTTATTGCAGGGCACTACTGCATTGCATCACATACTTGCCCAGTAAGAAGCAAAAATCCCAGTATGACATAACTAGACTAATAGAGGAACAAACCACATTTCACTTAAACAAATAAAACAATTTACCAAAACTTTTTAACTTGGAATGTGCTTATTTTAAATACATAACCATCTGCTCCACTATCCAGCCAGGAGCAAAAAAGTAGCTGCTACTAGAGGCTGGTAAATGAATTTTTTTCTTACCTTCTCTTCTAGAATTCTCACTCTTTTTTTTAAGAGAGAGTTCTCCTTCTCTGACTCCTTTAGTCGTTTCTTGATGTCTTCATATGCAGTGACAAGTGCGAAGTGTGAGGCAACAGACTCATCTCCACTGTAAGACGAAACAGGAATCTCCCCGTCTCTCTTATGAGTGTTGTCTGCTTTTTCATGGTTCAAAATACAGATGTCATCCTCCACCAGCTCCTCCATGACAGCTGTTAAAAAGACAGATATGAGCGCAAAATTTTCACAAAGACAAATTCATTCAGTGTCTCAGGTCTGAGAATCTTCCAAAATAATAATGCAGGGTGTTCCTGTCTAACTATGACAAGACTGAATAATTAGGAAATACCTTAATCTTGCAGAAAAATCTTGAAACTCATTATACATTGAAAATTACTGCTTAGAAAAGAAGCATCTTTCACTCTTACTTGATAAAAATATTTGGAGTATGCACCAGATTTCTGAATGCCCAAATTCATTTTTATCGCGGCTTAACACCCTCCTAGAATCTGGCTGGAATCAAATAGTTGGACTCCAAAGGAATATTGTGTTAGAGTTTTCACAAGTCATCACTGAGCAGTAGAATAAATTATAGTTGCAAGAAATTAACTAACTACTGCGGTTCCTGAGCACAAGTGCTAAATTTCCTTCATTCTTGAATGCAAATACTTCTATTTCTTCCAAACTTCAAAATGGAACCTTAAGGTACACCTGCATTAGTCCTTAAAGAGGCTGCATGAGTAGCTATTCTTTACTTGGTCACAGTAGAAAACATTATGCTGAACAACAATTACAGTAATTCTTGACTGCGCATATGATGAGAATAAAAACCTAGCCAGTAACACGATCTGCCTCAACATGCATGGAGAAAACTGACGTAATTGCACTGTAAGAAAACTGTTGCCCTAAAATACTGACAAATGCAAAGTAACCATTAGATTGGTTTTTCGTTACAACACATATCATTTAGGCACAGCAAAACACACGTTAAGAAAATAGCACCTTTAAAAAAACCTCCATACTCCTTCTTGAGCTCCAGGCCTTAAGGGAAAAGCTCCAACAGCATTTTCCTTAATGTTACTAGTTATCACAAACATGTTCAGGGGTTTGATTTAAAAAGTAACAAACAAACCACACACACCCCCCACATCCCCCCAAACCCAACCTAAAACTAAACAAACAAAACCAAGACACATCCCATCCTTATTTTTAGTTGTGAAGATCAACATTCCTTGCATTTATATGCAATACTAACAAATGTTGTGTAGTATCCGATAACATTTCTCTCCCCCTTAAAAAAACTACTGATGCTACTTCTATCAAAAGTAGATTTTTATTTTTATTTTTCCCCCTTGAACAAATCTTTAGGTTCCCGATGATTCGCTAGATGAACCAACAGAAATACTGGGATAAAAGAAATGAGCACAATGGAGACAGTTTGTATCGTAGGGAAAAGCTATTTCAACAGAAAACTGACTTGTCCGGCAGAACCTTGGAGGAAAGACAGGCGTCAGTGGGTGAAAAACCCACAGCCAAAATCACTGCCTCTACTGTGTATTTGCTATTTAAATTCAACTGGACCTCCATGTGTTTAGCAATGCTAGGAGGTAAAGGGATCAAATGCCCTGGAGCTTATCTGCGCGGTCAAATTCCTCTCGTGGTGCTAGCAAGAGAAAAGCTACATGGACTGCAGCATTATGAAGAGCTGTAGGACAGCTATAGCTGAACAATGGTGCTGTCATCACATTTGTCTCAATTTGCTCCAAGCCAGTTAGATAGAGAACGTGATAAAAAACTGTGACAGCTCATTTATACTAAACAGACAGCAACGGTGTTGCCACAGTGAAGAAAAGACGAGAAAACGACACACACAGACCGGAGTCCTTTTAGTGAAAGCAGCTACCTTCAGGAGGTGAACAGGCCTTGTATACTGTTTGATGTATTCTAACAAAATCCAAGCCTGAGCTTTCCTTGCCTGTTGCTCTGCCTCACACTTAAGTAGAAAGAGCCTCGAAAAGAAAGGTTTGCTTCCTTTTCATTGTAAGAATAGCATCGCGCCATGGACAAGGTGACCTTGACCAAAAGCACTACATCATTCAGACTGCATTAACAGACTGAAGGCATTGCTCATTTTGTCTTCTGAGATGAACATAACATACTTGCCTTTCCTCCTGTTTTACCAAGGGCCCTGCAAGTCTTGTCACCCATGTCATCAAATTCCAAGAGCTTGTCTTCTCAAAGCTACGCGCCTCCTTTTCTCTGAACACTAGACTCAAGTGTTATTACACAAGTGTCACAGCTTATCATTATCGCTTGAAGAAAGCAGCAGATTGTGTGACCTCGTACACGAAACCCATCTTTATCCCCACACTTCCCTACAGCTCCTCAACTTGAGCATCATACATTCCCTACTTCTTGCATGCATCAGTCGCACCAGGAGATGGCAATAAGGGAAAACAGGAGACAACATCAGAAGACAAGACCGTATTTATTCTGGTTTTTTTCTAATTAAAACTTACAGCCTTTATGAGCTTCCAAAAGAGCAAGACCTTCCAAACAAGACTCAGTATACAGAAACAGTTTTATAAATTCAGCTACACACTTAACCTGCAACTGCTACGAGGACTAGTTACAGTAACACTTTTTTACTTGAAGGATACCGTTTACAGGATTATTCAGCTCTGGTTTTCTGAGGCTGCTCTCTAAGCCAGCGCTGGATGCTGTTTAGAAGATAAGTATTTAATTCCACATAATTCTAAGGGGCTTGTAATATGCTTTTTTGTTAATTTCTGTGCACAAGATAACTGTTTCAGAAAGATCCGATGTACACAGTTTTGACTAATCTTATTGCATACTAGAAGCCAAAAGTCTACTTGTCCTGAGACACAGACGGCCAAGTAAGACACCTTCCTCTCAGCTCATCCCTTTAAAGAACAGATCTGACAATGTAGCACTTTGGAGAAGTGGCAAAACACCTTACACAGGCTTAAATGAGGTAAGTAGGATATTCAGAAGGAATTGTGGGATTTTTTTAACTTTTTGCTTCAATTATTAAAAATAAATAAAATTATCATGAAACGTGCTTCTCTGTACTGGAAGCTCAGTAGCCTGTCAAGAAGGGAAAATCACCGCAGTATTGATATTGTATAGACTTCATTTTTATCTTTCACTATCTCTATTAACACAAAGTATTAATAATATCCACACACTGTATTATACTACCACAACCACAAAATAGCGCGGTCCCTTCAGCCTTAGAAGAAACATCATTCAAATCACCATTGTTATCATGCCCAACAAGATGGAAACAAACCCGAGACTTCAGACCTCACTTTCAAATAAATGGACAGATTTACATAAACTGAAATTTAAATGCCACTCAACACCAATTTACTCAGAATTTTAAAGCATCACATGAAGGAAATATAATAATAAAATATTTACATCCAAGCTCCGCATAAGATCACTTCAAAAAGCCATAGCATGGACAGTCAGAAAACAAAAAGCATTGGTATTTTGAGATTTCCCCCTACCTCATAAAGGACTTCTGCTCTTGGAAAGGAGCACTACTCCTGTGAAGCTGAAAGGACCTTTTCTTCACAAAATAAGCAAGCCACTAAGATTTCTAAGAGATTCCATGATGCTATTTGTCAGTCAATCTGAAAGGAAAAGTCTTTACATATTTTATTCTAAGTAGCTCACCATTTTTTCCCATAATAGTTATTCTATAAAACCACACCGTTAAATTAAAAAAAACCAAACCCAAACAAAAAAAAACAACCTGCAAAAATTGTAACAAATTTATACAAGAGGAAAAAAAAGAAAAAAATGCACTTATCAAATCTCAGACATGAGTTGATACAAAATACTTTTAACAGTTAACTCTATTAGTAAATATCAGTCCGTTGCCTGTGCTTACTAAATATTCCTTTTATTGCCTATTTGAAAAAGTTTCAAACCTCACAGTCTACAGAACTGTAAGACAGACATTTCCTGACGAAAAAAGTGCTATGACTCAAAAGGTGCAAAAGGACTCAAAAGTAAGTTATAATACACAGACCACTAACTTCAGTATACATTAGATGAGTATGAGGAAAAAGACACATGAGAAAAACCAGAGCAGCATTGCTAAATGTATCTAAATAAATCAACACTACCTAAAAAAAGAAAACAAAAAGAAAAAACCCAGTTTCTCTCTATGCTGCAAAAGAACTTTCTCAAGTATTTCCAAAGAAAAAAATAAATGCAAAGTTTCCGTTCCATCACCTGTTATGCCTGTGTTAAGAGGCCAATAAAAGAGATAAGCTCATACAAGAATAAAACCTGGCCATTAAACAGTGTAGGATCAACAGTTCTGTAAAGGTCACGGTGAAATGCACCGTTCATCTAGCTCCTTCTCTTGCTGTCAGGAAAAAGAACGAGAAAGCATGCTCACAAACACTTCTTTCTCCGTAAGAAGCTGTCTGATGACATTGAAGCGATGGACAGAAACCCTCAGAAGACAAAACCTTACAAAGTGGGGCTATATCTGTAAGAAATCCCCGACTACAGCTATAGCCTTTAACTTTAAGGACGTGAATAGAAATTTAGTTTCTCCAGTGTTATATTACATAATTTAAAAATTACAAACTGTAAGCAACGATCAAAGAAGTGCTTTCTGACACAATACACGCATTAGATTATCCCACAAGTTATTACTCCTCAAACCTGGCAGTCCCAGGAGGGCTTGCAGGATGGCTCACTGAGCCCAACCACAGACCTCTGCCCGAGTTTTATTCTGTTTGGCTTCTTCAGTTCAAAGAAAAAAATTGCACTTGTATGCACTGCTGCAAATGCCCTGGAGGGGCATTCACTCTGAAGCACCTGAGTGAATTTTGATCTCTCTGGAGTTGCAACTCACGAGACAGTCGGTACTAGAGTAACCAGATTTCCCACTAAAATAGTTAAAGTAATACACAGACAAGTTAATGTCCATGAACACAAATGACGTCCATCTCGGCCTGCTTAAAGCAAGCTTTACAATCCCACTTACCGCACTTCTCATCCCAAGCAAGTTCTCCCTAATACTTTTGTCTGTGACAAAGTATGCTTTTTTCAGAATGATCTGCACATGAAACAGCCTACTTGAAAGGACTTTAATCTTCACGTCCAAAAATAAAGACATTAAATGAACACCAGTACTTGTGTTTGCCTCTGATCCACAGGAACCCTGAAAGAGTGTGATGCAGCCCTCACCTTAATTTCAGAGAAGTTTTACTGATTTTTTTTTCCCCCTCTTTTTTATAAGACACTCCAGCACATCAACGAAAACCACAGAATTCCTGAAGTCAGCATCAAAACCTCCACACCACATATGGATTATATGACACGCGATGTTAAAACAAGCAAGACTTCCAGTCTCTTTTAAGCATCAATCCTTTTGCATCTCTCCCGGAGAAATGTTAGGTTCTCTTTGATCCCAGTTGTGTCCAGCCTGTTCTACAGAGAGAGCCATCGCTTCTTACAGATCCTCGCTCCACACATCTCAGTAGCTGCTAGCTTTGGCCACTGCTTCCCCTTAGCTATGTACAAAGTCCACAGCCCCAAAGCACTCCCTACGAGTCCACGCGTACGAGGGCACAGACCTGCAGCCTCAGCATACTTGGTGCTCTTTCAGAAACACGTCATCACATCAGCTAAATTAGGCCTCCAAATCGCTTTCGTTTTGCTGCCTCCAGGAAATGGAATGTTACTGTCTCTAAGCTCACCAACCAGATGCTGTAGTTCATCTATCATGAATAACTGGGTAAGCTGGAGGAGCCAAGCAACATCTCCTTAGGTACAACAGGCAATTTTTTCAATTTTCTGCCATCTGACTTTGAGATTGTTAGCTCAAAAATTGTGCTTAGAATTTGAGGCAATCATCTTCTACTTAAGTTACAGTGCAAGTAGCTGACAAACACTTCTATCATATTATTCTATAAAATAGCAATTATTCAAAGAACAAAATGTAGTAGTCATCCGAGATTTCTTTTGGTTTCCACAATAAAAATTCCAAAATATATGTGCTAACAGATAACTGGTATTATTAGCAGCGGGAGCATCTGATCACACACCAATATCCAGGAAATTAAATGCTTCCCACAGTCCATAATAACACTTCTCAGAAAACTGTCTCAGAAGAGCACCCAACCTTTGGAGCCCAGCGCAGACTTGACTTGTGACAATAATCTTCCCCCGGCTCCACTTAGTCCAGAGCTGGCTCCCAGTATGCTGATTTTACTGCTGTGTAAGACTGCAGGGAAATTAAGGGATTCCTCAAGAAATGCAAAAGCTGCTAAAACCACTCTCTGGAACAGTTTACATCCCAATCCCCTCTCACTTGTAAGTTGCTGGGGCACAGACTTATTTAAGGAGATCATGGTAATTTCCCTACCAGGTGAAACAACAGGATTTAAAGCTGTAATTCCTTCGAAGCCGAAAGGATCACTACTAACATATAAGACTATCTCAAGACCCATCTGCACTCCCTTCTTCCAAACCAACATGGCCTGCAACACCCCTATTCCAGCCTGCTCCAGGACTTCATCGTGTTTCTGCTTTCACATCTTGTGTCCACAATCCTACTTTGTTCCTTTGCCAGGTTCTCCCGCACTAACCCATAAATCGCTGTTCTAAGAACTCACACAATTTTTCAGCTTAGTTAGGGGCAGCTTTTCAATAAGTTTTATTGCCTACCTGAGACCCACTCGCACCCCACAGGCAGTACCTTTAAACTATGCTCACCGTTCCTCAACGGGGAGGCCCCTCTCCACCCAGTCACACTTCGCCGGTAAAGCAGAAGCCGTCAGGGACATCACACGGGACTCCGCCAACCCGCTCCCTCTACCACAACGCCTCTATTTCAAGAAGAGAAACTAAAGGTCGGTCAGAACCGCGTCTGTTCCCCGGGACAACCGCTCCTAATCCTCCGGGCAACGGGGCACGAAGCTCCCCAGCACCCCCGAGGACCCCTCCCAAAAGGCAGGCCGCGGGGCCGGGGCCGCCCGCAGGCGACGTTCCACCGGCAGCCCCCGCCGGCCCCCGGCGCCCGCCCGGCGGCCCCTCCCCCGCACCACGACCAACCTCTCCGGGCCTCACTCGGGCCAGGCGGGTCAGCAGCGGGCGGTCACCTCGACGAAGAGGCAGCGCCGGCCGATGCGGTCTCCGCTCGGGCCTCCTCGGGTTTCCATCGCCCCCGCCCCACCGGCCCGGCCGCGATATCGGCCTCCGCCACCGTGGGAAATTCCCGGGACACCAGGCCCGCCCCCGCCGTTCGCGGAAGTCAACAGAGGCGTCACGTGACGCGGACCGCGCCCCTCCCGTCCTTCTCGGCCAACGGGCGCTCGCCGCTCCCGGAAGCAGAGAGGCGGCCCCGCCGCCTCACCGGGGCAGGCGGGGGACTACAAGTCCCGGCATGCAAGCGGGCAGCCACGGCTCAGCTCCGCCCCGCGAAGCAGCGGCTCTTGCCGCCCCGAGCTGCCTCTCGCCGGGGGGTGACTGCTGCTCCTGCCGCCCCGAGCGGCCTCCAGCCGCCTCCTAGCCGGGAGGCGAAGCGGCGGCGCCCGAAGCTCCGCAGGAGGCGTGAGCAGATGGGCGTGCGGTGCTCGGGGTGGGCGTTCCCGCCTGTAGCGCGCTCCTCTGGCAAGGGTGCGGGTCTGCCGCCCCTCAACGCCTGCGGCACCGCAGGGCATCGCCGCTGGAAAGCAGCAGTGTATAACAAACAATTAAAAACTTCTCTCATTTCAGGGGTGCACCGAATCCCCCACCCCGATTTTAAATAAGACCGCAATGAGCTATACAGATCAGTCCCTGTCACCGGGGAGCTGCCCCCGGTGCCCAAGCCCGCACGGTGGGACAGGCGCCTGCCAGCCGGCGGGGCGCGCAGCCCGCTCCCAGCGCTCCGCGGAGAAGAAAACCGGCTTTGCTTTCACATTGCAACAAGCGTAGGTAAGCGCAAAGGCAGAGGTGAAGGGCAGGAGGTAGTCTGTTGCTGCCCCGGGATAACAGTATCACCACATGTAACCTCATTGAGAAAAACACAGCTCTTTTCTTCAGCCAAGTTCAAAGTGAAGCAAGCAAAAAAATCTAAACCACAGTTCAGGACCTCTGTTTTAGGGATAAAAACAAGCTGATTCAACAAGTCTGCAGTGGATCTACAGGGGAGAGCAGCTGTACTGATCAAGACTAATTTAGACCTAACAGGAGTTTCCTCTCCGGCTAAAATGTTTGCTTTAATGTTAGGAGAGTTCTCCAGCCGAGTCCCAAAGGGCCTTTTTCAACCGTGCCACAAAGGCAGCTGGAGCAAGGGAAATGCATTATCATGCCAAATTGATCTATGTATGGGAGAATATTGCAATACTGTCTACTCCTTAAATACTTGAAGGCCAAATGAAAACAGGACCTCACAATTTGCTGTGAGTCGGGAATTGTTATTTGGACAAGAATCTCATTTAATAACCAAAACCACAAGATCTCCATTAATCACGTTTGTAGACTTCAAAGTAACTTTTTAAAGTTTTCAGCATACTGCCATTATTAAGATTTTCATCAGAAATTTAGGTTAGATATTAACTTTGCCTTTTTTTTTTATGAGCCAGAGTAATGCAGTGCTCTGTTTTCAGCTGCATTTAAAATCCTTCCTTCCAAAAACAGTCTCCTTCTTTTAAAGTCCAAAAAATAATGAATTCCAATTTAGCGTCTCTTCATGATAATAAATAGAGCATGGATACAGATACGTTTGTCTGTCGTTAAGTTACAGAACACAGGTTTTATTACATAAATCAGCAATTGATTTGAAACAGTGCCATTATGAAGTTCAGAAGAAAAGCATATAAGCATCTGGGCTATCCAACATGTCCACTATTTTTGTGAATAGCATTAATACACCAATTATCACATTTTTATCCATGTATTTAATTTGAAGTCATTTTCTTATTAAAAATTACAGTTGAGGTCATATCTGCAGAGCAGCTAGGAAAAAAATAGCCCCAAGCAATGGCCAATATTGTAAAACCTGGTGGTACACATCTAAAAACATCTTAAAGACAGTAAGATTAGAATTAATGTCAGAATTTATTCCCATAGTAAAGAGTCTTGGGGTTTTTTTCTTTCAAATGTTGAGTATTTAAGTGGACAACCATTCAAGATGATAGTTATCTTTTCTGAAAAAACAGGCACTTGAATTTTGGAAGGGAGAAAATCTAATTTATTATCACCCCATTTATTCAGAAAGTAGAAGAACTGGGTATGGATTAAAAAGCTAATTATAAAGTGTGAAAACATATATAATTCAGCTGCACATGGGCATACCATGGTTCTTTTGAACAACTATGGAATTAAAAAAAAAAAGATATTAAATGTACCATTAGATTGACAGTTTTCTTAAAACACCATCATCTTGCTATGTAGCTCTTTGTAAGCTGTCCAGGTGTTTCTCTCTACTTTGGTTTGACATCCTAACTCCAGCACTTGTTAGTGAAATATATTGCCAGGTACAAGCATAAGCCTGCCGATCCAGAACTGGACTTTTAAAATAAAACAGGAAAACCTCACCAAAACCTAACCCCTAATCTTTTCAAACTCTCGCAAACAATTCAACACAACAAATGGCCACACGGATGTGGGCCAGAACATCTGGTGTCAAAAGGTCTGTCTTTCACTGAGACTAGTAACTTTGTAATACTAAATACACTCCGATTTGATGACCCATATGAGAGGTTTGTCCCTTAAAGAAACGGATTCCATAGCTTGTTTTTCAGATTTGTGGAAAGACTGTGTTCCACTACACAACAGAAAAGTTAAAAATTCTATCATGGGAAAAACACAAATCAGCCATTAAATATATTTGTTTAGTATAAGCTATATTAAACCAAACCACATCAGATTTTCATCTAGAAAACTGTAAATAGAAGATAAAAGTTTCAGAAATACTAAGGCCCCAGACAAAAATTAAATAACTGATGTATCAGAAGTATGTGCCTAGAACAGCTTACTCCCTGTGCTCTGTTGAATTCTCTTGACTATTCCTATTAGGTGTGATTTAAATAATGTATAATTAGGATGATACAATTTTTTTATTGTATATAATTAGAATAAAATGAACTTGGTACAAAAATCAGCATGATGTAAAACATACTAATTTAGATTCACTTTGGCAGATGCAAAAGTTGTTTTAAACATTCCCATCTATTCACTCAGATTAGCTTAGCCTCCAAAATAAACGTGAGTAATCATAGGTATTACTCTCTCCTCATACAGTGCAAATCTTTGCAAATACAAAAATAAGTCATAGTTGCTCTCCTCAGATCCTTTCCTGTACTTGACGCTATCCAAAAGCAGCACAAAGATCATAAAACTTGTCCTGCCCAACGGTAGCAGGTAGCAGTCTTTAAACTCTCTTTGCAATCCTTCTATACTAGTCAAGGGAGGACACAAAGCTGCATTACAGTAAAAACGTGATGAAAAGTAAACGCCAGTATATGCAATTAAAATCCTTGCCGTATATTTCTCTAGACTGTTGATAAAACACAAATAATATTTAAGTACAAAGGGCATTTGCTGAGTTTTAGTTCTAGGCAAACCCTCTGTATTATACTAAGAATAATTTCTTCTATGAGGGCCGCTTTGTCAAGATATATCACTCAAACTGCAGTACAGAATGTAGTTTTCGAAATTACAGCACACTTTTTCTTCAAACACCCACTGGAGTGAAGCTATTTCTACAATATTGTTTCACCAACTCATCAAGGATCTTCAGGCTACTCACAACAGAAATTTGTAACAAATGAACTAAAGAATTTCAGAGAGAAATAGCATATGCACACACAGACCTATGCGAAACAGGAACCCCCCCACTAAACCTGCAAACACTCGAAGGGTGGAAGTGCTGAATTTTCCTGTCTGCAGAGTGTCTTACCGAGAGATAGGTGAGATCAGAGCTCTACACCCACTACGTGTGGTAAGCAGAATCAGGTCTTCAGCCGGTATGGGTTTGTTCAAGGCCAGTAGCTAGCTGTAGGGGTAGACAAAGTGAAAAACCCAAAGCACTCTACAACATGATTTCAGCAATCCATTGTCCATGGATTTCTAACTAAACCAAGGCCTTTATCAGATGCGTAACACCTCCTGGAAAACTCTGGGCTATGCAAAAACATAGGAACCGTGCACCCTTTGCCAAAATTGCTGCTGAACTCTGCAAGATGACCAGGCTGGTGGTTTTTACCTGGCTATCTTGGCAGACCACAGAACATGCTGGAAGGTAAATCTCCACATTTCTGGTGACTCAGGCAGGCAGGTAGAGCTTATTCTGCCCTGGCTATTGTTACAGGGCCTCTTTATGAAGTATATGAAAGGATGGATTTTATAACAACAACAACTTTTTTATATATATATGAAAGATAGGTCTCTCTTGGTGAAATATAATTTAGAACATGTTTATTCTGCATTACTTTATTAGGATTTTTGTTAAGAATTAAAATACAGAAGCATAACTGGGTAGTTCTATGACTGGCAAAGAGTACGTGAAGACAAAGAACACAAGAAAACCAAAACTCACCCTTATTTTCTTACCAAAGATGGTACATTTCCCCCAGTTAATTCGGAGGTATTTTCAGTGTCCTAAGGAAACCATGACTGAGAATAACCCCATACAAGTTCAGTACGGCATGAGGGACAGATGTGGGCGACGCTTCTAATGACCCCAGCTGTGAATAAAACCAAATGCTTGACAGACACTGTATCAAAAGAGAACAACTTTCTTTTGAACCTTACAGTGTGTGTTGGCAATTGTAATCCTATTGCAGTAGCAAGTAAACTGGGAGAATAATTTCTCAAGGTTTACGAACCAGGCATTTGAGAAAGAGGTGTGGAACTGGTTTTTACCAGTCCGGGCTAGCTGAGCTGGGCACCAGCGGGCCCCGCGCTGGAAGAGGTTCTGAATGGCACGTTTCTGCCGAGTAACCGTCTCACCGAGCTACCAGCGAGGGAGATGAAGTTCCGCGTTAAAAGGCTGATGGGCTCTGGGGCTGCCGCTCGGATCAGCAGCCGGGCCGGGCCGGGCCGGGCCGGGCCGGGCGCCGCCGGCCGCCTCACGCCCGGCGCTCCCTCACAACTCGCCGCCACCGAACGGCAGGCGCTGCCTTACGGGAGCCGCGAGCCCGTTAACAGCTGAAGGAATCCCCACCAAGCCCGGGGGAAGGCCGGGAGCGCGGGTCCGCGGGTCGGACTCGCCGGCGACTGGAACGGCGCTGCCGAGCCCCGCCGGCGCCGCTGGGGCGGCCGCCCCGCCCAGCACGCGCCCGCCGCGGCATCTGGCGGGAAGCTCCGTCAGGAGCGCGAGGCCCGGGCGGGAGGGGGCCGCTGCGCCCCTTTCCCTGGGCCTGGGCTGCGCTCAGCTGAGGCGCCTGTGAAGGGCGGTTCGCTGAGGCGGCGGGACCGGCTTGTTCAAAGGCTGCGCTGGCCGGCTACGGGCGGAGGAGAGCTGGCGATGCAGGTCAGTGGTGCCTGGCTGGTCTGGGAGCGAGGCGGCGGGAGGGCGTCGGCCGCGGAAAGGAGGGTCGCGGCGCCGCGACTACCCGCCCCTCCGCTCGCTTCCAACGCCTGCGGCCGCGTTCCTACCCCTGCGTTGCTCGGGTGCGGTTTTCCCCGAGGTGCTGCTGAATTACCTCAGGTGCGGTGCCCGCCTCGGTCCCCCTCTGAAGCTGGCAGCTCGCCCCAGTGCGGGGGAGCCAGCGGCCGGCCGGCCGGGCGGAAAGGGGCCGGATCAGGCTGGGGGGACAGCCCCAGCGCACGCTCCGTCAGTCGCGCACCGCGCCGGGGCGACCCCGGGGGCGGCGGGCGGCCCGCGGTGCGCACAGGCGCTGGTTTCCTGGCGAAAACCTCCCTTCCTTTCCCTCGGCCAGAACCCTAACAGGTTGAAGAAAGAAGTGGTTGCAGATAGGAGCTTGGTGGTTGTGGTTTTTTTGTTTTGTTTTGTTTGTTCGGTTTTTAATTTTGGTTTTTTGGGGGTTTTTTTCTGCCTAGAAAGCTTTTCTGGACTTTTACTAGCCGTGATGGCAAGCTTCTCGGGGGATCTCGGAGCTGAAGAATATATTTAATCACAATAGATCCATGTGTCTTCCTTAGTTCTGAAGCTGCTGCCTTGGAACCCGTGTTAGTTGACATGGTGAATCCTTGCAGAGAACAAGTGCTTTAGCAGATGAAAAATTAAATCCTATTAGGAAGAAAGTACTTTAAAGAGGCTAAAAATATAAAATATTTAAGTAGGAACTTTTATCGTCGTCTATAGCTTAAGTACTTGGGTTTTTTTGGTTGGCAAATCAATGGCAAACCTTCCACCGAATTCAGCTCAGCTAAAGTTCTTTTCTTGTCCCTTAATGTCTGTAGATTTAGAAATGCTAAATTGTTTTGTGCATCAAAATTGAACATTTCTTGTTCGTGCTTAGACTAATATTACTTGGTGATGTCTCTGCTTTGTCCTTTCTCTATTTTGAGATTTAAAACAAAAATTAGCTCCTATTTGCGTTGAGGGAAATTTCACTGAATTTTCTTTCTGTGTAGCTAGAATACGTCTATCAGGCTTGTTCGATGTATCAAAAGAAAGGACCGTCTATTTAAAGCTTTGTACAATTTTACAAATTACTTGAAAAGATTCTTAGAAGTCGTATTTTCACTTTGTTTGATGCTGCCAGAAGGTAAATATGCATGTGAATGAGAAGAGAAAGGAAACGCAGAGAGTTCTGCCCAGAACTGGTATGGTAGTAAACACTGTGCTTTAAAATGGCTGGTCATTTTAATGAAGGAAACACTGTTCTGAAAGAGAACGTAGTTAACAAAATGCATGAACTTCAAGGTGCTACAGCATTGCCACTCCAAATATGGCAACTTATAATCTTTTATTACAATTTTTAGAGAAATAGGTTTTGGATTAAAAAGGAATTGGGGATGGGGAGAGAGAGGGAGCTTAGAGTATCACCTGCCACTAGCTTAGCAAGTATGGGATCAAGCTAATTAAGTATTTCTTTTCTTAATTGACATTTAGCTATTTTTACTTATTTCTTACCTGTTTCATGTAGGCATTCAGTTTTCCTCTGCAGTACAATTAGGGTATGGCTCAAATGGCCCAGAGGAAGCAGAGTCAGGTATTTTTAATATGATAAAGAAACACATGTTATTATTAGTATTATGAAATTCATAATCTGATCTGTAATATTTTTATTATCAAGGTAGTAGTTAGCTCTGGCTTAATCTGTCTGTCAAATGTCTCCTAAATTAAAGCCATGGTCTGCCTACTGTTATGTTCCAGGATTACAGAAAAAGAAGGTGGTAAGAGCTAATGATACCCTCAGAAAATTCCAGTGTGCTATGACAGCTTCCCATAGTAAATTGTTCTTGTTTGCTTGGCTTCACGTAATGTTTTCTTTCTTCCTGAAATACTTTTACTGCCTTATATAACTCTTCATTTATATTACCGTATAGATTAATGACTTATAGAGAAGTAGCCTAGCTTCTTCTGTCATCTTATTCATAGTAAGTCTTTGCGTTGTATGAACATTATTGTTATTTCCAGTAATAAACTCTTACTCTTTCAAAATGTAGTAATACAAGGTAGAAATGCTCAGAACTTAGAGCTCTCTGAAAACTTTAAATTATCTGAATTCAAAACCTACCAAATCCTGAGGCACAAGCATGGGTCTTCACTTTTGGAATGTTCTGAACTAGTTGGTGTCTAATATTTTGTTACTCTTTAGCAGTACATAATCAAGGTATCTGAGCCAGGGAGATCTGTTGACTGTCAGGACAATGTGTTAGCTGCAACAAGTTTCAACTTTAGTGGGCTAATGTGATAAATGCAGGTAATATTCTATTACCTTTTTCTGACTAAGCTTTTTAATTGTATTTTAAGTGTTAATCCCAAACTGCTCACCTATTACTTATAAAGTATATATAATTGGAAATTTAGCTACCTTTGTAGCTAAAGGTCTTCAGAACTTGCTCAAATACAGGCTTTCCCACTGTTTGAATGTTTAATGATTTCTTGTACAAAACTTATTGAAATACATTAAGAAAGTATAGGGAAAGGAGAAGTATTTCTAGGGTTTTTTGTTTTGTTTTGTTTTGGGTTGAGGGGGTATAGGTGTTTTGTGGGGAGGAAAACTATAGGAGGGAAATGTTTGTACTCCTTATTCCCAGAAGTTACTCAATGTACTGTGATAAATAGCTGATATGGTACTTAGAAGAATGAGTAATTTTCTGCTGAGATAGTTATGTTAATTAGAGACTGGCTTAATAAGTCTCCAGTTCAGTGATACACACTATAAATGCTTTGTATTCTCAAGCCTTCCCTAGCCAATGGAACTCTTTTTCAGTGGTTTTAATGTTTTAAATATCTTAGCTGATTCAAGAAAACTATTACTTGTCAATTCAGAAAAGCTGAATGACTTTCTTGGGCCCGTCTGTTGATAACACAAGCATCGTTCTAGTGCTAAGGTTCTTTCATGAACCAGGAAGGTCCTTTGATGTAATTTTCCTCCTCTATTTTATACCATTAAATACTGCTGAACCACTCAGGGTCTAGGATGACAGTTTGAAAGCTGTAAGTTGGTAATTTTTAAAAAATTTTTTGTTCCTTGCGAATGCATACCACCAATGTCATATTCTGCAGTTAAACCACTTACAACAACCATGGTTTTAAGTTCTGCCTAACATGCTCCCTGATCACTGAACTGACCTGGTAATGTGGCCAAGGTCTTTGCCGTCATACTTGATCTCATTTTCAAGCACCAAAGCAATTAGTTTTTAAGAAACCTCCCTTCCTCCTTTTGTGCAATACTCTGATTTAACAAAATTAAAAGTGAAAAACATGTCAGATATAGTTAAGCTTTTGTGATAAAAGAAAACAGAGCTGGTTTCATAAATTACAAAATGAGTGAAAATAGCAGGTTACGTTATTATTTTGTGGTTGAAATGCCATTAATTAATGTGCATACAATAAATTATGCTGCAGCAATCTGTTACATATCCACTGATTGACAGTTTGTTGTGAGGTGTTAAGATATAATGCTTTTGTTACAAGATGTAACTTTTGGATCATAAAAAGAAATAAAAATTAACTTCCCTGATAAGTAAATCTTCCTTGAAAAAAAAAATCTGTTGCATTAGTTGTTATAACCTTGGGGTTTTTTTCATTTTAGAATAAATACAGTTCGATGCTTTTTTTGAATGATTAGCAAAAATTTGACTTGCCTATGGCTGAAAGAAATGGAAATTTTTTCAGGATAAAGTGTGGGTTCAGCATGAAAATTGAAAGTGTTTAAAAGAAGGACTGTTTTCAAGTGATGATAAGTTTATACAAATTAGCCATGGTGTTGTAAAGTGGCTGCTCATCTATGATTTACTAAGTGTTTCATTTCTGACGAGTTGTCCTGGGTTTGGCTAGGGTTAATTTTCACCGGAAGCTGGGAGGGGCCACAGCCAGGATAGCCGGAAGGAACCAGCCAGTGGGATATTCAATACCATACTGATGCCGTGCCCAGTATATATAAGGTGGGAGGCTGGTGCGTAACTTGAGCCAAAGGCTGGGCCTGTAGGGTAGTGGAGGCATAGCTGGCAGGTTCCAGCTGGTAAGCAGTTGTGTTGCATATCACTTGTTTATATATTATTTCATTAGTACTATTGTTATTATTGTTTTCTTAATCTCTTTGTGTTGTTTTGGTAAACTCTTTTATCTTGACCCACGAGATTTTGACTTTTTCTCCCGATTCTCCTCCCATCCCACCAGGGGCGGGGAGTGAGCAAGCAGCGAGTTGCTGGCTGGGCTTAAACCAAGACACAAAAGTGGAAGTAAGTATATCTGTCCAGAGCTTCCTCTAGGAAGTAGTTCTGGTAAAAGTGTGTAGATGGCCAAGATAAGAGTACGGGTGTGTTAACCTTGAGGTTTTGGTCATCTTCTTTCTTCTTGAGACTGCACATTCTTAATTTGTATTATGTGCAGAAATATTTTAGAGGTGCTCTTTTTCTCAAACGTGCTTTAGAATGAAAAATAAAAATCTGTTTTGAAAAAGAATTATCTCAGTCACTGCTGAATCTTTCCTTGGTTATTGCAGTAAAAGGATTTATATCTAATTATCAGCACCAGTGATATTTTTTATTAGCTTGTACTTCATGTTGTCTCCATTGGGTACTTATTTAACTTTACCGACTATATGTTTTGTAAGAAGTTTTTGATAAAGGTTTCCAGTTTGTAGTACCAGTTGCCTTTGAGCAAAGATGACTTTGATCTAAGACTTGGTTTAGGTACACAGAAACAATAGAAACATGCAAGTCAATTTTATCCTTTCAATGGACCAAAATCTGACCTCCCCACCCCATCACTGCATTTTTCAAAGCTTTCTGTTCCTTGGGGCTTTCTATTCATTTTACTCTCTTAGAAACCATACCGTTATCTTGTCTGCAAATGAGTATGTTGAACTCTTCCAAACCTTTGTCTGATGCTCTCTAACAGACAACTGTGCTTCTGTCCATTTCTCTGGAGAACCTCACAGCAAGCACTACCCTCTTGTACACAGTGCCTACAGCACTGCTTTTTATAGGGCTCACAGACAGTCGCATGCCCTGGCTTAGTTTCCAAGCCAGTTTGCATTGACTCTAAACAGCTGTGGCACTTCTTGGAGCAAAGGTTAGCTCTTGCTTGCCAGCTGTAATGTCGACAGAATGCATAGATCTTTGCTGTGGAACAGGAAAGCTTTCTAATTCCTTTTGTGAATTTTGCTTTTATAAAAATGTAGAAATCGTAATACAGGCGTCTTGCGTGCTATTCCAGTGGAAGTTCTTTCCATTGAACTTCTGCAACACTTAACTGATTTTGGGGTGAGATGATATTAAGATGATCCCTAACTGAGCAAAATTGCATGACTCTGATATTTGTGTCATAGTACTGTTGGATTTTTGTATTTACAGGTTCTTCAAATCCATGGTAAGACTTTCTGAATGTCTATAAAGATAATCACAACTGGAAATTTGATCACTGAAGGAATTTCTAAACTTTATGTCTGTATTTTCTGTTTGTTTGTTTAAATTATAACAAGCAAATTCATAAACTAAAATAATGAACAGCTAGTGTGTCCTGCCACTGCAGGAATACCAATGAAATGGGAAACTAGATTGGTTAAAATTGGACTTTCTTTTGATACAAGAGGTTTATCACAAAATTCAGATGAAGTTAATAGAGATGCTATAATTATTCACCGTTACAGAGCTTTCATAATAAGACAAGCACTTTAATTCTTCCCCCTAAGGCCTTCCAAGCAGTAGTTGATGGTAACAGAGATATGGATAGATCTCCCAAAAAGACTACCTGTGAAGGTGTATTTTCTTTCAGTTCTTTGTAGGATGGCCTGACATATTTTTTGCCAACCCTGTTAATAGGCATGGTACATGATTTATATGGCTTTGTTTAAAGCTATCACGTTGAAATCCTGGTTAGTCATTGTCCCAGAACTTCGGTTGCAGCAAAATGTATTAACAGTTATTCCAAACTCCTTCAAGATTTGGTAAATAATTACATTATACACAAATGACTGATAGAATATTTTCAGATACAAGTTACTGTATGTATTCATGCTTAAAGGTAGGTGGAAATTGACTTTGAGTATTATGTGGATGTTAACAGATGTAAGAACAACGTGCTAATTATTTAGAGAATTTTTGACTGTTAAGTCGAAAGTTGAAAAGTTAAACCATATTTTATAAGTGGATTAAAAGATTCTATTAAAAAGTATAATTTAAATACCAAGTAGATTTAAAAATGAAAATCATGTATACTTTTAGATAGACCACGAGTGTATCTACAGCAGTTGTATGAAAAACAAGTACTGTAACCAAAGCTATAGCTTCACTGTGGAAGAAGGTGTAAAAAAAGATTGAAGTTTCTACTATCACAAAGGCAGTGAATAAAAGAACGTGGAGCAGTTACTTGCCAAATCGTAGAGTACTAAAACTGGATGGCACTTAATTAAGGTAGTAGGAGGTGAATTTAAAACAGAAGCAGCAAAGTGCTGCTTTATGCAGTGGGCATTGAACTTGTGGAATTTACTGGGGATCGTAGAGTCAGGTAGTGTAAGTACGCTCAAAAAAGAGTTATTGTCATAAACAAAATGACAACTTAGTAAGAAAAGGAGGAGGCAAGCAAGTGCCTTCTAGCATCCCTAACCTGACATTTGTGGGTGATGTGTGAGTGTGCTGGGAGAAATTGGCTGGACATATGGGTCCTCCCTAAACAGCATCTTCTTTTGCTATTCTGAAGTACCGTGCTATGTGGACCTTTTTTCTGACTTAGCAGGACAAAGTTCTTACATATAAAACCTTTCATTTTTCTCCCAAAAATGTTTTTTTTTTTCTACTAGTACTTGCTGGAAGCTTCCTAGGAGCTTACAGCTGATACAGAAGAGTACTTTCTTTCTAAAGTACATGTAATTTTGTGTGTGTGTGTGTTCAGTTTTGCTTTTTATAGGCATTCAGAACATCAGTATGCATTTCTTGCCAGTATATACTAATGAAAATGTCAGATGTTTACCATAAACTAAAACTATCTCATGACTGTTGTTTTGACTGCTTTTGAGTGCTTGCCAGAGATTAGACTGTGGGTATAATTTTCTTGTAATAACTTCGGGTTGGGTAGCCCTGAACTCTAGTTTGCCCGGCTTTGTTCCAGAACAAATGAAATATGAAATAGATGTCTTATTTATTTTGGAATTCTGAATGTAAAATAGCTTCTGGATATTTTAAGAGAGTATGTTCTCTGTGCTGTCATCAACTATAATCCTCTCTTCCTCCAGTTATTTGGTGTATTAGCACTTGTTTCTCATTTCTTGTCTGGAAGACGTTACTACTCACATCTGACTTACAGAAATGCAAAACCGCTATCTCAGAAGTGGCATCTTTTTGTTTAATATTATCTGAGTGACTTTGCAGATGTCCTTAATTTTCAGTAAATCAATAATACGTTGTGTGGCTATATTACCCATAGCCAGTGCTTATTTTATGCTGAGAGAAATAGCAGAATGCTAATATTTTTACACAGAAGTCTGTAGGTCTCAATATTAACTTATTTGGACCAGAAACTGTTGAAGTACTGTCACTTTTGACCGTTCAGGCACGGCACAGCTTAGTTTGTAGGTACAGACCCATACATACAAGCATACCAGTAAATTGGAATCTTGATTGCTGAAATTAAAAATAAGTTGCTTTTAAATAAATAAAAGTAGGCCTTAGAAATGTAACATTTTGTGCAGAAGGGAGTCTTGGATGATTTTTTAAAACATTCTGTAACATTGCCATGAACTTTTGTTATTTATGTATTTTTTTTGTTTAGTTTTCACACTACCATTCTAAGAGGAAAAATCTGAAAAGGCTGTTACATCTCTGAGAAGCATTTGAGTGGTTTCTTGAGGAAAGATAGCGTGTTGTCACTGATCTTTAGAACCTCCAACAGATTATTAAAAAGTTAAGGCGTAGATTTTGAGCAAGTATGCCTTCAAGCAGACTTGACAGTTTAAATGGTTTCCAGTTTGCCTTGGATTGGCTGAAAGAATGTTTTTACGTGCAAGGGGACAGGCTGAACCTTTGGCCTTTATGCTGGACCAAAAGGATTTGCCAGGTGCCTGATACAGCTTCTGCTTAACTCATGCAACTCATTCGTGTATTTCTTAATAGAGCCATTTCTGTTATTTTCAGACACTTCAGTTCTTTGTCTCAATAAAGATGTGTCCGTTTTTGTAAAGACAAGGAAAAAAAAGTTAGTCTTAAGGGAATTACTGTGTTCTTGCCTTTGGCTGAAGCATGTCTCACAGTTAAGATGGTGAGGAAGCTTACTATGCAACTCTGCAAGATTGCACCAGAGAGTAATACTCCTGTTGACTTCTTTCATAGACTTTTTCCTAATACCCGTCTGAGAAAGTGATTACCTACAGCATTGATTGACAACAAAATTAACTCCAAATGGGTACTATACATGAGATCTGTGGAGCATTCCTCCAAAAGTCCTCAGAACCATGTGCTAGTGAGAACTCCAAGATAATATGCTTCAGGACTTTGTTTCAATTTTCACATCCATCTATTCTGATCATTAGACACATCTGATCTCACTGCTGGAGAGACTGTCTCTGACCAAGAGGGGTGGGCGATGCAGCTTTGTGCAAGTGTTCCAGAACTCTAACCCCTCTCCTCTGTCCTTCCCTCAAAACTGAGCAAGAGGTGCGTCTTTCAGCAGCTAACAAAAATAAGAAAGCTGTATTTTAGTGAATGTAAAGGAGGATATTTATTTTTGTTCTAGTAGTGCTTTTCTGGTGTCTAGCTTTTCAAAAGATAGCATCTGATGCTAGCTTTGCCAAGTTGATGTAAAACTCTACCAGCAGGTCTCAACTGCAAGTTTCAAGATTTCACAAGTGCGGGTTAGATTGTGGTATTGCGCTAGGCTTGCTATTCAGGAGGTGCAGAGATCTACCTGTAGAGAAATTATGACCTAATAGATAGCAAGTATTCTCAGTTTTTGCTGTCAAATATAAGCTGATGGAAATTTGATCGTGAATAGTTTTGTGTTGGATTTATTTTTTCGGGTTTCCGTCGATTCCAGTAGTAATCAGACAGATGCAATGCGATTCACGGTGCATCATAACGGCTTCTTCTATACGGATCCGACAGCAGTGGTATGGACATTGACTCACCTCTCTTACCAATATCTCCTTTCCATACGGCTAATTCATAAAAGCTTGTCTGATCCTTATCTTTATGTCATGGCTTAGTTCATACAGCACTGAGAATAACTGACTTTGTATGTAAGTCAAGATGCTACCAGGAAATGTGTATACTGTACAACATTAAGCTTTGGAGAAAATGTGTTCTTGTAGCAGGACAATGTAGTCCCCCTCATTCTGTATGTATCTAGTCATGTTGTTTATTTATTGTGTTAGATATTTCTAGTTTCTCTGGGCCTCTTATTCAGGTACTTCTGTCTTCCCTCTGAACTTACCTTATGTCTTGACTAGGAGTCTTCTGAAAGGTCTTACTAATACTCCAATCCTTGTCATAAAAGTAATTTTGTTACATGACCTCAACCTATTGCTGAGAATTAGAGTTCTCTTTCTGAGGTGTTCAGAATGCTCTTTGCTTATGTCGATGAAGACAGCATTTTTATTACTTAAAAAAAAAAGTGGGAGATTTTAATCCTGACATTGCTGTATTCCACAAAAGTTTATTTCATTCTCATCTAGGAAAAGCAGACTTCCAGTTTAAATGCCGAGTGAGCATTACATATACTAATTTTATTTGGTTAATATTAACTTCTTGTCAAGATTATAAGTGGCTTAAAAAGTTAATTAATGTGGTTTGCAATACTACTGAGCTCTTGTCATATATAAATATTTTTGAAGTTGTTAGACCTAATACTAATTGAGACTTTGGGAGAAGAAAATCCCCTTGAACAAGTAACAACAAAGTTTTATAGGACTTTCTAAAGGTGTGAACTCTTTTGTGATTATTGTAAGTGAATAAAATGGGAAAGTCAACAAAGCCAGACAACACAGTAGCTTCAGGAGAAAACAAACCCCGAGAATGATCATCATGAGCAAAACTCGTATGATACTGGCTGTCCCTAAAGGGCAAGCTTCTGCTGTTCTCCAAGGAGCATTCACCACTTGACATACGGACTGTAGAGTGCGAATGAGGGTGATTACCAAAACCCAGCTATTCTTCAACTTGTGTGTTTCACTAAATCCTCGCTTTACAAATAAATCTTTGGATGAAGAAATATGCCTTTTTTTCTGACATCTTTAGCCAGAGACATCTCAGATAGGAGTATGCATTAGGTACATCTATGTACTTAAATTGTTCTTTAGACCATCAAAAATAAAATTCTGTCATTAGTTCCATTAATTTATATTTGCATTCCTTATTTTAAATAAACTCTATTAACCTGTAAGGAGAGACAACTAAGCAGTTTATTTTTAACTAGAAGTGTTGGAAAAGCAGGGAATGAATTAGAGCTGAGGAATAGAAATGGCTTATTTTACAACTTTCTTGTTCTGCTACTCTCACTACAGAAGATAAGTGTATCAATATGCAAGTTAAATAAAAATTGTCTGTTTATATTTCTTCATGGAAGTAGATAAAATGTTTTTTAAAAACATCTCCTGTCACTTTATTCATATTAAATAAAGCTTGTTTTCCTGATTTAATATTTCTGTTTCCTAGAGTGATTGAGGTTTTTTAATATTCATTGGAAATTTGTACTCAAATAGGTATCTCAGTGAATGTGTTATCCAATATATTTACACTTTGAAATTCAACACTAACTATATGATACTTACTTTTAAAATGAAATATTCAATCACTTCGCAAACCTGAAAGTAGGCAAATTAAAGAATCTGTAATAGTTCAAATCTCGTACTATAGTTGTTGCAGATTCTGTATACCCCCTTCTTTTAAGAATCTTGAAGTAAGATGTTGAGAATTACTTTTGCTGTGATGAGCTGAATAGCCCTTAAAAGGTGCAAGGAGGCTAGGAGGAAGTTGGGTTCCAGGAGGGTTTCCAAATGAACAGGTACATTTTGTTTCCCATGCATGAGTCTTTAGGATTCCATGAGTCCTTGTGTGTGCTGGAACCATCCTGTATGTATGTGGAGTAACTCAAATCCAATTGCATTCACAGCTGAAGGAGTGTTATTCAGGTGGACTATGATTTTTTTGGTTCAGGTTATGCTCAAAATTTAGGGTTAGTCTGTTTTCCACAATAATTGAAGTTGTATGTAACAGTGTTAGTGAAAGCATGTCTGTTTTAATGGTAGAACAGCGTTTGAGTCAACTGATTTTTTCATTCCCATATCACTCTAGAACTTGACACTTCAAAACCCGAGATCAAACAAGCCCTCCTAAAAACCTCTCTTCTGAAGTTTTAGAAAAATAACCACACATATATATAGAATATAACTAGCGTATACTCACGATTGTATTACACCCACCCCCATCACTGATCATGACTTCAGGGGCTCTGCT
This sequence comes from Bucorvus abyssinicus, assembly GCA_009769605.1. Taxonomy (NCBI): domain Eukaryota; kingdom Metazoa; phylum Chordata; class Aves; order Bucerotiformes; family Bucorvidae; genus Bucorvus; species Bucorvus abyssinicus. The sequence continues at coordinate 42,966,041 of CM020028.1, forward strand.
TTTCATATCGAAAGCAAAACTAAGGGTGCTTTACAGCGTTATATCCCTTAATGCATTTACCCTGCCTGACCACTAGATGCCACGCACCTATCTGTGAATGGTGACATGGCTTCACACCGTGGATTGCTTTGTCACCTACTTGTAAAGATGGTTTTCTTTTTTCTCCCCCCAGCCCCTTCCTTTTCCAGAAGGCTAATATTAAAAGTGCTTGTTTCATAATGACAAATATTTCTGTCTTCAGCTGCCTCTATTATTTGTTCTCTATTTGCTAACTTCACAGTCAAAATACTTCTGTTTTGTGACAAACATTCATGCAGATTTTCTTCATAGCTTCACTATTTCACTTTCACTGTTAAGTATTATCTTCTCCTTTTCGTTGTTGTTGCAGGTGTTTCTTTTTGTGGCCACATAGTAAAATAGGAAATATAAATTAAGAACAACCAACCAACCAACCAACCCAAAAAACCAACCAGGAATTCTGGAAGTCTGGATTCTCTTTTGGTTGTGGCAAATCTCTGAAAGTGCTCTCACCTTACTAATTTTCCTGCTAGTAAGTTAGTTTTGCAGAGACCTTTCAGTAGTCTTCAGGCCAGGATTTTCTTTCTGGACACAGAATTCTATTCCTAAACAATTACTATTGTAAAAAAGATCTGTGGTTCTTTTCTCCTGTCAGTTTATTTTTTCACCACTTGAAAGGGAAGCATGTTTCATTGTACCCTTGGTACATCAATATATCACTCTTCTCTGTTTTGGTTTTGTTTGGTTTTTGTTTATTTTTTTTTCATTCCTCATCTTGCATAATTTATGAACTTATTTTATAAAAACTAATTTTATAATGTATTTCCTTATTTAAAATCTTCATTTTTCCTGTCTTCATATTCATCCTCCTAAGAACTTGACATGTTCTTTTTCTGGAAGAGGGTTTGGGGAGGTGGTGAAATGAATGCATGTAACACAAAATTGTGATATAAGAATAGTTCTAGCAAACCAGACTCTAGATCCGCTGACCTTCTCTGATCAGTCATTACAGAATGTCCAGCAAAGAGTATATAAACAATGCCAACATGTAGTGGTTCTCCCAGCCTCCAGCAGTTTGTAGCTGTAGAGCCTTCCTTCACAAGCAAGGTCTTGGTGGCTTGTTCTTTTCCAGAATTGTTCAGTTGCTTTTGGACCCATATAAATGCTTATGTGATGTGGCAAGGAGCTCTTCAGTGTAACTACATACTCTATGAAGTATCTTCTTTTGTTAGTTTAGAGCCTACAGTGCACAAAAGTTTTCTGATGACACTTAGTCCTCATGCTATAAAAGACAGTGGAAATCATCCCCTACGCACGTTCTCTATGCCAGTCAAGATTTAGTAGATTTCCATTTTACCACCTTGTCAGTCACCTCCTTTCTAAGCTAAAGAACTGTACGTTACGTAGTAGTACTGAAAGTCATTCTGTACCTTGATTCCTTGTTGCCCCTCTCTGTCTTTTTTTAATTCTGTGTTGTTCCTGTGATTGTGGATCCAAAATGCATGCAGCCTATAAGATTTGGAGCATTGTGGAATCACAGAGTGGCATGGTTACGCTTTCCTCTGTTCCATTTTAATTTCTAATACTTGATTTACTTTTTTGGTTGCTACTGAGCATTGAACCAATGTTTTCATAGAGCTGTCATAATCTCAATGTCACATTTAATTGTTAATTTTCAATTCAGAGCCCATCATGTTTGTAAAGTTAAGATTTCTTTTGTGTATTCATCACTTCTTGGTTTTGATTTAAATATGGTTTTGATTTGATATGCCATTTTATTGCCCAGCCAGGACTAGAAAGTCATGTGATCATTTTTGTTGTTTTTTGGTTTGTGGGGTTTTGTTTTGTTTTTTTTGTTTTTTGAAATTCCTTGTCCCTGTGCCTTTCATCTGCCTGGAACAAGTTAGTGTCATTATTGGAGGATACTTAGAGATTCATCTCAGTGTTTACTCCCTGTTCCAGATAATTTATGAACATGTTGCACAGCAAGGGCCAAGCAGAGACTGTTTTGGGACTGCATTAGTGAAATGCTATTGCTGAGAAAACAGACCAAATATCCTTTTACCCATTTTTCTTCTATGTCATTGGCTTAGTCATTTGAGGATCCATATTCCATGGCATTCTTACTTGTCTTAAGAGCCTATGGTAAGAAACTAAGCGCCTTTTGGAAATCCAAGAAGATTGTATTAACCCAATTTCTTTGCCCAGATACTTGCAGACTTCTTCAGGGAGTTTGAACGGAAGTATTAATCTTTCCATCTATACTGATTCTCTACAGTAAGCTGTGATTCAGTATTCCCATCAGTTGAAGGATCTTTGAAGAACAAAAGCAGTGATTCAGCAGCACTGCACAGATCCGTTTTCTCCATACTAGCACCAGGCATTCCAGCACTGTATCCTCAATCTCGTCTGGTACAGCCTTTACACTATCGTTATGGATGTTTTCTCAGCCATGGCGCTATCTATGCCAGTTACACAACCTCAGTGTTAAGAAAAAGCAAGAGAATAGGCAGATTGGTTTTTGGTGCAAGTTCTTCTGAAAGGAAAAATGGCACTACTTACACCATGATATTATGCTGTATGCTGCCACCCTGTGATCTTAAAATTTCAGTCTACCACCCAGTGGAAAATAGGCAATCAGAAAATAGTCTGAGTGAAAAAGGAAGTCCTTTGTCTTGTAGAAAGAGAGTTAGGTGGGGATTTTGTTGGGTTTTTTTTTTTTTTTAATGGTGGTTTTTTGTTTGGTTGGTTTTATTTGGTTTTGTTTTTAGGAGTCTTGTTTGATCTCTGAGCTTTTCAACTGTTTTTTTCTGGTTTTGGGGTGAATAGTTCACCTGTTGAATTCCTGAAGGTTCATTTAGTTTCAAATGCTGATTTCAGCGACCCTGAGATTTGTGAAGGATTTTGTAATCTTATCATTAGAGGCTGCTAATTCCACAAACCAGATTACACAGAGGTAACCCTTAACGGCAAATTTTCTTCAACAAGTTATTCTCCCATTGACATAGTCTCTCCAGTTTCAAAATGCTCTTAAGGTGCTAATTTATTTCGCATAATCACTGTGTCAGGATGTAGTTTCACCCTATAGAGTGGCATGGAGAAGAAGACAGACTTTCTTCAGGAACCTTAGGGGACAGGTTGTGCACAACAGCAAACCATCAAAGTTCAATCTGATAATGCTACTCTCAGAAGGCTTTAATGGAACTTGCATCAGTGCCCGACAGCTGTGGATCTGGTCCAGTGTGATTAATCTATGTTCCAGTCAAGGTAAACGATGTATTGAATAGGAACTGCCAAGCTACAATGCCATCTAGAGAATTCCAAGTATAAGGGTCCATGTTTTTGAAATAGTCTCTTCACTTCGTATGAGCAGTGCTTGGCCTCTTGAAATGCAACTCCTGGTACTTGGATATAGCAAAATCCAAGAGAGCTATGAATGTGTTGAAGATTATCTCTGTTTTCAGATGTGAAAGTTTGCTTAAGTTTAGAAGCCAAAAACTTAGAGGCATTCACTTTCTTTTCTTGTCAAAAGGTAGAAAGCATGATCCTAAAAACCATCTGCTCTGATCCTTCAGGGGAGATTTTTTGATCAAGTTACTAAGATTCAGTTCAGTGCTCTACTATGGCTACAGAGAATTTTGGATAGGCTTCTTTAAAGCTGCAAAACCAGAAATCTCAAATCTTTGAACAGAAACTGTAAAGTAGACTTTGAATCTATGGTTATTTTTGCATGTCTGTTAAAGAAAATTACAGGTGCAGAATTTGTTATTGTTTTATTAATGTAACCTCTTATATTGAAGACTTTATGCTTAAGAAACGTTGGTATTGGGACTTGTATAAAATTTAGAAATAGTTACTAAAAAGGTTAATTTTAAATTATATTCTTTTACACTTAAAATTTTTCAGATTCAAACCACCACTTTTCATAAGTAACATCTTACTAATTCAGAAATTGTAGGAAAATAAGCTGCATTTTTAGCTTAGGCAATATCATAGCAGGTAGGGTGACTTGCATGCGAAACTTTATAGTTAGTCAGAGGCCTAATGCTCCCCAAGTGATTATGTTATGTGGATTGAACAGCATTCATAGTGGAGGATAGAGAACTGCACTGGATTTCCTACAGATGCCCAGAAAGTATTCACATTTCAGTAGCTACATAGAAACTTACAGCAGTGTTCAATTCAATTTGTTTTGATGATGTTTTCAAGTAATGAATTCTAACATGTTCAGTATTTATCAAAGTTTCACTTCTTGTTTTATCCTGTTAACTTCCACACAACATCAAACAACTGTCATCTGGAGGTAGCTACTTTAAATAGGTAGCTGGGATCAGTGATTGCTGCTAGAGTAGAATTGAGGCTGGAAACAAAGTTAAGGTGAGCCAAAGCTGAAACAGGAATTAGGAGTAGCACATGGAATCTTAAAAAAACAAACAAAAACAAAAAGCCAAACCAGAAACCAACCAACCGAAACACACCCAACCGAAAAAACCCCAAACATACTCCGGAATCAGATGTGGAATGAGAAAGCCACAGACTCAAAATGTGTACCACAGTGAAGGGCAAAGAAAGATTTATTTCAAGATCCATTAAGCTGGCAGGGAGACTAGTCAGGAGTGGGAAGCAGAATTAAGCAGCTATTAACTGGGTCTGAGAAAGAAGCCATAGGAACATAGTTGCAACCGATCACAAACCACTGAGAGCTTACTTGGATACCATCTCAGGATTTGACAAAGCCGACATTAAGACACGCAAGCTTGTCCTTAACTGTTCAAACAGTTCAGACTTGTCAGGCCTCACTGGGAAAATTCCTCTCCCTTCAGTAGGACTCCAGATTAAAAGGCACCACTAGCAACATGACATCTTTGCTGTTGTCTATTCTCCTTCTGGTCACTTTGCGCATACTTGCTTCAGTGGTAGCTTCTCCAACATGTCTGCCTTTAAGGGGGGCAAAACCCCCCAAAAAACAAAACTGGAATTTTCAACCTTTTTGTAGAGCAGATAACTCTTTGTAATCTCCCTGTTCTCAGCCTTTATTCCAGCAATTCCTGGTCCTGTTATTTTTAAAAAAAAAAAAAAAAGGAATACTCCTTTGACAATGCACCTGAGAAACTAGTACTACTGGAAAAATCTTTGTTACTTGAAGCAGGGCCTGCAGGATAGTGGTAGAAACATTTTCTTTGTTTTCTTACAGCTACTGTTAAAAAATGTGAAGAATTTGAATTTTATATGCATATAATAATTTGTTTATTGATCATTTAGACCAGTGGTCTCCAATGTGTGGTGCATGCACACCCAGAGGTACAGAAGATAATCCCCTGGCGTGTAGGGAAAACAATATTATAACTTGTAATTATTTTATGTTAAAAAGAATATTAACTTTTATTAATATGTAAAGCACAAATGGATGCTGGTACCCTCACTCGGTCTGTATGTCAGGTGGTCACATCAGCTATGGTACACAAGGTATCTGGGGAAGGAATGGGCGTTCCACAATGCAGAGGGGTTCACAGTAGCTTCCTCAATTGCTTGTTTTCAGTGTATTCCTATGTATTGCAGTTTACATGTGCCTACTTAAGTGGATGTATAGATTATATTATCTAGTTTTAACTTCAGTAACCCTCAAAAGATGGACAAGTGGCTTGAAAAGATTCCTGCCAAGAAACCATGATTGAAGATAATAGCGAGCACAAACAACCAACCAGAGAATGGCAGAGCTGACACGTCCCCTGCTCCTAGTACAAGCAATTTGTCAGCCACATGAGATCAAAAACAATGGTGATCTGAATGGATCTGACAATAAGTTGACCAAAACCATTAAAAATTATCAAGTCTGTTTGAAATATGGATTGACATCCACATCTTATGATGAACTTCACCCTCAGTGTGTACTGTGCCTTGAGATATTAGATAATGGTAGTATGGAGACTTTATCATTAGCAAGATGATTAGAAGCTAAGCATTCAGAACACGAAGACAAACCTTCGCAATTTTTTTCAGCGATGTTTCAAGTCATGACACTCAATCCAGTACTTTGCAAAACTTAATGATAAACATCTAGACATTTCTTAGGTATTAGCAGAAGACCACATTCTATAGGGGAAACAACTGTTTTTCCTGCCACGGTAAAAATTGCTGAAATAATACACACAAACCAATATGGCAACAAACTAAAATGCACTCCTTGGTCAGTAAATACTGAGGGAAGTTGCAGAGAAGACACGGCTGAAGATTTGAAGACACGAGTATTAGAACAAGTTACACAGTGTGGGAGCTCTGCGGTACAGCTGGGTGAAAGTACAGATGTTTGTGACTTCTCTCGGCTTATGGAATTTGCATTTCAATCAACCTTTTTTTTTCCTGTGAGCCACCAAAGGAGAGATGTACCAGAGAAGATACAATGGGAAATGGCTTCTTTAATAAAAAACAATGCTTTACGGCAAAGCCGTGCAAGTGTAACCACCGATGGGGCGGCTGCTTCGACTGGCATAAAAAACGGGATCCCAGGGTGAGGTTTCAGCAAGAGCACTGCACGTGGAACTCCTCCGCTGCCTCACTCGAAGGAGAGCTCCTGCAGCAAAGAAGTTGGAGCCGCGAGTGTGCAAAGTGCTACAGGATGACGCCGATGTGGTTAACTTTATAAAAACAAGCCCTCCAGACTGCAGCATCTTTACCAGCCTTTGCAATAAGATGGGGAGGGGGGGGACCGTGAAAATCTCTTGCCCCACACAGGGGTGCGCTGGTTATTTTGCGGCCAAGTGTGTAAAGGAGTTGTCAAGTTTTACACATTTTTCTTCTACAGAAAGACAAGCGTGCCAAGTTTGCTGACCTCTGTGGTGATGACAGGTGGCTGTGAGTAGCTGGCTCCCGAGCAGGTATTTCCGAAAAATAAACGCACTTACTGGGTCCCTTGGAGGGGAAGGTGACATTTTAACAAGGAGTGAGAAAGTATCTGCTTTTCAACAGAAACTCCTGCTATGGAGAGAGCATTGTGAAATCAGACCTTCGGGTAGGTTCCCCTCGTTATGCGATCTTGGGGTTGGTTTTGTTGCTGTGAACACAATGTGAGTGTGTCACCCATAAACCCCCTCATCTCTGTAAACTTCAGAAAGACAGAAACAGCATTTTCTAACCTATTTCAAAATCTGCCAAGTGAGAGTTTCGGTGGCTTTTGAACCTATTTGTCAACAACATAAACATGCAACGCCTCCCAATTAGTTTAGAAGAACAACTGTGGACATCAGGGAAGATGCTCATTTACTGGCCCAATTTCCAGCAAAACTTGTGGATGGACTGAAAAGGAAGTGTAACGATTTAGTAAGTGCAGGCAATGATGCACGTCTTCCGTCGGGATCTGCGCATCTTTGTGAAGGACCTAACTCAGCTACGACACCCGTTAAAACCAAGTATTGAAATAAACTGAACGTAGAACCAGACCTTGGAATTGCTGTGCCACATGGTGTTAAACAAAGCTTTTTTTAAAAAAGCAGCATAGTCAATCACATAGCTCTCAATAAAAATATTATTAATCTCTATTAATCTGTAAATCTACATATATGCTACTTGTACTAATATGTACCTTATAACACATATAAGAAATAAATTTAAAAAGGACAAGATGAAGAAAAGCACACAAATGTTTTTATTTTGTTATTTATTAACTGTAGGTTATTATTTTTTAAAAGCAATATTAATTAACAGAGACCACTGATCTAAAACATCTAAAAATGTAGCCATTTGAAAAGCAAGCTGAAATTTTTTTATACTATTCTTGAGCATAAAAATAATAAATCAATTACAAGAGCTGTATTAATATTTCAACAGGTAAGGAGCACATTAATAAAATGAATAATCAGTATAACAATTTACTTTGTCAGAAGTATTTGGCTTCTGCTTCTATTGGTTTTGAAATGTTTTTTGGCAGTACTAGAGAATGGAGCAGGTGATAATGATAAGTATTTCTTAACAGAAGAGTGAGACATAAAATTTGTTGTAAAATATGTATTTCTGATGTTCTGATTAAAACTGATGATAAGCATGGTATTATGTTTGTAATTGTTAATTACGATATCCTTATTTTTGTGCTGTCAACACTTTTAGACTTTGAGCTCTTAAGGTACTTTGAAAAAACAAGTGGGAAAAGAAAATAATTCTGGTGATCTTTATGCCAGAATAGACTTCAACTTTTTTTAAAAAAAGCATATCTAGAAGACTGTATTAATGTGTTTTAAGTTACAATAGAAACAATTGTATATGTAAATATTATTTGAGTTTTGCATTTCTTTCATTATACTATTGTTTGCATACGTTTTTCAAATTTTTTACTTGCTATTTTGTGTGTATTTTCTGTATTTTAAAAGTGGATATTTCAAGTGTGCCACTGTAGAACTGTGAGACACAAAGGGGGCATCCTTCGAGGGGGAAGAAAGCAATATCAAGTCTAAAATCTGAAGATTTGGTTAGCGTTTTTTGATGTGTTAGACATACTTCAGGCTTATATGGCCACGTATGAATGTTATTTAACAAGCAGCATGTAAAATATTTTGTTGGTGTGGTTATGCGTAATTCAGCTAACTCTTGAACTATATGTCTCAATTTAATTACATTTATTAGAATTTCTTTAAAATGGTAAGAAAACATTTTTCTAGTATCTATTTCTCAATCTCCACCAAGTTGTTGGAAAAATAAATTTCTAACTTACTATTTCCTTGCAAAGAATGCAAAAACAAACAAAGCAATGCACACTCATTGCTCCCAGCATGGACCTCTAAAGCAGCTGCTGCAGTACAACTTGTTGGTATGAAAAATCAGAGCTTACCATGTATGGTTAAATATCCAAGATGTGCTGGAGGTTGGTATGCTTCGAGACTCCATGCTTTGTCAAGTTTCTGATGCAAAATAGTGAGCTCTAACCATGTTCAAAACCTGCATCAAAGATTTTGGAGTTGTCGCTTTTTTATTTTTTTTAACATTAAAGTGCCATTTAACATATATGAAAACAGACTGACTTAATTTTGGCTTTTTGTGTGTGTGTGTGTGTGATTTTAATTTTTTTTAGCTACCTATATTTATTTTTGCATACTTTGCCTTTTTGGAGTCAAGTCAATGGCTTTAGACACCTAAACAGGTGGACAAATTTCCGAAAAATCAAAATACTGAGTACCAAGCTCTCTTAAAATTCAGGTCACAAGTGTTGTCATGGGTCCCAGGGTGTGCAAGGTATGTCTGAAAGTCTCATACCACATACGGGGGATTAATTCTTTGGAAAAAGCTGTCTGAGTAGTTTGAAGTCTAGAGAAATTATAATTGGTCTAAAGTTTCTTTTAACTTTACTAGTAAATACTACTAGTGGTAGTGTTTCCAGCTGTCATAATATTCATTTATAGAAGTGATACCATTTTTGTGTTTATTAATTTACCAATCCGGATTTCCTAGAAAATACTTCCTTTTTCTTTTAATATACTGCACTGTAACAGAGTAAACTGTGTATCTATTATCAAAAGCATGGAACAATTGTTAAATACGGGATTGAAAAAGAACTTCCTAAGTACTAGTGGACAGCTAGTTGCTCTGCTGTGAGAACTGGTTATGCTTTTGTCCCTTTAAGAGAAACTACAACTGTACTTTTGTGATAGTTAAAAGCCTTCTGATTTCCAGCCTGAAGTGATTTCTGATAGATTTGAAACCATTTTCTTGGAGCTTGTGTTGTCCTTATGTTTACACAGCTATGTTCCTTCTTGGTGTTGCCATCCAACATGTGTTTATCAGCAAACAATGATCTCCGCTCGCACCAGAAGTTGGCATTGCTACTCTTACCTCAGCTTCAGGCCTTATTTTCTGTGTGCCAGCATAGACTTACATGCTCAGAAAGCAAACCCCATCAGGAAACTGATGATTGAAAGGACTTTTAATGACTAATTAGTTCCTTGACCCCTTGTACTGCATAGCTGCATGAGCATTTGGGTTGGTAGAAAGGTGCAGGTGATGCTGAGGCAGAAACAAAAAATGGTGGAATTTGGGTAAGGAGAAAATGTAGTGCGACATCACTTTATGCAGGCATAAGTTATTTTCCTTGGTTCTTATAAAACAGGGGATTTTCCATGCTCTGATCATCCTAGCAACATTTCTCTGCACATGTCCCAGTTTAAATCCATTTTTATTTGATAGAAGTTGCCAGACTTCTGTGTGGCTGTATACACGGGGACTCATTAGTGCAATGTAAAATAGCATAAAGACCTATCTTACTCTACTGAAATGATCTTTTCTGATTTAAAGTCATGTTTGCCTTGTAGGGTTGCATCACATCGGTGGCTCAGTTGTCCTGAGCTTGACTAATATGTTATGATCTTCATTTCCCTAATAGGTTTTCAGTGTATTAGTTTCTGAGGAACTGTCACAGAACTAGATTTAGGCATAAATAGTTGTGTATGGCGACAGACTGATGTGTCTGCAAAATCACCATGGTACAGAATTGCTCCCATAGCTCATCGTCTCTTAGCAGCTCAGGGTGCCGAGATCATGCAAGCATTGATTTTGTGTGGCTGCTGTTATGCTGGCCATGTACTCAGCACCTCCTGCCCACAGCTCTTCCCCAGCCCTGTCAACTCAGCTGCTAGAGGGGATAACAAAATAGAAAGCAGTTAATTTCAGCATGGGGGAGTAGAAGATGGATTTAAGGGCTTAAAACTGGCCTCTGCTTCTAGCAGTGTGGCATGTTTTTAGGTTTCACAGAGACATATTACTGGGACTGGCAAGTTTTGCTCAGTTGTGGTTTTTCCTCCTCTTCATTTCTCCAGATGGAAACAACGTAGTTTTCTAGGAGGATTTGGCCATTAACAGAGGTGAGCACAGAGCAAACTGTGTGATCTTGGCTGTCTGATGCTGGAACGGAAAGTTCTTTTGACCTGGGATGTGCCTGTTTCACCTCTCTGCTGGCCGCGTTCCATTGTCCTCCTCAGGCAGGATACATGGTCCCAGCCCTGAGTCAGAGGGACGTTTGAGCAGAAGGCAGTGGGTATTGGTGAGGATGTTGCTTAGCTCAGCAACACACAGACTTCTCAGGGAAGATGTTCCCATCCGGATTCCTCTGTCATCACCATGAAATATGGTTTTGATGCCTGTTCATGCTGAGAAAATAAGTAATTTTATCCTCTCCTTGAGGGCATCAAAATCCAATTTGGTATACACTGCTAAGAAGCCTTGAGCACTGAGCCTGTGTCCCAACCTCATACTTTGTATTATTAAATGTCATGACACTTCTATTACTCCAGTCCCCAAGTCCAGAGCTTTTCTTTTATCATAGTTCAGTTCTCTGTATTGACACATGGTTAGGAGGCATTGACATCACTCCTACTTTTTATGCCAGGCAGTTTGAAAAATATTTAATAAGATTGTTCCCAAAGATGATCTTTGAGGAACTACACTACTAACCTCACTCCAGGGCAGAGGTCTAGCACACAGGAGTTGACATCTCCTCCAGAGCCACTTTATTGCTTCTTCCAGTTGTAGCATTAATCCCCGTTTTATGTAAAACTTCTTTGTAGTGTGTTACAGGGGTGTGGATAAATCCTATCCTGCTTTTTCATTCTCCGTAGAATTCGCTATTACCAACGACATCCAGTCACGCTAACAGGATTACTTTGGTAGTCATGCCATTTTATCTCATTTCCCCTTTACCCTAATATATTTAATATTTTCTTCAGAAGTTGTTTTAGAACTTTTGTACTCCAGGATCAGAGTAATGTGTTTAGGCGTGTAGATCATTTTTTTCCCTGTACTGTTTGCTGATGTAGAAATGGTGTAGCAATAGAGAAGTAGGACAACATTAGCTAATGGCATAAGATAGACTATTCCTGTAATATTGTTTTCGGTTATGATTGTTACGTTTTGAAAAGGAAAAATTACTGGGAAAGTGTTCAGAAAGAGCTATAAGGGTGTTCGTGGGCTTGTAATGCACGTTATAATGAGAGGCTTAGAAAGCTCAATCCGTTCAATATGTTCAAGTGAGGATTCAGATGTAATTTGATCAGAGTCTGCAAATAGGTGCATGAAAATGAGATTTCTAGTATTTGGTGGCCTTAAAACAACAAAAAATATAATAAGGTCCAGAAACTTGAAACTGAAGGTAGACAAATTCAGACTAATAAGTAAGGTGCATGTCTTTTAACAATGCGTATAACTAACCTTCAGAACATAGGATTTAGATTGCCATTACTTGGAATCTTTACAAAGACATTTAGTTTTGATTTAATAGCAGGAGATTCTTTGGCCCGTATAGGAAGTGTGGTCATGCTAATTTAGTTATAGTCCCTTTTGGCCTTGATATTTTTCTACCTCTCCGTTAAAATTCTGAAATATAAAACAGGTCCTTCCAAAAAGCAAAAGAAATGAAATAACATTAACCTCTATTTTCAGTTTGCCATGTACAATGCACATATCTTCATCTTCTATACTGAGGAGGATAGATCTTACAGAATGAAATTTGCTGCCCTCCTGCCTTGATAATCTGCAAATGATGGCATTTTATAATCATAAACTGTTGGAAAACCTATCTTATTTTTATAATAAGATGAAGTTTGTCATTTAGTCAGGATTATTTGAGCTTGCAATAATTCCTAGTCAGTCTGTTTTCCAGTGAGCATTGCTTTCTTTGTGCTGTGAGAACTGTAGAAATAAAATAGCATTTGGAAAAACACTGGTAGCCACTTAAAAAGGAAAAATGTTGCACTTCTGATGTATATGGGAATCCAGTTGTAGGCTACGCCAGAAGTATTGGGCTTTTTTTGGAGCAAAGTTTTATGGAGACAGACAGAAATTCACTGAGAAATACGGGTGGACAGAGAAAGCAGCCATAAAAAGTGTGAGAGTAGATGGGCCAGTGCCTGAACTGACTCTGCTGTGAGGATCTCTGGTGTTTGGTTTGTTTTTCTAATAGAAGATTTAGAAGTTCTTTCCTTTATACTTACCATTCAATGTAAAAAAGGAAAAAATATTTAACCTTTTGTATCTCTCCAGACTTCATTAATTAGTAATAATTAAGGAAGAATTTTATTAAACTATTAGAAGGAATAGGAAATAAAAATGAGTAAGCTTTAAAATATTGCATCTTAAAATAGTTCCTTCTGTCACTTTTTTCTTCTGTTTTCCTATGTCATATCACTTTTTTGCAAATTATTTGAACAATGTAAAAGTTATCACTTGAGGAAAAAGAAGCATGAACAGGAAGATAACACAGGTGTTTGGGTTCTTTTTAAATTTAGGAACATTTTCACTTTAAAAGCACAGAACTATTGATTATTGTGGTAAACACTCCTTGACATTGTGCAAAAAGTAAAGGTCGGATGACTAAATTAACTGTGAGCTTTTCAGAGAAATCTTAACCTAGATGAGTGTATTAAAAATAGATGAGCAATCTTTGACAGATGGATTAATAGATTGTCATCTAGTACACTTTTACTATCAGGATTGTTTTATTGGTGCTCACTTTTGAGAGAAATAAATTGAAGTGCCACTAGCAGAAAGTTGAAACTGATGCAATGTCATGTATCTGATTTAAAAAAAAAAAAATCTTGAGGATCTAAGGACAGGAAATCAGCTGTTTCTTATAGAACTGTATAAAGAGGATGGTTTTTTGCTTGATGCCTGATTCAAGAACGTAAAAAATATGTTACAGAATCTTATTGGAAAAGCCCACCTTTGCCTTCTAAGCAATGAAAGCGTAAGTGGGCACTATGGTACTTAACTTTTGCCTGGAATTCTGTGATTTGTTTATCTGGAGTATTTGTGGTCCAGAATACTTGTGACCATTTATTTGAACACAAATGGGATTTAGGAAACATGTATTTTAGAAATGTGGTGAGGCTAAACGTGATAGTTTCTGTTACCTAATTCCATTCCGTAAGGGCAAAATTTGAAGCAGGAAGTACTAAGATCATTGGCATTTGTCAATTAGAGCAGATGTCCAGGATGAATACTGAATTATTTTAGTCTTTAAACAGAAGATTTAGAGAGCTTTGTGTTTTTAGTTGCACCTGAAAGAGCTATAATAAAGAAATTTATTTTAATGCTGAATGTATGTGAGCTCTTCTGTATAATTTGCATTATACAACTTTAAAATAAAGTTGCAATAGTGTTGCTGTTCCATTCACAGTAGTTTGTGTCATCTTAAAAACCCAACAATTCGGCATGATTTACAATGATCCACTAGATGATACAGGGATACTATCTGTTCTGTTTCTGAATGTTGAACTTGCTAAATAGTAGCCTGTTGCTTCAGCAGGTTTTAATTTTGCCCTTTAGTAAAAAGTTTAGGGGAAATCTATAGCAGCTGAGACTAAAGGGTCATGTAAATTTGATCCGAAGTATATCCTCAGTAGAGAGGTTTTAAAAATAATTGGCATATTAGTATCATACTTCTTAGATAAGCTTTCTTGTTTAAAAATACACAATTTATTAGAACAAACCTCAACTCAAACATGGAATCTACTGTAGCAGTTTCTGTTGTTCTTTAATAAAAGTGGTTGTTCTTCACACAGCATCATTTTATTGAAACCTCTTAAAAAAAAGTGCAGGACTTCACATACTACTGTCTAGGCAGTCAGTCCTTGTTTGCTTGACCTTACAAAGAGTTCAAATCTACTGTGAAACAAGCATGTTAAAAAGGCATAAAATCAGTGTCACCTTAAAAACGAGTTAAATTTACGGATTGAAAACATTTAAATTGCTATTTCTTCAAACTGTGTGTGAACACAAAAGCTGAGGCTGTTGAATATGTTATTACCAGTAAGAGGTGTGCAGGTAGGCTACACTCACAATAGAACCTAAGAGAACAATATTGCAGGACTGAGAGGATCAGTCCTGAGATGTAATTCACACTTCTAACTGTATAATTGTCTGTATTATAAGGAGGGAAAGTAAGAATTACTGTTATAACCAGTAACGTTGGTGGGACTGAAGACTTGCAATAAACAGACCTGGAGAACTGTGGTTTTGATTGCATTTTGGAGTAGCAACTTTAGGAGTTCGTATGGGTGACTACTGATTTTCTCTTGTGACTGAATACAAATGCCCAAAGACATTCCTGACAGGGTGGATAGGACCTGAGATTCACGAGATTCAGGGAATGAGAAAGAAAGGAAAGGAACAGGAGGAAGGAAAAGGAACATTACTGTCTTATGTATAAGAAAAGGGGATGAGACACAATTACATTACAAGCAGAGAATTACATATGATACTTCGGTAAATACAGGCGGAAGTCAGAGACAACGGGTGTTTGTTTGCACAGAAGTGTTCACAGGGCCTGGCTTATGTTATGGTCCCAGAAGCAGTTACAAAGACAAATCATAGCTGTGCAGAGT
This sequence comes from Bucorvus abyssinicus, assembly GCA_009769605.1. Classification (NCBI taxonomy): domain Eukaryota; kingdom Metazoa; phylum Chordata; class Aves; order Bucerotiformes; family Bucorvidae; genus Bucorvus; species Bucorvus abyssinicus. Next base: position 42,981,415 of record CM020028.1, read on the forward strand.
GGTTCAAGACTTGGTGTGGGCAGGAACTCCTTAAGCTGGCTTCAACGCACAGGCTGACAGATCAAGAAGTAGCTTTAGATTTTAAGAGTTAGCCGAAGCAGCACTAGAAAGCAAGCTATTTGTTGTTTGGTTGATTTGTGCTTCTGAACTGATCGTGAACCTTGAGTATTTTTAAATGATTACTTATTTACCATTTATTTGAAATATCACAATAAATTTACCTGGGTTTCCTTAGTGTATGCTGATTTAGAAATTCTTAATAAATAATAGTAAATTTTTATTATATGAAGTGCGTCAAACAGCCTACTCTGTAGGACACTGTAGAAACACACTGACAGGTAGCCCCTTCCCAATACTTCAAAATGTGTATAAGTAGAGCTGACGGATAATCATAAGGAAGGTGGAGACTCAAAGAAGTGAAACGTGTTACCCAACACTTCAGAGCAGCTCAGTGGCAGTGTCACAGCTGAGACCCACATCGGCAGACTGTCTTAACCACAGGACCAGAGTTTCCTTCTAATACCATGAACCTTTAAGAAGCAATTCTAAGGAAAACTGGTGATGAAGAGCAGTTTCTTTTATTTAATAGGGTTTGTTTCCTTTGGCATCGAGTCTAATCTTCTGGTCAAGAGTCCATTAACACGGTTTTCTTTATCTTCCCTTTTTAGTGTTTATAACCAAAAATCCCCCCTCTGTTTCAGCCAATGTATCAAGGTTAGGGTCTTAACTGTACTAGCAAAGTTCTCAGGTCTTGACTTTTTACACATGCATGATTGGTGTTACATCTCGGTTACTTTTTAATTGAAAAAACGCCTATACTGATAAATTTAAATTTAGATTGAAGTTAAATTTTTAGCCAAAGTTATTAACATACAATAGAAATAAAGTGTTGCAGCTAATTGTCACTCAAATACCAGAGTTTATTTTTACTCTCTTACAGAGAACAAACTCAAAACCAGATATGGACTTGGACAAAAGAGAAAGTTTTGGAGTAGGCTTTTAAAAATGTTTTTTATGTAATCTAATGAACTGCATAAGCTAACAACTCTTCATTACTTGATAACGCTGTGACTAACATGCAGAATAATTTGCTAAGTTATTTCTACGTTCTTCAGGTAGTCATTATGTATTTGTTGTTCATGTGGATACAGTTTTTTTTAGTGCATTTCAGTGAGGAGTGGATAAGGACAAACAGAAACCCTGTTCTGGAACATAACCATTAATTCTTGGTAGTAAATTCACAATGCTGTGAAAAGGAAGAAGCTCCCTGTGGTTGCAAGATCTCTATAACAAAAAATTTTGATAAAGACACAGATAAGGTAATATTTAAAAACTTTAAGGGTCCCTAAAGAGTAAATATAAAATTGCTTTATTCAGAATTTAGAAAACTCCTAAGTAAGAATTCCTTTTCTCAAATTCACATCTGCTCATCTTGCTAAGTAACATATAGCTCCTTCTAATGAGTTAGATTTTCATTGTCTTTTTTTCAAGTTTTAATTTTTGGTCCAAACTAAGTCAATGAAAACAACAACAGATGCAGTTCTCGTTGGGTAATAGCATAGACCATTTGTACCTTGAAATGTCTCATTTATCAGTGAAATTAAGTACTGAAAGATCTATATAACTTACATTAGTTTGCAAGATATTTAGGTAACAGAGTTTTGCCTCATTGCTCATAGACAGAAAAGCTGTTTTTCAGAATGTGGAACTGGGGAATCATTGCTCGGTTAATAAATTGCAGCAGAATAAGCTAAGTACTGTAATTACTGCCCAATAAGTTTTTTCACAGTTGATGTCCAGCCACTAACTCTTTTATGAAATGATATGGCTGGAGATCATATTTCCGCTTTTTGAAATTGAGTCTCATGGTTATTAATGACATTTTGCAATATGGTACAATCCTTTTAAAGGAAAGCGTGCTAAAATGCTGTGTTGAAACAGTTCTTGTGGGTATGTAAGATACATAGAAGTCTTCATTTACAAGGGTCGTCTTACCAGAAATTTCTTATATACAACTAGCATACAACATGTGTGAGCTATTTAATCATTTCTCTATGAGGAGACAAGTTGATTTCTGATATAGCAACATTTTAGCAGGCAGGTTGGATGTATACTTCAGGCTCAAGAAGAAGGCATGTATAACAGTGCTTATTTCTTCCAGCTGTATCATTTGACCTAAGAAAAGATTTTCTTCTTATGGAAATTTTTTTTTTAAATATCCTCAGATGATCACAACTATAATGGTACCACTATTGCCATAATAAATATGTATAAACAGTATAAGGGAAAACCCCCCAAATCCAAGGCATCTGTTACTGCCGAGTCACACTTTACCTATAATAATTTTAAGGTAATGTAAATTACAAAAGCAAGTAACCTCGTGATTTTTAGCAGCCATATCCTTAGTCCTTCAGTATAAGTAATGTTTTCAGTTTGGCACTGGAAGCACTGGCAGAACACTGGCGTGCTAGTCTGCTGGCCCACCTTATTGTCTTAAGAAGCAATGGGTAATGAAAGATTACAACATTTACTTTGTCTCAGATTGTTTGTTTAGCTGAGATGATAGTTCTGTAGGACTGGCTTCAGTTTAAAACCAGTTGAACCAACTTAACAGAACTAAATTGGGTTATTTGGATCAGCCATAGTAGGTTCTGTTGTATTGCTTTGCCACAAATTGTTTTGTACATCATCTTAGAAGATCCGTTAATTTGTTTATAAGCTGCGTGGAGTGAAAAGACCCCGCTCAGTAAGAGGTATGAAATTACAGAGTTCCCAGCCAAACTCATCTTCATATAAGCCATGGAGCATTTGGAAAGGATGGGGGTGGAAAAGAAGAGGCAGGGTTGAGGGAAGAGAAGCTGGACTTGCTTTACTTTCATCTTGGCTAGAGATACAGTTCTGTGTGTTCCATGTGTAGAAGGTCAAATAAGTGATCTTAGGAAACCTGAGCCTCCTCTATACAGTTATTTATAAAAGCATTTTTGAAATAAACAATGATCATAGAAGCAATTTCAGTATCAGTGAGAGGTTTTCTTTCCCCCTATTTTGTCAAGAGGAGGTATTCACAAGTTGTTTTGTCATAGTGATTCCAAGGGGAGTTCCAGCTGTTTATGTGTAAACCTTTTCAATCTCTTGTATCATTTTCTTTGGCCAGTTTTGGTTTTGCTAGCTACGCCTGTGCTTTCCAGGGAAATAGCTGATGGGCAGAAACAGGAAATTAAAAGAGCTGCTTGACCAAACTCCCTTCTCAAATACACTAAGAATTACTTAAAACCACTAGACTTCACAACCAGTTTTAGAGCATGTATTTTTGAGGTCAAAACCCTTTTTTAGATAAACACGTGAAGTGACTGTGAATTATGGTACATAAGAGTGTAAGAAAATAAGACAGTGAAATAACCCTACAGTGTAATACTACCAATACGCTAGAGGTTAAATGACAACTATTTGTTTGATTTCACTGTTTTCTTGTCTGGCATTCCAAACAGGCTAGCTGTGGTCCAGTTTGAAAAGCCCTGTAGACAGTTTTTTGTAAGCACATCCACAGGTGGTATTTACAAATATATCGACTGTAGTGAATCAGACAAAAAGAAAGTGAAGTCAGTTCCCCAGAATAAAACAAGACTAAACGTCCTAATATAATAAAAGCAGAATTCAAAAATCCTTTCCCTTTTGCTTTTCAGATTCCTTGCTGAGGGCTCTCAGTAGTGACATTTAAAGTGATTAATGGCATTAAGTTTTAGGATATATAATTTTTGTGTACCACTGTGTTTTCTTAGACTCAGCTTTGAGAGACACAGTTTCACTATATGTTCTTAATACTTAGAAACAGCCTGCATATAGGCTGCAATAAATGCAAAAAAGTGAACTACTGACATTTAATGTATTTTTAAAATATTTCTCTCTGATACTTGGTATGTAAGTTTTCTTCTAAAAGAGAGATTTTTATCAAAAAGAAATAAACCATACATAAAATAACCATCTGGTAGTCTGATAGCAGATTTTCACTTAAACAGCAAGAAGCTGCTGTAAATTAAATGTTTCCTGCTGAACCACTTCCTTTAAAAACACAGTAGGAGGGGCATTAGTTAACATTAAAGCAAACACAGTTATCTGCTGACTACATTGTATTAAACATAGCTAAAAGCAATAATTCTTTGGCTTCTTCGATCGTTGAAGGTATGTTATAAAATTAGTTCATATAAACATGTTGGACAGCAGTAAAATACTGTAATGATTTCCTATATCACATGTCAATGTGATCCTTGGCTACAGAAGTAATTTTTAGTTGTGAAGAAACATATTAACCATGTATAGTATGACCAGTTCAAAATTATCTTATTTTCAGTGGGCACGATGAAAAAGTATTTGTGGTAAACATGAAATAAATCCAATTTTTTAAACATATATACCTATATATAAATAATGTATTTTCCTATTATACCCATGTATGGAAATATGGAAGATGGCCATGTACAGTCCTTTCTCTCCAGAATCCTGTTGTCTCCAGGTAAAACTCCTGCAGCTACCCTAATGCTGTGAGAGAAAAATGAGGAAAGCCAACCAAACAAAAAATCCGTAGCCGAGTGACTAGTCGCTCACGTTCATGACCTCTCTAATCTTTATGTCTCACTTAGGAATAGATGTCTAATGGTCATGTCTAATTCTTCCTCCTGGGGGGCTGACATAGCTTCAGAGCCTGTTGCAGGGGTTGCAGCAGCTACACCGCGCCCACCTCTATACCAGTATTTGACTCTAAGCGTGACCAAGAACTAAAAGTTATTCAGAAGGCCTGACAATATGAGCAAGGTGGCGGAAGTATCCCAAGAGTATAGCAAATTCTCTGTGCCAACTACTGTTCCATAGAAATCAGAAGTCTGTGTAATTAAAGAGAATTTATAATACCAGCACCAGCAGCAAAGAGCCTAGCAGAGCAGCATCTCTAACGACGCTCCCAGAAGCGATAAACCACACAAAACCAGTAATGGTAAAGCTACCCAGAGCTTCAAAAGCCACTCTAGAAACAGCTGCTGGAGAGTTGCACCCAGCAACCACCCTACCCACATCTCCAGCGTAACGAATGCTTGTAGTGACTCCATCAAATCTGTGAAAACATCATCCCTTCAAGACTCTCAAGTAGTAGAAGTCTGTAATTCACCCAGGTGAGCTGTTTAAGTCAAGCCCCATGTTGGGCACCAAATAGATCGTCTATGTTTAGACCGTACCCAGGGATAAACTATAGCAGTTGCTCTGTCACCTGATGACCCCTCCCCGCAAGAAGGGGATCAGGAAACAGGGACCCATGGGCTGAAATGAAAACTGATTTGATGAAACAGCCAAACTAATACCAATTGCCAATGTAAAATACCCAAAGCTTTCCTCAGCCCAGTGACTGTACAGTGGTCACGACAAACAGGGAAGCAGTCCACTGGAAGAGGAGCGGGTGCAGAAGCAGCCCCCTCTCCTCAGCAATATTCCCCCTTGATCCCGAGGGTGATGTTTATGGTCTGGAATACTCCTGTGAGAGAACTGGGGTCGGCTGCCCTGGCTGACTCCAAACCGCTAACAGCCTGCAGACCGTGGCAGACCTATGATTCTGTCCCAGCAAAACCGGGATACCCTTTCCAGAGAACAGTTATACAATTAACCCAGTAATTTCATATTCAGATACAATTATTTGAACATTATTTACTTATTTCAAGTAAGTCAAAAGTCTGTGCTAACCTAGAGCAGAGAGCGTTAATATGTGCTCACATCAGTATCAATGAGAGCTGATTTAATTTTTTTAGTTCTATATGCTTTGACAATGTGAAAGCCATTTTTTTTACAGTTAAAATCATATTTTTTCTTACAAATAATGTCCTACTGAACCACTATTTTAAATGATCGCATAATAGAAATAATATTGCATAAAAGAATAATGCTAAATTTTGCTTTTTAGTTATCTCTGAGACAGCAATTATTTTAAAAGATCTAGAACTAATCCTGAGGCATGTTGCAGAACTGTTGTTTTAAAACAGTTCGTGAGTCACGTAGAGAGAGAAGGAAGAGTTAAAGGAAAAAAGGTACAACGTATCTGTATTTTTGCAGATAACTGATGACTAGAGGCATTTTTGCATTTTGGAAGTATATTTATTTATAATTATAAAATGCAATTTTAAAATTCCTTTGCAATTAATAAAAACTATTTCTAAAACCAAGATTTATTGCTGAGGACTCTGAGCATTATATATATGATAAGTAATTCCTCCTATAAGGAACTCCATTTATCTTCAGTGCTAAAATTTGAATCCCCTCTTGTTGACGTACAGAAACTCTGGGTCTGTTAAGGGGTGCAGTAGTGTTCATTCTGAAGTAACTTCACCCGTCTGTGAGAAGGAAGGCAATTTTTGGTCCAGTTTAGTTCTTCTATATATACTATTGAAGTATATATAGAAGTTTAGGCAGAACTACTGTTCTCTCCATGCGTCGAGGTAGCTAGTCATATTGTAACTCGTTTGATCAGTGAGAATGATTGATTGCTTCGGTCAGTCTGACGTAGATCAAGTCCGGACCGTTCCAGTTCAGGAGGTCTGCATCCTGTCTGTGTTCTTTTTTGAGAAAGGCCTTTTTTTTTTTTTTTTTTTCATCCAGTATATTAAGGACAGTCAGATGTGAAACTCGTTTTCACATTGTATTGGCATTGCTGCTGCTCTTTGCAGATAAGGCAGGATGCACTGATGGGACTGCTAGTGTGTTTGTTTTCTGTAAGCCTTCAAGTGGGTCGTCATATTCTTAATGAAGGTCTTGGGTATACTTCTAAGCTAAGACCTTTAGAAAAAAAGTCAGAGCTACTTCCTCCTTTCTCATTGTGTGCCCAAATATTACACCTGAGATCTGCCTTTCTACGTCTCAGCTGGATCCAATACAATCTCTGTCTTGTGAACAGGAAATTAATTTAAAGACCTGTAGAGAATAGTGATAACTTACGTAGTGTTAATATATCTGGTGGTATGTGGAAATTACGAAGGGTAAGAGTCAAATCAGAATGCCAGTCTCACAGCAAACTTCTTTGATTACACAGACCAGGTGTTCCAATGGTAGTTGCAAACAATGAGTAGCACACTGGAATTTGAACACAAATACAGCATTTGAAATAGAAAACATAATGCCCGAGTAGGTCCCTATTTCATGCGTGTGCTTCAACCCTCTGATTGCCACAGAAATTTGCTACTGAATGTTGTGAATCCACAAGGGTATGTATTTGGATGCCATTTTAATGCAATATATTTCTAATTGATTTTGAAGAAAGAAATTTCCATACCTCATGAAGATTTCTGAGCTTATTACAGAATATTTTAAAATACAGCGTTATAACTCAGTATTTATTATTAGTTCTTATTCCATATACTATCTTTTATTTGAAATATAAATATTTTGGATAGTATTCAAATGGCAAATTAGCTTTTTTCAGAAAAATGATGCTTGTAACTTGGGACACATTTTGGTCTGTGTTACATTATGTTCCTTTCACAGCTCTTGAAACATTAGTGGTCTTCATTGTCTGTGGACATGAGAGTACATTTCTTTTGCTCTTCCCTCCTGGCAGCAGTATCCCAGGGAAGCCCATGGTTTGTTATATCTTACGCTAGGCTGTTTGGTTCCCATTATACTATTTATTATAGGAAGGCCTTGTAAGAGAAATGTTTTTGACATATTTGAGCGCTCTCAGCTCTCTTCTGCTTCTTGACTTTATTTTCTCATCACGATTCTTTAGGTTAGACACAGTAAGGCTATGTTTGTACAGTCTACATATATTAGCATTGAAATGCATTGTCATGCACACTGCTTGTAGAGCCTCTTGGGCATGTTCTGGCAGTTATTTGTCTCACCTCTGTTGTAGGGGGGCATTTTAGAGTCAAAGTGTACTACGGTGTGAAAGGATAGGCGCTCCCACCCACCCCAAGAAAGGGCTCATGGATTTGTGTGCTTTTTTCCCTACAGATCTACATCTACTTAAAAAAGAAACGGGGGAGGGCGGTCCAGTGTTTAAGTATTCTGCATGATCTGAAAACTTTTTTGATTCTGTTGACAGGGTGATTTTGTATTTATGTGCAGAGGGAGATCAGGTTGAAGGTAATACTGTTTGTAAGGCAATGGGTCATAATCTTTTCTTTAAAAGAAACATTAGACTTGTGTGTTTTCTGTTAGTGTAGTGTATTTGGAAGTCAACCATACTGGACTACAGCATTTCTTCAACTGAAGTTTATTACAGATGTTTTCCAAAATGCACAAACACAGAAGTTCTCTTTTGAGATATCAAATAGCACGTATTCAACTAAGTTGAACGCAATAAGTGTATTTTCACATAGCTGAAGTCATCTGTCCTGAAGGAATTTGACCCAAGGCACATAGAGATGGAAAAAAGAAGGGAAAGTCCAGAAGTGGTTGTCTTTTAGGCTTTCCCGACTCATACATTAGGTACAGAGTTTAGGATTCTCAATTTGTGACAGTGGAAAACTGTGACAGTGGTTGAGTTGTGATAAACTAAAATGATGGTAGTGGTATATCCTGTGGTAGTAAAGGAAGAAAATTTTTGTTCCTTCATTATTTCTCAGTATAAATAAACTGTCTTCAAATGTTAAAAGCAAAATGGGAGAAAATACTTTAGTTATTTGCTGCTTATGTTATCTCCTGTAAAAAAGTTTGTTTCTTCCAGTGTTTCGTGAAAGCCCTTCTAACAATTAGAACATTTTCAATGAATTATCTTTCTCTTTCGGATGATTTTGCTATGGTGTTACGTTCTTTAGAACATGGTCTCCCAATTATTTTATCTTTCAGCTTTTTAAAACAATTTGCGCAAGAATAATTGTACTGTAGTTGGTTATTCAAAGATTCATATATCAGACTGATCATATTTCTTGAAAGTGAGCATGCATATGCAAAAAATTTGGGATAAATTATGTAAAATTTGTTTAAAATATTGACCTCTTCCCACAAACCCTTTTAAAGAAAATAGGAGTAGCAGCAGTACCAGAAGGAACTGTACTCTTATCTTGGTATCCACTTGCCCAGAGTCCTAATGTAATCTTCAGATGAAAAGTGATCCATGTAATTGTCAGTATAGCTTAGTAACCCTCATAAGACAGAGGATGCTGTTCACTGGCATGGGTGTGCTGCATTCACAGCGTGTTACCTCTCATTTCTACTCAGATTTCAATCTCCTATTCAATAATATTTTATTTCAACATATTCTTGCTGCAATTCTGCAGTATCAGGTCTTTATAACTACAAATGCTTTGAAAGGCTTTTTTATTTCAGGACACGTCTGATATGTAGGAAAACCTGGGCAAAAAAGTTGTGCTTTTGTACCGTTGCACTGTTTTGCCTTTCCTAATGGCAAAATTACTCCATCATGATAGGATTATCGCAGAACACTTGAGGTTGGAAGGGAGGTCTGGAGGTCGTCTTGTACAAGGCCCCTGATCAAGTGGGGCCACCTATAGCTGGTTGCCCAGGACCATTTCCAGATGGCTTTTGGGTATCTCCAAGGATGGGGACTCCACAAGCTCCCTGGGCAGCCTGTGCCTGTGCTCAGTCATCCTCACAGTGAAAAAGTGTTTCCTGGGGAACATCCAGTATTTCAATTTGTGCCTGTTGGCTCTTGTCCTATTGCAGGGCACCACTGAAAGAGTCTGGGTCTGTCTTCTTTGCACCCTCCCTTCAGTTACTTGTATATATTGATAAGACCCCCACCTAAGTTTTCTCTTCTGTAGGCTGAATAGTCTCAGCTCTCTCAGCCTTTCCTCACAGGAGGGTCCTCCAGTCCCTTAACCGTCTTAGTGGCCCTTCATTGGACTCTCTCCAGTGTGTCCTTGTCTCTCTAGTACTGGGGAGCCCAGAACTGGACACAGTACTGCAGGCAAGGTCTCACCAGTGCTGAGCAGAGGGGAACTGCTCTGACCTGCTGGTGGTGCTTTGCTTAATGCAGACCGGGATAACTGTTAACCTTCTTTGTATGAGAGCATGTTTCTGGCTCTTTATCACTAATCAAGAGAACATTTTAAAGATAGAGGTGCCCTGAATGCTATTTCCTACTGCAGTTCTCATCAGAAGCATATGCTATATAAGCAGTAGCTTTTTTACTCTGTTTTCTCAGTACCATCTTCAGAACCACGATATTCCAACTTTGAAGAGTACTCTGGAATCTGGTAATGGGAAAAGTACTGTAGAGCCACCCAGTCATTATTAGCCATGTTTTGAAAACCAGCTATTTTGCACAGTGCAGAAAAACACTGTAGCCCTTAGCGAGACAGTTTTCATGGGATGCTTGGTAAATGTTGGAGGGGTTTTTCCATATAATTTTTCCTATGCTGAAATAATGACAGAATATAAGAAAAGTTGCTTTATTAGGTTTATATTTTCACAGAATGATTTGGGTTGGAAAGGACCTTTAAGTCCAACGCCCCCTGCCATGGGCAGGAACACCTTTCACTAGATCAGGTTGCTGAAAGCCAGATCCTTTGCATTTACTTCGTAGCATACCTCGGGATTCAGCTGTGAAAGAATCAGTTAGGCAACCTGTATCACCATGTTATCACTACTCCCCTGCTGAAGTACCCTCGCATATTGTCCACTTTCTCACAAACTCCCTAGTTCTTAATGAAGTAGAACTGTTTGAACTATCTTAACTGAGCATTATTGACATGACATGATTGCTAACAAGCTTGCTGTACGTTCCAGATTAAGGTTGAAAACTGGAGTTGTATTTATTTTTTTCACAGAGAACACTTTTATTGAGATTTTACAAAAGTTTAGATAACTGAAATATGACTGTTCAGGTAACTGTTAAAATAAAATCAGACAATTCTCTGATTCAAACAAACAATCCTCTGATTCTAAATACATCTTCAATTTTCAGTGCATTTTAGCATTATATTTGGAACTAATTCATGCAATTCTTTCAGCCGTTAGAAGCTACATTTCAGCTACATAATCTGGACTGTGTTCCTTTTCTCAATATTAAACAATAATGGGATTTCCTTGTCCTTTGATCTTCATATATAATCCCTTTTTATTAACATTACGTTTAATTCAACTTTTCAAACTCTAACTTAGAGTCGTCTCTAGAGTTTTTTCACTTAAAAAATAACGTGTTTGTCCAGATGAGTATTAGCTGCTACAGAGCTTTTAGATATGTTACAGAACATCCAAAGAATGCTCATTTCACTGTCCTACAACTAAAATTATACATAAAAAAGAAAAACCTACATAATATAATAAAGATCAAAGCACATCTCTTTCCTCCCACCCCCAGGAGTAGGGAAGGAAAAGAGAAACAGAACAAAGTGGATAAAAACGGAATTAAGAAAGAGTCAGATAAAATATTAATATTAAATGTGAAGGCTTTCACTTTACTATTCTACAGGATAAATGGTCATCACCCCCACAGTAATTTTTCAGTGAAAAGCCTTTTACACTTATTTTATGCTATTTTTGCAATAATTAAACATAATTATTTTTAAGACATTTCAAAACTAAAGGTACTACTGAAATTATTCTCAAAACACTTCTAACAACTGTTGTTACTGAGGTTTTATAAAGTTTCGGATAATTACAAATTAATGTTCAGAAATATTTTAAGAAGTAATACACCACCTCGTTTAGGCCAGTAGCCTTATAGCAATTTTTATGGCCTCAAGCAAATGTAAGTGATCTTTGAAAATACTTCTTTGCTACATTTCGATTGTGATTAAAAGACAAAAGAACTCTTAAGAGCAAAGAGGTAACACAAAATGTGAAACTATAAAATCTATACATTGTTTAAAGTAAAAAAATTCTGTGTTTGAAAAGTGTCTAGTACTGTTCCCATCTTTTGAAAGGATTTGAGATTGACTACAGGTATCACTGTCCAGCAAACTTCTCTTCAGCATAAGAAAAACTGACAGAGTATAATTAAGGACAAAGTAATGAAACGCTTGGATAAATATGTGCTGATAAGATTAAACCAGCCTGGCTGCCACAAGAGTAAATCATGCATTCTTGACCTGCAAAATTCTTTGAGTCAACAGTACAGTGTATAAAGGGCATCTTGAGGAAGTAATTTACTTTGATTTTTCAAAAGGATTTCTGATAAAATCTCTCACAAGAAACTAGTAAGAAAAAAAGTAGCCATTAGGTAAGGCCAAAATTCCGGGAAGGATTAAAAGTAAGACAATATAAACAAGATTTTAATATATAGTTTCAATATGAAACCCTTAAGGAAAAAATAAGGTTTTATGGTTTTAGCCAATAGCTAATAGTTTATCCTGTTTATTATACTATCTAGACTGCTGATTTTCAGGAAATCTCTCATCTTTTCATTACAGTTCACTATGGTGGGACCATTGATGTGGTTTAGGTAACATCTGATTTTAACCACACTGTTTTTTACTGTTGTAGCTTCAAAGCATCAACTTGACATTGTTGCAGTCCAGTCCTCCTGACTTCGGTGCTTTGTTTTTGTCAGCGTCACTTGATGCAGCTCAAGTATTTGTGTGGGTGTTTAGTAAATTAGATCAGAAAACCAGTCTGGGTCAGAATTAATCCCGTATCTCCTGCAGCAAAGAGTTAGTGTTTTGCCAGGTTACTTTGCTGATCCTGTTCAGTGTGTAGCCACATAAATACATCGGACAACAGAAGAGAGGGAGTAGAGCAAGGGCAGGAAGTGTGGCTGTAGGGGATTCCTTCTTTTGATGACAGTTCCTGTTTGTGCTTGCTTCATGTTATTTTTGAAGCTGTGGATAATGCCGAATAGAACAGGTAGTGAAATCAATTATATCCCCTTAAAGCTTGAACTGTAGTAACTGCTAACGCAGATGTAAATGCAAATGGTGAGAGATTTGTCATAAATGCAGTAAAAGGGCTGTAATAAAGTATGATACATCTTTGAGCTATACATTGATTTTCACCAGGCAGCTATATTGGGATCCATTTCACTTCAGCTAAGCTTAACAAACAGTAAAGTTGGTGATTGTTAAAAAAAATATAAAAGTTATTTGAGCTAGCAGGGTTTCGTCTGCATTATGATTAGAAATACTTAAAAATGTAACCGAACTGTATAGAATGCTTGGAAGTTTATGAAACAAAATATAAGCTTGCCTGATATACTTTATTAACCATGCATATTAATATAACATTTCACGTGTAGTAAAAAAACATCAGTTTTCCATCTTTTTTTCAACTGGTTGTAGTAATAGAGCCAGGAAAAGCTGATTAGTTAGGTTAAATGCTAGTCTGAGAGTTACCTGTCACACAGAGGTCTCAACAAAGCAAATCTTTCACCGCTCAAAGAAGTGAATAAATAGCTTAACTAGCTTATTTAAATGTTTCCTAAAACAAATGTAGAGGTGAGAAAGATGTAACAGAAAATTCCCTCATTCTTCGGTGTCTTGATTTCACCTGGACATCTTGATCGAAGATAGTTAGCAATGGATACTGGAGAGAAGTCGTCTCTGAGTTTTGCACTTTTCAGGTACTTGTAGCAGTGATTGGCAGCAAAAGCATTCCCATCAGTATGGGTGTAGAACCCTTTCTGGCTACCTTTCAAGAAGAAATACCGGACATCATCCTGTTTCAGCCGGCCCTTGGTGTTGAACAGAAGTGGCACGCGTAGCAGCCTTTTAGCGTGCATGGAAGTGGTCTAGGTTAGAGTTAATTGACTGTGGCTGGAGAGGGCACAGCTTCTTCAGAGCAGTGGATTTATAGTAAGTCCATCTACAATCTGTGAATCTTCTATTTAAATTTAGTGAAACTTGAGTTTGTGGACTTTCTGAGGACAAGGTGGGAGTGGTTTTTACTGATGGAAGGTCAGAGAGGTGCCAGTTCCTCAGAACACAGTTCTGAGGCAATCTATGCTACCATTTATTCAGGCTGATCTTCAGGGAAACAGATTTCTTCAGGTTGTATGTTGCAAATAGTCATTGAGAATGCAGGAAAGGAAGCTGCACAATATCTTCTAAAAATGTCTTATTTAACACTATTAATAATAATCTGAAAGAGGGGGATGTTAAAAAGACAGCAGGTTTTGCAGATGATGCTAATTTAGGAGCTGTTGCAAATATTAGTGCAAAGAGGGATAATACAGAAGAGCAGAAGGAGGTTACAGATACAGAAGGAAATAAGTAAAACAAGGAATGTTTTACTTAGAAAATTAGAAGTTAATTATATAGAGAAAAATAGTATGGAAAAAGCTCGTGATTAGAAATATGGAAAGTAGTAACTAAATAAACTAAATAACTAAAGAAGCTACAGGGACAATAATTGAACTGCAAATTGCATACAAATGTCAACTGGAACATGGAAGAAAACAAGCAATTTGATTTGGGAGGCAAAATCCCTTCTCCAGTTCTCTGCTCTGCAGAGCACGTCACTAAACTGTATCACCTTTCAGGGTAGTGCATCTTGTTCTCTCCAGTTTACCTCTTCAGTTTTTTGAGCTAGTTGCAAGGGAGGTTGTATCATCACCACAGTGCAGCCTTTTTATCATGGGCAAAGTTAATGCACGATGTGAAGCTACACTGCTGTAAGTACAGAAATTATAAATCCCTCACTGTATCTTCGAGACCAGAGGTAGGTGCAGTGCAGCTGTTAATGGTAGAAGGGGAGGCTGCGTCCCATTTTCATTGCCTCAGGTCATTCCCTGCAGACTGGGTCATACAGTGGGGCTCGCTGCCAACCTAAGAGCTGCAAAGCGCACATTTTGCACTCATATTTTCAGGTACTGCACAGCACTGCAGTTCTTCCTCAGCACTGGAGAGGCTAGAAAGAAACTGCAGTGTTCGGCTCAAGTCAAGACTGGGCAAGTGAGTTGCTGGTGCAATCGTGGAGAATGAGAGGAGGTGGAACACTGTAATAATAATATTGTCAGTATTTAATATCATTATTAGCTAAAAGCATCTCAGAGCTTTCTTTTCTCTGCAAGAAAGAGTTGAAATTAAAAAACTTTTTGATGCTAGAAGGGTTGGCTTGTGGAAGAGAGTAAAAGAACTAGACATATGTTTATGAATATGATTATGGCTACATTGCACCTTAGGGGCTGGACCGCGGAGCTCGCTGAAGCTGCTGTGCCCCTTCATGTGTCTCTGTGCTTTGCATGGTCAAATACAGGTCACCTGTGGCATACCCTACAGGCATAGAAAGGCTTCTGGAGCTCAAATAACCTGCAAATCCATCTGCCTTTGTATTTCACAACATCGGGACTCTCCTAGGAAGGTTCATATAGCTGACTTGTCGTTGGCCGTGTTATGTCACTGCAAGGCAGCTAATGCTTGGCCAGTTTATAATTCAGACAGAAGCATACTCCAGCTTGCTAGGACTTAGTTCTCAGTCTGCAGCATGCTCCAAATCCCCCTCACTTAAAGTTCACAATAAACCTATCTTTCATATCCAGTGTGTGCCTGAGACAGCTCTGGACCTTAAAATATACCCTCCACAAAACCAGAGATTAAGTCTACATAACATCTAACTGAAGAGAGCTTAATAAACATTCTCTAACAAAATATACACTGTGCAATAAAATGGCATATGAAAGAGTACCTGTACAGTTTAACATGAGTAATAGTAAGTGAGAAGACAATGTTAGTTAGTATGTGCTAACTCTTAAGAGACCTCGGATCTGTACCCTGCATGCCCAAGCATGCTGTATGTACTGGAATCTCCATTACTATAGTCACTAGAATATTCTACAGCTGCCTGTCATTTCATTGTGCGCATACACCCAAACACAGGAAGTTGTCACAGCTATCATCCTCCAAGGGCACTGCTGGGTTTGAACAGCTTTATTTTATGCCATGATTGCATTCATCCTTTCTGGCTGCAGGTATCTTAGGAGATGGTGGTTCGGTCTGTCTCCTTAGGCACCCTGTGTCCTTCATACTTTCCTCAGAATTGCATTTGACATTTCAACATCCAAAACTTAGTGTATGTGATACATCGTGTTGATTTCCACACTTGAGTTGGGCATCAGGAAGAGTTCAATGTTCCTGCTCCCAGAAACAATATTTCAAAAGGCTGAGTCTTTAAAAAAAAAAAAAAATTGAAAACAGGAAACATCAGACAGAAGAAATAATTTAAAAACCAGTGCAATATAAATATTTTGTAAAAGAAATATATATGCAGTGCATTATTGATAAACTTGGCAGACAGACAGCAACTCTATCACAAAAAAAAAAGTTCTAGAAGAGTAGAAAAATGTTAACATTTGGCCAGCTGTGGGTGAAATAAACCTTATCCAAGTTCTAAACACTAAGCTACAAAGAAACAAGGATCTTGATCTATCTGCAGCTGGGAAGCTAAGCATGAACACAAAATCAATGCCAGCCGAACGTTCTCTCAGAGCAAGGCCCTGTTTTATTGCCTAAGCACTAACCTGTGTCAGTACCAAGGGGGCAAGTGGATGTACCTATTTTTATCAGCCTCTCTCCAGCTAGACTAAGTCAAAGCTTAGACTAATTCAGTTACTCTGAGATTAATTCTGGCAAAAGTGGAAAGCACAATGCTACTGGTCTCTGACTATTTCTACTGGAACTTCCTTAGACATTTCTTTTTATCCTACCTTTATTAATCACTCTAACTTATACAGCATGGTCTTTAATGTAAAAAATTGATCTTCCTATAAATCATTAATGCCTACTAATGTTTATACTAATGCCTAACTGCCTATTAAAATCTGCTAGCATTATTACATCCCTCCTCAGTCTTCTTTTTTATATTTTTTCTTTGGAGTAGGAGTCGTCTTTGTTCTCTGTTTTGGTACAACTCCTAGCACAATGGGGGCCTGATCCGAGACTGATTTTCTTAAGTAAAAAAGTTCTAGAGGAGATGTATTGAGAGTAAAAGTTTCAAAATAGATTGGTGCCGTCTGAGCTTCTGTGCTTCACTGCATGACTCTCATTTTAAAGACAGGGTCAGATTCAGGAGTAAAATAGTTGGAAAGATAAGGGGGGGGGGGGCGGGGGGGGGGGACGACTACGTGAGACTTCTGCCAAAAATAAGGTCCTCCGTCCATACTCCTGCAGTCTCTGAGACTGACTGTCATGTTGTGAAATCATGTACGTTGTGCTAGCCTTCATTTGTGGGATGAGAAAACACAAGGACAGAAGGTTACAACTGTTTCCACTAAAAAAAGTTTAATACTAAAAATATGGAAGTGTCATGCAAAGATTTGATAATCACATAAATAATGATTTGATTGAGACACCATATCATGTACTCAACATCATTTCAATCAAAAAGAGTAAATTCCAAAATATGTGAATCTTGTATTATTCAGTCAGATAATATAAACTGAAAGAGTAACTATGTGAGACTGAGGAAGAATAAACAAGAAATAGAGTTTACCTTTATTAACATACTTTTTAATTTTCATTTTTCTTGATTGTAAAATGAATTTTAAAGGAACCTCTATGGAGTCACATAAAGTAGTTGCTGATAAACAAACCTTTGCTTCTGTGAAAATCTCTTTTCTTTAATAACTACACCAACTGGCACCCCCAACCACAAGGTAAAGCTTAACTGGCCCAGTGAGTTGAGAAATGCAGCAGTTGTCTGGGGAGGGTAAGCAACATTCTGCATTTATTTTAATAGATATTTGCATGCATATACAATTTGTAAATGCACATACTTTCATACATATCAGCAAAAAGAACAAAAAGACCTCAGCAAACAATATTGTTGATGATTTAAGATTCCATAATCCCCTTTATAGCCCCCTGATAGGTATTGCAGCAAAAACAAAAAAGGAAATTTTCCGTTTTAACCAGGCCTCTTAATCCTGAGAAGTATTTAATCTTTTGGAAGTGCCTCAGTGGCACATTGCTGATGACATGCAGTAAAGGTAGTTGACTTGTCCCCTGTGGAGCAAACCCAAGGCAATCTGCCTAATCTCATCCTGGGAAACACATCCAGTATCACTGCAACTGGAGGAATCACATGGGTATTTTTTCAGATGCCTTTCAAATGCATGCACGAAATTATTACAACAAGCTTTGTTCAGTTCACAGTTTAGCCTATTTGAAGTATCTCCATACCCTTGAAGAACAAAGGAGCCGGCTCTAGTTCAATTCTTTTTTTAAGATTGTCTGCAAAATTACTCTTATCCCTTTGAGAGGAAATAACTCAATCTCCTCAATGCTGGGTTTCAGAGGAAAGACTGGTACAGTAAAAATCTAAAATAAACACATAAAATTGTCAGAGTAAGAAATCACTATATTTAAGACATTGTCTTTTCCCATCATTTAGTGTCCTAAGATATGATACAATTTTGCTAAATTTTAAATACTCAACTTGAAATTTTCCTTAGCAGGCTGAAATGCGTGTAGTTCTATACTTGAAGGCTTAAGCAAGCAGAGCTCATCTACACCTCACAACAGGTTTCATAGGAAAATATTTTTGCCCCTATAAAAACTGTTGACATTTACCAAGAAAACTGTATTATCTTTATGTTCTGGAGCAGTGGCCTAAAATTTGGCATGAGCTATCCTAGAAAATCTGCCTACATTTGGCTTGCATTTATGACCTGCTGGGAAAACCAACCAACCAACCAACCAACCAACCAACCAACCAACCAACCAACCAACCAACCAACCAACCAACCCACCAAACAAACAAACAAACAAACAAACAAACAAACAAACACAAAAAGCTTCCATGTTTTTAGCCGTTAGGGTTTGGCAGCTGTCTTCTCCAAAGCTTCATCTGCACTGGGTCTGCTCCTTGCCTGGACTGAAAGGGATGAATGGAACTTTGTGCAACATCTCCTCTCTTTGGCAAGTATTGTGGTTTGGAGAACAGAGCTTCTAGCAGGACATTATCTCTCTTGTAGTGTCAAAGAACCCCTGCTGATGCCACAGCAATTAAAGAAAAACTGGCTGAGTGGGCCATTAGGAGATGGTCCACGAGTGTTGTAAGGATGGGGCCAACATGGAGCACAGGAGATGAGAGAGTAACTGAAATTATTAGCCAAAATATGTGAAGACAGAGAAAAGTGGAGTTAAAATATAAAAAAAATAATAGAAGTGGGAACAGTCTGTATCTAAGAAAGGAATTATTTGACTTAGAAGGCCAGCAGGGAATCTGTGACTCTACTGGATGTACTGGAAATAGCAGGAGTGGAGGATTTATGTTTGGAAAACGATATATAGGTATATACCTTTGCCCGCCTCTAGAACTAGACTTTTGCTCCTGCCAGGTAGTAATTCTGTAGGCCAGATGAAACGCATGTCTCGCCTGCTTCTTGTGGCTGATTCACAGAAGAGTGACAGCCTGTCACTACTCAAATGCTTTTCTGGATTGCGTGTCAGGGCTCTGTGTGGCACCTAAAGTCTCAAACCAGTTGAGAGTACGTGCCTGTAACATAATTCAAGGACAGGGACTATTTGAGACATACTCAAGCTCAGCGAGCTTAAAAGACAGGGATATATGTGTAAGCTCAAAACACAGCTCCCTGGAAAGTGTTGAGAAATCTGCAAGGACTAAGGGCAGAAACTCAGCACATTTCTCTCTGGTCATTCAGCGATGTTGTGGAATTCACTGGAGCTCTGGAGGCAGAAATCCACCCATTCCTACACACCGAGTGGTGCTCTGCATTTACAAAGTTTGGGTGTGTTGGAAAGCGTTGAGGAGTTTCCTTTCCCTTTGTACAGTAGCACTAACTGGACTATTATGCAGCTGTAACACTTTTTCTACTATTTACCATTTCCTGCTTGCTGTCATTATAAATAGCACTGATAGTTACTTCTACATAAAATTACAAATGAAGTGATGTAATAAACTAGAAAATAGTATTTTGACTATAGTTCTACTAAGTATGCAGTGCCTTGCCACAGATATCATGTCTTATGACCACTATTGTTTAGAATTAAGGAAAACAACAAACATCCAAGTGATTAAGTCTATTGCAAGGTCAGTGAAACACACTGAATCTCCACTCCAGCCAGGAAAATTGAGTCATTGCCACACCTAAGAGAAATGAGGTGACTTATAAATCCCTAGCAATCTTCATCTCTTGAATGTCATAGGTAATGAATAACCATTTGTTTACATATAGGCTTTACCATCCTCTGGTAGATGGAAGACTTTACCTCTTTCCGAAGCCTTCCAATAAAGGGTCTGAAAGGTTTCCCTTTGCCTACCTTGTGTCTATAAAAATTGAACCTACCTTAATCCCTTTGGATGTCATATTAGGTACAACTTCTCTCAGACTGTGTGGAAATCTTGAAACATCACTGTGAGGATTTTTTTTAAGATGGTTTAATTATAAGCCAGTTCAAGTTATTTGATGTAGCAGCATTTCATCCAGCTTTTAATTGTACTTAACAGCTTTTATCTTTTGCAGTTGGGATGAATATTTTTTTCTAAAATTTAGAGCTATCAGACAACTGAAAAGTTTTCAAAATAACAAAGCATGTTGAGCATGTCCTGGTTATTAGGGATATGAAATTATGAGAATTAAACTCAAAATTTAATTGCCAATGAGCAACAGAACATTAAGAGGAAACTGTTTTATCCAAGTGATGGATTTCAACAGAAATTTTTAAAATTTCTCTCCTCTTCAAACCATTTGGTTTTGAAATCTCTATTTTTCAGACTGTCCTTTTTTACTCTGTCCTTACATCACATTCCTTTCAGTTGCCTCCTGAAGATGAAATCTCTTTAGTCAAGTATTAGTGAGATGACAAGGAGTTGTATTTTAACTTGGTTGCTGTGCCAAAAATTCACATTTTTGTTTTTGAAAAGGAAATTACTCCAGAGAATTTTTCCCTCCCGAACTCTTAAAATATACACCATCATTAAATGAGCACCATTTTATGGATTCACTTGAAGTCCAGAGCTGTGAAATTTCAGCTCAAGAAATTAAGAAACCTCTGTGCTATGACAAGTTTGTTACGCAGAACTAGCCAAATGAGGTCTTCCAATAAAACAGTATCTTCTCATCTTTTTAGTGAAATCAATACCTGTGATTTTAACTTTCCAGCTTTTCTGAATTTCCACTTGGAAAATACGGCCAATATGGTCCTACATCTTCCAATTTATATCTCTTCTGTCTGCTACTCATGAATCATAAACTTGTTCTTCAGCCAGTCTGCTGCATCCATTTAATTTAAAGTTAGTCATGGCTCTCTGAATCTGGCTGCAATTCTTTTAATACTTGTCCATAATCAGCTACACCAATTAGCAAGTTTCTGCTCAGATTAATTTCTTTTCCCAGCATTTTAGAATTGTTTCAGCAATTGAGATTTTATTCTATTTTTTCCCCTGGAGACTGTTTTCAATTCTCCTTTGTGTTTGAAGGGAATTTTCCAATTTCCATCAATAAACGCTCTTTTTTTTTCCTTGAGAATATTACTTTTTTCCCAATGCCGTAGCGCTTCTTGCTTGTAAATGCTTTTCTAATTCGTCCTGAAACATGGCAACTGGGACTTAGCTAAGAAGCAAGGATGTTTTTGTTTGCCATCTACCTTCTATTCCTTTTCACATGAGGAGGTGTAGATGTGTCTGCGTGATATGGAAATGCAACGCAGCTGCGTTGGGCAGGGCACGTCTCCAGGATGGCGGATCACCGCCTCCCTAAGATCGTGTTCTATGGTGAACTTGCCACTGGCTGCCGCAAGAGAAGAGCTCCAAAGAGGAGATACAAGGACTCCCTGAAACAACACCTCAGCCTAGGCCATATTGACCACCATCAGTGGTCCACCCTGGCCTCCAATCGGGAGATTTGGAGACACACCATACATAACGCTGCTGTCTCCTTTGAGAGCACGCGTAGAATCAGTCTCGAGGAGAAAAGACAGCGCAGAAAGAACCGTGCCTCGACTATGCCACCCAAGGAGACCCTCCGGTGTGCTCTTTGCAACCGGTCTTGCCTATCCCGCATTGGCCTTTTCAGCCATCAACGCGCTTGCAATAAGCGTGGGCAAAGCCCTTCCCAAATCTTCGTCCGCGAAGCCAAGCCATGATGATGATGATATTATATACCTGTATGTTTAAATGCACATATACACAGGGTCATCTGAGTGGATTTTTAAAATGAAATATAGAGATTATCTTTAATATTTTCTTGTCCTCTTTGTTTTTGTGTATGCTGCAGGTATACTGGAAACACATGAAGTATTTCCTAAGCAGAGAGTAAGAAAGTTCTTGAAGATAGTTTGTTGAGAAAGAATGGCCAAAAGGCAATATTATCTGCTTGTACCTATTAACCCTTCCCACCCCTCTGAATCATGTCCCAGAATACAGGTTTCTTCAGAAGGAGGCAAATCTTAAAGAAGAACTTGAATGTTCTCCTCAAGTAGATTGTTATGTTCTTATGATAGGTAAAAAAACTCCCCAAAAATCAGCTATTAGATGTCACAGGACTGTGGAATCACCAGGTTGTTTAGAACTTTAGTTGGCTGATAGCACTGCACTGGAGGATGCTGCTGTAGAAATCAAAATGCATATCTAAACACCACCGAGTCATTAGCAATGTTGTTTGACAAAGTTAGTATCTACCAATTTGCATTTGCTTTGCTCTACCTTATTTTGGATTTATGAAAAGCCTTATAAGATTCTTAGAGTATTAGACCCTTATACGGGTAAGAAGAACATCAACAGTTACAGGAGTTACAGTAAGAAAACTTTTCTAAACTGTAGATAATATTTGTTATTTTTGGCATAAATTAATGACAGCATGGTGGGAATTAAGAGGAATTGTCTAGTACAGACTAGTTATTGCATACTTATTCAATACTTTTGCTTAGTTATTTTCCTTTGAAGAGCGTTTTGTACTGGGCACTGTCAGGATATTAGAGCAGAAGGCCTGTTGGTCTTATCTAGGATGTCAATTCCTAATTTTCTTCTAATTTGCTTTAGAAAAGACAGAAGTGCCTAATTTAGTAAACACACAAATAATTATTCCAGAGCAGTTGCTGGAGGGTTAGCAAAACAGATAACTTGACATGCTTGTAAAATCTGTATAAATATAACCAAGTATGTAAACTGTAATGTTTCTCATTAGAAAGTAATAGAAATGCAAATTGATTTCATGGAAAGCACACAAAATAGGGGGTTTTTCTGCAAAATTGTTTTGTTATTGTGAGACATCAGTGTGATAATGCCATGAGAAACAGCAGGCGTCTTGCTGTTGCTTAGTACTACAAAGATAGGCATTTTCCCAGCACCAGACCTTCTCAGGTTAATGCACAGCTCTATTATTCCTAATAATAGCTGTTTAGCTCTTTGACTATCTTCCAGACAAAGCTCCTACATTAAACCAGAAAACATTCACTAGATCTACTTCACATAGATGCTGTCTTCATGAACGTACCCTCTAGCGCTCAAAGGTGAATTCTATTTTTGAGTATACTAAGATCTGCTGTGGTGGAATGCCGTTTATCTTACGTTCAGCTGTGAACTGACTTTCATGAGAACACAAGGTAATTTAGGAACTATTGCGGCTCAGGGCTTGAATCCTGACTGCTTTTACGTGTACATGGAATGATGTGAGAACTCCGGTTTCACGTGCTGGCACAGTGTTCCCAGAGGGCCAGAGCTTAAACTCTGGAAACCAAATTTCAACTGAGGTAGGTACAGGTATGAAGAAGTAAAAATGTCATCTCTCAGATTGCCATTGGACTTTAACTATTTTTTGCAGCTGAGAGTTCTCCTGCCTATATGAAATAAGATGAATAGCTGAACAATTAAGAAAGCAGACTATGGGTGAATGTGAGTGATTTTATGAGGGATAACATTGTCTCTTAGATGCAAGTTCAAGAGTTAAACTGGACACTGAAGAGCTTAGCAGTCCAGTTCTTTCTCCTGGCAGGTGAGTCTTGTGTTTCAGAATCCAAGCATTCACTTTAAATAAATTTTCTCTAGCTTTTGCTAGGATATCCTGTCAAACACAAGTAAATAATGAAATAATGTATTTTAAAGGCAAAGAATAGGCAGAGCCCAATGGATCCCAGTGCATTGGCATCCACTGGGCTGGGATAGCTGGGACTGTGCTGATGCAGAATTCAGTGAAGGACGTAGCTCAGTGCTGGAGGTGGTGGAGGGAGACGTTGGCTGACTAAGTCAGCCTCACACCTGTCCAAATCCAGGAATTTTACCTCTGGTTATATGACTGGCACCATTGTAAAGTGCAGATATGCCATGAGTCTCCATGGCAGGATCAAACAAGAGTACTAAGAGTTATGAATTGTGCCTACTTGTAGCACCTGTACACCAAGGAGTAGTAACTTATCAGAAGTTAACTGACCCTTATTGACTGTCAAAATTATAAACTACTTCACTGTCAATTAAAGGGCACAAGAAAGGAAACAGACAAGCACACTCTAACATCTACATGACGTCTGGCATCTTGTTTCTTCGATCTTAAATTGTATTATCTCATTTTGGCGTCATTGCTGGAAATAGATTAGGTTCTATCTGCAGCATTGTAATGGGGTTTTTTGCTTTTGCTGAGTAGTGCTTAGAACCAGATTTTCAAAATATGACATCTAGTTTTCAGGTACAAGTTTGAGCACTGCTTTTTCTGCAAGCAAAAATATACAGATACGCGTGCAATCCTCAGCTGTATGTGTTAACTGAATACAAACTAAGCACAAATGGGCATTTACAGATGTAAATTCTATCATTTGCTTGTACAAGTGACAGTGACAAACAACCACACGCACCAGTAATTTGCATGCACAAAGCTGAAGTTTAGCCCTGAGTGCTTTTTGAGACCTTAAGTGTCATACCCTGTTGACAGCATGTTTGACCTGTGAACAGCAGCTTTTTAATCAAAACATTTCCTTGCAACTTCAGTTTATTTTCTTTATATCCATTACCATGTCTATTTATTTTTAATCTGTCATCAAAACATCTGTCTTTGAGTGGTTAGGCTGACTGTTGTCTTGCTGAACTATTGCTAATATGCTGGCAGGCATTGCTATTCAAGCACGTTTACTTCATTTTGGGTCTAATCCTACTCATTTTGAAATTACTGGATGTCTTTTCTTTGGGTTTTCGACTGTACACTCCTTGGGGCAGGGATGCCTCTTCCATTGTTTTTTGGGAGTGCAGCACCAGTGATGGTGTCCAAGAAATACAAGTAGACAATAACCTATTCTTTCAAGGAACAAAAGAATGCTCTTTTTGATGCATTCATCTTTCATCTCTCTTGAGTTTGCCATTCAAAGTCAGAACACTGTTTGCAGGGGTTTTCACTTTCATCAGTTTCCTAGGGGTTTGCATCTTACAGTTTTCTCCTGTATCCTCATTAATTTGTTTCATACTCAGTTGTTCAAATGTCTGTTTTTAACTCTACCATTGTGGGTAGAAAAATTAAACAAAAATAAGTATCTTTTGTTGCTTTTGGAAAATGTATGATGATATCCCAATCAGCAAACGTTTCTTTAAAATTTTTACTAGTTTTTGGGGGTTTTTTTTACCCCATAGCATTCTGCAAAAGCAGAAGTAGTGAAAAT
Organism: Bucorvus abyssinicus; assembly: GCA_009769605.1. NCBI lineage: Eukaryota > Metazoa > Chordata > Aves > Bucerotiformes > Bucorvidae > Bucorvus > Bucorvus abyssinicus. The sequence goes on from CM020028.1 coordinate 43,006,884, forward strand.
GTGGCCTTCACATTAAGGAGGCATTACTAGCTCCAGAGTATGCATATATTGAAATTATTTATGGAATTTAAAGTTATTTTAGAAAGGGAAAGTTTCAGAATTTTGTGTTTTTTCCTGTATCCCAGTCCTTCACTCCATCTTGTAGTATTGACCTCAAAACAGGTTTATCCTAGGCAAAGACAGCAAATTCAGCCTCTCTCCTAAAGATTAATTGAAGTGGTAAAGACTATACTGTTTAAATGCATATGCTCTGACTCACTGGATGCAAGTTAAGACCTGAATATAGTGGACAAAACTGCAACCCCCTAAACTCAAGTCCCAGCTGGTGAACAGAAGAGTAATTGCTAATTTACGTAATTGTTACCAATTTTTAGTTTTAAGATGTAATGAATTCTGTTTGATCGTATTTGTTCTTAAACATAATTTGTTTCTTTAATTTGTGTTTAACAGACTTTTTTTTTTTTTTGGTGAGAAATTTGGTGAATTTGACTGTATTTTCAACCTGTAGAAGGAACGAGGAGAGAATGGGGCATATCTCAGCAGGGCCAGAGAGTTACACAAGTTGGAAGAGGTAGTCCAATTGAGCAGTATGCATTAATTTAAAAATTAAAAGCAGAAACATTTTAAGAAAGTGGTTTTGTGCCTATTGCTTACACAGATACTACCAAATGGATTACTCATCTATTTTCATCATCAAGAAAATTCTCCAGACTTCAGTTTTGACAGTTCTAAACAAAACCCATCGCCCCAGTTCAAAACTGTATTTGCATATTCAGTCTGCTACAGGAAAAGAAGATGCTGATAGCACACTGAGCCTTTATGCTTCTTTCTGCAGCAAGGGACAGAGCGGTGGGAAGAGATTGGGAAAGGGGGGGAAAAAAAAAAGGCAAGAAAGAAAGGGATCAGTGGAGCTAAACACCTGACTGTTCTGGGCATTCTCCTTTCTCTGCGGCATGTTCCATCTCTGAGGAGGTTTCTTCAGGATCCCACTGGGCATATCAGAAATAAAGGCACGTAGGAACACTCCATTGCATGGAAAATAGACAGGAGTTAGCGCTCCTAAGACCTGCACTAGTTCCTACACAAATCTCCTCTATGCTTTCCGCAGCAGAGCTGCGCGCTGTGTGTGGGCTTCAGGTCAGCTAGTGAAGCAGAAACGGCTGAGGGCTAAACCCACACATATTCTTCTTGTCCCTGTTTCTCCCTGTTAGCGGGTCTCTGAACTTCAGTGGATCAGTCCTTGCACGCTTGGCTGCCACTGGAGATGTTGTATCCCTTGTAGTGCATTCTCATGCCTTTGTCTGCTCCTCAAAGTTTAATCTCAAAGAAGATTGGGCAGCCATTAAGAAATAATATAGACCAATTCTTTCCCCTTGTTTTAATGCATATCCCTTTTGTTTATTTTTTCTAACAAATTATCATTATGACAAATTACTTTTTTCTCCATTTTCTAAGTTAAGCGAACTCACCGGAGATTTTCATTTCCAAGAACCTGAAAACTAGGTCAAATTTTTCAATTTGGCACAGATCCAGGCTTAACCACAGGAACCGAGAAGACTGCCGCACCACCCAGTGCAATACAGATGTTTTCAGATTGTCTGTGTGGCTCTGCTGCCCGCCCAGTTGCCTCAGAGCTGCGTTTCCTTTCTTTGAGTCTGCTAGGTTAGGACTTCTGTCCCACCCAGTGATGTCTTGACTAACCATGAGCCCAGGCCAACTCTCAGAAAAGTCAGCAGAAGTAGCTGCTTCTTTCTTTACCTCACACAGCAGTTCTGAGGGGAACAAAGCCTTCCACGTGCCCTCCAGAACAGATACTTATGTGCTTAAATCATGACACTGCTATGGAAAATGAGTGCAGGGACTGCATGGCCATTGCGCTCTTTGCAGTACCTTGAGCAAGGAATGCTGAAGCTCTGGCTATGGGCAGAATAGTTTTGTCAGTTATGTAGCATGTAAATTACAAGGAGATACGTTCATGTTTAAAAGTCACTAAGCCTATAAATTCTGTTTTGAAGGCTTTCTAGAAAAGGATCTGTACGGAGCTCAGGAGACCTCCCAGTTGTTGAAGGATTTTTTTTTTTTCCAAAAAAGGAATGAAGTCTTTAAAATGCTCAAAAATTATCACTCAAGGCTTGAGTTGTGCAGCCGTTCTTTGTGGTTTGAGTACTTGTGAGCAAAAATGTTAGAATGCAGGGGAGAACTGCTATTATCAAAATTGTGGGTGGAAAGCTAGAAGACAAGATGCTTTTGAAAATGCAGCTGGTAATGTTTCCATTTTCATATCAGACTGTGTAGAGAATGGTGGAATTCAAATAGTATTTTCAGCTTTTGCTTGATAAGAATATCCATAGCAGGTATTTATACCCCTGTGCAACTTAATTCATTTAGGACAGCATTTATTAAGCATACAGAATTATAGACATTCTGAGACAGAAGACAGCTGCATAGATAGATCTCGAAAGTTACAGGAGTCCCCAGGTTACTTAAACATTTGCATACTTGCAGTAAAGCACCTTAAAGAACAGAATCAGAGATTGATGGGTGGGAAAATGACTCAATGAACATCTGTGTGAGCCACTTTGAAATGTATAGTACAGAGGGAATTATCGATAAGGTCAAAGTCTTCATGAGGAAAAAAACTCTGTTTGCAACTCTCAGGCAAGAAACGAGATAGCCCAGAATGCCAGTTGACAGATACAGTGTTGAGTGAGGCCCCAAGGAGCTTGCAATGACAACAGGAAACCTTTGATTTGAATAGTCTAAGGGTGGTAAAAGGTCAAATGTACTCAAATGTTGAATGCAGTGGGTAGGTGAATCCTGAGGCGGCAGATGCGTGAGGCAGCAGAAAGCCAAATACTCCGTCTGTCGTACAATGATAGCTGAGATTGCATATATCCTGCTAACCCGTAATAGCCATTTTCTGTGCATTTGACACGCAACATCTTCAGTTTATCCACATTAACATAAACATCAATGTGCTTGAGGAAGACCTAAACATATCTTTGAATGAGAATTGTTCCATAAGTAAATATCAATAAACGATTTGGTTAGTTTCTGAGCAGTTATCTTAACTATAAGATAAGTGACAAATTGCTGAATGAAACAAATGACCAAAAGAAGAGGCCATGGAAAGGGCATAAATGTTCGTTTAATCTGCCACTGAACTACTTTATGATCTTAGGCAAATCCTTTAATTTATGTCCATCTTTCCACCATTTCTAGCCTTACTAATCAGGACTACAGAGGATTCTCCTAACATGTGGCTTGCACAGTATGTTGTATTATCATCTGATCATCACCACGAATAAGAACACAAAAATGACACTGGATTCTAGAAGAAGCAATCTTTGACCCTTTCCATCAAATTGTTCCGATACTTGGCCTGTAATTAAATTCGTAGTGTCATCACTCCCTAATTTCAGTTTTTTGAGACATGAAGAATGTAGCTGGTCTTGACAGGTTTTCCTTTTGCATTTTAGAACATCAGTGTCTCTGGAATCTATTCAGTCACCTGCACCAGTTTTAGAGCACAACCCACAACCGCAAAATATGCAGGAACATGGAGCATATGTTAATGAGTTGTAGTATTGATCTCACCAGCATCATTTTAATGCCGTTTCTCTTGAAAAATGAACAGTAGACCCGGGTTCAAAAATTCTATGGGCATGTTGTGCATGGTACCAGACAGTCCATATTCGGTAATGTACTGCATTATTCTATATAGAACCTAAATTATATGCTGTTTCACCACAGTGAACATGAGTGAGGGATCTGTGCTAATTTTTTTCAATCTGTCAGCACATCTGGAAAGCATTCAACACAATGTTGTTCTCTTACAAACACGGCCTTCCTGGTGTGGATTGACTTGCTCTCCAGTGAGCCTCCCTGGTTTCTGCTTCTCAATGCACTGTCTTCCAAGACTGTTGCCATGTGATACAGAACTCTGACTCCAGAATACTGTGGACTTACGTTTTGAGTTCCGTGTATATACCAAGTCAGCTGAAGGTACCAAAACCTTTTCATTACGCAGTATCGATCAACTGTTCAGCTGTGTGGCTTGTTGCGTTATTACGGTCTGTAGTCCCACTTTTCTCTCAGTGTTTACTAAAAATAATTCAGGCTAAAAGCTCTGGTGCTTCTGCCTGGGTCTGAGGACGCTGATACTCGTCAGAAGGAGCACTTAGGAGACTGGCAGGAGGTCATACTTCTTACCTCCTGAGCCTGCTGCTTCGGATGTCGTTTTCCTGTCTGATTTGTGAGTGCTCCTAGACCTGTAGTTACTGTTTGTATCTCAAAGCACGTTTGGCCTGAAGACCATTACTTCTCTTACAGAAATTTGTGATGATTATTCAGACCATTACCTTGGCCTGACAAAGTATCTTCTACTTAGGATTCTCTTGAAATCTATTGAATAACAGCAGCTGGGCAGAAATCTGGCTTGTGCAGAGAACAACTGGGAGCACACTGGTGTGTGCAAATAATTACAAATTATTTATTATTTATTTTTGCAAGAGTATTGTAAATTTTTTGCAGCACAAAAAGGAAAGCTGGGGAAAAGAAGAGAAAAGAAAGAAAGGGAAATTTGAAAGTCAGCAGCCAAGTACAAACCTTCGTCCTGGCTTTCATGTAGTCTAGGGCCTGCCCTTCTCTTGTGTTCACTCAAACCATCTAGGACGTTTCCGTTGGTTTTGGGGGTTCGGCTCTCTAGGATTAGGAACAGGGCTTTTTGAGTCAAAGGCCCCCACCTCTGGAATTAGTGTTCCTTGGTTCTCTGCCCTCATCCAGCTCCAGTAAGCTTCAGAGCGCATGGTGAAATGTTTGTACTTGGGTTAGCTTTTTGCTATTTTTAAACGGTTGGGCTTTGAATTTTACTTTACAGATCTTGGTAGATTGGGAATTGTTATTTTCTGACAGGCTTATTTAGTACTACCCACCATGGCAAGGTTTCTGTGTCATTTATCAGTCATTTTGTAAGCGACTGCTGCAGTGCCTGAATTAACAGTATTTATATTTTCACTTTTATCTTGCCATTTTCCGGCCGGCTGTACTAGAAGCGCTTTGACCCAATCTGGAAAAGCTCTTGAGCACGGAATTTTGATCCTGTGCCCTTTGTTGTGTGTGGAAGGAGGTGGTGACTCTGCAGGCAGACTGACAGGGGGGTGGCTTGTCATCTAGGTGGGCTCGTTGCTTTGCTGTGGGCAGTTCTGCAGCAAAGTCCACCTTCGTACGTGTTCCACAGCCATCGTGGCTGTGCACACAGATACCCAGTAAGTGCCTGTCTGCAGCTAGTACTGCTTTTTGCTAATGAGGCTAAAACTCTAGGAGTATCTAGAATGCCTAAATCCTTCCACCCTGCAATGTAGACTGTATTGAAATGATTATAAATAGATTGTAAATAGTCTAGAGTATTTTATTACGAACTTTAATATTCAAGGCTTGATTGCTTTATTATTTACCTCAATTTTAGATATTGATGCTGATAGTTACAATAGAACTGCTCCTTATTTGCACCACCCTGAGAAGACAGCAGGGCCCACAAATACTGGGCATGCTTTGGGAATAATACTAAAGGATCTTTAGAGATGTGTATTTTAAAAATACAGCTTTGGTGTCTGACAAAGACAATTTTTTCTCTCTTGTGAGATTGGCCCTTGCCTTTTGTCCTTGCTGCAATGAGATCTGTTTGGGTTCCCACAGTAACAGTCCTGTTGGGAAATATAACGGGAACCCAAGGCGAGCAATAAAAGGGCATCATGTAATACCTGATAGTCGCCTGCTTCCCGAAGTACCCTGGGACAGGTTCTGCCCTGGTGTCAAACAGACCGGTTCCCGAGGATGTGGCCTAGTATTTCTGCGGAGCGGGTAGTTGCTCTTGGAGAGGTCGGTACCCGCATCAGACAGATCCGGTCCGTCTCTTGCCGCTGCAGGCTCTCCGTAGATGTTTCCAGCTAACTTTCAAAGCAGCTGCTCCTCCGGACAATGTGGTGGTATATTTAGAAGTGCAGGCTGGTCACCTGACGGTGTCCTGGTTTAAGAACGACTGGGTCTCCGCTCCCCATTCATCTCTTCACGACACAAAGGAGAGTAGCTGAAGAGTTGGCTTGGCTCCAGCGCCACTAAGGAAATTCTTGTTTGGGTATAAAACACACTTAATGGGATTGCACATTTCCCTACCATGTCTAACTTAAGTCTGAAAGGGAAGATAACGCAAGGAATAAAATAATCACGTGCGCACTGCGGTCGCGACTGGTTTAGCAGTTTACGCTCTATTTTTTTCCCCCTTTCTCTTCTTCTATTTGGGTTGATAAAACCGGAGAGCCGGTGGCTGGTACTGATTTAGATTTCCAGCCTGGATTCGCTCCTGTTTTTCTCCTTACTCCGGCTCTCCTTGTGCAGTGCTGCGTGGCGCTGGCAGCCTGAGAGAGAGGGAGCTCCAGTCACACACACACGCTCAGAGCACGGAGAGGAGATTAACATCCAGGAACCCACATTTGCCATAGCGGGTGGTGCTGGAGGGGAGGCGAAGGGAAAATAAAATAAAAGCAACAATCGGGTACATGCTTGTCTCTTCTCGCCACCAGCACCTTGCACAGGTCTGAAATCGCTTGTTTTGCCTTGCTGTATTGCGCTTGCCTGGGATGTGGAGAGGGGAGGGGGATGGGAGGAAGGGGGAGGTTTAACTTTTACTTGACATTACCGGGTCATCGTCAGTTCCCCCGTGTGAAACCCCGGCGCCTTCCCCCCGCCGCCCCCCTCCTCCCCCACCGCCGGGCTCGGCTCCCTCCAGTTAACTTTGTTCGAAGGGCCGCGGCCAGAAGGGCTCGTCCGGGCCTGGGACGCGGGTAGCGTAAAGTCGACAACCGCCACGGTTCGGCTGGGGCCGGGAGTTGAGCTCCGTGGCCAGAGATCTGCTTAGCTGGCGTTTGCAGTTCGGGGCGACCGAAGGCCGCCGTGCCAAGGACACGCGCGCACCCGCGCGCACCCGCTCCCTTACACACACACGCACGCGGACACACACGGAGACACACACACAGAGACACGCAGGGACACACACACACGGGCACACACAGACACAGACACGCACACAGGCACACACAGACGCGCACACAGAGACACGCGCTGGATACCAAAGTCGGGAGGACCTAGCGGGGAATTGCAGCCGCCGGATCGGTGCGGCGGCGGCGGCGGCGGCGGCGGCCGGAGCCATGCGTGTCACGGCCTCCTGAGGGGGAAAGAGGAAGGAAGCGGGAAAAAGGACAGAAGGGAGGAGGAAAAGAAAAGAGGGAGAAAGGAGAGCACAAGGACGACGCGGGGCGGTGGAAAGTGTTTGCCTGCTTTTGTCTCGCCATACAGTGAGCTGGAAGATGGAGATGGATGTTAAGGGAGTTTCTCCGTGCCCGGAGCCCATCCCCCCGGCAGCGGGGTCTGGCGGCTGCCCGCACCAGCGCCCGCACCACCGCGATGGGCAGCCCGCGGAGCCGGCCCCCGCCGCCGACAGCGGCCACCCGGAGCGGCGGCACGGCGGCGAGAAAGAGGACAAAAAGGTAGGTCCGCTCCGCCGCCGGCCGGCCGGCGCCGCGCCCGCCCGAGGGGCCGGCTGCCCGGGGCCGCGCTTGGCGGGGCGGGCGGGCGAGGCGGGCGGAGGAGGGCGGGGGGGCGGCGGGTCGGCTCCCGCCCGGCTGCGGCCGTTGTGCCGCGGGCAGCCCCGCGCTGCCCTTTGTCGGCGCGGCGGCGGGAGGCGGGGGGCCGGCGGCGAGGTTGTCTGAGGACACGGGGGCGGCGGGGCGGGGAGGTGCGGGGCCGCCGCCGCCGCCGCGGGGCCCGGGGCGCCGGGCATTGTTCCGCCCGCCCTGCGGGAGCGGCGCCGCGGGCGGCGGCCCAGATGCCGCCGCGAAAGTTTACCTCACTTCGAGGGGCCAGTGCCGGCAGGGCGGCCGCTCCCCTCCGTTCGCCTCGGTTTTCACCCGGCGACGAGGGGCGAGTCACCTGGGGAAAGGAGCCCGGGCGCCGTGTCCCTCCAGCCCTGCTGTGTCATTGTGGACCGGGGGAGGGCTGCTGGCTGCCGAGTGAAAACCGGTGGGTGACGGAGTGCAGCGAGAGATGGGTCGGATGGGATCGTAAAAGAGAGCTGTGCGGATATGTCTGCTGCCGGAGGAGTCGGAAAGTAGGGAGGATGGGATGGGAAAAGGTTGCCATTAAGATAATGTCAGCGGAGCGCGTTGATCAGTGCTTTTGTCTGTGGGCACTGTCTTCATTTCCATTCATTTTTCTCGGCGTGGGTTTACCAAACTGAAGCCGGTGAATTCTGCTGTGTCTGGAGGTCTGTCGTAGGCAGAGCCCGATAAATGTGCAAGTTTTCTTGTAATATGGTGATTGTTGGAAGGAGTGATCCGTGTGTGATGGACCGTACAAATGCATCGTTTATGTTTTATTGAAATCTGAGTAATTCTTTGAATGGGCAAATACCCCAAAACAGGTTACAATCCTAGTGTAAATGGTTAAAAAAAAAAAAATGTTGCCATGTACTGGATTTGAGCCGTGTTTCTTCAACTAGTTTTACCATAGTTTGGTTTTGTTAGAAATGTGAAAGATAACAGTAACACAATGAAGGAATGTAAACCAGCAATGCCATAAATTAATGCAGCAACTACGTGACACCACGTATTTGCATGACTAGAGTTGCAATTATCAGGAGAAATACAAGGTATTTTGAAAAAGTGGTATCTCTGACCGGAGACCCCGAGTTTGTACTATTAACCTCCTATACTTGTAGATTTGTTACTGTTTGGTGAAATCTGTCCTATTGTTTTAATTAAAAGAGAGCATTAGTGACTGATCATTTGAACAGGGCCCGTACAGCTTAATAAAGTGGATTCAAGGGCTTTATTTTTAACATGGTGACCAGTGGTTTGCATATTGTGCTAGATGAACGCAGAATGTCATCTCCCTGGCGTTAATGAATATTTCATTGCCGTGACTGCATGTTATTATACATAGCTAAATGATTTGTGTGGGTGAATGTTTCTAGGATTCCTTGCCTTGCATTGTGTTACTTACTGGAACTTAAAATCCTTTTATTTCAAAATAATTAAAATGTAGAGCCAAGGTTGCCATTTACACTTGAGTTGATCGTGCCCATGCCTTGAGCGTTTAAAAACCTTTCTGCCTTCAGCAGAAATCCACGCTCAATAGTTACTTTCAGACATGCTGCACAGTCTGCCCGATGTTTCACCAATCGTGGACATGAGGAAGGCAGACAAGGTATGACTGAGGGTAGATGAACACTAGAGAAGGCCAGATTCTCTGTGGCGTGGCTAATTAATGTGTTTAGGTAGCTCAGTATCGCACTGCTTTATTCTGTATTTCTCAGCATTTTTTGGACATAGAAACAAAAGTACTACCTCCTTTTTTTTTTTTTTTTTTTGTCCTGGCCATAGCCATGCTGAAGTACAGTCATATATTCCTTTTCTCTAATTCACTATCAGCTTTTCCAGCCTTGCCATTGCCAAGGTGGTTGCAATGACTAGCTTGTATTTTTGGGAAGTGTTCTGCTATTTCAAACCTCCCTAAATTTATGTATCTTTTCTGGATGCTGTCCCAGGACAATCAGTACTTCTTACTAGTGCAGAAGTATTTCGGATATCTGGTAAAATAGTGGCATCAGAAATGTGATGAGAAGGGGAAAACCCGTTAAAGTGACAGTAAAATCCAACACTATTCTGAAAAATTTTTTTTCAACCACAAAGCCCAAGTATTGCTGGAAATATCATCTAAGAACTTTCTAAATGTACTGAAGTAACAGTACCATTGTTTATTTGACTGTTAAACAAATGTCAGAGGCACACTGATACATCCTAGAAGTGTAAACACTGCGTGGAAATTGTAAAGGACTTTAGAACCTGATTTCCTGACATGTGCGTACTTATGAATAACTAAATATTAAGGTTTTACAGTATCTCATTATTCCACTGTCCTGACTTGCTTTTTGGGATCATGCTCCGATTATAAAGAGTCTTCTATTTTACCATTGAGCTCCATTTCCACTGGAGGTACTAAGAGGTTTGCATCCATCTAAATGGAGCTGGGTCAAATTTACAGTCTAATAAAGCTATTTTTCGTCACTGCCTCCAAAAGGAAGATTGCTGAATTAATCAAATAAAGTATTTTCCTAATTCTAAGAGATTTCAGTAGAAGATACTATGGTAGTGGATGGATATGGCAGATCAATTATATGGATATTGGAGTTTGTTTCTGCTGTATGTTCATTTTTTATTTGTCTTTGGACTTCAATGCAGTTGTGAAACGTGCATAACTTGAAATATACCCCACTGTCTTCAGCTGTTGGTACTGACATGCTGAAGTGTATGCTTAAGTGCTTTGTTGGAGGAAGACCTAGGTTACCTCCATATTTCTTTCTGTGCTGAAACCATCTCTGACCACTGTATGAGAAGAGAAATTATGAAGATTGACTTTATAATTTATTAAGTATACGGTACTTGATGCTTTAAAGCATAGTTGCCATTTACATGGGAGAAAATTAGAGCAGAAATTGATTTAGAAAACAGTTGACTCTCTAAGGATACTATTTTTTCTCTTAAAGCAAAACACATCAGAAAGTATTTTTCAACACTCCTACAGAGTTTTGTTATTTTAGTTAAAAACGTGTAGGCCTAACCCTATGTACAGCAGTTTGTTGACATTCTCCAGTACAGCAAGGCGGGTGACTGGGGAGAGAACAACACACAAACCTGGCTGTTTATTCCCAGCTGGAGGTGCAGCTGATGCCTGCGACAAGTTGTGTGGATGAGCTGTCACACCGTCTTGCCACTCTGTACCTTGGTGCAAAGGGACACAGGCCCATAAATGTTACCAAGGATTCTTTCCAGCTTATATCGGAGCGGTAGCATTGTTGCCAGGATCGGTGTAGAGAGCACTTTGAGAGTTGAAGGCAGCTCTGCAATTCCTTGCAGACTGGGGACTATGGGTGACATTTGTCACAGCTGACATGACCGGAATTTTCCCAGGGGTGGTACCCTGAGTTAGGACTTTCAAGCACTTAGCTGCAGCCATTATATTACAGAGTTTGCATTTCCCAAGTACTGTATAGCCCGCAAGTCCTCCCAAATTGGTCCGAGGTGTGGATTTGGTAATGTAATGCTGCATACCCAACTAAGAGCATTTTATTTTGTTTTCTACTGAGGAAAACCTGTATATGTCTGAGGTTTGCACAAATCATTTAGAACAAATGATTTACAAGCACACCCAGAGCTTTCGCTTTATACTTACATACGAGATACAACCTCCTCTGTGAAATAGCTCCAAGGTGAAGAACTTTCTGGGTATTTACATGGAAATGAGCACACCAAGGTTACAGCAAGAGCAAGCCTATCTGGGCTGGGTACAAAAACAATTTGCCAGTGTTTGATATAAGAGTTCTGAAGTGTTTTGTGGGCTTATTTGTATGTAATTATTTCCCAGAATACTTACCTGTGATATTGCTGTGCAAGAGTGCTACCCAGGTGTGAGCTTCTAGAGGGAAAAGCTGAGTGCTTTGGGGAAGGGCACTTGGTATTGACTTGGATTTCGGTTCTGCTGTACACGTGATCTGATCTCACTGCCAGTCTCTGAAAGCCTTCCGCTAGTGTATTTCCAGGACTACTGCTATCAATAATATGGTGGTTGTTCACCCGTCCTCCACAAGCGGTGGGTCAGGAGTAGTGGAAGACTCTTCTGGGGCAATTCTTTTTCACTAATTTCTCTTACGTATTTAGCTTTGTTTGGTTTGAAAAGCTGTATGTTACTATGTGTGTTACATTTGGAAAAGAGAAGGCCTAAGAAATGCAGTTTAGACTGAAGCAGATGGTGGAAAGTTTCTTTTGGGAGGCAGATCACTCCAGTCTCAGGTCAGATGTGCTTATCTTACCTTAGACAGTTCCATTGTGCACAGGAGAGTAGTTGTCAATCACTGTCTTTTTCCTGGAGGTTTAGGTGTTTTTTCAGATAACCTGAACCCAGCCCACTGAGCAACCTGAAGTTAAGATCCAACAGCTGAAACTGAAATAAGTAATGGATAAGAGGAACAAGTCGGGAGGGTGTGGGACAAAGAAAGCAGAGTTAGACAATTCTACCCGTTGCTGATGGTAGCAGCTTCTCCTGATGATCGTATAAAATGCAACACCTTGTATTGGATGGAATTTCCAAGCACTGAAGATTTTGTGCCAGGTATATCATGGGCTGTGGTCCTGCCAAGTTGTAATGCAGGCATGAATAGTCAAGGTCAGGCCATTGTCTGCCTGGATGGACAGATTCTTAAGACACCCAGAGATGGGAGAAAATTTTACTTACGGCTGTTGCTATTCTGAGAGTTTGATGTCAGACAGAAGTTCCAGTGTATCTTTAAAGTGTGGACAGAGCTGGAGAATAATGGGTCTTTTTCTGACTCATTGCTTAGAATGGTTCAGAAATCATTCCTCAGCCCAGCAACATCAACTCTGTCTTTTTGAGGTCCACTTTTAAGCACCTACTCTTTAAGCTGCCCCTTACCATGCTATAAGCTATCATGATATTGGTATTGATCTGCATAGTTCAGTGTCTTCCTGATGAAATGTTCTAAAAAAAAAAGCTTATTTTGCGCTAGTACCCTGTTCTTCCAGAGTTCCCAGAGCCTGGTGGCTGGCTGAGCGGTGAGTCTGTTCCAAAACCACAGACCCAGGACATGCTCAGTCCCTCATATTTGGATATTTGTCCTACAGACTCCTAAGTCGTGGCTCCACGGCAGGCTCTAATTCATGGCAATGTGGGGAGGCTCCCAGATGCATCTACTTGGTATGACTGCCCAGAGCCTTAGTGCCTGGCAGGTGCCTCTGGAAGGGCGTTTTTGGTTCCTTGCATTGCTGCTGTGGGCAGCAAAACTATTAACCACACCATTAACCTGTTTCAGTGAGTAAGTACCAAGGGCCATCTGCTTTGAGGAGGATAAATAAAAAATTCAAATTAAAAAAAAATCAAAAAGAGGAAATTCACTGTGAACTGAAAGTCTTGCTTTGCAGGCAGGTTTACTTCTGCATTTTCGTGCATTTGATGTACTCTGCCTCTCACACTTCTCTTGCTTCTAGTGAGAGAATCCTTAGATGAACCCAGGATTGTGCCTCTATTACTAGAATAAGCAGATGAGAAGAATAGAGAGAGAGAGAGAAACTGTTTGTACCTGTATTGAAGGCAAGACTCTTACCTTATTAGACATCAGAGAATCTGTGAGGAGAATAGATATTGGAAATCAGTCCTTATAATTTTCGTAGCTCCAGAATTCTTTTTTATCTCTCATTCTGAGAATTCCTTTTACTTATACAGGAAAGACTCCTACCTTAAGTAGAGTAAATAGACATTTAAAATAAATTTATTTGCAGGTGGCATACTGAGAATCAGGAATGCAGAGAATGAGGTCCAGCACTGGTTTTGTATTAGGATTAAAGCATGAAGTTGGAGAGGGAGGAATTGGCTTCTGTGCTTTGCCTGCATCCGTACTGAAACAATATACATGACAGTGCATATGAATGATTCTTTAAAATCTTATGCAATAGTGAGAATTCTGAAAAAAGAATACACTATTTAAAATAGTGCTCCCCTTAAATAAATTGCATGAGAAATATTTTGGCAAAGGGCAAACCGCTGTTCGTATTTTTCAACCAACTAATCAATAAGTGGATGATCGTGCTTTGACTGAGTCTTGGGGTAAACATAAAAATATTAATTGTAATGCAGAGATTTTGTGAAAATTAAGTATTACTTACAGTTATTACAAAGTGAAATTAAGTGCATATGTAGTTGATTAGGTAACAAATCCAGGGACATAAACAATGAACACCATGGATGGGAGCTAAACAACACTCGAGTCATCGGAAACACAACCAGAAATTTTGTATGCAGAAGACACAGAACTGGCTGTCTGGCTAAAGGCAAATTCATCTTGGCTGCAGAAGGGTTGCGGGAATTCCGACTTGGAGGAAGATGCAGCACTGAAAGGGGCTTTGTTATCTCCTCTTGAGCAGTTGGGACGTTGCCTTGACTCAGATGCAGTGGCATGTGTTTGTGCCTGTGTGCTGAGACTGGAAAGCAGTCCTATTCAGGACTGCACATGACAGCCCAGAGTGTGGCCAGTGCATGGCATATCCTTCCCACTTACATAGAGCTTGTTCTCAAAAGCCCAGTATTCACAGGAATTCCTGTCCAAGGGTTGAGTGCCAGCTTGTAACCACTCTGACGCTTCAAACAATGGGTAATCAATGAAGCTAGAAAAGAACAATAGCTATGTTGTTGCATGCTATTCCCAGTGTTTTCCTAGATGCTCACAGTGTTTTTAGACCATCTCTATCTGTGTTAAAAACTTAACTGCACCCTTACGCACAGTAATTCTTACTATATGAGGTTAAGGTTTGCTTAATTGCTTGGAGCTAAAAGGGAAATACAGTTACTGATGTGTGAAGTGGTTCAGTTTTTGTTTGGTTCCATATTTGGTTGTTCTCTGCCTGGCTGTAGCCATGCTGCTCTCATACTGACTGGAATTATTTCCCAGTGGCTTGTGCTAGGTGGATTTCTGTACAGACTAGCTGCCAGTAATAATTATCCAGTAAGGGTATAAAAAGTTGCACAGTCTCAGTAGAGTTATTAGTTTCTAACAACTTGTCTCAGAAAATACCTAAATAGTGAAGAACGTGGGACTGCAGCTGTAAATAGGAAAAATGACCACAGGAGCACTGGTAATAATTTCCATAATCACAGTGCTCAGATCAGGTTCTAATGTGATGTTTAAACTTGTAGAAGAAAAAAGGACAGATCTGAAAGATATTGCAGATATTAAGTATTCTGTGGTGGTTTCTTTCCTTCCTCACTCCTCATCATTTCTTCATGGCTCTGAAATTCTCCTCTGTCTATGACAAAAATACCCACTTTGTTTTGTTTCCCCACATTGCGTTCTGAGCTATAAGGGGAATATTAATTGTTCTAAGAACTATAGTAACTGGTGCATCTTAACGGGGATAAAACAAGACACAATTTGGCTTATAGTATGGACGAGGACAGTCATGTATAAAATTCGTTAGACAGCCGTGATTTACTAGAAAAAGAGTAATTCTTCCATGCCTGCTGGCTTCTGCCATGTGTTTAAATACGGCTGTAATTTTCATTATACATTCTATTAAATGAAGACCAATCTTGATATAGAAGCAGAATAGAAGTAGTTTCCTTGACTGAAAAACAAGTGTTGGGTGAATAAAAATTACAGACTCAAGCCCCGAAGCTTGGTTTGTGTCCCAAGGGCTTCTGAGTTCATTCCATTGAACACCTTGGCCTATAGTTTCAGAGTTTATTTTTTCCAAAAAGATATTCTGCACAAGTTGTTCAACATGATAATGTGATCAACAACTGAAAATACTGCAGGGAGGTAAAACGTCTATTTTTCCATTTAGTTCTAGACCATCTGCAAAGGGTTGTTACAGAATCATAGAACGTTTTGGGTTGGAAGGGACCTTTAAAGGGCATCTAGTCCAACCCTCGCCTGCAGTGAGCAGAAACATCTTCAACTAGATCAGGTTGCCCAGACCCCCATCCAACCTGACCATGCATGTTTCCAGGGATGGGGCATCTACCATCTCTCTGGGCAACCTGTGCCAGTGTCTCACCACCCTCTTGTAAAAAATTTCTTCCTTAGATCTAGTCTGAATCTCCCCTCTTTAGTTTAAAACCATTATCCCGTGTCCTGTCACAGCAGGCCCTGCTAAAAAGACTGTCCCCATCTTTCTTACAAGCTCCCTTTAAGTACTGAAAGGCTGCAATAAGGTCTCCCCAGACCCTTCTCTTCTCATAGCTAAAGAACCCCAACTCGCTTAGCCTTTCTTCACAGCAGAGGTGCTTCATCCCTCTGATCATTTTTGTGACCTTCCTCTGGACCCTCTTCAACAGTTCCATGTCTTTCTTGTGCTGAGGACTCCAGAGCTGGATGCAATACTCCAGGTGAGGTCTCACCAGAGCAGAATAGAGCAGCAGAATCGACCTACTGGCCATGCTTCTTCTGATGCAGCCCAAGATATGGTTGGTCTTCTGGTCTGCAAGCACACATTGCCGGCTCAATTTTTACCATTGACTGGAGAAAGGAAATAAAGTGGTGTGGAATCTCTGCCTGTTCCATTAGCATAGGGTCTGTGTTAACTGATTTCAACAAGTGCCTCAAGCACCACTGACACCTCTTCTTCACTATTATCTAATGATGGTTGTCTCACTGAGGTTGTTACTGAGACTATACTCAGTTCTAGGTGTCCATGGCAGAATATCTCTTTTTGGAGCCAAACTAACATGCTCAAAATATGTCTTTGAGGAAAGGGAGTTAAAGGGCTAGTATCTACCAAAGGTTATTGTTATAGCTGTTATATTTAGTAGTAATTTGATATTAGGTGTAGTATAATAAATATGCATTGTGCTTTGCTGAGAATTCAAAAGGAGTATGTTATTGCCTTGAGGTAGTTACCATGTGAATCAGACATAACACAGGGAGGATAACTGCAAGTCCTCACAGATGTGCAGGTGAGCATATTATGTGGGGGTAGAATGTAAATAACTTCTGCTCTTAAGGTGAATTAAGAGTGAATGGGAGTGGCACGGAGGTCAGAGAGGGAGTCCTTGCTGGAAAGCTAATTGAAAACAGCAACTCTTGAGTAGGACTGGAAGGAAGTTTGTAAGGTTTGTATTTTGAGACGAAAGAACTTTATGAAGTGTGTATTGGGTCCATGTGGAGCTAAGGAAGCACACAACAGAATCTCGCAGAGTTTGCAAAATGCCTATCTAGGCTTCACAGACATTATACAGTACCCTGGTTAGCCTTGTTAACTTTATTGAGTGTGCTTTGAGGACATCCAGACTTTCAAAGTATGTGAAAGACACTTTTAATAATTAATTGACTCACTCTCTCCCACCTATTGCTTCATGTCTAATAAAAGACAACAGTGAGTCCTTGCCATAGCCAAGAGATACAATAACATTTAGGTGGGTTTGAGGTATGACAGCTAGAAAGGGTATCCCCGAAGATCTTAGAAGTGAAACAATCCCCATTTTTTGTCCTGTCTTGTTTCTCCCATGACTCTCATATGATGTGCTCTTAGACTAAATTTTCCCTGATTAGTAAGTGATTTCAGGAAGATCAGTCCACCTTTAGAGAACGAGAAGTGTGTGCATCTGGCTGTTTGAACTGATTTATAACTGGAAGCATGTTTCAACTTTACTGTGTCAGGGGAAACATGCTGAAATATCCAATTGATAAACTGACTTCTGCTTTGAGCGGAGTGGCCACCATCCACACGATCACCTACATCCGCGCACGTGCAGTGTGACACAGGAAATGACACACCATTATCAGATGGCTGTTAAGATGGATGCAGGGGAATGCTGAGCTTGCTGGCATGACCTCAAAGACGGACATCCGCAAATGTTCTGTAGTCACTGAAGTGTGTGCAGTTAAAGTGTGCCTGTTGCAGACTTGGGGAATTTTTTTTTAAACAGAGAACATTTAAGTTTAGAGGAGACTATGAATATGTTTCCAGAGGGAGAAGGGAGGAAACCAACAAGCTTAACAGGAAGGAATATAGGTTTTCAAGAGACCAAGAGGAGCAAGGGTCAGACATTCACCCTGAACCTGATTTTATCTGCCTCCCAAGGTAGAGTGGTGGCTAATGCGGTGGAAACTTACTGTAACCTGCTATTGTGGTCTTATGCAACACATAGCCTTGTTAGACCTTAAAACGGGGACCAAAAGTGCCACTCCTTGAACTTGTCAAGAGGACACACCCTGTGCTGGGGATAAATAAATGATGAATCAATTCTAAGAGAAGCCATGTGGAGGCTGGAGAGTCAGAGGCAATCAAGGTCAATGTGGCTCAGAGAGACTTTACAACAGTAAGGGTCATACCACAGGGCTGTCATGAGATAGTCAGCCAGATCTACATCAGAACTGGAGTCACTCAGTGCTGGGAAATGTTGCTCAGGGCTCTGAGCTTCTCTGTCTGGTGTGGTGTCTGTTGTGCATGTTCTGCCTGTTAGTAAGACTCACCAACTTTCTCTCTTTAGGCAGTTGAAGCCTAGCTGGCAACTACACAGCATGAAGTCCCTGGCCCACCCCTTCCTACCCCAGGAGGGGGCGAAAGGAAAAAAAAAAAAAAAAAAAAGCTGGGTGGGTTAAGATAAGGAGAGTTTACTTAACAACACAAAGGGAGAGAAAACAATAGTAATTACAATGATAAAGCAAATGATATACCACACACCAAGCCACACCTAGTGGTGCTGTGATGCTGTTTGAAACTGCCCTTAGCCCCACCTTATATATGGGCATGACATCAGTATGGTATCAAATATCCCATTGGCTAGTTCGTTCTGGCTGTCCTGGCTGTGGAAATTATCCCTATCCTGGCCGAACCTAGGACATTATCCACCCCTTATTCTTTGCAATCTATGTTATGCCCAGATCCCCTACTTGACCTGTCCTATATATATATATATATATACACAAATGCACAGGTATCATTCCATTAGTCTATGGTACATCCCTCTAATGTGTCCGTTGAGTTCATTTAAACCATGACTTTCGGGCTCCATCTGTCATAACAGTCTCAGGTCGGGAGAGAATGTGTTGGATGCGTGCAGCATCCAGAGCTTGAGGCTGGTGTGTCTGGTGCAGCCCGTGCTCACAGTCTATGGGTTCCAGATGTTGATCTTGAGGAAATTGCTGGGTGCCAGTTGATGAAGTCAGTTCAAGTTCCATTACTGCTGCCCTCACTCGGTTTCAAAGTCTATTCCTCATTGATTTATATTTAGTATTTAATTTTAATTCTATTTAATTCACAATTTAATTCACCATCTGTTCTCACCCAAAATTAAATCCCCTAGAGGTACACATCAGAATTCCCCTTCCTCTCACATCACCCACCAAATGTACCCAGGTCCAAGAGCAAAAGCAATCCTGTGGATGGGTTTGCCTTTGCCTGAAGCGCAACTGATGCAAACTGCCTTCTTCATGTGCACTACGGAGACTTTATCCCTCTCTGCAGTGTGTGGGAGTTTTGATTGAGCAGGTCCTCTGGTGTTGGCTAACCAGGTGGCTTTTGCTGAGTGGGTATCCCACTGTTTGAAGGTCCCACCCCATACAGCTCTCAGTGTAGTCTTTTGCAGCCCACTGTACTGCTCAATTTTCCTGGAGGCTGGTGCATGATGGGGGATGTGATACACTCACTCAGGCCCATGCTCTTTGGCCCAGGTGTCTATGAGGTTGTTTTGGAAACAAGTCCCATTGTCCAACTCAGTTCTCTCTGAGGTGCCATGTCACCACAAGATTTGCTTTTTGAGTCCAGAATAGTGTTGTGGGCGGTGGCATGGGGCACAGCGTACTTTCCCAGCCATCTGGTAGTGGCTTACACCATAGGAAGCACATGGCATTTACCCTGGCGTGTTCGTGGAAGTGTCATAGAGTCAATTTGCCAGGTCTCCACATACTTCTGTTTCAACCAACACCCTCCATACCACACAGGTTTTCACTGTTTGGCTTGTTTCATCGCAGCACATGTTTTGCATTCATGGATGACTTGTGCGATAGCGTCCATCATAAAGTCCACCCCTCGGTCACGTGCCCATCAGTATGTTGCATCTCTACCTTGATGGCCTGAGGTATCATGGGCCTGCAGTCTGTAGGTCATTCAGATTGTTACAGATCACCTCCAGCACAGCCAACTCCCTCAGGTACTGAATACTTCTCTCTATGGTGACATTCAGCATCTTCCTTGAAGGGGTACCTTTCCTTCACACACCTTTCCTGACACGACAGAAGTCACCTCCAGAGGCTGAGCGCTTGTGCCTGTCTTCCAATCTCCTTGTCAGTGCCCCTTTCCCCAGACAGGGATCCCAGCTGCTTGGCTTCTCTACCCTCTAATTCCAAACTACTGGCCCTGTTACCCCAGCATCAGAGCAGCCAGGTGACGACGTGCTCACCTGGATGACGGCTGAAATCCTTTTGCGTATCTCACAGCTCACTCAGGGATAGGGATCGGGTGATCACCTCTGGCTCTGCCCCTTTCTCCTGTTCTGGTGGTGGCCCTGGTTCATCATCATCATCCATCACTAAGCGGACAGATTTTTTGGTCTGTTTCTTTTTCTGTATAGGGGTGACTGTTACTATCACGGGTTGGTTCTCTGGTTCAGCTGCAGCGCCTGTCGCCGGCGTCTGAGTAGCCAAAGTAATTGTCACAAGGGTTGGAATAGCGCAGCACTGCTGGTCTGTTTTTAGGCCCAGAGACCTTCTCTTCCCCTTGAGGGCACCGAACAGAGTTGAACAGGCCTTGGTGGGCATGGGCCAGGCCCCAGCACATTGCAGGGATTTGTGTCTCTCTGGAGTTGCCAGGCTGACAACATACTTTATCAAGTATTTTACTAGTTTGTAAGGTCCTGTGCTTGTTAAGGGGTAAAATTCCAAAGCATTGGAGGGGACAACTGTTCTAGGCACCTGCCCATGCCTTCCCACACACATGGCTACTCCTAACTTTCCTGCCTCGGGGCTGATCTCTGGGTGGTGTTCTTAAGAAAAACTTTGTGTAACCCTAAACAAGACCTGAGACATGTTCAGGAGACATAACAATAACAACAAACTGGCCTGGGCATCCCAAGAGTATTCAAAATCCTAAAAAGATGAGGAAGTCTCCTCCCCTGTCCTACCCATAGATTGGGTGAGGTTACTAATAAATGACAGTGATGCATACAAATACCAAATTAACCTCATAACCAGTGGTATCGTAGGTTGACAATATCAAATACCGCATTATGATAGTCCTGATCCGTCTCCAAGAGATGGCAAATTTCACCACAGGGATACATAGTGCACATAAGGTTTTACGTACCACCACCGTGCGAGCAAGTGGACCAGCGTGGTCACTATGGACTACTTAACTAATATACAGAGAGTGTATGGTAAACTTGTTTTAACATGCTTGGGTCAGGTCTGTCATTGTCTCAAGCCTTCGTATTGACCCACGTTGGGAGCCAAAAAGGACTGTTCTTGTTTGAACCTAGCCAGCAACTAAGCACCAGACAGCCGCTTCCTCACCCCTTTCCTGTCCCTGGAGAGGGAGAAAGAGGAAAATGAAAAGTAAACCGAGTGGGTTAAGATAAGAAGAGTTTACTTAACAACACAAAGGGGGAGAAAACAGTAATCACAACGATAAAGTGAGTGATACACAATGCACTGCTTACCCAGCACCTCGCTGAGCCAGCCCTGCTTGCCCTTGCTGCTAGCCCCGCCGGGGCCTTATATATAGCGGGCATGACATCAGTATGGTATCAAACGTCCCATTGGCTGGTTCGGTCTGGCTATCCTGGCTGTGGAAATTAACCCTATCCTAGCCAAACCCAGGACACAGTCATATCCTTTTGCATGCTGTTGCATGCAGAACAGTTACTGAGGTCTTTCTTAGTAACTGGTCAAGCAATGCAGTCACAATTATACCTAACTGCTGTTGTTTTCGAGTTAGACTTACATCCTCACAACAGGCTGTCTGTTAGATCACACTATCCTGTGTATTGTGGCTTTATTTCTGGTAGCTCAGAACTATCCATAACATGCGTGTTGTTTGCAGATACAAGCAAAGCCTGTGAAAAGATGTCGTTCCTCAATGCCTGTTTTGCATTTCATGAGTCTCTGTGCATGTTGCCTACGATCATGTCATGACACCTCTTAGTCATACATCCACATGTGGTGATAATAACTGGAAGAGACCAGAGCCATTAAAATGAGGTAACCATAGGTAACAGTTGCTTATGTATTATGTACTGTATGTTATTGTTAAGAACTAGGAGCAGGAAAACAGTGATACAACAGTTAACAGGTGCCTAAAGCACCTGTTTGCACCCTTATTTGCTGATACTGATGACTTGTTTCTCACCCACGCCAAGGAAAATTGTAGATGAATCTGTCATAGGTGGAACCTCTGTGGTTTTTAAGATGTGGGTCAGAGCAGTTGCACCTGTTGACACACAGTTCTATAGTATCAATAGTCTCAGCAGTCTGGTCCTTGCTTTCTTGTACATCCTAAGTTCCCTTCTAATGCTGCAGCAGAGACTGTCACATCGACTCAGAAGACTGTCAGGAGGAGTACAGGACTTCAGTAGTCAGGGTGAGGACCTCTGAAAGGTGGTGTGGAGATCACTGCAGAGAATTTAAAAAGTGAGGTGCCAAGTGATAAGTACAGAAATGCACAGTGCTCCAAGCTACTCTTTGCACAAACAGAACTAAACGTATCATGCAGAGTGAAGGCAGAAAACACTAAGTTCTGCTTCCAACCAAGATTTGCTGTATTATAATGATGTGTGAAATAATGGGGGGAAAGCGTGTGTGCAACAGGAAGGCAAGAATAATAAAACTCACATTTAAAAGCCAAAACAATAGAAAATGCATAAATGTAGCAATGGGATGTAGTGATAAATGTTAAGTGCAAAGTTAAGGAAAAGGCAGTTTATCCACCTTCCTCTGTTGTTAGCAAGTGTCAAGAAATGGAACGGGCTTGTATGACAGGCCACTGCTTGATCTGAAGTATCTAGGGACACATTCACCACAGGTAAACTTTTCTTCAAGTCCTCTGTCTGTCCAGGTGGTACTGGATGCCGGTGCAGTACTGGCTGTAGTGGGGGGCAAAGTGTCACCTCTGATCTGTAGTCCGTTACCATCCACTTTCCTGATATCCTTCCAAATCAGTGCCAGCGTGTGCTGGCAATGCCTCTGTGGACTCAGGAACAGAGGACAGACACCGCCCCCTTGACATGAGTATTACCTTATCTCTCTGACTGCAGCTTTAGCACTTTAGCTTCACCCCAGACGTCAAAGGACGTCAAGGGTCAAAAGGACTAGTAAGTTAATAAATTTAAAACCCACAGATTTTGGAAAAGTGCTTCTAATATGCTAACAGCAGACTTCATAGCAGGCTAAGGACAAATTTTGTATCGTACTAGCAAAGGAAGTTCACCACTTTTTCACAGGCATGTCACCGTTTACCTTCCTGAAATGGTTGATGACCAAGTAAAACTTGTTATGAGCAGGAACTGTGCAGGAGGGAGTGGCGAGGTACAGATTGTTAAAAGTAATCCAGAGGAAGGTGGATTAGTAGGCTCAGATGAGATAGATAGATGTGTATTGTCAGTGCTTTAGCAGTTTGAAGGATTCTTACATTTACACACCTAGGAGAAGGACATGCTATAGCATGAATGCGAAATTGAAACTCATTTCGATGCATTAAGCTCTTCAAAGCTGTAGGAGAACTGTTTTGCCCAGTGTAATTTAGGAGTAATTTTCATGTTTGGAGGTAAAGAAAAGAATATGGACAGGTCATGGATTGAAATGAATTTGAGGGTTTGAAGTTTGTTAAAATAATTTTATTGAACATGCATAGTGGAAATCTTACTGTATTACAAAGAAAGAGAGAAACTCCCTTGATGAGATTTTGTTTGGCATTAGGAATTATCCTGCTTTGGAGCAGGAGAATGCTGTACATCTGCCACTTCGTTCTTGTATGATTCTTTGCTGCAAAATGCTTTGATGCTTGAAACTTCATCTACACAGAGTTTTCAGGGACACTGAAACTCCAGAAGTTGATATGAATTGCCTGACAACTGTATAGAATGAATGCAATTGTAAATAAAATTGCTCACTGCAGTCTCACAGTCAGGTGTGCACGCTTGCAGGATCAGAAGTTGCAGTTTTGAGCTTTTGAGGGGGAAGTACCATCCCTATGTCTTTAAACATTGCTGCTACAGTGAAACCTGTATACTTATATGTTCATGCAGCACTAAGTATAGTGTTTCAACAGTGTAAAAGTTTATTTCCTATTACATCAAAATCAGTCTTAGAGCTCAGTAAAACAAACATGCTGGGGATGTGATTTCTAACCTGAATCTATTTTTGGTAGCAGGTAGTTCATATAAAGTGCTAGTGTAATAACTGAAACACCATAAAAAGAAAATATATTTTAAAGTTGAAACTATCAGCAAACTTGCATTTTCCTAGGGTGATAATCTTAAAGAGGTATTTCATTATAATGCAATATTTCAAATTCCAACGAGTCTCTTTTTTCCATACAGAAGGATATAGAAGGGATACGTAACAATGTCAGATGTTTCTATTGATACTAGAGCCTTAGCCTGCACAACAGATTTAAAAGAGCAGAATGCTTTGTCCTCTAGTTCTTGCAGGAGCATCAGTTTGAAGAGTTACACATCTGTAATAGATTCAAGTTGCTTTTTTATCAGCAGCTGATGGTGACATTCTTAAGAAAGGGCCGAATTCACATGCCTGCAAATACATTTGTCAACAAAATGTGAGCATGCAAGACATTTCAGTCACATTTCACTTTCACTTTTTCTCTTTTGTGCTAGGGCGTAACTTCCAACTGTCAGCTCGTTCAGCTAAGTGTCAGCCTTTTTGTAATTGCTGCAGCATGTCAATCCCTTTAAAATTACCATATGTCAGCTTTTTACCATATCGACTGAAAGCATGCGTATTGGGTTGTTCCCCTTTGCCCTACCTGTGTTGCTCTTGGTGACAGCCAGGTGATTACTTTGGCCGACAATTCAGCCACCGACAGGAATGCCCCAGGAGTATTCGCTGTGGCTCTGCTGAGTCTGGGAAAGGCAGGCAGTTGCAGAAGCGGACAGCAGGAAGAGTGGGACTGTGGCGGATGTGCTTGGCAGCCTGGCTGGTGGGCAGGCTGGCTTACAGACCTAATCCCTTCCTTCCTTGCCTGAGTATTTAGCCGGCCAGGAGACAATTACACTGTAGGGTGTGTGATCTCCATGGGAATTTGCTCCTGAGAAGACCTGGCTACAGAAGCAGGAGAATCTGTTTGTCCTAGAGCGTGCCAGAGTTTTTGACTAATGCCATCACTATAGGATGTTAGCAGCTTGCAAACATTTCAAAGTATTGCATTAACCCTATTATTTCTCCTCATCCTCACTACAGAAAGGTGAATGGCAAGGGACTTACTCGTGGCAAACCTCGTGTTAATGGTAAAGTGCCAGTGTGTGTCTGGTTTTGGATTGTGTCCGGTGACTGCTTCCTGACTGTGGACTGGAGCTTTTGCTGGCATTTTTCTGTGTCTGACCTCCGATTTGGACCTCTACTGCAGAGGAAAACAGTAGTAAGCTAGTAACGGAGTGCCAGATAGTAAGAGGATGACAAGTCTTTTCCAGTCTTGTGTGAATGTTATTGAATGAGCAGTCAGTGTGCTAGAGGCCAGTGAGCCAACAAATATGTTCAGTGTTCCCACAAAATAGTCTTCAGAATAGTAGGAGGTGTGATCATGAAGGGGAGGCATTTGAAAGCTATAGATAGTGGAGCTACACAGGGGAAGTGAGCTAGCAGGAAGGCATTTTGGAGCTGAAAGTGGTTCTGTGTAAGCCTTTCCCACAGCAGCTCTGCCCATCCAGCTAGCACGTCTCGCTGGTATGCAGCAGCCAAGGGCAGGAGGCTGCCGGCATGTTTCCCTGTGGGAAAAGAGGAATTAAGCTTATAGGGAGGTGTCAAGGGGACACACACATGGGTTGAACACACAGAAGTCTGAATGAGGGGCATCTCTGCCAGGACCGCAACTGTACCAGTGACCAAGACTGGCTGTGTGTACTTCAGCCGCTTTTAGCAAGCCTCTGCATGCAGTGGAAGTGAGGTCTCTGAGGCTGAATTGTCTGACATTCTCTCCTCTTATATTAGCTCTATTATTTACCAATTTCGAAAATGATTCAGTAGGGGATAACTAGTGTTCTGAGATCATGATGGGTCTACTCAGCTCTCCAGAAAGTACAGCAATTACCGTGTGAATAGAGGTGAAATTGATGGACAAGCTGAGTGGCTGCTCCCTCTAACCTAAGCATTAGTTTTCTTGTGTTTATGTGCACACCTCTTCTCTGTGATCAGCCTCAATGGAAACACCGTGGTGATGGTCCTGTTGGCAGTAGCAACTGCACAGGCAAAATGGAGGGGGGTAGGTGTTCAGTCCTTTCTTTTTAATTAAATAAGGCAAAATACACAATAAGTGAAGTCTGATTTGCATAAAAATTTGTATGCATGTGTAATAGATCCTAACGTGGGAAATTACTTTCTTTCAACTCAGTGGCCTGTACATTTGATTTTTAGAATTACTTGCTTCTTTGTAACTTTCAGTAAGTTTCTGTTGCAAAATAGTGCCTCAAATTCCTTATGAAATACTCAAGCACTTTGTAGCCTAGTTGATAAGGAGGATGTTGCCTTCTATTGGAAAATACTTTTTATTAAAATCCACTGGCAGCTTTTCGATAAATCCTTTTTTTTCCTCTGTCAAATGTATTATGAGTATAACAATGAATGCTATCATTAAGAAATACCACGCATTTAATAGCCATAGTTTGAAAATTTTATTCCACGAGCATATCTCTGTGTGTGTGTCTGTGTGTCTGTGTGTAAAAGCCAGTTTTCACTGGATTTTTAAATGCGGCTAAGTCTTGGAATGAACTAGCAAATATCCTTTGTTTAAACCTAACAATGCTTGTATTTGATATTTTCAGAATTAATTTTTATAGCAGATTTCATTATGTCTCTGTTGTGTTCTGGGTACAATAGGGCAGCTCACTTGCAGCTGAATTAAAATCTGTGGTTTAATAGCACTTTTACTTGCTTAGGCAATAAACTATCTCCTGTAAATGGAGGTGCTATCAAGATAAAACATGTTAAGTTAATTCTGTAACGAATCCCTGGTTTGCTGATGGAAAATATTTCAGAAGAATTACTCCCTACTATGCATGGGGGCTTAATGAATTTCAGGCTAATGGAGATTAGTATGTCTGAGGGGTCTCCTGAAATATACCCTTTCCCAAAGCACTGTCTCAATTCTTCTTGGAAGTCCTTGTGGATCAGAAATTGGCTATGCTCTAACTATACTGTCATTTGCTCTGCTTTAAAAAAAGGTATGATTTTAAACTGACTTTAGGAATTTGTTGAAAAATCCTGTGTGGATACACGTAATTCAGTTAAACCCAGCTAATACAAATTTAATATGCATGGGTAATTTATAGGTATAAGCTAAGCTAACAGAGTAAGTTTTTTAGCTGTTTCCCTAAATCAGTTTTTAAACAGACAAGAGAAAACTTTCATATAGTACAAGATTGAGAAGATTGGGACTATTTACCTTGGAGAGGAAATGAATCAGATGAATCAGAACTCAGATGATTAAAGGTTACAGGCAATGAAGGTGCAGGCTCTACAGAGCAAGAGACGCTATTCTACCATCGGGAAAGAACAAGGAGGATTCAGTGAAGCTTAAAAGTGGCAAAGTCAAAAGTAAGTTAAAAAGAAATGCTCTGCCTTGCTAGTTGCTGACGGAACTTACTGTTGCTTGGTATCTCTGAGGACAAGAGTTTAACAGGACTCCAAAGGAACAGAAAGTTACGTGCAGGGTAGGCTTAGGCTTGACTTAACTGAAGGGAGAGGTTTGAATGAAGAAAGAAGGAGCTCTGCAGCTTCACGGTGCAAGGGCATGCTGATGCTTAGAAAGCTCAGCATGTAAGTAAACATACACTCACCTGTTTATCTAGGTAATAAGGATATCCAATTGCAATGGCAGTGAATAAAACCCCCAAAATGGTGGAAAAGATAAATGCCTGTTTGGTTCAAGCTGCTCTGCTATTAAGGAGGTAAAAATTTTTTTCCCCCCCACATTTTTCCTATATGCAGCTGCTTGTGCAGTCTTTTGGTTGCAGGATTCTGGCTGGGTAGATCTCCAGTAGCAATTTCTCATTCCTGTACAGGTTACCACAGTTGTACCCGTCTGCTTCCAAAAGCTCATCGTGTCTGGTTATGCCTTAAAAGCTACAGCAAACTCTGTTGCAGTCTGATTAGGATTTAGTTTGAATTACTGCATTTCAGTGTTTCTAAGGAGCAAATGTTGCAAATTTGTCTGTAAAGGCAACTGTCTCTGTCACACACTTGAATAATAGAAAGTACCTTTGTCTGGTTACCAGAGTATGAAATAGGACAGGCCTGGAAAGCTTTCATTGTTGCTTAATGCTTGGACCTTGGGAAAGGAAGAACGTCATAGGTCACGGTGGTTTGTTTATGGTTGTAGCTCCTAATCTCATGAACTGGGGTGCTTTTGTAAGTCACCATAGAGAAGCAATGCAGACAGAGCAGGAGAATGAAGACAACCCATCCTCATCCTGCTACCTCACCCTGGTGACTCTAGTCTCTTAGACATACAAGGACACCTCTTGGGTACAGTTTCTGGAGCCTAAAGGGGACTGTATGTTGCTGATCAAAGCAGGAGAGCACGGAATCCAGCTTCTGAGTTGGATTTGTGGAGGCAAAGCGAAAGACTGCTGTGCAGAGTTAGCCAGCACTTCTGGTCTCAGTTCAGCCTGGAGAGCTGTGTGCTACTGTTCCAGTAAGGATTTGTAGGATCCCGGGGTGATAAAACCACAGGCACGCACACAAGGATAACCACAAGCACACACACAAAGATAACTGGGTTTACTTTATTTGCAAACAGACTAACTATGGACTTATATATATTTATCTACAGACTATTAGAGTTTAGGCTTCTAAAACATTATGACTAAAATTACTGTTAATGCAATTAAGGTAAATAACAATACACCCTGTTAGAGTTTAGGCTTCTAAACTATTACAACTAAAGTTACTGCTAATATGATCGAGACAACTAACAATGCACTCTATGGACATTCAAGGGCAGTATAAGCAGTCCTGTCTGTCCAAGTGCAATTCATCATGATGAATTGGGGGGGAGGAAGAAAGTTACTTCAGTTCATATACATACCGACCCTAGGACAGCAAGTGATGTCCAAATCCATAGCGTCCCCAGCCTAGATTGTTTTTGGGATGCAGTGTTGGTAGGTACCGGACCTTTTGCGGCCATCCCCGCGGAGGGCAGCATGACCCCTTTTTTCTGTATAGCTACCTCACCTCTGTGCCCAAACAGCACTACCTTTATAGCAGAGGTTAAAGCCGCCCCTCACATAACGCGTGGCCAGTACGTATGTGTGGACTGCCCCAAACTCCACCTTTCAAGTACATAATCCGTAACTTCACGCATGCCCAGTTTCACTACTGAGGTCGCTGTTTGGTGGTCGTTTGACTTCATCTTTACTCTTCTTCCTCGATAAAAGTTTTGTGAACATGGGAAAACTCACTATCATGGCAACTCCCCTCCTTTTCCCATCCTTTGGCATCTGATCACAAGGCTGGTGATTATGAGCTCATCATGGGAGAATCTGGTTTGTTGCAATTAGTCCACTATCCCCACACTATCACTTCTCCTGAGAAAGCTCATTATCTATAGTTTCTTGCAGAGCTTCCAAAACTCCCACTGCCCTGTGGTTTCTTGCAAAGCTCCGTGTTCCATCACAGACTAAACAGTTTAAAGGGGCCGTCTGACACAGCTACACGGAAGGGAGGTCGGGAAAGTGACTTCTTTTTTTTGCGAGTTCTTGCATTTTTGTTGCCTACTGCTCTGCAGCAGATGCTGAAGGTGTCTGCGCTGCCTCTTGGCTCTCCTTAGTCAGCAGCTGCTGCTTTGTTATCTGTGGAAGAAGCCTAATCATCTTCCCAGGTAGGCAGCTAGGTTGTTCTGGGACCCAGCTGCTACCTGGATCTTCTGTGTGGCTGCTGCAGACTGCACGTTGCGGCAGCCCAAGACTGTGTGCCGTGTGCTGTTGCTTTTGTCTCACATGTTCAGCTAACCCTGCCAGGTTGTTTGATCCACACACAACTTCTTTCAGTGTTTGCTGTTTACGATGGAATGAGGTCACAAGTCCAAGTCTAAGGCCATTTAGTCATTCACTTTGTCCCTCTCATTTCCCCTCACATCCTGCTGTCCTTAGCCATGGCTCCAGTAACAGTAGACTGATTGGGCTATGGTAGAAAGACCTGACAAGCACCTGACAAGCAATTGCTCGTTATTGCGGCCTGGTTTGCGCACCCATTCTGAGTGTCTCTCAAGGGCTGTCTACTCTACAGTTGACAGTGACCCAGTCAGATTCAAAGGCTGAGAAGTATGCTCTATGTACAGAGGATATGGGTTTATTTTTATTTTTTGTTTTGTTGTTATTATTCTGTTGTTCTTCCTTAATGTGAGTCAGGTGTTGGACAAGAGAGTCAAGATTAATGTTTTTCCTACTACTTTCTTCTCCCCTCCATTTCTTACAGTTCTTCTTTGTGGATCTCTGAGGACACGGCTTCATCAAACCTGGCAAACTGGAGATAGAGTTGAGGGGTTGATGGGGGAGGAGAGCTGATCAGAAGATTTTTCCAAAATATTTCCTTGGAAACACTTCAGATTTGATCTGATTTCAGTAAATCAAAGACAGGTTCTCACAGTTGCGTATGGGCTCTTGGCAGGCTGTAGAGGAGCCTGTTTCTTGAAGATATTCCTTGCAGAAAAGCCTGATACTTTGAAACTCTTTGAAAACTGTGGAAGTCCCAGCAGTAAATGGTGCTTATCTTTTAGGTCCTCGGCAAAAAGCCTGGATATTTCATAAGGTCAGCTAGCTCTGCAGATGCAGCTAGACCAAAGGTCTGGAAGCTCTGATTTCCCAGCTCACAGCGTTGTGTCTGCGGGATGGTGCTTGGCCCTCTTTGAACCCTGGTCCTGGGAGGCCCAGCAGCGACTTGAAGAAAATGGCATGTTCTTCAGGCTCATTGCTACTGCTAGCACAAATAACAGTTTCCCGCAGCCTTAGAGAAGTGGGAAGGGAGGCACCTCCCTCCCAAAACAGCAGCCTGCAGGCTGTCCCAGGTATATGGCAGTGGCAACTTTTAGAATTTTATTCTGTTAAAATATTGCTTCAATCTGAAAGAAAATGAAAGTAATACCCGGTGAACATGAACTGCTGCCGCCTTGTTGGCTCCAAAGGGGAGCCTGCAAGCAGCTTACCCTCTGCACTGGAGAGCAACTTCTTCCGTTACAGAGATATGGCAAAGCATTTTTCTTCCCAACTGGCATTCCCTGCAACTTACGTTTATGGCTCTTGTGGAAGCAGAGCTCTCCAGAGGGCTCCTGGCTAATAGCACAGTCTAATGGAAGGGCCCCTATGCTGGATGGTGCTGAGGATGGAAGCATGAGACCTACAGCTTGCGTTAGAAAGTCAGGCCCTGTAACTAAAAGCGGTAATGATTCACTGCCTTTGTGGCTGTAGAGAGGCACGCGTATCAGCGATGAGTGCTAGGATGCTAGAAAAACCAATATAAAACAAAGCTATGCTAAAAAAATGTCAGTGAAGAAATAACACAAAGGTGATACACGTCTCATTCGACAGCCAGGAAGTTTTTGTCAGTCTTTCTTATGGGAGTATCAACTGTAAATGCTGAGATAAGTAACATTAACAGTGAAATAAGACTTTGGTGCAGATATACAAATACAGGTTTTAGAGAGGATGGTAATTTTAGAAAAGCCCTTTTCTGATGCTTACCTATTTCACTTTCTTGAAATATTGTTTGCGCGCTAAAATATACTGCAAGTATGAGTGTATGTCTTGTATTTAGATCTAATGTTATGATGGCTATAAAATAACCCATTTAGAATAACATGCAATTGGACTCCATTAATTTTTTGTGTTAGCCTAAAATTTCTGCTGTAGCAAGGTTATTTTTATGTAAATAGAGAAGTTTGGATTGTAAAGTAAATTATTTCCATTCTGTAGGCAGTGACTGAACTATATTTCTTTTTGACACTTTTGCAAAATGTGTTACACAGGATTAGGAAAAAAATCGCTCTCTAGAACTTTTATATTTAATTTCACATGTCTGTGCTAACTGAAAGAGGCAGTGCCATGTTAGAAATACAGTATTTTCTTTCTTTGGAGAGGAGGACGTTACCTATGATCTGCTTACTTGTGGTTGTTGGTTGCTATTGGGAACATTAGCATTTTGGAGCTGAAATTAATGAAGTTGAGATCCATTAAGCAGAAAAAAAAAAAAAATAAAAGAGAAAAAAGTATGTTCCTGTGAAAAATCCCTTTGTAGGTAACAATATATCTAAGAGTAATTTTTTTAGCTACTGAAATGTAAAGTAGGTGATTGGAAATTGCCTACGTTTTCCAACTCCCTAGGATAATAATAAGCAGACTGCTGGTACAAACACTCCAGGTAATGGTTTTGCCAACGGAGCTGGCTGCTGATGTGACATTGGTGCCATCAAATCACAGGCCATACCAAATGTAGTTAGGTGCTGTCACAGGAAATTTAACCCTCATCCGTTAGGAAAAGAGTGTAGGTGAAAGGTCACTTCCAGCATCAAAGTGGCCACTTAATGCTTTTGTTTCCTCTAATTGCAAATTATAATCAATGGGAATCATTTATAAAGCTCATCCAGAGTAGTGATTCTATACTTAAAATGACATCTTCTGCCTAAGGCACTGTAATTGCAATCAGGTTTATGCCGTATGTTCATAATGGAATTCAGAACTAATGGTGTATATGGTTAACTTGTTTGCAGTACTTGGCAAGTAAACCTGAGTACGTTATTCCTCTGATAGGACCTTCATTGTGTTTGACCTTTTTTTTATCCAAGGATATGAGTAAAATATTACCTTCTCTGGAATTAGGTGCTTGAGTAAAACATTTCGTGGGCCTGCTTAACAGTTCATCTGTGCTACAATAGCAATTAATGTCTGTGTAAGTAAACTTTCTGTTTTAAAGGTCATTAATTTTCCTTACACGATACAGCTCAGAGAGCCTGCTGCTACTAAAATAATTGGAAGCTAGAGGTATTGATTTATGAGGGAGGATTAAAAAGACTAAGAATCTAAAGATTAGCTAAGTGATGACTAGGAAAGGGTGTGATATAAGATTGCCTTTTGGTGTTTTTCTTTGTATTGTGTATCTGAGTGAAGTTCTTTGGCTTTTGTTTCAAGAGAGTCAAAGTAGATGTTCTAGTCATCCTTTCTGGTCTTAAAGGCTACTCATCCAATTCTTTAAAACTTGAGGAGGAACATGGTTCTTCTTTACATGGAGAAATATTTTACCCTACAGACAAACCAACGGGGCCAGTTCTGCTGTAAGACTTGGGGGCTTGAATGACATTGAGGTGGTGATGCAGCTCCAGTAGAGTACCGTTGTCCCACTACATTGTTTTCCTGGGTCAGGGTAGCGTCTGCGTCAGGCAGAACTTGTTCCACGCAGAGGCTGCGTTGCAATGGTGTCACACTACTGTTAGGAGATCACTTTTTGCTCTGATGAAAATGTTCTTAGTCCTGGCTCCCCTTTACGCCAGTTCTGACTCAAGTTAATTTGAGTCACCTGAATGGCAGTTACTTTGGTTTTACAGATGTATTAGGGGCAGACTGTCTTTCATTAACTTTATGAAGACTATGCTAATGTGAACAAAGGTTTGTAGGGCTGAAGCATTTCTCACTGATGGGATTGATTCAACAGTAATTCCTCTTGCGGATCTGTTTTGGATTTGTCTCCTTCAGTTGGCAGCACAATTAGTTCTGTAGCATCTGGAAAATGGTTGTACATCGTACATTATCGTCATAAGAATCCTTATTATTATATATTATATATCTGTAGCAGTGCCCACTATTTACTTGGGGCTTTCCAAAACGTAAGAAGATCTTTACTCTGAAGTAATCACAAACTAAATAATCAGTAGAAACTAACCATTGTTGCCAGCTAGATCCATAGAGAATATTCGATGGCATGGCTCATAGTACATCAATTAAGAATTGCTGATGAGAATCCAACACAGTAAGTAACCAAATTAATGGAAGGGCAAGCAGTGGAGCTTCTTGCAGTTTTTCAGTGTTATAAAGCTCCATTTCTAAATTAGGAGAGTGCGCCTTACCGGACGTTCACCGTGTGACTGATCCAAAACTGAATGTTGCCCATTAAACGCTATGGGACAGTGTCATCTTTGTGAGGAAACCACGTGATGAACTGTGCAGGAGAAAGCAACGTTTTCTTTGGCAATTAAACAATAAATATGTGTTTGAACCTGAGCAGAAGCTGAGGTGTAAGAAAGGCAGAAGGAAACCAGTCAAAAGTAAAGGAGGATAACCAGAGCTGAGCCTCAGTGAAAATGGGGTGAAGACCCCAATGCCTGGCTTCTATGCGTTTACTTTTGGTAGTCCTGTGGGACTGAGGCTGCTTGTCTGTGTGTGTTTAGACGCACTTAGTGCCGTGAGATTGACATCCTTAACCTGGCACTCCCAGGCAGCAAGAATAGCTAATAATTTTGCATCATATTTTTCTAGAAACTGATCAGCACTCTGAATTGTAAGAAACAAATTTACAAAGAAAATGGATCTACAGAATTCTTTTGCCTAACCTGTATTTTGCAGTATATGGGCTTTCTTTTGCCTTTGTTTTTTTGGTAAGCAAAGACGAGCTTAAAGCATCGTATGAGGCACATCTTCTGTTGGATTTGTTTTAGTTTTGCATAAGATTTCTGTGAATGAATGTGAGTTCTCTTCCCCTTAAGACTTCTGTTGACTGTCAGAAACCATCTGTGTAGATGGTTTTACGCCTATTTAATTGATAATCAAGACTGAATCCTGTTGTTTAGCAAATCTGACTTGCCTATTAGTAAACTCTATTCCCACATTAAACTTTGAAGTTTAGAGTAGACAGAGAGACAAAGTCCTGACCTGTAATAAAACTGACAACCTGTACCTTCTGCTGGTATCTGTAACTACGGCCTCTTTAATCATGGTCTAATTGAGGCTTTGGTATTAGAAGGGAAAAGGAGACTGTAAGAGCCTGGAGGGACAGTTTATCTTAACATGCCAAGAAAACTTTCAGGACTTCCTAGCACACGGAGTAAAGTGAGCTATGTTCATCTGTTGTGAAGGGAAATTCAGCAGTTCTGCTAGACTTTGCAGTTCAAATCGTGAAGCAGGATGAGTATAGCCGAGGACTGATGAATGATGTATGAATGACTTCTGCTTTTTAGCTTCTGGAGGAATCTTCTTTTCAAGCTTTGTCTTATGCTCTGCCCACCACCTTTCTTTAAGGGAAATTTGCAAGTGTAACAGAATACCGTGATTATTAGAACTGAGGATTTAGGGGAAAAAAACCTATATACTGTAAAAGTAGGAATTTGATCATGAGAGTTAGCAGGAATGTGCCTAGAAGTTTTTTGTTTGTTTGTTGTTTTTTGTTTTCCCTAAGTCTGCCTGTCTTTGAAGGGCATGTGTAGCGGAAAACTCTTACTGCTCTCTCAGATATGCCCTCTGTTCTCATCATGTTCCCAGCTTGCTCCAGATCTAACTAATGGTAACTGCAGTGGTGCTTTCTACTGGGAGAAACTGCCAGTCTCCAAATCTTGTTATTCATATGTTGGGCAGTAATCAAATTCAGAAAAGTAGGGGAAAGATACGTTTTCTTTCTGCAAGGGACACGCCTCAGAAGTTGTAGGTTGTGAGGCTTCAGAATCTGAACACACCAGTGGCTCATCATAGCTGTCTTCCTGGTGTCAAGCTGCTAAAACAATAACTTTCAATGTAGTTTGCAGACTCCCAGGTTTCTGTTGATATGTTTTGCAGGAGACCATTTCCTTTTCCCTATCACAAAAAGTAACTAAAACCATGTAAAAGGCTTCAGAGTTATAAAGGAGCCTGCATCTACCTTGAAAAAGCTGTAGGAATCTGAAGTGGGGTGAAAGTTAGGGGTTGGGTGGGTGGTTGGTTGAATAAAGTCAACCCAGATAATTGCCCAGTAATTAAAAGAGGGATCTGTGATCTAGTCCATGGTCTGTGCAATTGTCCCGGAAATGCATCTGTACATAGAAATATGCGTGAGGAAATCCTTGCAACTATAAGCAAAATTCAAACGCTACCCTGCATTATTTGTTTGAGGTAAGGGGTTCCTTATGCCTGCATGTAAGCTATGTGGAAGGATTCCCTCTCCCAGACTAGGAGCTGTGATAAGTAATCACAAAACTTCTTTTACTTACTCTCGCTAAGGTTTAGATTGCAGCTAAGCATTATTCTCACAAGGTTTAATGTAGATAGACAGGTATTTCCAACCACTACAGCATAAATACCAACAGTCCTGTTCGAAATGGATTATGTTTACGCATGTAAAAAATTAATTTATGGCTGTTGCCTGAAGCGTTGCATCTTATGCTCTGTCTTCACAAACGTGATGCATGTGTTTCAGGGCTGAAGCATGTATCTGTAAGGGTGAAAATGGTTTCAGTTGCCCGTGAACACACTGCATGTGGCTTGGTTGTACGGAAGGAGTTTTTGTAAAACACAGCTAGGATTTGAATTCGGAGTGTAGTAGCAGTGTGCCAAATGGATGATTCTGCCCCCAGAATGCCACTGTAGTTCAGATTAGGTGGGAAAAGGGGTTCTTAGTATGGAGTAAGAGGGCCTAGGTGAGAGTTAGTGTAGAATAGCCACAACGTGCTCATTCCTCAAGTAGACAAAACCTAGAGAAATTTAACTCTTTAGCCACCAGGCCAACAGAGACACTCTTTCCTTGGATTCCTCCTTATATTACAAACTGTAAACATTTCCTTTGGCTTTAAATGCAACATTGCATAGTCTTAGAATTTTTTTCCCCCATAATATAAATGGATGCTTTCTTGTAGCTTAAATGGAACCAGTCATGATGCTGGCTTGTTTGCTTGCTTTGTGTAAGGAACTTGGAATGAGACCTGTTCCTCATTGTGCTGTGTTACTTTCTTTCTTTAGCATCAGATTTTTATTTTAATTTTATCTGAAAGTCAGTGAGCACAGAGCAGAATATGTTCTCTTGAAACCCTGGTAGACTTGCTGAGCAGTTTTTCTACTTAATCCTCAAAGCTCTAGTGCCACTTTTCCCTCACCTTCATGTTTTTAGTACCAGTTTTGCCCACTGCATAACAAAAAGAAGCTCGAAGGATGCTGTAAGGTATATTGGCATGCGTGTTCCCTTGAGAGATAATGCGCTTTCATCCAAGTCCCAGGGTACCCTGACACCCATCTGCCAGGGAACTCCTTATCTGTCTAATGTGGGATTAGATGCTGTATGAAGCACTTGCTTTTTCTTCCTTTAGAATACATTTTTCTGAATACTAAATATCCCTTCCTATACCCACATAGCTTACCTCTTTCATGTTGTTTTATAATAAGTATCCATTATTAGCATAATAACTGCTCAAAGTGACATCTTACATTGTATTGTCAGAGATCCGTGTATTAATATTTCCACAGTTCTGATGCCATGATACACTGTAGTACTGTAATTTTACCAGAGATTATTATTTTTATGTCAAAGATCTGCCTATTCCATTTACATACCATACAGTGACACCAAAGCTACTGACAGTGGGCTGTTACGACGCTTCTTTAAAGCAATGTGTCAAAAAAAAAGTATGTAAAAGCATACCAAACCTCAGAGCGCTTTGATTGTTTCTTGAACTGCTTGAAAAAGGAGAATGAGAAAATTCGTTCATGTGGCATTTCCCTGCTGCGTACCTGTTTGTTTATCTTAAAAATGTTTCGGCCTGTCTTCTAAGCAGGGTGAGCTGGCAAAGGCCAGCAGGCCAGTCTTAGCTCTACTCATTATTTATCAGAGAGCCTTTGTATGAAGATTAACGGTGTTTGCTGTCTATTTGCCATTATTTCCCCACACTGTTCAGTAAGTACCCCAAGCAGTTTGATAAGATGAGGGAAAGGTTGTCTGCTTGCATTGTTGCTCCCTTCATAATCTCGTATCCTCTGGTGAAATGTTATCTTGTACTTTGTTACAGTAATAGTCCTCAGCGATTCAAAACAGGTTTTCTTTTGTCTCCTACCCTAACAATGCACGTAGGGGAGACCGTTTGTTCTCTTTCACCAGCTCGCTGACGCTAACAAAAGCAACACTGGATCAGAAGAACCGCTGTCTTTACACCCAGTATCAATAGATCGACCTCCTCCTCCTGCATGATGATAAGCGGAGCTGCGGGGGTGGGGGTGGGGGTGTGTGTGTGTGAATGAGCAAAATGAACTTGACTCTTTCCTCGCTCGGTAGGCTACAGACCTCCTTTTCCCTCTCTGCTACAAGGCATGTTGCGGTGCGTGGTTAGAGAAGATAACGGTGGTACTTGCTCATGTGTGCAGTTCTGAGGTGTCCTGCTTGAGGTGCCCCAGTTCTAAGCCAGAGTCTATAAAATAGTTTTAAAAATATTTACTTGAGGTGATGATTTCCTTGACAATAGCATAATTATAAGGTTTGCGTGGGTAGAAGTGTTAAATCCATACTCTCTGTTTACATATGAAAATTTGAATCTAAGAAAATATTTCATCAAGCCACTCCTTTTTTGTCATTCACGGCTTCTTGATAATGATTTGGCTACCATCACATTTTTCAGTATATAACGGATGCTGAATTAGCGGATAATGTCATTTTAGACCTCTTTACTTCTTTTAGGGTGGCAGGGATGAGGGGTTTGCGAGAGGAGTTTGTTAGTTTTTGTTCTGTGAAGAAGTTGGAAGAAAACATTTTACAGAAATAGCTTGTGTATAACAAACGGACTCAGCCCTAAGGAAACCCACTTCATCTGAGGTTTTCTAAAGAAAATCAAAGGATTGAAGTCATAGATGGGAAGGGGAGAGAAGAGGAAGGAAACGGTGCTTGTTGCACCCCACCACTGGAGATCCCAGAGACCTGGTCTGGATTGTGCTTGTCCTCGGCTCAGATCTTCACTTTGTTCAAAACCATCTCTCTCCCCACTTTGGGAATGGTCTCACTACAGAGTTGTAGGTTCTCCTGTGATGCTCTGTTATCCTGAAGCTCTTCCATCACAAAAACAATAACGATAATGGTCATAGAATGAGAGTGACTTGGAATTTTTCTGATTTGACTTCCATGAATGTTCTGTATAAAGTGATACGAGCCCAGGTAGAAATAGTGAAGAAAAATCTACCTCAGAATAGCTTTTGACCTAGTGATTAGGTCTGTCTCCTCAGAAATGAAAGCCTTTATGGTCCTTCCTTACCTAAGAGCAGCAACTTGAAATGAGGACTCTGTCTCTCTGTCATAAATGCTAGCACCCCAAACTTGTGATTGTCACAGCAAGAAATCATAACCTATGAAGATTATATTCCAAGGCATCTCTATAATTGAGAGCTTCGAGTGGTTTTACTGAGACATAGTTATTTGCCAAATATTACCTGAATATCTCATGAGCAATATTAAGCTCACAGTGAATCTAAAAGACATACAGTAAAACCGATGTCCTCATCCCCTAAGCAGACTTTGACCCAGCTCTGACAGCAGTATTTGCTAAGAGAGAAAAAAATTTGAAATGGTATTTTGGTGCACTGCAGCACTTAACATAGTGGAGTTTGCCTTTCCATCCTCTGATCTAGTCAGGGATGGAAGGTTATTGTTTTAAGGACTACGAGAGTCATAGAAACGAAACCCTAAATAACAGAGAGGAGAATCAGTACATTCTGTAGTTATGTATTTATTTCAGCCTGTTCTGTTAAATTATTTATGGCTTTAAATATTTTGGCATGATTTCCATCTGTATGGTGTTAATCATTTCAAAGGGTCAATGAGAAGTACAGTATTTTCTGTCCTTATTTCCATTCTGAGTAATGAGACTTTCTGTGGTGTTCAGCTATGCAACACACTACTGCAAGATACGAAGAGACTGTACGCATGAAGATGTGGAGGGACCTCCCAGACAGGCATTTTCTCTAATATGCCTATCGGTTCTCTGGCTTCTCCGATGAGATTTTTGTTGTAATGTGCATTTATGGTGAAAATTATAACTTCTGTGCATCTGCAGTAACTCTAGCAAACTGCTCTGTTGAGAGTGGCTGGTTCCACAGAATTAAGATGTAAATGAGCTGCTTTGTTTCTGATAGAATAGGTGTTGTACTCTGTAATTCTCACAGTACTTGGCTGAACTCTTTCTTACGCAGACACAACGCATAGCGGTTTCTGCAGAAAGTTTGCTGGAACACCATGGACTAGAACCACGTGCAGGAGTGTTTTTGTACTGACTTACCTGCTGGCGAATGCCGATTCACCAATTAAGTTCAAAGACAAGCAAACAAACACCTTCACGTTTTGTTTTTCTCCCCAATAATAAATCCAAAGGGGAAGGCTGGACCAGTGGTAGGTAGGATAGGACTGTGATACTGATGGTGGTTGTATTTATTAAGTCTGTGTTAAGGTGTAACACGGTCAATTTATGTTTTGCCTTTAACACTCTAAAGTGGTTGGAAACAGTAGGTTATGGTGTTCTCTGTTGATGTAACTCTGAGTGGCTTCAGGGAAAACTGCTTCCTTTTCTGTCATCAGTGTATGCAACCGATTTATTTATTTGGGATTCTGGACTTGGAATTGATTTTGTTTATGTGCTTTAAGCTCCTGTGAAACAGTGACAAACAGGCTGATGTCTCAGTAACTCTGCAGATCTGATTATCTGCAGTCATTGTGTTATGTGACCTCTCACTATCCAAACCTTGAATATTGGTATCTGTTCTAAGAAGGTCTCTGAGAGCAGCTCAGAGAAAGGAAGCTGAACTACCCCCAAAATAAAGTTTTGTAAGAATGTGGGGAACGGGGAAGTATTAGTTCACTTCTCCCTTAAATGTTTATATCCCCATCTTCATTATACGAGTGACAGTGAGAGGGGGGTAAAAAGGCTCTGCATGCTTTTCCCAACCAGCTTTGGGAAACACTGTGTTTGGTGTGCTGCTTAAGAGCGTAACCGAACAAGCTAAAAAGCCGTGGAGATCAGCTTGTCCCAGGTTTACTGAAAAATACAGTTTAATGAGAATTTTTGCTTTAATAATAAATAAGGCTCTTCTCCTTGAGTTACAGACTAATCAAGTGGCATTTCCAATAGGGCTTCTGATTAGTCGGAGCCTCAGTTAATGTGAAAGAATACACTGCATTTTCAGATGCTCAGCTGCTGTGATGTGCAGAAGGAGTCTGTCTGTTTTCAGGCAGTGTTAATCACCTATGCTTTAAGGCCACTTGTGGATGGACTCGTGCAGCAACAGCTAGAGTAGAATGGGATCATGAAAATACTTAGGTCTAATTATCTATTTATTAATTCATGCCTTTATCGACTGTCAGGGGACTTGATTACACATACGGACAGCTAGGATCAGGACCTAAACGAGCTGGGGGTCTGCGTTTGAGGGTAGAGGGGAGAAACCCTCTGTGGAGCAGTGAAAGAGGAATGGAGTTAAATTTTCTTTGAAAGCTACCCGAAGCAAGTTACTGTCTGCCCTCATTCCCGCCCTCTCTGGAAGTGTCAGAACTGTCACAGCCAGCTCCCAGAGGGCCCTCAGGTGTATCTCTGGAAGAACACTGTTTGCTTTTTGCAAATGTTTAACACATTGTTTCTTCAATGGCTTAATTATATCTAAATTTAATAATTTCTTAAAGCAAATTTTATTTTAAGAAAAAGTACGACGGAAGAGAGACTGTAAAACTGGATCTTTTCAGCTGTTTTTCCAGAATATTTCAGTAGCTCATTATGATTCTTATGCAAAATTTTAGGGGGAAAAAACCCGAACTCATTAAGTTGGCTCACTGCCTCCCCTCCTGTGGTTTAGGTACATCTTTTTTTTCCCTTTTTTTTTTTTTCATTTCTTTTTTCAGTACTTCATTCACAACCTGCTCAGAGTGATCATGTCTCTGCCCTGCTTTAGTTCAGACTGAAGGAAGCCTGAGCAGGGTGACTAACAACAATTTTGCAGATGTTTGCTCACACCTGAACACGCTCTTTGCTGGGAGGTGTAGGCTGAAAACTGGGAAGGACCAATGGGAAAGCACTGGACCCTCTCTACTAAGTTCTCCTGCCCTCCTCTCTGAAGCTGCGAGGACTAAGCCAGCCGGGTCTGACACTGTTTGGTCTGGACTGTGGCTGTAGCAGTTTCACAGTCTCAGATGCCAGCTCATGGCAGTAGGCAGTGCTTCACTCCAGCTATAATCCAAGCCCGTTTTTCTTTCTGTCTGCTCCTTAGTAGTCAGCAGCACATCCTCCGTATGTGCCCCACCTCACAGGTGTTTCCGATTTTCCACAATCCTTTTGCTTGACCTGCTCTATATTCTGAACCTTTCTCCTCCTCTGGTAAATATTAGTTATATTGAATTTGGAGCAAACCCATTGTCTCAGTGCTGCCTGTATCTCAGGCTGAGATCCTGAGCTTGCTGCTTTTAAAAAGGAGCCTCTAAAATGACTATCCTAAAGGTGAAGATAGTTTTCTGGTTTCGAGGTTTAAGATTTTTTTACTTTTTCTTTTTTTGTTGTTGTTTTTGGGTTTTTTGAGTTTTTTGTTCTTGTTTGGTTTCTTTTTTATTTTTTTCCCCCCAGTTTCTCGATGGTTTGGTGATCTTGAGTAACGTAGCTGCGTAAAACTTGTCTTTGCAACATGGATGATTTGCTGCAGTAACCTCAGCTGCTGGCCGATAGGTGTGAAAGGGGTGCTTTTCAAACCCAGTGGAAATCTCTAGAGTGGTTGTGGCAGCCAGCAGACACAACCCAAACACAAATTCCGGTAATCTCAACGAGCAGCAGCACTGAATCACTTCCAGCAGTCTCTTGCCAGTGTAGCGCAGTGTGTTTCAGAGGCGGGGGTATTTGCAACCCTGCAAATCCTCACGGCGCCGGGCACTGCTTAGTAGCCTGGCATCATGTAAGCAAGGCCCCCGACTCCTCAGCTGGCAGAAGGTGGTAGCCAGAAGAAGGTGGTGAATCTCAACTGCTTCTGCTCAGTGCGTCCTTAGCAGAAAGGGAGAGGAACTGGAGAGGCCTGAGACTGAAAGAAGTAATCACAGCATCAGGGTCATGACTGACGGTTTAGACAAGGAGCCTGATCTTTGTTGACCTGGACTTTTGTAACGATCCATGAGAGCAGGGTGAGCCTGTTTCATGCCCGTGCTGCTGTAAAATAGCTCAGAATAAAAGGCACTGACCAGAAACTTGCTGTGTCTTTCCACTGGCAGCGTTTTTCTGTAGATTTTATAAAGGCATATGTGACTGCAAAGCAATGGAAAAAATTGACTTTACTACACATCATTGTAAATGTCTCCTGTCCCCGCCCTGGTCATGGAAGGAAGGAGAAGGAGAGGACTTTGAATTTGGATTTTTTTTTTTTCCCAGAGAGCCTAAATGATCAATGTTTTATACTATTTATATTTATATACTATAGATAATAAATACACTGTTTATATTTAGCCTAAGAAATGTTCCATGCTCTTTCTGATTTTGAGTTCAAACCAGTAGAAAACTTGCAGCTACTTTTAATAGTTGCTTTATTGTACACTGAAAGCCATATGTTTCAAGGTGATTTCTGTATGAACTTCTGGCTAGCATAAACATCTGTTCAGTTGTTGAACTAGTGTTCAGTATATTAAAGAATTCAGTCTGTACCCCTTTGCTTATCTCTTAAGTAATATGACCCCAACATGTTCGTATTCTGTTGCTGGTTATGTGAAGATGTCAGGCAGTGAGTTTCAGGACAGCCAGACAATAATAGCTGGATCCATGTATTTAAGACCTCATGGGATGAAAGT
Organism: Bucorvus abyssinicus; assembly: GCA_009769605.1. Lineage (NCBI taxonomy): Eukaryota > Metazoa > Chordata > Aves > Bucerotiformes > Bucorvidae > Bucorvus > Bucorvus abyssinicus. The sequence goes on from CM020028.1 coordinate 43,050,451, forward strand.
CTTAGTGGTTTGGTAGCATTGAATATCATAGCAGAGAGATTTTCTTTTTGCTAGTTCTGAACTTACATTTCAAAGATGGGAATCAGCAAATAATATCTTAGAGTCCTGACTTCAGTGGACTTTTGCACACTGAAAGTACACCCTTAGATCTTGCTGTGGTTGAGCTGGGGTTCCTGGGCATTTCTGAAAAGTAGGCTACTTCTCCTTCCTTATTTTAAAAAAAAAAATGGTAGAAGAAAAATTTGTGTATAATGGTGATTTCAGGGGAAAAAAAATGTAGTATTTCATATAACATCACTGCTGTGGATATTCCTCAGACCCTCGGAGAGATTTAGCAGTAGGAGGCTGGCACTCCTTGGCTCTCCTTTTGCAGAGGGTTAGTTGCTGACTGGCAGAAACCCTCTGCCCTGGCTTTCCAGTAATGCTCCCGGGCATCAGTTTCACGTTCCATGTGCGTCAGAACCAGTCCAAGGAAAACGGTTTGTCCTTGTGGCAGAAAGCATTCTCGAGAGACTCTTCACTGCATAGGCCTTCATGCTTTTGTTTTGACAGCATCTCGTCTCACACTGTCATGTTCTCAAGCCCTTCTTGGCTTCAAGACTCTTAGCTAAGCAGTGTGGAACTGAAATAAATGGGGAGGACCAAACTGGTCCCAGCTTGGATCAGTCATAGAAACATATCCTGGTCTTGCAAGGAAAGCTTGTCTGAGAATGGCCTTTTTTGCTTCCCTGGGTAAATAAATGATGCATCTTTCTCTGATGGGGACAGAAGGTTGAGTATGTCCACACCCCCTTTTGTAAGCATACTGTCTGGCAGGGCTGGCTGGGAACAAGAAAAGGCCCCTGGCGTATCATCTCCTGCGGTGAGGTGCCCTGGATACGGAGAAGCAGGAAGAGGGATTGTTTTACAAAGGTTCAAGCTATTCTGACTCTCTTGGGGCTGGGTGGCTTCCCACTGCACTTCCTTGGGGCTGTGGTGAAATGCCATAGTCTAGCGCACATGCTTTTGCTTGGAAATCTGCACCTCCAGGCGTGAATAACTGACTGGAATTAATCTGCAACTGTTGTCATCCAGTATTCAAATATTAATGTGGCTGATCAGAGTGAGGCAGTGCAATCATGGTGGTCTTGCAAAATAGCGCATCGCACAAGTGACATTTCCAAACATGAGTCAGTGTTTGTTCTTCTGAAAAAGGCGTTCTAACACTTTTCTTCAAACTGACAGGCTAAATGGCTTGTGCTGGCCCAACCCCTGTGCAAAAACCAGTGCATCTGTGCTGAATGGCAAATATCAAGAAGCAGTATCTGAAGGGGGAAGGAGGAGTAATGGAAATACAAGAATCTCCCCTGGAGGCGATTAAACTTCTGAGATAATACAGGTTTAGCAAGAGCTGGCTTTCCTTTTGTCAACCATGCAACTAGCATAGCACTGGGAAGACAACAGTGCTAGAGTCTGAATGAAGTGATCTTTCCAGGAAACAAATGACCTGGTAGTTCTCAGAGCAGCAGGTGAGGCAGGGTTATGTTTCCAGATATGCCAGATGTATTTTGTGCTTGGAACTGGAAAGTTTTGTGCAAGTTCATGAACTATGACAGTGATCAGGACTTTTTTCAGCCCTTTTACTGAAGGGCAAGTGTCACCATGAACTAAATAATCTTGGATCTGGGTTGTTTGTTCCCATACAGGTGGCTTGTGCTGCAGGAGGTTATTTGAACCGCTCTGCTCTTCCAACTCACTTCCTGGGTTGCATGGGGAGCTGGGGCAAATAGTCTTCTCTTGGGGCTCTGTTTTTCTCATCTGTAGTGATGCTTACAAATTTTATTTAGCAAAGTTTTTTAAAGAAACTGATGCAAAGTGTCATGCCAGGCTTGAAATCACTATGTTTTAAATAAATTCATGAACGAATGCCGAAACAATACTGTCTGTGCTCATTCATGAGAAGAAATGCTGTCCTAAGTCAGTGAGGCTGCTCAGATCAGCTTTTACCTTAGAGTGCAAGTGATCATCCTCTATGACGTTAGGATTAAACATCTCTTTGAGGGGAAGGAGGCTGTACTGTTAAATGTGGCCATAACTATTTCTCAAGCATGTAAAATATCCCTTTTCTCGTCTCCTCTGCAGTGCAAGGACTTTATGCAAGGACAACATGCACATTTGCCAGCAAGTGAAAGACAACAGAATTTCCTAACTCTCTTTGATCTTCAAGTGAAGGTAGATGAGTACAGGGTGAGGCACCTTAGAAACAGGTCCAGCTGTAGGTAAACAAATCTAGTCTTTTAAAATAAACCTACATGAATGGACCAGGGGATATGAGAGGCACAAGGGAAGAAGTTGCTCTCTGCCAACTCACTTTTTACAAAACACAAATTAACAACATGGTGTGAAACAGGCACCTTTGTGAGTTGTTGGACAGATGGCAGCTCTCCCTGTCCACCGCACCAAGCAGGGGCACTCGGGCTAGCGGAGTAACTGGTGGCTACCAAGCATCTTCTCCATGGTCTGGCATGAAGGAGCATCAATCTGCTTTATAATTCACTTCACAGATATTTGACAGAAGTCTCAATTTTGAGCTCAGACACACAAGTCCCCTGATCATGGTATTTCTTCCGATCTGTCTCTGCTTGGACTTTGGTGTTTTCTGCCATGTCGGTTTGCTCCCACTGAATATCAGGCCTGAGCTTCTTTCCTCAGCCAGCTGAGGACATAGACTCAGCATTTCTTCTGCATCCAAGATCATCAAAGCTGTGACTTTCGCCCATTTTTCCACACCATATTGACTCTTTGCCACCGTTTTCTTAGCCAAATTTCAGTGCCAGGCTTGTGAATGATCTGTCTTCCTGACTCTCAGATGCCATTTCTCATCCATTTCTATTTCAGCCTCTTCAGGCCAGTCATTAGGAGCTTAGGGAGACATTTCCCCACCTACATACTTTGTCCTCCTTTATTTCTCCCTAAACTTCGCTAGCCCAACACTTCTGTCCCTACTGGATTTGGTTCTGAAAACTTTCTCTTCCAGGTTCCCTGGGCCAAACAGGGTTTGTTGGCTGGGAAAACCCTGATGGGGGGAAAAGAGTATCCATGCCTTTGTTTTAGAGGTCTGGATCTGGCAGCATGCAGCACACTGGAATTGCAGTTCTAATGAAGTCCCATTCAGCCCCAGGCTGGAGCAAACCTACTGGGTTGGGACCCTTGAGGGAATGGCTGAAATTGCCTAAGCAATCGGCTAAACCAGCTAAAAAGTGAACACATCTTTATGGACTGTTTTTGAACTGGAGTTTTTCTTTTCTGTTCTGTTTGAGGACTTACGCCTTGTCCAAATTCAGGTAGGTTTTTGTTTAGACACCTTTCTAACACAAAGGGCAAAGTTTTGATGTGTCATACTTATTGTCAGACCTGAAGCAGGGAGGTGGTGGGGAGCCCTTCTTGAAAAAGAGCTTTCCTCCTCCAAAGCTTTCCCTGTAAATTCATTCTCAAACCTGCCTATGATATTACCTTCAGGAACATTTTCCCCCAGCCCAAATAGGGCTGCAGCATATATTCAACACATTTCCACCCCAGATTTCCACTCAAGGGGGTCAACATTTTGCAGTTATTGGCAGCTGAAAAAAATTTTACAAGGGGAAGTATCAAGTAACCTTGGTAACAAGTAGAGCTGTGCCCCGTGGTACTCTGCGCTGACACCCCCACCTCCCGCCTGTGCCTTTTCTTGCTGCTTTATTTAGCTCAAGGTTTCTTATGATTGAGCCAGTTCCTGTTCCCAGATGAAGTCAGTGACAAACTTCTTGCTGGCTTTGAGGCCAGAGGGTTCATTGCTTGATAAAATGGGAGCACTCTCAAGGGATCACGCAGCGGGTCACAGAGCCCAGCTGGCTGAGGCCAGCGCCGGATGTTGCACTGCTGAAACATACAGAACAGATTTGGGCATGCTGTTCTGTTTTGTTTTAATTTTGTAAACATCAGTCCATTTAAAATAGTCTGCTTTTTTCTATTTTGTCTTTGAAAAGAATACTATTGCTGGAGGTGGTGTAAGCAGGAAGAAGATGAGTTGTTTGATGCCACACACGGCACAAAGCTTGGGGTAATGAAGGAATGGGTATGTTTCGGGTCAGCGTGAGTTCAGGCAGTGAGGTCTAAATAGCTGCTGGAATGGCACAATTTATCATTTTGTGAGAGAGAAGGTTTTGGTTGCGAGACCAATTTGTCTATGATCTATGTACCTTTTGAAGTCACAGTGCTTTATTTACCTTAGCAGAATAGAGGCTTAAATATAAACTTAAAAATGTATTTATTAGCACTCTAAGAGTTTAGGAGTGTCCGGATATTATGATAATATTATCTTAAAGTGTGACGGTGTGAAAACACTGTAAAATAAGGTAAAATATCTGAGACTAAAGTAATACTTTTGTGTCATTCTTACCTGTCATTGACTATTTCCTCGTGGTGTTGGAGCAGGATACAACCGTATTCTCTCCTTGAGGCAAGACTTCTTTTAAGCTATAATGCAAATTTTCCTGCATTTACCATAGGTCAAAAAAATTTACATGTGGCCAGTTAATATGAATCAACAGATGTGCAACAACTGATCTGTAAGTGTAAGCTGTTGTCATACCACTGGCAACAGGCAATATGTAGGTTTTGGGTTAAAACCATTAAAGACTATAATTCATTGAAAGTACAAAAGTACGGTGAGTTGGTATACTTCAAGATACAGACTAGGTGAGCTTTTTGACAGGTTTAACTATCTATTAACTCTACATCTGCAAGAAAAGAGAAGGGAATGTATAGGTGTTGTCATTAGACTCTAGGCTTCTTTTTGATAGCGGCTTGTGCCATGTGACGTCATCATGAGGTAAAATTGAAGTACTTTCCATATCCCATTTAACAAAGAAATTAAAGATGGGGCGAGAGTGATTAATGTAGCAAAGTAAAGGAGGATTTAAACATATAGAGTAGTTAACAGAAGAGAATATGCTTGCACGAACAGCGATGAAAGAGGAGTGGTGCGGGGCAGAAGGTAGGAGTTAGAGAGTTTTGTGGCTGCAGAGACAGCTGATCATAAAGAAGAGCTAGAAAAGAATACCATTGGTGGTGGTTCTGGGGTTTGATCTCTTTATAAAATGTGCTTTCAAAATAAGCTTTTAGCAATATTGCTGGATTATCTTATCATTTGTATGCACTGTTCAGCTACAGCTTTCCACATGTGCCGGATCTGCGTGAACTGGGACTGGGAGTGGCACACAGGAGATTCTTGCAGCATTCAAGAGGAGAGCATGTTTGAAAAATATTCCAGGTGTGGGGAAAAACTCTTCCCTCTCTGTCAGTATCTGCCCTATATCAAAAAAGACCTGACCCCGAGGTTTGATGCTGGAAGAGGGTAAGGGGGTATGCTGCTAGATAACTGTGGGTGCTTCTCTGAGAAATATCTGGAAAGCTTAGGAGTATGCCAGGTTTATTTTGTAAAAAATGTGAATAAAAAGGGAGGAGCCCTGCAACACAGAGAATTTTTTAAAAAATCTGTAATTTTGATAACTGAATGCTTACTCTGAATTCCTACCTGGAGCAATATTTTGTATTAGATATTGAAGTGTGTCAAGGTTTTTAGGGGAGAAAAGATATTCTTACACTACTGTAAAAGGTAAATCAGTAAAACTACACTATATAGCAGAATTTCTAAGTTAAATCAATAACCCTACACACTAAAGTAGTGCTTTGTAAGCTAAAAGTGTGCTACACATCACACTAATCCTTTGGGAGTGTAGAGAGTTTAGGGGATTGGTTATACCATCTGCAATATCAGTAAAATACAGTATTAGGTTACATATGCCTACTAAGGCAGGCATCAGTAAATAAGTATGTGATATTAAAAATTTGTCACTTCTAAGTCATTCTTTGATAGCGGACTGTGCATGCGGCATGTTACATTTACCTCTACCTTTCTGTGTATGTGATCTGAGTGAAAATAAGTCCTTTGGTAGGGCTAACAGGCCTCTTTAAGCATTTACTGGTGCATGGATGAACCTCGAAGATTAACACTCTAATAGGAACAGGAGTTGGAGGGCTGACATTAGTTTTCAGAGGTCTCTGGGGTGACTTATCTGCAGCTAGAGAGGCTGCATTTGCCATTAATTTTTAAACGGTGAATGAGCTGGGCTCAATCTGCTCTCTGCTGCACTACGTCCTAGGGAAGCAATGTGTGCTGCAGGAGGTGCGGTCCTCTCCAGACTGGCAGGGGGTTGACTGCTCTCTTCCCACAGTGTTTATGTCCTTGAAAAGGGAAGATTGGGGTGTCCACTGAGTGCCCTGGGGAAGTCTAGAGGGTGTGTGTAGTGAATAGGTGCATTTTAACTCACGTTGACCAGTCACCAAAAGTACCAGCTACTTCTGTGCTGTAAGGTTGCAATGGGCAGAGCTGTGCTGAAGAATGCAGAATCAGAATCTTACTGATATCTTTTTGACTCTTTATTGCTTTGGAGCAATTATTTACTGCTTCTGGTGCCATACCTTGGTAAAGAGCCATGCAGGACCTGAGCAGACACCTTTCCATCCACTGCGCTGCACTACAGGGACCATCCAGCCGTGTCAGGGCTGGTGTGTGCCATGGGCCCATACTTAATGTGGCAGAGGTCCTATTCCTAAAGAAGCTGTTCCTAAGGCTGTAGCACAGCCATCGCCCCATGCGCTGTTCTGGTGACCCTGGAGTTGTGCTTGGCTGAGGCTGGATTGCTGTCTGAAACACAGTTCTTTTGGTTTTGTACTTTGCCATACCTGTGCGTTTTGTTTGCCGATTCAGGGTAGCTGGCTTTATCCAGGTATTTTGAATTCAAATTCTGATATTGGGTTCCTGTGGTTAAAAGTACATGCATGCAATAAGAATTGCCTCCTTTATTATTCTCAAACGTATTCATCAGCTCTAGTCTCCTGAAGGGTTATTGGCATTATATTTGAGACAATTATTTTTATTTATAAGATTATACTTATTCATCTACTGTAATATTAAGTAACCAGAGTTACTCTTATTCTGTTTTTCTCTTTCTTTAGCCTACATTTGCTGAGCTAGATCTGGGAACGTATGCATCCCATTCCTTTTTATTTGGTGTGGCTCAGAGTCTAAATTGGGAATTTTGGGCTACTCTTGAACACTGGGAAAACATATGTGGCGTTGCGTTGTTTGAATGACATTCAAAACCAGAGGGTTTGTGTAAACATGGCAACGAAAATACAGTTTAGTCAGTGAAAGAACACGCACCATTGTTCAACCTATGAATGTGTACAAGAGGACAGAGAATGGAGAAAAGTACTGCAGCTTTCTAAAATGAGAAAGAACAGGAAAAAAGTCTTTCCAGATGGGCTCTGCAGGAAAGAGCTGCAGAACTGGTGTCTCCTACTATGTACCTTGGCTTAATGGTCCTGGAAGGAACAAGGCATTTGCAGCCCATAACTGCTGGTAATCCCAAGGGACTGGAATGGGCCCTCCTGTTTAAGCAGTTCACTGTGATTACAGGAAACATGGTGAGAAAAGCCCATTTCAAAGGCAAGGGACACATTCTCCACAGGGGGCAGGTAGCTCCTCTGGCTGGGGAGAAGTTGTTGAAGGGTATAGATACATGTGCTGTTAGTTTAAGAGGAAGCTGAAAGCTTGGTATGTGAAGGGTAAGAGTTGCTCTAAAGAAGAATTGGACAGTGGCAGAGATTTTTGAGCTTCAGAATGTTTGTGCTTGTGTTATAGTCAACATTTTTTTAAGGTTTGGGTTTTTTTTTAATGTATACCTCTTCAAAAACCTTTTATGAAATCAAGCTACCATGGAATAGAGGGCAAGGTCCTTACATGGATTAATAATCATTTCAGTTCAGGAAATAAAGGTTAGGGAAAAAGTGGCCACCTCTTAAAAAGGGAGTGGAGAGACCAGTGATGTCTCCCTATTGAGTCTGTGATTGTTTAGCATAGTTCTGAAAGACATGGTATCATCAGGAGGCTTCTTTGTCTCATCATCCAAGTCAGGCAGCATGGCTGAGCTGAGGATGTAATGGGGGACTGCAGAAAAGCCTCACAATACAGAGTGACTGAAGGGCAACCTGGCAGTTGAAATTCGATGTTGATGAATATAGAATCGGGCAGAGGAGGAGAAACAATCCTAAACTGAAATACACAGTGATGGAATCTAAACTACCTCTTGGGAAAAAACCTTGGGTTATAATAATTGTATAAAAATGATTGCTGAATGTGCAGTAGAAATAAAAAATGAAAAAAAGAAGAACTGAACACTAGGAGTTATCGGTAAAGGAATCGTGAACAAAAAGGAAGATCTTTACGGTACAGCATAAATGCACGGCACACTTGAATAGAGAAGGGGAGAAGATACAGGAATTGTTGACAAAAGATGTGGAGCGCCTCCCATATGGAAAACAGCTTGGGGATTTTCAACCTCCTGTCTGAGTAGGAAGAAAACAAAGGTCTATCAAGTCTCAAGTGGCATGGAGAAAGCAAATAGAAAATGACTATTCACTCTCCCATACCATGGGAGACAGGCAGCCTCAAGTGAATAGTTAGATGACAATTTTAAAACTAGCAAAAAGGACTTCCTATAGCTGTGAAATTGCCCTGGGATATTGTAGATGCCAAAAGTTCCCATGCTGATGGTGGTATTTAGACATACCCCTTATAGAAAACTCTCCTGGAGGCTATTGTACACAAAAATGCAGTTCTGGTTCAGGGAATCACTGTGCCAGAGACTGCTGGGAGCTGGGAAGCCCCAGAGGTTGGGAAGCTGGGGGCGGGTGTGTGTCTGGGGGGGTGTGTGTGTGTCCGTCCTGTGGCTGTTTGCACTTGCCTGAGGATGAAACCTTCTAAGTTGTGAGCATGATAGGATGCTGTTCTCTGGCTGCTCCTGTGTAATTAGACCCATCTTGGGCCAGGGTATTGTTTAAACACATGAGAAAAGAAGCTCCTACCCTTAAAAATCAATTTGACCTTTCGTGGAAGGATTTCAGTGAGTGTCCTTGCAGAAGACAGAGGCAGAAGAATTTAAAAAAAGAAAAGGCTGAGATGAATGAAAAGGTGTACTGGGTGAAGTCCTAAGTTGCGAAGATATTTTAATACTTTTGCAGGGTCTTTTTGCCTTAATCGCTCTTCATAGTACGTTAATATGTCACCCACATGTGAAAAACAGTGATGTTGACGTCTGGCGATAATCTCCAAATTGTGAACATCTTTGTATCCAGGCGCTTGCTGTAGCTTTTCAGAGAGACAGAAATGCAGCTGACCTGAATAAAGCCTGTGTATTCAAACACCTGATTTTCTTTTCTTTGGGGCAGTGTATGTGCTAAATACCTTGCTTTCTAGTTGGCTCTCCACATAATGTTGGGTTGCAACAGACTGCTCTCGGTCACACCTGATGGCTAAACCTGTCTCACCCACGCCATGGGAAAGCACAGGTGCATTGAGCCTTAGAATGAAGCTTTAGGTTGTCCTCAGATTTCATATCTCCTGTGCACTTTTTTAAATATGGCCTCTAACTCAAGAGATACAAGCACAAATGGATTCCAGGCAACAATTAATCAGATAAGTATTTATTTATTTAACTCAACCTATAGAATTATGCTGGCAATAGTTTTTTCAGAGTTAGACTTTCATTGAGAGAAGGACTGTCTTTTAAAGACTCTTTTCTCTTTTTCAGGAATGTGCACTGAAACATTCTGGATTTCATTGGGCATGGTAAGAAATTCCCTCTTAATTACAGAAAAAGAGTCAGTTAAGAGCTGGCTATTTGTTTTACCTCCTGATATGTTCAAAATGGAGATACAGCTGTGGAAACTAGATGCATTTGATTTATGTCGTGCATGCTAAAACAGGAGGAAAATACATAACTAAAGGAAACATACATTGCAACCATGTGGGACAGTGTTACTACTGCAATGCGAAGAAGTGGGTTAGAGCTGGCCGTAAGCTGGAGCTGAGGGCCCGTTAGAATTTGTGGAACATCTGTCTGCATGATGGAGAGAAACTTTTTTAAAGCCGTATATAATAAACACCTTATAAATGGTCTCAGTGAGCATGCAGTTCATATGCATACTTGATACTGTAAATGTTGCCTAGCAGACCCACGGTTAGCAGAGTATGGGCGGGAAGCAAGACACAGCCAGGCAACGGGGGGGATGCACTGTGCTGTGGAGGGAGAACCTTGCTGAAGTATGAAGTAGTTCAATCTCATTGAGATGAAGGCTTTAGCCTTGCTGGCACAGCTGTGTCAGGAAGGGATTTATTATATTTTTGTCATCACTGCTATGCTAGCAAAAGTCATAGTATATATGAAGTTACACCAGGGGAAAAAAGGATTTTTTTTTCTCAGACAACTTAATGTGCTCATGGAAATGTAAAACTGCACCTGCAAAGGGCTTTTTTGCTAGTGTAAACTGTCTATGCTTGTATAACTATACCAATAAACCGTTGCAAGAGTTTACAAGGACTTGCTGAAAATAAGTGATCTATCTGAAGCTAAAGACAACAAATAATACTCAGTATAAATTGGCTAATTCATATGACTGGACTTGGTGTGTAAAAAGTAAATACCAAATCCAGGGATACCACAAGATTTTTGGGGGTTTGGTTTTGGTTATTTTCAGAATTTTTTTTAACCATCCCTCTCAACATGCCGTCACTTTTTGCCTCAAGTTCAAGCTGAGAAAAATTCAGCACAGCATCATGCGGATATTTTTTCCTCCTTGGGCCTTTATTGTCTCTGAGGGCCTGCGTACTACTGGTGGGGCTTGAGAGCTTGAGTTGGTGAGTCCCAGAAAGCCTTGCTTCCAGACTGTGAGAAGTACCACTTTCTTGGGCAGTGCTGAGGGAGTCTCTCTTTGAAGACTCCTTCCCACATCTGTGTACTGGGCTCGAAGCCAAGCCTCACTTCTGTGAAGAAACCTTACTAAAATTTCTCATTTTGGGGGAGGGCGGGGGAAGAGAGAGCAAGGAAGGAGAAGGCTTTATATCAATTAGCGCCATATTTGCCATCCCTTCCTCCCACCTCAAAGGGGATAAATTCTGCTCCTCCCTCTCCTCTCCAAAACACATCTATGTTTTTTTAGACAACTGTTTATGTTTGAGCCCTTTGAAATAGCAGAGGCACTTGAAATAAACGCACTTAAAAATGTGCCTCCTGCCAGCCTCTGTCTAGTCTGCATATGGACACTTAAAAGAGGGGAAGAATATGTCTTACATATCTCAGAAATAGGCCAAGTTCACAGTGGTGGCACCTGAAATAGCTTTATTCTTCCCTCCCCCTTAGAGTACAGTGGAATTGCTAGTGTTTTATTTGATAAACAGTCACCAATTAGTCGTTCCAATCCTTGCTAATTCAGCAGCTGCTCTCCAGGGCCTCCAGGCAGCTTGTACGCCAGTTCGTGCGCTCACCCCAGGTAGTTCTGAACTGAAGGAGTTTCCTTAATTGTTTTTGCTGTTGTGTCTGTTTAAAAGGTTTTACTGTTCCAGTGGGTGAGCTAGGTGGTGTGTTGCAAATGCACGCTCGCTGTCTTACCTTTCCCTAGCATGCCGTTAACAACACGAGTAACATAATCCCAAAATGTAATGCTACGTCCTACTGGTACCTCTGCAGGGGTGGGTAGAAACAGCCGCTTTGTGTGTGCTGAGTGGAGGGTGGCCTTGCTGAATGTGAGCCACAGGTGTGATGGTGCTTCCCTTCCTCAGTCGTTTATAGGTTTGGGTACCTATGTGGTAGGTACCCAAAAGGTGCCTGCTGCTCCCCTGCTGTACACCTGGATCACAGATAAATCAGATCTCATTCCCCTGCTGATCATAGACCGGTGCAGGACATGAAGACGGATTAGTCATCCTTGATAGATGGTAAAGATTCTTGCAAATTCTGTTGAGCAACAAGCTGTGGATGGGAGAAGTGTCTCTCTGCTAACACTTGTTCCTTATTGTCTTACAGGTGCCTGTCGATGACTACGAAATCTGCTGCTGAAGCAAATTCTAGAGGAGGTGGCAGACCTGTGGTTGTGGATCCTTTGCTCATATAAATGTTATTGTATGTGTCTGTTTGACCATGGTAGGATGTTTAATGTATCATAGAAAACAAGTTTTGTACCCCCAGACTCAGTGTCACTCTCACCATAGATCCTTCCATCCAAACATACTTTCCCTCATTTGAGCTTTTGGAAAAAAAAGAAAAAAAACCAAACAAACCCTTGGAAAAAAAAAAAGTAACTTTCTGTGAAAAATATACCCTGTTATCTTCTGGGGAAATAGGAAACTTACTGTATCCACTGTTGTTATAAGTGAAATATGGTGTACAGCATGCTAAATAACTGCTCAGTCAAATGTCAGTGTGAACCCAGAAATCCTCAGTAGAGGAAAAAAATAAATATTTTTATTTTCTCTAAAGGCTTTCCTGTAAAATTCTTCTAAAGGTTTTCTTCATGAGACAACACAAAACAAGCAGATGGGTGCCTCTTCACTTCTCAGCCTAGTGGCAGGGTTGTTGGGACTTTTGGCCAAGCGCTCTGAAAATATTCTGTCTCCACAAAGATAAAGCCCATGTTGTTAACCAGGAATATGCGTCATCTGTGGTGAGCAGGAGACTTGAGTATTAGATGTTTCTATTTTAAGTCACACTGTTACCCTTTATCAGTACCTCCAAAGAAACTGTAAAGACAACTGATGCGAACCTTCTCTGCTCGCAAGGTCTGGGCAGGAAGTCAGGCAGTGCTGTTCAGCTAAAGTAATCACTTTTTTTCCTTTCCTTTCCTTTGCTTTCCTGTGCAGTGACATCCTGCCTTTTGATGTGGATGTCAATTTTTCACATCACACTGCCTATGCTTCAGGATTTTCACCCTGATTTGTATGTTTTGTTATAACACCCTAATCTTCAAACATATTTGCTTTCTTTCAATCCTTCAGGTGGGTTGTTTGGCCTCCACATGCACAATCTTCTAGGCTTGTATAGGATTGTAGAGAAAAGCTGATACCACAGCATAGTTTTTGCAGTATGGTGCTTCATCTTGTAACCAGACTAAATAGCAAGGCATTATTCACAAGAAGGTGAGGTTATACTTGATGCTGCTAAGTTCATAGCTGTTCAGTTTTAACACTGGATGCCTGAGTTTCTTTATATGGAGTGCCTGTTTACTCGTGTGTATTTTTATAGAGTAAAAGTGTGGTGGGGAGAATGAGGGTGTTATGTGCAGTAATGTTATAAATAACATTGCCTCTCAGGTTATTTGCATTATATCCACTTGCCAGAATGCATAAAGTTAAACAAAAAAAAGTCTTAAAAAAAAAAAAGGCAGAACAACGACATGGATAAGAGGTCTAAGGGAAATGCTGCAGAATATATTTATTGGGGAGTATTGCCTACCTAGCTAATAAGCCAGACATAAAGTTGCTTACTTCTCCCACAGCCTCAAACAGATCAAACAGAATATTAAAGCTTTAGAGATGCCGGTGTAAGGAAGGAGGAAGGTTACTCAGCACCCATCACGCTGAACTGACAGGCAAATGGGGAGCGTGCTGGAAGCAGAGCTACATTCTCAACCTAGAGACAGTGACTCCAGGGTGGATGACATGGTGAAATGCAGCTGTGATGGAGAAGCAGAAGCACACACACAGGTGTGGTCATTCTTGTCCTTTTGCTCTGTGTGCTGCATACTTTGGGATAAATAAACATGAAGTGCTTACTTCTGAGCTGTGTTTCAATCAGTGTGGTGGTATTTGGTTCAATAATGAGGCATTCAGTAGCGTTGCAAACTCCTGAACAAACAAGGTGCAGGACAGGGATCCGGGGGAGAGTGGCTGCAGTTCCTCCTACTGACTGTGTGCTAATGCTCACATGGGACAGAGATGCCAAGGTCCTAGTTCTGTGGCTGCTGAAGCTAGAAAGCATCAGGCTCCAATTTCAGGCAAGGAAGATCTGAGCCTTGAGGAAGCAATTCTGTCATTGTGAGGGATGTCTGAAAGATTTCGGAGTATATTTATGCCTGTGATTTTTTCACTGCTGGAATTTAATTTCTAAAGTGTAATAACAGCAGTGCATCCTTGTAATTTTATTGCATTTTTTATTATGGCTATCACTTACAATAACCCTGCCGTCATGTTGGTCTCTGGTATGGTTTTGTTGGTCTCTGACTCTCCAGGATGATGGAAGTGAAGTTGGACCATTTCATACATGCTAGGTTTTCTTTCTTCCTCTTTTCTTCTTCCAAAATGCTGGTTGAGTCAGTGACATTCTTCTGGCTTGGTCTTTCCTAGTTTTCACCCTTGAAGGTACACAGCATCCAGGTGTCCTTTCCTCAGAGTAGAAGGATTAAATAAAACTCCTTGACAGAGCTGACACCTTGATGCAGCAGAGATCATGGACGACACTGTCCCCTCCTCATTTTTCCTGTCCTTCCTGTATTGCATGTTCCCATCCCCTATCAAAATCTTGAATTCCTGCATGGCAGCTGGGCCTTTGAAACTAGGAATTCAAATTTTGGAGGGTTTTGAAACAAGAAGAGCCCTTGAAGGACTTCTAGAATAGCAGGATATGTTCTGGTTCCCAGAAGTACACAAATATACAGAAATACAGAAACACTAGCGAATCTGCAGAGGTGCACAGCAGATCTGCAAAGGAGAGCAGGGCAGTATTGGAGCTAGCAAAGCCCTCTGAGAAGAAATAGTTTGGCTAACTGCTGTGACTTGAGCACGCACTGCAGAGTGCTCCAGCAGCAAACCTCTGCTGAACCGATTGGTCCTGTATGCCAGCTGACTTTGCTTTGCGGCTGGGTTTACCAGTGATCTGAAGCTTACATCTCTTCTATAAATTCTACTGAAAACAGAGCTTTGGCTGTGAATCAGTTACAGACGTAATTAGTCAATTCAGTGATATATTTAAGTAACGCTTTACATCTGGACTTGGCAACCAACTTGAAAATCTCATTTTAAAACAATAGTAGAGTAGCAGAGAGATTATGGCATGATGTAGTTCACCAGCAATTTTTTTTTTTTTTTTTTTTTTTTGCAATGAGAGCTGATGTTTCCTGATCTCCTAGCACGGAGAACATGTTGGAGAAGTCATGAGTAATTGGAAACAAAATGCTGTGAGTGGCAGGCCTTTGACAAAGCTCTGGATGAAAGCTTACAGAAACTCCAAAGTTGTGGAGTGAGAGGCAAAATACTGTTAAGGCTGAAAGCTGGGATGGAGAGGAAGAACAGAGGGTTAGGTAATCTGCTGGGATAGAAAGAGACCAAAGGTGGGCTTTGGACATCTGCAAAGTAACTAAGATTCCTGTTGTTAACCCATTTATTGCTGGTATTGCGAGAGCGCTGAAGTCATAAGGTTGCAAAATCTGTAGTGGAAATACTTATGTAGTCTGTTTGGGATCAGTAAGAATTATGAATGCCTTCAGAGAATTGTAAAGTTCTCCACCATGTGGTCAGAACAGTGGTGGATGAAGATCAGTAGTGAATAAAGAAAGTCAGAGGGAGTGTGAACAGTCAGTCTTGCCAGATCCAGAAGAGGCAAGTGTGAGAGATCAGTGGGGACACTTGTTCAAATGACAACCACAGTCAAAACCCCTCTGTGATATTAGGTTGCATATCATTCAAGACAACTAAGAAATTGAGTAACTGGGATGACATTCTACCGCATTTTGTATAAAGCTTTGCCTGTGGTCTCAGCTAGAGCACTGTGCAATTAGGACCTCCCGAGCTCAAAAAGCATCTGGCTGAAATAAGGGGATTGGGAAAACGGTGACAAGAACATTCAAGAGCTTGGGAAAACTCCTGCCAGAAAAGAGACAAAAAGATAGAGGAGAAAAGATACAACTGGAGTACCAGGCTGGATGGTTATAAACTCTTCAGAAGGGATAGGCCAGGAAGGAGAGGTGGTGGAGTGGCCCTGTATGTTAGGGCGTGTTTTGACTGTCTTGAGCACAATGATGGTGATGATAGGGCTGAGTGTGTATGGGTAAGAATTAGGGGGAAGGCCAGCAAGGCAGATATCATGGTGGGAGTCTGTTGTAGACCACCCAACCAGGATGAGAAGGTAGATGAAATATTCTGAAAGCAGCTGGGAGAAGTCTTACAATCACTACCACTTGTTCTCATGGGAGGCCTCAAATTATCAGATGTCTGCTGGAAATACAATACAGCAGACAGGAAACAGTCCAGGAGGTTCCTCGAGTGTGTGGAAGAGAACTTCCTGGCACAGCTGGTGAGGGAGCCAACCAGGGAAGGCTGTGATGCTGTGGGTGCTGTGAAGGTTGGAAGATGTCTTGGGCATAGTGATCATGAAATGCTAGAGTTTTCAATTCTTGGGGAAGTAAGGAGCAGGGGTCAGTAGAACTGACACCTTGGACTTCTGAAGGGCAGACTTTGATCTGTTTAGGAGCTGGTTGACTGAATGCCTTGGGAAGCAGTCTTGAGGGCAAAGGAGTCCAGGAAGGCTGGGCATTCCTTAAGAAGGAGATTTTAAGACACCAGCTGTCCTGGTGTGCCATAAGACAAGCTAGCAGGGTAGAAGACTGACCTGGCTAAACAGAGAACTTTGTCTGAAACTCAGGAAGATAAAGAAAGTCTATGGCTTATGGAAGAAGGTCACTCAGGAAGACTACAAAGATCTCATGAGGCTGTGCAGGGAGAAAATTAGAAGGGCCAAAGCCCAAGTAGAACTTCATCTGGCTACTGCCGTAAAAGACAGTAAAAACTGTTTCTATAAATATATTAACAGCAAAAGGAGATCTAAGGAGAATCTCTATCCTCTACTGGATGTAAGGGGAAAGAGTGACCAAGGATGAGGAAAGGCTGAGGTACTGAATGCTGCCTTTGCCTCAATCTTTAATAGTAAGAGCAGTTGTTCTCTGAGTGCCCAGCCCCTTGAGCTGGAAGACAGAGACAAGTAGCAGAATGAAGCCCCCATAATCCATGAGGAAATGATCAGTGACGCACTGCACCACTTAGACATGCACATGTCTATGGGGCCAGATGGGATCCACCCAAGGATACTGAGGGAGCTGGTGGAAGTACTCACCAAGCCACTTTCCATCATATATCAGCAGTCCTGGGTAACTAAGGAGGTCCCAGTTGACTGAAGATCAGCAAATGTGATGCCCATCTACAAGAAAGGCTGGAAGGAAGATCTAGGAACCTACAGGCCTGTCAGTCTAACCTCGGTGCCAGGGAAGGCTATAGAGCAGATCATCTTGAGTGCCATCACACAGCACGTACAGGGCAACCAGATGATCAGGCCCAGTCAGCATGAGTTTATGAAAGGCAGGTCCTGCTTGACTGACCTGGTCTCCTTCTATGATAAGGTGATCTCCTCAGTGGATGGGGGAAAGGCTGTGGATGTTGTCTACCTAGGCTTTAGTAAAGCCTTTGACACTGTTTTCCACAGCATTCTCCTGGAGAAACTGGCTGCTCATGGCTTGGATGAGTGTCCTCTTTGCTGGATAAAAAACTGACTGGATGGCCAAGCCCAGGGAGTGGTGGTGAATGGATTTCAATCCAGTTGGCAGCAGGTCACCAGTGGTGTTCCCCAGGGCTCAGTATTGGGTCCTGGTCTCTTTAACATCTTTACCAATGATGTGGATGAGGGGATCGAGTGCACCCTCAGCAAGTTTGCAGGTGGCATCAAGTTAGGTGGGTCTGTCATAAAGGCTCTACAGAGGGATCTGGACAGGCTGGATTGAAGGGCTGAGGCCAATGGTGTGAAGTTCAACAAGGCCAAATGTCAGGTCCTGCGCTTGGGTCACAACAACCTCATGCAACACTAGAGGCTTGGGGAAGAGTGGCTGGAAAGCTGCCCAGGAGAAAAGGACCTGGGGATGCTGGTTGACAGCCGATTGAACATGAGCCAGCAGTGAGCCCAGGTGGCCAACAAGGCCAACAGCATCCTGGCTTGTATCAGCAATAGTGTGGCCAGGAGGAGCAGGGCAGTGATTGTCCCCCTGTACTGGGCACTGGTGAGGCCACACCTTGAGTACCGTGTCCAGTTTTGGTCCCCTCACTACACGAAGGACATTGAGGTGCTGGAGTGTGTCCAAAGAAGGGCAACGAAGCTGGAGAACAGTCTAAAGCGGAAGTCCTATGAGGAGTGACAGAGGGAACTGGGGTTATTTAGCTTGGAGGAAAGCAGGCTCAGGCAAGACCTTTTTGTTCTCTATGTAAAAGGAGGTTGTAGTGAGGTGGGGATCAGTCTGTTCTCCCAAGTAACAACCAGTAGGACGAGAGGAAATGGCCTCAAGTTGTACCAGGGGAGGTTTAGGCTGGATATGAGGAAGAATTTCTTTACAGAAGGGTTTGTGAAGCCTTGGAACAGGCTGCCCATGGAAGTGGTGGAGTCACCGTTCCTGCAAGTATTTAAAAGATACATAGATGCGGTGCCGAGGGGCAGAGTTTAGTGGTGACCTGACAGTGCTGGGTTAATGGTTGGCCTTGATGATCTTAAAGTTCTCTTCCCACCAAAATGATTCTGTGTTTCTGGGATTCTGTGAAATATGGAAGATACTGATTATGTTGGAGACGAGAGGTCAGGAACTTAGTTTTTTCTCATCCTGTAGAGTAGGCCCACAGGGGCGTGAGAGGAAACTTCACAGTTGTTCAAAAAGATACTAATTATGGCTAATAGGGGAGGTGATGTTAACAGTTCAGGCTTCATGTCAACTGTGAGATTTTAAGAGGGGAGGAGGATAGTCAACAGGCACAGTCCTACAAAAGCCTAATTCCTGCCATATGTGCCTCTTCAGAGGGACTGTTACTTAGTTACTTCATGCTCCAGTTTTCAAACTGTTACTTGAATTTTTCCTGATTCATCCCTCTTCTGAAATCTGTTTACATTCTGTAAGGGGAGTTAATAATTCAGTGTACTGTGCTCATTTACAAAAGAAAAAAAGCCTTTGATAGCAGTGTCTAGTGCTTGTGCTGTTACAGTGTCATTCAACTACCGGGCAACTTTAGAATGGCTTTTCTAATATGTAATATCATAATGATACTAGTTTCTGTGCTTTGGACAAAACCAGTGTATTTAATTGCTAGATTAGCTGCCCAAAAGCCACTTAGGTGTACGTGAAACAATCGTGTGGGCACACACAAGTGAATTTATAGTGAAACATGATGAGAACTGCTCAGTAGGATGAGAATAAGAATAACGCAGGTGGGGTTTTTTTATTCCAATGGCTTTCATGACCTTCTTCTTTCAGGGTTGTACACAGATGGCTCTTTCCCCAGTGGGTCCTAGTTTCCTTCATGCTGTCAGAGGATGGCTGCTGCTTTGAGAGATTGTTCCTTGAAGCAGAGTCATCATTTTTCCCTTCGTTTCCTTTTCCCAAATATTCTGCTTCTGCTCTGGGTCCACATATTCCTTGTGCCAATATTGTTAAGGACTCTCTCAGGCTCGTAGAGAGAGAAGTGTTTATTTTAGAATAATATATTTTTACAGATAGAGATCAATTACTAAATTATTAATTTTCCCCCTTTCTCTGTTTTATTGCAGCTTTCATTTCTAGGTGGCTGGGATGATTAATGGGATGTGCTGGGTGAATGCTTTGTGTTTGGGTACTCAGATGACAGAAGCAGCTTTGTGCAAAGCTTTTAGTGTGAGTGCAAGACTGGAAGATATTTTGAAGGCAGTGGATTGGCCATGGCACTTCCACTTCCCTCTATTTAGCCATAAATCAATTGTGAATGATTTTCCCACAGTAATTTTTCATATGGTTTGAACTTGGGTAGTGAACATCCCTGTCCTGGAGTGAAACTGATTTTTCTAGATCTTTTGGAAGACATGATAAAGATTTATGAAGGGTGATAATGTAAATCCATTACATTTTCCTGTCTCATTTGCCTCTTCACCTCTTCTATTCCTTCCTTCCTTCCTTCCTCCCTCCTTCCCTCCCCTCCCCTCCCCTCGACCCCCAACCCAAGGGGCTGTACACTGTCCCCTAGAGCACAGCTGTTGCCTGACAGTGGCATGAACATGCATGAACATTTATCAGTGACAGAGAGCAGGAAACAGCAGTAACCTAGATGGATATGAGATGCGTCAGATCAAGTAACAGTAAGATGTGAGCAACTTCCTACAGTTCTGAACATATTTTTTTCCCTCTTAATCTATTGCATTTGCTTGTAGTGTTGCTTGATATCAAAGTGCAGTCCTGCTTATAAAGGAACTTTGTAGAAATGATGTTTTGGAGTCTTACAGTCATTTTGTCTCCTCCTCAGTTTCTGTATCAAATGCTCAGTTTGAAAGCAAAAGGGGAATACTCATTTGTTTGGTTGGTTTCACCGGTCGGCTGAGGCAAGCCAATCACGGGGACATGCCCTTTCCTATTCCTGAACCCCTCTCCTCCGGGAGAGAAAAGGGTTAAAAAGCAGAGATACGAAAAGGAAAAGAAAGATTTTGTGAGACCTCTGAACGTTTGGAAAACTGAAACAAACTTTATTAAAACTAGAACAAAATATATAATATGCAGGTAAAAACCAATGCAAAATCTGAGGGTTTGTACAGGATGGAAAGGCAAGGGTTAAACGCGAGAAAAGAGAGAAAGGGGGACGGTGCCACGTGGAGTCCGAAATGGCGCCGCCACGTGTGCGCTTTCGTGGAGTAAACAAAGGGAAACCGCGGCTGTTACGAACGCGGGGCTCCAATGTGCAAAGCGCTGTTCCTACCAGTTTCTCGTCGTGCAGTTTGTAGAAGCAAAGCAGCAAGAAGCGGCAGCGCCGGCGGCAGAGAGGGTACGGTGTTACAGCAGCAGGCAAAGAGCAGCCTCGGGGCGCGGGTCTCCAGGCTGCGCGAGCAGTCTGTCCCAAGCGGCGCGGCGGGGGCTTCCCCGGCGCACAGCTTCGCTCCACTCCGGCAGCGCGGGGGAGCCGTAGCCGCAAGTCTGGAGAAAGCCTCTTCCCGGAGCGAAGCGGAGGTCCGCAGCGCCTCTCGCAGCGCAGAGCCGGTAGTCTCCGGAGAGCGGAGAAAGCCGAAAAGCCCAAAAAACCAAAAAGCCCCCGAGCCTGTGGCTCTTAAAGGCACAGTACGCTCGCGAGAAACTTTCTCAGCCAATGAGATTGCGATCGTAGCATGGAAGGGAATAGTTCAATTGGTCAGTTCAAAACAAAAGCTTTCAAGCAGTTTTTTTTCTTCAAACTGCCACGGTTGGGTTTTTGTTTGTTTTCCTGGCAGTCCCCAAATCTTCTCTGGACTCTGAAGCTCAAGGTGGAGTAATTTCTTCCCTCTCTCCCCCTCCCTTCGCATCTTTGCCATTGACCAAAGTGAAGCTGCCAGTACTGGGTAACATCTGTCTGCTAGTGGTGCCCTTTGTACCAGCGGGGCAAACCGACTTGACAGCCACATTGGAGTACTGCATTTACGTATCGTGTAATATTCTGCGGTGTTGTATTTCTGCCTTACGTGGCTGCTAGCTGTAATTTTGAGTTGCAGTTTATTAGCCCTGCAGCAGAGAGCCTTTCCGTGAGAAGGACCAGCTAGGTCTCTCAGAGACGTTTGGCAAGTCATATGTTAATAAGCACTTTTGGTTTTCATCCAATAATAAATGCATGTACACGCAAACCCAGTTGGCTGCAGTCTGCGTGAAATTAAGCTGGAGATTGTATCTGGCCCTTGGGCCAGGAATTCCTTGTTCCTGTGTTAGACAGTGTCTAATAGTAGTTGAAAGAGAAAATTTTTAGAAATCATTTTGCAAGTGGCTCTGGAGAGACAATGAATGTAAATCCTTGCAGACTTAGGAAGACTGCAGTCAGAATACTGAGTGAAACTCAAAGTGCAACACAGCAGTTCCTCCCTACATCACAGGCTTCAAAGATTTAGTATTCAAAAGAATGTGGGAAATTGGGTCATTTTTGTAGTTAAGAAAAGATCTGAGGTTACCAACTTTCATGATTTAGACATGCAGAAACTCTGCGTCTGGATTAGCAGGAAATCTGAACAGGATTTTCCTCTGCATTTAACATGAAAATCTAATAATTCTAATTTTATTGAGCTCAGTGAGTGTAATTCTGTCACCATTGAAGTGGATGTCAAAATTTCCATTGGCTTTTGTGGGAATAGGACATAGAATGTAACACCAAAATAGAATCTCTAGGTCTTAAATGCAGTTATTTCTGTCAGGAAGTACTTATTGTAAGACTTTGATTATCTTGTTTTAAGAAAAGAATTTAGCTTTCTTACTCAGAAGTAATTTTTCTTCCTTTAAAAATGGCTAAAATTTAGTTTTCAGTAATTATCACTTAGAGTGATACCTTAAAAGGTCTGAAGGTAACAAGGAGTTAGCGTTAATAACCCTCAAATAAATAGCTATTCTTTATCCTTCCTGCAAGAAGTTCGCATTTCTGTTACTCTTCTCCCCGCTTGTTTTTGGTGAATAATGCAAAGAGGAGTTGCTATAACGATTTTATAGTCCCCAAATAGTTTTCAGAGTTTATGGGATAGTATTTTATAACTACATTCTGTAAGCAGCGGTGTCTTTTGCAATGGCCATGAAATGTTATATTAGAGATTTCAGAAAAAGACAGGGTCTGGGCATAGGTTTCTGCAGGAAGAAAAAATGACTTTGTCTCATGCCAGGGATGGCCCCAGCGCTGCCTAGTTTTGTAGGCTGGTGGGTCTGTGTCATCAGGTGTGAGTTAGTGGATGTAAGAACAGCCAGAAACAGGTCAGAGTGAAAAGTCCAGGCTGCCCATGCTCTTCTCCAGCACTGGGGAGTAGCAGATGTCTTTTCCTTCGGGAACTTCCTAAGCCAGGGGGGACAAAAATAAAGTGGCAGTGGAAAAAAAAACCAACCCAACAACATCTGTTTTCTCTTTCTCCGTGACAAGGCAATGAAGGAAGTCTTCCTTTATTCATTTTCTGACAACACCTGTGTCTCAGCAATTACCCTGCTAGAAACCAGTACAACCTGACACTATGTTTACATGGAGCATGAAAGTATTTAATGTGTAAGTTACATGTGAGAAGGCTGAGGGGAAAGCGGAGAGTTGAAGAGGGTGTAAGATAAAGGGTTACATGGCTTTTTACTGTATTTTATTCTTAATTACTCTTTCAGGTACTTCCCCCTTCCGGCGTCTCAACATGCAAGGTAAATCTATTTTACCCTGCATGAATGCCTACTAAATTTGATGTTCATTTCTTTTCTATATACACCTGTTTCTTCAAACAACCCCAGGCCAACGTTTTGTGTTAGTGTAGAATTTGTCCAAGAAAATAAAGTAAGCTTTAGCAAGGTAAAAAAAAAAAAAAAATGCAATGATATAATAGCAGTGTAAGTTTAAAGGCATAAATTGATGGTTCACATAAAGATTATAAGACATTTTGGTTGCAGGTTGTTAACCATGCTACCAGTACACTACCGAAGTCTAGCTTGCAGTTGTCAGCATTCCAGACTTGCACCTACTAAGTCATTAATTTGTTCTCATGTCTGGAAGATTTAACATGCCACTATAGTTTCTTGCATAATAATTTTTAATATGTTTAAAACGAAAATGTTTTTTGATAATAGAACCCCCAAATACCTGAGACTCCATTTCTTTTGTTGAATGCCAGAATCAATTATAGTATTGTTTGTGTGTTCAGCTGGCTGAAAAGTAAAAATTACATCCAGGTTTGAAAACCTGGTGAAAAACCAGGCTGAAAATTATCACACGTTGAGAAATAGAGACACCTCGTTCTCTATGCATGTCTCAAACTGAACATAAAACAAAGTATTGGTGAGTGTCATATGAAGAGAGGGACTCTGCTGTATTATCTCATAAACTGTATTTTTCCGGTTTCTAAGAGGAACAGATTAAGACATTTGAACACCTCAGCTAGGCTTCTTAAAGGTTGGCTTGAAGTTACCAAACATATGGTGTTTTGGGTAAACAGAGAGCCACTAAGAAGCTATTTAAAATCTTTTGGAATATATACACCTATCAAATTCCCGCTGGGAACTGACACTGTTGCATGGAGCTCAGATCACGTAACTGCTGCTTAACTAGATCTAAAAAAGGAAGCAGCTTGCCTGAGCCAGTTCTCTGGGTTCCCTCTACAGTGAAGGAGTTAAGGAACTGTGCTTAATTTAGAAGGCTGTGTTGGAATTAAATGAATTTTCAGCTGTCCGTGTCCTCACTGATTTTGGTGGGAACTAGCTGGCTAGCCTGGGTTACAAGCCCTACCTCTGAAATAAAATGTTAGATAAAATGAATCCTGTCCCAAGCATACCACCTTCCTGCCATGGGGTCCAAGTGAGTCAGACAAACCAGTATTTGTGTCAACTGGCAATTGTTACCCACTGTAAACTGCAAAAAAATATGCTCAGGAGAAGGGGTGTCCAGAGCAGAGGACGGGGAGTGGATTCTGATGTTTTTTCAGGGAATGGCAGGATTGCAGCATCTGAGAACTGCTGGAGAAGTTTGCGTGGTTAGAGCTGCCAGACAGCAATTAAGCCTAGGAAACACGGGCAGTTTGCTGTCGAGACTGAAGCAGATGAGTGGAGTACACCCTGTTCTAGAGGGAAGTTCTTGGGCTGGCTGTTTTGCTTGTGTTGAAAAAAAATCCCAGGATGAACGAAATAGCCAGAGTTTGCTCTTTCCTTTTTCCTTGGCAGTTGTCACCAAGGCAAGGGTTCCGAGGGATTTCACTTGCAGTGGAGTAAGGGCAGGCTGACCCTTGCTCTAAGGCGGTGTCAGCAGCGGTGGCCGGCGCTGGTCCTGTCAAAGCGGTGCTCTCAGTGACTTCAGCGGCAGCAGAGTTAAGGCCGGTATTGCACTTTGCTGTTGACAGAGGTTGAGATGACAGCAATGGATGTTCTGTTGGTCCAGAGTGTTCAGAAAGATGGGATTTGGGGAAGAGGAAGGAACATGAGGTGTGCTGAACAAGTAGAAATTAGCAATATTTAGCATAGCTTGCCCTTTCCCCCCTTCAAAAGCAGCTGTTTCTGACGGTGACCTACATGCAGAGGGATAAATGCTTGGGGGTTTTACAACCCTCTGTTAGCAGTGAAGTCAAATGAAGTTCTCATCTGAAACAATTGCTGTGCGCTGCATCCATACAGGCACTAAGACCATGTATTACAGTGAAAATATTTTTCTATGCCCCTCTCTTTCTGTCATTTTAGACCTGATTTAAAGGTCTGCTATATCATCTGTGAGAAAAAGAAATAGGACCTTGGCTCGTTACTTTCCTTCCCTCCAGTTTAGCAGAGGCTGGGGTATCTGCTCTGAAACCGCAGCTCATGTCACTGCTCAGGCGCAAGGAGCTGCTCTGAGATGGGTTAGGTACCGATGGCCTCTGGTCAGTGGTCTGGTATGCAGGTCACCTAACCTGCTCAGCTAAGACGAAGCTCTGCAGTGTATTCATAGCATGCTTACCTGTGATCACGATGTATGATGGCTCACTAGAATCTCGCGGCACACCATCTTCAGGTTTTTACGTGTATCATGCTTTTCCTGTGTCTGCCACCAAACTCATCCCTTAACCTGAGAGGAAGATAAGATGATAAATTCATAAGGACTTTCTGGTCTTCAGAATTTGATGCATATCAGCTCCTTGGAGAGGATTTGTGAGAGAGGAAGAACACGGGGAAAAGAAAGCTGATATAGCTCAGATTATGAAGAGTGCCTATAAAGTCTTTCCATTAAATACTTAATGTAAAATATTTTCTTTCTTTTTATTTATCACCTCTGGAAACACAAAAATCCAATCAGCACTAATTTTTTTTTATTTTATTTTTTTTAATGTCATTGATTTGGCAAGCTAACACTCTGCATAATTTCTTGTTTCTTTCTGGAATGATTGAGAAAATGGCAAAAAGCCAACTTCAGAAGCAGCCGATCTCGGCCAGTATGTTAGACCCTCTCAACTGGGCTTTGGACTAGAATACAGCACAGATTACTTTTGTGTTGTTGATGGATGATTTCTTAGTCATACCTCATAAACAGATTTATTTCTGGCCTGTCTAGAATATTTGACATTGTGAATAACGCATTGCAGCTGATATGCCTTGAAGATCTTGTAAAGATGTAAGCAAATTATATGGATTCAGTCCAGCTTCAGTGACTGAACTGTAATGCATAAATGGAACTCTTCACCCAATATTCTTCTGTGTAAAAAAAGCCTGCAAAATGTTATCCTCTCTCCTGTTTTGGTATAAGCACTATGAGAAAATTAACTGTACCTTAGAATGTATAGGTATCTGTCCTTTGCAGCCAGCTCAGAAAATACAAAACTCCTAGCTATTCCTGTAACTGAGTTGAAAAAAAACACTTCGCTGAAAAGTTTCACACTAAAACCGGACTCTGGCAAAATGAAAGGAACAGAGAGGAAAAGCCAACATTTTGAAGACCAGATAATGCGTAACATTATCAGTTGCCTATGAAACTATTCCAGATATCATGTACTCTTCAAATAGGGTCTTCACTTTTTTCACTTTTTTCCTTAGATCCTGGATAACCAATTAGTGATGACTTCCTCCTCTTTGGAGATTTTTTGTGGACAGAGGATATTTTGATAGTATTCCAGCATATTCTTCGCTCAGGTTATATTCTGTTTTCATATTGAAAAACTGGTCTCCTGGTCTCCAGGATGTCAAAACTACCTATTTAAGCTCTCTGGGTAAAAGTTGTCTATCAATATGATGCTCTGCTCACCTTCTTGGTTTCTGTTAAATATGGGATTAGGTGGTGATTCAAACTCTATAGGGCTTATGGTGAAGAATCTGTAATTTGTTTTGTTTTGTTTGTTTGTTTGGGGTTTTTTTTTGTTTTGTTACCAAAACCTCCCATGGCATCTAGTATTCATCCTCTGGGAGCAATGAATTTGGACACAAAATATTCAGATGTCCAGCCTCCAGTTTCATAATTGCCTCTTAGACATCAGGTGCACTGTAAATAATCTTGAAACCGATTTGAATAATCCACCCGTCCTTAATAATAATTCTGCTAGTAAGAGGCCAAAGTTGTCCTCAGCCGAGAACAGGGGCAGAAGGAGACTTGTGAAGTGCGGAGGTGCGGGCTGATAAACAGATTTCTGGTGATAAACGTTGCTCCTGCAAAGGTACTGCACAGACCTGGGTGCTTTCACCTTGTTATTCTACATGGGCTGTAAGGCTTTTCATCCTGTTCTCGTCCTCCTCATTCAGAACCAGCCACTTCGGTTCCTGTCAGTTATTGTGTTCAGAAAAAAGTATCTGGACAGGTCAGAAAAAATGTAGGTAACAGTATCTGGATAGAGTAAGATCCCCTAAACAGCAGCAAAATTCCTGTTGACTTCACTGGAACTAATACTCTGCCTGAAATCGCAGCTTTACCCTATGGATCACTATTTTTCCATTCCTTCATAACATATCAGAAGATGGTATACTCCAAGGAACTTTGTTTTACCTCTTGCGTAAATGCATTTTACACAGTGAAGATCAGAGCAGCATGTAAAGGCATGGTTGTATTTTATAATGATTATTTACTAATACTATCATTCGTATCATACATTTGCCATACCCTAATGTTAGAGAGTGATACTATCAAAGCATGACAGATTCAACTAAGCAAACATTTTAGATATATTTGGGTGATGATACTCTGAGTCCTAAATGAGTCCGAGACTGAAACCCTTGACAGATTAATCAAGGTGTTTATTTTTCCCCATCGCCCCCCACTTATGTGCCCTGTAGTTAAGTGTTGGGTCTAGTATGAAAAGGCAAATGTTGAAAAGTATGAAAACCCAATAAACTAGATAAACTAGCATACAAGGGATGGTTCAAAATTGTGTTACTTTTCTGAATGAGCTTAACGGGAAGGCACTTTATTTTCTTGCCCCCTCTGGCATGAATTCACTGTAAACAAACAAGGGATTTACTTGAGAGCTAAAATGAGATGTCCCTCATGTAGTAGTGTAGCAGTTGTATTTCTTTTTCACTCTTGCATGATCTTTACCCTGCATAGTTCTTCTTGTTGCAACATACATTTCCCAGGAGCAGTGTGCGAAGTTTCCCTCCTCTTGCAAAAAACTAAGCATTTTTTTAATAATCTTGAGTTATTATCCAGTCATATATATATATATATATATATAAGGAACAATTTCTATTATCACCGAATCCTACAAGAGATCCATTGTGAAAAGCTGTTCAAAGCCCAGGGTGAGTTTTTCAAAGGAATGTGCTTTTACGGGGAACTAGATACCTATCATCCCGTGATGTTGTCTTTGAAACTCTCCCCTACGTGACTAAGCCCACGTGTGTGACTGTGTGCCCAGTTTGTGAGTGGTCATAATGATCATACAGTAATAGGCATGCAACTGAGTCTGCGTTTTGTTCAGAACTCCAAGTGCCTTCAGCTGGGTTTTCAAAGAGGCTCAATTCTCACATCTCCTGCTACTTCAGTGGAGCTGTAGGTGCTCTGGGACTAAAAATCAAGCTACTGAAATACTGAAAAATGAGGTATGAATGAGTCAATCACATAGCTACTCTTCATTTGTAAGTCAGGCTTAGGAACTGGGTCTTGGTCTTCCTGAGTGTAATGGAAGCTCCCAACATAGTCTTTCAGGAGATTTTCAGTGTGAGGATTTCCTCTTTTTGTCACCTTATCACCCACACTTTAGCCTTACGTAACTGGTATTTTCTATTCACAGGCCACTGTCCCCATTTTATTTATTGATTTGGGCATCTGGTAACTACAGAGCTGTGTGGATGTTCTAGGGTTTTTTTCCCTTCATGCCACATGTTTACAGACAACAATTCCGATCTAGATTTTGGATGGTCTGTTGGCTGAGCCATGGTTACATCCTCAAGGCTGATACTCACTTTGAATATATAGAAACAAAAATGAATAAAACTTTCTATCCAGCCTGAGTCAGCAAAAAAAAAAACCCCACAAAAAAGAAAAGCTTTTTCTACTAATGTTTGTCACATATTGTGAATATTCATACATGTTCACACTTA
This sequence comes from Bucorvus abyssinicus, assembly GCA_009769605.1. Lineage (NCBI taxonomy): Eukaryota > Metazoa > Chordata > Aves > Bucerotiformes > Bucorvidae > Bucorvus > Bucorvus abyssinicus. The sequence goes on from CM020028.1 coordinate 43,079,356, forward strand.
TGCATGTGAATAACTCCATTAGCTTGTTGGGCATACTGGCAAGTACGATTAAACAGGTTTCTTTATGCTATTTTTTTTCTCTAGTTCCAACCTTTGTAAATCATGTTATACTTCTAAAACATCATGATGTTGGCTGAAAAATGTATGGGGCTTTAAAACAAAATGTGCATTCTTTTTATTTGCCTTCTGGTTTTTGATCTTTTATCTTCAGTTTAGTGATGTTTTCAAAACTTCTCTTTTCAATAACGAAGGCTAAGAGCATCTAGGTTTTTATTTTAAAGCAAAAAAAGAAATCCTTATATAAACATATCATTGAAAGAGCTGGGTTTGAAGAAAAAACATCAAATCAAAAGACACAAAATAAAATTATGAGCTGGAGGTAGAGGAGCCTTGGACAAAGAGCAAACTAAAAGCGTAAAAGATAGGGTATCTTTTTAGTAGTTCAAAGCTTACAGGCACTGAAGTAAAGACCCTTGAAACCATGTGAGTTTTTAAGACAATGTAGTTTCAGGAGTCTCCCAGCCTTGCACTGCTTAATTTAGGCCTGCTATCAAACAGGTCTGAACTTCACTTGAGCAAAAACTTAATATTAGGAGTCGTGCAGGCACTAAAAGATTACTGATGAGTAGGTGGAGGAATTTTTTCTTGTTTGATTATGTATGTTGGCATTTTTCACTGCAATAGCTGTAGCTGTTTGCAATGCTGTCTGCAACCACCTCACTTGAGGATGAATTTTCCTGCCCTGCATTTGCCTTTGATTCTTGCAGAGAACCCATCGACTGTGAAGAAAACAGCAGTGCTTAAGCATAGTCTATTCAAGTATATTCAAAATATGTTATTTTTAGCATTATTGTTAATATGAAATGTTCCACCAACCAGCTGGAATTATGCAAATCCTAGCACATGCGTTCCTCTGCACTCTTGGATGTACTCTTTACATTCATTTCATTTTATGAATGTGTTTTCAGCGTACTTCGCTACAATAGGAGATTGAAAAGCTTGCAATTTTCTTCTTGCCCGATTCTCCCATTGGGATTAGTTAGCATCTGAAAAAATAAATGGCTGTATTTTTTTTTTTTTAATAAATATTTTTTTTAAGTCCAGGTTTAGGAGAAAATCAACCTGCCTGCACAGATGAGTGGGGCGAAAAGGGAAGGCTTACAAACTGCAGAAGTTGAGTTCTTTATTTGGTTCTTTGGTGACTCAGTGTTTGCAGTAGAGGTAATTAGGGCAGTCTCGGAAGGAGCTCTGAAGGTCTGTGAATTTTTTCAATAGCTTGACCTTGAAGCTCATTAGCTTTGTCACTTTCACTGGTATCACCAAAATGTCATGTGTTTTGAACAATTTCTTCACCAAAAGGGTTATCAAGCATTGGAACAGGCTGCCCAGGGAAGTGGTGGAGTCACCATCCCTGGAGGTATTTAACAGCTCTGTAGATGTGGCGCTTATGGGCATGGTTTAGTGGCGGACTTGGCAGCGCTGGGTTAACGGTTGGATTTGATGATCTTAAGGGTCTTTCCAACCTAAATGATTCTAATTTCTAGATGAGAGGAAAAGGAAGAAGTGATGGCTCTGCACCGTTGGCCTGTTTCACGTGGATCTGTAGATTGGATAACAGCCTTTGTCATCTTCCTTGTCACAGCAATGTCCTTGCTTTGGCGATAACATCCAACCTCTCTCACATAATCCTCCTTCCCGCTAGAGGTGCTTGACACATTTTAGGAAGCTTATGTGTGTGTCTGGGTCCTCCTGTGTTTTTGCATCCCTGTGGATCTATGGGAGCAGGCTTTCAGCGCCTTCTGGAGTCTTCATAGGCATGGCTGTGGGAGGGGTTTCTGTGTGGCCGTGGTCCACCTGCGGTTCTCAGTTTCTTGCTCTCTGACATTTTCCCTGCGGAGCTGGAGGATTTGTCACAGAGGTGAGCCGCCTCGTTCCCCAGTTTGAATTCCCATGGTTAAATGACATTCTAAATCTTTTGTTTTATCCTCACCTTGTAAGTTGTCTGTTTTAAAGCTTTCTTAGAAAAATTAAATTTTAAAAACTTATTTACACCTCTAGTTCACCTTGTCTCCCTATAAAGGTCTTTTCAAACCTGGTAACTTCAGTAATTTGCTGTGTCTCTTCAGTTTTGCTGATCTAGTGATTTCCAAATTGAATTGATACAAGGTTTATTTGCTGCTGCTGCTTTAGTTGTCCGCAATGGAAGGTAAAACACGCAGCAAGCTAGGGTTTTTCAGGCTTTTTCTAACTAGAATAATAAACCAAGTCCAACTGCTGCTAATCAAAAGCCGGTGATACCTTTCACATTAAGCCTTCTGGGGCAGAAGTGGTCCACCCTGTGTGTACTCGCACACTACCTAGCACCTTCAGATCCTCCCCACAAAGTCTGATGGACACCAGGATTTTTCACTGCAAGATTCTCGCTTTGCCTGAGGCCATCTCTTTCCTTCAGCAAGAAGGGACATTCAAAATTGTTATTACTGTGCACAAGAGATTTCTCACTTCTCTAACAAATGCAAATTTGCACAAACTTGGTGGCCTAGGTACTTGTCTTCTGTATTGACCTAGAGCTCCATGGAGTGATAGGGGTTTATTTCCGAAGTGCTTCAGTCAGTCCTGCCTCCTAACTACTCTAGTTTCTGCTATTTCTTTTTATCCACTTCAGACCTGATTCTGATCTATGTTTACTAACACTATTTTCTTAAACAAATGGAACTTTCATTGAGCTACTGTTTGAAGACGGCAAAAAGAAAGGGAAGATCACTCTGTCACTAGTTTGAAAACTTCCCTAAAACTGACATGTATATTGCTGGTTAAATATTTACCAGTCTTTTGTCAACAGCAGGTATCAGCAGCTCAGTCTTAGCTAATTCAAATGAGACTGTTTGATTGAGACTTACTGATAAGTTGTATCTTGACTAGAGCATATTTGAATGTTGATTTTAAGTATTCTGGCATTGGAACTATTTCCTCTGGTAATGGTTAACCATAACTGTTAAGCCCATATGCTAAAAATATAATACCGTGATTGCTTTACAACCACAACTTATTTTTTCTATTCATTCCTTCTACCAATGAGTTCGCATTGTAAAACACTTTGTCCTGCTTCATCTGATATGGTTTCTGGCTTCCTAATGTTTTGATAGAGTTGCAAAATGTTCTTGTTTAGAATTACTGCTGTCCCCATGACCTCTATTTCATACTGAATATCTCTTGATGTAAGCGACGTTGCTCTGAATAACTATCAGACTTGCCTAAATCAAGAGTTTAACTAATTTGCCTTAAGTTTGTGAAGGAAGGAGAGCATGGTTAGGTCTATCAAACACCTCATGAGTTATGCAAAACAAAAAGATGCGTTAGATGATGTTTGGACTATAGAAACCTAAGCATTCAGAACAGAGTAGAGAGAGCGAAGAATGACAATTAACATTTGAGAAATGTATATTTGGGTTTAGATAGGTTTCTAAACGGCTTCTTCCTCCCTTATGTCAATCTTCTGCTTTGGATCCCTTCATCAAATTCTGTAGGAAGAAATAATCTTTTGTCCCTATCCTTTTAATGTCTGGTACAGGGGAGTCCAGATTGTTGATTGGCGCTTCTGTGTGGTATCACTAACAAATGACAAATACCTTCCACAGGCCGTAGACAAGATGCTTTGGGAATAGTGTAGAAGTGGCAGCAGTACCTCTTTGCTGGCCGTGATGCTGTATTTTATGGCCTCTTTTCACAAAGCCACCTCGTGATGGCTGTTTTAAATAATTTTAACAGGCTACTAAAAAATCTGCAAGATTAATACCTTAGCATTGACCAATCAGGGCTTTAACTTCCCACTCAACTGGCAAGGGATTGTCATGCAACTGGTATGGGATATATGGGCTTGCTGGGTGTGTTCCAGTCTATAGGGATTTCCTCTGTGAGGTTTGTATCGTCCTTGTGGTTGACACTGAGGCACCAAAAGCGTATGCTTTTCGAAAGGGGAATACAGGCGTGTGCAGCATAAGGCAGTACCTTTATTACCATCGGGTTTCTCATGTTTCTGAATTACAAACACAGAATTACTTTTTCCTTTGTTGTCTTGCCATGAATCATGCAAAGTTGACGTCAAAGGAGTCATTCAAGGATTAATTTAGTTGCATACATAGATGCAGAAAGAGAGAGAGAGAGAGAGAGGTTTATCCTTAAACAGCGTTTTCTGTCTGCCTTCAGTGACAGTGGGTGAAACTGGATCATTCAAACAGGAGTGGAAGACTTTTCCAGAATAATCCTCTTTCTTGAAACATGGAAATCTCTCCTCTGTCCAAAGAGTCAACATGTATCAAGTCAACATATGCCCTCAAGGAGATGCATTAATTATACTTAAAAAAATTTACAAACAGTAGGTTCAGCAAGATTCCTACCTGGTATGATTTCCCGACGTGGAGAAAATTCTTCCATACAGGAAAATTCTACCTCATAAGAATCTTTTCTACAAAGTATCGTGTTTTTTATTCGACAGGTGAAGTAGGTGCATAGTTCTTTTAGGAAACTTCTTAATCCAAGGAGCTGAGTTGCCACAGGCTAATTTTGTAGGATATAAAAATGTTTCCTATTGTCTTGTTCCTTCCGTAAAATGTAAGCACAGTTTTAACCAGAATCAGTGCTCTTTAGAAGTCAAAACAGTTCCAGCAAATCTGACAATAGGACTGGAGAGATTAAACCTGTTTCTAAAACATATTATTTCTACTGGTTTTTGTTGCTGCTGTTGTATGTAGCACAGGTATCAAAGGCTTCAGGTGCCTTTAAAACGCAATTCAAATACCCTTTAGAAGAAAGTCTGGTAAAATTATGGAGTAGAGTTGCGAGCTGTTTCAATGGACAAGACTCCTGACAGATACCGATTCATTTTCGATAGGAAGCAGATGGATGCTGAGAAGGAATTTAAAGGCAATGAAGGAAAGCAATACAATTTTGCCACAGGGTCAAGTAGAAATAAAACTGCTTGCCTCTCTCTTAAGAAATGTTGACAGATATCAACACCCTGAGGGAAGGAGTGGTAGACGATGGATATAGCACAGAAAAACTTGTCTAAAGCAGTAAGTTGGAGCCCACCAAAAAGTGGTTGCCTAGAGAGGGCGCTTTGCGGGATCCAACAAAATTATGCTGGGAACTTTAGAAGTGGATCATTGTGGTCTCCAAAGAGGAGGTTTTCAGTTGCAGGCAGCCTCTTGCAATGTGCTTGTCTGTGAGCAGACCAACTGGAGATGGAAGGTCGACTTCACACCACCAGATGCTCCTCTAAATCCACACAGCCCCGGAGAGGCAAATAACTTTCTTTCTAAATGGGTCTACTTTTCTGCAGAAGGTTGTTTTGACACTCAGGTTTTTGATGGATCCTTGATCCCTAGCATTTATTATTGTCCTTTACCTGTGCAAACTATTCTGTCTTTTTACTGCCACATCTGTGCTGGTTGGCACAGATTTTTACTCAGAAAATAGGCAAATGGCTGAGTCCATGGCTCAGCCTTCTCCTTCTGTTCCTTTATTCCCGCATGTGGAAGCGGAGGCAAAGTTAAATTGCAGAGCATCCCAACTGCTCAAGAGCAAAGTGCTAAGGAAAGATTGTCATTGATGCAGAGCAAAGTTACCGTATGGTGGAGTGATGTTATGCCAAATATTTTTGCAGCATTTCTAAAAGTGGGAGCATAACTTTTCAAACAACTAGGAAGTGCTTACAAATCACCTGATGTGAATTCGTTTTCTTCATTTAGCAATATTTAGGAGAACTGAATGGTTTTGCTCAACTATAGCTGTTAATTTGATCTAATGCAATCAATGTCAGTCATGTAGTTAGCCTGATCTGTATCAACTGTGCCAGCAAAAATTTGTTTACAAACCAAGCCCAGAGTGTCTTTCTTAACACCAAAAGTATTTTTGTCACAACTGCTGCTGTGAAGTAAAATGCATATTGCCAGGCAAACAACATTTCAATTGTATTTTTGATTTCTTAATGGGTTTAGGTAAGGAAAAGTCTTAAATTATTAATTACAGAAATGTGACATTTTGTGGTAGTTTCTTAGCAGATTTGGGAATTTCATTTTCAGGAAAAAAACCCTATTATGTTCAAAAGACATTTGGAGAAATAGAATAGCGTTTTTTCACTAATGCATTTCCAGTAAACATGGAGATTTAATGATTTTCAGAGGTCTATAATTGTATGCTGACAGTTTCTCCACTGAGGGAAGACCACTCTACTGAGGAACACACTGGGAATTGTCCCATATGTGGATGATTCAGAATTCCTTTTGCAAGGGATCTTGTGGCTTCTGTGGGATTTTATTATGGCATTTTAAAATATCATGTACCAATCTTAAGGCAGTGATGTTGGCTGGCTGGTTCTTCTTTCGCAGGATTCTCTTCCACTGAATCTCTAGCAATTTCTCAGGGATCAATGAAATTATACTGCTACAAAACCGCTGTGAGAGGAAAACCAGATTAGATGCTGGCAGGTATTTTACCTTCTGCCTCCCTGTTATCATAATAATATATTACATTTATATGTATATTTATATGTTTTAAGTATTTAAAAAGAATGGTGGTTTTATGATCCACAATGCTTTGAATAATACATCTAGTAATTGATAGTTTAAGCGTCTTTGAAAACCAGCACACGAACAAGCAGCTTAGATTTCCTGTTACCTACTGCTCATGTGTATAGATCTTTTGAGGAGCTCCAAGAGCAACAACACGCAGCGTGCTCCCACTCACACCTCTCCTTTCCGTATGCACAAACTGCCGTATGTTTCTTCAGTTTCTCTATCAACTTCACTGTTCTGAGTCCTGTTGGATGCAGAGCCTGGAAGGTAGATGTGAATTGCCTCTAGAGCAGGGCAGAAGTAGTAAATGGGACCCTTTGGGAGGGAGATTCATTATCTGCAAATGCTACCCAGTGGCATAAATCAGCCCCCGTGGAGATTTGGAGGAGTTTTTCACCCTCTCGAATGTCTGCCAGCACTAGTTAAGCTGAGGGACAGTTACAACCATGTCATATACGTGCTCTTCCTAAAGACATGGGGTTCTTTTTCCAAGTTGACTGTGACCCTTCCCGTTGAATAGACCAAATCCTGATCTGCTCTATGGACAAACTGGGTAATTTGGTTTCATACACCCTTGAGACACTGTCTTCCTGCTGTGCTGCCTCAGTGCCGTTCTCTGGGGAGCTGTCACGAACCTCCAGCTGATGCAAGTTAGGAAAGCAAAGTTGCTGGCAGGGCTAGTTCCTGGGATTGTTGCTATCCCCAAAATCTGACTCTGTGCAAAATCCTGATGATGCAGTTCATCTGGCTCAAGGCAAATACACACTTTATTATACATAACACAGACGTGATTACATTTTCCATTTGGTAAAGTCATAGCATAGCTCCTAGTCCTCCAAAAATAGAAACATGATTCAAGTTGCAGACAAGATGGAAGGATTTCAAGTGGCTGCATTACACATAGAGCAAGCAAAGTGAAATTAATAGGAAAAAGCTGGTTTGGGGACGAGGGCTGTGGTCGCTTTTCCTAAGCAAGTGCTTTGCCACGAAGCTGTGTAAATCAACAGTTCCACTGTTGCAAGTAGGAAGAGTCTGGTTTACTTAAAATTCAGGCTGCTGCAGGCTTTACCCTCCTGAAATGACAGAGCAAAGAAATGGTTTTTCTTAACTCACTGACCCATTTGTTTACCTGTTGCCAACTACGCATTTGCAAAAGGTATTTGCATTTGCTAGAAAATCAGTGTGTATATACACAGTGTCCTTCTGCACCTTTTATTAGGAGAGATTTGAGGCTATTTTAATTGCTGGTTTTGCACCTTCTGTCCCCTGTTACCCACAGCAACCTCACTGACCTCTGCAAAAGCCAATTTAAAATTTAATTGCAATTATTATTGTTTCGGCTCGGAGCAGGTTAATAGGGTGTTCTTCTCAGCTCCAGGTGCAAGGGGCCACTATGCCAAATAACATTTAATGGATAAATAGGAACTGCATCTGTCATGCCAGGATATCAAAGCCTTTTAAAAGGCTGGCAACATTAGCTTTAGAGTGAGAGTTATTGGGGGAGAGATGTCGCCGTTTGTCCAAGAATGGAAAACAGTGGCTGAAGCGGAACTGAGGGGAAGTCCCAGGCTCCTTAAAGAAGAAGAGATTCTCCTTAAAAGCACTCCTGGTTGACATATTTAGGAGTTAGGGCAGTAGACTCTTGGGGCTCTGGACTTCCAGATCCCATTCGGGGACTCGTCTGGGGTCCTTGTGTGATCTCAGATGAGCGAGTCATTCTGGGCCTCGCGTCTCTAAAACGGGAGTATTGCGATTCCCTAGTCTGGAGGTCTGAGGAGGTTAACTTCAGATAGGAAAGAGGAAGGGCGTATACCGGTGTCCTTCTCAAGATGAAGACAGACTGCAGGCTTGGTGGGCTGTTTGCACCAGGAAAGTCCTTGCTTTCTTCATAAGAGGTTGGAGGTTTTAGACTGAACTGGCCAGAGACCTGGCATTTTCCAAGGACTGAGAAGGAGAAGGTTCCTTCCTCCTCTTACTGTCTCCACTGTGTTGGTCCTGCATCACTGTTGCCATCTCCCTTTAGGAACCGCAGATCCTGTAGAGGGAAATGATGCAATTAAAGTAAAATGCACCTTATGTAAGGAGTAGTTTGCAAAACAGCATATTTGTGTAGAGGTAATATAACTAACAGAAATTATAATAATTTGTAATTAACAGAAAACATTATGTTCTCTGCATAATAAATATTTTAAAATAGGGAATGTATTTCCATAGTACTGAATATTTGATTTTGCAGAAAGATAAAATGCTATGCAAGGATTTGAAGCGTACTTCAAAATAATATTCATTAATTCTGCTCTACATAAGCCTTCAAATATCATCCGTGTGCTTTCTGGAGGTGTTATGTATTCTTTTAATTTCTTCTTTCAGTTCACAGTGTTTTCAGTGTTAAAACAAGACAATAAGAAAAGCCAAAATGTAAATATTCCAATTAAGATATCTGTTGTTTATTTCCTTACTGGTGCACGTGAATAAAAGCTATATGAACCAAAAAAAAGTGACAGGAAGGGAGGAAATAACCCTGAAAAGATAGAGCAATGTACTGCAGCACACACAAGGTTTCTCACTGTAACTTTAACAAGGTTTATTAGGTTTCTGATTTGTGCCGAGGCTGAGGTTATGACCAAACCTGACTCTTTGGTGTTCCCATGGACCAACACTGCTCAGTCTGCCCGTGTAATTACCCAATTTTTTCTGTCCACCTCATCCTTGTAGCAGCTCGGCTCCTGAGAACCCCTGAGCTACCTGGAGTGCAATGCCTTGCTCTTTCGGTCTCACCTGCTTGCACAGAGGATTTCCTGAGCATGGTCAGCATGTCAGAGACCACCAGTCATCCTGACACGCTTGTAACACAACAGACAAGAGGCAAAATAATCAACCTGCTCGGAGGTTATACCTGTGCTGAGCCCGAGCCCAGATGGAGCGTGTAAGTGCCCGGGATCCCACCGGTTTGAAACTGGATGTATATGGATGGGTGCCAAGAGTTTGGTGGTTTGGAGAACTGCATCTTTTCATTCTTCAAGAACCCACAGGAAAGCACTGTCTGGTGCTGCAGAGCCTTCACCTTCCCCTGTGCTGGCTTTGGAGTTTGAATTGCTCGTTGACTCAGAGGGACATTGCAAATCCAGATTAAAAAAACCACCAAGGGTCGCTCCATTTTATCTTGCAATTTCCTGTCACTAACAGCAGTTAATGATAGAATAATTTGTTGCTATGTAAATTCTCTTAATCTAGCTTAGCCCATAGGTAGTTCATGGGAAAGAAACATGAAATTTTCCAATAACTCTCTTTCCTCTTTTGTAAAGAATGTTGAACCTGGTTCTGTACTTGAAAGCAATTAGTTTTGAGACCGTTAAGAGTAAATTGCTGATACCCTAGAATCCTCTTAATTGCTGTCCTAATCAATGACATGCCTGCTTAATTGGGATGATTGGCAGGCAAGTAATCCTGTACAATACATTTCAATTACTCTAAACAATATATTAATGGCCTACCTGTGTTTAAGTGGCACATCTCCTGTTGTCTTCTGCCACTGCTTATTCCATAAGCACTATAAAGAGAGAGCTGAAAGCCTGAGAGGAGACATGTCCTACTTATGCAGCCCCTTGCTTTCTTCCTGTTGTTCTCCCACTTCTACATCACCCAACTTTATCCCAAATATTTAATAGAAATCTATTCCATGTACATTTAAACACAATTCATGAACTACAGCGGAGCATTTCCCAGCGCTTTGCGTTCCCCTGGTCTCCGATACCTGAAAGAATCGCTTGGTTGGTTTCCGTTTGCATTGGGTTATTTGTGCTAACCGAAGTGTACCATTACATGTAGCATATTCCTATGGTAGCTTCACACTTCGTTTCCTAATGGTTTAAAAATGCGTAATTGGACAAGCCTGTGCTCTTACTATTAGAAAAGAATACTAATAAGATATATCAATGGTCTCTTGCTATTAGGGGAGCTCGTTTAAAAAATCTCGCTGTTTTAATGATGAAAGAGATAGTTGTCTCAAAAAAAAGTAAAAATGCGTTACATTTTAATTAGCTCTAGTTAGAAGATTAATAGATTTTAAGGACGGAAGGACTCATTGTGATCTTTAGGGCTAGCTCCATAGGATGAGGTCACATAAACCAAAATAGATCCAGCCTCTGATGTACATCAGTGTGCATACAGCACGTATCTACTACTTACTGGTCATATAGACCCATTCTTCTCTCAGGAGGGAGGATGTGATTTTCACCTCTTAAGTAAGACAAGTAAGACCGTGTCCTAAAACCACCTAGACTAAAAAGATCCATAGACTAAAAAGGGAATCAAGGGTGACTCGATCAGTATGGTGGATGTCAAAATATGGATTAGGTTAATCCCACTGCATCTCATATATGCCACAAAATAGTGAAGTCAGGAATCTTTCAACAGCCACTGCCCTAGCTTGGAGGTGTCTGATCTTACAGAGTATTTTGTCCCTGTGACTCTCCGTGTTGCAGTTCTTACTGGTGCACAGGGCCAGGGCTGTCTGACTGGGCATTTCCAAACTGAGACAGTGAAGAGAATTCATTGAGGGAAAGCATGCTGGCTGTGTGCAGGTCCCATGCCTGATGGCTACAGGTCCTTCGGAGAGAAGCTGAATGAGCCAGCAACGTGGGAGCACGTGCTGGTAGCTCCTCTGCTTGGGTAAGCAGTAACTGGGATTAAAGGGAGCACTATGAAACTTTCATACTCCACAGGTAAGACAGAGCTCCTCAACTCTTAGCTTTTGCCTAAGCCATGTGCTCCTAAACCTCTTGTTGGCCACCACCTCACAGTCCACCCAGCATGTGCTAATAGGACTTGGTCCTTCATAGAATCTTAAAATCATAGAATGTTTTGGGTTGGAAGGGGCCTTTAAATGTCATCTGGTCCAACTCCCCCTGCAAAGAGCAGGGATGTCTTCAGCTAGATCAGGTTGCCCAGAGCTCCATCCAGCCTGACCTTGAATGTTTCCAGGTATGGGGCATCTATCGCCTCTTTGAGCAACCTGTTCCAGTGTTTCACCACCCTCATTGTAAAAAATGTCTTCCCTATATCTAGTTAATCAGGAAGCATACATGGCTATTGTCTTTTTAACTCACCAAAGAAAGGGAGCTGTTTTCCATACAAATGCACATTGATCAGGAACACTTTCAAACTTCTTTTTTTTTTTTTTTTTATTTTTGGCAGTAGGAGAACTGAAGTCAGTTGCTGTCTCAGTCTGGGTTCATCCAAAACCCACTGTCCAGAAGTATGCCCTAACCCCAAGGTTATTGTAAAAAAGGTCACTGTGCAACTGGTACCTGAAGTTTCATCCCTGCTTTTCTTTTTCCCTGGTGTTACAAATCCTGACCCACGCAATAGTTGAGCTTGTGCAAGAGGGGATAGGTGCCCTTTCTGTTTCCCTTGTCATCCAGCCAGCTCAGCAGAGGAGCCTGTCTCTGGCTTTCTCAATTCTTAGGCATTCACAGGAAGGACAGCATCAGTATCACATCCTTCTTCTTAGCATTGCCCAGTCGCTTGCTTTAAATATATGATCCGTGCATGGATTTTTTGGACTGCCTCTTTGAAGTGTGATCACTTCCCATGAACGTAAGTCTGATGTTCACATTCCACCTGGCAGAAGGAAGCAACATCAGATTTAGGATTTGCAGATCCTAATACAGAACTCCTCACGTCTTCCTGTTTTTTGGTCGCATCCTTAGGCTAGTATTGCATCATGATTCTTGATAAACTTGTAGCTAAATTATCTGTGCCATTCTTCTAGGTTTTGCTTACCTAACTCTGTCTTTGCTGTACAGCAATGAATTTGATATAGACCATTTCGGCTCCGTTAAATTCTGCTTTTAGAAATCCTCATCCCCTGTGAGTATCTGCTGATGTACTATGTAAGCACATAAAGAGATGATCAGGTGGCTGCTTAGCTTTTCTTTGATAAGTAATAGACCACATCCCTTACACCTTCAGCTTTGTAGTACATGTAGTAACTCTGGTGTATATTGTTAATAAATACACTTCCGAAAATTTGCAAATAGGAAAAAATAGGTCAGTCCTTTATTAGAGATGTTCATTTCTGTGCATCATTTCATGCATATTTGTTTCTGTTTATCCTCTTACTGATGCATTTCTTGAGATGTGTTGTAGTGTAGCTTGTGATGAACGAGCAAAGAATTGTTTTCACAGCACTTATATACATGTAAAATAAGCTCTTTTATGTTATATATTAAACCTCTGGAGAATTGTAAAGACAGACTAAGATTTCTATCTTTGCAACACAGCTTTGCAGCCTTCAGTCTTATTATTGTCTTTATATGTATAATCACTACCCCAGGGACAGCCTTCTTTCCAAGTAACTGTGTAGTTGCTGAATTTGTGTTTCTTAAGAACTCTTTCTTTTCCTCACGGTTACTCCAGAAAACAAAGAGAAAAGGACAAGTGTTTTCTCAGATGTTTGTTTGGTGACAAGGGCAGAAGACTGAGTAGCTTGGAGTACTAATGTGCTTTTTCAGGGGAACAGAGCAGAAATGGGATTAGTAATATATAAGGGAGTCAAAAGTCCAGAAGGAAGTTGTGTAGCTGTGTAGAAGATAGGACAAAAGGAACAGGGAGGAGGACGAGTCTGCAACGACACTGCAGGGAATTAGATGACAGGAGCAAATGGTGGCTTGCTTGGGGAAAGCATCAGGGCACAGCAAGGGCTGGGGAGCTGCTGGGGCTCCTCGGGGTGGCAGGGCAGGACCTGGCAGCCAGGGCCCGTCCCACATGCCCTGGTCAGGACCAAGGCATCCACGGGACACCAGGGGCAGCCACGGCCCTGGGCATTAGGCTTTTCTCTGGGGATGGGCACAGGACAAGACTGGGACAGGATGGGCCATTCTCTGGGGTATACATGCTGTACCCATGGCAGAGGCAGGGGAGTAATCTGTGTGCTAAAATGAGTTTGTCTTTGCCTGTCCATCCTGGTGAGCACAACAGCGGAAGAGGTGCAGCATGGTCACCAGCCAAAACCAGTGCTAGCCCAGGAGAATCAGGAGGACTGCAGAGCCCGGCTCCCAAGGTGGACACTGACCACTGTTGGGACAGAAGGGTGCCAAGACACACTTCCATGCATGGAGGAATAGGATGATCAAGCAGAAAATCTTTGGATTCACCTTTCCCCCTGTGGTGTTACAGTCACAAAAGAAACCATTTCTTTTGCTTGAACTGCTTCTCCATATGAATAGCATTACATTGCGTGGGATGGTTATGTAAAATTAGAGTAAACCACCAGGATTGTAATTTATGTGCAACAGAAGATGCTTCTAGTAGGAAAGACAAGTGAAGGTGTGTGGGGAGAAGGAATGGGGGCCTGTGGACTCCTTGCATGCATATGTGTATGTGGCATGTCTACCTAATGCACAGGGGTGGGCGATCTTCAGCTATGTCTTTCAATATCCTTCCCTCTGAGGAATGGAATGGTGCTTCAAGTAGACTTCTGATGGCTGTCTTCATGAATAATGCTAATTTCATCATAGTACAAAAAGGTTAAAACTTTAGCTTTTATACAGTATGAAATGAATGAACAGTGCATCAGAAACATCTGTCAGGTTATAGAATAAAGGCTTAATTAGCATTTTTGTGTGGTGTGGAATAATTCGTGCTGGGACATCAGAATTTGACTTCGGAAATGTATGGGAAATCACATTTTCTGGTCTTTACTGTTGCTCTCAATAGACTGGTTCAGGCTGAGGGAGGGAGAAAACAGAGTTGTACCACATTAGCACCAATGAAATTCTGCAGGTTGCAATGCAGCAGTATGAGCATCTTCAAAGCACTTTACAAATAGGAATGAATACATTGCTGTTGCACAGGGATTCTGTGGCCAGGATAATGCTGCAGACCTATCAAGAGTTCAAGGGGGTGTGATTTTCAAAAGCCCTTAAATAACTTTGTAGTACAAATTCGATTCAGTGACACTTAGAATTCTGTTGCCTAAACCCTGTGTTGAGTGGCAGTGTGTGTTGTCACTGAAATAGAGATAGCAGCAAAAAGGGAAGAGATGAGGAAAGACCTCTCTGAATGATCTAAGTTCTGGAAAATCAGTCTCCCTATCACGTTGCAATTTCCGTGCATTTTAATTATTATGGAGTTGTATGTACAGCTGTAGAGAAAGCCGCTGCCTGTGCAGTCTAGCAAATGAAGTATATTTCCACATAGTTGAAGGGAACAGCTATCAGTAGGAGGAGGATCTTGAGCAATTCAGAACGAAGTCAAGGCAGGTATTTACTCTCCTAGTCTGCTTTTAGCTCTTTCAGGTGTCTCATTTAGATGCTCTGACTCAATAAGCTAGAGCTGCCCGCCAGCTTCTTTTCATTGACTAGGCGGGGAACTTGAGTCCTTCACTTTGATCTGTTGAATAACTCCTAAGCTAGATACCTAACATGGGCATGCATATATGGTGCTGAAACCTGCCAGGCGGTATGTTTTTGTTAATGAGGCTATGTTACAAAATTGGAACAAATAGCTGGAAATCCTAAATGAAGTTTGGATGCTTTAAAAAAAACTGCCGGAAACTGTTAGCTTTCTAACGGAATCCCTGAGTGAAATCCTATGGGCTTGTGTCATGGAGTAGTCATATTAGAAGAACAAAATGGTCCCTTCGGCCTTAAAATAAATGTGAAAATCATTGTGAGCCGCTCTCTAGTCTCTTATGTTGCTTGGACTGTGCATCCTGGGCTCTAGGGTCTAAGGAGCAGAATGCAGCATATTCATGCCGCGTCTTGGCTCCATTGTGGCAGAGAAGTTTAAGAAAATATAAATAATCAAGAATGTATTAACCACTTGTCTCGATTTTATTCTTCCTCCCCTTTTATGCTGTAGACACATAGAATGTTTTAACTGACTCAATTGTAAGTACGATGGGAAGAGTTAATAGGATTTATATGCTTTGTGTATACTTCATAAGTTCTAGATAAATTGAATAATAAAAAGAATAATAGAAAAACAGTAACTGAAAAACCTATAAACTCCATTAATGTGTGCCCTTCCTTTCCTAATTTGTAATAATATAGTGGATAAATCAATCAAGGATATAACGATAATAAGTGACTTTAACAGTTCTCTTCTAATGATATTTCTTGCAATTTTCTTCTGATTCCACGCACTGAGTGAATTAAGGTTGGAGTCAGTCAGTTACCGTTCCGCGTTACACCAGACTGATTTTGAGTGGAGGCGTATTCATGTGATTGCGAGTAGAATTTGGCCCTGGGCTCTCACTTACCACGCGAGGAAGGAGAAGGGAGAGAGGCACTCCCCAGGTTTGCCTGTAGTTCTCTTGTTTAAGCCTTGCGCAGAATGCAGCCCCGAACCCAGGCGCCGCTGTGTGCAGGGCTGCATACCTAATGTGTAAGCTGTTAAGTGTTCTGAAGATGCTCTGCTGGCTGGGTAGCTGCGTGGCTAACAGATGTTGTGCTTCTAAAGCAGTT
This sequence comes from Bucorvus abyssinicus, assembly GCA_009769605.1. Classification (NCBI taxonomy): domain Eukaryota; kingdom Metazoa; phylum Chordata; class Aves; order Bucerotiformes; family Bucorvidae; genus Bucorvus; species Bucorvus abyssinicus. The sequence continues at coordinate 43,095,398 of CM020028.1, forward strand.
GAGCTCCAGAGAGTGCTTTTATCTTCTGATCTGCAGCGTACTGTGGCTCCCTCACTAGGGCGTACACAAGGCAGACAGATTAGCGTTAATTAGAGAGAGGCTTTGCTAATTTTTCATTGCCAGTTTCAGTTTTGGGGAAAGTCAATGTTTCTCTCCTTTACGGTTTCGAATACGAGCATTTTCAGTGCCCGTAATCAGTGATGCTTATGCTTAAATTGGCTGGTGCAGGTCTGGAAGTCGAGCATCGAAGTCCCACGGTGGACAAAGGCTGCCGGAGAGGGCGGGGAGGGCAGGGTCAGGCATGGTGTTGGCTGCAAGACGGGGATCCTAAGAGGAAAGCCAGAGGAACCAAGGAGCCAGGCCATTTTGCTGTATGCCTTCATGAAGAGAAGCATTAGCTGATTATTCCTTCTAGGACATTACTGAGCTTTAATAAAGCATTTTGCATTTCTGCTTGTAATGAGCAAGGAAAGGGAGCTCTCTCCACCTTCTGAACCCCCTCCCTCAAGCACCAGTGCGAAGGGAGGATTTATTGCTTCATTAGCAGCGTGATCATGCTTCACAGTGAGTATTAAAGTATTGGCTTACTGGGTTATTTAGGGAATGACTCTTCACCCAGCTATACCCTCCTCCCACTGCCACCACACCCCCACTTTACTTCATATACCTTTGCCATTTACCCATCATGATCAAAATATCGCTGTTTCGCTCTCTGTAGCAATAGGACACTGGCAACAGAACACATATTTTTAGGTTGACAGTATGTTATAAAATTGTAATGTGGGCAGGGCAAATTGAAATCAAAGCAAAACTAAATTCCACTCGTTCTTCGGATTCCCAGGCAGACTGAGACATCTTTTGCAGTTCATTGATCTTTTAACGTGGGCTTAGAGATCCTTCCCAGACAAGGGGAGTAAGTTCCCAGATGGTGAAGGCTGTGCTCTCTGTTACAGTCATACCTGGGTTTTTCCCCCCACAGCTCTGTATTTCGTGTTGTGAGAATATGGCAGAGCCTCTGCAGTGCCTGCGTTTACCCCCCGCTTCTTAATTACCCCTGTATATTGGTATTTATCAAATAGCATAGGTTCACTTTGTCTAATGTCTTCTTGAATGTGTCAGTGATAGAAAAGAACTTGTGCTTTTGTAAAGCGTTAACTATGGTAGACCTGTGAGCGTTTCTTCTATCATTAGTTTCAATTATGTCCTGTTAGGTTTCCGCAGCAGCTGCCCAGTGGTGAGGCTCTGTAGGCCGCCATATCTTGGCACTTCAACTTGTGCTTATGTTTAGAAAAGTGAATTCTTATTCAGCCTGTCTACAGCCTGTGTGCTTTGAGTCATATGTGCTTACTTTCACTGACACAAACACATTTTTATTACTGCTACCATCACGGTGCCAATATACCTCCAGGCTGCAGGGTGACCTGTAATCCGCTCCATCTCACGTAGCCTCAACAACATTGTCAGCAGTACTTTAATTGTAGATGATATTTTGGCCCTGATGCTTGGAACGGACTCAGCTTGGCCTCCATCCACACAGGAAAATGGCAACAATGAATTTTTTTCTTTATGTGTTGGGAAGCAATTCGCTACTTGGTACTTGTTGGTTTTGTCACGAGTGAACATCCTCTGATACTACCAGGGCAGCAGTCAGAGAAGCTAGGGTTCAAGACACTTCTTTGATGAACCTCAGGGGTGTTCAGCAGATGCATATGCTCACTCTCTGAAGTGTCTTCAGAGGCAACATCCTTGTCGGACTTGCTGAGTTTGTATGAACACTCTGAGCCGCCTACGTGTTTCCCCGTTTTTTCTCATGAACTTGTAAGACTGCTCTGCACACAGAATTTTACTATCGAAAGGTATGATGCTTTTTTCTTGCTCTGTAGCTGATACTTGTTTTGGCTCTGTAGTAATGAATGGAATTATTTTTAGCATTAAGTCAGGCTAATTTGACAGTGCTATTGCAGTTAAACAAATTAACACTTCAATTTGTCGTTTCGACGGTCTCTTACGGAAGGGGTTGTTCCGAAGGGTTCTAGAGTTAGCAGTGGCAGCAGGCACCACTGGCATCAGCAGCAACAGTTCCTGGCTCCTTGCAGTTCTGAAATGGTGCCAGCATCAGTACTGGGACGTTTTTCACGGTGTAGGAACACCTGCATTGCAAGCACTCATGCCAGGATGCATTCTTGCTATGGGTGAAGGAATAACCTGTGCACTACTGTTTGTACCGAAGGTGACTGCTATTCCCATCTATATTTCACCACTGGTAACACTATGGCTGCCTCTCGCTTGGCTTTTTAGGACTTCCTTTATACACCCAGGTCTCTACACTAAGAAATAACTTGTGCCAAAGATGATTTGCTGGCCCTGAAGCCAAGGGGTGCACATTGCTAAACTCTCTTGCCCCTCAAATCTTGGTGACCTAATCCAAACTTTCTATGGGAAGCATGAGGCTGGAGACTAAGGTAACACCCAGAATGGCCAATGGCATGCAAGGGCTGGAGCCCATGACCTGTCTTTGTTCTTTTAGCAGCATAGGTGTTGTACTTGAGGGCAAATAACTTGCTTGTCTTTAGTATCTTGGCCTGTATATGGTATATATCAAGACAGCCCTTGCCCTGAACACTAAACAGAAAACTTTCGGGACAACGTGGTTGTTGCTGTGGTCTTTATTGTGTTCCTTCACTGAATCTTGATCACGCCTTGCCCACGTGTGTCCCCATTTCTTGTCCATGGTATGATGTCTTTTGGTTCAGTGCTTTTGGAAAGGTCCAAAAAATACTCCAAAACCTGTGTACACAAATAGAAAATGCAAGAAGGAGTTTTTCCCTTCCTCTCTTCCTCTCGCACACCAAGGCTCTCTCCAAGAGGAGGGCGTACAAAGCCCTCTGTATCCTCTTGGGAAATGCTGCAAGGCTATCATGGGGCATGCTGGAGAGTCCTGGCCTGGCAGCCACATCACGAGGGTGCTGAGTCCTGTTCTCTGGACGTAAATGTGTAATTGAGCTTATAGTGACCGTCTGCTGCTTTGTCTGCTCCAGCGGGCAGATACAGGCAGGGCCCTGGCAAAACAGTGGTGCTCCGGCTACATTTGCCCACTAGCCACTTCTTGAACTACGCAGTTATGGAAGTTGGTGAGTTTGGGTCTGGCGTGGTTGGCAGTGGGACAGCAGATGGGCTGGGCCCGTGCTAATGCTAAGAGGATCCGTGGGATTCTGTAGGATGCATATAGTCAAAACACACGTGATTATCATGCAGTCATAGCTTTTGTTGTTTCTGTGGTTGAGAACACTTGGCTTTGATTGAGCTGGGCCCCAAGCTCAAGCTTATTAATAATCAGAAAACTCTTTTACTCTTCACGTTTAGTTAAAAGGAAATTTCTTCACTGTTTGCCACACGACCGCATCCTTTATCGTCACAGTTTTTTATTTTCTAGTCCGTCAAAAACATTGAAGGTGAATACCTCTGAGTTCAGGCATTGGACAGGAAAACCAGCCCATTTTCAGTGGCAGTGGTTGGCATAGATACTCAATATTGAGTTGAAGACTTACTAGATCAGGCCTCAGAATAACTTGAACATAAAGGATGCTGTCAGATTTTGGCAAACCCGAAAGTGAGTACCTGTTGCGGCAATGAAAACAAATCTGTATCAGCACGTTTTCAGTCATAATGATTTTTGTTGGGTTTGGTTTGTTTTGTTTTTTGTTTTATGGATTTTCAGTTTCTGACATTTTTTCTCACAGTGTGAATGATATTTTGGGATTAAGGCATTAACTCTAAGACAAGGCTTTCCAGTTTCTAAGTTACCTCACTTTATGATGACTGTACATTAAGTTTCGTGTTATAGCTCTTGAATTTGCAGAGTCTCCTAACTAACAGGCAAGAAGACAACAGAGTTATCAGCAATACCTCCAGGTAAAAGGCTCTTTGGGCAATATACAACTTTATGATTCCCAAGAGCTGTGATAGGAAGGTCAAGAAATGGAAGCTCTGTCCTCGGTGAAGCATTCAGCAAGAAGCCCAGCTCGAGATTTGCCTCTCAATTAACAACCATCTTAACTCCATTGCAGAAACCTATCCCTGATTCCCCAGGCAGAAAACTGTATCGTCAAATCTGCTTTTTTCATTAATGTGAGACTCTCTTTTCGTAAAGTGCAGCAAACTGCAATCCAGTAATGCCTTTGTAGAGACAGACAAATTTATATTTTCCTTTTTCTTCCTTCCTTTTCAGCAGCCTGAAGGGCGTGGATTTATTTTTTTTTTAATATAGAAACAATCCACAGCAATCAGCTGGTTCTTGTAATCTTTTTGCCTTTTTCTGAGCTATTCCTTGATTACTAAGCTGTAATTTCATTTGTTTTTATTAATTACTTCTTTTTACTTGTACTGTCAGATTAGTTCTGAAATATTTCCGCTGTAGGAGCTATTTAAACCTCCTTCCTTTAGATCCTTACCAGATAATCAGGGCAATTTGATTAAAATGGGAGGCTGACTTTTGATTCATGTTGCTTTCTCTAAGATGAGGGAAGAAAGTTCAGGTCATCTTTGAACCACACATAATACTAGTCAAAAACCAGTATGATAATCCTGACTGCAGTGGTCTTCATCTTGGTAGGAACTTAGTTCTGTTTATCTATGTGTAATTTCTCTTCAAAATACGAATTAAATAGTGCAAAGGGAAAAATCACTACTGCTCACACAAAATGCAGAGACAATCATGCTGAAGAATCTGTGGAGACATAAATCTTCTGCCAGTACAGCATAAATAAAATGTGTCCATAGTTCTCATTAGGAGAAGAGAATGAGCAGTGAGATAGCAAAATGTGCAGAGGACATAGCGCTATTTAGACTGGAGAATTTCAGAGAGTGCTTAAAAATTCTGCTTGGGTGATCAGCACAGCAGCCAAGAAATTTTGTCCTGAAAAATGCAGATTAAGGCATGGTCAAAGGTAAATTGCTTTTTTCTAATGATAACCACTCATGAAGCAGAGCTGGACATCACTACGGGGAGTTCTGCATGCAGAAATGGTCGAAAGGCAAATAAAATACTTGCTTTCTTCCTGTCCCTGGAACTTGGACATTTTTCTCAAACTGTACTGAAGCTTTTGGGTTCATAAAACTGAAGTTGTTTTAAAGGACAATCAGTTCGTGCAGGTAGTAACTAGACTGATTTGTTTTAAACTTCATTTATTTTCTTCAACACATTACCAAAGCAACTGCTAGACATCTGAAAGGTGGCTGACTTCTGCCTCTGAATATTTGTGTATTTGTAAAATATATTTCTTTGTTATCGTTTTCAGTTGTGCATGGTCCTGTGCAATCAAGACAAATTATAGCAATAATTAAGTACGAGTCAGCTTTTCGGAATGATGTTAATATAGTCAGTTATAGTGCAATTTAGAAGAGAATTACTGTGATGCTGTTTCTCTGCGGTTTCTATTTGGGAAAGATCCGTTAGTTTACCAATATATGTTAAACCTCTGCCTTCACCGAAGAGAGTAGAGGATCGTTGGGGTTGTTGTAGTGTGAGATCAGATGCTGAGTTGTGGCTCTCTCAATCCTGGCTAGTAAAGACTTGTTTGCTGGCATCTGAGCCAGCTGCCAAGTCCTGTCCAGCTGGGAGCTGCCACCTCTCCTTTCTGCTCCGATTCAGAGGCATCTTGAAGAGGTCGCTGTTGTTGAGGGACTGCCTCAGAGTGCTGCAGATTACGGCTTTCCCTAGCAGTGTCTGCATTTTCCCCGTTATACCTGGCACAAACAATCAAATAGATGCAAACCGGAGAAGCAAAATAAATCAGACAGAAGCCTCAGAGGTAAATGAAGAACCTTTGTTTTCCATTTAAACCTGCTGGATGCAGTAGTCTGTATGCCAGACCTTAGATCTCTCGAAAATGACTTATTCCCGGCATAATTTGCCACCTACATTAGACTGAATGAAAATCCATCAGCGAATGGCTTCCAGGTAGAAACTCTGCAACATTTGGACTTAGTTCCAAATTTCAAAGGTCGTTTAGAGAAACCAGGTCAGGATTCGGAGGCATTTCAGATGTCCCTGAAGTTCATGGTTGTTCAGGCCTAAGCCTGAACATGATGCTGCAGATTTAAAACAAGAACTTCTAGGTTTATGCAGAATCATTTATTCAAAACCTTGGTTACTTTTTTCTCTGGGGTATTATTTACCACTCACAAGGGCATGTAAAATAACTACTTAATAATTATGAACTGCTAAAGCCACTCATTATGCACTGAAAATGTGTGAGTGCAAATTCTCTAAATGATGTGGAAGTTGGACTGTTGGGAACATTCAGATTCTACATTATCAAAGTGTAGGCTACTCTCTGGTACATTTGTCTGATACACAAGACAATTTCATCTCAGCTTGGATGAGATACAGAAGTGTAGGCTCTGTGGAATAAGAAGTGGGCTTGGTGGAGCAGAGGGAAATTTGTGTTATGTTCAATGTGCCTAGTAGATAATAAGATATTAAATTATAATGTGTTCCAGGAGTTTTCAACTGTATTTTCTCTTTAATCATTTCATTACTCAGAGTCCTTTGTTTCTGACTTGTGTCTTTCATTAGAATTTTAAGACTTGAGTATGTGTGTGGGGAGCTCTGTGAAGGTCCCCGTGGCACCTCCGCTGCATTAATTCCTTCCAATAAGAAGATTTGTCCACAGTAGAATCACTTTTTCTTTCCTGAGCTACAGATATCTGCTATGGGCATGAGCTCTCGGGCACGCCTGTGAAGACAGGCTCCATTCACAGCAGCCACCACGTATAGCCAGATCTCCCTTGGACTGCATCTCCCTTCCATGGCAGCCTACTTTGAGTGAGTGGATGTGAACCCTTTCTCAGTGAGACTTGCAGCAGAAGTGACATGGTGTGGCTGTCGGGGTGGAAGCAAAGGAAGGAACTCTGGTAGCCTTATGCGAGCAAACATTATCCTGTGTAGCGTTCCTGTCCCTTGGCATCACTGTGTGAGCGTTGGACAAGCAAGCAGGATTGGTGCTTTCCAACAGATGGGCCTGAGCACAGTCTGAGCCAGGGGGAACATGGATGTGAATCACTTGTGGGTGTTGAGGGCAGAATTCCCATTTGATATTCTCAGAATCCCAGCAGGTATAAGGGTCCAAACATTTAAACAGTGTAAAGCGCTTGAGCCTCTTAAAAACGCATGATAGATAGTTACCCCCTGTTAGTGGGAAGGGGAGGGAAGCTTCTGCAGGTAGGCTCACCAAGCCGCAGAGGAGCTAGGGGTGTGGAGTCTCGCTTGGTGCCAGGGAGTCAAAGAAGCCCTGGCGTGTGAATTTGGGACCAGGAAGGCAAATAGACATCTAATGCACGGTCTTAATGAAACTCAACGACAGACTTTTCAGGTATTTCCCTTTGATTACCAGGTGCTAAAGTGTCTGTTACAGGAAAGCAAAGCAAAGTGCTTTAATTATGTTTCCATAAACAAGATGCTGAACGCTTGGACCAAAGCCTCGGGGAGCATTATAATGTGGCAATTGGTGTGAGCCGGCGTACTGGTTGTTTTGTTTTACCTTGTGCTGTTCAGAGGATCCTAAGGGTGTTTAATCCCTGGTTGCCCATGACTTTCTTATGTTTCTTTGAAAAATCTCCTCTTTAATGTTCCCTGTAAAATAAACCCCGTTGACATTGGCTGTGTTTGTTGTACCAGACTGCAAGAGCTTTCCTTTCTCTGCTCCTCAGGCTGGGCACACGAACTAGCTACACTTTTTTTCCGCGTGGGATAAGACCTGGCCATGCAAGTACACTATTACCCCAGACCTAGGGTTTTAAAGAAGGAAACGAGCCTGGGTAGGAGCAGAGATGTGCTTCAAGAGACGTCCTGCTGGACTAGGCGAGCAGGAATACAAGTCATACATCAAGGTACTCGCCCTGGTAAATCCGTACGTTGACCCAGACACTACTTTGTATCTTAGTACTATTTATACACACGGAATTTACCCAAATATGCTGTTTACTGAATATCCTGCAACGTTTGTGAAAACACTGGTTTAGGTGCACAGTTATGTCACTTGCATGCACGTGAATGGTCTGGCATACATGTACAGTTGTCAAGGCCACAACTGGAACAATTTAACATAGACTAAATAAAAAGCGAGCAAAACCTCTGTAGTCTTGGATAAGGTTGCACTTTCAGTGTGGGTCCAGGATCGACACCAATTAAACTTCTGTAATGGCATTAAGAGAACATTAAGGTTGCAAAGCATGTGTTGGCTGAATTCTTTGGTACATAGCGGTATTGCTTTTAACAACTATACATAGGCACACTCCCGTTATCAGCTGATGGCAAACGTGCCTGTAGATGGCACTCAGAAAAATGTGACCATGTTTATGGCTTTTGCAGGATCAATAAAGTCCATTGTTGTGCAGTACAAATAGCTCTCTTCGGTGCAGCTCTCTTTACGGCAGTTTTGAACGGCAAAGCCCTTGTTGGAGGGTTCTGAGAAATGGTAATGTAGTTTCAAAGATACTCATATAATGTATATAGAATCATAGAATCATCTGGTTGGAAGAGACCTGTAAGATCTTCGAGTCTAAGCATTCACCCTGCACTGCCAGGGTAAATAATATATATTTTAGGGTTGATAAATAGTAGAAAGCCAACACAGGAAATATTAAATGCAGTTTAATTTGGCTGCTGCTATAATGCCGGGTGCTCTCAAATAAATATGCACTTTTATTTCAGAAGTTCTGTATTGCTTTACTTTGCTGGTAAGAAAATATGCAGTGTTGATCTGAAATGTGACTTGACACTTGAAAATATAACTCAGAGCTAGCAAAAGGAGTAAAAGAAAACATGCTGGCCTGCCAACCTGTTAGCTTAGCACCTGACTTACAGATGCCCTACATTAAAACTTCTTTTTTTTTTTTAATGCAGCCTCATGGATGTATTTATTTCATTATTATCTCCATGTCTTCCTCCACATTCCGTTCCCTTTGTGAACAACTGCTAACTGTGCTGTTGCATGCTATAAGCTGGCTTGAATCTTTTATAATAAGTGCTTTCAAAACCTACTTATATGAAGTTATCTGGGAGCACTGAAACCTGCAGAAAGGCAGTGGTATTGATCTGCTGGGGGGTAAGGACGCCTCTGCTTAGCAGAAGTTCTTTAGTGCCTTGGATGCCCCACATCCACCTCACATCTGCAAGCTGGCGTTAGATATAGGGTGCTGTGTATGACCTCTGTAGCTGGACTGGATTGTCCGGATTCAGTGCCCTGCTTGTATGACCCTGAATCTTTTGCAGAGATCAGAGAAGGAGTTTCCCGAAGAGGTGATGTTGATGGATAGGCTGCCCAAGTGTTAGTACCTTTTTCTTGGCACATCAAACACAGCGTGTGCTGGACCACATGTGCCAAGAGGTGTTACAGTCACCCTTGCCTGGAGTTTCAGATGGCTGGCAAATTCTCTCTGAACACTTGGTGTTATAATACTCCATCCTGTTTCAATATGGCAAGGAGTCAGATTTGTACGTGCTTACATCTAAATACGATTAATATAAATAATAGGTGTATATTTTCATTTGATACTCTGTTCAGTGAATTGATTTACCTATTATTCAGACCATTATTCAGGGTTGTATAACAGTGAAGTCACAATTATTGATGAAACTTTGATTAATTTAAAATCTGTTCTTGGCTTTAGGCCATCAATTAAACTCTATAAAAAGAAGCAATTAGTCACTTTACCTTTTCAGAACTTTTTATTTAAGTTCATACGAAGATTTATTTCTGTCTTGAAAAGACTATAGCCCTATGCCACCATGTGTGTCTCTCTTAGGTCTGTTATTTCACCTGCTGTTTTCATTGAATTCCAAAAGTTTGCTGAAGGCTGTGAGTACTCAGCACTTTCCCAAACTGGGGTACTTTTGTTTCATCGCCTAAGTATGCATTCAGGCATGAGCTATAGGTAGAAGTGTTTTGAAATGCTGGGCAGTGGTTGTTAGCAGGAATGTTAATCTTTACGAGCACCACCGCTGAGATTTCAGTCTTTGAGGGCTACTCCTCGTGGTAATGAAAAAGCCTGTGTTTGAGCGATCCTATCATCTCTGCTGGCTGGACTTTTAATTCCTGGTAGGGCCACTTAAGTCTAACAGGTCAAAGAGGCCAGATGAAATGAAGTTCACTATTTTGCCAGGCTGGCAGATGATAGTTCTATGACTTATATGCACTAGCAAAATAAAGTCAAGCATCAAAAATACTCTAGGGTAGTCACACAGGCAAGGTAATGGAATCAGCAATTTTTGCAAGACTCGATGTGAGTCATTGGTAAAACCAGGCCTCTACGACAGTCTTTTCTGAAGTTAAGTATGTAAGTAAATTTCTAGAACACTAGAACAATAGCTGCAATAATAAAAGTTGATAGTGGTAATGAAAGAAAGGGACAAACACAAGCCCTAAATCCTTGGAGTACATAAACATCAGTGCTGACAATTTAAAAATGAGAAACTCTGTAATATACCCAAGGATGCAAGGTGGTTGCTATTCAGTGAGCTTAATGTTAATTCAGAAACAGCATCATCACTCATGGGCTAAAAGCCACTTATGGCTGTGGAGTTACTCATCAGCATGCTTCGACTGACAACATTGCTGGGCTGGTATCTTTGCAAAAATGGCAATAACAAAAGTTGAGGCAGTCATAATATATTGGAGAAAGCAATGAGCGAGCACAATCCCTGTGTTTTCGATCAGCATGAGGAAAACTTGGTAATCAGTGCCCAGCGTCAGTGTGAGTGGAAACCATCGTTAAATGTGGCTGTCTGCATGTCAAAGGAGTCACCCTGAGAGTCAGTGGGAATTGGTTTAATTGGTTTCACTTTTCCTAAAAGGAACTTTAGGTTGGCTCTTGAAGACATGAGGTGGTATAGATGAGCTGATACTAGAAGTTACCAGATTTTTCGTTTGGTAAGAAAAAATTCATTAAATAATCACGCTACTTTTATGATGATGCTACAAAAACCATGACCGTGACACTTTGGGATGCTTTAATTTTTTTTGTTAGTGGCAGGAAAAGTGCTCTGCTCCTCTTAGATCTGGTGTAGCTGCAGTTGAAACATGGTTTTGGGTGCCAGGCTTAAGAGTAGGCAGAACCGGATAGACCCCAGAGGAACGTTACAGGAAAGGAGGATTAGAAAACGTGCTTTTGGAAACGAGGTGAAGAAACTGATTTGTCTAATTTAGCAAAAAGAGGCCTGAGGCTGAACTTCGTCTCCCAAAACATACACGAATGATGGGAAGGAATACTGAGCAGTTGTTCCAACACTGGGACAATCATTCAGGCTTAAAAAGTGGTTAAAGGAAGCTCTGACAGGGATAGTCTACAACTGCTTAATTCCAGCTTAATGCAGTGAGTGGGGTCAAAACAGCCTTGGAATTCTTTTCCAGCTCTTCTTTTTTTGCAATCCTTAAAAAAAAAAAAAACCATAAGGAAAAGTCTAATCAAAATACAGCAAAGCAAATTTCCAGTTGTACCGATGAAAGGAGTTGAGACTCAGATCCTGTACAAGTCAGCCTTGATGTGCCATTGTCTTTTTGAATGATTGTATTGTAGATGCTGCAACAGCTGTTACCGATTTTCAGAAAGGTGTCTCTGAAGTCTGCATAACTGAGGGATATAAAAGAAACAAGCCGAAAAGAGCATTAACTCCTCCAAAATACCTCTGAGAAAAGAGGAAGCAAAAAGTTATAAAACAAAGGACAGGGCAGTAGAGGCAACACGAGTAGAAATGAAGGGAACAACAAAGATAATTTCGTCAAGAAGTTGAAACGGTTGGTTAAGGGGATTGTAGTAAAGTATTCTACCAGCTCAGCTACTGAACTTGATTAAGACTTTGTTCTACAATTGCTATTATGGCACTTGCTTTACAGGTACAGTAGAAAGATATTATAACATTCATAAACCTGAGAAAACTTCAGGTGAAGCTCAAACCACCGGAGAAATGCTTGCGAGAATGAGATGCTGAACTCTTCAGCAAAGTAAGAAACTACAAAAATCTCACAGAATAATGGAGAATGCAGCATTATAGCCAAAATACCAGAGAACGGAGACGTAAGCAATCATAGCGGTTAGCGAACTAAGCAACTGTGGCCATTATGCTTCTTCCAGTGACAGGCAAACTCTTCCACATTGTCACATAAAACAAAATGAAAGAAATGGTTGTGCTGAAGCCTGGATTTCAACCTGGAAAGTTAACCTCTCAACTGATTTTTCCCATGAGGGTTAATCCTTTGAGAAATCATCAAATGGTTTAAAAATAATTCCTACTTTTTCTGAAATCATGTGACAGATTTCTTTATAAATTACTCGGAAGCATCTTGATGTGTCATGGTACACCAATAAAAATAATTTTATGAAGGTGCAGCTTGCACAGCTAGATCAATGTAAACCTGAGCGAATGATCTGATAATAGATAAATGTCAAGCATGGTTGTATTACCTCACCTCTGTTCTTTAACTGGCCATCATGCTGAAAAATGTAGGCGGATACAGCATAAGCACGGTATGACTCAGATGCCGTGGATAGGAATTAGTTAGATGTTCCTGGTTGCAGACGTCTTCCAAATGGCAAAAATCCCCGTCGTGTAGTTCAAGACTATTCAGAATCATAAATGTGAGCTGGTTATCAATCAGGTGTGAGTAAACAACAGATAGTGCAGCAAGAACCCCCCCAGGTCCCCCCAGCTCACGCATTATTTTAAGCGGCAGAGCATACGAGCGGTAATACGCATCCTTTGCAATAGATTATGGGTCAGCACAGATGTGTAAAAGGAAATGCTGTCAAATAGCCAAAATGTGCTTCACTTAAAAGAGACTTGATTCTTAAGGGTCTGCCTGCAACTGGAAGGCTAACCAACAAATAACTCGGAAGTTACTTCTGATAGAGAAAGTGCCTGAAAAAGACTAAGCATGAAGTGGGATTAATTTATAACAAAACCCAGAATTCATCAGAGTTTTCAGATAATTATGCTTTATCATTAAAGCTATTTGGAAAGGAAAATGGGAAGTATTTGCTGGGAGTTCTGAATCAAGGCAGGGCATGAGCCCTGACAGCTCTGCCATGGGGCAGTTGGAGGAGCACAAGAAAAAAGGCCCACAAAAAGAATGTCTCTAATTGAACTTTAGGCGGTGTGGGAAATAGTGCGGTGTTTAACAATTCTGGGAACATGTAGAAAGCTGCCCAAATAATAAAAATCAAACCCAAAAAGCCACCAAAAACTGTCAAGCTACTTTGGATGGCAGAGGAAAGAATCATCCTGGAGTTTAAGGATCTCTCATGTTTCTGTAGTCCCTGCAGCTATAAAAGGTTTGTGTATGGAATATAACTATTTCATCACTGAGTAATATATTACAAGATGTATCTATTACTAATTCATTTAAGAAAACAGTTTCAAAAGGCACTGTGTGCTAAAATTGCAGATTAAATATATAGTATTGTAAAAAAAAGGTATTAATCGGTGTTTCCTGGAGATGAGCATTATAGGTTTCAAAGTGTAGCTACAAAGCAAACCAAAAAAAAAAAAAAAAAGGATAAAAAAATTCAGTACACTCAGAAAATTCTACATTGTCTATTAAGGAATTGAAGACTTTGAAAACAGATAATGGGTGTTCCATTTTTGTATCCACACAACTGGGGAGGAACTAGGGAAAAACACCTGCTTTGGCTTGACTCTTGAAGGAAAATGCTGATGCAAAATTGCTAATTAAAAGCAAAACCAACAAACAAGAAATCATACACATACCCCCCAACTTGCTCAAATGTGTTCGGCACAGGCTTCCTATAAGCTACCAGAATCTCTCAAGTACTTGTGAAAATGGATGGAGAACTTCACTAGCTTTGAATCAGCACAGGCTGGGCAATCAGGGGCTCCCTCATCGCTTCCAAAAATGATCTGCCTAGAGTAAATTGAAGCGCTTTGATAGTTCAGATGGCGGTACAATCCACATGTTCAGAGTGGTGATCACCTTCAAACTTAAGCACTTAATTTAAGAGCTCCAATAATTTTAAATTGCTCTGTGCCACCGAGTGGCAGACAGAGACTCGAGTGCTACAGTATTTTAAAACCACTTTGGTGTTCTGCTTAATATTTTTATTTCAGGGACTTCAGAGAGGGTTTTTATAGTCAAGCATGGAAAGTTGAACAGATTTTAAGATTAATGTAGAAAAGCAAGAGATTTTATGTTTTTTAAAAACCAGAGCAGAGGTGGTCTTCTCTGGAGAATGTGCAGCTCCTAAGCCTGGGATTGGCCTCTTCTCTGAACAGTTCGACCAACGTCCTTGTGTTGGCTGCGGCAGAAGGTAGAAAGAGAGGTAATGGCGTTTATATGGGCATCAAGAGACTTTTCTGTCTGTTTACTCTCCTGAAAGAGCCTGCCCAGGTTAGGTTTGTTTCCGTGAGGCATTTCTCCTTAACTTCTGCAGAAACAGCTGGGAATGAAAGCTTTACTGTTATTTTAGCTCTTCCTCACTTGTGGATTCAGGTATTTTTACCTGGCTGCAGATTCATTTGTTATTTTGGTTTTACTAAGCTTTAATCTGATGGTCAGGATCAATCCTTCTGGTGTGCTTTTAACTAGCCTGGTGCAGCATGTGTTGATGAAATGCTTGGCTGAAGACTGAGCTCAACTGTAAGTGGCTACCCTGGACTTGGTCTCCGCAGGTAGGAGAGGTGCAGAGCATACCACAAGACCCTCACAGCCCCATACCGCTGTCAGGCTCCAGATATGGGCAGCAGGATTTTTGAGTGAAAGTCAGACTTCAGAGACCATTGTTCAGGCCCACTTGGAAGGAGGTGCAAGTCTTTGGACCAGGAAGGTACCAATCCAGCCTCCTGCAGCCCCGCTGACAACAGGCACCACTCTTCAGGCCGGAAGAAGAGCAGAGCAGGAAGCAGCAAACTGCAGCCTCCAGAAAGCTTGCGAGTGAAATGTCAAGAATTATATCATATCTGAAGACCTTAGGAGCAATTAACTGGAGCCGATACCTCGTGACCTCTCATTTAGTGGTACAAGACCAAAACTAGGCTCCTGAGAGGTAAATGTGAATAGTGTCTTCCAGAAAACCAGAATCTGTCTCAAAGAGATACTATTATTGGGAGTGCCTCTTTAAATGCTGATCACTACTTGTGGGTTCATTACAGCTTCAGACTGGCCTCTTCAAAGGAATGAAGGGGTACTGTGTGTTCATCTACCAGCGAAACTCAAACTCCTTCGAAAATCCCAGCTTGAAGGTACAAGGACTCAAGCCAAATGTGAGTTCAGTGGTTGTTTTGCCAAGGCCTCTCTCAGTACCCATGTCTGTGAGTACAGTCCCAGCCTATAGGATGATCTTGTGTGGGCGTACCCAAGTCGGACCTAAGGGGTATTACGAAATCTGACATCAGACCAAGCTCAAGCAGATGGAAAAGCAGTGCCTGTTTCTCAGAGGAAGCTGCGATAAGCCGTGCCGGCTGAGCACGCTCATTCCCCAGCAGAGTGTGCCGAAACACCGCTGGTTAAAACGGGAATTCAGAAGTCCTGATGTTAGACCTATTAATGCAGCCAGAGTATATGCATCATACTGAATACAACTCCTGTGTTATAAGGGGAACTGGCCTCTCCATGCGGATTGTGTTTCTGTTAGCCGAGTACCCTGACGTAGAACTTGGCTTAACACACCACTGCTACTATGCAACTGAAACTCTCGGTACACGTGGTGAAGGGCTTGTTGGGGATCCACTGGATCTCTGCCCTCGTTTGAAGAATTTTTGGTTGAACTTAAGCAGGTTGTGTAGGTTGAGTTGTGGCTTTTCTGCCTGCAATCTGAACAGACAGATGAAATTTTAAACTAACCTCTCCCTGCCCCACTCCCAGCTACTTGAATGGATTTATACTGTGTTTTACACATGGCGAGACTGTGTTGAGCAATTTCTTCCACTTTCCTTCTTGGTTTTTTTTCCCAAGACCACGTATTTTTTATGACACATTCCAGGAAGAACTGATTTTCCTCTGTCTTTCAGCTCTTACTGCAAAATGCAGACAGCCTGTAGTGTGGGTCTGTGCGTGTGAGCTTTTCTCTTCCACAGACCTGACTTCCCAAAATCTAGTGCTAAGGTGTCTAGATCTACTTGTCTTACTTGAGAGTTGCATCTGCTGACTGAAGCTTGCATTCAAGGTTGTGAGAAGTTTCGTACGCCAGCTCCCAAAGTATTCGGGTGTTGAAGGCAGCCTGTGAACGTTTTGTGAACAGCCAGGCTGATGCTTGCAGAGACATCAAGCAATGTGAAAATTTACTTTGCTTTTGCACGTGGGTGAGCCTGGTGGTCAGCCTAGGTTTGTCACTTGTCTTTGACATGTCAAGAAGGTGTTAGAACTCACCTAGTGCATACCTAGGGATTTCCTTCCCAGAATAAGTGCTGAGACCTGGAGATATGCTCAGAAGCATCGAGTTTTATGTATTTCTATTTGTTTGGGGGGGTGGTGGTGTAAAAACTAAAGTAATTCTGAACAGAGGTAATAAGGCTACATCAGTGTGTTATTTGAGAGGTTTGGGTATTTAGGGAGGAGCGTTGTTTGTTTCCCCATATTTTCTGGTTAGAAGTCTGAAGGTAAGTATCTGAGAGGACTAAGAAGCCTACAGATTTTAGAATAATGGTTGCTACATTCTTGACAGCTTTTGTCTAGAAAATGGAGACAGGCAGAACCAAACTGTATTTCCTTGAGTGAATTTATCTGCCAGTGCTTGGGACACAGTTAGGTTGCTTTCTTGTTTTTATTTAAGGAAAAATCAATAATCTTTGTTCCATGCCTGAATTTACGCTGGCTTCCTCCAATTTTCAATATGAATTTGTATTTTATCCCATTACAAAATTTAATTTCTTGTGTTCTTTCTCTATTAATAAATTTCCGTGTGTTTATTTACTTTTCAGATTCTTTTTACTGAAAGTTCCTGTCCATAGAAGAGTTCTTACTGCTCAGGTTATTTACTTAATGAAGTCCTGAAGGGACTCTAGGCTGCGATTACAATTTGTCGCAGAATGAAGTGATTTGTATAAGAATATGATATTAACTTCTATAAGGGGTGTCAGACAGTTCACTTTTGATGCTACATCTGTAAGCTGAAGGACAGTGGACATACCTGACTAGTCCTCTCAGAATCACGGGCCTGAAACAAGTGGAAAGGCTTGCATGTAATGGGAGAAAAGACCCAGTTTTTTGGGTTTTGGGGTTTTTGTTTGTTTGTTTGTTTTTTAAAAAGGCTTATAATGCATTGCACTAAAACAAATTCCTCTGTTATCTTTCCAAGTCAATTAGCCTTGCCTTTTACAAGAAGTATGCTGTGGCTATCTTGTAGAGTAGCATTTTAATTTTAGGATCCTCATTTGAGTTTCTCAATAACTCGCAACCGGTGGACAGCTGTCAGAAGAGACTTGTACCTCTGTACACCCACAGCTCTGTCCTCCCACGGGAGAAGTACTTGGGGGTTTTCTGACGGATGTGACTTTGTCATGGAAACTGCACTCCCCACCAGTAAAATTGTGAACATTTTTCATTTCCTCATGGGAAGAAGGAGAATAGAACTAATTCCAAAGCTGAAAATGTTGAATGGCATTCACAGGCTCACCAGTGGTTTACATAACAGAATCTGTCACTTCAGAAAATTCATAACCCAATCTCTCTTCATAGTACAAGCAGTCTTATAATTTAACAGCATAAGAAAATTCAAGAATGCCAATGTGGACACCCCTGTGTTTCACTGCAGGAAAGAATTACAGCACAGTTCTCAGGAATTCTATTGTGCAAGAACTGGCAAGAGCATATAAAATACTGGTATTCAACTAGCATGCCTTTCTTTTACACTATGTCTCAATTTAGTGAAGGAAAAAATACCCCCAAAAAACTGTACTCTGTTTTGATTATTACAAAATCATGGTTATGTTTTTCATCATTTTAGTAAGTGTATACCACAAAATCACAGAAAATACTGCTGCTACAAATAAAAATAGCAGTACAAGAGGTGGCTGAGTCAGTGTGAAGAATAACAGGGTTTTCCTGCCAAAAGGACAATATTTTGAATACTCATAGTTTATTTACTCTATCTATCTTAAAATTTCAGCTCATCAATTATACATGAAACTGAATACCATAGTAGAGGAGGGGACTAAAGGGCAAGTATTTGTTCCAGCTCTAACATCTCAGTCTTTAAACAAGACCTGCTCCTTAGCATACTCGTAAGACAGATGGATAAGTATTGGTAGATATGAGATTTATAGTTTGGTATTATTTAACTTATCCATAATTTGCTTGTACTAGTGCCCTTGAGACACATTTTTTCAGAAAGTCTGATTTTTCTACATTTATTCTAGTAATGACATATTCAGAGTTGTAAAGGAAATTGAAGTCCCCTTTCAGGCCCCAGCTCAACAAAGCATTTAAGAAATGCTTAACTTAAAGTCCATCTTAAACCAAATCCTATTTAACAAAGGAAAAAAAAAAAAAAAGAGAAGCCTTCAGAGGGACATCCTGACATGGTTAAATGCCACTCTTCGGTGTAGGGTTAAAGTGAGCTTAGAAATGCTGCCTGTATCCCAGGGTCTTTCTGTGGAAAGAGATTTTTAAAGAGGATATGACCTGTTATCCAGAAAGCCTGTGTGATGTGATGAAAGAGGCAGGAAACTTGATTCAAATTTTGGAGCATAATATAGAATGAACTGGATTTATCATGTTTAGAGGAAGTGCTTGGAGACCAAAAAAAAAAAAAAAAAAAGGTGTTTTGCAATGAAAAAGAGACATATCTC
This sequence comes from Bucorvus abyssinicus, assembly GCA_009769605.1. Classification (NCBI taxonomy): domain Eukaryota; kingdom Metazoa; phylum Chordata; class Aves; order Bucerotiformes; family Bucorvidae; genus Bucorvus; species Bucorvus abyssinicus. Next base: position 43,114,197 of record CM020028.1, read on the forward strand.
AGCTCACAAACTTACTTGCCAGTTAGGTGTGTTCCCTCGAGACATCATGACATTGGAGGCTTTGCTAAAAAGCTAGAAAAAAGACCTTGTCCAGAGGTGAATGGAGAGACTTCCGTCAAGCTGGCAGCTAAACCTCTTGTAGCTTTCTGTCACTAGCAATACTTCCTCTTTTAGTAGCATTGTCTTTGCTCCCTGTTCTGGAGCAACTTTAGGGGACTATATTGACAGTTAATGACTGTTTTAAAAAGTTTGTCTAGTACAGTCCCAGGTACTGTTAAAGGACGTGAAAAATTTTGATAGGTAAGTCTCAGGTTTGGTATTGTGGAGCATAATCTGTATTTCTGGTGCTCCTCAGTAGATTCCATAATATATGTCTCGATTTTCAAAATAAAACGCCGCTAAAAATATGTATGTCCATCTCACCCTCCCCAATAAGCTGGGAGCTGTTATTTACAGTAGTAAACCCAGACACCATTGTCTTCATACAGGTCATCTTCCTTGTGAAAATCCATTCATATTCACCAGGAGAGTAACTGGCCTTGTGTTTTACCACCTGCTATGACACAAGATAAAAATCCCCAATTTCACCTGGAAAGACACTCAGATGACCAATGGTGAGGAAAAGAAAAGTAACTTACTTTCTGGCTAAGTAAGCTCACTTTCCTAGCTGTTCATGAAAGATTGAAGGAAAATAAATTAAAAATACCCATCAAGTATGAAACACCAGTCATGATGACAAAACCATTTTCCCACTCACTATTTAGGATCATTAGGGAGAGATCAAAATATATCTAAACCCCAAGTTTTGTTAGAGAGAAGGAGCAAGTTTATCATGTTTAATGAAAATTCCCCTGTGATAGTAAATCAGCACTGTAAAATGGGTTATTTTTCCATATGAAAAATAGAAAGTATAGGGAAAGCTCAGACTCTATTAATAGTTTTCTTAAATAATGAAGTCTCTGTATTCCAGCACATGACCGAAGTCTTAACAGCCTTATAGAAAATGTATGGGTGGATCTGTAGTGAGTCTGAACAAACACACATTAATACGCAGCTAATGACAAGAAGCACTTTTCTTTATGTAGTAGCAAATTGTTATTAAGGAGAAGAAAGTTGTAGAATGTTGATACGGCACTGCACAGTTCATTTCAGCACTTTTAACTTCAAGACACTTAGAACTTCTGGTGCCTTTTATTAAGTTTGTCTGAAGAGGGCAGCCTTCCCTAATGCTCTTGGAATTTTCTTAATTTGGCAAGGTTACTGTATGCTGAACAGATTGACAAAGGACATGCTCACGGTCCCGAGTTTGCCTCTCATTATTGCCGAGACTTTCCTCAAAGTCTCTTTCCACATATATTTATTGACAGACTCCAAAGTATATTATTATTTTAAATATTTAACCTCTCTGCTAAAATACAGTCCAATTTTGCTTACTTGCTATGCTAAATGAATGGAGACTTGCTGGGAGATTTCTAGAAAGAAATTTAAAGAGAAGGTCATTAGGAAGGTTCTGAAAATATAGGTGGCGTTTATTCATTCTACGGTCTAGAAATCAGTGTGGAAGTACTAAGATTGCGTGTTAATAGAGCAGGGAAATATCTGTCCCTTTCTGTTGACAGTTCTCCTGCCTTTCCTGCTTTCCATCCTGAACTCTTCTCCAGGCTCCAAAAAGAAGCATTAGCCTGAAAGTAGAGAGGTTGACATTACTTTTATTTCATACTTTAATTATAAGGAGACGTTAAAAAAATACCTTAGAGCAAATTCATGCATTGCAATGTTACCAAGAAAGATGAACGGCTACTCCACGTTTAGCAATTAGTGTGACTGATAGTTTTAAGGGTTCTTAGAATAATTTCTTGACATGGTGTGCCTCAATCACGGTGCACGGAGGGGCATTTGAAGAAGCTGGAGTGAGGTATTTTCACAGTTATTGCTCGTCTAGCTACTATGTCTTTCCTCTTGCAGTGACTGTCAGATGTGAATGCCTGTCTCCCCTTCTGTGTGGTGGGACTTAGGCTGCGTGATAGACCTGGAGGAGAGGGAGCGCAGGCTGAATGGAAGGGGCAATACGGGGGGCTCCAACAATGAGGAGAACTTAGTACTGGTAGGAGAGGAAGGAAGGTGGAGACAACAGGTGTAGGATTTCGCAGCCTTTAGATAAACAAGTCTACTGTTTGCAAAAGAGTATTGTCTGGATTACTAGAATCGCTCTGTGAAAGTCACGGCCAACACAGCGCTTGGGCAGAAACAGTGGCGGTGTGGATTCTGTGCAAAACAGTCAGCTAACTGCCTTCTCAGTGATTCTGCGTATAACCATCTGCAACAACATGAGAGTACTCTTTACGTACGCAGGTCCCCGTGGTGGTTGACGGGTAGTGAACCTTCACCGTCGCAGCAGCTGTCACCCGTGCTGGTTGTACTATGCTGGCACTGACGACGGTCAAAGTGCAGAACAACGTCACCCCTTCGGTCTGTTAGGCGGTATCAGCGCTAATCTAGTCAAATAATCCCTTTTTTAGCTTTGGTAACTTCTTAGCGTTTGTTTAGAAGAATAAGAGGATAAAGACAAATTTCCCCACTGTCACGAGGGTCAAGGTGGAAAATTATTGAATTTCTTCCTCCCACAAACTTGAACTATTCCTTAATGCTGCCAGGTATTTAAGCTGCCAAAGTCATTGCAGCCTCATGTCATTGCCTGACAGAAGGCTTGCAGCTGTTTACCTGGTTTTATATTCCTTGATTTTTTCTTGCTGTGTTCATTGATCTGAAAACACACTTTTCTTCCGACCTTGTCTTTCCGACTGCAGCCACTTGCTCAGAAGTCAAGGCAGATTGCTTCAGTTCCTTCCAACCCCAGACTCTCCCAATGTCTGGACCGCTCTGAGAAGTACGGGGCTTCTTCCTCTTCCTGCCTTACTGTTGGGTTGCTATGAAACAGAGCAGAGATTCCGCCTCCCTGCTCAGAAAGCACTCTACTTTCTACACACCAGTCAAAGAGTTGCATGCGTGCACTGCGGACTTCTAAGATGTCAGCTCCCCTCCCTGCAGGCCAAAGACTCCCTAGCATATTCCTCCGAAATGCTCTAAGGAAATGCACCTTAATTGTGTTTATATCAGCATTGTCTCTGGAGACAGCATCTAGCTGGAATTGACCGCTTGTTTTCATTTTTGGCCATTAATCTTGGGGGGGAATATCCTGCTCTTTGACAGACACCAATACTCGCTCTCTCTCACTGTCTCCTCTGTTTAATGAGTATGTGTCTGTAAAATGTATGGAGGATGGATTTTTGAGGTTGTAACAAGAAAAAAATGTACAAATGATTCTTACATTTCCAATACATCCCTATTTTGAAATTGGAAATGTGACTTTCTCTTTCCTCTGCTTGGGAATGTTTTCAAAATTAGGTTGTAAAGAATTTGACTGAGCTTATTGTGTCTAGGTCTTACTAATTTAGCAGGAATTGAGAGCATTTTCCCTGCATGTCTAATTGCCTTTTGAATACTTTAAAATTTGTTTCTTCTGAGAATGAGTTATTTCCCTAGAAAACAGCCTTTTGTTGTTCACTTTTATCTCTCACCGTTAAAGAGATCATTAGAGTACCTCCTCCACCTTTCTATGATTGCATTGTTTGCAAATAAAGATTTTTATTTTTGTCCTTTCCTGGACCTTCATGATTCATGTCCTTGCCTCCCGGTACTGAAATACATGTAAAATATTCTGATTAGTACGTCTACTGTATACCATCTTTTACTTGACTTTCTGCACTATTGTCTTTCGCGTTGTCTTATCAAAGCTCTTCTCTTTTCTGGCGTTATTATAATCTTCAATGTAAGCACAATACTGAATTCTTATTATCTTTGGTGAACATTAATAAAAGGAGGAAAGATTCCCCCACACCTTTATGAAAGCATCCATTTTTTTTATATTTGCATTTGTTCTGCTAATGATTTTTCATACTCTCTGTAGTTTATCTCTGAAGGTCTCCTACTCAGTGTCAGTGTTCTGTGTGGTCACTTTGATGTCTTATAACACCTTAGACCTGATATTACTTGAAGATTCTCTGTCAGTTTTCGTATTTCTTGTCTGCCTTTTTAATGGGACAGTTATCTTTCTCAGAATAGCTGCTGGAAGAGAACAGCTCTCACTACCGTGAAATTCTTTTACGTTCCTGGTGTTATTCCTTTGTCTCAAATAAACATATCCCTGTTAGTTCCATTTTTCCAGAGCTATGCAAACTTCTGAAGAGAGCCACAACTTTCAGCCCCACAAAACCAATCCCATTCTACTGTCTGACATAACCAAGACTATCTTTTTTATAGTCAGTTCCCTACACCTCGTTCCCTGCACCACCTTGTGCCCCAGCATTTTGTTTATTCAGGAAAATGGTGAGAGTCCAAAGGACGTAAAAGATGTCATGTGTTCCAAGTTCTCTGATAGTGCATCTTATATTTCGTTGTACATTCTTTCAATAGGAGCAGATGTCCTGCTAACATCAGTACTGTTGTGTTCCCTGGCTGGTCGTTCAAAGTTACTGATTGCTGATAACATTGCTCAACATAATACTATACTTGCTTTCTGCCTTGTAGTCTTTCATAGAAGCAGCTGCTAACTTTAAAAATCCACTTTCTGACTATATTATCTCTCATATGGCTGTGATGTGCTCCCCTACCTTCTCTGTATTGTTTGGAGAGTTCTTGACTTCAGAGCGTCGAATATCTCCATATTCTCATTTTTTATTTTTTTCTCTCAAGCTGAGATGATTTCTCCTGCTAATCTTATTGCGTGTTTCCAGCTCTTGGCACTTTCTTAGAATTACTTAGTTGTACTTGTTATGGGATAAGGATGCCCAGCTCCATCTGGAAGACTTGAAGGTTCCTCAATCTCTTTGCAGCTTATCTTCAAAGTCTCTGCCTTCGGGAGAAAGTGCCAGCTACACCGCAAATCATGGTGTATGCAGCATCTTCACAGAGATGAGAAGTTCTTTCACCATATTAAAATGCCTAAGCAAGAAGTTGCTGCCCATCACCAACAGTAACAGGTGTTCAGCTTGTTTGTGACCCAAGATTGCTGTGCTTCCATTGGCCAATACAAATGGGAATGGAGAAGAAATTAATGGCCACAGTATTGTTGGCTCAAGCTTGACCAGACAGTTCTGCTAAGGTAGATGTGGTTTGAGGTGGGTAGAGCAATCTCTTATGTCCGTTCTTACTTGGTTTGTGAGGTATAAAAGGTTTGTGGACTTCATCCCCGTTTAAAATTTCACTTTGAAATTTCAAATACATTCATTACTAGTTTTATCAATCAAGTAGGATATGGAAGGTCATGAAGTGCCGGGTTTTTTGTCTAACACAAACATTGGTTGGTAAGTGTAGAGAGAGTTTCTGAAGAGAGGATATTTTCATCCCTGGCTTTGTCCAGAATTTTTTTCCTTCCAGAGTGACAAAATATCTGTGTTAAACTGGTGAACAAGATTGGACAAAGTAAAAATAAGGGGGAATCACAGTGTCCTGACAAGCCCTACGCCATGGTTCAGAGCCCGTATCAAATTGCTGAACTGTCAAGAACCCAGTTGGGATGAGTAATAGATGAATTATACTACTTTTGGCAATTTCACCTCATAAATGATGAGTCGCTATGTTGATGACCAAAAGTAGACAGCGGATATAAATTGCAAGTGAGTACTTTGAGTGAGTGCCTTAGTTCTTATAAAAACATCTACTGAATGCACTTGCTTCATCAAAGCCGAAACCCACAGGTTCAGAGAGATGGACTCCTATGGTTGACAGCTCAGTCAATATCTCTCCTGCTCTGTCTCTTCCTGTCATAACATTGATTTCTGTAAGCTAGAGGAAGTAATCCCTGATGACATTGTGCAACAATCTTAAGGAAAGCTTGTTTTCCCACTACGCACCTTTTCCTGTAAAATTTATAAATATATTTAATTTACAACTTAGAAACTATACTTCTCGTAATTCTGTTACCTTTTACATCCGGATCAGCTGCTTTTTTAATGCTTTCTTCTTGATTTTACGCTTTTACGGGACAACTCACTTGATAATTCTCCTGCATCATCTCATCGCTTCACAGCAATGATGTCACTTTGACATATGCTATGCACTCAGCTGCCAAGCTAGCTGAAGAATGCAGCATGTGCCCTTTGCATGGAAGAGAAGATGCTACTGTCATGCCACATACTGTCATTCCACTGTTGTCAACACCACTACATTTCATTTTGTGTCCGAACCCCATGATCAGCCATGTTTGCCATCAAGTGGTAGAAACTTCTGCATAGCTGTAATGAAATGATGTTCCTGCTATTAATCTAATTATCAGCCTTTTCTGTCTTCATTTTTCTGACCAGAAGAAAAAAATTCCATCCCTCTGAAATTCACAGTGCTAGTCTCACTAGAAAGCAGGTAGTTTTCCAGGCAGTTCTGGAGGATTTTTAACTGTGAGGAATGAGAACCTGGAAATTAATTTTACTTGTATGGTATTGAAGAAACCATGGAACTTTGAAGTATTTGCAATTTGTTTTGTCTTATGTCCAGAGTGGCACTAGCTATGAATTTCCAGCATAGTATCGGTGTTGTTGAAAAATGGGACAAAGTTTTAAAGGGAGCAAGGAATCATGTGTATTTATGGCACGGGAGTGAAAATGGCTTCAGGGGTGAGCGGCACATCCGTACTGAACAGGCTTCAGTGGGGTTTGACTCCACATGGAGACAGGTGTGATACCAGACTGGAAGCACAGAGAGACCCTTTCCAGTGAGCTGACTCTGGTCCATTGAGATGACTCTTCCATTTGTGAGGAAGGGCCTGTGAAGGATTTAGTACCATTAGGTGTGCGAGGGCTTACCCCACACAGAGAAGCAGCAAGGCTTAAGGGTGTCTGGAGCCAGATCAGAGGCAGGGATGGATTGATATGTAGGCATGAAGCCTATGTTGTTTCAAGAGATACTACTCATTCAAATTTCAGACTCCGAAAGCAGAAATTCCTCTAAGCACATTTTTTGATCACATAGAATCAGGTAAGTTGTCACCTTTTCTCTTTAACTTGTATATACAAATTAATAACTTGTCATTTTCTATACTGCATTGTTGAGGAATAAGCTCATTAAGTAAAAAGAAATAAATCTTAATACTTCAAAAACCACCCTGTGTCCCACTTCTCCCCCCAGCCTGCTATGGTTAATGGCACTTTTTGTTTCTGGAGAGTCATAAAGGACATATATAGCAGCCTTACAGTAACCAAAAGGAGGTCTACAGGGAAGATGGGGAAGGACTTTTTATCGGGGAGTGTAGTGATAGGACGAGGGGTAATTGTTTTAAACTGAAAGAGGGTAGATTTAGGTTAAATATAAGGAAGAAATTCTTTACTGTGATGGTGGTGAGACATTGGAACAGGTTGCCCAGAGTAGCTGTGGAACACCTCCCTGAAAGCGCTCAAGGCCAGGTTGGATACAGCTTTGAGCAACCTGGTCTAGTGGAAGGTGTCCCTGCCCATGGCAGGGGGGTTGGAAAGAAAAGGTCTTTAAGGTGCCTTCCAACCCAAACCCTTCTGTGGGTTCTGTGATTCTGTGATGACATTATAGCCCTTTATAGTACGAGAGGTTAAATCTTTACTATTCTCTCGGGTCTCTCTTCATAAACTTCTGCTACGAACTAAAATTAGAGAAGTGAACCCAAAAGCCTGTATCTGTCAATAAGCAGCCGGTGATTATTGTTCCTTCTTAACATAACATTACTGCTTCCTCTTTGCAAAAGTCACAGATAAACAAAACTCTCTGAAAAAAAGAAAGCACTTCAGTGCCTCAACATCTTACAGTTTGGTCAGTTGTCACTATTACTTTGTTCAGCAAATGCATTTTTGAATTTAAGGAAAAATCAAGGAAAACTCCGTAGCAAATAATAGAAAAAAACCCTAGATATTGGACAGTGCAAAATATATCCTGAGTTTGATGTTAGCCTTCACATAAACAGCTGGACTCTATACCCTTTAAAAAAGCAACATCTCCAGTAAAACTCACACGCAAGTACCTGCTGAATGCCAGCAAGATTTGAGGCCAGGGAACTGAAGAGCCCAGGAATTGGTAGTGTGTCATGTATGTCATGTAGCTGTAACTGTATTCTCAAAGAGCTACAGGTATAATTCTAAGCAGTTTTTCCTCTGAAATGTCTTCCATTTACTTCTATATTGTCTTTTCTCTAAGTTAAAATCCTCTCTCCCCTTCTTGCCCAGCCAAAAAGTTCTAAGTCCTAGAAGTCAAGAGAATACTTCATGTCTTTACCAGCGAGCTGCATTTGAAAGATTAACACAGTTTGTAGGAGTTCACCAGGCAGTTCACAAGTACCCTGGTTACACAGCAGATTTGCTACCATAAACCCTTGAAGAGGATGAATTGCCTAGGTCTGGTGGTAGGAAGGAGAACCGGCAGTGTGGGTAGATTTAATTTCACCTAACATTAGCCACCCAAAGTTAGATTTCTCAATTAAACGGGCTGCTTAGCCTCTCTCTCCAGTGAGCAGATTCAAAGAGACAGGTACCTCCAGAGAGTAATTCATCCCATTTTAAGATACTGTCAAGAGTTAGAGCTGGGCCAGCTGCTAGAGGAATGACAGACGTTCTCTATTACCCCCTTCCCCCCTTCACAAGGAGGGAAGAGAGAAAAGGAGCAAGGGGGAGAGACTGATGGATTGGAAGAGAAAACTAAAACTGCTGTAATGAGAATAATAACAATAAAATTAAATACATACAAATACATACAAGACCAGTTCAGAACCCAGCCCCCTGATGGCAACCACGTCACTGTCACCACCGATGCTGTGGGCAGACACTGGGGAAGTCCCAGGCTGGACTCAGCGGCAGACGGGGACTGGATGCAGGAGCTGGATTCTGCAGCTGGATTCAGAAATGCACAGACTGGGATCAAAGGCAGAATGGGCAGAGTCCTGCTCGGACACCGGCCATTGAAGAAGAGAGCTTGACCCTCATGATCCCTCAGCTTTACACTGAATACAACATCTATGGGATGGAACCCCTTGCTGGTCAGTGTAGGGTCACCTGTCCTGTCCGCTCCTCTCACTTACTGCACCCTCACCGTGGCACACAGGGTTTAGCAGTGGCCTTGGTCTGCACAGGAGCGAGTGTCAGCAAGAGCCTTTCTGCAGACCAGTCCCTGGTAGTAGCTGTAAACATCAAGAGTTATCACTGCTAGGAGCAGACATTGTCTGTGAAAATATGCCATTAGCTTCAGAACGTGCCGCCACTGAGCAGAGTCTGAGCTGAAAGTGAAATCACTGAACAGAATTAGTTCAGTTCTAGCTCAGACCAGAACAGATAGTTTTCCAAGCCAATGGGATGACTTGCCATGCCCATCAGAAGGCCTTATAGGTTTATTTGGCTGTAGAACCACTTATAAACTTTGGCTTTGTATCAGAATATATACTCTTTTTTGCTTTTGGAAATATTGTCTGAGTAACAACACTTGTAACTCTTTCTCTGTGCTCTGCTTTTCTTTCCTAATTGTGAAGCGTGGCCTTACATTGAAACCCTCCTGGACTGCATGAGGAATTATCCATGGACTGTGTATGGTCTTGGCTTGGCTTGTATATAGTCACTAACAGCATCAGCGCACAAATGACACAATAACATATCTTCTCGTGATCTCTCCTCTTGAGCTGTACTCAGATTTCCATGTACTCTCCTGAAAGATAGCAAGCAGCCAGAAAATCTTATCTACTATGTTCAGTAGTAGGAATCTTCTGATAAAACAGCTTTCCTGTGCACCGTGTATAAAGCAGCAGCTCTGCACACACACACTGCGTCATTTGCTCTTCTTTTATACGTGCCACTTTATTGCAACGAAAAGTACTTTTTCCTGCTCTCACCGGGGTTTGGAGGCAGTCTGATGTTTCATCAGCATTCCTCATGTTCAAACTTGCGTTTGGCCATGTGCTTGAAGCACATGTTGCGCCCGAGTTTACATCGTATTTTCTCCTTCATGCCAACTGCTGTCCAGGCAGCAGTGTGCAGACCACCAGCTTTCTTCTCTCTGCTTTTTCTCCACAACTTCCATCTCACATACCAAAACCCACGTGTCCAGTTGGCAGTTTCATTGCCTTCAAAAGCACAGTCCGCTGTGAAAAGCGGTCTACCTTTCTGAAGTGTTCAGCAGGAGTTCATGGGGCTTTTAAAGGGGCTGGTGGTCACCTGCAGCTGTGTGAGTTTAACCTCTCTTCTCAGGCTGGGGGAACGAGGAGGAGGGGCACGGACGGAGGAGCAGCTTGGACAAGCAAGTAATTAGAGCACTGGGTCCTAATTAGTTCTTAATATTTGGGGAGGGGTTTTTCTGCCTACGCGCAGCTGAGAGAGAGCTTGTGGCAAGTAGAAATGAGCTGGGAGGGTAGAAGGACTGGATCTAAAATTAGCTAAGAGCAGGGGCTTGCTGGAGGCCCTGGGGGACTTGCGAGCCGCTTGGTTTATACCTTTCAAATGCCACTGTCAGGAAGCTCTACGAGACCAGCGAGGGAGTTTATGTCCAGGGCTCGTGCCAGTTACGTCAAAGGGAGCGTCCTTAACTGTTCTGTGTATGTGCGCCTTCTTTCTCAAAAGAGGGATGAGGAAGGGGATTTCAGCTGAAGGAAGGGATGTGGCTGGAGGGGCTAAATGCAGCCCGTATTCCCCCTGCTAAAAGACCTCCTGAAAACGCACCACCCTGAGGTTTCTTTTGTGGTGCAAGCTTCGTGAAAAACCTCTTCATCCAGCAGAGAGCGTGGTCTAGCTTGTGATCGTGGCTGCTGGGCGTGAGGGGTCACACTCCTAGAGTTAGGTGGTTGTCTGCTGATTGCAGTGGCATAGGAGCGAGAGTGTGCGTGTGCACCTCTGCGTGTTTGGAGTTTGTTCGTGCCACCTGCCTCAAAGATTTTAATTCTTGAGACAAACAGGGGGTGTGGTCTAGCCACAGGTTTTTTCTCTGTTGCTCCTTAGAGCTTGGAGAGAAGCTCAGGTGGAAGTGTTTCCCCAGGCTTTCAGAGTCTACTCCGAATGATCTGACATAGAAGCTCCTGGGTGTGAGCAGGCAAGCCTTTGCTCTACAACCTAATATTTTGATTACCGTGGAACATGTAAGTGATCCCGCTCATTAATCTATGAATGGAGGGGGGGAAAAGCCTGGAAGGAGAGGGGAAATAAATGCTGACCTTTGACCTTTTCTATTACTAGTTTTACAATTTTTTTTTTAAACTCCCCGCCTCACCTGCCTCTTAATCAAATTGGAAGATGGAGGCCAGCTTCTAGATACTTCTGGTCCTTTCTTGGTTGTAAAGTTAGACAAGGAGTTGTCTTCTGCCTTTGCCTTTGGAGATATTTGTCTGCTGGCTGCCTGGCCCAGAGAAGGGTTCTCTTGTTTCTCTGGAGTGTTGTGGCACTGTTTCTCAGCGGGATATCTTTCTTTGGGGTGTCCTTGAAACTGAGGTGGAAGAGTTCACACGAGTGATCGATTTAGAGGAAATGTACCTTCTAGAGGTAACAGGTGTTGGAGAGAATAATGAACCCAAAGACTGCTATTTAGGCGTTTAGACAGGAGAGTATGCAGTTTTTATGGGACAGTACTGAAGGCACACGTGCATTATATACATATGTTAACTAAGAAAGGTGTGTGGTGCTTGTGGAAGGGCATCTTCCTGGGAAAAAACTTCCAGGTTCTTCCAGAAAAACTCCAGCTGTCTTGGTATTCAACTTGTTACACATAGATTGACCGGTCTTTCTTTTCCAGCAGATGGTGATGGTTTTCATAAGCTTTTATAAAGCTGACATCAGCATTATGTGCAGTTTGTCTTTTCTGAAGTTTTTGTCAAAGTGTTATTTTGTTGCATGGTGTATCTGTAAAAAATGCCCACCCTTCTGAGGCTGTTTAGTAGAAGTTAAATCACTACTCAGTAATGCTAATAATTAAATTTGTAGAAGAACCGCTTTTTGATAGACTAACACAAAACCACACTTACAGCAGTGGCTGTTTCTCATTAGTGGGAATGACATGCCAGCTATAGAATATGTCCTGATGTATAAGCCCTAGTGGTTATAATAGGAATTGAAATGTGCTGTATCCTTGGGTGTTAAAAGCCACAAGCTATTTATTTTCATACTTAAAAAGGGTATACTACATAGTGGTATAAATCTCACATGCATTGTCTTGCATTTTTTTTGGTGTAATTTATGTCCACGTGGTTTGAATAGGAATCTGTCCCCCTCTTAGCATCCTGCTGGTGACATAACGTACTGATAAATTGGTGTCTCTTGTCTGGAAAGCCTGTTTGAATTCAGGTCTTGTGAGCAGGTAACTCAAATCTACCTGATGTTCATGGTAGAGATAGCCTTGTTTCTCTAAAACCCGAGCTTACACAATATAGTAGTGATATACTTGCACGATATTTGGCTGTTGACTGTGGGGTGCGGTGTTTTGGGGCTTTTTAGAAACATCCAATATACATAAATGAGGGATGGATTTGGAGGAGCTCTGTGTTTTGCTAGGCTAAACTAGGAGTAAATGGCATAGAAGTTCATGATATAAAATAAATTTGAAACTAGGGATGTTGTGTATTAAAATAATTGGTGGTGTTCTACTAGACACCATATTGCATTGAGTCTTCTGCAATATCAAAGGTGGTTTGATTATAAGGTCTGTATATGACACACGTGATGTGGAAATATGATATGGATATGAAAGTCCATGGTATGGTGTTTTTTTCCTTAGTGCTTCAGAAAACAAATGTAGGGAAGTGAGTGAAAGAAGTTTAGGGATAAATCTTAAAGACTGTTTTTTCTTCGAAAAGAAGTTGGTAAATGACTGATCTCTTTTATTACCTATTCCCAAAATATCCAAGTTTCCATTTTGAGTAAAGTGAAAAGATTCTGAAAGAACAAAGTTAAGAACAGTTTCTGTGAAACTAGTATGGAATAAACCATTGCTATGAGTTAGGGAAAAATACAGATATAACTTCTCAGAACAGGCAGACAAACCCCTTTAATGATGCCTTTCTGGAATAAGTGTGAATTTAGAGCATGTTTGCTTAAACTTAGTAAGTTACCTGGCTGAAGGGTAGTGCTTTGCAGCCCCAGTTTAGGTTAGGGCTCAGCATTTAAATTTGCCATCTGGGTGACATGCAGAAGTTGAGGTGAGAAATGAGGTTCAGAGGTCCAAGGCTGAAGAGAGCATTGGTAGCAAATTCAGCAAACTTTATTCTCTGTGGTTTTCATACTACTGTGTCGGATTTATGGTTTCTTGAGGTTTTAGTTGGGGTTTTTTTTTAATACGGGCATTTACATGGTGGAGATTGGTGAAGCTGACTGTGTGTATGATGCAGATGTTGGTGAATATATGACAAGTCTATCTTTTATTTTGCAGAGAACTACAGCCAACAAGACTTCTGGTGCTCCTTCCTACAGCAGATGGTCCAGTTCACAGCCCCATCAGGTAATATGCCCTTGTCAAAAAGGATATGAAGGTCAGGTTGTCACATGCTTCCTTTTAAAATGAATCTGTGAAGGGATCTGAGAGTGTTATCTACCGGCATTAGCCCAGCTAGGTCATGCTGATTTCTGAGGTTGTTGCAGGGTGCCCTGTGGCAAACTGATGCAGTTGCTGCTTATGGAGGGTGGTGCCTCTGCGTGGTTTGTCAAGGTTGGTTATTGTTGGATCTCCCTATCCTTACCGTTTTGTCACTTAAGCTGGGATTGTGTCTGCTCTTTGGCAATGCTCGAAGTGATGTTCCTCCCGTGCTGACCCACACCCCTCACCCCCCCACCCCAGTATTTTTTGCACTGTTTAAAACAACTGAGTCATAAAGTGTTTAAGATGGACAAAACTTTCAGGAAAACTTGTTATAAACCCAGACTGAAGCTGGAAAGCTGTTCAGTGGTAGCTGATAGAACAATATCATTGTTAAAGATATTTTTTTAATAAGAATTTGAATGCTATTCAGGGTTTCTGTTACTTTATCAAACTGAGACTGTTTTTTGACTATAGACAGGCACGTGGCTTGCTTTGTAATCAAAGAACAATATATTCCAACTGAAGCAACTTCCTTGCAAACCACTACTTTTGCTTCTTTCCTATCTCTTTCAACCTTCACTTCCTCTTAAAAAAATCAACCAGCCGCCAAAATGACAAACGCTCCCCCAGTGACACTGAAAAATTTACATTATCCTGGTGAGCAAATCCTTGATCTGACATGCTGCATTTTTGGTTTTTATGAAGGGCATATATGCAGTAAGAGAGCAAATGTACAATAAGTTGAGATTTGGCCTCAAAAACTAAAGCCAAAGAAACTATGAATTTCACTTGTATTCCAGTTAGGATAGGGAAGAAAGTGGCTAAATGCTTCATGGGGTGTTAGCTACCTGCTTCACCATCCTTCCAGTCTTGATAGTTTTGCTTTCACAAAGTATTGTAAGAGACTCGTGCCTCTTTTCCATGTAAGAGTGTGTTATTTTCGCTTGCTAAGGTTTCCATGTTTTCATTTTCTTTCACTTTTTGAACACTGGATTTTCACTGTTCGGGGGTAAAAATGAAGAATGTGTAGGCAGAAGGTTAATTCTTTTCAGTGGTTACTGCTTGCCCCATGCTAGGGGATCAGACGCTGAGCAAGAAAATGTTCATGGAGTATCAGTAATACGTACAAGGCTGAAACAGCAATGACTGCCACCCTCTTTCTTCTTGTCTGCAGTTGTCCATTAGAGTTAATGGGAGATGCATTCCTAAGTCAGGAGGAGATCATCCTAACAAATCATATGAAATACACTTTATGCTCTACACACTTGATTTCCTTTTTGAGGAGGGAGGGGAAGATAAGTATATAATAAAGATTGTTTGTAGTGTTACAACCCTGTCAAATCACTAGCAGAGTTGAGGGATCAACTACTAGGAATGTTGTTTGAAAGTATGTCTAGACCATCCAGCATCTGCAGGAGAAAAATTGTTGTACTGTATTAAAGGAGGCCTGTGGAAATTTTCCCCACCAATGTTGTACTGTACACATTTTAATCTCATCTTCCTTTGTCATATACACTCTAATATTTTCTTTTTCATCCTTGTTTATTGTAAGCTTTTATCTTCTGTGTCTGGGGTTTAATAAGCTTATAAACTTGCCTCACGGATATTACAAATACCAGTACCAACTGTGAGGATATATAGCCATGCCGTAGTTCAGTTTGGATACCTGAATACTGCTGTGCACTCATGAGCTGAGTGGCAAAATATTTGTATTGGATCAGAGATTTGTATTCAGCCTTGAAACTATATAGTTTATTTAAGCTTTTTTTTTTTTTGAAGATGGCTTTCCAGGAAAGAAAAAAGATTCAAGTTCAAATTCATATTGTTTGCATTTTCTTCAGTCTCTGCGGTGAACCCAGTGAAGGCTTTTCTACATATGCCTTACAAGAATCCGCACAGAAATCTAATAGAACTTCATGGCTGAGACCTTTGATGCATCCAAGAAATATTAAAATTTGAATTGATTTCCCCCTTCCCTCCCCTAAGTTTTCTTTTTTCATTTCCTCTATCTGTATGAAGTTTGAGGGTCCATTGAGTGAGACATTTGAAAGGGGTTCTGCATGTGGGGTCAATGAGTCACTGAAAATAACACCTTTTCCACTGACTTACTTTGCTTAGTGCTATCCAGACATGTTTCTACTTTGTATTGGAGAAGCTGAAGCATGTTCATCTATCTCAAATATGCTATCTGGGGAAGGTTTTAATAAATTCCTATTAACTCATTGCTCTCATAGACATGTGGAATTTGTGTGCTCAGGTTTTTTTGATGTGAAGCTGTTCAGAGAATGGTGGTGTTTTGGGTTTGGATTTTTTTTTCCCCTGTCCCTTGAGCCTGGGAAAGTGTCTTGTTGCAGGGGAGGCATCTTTAAAACTTGATTAAGAGGTTCCTTCTGACTGCACTGGAAAAGACACATTACTACGTGCTTCAAGCTTTCTTTTTTCAAGCACTCCTCTTTCTCAGTGTCAGAATAAGAAGCCAAAGGCTGATCTTTTTTGGAGCTGAGGAATTAGTCTAATTAAAGGATTTAGAGATGGGCAGGGAAGCCAAACCAAATCTCAGCTTCTGAAGTGGCATCCACAGAGCTGTGTTGCACCTTACTGTCTTCAGACGCAGTAAACTAGCTTGAGGGATGGAATGAAGGAGGAGGTACGTAGTGATGCTAATGAGCTGAAATTGCCTATGCTGCTGTTCTTGGCTAGTGGCATCACTTGATGTGTGAAGAAGTCTACAGCAATTTTGTGAGCAGCTCTGAAGTGAACTTAGTCCTTTTGTGTTACTCTGAAGACTGCGTGTGCTTCCTGAAGTGCAACTGGCTCTTGCTGCTGATGAAAATGAAAGAGGAAGTGGCACTTTATCAGACACAATGATATAGCTGATTTCTAACGTGATACTGCTTTTGCCAAGTGGGATGGCAGCCAAGGCAGGGTGTTCTATAGTAATGGCACATCCATCCGTGTGTGGGACAGTTAGTCTCTCATTAGGAGTCATAGGTATGTAGGCAAGGTGGGACGCAAGGCGCTCAGTATGGCAGCTCAGGTGCTCTAGAAGCAGTTTTAACATTAACCATTACTAGTAATGACTTGAGACTAAGTGCTAGGAACTATTAGGGTGGTTAGCCAAAGCAGATGCAGGAAAATGAAGAAAAAATAGATTTATTTGTTCCTTAGAAAAGCAGAAGAAATGCAGTATTTCAGATGCCAGCTTAAGATTGAGGCATTGAAGGAAACCATAGGTGAAGTGTCCTAAAAGAAGAGTGGGACAACAATCCTCCTAACTTGCTTATATCCCTGTTATTGATAAGACCCAAAAAGTGGGTGGCACCTAAACAGATCTCACAAATAAATCCACTTTATATGCAAGCAGAAGACAGTAACACCTTCCGTCTGAATGACTGAGATAGGCTGTCTTTTCTTGCTCACGGTCACACTAGATGGGCGGTCAAGTCCAGCAATTCATTTGGTCCCCACAGCTAGCTCACACCTTCATGACAGTATTCCAGCTCTCTTGCACAAGGGTTATAAGCAGCAGTATTTTTAGAGATGCTTAGATTATATTACTTTCTAGTAATATATGAATGCATCTTCAGTATTAGGTGCTAAATGAGCCTGCAGAATAGTAGGGGTGTCTTAAATGCCATTAAAAATAATATGGAACATTTCAACATCTTTCCTCTACCATATATGTTAGCAAGACATTAGCTTATGAGCTAATGAAGTCAAAATGCAGAAAGTGAAATGGTGTCCAACGGGCCACAGCATGGGAGGACTCTCGGCTGAACTTCCATAATGTTCCTCTATTTGGCTCCACTGCTGCTTTGTTACAGAATCAGTGCTCTGGCTTTCTGGTGTTGGTCACACGAGCTTCTTGCAGCTAGTCAAACCTTCATCCGTTGCTGCACTTGGCATCAGTGCCTTAATTAAGGTCAGAATCTGTTTTTTCTTCAATGTCCTCCTCTTTAAATACAGAGATAAGTAACATATTTTTGTACCTAGTGGTTAGCAGTTTTCTTAGAGGAATCAGAACAGACAGTGGACGGTGATAAACTACATTTTAAATGGGCCAACTCTTCTGCTGCTCCATGTGATAGTTCATAATACAGCTTTTTTGTGAGTGAGGTGATGGAAATACCGGTCAAGAAGATGGAAGCTAGGAGAAGTGATGTTCCAGCTTTACTGTGGCAACTGTTTCAGAGAATTCCAGGTCAGAGATTTCAGTATATTGAACTTAGCTCTCTTGCTTCCTCCCTGTCATGTGTGTCCTTGCTTTACATTTGCCTTGGTTTCGTCCTTGTATTCTTCCTGTCCGTGCGTTGGAGCAGTAATGTGTCAAGAAGCTGGTAATTATAGGTAGTTGTCAATTCAGTAGTCTTCCACAGTGCATGAGCGCAAACTGAACCTTGTGATCAATCATTCAGTATGAGAGTATCTAGTTAGTTTTAAGAAGCCATTCCAGGTATGGTTGTTGGTTGTAGTTGAGATGATTCAACCAGTAGTAGTTTGGATCGTTGCAGCCTGCTTGTATCCAAGCTAACAGGGACCCGCAGGTGGAATTCACTTGTTAGAGCAAAGAGATGGTCATGGTGAATTTCCTTTATGGGATCTGGCATGTTACCTGAACACAAAGGTTATTGGAGCACGAGTTAGCAGTGGCACAGAAGTTCCATTCCTCGGAAGTTACTCTTCTTTTAAACTGGTGGAAGATACCTAATTCTAAATACTATAAGGAGTCCTTTATTCAGCTGTTTTGAATCTGTTGGTTGGTTGGTTTTTTCCCTTTCGGTGCCTCAAGTCTGACTTGGAAAAAGTCAGTATTGAGAAAATCACTGTCTCCTTGATGACTCAGCTGTTGGCCTTTCTGTTGAGTGCTGCAGACTGTGGCAGTAAACTTTAGGTTAAGTGCTTGTCCACTGGAAAATGCATTTAGAACACCAGCATTTTTCCCAGAAGCCAGTGAACAACTGTTAAATGGCAACATTCCTTCACTGTTGACCTGAGTTTGAGCTGCAACTGTCTGCCCATCCAAATGAAGGTGACTTAGTCAAACTACTAGGATTAAACCTTATTGTAATGGTTAAATGGGATCTGGCAACTTTCCAAAACCCAAACCGCAGAAATATGTTACTGTCTCCTGGCACTCGGTGAATAACCAAAAAACTGTAGCTAAATTCAGTGGACTTACTCAGAGTTAATGGGGGAAATTTATCAGTTTTGCAGTAAATTAAGTATAAAACCCCTAAAAACCTCTTTTCCATATACGTCTTTTCAGAACTATACATACCTCTACACCATACGTCATCATAGTTTTACAATATTTGAATTTGGTTCTCATTGTACTTTGATAGTACTACATCTGATTTTAAATCTTTGGATAAGCACGTGGAATAAAATCAAATATGAAATAAATAAAAAAAGAATTCTTAAAAGTTTTTTTTGATATGTTGTCAAATGGACTCACTGAATTTCAACAAGCCACTGCTAGGCTTACCTGAGATAATTCATTAAACTTGAATTTGAGGTGGAGGCAGTACCCTGAGGAGCAAGTTTAGCTAGTTAAATACTTGTTGCAAGGCATGATGTGTAAAAGAATGATTACACTTCTAAGTTCACTGAAGGACTAGAAAAATTAAATATCTGCACAGTACTCTAAGTTTGCTGCTCTTCTTATATCCATAGAAAACATGGTGGGATGATTTGCATGACTGGAGTGCTGTGTTGTTTGGCTACAAACTCTTCAGAAGGGATAGGCCAGGGAGGAGAGGTGGTGGAGTGGCCCTGTATGTTAGGGCGTGTTTTGACTGTCTTGAGCACAATGATGGTGACGATAGGGCTGAGTGTGTATGGGTAAGAATTAGGGGGAAGGCCAGCAAGGCAGATATCATGGTGGGAGTCTGTTGTAGACCACCCAACCAGTATCAGAAAGGCAGCTGGGAGAAGTCTTACAATCACTACCACTTGTTCTCATGGGAGGCCTCAAATTATCAGATGTCTGCTGGAAATACAATACAGCAGAGAGGAAACAGTCCAGGGGGTTCCTCGAGTGTGTGGAAGAGAACTTCCTGGCACAGCGGGTGAGGGAGCCAACCAGGGAAGGCTCCCTGCTGGACCTGTTGTTCATGAACAGAGAAGGACTTGTGGGTGCTGTGAAGGTTGGAAGATGTCTTGGGCATAGTGATCATGAAATGGTAGTGTTTTCAATTCTTGGGAGAGTAAGGAGGGGGACGTCAGTAGAACCTTGGACTTCTGGAGAGCAGGCTTTGGCCTGTTTAGGTGACTGGCTGACAGAGTCCCTTGGGAGGCAGTCCTGAAGAGCAGTAGTCCAGGAAGGCTGGACATTCTTGAAAAAGGTAATCTTCAAGGCTCAGGAGCAGGCCGTACAGTGTGCCAAAAGATGAGCTGGTGGGTTAGAAGACCACCCTGGCTAAACAGAGCTTTGTCTGGAACTCAGGAAGAAAAGGATAGTTTATGGCCTATGGAAGAAGTGACAGGCCACTCAAGAAAACTACAAGGATTTCCTGGGACTATGCAGGGAGAAAATTAGAACGGCCAAAGCCCAGCTAGAACTTCTACTGCATATTGGGGGAAACATAGTGACCAAGGATGAGGAAAAGGCTGAGGTACTGAATGCTGCCTTTGCCTTAGTCTTTAATAGTAAGAGCAGTTGTTCTCTGAGTGCCCAGCCCCTTGAGCTGGAAGACAGAGACGGGGAGCGGAACGAAGCCCCCATAATCCATGAGGAAACGGTCAGTGACCTGTTGCACCGCTTAGACATGCACATGTCTATGGGGCCAGATGGGGTCCACCCAAGGATACTGAGGGAGCTGGTGGAAGTACTCACCAAGCCACTTTCCATCATTTATCAACAGTCCTGGCTAACTGGGAAGGTCCCAGCTGACTGGAGGCTAGCAAGACAGGTTACAAAGGCTAGAAGGAGGATCTGGGCAGCTACAGCCTGTCCATCTGACCTCAGTGCAAGGGAAGGTTATAGAGCAGATCATCTTGGGTGCCATCATGCAGCACGTACAGGGCAACCAGGTGATCAGGCCCAGTCAGCAGGGGTTTATGAAAGGCAGGTCCTTCTTGACTAACCTGGTCTCCTTCTATGATAAGGTGATCTCCTCAGTGGATGGGGGAAAGGCTGTGGATGTTGTCTACCTAGATTTCAGTAAAACCTTTGACACTGTTTCCCACAGCATTCTCCTGGAGAAACTGCTCATGGCTTGGATGAGTGTCCTCTTTGCTGGATAAAAAACTGACTGGATGGCCAAGCCCAGGGAGTGGTAGTGAATGAAGTCAAATTTAGTTGGCAGCAGGTCACCAGTGGTGTTCCCCAGGGCTCAGTATTGGGTCCTGGTCTCTTTAACATCTTTACCAATGATGTGGATGAGGGGATCGAGTGTACCCTCAGCAAGTTTGCAGGTGGCACCAAGTCAGGTGTGAGTATCAATCTACTTTAAGGTAGGGATCCCTCTAGGAGTCCCTCTACCCTAGCCCTCTAGGTAGGGGCTGGGTCGAAGGGCTGAGGCCAATGATATGATATTCAACAAGGCCAAGTGTCAGGTCCTGCACTTCTGTCACAACAACCTCAACCAACACTACAGGCTTGGGGAGGAGTGGCTGGAAACTGCCCAGCAGAAAAGGACCTGGGGGTGCTGGTTGACAGCTGATTGAACATGAGCCAGCAGTGAGCCCAGGTGGCCAACAAGGCCAACAGCATCCTGGCTTGTATCAGCAATAGTGTGGCCAGCAGGAGCAGGGCAGTGATTGTCCCCCTGTACTGGGCACTGGTGAGGCCACACCTTGAGTACCGTGTCCAGTTTTGGTCCCCTCACTACAAGAAGGACATTGAGGTGCTGGAGTGTGCCCAGAGAAGAGCAGTGAAGCTGGTGAAGGGTCTAGAGCACAAGTTCTATGAGGAGCAGTTGAGGGAACTGGAATTGTTTACCCTGGAGAAAAGGAGGCTCAGACGAGACCCTATCATTCTCTACAACTACCCGAAAGGAGGTTGTAGTGAGGTGGGAGGTCAGTCTGTTCTCCCAAGGAAAAAGCAATAGAACAAGAGGAAATGGCCTCAAACTGCACCAGGGGAGGTTTAGGCTGGATATTATGAAAAATTTCTTCACCGAAAGGGCTCTGAAGAATTGGAACAGGCTGCCCACAGGAAAGTGGTAGAATATTCCTGGAGGTATTTAAATGACATGTAGATGTGGTGCTGAGGGACATGATTTAGTGATGATTTGGCAGTGCTGGGTTAATGTTTGGGCTTGATGATCTTAAATTTCTCTTCAAACCAAAGTGATTCGGTGGTTCTGCATGTCATGTGCATTTTAGCTTTGTGGATTTTACTACTGCTAATAAAGGCTGACCCACACGGTAAGCAGCCAAGTCAAGGGCAACCCTGATGAGTAGGCACTGTTTTTCTTGTGTGTCTTGCCTTCTGTAGCACTTGATCATTTCTTCTGCCAGACGTTGCTCGTTTCTTCCAGTCAACTGGAAACCTGGTGCTAAAGACTCAGCTTGACTCCCCACGTTTGATGCTTCCTCAGTAAAACGTGGGCCACTGCTTCTAGCATGATGCTTTTGGTAAGCCGTCATGGGGCAAGATCGGACCTGGTGGCATCTGTTCTTTAAAGCAATGGGAATCTGCAACCTGCACTGACAGATCCAACTTCGCCAAGGTCACTGGCAAGGGCAGAGCAGACCTGTTAATCTCTGTGACTGCTGTGGAGGTAACAGGAGAGTGTGGCACACTGAGCTGGCTACTCAGTTAAATGCGAAGGTGCAGTGCAATGCGTAAGCTCATTTTATTGTATGAAGGTAGCTCGGCCAAATGAAACTCGGGAGCTGTTGTATCTGTTGCCAAGCAAAGCACAACATAAACTTAGCTTTGAAAAGCTAAGGTATTTTTAAGCAACATAAGAAGGGCACTGAAAAAGGAAACTGATTTCTTTGGTCGGTGGCAGCATGTGAGTAAATGCACGTGGTGGTATTCAAAGGTTGCTCATCCAAGTATGCTGCCTGTTGTGTTGGCAAAATCAACAAGCAGCCTACTGTATTGAATGTAAAGCTGTTTTGTAAGCTGCTGGCAGGGTGAGACCCTGTGCCTGGAGGACAGCAATAGCAGTAGATAAGGTCTCGCCTCTTTCTCTCTTATTGCTTGTGGAGAAACAAGCAGGGCTTATGCTTCACGGGTTAGTGTAAATGGCAAAATGCAGGTTGTAACTGTCCTCTGCAATCTATATAACGGGTGCATCTAGACCACTCTGTGGATTAGATATATATGTCCTTCACCAAAGGTGGGATTTGGGCTTCAGTTCCCGTTACACAATTACATGAGCCTGGTATTAGAATACTTGAAAGTCTGGGGAGTGCGTGTTTTGCGGAAGTTATAATGACCTATGTCTTGGTAAAAGAGTTATGTTAATTTTCTCCTGGTTATGGTACATGAACCTGAAAGTTAAGGTATAATGGTTATGGAAACATAAGAGAACTGCTCTAAGATGCAGTATTGTATTGTGTTTTCTCTTCTACAAGTGTGAGAGGAAAATATAACAGGTTTCCTTTCGTGTCATTACTCAAAGTCAAAGATACCGTTGGTATTTTGTTGTACTTCAAGTTCAGGTTCAGAAGATTCCATCCATAGCCTGGCTAATCTTAAAATCAGCATGAAGGTTAAAAAGGCTGTTGTTCAAAGTGATGTTTCTAAACAGCTGCCATAATAGGATTTTTTTCTAGACCAGCTAACTCACTTGTTACGTAATTATTTTTTAATGACAAATACCAAATGAGTGTATTACGCTAAGCGTCTGCTCAATGTGCTCACATTTGCTTAGAGAAGTGTGTGTGCTGGGGATGAGAAGAAGTAACAGCATTTGTGATGACTTCCATAGACATGAAGTGTTTCTGTAAAGGATCTGTCAGCTGTAGTTATTTTCTCACTCAGAACTATTTTTTTTCTAGAAGAAGAATTTTATAAGATTTAAAAAGACTGAAACCAGTAGAGTTCTACTAATTTTAAACCAAA
This sequence comes from Bucorvus abyssinicus, assembly GCA_009769605.1. NCBI lineage: Eukaryota > Metazoa > Chordata > Aves > Bucerotiformes > Bucorvidae > Bucorvus > Bucorvus abyssinicus. The sequence goes on from CM020028.1 coordinate 43,137,769, forward strand.
AAAGGCAAGATTTGCCCTGTGTCACATCTTGTATTCAAGACACTGAATGCTGTACTACCTCTTTTGGAAACCTCCATTCAAAACTGTGGAGAGTCAGCTTGAGAACTTCTTGGCGTGTTCCTCCTATAACGCTTGCCTGTTTTTCTTAGCAAGTTAAGCTAACTGATATTCTATCTGTGAATGAAAATGGCTATTTTGACTCAATTTGGTGAGGAAAGGAAGGGTGCAAGCTTCCTGAACCTTTCAGCGATGTGAAGTTTCTAACTGTTTTGTAAGAGCCCAGCAGAAGAAATAGGCTGGTAATGCCGCACCAAAGGAAGGCGTGAAATCACCCTTCGCTAGCCATTGGGCGGTTCACAGGGGAGAGTGATATTATGGACTTCCTAACAATGGGGCAAAAGACCCTGTTGGTGGTGGTTTTTTTTTTTTTCCAGGAACGAGTATAAACTTCCTCTCCCCCATGCAGGTTTTCTGGTGAAGGGATGAGATCACCTCAGAGCTTAAGGAAGAATTCAATTAAAGTCAATCAGCTGCAAGGCACTTGTACATTCACTTTTGGTCGTAATTAGTTTCGTTGTTCACACAGCTACACAGTGAATTCTAACAAAACTCTATATTGGATTGACTGAATTCAGAACTCTTTAAATCTGTGAGTCTTTTAAGGAAACTATCTCCTTGCGGCATCTGGCAACTTATTTCTGACCCTTCTGAAGGTTCAGATCTTGTCAGATAAACTTCAGAAAATATTGTTTGAAGCAGCACATAATCTTACAGTGGGGTCTTTCCACTACGCTGTCTGCAGTATCCCTGACCTGGGTTGACTAATAGCAAAGATTGACAAAGGACTTTTTGCACCAACACCTTGCCTCATCTTCTGTTAAATGTCGTTTGAGATTTTCTATGGTAGACTTCTTGGTTTTGACTTCGCTATGACATCTTCTTAAAAAGCAACAGATGATGATTTAACACTTGTCAGCCATTCGTCATGATTCTTCTTTGTATTCAGTTGTTCTTGGAATGAAGAGTTCTTAGAGGTTTTTTTAAAATCCTACTTTCTGGTTAATGCAATCAATTTGATGCAAAAGATAATTAGTATGACAAATTGCAGCCTACATGAGTACTACCATGTCCCCCACCCCCAATTTCTTCAGCATTCCCATGTTTTTAAAGATTGGAGGATAGGTGGGAGCAGAAGAGTTTAAGTTATTCTTAGGAGACATTTGCCCTCTTGTCCTATTATTTAAAAGTAACAGATGGACTCTGCTCTTTGTGCCTCTCATCTTTCATACTCCTGAAGCCTTAAACCTGGAAAGGAAATGCAACCAAGAGACCGTGGCTGGATTCACCATCAGCTGCACTAACAAAGGGATTGATGATTTTCCAGAGCAAACATTAGCTGAGGGGTAGGGCTAACCTTCAGAGGAGAAGCAGCTGGCACTGAGCTGTGTCCGGGGACGGGGCTGGGCTTGAGGACATGTCTGGGGAAGACAGTCAGATCAGGGCTGGTGGTAAAGAACTGCTCCTCTGCCTTTCTAAACAAGGTCCTAAAAAAAAAAAAAAAAGTTTTAAAAAACTTTTCAGCTTTCCTGTCTTTCACATGAAAGCTGGCTGTTGGATTGTTTTAATAATCTAAATGGTGATCATTCTGTTTGATAATTAACCATGCAAATTTTAAAGAAACAATTGACAGATCAACAAAAAATAGATCTGCAGGCTACATTTGGGGGAATAGCTGAAAAAGCTAATTTGGCTATAAAGGTAGGTTATGCTCCATAATGAGAGGCAACAAGGCATTTTGCTACAACTGTCATGGCAAATTTAGAGCTTCTTTATATAGTCTAATTTAAAATATATTTACCCCATAGCAGTGAAATTGCAGTCTGTGCAATTTCATAAAATCATAAAAACTGGAGATGGAAAATACATCTTGAACATATGGACCAGATCCTCAACAGATACAAATCCTTTTAACTCAACGTCGGGGAAGAGACATTCTCTGTCTTCAAAGTCACTGTATTTGTCCGGGGTTGTTTTCTGAATGTGGACTCTTTCGAGAGTCTCTTTGTCTAATCATGAAGCTGTGCTTGGCGAAGAATCTTTCATCAATTAGAGATCTTCAGTTTTACTTCTGTTTGTAGCTCTGCTGTGTACTACATGGCTCTGCGTAAGCTTGAATAGTCATTGAACACTGGTAAAATTCAGCTATGCCAGGATGCTTACTAGCCCTCATGTTTCAGGGTACGGATTAGTTGCCTACTGAGTTAAGAACTTGATTGTATGAGTGTTCCTTTTTTGTTCAAGCTGTGTTGATATTTGTACTTCTCTAAAAATGACAGCTTTTTTTTTCTCCATTCTGTATTAACAGTGAATCATTTATTCACTGGTTAATGCTAAGCATTGGTGGAAGTTATCTGAAACACATGAATGTGGTGCTAGAAAGAAAACGAAACTTTTATATTGGCTGTTGAATTCAATGTGAGGTTCAGGATGATGGACCTCCCAGATCCTGTGCCATGCTGATCATCAGCTTTTAGACTTACAGGGAAATTCTTCGATGATTTCCTGATGTGTTCCTAGCAGAAACTGGTTAGCTTCCCCAAATTCACTAGAGCTTGCATTACTCTATCTTATCCATCATTTGGTATCCTAATGAAGAGCTCCAATTCCAAGGTCCATGATGATTATCTTCAGTACCCTGACAGTATCTTTAGTTCTGCTAGTGTCTGAAAAAATTCTGTAGAGCGACCATCACCCTATCTATGGAGTGCGCTACAGCTTTGACTGGGGTTATTTTAATTAGCACCAATGTTTCACACATTTGAAGAAGGGGATTGGTAAAAAATGAAGAGTCTACAAAAAACTTAAGTAATATCTCAAAGTTTACTGATGTTGGAGGCCAGGACCCTAATTCCAGTTAAATGAAATATTCAGCTCTTCTAAGAAGGAAGCTGAAATAGGGATAATGTAGGCAAAGAGCTGGATAATGCTATTCTGTATAAGCTTGGCTTAGATTTTGTCATAAATCCGCTGTATTGCTTGTTTCAGCTCTAGTGGATGTGAAAGATAATTATTAATGTGTCGGGAATACATAGGAGTACAAACTGGAAATAAACCTTCAAAAATTAAGGAAAAGCCACTAACAAGGTATTGAAAAGTCTAAAGTAGTGAAAACAGAAATCCTATAGGCTTCAATGGAAACAAAGTTGTAATCAACAGTGTAAGGAGAACTTGAGTTTCTGACAAAATGAGCTGTTTTCCTGGTTTCTTTTGCTATTAAATGTGAGTGGTGCTCAAATGGGGAAAGCGTCTGAATTGCAGTGAAGAAGTGACAGTGCCTCAATGGCTGAGATCAATTTGAATCCCTCTGTGCACAGGTCAAAAGGCAGGTATTAATTGGAGAGTTGCAAAATTAAGAAGGGAAAAATAGAATGTTGTGTGCAGGTTGCTAACATAGCCATCCAAAACTTCTGGAGGAAAATGATAACCTGGCACACGGCTTCTTTTCATGGTTTACTTTGGGGGCAGTGGAAGTAGTAAGCAAAATCATGTGGTGTGCCTCCATAACCATGGCTGACTGTAAGAAGTGGGCGAGGGGAAAATGTTGTTAATCCTTCCAGTGACTTTTAGGTGGTGCTCCAAAGACTAGACAAAACTCTAAGCCGCTTAGAACAACCGAGCTCTTTTGTCTCCTGCGGTACAGTGCCTGCTTCTCCTGCTAAAGATCACGTTCTGCTTGTATCCATCTAATAGGTGTATGTTGAATCTCGCATGGAGTGCAAGAAGGACTTTGATCAGTATTGCACGCACTTCATTTGAGGACCTACAGCAGAGGCCCTACACTTAGAAAAACAATTGGAGTAGGTCTTGGGAACACTTGACAGAATACGTAAACAGATGATGTTATGGTCTCAGTGGAAATCTAACTGCATTGCACTGAAAATAGACCATACAAGGAGAAAATAGAAGAATACTTAGTCCTTGTAGTAGGACACCCTATGCAGTATGCCAGCAAGCTCTGTTTGGATCCCTTTGGAAAACCACAACGCAACTATGTCCTTCAAAGACTGTAGCTCACCTCCCCATACTAGCCTGTGAACTTCTGAAGGAGTTTACCTTCCCAAATGAAGTGCATATGGGTTTCTGATAGGAAGAATTAAAGCATGAATTTGCCAGAAGAGGACATTGCAGGAGTTGTTCATGACATCTTGCACTTCTTTAAGGGGAAGCATGAATCCTAGGGTTAGTTTACAGTTTGGCAAGTTAAATATATTACCCCCGAGTTTCAATCACTTGTGTTTCCTCTTCTATGCAAGAGGACAATGCTCATAACAAATTGCTACATATTGACAAACACTGGGTTGTGAAGCATTATCTGAGCTGGATGTCATCTGATGTTTGTTTGAATAATTTTCTGCGTGTTGATTTTTATCTCGGAATATTGTACAAAACACTTATTTTGGAAAAGTGACCATGGAAAATTAAGTGAAAATAGCATGAAGTTCTTATTTATGCCAGCATAAACAGCCACTTCAGAATGAAAGGCTTTCCATGCCCTTTGGCTACTTGTTCTTAGTTCTAGTAACCAGGCCCAAGTCTTTTATCATAGTACAATGGTTTGGCTTCTTTTGATTTCAGTCTATTATTCAAATAAATTGCATTCTGAAATAGATCCTTATTTTATCATAAGGATTGCTCTTTTAAAAATCCAGTCTTCTCCTAACTTCTCCTTAGTGAAGGAGAAGTGTTTCTTGTATGATATTATTTCCTAAATGTAGGATCTGAGACGTTTTATAGTTACTAAGCAATAGCGGCTGTACCAGCCTTTGCAGCACAGGCATTAATATGAAATCCTGCCTATAATAATGGTTGTAAAACTGTTGATATAGGTGCATTAAGAAGTATGAGAAATCATAAAGGCGGTGTGTTTTGACTGGTGTGGGAAGTGTCCATGAGCTGGAGTGTTTTCATGCTGCAGTTAAGTGGCTACTCTTGTGCCAGAACTGTTTCAGTGATTATTTTTTGTGTTCAGTGAGAAATCTTTTATTTAGGGACTCAATGGGCAGTACCATTTTGTTTTGGTTTTGTTTTTTTAATTCCTTATGTACTTTGCCCTGTTACAGTATAGAAGCATCTGCAGAATGAATTTTGAGTCTTTCAGTCTTTCTCTCCTCTTTTGCCCTTATGATCTTTCTCAAGGACCACTCAGTTATGGTCCCTGAATACAATAAAACTATCACTATTGGTTGGACTTACTCATGAGCCACAGGGAAACTAGACTGAAACCACCAAACCTCTAATTCCTGATTATACTTTGTCACTTGTCTTGGAAATGTTGAATAAGATGCCAGCCTCTCAAAGAGGCGTTGGGGTCATTGTATATCAAACTCACAACCAGCAAGGATACTGAATAAAAACTCTTCTGTAATTTAGAAGTGAACATGAGGGCACCTTCTGAAGGAAGGTGAGTATGTGCCTGAACCTCTATCAAGGAACCTTCAGACTCCTAGGTAACGGCGGTATGGATCCTGCAGTGTACTTGGATTTCAACACTAAAACAGCTTGGCTGGAGTCTTTCACTGAAGGTGCCTAAAACAACCTGAAAAACTCACTAAATCCCCATAACATGAGGAAAGGTCATTCTGTGGATTAATAAGATGTTGAAAGGGTAGGAAAAAATTTATCCTTTTCCTCTGTAGGGAAAAGTTGCCATTAGGGTGCAATTTGGATTGGTTCTTCTGCCCATGATTAGTACATTCCTAAATGATCTAAAAAAGTAGAATGATAGTGAGTGGTACAGTTCTAGCAAGTAAACAGTACTTGGGCAGAGTAGGCTGAAAGCTCAGCTGCGCTGAGAAAAGTTTTAAGGTGTGTATAGAACAACAGTTACGTGGGGGAAAACTAATAGAGAATCCATCTCTTGGTTTCTTTGATTTCTCAGGAGCCTGCAAGGCAGTGATCAGGCAGTCTGGTCCAGACCAAAAGGAGGATTGTTCTCATGGAAGGACTAAATAATATGGGGGGCTCACTGCCATGTGGTATTGTGGATGCAGAAAGTATGGATAGGTTCAACATGATTGAACAAAAAGTCTGCTGAGGTGTGTTCAGCCTAATGATGCCTGCCTAACTCTTGGCTCTGAAAGCTGTTGGTTTAGTAGGGGTCAGACAACGGGATTGCCCCCTCTGGAGCAGTACCACTCCAGGCTTGCACTGTTTCTTGTACCTTTTCCTGAGGCTGTTGCTACTGTCAGGACTGGAGAGGTCTAGGACCCTCTTGGACCTTTACTCTGAATTGCTACAGCTGTTCTGTTGTTACCTAAATGCGTGTTTTGTGCTGTGTCCCAAAAGTGAAGTTGGTGTTAGGTTGGAGAGAATGATCTCTCACAAGTAGGGCAGGACGGCTCTTCCAGCTGCTGCGGCGGTGTGACAATGATCCATCACCATGGCCTACTGTGTTTGTGCCAGTATAGCAGAGAGAGAAGTAAGCATTGCACAGCCCGAGTCTCCAGCAGTTTACGGCTTTCCCCATCAAAGCCATCAATTCCCACAGCGTATTTATGAAGGATAAGTGAGGTAAAGTCAGCATTCAGGAAGTGCTGGAGAACTTTGCGCTCAGCTTGCTAAGGCCCCTTGACGATACTCAGCTTTCCTTTCTCTTGAGCTGGTGCCTGCAGAGATTTGCTGAAGAGCCCCAAACTTGAGAAGATGGGAGGGAACAGTAGAAACTTTCTAGTTTCTTCTTGCCGCCTTTTTTTTTTTTTCCTTCTTGCTTCACCTTCTTGTCGTTTCTCACTCATTAAAAAGTTAACTAAGCTGCTTTCAGATGATTTTCTCGGGAGCTGGCGCTCCTGTGTTTTTCAGAGCTAAGATTCATTTGCCGCTGAACTAGCTCTTGAGCGAGGCTCGTTCCAGTGTCTGCCACAAGGAGGCAGAAGGATTAAATCTTACAATACTTTTAAACCAGGTCCTTGATGCGTATCTCAGTTTATTAAAACTGTGCTTTGGAGTATTTGTAGCTGGTTCTGATGTATGCAGATGATTGGGAGAGGAGAATTTTACAGAGGAGAATCCAAAGCATCAAACCAGTTTGTGTGTAGTGGGGTTTTACTTGGTGTTTTGACAATATGTGGGTTTTTAAAAAAAAAAAAAAAATTGTAAAAACATATCAGCAATAATTCAACAGACCCCCCCAGCACCCGTCCTGTGACAGTTTTCCACCTGTTGCACTCCGTAGTTATCACCCTGGGTCACTTTCCCTTTGTAAAGGCAACTCCAAAGTCCAGATCAGTGACAGTGACACATTAACATTGCACTAATTGTCTTTTCAAACGTGCCTGCCTTCCTGTGCCGCTGATACGTCGCTTACTCAGCTTCTTGCGGCGATTTAGAATCGCAGCATGGCGTATTCTTGTTTCTGGACTACCTTCGTGGTGAGGATGTGGTCTGATTGCACCGTGATAATTCTCTTAGAGGAAAGCTATAGAGCATTCTGAAGAGTGCGAGTGGTTTAATTGAGTCTGATCCCTGCGCAGCGCTACTGACGGCGAATGAAATCCCACTTGCATCCCGGGGAACAAAGTATTGAAAGCTGGATGGTGGTTGATGGTATATGCTTTTTATACTTGCTAATGAATGTGAAAGAAAGGGAGAAGGGGAGGCAAAATCCGAAGTGAAAGCTGGTGTTTTGGCCGTAATTTGGCCTGCTTTGCTTACGTATCGGAGGAGGTAAGGCAGGAAGGTCACTCGGTTATCCGAAACAAGAGCAGCTCACCACATACCTGGGCATAACAGCGTTTATTTGAGGACATGGTGTCATTCGTAACGTCAGGTGTCCCGGCTGTTACCACCGGTGCCAGACCTCGTCTAGCGGACTGTACATCCAGATCCTCTGCTTCGTGCTTTGGTCCGCTAATCCGTTAGCGTAAGTTAGTTCAGGTGTTGAAATCAACTTAAAAGAGAAATTTCTTCCTGACTAAAAACGTGTGTGTAAGGAAAACCTCTCCTGCCTGTAAAGGGGTGTTGCAGACTATTGTATAAAGATCTAAATTACAGGTTTAAATTACAGATTGACACTGCAGAGGTGCTTTATGGTACTCTTGCAGCAATCAGACACACAGTCACAATGTTCCTGTGGATTACAACTAAAAAGGAAGGAAAAGGGCATTTGATAGCAGATCTGCATTTCTGTAACAGCAAAAAAAAAGGCGCGTATTGTTTGGCTGTCATCCCGTATGCAGCCACAACTGCGTATAGCCGAGAGCAGGCTTGCGCTCCCCCTCTGCTCTGCAGGGCACGGGAGGTGGCGATCGCAGGATGCAGTGCGCCGTGCTACGTGGGGCTTGTAACCTTCACACGCTACCAACGCTGGCTTTATCTTTCAGCAGCATATTGAGGGCATGTCTACACAGCCCGAGGCTTGAATTCGGGACCACGCCATCTAGCTTCTGCTCTGATTAGCTATTAAGTGCACTGGACATTTTCACGTGTTAATTAATATCCAGTGAGACTGTATGCAAGGTGGTGATTAAATAAAGCATCGTTATATTTACGTTCTTTCTTAGGTACGGTATATATCAAGGGATGGTTATACCTACTTTTAAATGTGGAAATTTTTAATTTTGTTTCAAGCTTTATGGAAGCTTTGCATGGAAAGTAATCATACACTTCAAGTAAAATTGCTTCAATAAAGTCCAGTTTCTGACCTAAAATTATTTTCCTTTTTTCACTTTTTCATATTAAATGCAGCTCTTTTTTTGCTGTTGTTATTTTTGTTTTATTCTTTGTTAAATATTAAAAGGAAGATAGCTAAAACAGTTTAACATCCAGACTCCCTCCTTTGCTTTGCACTTTCCTGTGGGAGGAAAAAAAAAAAAATCTTATCTTATGTCTTGATCTGCCATAGGCCTTACATATTGGTAAATTGTCTCCTGTGAGAGAGATCCACCAAAACCACTATGAAGAGCATAAGATAAATGCTTTATATACAAGAGCTGTTTCATGTCCTGTTACAACCCGTAAGATCTATGTTGTCCTATTAATGCAAGTGATCACTTCACCTTGGTGGCAACTGACCTTTCTTCTGCTGTATTCAGGAGGGTTGTTCTTGCACATCTCAACGCCGTGCAAATCGTTGTGCGTTTGGCAGACGGTGTATATGACTTACTATCACACAGGAGATGCCTTACGGTTGCTTCTTCTGATGCTTCAGTATTTTGTCAGCTTCTTCAGTTAAGAATGGCCTGCCACTCGTTTTCTTTCTCATCTTGAGCGGCCATAACAATTTTAACTGCTACTCAGTTTTGCCATTTGAATGACTTCTTTGTTATGGAGATGATGTGTGATATGCTGACTTCTCCTTCCAGGTAAATCACACAAAGACAAGGGACCCTGGTTTACTGTAATGATACTTTATATTTTTAGATATCGTGGCTGAGCAAATGGTCCATTGCCTTGATTACAGTGGTCACCGAGGTAATGTCTGGTGCTTTTTGAGTTCCCAGATGTGTAGATAATAATCTGTGATAATGATGTTATTGTGTGCTTTTTGGGGTGAAATGGCCAATTCCTACTATGCTTGTACATCTGTTTCAGCATGGCTGTAGCCTGTGGTGTAGACTGGATATCCCAATGCACAGCCCAGCTCTGCACTGGGACTTGAGCAGTCGTGACCCTGCTGGGAAATGCTCTGTATCTTAAGAGCCTCCAAAGAAATGTTGCTGTTGCAGAATGACTCCCACATAGTTCTGAGAAACTTAAGAAAAGTATTTTATAGTATATGGCCAAAGTGTTTTGTCTTGCTGTGTGTAGCACTGAAATATTTTTCAAATCACCTTGAGAATTAAAATGTTCTTGCCTGTCAAGGATTTTTTTTATGCAGTGTCTGACTATGCAAGTAGAATTGATAGAAATTTTGCCTTTTTTTTTTTTTTCTATTTGTTACCTTCAAGTGGTCTGGAACTGGTTTGGTTTAACAGTTCATGTTCTTGTTCAGATGCTATGCTTTTCTGATACAAGACTGTGCTGTGGAAGTCATCACTATATTCCTCGATAATTTTTTTTTTTCTTTGTAGTTGCGTTAGCAGTGACCTTCCTTCAAAGTCTTCTCTGTTGGTGGTATTTCCTATGCACAAGAGCACTTAAAGCTAAATGAACTTTGAATTTACTTGACGAACTTTGAGTTTACTTAATCTTTTACGGAAAGATGTGCGTTGTAATTCTTATACCTCTTCAAATAACAGCATAATCAACAGTGTAAACAAGCATATAGTCCCTTATGTAGTTCTACTCCCAATCGGAGATTCATATTGTTTGTCTTTTATCTTGTGTTTTACTTCCTAGAAGTAAAATGACTAACACCTGGCTGTTTCTAACAACGAGGTGAAGATGTAATTTGGACCTCCCTTGCTGTCTCTGGAGCCATTTCCTTGTGTTACCTGTTTTGTGCCTGCTACACACAAACAGGTTCTTGGTGATGATACTAGTCTGTGATTTAAAAACTGTTCTTGTTCTTTTCCGTTTTGTCGTATGCATAAAACATTTCATCTTCTGGGACTGCCTGCTCTTCTGCTGCTGTGTGCTTTCCTTTGGTTTGCAAGGAAAGGTATGATTTTCTTGTCGTAGTTATTAGCTTTGATTACATAGGCAAAGTCTTTCCTATGAACTTTGTCATGGCTCTTCTACTGTACTTATTTGTTGTATTTCTGTTTAACTTTTTTACCTTGTATCTTGTGCAAAATCCATATTTTTCCTTCTTTTTACACTTTTCCTGTTCTACTCAGTGAATTATTTGTATGCCTGCTTCTTCCTGGAGTTCAGTGAGAACTTGTTTGAGGGCATTTCCCACGTCTGTAATTCTTGATGGAGTTACTGTATTCTCCTCTGAGTTCTGTCTTTGCAACTATGTATCTCTTGTCCTTATTGTCACTCAGAAATTATTTTTCCTGAAGTGTTTGTTAGGATATGATTTTACTGTGCCGTAACTTTGCAGAAGCCCTGCAATCTGGAAGATGCTTCTCTCAGCCACTACTTATACCAAGCCCCTCCTACGCATACTATTGTCAGTACTTTTCTCTCTTCAGTTCCTCTCAGCCTGTGCCATAAGTCCTTCAGCTGTGCTTCCTTTTCTTTGCCCCTCGGTACAGCTCTGTCTTCTAGTAACCTCCCTGCTGAGAAGGACTTGGGGCTGCTGGTGGATGAAAGGCTGGACATGAACTGGCAATGTGCGCTTGCAGCCCAGAAAGCCAACTGTATCCTGCGCTGCATCAGAAGAAGCATGGCCAGCAGGTCGAGGGAGGTATTCTCCCACTCTACACCTCTTTGGTGAGACCTCACCTGCAGGGCTGAGTCCAGTTCTGGACTCCTCAGCACAAGAAAGACATGAGCTTGTTGGAGTGGGTCCAGAGCAGGGCAACAAAAATGATCAGAGGGATGGAACACCTCTGCTCTGCAGACAGGCTTGAGAGAGTTGGGGTTGTTCAGCCTGGAGAAGAGAAGCCTCTGCAGAGACCATGATGAGTGTCATCATGCAGCACGTACAGGATAGTCAGGTGATCAGGCCCAGTCAACATGGATTTATGAAGGGCAGGTCCTGTTTGACCAACCTGATCTCCTTCTATGACAAGGTGACCCGCTTAGTGGAAGAGGGAAGGGCTGTGGTTGTTGTTTACCTGGACTTCTTTAGTAAGGCCTTTGACACCGTTTCTCATAACATTCTTCTGGAGAAGCTGGCTGCCTGTAGCCTGGATAGATGGACACTTCACTGGATAAAAACTGGCTGGATGGCCGGGCCCAGAGAGTTGTGGGGAATGGAGTCAAATCCAGTGGGTGGCCAGTCACTAGCGGTGTTCCCCAGGGCTCAGTGTTGGGGCCTGTCCTCTTCAACGTCTTTATCAATGATCTGGATGAGGGGATCGAGTGCACCCTCAGTAAGTTTGCAGATGACACCAAGTTGGGTAGAAGTGTTGATCTGCTTGAAAGTTGGGAGGCTTTACAGAGAGATCTGGACAGGCTGGATCGATGGGCCGAGGCCAATGGTATCAAGTTCAACAAGGCCAAGTGCTGGGTCCTGCACTTGGGCCACAACAACCCCCTGCAACGTTACAGGCTGGGGGAGGAGTGGCTGGAAACTGCCCAGCAGAAAAGGACCTGGGGGTGCTGGTCACCAGCCAGCTGAACATGAGCCAGCAGTGAGCCCAGGTGGCCAAGAAGGCCAACAGCATCCTGGCTTGTATCAGCAATAGTGTGGCCAGCAGGAGGAGGGCAGCGATTGTCCCCTGTACTCGGCACTGGTGAGGCCACACCTTGAGTCCTGTGTCCAGTTTTGGTCCCCTCACTACAAGAAGGACATTGAGGTGCTGGAGTGTGTCTAGAGAAGGGCAACAGAACTAATGAAGGGTTTAGCGATCTTATGAGGAGCGGCTGAGGGAACTGGGATTGTTTAGACTGGCAAGAGGAGCTCAGGGGAGACCTTACTGCTCTCTACAACTATCTGAAAGGAGATTGTAGTGAGGTGGGGATTGGTCTCTTCTCCCATGTTATGAGTGACAGGAGAGAGGGAATGGCCTTAAGTTGTGTCAGGGGAGATTTAGGTTGGAGATCAGGAAAAATTTCTTTCCAGAGAGGGTTGTGAAGCATTGAAACAGGCTGCCCAGGGAGGTGGTGGAGTCCCCATCCCTGGAGGTGTTTAGAAGCCATGTAGATGTGGTGCTGAGGGACATGCTTTAGGGACCAGTGCAGGGTGAATGGTTGGACTTGATGATCTTAGAAGTCTCTTCCAACCAGGTGATTCTGTGACCTTATTGCAGCCTTCCAATAATTAGAGGGGGCCTATAAAAAAGATGGGGATAGTCTTTTTAGCACGGCCTGTTGTGACAGGAGAAGGGGGCATGGTTTTCAACTAAAAGAGGGGAGATTTAGACTAGATGTAAGGGAAAAAAAATTTTACCATGAGGATGGTGAGACACTGGCACAGGTTGCCTGAAGAGGTGGTAGGTGCCCCATCCCTGGAAATGTTCCAGATAAGGTTGGACCCTGGGGCTGTGAGCAGCCTGTTCTAGAAGATGTCCCTGCTTACTGTAGGGGGGGTTGGATTAGATGACCTTTAAAGTCCCTTGGAAAGCAAAACATTCTTTGATTCTGTATTTGGATGGCTGAGAGGTTCCTTCTTCAGAGTCCCCTTCTACAATTCCTGGAAGCAAAGCTCAATGTGTTTGCTTTTTACTAGGCTGTCATTGTATGGCTTTGGTGTTCCAGGCAGATTTTTAACCTGGTGTTATGTTGCTCCTCAAATTCACATGAATGTTCTCATTGCCTCTGTTGTTTGGGAGGAGAGTTCAATTCCTGGTAGGCATTGATCTCTTGCACTAAATAAGGTTGGTATCATTACTTACAGGACTGTTTCAGGAAAACCTCTAAACCTCTTTTAAAGGCTGTCGTCCTCAAAAGGGTGATCCTTCCACTTCCTACTAATCATTTGGAGGTCACCTGTCCCGTCATGACTTCAAGCAAGAGATGAGACCAGTGTGATGCCAGTTTTGGTGCTAGCAGTAGCTATGCTGCTTGACCAAGGTGTGATCAGTGAGCAAGTGAAATCATATTCTAGAACTTCATGGAAATTCCCAGTTCTTGCACTCTTCATGGAAGGAGGTGAGTTCTCTAATGAAGGCAATATATATTTTTTTTTTTTTTTTTCAGACCTGCTCCTTTTGGTGACTAGAACTAAATTTAAAATAGAGGCCAAGAGATTAGGAATTTCTTTGAGACCACGTGTTAGCTCTTCTCCTGCCAGTCCTTCACTTTTTCCTTTGGACATGCTAAAATGAAGTCTCAAATTCTGACGCTCAGCAACCCACTTTGTCTAAAACGTAGAATGAGGTCTTTTAAGCAAAGGAAACATTAGTCATCTCTTTCTGGAGACTCTTTCTGACAGGTCTACTATATCTAAGTGGAATCACAGAAAAATTTGCAAACTGTTTCTCCACAACAGTTTGCCATTGGGGCCTCGAAGTAATTAAAAAGGCTCACAAGAGGAAGCTTTAATGAGTCTAATTTTTCTTTTCTTTCTTTTCCTGCACTGCACTAGCAGCAGGCAAGAAGGCTCCTGCCTGCCTCACTGTCCTCGCTGTGAATTGCCCATTGATAATTCTTCAGCATGCACAAGGTTTTTATGCTTATGGAAGCTCATGTTTCTTCCTCGTATTAGTTCCCTGTTAGGCATTTGCTACTGCTGACCTTGCAGAAGAGCCTGAGAACTCATTCCCTCTCCCTCTTCAATCTTTGCCCACTACCAGTAAATCCTGCTCATAGTATGAGCTGAGCCTGAAACATGCCAGGAACAAACTGTACAAAACTCTCTGACCTGACAGAGGCTGAGTCTTCAGTGGAGAAAACAACTGAGCTGATATCTGCTCAGATGTACTTTCTTCTGCCTCAACTTCATTAAGGCTAAGCTGTGTTACTGACATTTGGTGGAATCACTGGGTAGCAGCCCATCTGTGAGGAGCAATCAAGAAATGTGAGGTTCTTTGAGGTGATAGTATTTTTCCTTTGATCTCTTCAGCTTTTATGGTCTAATGGTAGTTTGAACTGCAGAGTGAAGGAATCAGCCAAAAAGTACTTTTGCTGTGGAACTGTGAACATGAGGATGACCTCTGATGAGAAATTCAATAATCTTCTGCTCATACAACTTCATATTTCAAGTCGTGTGATCTTAAGTAGCTTTGGTCCCGTAACACACCTACCCACTTGTCTTTTCAGGAGGTAGGAGAGAAGGGGGCTTCAGCTCCACCATGATAAGTATCGTTAGCATATTGACGTTTGTGTTTCAGTCTTCCTTGTGTGATGTTTGTAGACAAATGCTGTTATAATCCTTCACCTTCCTCAAGAAGTTCTAGTCCAGTCTTAAGCATAAGTACTGACAAAGTGCTTGCAAGGAATACCTGGGCAGATCTTGTTCCAGTTGCAAGGGAAGGTGTACCTGGAGAGGAAAAGTAGCTGTTGGCCCTATCGCTCTCCAGGGAAGGATTGTGCTTCAGTTGGATTTGGGTAGATGAATTTTTTGGGGGTTAATATTTATATATGATTCTGTCATCATATGCATTTTGGAAACATGATTCTCCTGGATATCTGAGAAGGCATGTATGTTGAGTGATGTACTAGCACAGGGTTTCTAGGAATTACCAGTCCTCCTCTCTTCCTGTTAAAATGTGCAGGTGGTTTTGACAAGCTCATGCGATGAGCTTCAGCTCAGTAGGGCTATTCTTGTTTTCCCTTTTAGCTATCCCTGTAACAATTTAAAAGATTTGAATGAGGTGGTTTTTTGCTTTTCTGATCAAAAGATGTTCTACTGATGAACATATCTGCGTATACATCAGTCTGCTCTAACACAAATCTTGTGTGACATCAGTTGTTGTCTTTTGTTGAATGTTTGCAGCTTTTTCAATACTCTTCGTTTCTACCTTCTGGCATGCCTGCAGGAGCTGCTTTGGCTTTCCCTCCCATTTTATGTTTCACGCGTTAGAAACAAGACAGTGAAATGTTCTTTTTTTTGTTTCTTCCCATATGTGTTTTGTGGTCTCCTTTCAAATACCTTCTGAAAGTACAGTTTCTGGAAAACTGCAGTTTCACCTGCTAAAAATCTGTGATTCTGGTGATTGCAAGTATAGATCGTGGGTTTATTCTTTTTTTCCTGTTTTATTGTTCTTTTTAGTCCTCTTTAAGTACAAGGAAGTGGGTCACATTCATGAGAGAGTGGGCACGTCTGTCTTCTGGCCTAGTTCTCATACTCAACTTGTTTTGTCTTTTTTAATATTGAGATGTCAGCATAGATAGCTATAGTGCTATATTGACCTTGCCGTGGCTGAGGTATGAAGGTCTAATCTTGCACCTCTTTAGATATATAGTTAATCTCAGGGTCCTGAGCGAACTTGCAGGCTTGATTGACATTACTGGGAAACATTAAACTCCGAGCTGCTCCTTGCATCGTTTCCTGTTGAACACAACCTTTCCCCACCCCACCACTGTATACTTGTATACTGTATATTTGAGATACACGCCACTCACTAGTTAAACAGTCGAGCTTTCTAACGTAGACTGATTTAACCTGAGGACCGAAATCGCGGCTCTTCCGTATGATGGAATTGAAAGAGTTTATTGACTTGGAAGACAATATTTGCCACATAATTTGTTATTTGTCATATAGTAACCTTGAAGTTAGTGGCGTGAAGTTGATAGTTGTAGCAACAAGAAGTGAGCAATCACAGTGGCCTACACTGTTCTTTTGATGTGATAGTAAGCTGCATTAGTCAAAATGCTGATACTGACAAATCAGTCTTTATTCACAAGCCTCTCAGTTGCTCTGAAGTATTTACTCTTTGGGTATTTTTGGCTTCAAGGAGCATTAATAAAATGATGATTTTCTGTTGGGTTAAAGGCTATGAATGTTTAGTACTTCTAGCAGAAAGACTTTTATTTATACTTGAAATCACTGGTAGTAAATGAGAACACGACACTTCAAGATATTCTCTTAGTGATGCTTCCCCTAGTAGCTCCGTTGGAGGCAGAATTATTCTATGGTTATACATTTCTAGGGGTCTCAAGTACAAACTAGTTGCCAGGCTCCACGCAAGCTTCATGTGCACGCGTAAGACAGATACACTGTTTTACCAGGTTTTTTTTTGTTGTTGAAGATGGGTGCTCCTGTGAATTGGCACAAGCTTCTGAGTTTGGATTGTTATACAAAGAACAAAGCAGCTGAATACCTTAAATAGTGCCTTACTTCTGCTCTTTGTACCTGCTTGCCTCCTCCATTAGACTACTGAGCATTGAACTGATACAAGAAGAGAAAAAAAACCCTCATTCACCTGTGTTTCTAGACCTCATTTACAAGTGAATGAGCCATTTCTGGGCGGATAACAGAAAAAGGTGCCTGGGGAAACGGTATGGATTTACCAAGAGTAAAGCGTGCCTGAACAACCTTTTGTGGTGAAATGACTAGGTCTGTGGACAAGGGAGGAGCAGGGGGAGTCATTTGCCTTCACTTTAGCAACACTTCTGATGTGGTCTCCTGCAATATTCTTGGGTCCAAGTTAGGAATGGGTGGTTAACTAGATGCATTAAAAAACCAAAACAAAACCAAAAAATCCAACCAAAACGTCTGGATCATCAGGCCTAGGAGCTTCATCCGGGTAGTGGTGCTCTCTGCCTAACCTGACCTGAGTGGAGTAGTACAGAGGTCTGTACCGGGACCTGTCCTGTTTAACATATTTATGAGTGACATGGAGAACATGATGGAGGACAGTCTCATATTTGCAGATGACACGAAATTGGGGAGAATGGGCCAACAGGCTTGAGAGCAGGGCTGCCATCTAGAAGGACCTTGATAGGCTGGAGAAAGGACCCAGGAGGAACCTTAAGAAAGTCAGCAAGGGCAAATGCAAAGTCATTGCACCTGGGAAGGAAGGATTCTTGCAGTGATCTCAGCTAAGGCTGCCTGGCTAGGAAGTGGCTGTGGGGTAAAAGGCCCTGGTGGACATGGCAGCAGTCAGGCAGCAGAGCAGATTGCCTAAAGAAGTTGTGCAGTCAGTGTCCACACATGCATCCATGGATATTTTCAACACACAACTGGATAAAGCCCTGGGCAACCTGGTCTCATCTCAGAGCTGGCCCTTCTTTGAGCAGGGGTTGGACTAAAAACCTCCTGTGGTCCTGACCTGAATTCTCTTATGGTTCCTGTGACCTTTCTCAATGAGATCAGGGTCCACATGGTATATTATTTATTCTCCTGTAGAATATTTTGGAAAATGCTCTTGTTTATTCAGGAGCCTGCCATATTTTGATTTACGATTCAGGAAGAGTTATAAAATCTCTCCAAAATAGTTATAGATATAAATTTCAAATTCAGTAAGCCTGAAATTTAGGATATTGATGAGTTCAATAAACAGAAAAGTGAATTTAACCTGATGATAGTCTGGCCAGTGACACAGTAAGATGTATAAATCATTCAGGTTCTTCCACAGAACCCGTCATCACACTGCAGACTGTACTCAAAGTGTGCACAGGAGCTGAGAAAGAGCATCCGAGGTTACCTGCTTTCTTATGAGCTTAGAAGTTGACAACTGCTTTTGCAACTTTGCAAAACGTGATAAATAGCAGATGTAGTCAAAATGTTCCCTGTGCTGTTCGGGTTAGGATGGGGTGTCTTAACTGTTAAACAAGAGTATGCATTGTCGTGGTGAACGTGTTTATCTTGTCATAGATCTCGGCTTTCTTGTTTTAGATCTATCCTCTTGCACATTTCACTTAACCTAGTGAATATGAGAGACATCTCAATGAATTTGATGTGAAATAAATTGGAAACTTGCCATTTTTAGTAGAAGAGTCCTAATACGGCATGTTAGATGATGAAGTGAAAGAGCCCCATTCTTGAACAATCTATGGCAACCTGCCTTTTAAAGAGCAAGTTTACTGACAGGACAGTGACTAAAGCTTTAGCTCCAGTATACTTTTACAGCATCCCTCAGAGGTGTTAACACTTGTCGTCTTAGCAGTAGACCTGCTGCTAACTCTATCAGCCTTGCAGTGGACTGGTCTGTTGGCCTGGCTAAGGTTCTGATGGCTAAATCTGAGGTTACTGTCAGTGATGAGCGTATTTTTCAGGGCATTGGTCATTGCGCAGTATGAGCTAATTGGGTCTTAAGGGCATGACAGCAGTGAAGATGGTATTCATCAGAAGGGAATAATTCAGTTACTTTTGTCTGCTTTCCGTCTCTACAGGTGAGCGAGCTAGTCTTACATGGCAACTTTGTATAGAAAATTTCCTTCATCCTGATCTGAATATATTTGCAAGGTGGTTCTGCCCCCAGTGTTTCTGCCTGTCGGTTCTGGATTGGAAATTCGACATCTCCCATGGGAAGATGTTTGCTTCTTACTCATAAACAACGTTGACCTTTTGGGCTGCCCGTGTCCCTCAGAAGGCACTGTACAGCATAGGAATGACAACTTACTACAGCATCAGCCTGAGTTGTTAGGGGAAACAGCATTAAAATATCTTAATGTTAGAAGACAGTTCATTATCTCTCTTAGCCACTTTGATACAGTTGTGCAAAAAAATTGGCAGCCTGTAGCATTTACTCATAAATTTTAAAGCAAGGATTTTTTGGTTTGGTTTGCTTGCTTCATAAATCAAACAGAGCCTTTAAAGAAGTATAACAAATAATGATGTTCTCACTGTTATAAATTTTCTACTGCTGAATAAGAGGAGAGAAACTCGATATGAAACCTATGAAAATACAAAATTATAAAACCAGGTATTTGGCTCTAGAAATTGTTCCCAGTTATTCCCCAGCACTGGGGATTTATTCCTAGATTATATTTCACCCTGAAGCATGTGGCTGCTCTTTTTCTTGAAACTGAAATCTGCCCACTGTCATCTGAGGGCTGATTTTTGTCCCTCTTGGATTTTAGTAAGTCTATGATGCTCCTGTAGCTGAATTTTACATGGCTTCCTGTGATGAGCATTACAGGCTCCTGTGGAAAGAGATATCGTGAATGAGAATTGAACAGCTGACGTTTGGCAAGCCCCGATGGGTCCTGTTAGAGATCAGAGGAGTAACCCACGAGCAAGTACATGGAGTAAACAGTGATACATCTGTCAGCAGACAGCTCATGAAATCCATGCTCTCCGTAGTGTTGGGGATGAAAGAAAATATTTGCACCGCTATTTCGCCTATCTTGCACCCTGCAGCCTTTAGTGAGAGAACGGGCACACTGTTGAATTTAGGCTGCTACGTTAATGAAAAATCGTGCTACGAGTGAGTATGTGGTATGGGTATTAGCACATGGGGTTGCAGTGTGTCTACTTTGGCAGTCTCTGGAAGCAATCGAACCAATGCTGTCTTCGTTCAGTTAGGTTTTGTGTACTAGAATAAAGCCCAAGTCAAGAAATAGAGTTGTTCAATGAAGAGTGCAGTAAAAGAGCTCAGTTTGCACTATTAAGACATGGAAACTTTTGTTTAAAAAATGAAAAGTATGTAAGTTGTTAATCGGGTGATTTTCCATCCTCAGAACTCTTATTTTCCTAACTAGTCTCACTTATTCTTTTTCATTTAAGAAATTGGAATTATGTCTGCTTTTTTAATTCTGAGCAGTGAAAATAGGAAGAGACCTGAGAGACTTTATACATTTAATTATTTTTTTACAGTACTGTTTAGTCAAAGACTGTACAGTAAATTAACAACGTTTAAGAACTGGCATTTCTTTTTAGTCTTTGCATTCTGTGTGAATGTAATATCTTTCTATGACTGTTTCTTTAGACTAGTCTTATTTGAAGTGCTCCAAAGAGGACAGAACTGAGGACAGACAAGTAACTGCTGGTCCTTCTGCTAGCCGGAGGAAGGGAGCAGAGATGCTGGCACACAGATGCCCCTTGCTAGGCTGTATTGCCGAAAGAGGGTGCGATGCTGCTCAGATGCCCTCCTACAGCCAGGAGTGCTTTTTTCTCCTGAGCTGAGCAGACATCAGATGCACACTAATTTGGTGCTTGATACACAGCTTAATTGTTTCAGGGCTAGTTTTAAAAAGGAAGCTCAGAAGACTGGGCCTAGAAACATCTCTGGTGGAAATTACGTTTACTTCTGCCATTAGTCTTAGGTCTGAGCTGCTTGGAAAAAAACCTTTGTTCCAAGCACGGTGGAATGAAGAGCTTATCCCAGGTTTTACCCATATTAGTGTTTTTGTTCAGAGCAGTAGTGCAGCTTTGAAAGCAGGGAGGTTTGGCAGACTTGCTTCAAGGCACTGGCTTGATTTATAGTGTGACTCTGGAGCACATGGATTAGATCCTGTTGAAGGCAAAATGAGGTCGGATGTCCCAGTCAAGCTTTTAACAAACATGCTTGACCACCTAACACGGCTGTAAACGTCTGAATCAGAGAGTGGTACTGCATGCAGCTTGAAAAAAATAAATTCAAGTCCCACCAATGAGGCCTCTGTAGACTTCTTTGATTAACAGCAGACCTGGAGGCCAAGCAGATGAAGTTAGGAAACTGATATTGCCACACCAGAGGTGGGACAAAGCAAGGCCCCTGCGTCCCACTGATTTGTCTGCTGTGGGCATACTGAAGCGTAACTCAATAGCCGGCCGCCCGTTCCACCCAGGGAACGGCATACCACGGTAGCCAAGAAGCTCTTCAGTTGTGAAAGTGGGAGTTGCTGCAGCACAGCACAGACGATTGAACAGCGCTGCTTATGTTTTCCTGTTTATTATCTGTGTGTTTAGATTATGGTACGGACGATCCAGTCCTTCAGCAAGAGTCTCTAAGGCTGTTCTGTTGGAGGGTCAGAAGGATGAGGGGAAGCCCTCCGTCGTATGAGTGCTGTGGGAGGCTTGGAAGAGCCCTGCAGAGGTGTGCAATAGGCTGTGGATAGAAACAGCACAAAGAGCCAGTATGACCCTTCTCCTCCTAGCCCCGGCAGGTTTTTTGGCCAACCACTTTGGTGGCACAGAAAAATCTCACTTTAGCTGTGTGTGTGTGTGCTTACTGTAGTTGATGGGGGTTTGGTAGCTTGTGCTTTTCAGTGTCTGAAGAAAGCTACTTACTTCTGGGACAGGCAACAGGTTCATGTGGTGCTGCAGTTCAGCCATCGAGAACCGCAGGTGCGCGTTAGTTCTGCACGTAGGTGTGGGGCAACGCTTAATCCTGAGCCCCGGCCAATCTGCAGCCTGGCTGATCTGTTTATGGGGAGCAGAAGTCCTCAGAGTTGGGTTTTAGAGTGGCTCTTCATTTGCATCTTTCTGGATCTTCAGAACGTGATGAATTTAGCTTAGTTACTCTCACCAGTGTGATGGGTTTGGGACAGGAAAACGTTTTAAAAATAAATAACTGAAACTTCAATGTGTGTGAGAGAAGCTTTTAAACATAACTAAGAAATGTCTTGTAGTTAGAGCTGTAAACAAGATTCTGTTGTTTTTATTCCCAAATATTAATGTCTGAAAAATTTCTACAGAGACTGATGTTCTGCTGGATATTATACATGAGAAGATCCAAAAGTAATAACAGTGAAGAAATTACTGAATTTTTCTGTAATGGGAACAAGGCTATAAAGACGTTATTTTTAAGTTGAGTTACACTTGCAGAGCTTCTACCTTTAAATGGAGAGGTGGCTTGTGTAAGAGCTTGAACACAGTGCGTGGCCTTGTAGGTAATGTTTAGACACGTGACTTCAGTCCTAGCTGCTAATGCACTGGTGAATAAAATACAGACAGTAACTTCTTTTTTTACATAAAAACACATATTGAATTTTTGGTTTTGGCTTAATTGTCCATGACTGAGATTTTTCCATCTGAGGTTTTGATCTTCTCTGCTCACTGTTTTTGCTCAGTTTAATCAGGAGCAGCAGCTGGTATGCATTACTTTGAGATGCCGTGAAATCCAGAATATGATGTGCAAGGAAACGTACGTTCCCTGGATGATGCTTTTCTGCAATCTAAATTCAAAAGACATGACCACGCGCTTCACTGTTTCGTACATCTGATGACATCAAAGCATGACAGATGGAACCTGAGAGATATGTTAATGAGGCTTTTACCCATCAGTAGCCTGCTGGAGTCCAGGTCCATGCAGTCATGACCAGCAGATCCAGCCTTCCAGGGCTGGCTGTGCGATGGGTGCACTGTGTCGGTGGGCTATGAACACGGTGGTGTCAGTCTAGGCAGATAGCCATTTTGAAAGTGCCTCCTAGGAAAGAGAACGACGACAGGTAGCATTAACTGAGTTTCCATTTTTTCCATCCATTAATTGAAAAAAGTGCCAGATCAGCCCAGACCCTGAAAAAGCTACAAGAGATGACATGCTGGTGGGTCAGTGCAATGCAGTTAGCAGCACTGCTGTTTGTGGGGATATGCTTTACTCTCCAGGAGTGTGAGGTTTTAAAGGAATTCTGCAAGCATTTAGTGAAGATGAAGGTTGTTGCTGATAATGCTGATATGTGTAAGGAGTTGGCTGACCAGGTGGCCACCCAACACTAAAAGGCAACTGCCTCTGTTTAGGAGTCCCTATGTACCTGTAAGATAGCTGCAAAAAAAAAAAGTTTTTGCTTTTTATATGCCCACCTGAGAATGCCCGTGTGATGAGACTACTGATGATATAGGTATCATATACAAAGGATACAAAGGATCTTCTTTTTTAATTAATAAAAGAAACTATGAAAAACAATCTTATAGTAATTATTTTGCAAAACTGGTGCAATGAGTGCAGAAAGCTGACAAGCTATGTCTGTTTAGTTAAAGAATCTGAATAATTTGATGCGAGCTCAGTGTGTCCGAACATTGGATCTGATAGACCAGCAGGCAGAGTGAGACTGGAGACAAATTCCCTTGCCATGAGTGCCCCCTGTCCAGAGGGCGTCTAGGAAAAAGACAGTCTTTAAGTAGCAAGGACTTCAAATGCCATGGGATTTATAAGCTAAAACCTATGCCTTGAGTCACCCTTGAAGATGGACTGATAGCCAGTGCATTTTAAGACCATGCTTTCTTCTCTGCAAAGGGCCATGCAATGCTGACAAAGCACATCCTGAAACAATTAGCTGTGGCTGTACAAATAGCATTCCTGTACTGTGGGGGAACAGCGCCGGAATGCAATCCCGTAAACTGTGCCCCACCATTTAAAAAGGATGTTAAAGTATTTGAAAGCCTCCAGAGGAGGGCAACAAAGCTGGGGAAGGGGCTGGAATGACTGTCCTCTGAGGAGCGGCTGAGGACACTGGGTTTGTCTAAGTTTGGAGAGAAGGAAACTGAGGGGTGACCTCGTTGTTTGCTACAGCTTCCTGAGGAGAGGAAGCAGACAGGGAGGTGCTGATCTCTTCTCCCTGGGATCCAGTGCCAGGATGTGTGAGAATGGCTCAAACCTGCATCTGTTAGGGAAGGTTCAGATTTGACATGAGGAAACATTTCTTTACTGAGAGGGTGGTCAAATCCTGGAACAGGCTTCTTAGACAGGTGGTCGGTGCCCCAAGCCTGTCAATGTTTAAGAGGCATTTAGACAATGTCCCTAATAACATGCTTTAACTTGTGGTCAACCCCGAAGTGGTTAGGCAGTTGGACTAGAAGATTGTTGTGGTTATGATCAGCAGCGCAGAGTCTAATTGGAGGCCTGTAGCTAGTGGTGTTCCCCAGGGGTCGGTACTGGGTCCAGTCTTGTTCAAAATATTCATCAGTGAGCTGGATGAAGGGACAGAGTGGGCCCTCAGCACGTTTGCTGATGTCACAAAACCAGGAGCACTGGCTGATACACCTGCTTTTGTTGAACTTCATTTCTCTCTGCCCAACTCTAGTCTGTCCAGGTCTTGCTGAACAGCAGCACAGCCTTCTGGTGTAAGTTCCTGTACCCAGTGGGGAATAACCCCATGCACCAGTACAGGTTAGGGGTTGACCTGCTGGAAAGCAGCTCTGCGGAGAAGGACCGGGGAGTCCGGAGAGTTAACCATGAGTCAGCAATGTGTCTTGTGGCCAAGAAGGCCAATGGTGTCTTGGAGTGCATTAAGAAGAGTGGGGCCAGCAGGTCAAGGGAGGTTCTCCTCTCCCTCTACTCTGCCCTAGTTGAGGTCACATCTGGAGTGCCCAGTTCTGGGCTCCCCAGTTCAAGAGAGACAAGGAATTACTGGAGAGAGACCAGTGGAGGGCTACGAAGATGATTAGGGGACTGGAGCATCTTTCCTGTGAGGAAAGGCTGAGAGACCTGGGTCTGTTTAGGCTGGAGGAGAGAAGGCTAAGAGGGGTTCTTATCAATGTTTATAAATACCTAAAAGGCCAGTGTCAAGAGGGTGGGCCAGTCTCTTTTTAGTGCTGCCCAGCGACAGGACAAGAGGCACTAGCAGAACATATTGAGAAGGTAATCACGTCCCAGCCTAGGAACTAGCTCTGTCGCTTTGTGGGAAGGAGGCATGTACCTTCTCATGGGGGTGAGAACTGGGGATTGTCTTGAGGTAGTTTGATCATCTGAACAAATTTCTGAAAAGCATGTATGAAGTACAGTTTTTAAAAATCTGCGTTCATCCAGTTTAGATGGGTTTCCTCAGGATGGCAAAACCCCTACATCTGACACTAATACAGCTCAAAGATCAAGCCCGCAGTCTGAAGCACGATGTTCACCTGAACTAAGTGGTTGCAAATGCTTTTGATGTGAGCAATGCCTGTTTATTTCCCCATGGACTTTTTTTCTCCTTGTACTAGTTTTTAGAAATGCCTAGCTCTTTCTCTTGGAAAAACATAATAAAACAAACGTGACTGAGATCAACAGTACTCCAGCAGAGTGAAGGTCCATCTTGCCGAATACACTGTCTCCAAAGTGGTTAACCATAAATGTCTAAAGGAGAGCATGTGAGCAACGCATATCTACTACTGTCAGGGTCCTGCAGGTGCTCATAGGCTTCAAGGGCTGGGACTACCCTTCCCTGGGACCCCCACCCAGACCGTCTCCTCTTCAGGGCTGAGGGGATGTGTCTCAGCTCAGCCTGGGGCTGTCAGTCCCTGCCTGAGCAATGTCATAGGTGTGCTCATCTCTGCCTCTCTCTCCTGGATGGGCCTTGGGACCTGTGCTGTGGACAGCAGCTCTCCTGGATTGTCCCTTCAGGCCTAGCTCGTAGTTTGTCGTGCAGAACTCTAGGCATAACCTTGCATAACTATAATATACTATTCCATTCGCTGTGTTCACTGTGCCTCAAATAATGATGAGACTGACTTACCTGAAATGCCAGGGATTTTTAAGCTCCAAAAAACTTTGAAGAACGCATATCACACGGGTTACAAGTATAAACAGCGTTTTATTTGATTTTGGGTTTTTTTAATCTGTTCCAGAGCTGATGCTTGCAAGCATTAACACAGTCATAGAATTGTTAATTTAGAAGAAA
Organism: Bucorvus abyssinicus; assembly: GCA_009769605.1. Classification (NCBI taxonomy): domain Eukaryota; kingdom Metazoa; phylum Chordata; class Aves; order Bucerotiformes; family Bucorvidae; genus Bucorvus; species Bucorvus abyssinicus. Next base: position 43,163,665 of record CM020028.1, read on the forward strand.
CCTTTGAGATCATCAAGTCCAACCATTAACCCAGCACTGCCAAATCATTACTAAATCATGTCCCTCAGCACCACATCTACATGTCATTTAAATACCTCCAGGAACGGTGACTCTACTGCTTCCACGGGCAGCCTGTTCCAACATTTCACAACCCTTTCGGTGAAGAAATTTTTCATAATATCCAGCCTAAACCTCCCCTGGTGCGGTTTCAGGCCATTTCCTCTTGTTCTATCGCTTTTTCCTTGGGAGAACAGACTGACCTCCCACCTCACTACAACCTCCTTTCGGGTAGTTGTAGAGAACGATAGGGTCTTGCCTGAGCCTCCTTTTCTCCAGGGTAAACAATTCCAGTTCCCTCAGCTGCTCCTCATAGAACTTGTGCTCTAGACCCTTCACCAGCTTCACCGCTCTTCTCTGGACACACTCCAGCACCTCAGTGTCCTTCTTGAAGTGAGGAGCCCAAAACTGGACACAGTGGTACAGAGGTACAATCATTCCCTAGTCCTGCTGGCCACACTATTGCTGATACAAGCCAGGATGCTGTTGGCCTTCTTGGCCAGCTGGGCTCACTGCTGGCTCATATTCAGCTGGCTGCCAGCCAACACCCGCATGACTTTTTCTGCCAGGCAGCTTTCCAGCCACCCTTCTCCAAGCCGGTAGTGCTAGATGGAGTTGCTGTGACCAAGTGCAGGACCTGACACTTGGCCTTGTTGAACCTCCTACTACTGGCCATGGACTATCAATCCAGCCTGTCCAGATTCCTTTCTTCAAGTAGATCATCCTCCTGCCGAACTTGGTGCTATCTGCAAAGTTACTAAGCATGCACTCGATCCCTTAATCCAAATCGATGTTAAAGAGATCAGGCCCCAATACTGAGCCCGGGGAATACCACTTGTGAAGGAGATCAAGTTGGTCAAGCAGGACCTGCCTTTCATAAACGCATGCTGACTGGGCCTGATCACCTGGTTGTCCTGTACGTGCCACTCAAGATCATCTGATCCATGACCTTCCCTGGAACTGAGGTCACACTGACAGGACTGTAGTTCCCCAGATCCTCCTTCCAGCTCTTCTTGTAGGTGGGTGTCACATTGGTTAACCTCCAGTGAACTGGGACCTCCCTGGTCAGCCAGGACTGCTGATAAATGATGGAAGGTGGCTTGGTGAGCACTTCCACCAGCTCCCTCAGTACCCTTGGGTGGATCCCATCTGGCCCCATAGACTTGTACGTGTCTAAGCAGTGCAATAGGTCACTGACCATTTCCTCTGTCAGCCGGTCTCCTAAACAGGCCGAAGTCTGCCCTCTGGAAGTCCAAAGTGTCAGTTCTACTGACCCCCGCTCCTTACTTCCCCAAGAATTGAAAATTCTATCTTTTCATCATCACTATGCCCGAGACAGCCTCCAACCTTATCATGACCCACCAGTCCTTCTCTGTTCATGAACAACAGGTCCAGCAGGGAGCCTTCCCTGGTTGGCTCCCTCACCAGCTGTGCCAGGAAGTTCTCTTCCACACACTCGAGGAACCCCCTGGACTGTTTCCTCTCTGCTGTATTGTGTTTCCAGCAGACATCTGATGATTTGAGGCCTCCCATGAGAACAAGTGGTAGTGATTGTAAGACTTCTCCCAGCTGCCTTTCTGATACTGGTTGGGTGGTCTACAACAGACTCCCACCATGATATCTGCCTTGCTGGCCTTCCCCCTAATTCTTACCCATACACACTCAGCCCTATCGTCACCATCATTGTGCTCAAGACAGTCAAAACACACCCTAAGATACAGGGCCACTCCACCACCTCTCCTCCCTGGCCTATCCCTTCTGAGGAGTCTATAGCCAACCAACGCAGCACTCCAGTTGTGTGTGTCACCCCACCACGTTTCTGTGATGGCAACTATACCACAGCTTTCCTGCCCTACGATGGTTTCCAGCTCCTTCTGTTTGTTGCCCACGGTGCAGGCATTGGTGCAGCTGCATTTCAGTGCAATGGGCAGCCAGGAGCAAGCTGATGCATTCTTCAGTTTAACTTGAAAAAAGAAAACATCCCTTCCAGTCTGGCCAAGACAAGTCACAGAGCTACAGAAAGTAGCAGCAGGAACACCGGCCATGCAGTCCCTGTCTCCTGAAGAACGTGAAGAGTTGCTGGGTGGTGGCACTGTGATGTGGGGCTGACGGGGCCCCCTGCCCGCCACCCCTCTGTTGAACAACATGCACACTGTTTTTTGCCAGCTCTGCCCAGGGCAGCCCAGGTTCCAGCTGTGTGGGAGCCAGCGCTGTATCTGCACAGCCTTTTCCATCCATGTTAGGGTCCCTGCTGGCCAAACAAGTAGTTAGAGAGGACTGCCCCTTTTGAGACTTCTCTTTTGTTTTTTCTGGTGAACTCTTTCAGCAACTGTGCAAGCCTGAAATCACCCCATAGCCATGACCTTTCCTGTTTCCTTTGAGAAATGAACAGCAGGTGCCCAGCTGTGGCTTCTGATTATGGCTCCATGATCGTGCGTGCACGTACCTGTCCTTCCAGCACCAGGGTAGGTTAGGAAGACACTGGAGCTGACGAAAGCCGGATCGTCCATTTCATTCGAAGTTTTGGGACAAAGAAAAAATCCTCTCCTAAGAACAAAACTTCAAAATCTCATATGAAAGATTTACTTCTTTTTCTTCCCATTCAGAAAAAAAGTAGACCGTTTGGTTTTGAATGTCCTTTTTTTTGTTTCGTGTAAGTCAACACAAAAGCTACAAATCACGTTCTGAAAAGGTCAAAGTTGTTCAGCTTTACGGGAATGTTTTGGTTTGTTTTGTTTTTCCTGAATGAAATCATGTTTGCATAAGTGCTGTTTTTAACAAAGAAGAGCTTTCCCATGGAAATGTTATTTTGGAAAACGCTGGATTTATCAACAACTCATTTAAATAATGTTCCCTGCCTGAAATACTTGGTCTTCTTGCCCGAGTTGTGTTACAAAAGTCCTTTATAATCTGGAAGTTTTACTGATTAGCAAGCTTTGCCAGCCAAAAGTTAAATTCAAATTGCAGGAGAAAACTAATCTGTTTTCTTTACTTTGGGTAAAAATACCTTCCCGACTAAGTCTCACAGGTTGTTTTGTTGTTGTGCTGTTGGGAATAATCTTTTCTTGCTGTTGTTTGTTTTATGCTGTGCATTTAGATAATATCAGGATAATGTACCATATAAATCAAGGAAATAATCTACTGTCTGGAATGTGACAAGTGTTTCTAATTGTAATTAATAACTCCTATATAACTCAACAGTCAAATTTGGTTTGATTGTTTAAGCTAGGAACTAGTTTCATATCAATGACATGAAATCATTAGGCAGTCTTTCTGATGACCAGATCATCAGATCTGCCGTTCGGCTCTCATTCCTTTGGTCAAATTATTTTCACAAAATTACTCCCTGTATGCATGATTAAATCCCACCGAATTTCTTGTAATCTCGAATTTGGTTTCTTAGTTGATATTAGAATTTTAACAAGGTTTTAATGTCTAGCTGAAATGGTTTAAAGTAGTGTTTTAATCCATTATTTCGTATTTTCTATTATATGTCATCATCTACATGCATTGTGGTTTCAAATCTATGGGTCTGGTCCAGAACCTCGAAGCCCTTGTTTTGTGAACATCTGAACTTCCTCAGCTAGCATAGTTGCACCAAAGCTCTCCGGTTTAAGACCAAGGAAACGCTCTGCCCTGCCTCCTGCTCCTCGCTGGGGCCACATCCCGCAGGGCTGGTGCAGGCTGTGTCTGCAAGGAGTGGGAGTTAAATGGGGCTCAGCAGCGCCTCACCTTTCTGGTTTTGGGGTGGTTTGGCACAAGACCGGCTCTTGAGCAGAAGTCTGTTCTTTTCTAAAAGGCGTAACTGATGTCCGCATTGTTTAGTGAAACTATAGTTACTGACTGGCACCCACCCTTCCGGAGAGATGCTGTAAAGATTAAATTGTGGAGCAGACTGGCAGCCCCATTTCCTTTGTTTTTTGTATGGGTGTTAGCAGCTTTTCTTGTGAAAAAAATTCCTTTTCTTTCTTTGATTGCAAAATCTTGATTTATTTTAATATTTTTAAAAATATATTTGTAAGTCTGTCTTCTGACCAGCTGCAGGGATGTTACTGGGAAATTCCTGAGCAGCGGCTTAGTGTGTTTCCAGTTGTACTCCACATAATGAAAGCTCCTTTACCCTCAAACCATGCCACCCTAAATGACAGTGACACTGGCTGCTGGGTTGGAATCTTTTGTGGTCGGCTGTGGATGGGGCTTGTTGCATTGCCCCAGATCTAAATTTGTAAATGGAGATGCTCCTCTATATGCTGTGATAGACTCTGCTAATGAAGGGCTTAGGCGAGGTGCCTTCTCTTGTGGCTGGAGGCAAGTGCTGTATGAGAAGGGAAAGCAGGAGAAAATGAGGAGAAGCTTGCTGCAACTAATGTTTCGCTGTGAGCATGTTTGCAGTATTAAAGCAAATTCATTTTTATAGCCTTGTTAGTTTTAACTTTATTGCCTCCAATTCAATTCATAAACTTCGAACGTTTTATGTAAATGTAAAACTAAAAATGCCAGTAGTGAAGAATTGGCAAAATAGAGTTATCCTTATAATTTATTGAAAGAATGTAAACAAAGATGACTGACTAGACAGACTACTCTCACAGGGACATGGGGAAAGAGATGTCAAAAACCATACACTGCAAGAAGCCATGAAAAGTTAATACTGCCTAATGGTGCAGAATATTGGGTAAAGCCAATTACTGCTTTTGCCCGAACCTGTTTAATAGATTCAGTGTTCTGCCCCTCTCCTCTGAACTAATTTACTTGCGACAACACAGAGAGTCTTAAAGTAGCTACCAGATGTGGCTTTGGTCAAACAATTTTTCCATGCTATTTTCAGTTAAAATGTTTGCATTAATATCTGTGAGACTTGGATCTAATATTTAAAAAAATTCACAGAACAGATTTACTAGAGGTTGTGACTAGAGCAGAGACAGAAGCATGAGCCGGATGCTTCATTAGATGCCTTGGCCAAGTTCGTGTGTTTCACTTACACTTGTTTGATCCTTAGAAGCTGTGTCTACAAAAGCTGTAGGGTGGAGACACGGGGGGGATTTTCTCAGTAATTGTTAATTTAATGTGTGACACTTTCCCAGCTTGCTCTGAACCCGCTCCTTCCCTTTGCCTGACACAGAGCTGAAGCAGGACTGGAATTACTTTTTTGTATCTCCTGTGCTGTTAGTCCTAACACAACCGCAGTTCACGATAGAAACCCGTGCTCAGAACTGAGCAGGTATAAGGTAAATGCTGGTGTTTAAGAAGCGCAAGTCCACGCGGTTGGAAGTAGACGAGGCTGAGCTCCTTAGGTTCCTCGCTAGCCACAGATAAGCCAGTTGTGGGGTGGAAGTAGTTTAGCTGCAGAAATGTCGTGCTCGGCTATGAAGTCTGCCTCTTGCTTCTGTGAGGGTTCTGCCAAGTGATCCTGCTCTCTCCAGCTTTGTGTGGTGGGCACGGGGTATGAACAGCAGGAAGAGACAGAAAACTAAAGCTTTTCTGCAAGTCGTTCAATGCCAAGCTTTTCATTAAATGCATTTTACACATTCTTTAATACATCTTGTATATTGGCTGTAATTTCCGTAAATGGGTGATAGCACAGTAGGAAGGAATAGCTACTCGTTTCCCAGGAAAATCATTAGAAGCTGGAGGAGATTTACTCTGTCCTGTAAGTTAGGAAAAAAATAGAGCCAGTCTGCAGCTTTGTTTTCAGCTTACAGGCTTTATCCACTGGACTGATATAAAGGCCGTGTCCTTAACCCCACTTTGGTTCCCGTTGTCTCTAACATTGGTATAGGGTGTAACCATCCAACCTTCGCCCATGCTGATTTGAAAATTATCTTGGAAATAGTCTAAATGGGGGCTAGATACATGCTGCAGGTTGTGTGGGTTTAAAGTGTTTAGCTGGAATGACTTAAGCGCTTAGTGGTTTGTAATGCTGGGGTCATTTATGGCTAAGTGCAGGACATCTCCAATATTCATGAGAGGACAGCAGCCCCATCGTGGGACGATGTAGCAATAAAATGGTTTTTATGGCGGCTTTATAGCTCTCTTGAGATAGAGACCCGCTTACAGAATTTGTGACTGTTCCCTCAAGCGTGTGCACAAGGACGTTTTGTTTCTGCTGTTTAATTTCAAGTACACTGTGAATCTTCAGTTTAGAGTATATAAAGATTTTCGCACACATGGACATGCACAAATAAACAAACACCTCTGTGTTCAGTAAAATGGGCAGCAAGTTCTACTCTACTACCGACATGGTAAAGCCTTCCTGGCTGCTGTAACTTGGGTAGGAAGCCTGAGGACAAAGTTCCCACTGACTTCCACATAAACTGGTTGCGTAGATGCTTTTCCTAATTGAAAGTCCACTCCGAAAGGGGATATTTTGCTACTATCTCTACAGGTACAGCGAGGTGTAGAGAAACAGGATGTGTTGTAGCCAGGCAGAGGAAAACATGTATCTGCATTTTAATGGTTTTGGCATATGTATTTGATATAGCTCAGAATTTCTACTTAGGTCACTCAAAGCTATAAAAGCTATAACTTTGTAAAGGTTGAACCTCACCTTTTAGATTGAGGAACTTATCTTTAATGATGTCCAAATAAGCAATACAGCAAAAGAGCCTTAGCCATAACACAATAAAACTTTTGGCAAAAATAGAAAAATAAAAAAGTCAGCTCAACCTCTTAAACAAGTTTGTGAAAAGATACTTTTAAAACAACGCAGAAAAAATCGGGGGGCAGAGGGAGGAAGGAACTTGAATTTCAAAAGGAGCATAGGAAATAATTTTGAAGTGTCAATGGGATCCTGCCAAGGATACACACTACACATCCTGGTTGATGTAGAAGTTGCCTACTAGCAAAATTTTGGGAGAGAGAAGCAGAAAAATGGGCAAGAGGGATGTGCAACTAAATGCTCATACACATGTAGTCTTACCTCCTGCTTCTCCAAAAACCGAAGAAAAATACTGGAGCCGCAGGACTCGATATGCTTATGCAGTTTTAGTTTTTCAACGTGCACAGATGCAGTGGTGGGATTCTTGCAAGGCAGCGTGTTTGGTATTATACCCAGCAGTTGCTTTGCATGAAAATTAAGAGCATCTACTTAGTCAGCAAGCCTGCCCCAGTGGTGCGAAATGGAAATCTCGGTCCTTGTGTTTCCCTTGAACGGAGAATAACTCCTTCAGCAGCCTGAATGAGTGCTGCCTGTGCTGTCACTGTAATGCGGATGAACGTGTGAGGAAGTTGTGTTCTGTGTAGCATGTTGCCATGATCATATAGAAAGGATAATGTGGTAAGTGGCAGATGACTGATGATCTAGCAATAAAAAAATAAAGAAAGAAAGAAGATGCTGTATAGTTTACAGCAATTTTTTCAAACACGAAAAGATACTGAATTTATTTCAGGAAGGATCTCAAGAGCCTTCTGTAATGCACAACCAAGGCCAAGCTCTTGAAAGCCCCCTGTATTGTATAATGCAGCTAACAAAGGAAGAACGGCAACAGAGCAGGGGAGGGGCTCGTATTGACTGAATGTGGGCAGACTGTGATTGATAGGGTTGCCTTTTTTCCCCTTTGTGCGCTGTGCACAATAATTACTGTAGGCAGAACCTCATGTTTTAATATATTGTACAACAGCCTCGCTTTTGATTGAAATCCATGTTCATTTGATCTTGACAGCAATGCAAAGTTATTTTTTTCCGGTAACATTTTTAATAATTAAACAAGCTATTTAAAGCTTGGCATTTTCATTATATTTGCACCAGTGCTATCCATTATTCTGATGATCCAGTGATTTATTAAAACAAAAAATATTACATTCAAATATTAAATGTCAGGCATAATTCATAGATGTAATGAAAGTCATGTCTGGCTTGGAGATGCGGTCCCCTCATGCATCTCAGTCGCCAGCGATTGCAGCATCCTTTTATAGTGGGCCACCTGGGTGACGATGGACACATTCCTACACCTGCTGTTGACCCTGGCATTCTCCTTCTGGAGAAGATTCTCTATCACTTCTGGAAGTATTACTTCTGTGGATGGAAACTAATCAGCAATGCTGCAGCACTGTATTGTTGAAGTTGAAATATCTCAATTATGATAGTTGGGGCCTGTTATCCTGGAGGGGCGAAAATGAAAATGGAAAACTTATTTAATCACACTGTGATTTAGGTGAGACTGTGATACACCTTCTGTAGAAGGCCATCATTCCAAGGGCTATATGATGTAGAAATGTCACAGTTTAAGTTCAGAGCTTAGACTTAGCTTAACTTGACCAACTTCATGTCCTTACCCTTGGAAAATATCTAAAAAAGCTTTCTATAACAAAGATAGGGAGTCAGAGAATATTAATTTCTTATTGACCAAGGAATATTGGTAGAATAGGCTATTTTGCCTGCTTCTCTTCTGAGCAGTACAAGCTTTTTGTAGCAGAGTCTCCATCTGCCCGGAGTCCTGCTTTGGTGCAGGGAAAGTTACCCCATCCTGCGCATCTGTCCCCATGCAGCACTGCCTGACATCCTGGCAGCTAGTCAATTAACAATACGAATGAGCCGGGAGCCTCTTCGTTGTCCTGATGTGTTCGTGTGGCTGTAAGGAGTTTTGTCCAGCTGATTCGCTTCAGGGAGACAATCCCAGTCTGGCGTGTTTGTGACTGTTTGCCATCTTTATTCTGGGTCATTAAGAGGATGGCACGCTCATTCCAGCTGATCAGGGTGATGTTGCTACTCCAGCCGAATCTCCTCCTGTGCTCTCTGATTGCTTGACCGGAGATGGGATTTTGTTGAGGAAAACACAGTATTTCCCCCTCATTTACTTTTCACAAGCACACTGCTTTTACCTAAGTTGGACCGGTCAAAAAGAAAGTGCCTAACCTTGACTTTGCTGTGAAGAAAGCCGTGTCCGATGGAAGCTCACTTGGGTCACCTCGTGGGGAGGTAATGCAAGCTTTGCCAGCAGTGGAGGCGGCATTGCTCCTTCCCCGGGCTGTTGGGGGGTTTTTTGCCAGGAAGAAGGAAGGGTTGAAATGAATGTGGTTTCAACCTATGTGGAGTGCCAGAAGGCTGGAAGTGAAGCAGCGGCATCATCTGGTATTATTTACAAAGTGCAGCAGCTCTAGGGCCACCTCCCCCAAAATATTTAATCTCTTCTGGTCTACAGAAAGGACATGAAATGGCAGCTGTCTAAAATTCCAGAGAATAACTTAAAATAGAGGGTAGGTACTAAGAGACGCTCTAGGTCAATTGTACGTGTAGATTATTGAAATGTTTTTTGAGAACTTAGAGCTTTTGTTCAGCAGCGATTTGTTAGACCTCATTTCCAGCCTGTTTTTCTACAGACAGCTGGATACATCCAGAGAGAACCCGGGACAGAGCCGTGTCTACACGCTCTATCGAGGCCCAGGACTTCCTAGGGCTCCCTGGTTCTGGTCGGGTTTGACACTCAGCTGTTCGCTCAAAGCACTGCCCACGGTGTGAGCCGTCCCTTTAGCACCTGCCGTGCCAGCCTGGACACGCTGTTTGGACCACGTGCGCTTCTTCAGAATCGCAGGAGAGCTGACCCTCTGGAGTGTTTCCAGAGGGATTTTAAAAAGGGGACAAGGTTCTCTGTTTTACTGAAAAGAGCGGTCCTTTTTGTTGCTCTGTGTTATTGCGCTGTTACTTCATTTAAAAGGACCCCCAAAGTTTTGTTTTGGTTTTGTTATGGTTTTTTTTAAAATAAGGGTAAAGCCACTAAGACAGTATTCTGGGATATTATTTTAGTATCAACGTTGTTGCAGGGCATTTTTCAATTAGTCTGGCTTTGAAGCCATGGGAGAAACTTTGCATTTGAATCCAATCAAGGAACTCTTGAAGTAATAAATGAAACACCAGGGAAAAATCAAGGATAACAATGGTATTTTCCCCTTTTGACTTTGGATTTTTAATGGGAAGGATCATTTCTGAATGTTTTGAGCAATATTAAGTCTTTCCAGGCGAGCGTGCTTTTGCCTATTTGTTTTTCATGTATTCTTGCCACATAACAGTGGGAGATTTTTAACATACAGCTGAGACTGAAATGTAAGCTTCCCTAATGAGTGAGATGTATTGTCAGTGTCAAGTCAAATACAATAAAAAATGAGTGAATAATACGTGTACAAAAATGTACCATATGCCATTTCATGATGATTTTTATTATCATATTTATTCTTAAACTGATGCCAGGCAAGCCCTTTCCCCTTGTGAGGTTTTTCTGTAAAATCCGTGTGTGTGTTTTTATTTCACTGATGCTAATCTGCTTCTAGTTGAATAACACATATGTCTCTGCATGTCTCTAATGGAATGTGCATACATATGTAAGTGTGTTGGGAAATTCATGTGACAATATAATATTGCTTGGTGACAGTGAGTGTTTGTCTCTTTTTTTTTTTTTTTCCTTCCAACCCATGTACTCAGGTTTAACTGCAGTCCATAGTCCAGGCACAGACCAAAGGTCTAGCATTTTACCAGGTGGCTACGCCGGGCTCCAAGCTTACTTACTCACTACAGACAATTCATGCCTCTGTAGTAGGAACCGAGAATTAGCAAAAGCAGCATCTGAGCTCTTACTTGGTCTTACTGGCAAAGATCTTACTGTCATTGATGGGAACAGCATCATGTGTTTAAAAAAGAAATAAATTCTGATTTTGGCCTGGTTTTGTAACTTCATTAAACTTTCTAGTGCTCAGAATCTCATTTCAATAATGTGCAGGTTTTAGCCTGACTTTTTTTCAGCTCAAATCTACTGATCTTTGCTGGTTGAGCTGGGCTGTGATTGATTATCCATTTTTTCCCACCCTGCTTACTTCTTCCCTCTGCTCTTCTACCCTTCCCACATACGCTTCTTCTCTCCAGGTCTTCCCACACCTCCCACCCCCCCACCCGCACTTTGTTTATTTTCTTTCCAGCATGCTTACACGCCTTATTGGCTGTTCTAGACCTTCAGAAATTTAACTGAGGGCACTTATTTGAGTGTCAAATGAAAGATGCTTTAAGAAGTTCCAGTTTTGGAGGATATGTTGATCTTTGGAAAGGAGCTCTGTAAAGACATTGTAAACAGGGTTCCTCAAACTTCTAGTCACTGTAACACCACTTGTTCAATTTGTTCAGTTTTGAATTAAGCACATTAAGATACCATGAGCAAAATAATTTCAAGTGATTTTTATTTACGTTGAGTTCAAAGTACTGAAGAACTTTGCTCGAACACTTCCTGTATTAGCAACTACTGTGTGAGGTTTACATGGGAAAAACTTGTACCCAAGGAGAACTTTAAGATCAAGAATGTTTGAAAATCCAACTGGGGGTGGGGCGAGCATGCAGATTTAACCAGATATTTCTGAAATGCTTTAAAGTTACTATTGAGTGGAGTGAGACTATTGCCTTTCTTTTTTTTTTAACCTAAGTCTGTGTTATGCGCACATACAAAACTCAAATCCATTCTCTCTCTTTGAGTAGTGTCTCTTCAAAACATACAAAATGAGTACTGAGTTGAAACAATGGTTAGAGCATAGAGGATCCCTGTCCTGGGGCCAAATCATTATGAAATCATATTCTGTTCTTGACTTCTTCAAGTTTCTATTATCAGCTGAGAGATTCTTTCTAAATGAAGGGATGCATCTATTCCAATGAGGCTGGACCCAAATGAAACTCCGTATTCTACCACAGTTATCCAAGCGACACGCTTAGCATAGCATTCAGTGTATGTAAATAAACATAAAACTCAGGAGATATCAGAGAGTTCTGTAGTATGGACTTGAGTAAAGCAGTAAGAAGTCATATGATGTGGATCCTCCCACATATAAATAAATAATGGGTCCTGTTACCAGACGGTGAGCCTGCATTGTGCCGCGGTTACAGACTTTTCCTGGCCGGGGGTGCAAATAAAAAGGGTGCAGCTATAGAAAAAGCTATGGGAACATGTGAATTATGCATGGAGGTTTCTAAGAGTTCTGTACTGTCCTGGATTAGCGTAGATGTTCCGTCCTTGTCATGGAAATGATGATTCATTCGGGGGCTGCAAGCTGAGAAACTAAATCCTTTGAAGTTTATTAATGGAATATTTGTAACAGTTGTGAAACATGGGAGGAAGGTTGCAAGAATTGAAACAACTAACCAAATTATTAAGTGTAAAAATATGTCACGATCTGCCACTTTTACAGCGTTCTCAGGGATTCTGCTCAGGTCGCGCGCTTTGAGAGATCAACCGTTATGACTTCAGGGCCTGATTCTGTAAGTGTTATACTGCTGGCATAATCCCACTGACTGCACTGACATCGCTTCTAGGACATCGTACTAACACCTGCTGCTTCGTATCTCGATTCTGAAGTGTTCAAGCTGTATTAAAAAATTGCTGTAAATGCTGTGCAGAGTGAACAAGCAAGAGCTATTTTAAATCCTAAGTGAGCAAATATTTGCTCCACAAGATCCCTCCATTGCTCTTCGCATTCGTCACAAAAACACTCTGCCGCGCATTTGCGGTTGTAGACAAATATTTATATGGTGCAGAACGTGTAAGTGATATGGTGTGCTGTCTGCTCCTTTCCTCATTTCCTTGGTCAGCATTTTGCTTATGTTCGCATTCAGGAAAATGGTTTCAGCTCCCAAGAGATGAGATTGAATCAAAACTCCTAGAAACTGTAAAACATCAACTTTTCTGTTCTTTCTTACCATGGGGATTTAAAACCTTGAAGTTCATGATTTTACATGGTTCTTTGACACCTTGAGGGCTAGAAACTTAAACCTGCTGATGTGGTGTTTATGTCAACTGTTGTAAGACTTGCTGGAGTTAAACAAACAAACAAACAAACAAACAAACAAACCCAAGCAAAAGCAAACCCCTGAACTCGCCACAGATTCACAAGTTCACAATGTTAGAAAAGAACTGGTTCAAACGCAGAATGCCCTTTCTGTAGGGCATCTGTTAACACCTGTACTATTTCATTCCAAACTGGAATTCCCATCTTGGGCTTTGGGGCTGTCAACTGCTGCACTGAAGTTTTGTTTCACTACTTAAAATACTTCATACAGTGTCTGCCTGGTCTTTCTCTGAATGAAATTTTGGAGAATGAGAGCATTCCTGCAGAAAATCTTGATCTTTTTATTTCTAGGAAATAGTATTTCTCAGGACAAGAAAAGTTCAGTAAGATTATGTGGAAATAAAATTAATCAGCTCTAGTGCTAGGGCTTTGAGGGGGTTCTGTCAGCCAGCTGGTTGACACCTCTCAAGAAGGTGAATCTTTGTGAATTGATTTTGGCAAATAAAAGCAAGATTCATTATCCTTCAAAAACCTACTGTCCTGACGGGGGGAGGCTGAAAATGTCTGCTGAAAAGAGTAGCGTAGCTGTGGTGGGATTTTAATTAGAATGCAACCTGTTGTTGAAATACGTTACATATTATATCAGCAACGATGAAAATTTCACTACATGCTTCCCGTGATATAGAGGATAAACTGTCCTTTGTATTGCTTATGAGGTTTGTGCACACCTCTGACCTTTTAAGTCTAGCTAATCAATTCTCATCCATCAGGGTATCCACAAATTGCTGTATGGCTTGCTAGAGAGGGGAAATTCTTCTCTTGTTATACACAGTACAAAAGGTTTATCTCCCCCTGAAGCATGAAGGTACTGCTGGAGGCAGGTTACTGAACTACGTGTACAAGTGGACTTGATCTGTTTTGGCACGTCCCATAATGCCAGCGTGAAGACTCTGAGAGAGTCATTGTTGGGTTCCAGCATCACGTTAGGCTACAACAATGAAGAGTTGCCTAATTTGACAACTCTGCAGCTATTGCTGTCAGAGTGGTTCTGTGCTGGGAAAATTTGTGGAAGCCAGGGGAGCTATACCAGTAAAAAGCTAGAAAAAGCCAAGGGTGAATTATATCCATTGAAGATAATTTTATCTGGCCAGGGATGAATGCCTGTCTCTAAGGGCGGGATACCTCTTGGGACCCATGGGAATGGTGGAAGTCCAGGAACTGCAATAATCCAGCTGTGGGAATCTTACTCTGCAAAGTGCTGTACACCCTGCAAAGTTCCTGTAGGGTGAAGGGCACCTACGTAATAGCAATGGGATGTGATGTTAGGAGAAATTGAGGCTCTTACAGGAGTCTGCTTTTCATACGATGTCCGCTGCGTGGTACTCAGACCCTTGACTTCAATGGCTTGTGTTGCTCTCGCATGACGTGCTGCATTTAGGAGGAAAAACCCCTCATCCCTAAACCAAAATACCCCCTAATCCCACAAGTTCCTAGCTCATAATCAATCTAAATCCAAGTGAAAAGCAGCTTTTTCTGCAAGAAGAATTCCTAGATCTGTTAGTTCACAGTTTTCCCAGACGTTTATTTGAGTGCAGGCAACGTGGTGTAATGAAGCAGATGAGTTGGAAGTGTCAGAATGCCCAATTATACAACTCACTGCCTGTCTATGAGGCTAAACAATGGAAACTACTAGGCGTGCTTTACTCATTGAACTTCGTTTAAACTATTCTTGGCATCCGTTAATGCAATAACTTCTGTGTGGCAATTAACAAACTGTAGCGATCGGAGACATTCATACTGCATGCTGGGGGAGGGTTGCGGGGTGGGCAGTGAGCTGTCGGGCTCATTCCTGGTGGACCTGAAAGGAAGGACGAAAAGATTTAATTCTGGCTTTCTTCTCTCAAATCTGAAAAGGAAAAAAGAAAAACTCCCCATGAAATCCGAATATGAGTTGCTGTTGCTCCTCCCAATAGGACCTAGATTCTTCTCTTTGCCAGTTTATTCCTTTAGTCGTCGTTGGAATTTCCTCTCCTTACTTGCTCTCAAGTCCTGTGTCGTAAAAAAGAGGGACGAGGGGAGGGGGATGCCATTGTCAAGAAAGAGGTTGGAAGTGAGCTGGGGGCAGGTGAGAGTTGAACAGAAAAAGGCAGGAAAACTCATTATGTTTAGGAAGAGGACAGCTGGAGTGGTAACTGCAGCTGGACCATCAGGGGCATGGAGAACCTGAAGATGAAAGAGCCAGTCCTGAGCTGCACGCTAAGGAATTTTTGAAAGAATAAACTTGATCTTATGCTCTGAAGGCAGCCAGGCATGGCCTATTTTCACAGACACTGTTCTCATTGATTTATGTTTAAGTTTTCTTTGAACAGAGACCAAAGATTTGACCGCATCTTGTTCAAATAGATGTATCCTTTATATATGCAAAATGTCTTGACTGTAAATTATTTGTAAATTACTTGACTGTAAATTATTTCAGTCTGTGCTTTCTCTGCTATCTTATATAATGTGGACTGAGACACGCGTTACGCAGAATTCTGTATGATTGTTAATAATAGCTGCCTGTCCACTCTCCTACAATTTTATGGCTTAAAAATAACGCTCAGCTGTTCTGGAACAAGAGGCCATTGGAAAGGGGTGAGGGCAGAATCTTTCAGCACTCTGAGTGGAAACGGTAGCCGCTGATCTGTTGGCACAGGAATTACCCAAGCCTATTATTATTCTATAAAAAGTAAGTTGTTATTACCATATGTACAGACCTCTGTCTGGTGGTGCAGGATCAGAACGGCTCTTTCCTGACAGCCCGTGCTTGCTGTAGCTGTGCTGTGTGTCCTGCGAAGGAGCCTCCTGGAGACGGAGGATAACAAAAGCCACTTACTGTGTGTAACTACAAGGGCTCTTCCAGGGGACGTGACCTCCAACGTTCCTATCAGCAGTAAAACAATACAGCATCTTTCTTATTTTTTTGTAGTGGAGAGCAGTACATAACCGTGCTTCACTCCTGTTTAGTAACATGTTTTCATGTAGGAAGCAAGAGCAAACGAAGTAGTACGGATCTGAGCTCTCTCTAGACAGTTGGGCCATCTGACTTTCCTAGCTTCAGGAGGAGGTTAAATGCCTTTTTCATAATAAAGCTATGTAAGTGTGTGGTTTTGCTTAACTCGAGGCTGAAAACCCAAAACCAAGTCTGTGCTAAAGCACCAGCAGTTGCCTTCAAGTAGGCTGATAGTATGACTTAGCAATTTCTGCGTCAGATCACCGAATGCCTTTTTATTTATTTATTTATTTATTTTGTCAAACAGACTTCCAGAGAACAGTTTGTAGGGATAACTACTAGTAACAATTCAGGCTTACAAAATTGGACCTTAAGTCACCTCACAAATTCAGACTGTTTCCTCTTTGTAAACTGTGCTCAGATTTTCTAGAGGTATTTCTGGAAGCTGTAAAGTGTGACATGCGCGTGGCAACTCAAAGATAAAAGCAAGCAGTGCCTGCAGTCTGCTTTTGAATTGTGTGGCAGGAATATCGGTTTGTGCAGGGGTGTCACGGCTCTCATGCAGAATTCGTACGTCACACTAGATCATGGCTGCGTAAGAGTAATCACCTAACTCTGCAACTTGTCCTTAGAGTGGCACGGGGTGCGTTTGCTCCACTGGGTTCTCACATCAAATGTATTTTAAGTGTGAGGAAATGGCTCTTTATGTTCACATACTGTATGAAGTGCTTAATCATTCATAGCTGAAAACGAGCTGAGTGTGATTATTCACCAAGGTACATTAACAGCAGATGGTGTTTTACTGCAGTCCCGCAAGAGAACACAATACTGGTCCAAAAGGTATGCGGAGCCTTTGTAGTCTTCTGGGTCAATACCTAGTGGAAAATGGACCACGTTCTCCTGCTTGCACATTTACTGACAGAGGAAGACTTGTTTTCAAAGCTGCTGTGCTAAACTGAAGGTTGAAAATGTTTCTTGGGCAGTGTGGCAGAGAGGCCAGCTCCCACCACTTCTGTGGACTCCCTGCCTCCGGGTCTGCGCTGGGCTGGGCTGGGCTGGTGGAGGGCAAACACTGCATACCTGTTCCTTGGGGAGGAAAAGAGATGGAGTTTGTCATGCTGTCTCCTCGTTATTCTAGAAGCCAGTTACTGGGGTCTGCCTATGAGTTCTGCTGCGCTCACCTCTGCTGCCTTGGTACGTGTACCAAAACTCAGAGGTGATGCTATGCAGACACCAAGCACTGGTCTAGTGAGCGCTCATACCTTTTCACAGAGAGATCTGGTCTGCCAGGATCTCAAACGTGTTAATATTCCAGTCACGCTTACTTTTCATAGTTACAGCGGAAGTTGAAAGAAAAGAAGGCTGTGAAGGAGAGGTCATTCAGTCCATCCACCTGCCCCAAGACAGTACAGATACAACCGATCTATTTCAGCCAGATGTCTGTATAGCTGTTCTTAAAAAGGCTTAAATAATGACGATCACAGGTTCTCTGCAGGCCAACTCTTCCAGGGCTTAACTATCCTTACCATTAGAAAGTGCTTCCTAAAGTCTAACCTCCATCTGCCTTGCTGCCATTTCAGCCTATTTCTGCACGTCCTATCCTTAGCAAGCACAGAAAAGAGCTTATTTCCTTCCTTCCTCTTTCTAGCAGCCTTTTTCTCTATTTGAAGATTGTTATCGCATCTCCCTTCAGACATCTTTATTTTTAGACTAAACAACTCTGCTTCTCCCTGACTTTCCTCCGTGGATAGGTTTCGAGACCTCTGGTGATAATTCTTTTCATCTGAACTCCTTCCAGTTGGCCTGCGTTTTCTTGCCTCAGATACTGCGCCCAAACCTGGCTGCAGTACTCCGGCTGCGGGAGCCTTACCGCTTCTTAGCAAAGCAGGTTTGCTTCAGCTGTCTTATGAGCAGCACTCCTGTTTATACATCCCCCTTTGATGTTTACTTTCTCTCCGAAGCAAAATATTGTTGACTTGCATTCAGTCTGTGATCCATTACGATTCCCAAATCCGTTCCTGAAGGCTTGCTGCCTCTCCAGCTTTTCCTGTGCTCTGTCTTTTTGTCAGCTGCACAGCTGTGTGTAGGTATGTGCACTTGGTACGCTTCATAGTCTGTTACTTCAGCCTTGTTGAAGTGCATCCTCATTTTCTCAGACACTTTTTCCTGTTCCTCGAGATTGCTTTGAGCCCTAAATCCTTTCTCTAAAGGATCCGTTGTACCTTCACAGCTCAGTACTCTCTTCAGACCGGGTGTTTTGTCTTTCACCATATCAAATTATTAATGAAACTATTGAAAAGTCCCAGAATGAAAACCGGTTCCTGCACTTGATTCAATTAATGCCAAATCTCCTGTTTGGTAGTGAAGCACTGCTTGAGCGATTTTGCAGATAGTCATGAACCAAACTGAGCAGTTTCACCTATACCTTAGTGCATATGAGAACTTTGTGATGCAATATCAAACCCCTTACTAAAGTCAAGACTTATTACAACCACTGTTTTTTCATTCTCCATAAGACCCATCCTGTCATGGAATAAGATGGAATAAAAATGTTATTTTATGTCTTTTATGTTTATTTGTAACTGTCCTTGTCTGCTTAATTACTGCTTGCAAGTAATTCCATTTCTTTCAATATCTTTCTGGGATTTGAAGTTATATTGATTAATCTGTAAATCTACTCAAGGTATTTGAAAAAGTGAAACACATTTTATCCAGGTTTCCTTCATATGATTATCTGGATACATATACGCAACTCGTTTGCCTGCATTTTGCCGTAGGTATGCTTGTCGGCAGCAGGATCTGTGCTTAACGTGCACTGGATTTCCAGTCCCAGATTTCAAGGTACTCACCAGCTAGCTACAAAATTTGACTGGCTGGCCGGCCTCCATCTCTGGCCGCCTCTTTGACCTGGTTCTTTCAGGCCTCGGGGAATTATTTTGGTTTTCAGTGCTTTGGGTAATAGGCTTCTCCCCCTCAATTAGGCAAAAGAACTTCCGTTCAGCGGAACTGGGATGAGAAACAGTGCATAGTTACAGCAAGCGGGTTTATGCTTAGGCTTGTGCATCTGTGATAGATATTCTGCCTTGGTTTTGCGCATTATGAATATATGGGAGTGGCTGGATGACTGGAGCTTTTAAATCCAGCTCTTGGTTTTTTCAAGGTGCCTAATGCATCGGGACCTAGCTGTGTCAGAGGTTTGTCCTGCAGCTTTGTTCTCATGGCAGTAGAGCTGTCACTTCAACAACACTTTGACTTCTGGAACCTTTTGGCCGTCTTTCTCTCGTGTCCTTAGATGTACTAAGGGATTACATTCTGCCTTTAGTGATGAGCAGAGTTTAGATGTAATTCCTGTAAAAACCCAGACCCTGTCTTTCTGCCCTTTGCACCACTTCAAAATCATAGCAGCAAACCAACAATGCTGTAACAAAACCTGCTTTCCAGTCATCATCAGGAGCAGTGCCTGTGCAAGATCAGCTGCTCTTGGTTTTAATAGATCCATTGAGAAGCTTTTCCTGTCTTTGTTGCGTTTGTATATTTTTTCCAGATTAACTGATTTATCTTCCATGTTTTATAGGGGGAGTTGCTAGCAGTGCCTACTTTTAAGCTGGAAATGCCAGCTTAAAGGAAATGCCCCTTTTTGATGTTATTTTTTCTCCTATTTCATAGAATGACATCCAGCTTGTCCTGAGATATCGAATATTAAAACTTGCCACCTCACTTTGTTGCTTTCTGTGCTCCAGGAAGTGCTGGCAGCCACCAAAATCACAATGCAGTTTCAAGCCAGGCTCTCACTCGTGCCACAAATGGAAAGGCAGAGGAAGGACTATGAGTCCCAGAAAGGCAACGGATTCGTTACAGCTAAGTGGTTAAGAACAACTTCTTGCTTTCCAGGGATCAGAGAGAAACTGTCTTTCCCAATGCAGGTTTCAAGCAGCCTGTTGCTCATCCTCCTCCAGTGTACCACTTAAGGGCTAGAGCTTCTTGAGATGTCTGAGAGGACCTGGATCCTCCAACAATTCTTCCCCTTGGGAATGGTCAAAACTTCATCGCACATTCAGCCCATGCACTCTGAAAGAGAAGGTCCAGTGTCGCAGAGGTGGCTGGACGCAAGCTGCACCAGACCGTTGTAAAGCCGAGAACTGGAGGTGTTGGACAGGCCACCTTCACAAGCTGGGTGACAACATCCTGAACGCAGCAGAATAAGGTGGCTGGTGGTTGGATGTTTTGAACCTGATCCATGTTACTGAACCAAATGGTTCCTTGCTGTTCTCCCCAGCAGGTGCTGGCTCTCTGCAACTGCTTAAAATGATCTTTAGAGTCATCTGATGCCTCATGCACCTGCAGAAGCCAGCCTGCCCCTTCTGTGCATCACGTGCTAAGTCTAGTCTGGTGCTCTTACCTGAGCAAAAGCTGCTGCTGATTTTAACACAGGCCCTGACTAAAACCTGTTGCTCTATGATATTGCGAAGGCACGGTTTTCTGGCGATTGCTCGTGCCCTTTGATACTTTCCTGCGTGTAAGGCGGTATGCGCTTCACTTCCAGAACGTGGTCATATACATAAACCTTGCGTAAGTGAGTCTTCAAGTAGTTCAACAGAAGTTCGACTCTGAATCCAGCTAAGTAGCTCAACCCTGAAGATAATGGTTGCCGATTCAATCTCGTCATCATCAGGCCTTCCGTTGTGTCAGATGCGTGAAAAAAGCGGTTCCCTTTTACTTTTCCTTCATCTGGAATGAGAACAAACAATCCACAGTGAATTCTGTCTCCTTCCATTCTCTCTCCATTCCCCAAGTACGAGTTTCTTTCTGTTGTTGGAGGAAAGGGGAAAAGCCCCAACATATTGACATCGCCACATCTCAAGGCAGTGTGTTTTGAGAAACTTCTGGAACCAGAAGAGCTACCACCAGTCTTCGAGCCCTGTCTCACTGCACCGCTGAAGAAAGCCGTCAGGACATGTCACCCATGCAATTTCAGGGAAAAAAATGGCTTAACGAGATGTTAATATCATTCTTTAGAATGTTTTTACTAAGGAAAACTTCAGAGCCTCTGGCATTTGTAAATTATAACAGTGGGAATATCCTGCAGAAGAAAAATCTGAGTCTTAACCTGAGGTATTGGTTAAATATAGATTCTCTGGCACAAGCGACTGGTTTTCGATGTTCAAGCTGCTCTGTTATGGGTTAAGAAATACAACAGCAATTAACATAGATGCACTCCGATAACTTGCTTGTACATCAGTGCTATTAATATCCATCTATCTTTCTGACTAGTTTCAAACAGGAGACCAAAATAATCCCCCACAAAATGCTGAGGCAGTACCTTGAGTCGTAAACTGCTGTAACCGTAATGAAATCAGGCATACGCCGCTTTGTTTTACGAACTCGGATTCGTCGGGCTCTTGACAATGCCCCTCTGTTATCAGGGAGGTATTGTGCGTCTTACAGTGCAAGGCAGCCGCTGCCGTTTGTGTCTCCCCTTGTCCAGCGTTCCCACATCTTTGAATTTCCTGGCACTTTAACTTACGCAATAGATGTCGTTGTCTTTTCTTCCAGAATGAAACGCAGCTCTTTCCCAATGACAGTGAACCTGAAGAAATGTCCTGAAAGCTGGATATATCTGTGTCTCTTTCACATTTATTGTGGATGTAAAATACTCCGCAAAGCATATAAGCTGCTGCTAGGCACGGAGCCACAAGATGGGTGTTTTTTCTTACATATGCATCCATTTCTTTTAATAATGAATAATGGACTTTATCTTTGAAAGTGACATTTCTGTGAATGTGCTAGATTGTGCTATATTTCTTTCACATGAGTATATTCCTGTCATTGCAAACTTCTCACAGAGCTTGCCTTGGGGGGTTTTGTTTAAAGTAATGTGCTTTAATGAAAAAGAGCTCCTGAAATTTGTCAGCTTCTTCCAGCATGATTGTACTTTGGTGGTAGTTTAAAAAAATCTCTATCCACTTTATGATCTTCACGCTTATTCTGAAAGCCCTCTTCCTTTTTAAAAGTAAAAAGATATACGTACACGTACATTACCGTAAGCCCTGAAACTGCCTTGGACCTTTTGCATGAATAGTCTCATTGAAGTCAATGAGTAGTAGAGGTAGACTTCAGCTGTGTGCAGTTTTCGAGCTTGGATGGTGGGGTAGATTTCAAATATTACAGACAATTTGCAGGTACACACTTTGCATGGAGTTTTCAAATCCAGCGGTATGTTTTAAGGACTTAATATCTGATGAGAAATGGAACGCTTTGATGCCGTGTTGCCAGTAGATGGTTTTGGAAATGATCGGCCTTGACTCAATGAAGTAGGTACATCCTTGCAAGAGTAAGGGCAAATGAACGAAGTACCCTTGTACTTGTAAGAGTAATGGCAAGCGAGTGCGCAAGTTCCTGCAGTTTTTATGTTTCCTGTGTTTTCCTTGGGACAGTAACGCCCAAGTCCTCTGGCACTGGGGAGGTCTGGCACGGCATACCGTACGGCCGCAGTGGTCTGCGACACGCAGGTGCCTGGTCACTTGTTTCCTCTTCTCCAGGAGGCTGTGGAGGGGACTAACTAAAAAATACAATTAATTTCTGTAAGGTCAGCTCTCCTTTATCAGAGGCAGTAAGGGCCTGGGTGGTCGCAGTGCTGAAAAGGGAGGAAATATTTGAAGAGGGCAGGTCAGGCCTGGGGTGGCTGCTGCAAAGGCAGACGTAGTAAGCCGTGTTGGAGGCAAGGTGCCTTCCGGGGTGCTGCTGAGGTGTGTTGGAGCCGGTCTGGCAGAGATGTACCAACCTGTGGGGCAGCAGCTGCACTCCTGCAGCCCAGGCTGCACAAGTGTGCTCATACAAAGCCTTGATGAAAGGAACGGTCTCTTGGGCAGGAGCCCAGCTCTGCGCCAAGCCAGCGCTGGTGGCAGAGATGACCTGCGGCACAGGGGTCTGGGAACAGCTGGTGCATAACTCACGGGTGACAAGCGCTGGGTGTGCCACACTTCATCCTGAAAAAAGCTTCCTGGCTGAAGGCAATGTGCTGGCTTTACAGCCGAGGGGTTTCTGTGGTTTGGAGGAGCTAGTGGGCATTGCCAAGTATTCAGGTAATCTTCAAGTGAGACTGGCTGCTCCTGTCTTCTGAGTATCTTAATGGATCCTGACAGGTGCAAGAGCTATACGGTCATAAGGAATGATAATTTTTTAAAGTGTGTGTTTATTTATGAATGCTGATGGAAAGCCCCCCCACCCCCCCATGAGAATAGAAATGTGAAGTGGAAATATTCCCTCCAAGACTTACTAAGCCAGACATTTCAGGCTCCATCAGACTGGCTCCTGTGAGAGGGTTGCTGTGAGAGCCTCGCCAAGAAGGACCTGCAGATCAAATGATCCTTCCTGGCACAGAAGCAGCAAGCATTAAGATACCAATCCTCAGCACAGCCTGACCATCTGATCACTCACTTTTCCGTACCAACCACCAGCATCTGTTTTCCAGTGGCAGGCCTTGCGTTATTGCTCAACAACTGTCTCGGTTATTTGGCAGGATCGTACTACGTCCCTAATAGTTGGCTGCAAACCTGACATTTGGCCTCCCTTTCTTACTCCATACTGTTCTAGACAAGCAAGCATTTCCTCTGTAGCCTGGACTCATTTCTCTGTAGAGATGCCCAAAATTTCAACAAGCAGCCCTATACAGTCTCAATTAAATGGTTCAGCAAGGAAACATGTTTTAGAGGTTATTAGGTAAAGATGAGACCTGAGGAACTCTGAAATCTATGTAAATTCCTCTTTAGTAGGAGGAGAAATCTTTCAGTGTAAGAGTAGGATTTCTCTAGATCCATACTCCCCTCTTCCCTAATAAAATCTTAAAGAACTCAAAAGAAAAAAAAAAAAAAAAAATTCAGCTCCTATCAGAACATGCCCTGAAAGGGTAAATGAAGTTAGAAAGGGCCAGCATTTCTGTTACTAATTTGTATCAGATATTACGGTGATGGGTAGCAGTAAATTAAGTGGTGCCTGGTCTTCAGTGGCATCTCTGGCTCTTTCTAGTTGCTTTAAGTTGTTTGAGCTGGCTGTTAGATCTTTAGAAACATTCTTAGCTTGCTGGGAAGATAATTCGTCATAGAGTGATTTCTTTTTTTCCTCCTGCAGCGTGATGTCCATGCCAGCTTCTTCCTCTAACCATTTACAAGTGTTTTAAGGTGGCCGAAATTGCTGCTGTTCCTCCATAGAAGGATCCGTCAGGCAAACGCTTCCCACACAAACCCACTTCTAGACTAGCTGGTTTTGTAACTCACACACAAATGTCTAGTGGAGCTCTCTGGAAGGGTTTGATTTGCAAGTCATATAGAAACTGAGTTATTTGGTAGTTGAAGTGTGACTAACGCTTGTTTTATGTAGTTCAAGTTGATGACAAACTTTGAAGCTTGGATGAATAGAATTTAGTACCTAATACTCTGCAGAGCTTGTTTTCATTTTACTTTTTATCGATTTGTTTTTTTCTTTTAATGGATTCTCTTTGAAATTTATTTTATGTTTTGACCAATGCGCAGCTGTCACTATTGCTACGTTGCATTACCAAGGACAGTATGAGTTTAAATCACTTTATGATAAAACTTAGCATAATCTGCTCATACAAACTAATCAAATGTCAAGTCTTTCTAATACAGAGCTCCTATTATCACCATAGGTCACTAGAAACAGCAATTAGTGATTAATGTGTAATCCAGTTAAATTCAAATTAAGGAAAAGAATGTAAAGTCAGAGTTTTCTCCCTCATTCCTATTTTTATAATTTTGTACGAGTTTATGGGGGCACCACTTAAAAACACAGATTCAGAATTGGTTTTTAATTTAATTTAATTTGATTTCTACTGCTCAAGCATGGCTCTTAGGTTGTTCTAAGCAACGGTCATATCAGTGATTTGTACCTAGAAAGAATTACCTTTAGAACATACACGTAGTTTGAATATGTTAATCCTTCACTAAATACACTGTTATTTTACCAATGGATATTTATGGGTATGAAGGACCTCTGTATTCAGCTTTCGCAAGCAGAAACAAGAGAAGTGGCTGGTTGTTAGATGAACTATGCGATTCGTACTGTGGTAAGCCATAAGAAAATGAAAGAGTACAACATCAGAAGGACGTGAAGGTTGCTGCACCCTGCCTCTTGCTAGGTAAAGGCAAGTGAGAAGACAGGAGAGTGTTCTCTTTCACAGCTAGCTCTGCACTGGTGGGGCAAGAGCTCTGTGCTGAGGAAGCTCCAGCTGGTGCTCTGTCATGCAGGATGTCCAGCTCATCTCCTGGTTTGTATCGCCTGGAACCCGAGGGAAAATGTACCGCAGGATGCCTTGTCTTGCCCTGCCATGTGTGATTCTGTTTCTGCAGTCAAGGACTTATCAGCTGGGGTCAGTGTACCCTTACTGTAGCACTCAGCCTTGCTGTAAATGTGCTGCAGCCAGAGCAAAATCTCTACTGCTACAGTCCTCCCACTATTGCTTTTTTTGTTAGAGCTCCAGATAAAAAGGGTGTGCTCAACATTAGGTACCATCAGCTTGCTCTCTATATAGTCTTTATAGGCTTTTTCCTTTAATTTTCCCAGATACATTTGGATTCATGCTTCTTAGCGTTTGCCTTTCTTCAGTTAAAACCTCATTAGGCTCCCATCATATTTCAAACTAAATAGAATATCCTGACTAAAATGTCATTGACATTCTTATAATGGCTGTGTCTGAAAGAAGCTAAAATACTGGTTGTAATTTATTTATATAGCATGCAAAGGTCGTAGGTGATTTAGAGAGAAGTCTAAAGACAAACAATCATTCTGATCATATAACGGTGTATCCGAGATTATCTCAGCTTCATCAGAAGACTTTTAGTTGGTGCGAGCAGTGCCAGAGCTAGATTAAAAGTCACAGCATGAAGATACCCAACGTTCCCAGCCCAGCTCTTCAGTACTCATCAGATCAGCACAAAAGCGGTCACTGGTTTCCCCGAATGTCATACGAGACCTGTTGTGCACTGCCTTCTCAGTAAGGGAGTCTATTGAAATCACTTTGAAGTCCATTAAAGATGAAAGGAGCAGCATACTCCAGGGCGCTTTTATTTTGATGAGACTCAAATTTCAGTATCTAACTTCAGCTGCCAGGTTTGAAAGAGTTGGCCTTCTTTTTTCCCTTAACAAAGTGAACGTCTGAATTCTAAATCGCCATCAGCCAAGCCCATCGCTGCCAAATTAGGGCTGACAAGTACACCCCACTGTGCATAGTTCCAGAGCGGTGTTTTCAGCTAGGAATTTAGCTTTCAACAAGGGCACGATTTCATTGTAACTTCCCTGTCACATTCACGGTGTAATACGGGAATCTCCAAGCAGTCACAAAAAAGTGGTCACCCCAAAACATTGCTTGCACCGTTTATTAGTCTGCACAATACAGCTGCGTGTTGTTAACCTGCGATATTGCAAAATACTGAAAACTTGAACTGCAGAATCAAGTACACACAGAGATTAATCTAGTGCTGTGCTAATCAATTTTTTGTATTTAATTAAAGCAAGTGTTTTGCTTTGGAGAGCTGCGCGAGAGCTGCAGATTTCCATTCCCATCCTAGCAGACTGGTAACTGAACCCGAGAAACCTCACCCCACGTGGTTCGCGAGGCTGCTGGGCATCAGAGGGAGCTGGGCAGCTGGACCAGCTGAGTGTGGAGCATGGAGAAGGCTGCGATAACACTTTTATTTCTTCTTTTCTGGACTTAGTAAATGTCACGTAAGGCTGCAGCATTTTAGATCAGCTGAGATCCCGGCCTTCTATTTTGGAGAAAACAATGAGTGTTTTGAAAAGTGAGAGACAGACTTGCATGAAGGACCTGGAGATAGGCAGCTGGCACACCACCAGAGCAGCCCTTGCTAAAGTGGAGCTGTGTTTAAGTACTGCTGTGCTCTTTACCATTGTTTCACAAAGGCAATTATACTGAGTTCGTTAAGACAGCATCAAAGGCAGAGAGCTCCCACTATCTATTGTACGACCACTGCAGCAAGTCTGCAAGTTCATATGCATAGAGAAATGGTAGTGGGTATTTTGTTTTCTGGCCTTATGGCCTAAATTCATCATCATTTATAGATAATGAAATCAATGAAAAACTTGAAAAATGTCTTCAAAAATAAGCCTGCTTTGGAGTAATTTTCTCTCAGTGTCGTTAAAGGGTAATTTGGGCAGTACAGAAAATGGGAGTTTACTGTATGTACATTACAGACCATGGCATCAACTCCCTTCCCACTGACGCTGGCAGAAAACTCTAGCTGGTTTTGAATTCTCTGGGTTTGGTTTCTAAATGGAATTTTGGATCACATCCGCCCTGCAGTGGCAGCAGGAGTTCCAGTTTACCTCGCTTTGTTAACCTAGGCGCTGTAGCAGTGAAGCTGCAGCCTCGTGCAACTCGCCCCAGACAGAGACAGCTCTGGTTGCCCTTCTGAGGAAAGGCAGCCACAGCAATCAGAAATCACGTGGCCATCACCCTCCCCTCAAAATCCCACAAAGCTGTTTAGTTTTAAGATAGATCTATTTTATGTTTGCTTGTGAGCTTGAGTCATTTGGTTTTCTACTCATAAGGGCTCACATTTTAGCTTTTACCAAAAAAAAAAAAGGTTTTTAATGCCATTGCGTATTGCTGGAGTGTGAGAGTTTTTTAAGACATCAAATGGTAAAAGAAGTAGTTAGCAGTTATCACTATCTAAAGTGGGCATCAGCTGAAAGAAGGCATGTTTTCTCATGGGCATGTAAGTGTTTGGAGATCTTTCGTTACGAGACAAGTCCTGTCAAACGATGCTTATTGCAGTGACTTGGCATACATGGGAATGTGAATGTTGGTGAAGATAAATTCAAACTTGAATTAGCTGTGAAACTAGAACGCTTTCATCACTGGTAATGGACGAGTCAAAATAGAGGACAAATATACTTAAGATCTGATAGGTTAAGTTTGTCTTGACCTGTAAGTGTAACAGTGCAGAAGCAGCTTGGTCTCACTTGTGTCGCATGAGCTAATGGAAGTGCCAGGATTAATTGCCTGTGCACCCATACGATGACATGAAGCCACTTGTGTACACTTAGCAAACAAAAGTGACACAGATGTTTCTTCTACAAAAGCAGTATATATCATTTGACCATCTTACAGTGAGAAGAACAAGACCACTGATCTCGGTTTCACACCACCGGTGAGCTCCCTCAGTGTCCCCTCCAACGTGATATTTGCAAAAGCTGTATGCCGTACGTTGTGGTCTACGTGGGCGCATTTAGAGAGCAAGCATACACGGCCGCGCAAAAATAAAGCACAGACTGGGCTTTTCTGAGTGTGTGGCTGTATGAATTTACCACTACTGACAGAACTCGGGTGCTGCCTTTTCAAATATTTTTTTGGGGGGAAGGTCTGTAGCTGTATATGGAGACGCTAGTGAATACTGGTGTAATAAAAGTGATTGATAGAAATATCCATTGCCTTTTGTGGACAGCCAGAGGAGTGGCCTTTGTGCAGACCAGTACTACCTCTGTGCCCATGGAAACAGCGGCCATCGAAGAGCAAAACTTAAAAATTCTTGTGCGCACGAGCAGGAACATAGAGGGAATGAGCTTGTGGTCGAAATAAATCCCTTACCTTTTTACATTCTTCCCATTCACTGCAGTAACTGCAGAACTGAGCACTCGGAGTTCGACTTAATTCTACATCTGTTCCCCTCTTTCTGATTCTGTAGCTATGAGGCATTGGCTCAAAGGTTTCCTGCTGGGACACTGCATTTCCAAATATGCTTCGTGAAGCTTTCTGTCTAACCACAGAATGCGACGTGTCAGCTGGTGGGCTCTGGGAATGTAGACTGCACCAGCATAGGAAACTTCAGGTTGCTTAGCTCGGAGAGGCAAAGCCACATCACGTGCAAAAAACCATATTAGAAATGCTTCCTTTCATGACAAGCAGAGCATCACTGCTTGTGTTTGCTCCTAGAAAAGCAGTTCGTTTAGGCTGCCCTCCTTCGTTTTCATAACTGTAATCTATAGAAGTAATGATAAGCCAAGCAAGCCGTAAGAGTCCAGTCCCTGTCAGGCTCTATAGAATTCATTGTTGCAGGAGAGGACATCTGTGGTCTGAAACATCGGGAATTTGGAATGAAAGACTGTTCTCTGTGTTTAACGAGCAATGAACTATTTTTAAATGCCTCTCTTATTTGTTGACACCGAATAATGGCAATAAAAAGGAAGATGTGGTCTCAGATAGCTTCAGAAGAGACTAGGCTATTTCTCCAGAATTCTGGTTTCTTCAGCTATGGCTTCTTCCCTCACCTCTGAGCGAGTCTTGTTGAATACTATGACATTTCTAGCGGCCTGGATATACTCCTGCACTGAGGTCCAAAGTCCTGACTGTGTGCTAAAATTGCTTGAGATTCAGAGAAGCGCATCATCATGCTGTGTCTGCCTTAGGTATGTGGCTGTGGGCAACCTTTCATTACATGTTCCACCAGGGAAAAATCATGCGTCCCTTCCCAGTGACTGACAAGAGGCAGTGAAATCTCATCGCTTTCTGCTCTCCATCACCCTGCCTGAGCCCGTCAGCTAACTGACAGATGGTGCATGGTCCTGATGTATGGGCACTGGGAGACTGCAACAAAATGAACCCATAGGACACCAGTACCTTTTGAAATGACCTCAGGAGATGTGTCAGTCAGTGCACAGTATGGGATTTTCTCAGGTAGGAGATGCATTTACAGATCGCCTGTGTTCTGTAAACTATACAACACCCTTCTGCCAACCATTTGCCCAGCTGTTTCTTCCTGAGATGGAGGAGGGAGATGGATCTAGGGCTCCCTGTGTCCATAAATAGATGTTATAGATCTACAGCTATATCTACCTGTCTATGCCAAATGTCTCTTTTTAAAATCACACTGGCCAGGTTTTGTGTACAGCAGAGCAGAATTCTCTGGTGATGTTGATTACAACACACAGTGTGCACGTTTCTTATTTCCAGGGGACAATGACTTAAAAAGTTGTTGAAGCAGAGAAGCACATGGGCCTTGCCATAGTTTAATGGCAAATCACGTTTGTCAAAAGCACAGATAAGGGATCCTCGCTCCAAGCAATTTCTATAACAAAAAATGAAACCAAGCTCGACCCTGGACTCTGTGCATGCTGGTCTCAGTGTGGGAGTTTCGCTTGCAGGAGAGTGGTGGGATCGGTCCTGTAATATGAAGGGCTTTGCCACGGTCCCCCTTTCATGGCCTTCCCCCCCATCCAAGGGGGAGAAGTATAGTCTAGGATTTTACTTTTGTCCTGTGGAGATGAGCAGTTTGGGTTTTATGAGCTTTTAAAAACCTGGGGCAGAAGTCCTCAGCAGCTCATAGCAGGGAGCTGTGCCGTGGGGAGGCACCAAACCGACGTGTATGCAGCTTCCTGGTGCGCAGGAAACCAGGAGTGTTTCGTGTGGACAGCTTCCTCAACTGGCATTCAATTAAGTGACTTTTCTCTTAATTTGAGGATGGCAGAGTTGTGGTGCCAGTCAAGCATAGGGGTATTTTGGGGGAACAAGTCCCTCACAGGATGGTTGTTTCTTTGTTCCTTACATGAAGAACTCTTTGTGAGACCACAGCTCTGCATGCCTCAAGCAGGAGATGTTTAACTGCATCCAGTGCAGGCGAGAGGGGAGACAGGAGGTGAAAGAGATGTGTTCCCGGGTGAAATCTCAGGTGTTCCCAGGATATCGCACCAAGCTTACCAGTGTGCTTGTCTTGAAACCAAGTGAGCACTTTGATAGCGCTGGGGTGATAGTTTCAAGAAGAAAACCTGACTAGTTTTTCAGCTATTGGAGGTAGTAAAGACTGCTACAGATCTGGATTTGTTGTGTGTCTGTTTAATTACCCATATACCTGTAGAGTGTGTAGCACAAGGCAGTTGTGAATGGTGAGAGAAAGAGGAAAAGGGCTTTTGCATCGGCTGGAGCCGCTGAAGAAGGGAAGACAGACTTCTCTCCAGTTAGAGCAGGAAAGGCTGGAGAAGGTCTGCTGAGGAAATTAAAAATTGGCCAAGCCCAGTGTTTCGGTCTTGATCCTTCAGTCAAAGCAGCCAGGCTTCTGGTGTTAGATCGATAGGAACCACCGAAGCACCTTCAGGGGAACCCCACCCTCTCTGAGAGCGATGGGAGACGGCGAGCTGCCCCTCAGGTCATTTCGTGAGAGGGGCAGTGCTTTGGCTGAGCAGCGCTCACTCGCAGCCCTCCAGGCCCTTCTTGCCGACATGTGGCTGCCCTGGGCTGTGGAGGAGAGAAGGTGTCGGGACGGGGACACCCTTACGCTGCGGGCGGGTTGCGGTCTGCCTCTCCTGTGCAGGAGCCAAGGCTTTGACATTGGTCTAAGCAACACCAGCAAATTTATAAGCAACAGAAAGCACTCTGGAGAGGAAATACATGAGATTTCATCTGCCATGACATGCTGTAGAAAGCTGAACTCTTAAAATGCATGAGCATTTCTCATTTGAGCCAAACAAGGAGCTGCAACTCTTCTCTGATCTGAGGCCTGGCACTAAGTCAGATTTCTGCTTTCAGTGTAGAGAAAGTACAAGACGTTGCTCCACCTCCCTTCCCTTGGTTTTCTCAGACGTAGGCTTGCCAGGTGCCTTCTCTTTGTGCTTGCCTCTCAGTGCTGTGGTCAGGCAGGCTGCAGCCTGAGACAGCTCCACACGGCTCAGCAGGAGTGGTGCCCAGGGGCCAGCCCTGCTGGAAAAGTGGTGGGAAAGTGAGCTCGGGCAGTTCTCGCTGCAGTTCTTAGGCACGGGAAAACAGACTGAAACGTCTCCTCTTTCCCCAGACTGCGCTGGTTACTAGTGAAGAGCAAATAACGTGGAAGATTAACAGTGAAGCTGCCACGATTCCTTCCACCAAGCAGAAAGCACCTTTACAGCACCCTTCAGGCTTTAGCACTGTGTAGAAACACAGGTGTGGTTTAAGCTAAAGCCAGGCCAGATCTCATCCCCTAGGAAAAGACTTGAAGAAGCTGCTCAGCGATGACATTGCATTTCCTGGGATTTTCATCAAGTGCCTCTGACTAAGCACGTGCTCTCCGGCTGCATGAGTGGGTCATGGGTTCCAGTAAAGCCATGAGGAAATGAACAAAAGCCATAGGAGGGCCAAGACGAGTGGCAGGAAGGGCTTGTGCTCCCAGCAGGCTCAGAGGTGTTCTTCCTTTATGTGAACACTCTGCTCCCACCAGTACTCCTCATCCCAGTTTCCCGGCATTAAAAGGCTCTTAAAACTGTGCTGGTAAACAAGGCATCCCCAAGTACTGCCTTGGTGGCCACATGTGACCATGAGCGACTTCATGTGTGGTCACCACTTGAAAACATACCATTTTAAGGAACTGCAAGTATAATACTTCCACTGTAGCTGGAGGTTGGACAATTTACTGGAGAGGCTCACATGCAGCTCCTCTGATCTTGTTTGAGAAATGCCGCCTCAGATACCTCATCTGGCTCTTAATTTCCTCCTCAGGAGCCAAGGTGTGCGTGCAAGAGGAGATGTCAGGAGATGTCAGGACAGCCTCCTCATTCCGTGTAATCACAAGCTGGGTGAAGCTTTCAGCAAGTTCCAGCAGAGTGCACGTGGGGAAGGAGCGTGGAGCACGCACAGTCGCATGCGTACCGTCAGTGGGCAGAGCAGCCTCTGAGACCTGAGCGACCAGCAGAGCTTTTTGAGGCAGGAGGAGCCTGCCCAGCCCTTGGTGCTACAGTGTGAAGCTTGCCTTGGTGGTTCTGGGAAGCTGATGCAAGTCATGACTGTGCCTAACGCATGCTGCGTTTGGAAATGCACCTCCTTCCAAAATGAGATGTGGGCTCTCAGGCAGCATGGGGGTATGAGCAGGGCTTCTGTCTTCATGTTTTATTTCTGAGACATAGAAAAATAAGTGGAAAGAGGGAGTTTTAAAAACCTTTAGTAAAGGTGCTTCTTTTGCTGTTTTGTATTGAGGATTTTGGAACAAATCTGTCGCATGGTTGTGTTCCCAGAAGTGGCGATTAACACCCAAGATAAGCAGCTAAGGTTTTTCTGCAGAGACAGTGTTCTGGAATGCAAGGCACAGCAATTCCCACGGCAGCGCTGCCTGCTCAGTCGCTGCTGCCCAGTGCTGGAGCTGAGACACCGTTTTCATTGCGTCCTTCCTAGCAAATTGGAAATAGAAAGGTGGATGATTTTATTCCATAACCAGTATGTAAGAGGTAACTTCTTCCTTCTAACATTAAGGTATTTGCCTTTATTCAACCTAAAGCACTTCAGTGGGCTGCTGAATTGCTATTAGATCCCAGTGGAGAGTACGTGAAGTATGTTCCTCGTGAAGAAAAGTTGTAACATGCTATGAGCTCCAAAGCTCTGATGCAATATTTATGTTGTTCCACGTTTTACTGGCAGATTTAAGCATTATACTGTAGACTGGCAGGAGGCTGCTATGATCTAAACTCCTCGATTATGTCAGTGTTTAATTTTAGGTTCTGTTGCACAGAGCAATGTGTCCAGTTACACTTTTGTGTATGATTCTTCTTCTAGGAAGCAGAACTACCAGTGATAGTGACCTAGGCTGAAAGGCATAGAATTTTCTTCTCACTCAGAGTAAACCATGCACTGTTTGGGTTCTATGATATCAGCCATTTATCCCAAAGACACTTTTTCAGTGCAATGGCAGGTGGCATATCTCTCACTGGTGCTGTGTTACCTCTTAAGTCCCACACTGAGGTGCCATTATCCCATTTAATTTGGAAGCATGTGCAAGTACCGTAAGGAGGAAGCAAATGTTAAAAGACCTTTCCTCACAATGCCTTCAGTTTTATGCCAGACTCATTTTTCATTTGCATTATACTGGCAGAACAGAGTAGCTGCTTCTCCCCAGTTCCCTTGTTTTCCCCTTGAGAAAGGCCCAGCAGAGCTAATATGCACTGCCTGTGTCAGTCCTCTCTCCTAATAATTCATTCGTTCATTTTTGCACTTAATGCAGGGTGATCTCCACTTGGCTTCCTCAGCCCACAGTCTTAAGAGAGTGCTGTAAGCCTTATGGGTGATCAGCACCTACAAAACCATTATTTTTTTGTGAAGCACTCAGCTCCCACGTAAGCAAGAAAACATGTTTGACTTGAAAAGTGGCACACCTAACCTTCCTGGCAATTAGAAAGAGTTTCATGAGCAGTTTTGGTTTCAAAACTGAGTTTCTTGAAAACTGTGAGGCTTGCTGATCTGCGTCTTCAGCTGCTGCTACAGAAAATATGGATGTGAGCAGTTGCCTATTCCTGTGATGGCTGTTTTGCATGCCTGAAGGTTGTTTGTCTGGTATCTAAAAGTACGTTATCCCAAATGGCTGGCCTCATCGTATAAACTGATAAATTCCTGTAGAAGACATTTTATCTTGGTTCCATCAGCAGAGATTGTATGTAAGAGGAGTTGTACATCTTTTTCCATTGTGCGTGATGCTCATATAAGTAGTGCAGCCACAGCTTCACTCAGAAAGTGCACTTAAGTTTTTAACTCTAAGAACAAGTCAGAATATTTGCTTTATGCCTTAATGCTGAGAACACCCTTGAAAACTTAATTGCATTTTTGGTAAGTAAGCCCCCTCCATAGAAGGCATTTTATCATTTTAGTTCACTTTGTTCTTGCAGTTAAATATTGAGGCTGAAATTTATCCTAGCTAATTGAGGAACCATAGCTTCCCTGTGTGGCCAAGGAGGAGAGGTCTACCTAATCATGTCTGAAGTGGACTGCAGCACCTTTGCAAGCATCTCTCTCTCCACTGATTACATCAGCTACCTCTCCTAACTTAAGTACTTCAGCGGTCTTTAAAGTTAAGGATGAACGCAGGCCTGAAGAAGGCTCCCTTTTTTGTTGATGAACAGAGGTAAAATGCTTACAGTCCAACCAAATACTTTTCATTCCTTTTTTTGTTGCTGTGGCTGTCTGTGAATGTCTCTCTTCCTTTCTGTTAATGAATACAGATGTGCAACTGCCTGCACCCATCTGGCTTTGTTCAGGAAATATGCAGGCACAGACTTGAAATCAAATATTGATAAATACAGCCTTTAGTATGTAAATTTGTCTTGTGAACAAAACTATATCTTCCAGTTCGGGTTGGTTTATGGTTTGTTTTTTTTTTTTCCATGGAGAGGCCTTTCTGCTGTGGCAATACTTTTTTTTTTTTATTGCCATTGTACTCTGTACAGCAGCACATGCATTGATGCTTCAGAGTCAGAGGGGCAGGAATAGTTCCTCTCCTCCTGGGGAGAGTAATAAAAAAGGTAGAAGGAATTCTTTGGACATAATAATTCACCTTCTGTTTCAATAGCAACTTCTTCCCCATCCAAACATCTTTTCCGCAATCAAAGACTTAATGTGCAAGGTGCACTAGAGAAGTCCTAAATGGTCCCAAATAACATCTGTGGGAGTGCCAGACAGGAAGGCATTAAAAGGTGCACCTATGTGGGTACACACAAAACAAAGTAGTAATAAGTGCTAGCTTTTAAAATTTGTAGTACTCTGAAAGTGGTGAACTAAGGCCCTGCTAGTACCTTTGACAGGTGCTTCATGGAGTTTCAAAAGACCTTAAGGTGAATTGCACTAGGGAAGACCCTAGCTGAAGTCTGAGAGCTGTCATTTCTCCCGCAGGGTAGCGTGTGATCAATTATCGCACTTGCTGTTAATTCTAAGGTCTTCAGGACCTGTGATTTCAAGGAATTTTTTTCTTCTCCCCTTTTTTTTTGACAAGAAGTTGTTAATCAAAAGAAGTCTGATGGAAAAGCAGGAAGGAGTGAGCTTTCATATTTTCACAGGAGAAAATTGCAACCAAGTATGGTTTCAGAGGAGACAGCGCTGGTGTACAGGTGTTGAAGGAGCATGTGCTTACCTAACCACATGCCCGTGCACAGCTTTCTCCCCTTCTGACTGCTCCCAACATTTTTTTATTTTGGCATTTTCAGAAAATCAGGTGTAAGATATACCTTACTGTAGAGAAGTGTGCCAGTAAAAGCATATAATTTTTTTTCACAAGTTCAGAAACATACTTTTCATTGCATTGTTTTGTTGTCTTCAGTTTGCAAAAGTTTGTCCTGATTTGGACTGCTCAGGATGGGAAGAACTCTTGTTATTTTGAAGTGCATTTAACTTGCCCGCTTTCCAGCTGTGGAAGCTGGATGTAATGAATTATCAGGTCTGCAGCTTTCTTCCAGACTATTTGATGCCCCTTGCTACTTAGGAAAGACTTGTCCATCTAGTCCTTTTTACTAGACAATCAATTGAAATCGCAGTTTGTGGCACACGAAGTTGAAGATTTTATGCACAGGAAGAGAACAAGGAGGAAGGCCTTTTTTCTTAACTTATGGTATAGTCTCAGCATACTTTATTTGGGGGCAGAAATAGTCGAAGTAGCTCCTGCAAGCTCCAGCCCCCCTCACTCCATGCCTAGCTGCCTGCTCTGCTGTACGGCTACTGTTATCTGTGGAGTAGTCCTCTGGGAAGGAGAAGGGGCGTTCCCAAGACCTGTAAGTGATAGGTTTCTGTCAGGGCTCTCCGGACCAGCCCTGCCTCTGGAGACATATAACATTTATAGTGCTGCTAAGGAGAGTTTTAAGATGAATTAAGGTAGAGAAGTAAAACTGTAGGGTAGGTATGGTTACTCAGTTTCATAAAATGCAAACTTAAGCTATTTGGTCTGTTAAAATACTTTGGTTTCCTCATCTGACCTCAGAACTTTCTATGGAGAATGCTTGCATGTCACTTATGGCTTTTTTAGTATCTCCAGAAATGTCAGAAATTCTATTAGTTTTTCCAGAGACACATATGCAGAAATAGATGGCATTATTTCAGTCATTTATAGAAAGATTATTGGATTAAACTACCTTTTCATCTAGACAGACTCCAACAGTTGCACTGTGGTGCAGAAGTAAAATTGGGAATGTATTAAAAGTCAACATTTTATTTAATGCTGTAAATCGCACTTCAGAACAGTTTAAATGACATTGCCGTTATGTATGCAAACACAAGGAGCGATGCCAATCAGTTGGAAGCTCTGTGGGTTGTGTTTTACGCTTTGTACTGTGGTAAAGGAACGTATCAAAGCAACCTCTCAAATATATAAATATGCTGTAAAAAGAAACACTGTAAAATACCAGGATATGAAATGCTTGCAGTAAGTGCTCTGTGGGATTATGCTGCCTTCATAAAAAGGTAGTCAGCACAAAGAGACTAATTCCAGCCTTAAATTAACCAGCTCAGGGGAGTATGTTTTGGTACCGAGTGGCAGGGCTTGTGAAGCACTTCAGGAACATTTGCCCTGTGGATGGAGGAAGAACGCGGTCCATAAAGTTCACAATGGATCTGAAAAGCAGAAATGTGTGTTGGAATCCTGTTGCACTCATTGACCAAATTCAGCGGTGGGGAGCCTGTGGTTCATCAGCTCTGCCTTCATTTGGGAAGAAAAGGGAGAAGCACACAGAAGAAAACCCCAACCCACACATGAGATAGGTTCCTCTCATCCTGAGCCCTTTTAACTTCTATTTTATCACAGGCTGTATGTGGTCCCGGGCAGAGTCTTAAGCTTTGAATTTTTTCGTAGATGTTTTCTAAAGAGCATTGCCCACAGATGATGGGATGGGGAGCGTGTTTCAGCCCTCAGGTTCAATATAGTTCAGATGCCAGAGCCTGCACCCAGCACTCTGCAGGCTCCCAGTACCTCTGGGTGGGAACGGCATCTCCCCTCTTCCTCCTCTACCCCACCTCACATATATGATGGCTTGGTTAAACTGTTCCCCGAGTCCTTCAGGTCCTTCTTTCAGAAAGCACAGGTCTTGTGAAGACCTGCCCCTCCCACCAGCACTTCCCCAAAGCACTGTAATAACCAGAAATGTGAAAATTCCTCCCATAATACGTCAGAGCTTTTTTTCCTCATTCGCTTAAAAAGTTAGATCACTCTTCTTGCATGTAGGGAATCAGAGAACAGTATTTGATCAATGCTATTTTATTTTAAAAAAAAAAAAAAAAAAAAAGAAGAGACTCTCCTGGAAAGTCGTTTGCATTCGATGCTCGGGAAATAAACACCTACCTTTACTGTGTTTTGAGGTTGCCTTTAACAACTTTTGCACCCATAAATACGTGTTATGCAATCCAATGTCTTAACTAGGTTTCGTGAGCTGTGTGATAGGTTACTTTTAAAGGCTGGCATTTACCTACTCCATCGGACCTGCTTTGACAGGCTGTGGCTGTGGCAGAGATGCAGCTGAACGTTGTGGGCGCGGGCAGCCCAGTGCCCGGCCTGAGGAGTTAGCGATTACGGCCGGATTATCAAGAGCGCGGGACTCTGTGCCTCCCATGCTTTCCATTTCTATCTGGCTGGCCTATTGCCATTTGCATGCCAGTCTCCATGGTAACTGCTTTTGGGATGAAATAACAGAAATGTGAGTTAGCTGCCTGCCCGCAGGAGAGCTGCCATGGTCCCGATGCCAGAGCCCTGGCAAGATGCAGCCGCGGCACATGCGTTCCAGCAGGGTTAGGCAGGTTACAGCAGCTGCTTCCAGTGAAAAGGGAGATCTCTCCTTTCCCGCTAGCTGTGCTCAGGCGACGTCTCCTCAGCCCTTCTCTCTCGTGTTGGGAAACATCCCCACGTAATTCTTCTGCAGATTACTCTTCCCCTCCTGTTTGCAGGTTTGCGTGATTCATTTTACATTTTAAATGGCTTTGACAATAAAAGCTTCGGTTTTCAAATGAAACATTAGCTGGTAACTGGGGAAATGTTATAGGAAAATGTTTACTAACAGTTGTTAGTAAATTAATGAGTTTGCTGTGCCGCAGTGAAATGGCAATATAAAAAACGAGGTGGAGAGACAGACGGTTTATTAGGAATAACGCACCTGAATTCTGTCCCTCCCGTAGCTGTTCGAGTTGTCGTGTGACCTTGTGCAAAGTCGCTGTCAAGTCCGGTGCATCTCCTTCCCTAAATGCGAAGAAAGGAGATGGTTATGTACACTCTTAAATGATTCTGCAGATTTTGGGTGAACTGCTGGCTAAGTGGCACCGCTTGGGATCCTCAGAAATGGATGTTTTGTTCTTTGGTGCTACG
The DNA here is from genome assembly GCA_009769605.1 of Bucorvus abyssinicus. Lineage (NCBI taxonomy): Eukaryota > Metazoa > Chordata > Aves > Bucerotiformes > Bucorvidae > Bucorvus > Bucorvus abyssinicus. The sequence continues at coordinate 43,202,554 of CM020028.1, forward strand.
TCAGGAGGTGACCTGTGTCTGAGTCTTCACGTGCTGAGTTGCAGCAGGAAGTAGATGGTCTAGAGGTTTAAAATACATTTTTTCCCTACAAATTCTTGTAGATTTCTTGCAAGTGTATTGCTTGCGTTACCCCTTCTTGACAAGAAGTGTCAGTAGAAATCACAACTCTGTTGTTCCAAGCTCCTCACCCAGACCTGGAGAGAGGCTTCGGTGAAGCACTCAGTCTAAGTAGACAAGACAGAGGCGTGTTGGGAAGTGTTACTATCCCACTCTGGAATGGCCTGTGTGTCACACATGAAACGTGATAGACCTGGAAGGTGAGCGTTAGGGTCCTGAGACCCTTCAACTGAAAAATAACCCCTCTTTAGGGTTGTTGGAAGTTGGAGGGCTGCTGGGGACAGCAAAGTTTGTTATATAATTTTGTTTTGTACGAAATCTGTGTCTTTAAAATGCGTTTTCCTCTTTGCATATAGGGCTGGAATTCTTCTCAAACAGCCACCTCTACCTCCTCCGCCAACATGAACTGAAGTTACACAGATCCTCCACAAAGTCAATGAATTAGGTAGACAATTGGCAAATGTTATCGTCTCGAGAACCTTTTGTTTTGGTGTATGGAAACAATTGACAGGTGGAGCAGTCTAGGCACCTTTTGGTCTGCTTTCTGGAAGCGTCATATGGAAAAGAAGGCAGCGTTTGAAGTTTGCACATCCTCGGCCGGGTACCGTAACCCTTGCGCAGCCTGGGCACGCAGCCTCAGCAGGCCCTGCACCCGGCATTGGACTAAAGGGCGTGTTCAGGGTACCACCATCCCGCTCCTCAGCCCCAGGCCCTTCGTAGCAGCTATTAGTGAAATGAGGAGGAGAGGCAGTGAAGCGATCCTTCACGGTCCCTCTCGTACGCTTTCTTTCCCACAGGGTAGGAAGCAAAGCCTTCGAAGTGACCCTGACAAATGGGAGCGTGTGCCCCCTCCCCTAGGGAACTTAAGGAGCCCTTCTGCCAACCGCCGTCCTCTTTTTTCTTGGGATGCCTTCTGCTAAGTCTCATGAGAACGGGACAGTATTTCAAACAGGGGCGTTATAATGCACCTGGTCGTTTAGCAGCCGCTGGCCTTACGCACTCTTCCCCCTTGTGCTGAGTGGCGGGCAGTTACGTAAAATGTTGCTGGGGCCTATTGTATCGTTCCATCTCAGGGAAATAATGCATCGTATCATTAATTGTGGGTCGTTGACAAGGTTTTTGTGGAAGCAGTGGAGAGCTACATTCTGCTGCGTGGAAAAAATTAAGGTATAAATAGAAAACAGAGCAAGCGGAGGCTTTCCTTTTGGCAGTCATGCAAACAGGTGAAAACAGATTTTGAATGCAAATGTGTATAAAAATAAGGTGATCTGAATGAATAATTTAGCTTCCTGTGGGAGTGTATGAAACGGATCGTTTGCTCAGCATCCCCAGTTTGGAAACTGAAGCCGTGCATCGTATCAGCCTGACACCAACGTTGCGTGCTCCTCTTCACTTGGCGTCAGGAGGCAGTTGTCGGTCATAGATCATTGGTGTTCACCTGTTAAGACCAAAATACAGCATTTGCTTTTTGAATTGGCTTCTTCATGGTAGCTCTGGCCAGACTGCCTCTGCTTGGGTGAACCATGCAGAAGGGAGCTGTGGCAGGGGGAAGCTCTCCGTTATCCACGTTGCCCGTGAGGGAACGAACCATTCGGTTCGCTCGACAGGAAGAAGCTCCCAAAGCTGCTGCTCCCACAGAAGGGCTGTCTCCCTGCGGTCACGCTGGTCTCCAGCTGTGATAGCTTCGGTATTCTTCCAGCAGAGCCCCTCCCCTTGAGCCGTACCCTGGAAACGTGGTGCGACTCTATCCTGGCAGGTCTCTGCAGAGCCTAGGCAGATGAAGAACTTCCCTGGGCTTGGCCTGTCATGGCTTCGTTCTCACCCAGCCCGTCCGGACCCCAGACCACTGACTCTTGGGGATACCTTTTCATAACTGGCGGAAACGTACTGATGACGTTGTGGTAAGGACAGCTGTCTCCCCACGCTCCCAGTCAGTCCCTTGCAGATTTCTGAAGCAGGGTCATTATTTGTCAATTCAAAAATATAAACAAAACTGATGCTGCTATCAACAAGGGTGATAAGAAAATAAATAAAACCCCCTGCAAAAGCTAAAGACCATGCTATTGTCCTTCAGACTAAAGACAGCTGGCCTCTTAAAAACACAGAGCAGGGGTTTTATTGTTCGTTTGCATGTGTCCCACAGAAATACACAGACATTTTCTACATCTGTGCTGAAGGGAGTAAAGCCCTGTGTTTCTCCGGATATTTGCTTTTGATCAAGGGTACGTTAGGCAGACAAATTTATTGATGAGCTACGTGTTTCAGGCAGTATTGAGGTTCCTGTCTGAGCATTTTGTGCCTCCCTCCTGTGCATCCTCCTTTTGCTGGAGAGATTTGTTCTGGCGCCGTCATGTTCTGCTTCTCCAAGTATCCTCCTTGGAGGTACACCCTTGTTTCGCCTTGCCCATAATTAATGGCACGCAGTACTGTTTGCAAAGTAAAAGGACTCTGAGCTCACCTTAGCAGTTATTTACTGTCACCCAGCTGCTTTACTTCATTATCTGCTTTGCCAAGTAACGTCTGTGGGTGTGATCATGTGGAAAAACCCACTTGTCACCTTTTTAAGGTTGCTGGGGGAATCCTTCTGCATAATGGTCACTTGTCCTTGTTCTGTGGCTTATAAATATGCCCCTGGACACAGGAGTAAAATGGGTACACCCTGCTGGGCCGTCACCCCTGAGAGAAGAGTCGGTTGGTGACTGCTGCTGAACCTTCCTGCTGAACACTGCTAATCCAACTTCCATTTCTGCATTCCTGCTTATGATGCTTCTGCTACGGAGGGAGGTGTTGCTTTCTGCTTCTTCGCTCGTCAGGCCTGCCTTACTGACCCATCAAGGATGCTCAGCAGCCCCCCTGCAGGCAAATAAGCGCAGAAAAGGAAGAAAACGGATTCCAGAACTGTCTGGTTTAAATAGCAGCATATGACCCTGTTCTCCTGCACCGCCTGCACCCCGGAGGGACTGGGGTCAGCTGAGAAGATACTGGTGCGAGCAGGGCCTCCATTCACTCACTTGGCTGCTGGAAGGGAGAGATGAGGAGATTCACCAAAGGCCTCCAAAGACTCAAGAGTCAACGGGTAACACCATGCATCCGGTACACGAGTGGCCAAAGGTTACCCGGTTTGCATCTTCATGCCAGCTGCAGGACCTCAAGAGTAAGGCACTGGGAAGCCCGGTGGACTGAGCTTAGCTTTAGGGCCTTGGAGGTTGAGGATTAGGTCCCGTTTTCCCTCGAGGTCACACAGCTCCTAACAGGTTGCTCAAACTTGCTCTGCCCGCATTTCCCCACTGTAAAATGAGGACGATTGGGCCAAATATAGCTCATGCTCATCAGATCTTCTAAAACTACAAAGTATCTTTCCTGAAGGTGTGCTGTTCTTAATCTCGTTATGGATTTTCTTAATGTATAGTCAGTACGTAATCTTTTGGAAATGATTTCAAAGAGATGGGAAGAGATGAAGTAGATGAATAGGGATTTCCACACGCGTCTGAAATGAAATCTCTGTTGCGAAGGATAGAATATGGTGTATTAGAACTGAGGGGTCGTGGAGAATTCGTACGTGATTCAGTACAATACGCTGACAGTGAGGAATATTTGTCTGCAAAACAAGTTCACAGGGGATGATGTGTTCTGCCTGGACTGTGGACATTCACTGTGCCAACATCGCTAATGCTTCTGCAGTCTCGACTGGGATTTTCAGCCAGGTGCCTTTTATTGAGAAGAGTCTGCATGGCACTATTTTCATGAAACAGAACTTGAAGAGTTTTGCAAGGTTTCACAATGGCATTTGACAATGTGGCACTAAAATTCAAATCTGTTATATCTGCTGAGTTCCCGTCACCACGTTTTGGAGGTGGGGGGAAGAAGATCTGTCGAGTGTAAGAGTGATTGTTATGATTTCTTCCTCAGTGATACAGCTGCCTGGAGTTGTCAGTTATTTTCCTTCATAATTTTAGGGTGGTTTTTTTCCCTTTTTCTGACTATTCTCTACCTTTTTTTTTATAAAGAAGTTACTTCAGACTTGAAAGTGTGTGTTTCATAAATATCATCTGATTAATTGTCATTTTTGACTTTACTTTGTTCCTTTGGCATAACCTCATGACTTTACAACCCAAGTAATCTTTAACGAAGGCTCAAAACTCATTCACTCCAGTTGACTTAAATCTAAATAGATCTAAGTAGATGCTTTAAAGGCTTTGCTGCAGCAAGATCTCAGTCACCGATGGCTTGAGGGGTTCATTAGTTAAGTTCTTTAAATACCGTAAAACCCATGTCAGAAAGCCTATCCGTAATCTGTGGTTTGGCTAGGAGAAGGTTTTTGCTTTAAGTCTGAGGGCCTTTTTTTTTTTTTTTTCCCCCCCTCTTTCTTTTCCCCTTTCTTCTCTTTACTTCTTTGAAAATGCTTGGTATTTCTAAATGGAGCACAGTCCTAAAAATTGCACTGTCCTTGAAAGGAATCTTCTGTATGCCCCTGTGTTTCCATAGCAGAGATGCCCCCTTTATTGCTGGTTAGATGGCACTCCAAAGCCCTGGTTTGTGAAACTGCTAGCTGGAAGTCACACAAGAAATTTTGTTCTAAATTAATGGGAATCAGAATCAGATTCGGTTTTGGTCCGATTTTAAAATCGAGAAAGCCCACACCAGCAAGGCCAGAAGCACTTGTTTCATGCCAGCCTGTTCTATGATGATGTTTCGTCTGTTAGTTAGGAGCAGGGATAAGATCTGCCACCCTGTAAGCAGCTATTCAGTAAAATCCAATAATCCAGCATTTCCTTTCTTTAATGCTCTGTTCTTGCTTGTATCCCTGCTCCCAGCACTAACTTCAGTAGGAGTTTTAATGGGACAAAAGATTCATGATTCGACTCGCTGACTTTTAGTAATATTGTTTGAAAGAGAAGTATTGAATTCTTTCATAGCTAGGATTGTCCTGTACTTCTTATGGTGACGAACAAACATTTTTGAACAATCTGTGTAAAATTCATGTTGTGGGTGTTTTACCCATTTGAGCAGATCTGCCTTCCTCCGAAGAAAACCATGCGTTTGAATGACTGTGGTCAACGGCATTAGAAAAACAGGTTGTCTTGGAAAAATACACTTGCCAGTGTTATGCATTGGAAAGTGATTTTTCCATCCTAGCACTCGTGTTCCCGTACTGATGAAAATTACAGCTCTTAAGTTAGTCTGCTTTGTCTCAGCCCAACTAGCGTTCTACTGCTAGTTTGTCACAGGATCAGGATGACTACTTGTGCTTGTCCTTTTTTTCAAGGAAAATACAGGCAGAATCTATTAACATTTTGCTGTAACAAGAAGCAAGGATGCTCTTCATTTTAAAGTGATCTTTGCATGTTGCTATGCAGTGAACCGTAATTTCTTCAAAAATGAACATATTTTGGAAGCCAAATATAGGTTTTCTTCTAGCTCCTTGCATTGTCTGGAGAGATTACTGTTGTCGTGAGTGGGACAGAGAACCCACTGTAGCCAAGGAACGGGATTGATCTGTATTGGTGTGGGGGGGAGGGTGTTAAGAAGCGCTAGATTTCCCAGGTTTACATAATGTAACCAAGACAAAGCACACGAAAGCAAAAGAACTGTAAGAATATTAATCTGGCTCCAATTGCTGAAACATATGGAGCCAATCATTGGCACTGCCTCAACACAACTGGGAATGGAAATTAGCATTTTTCTCTGAAAAATATGGGATATTTTTTCCTACAGTTTGTCTAATTTTTCTGTCATTTTTCTTGTACAAAAGCAGGGATATTTTCAAGAGCAAGGCAAGGTATTTTGCCTTCAATATTGATTTCTGATCTTATTCTTAATGCCTTAAAAATAGTATAATTATTTGCAAAGCAAGAAAACTATGAAGAGCACTTGGAATGCAGTTGAACGTGTTCTCTGACAGTTCTTGCTGATCCTACCATGGTGCACACTGAGGAAGGAACTGCTAATAGTTTGGAAAAAACCCCCCCCCGGTGATATCTGTAAGGTGGTACCCCAACAAACCGCAAGTTCAATTTATATTTGGGTTGCGATGCGTCTTCTTTTATCTTTAATACAGATCTGTATTTCAGTTCAGTGAGGTGATGAGTCGCTTTTAAAAATAAGACTTTTTAAAACAGGGATTTAAAAGCTTTTAAAATCTTAGATCTTTATCTTAAGAATCCTTCAATATTAACAAAACCGATATGGTAACTTTAAACATAGCTGCACTCTAAAGAAGTGATTGCTTGGTTTGTGCTCCGAGATGAACTTTTCCTTGTTCTACCTCCTTCATTCCTTCTCTTCTGATTTTAGCATTGTTCCAAGTGGAGAGAGACGGGCTTTTTTCCCCTGTAGCATCTGTAGTTTTTAAAGGAGACTTTTTGCTGTTTTCTTTTCCCTTTGTAAAGAACTTTTTCTAAAACTTTACTTTGTTTGTATTGCTATTTTATTGTCACTAGTTATTATTATTCCCCAAGGGACCAGACAAGCACATGTTCGAGTTTATGCACGGTAACTTAAACATACATAGAGCTGTTTGCTGGAATATCACCATGTGTAAGCACCAGCAGTTTAAGGACCGTTTTTCTTTCGTAAATATAGTTAGTATTTCTCAAACTCTTTGCTTTCTGTTGGCAAGCTCCCTCTGTTTCTAATAAAGCAGGTCATCCCTGTTGTGGCTGACAACATCACTGGGAAGAGTACTTAAACGGCTTCGTGTAAAACGATGAAAGAGAATTCATGTCTGGTTTATTTTCTTTTGTTTGTCATGTTGGTTTTGCCATTGTGTCAGAGGGGAAAAGTAAGGCAAGGGAAGAGGATTACTTCCTTTTTTTAGTAATTTGGATTAAATTTCTTTTAAAAAATCTGCTTGAATAAAGGCTGCAGGTTCCTTCTTTTTATTTAACATTACCACTTCAAAATGCCATGTGTTTTGGTCAGCAGCAGACATAATTGAGTGCTCACCTTATACGCGGCTCCTGTACACACAGCGACTCAGTGGGTGGCTTCTTTTATGAACGCTGCGGTATCTTCATTGGTTTGACTGGAACATTGCCAGGTTTGAAGCAGCTCAGAATAAAATTGCCACTGGGTTCAGTTACATGGAGTGTAAGAACTTGGTTGGATTTTCTTATTTATTTATTTTCCCTAGGTGGAAAGTGCCAGTTTTCTGAAAACCAGAGCACTTACGGAAACATAACCTTTTTTGATGAAATATTGCTGGGAAGGAGCCAGGTAGAATTTCTCATGGAAATAGAGTGCTATTGCATGTCTAAACTTGAACATGCATTGCATATGAAAAGCACTAAGTTGAGAGCAGTGCTGCTGTGCTGCTTACTTCCCCCGTTCCTGGCAATAAATGGTTTAATGGCTCCGACATCAAGGTTGCATCCAAGCTGTTAACCTTCACAGTGACCGCTGGATCTCTCCTCCATGATCCATTCTGCATCTGTTTATACTTCCGAATACCAAAGCATCGGGTGGCTCTAAGCTGCACAGTGTAACTGCGCGTTTCTTAAAAAGCTCTTTCTTCTGTTGGCCTTAAGTCTGACAAGTAGCTGCTTCGGGCAACGCCTCATCCTGGCATTCCTTGCCAATTCTCCACATCACTCTTTTTTGCCTTAATGGACCTTTGTTGTCTCTTTCTCCAGGTGGTGTCTCTTTCCCAAGGTGGAAGCCGTTTCACCCCTCTGATACCTCTGATGGCTGTTGTTGTCTCCTCCTGTCACTTCCCTAGTTTGTGTGTCTGGCTGTCATGAGGTGAGGTGCCTAGAGAGCCAAGCACTAATTCAGGTGCAGTTACAGCAGAGCCTAACGGGGCCCTTTCTGTTTGTTTAATATCCTTTCTTAAATGATTTGTGAAGTTCTGTCATGCTGGAGGCCGCCTCTCTTTCTAGCCCAGAGCTCAGCCCCTCCACCCCGGGCACCCCGGTGCCACTGTGCTCTGAGAGGACAGTCCCAGGGTGCTGCTATTTACCAGCAACAGAATTCTGGTTGGGCATGGAATAGCCACCCGCTTTCCTGTAGTGGAGCTTGTTTAAAACCGTAGAGTTGCAATCTTACATTCCTCACTTTTCTACGTATCCCTTACTCCGACAACCCTGATAAGATCCTGAGCCCTTCTGGAGAGTCAAGTGTTGCTGACATTGATTTCTTTATTTCTACCCCAAAACCAGACACTTCTCAACAGTGCCTGGCTTTTAATGGCACCTAAAAGGGAAACAATTCCCATTTAATGCCACATAAAATTGTCAGATTTTATTAGAAAAACAGGGTTTAGGTTGGTTTTTTTCCATTTTGTTTTGTTTAAACATGGATGAACCTGACTAGTGAGGTATGAGAAGAGTGGCTGTGTCCTGCTTCCTCTTCTGTGCTCTTCCTGTTACCAGCAAAATACCTGATTTTCCTGTGGGGAGATAACAATTCCACCTATCCACCTATCCAAACCGTCGTCTCAGTCCGGGTGAAAATGGAAGAGTCAAACTTGTCAGGTTCTTCAGCATGTGTCTTCATTTTATAGCACATTAACATAAATTAAGACACCGGTTTTGTTACCGAAAGAGTCCTTTCATGGTTCTATGAGGTTTAGATTTGACTAATTATCATTTCAGACTATTTTTCTGCCTTTAATTCAAGTTTTTCCTCCAGTCTGGTTCTGTTGTTGCATTTGGTCTCTTGACAAAGTACAATGCTGAAGAAGTGTTTTCGGTTTGTAAAATGATTACTAAATGTCAAACATTTCTTTCTCCCCAAAATTGGCAGTAAGTAAAGGCAATTTCATTGAAGGAAACCCCAGAAATCAATTCAAAAATACAACACTTAATATTGGTAGGTTGTTCCACAAATAACGACGGGGAAATAGGCAGAGGTAAGAAAAATGAAGAAAACTAACCTCTAAATTACTGTTTAAATTCAAATTCTCAGCGTGAGTAAATCAAAACTGTGTGCTTAAGTGATATGATCTATTTTCACTTAAAACTATTTTATCTAAGTCTGTGGAAATGTGCTAGTTGCTCCAGCTGGCTACCAGGGTGTTATGAAGATTGTCCTAAGAAAAACAGCGACCTTTTTGATTCGACAACGGAGCTTCAATACTTGAAAACTAAAATTAGCCAAATAGTTGATGTTATAGTTGCCCAATGTATTCCTGCTTGCAGAGAAGAATGATGAATCAGAGAAAGCCTGGCAAAACCTGGATCCAGACTTCTCCAAAATTCCAGTGTTTTGGCTCCAGAGCTCTGGGTTGAAATGACGAGTAGGTTTTTTTCTGTTGAAAGTGTGTTGAAGCTATTTCCTGCAAAATGAGGAGAAGGCTGATGGAACCACATGAAGTTCTCTTGCAAGTGGCATCTAACCTTCTCATGGGAACTTCAGTGGGTCAGTTGTCAGTTCAGATGAAGAGCTTTCCAATCTGCTGTAAATAAACCACAAAACATCAAAGGACTCGAGCTACAGCAATACAAACGGTGTGCCCTATACCTCTTGTATTGATTACATCGTTCTCTAAACCTGAGGGCATTTGACACCTCAATCAGCTTTCCCAAGTTGTACATCAATTCCCCACCCCCATAACAACTCGACTGCCAGGATAGATATAGTACAAATATGGAAAGATGCTTCAGCAAAAATACTAGGAAGGCTTTACAATTTACTTTTGGGGCAAGGGTCACTAAGTCCTTTGATATTTTCTGTTCCTCTTTCTGCATGGTTCATTAAATTCCCCGAAAGGATGTTGTATGTTCTGCCCATAAATGAAACGGTGATAACAAAGTCCCATCACTTAGGTCTAGTACCTAGTTTAAAAAAAACCCCAACTCCAAGCCTCTCAGCTGTTGAATGAGGCTGTGTCCACACAAGTAGTGTCACAAGTGCTTTTAAGTCTTTTTAAGCCAAACCCGTAAGAATATATTGCACTGGTGAGTTGCAGAGACCTTTGTTAGATAGTTAGTGTAGTATTCTTAATTAATTTAATAGTAATCGATAGGTAATGTAGGTCACATTGTTAGATATTGATCCATCTAACGTTTAGTCTCATCACTGTTTTCACGGTAGAAGGTGAGCTGCCAGCAAGGAGGTTTTCTGCTCTTAAGGGGCAGTTAATGCAGCCGGCAAGAAGAGGTGTGAAGGAGCAGCCTCATGAATTTGGCATCTACAACCCACACTTTTTGCCAAGACTACTAGTTATTATAGAGTTTATTGGATGGAAATTATAAATTCACATTATCTGTTTCCACAACTCCATTCACATTATTTATGCAAATTAAAATAAAAATACCATATTGCTAAACTTTCCAATAATTTCTGTTTTATCGTTTGCATCCTGGTTTTTTTTTACCGCACTGTGCAGAATTTTTCATGTTTTCTACTCAAAGGACTCCTCGGTAACATTATCATTACTATTATTTAAAATGTTGAAAAGATAAATATCATTATAAGTACTTAATAAAGAAGTGATTTTTTGTCTTTACCAACAATTCCTGCAAAAGTCCATTTTTAGAAAGAAGACTGGTTTGTGAATACATTTTTTCATGAAATTTAGTCACATTGAGCTAATATTGGTGGTGTTATTGTACAGGTGTTTTTACAGCAGCTCTCAGCTAAAATTTGTGCTTTTTCAAAGTCGTATTGCATTTGCCTGAAACGAGCCTTTGCCATCTCTCCTTTCCTTGCTCCTCAGTCCTTGGGGGAAGTAGGACTAACCCAGGAAGATTAGCAAGGTCACTAAATCTGAATTTGGGAAGGATCAGTGCGAGTGCAGTCTGTGCTTATTCCCTCCCTTCAGGATTACAGATGCTCCTTTCACAGCTGGAGTTCATAGGACAGAGGAGCTGATAAAGATGGGAAAGACAGAACAACTGAGCAATTTTTGCTGCAGTAACATAATCCCTAGTAAAGTCCGTAATGATATCAACGTGCTTTAAAAACAACTTGTTTTCTTGCTGCCCGATGAGGTCCCTACTAATATCAGATTGCGCTCCAACCACTCACTGCCTAGAAATCACCGGATGAGTCAGTGCAAACATCAGGAAAAGTCATCAAGTCTCATTCTCTGCTCTAGCCTTATGTGGTAATCTCTGAAATACAACCTTGGAAACTGTCTGGGTGAAAATAAATGAAACCGGACTAATAATGCTAGTAATGCAAGTCCATTTTAATTCCATTTTCTAGAGGTCTGCTGCCTTGAAAAACACTTCAAGGTGAAGTAGATTTTCTAGCGAAGATGCATGACTCAAGGAAATAGCAAGAAAAGGGAGGAACTGCCTAATTCAGAAGTGAAAACATTGTTTCTTGTTTCCCATTCCTGGAATTCAAACTTATTTTCATCCTCTTGCTTTTTTCTTCCAACCGAACTTCTTCTTTAACTTTTTAACTTTAAAATAATTTCTCTCCCTTCCTTATATGCAGTCTGTTCTCTTTATTTGATAATTGATAGCTGAAACGTGAGATGAGTTGAGCTGGACGAGGAGGAAAAAAAATAAATGTGTATAAGAGGGTTGAAGGAAGAAAGGCCGTCAAGCAATTTTACTAATAAATATTCATTTTTATTTGTATTGCATTCAGGATAAAGGAAAATTAAATAAATTTAATAATAAATAAAAGGAAAATTAAATAAATTAAATAAATAATACTAAAGGATTCTGCATTTGGTGTTTGCCAAGAAAAAAAAGTATGTTCTGAGGCATTGCTTGCTATTAATGAGTGCTTAGGTTTGTTCGTCTTCTCGCATGTTGTTAATACTTTTTAAAATAATGACATTTTCTTCATCGTCCCTCCTGCTCCAACTAGTAGTTTGGCCAGATGGTTGGGGTTGGTGATGATTCGGTAGCTTCAGAAATCAGAACTTCTCTGCTAGTTTATTCTCTGTGATTTTTAGATATGAATCCCTTAGTTCACAGAGGTTTTATTTTGGTAATGGTAAATGAGTCTGGTTTTCAGCTGTCTTGCTGGCTGCTTAGTTCTCTGATTGTCCTCTGTTGTATCTGAAGGTTTGAGGATGTCTTCTGCACCCTGACATGACTGCACAGCAGGGAGGTGCTCTCCCAAGTAACCTCCCTTGAGTGTCCTTTGAGTGGCAGTCTACTTGGTACTTAACAAAATATAGCATTGATAGCTGGAATTGATGTATATGACCCTGGCTCCGTCATCCTAGCATAATCCAATGAGCTGATTCATGAGGACTTTTTGAGCATCTCTGCCGTTGAGGTGGATTGAATGAAATGGATAAGCACTCTGAAATGTTTGCCTTCAGAGTCAGAAGAGGTACCTGCCTTGCTCCCACTAAGTTTTCTTCAGAGGAATTTTCAGATTTGAATTTCAGGTGACGTAGAACTTGAAATGGTTGCTCACAAGCATCCATACCTGAAAAAGATGGCCCCAGAAATGTGAGATTATTTGGTTTCCTCTAATAAAGGTTTCCATTACCTATTGCTTCCTGAATCATGGAGCTTCTTGCTCAGGAGCCATACCTGGCAGGTTGTTTCCGACAAACCTGGTGGCAGCCATTGAAGATGGGAAGTAGTAAGATGCAAATGTGCAGCTCTAGGATTTGACAGAACGAAATCATCAGGATACCAGCGCCAGCAGTTTTATCACCCTGGCAAACCTCCATTCAGGGAAGCCCCACTTCAGCAGCGTTAGCTGGGATATCAGGCTGTGATCAGGAGTAATCAAAGTTTGTGTTTTCTTTTTCTGCCTTGCTACTAGGTCCTTGTTATGGTTAGTTTTCTGTCGCAGGACTTGAGCAAGCAAACCAGATCTTTTCTTGTTAAAATTGTCCATGAATTCTGCTACGGATCAAGCGGGTAAGAAGACTTGTAATTATATGTTGGAGAGGAGACATACAGAGAAGGTCCTTTCGTTGTTTATTACGTCAGCCAGTCTTAACGTAAGAGATAAAGCGGCAGGGATAGGCGGCAGGGATAGGCTAGTTGTGTTGTTTAGGCCCTTGGCCAGGAAATGCAGCGTGGAGAATTACCAAATCTGTCTGCTTATGAACGTGAAATCTGACTGGCCACATTTATGTGAAAACCAGGTATGACAGACAAAGTGACCAAAGATATGCTTGCTTTATAATCTCTACATCTAATATCAAATAAATACTATATTAATATTAGAATAATATTAGTCTGTACCATTGACAGACTTTTGAAATCTTTTCTCTTTCTCAGAATCGTATTTATATTGTTTTTCAAAAGGAATTAAGCATTCTTCCCTATTTCAAGAACTAATGGAGCGTATAAATTGTTCAAGACGCTGGTAGCCTTCAGAAGACAATTTTTTGCTGAAACTGTCCAATACAGGGCACGTGCCATTTGCATGTTATTAACAGCATTTTTTTGCTTTCACGTTGAATTGCAACTTTTTCAGTTGCAATATCGATATAGAATATTTAGAACCTCCTATTGCAGTAGGAGCCACTAAGATGAATATTTTTTTACAGGACCTTAACATTTGTGTGCGTATGTGTACGGTCACACATCTTACGTGATGTGAGATGCATCCAAAAATTCTTCTGGCCTTACTTGAAGATGGTCTTGATCAGTTTTTTCCACGGTTCCCAAAGCTTGTTTTTCTTCTGCTTAGTCTTCAGATTCTTCTTCTTCTTTGTACCTCCAGTACCTTCCATTAATCTGTTTGCCTTGGTAGGCTTAGAGGTCCTTTCTGCTCGGAAAACTCACCTTTAACAATGGTACTTCCTTCTTGTTTGTTCTCTGTAAGTTAGCTAGTGGAGTAATGAGAATCTTTTACAGTGGACCTCCTTACTGTATTCATTATTCTAATTAGTTGGACTCATTCTATTTTAATTATTATCAAGATTATCATGTAAGTGCTTCCAAAAAGGCTGCATGATACATGCAATGGTCCGTATCAGCAAATGATTGTTCAGCGTGTGGCGGGAAAGAGTGGAACATTTCACAAAGACGGTCTTTAGTGTGACTTCATTCTCCACATTGCCCAGGACAAGCCTGTGGCTCTTCGCTGGCTCTGGTGGGACCACACTCTCGCTAGATTAAACTCTGCGTTTGTAAATAACCCCTCAGCAGTGCAGACGCTTTCATGAAATCAGTCTGCCTCGGTCAGTTGTGCATTGACGGGTGGGTTTCCTAAAACATTTGCCCGTCAGCTTTCTGCTGTCTCTCTTGTGGGAGCCCTTATGCTCCTCTTTCAAGATGAAACCTTTAGCCATCTGTGGAGTCACTGTGTGCGTTGGCACCTTGCAGCAGTGCATGAAGCTCACTTTTTAGGAGGCTTTTGGGGGATGGTGTGGGAAATATCTCAAAGTGAGGGCTTTGGAGTTGACAACATGAACCCACCCTTGCTGTTAGATATGCGAGCAGAATCTTGGTGCCTGGGAGCTGGGGTTTGGCGAAAATATCTGAAAATTCTGTTGCCTGGCCCAACTATGGCACTTTAAATTGCTTTTCCTAATTTTTTTTTTTTTTTTCTAATCAGCAGTTCCCTCATTAGAATCAGTCAGCAGCAGTTTTTCCTCCTCTGTCCCCTGCTGCCCGCTGCTCTGTGAAGAAATGTGTATCTCTTAGAGATTGCAGGGACCGGCTAAGAGAGCAGTCAGGAAAATTCTTCGTGTTATTAACGGTTGGGATGATGGCTGTTTTGCCCGAAGGTAAAACTAAATTGGAGCAGCAGGGGGCATGGAGAGTGTTCGTGACCGTCAGTGCAGGCTGAAAGGCGAATGTCCTCTCCCTTCTGCACCTTCTTCGGGAGGGCCAGAGAGGAGTTTGAAAGTCAGCTTCAGGTCTGCTGGGTTGCTCTTTTCCAAATCTCTCAACAACCTGGGGTCTGATTTTTCAGTGAGAAGTAGGCAGTCCCAGGATGGAATACCCGCTTGCTACCTTTCCCGTGCGTCACAATGAAAAGAGAGCCCTTGAAAAGAGAGATTCCTATAGTTATACCTGTATCCAGATGTTACGCAGACCCTTTAGCTTAGTAGCCCTGAGCTCTGCATGCAACTCAGCCTGTGGGCTCAGGGCAAGGCTAGTGCTCTGAGGAGCTCTTACCCTCCCGCTGTCCTCTTCAGCATCCTTTTGTACTGCCGATATTGTGTAATTGCTGTTGCCCCAAACAGAAGCTTGTAGAAAGGATTTCAGCCCACGAGGCTTCTGGCAGATTATTTCCTCCCGTGTCCCCTCCAAGGGGTGGGATCCTTGAATCTCCTGACCCGTTTGGAGCCAGCCTCCCTGCTGCTGAGGGAGGGATGTGAAGCCTTCTTGCCGCTGTGCCTTTCAGATGCGCTGCTGAAAGCCCCACTAATCAGGAGGAAGAATTTCCCCTTCTTGCGGGCTGCTGCTCAGTGCTCCTCGGTTTGCTCTGCCCTGTGCTCCTGGCTGGTATCCTCGGGGCCGTTGATTCGGAACTGTGCCTTCACTTCCTTGTGTCTGGAGGCAGTTTTGGAAATAATCCTGTTCCGCCCTGCCTCCGTTACCTCGGCAAGACGCGTGGCAAGGCTGTAGTCTGTCGCCAGTTTGTCTGCACACAGAGCCCCTGGTTCTTCCTTGGTTTCTACGAACACCTGAACCACTCGTTGCAAAACGGGGCATCGCTGGAAAGTCCTGTACCTTCCTCTGCCTCACTTGTTGGACCCTGACGTAGCTTCACCACCTGGGCGTTGCCGCACGTGTGAATCCCTGGCCCCAGGACTGTGGTTTTCGTCTTTGTTCTCAATTCCTGTTTCTGGCTGGGGTCTGAGTTCCTGAGTTCGCTCTCTAGCGATAGGAAGGCAGCAAAGCTCAGCTGTCTTGTCGACGTGCCAATTTCAGCAATAACTATGCCGTGTGTCCCTTCAGGCTTGCATCGAGAACACAAGAGGAGAAGTAACTCAGGGCTTCTCAGAGGGCTGGTATGCTGCAACCAGGTCCCAGTGGCATGGTCACAGCTGACTGTTACCCACTTGTGCCTCCGCCGGTGGGAGAAGCGTCACCTTCTGTCCCTGACGGAAGGCCCAGGAAGCCTAGCTTGGGACTGGAGGCGTTTTTCTTTAAGTTCAATGTGAATAGCACAACAAAGCGCTCAAGTCGGTTTGGGGATTATTTTTTTTTTTTTTTTTTTGGATACAAATGAAACTGTAACGTGCTTGAAATGCTGCTCTGCCTACTCCACACGCCACCCTGTACTGTCATGCAGGCGTGAACGGTGATCTGGGGAGCTGGCAGCGATGTGACTCCTCACCCTTTCTCCATTGGACCTGGTCACCTAGGAGGAGAAACTGTATGAAAGCATCTGGCCAGCTTGTGGTTTTTACCCAGAATGCTGCTAGGGGTTGTTACAGATATGTGCTGGGCGATTTCAGAACGGCTGCAGCGGTAAAACCAGTGTTTCCCTAAATCAGTCCTCCCTCGTGCGGTGTCGCGTGTGAACGTCATTAGGTGAGCAGCTGCTTTAAAGTCAGTCGGGTTCAGATGATGTGCCGTGTTCTGGTGAAGTGGAATGAGAAGACTGGCTATTCAACTTGCACATCAGTGTCACAGCTGTTTACAGTACCAGAGCACCGATATTCCCGCTATGATAATGAACTTTCAGGCATTCCTCGTGGCTTAGAAGTGGTGAAACAAAACTGCAATCCGAGGCTGTTCGTCCTCCCTCTGTAATTTATTTCAAGGAACAGGATCGTTTCAATTGCTGTAGAATTTGCTTACAGTAGGTAGCACGGAATGCAGCTAACAATTACATAATCTACTCCACGCTGTACAAACCTTTTGACATGGTTTTATTACCGCCCCGTAATCAGTAAGATTTGCTGCTTGACTGTGGGGGCTTCCTTCTGTTTTGCAGACTTCATTAAAATCTCAGGACTACTAGCGCCGTGGTAAATGAAGGGTGTGTACAGGGAATTTGTACAAAGATACATAAACCTACATGTTATCAACTACTAATACAATTTAATCGCTTACTGAATTAACCACTGATACAACTTCTGGGTCCCCAGGCTGTGATTTGTCAGTGTTGGTTGGTTTGCACAGGGCTTCGGGTTTCAGCTATAGCAGGGACTTTCAGTGAGGAGTGTGAGCGTACGACACAGGATGGAAAGCCCTGAAGTTGCCTCACCTCTTCTCAGCTGACCAGAGGTTTCACGGCAGCCTCCGGCGAAGCACAGTCTGTTTATTATGCCCCCTTGCTGAGGAGCGGAACTCAGGATTTCACGTTTGCTCGTAGCATGGTGTGGCTGTGCTGACACGTCAGCTAGATGTTTGGTGTAATTTCGTGGCGGTCGGTGACCAGTGGTGAAGGTCAGTGGCGCGTTGGACGCAGCCTTGTTCTGAATGAATGTCAGAGCGGAGGACGTTGCCCAGAAGCCAAATAAACACCGGGTAACTCTTCAGAATCTTTTGTTACCTTTTTATCCCATGAACGTACATTTCAACTCCTGTCCGCTGCTGAGAATAAAAAATCGCTTGAGGCAGCTCCTGAGTGAAATTTCGTTTCTCAGCTTTGGAATTTCTGAAGCCTGTATGTTTTAATAAGAAACCGTCTGCCGTAAAGGTATACGGTTACTGTACACAGGCAAAGTATGTATGATTTCCTGTCCTCTGCTTGGCTTAATTTTTGCGCGCTATACCTGCAGATCCTCCTATTTAAGGATCCGTTCAGAGAGAAAACTCGTTGAGTTGAGAATTTCCAGTCTTTCAGGGGAGACCCAAGAGCCTTATGCAAAATGGGTGTCTTTGTCGATGCCGTTTTCCAGGATTTGCAGACAGAAATCTGTTGTTTAGCCTTACTCAAATTTAAACCAGTGCTTCCTGACAGATTTCTAGCAGGAACTGTTGGGCCACTACATCACAACAGCTGTTGGATGCTCTGTGACGATAATTACCCTCACACATTCCGCTGACCCTGTAAATTATATTTGGATACACCTTTGAAATATAATTGGCCACACTGTAGTTAACTTTTTCTCTGGTAAAATGTCATGGTTTTGCCAGGTGCAGGGCAGGGGAGGAAGCAATAAGGGGGGTAGTGGGGAGAATGGTATTGATTATAACTGGTATAAATTTCAGATGATGTAAAGCATCAGCTTTTTGCACAGGGAAACCAGTGATTAAAGACCTGGGTAGTTCTATGCAACTGACTGACGCTCTGGAGTGGTGTTCTCCACATTACAAAACCAATCAACCACCCTAATTGCCTTCATTCAAAAGCAGTCACCAGTTTGATTCTTTTACCAGCCAAATAAGACAGCATCAATCAGGCAGTGTGAGCGCTGGGGAACGCGCGTTTGGGACGGGGCCAGATCGTGTGTAAACCTAACAATAACATGTTAAATCCATGGCCAGGAGAGACTCGGAATTCTCGTTTCAGCACAGCGTCTCCCTGCAGCTTTCTGCGAGGCGGGGAGCATAGGGCTGGAACGCGCGGGGTCTGAACGCTGAGCCCAGCTGTGGTGTGGGACTTCACAGCGGCTGTGGGGTAAGCAAGGGCTGAACAGCGCCTTTACTTCGTGGCGTCTGCCTTTGTTAGGAATTTTCTATAAAGGCTCTAATGGGATTTACTTTGCTCCCATTGAATCAAACTGTTACTGACATTAGTGAGATCAAGTTTAGACCCTAGTCAGCTTTTCCCTGTGGTTGTAAAAGCATTTGTTGGTTTCTTTTAGTGGAGTGGAGCTAATTAATTTTGATTTTCAGCGCGCATTCTCTTCATCGGCTTTTGTGTGCGTGTTCTATTTTTTGGGGGTGGGGGTGGGGGGAAATAATGTCCTTATTTTAAAATCTGACCTTTTCAGCATGCCTGTCACCCACTAGTATAAATGGGAAATGGAGTCATATGGCAGCTTCTGGATCTTGGACGCACGGAATGCCTGGAAACAATTAAAGATTGCACTGTGCCTGAGGAGTCTTTCCTTGGAAAGAAGACTGAACTGCTCTCTGGCTATCAGTAGGGCTGAATGCCCATTAAAAATTGACCAAGCCAAATTTGACTGTCGGTTTAGGAGGCACCGTCACAGACAGGCAGTAAAAGAGCTCGCTGGGCAAACAGGCATAGTTAAAACCAAATAGGAGAATAGAGACTATGTCTACCACTGACGGGGCCTTGGAACAAGTCTTGTAACAAACTTTGACAACTGTACACCCGAATCTGATCTGAAGAGTCGTGCTGGAATTGTCTAATCTGAAAAAGGGGGGAAATTTAAAGAATTTAGAGAACTTCCATTTCTTTCAAATGTAACCAAGAGGACAGTATAGGTGGCTGAAAACAAATACAGAATAAAGCTGGAAAGGAGGAACAGAACATTTCACTGATACATGACAATTTATGAATGGCATGCTGAAGGCTTGAACTGTTCCTCTTTCTAATTCTGCCCGTAATAAAAGAACATGGACATCTGATATCGGATAAAATATAAAGGCATACCATAACAATCAAGTAATACTTGAAGCAGAAAATATTGAACCTCT
The DNA here is from genome assembly GCA_009769605.1 of Bucorvus abyssinicus. Taxonomy (NCBI): domain Eukaryota; kingdom Metazoa; phylum Chordata; class Aves; order Bucerotiformes; family Bucorvidae; genus Bucorvus; species Bucorvus abyssinicus. The sequence continues at coordinate 43,222,062 of CM020028.1, forward strand.
GATATTTCTACAGGAGACTACTAGCTGTGATCACATTGTGGTTATTATGACCAGTACCTTCTTTAAAAAAAAAAAAAATCTTCTTTACAAAGATTTAAATATAAAAATAATTCATTTTTAGGTTTTGAGTTATAAATGTATTTGAAAAAGAATTCTCCGCTGATAAACAGCATTACCCAGCTTTCCAGGTGTTTAATACGGATTGTTTTCTAAGTTCCGTAATAGATTACCTCTCAACTGGTCAACAGGATGCCATATTATAAAACAACAGCAAACATGTACCATAAATACCTGAGAAAATCTATTTCCTGTTGCTGAATGTTTTCTGAAGTAGCTGGAAGATACACTCTTTGACTTCCTTTGACTTCCTTTGGCTGTTGAGTGGAGGTAAAAGGCACCATTCTAAAATAGTAAAGAATTGAAGACACAAGGACACTTGCAACTAGTTTCACGTTAAGGGGACATTGCGGTAACTTGTGACTTCCGGTTAATTTTATGAAATTGCTGTATCATTCATGGCCTCATATCTAGAGGTATGTCATTCCTCAGCTCGGACAGGAGAGAGGAACAGAGAGGCATGCTTGTGTTGGACACATTTGCATGCACAGGACCTAATCTAGGAGGAAGAAAGCTGGCTACAAAGCAGAGGTTATGCATGGTTTGGTAGAGATGTCAAAGGAAGGGCAATAAGGACTTTTTTAGGGAGGTCTGACTTAAGCATAGACAACACTTGAGACTGTTTAGAAAACTCAAAAAACTTCTTGGCTGTCCGTACAATTCCTTCTCAAGCTTGTGAGCCTTCCTGCCAGCCGCCGAGGAGATGAACTGCAAACAGGATACCTAAAACTTTGAGGAGGAGATATCCTCATGGTGTTAGAAGATGAGCAGCAGGGAAGCTGGCCCACTGGAAGCTGGTGATGATCAGAGAATGTAGAGACAGTGAGGTGCTACTTCTGTAAGGAAATATAGAGCTGCTGGGCTGAAAGTGAGCTGAGGAAGCCAAGGAAGGAATCCTTCTTCCTTGAGGAAGCCTCTTCTCCCAAGGTTATCGCAAGTGCCTGCAGAGAAAGTCCTTAGGGCCGGGGTCGGCTCTGCTCAAGCACAAGAGTCCCATTTACTCCTGCAAATGTCTCATCTGAAACCCAAAACGTAGTGGTCTAGTGAAAGAATCTGGAAAAGAGCAGTGAAGCCTGAGTGGGATGAGGAAGCCCTTCCCCCACCCACCCTCCCCCTTCTTACACCAAGGGGAGTGTGGAGAATTTCTTCTGAAACGTGGTATTGTAGGCTGTACAGAGGACGGAATGGAGTGCTTCCCCGCATGACATCTAACTGCATAGTAAATACGTTTTCCTTCTCTTCTCACTTGTCCCCTTCCTGTTATTTTCACTTCCCATCTCCCGATTTTCATTCCTTCATAGTCTCTCACTTTTCTTCCATTCTGATTTCATCTGTCACTTCATCATCCTGTCTTCTTTTGCTCTGATTTTGGAAGCATATCCAAATCATTTTGCTACGTATACCAGTGCTCTAGTCTCTGTGTCTTTCTCCTCTAAATGAGGACAGCCTAGACCCTGTGTTCCACTGCCTGGCTCACGTACCCCATCCAGCCGTGCAGAGGTGACTCCTTCCCGCCCCACGACCCCAGAAGTAGAGGACACTTCTCTTTGCAGCGGGGGGAATGTATGCGACACACAGATCTTCCTTACCCCTCAGAAAAATCCCTGCCTTTTTATGGGCTGCTCTGAAAGATCTGCTTTTGCAGGATGCGAACAAAGAGCCCCAGATTTCAGTCTGCAGGCAGATGGACCTTTAAACAAAACTCCCTGCACAGCAGGGACATCTGTGAGAGTTTGTGATCCACAAACTCGAAGGATACGCAGAATTCAGCTATGGGGCTCCGTCCTTAGACCCAGCAGGACAAGTAAAAGGCAAAGTCTGTGCTGTGAGATTTGCTAAGAGCTGCAATAGTTCCTGCAGCAAACTGGAACTGTGTGAATTTAACCTCATGTTAGCCAGAGCGTGGCTTGGACATCTTTCTTCCACGTCTCTGGCCTAGAAGACCTGACTAAAGAGGTGGGGACAGGGACAAGCAGCTTCGTGGAGCCATTAGAGGTGCTGTACATTAGGATAGTGATTTTGAAAATAAATTATTCCTGAAACTATGCCAATGGCAATTTTTCATTCAGCCTGTGGAAGCAGGAGCCAGCCCCGTTGTTTCCATTTACATTTAATACCTTCTGCGTCTTCTGTTGGGAGTTAAAGGGTGCCAAATAATTTTTGTTGCTGGAGTCCAGTGTTGAAAACCATAGAAATGTTTCTGCCCTACTTTAAAACAGGCTCATTAGCTGCTGTATGATACATATTTAGGGCAAGCATAATTTTCTGTTAAGTACCAGGAACTCATTTATTCAACAGATTTTTTCTTTTAACAGTTTTCAAGGTCTTCTGGAAAAAATTATATGACACTTTTCATTGCAGTGGTCACTTCTGATGGTGCTGCTAGCATTTGTGCCGACATTACATGATGTTTTAAAATGTTAATTTGGATTTTTTTCCATGAATAGCTAGTACTAATATGGGATAAGGGAGATTTAAGACAGGACTGAAGTACTTTGCCTTATTTGTCACTCATTAAATGAGTATGCTTTCTTTTCATCAACTTATTTCTTTCAGCAAATATTTCTTCATCTGCATTCTTTGCAAACATCAAGCAAGGGATTCAGGAGCTTTGGTTAGATGCTCACAATGTGTTTTGCTCGGACAGATAGGACAAACATAAAACTCGTAGGACTGTGTTGCTGGCACACCACATGCTATATTTTAAAAGAACTCTATCTTTAGCCTCCGTGTTCCTGATATGTTCAGACATGAATTACTATTATGTTTATAGAAGTTCTGAACTAATGTCTGTGAATATTTTCCAAAAAAACCCTGATGGTGCAAACTTAAAGGCAAGCACAGCCAAGGCAATTTCTTCTTTTAGTGAATATTTAGGAGAAATATTTAGATATCTTAAGTTCTGCTTGACAAGTTTCCTTTAATATCAGACTCTGCTATCCCTAATTGCTGGTGTCACAGCTTTTCCACAGTAATGCTCATGCCAGCAAAGGTTTGGAAAAGCCGTCTGTAATTTAAAACAGTATTTTGAAATTCATTTCACAGGATATTCCTGGCAAGAAGTCAAAGTACTTCATTGTGTCATCTTTCTGCACTACACAACATGGCTATAGCTCTCCTTTCAGTGGTTGGCTTCCCTCCCTCCAGATCTGTCTCCACGTGATCTGACCTTTTTCGTTCTAGGGTAGAAATGTGGAACTACAGTGGGAGTATTAATTTAGCAGTTGAACTGTGTTCTCCAGCTACAGCCTTCTCTCTCAGACACAACAGGCAATCAGAATTGACTTAGCATCTGCTAGCATAGGACAGATAGGTCATTGCATCCCCTCGTAAGGACGAGTGCAAAAGCAGACCTTCTGCTTAGCTCCTCCTGTTTCTCTCTAGTTTGGGGTAACATCAAAAGGAAGGAACTTGTGCATTGTTGATAACACACCCAGAGTAACCTGGCCATTTAATGTCCGTTTTATGTTTAGGGATCATTCGACAGAAGAAACTTACTGGTTTTTTCACAACGGCCTATAGTGGCTTTATCTATTGACCAGGTAGTGTTAGGCAGAGCATCGCGTGCTCATACAGCTCTCAGTATTGCTTCATGTTATTTCTAGATGTCATTTAGTAAGAATAGTGTTTCTCTCTTCATAATCTTTGCATAACAAAGTGCCTGTGGAAGTGTTCCCAGCTGTTTCCCCGTCATTTTCAAAAGTTCACCTAGGTACCGCTTTGTTCGCTGATACTTGGGAAAAATGGTGAGAAACGTGCGTTGCTCTTTGTAGACTTTAAACTGGACTGGGAAGAAAGAAAACCCTAGGTTGTGCATTCATCGGGAAAGTTGTCGATTATTAAGTGGAAGGAGGGCTACCCCTTAACTGCAGTAAGAGGTCTTTTTCTAAGGAAATACTAAATTCTTAGAAGATGCTAAGAGAGCGTGCTTACAAGAACACGCGTGAGAGTAAGTAGAAGTGCTTTTGTAGTGACAGTGAAGCAGGGTATTGCAGATGGCTTTCTCTTTGAAACCCTTTCCACAGTGCTGCTGCTCACTTTGGGACTTTAGTAGGAAGTCCTGTTCCCCGGTTAACTTCCCCCATCCTTCTAACCGGGACAACCTTGTGACTGGTTTGCTTTCATTTAATAATAATAAATAATAATAATAATAATAATATGCAAAGTGAACCTTAGGGAAACTACAACCTATACATTCAGGTTTTAGTATTGATAAACAAAGTCCACAATCTCTCTTCTCAAGAGTGTTAAAAATTATATGGATATCTATATGGATATCTATCTCTGCATAACTCAGTCAACCTTGAAAACTTAAAAAAAAAAAAAGAAAAAAGTTTCTATTGGCTCTTAGAAGTCAGTGGAGATGTCTGTGCTCCCTGCTGGACACCATTTTAATAAAAGTAGATTCCTTCATGTCAGGCATTTAAGTCCTGAAGCTTTGTTGTCCATTTTAAACCTCAAACTCTTTTATTATCCATTAATCTTGTACTTCAAATTGTTGTTAGTTTCCTGAGAGTCAAATTACAAGGGTGCAAATTTTCAGGTGGGCATTCCTCATATATTGACCTAACTTTAAACTGCTAACAGTATCTAAACAAAGAGGAGTGAAAAAAGTTTCACAGGAAGTGTGTGCAAGTAAGTGAGGAGAGGAATGGAGGAGACAGGAGTACACTGAAATAGATTGCAAGAAATGGCCTGAAGCTGGTCATGATTTCAAATCTAGATACCAGTTACTTACTTGCCCCTACATTGTCTGCAAATTCTTGCATTTTTACAGGCAAATGTAAGTGTTCAAGTACAAATTACACCACCATTTATTTTCTGCTTGGTCATCCTTTTTCAAGCAAAAATACAAAATTTTTTTAAATGCGCAATGGACGACACATCTTCTGAACGATTTAGCCCTAATGGGACGTAAGTGGGAGTAAGAAGACTGCTTGTGTAGGAGAACAGGGAAAGAAAAGGCAAGGCAGTAGAACCCTTCAGCTGTTTGTTCCTGTTGTTGAGTCTTCTGTCTCTAGACCTCAGCTGCACCAGTATTTCCTCCAGGAAGTAGGAGACGTAATGAACGTGTGTGTGTTTTTCCAAAAATCAGTTTATTAAAAGAAAGAGGTCAAGAGGGCTCCCCACAATTTGCAACCCCAGTAGTACGCACAGAGGCAGTGTTCTGCCAGGCACTCGCAAACACTATTGACTTCCCTTAGACGCGGGAATTTTGTATGGGGGCTGTATTGATTGATTTATTTCCTTTTAAGTAGGGAAGTACACAAGGGAGAGAACTGAATAATCCGACAGGGCGTTTTAGAGATTAGCATAGTGGAATTCTCCTGTAAAGATCACCCAGGGCCACGTACACCCTCTGGATCCGGTTGCTGTTCCACGGTGATGGACGCAGCGAGGCCGTGTCCCACCATGAAACAGCTCGGGTTCCGCGAGCCCTTCCGAACCGTGGGCGAGGTATCCTGTAGATAGTAAGAGTGGAATAGGCTGCCCAGAGAGTATTCCTCTTCCGAGCCTTCTCTTCGAGCTCGCATCGTGGAGATTTATACCCTTTTAAAACAAACGGCAAAACCCCCGCTTTCCTATCTAGGTCTTCATCTTTTTGTTTTTGCAAAGAAGTAAAATTTTTGCCTGCAGCGAGGATCAAGTATCCCTTTCAAATGAAAATCTCTGTATGATTCTAGCACTACAACAAGTCCTCTGGGTTTCAGTAGACTTCCTCCTGTGCCTATAGCTATGCATATGGGTAAGGATCGTGATGCACTAGACCTTAGCATCTAGAACAAAATCGACATCCAGAACCTGAATGGCATTTTCTAAAGTTATCATTTTTTTGCAGATTAATTTTTAGCACAGTCTTGTCAAACTGTACGATTTTGATCTTCAAGAAGCAATTAAATAGTATATCTGATGCTTCATCTAAGAAGTTTGCTATCTTTGATCAGCTAGATGTGATCCATGAAATCAAATGATGACTTGGAATTTGTCTTACCATAACTGAATTTTAGTGTATTTATAGCAACTCTATGCCTGCGTATTTTTTCTTGAATTTGAGGATACAATGAAATCTTTATTTTTTAGAGTAAAATGTTCTGCTTCTTAAAGAGAAGTTTTTAAAATAAAAATAGTTTTACGTAAACTAATTAAATTGGTTTGCTTTAACTAATAATTTCTCTAGAGGGTTTGTTATGAATCAAAATGTTTCTGACTCAAATCAGAATTTTAGTAAATGGCAAAAGAAAAAAAAATTACGCATGTTCTATGAATTTGATCTATCTATCTAACTTAACAATTCTTATTAGAAGTCTACTTAGGAAGTAAGCATTTTTCTGTATCATGGCCAAAATAAAAGAGAGAGCTGTAAAAACAGTTGGTAACCTCAAATCTTGGTGTTACCAGCATCTATTCAGTGTTCATTTCATAGTTTTTATTATCTTAACAGGTTGACAATGCCATCAAATATTTCAATGGTTTATCTCTGACTATTCCCTTGTGCAGCAGCACCTGCAAACAGTTTGGGTATAATGACAGTCTACAACTTTAGATAGTTCTAAAATTAGAGGACTTCGGGTCATAAATACATTTAGTTTTTAGAATAGGAGATAAATTTTTCTTCCATATTTAAGTTGTAGAACAATCTTTTTTCCTGTACCTTTCTTCATCCATGTTACATAAGCTCTTAGCAGCAGTCAGCTATAAGAAAAAGAAAATGACCTTTTTCTCTGAAATAAATGTTTCTAGATATTTCTTTTAAAATATAAAATACAAAAAAAAAAAAATCAAAAAGTTGTAGAAAGGTCTGGTTTTAATCTCTATCAGTCAAAGAATAGTTTCACAATATTTCCCCCATGTACTATATACATTGATGTATAAATGTAAGTATACATAGATAAATGAGATGGAGCAAAGTTATATTATTATGGTTCAGCTCTTCAAATCTACTTTCCACCGTCTTTGCTTTTGTATGTGTTTTAGCTTTCTTAAATCCACCTAATTCATGGTTCTGCAATTAGCTTTCTTAAAAAATTACTCTGCCAATAGATTTAAAAGTCATTGGAAACACCCTCTGTATTCCGCCCGCGTTCTTCTTCATCTCACTTCATTATGCTTACGTATATGTACGTGAATTTCCCCAAGACACCAATGTATGTGCCTTTTATTGTGTTTATCTCCAATTATAGTCGTTTTCATACTCATTGTATAACTGAAAATTGCCAAAAAAATTGATTTGGTGATTAGATGATTGGCGATTGATTTCGTGATTTGGGACACTGCTCTTCTCTATGAATGGACAAAAGATACCACACCATCTCCCAAAGGGTGCCAGAGAGGAAGCAGTAGAATCTCTCTTATAGACCAGGAAAGCATTGTGGAAAGTTTGAGTCACCTAAGACGCCTGATTCAGAGCTAATGGTGCGTTTTGATCTCCCAAATAATAGTTTTCCTCTTTAAGAAAGTGAAAGACTGTCCTTTTTTTCCAAGTATAGTAAGCGCGATTCTTTTCTTTTACATCCATAGCCATTAACTTTCTGTCTTAGTATCTACGTAAGTTTACAAGGTAATAAAAGTTGCACTTAAATACTAATGAAGATATGTATAGGTGATTGGAGTTTTTAAAGTATATTTTACACGGAACAATTAATGTATCTCTATAAAAATGTCTTTTAGCAATCTTCACAGAGATGCCCACCAGTCATTCTGAACTGTTTTGGTAGATAACAGGGTAGCTAATGTTGTAAGCTTCTGTACAAACCTTGTTCATATCACTGGCTTTTCCCGTTTCTGCTGTAAGGTTGTGACACCCACACGTGTCAGGAAATGTAGTGTACGGCTGAATATGCTGTATGGCAAATTTTCCTGAAATGTACATTCTAAGTACAGAGCTGCAGAGACTATCCACTGGCATAGAAATATGAAATCTAAAATGTACCCTGTAAAGGAATTTCTATGGTAACCGTATTAGTTTAATTTGCTGTTAATCCTTCTAGCATTTTTAGACCTGTGTCCTTATAGAGTGGTGAGAAATTCCATCCATCCTCAGGCTTTGGAACTGCAGTCATCAACTCCAGCAAGGATTTTATTTGAGAAGTGGAGGTTTTAGAGCAACTGGGAACAACGTGGCAGAAGTCTCCATCTGCATTCATCCCATGTCTAGTCTTTTGAGACATAGGCTCAAAAACACGAAACAGAAAACACGGACAAGACAGGGTAGCGTCTGGTTATCCTCGGAGCCTCCTGCTGTGGTTTGTGGTCATCTTCTTTCGTGTCCCCCGTTTCTACTCCTCATCTCTCATCTTGTTTTGCAGCCTGGACATGACTGCTGTGCTTACATTTTAAAAACTAGATTTTAACAATTAAACAAACTTTGGGGGAGAGGAAAGGGGGCTCTGGTTACGGCAGGGAGAAACAGAAAAGCAGAGCTTTCCTTCATTTTTCCCCCCCCTCCTTTTGCCTGTGAAGTTCATGATGTTGAAGTTGAGTATGAAGAATCTGAATCTGCTTCATACCATTGGGCACTGGGGCAGACTGAGCCTCACTGAGTTACTCCCCTAGCTGTCAGGATCTCCTACGCAAAGTGCAGCTGCGCATGCCAGGCTCTGAAGGAGCCTCGGTTGGATTTCCTCTCTCGTGAGCTGATGACTCTCTTATCTGAGTACCCTCCAACGGCATTCAAAAGATCTCTGCTTCCCCCTTTGAGCCCCTCAACGTGTAATGTGTTGGCGTTATTTTTTTCTCAGCAGTGTAATTTTATGAAAGGTGAAGCTATTTTCAGACCTGCATGAGTCTTCCTTACTGCAGTAACCCTACTAAAATGTAAGTTACTGGTGTTTCGTTGTTGTTGTTGTTGTTATTTTGGTTTGTTTACCAATTCATAAAGTGCCAATCTGAAGCTTGCGGCATGGCCAAAATGCAAGTCAGCCCGTAAGACTCTTGATCGATAGCTGGTGACAACAGAAGGAGTGGTTTATAATCTGAAGGATAGGTGCTATGACGGGAAGCTTGTTTGTTTCCATTCACACTGATACTTGAAAGTAGCGTTTTTTATATATATTCAGAGATAGTTGATTGACATAATCGAGAAGGAAGTTTTCTTTTGTGATCTGGCCTCACGATAGCACTTTATGTGCGGTAGATAATGACACAGGATACAACTGTGTTTACCTGAACAAGTAGTTTCTACAAAGCTTTGTCAGGGATCTGATTGCCTCTACTCATGGCATGCCTCTACTCTAAGGTCATGAGTAGTTCCGTTATTTTAAATGGTGTTCTGACGGAGGCCAGGGAAGATTTGCATGGTCAAACCTTCAGCAAGTGTTACCTCATGCTGCTTTATTACCTCATTTAAGATCTTCACTAAGTTTTTGATAACTTAGTAGTATTTTTATTGACTTAATAGTATTTTTATTTGTTGATGCCCGTGTCTTCGTCCCACTATTTAGACTACAGAATTGTCAGTAATCTGCAGAATTATTTGGATTTTAATAGAATTTCATTGCCTTTTTTTTTTTTTTTTACCCCTAAAACCAAACCAATGCAAAATCCCATAAACTCTTGTGCTTTAAGACATTATCTCTTAGGTAGTTCTGTTGTCTTTTATAGTGGGAATTATAATGTCACTTTTCATTGAGATTTACTTGTTCTTAATGAAATCTGTAAATGTGTATTGAGGTATCCTGGAAGATCAGTCTTTTCTACACTGAATTCAAGTAGTTTTTAGTCAACTTCCCAGTTGTAATTTGTTCATCCCTTTCAATAAATTAATGATATCTCTCTCTTCTCCAGCGTGAGTGCCCAAAGCTTAAGGGAAGAAAGAGCAGCTTTTCTAGGCAACTCTGTAGCCCTGTGTGTATGTTCCTCTGCTCTGTCTTTGATACTCAACAGATATCTGGGGCAGGTGAAATTGATTTTGAGTACCCTGAGAGCTGGTCTTGGATACACCTTACTTCTTATTTCCTCCTTCCCTCTGCAGTGCGTGCTGCTTGCTCTTCTATTTCTCGTACCTCCTGCTGAAGTCACAGAATGGCTAGACTGACTATTACATTTCTAATGGACTAGTTGAGCACTGGAAAAGCCGGAGGATATTAGCCTTTTCACATTCACACGTGTCATATACAATATATGTGGTTCTATGAATATTTAATTTGAGTGAAAGGCCTGCCTGAGTACGATTTCTCTGAGCAAGAAATTGCTTTTCATTTCGGGATTTCCTGGATGTGCAGTTTGCTTCCTTGCCTTTTCAAATGTTCACTGGACATCTTCAGCCAAACTAAAACCTCTGGCAAATCCTGATTCCAGTAACAAAATTCATATTGAGCTTTTCTTTCGTTTTAAAAGAGAATTTTGTCTCTTTGATTTAGCTGACATTTGCTTCCTCCTCCTGTGTTCCCCCGGTTGGATCTTTAGGGGCTGTGTTGTCTGTAATGTCCCTCCAGCAACCATCATGTTGGTGCGTAACACCTAATGAGACTTCCGACATGATATTGAAAAGAAGTAAGCTATAATTGTCCCTATATGACTGAATTCCGTAAGAAATGGTGGAGAGCTTCAAATTGTTATGCTGGAAATTATAACTCCATGGTCAGAGAAAGCAAGTTGTTTTATTGTCAAGGGAGCCGGAGCTTGTTCCCCAGTCAGCAGTGAAACTATTTATGGGAGGAGTGTTCATTTCTCCAGCAGAAAATAAAAACTGTTTGCAGGGTCTTGTAGCTGATGACAGGATGGATAAATCATGCACCTGCAGAACTCCTGGTGTACAATAGATACAGCCTTGCAGGAAAGAAATCATTGCCTTGATAAATGTCCTAATCCCACGGTGAGGTGTACAAAAGCATCTGCAGGCCCATCCTCAGGAGTTAGCTGCAAAGCGGTACCTTGGGTAGCTGTGCAGGAGTTGGAGAATTCTTCCCAGTGGCCAAATGCATTTCATACCCGCATGGCATTCCGTGACGTAAGCACTTGGTGGATGTGAAGATTCGTAGTATGCATGGGATGCTGGAATCAACGCTTTGCCTGCTGCAGCTGAGGAAAGAAACCTGACGTTTTCTCATTTGGTAGAATTGCAGAAGTGGTGCTATGCCACGGACCTTTTTTAGTTGTTCATAGGCATTCCTCTTCCCTGGTACGTGAGTCTGGATTTCATTCACTGGTTAATGTTGCAGGCTTACTTAAAATTGTCAGCCAGCTGTTACTCTTGGTATTGTCTAAGAAAAGTCGTATATTGCAGATCCAGTGTGAGGGAAATAATTTTGTGGTTGATTTATTGCTCAGGGAGTAATTCGATATACATAGAGTAAATAGATACATCAGAAAAAACATTAAGATACTGCAGAACATAGTGAAACATACCTCTGGGTACTGTAAAAGGGGAAGGAACTCGAGTGTTAATGAAATACTTATTTTACTCCCCAAACTACAAAAAAATAATGAGTTTCACAAAAGATGTTAGCTGCCTGTAAAAAGTCCCAATTTAGCAGACAGGCAAATGCTAAAATCAGTCATTAATCAGCAGAGCTCCTGAATTTGTGTTTCAGTCAGTGGTACATAGGTCTACGTAAAAAAAGAAGATGTAGGTAAAAGTGGTTTGTTGACTTACAGCGAAACTAGTACAAGAGTCCTCTATACCTGGGAAAGTGATTTTAGGAAATGCACTTACCATGTTAAATTTTTTTTCAATTTTTGCAGCATCCCTTTGTGTCCCCTATTTGCTGCAAATCCTGAATATGACTTCGCAGAAAAGACTTCAAGAGTGGCAACTGTCATGCATGAAAGAGGAATTCTTAGATCTTGTGAAAATACTACCCTGGAGACCTGCCGAGATCAGAGACTTAATATGATACGTGTAGTGCGTAGCCAACAACATTCCTTAAGATTAGTGTTTACCATTAGACTTTCTTACCTGGAAAAATTCTCTTCCTCATGCTCTTTGCCTCCGGGACTGGTGTGCACAACAGCTCCTGGTGGAAGAACATCCTTTTCTCCAGTCACTCCACAGAGATGAGCCATATGTGCATTCATTAGAGTATTGGATTCAGTCATTATTTTATACGGGTGACTTCTTTAGAAATCAGATCTACGCAGGTCATCTGTGTTGGGGTCTTAACCAATGCTATCTTCCCAGAATTTACTGAGAACACTCAGGTCATGCTCATCTTGAGTTAACATGATGGTTCACTACTTTAAACTGTAAACTTGGCATTGTAAAAAAGGCTGGAATAAATTTGACAGATGTCAGTGTGTTTTATTTTCAGAAAATAATTACTTAATGACCTACCATTACAAGGTCATATTCAGTGTCCTTCTGAGGTTGCTACGGCTTAAATTTCTTGTAATAGATTGACTAAATAATATTCTGAACAGAAGAAACTTTGACATGACCTCACTCCTTTCAAAGAGAAGGAGGTGGAGTAGGAGGGGACTTGGAGTCAAGATATTCCCTGTGTTCAAAGCTAAAATAAAGGTTTAAACTAGACCAATAAGAATCCCATCTAATAACATACATTTTAATCCCAGATTACTTTTTACAAATAACCTAACAAAGGTAAACAAACAAACAAAAATATCATTCGGAAAGTCTCTTTCACTGTACTCTCTGTGTAAGGAAGACATACAAATGAGCAGTCCAGGAGCATGAGTGTCCCCATTCCCTGTGGATGGTACAACATGGGTAAAAAAAACAATACAAATTTCTCTTAAGCCTGCAAAATTCCTTTTCTTATTCTGGAGAAATCAGTTTGAAGCACAGGAGCATTTCTTGTGGCTTTTACTTGATCTTTGCACTGACCTTGCCTGTTGAGATACTGATGGTGGTAATGCTTTTCAGGAGGTGCATGTGTGCAGAAGTTGACTGAAACCCAGCAGTCTCTTGCCTAGAGAACCGTCAGATAATAGCAACTTCTGATTACACCCAGGTCTTCCACACAGGTCGCCAAGAAACTTTAAGGCTTTAATGAGAATTGTCACTGGTGTGTCTCTTGTTACTAGTCTATGGGACTGGATGGGATCCACCCAAGGGTACTGAGGAGGCTGGCAAAAGTGCTCACCAAGCCACTTTCCATCATTTATCAGCAGTTCTGGCTAACTGGGGAGGTCCCAGCTGACTGAAGATCAGCAAATGTGATGCCCATCTACAAGAAAGGCTGGAAGGAAGATCTAGGAACCTACAGGCCTGTCAGTCTAACCTCGGTGCCAGGGAAGGCTATAGAGCAGATCGTCTTGAGTGCCATCACACAGCACGTACAGGGCAACCAGATGATCAGGCCCAGTCAGCATGAGTTTATGAAAGGCAGGTCCTGCTTGACTGACCTGGTCTCCTTCTATGATAAGGTGATCTCCTCAGTGGATGGGGGAAAGGCTGTGGATGTTGTCTACCTAGGCTTTAGGAAAGCCTTTGACACTGTTTTCCACAGCATTCTCCTGGAGAAACTGGCTGCTCATGGCTTGGATGAGTGTCCTCTTTGCTGGATAAAAAACTGACTGGATGGCCAAGCCCAGGGAGTGGTGGTGAATGGATTTCAGTCCAGTTGGCAGCAGGTCACCAGTGGTGTTCCCCAGGGCTCAGTATTGGGTCCTGGTCTCTTTAACATCTTTACCAATGATGTGGATGAGGGGATCGAGTGCACCCTCAGCAAGTTTGCAGGTGGCATCAAGTTAGGTGGGTCTGTCATAAAGGCTCTACAGAGGGATCTGGACAGGCTGGATTGAAGGGCTGAGGCCAATGGTGTGAAGTTCAACAAGGCCAAATGTCAGGTCCTGCGCTTGGGTCACAACAACCTCATGCAACACTAGAGGCTTGGGGAAGAGTGGCTGGAAAGCTGCCCAGGAGAAAAGGACCTGGGGGTGCTGGTTGACAGCCGATTGAACATGAGCCAGCAGTGAGCCCAGGTGGCCAACAAGGCCAACAGCATCCTGGCTTGTATCAGCAATAGTGTGGCCAGGAGGAGCAGGGCAGTGATTGTCCCCCTGTACTGGGCACTGGTGAGGCCACACCTTGAGTACCGTGTCCAGTTTTGGTCCCCTCACTACAAGAAGGACATTGAGGTGCTGGAGTGTGTCCAAAGAAGGGCAACGAAGCTGGAGAAGTACAAGTCCTATGAGGAGCAGCTGAGGGGACTGAAGAGAACAAGGCTCAGGTGAGACCTTGTCACTCTCTACAACTACCTGAAAGGAGAGTGTCCTGATGTGGGGGTCAGTCTCTTCTCCCAAGTAACAACCGTTACGACAAGAGTAAGTGGCTTCAAGTTGTGCCAGGGAAGGTTTAGGCTGGATATGAGGAAGAATTTCTTTACAGAAGGGTTTGTGAAGCCTTGGAACAGGCTGCCCATGGAAGTGGTGGAGTCACCGTTCCTGGAATTGATGATCTTAAAGCTCTCTTCCAACCTAATTGATTCTATGATCTAGTTCTTTGCCCTTTGCCATTGATGGGGATGATTAGATGGCAGAAAACCAGGCGCTTCATGGCCTCTTCCTCAAACTGAAGACCTCTCACTCTCACTCTCACTCTCACTCTCACTCTCACTCTCACTCTCACTCTCACTCTCACTCTCACTCTCACTCTCTCACTCTGTCTGTAACTACAAGAGCAATGTTTTGTACTTTGCCCAGGAGAAAAAGGCTCTTAGGATTCAAGTGACAGTTAAAGGTACAACATGAATTACAGTGTGGAGTCCCTGGAAATTACAGCAATTCTAACCAGAACAGCGTGAAAACCAGATATATCTTCTTTTCAAGGCATAACTCTAGGGAAAAATGACGACAAGTGGCAGACTTTTTCTAGAATAAATTCCTCAAGAGTTACCTAGGTAATTTGGGACCTACCCTAAAAAGTCTTTTCTGTGGACAGCGCTCCTCTCCCACCTACCGGGATGTGGCAGATGAGCTGCACACCCCGGGTTTTGGCGTGATGTGGGCTAGCACTCAGCGCTTTTGGATCCACTGGAGGAGCTACAGCCTTACATGTATGCTGAGATATGAAATACAGCCTCATCATCTCTCTGAGGTTTCAGTGGAATGCTGTTTCTCTCAGTTGATCCTGTTTGTCCAGGTACAGCGTATTGAGTTTCACTCCCATGTCTGTAAAAACAACGTTTCTCTTAAATTTGGTCATGTCTCTCAAGGTTTTTCATAAAGGTTATGAGACAAACTTGATACATTTGAAGTCTGCAGTGGCCAAATATGAAGCGGTCAGTTCTTACTGGAACGGTTGGAATATGGTTCTAGACTGTAAAAGATTTGCAAGCTATAGTGAAAGATTATGTTGGGAAAGATAGCAGCACAGAATTCCTCTTTCCTGCTATTAAACAGAACAATCTGCAATAATCTTCCATTTTTACTTTTCATAAGAACCCAAAAAGAAAAAAAAAAACCAGCCCACTCTTCAATTTCACAGCTACCACAATCCTGAAGGTCTGTCAGGTGGATTTTGTGATGAACTAACTTGAGGTTTGGGTTGCCAGTTTCCCATTGTCTCTGAGCAGCAGCAAAACAAATGCATCATTTTAGCTCATGCAGTGATGTTCCAGGGCAGCTATTTTCATTTCTGACTTTTCCGGCTGATAGGGAAACTGATTTCTGGGAATGGTAGTATTTTGTAAAGCATATAAACTTTTAAGAGTATATCCAGGCTCATGTATATGTGATCCAGATACCGGCATATGGAGCTCCTGCAAGCAGTAACTCCATCATGGCAGGTTCTCTGCTTGGCCTTTCCCGGCTCCTGTGATCATTTTGACATCTAAAATAAGGGATGTGGAATCCCTTGAAGAAGGAATAGGGGAAGAGCGTGGACACCGTTCCAAACACAATTCTTTTCACACACACACACACACCCACACACACACACACCCACACACCCACACACACACACCCCAGAAGATGCAGCAGAAGACAGAACCATTCTGTAATCAAAATCTAAGGGACTGGAGACAACTCAAATTGTGTGGGCTAAGAAAATGACATCATAGCTCTGGGAAGTTGTGTTTAAAAGACGAGGTAGCAAGAGGCTGAATTCAGATGATATTTATGCCGCTTTAATCCCACTTGCCTTGGTTTTTTTTTTTAAATCAATGCCAGTGGAGAGGTAACACAGAGCAGAGTATTTGTGCCTCTCTCTTCTTCCTAAGTGCCAAAGGCAGTGATGATCACAGCATTGTGGAGTATTTGGCGGAAGGGCGTCTGATAGATATAGTCAGTCTTGCGTTTGACGTGATGTAGAATTTAAGAATTAGCACATACTTTTGCTGTTAGTTTACTGCATGGTGATGCTGTATTGCAATATTGGAGAGCACAGGGGGGATGACGTGAAGACTAAGGCTACGTCGGAACTATTTGTGTTGCTTAATGTGCTAGTCAAATGGTGTGCTTTATTCACGTACAAATAGAAAGGAGTGGCTGCTAGTTTTAACATCTACTATAAACTGCTTTAGAAGTTGCATCAGTCAAAAATTTTGCCACCATTTAATATTTGCACAGTGTTTTGAAGATATATACTATGTACTATTTTTTTCGCTGTTAGATTTCACACATCAAGTATTAAAAGAACTAAGAACTGAAAGCAGTTAAGCTCAAGAAGCAGTGACAAAACTAATAATACTTTGCACTTCACCCATGCTTATGTCCAAAAATGTTCAAAACTTCTGCAAACATGAGGAAAAAGTTAGCCTAGAAGTTTTAAAGTAAGATTATCCGTACTTATAAGACAGAAATTAAGGCACAGGGGGGGAAAGGGCTGTATTTTAAAATATGCTCAGGCATTTAAATTTTACATATTTCAATTTTAGATTGCATCAGACCTTTAGGGTGTAAAGGTACTGGAGTGAATTATTCAAGGAAAGGAAAATACTGCCCGAGCTTTGTAATATGTGTTGTTTCTGGCAAAGCATAGCAAGGAGAGCAACATTTCTTTTTTATTGTGATCTGATAATTTTCTGCAGAAGTTTTCTGAGGAAAGCTGATCAGGTTGTCCCAGGAGTGGCAGCAGTGGTCTACCATTGACAACCTCAGAGATGTAAATAAGACAGGGTGATGGGGAGGGGTTATAACTTTTATTGGAGGAATCAGTAGAGTTAGGGGAAACTAGATGCACTTTCCAGTCCTCAGTAAAAGCTTGTGTGTCACAAGACCTGCTAGTTTGTGGTGGGTTTACCTTTGCTGCTGGCCAGACACCCACCCAGCTGCTCTTTCACTACCTCTTAACAAAACGGGGCAGGAAATGTGGTGGGTCAAGAAAAAGACTGGGAGATCACAGCAGTTACCATCACAGGCAGAAACAGACTCAACTCCTGGAAAATTAATTTATTGCCAGTTTAAAATAAGTTTGGATAGTGAGAAGCTAGACAAATACCCCCTTTTCCCAGGCTCAGCTTCACTCTCCAATTCCTGAGCCTGTGCCCACTGCCCAGCCCTGCTGGCACAGGCGGATGAGGAACAACAGCTCCTCTCTCCTGTTCCTCACACTTCTCCTCTGCTCTGGCATGTGCCACAGTTTCTTCAAGACACATCCACCTCCTCCAGCACTGGATCCTCCGGAGATCCTGTCCCATAGCACCTGCTCCAGGTGGGCTCTCCAGGGGCTGCAGAGGAGCTTCCTAACCCTGCTCCTGCTCAGCCCTGGGTGCTCACAGGGATGTTTCTCACTTTTTTCCCCACTCCCAGGCAGCATTTTGCCCTTTTTTAAACACATTTCCCAGAGGCTCCGCTATCTCAGCTGAGGTGCTCAGCTGTGCCCTGCGGTGGGTCAGTGGGAGCCAGGGGGAACCCGCTGTGTCTGGCACGGGGCACCGCTGGCCTCTCCTCACAGAGGCTGCCCTGGGTCCTGCAGTGCCAGCACCGGGGTGGCTGCCCCCAGTGCACCGTTCTTCCCTCCCAGCTCTCTCAGCTAGCCCAGCGTCTTACTCACAGGTTCCGCTGTGCTGAGCTGGGAAGGCTGCAGAGGTGTGCAGTGTCTTGTTGTTCAGAGGACACCTTGAATTCAACACATCGACTTTTGGCGTCCCTGGTCTCACATCTTAGCTACCCAGTCACCCTGGCTTAGAGCCACGAGATGACCAGGCTGTCCTGGAACTTTGTGGCTGTTGGTGCAGATGTCTCTCTTCTCTGCTTGACAACCCAGATAGCTTCAAGGTTTCAAAGCCAATTATCCTGGCAGTGTCTTTGTGTATTGGCTTTTGTCTTGGTTTGATTTTTTTTTTTTCCTGGAGATCAGCCAGCGGAAGGAGAGAAGCTCTTATCGGGTCAGAAAGAGTAGCCTCGCTACAAAGCTGTTCAGAGCAGAGGGCTCTCCTTGCAGGGACCTCCCTGCCATGGCTGCTTGGCTGCCCTGAGGGGAACACGGCACGGGGGGTCTCAGTCCCCACCTCTGCCTCCCAAGCGACCGGCACGGGTAGGACACATGGCACATCCTTGATGGTCTGAGTGGCATTTCTAATGCACCCCCGTGAGGTGGGAGCTGGGTGGGGAAGCAGGGTGGGGGAAGAGGGGCTCATCTCTGTGCCTGGACTTAGTGCCAGGGCTGCGCTGTGCTGCAGCACGGTGACAGATAGGGGAAGGCGTTTTGTATAGCACGCAAGCACGAAAATAAAATCAGTCAACAGGCAGGAGGTTGTTCAGTGTCTGAGGCAGGCTGCTTAAAAAACAGACTTATTTTTGCTCCTGTTCTCTGATACGGGAATAGGCGTCGTGCATGTCTATACAGTGCTCATAGCATGTCTCTCCTTCCGGTGGCGGAGTTCGCTGCTGTGGTGAAAGTAGTCAGTTAACAATTATCACCGCTGACAATGCATCTTCCTATGCCGTCAGCCACAGATATTTGCCACTGCTCCATACGATGCAGAGCCATCAGAAATAATAGGAAGGAGCGAAGCTGTTGTTGGGATGCAGCCGTTCAGTAGTCACAGAATATTGGGACGGGGAGGGACTCCTCAAGAGGAGTTAAGAAGCATCCACACTCGAATACCTGATGTTTGTAAAGAGGAGAAACGCGCAGGAAGTACATTGCAGCTCAAAACCTATTTGATCTGTCCGAAACAAAGCCTAGCCTTCATCTCTCATGTAGAAGCGAGTCTACCAGGGCCCAGAAAGAAAGACTTGTCTTTGAGGAGTGATCTGAAAGATAAGTAATATGTCAAAGGAAAGAAAATGCAGTTTCTGCTCCTTGGGGAAAGAGGGTAAAAGGGGAAGGGAAAAAAAAAAGAAAAAAAACCCCATTAAAACCCTTCATTTGTTTTTTTTCCTAGCTGTAGCCATAGCCTCTTTCCTTTGATTTGTCATGATTTAAATTCATACAAAAAGATTTATTTCAATAAGCCCCTTTAACTGGTGGGGCAGATCTTTTTTTTCCGCTAAAGCCTTTTGTAAGAACAAAGTAACCACTTGTCACACACGGTGACTAATGAGAGTTTAGTGTGGGGTTTGGTGTTCATTCCCATGCTTTGTGTCCAGCTGGTCCTAGGCTGAACCTTTAGCAATCCCACCGCAGGAACCCTTCGCTTACGGGTGGGGGCGGGAGGCGAAGCTGGGGAGATGCGGAGAACTGGTGAGCGGAAACTGCTTTCTTCAGGCTTCCTAATCGGCGGAGCTGGAAACAAACACACGCAGGAAGTCATCCGGCCCTTCCTTGAACTTGAAGTTTACGCAGCGATTGATAACCGAGGCACGCTTTGTGTACCTAAACTTTTGAAAATCAAATGAAATAAAGAGGGCACGGTCAGTCGGTGTCAGCATGGCCCGTAGGCTCTACGACGAGCCTGTCTAAAACCAGTATTAAAAACTGCAAAGATTGTACAGGGTACACATTTCTGCAGCGAGAATGTGTCCTGGAACCGTTTTTGCATGTCTTCTCTCCCTTTCGCTTCCATTTCACTAATCCCCTTCCAACGGACTGAGCCGGCGCACGGCAATGGAACTGGAAGTTGTGTTTACGAAGCTGTTTTCCCTGCTTCGGCATCAGACTCCGCTCCTTCATCCTTTCCCTGGCCACCTCACTTCTCTTGTAAGCACTCCAGGGGAAGGGTGGTCTTGGATCTTGGGACACAGCGGGGTTGATGGTGGCCCATAGCGATATTTGGTTAATGCTACATATATCGTGTGTAGAAGTTGTCTTTGAAAGGGGGGTCAAAATAAATGAAGTGTCATTCTTGGCTGCAGCTTCCGAAGTTGATAGCATCAATTTACTAACAGGGACATCTATAAGCATTTCTAAAAAATAGGATTTGCATTCATATTTCCCAAGTTTTCACTGTATTGCTCAGGTCACCCTGAATTTAACGCTTTAGAAGGAACAGTTTCGAGTTTATAATAATTACAATTAGTTGGTGTAAATCTGCGTGAAATACTGAGAACACCTTTGCCAGTAAAAAGAAAGCAAGGAAACCCGAATGCAGAACAGAATACGGAGGAAAAAAAATATTTGCATATCTTTGAAGACCAACCTAAATATCTGCTAAAAATGCATCTTGCACTCTTTTTGAAAAAAATTTTTTTTCCTGTCCTAACAAACCACTCCTATCAGTGCAAGCATTTATTGGGAATATTTTTTATAAGACGAGGACTAGAAGCAGAAAACTGCAGTGAAGATAAAATACACATGTTCAGAACATCCCCTTATCTCTATCACTTATCCATTGCCCATTGCATTTACATCCCGGACTGAAGTCTAACAGTCATCAGTTTTATTTTGGGCACTGCAGCCCCGTAACTGTTTCACTGATATCTTTGAAGGCATCAACTTTTTGCTTTTCCCAGCTCCTCACAGGAAATACCCGAGTTTGGTCCAGACTCTGTGGCAGTACGTGTATACACAACGATGACGTGTAGCTGCATTGTTTGTATTCTACCCTAAAAGCTATTTTTACATGGCATTCCTCTCTCTTTTTTGATAGTCCAGCTCCACAGTGAGAACGTACCAGAACAGCAAATCAAGAGTGACCATGAGCCCTGGCTTTAGCTCCCAGTGGAACAGCAGCCAACCCGCTTGGAATACCTACACCTTTCCGAGAGCAAGCTTGCACTACCAGTCTCATGCTAGCTACACCTACTGTGCTGGACATCCTGCCGTAAGTAGTTACGACATTTTCTGCAGCTACCTGAATGAGCTGGGAGGTGGAAGCTCTCAGGGGCTGGCAGTTCAGGACACTCCGCCAGCGGTGTTTGTGTCCTGCGGTAGGCAGGACAGCTCGTGTACTAAACGTAACACTAGAAAATATTAGAAGGAGTCTAAGATGTAGGCAAATGAGAAAGTTTTATGGCTCAGTAGAAATACACATATTTTTGTACATCTAGCAACCCTCCTCGCATGAACTTACTGTGGTGGGCCTGGGTTTCAGTGTCAGGGACGTGGGCTGGGAAGCAGTATTATCGATGGGTTCTTTTCTGGTTTTATGGAGTCTGTTAGATTTCAGAGATTTTAAACTGTATGGACGAGTCAGCGAAGGAGGGCATCTCTTCTTGTCATTACATTTGTTAATATGCACTACTTGAGCATTCACGTGATCAGTAGCGAGCATGCAGTCTTATTGCTAAGCCAAGACTACTGGTCTTCCGTAATTTGCATGAACTGGTGGCCAGAAAGAATGGGGAGGGGGGCTGACTGTTGTTGCGTGTTTTAATTTGACAGCCGTGAAAGGGTCACAACCAAAGGCTGATGGTGGATTTTGGCATACTGGGGTAGCAGACTGCTCACAGCAGAGCCCTTTCATTCTTTTAGTTTCTTATTTTGAAAGACTCTGGAGAGTTAATTGGGGAAGACCTGGTTAGTGTAGGCAATCTTCCTTTTTTCCCACTCTACACTTTGTTTTTTTAATGTTTGGTTTTGACCTTAGCTTTGGATATTAGAAATTTTTAAAGGCCGTGCTATCTTAACATCCTGTCATGTGTATGTAATGAAGTTTTGCCATCCAGTAGTGAATTCCAGTAGGAAAACAAGGGAAAGTGCAGCTTTTACTACACAGAAATTGTGCTACTGCGAGATCTTTGTGATTTGATTTAGATCTGCTATCTTACCTGCCAATAGACTTGTGGCCAGAAATTTGGGTTCGAAATTGTCTCAAGGATTAACAGGGTAATTGAAATAAAGGAGGGGAATAAATTTGTAAAATCTTATCTCTTTTCTGAGGTGGTGACATCTCAGAATGATTAAACATCTCTGTGGATTCTGCTGTTTGCTCCATTCCCTTATGGCATCATAGGAAATGATAAAAACTGCTGTGAAGGAAAAAACCTTATTTGGCATTGGAAAGACACAGATATTTTCCTTGTTTAGAGTGATCGTTCACAAAGAGTCCCTGTATAGCTTAATTTAACTTAAACTGTGAGTATTCAAGTCATTGACTGCTCCCGAGCTTTGATCACTTCGAATAAACACTACCCTCTCTGTGGGTCAAGCTTTGACTCTACTAAGCAAAAGAGCACGCAAGAAGAACGCTGTACCTCCTGTGAGATGGTTTAAGAACGGAGGCATCTTTGTCCCCGCAGGAATTACGATGTCCGTTAAGGCACAGGAGTCTTTTTTAGGCTAATTCCACAGTGCCTCTCTCTCTGATAGTACCTCAACTGGAATTGCTTTACCTGTAGAAGATTCGTTTCCATTGAGCACCCTAATATGTAGTTGTTGGAAAAGATACTTCAACCTGGAAGTCGATTTAGCTTATTGCCGGTAAGCAGAGATCTCAGCATAGCCAGCGCTGCGTAAAGCTTTGTGCAGATGAGAAATGCCAAACCCAAGGAGGTGAATAACGAACTTGCTGGATTAGTCCTGCCCTCAGGGTCCCTGGCTTTAGCTGTTTAGGAAACACGGCACCTTTCTTGGCTCCTGCTCGTCTGAGGAGCTCTGCGGCAGTGCTGCGCAGCAGATGACTGGACTGATCTCTCAGGCTGGTGGGAAGAAGCTGTAACAGGTTAGCTGCCGTTCTGCGTGCTCTGCCGTAAGGAGGGCCTGGGCAAGGCACTCCAGCAAACGCAGCTCCTCCCTCCTGCAGCATCAGAGGAGGGTCAAGTTTTCCAAGAGAAACCATGCCTTACTGTTTGCTTGAATGTCTGTTGCAGTGTATATGGCAAAGTTAGAATTAGTCTGGTTCCTGTTTCTAACTTGGATCTGTTTAGTCTGGGACCAAACTAACACTTCTATGGCAAATTACAACCATCAAAGCTGGATACGGAGGAGCTCCGTTATCCGCGAATCTTCCCAGCGTAACATGCTCAACTGGGTATCTACTATACTTCAGAGGATTTTATTTGCCCTCATCTGACACAGGTTCACCAGAACAAGCTGTAAGTTTTATTGCTGTATGAAGCTGTTTCTGCAAAACCTCCCACATGGAATTTTTCTAAAGATCACTGTAGTTTCTTGATGCTTTGGAGGCTAACAAACTAACTTATGAGAGCTTTGCAAGTTCAAGGCAGACAAAAGTCAGGGAGTTGGATCTGACTTTGAAGTACTTAAAGATATTAGTCCCTGGAGAGAAAACCAAGACATCAGCTTTGGATTTCTCTACTGTTTGGAGAAAAGATGAAGGAGATGAAAAAGATCATATTAATTGGGCAAAAGGTAACTCAAAAAAATTCCTCTAATTCATTTGTTTTCTAAGTGAAGGAAAAAATATCATACAAAGTGCAGTGTTAAGACTGGCTGGTCCTGAGAAACGTGTCTGAGCCAAAGGCGGGGTTTTTATATTATTTTATCTGAGAGCACACTCTGCAACTCTTTTACCACAAAAACAATCGTTGGTTGAAAGCAGTCTTTCCGCCCTAGGAAAGAAAAGAACAGGAATTTTGTTTAAACAGAGCGACTTTTCAGCTGTTGATGTGATGTAACAGAGAAAAAGACGGCATATCATCCCAGTCAACAGCGCAACGCAGTTTGTGGCAAACAAGAAGATGCTAACTTCTCCTAGCTATACGGGGGGGCAAGATACCCCGTCAGATCTGGGTGTACCCATATGAGTGATCCTGTGGTAGATGGCCCTTGCAAATTATATGACGACTTGTTTTTGATGTCAGGGGCTAGAAACTCCCCTAGCGTTCACCTGCAGAACCTTGCAGGCAGACAACTACAACATGTAGAGCTCAGAATGAGACAACTAGCCGTCGAACATGCTTTTCTCTCGTACTTTCCTCACACAAGGAAGATAAAATGGAAGATAAGGAATAGTCAAAGCAATTCTGATTGCCCCTACTGGGGGAGACAGGAACAGTCCTTTGGGCACTTTCCCATCTGTGCAGGTTTGCTACCCGTGCTTTTACCACTGTCCCAAAGCCTCACTTATTTTCTCTTTCTCCGCATTTTGCTGGAAGGATGATAGAATTCCAGCAGGTCTTAGGAGATCTTGTCCAGTGAAGTAACTCTAACAAACTACTTAGAATTGTGCATGTGCAAAGTGGGCAAACAAAACAGAGCTCTCATCTGCTTTGGACTATTTCGGTTGAAATTGGAAGGGAGTGGCTTACGTCCGTCTTGAATGTTCACGCCGCGGTCACAGATACCTGCCTCGCCCACGTGGCTAGAAGTCAGCCCTTACTTAGGAAGGAATTCGTCAGTGTGATGCTCTTTGATGAAGCACACGGTACCGCGGCAGACTGAGGTACCCTGAAGGGTTTGAAACCTTTGTTGTAGGCCCGGGGGACGATGAATTTCGATGCCTGTATTCGTTTCTTCATGTGCATACATCTCTGTAGCGTGTGTGATGTCTTTGCATTCCTTATCTAGATATGCAATTCAGCGTACGTAGGACTGGCTGCTAGAATCTCTTCTGCGCTCTAGCGGGATTCGGTCACGCTCTGCTAGACCAGTGACAGCCTTCAAAGCGTGATTGGTTAAATCTGTAAAGTTATTATTTGGAGCTCTACAGATAATGTTTACAAGCTGTTACATCTGAGATGTCATACGTGGATCAGACAACCAGTTCGCTTAGCAGTACTTCTGTCCCCATTCCAACAGTATGTCCCCAGACTGCTTTGTGCTGACTTCTTTAAATGTGTGATTGCTTCTGAAATTATGCCATCAGTGCGAATGTGCAAAGAGGAATTAAAAAAAAATAAATAAGCAGAGCTCTATGAGACGCTTTCACTCGTTCTCTGAGCCCTAGTAGGATCTCAGATCTCTAATCTTAGTAATCTTAAGACCCAGCAGAAGGAGCTGTAGCTCCCTTTACACTTCCCTGCTGACAGTCCTTGGACGGAGAAGCAGAAGAAGAGCAAGGCTGTCACTGTGGGCAACACTAATGGAAGGTCCTACTCACTGTCAGCATGACTCTGTAGGGTCCATTGGAAACACTTGCGGTGGCGGGTGGATAACCCTCATTGCTGATGACAGAACTGCAGGACTGCAATATTGCACAGCTGTAATGCTTTATGTAAACTGACTGCTTTGATCTTTACCACACAAATTGGATTAACATCCGTCCTGGGCTCTCAGTGATTGACTTTTCTAGAAACTTAGTTTGTATACGTTTATAAAATTAGAAAACCTGCTGTTTCTATGTCATTAGATAATGCAATGTTTAGGGACCACCTGGGAATGGTAGATGCAATTACTAATTTGTATGTAAACGAATATATCTCTCTCTAATGACTAAATTCTTCATTTGTATATATGCATTTATGTACACAGATCAAGTTTTTGGCTAAAATCCTTGCAGAATGACATAGGAAGGTTCTCGGTGCAGGGCTGGTCTTGGTTGTCAATCTCTAGTCTTCTGATGTGATCTTGTCATCTGAATTGTAAAACTAGTTGGGGAACACATGCTTCTAAGTGTAAAATCCTACTCAAAATGGGTTCTACAGCACAGAAATAAGACTGGCAGAAGGAATATACTGATACTTGCCAAATTCTTAAGATAGACCATAAATTATGTGACCGTACACTATAATGCAAATACGTTTTAAGAAGCAACTTCCCTTAAATCCAGGAGTTGAACGCGTAGAGAATTGGTGTGCTATTTAAAACAGGCCTTTATTTCTCTAGAAATGTAAGCAGAATGGTTCAGCACTCCCTTTTGTTTGTTTTGGTACCACGATCTTCCCAGCGCGCAGTTCTGTTGCCCCTCCTTTTCTGAGAATGAGACAGTGCCGAGAGTCCGCCGCTTACGCAGGATGGCACTGTCCTCTACCATCACTAGTCTCCAGGGGATCTGTTCAAGCAGAAGCTGTCACTCTCCGATGGGGCTCGAGCCGCCTGCCTGACTCACTTTGTAACGTCACAGGCAGTGGATTGAGGATGCATGGAACAGAGGTGAGATTAGAGACTCAGGAACTTCCTTTGACACATGCGCATCCTCACAGTCAGCGAGGAGGGGAAGGGAAGCAAATGGCACAGCAGGCATGAATTGGAAGTGTCTCTCTAGGAACCTCTCCGTTTCACTTTAAGCGCTGAAATCTCGTTTGCTCTGTCCCTAGCGTTAACCCGTTCTTACCTTTAAGGGCCTTTCACGGGAGATCGATCCCTACCATTCTGCAGCCACTCTTTCTGGGGGGCTGCTGGCTGCGGTCAGCGTAACAAGCGCAGGTTAAAAAAACCAAAATGGGTCCGAAGAGTCATACCCTGGGGAAAGACCGCTGAGCGACACGTCTGCTCCGCAGCGCCTTGGTCACAGCCCTTCAGGGTAGAGTGGAAGGGATGTGCTCGGCTCTTCTCAAGGGGTGATCACTTCTCAGAGCACCGTCAGAGCCCGGCTTCAGAAGCTCATTAGTTAATCTGGGGAAAGCTCAGGAGTGGGTTGGAGAGAGGTGGGAAACAGAGTTCCCAACCAGGAGGGGAAAAAAAAAAAAGGTTTTTCACCAGAAGCTATTTTTTGTAATTGCTGATATGTTTCTTATGAAATACTGCAAGAAGAAGTGAGGGAGCAAGCGGAAGAGGCAGTCTTTACAGCGGGAACGCAAGGGGTGACCTCTCTGTCGCTGGGTGTCAGCTCTGGTGCCAGAGGAAAGCCATGCCAGCTAGGAGGAAAGTAAAGCAAGCATTGTGGAGAAAGGAATATTTTCAATTGAGGAGATGTCGTAGCTCTCAGGTGCAATGAGTAGCTTAGCGATCAAGTGCAAATCCATACGCTAACTGCCGACATAAATTATTTATTCTGTTTATCTGTTACCTCCATCTACAGGAACAGAGCTCAAACCCACGAACTTACTAGGCTGCAAACGTAAAACACATTTTCACTGCAGCTTGGCTTCTTTGGAGAAGAGAGGGTGGAAATTTCAACCCCCCAAACAAATATGTCTCTTAATTAACTTTTCTCACCATCTGTGCTTACTTATAGCTGAGGCAAGCGGTCCCAGCGACTTGTGAGATTGCTTTCAGCGCTGCCTCTTCAGGGCAGCTTTTCAAAGCAGCAATCACATGCAGTTAATTCCGATCGGATCAGCTTATCAGCTCAGTTCATTGTAGGGCTTTCATAATCATTCGTCTGTGACAGCCAATTAAAACTTGGCCAGGCCTCTTAAAAAAAAAAAAAAAAAAAAAAAATCACAAAATCTACGAGTGAGTTTTACATTCAGCCTTTGAGGTACCCGGCATATTTGTGTTTTGGGTGTTTCGCTCTGAAACTGAACTTCTGTGAGGGGTTGCAGGGAGAAGCCACCAGCAGTAGAGGACGTGAGCCGGAGTAGGTCGGAGTGTCTGACCTCTCTCTGTGATGCTGTGATAATTGGGGTAGATGTTGTCCGTGGCTCTGCTTGGCTCCCGCAGCAGTACCGTGCCGTGGATGCACCCCTGCGGGTCCGGCAGGGCTGATGTGGAGAGGTGAAAGGGCACTGCGGGGAGTCCAGCCGGGCCAAGGGAGGCTCTGCTTTCCGGAGGGCTGGGGGATAAGCCGAGTGCCCTGGTCAGAACTGGCAGTGCCTCTCAGAGTGGAGAGCACCGATAACACAGCACGTTTCCGCTGCCGTGTAACAAGTGTTGTGGGGAAATGGAAAAGTTCCGCCTAAATGCGAGTTTGGAGGTGTTCGGTTTCAGAATTCTGGGGTTTTTGGTGTAAACCTTGTTTTAATGTTACTTTTTCCTGTATCCACTACTAGTTTACGCATCACATATTTATGTCTTGTTATTATTGTCAACAGATTAATTCAAGAATGTTGTGGATTGATATTTGTTGATGTCCTTTATAGATTTGTCTCTAGCTTGTATCTTAAGAGAAAAAAATCTGAATTTTCCACAAAAACCACAGGACAAAATATTTTTTCAGATCTATTGATGTTAACAAGACGGGTAAAAAATCCTTTGTATGTAATTCTTGTGCACTTATTTTCAATAGGAAAGATTTCTTTTGGAAAATATACCTGACGTCTTTGAAATTACAAAAAAAATACATCTAGATATATATCCGCAGTACTGGTAAAATATGTACTGCTGAGAAATGTCTCACCGCATCCTCATGCTAATAAGGTCAACCGTTTTGGAGATGGCTTTTTGTTTACAAACAGGCTCTATAGGACTTTTCTTGCCGATTCTAGATTTTTATTCTTCTGTACATGCAGAAAGAAGGTATTTTTTTGAATAGATGAAAAATGCAAACCAGATGCTGCCTTTTTTTTTTTTTTTTTTTTTGAAAGAAGGAAAGAAAATTCCCTAAATTTAGACTGTGAAGTAGACTTGTAGGAGGCAGTAAATACAGATCTCAGTAAATCTCTATAATTTACAGCTACAGATATATATCTACCTATACATCTCTCTACATGTATTTTTGTTTCCATTCATACGTGTGTGTGTCTGTATATATTTATGCATAGACGTGCTTTTAATGCTTATTTTGGTTTAGGTTTTCTGCTTTAATTTAGCAAATAGGAGGTCCATGGCTCTAATTTAGCTTCTCCATTACATTTTCAGTGAGCCAGACAGGTTGTCTTTAGGATTTGTAGTAAAGGCGATGAGTTCCTTCAGGCTTCAGAGAACTCCTTGTATTCGGGCTCGAGAGTAGGTGCCGCAAACTGCCAACCTGTCACATGCCTTGGAGACACCTGACACTTTGGGGAAGAGTGATCATTTCAGAAAGCCAGCAACTGCGTTGCTTTCATTTTAAATAATTAACATGCTCAGGGGACTTCCTTGTTTTGGACTAGTCTGAACAAATACTGCTTCAAATAATTTTGCTGATGGAGCCTTTCTCTTCTCTCTTAATTTTAATTGGGGGTATTGATTTAAAGCGACCCCACCCAATTTAGTGGAGGCATAGGACATGAAGATTTTCCTTTTCCACGTAGACCTACCTCCTTGCCTTAAGATTTTATTTGTACCGGTCTTGCAAATGGGGTGACATTCAGCAGCACTGTCAGCGAATTTCAAATGTCGCTGTAGTGGAAACCCGAATGCTAACCAAAGATCATTTGTCCCTTGCTGTTTTCTGGCAGTATGTTCCACCAGCGACTGCGACACTTCCTTGAGCGCACAGAGAGATCAAACTCCTGGGGTTCCTTGCATGGCCATGCTTAATCTGCTAAGTAATTTGAGTTTTGATCTTGGTCACCTTTATTGAAATGTTTGCTGTTGCTTTTACTAGCTGGGTTTCCTGTAAAAGAAAGACCTTGGCAGATAATGTGCTCTGTGTGGCTGTCTTGGGCCTCTTTTCCAGTCATTTCTCTACTTTTGGCCGGTTTCAAGATGAGGATTTCTGCGGGAGGACTTACTCTGTGTTGGGGAGACTGGAAGCACTGCGTAGAAGGTGTTCCCACTGGACACATGAAGGATGGAGCTGGAGTTTTTGCGAGGGAAAACAGAAACCCGCAAGCAGCCAGGCTTTATTTTTCTTTTGCTACTGAGGGAACAACTCCTCACAGTGTTCTGTGGACTTTTTCCTGGATAAGGACTCTATTGACCTCAGAATTGTACCAACATACTGTGAAAGAAGGTCCCTGTCCCAAAGCATGTAACTAGATGGGACAGAAATTAGGAGTGGAAGCAGGGACACTGAGAGAAGGGATCCTACCCAAGATCATGCAGCTCTTGAAAGAAAAGAATGGCAGCAGACTTTGGTTTTCTTCAACTCCAGGTTGGTACCTTGTCTGTCACACCAGGCCAGTTTTCTGTATCTTTCCAAGTATATAACTAGGCAGTGTTTAATTTGTTCTAAAACCCGTAACTATAGCATCACATAGGTGCTTCCTGAAGACCAAACTTCCTAGCTGAAAGCAGATATGGTTAGTTATGTTCTTTTGCTTTTAACAAGTGTCTCTCTTCTGTGTTATATGAGGTTCTCATTAAGGATGTTAAATACAGACACTTGTGCTTTTGGGAAAAAGAGATATGCTTCCTGCAAGGGTACCTCCCCCCAAAGCATCACTCCTTTGTTTCTGTGCTTTTATTTTAACTGGAGGGCTGTCAGTAATTTAGTGTACTTTTCTGTGGTGTTCCTCTTCATAGCTGCAAGAGGGACTGCCTGCATTTTGTCAAATAGACTTCCTTTAGGTTCCACAAGGAGCAGAGTATTTTCTATTTGGTCCATTCATGTGCAAATACCTATCTTTCTTGGGTACACAGGCAGCTCCCATGCAAGACGCAAAAATTTGAAAGGGTCTGGAAATACCACAGAGATCTTTGCAGAGATTCTCTACAGTGTTTTCACCTTTCACACTTTTTTCTCATCTTTTTAAGCATTAGCCCTTTGGCATGGTCAAGTGCTAGGAATCTCCTGGCACCAAAGGCAAGTGCTTTGTTGATGCTCTGTCCTTCTGCCCTGGTGACCTTTCCTCGGGACGTCTGCCAGCATGGCTCTGATGAAACCAGAGCCATTGCGGATCTCTCTGCCAAGCATTTGCAGTCAGTAAGAGCAAAACTCAGCCTTTATGTTCAGCGTGGCCACAAACTCTCTGCTGCTGGACTCGATAATCTTAAAGGCCCTTTCCAACCTAAACAATTCTATGAAACAGTATGAAGGTTGTCAGGAGGTCTAGGTTGCGGTCTGTTCTGCTGTATTTGCTTCTTTTCAATGTTACGCTCTACTACTGCATCTCTGTGTGGTCTTGGAAAAGCCATGTGGCTTTGTTTGTCTCCCACCTTACTTTATTTCTTAATTTGTATCATGTAAATGAGAAGATTTGCCAACAACCACGTAGATGGGCATCCGATTGTTTTTGTATTGTCGATGACTTGTTTGAAAATAAATCTCTGTTTAAGTTCTCTTAAGCTTCCAGAAAGCACCTCAGTTTTTGCTTTGTTAGGAGGGTAGTCTTTCTTTGATTGAAAACTTCCCTTTCTTCAAAAGCTGCGCTAGTAGAAATCCTCATATTGGATGAAAGGTTGGAATGAGTTGTTTTCCTACCAAACTGTAAAGTGATTTTCTTTTTAAATCTTTCTTTCCATTTGGCTGCTACTTAATGCCTTTTGTCTGCCTAAGGAGTACAGGTGCAATTATTCACCTCTGGGTTCTGGGAAAGGAATTGCAATTCAGCGTGGTCTCTTTGAAAGGCATGTAACTTACTGCCCCACATACAGTACGTTGTGCAGGTCAAACAGAATTGCGAAAGCTGTAGCTTCATCACGGAAAGCATATAAGGAACAATGCTTGGTACCAACTCAGGCTGTTTATCTTAATACTTTATTTGGGAGTAGAAAAGTAAAAGAATTAATTATAGATGAAGCTTGATAGAACTGTCTTTTCAGCTTTTAAAGACAAAAATTCTTGGCACTGCTACGTGAGGAAAAGGATGTGTGAAGGTTCTCCAACCAGTTCATTGGGATGTAGATTTTAAAGCAGTGGTAGTAGGTCTCTCATTATTTAGATCATTTGATTCCACCCCCCCCCCCCCCCCGCCAAAATGGGGGCCAAGACTTCAAAAATGTAGCACAGAATTTGTTTCGAAAGTGAGCAGGTTCTCACCCTCTCCCTGCCCAGGGATACTCTGTCTGACTGCACAGAGGTTTTAGCCAGAGCGAATACATTCAATAGACATTTAATAGATTAATGATGGAAGAGCTGTGTTTACAGAACAAATTTCTGCACTGGGTAAACTAACAGAGGTTCTAGCTGTGATCACTCCCAACTGCAGAGCAGCTGTGTCCCAGCATACTTGTTGCTTGAGAATTACACAAAATGAACTGCTTAAGTTAAAGATACTTAGTTCAAGTTTCCAGAGGTTTTTTCTCACCCATGTGGAAAATAAGTCAGGGTACTGTTTGTGTGTATTGCGGCTAAGCCTTTTCTTTGCAGTCCCTACTTTTACTCTCTGGTAAGTTTACGACACTTGCACCTTTCTGGGAGACACCTAGCAGGTCTGGTCTAATCCTAACGGCAAGATGCCACAAAATTTTGAAGAGCGTCTTTTTTGCTGCTTCGCAGTCAAAGAAGTTAGATGCGTATTTCCCCACCTTTGTTAAAACCAGTAATTTAATCGTCAGACTTCCCCCCGCTAAATGCAAGACAACGATTTATAGAATAGATACCAGTCTTTTCAGGCAGTTAAACGTTCCTGCTCCCCTCCCACCCCCATGATCAGTTAATTCAGGAGTAGAAAGATAAACTTGATGCTTTCTGGTAGAGGGTCATTGACCCTCTACCCATGACCCGTCCGGCAGATGGTCATTTTTTTCTGAAATGCAAAATGCAGTAACTTTGTGATTCTCTGCCGTGGCTTTTTTGTCCTCTCTTCTTGCACCAGAGGAGTTAACTCAAGGTAAAAAGGGCAGGGCAATAGAAAGAGGACAAAGGATTCAATCTGTTGTTCTTACAGCCAAGTATCATACAATAGGCGAACTGAATATGGAAACTCTGTGTGCTTATGGTACACTTCCCTTCAGAGAAAATACAGACTGCCGTGTAGATCAAAAAAATGCTCCGAATCTGGGAATAAGCAGCTGTGCGGCAGTTCCAGGACTGAGTGTACCACACGACAATCACTTTGTTTCTCTTGAAATGTTAGTGAAGTAGAAAACAAAAAATCACATACCATTAATAAAACAAAGCCGAGCACGTTAGCGCCTTCGCGAAGGCTAAGTTGCACGGCTTCGTGAGGAACTGCTTTGTAAAGGGCAGCTAGCACTGGAATCTCACCAACCGACTAAAGGGGACTAATTGATTTGAAGGACTACTTCTGATTTTGGTATTTGATTCTAAGATGGTCTGTGTGAACAAACCCTTTTTTCTAGTCTTGTTAACATCATTAGGGGCGTTTACATTGGTGGTGGTATCGCTGATTAAAAATATTTTTCATTATAAGAAAAAAAAAAACAAAACGGAGGAAGAGGAAAGATTTTGGTTTTCCTCTGAAAAAGGAATGGTAAACCTGCACGGAAGGTATTAAATTAAACGATGTTTTGGGGAAAACAGTGAAACTGTCTGTAAAGGACATGGCAAATATAAAGAAGGAGGGGGAAAAAACCTAAATAATCTCTTTCAGCAAAAGTGAACTTAGACGGTTACCTGTAACATTCTTAAGGAATTTTGTCTTCATATATAAGTTAGTCCTAAAAAACCCAACACCCTACCCTCCACACACAAAAAGAACCCAACAAAAAACCAGACCCAACAGAGACGTCATTCCCACTCAAGAAATACTTTTTAAACTGACCTTATATGTCTTTAAAAGTCATATGTCTGGAGGAATAGAAGTGTCTGATTTCCTACAGCCAAAGTGAAAATACTTCATTGTGATGTAAACTAAAGCGAACCAGCTATGACTCACAAGCAGATGTAAACAAGGCTATTGATCACAAAGAGATGAGTTGCTGGTCCAAACAGGGAGCTGGAGGAGAAACTTGACAGTCATCCTGCACAAATTTCGTACCTGGCAGGAGAAGCTTTTTTCTTGCTTTGCACAGTACGTGAGTTTCATGAGGAAGGGAAGGTGTCTTCAACAACATACTTACCACAACGATGCGCAGCGATGGCTGTGGTGTCAGCAGATCCGCAGCCGCGCATGAGACGCCTTGCTGATATATTGGACATATACATAATGCAGATTCCACTCCGAAGAGGTGATGGTCTGTATCGCTGCACAGAGTGTCTCCCACAGATACTTACCTTCTGCTTTTCACGCTGAAGAACCCCCAAAGTACACACTTGCTTTTTCTGCGTAGAGAATACAATCGGCCAAGCTCTTGGAAGACCAGAGGTGATGAAGTCCCATTGGCCTCAACCAAGACATCCTTGTTTGTATTGATTGATGGGCTGATGAGCAGAAGTATCTGAAGGGTTTATCTGACTCCTGTGTGGACTGCTTTGTCACGTGCCTAGGTCACTGTTATCTCTTGTGTCTATACACTGAAACAAGCCTGGACCCTGTGGTTCTAAAAAGAGGTAAATTGGCTCTCTGAGTTTCGCCCTGACCGTGCTGCTTTAATCCCATGTATGCGTTTTGTTCTGTCCCCTTCTGGCTTTTCTTGAGATGATGGGAGAAAGGAAAATACCTTTTTCACATGAGGCAATGACTTTTTCTTTTGTTTTTTCCCGTTATTTTCTGTCCTATGTTTTGTTCCTTCACAAGTGAAGTGAATCCCCCACCTACCTGTGGGGATTTTAAGAAAATAATCTTTTGATGTGGAAGTGTTTGTGCTCTCATTAAAGGGTGAACGTAACAGGGATTTTCTCTCCCCTCACCCAAAATCTGATTGCAAACTATAGCGGCTGGAGATAAGTCTGCTCACCAGGTTTAACGGTGTTTTACCGGTTTAATTAGGCTTTGGGTTTAAGGGGTTTCCTGAGAAGAAAAGGGCTTCGGAGTAGTTGGGTTAAGAAGGCAGAAACGACAGCCATAAGGGCACTTTCCCATGTGCTTGAGCATGATTAAATGTAGCAGGGTGTTCTTCCTTCACGGAGTAAATTACTTCTGTCCCACGTGAGTATTGACACAAACTTTAAACATTTGGCTTTGCGCTATATCTCAAGCTGCTTCCCTCGCTGCTCCAGGTCAAAAGAGAAATTCATGACTGCTGACAGGAAACCTCTTTCTGAGTTTAAGGAATAGGTGTCGGGTTTCTCAGATAAACAGAAGACTAAAATTGTCAAATTCTTTGTGTGTTTACTTTTAAACAAGGCACACGGCAAATGTAGAACCCTTTTCACCAGCTGCACGTTAGTGATTCAGATGCCACGTCATGTCTCTAGTGTCATACACACGAAAGTCCCTGAAAGATATGCCTGCCCGTGCAGATTGTTTCAGCCTGGTACGGTGATTCGGAAGAATGTTGGTTTGGGTTATTTGTTACTACTCTAGAAGCCAAAAGATCTGAGCCTTCAGGAAACTGCCTGACACTGCCAGATGCTGCTGAAGTGATGGCCGAATCGCAGTGCTACAGGGGTTTTTTAACAGGAAGAGCGTGCGTTTCGTTTACGGCAGAGACAATGGAGAGCAGTTCATAAACTTTTTCATTTTCTCTCCTACTCTCCCATCTCTGTCCATCTCTAAAATATTTTTCTTCTGTGTAGCATTATGACAGATTTAAGACCAAAGCTGAAACATGAGGCACAAATAAATGAATACATGATCTTTTTAATCCAAATGTAATTCATTAAAATCTGTTCAAAATCTTGCTAATAGGCTGACCTATCTTTTAAAATTCTTCAAATCTCATCCCTTGTATCTGGAATTACTTTAAACCACTTGGGACTGCTAAATGTTGGGTATTTATTAAATAGAGTGTCAATATATATGTGTTTTTACATTTTAATTTACTAACTAAATACATTTTAATTTACTAACTAAATACAAAGTTTCCGTAAAGTTTAATATTAAGACAGCAAAAACTTGTGATGTGCTTTTCAGTCAAGCTGAAGTAATTTTCTTGGATCCTGTTTTTATAACAACATGACTAGTAAAAGGGAAATAAAATGGTTCAAACCAGGGTGTGTGAATTTTTAGGTACTAAAAGGAGACCAAAGCAATGTAGCAATACACTTCTGGATGTATTCACTTAGTCCGTGCCTTAGTCACTGTGCTGCCTGTGGGTGTGCTCCTCCCGAATTTGGGGTACACAGCCTTCTCTATGGAGGCAAGCGCAAGGTGGGATTTCGGCCCATGAGGTTGTGCCATCTAGTGACAATTCACCCCACGGAAGTCACCAGCTACCGGGGACTCTTGCCATGGCTCTCATGCCACCACCAGTCTACATCCGCACCTGAGATATCTTCAATGACATCAACAGCAGTCTTTCTATCCCCGTTTCTGACGGAGAAATACTTCGCTGAGTACCCTTGTTCATTAACTACATGCTAGTTTTAAACATTTGCTCCATTTCAGCCACTCTTCAAGCATGCTGTTTCTAGCTCTTGCTCTGAATGCACTATGTAATAATGACGGTGGGCAGAATAACATCAGTCACATCACTAACAACCGTCTTAACCAACCGACTGTGCAGCTGAACAGATCAACTTAATGCGGAAAGCAGAGGGGTTTGGAAGCAGTTTCCCTGTGGTAAAAATGAAAGACCATTCACTTGTACATCAGTTCAGATTTGAAAAAAGCAAATTGCCGATCTGAACAGAAATATATGCCAGTCAGAAAAAATATTAGCCTCAATGAGTGTTATGTTGTTGGAGAAAGGGCTCTGATGTTCAGGAGGTGCTTTAGCTGTGGTAGTTGTTGAGTATTGCTTGTTCAGGCAGCAGAATTGGGCTAAAGCAGAGAAAGTTTATTAGTCCTGCCTTGGGCACCAAACTATTAGATTTCAAGTAATTTCAGCAGGTTTATAGGAAATAGTTTACACCTTCATGAAGAAATGTAAAATTTTGGGCATCAGGAAACTATATGAGTATTGTATTTTTTAATACCGTTTTCCAAATAGTGCTTGGTTCTTTGAGCCCATAGTGTTTTTATTACGGCAAGCATTATTTGTCCCTCTGTACCGCTGGTGCTCGTTTTCCTTTTTAAGGAGCGTGCAAGAATGAGTGCTGCTATCAGGTACTGCATAACTTGGTCTAAAAAAAAAAGGCGTGGGGAGGTGGCGGGGGGGATGGTGCAGAGCTGCCTCAGACAGATGAAAAATGCCCAGTACGTCAAGAAAAATATATTCCCCAGTGTCATTTCATGCTCTGCAGGGGTCTGTTTTCTCGAGTCCAGTGCAAATGCATACTCTCAACAAAGCCATTTTCTGCTTAATGTGGAGAAGAAGAATAAAGCAATTTTTTATTCCGCTCCTATACAGTCTTGTCGGGAAGGAGAGGTGGATGAAGAATTACAATCTTCAGAGATGCCATCAAGACTCCCTAAACACAAACTTTATCAACCCCAGTCTGTAATCATGTCATATTTCACAAATTAAGCAAGACTGAATTCCACTTTGGACGCCTTCAAGGAAAACCTATGATACAATAGGAACTAGCGTGCACAATTCCTTAAGCAGATCTCTTTTTCCCCTGAGATAACAGTGACGAGATGAATATGGGGAAGCATGCCAGCCCTCCCTTCTGTTCCCAGGATGAGGTTCTCCATCACCTCTCTCACCCCTCGCGAAGTAAAGCTCGCTCTGACCTATTTTAGTGTTTTGTATTCCCCGTGCTGCGCGCTGGAGAGCAGGCACAGAGCAACACTGAGAGTTCACGCACCCGCCTGCGAAGAGAGAGAACCTGATGCGGGAACAAGCGAAGACAGGAGAATTGATCTCTTCAATATCCCGGTGGCAAACGCTTGGTGTTCAGTTCCTAAGTGAGTCTAAACAGAAGTTCCCTGTGCCATTTGGAATGTTGCAGGGGTTATCCTTCCTTGCCTACAGCTCCTGCGCTGGAGGACCACAGCTCTCCCGTAGGTTTTGTGTGATACCTGCCAGGTTTCTGTGGTTGTGGGGGGTTCTCTAGAGCATCTCAGATGGCACTAGGCAGCTATAATTAGGCAACTTAATCAAGCCTTTAGTTCCAAGGACTGCTTTGCCAAATATCTAATTTTAGCTGTCAATGATGCAATGAGTGGCCATTTCAGATGCTGCAGAAAATGAGAATTGTCACCATATGACCCACCAGATCTGCCAACCTGAATGAAGTGCTCAGCAAACCGTGAAAAATTCAAAGACCAGCACCTGTAAACAGGAGTGTACACCCAGCAATGAACTTATTTTTGGCTTCTCACTTTGCTTTCCGTTGGATTTTTTTATGCGTCAGCGGAGAGAGTGCTGTGCAGTAGTAACAGCAAATGAACCCAAGGAAAAAAAAAAAGAAAGCTTTCCTGAGATTAATTAGTGTAGAAATTAACACCGTTGGATATTTCGATGGATCCTGAAAAGACTCCAAATCTCATAAAATGAAATCCTACAAAGGATATGCTTTCATTTTAATGTCAATTTAAACCTAAAATTTTGGAGAAAAACATTCTTTATCTTGGTAGTATTTCATTAAATAAAGCCTGTAAGTAAAATTGTAACATAGCCATAATTTTCCTGGACTACTGCATGATAATAAACCAACTTTCTAGGATGGGTGGGGAGAGAGGTAGTAACACTATTTATTTGAACAAGCTGCCTTGATAATACTCTGCTGTATCACTTCCAGAATGCATAAGTAGTAATGTTTGGAATATCTCTGAATGTGATTAGGAATCGGCTCTTAAATAATACGAATATAAAAATAACAGTATTCCTGCAGTTGGTAAAGGAGACACGCGTAGTCCCTAGGGAATAGCATCTTTGAGAATACTTCCAGAGAAAATCCTCGCACTTTTCTTATTGATGCAACAGTTAAAATATTTTCATGTTATACTCCAGCCCCATATGGTTTTCTTTGGTGTTATTTTCTCAGTTGATGGAGGGAAATTCCCTAGACACATTTTATGTATTTGCTTGTGTGGTTCCTCTTGCTTACGTTTGTTCTGTCAAATGTGGATAGTTCTTATTTCCAACTATTTTGTTAGAAGTGTTTGGAATGCTTAAAAATGCTGAAATAAAGTATATTTAACACACCCACTTGTACAGCTCTACAAAGCTGGAATTCATCCCTCAGTTCTCTCAGCAACCAGCTCCATCTCACGGAAATACCTTTGCTGTTTTCTTTTGCTGACTTTAATACTTTTTTCAATTTATTTTTGTTAATTTTTAGAAATTACTTTGGTAGTTGTGGAAGATACATTTTCACCACTGTTTTTATTTGCAAATTGCTTCTGCCCCCTTTGAGTTGATGTGGGCTGTTGAAAGAAGCCAGGAATTGTGAGGTGTCCCTGCACTGTGATGATGATTTTCAGATTAATTAATAAAAGGATTCTGTAGCATCCTACAAGTATTGGCAGTTATCCTCAGTATTTCAATGGGGGAACATTTCCTTTATAGCTTAGGAGAACTGATGTGCAGTGAAATTAGATGAAGGGCATTACTGAGATTGGAACTCTTGTGTCTTATTACCTACTACCTTACTAAATACACCAGAAGGTATTACTCACGCATATTATTTTTCTGTAGCGTTTCCCCCCGCAACAGAATGATGCGGTAATACTTGCCATTAGCCATCCTGATGCTCTGAAACTAATATCAGTTCTAAGACAGCATTAAACCCGTGTGCATCGAGATGATTGCCTGAGGTAGGGAGGAAGGTGGGCTCCCTACGTGGATCTCCCTGCAGCATTTGGGATGTTTTTCCTGCAACGTTTGATCTCTCACTTTGAAAGTCGAAGTACAAAGTCAAATGAAATCTGACCTGGTCAAGTAAGGTATTTTTTCTATAGCCTTGCAGAAGCCTCTGCAAATTGGATCTACGATTTAGAGAAGTTACATGGGGTTTTGATTTTGTTTGAGTGGTTGGTTTTTTGTTTTTTAATTCCAAAAGCGTGTGTTGTTGGACATATTAGAGGTGACACGAGGGTGAACGCTTCTGAAGCATATGATCTGCAAAGACCTATTCAATACATTAATCTTTAAAAACCCAAGCATCCTGTCTTGTAATAAAATAAGATGACAAATCTCATAAGGCAAGTTGTTGTATTTGGGGTTTCTTCATTTACTGAAAAATGACTTGGAAAAAACTACCTGAAAGTCAAACCAAAAGCAATAGGTTGTGCCTGTAAGAAACCATAAAGTTCATAATGTACACAACAATGTGGCAAAGGAGGAGAGCTGCATTTTTAGTAGCACTGGATGAAAATTAAAATAATCCTGTGTAAGTAATCTGTTGCAAAGTAATAGTTCAGTATGTTTGAAACTCATTTGAATTCAGCACTGATGATAAGTGAGATTTTAATGGAATATTTTAGAGTGGATTTTCAAGTCTGTAATCCCTAGGACAGAAAGATTTTTATTTTATACCTGAATAAAACAAACAAAAAAAGTTTTTTTTTTTTTTCTAAGATGAATTTAGAATACTTGTCCAGTTTTATAGGTTCCCATAATAACCTTTCACTAGGGAAACAGCCTGTCAATTATTCCTGGTTTTCATTTCAGATTTTTACATTCTGCTTTTAACAGAGGTAAGAAGTGAAGGTGAGAAGTAAAACTAATTTCCCAAGTGATTTTGTTTTTCTTCATAATGAGAAATGTAATTTGTAGTGTTTCAGATGATGTAGAAATCAGCTACAGATTTAAACGGCAAGTTTCCACTTTCCATTAACATGCCAGTTCCTGCCAGCTGAAGAGCCGCCTTTCCCTGCATACATGGACATCCTGCCATCAGTCGTATAAGAAGGTGGTGCTGTACATGGGCGGGTTGTGGATTTTTTGGGCTTGGTTTTGTTTTTTAAACTACTTGTAATCGTATCAGTTTTAATTTTAGGGTACAGAAGGAGAAGCACTTTCCATTTGAGCTCTATTTGCTGTAATTAAATAGCAAGCTGAGGGGGCTCCATAAGCCAGCCACCAGCACAACGGTAGTTTCAAATATAAATAAGCATATAAAGGGAATAGCCCTGAGAATTTGATGAGTCCTGATCTGATGCCACAGGAAGTTTAAGGTATTTCTATATGTTTCTGAC
The DNA here is from genome assembly GCA_009769605.1 of Bucorvus abyssinicus. NCBI lineage: Eukaryota > Metazoa > Chordata > Aves > Bucerotiformes > Bucorvidae > Bucorvus > Bucorvus abyssinicus. The sequence continues at coordinate 43,262,967 of CM020028.1, forward strand.
AAGAGTTTACTGTCTGAAAAAAGCCAGTTATCAGCATGAATGTCTATGAGACACAGGGCACTTTGGAAGAACTAAGAATAGTTATTTGGTGAAGGAGAGTTCAGCGAAGTAACCTTAGTTTTGCTGCTGTTCACTCGTAATGTCGTGACAGAGTAACAATTTTAACGAGTTGGTCAAATGTTGTTCTCTAATATAACTCCCCAAATACGTACATTAGCATTTGCTCCAGCCTTCATTTTCATGCAGGTGGTATGGATCTGCCAGTTCACACCCCAGACTTCAGTCCATTTTGAGACATTTTCCCATTACATTCTTCAGAGGGCAGAGCTAAGGGCATGTGGGTTTGGCTTGGGTAATCGGGACAGGATTGGAAGTTTCTGCCAGCGAAGTCGAGGAACAACTCGTTTGCGGATGAGGTGGCTTCGTTTGTTGTTCTCCATGCTTGGGACTCCCCAGTTCTCTTGAAAAGTTTGAGGGTTGCGGAGAAGATTGTGGCTGGATCTCAAAGATAGCCTGGTGATACCTGGTAATAAATTACCCCGTAGCTGTGTTTGTGTTTCGTTTTGATAAATTCAGAGCCTGCATACAGCAAGCCCCTGCCAGGCTGCCTCTGACCTGGAAAGAAGCGAAAAAGGCTGTGCTTGTCACGTAGAAGGTATGGGCCAGCACGAGAGACAGCAAGCAGAGAAAGATGGACTAGCGCAAAGAAGCCACGCAGCGGTGTTGGTTGAGGTGACAGGCAACTGGTGGTGTGGAAACGTAAAATGAGCAAAACCAAGTTCTGTCTAATCCAGTTACCTCTTTTCACCAGTGGCAACGCAGATGACGTGGTATGGGAGCAGGGCAAACTTTCAGTGCCAGACTCCGCTGCTCTTCCAGCCCCCGAGAGCTTGCTGCTGAGGCGCTTTCTGAGCCAGAAGTGTTGGGGTGTTTGAACTACCAACATTTCTGGAGGCATCACGTCAACTCTAAGGAAAGGTGGGAAGAACACTTGTTCTCAAAGGTTGTTATGGAGAACTCCTCCCTTAGCAGTTCCCATGAGGGACAGCCTGAGGGAAACATGTATTTTTGACAGTGTAATACATGGTTAGTGGGGACGAAGAATAAAATTGCAGCTAGGAGCTGACTTATTGGTACAGAATGAGAAAGAATTCATCATTGTTGCATGTGAGAGTGAGGGTCTCCTTAGAAAGATTGCTGTTGTTTCTGGGGGAAGTGAAATGATTTACTTGCCAGTATTGAGATGCCTCTCTTTCCTGTAGTGTTTGAAGCAGAAGAGACGCTGCCCCGAGCAGTACGGGCTGTAAGAGCCCATTAGTTGTACTGGAACTGAAGTCAAGCTACCCATAGGCTGAAGGGTTAGGAATTGAATAGCTGAGAGGGTAGAAGGACTCAAGCGCCTACTGAAGTTTTTCTTAAGCTTCTGTCCACTGTCTTGATACCTCTCATCTGAACAAACACTTGAACTGAAAATGTTCCTGTGTTTTCCCAGTGAAGTGTTCCATTACTTATCAATGACAAACCTTCACGAACAAGTGTAACAAATAGCTTGAAATCTGAGGTGAAATATTTTTTAAAAAAAAAACCTGTAGATTTTAATAGTTTTTTAAAAAAGCCTGCATAATCCCATGGTATTTTTCTGAATAAAATTGAAATATAGCGAAGTCTTTGTTTTTAGGACAAAAGGATAGGTTCAATTTTAATTATGTCATCAGAACCCATGGGCTGCATTGTCCAAGTATGAAGACTATTACTACTTATGGAGTACTGCCACATTAAGTAAACTTTTTGCAGTACATCTGTTATCTTCCTCCTCTTTCTTTCTGCAGTAATATAATAGTCATTGAGGTAGACAACTAGCCATGCTGGTAGGTATGTGAAGGAAAAAAAAAACCCTCCACACCAAGTTGATATTAACTATAGACTATAGTTACTCTCTGTGTGTCAGATTTTGGCTAAATCTTTTTGCAAAACCGGCCCTATATTCTGATCAGAATTTTGGTCCTTGGCAGATAATAATCTTCCCTTCCTAGCAGGTCACTGACAAATTCCACATTTCCATCAGTTCCAAAATGCCTACTGCTCTGTCAGTTAGCTCTCCTCTCAGATTGAGAGGTGTATATCCAGCATCCTGGGGCTTCAGGAGAGAGCAAGGTCGATTCAACCACGCTGTCCCGATCCGGGTGCCTGGGGAGAGCGGTGGAGTGAAGTTCTGAGCCATGCCTGGGGGTATGCGGGAGCACCCGGACAGGCTCAGGCCAGTCCAGAGCTCGGAGAACAGGCTGTTAATAGGACCCATGGAGTGATCTTTCCGCCAACACGGTTTGCAACCTTTGGCAGTGTATGACTTCCTTATCCCAGTCCCACGTAACTCATAGTATTTTGTAACCGCTGATGGCCTTTACACGCGTTTGGTCTGTTCCTTATCTTCTAGCAGTGAGTTCCACCGTTTATTTATGCTTGCTGGAAGAAACATTAACTAATGTTTTGGTGGGTTTAAACCTGAGATTATGTAGCTTGGCTACCTTACAGTGGTCTGAGTACCGTTCGGATGGGAAGAGGCTATGCTATCGCACAGCAGAGATAACTGGTTTGTCCTTTTCCACAAGCAAAACTGAAGATTTCTGGTGGTAACTCTGTAGTCAGGAGCTGCACGTACTCTCTGTCGAACCACCTTTACTGGCTGCGGGCGACTCCCAGGGCCTTGGATCAGACTTTAGAAGGTTCACAAAGATGCTTGAGTGGAATACTAGCAGGATGATTTACTTTTAGCACGGAGTGTAGCTAGTGAGTTTTATTTAGAGATACTATTTGTAAACGGTTTTATTTTTATCTGTAAGACCTAGCTTGAATTTACACTCTTACTGTTCTTCAGCAACAATTCAAATTTGTTTTGTATAATCTTAGCTATGTAATCAGCTAGAAGAAGCAATGATTTCTATGGCTTCTGAAGTTTGCAAATGATTTCTTCTGGCTAGTGGCTCTCTGCTATTAAATCACTTCTAAGTTTTGGTATGATCCTTGGGTATGGCAAAGACAGGCTCTTTTTAAAAGAAGTTGTTTGGAGAGTAGGAAGAATGTTGACTTGACAGAAATATAGCTTGGCTGAAGTTTGCCCTAATTAAAATCAGTTACCCTCTTCCTCTTGAGGGAAGATGAAAATGACGTTACTCTTGGTGATCAATTTAAATGACCATTTCTAAGGAACCTGTTCTTTATTAAATTTCTTAGGGACAAGAGCACCAGGAGTAGCTGAGGAATGTGAAATGAGTCTCTCTGGGAAAAATCGGTTACTTAACTAGCTATCTAGGAAGAAAGATGGAAACTACGTGTTCTTTTGGCCCACTACAATTTCTGAATAACTTCTGAAGTTGATAAATTTTCTGTAAATTTGTTGGTTCAGACTGTGAGGGATGAGGAAACGGGAATTTGCCTCATGGAGCTTCCCCAAAATGGAAGTTAAAGGCTTTTAACCCAATGCAAAAGGACACACAAGATCTCGATTCTGCCTTAATTAACCTGAGTGTTAAGAGACTCCCTTTTCCAAGGAAATTTTTCTATAATGTATCTGGCTTTACGATTGAGCAGTTTCTTATCTATGCATGAAGCAGGAGCCAGTCACTGTCAATCAGCTGGTTTGCACTTTCTTGCTGCTGTGCAAAGCAGCCAGCAGTAATTCAGCGAGATCTGGCTGCTCAGCATCCGACTTGACCTTGTGTGGGGTAGGCTTGTAGGATTTCCGTGCAGGCTCCGGCTCCTGCTTTCTCACTCAGCACTTAAAAGTGGGTTGGGAGGGCGAGGGTTTGGAGAGCAACGATCATGAGTTGGGAAATCAGGCAGGGATCTGATGGGAGAGTGGAGGAGGGTGTAGGAAGGCTGAGTTTCTCCTTCACAGGATATAAGCATGTTAAGGTCTCCTTGAATTCAAGGTCATACTTGCCCTCTTAAAAAAGATGTGTAAAAATGCAAATAGATAAAAATCCTGGTCTCCTTATATTCAGGTAAAAAGAGTAATTTTACTTATATATAATAGTTTGAAGCAATTCTTCTGCTTTCGATGGAGTAGCTCTCTATTAATACCTCCAAGTGCAGAATTTGACCCTAGCAGTATAATGAAATGATCTTCCTGTCACAGCATGGCAAACATCACTGCTTGGAGAGTCCTGACTTTGAGAAGAAAATTGGGCTAGCACTGTGCCCCCAGTGAGAGGGATGCTGGACTGACTGACCCAACACTGGTTCAGTCTTTTCAACTTCAGCTTCTACGGTGCCTTGAAATCTCTGCAGAGTTTTCAGCCTTTGTTTGCTGTTACTAACGCTTAGGACAGCCACCGTTAGGTGCCAGCTTAAGGAATAAGAAACCAAACCTAACTTCCAGGGTCTCATCTTTGCCTGTGTTCCACTGTGGTCAGCATCCTGCACAAAGACATGCATGCAGAGTTGTTATTTCCTCACTTTAAACATGAAATACATGTTACTGCCTGACAGAGCTTTTCTTTTTATTTTCTTTTTACTTTTCAGTTCACATGCACAACTTTGGTTTTGATCAGTTTGACAAGTTGAAACTCAGCCTGCATGGTGGTGTTTATTGAAGATTTGACTAGAACAGAGTACTTATGACTGGCAATATTCTCATATGACAGACATACTCAAACTTTTCATCTGATTCAGGTGCTTATTGCTTTTATAGCCTTTCTGGCTAGCCATCACAAACACCTGGTAATTTCATGTATTCCTTTCCTACATAATGCAGGAAATCCTCCACTGCTGCACAAATGTCAACACTTATTGGTGAAGGAGACTTGGAGAAAAGTAACTTAAAATGCAATCAGAAAGGGGCTGTCTGTGGAAACAGTTGTGGTTGTAGTGTTATACCTACCCAGTGGTCCAATTACCTTGTCAGTGAGTGAAATATGCTCTGAAACAAAGAAGTGGAGATTAATATACACAGCCAATGTCTGAAGATCAATATAGTCTTGGACTCATCTCAGATTTATTAGAAGTGTGCATAGTACTGTGGATGTAAAAGGAACTTTATAGATAGATTTACAGATGTATCCATTTTTTCAAATCTGATAAGCAAATTTGATCCTCAGGGATTAACAAGAGGCAATTCAAAATAGGTTCATTTTCTAAAAGTGCCAAGATACCAAACATCACAGATTTGGTCTCTTTTGGAGATTTCTAATTGAACATTTCTCCATGATGGAGGAAGAACCAAAAAAAGTCAATTTTTATGTCCCAGTCTAAGGAGCTTCCGCATTATATATGCTATGATGTCAAGAAATAAATGAGACCTATCAGCTGAAGGTAATGGGGCTGTGTATTTTTGCTGATCCTGTATTGGTGGTATGGAAGAGAGTCACGTACTAGCGGTTGCCACCCTGACTCAGGTGTCCCATCTCTATCCTGAGACAAATGAACGTGAATATATTTCAGATGCTGACCTTAATAATACCATACTGTTATGCTCTGCTTTTCACACTGTCCCTTGGTTTTTCTATAGTTCAGCACAATGAAAACACCAGCAAAACAGTTTGTGTTGGCTGGCCAGTGAGAAAACACAGCTGACACCCGAGCCAGACCTCTCACACAGGGAAACAGGCCTGAAAGGTTAGAAGGAACTCAGAAGGTGTCGCTGCTAATTTAGACAAGGCAAAACAGCAAGAAATTGTCTTTTTCAGGGAAGATGTCTCAGTGTTGTCCCAGAACAACAGTGGAGAATCTGTTGTCTTGGAAAACCAGATGTTATGCAGGGAAGATGAAAGGCGACTGGGAAAGCTGACCAGACTGAAAGATTGTGCAACCATACGTTGCTGCAAGAGGGAAGTCAAATGCGTTTGCTTTTTCTTGCTGATGGAAAAAGCTTTCCATTAAACACGGAAGTCACAGAAAGGGGTAAGAAGCAGAGGTTTCTTCCTTAGTAATTCTGTGCGTTAGGCAGAGCAGACTATCCCACTGCTTGCACTGGGAAAAAGAAGGACAGCAAGGGCAGTCCAGTCGCAGAAGTTTGCTGATTTGTGCAGGGTTGCAGAAATAATGGCAACTCTGAAACTGAGCTGGAATTCGTGTGGCTTGAATCCTTCTCTCGTTTCAGTCAACAGGGACTGTGTCCTTCTCCGCATCATTCAGTGGCTAGGACTGCTGTGATTCCAAGCCAGTGTTATTTTCCCCTCTCTGTTATTTTCCCCTCTCTGTCATTTTAGGATTTTGCAACCATGGTTCTGTACTGTGCTAATGTTCATTAACCTCCCTCTCGGATAGTACGAGTTCTCAAAAGGTAAACCTTGTTGTACATTTAGACACATTCTAACTATCGATGAACACACTTGTGCACCCTAGGACGTCTGTCGCGTTGCAAACATACTGCAGGCTGTATAATCTACGTTCTGAATGAGTGAGAGAAATAATGGCTCTCTCCCCCACCCCTCCATCCTCTACCTTTGTTATTTACCAGACGTCTTAAATTTCTCTTAAGGTAAGACTGATGACTGCCCTTAGACCTGGAAGAGTCCTGGATCCTGCAGAAAGGCTAGCATGAAGAAACAGTCAGGAAGATCTGGTACATCTTCACTGTCCAGCACTCTGGGTTTTTTAGTTCAGCATAGACTAAAATTGAGTCAAAACCACTGCAGATCTGTCTCTTTCCAAAACAGCCCCTTGTCAACATCGCCATTTGAACCATTAAGCACTGGCTTTCTATTTCTGAGTACTATCATGTTAGCTAGGAGAATTAAACACCCTTCTCCACTCAATTGGACAAACCTCTTCTTCAAAACTGCCCCTGGAAGTTTTTGCCTAAGACTGCCTTCCTCTCTTGCCCTACTAGGAAAGCACCTGTCTAATGTTTTTATCCTTCAACATGCAACATCTGCAATTCTTCCATAAAAGTGGAATCCTTCCCCGTAGTTCATCTGTGGGATTATTTTGCAAAGTATAGGTTCTTCGCAGTACGCTAACAAAACCAAGATGAAGACGAAAGCCTGCCATGTTTGGAAATGGTAAGTTTTTCTGAAGTATTAGAGAATATGGTTAATTGGTTTTTCCAACAAGACCTAGCAGGGCTAGGGGTTAGCCCTGAGTTAAACAGGGGGTTAAATCAGCCAAATTAGATGCCAGTGAATGAAGAGGTGCAGTTGCCCAAAATCTGCAGAGTTGTACCCTGGAGTGGGTGTCCAGATACTTTTCCAAAATCCTTCATCCTGTATCTGGTTAGGAAATGGAAGACCCTTATGGATTCTGGCACCAAATATACCCAACTTCTCTCAGCTGGCTTAAAGCGAAGTTAGTTTACAGATGAAGTAACATCTTTCCATTCAGGTGAACGATAAAAATGTTGTTAAGTTTACCAAAGCGAAGTTACCAAAGTAATCAAGTATAGTTACCGGTTGTAATAACTGTAGTCCCTCAGATTTCTCGATTTCAAGGCTATTTTGTTTACCTGGTCTTGATTTTGTATATGATGGAGACTATGAGCACTCCTTGCAGGGACTCCTATTGAATGCAAAACCAGCGGACTACCGTAGCTCTAACTGCAGGTAGATGAAGCCTTGCCCTATGCACGATGAATGACACCATTGTTTGTGCTGGTGTTGGCTGTTGCGGTATGTGTTCCAGCAGTGAGATCACAGCTGACCTCACTGACGTGTTAAGCTCAGCTCTCTCTCATTTATGCATGCGGAAGTCACCTAAAGCAAACCCAAATCTAAGTCGATTTGGTCTGATCAGCGTCCAGAACTGTAACAAGTGCAAAGAACATGCTTTGCTTGTTCTTTGAGACCGGCAGGATTTCTGGAGCTCTTTGCTAGGCAGCCTAGCTATCTTTCTGGTATAATGTGGCCTCAAAATGCAAGGCAAAAAATGGGCCTTGGGCTCCTGATGTCTGAACACAAGCGTTTCTCCTTAATATCATACAATACATGAAAGGAAATATCAGGAAGGAAATATACCCTGTAGCATCATTCTCAAGGGAAGGTATACTTTCACAAAATTAAAATAAATGAGTTGGCATTATGATAGTCTAATACTGTGATGTTGTGTACAACAGATGCATTTTTCTGCTAAGAGTTTAATCCCTTCAGGCCCATTAAGCAAGGGGAAAAGTTGAGAAGGGATGCTGTTAAAAGAAGACATTAATGCACCTTTAAAAGTAAGTAGTTGGAGCACAAATCACAGGAGAACTGGAGTACAAAATAGTGAATGAAATATTTATACTTTCCACTGAAGCTGAGCTGATGCATTGAGGGAGAAGCCCTGCCAAGAAGGGTCTTCCCTTCGGTCTGTATCTTTTCCCAGTTGCTGAGATTCAGCTGTTGCGTCCACAATTGCTCTGAGGTTGATTGGATTAGAAATCATAGGCCTACCTGCTCCCCATGGCTGATGACCCGCAGGAAGTTCTAAGCACGTAATTTGGGTAGAGGAGATCTCTTTCTGTGTGCTTCAAACATACGTTGTTTCTTCCAAGTTTAGTGGGACTGTGTCAACTCTCCTGGTCTTACTCTAAACACGGCAAGTTAAGATGTGATATAATGCTTGTACGTGTTCATGGGAAATCTCTCTTCAGGGCCAAGTGGGCAGCTAGAATCACTTCACATCGGTTCACTGCCTTGCCCAAGGCCCAGGACTCTCACATTTATGTATCTTTACTCTTAATTGTATTTGTTCAACATGAAGCAAAAGTGCATGATAAAAAAGCTATGAAAGCTTTTTGGGGAAGACTTTCCAAAGCATATGGAGGAGGAAGGTGACTGGCTTGAGAGTCCATTGGACTTTGCACCTTTTAGAACACTCTCTTTCTCTTTGGACTTTGAGATTGGTTATACAGGACCGGTCTCCTTTTAGAAGAACATTGTTGATTTTCAGATAGCTTCTAAAATAAGAGCAAAATTCAAAAGCGATTTTGTGCCTTGTATTCTGCGAAGAGGTTCTCGTCTTTTCTCTACACGGCTCATTTCTTCCCAGAGGGTCCTTTCCAAATGCCGCCTTCCTTTTCAGTCACGTTTGTGCTAGCTACTGGCATTCAGCTACCTACATCCCTTGCCACAACTACAGCAGTTGCCTAAATGGAAAAAAGGAAGAAACGGTGATGTTTGGGGTTTGGTTGGTTGGTTTTTTCCCTGGTTGGGTGGGTGGCTAATTTTAACCATAATTTACTGCAATTTGTATATTTGATAGATCTTTGATATAAAGGGCAAAATGATCTTGGCAAGGTGTCCCTCTTGTGTTTCAGTTTCCTGAACTGTTTTTAAGCTCACAGTTTTATGATCTGATATCATGCCTTCACCTGCTTTTTCATAGATTTTCGTTGAAAAACACAGATCTCTTGGGCATTCACATTACCTCTTTCACAGAGAACATTTAATACTCTTGGTTTTTGCTTAGGAGTGGCCTTTGTTTTTCAGGTGGTTTAGATTTACTTTAATTAATAGATCTAGATTTTCTTAGATTTTTAGATAAATCTGAAGGTTCAAGGCATATTTCACAATTCCCCAAATGAGTGTCTAAACTAATTGTCCTCAAAGAATTTTACAAGGAGTAGTAGTAACATGCTTCGTGCATGCCTATTTCTTAAGTATACGTAGGTGTATAAGGCTAAGGTGGACTGGACATTAGAGAAGTTAATTTGCATAGAAAGTCTTAAAATTGTAGCCGCCGGGAATGGTTGGGAACACGATCAGGGGTCCACTGAATAATGTTTTTATTTGTCGTGTCAAATCAAGAGCATATGCAACAGTGAAAACCATTCCTTGAGAACTGTCAACTCTCATCTTTCTTTGTTTTGCTGCATTAATGAGTAATCGATATATAAAGAAAGGAAATGTAGTAATTTCCCCTTGAAAAGATCTTCTGCTCACTATTTCAATAATACTTAATGCTTATAAAGCCTTTTTCTTCCTCAAAACGTGTTAAAGATGTGAATTTAGTTAATCCATCTATGTTAATTTATTTAATCCGTCTAACGCTTCACTGTGACTTGCAGTTACGTACTACTATTTCTGTCCAAGAGGGAGGAGAGGGCGGGTGACTTAGGTTGCTTCATTAACTTTTTTGTGGGAAGGAAAAAGGGGCACAGTTGGATCCCGTTTTAGAATGAAGGATTTCCTGATTTTCAGTCTTGTGTTTACACAACTGCATTGTGCACTCTGGCTTGAACTGAGTAGTCCCTGGCTCAGGGGACTGAGGTGTTACGGCTGTAATCAAGATGTCCAAGTTTGCAGATCTCCGGTAGGCACATGGGTACCTTGTTAGCTTCTTGGCAATCCTTTGGCGTTGTCCAAATGGATCTCAGAGTCGTGGACCTATTGCCTACTGGTTAATGTCGGACATTGTTTTTTCTCCATAATTTTAAATCAAAACGCCGTAAGATACTGAGCTTTGGTATTTCTGTTACTGTACTGAACTGAAAGGTGCTGTGAGACATTTGCAAACAATGCACTGAAAGGGCAAGGTAGCATTTTTCTTCTTCGAACTTTCTCTTCTCTGATATTAAGGATGCTTTTTCAGGGTGGAACACAGGGAATTTATTGTGTAACACCTGTTAACAAAAGAGGGACTTGATTAATTTCCCACTCCTGGTGCTGAGAATGTTCCCCTTTGTTGTCATTTTCTCAGGGTTATTACTCATTACCCTTATTCATTCTGCTTTGGTAGAGGTAAATAGCTTTTAATTCCCCCTGCCCCCAAACCTTCTGAAAGTTTCCTTTGACAGCTTGTTGTAATTATGCCCCTCATTGAAGACAGTCATTATTCTCTGTTGCCCTGAACGAGATTATTTAAGGCTCATTTTGGATTTACTCTGTGCCTGTATGTTAAATGTATTTCCCTGAAAAACAGAAAATAGCAATATAGGGAAAGTGTGAGACAGTGGTAAATGGGATACTGATCACACCTTGTACGTAGTTGGAATTATTTCAGTGAACATGAGCGATGTCCTTGTCATTACCCTGAAAAAAAAAATGCCAAAAGGATACAAGCAAGAAACTATCCAAGCTTGCTGTAAAACCTGTTATTGAGTAATTGTTACATATAGTTTACTGTTGAGCTGTCACTGTACCCTCAGCTTTAATAAAATATGAACCAATTTTTTTTTTTCTTTTTTTTCTTCTCTATCAGTAGCCTTCTTTTGGAAAGTATCCAATGCCATTATGAATGTTATTCTTAATGTTATAATATTGCAATGCAACATTATTACATCCTCATTTTCTCCACTTCAGCTCCCCAGACATAACTTACTTGCCAAAATTAACAAGTTCTTGGGAGCGTTAAGATTCTTGCTTTGCCACAGGCCTTATTGTTACTGAGACATCCCAGTGCCAAGGCATTTAGCAAATAGCTCAGACCATTCCTGAGAGGCAAGAAAAGAGGGCACTGGTACTTCCCTTCAGGTCGTCTTTCCCTTACAAAAGGGCGCTGCTTGGTAAAGCTCTGTTCCCAATTGCTGAGGCTGTTAACTCACCAGCAGACCAGGCAGCAGGCGTAGTTCCAGAAACATACTTCTGCCCTTAAAGGAACTTGAATTCACTTGACTAACTATAATACACTGGAGCTCCCGTCCAGAAAAACCCCCACCACCTTACACATCAGTTTTGTACTTGCTTTTTTTATATATGTAGCTAAGGGATCACATTTGAATTATCAGCTCTTGTAGAAGCTGCAGTCGCAGGTTTTCTAGCTGCATTGCATCTCATGTAAACAGATGATTTTCATTTGGAGATAGCAGGTATCTTTTGCTTATGTCCTTAGTTTTGACTTCTTGCCTGCTCCCTTTTATGTTGGGAATTGTTTTTGGGTTTTTTTTTTTTTTTTTATTCTAACAATCTTAGGCTATTTAGTAGTAGTCTGATTCATTAAGGTATTGGCATTTTTAGTTATCTGCAAACAGTAATGTGATGCAAGGAATGCTACAGAGATTTAAGGGAAACAACAGTTACTTTACAAATGAATAATGAACGCTAGTTCCTAGCTTATCATCAGGAGTATCTTCAGCTACGCTTTCATACTATGAAACTCTCTTCTTTACAGCAAATGTATTCCTGATGGGGTGGGTTTTCAAACACAGACACTGTTTTGCCTGCAAATCATCCATACAGAAATGACTGCATGTGCATAGCTTTTTAACTGGATATATTAAGTAATAATAATTAAAAAATAATTTAAAAAGAAGAAGATGAGGAAGAAGAAGAAGAAGAGAAGCAGTTTCTATAATGACATACCCCACATAAGGCATGTCTACCTTGGAAAGCGGGTAGCTATATTTTTACAAAATTTATGTTAGACATAGGTGGTAGGTGCAGACAGTAGATATAACCGTACAGAATGTTCTTGTGTAATTTACTTATTCCTTATTCCTATTACTTTTTGCTTCATCTACGCCACAGAGGGTCACAACTGTGTAAAGAAATATGTTGGAGGAGGTCATTCTTCCTGAAAAGGAAGAGGCTGAATAAGGATCGAGAAACAAAACTGGGAGTACTATGGTGGTCTAACCTTGACGCAGTTTGTGTTTTGCTGGCTAGTCCCAGGGTCCATGGTACTGCACTTGCTGCCCATCTGATGCAGACCTGCTGTGAGCAGCAGTTGTTTATCTGGGATTCCTGGAGGTCTGTAGCAGAGGCTGCCAGAGCACCAACAAACCCCCTGAAGCAGCAAAGGACTAGCTTGCACCACAAACGGTGAAATACCACCGTAGTTAGCAGATTTGGCAGATCTGCCTTTGCTCTAGGACCACCCTTCCTGCAGAAGTTTATTCATGAACTATATAGCTGCATGCATTGTGTGTAGCTATACAGTTCACATCGAGACGTGGAACTTGCAGATGCACATATGACTCTGTGATTTACAGTAGGGTCTGTGTGAATAATTACAACTGTTGTGCATGCACACAGGATGTTTCCAAGAATTTTGAACAAAAAGGACTCCGAGCCAGTGCATATTTCAAAGATATCCTCATCTATATGTGTGTTTTTCCTTGCTTCCTGCATTCTTGAGTCTTACAATTGGGAACAATCCCAGTCCAAGAAAGAAAATGAGAAATAGTGCAAATAATGCAGACTCTTTTTTGTCATAATGGTCTGCACATGCCAAACTTAAATGTGCACACAGATGCCACTGAAATTGAGATAGCAAACAGTTTCTCATTTCCCAAGAGAACATGAAATCCCTCACTGAACATGGGAGGTTGTACCTTAAAAATGATTTCAAGTGATTATAGTTATAGGCTGTTTATGAGGCTCATTACTATGTACATGGGCCGTAAATGAAATTAGCCTCACAAGAAGCGTTTATCCAAGGACACACAGGCTATCTGCAGCAGAGCCAGGAACCAGAAGATATCTTCCAAGTTTAGTCCAATATCTTAACCACAATGCTATTTTGGCTTATTTGAGTCTCACGGTACTCCATCAGCGACCAGAAGTCTTCAAGTGGAGAATTCTATCTTTCCAAACAAGATCACGTGTGGCTTGTGTGTTCCTCCCTATTATATTAAAACATCTCAACTACAATATGTGCCTGTGTCACCAGTCAAGATCACCACTTCTAAATAAGTGTAGGAAATAGCAAAAGGCATATGTGAAGAGTTTCTCATGCTTCTGCTATAAAGAAATATCCTATTTAGAGAAATCCATTATGCAATTTAGTGTGGAGGGGATAATCCACTGTGGATGTTAATCCTTTGGAGTCTATTTTAGCTCTCTATTTCGTAAAATTATAGCTTCATTCTCTGATAATTTTACAATTCAGTATCATTAATTTTATATATAGAAAAGGATTGATGGAACTGCTTATTGTTAAGGTTTTCCATCCTTTCCAATGAAAAATCTTTCTTTTTAGTTGCTGTAAGAGTAGGATTACGTTTACTGAGCAAGAAGATTGAGATTAGCGTGCGGGTCCAAGGCTTGGAGCAGCAGCCACCCGCCAAGGCTCAGCACGTCTATCTGCTGCCAGGATATCCAGAGGGCTGGCTGCTGCAGTTTGGTGGGCTGACCACACAGGGGAGGATAGGAGGGTCTTGTTGCTGCTAATTGCCTCTGTTAGCTTTGTGGCCATGGCCACTTTGAGAAGCAGCTGCAGGCTTTTATGCTGTTGAGGAGCCATGAGAAGGATGGCTTACCGGAAGCCCCCAGATCGCATACGAATTGGGACCAGTGAGCATACGTCTCCTGGCAGAAGCCTGGGCTTTGTGCAGGACTGTGCTATACGATGTACAATATTCTGAGAATGTAGGTCCTTCCTTAAAGTGTGCACCAAAAATAAGTTCTGACCTTTTAGTTACTTTTGTATGTGCCTCAGTTGCTTACCTGTTAACTGGAGATGAACATGGTTCTCTAGCTCCTCAGGTGTTAGGAAGATAAGTTTACATGTGTTATAAAGCATGCTGTCACTGTAGAGAAAAACACTTGCTCAGGAGTCTAGGCAAACATTAATAATTCTGTCTTCAGAGTTTGAATGCTGCACAGTAAATATGGTATGGCATTAAAAAGTGATGAGAAAATAAAATGCAATGCCCATCCAACACTGAAAACAAGGCAAGGAGCTCTCACACTAGAATTATGTGTAATTCTGCAGATTTTATTCTAATGAAGAAACTCAAGGGGGTAGGTAAGGTGGAATAAGCAGTCTTAACTCTGGGACTCCAGAAATTCTAGCTATTTTTTGCAACTTGTCTTTTAATATACTTTCTATTGTGTAATATAAAGTGACTAAGGTGGAAATTTAGAAGCTCCATCAGGCTAATGTAGAAATCCTATTATCATATTCTAGAAATCATAGGCTTGGTATGACACCTCTTCCCTGGCCAAAAGGGGAAGGTATACTGAACACTGCAGGTATACCAGAGCCACACACTGAGCAAAGCCGCAGGCGTTGTGACTCCTAGGGCAGCGGGAGCAAGTGGAAGGGTGTGCAGCTTGCCAAGTCCACGCTGGTTCAGGAAACAGTTGCAAGGTTTAAGAGAGAGTTCTGCTGAACTGGGTCAAGCTGCTTCCAGACAATCCTGTGGGACCAAGGCGTGCAATGGCACACTGTCATCTACAGGCCTATTTGGATCATGGGTTACGCGAGCGTAAGTGTTTGTATGCAGAAAGCCGTCCACCCTTTCAGTTCAGAGATGGTCCTTTTCAAAGCAGCACGTTGGCGTTTAGTCTCTGTTTTCATTCATCTTTATAGGAATTATACAACTGAGTATCACCTCGTGTTTTTCGCCTTGCTGTTACAAGGCTAACTCTTGAATTAGGTGGTATTGCGTTTCCCTCATGCAAGGAGGCAGCAACTAAGTTGTTGCATAAAATTAGAGGTATAAATACTGTGAAGTTCATATACTGCTCCTTGTAATGAAGAAGTTAATGACTTGCTGTGACAGTGAGAGCAGGGGATCTCTGTCACCTTTCTCTTATAGCCAAGAACTTAGTAACAGAAAAGACCAATTCAGAGAGGCACGCAGAAAGGGTCTTTCATTTGCCCTATCATTCT
This sequence comes from Bucorvus abyssinicus, assembly GCA_009769605.1. NCBI lineage: Eukaryota > Metazoa > Chordata > Aves > Bucerotiformes > Bucorvidae > Bucorvus > Bucorvus abyssinicus. Next base: position 43,278,435 of record CM020028.1, read on the forward strand.
TCACTACTGTTTCCTCATACTTGATCTCTCACTTTACACCAAAGACATGTTTCTCTTGCTGTTTGAAGAGTGCTGCGTAGAGAATTGGCTCTTATCTGGTATTATTTAGCGTTAACTCCCCTTTTCCATTCAGACTGCAAGGACTGCTTCAGGGTCATGAAGCTGGAAATGAGAATGTGTGCTCCACAGGTAGCTGAGTTACTGAGCTGGTCTCCCAAAGTGTCTGCTCTTTACTGCAAACAAGTTCGGGGTTTTTTTTTTTTTTTTCTTTTATTGCAGACAGAAATCTCAGCTGCCAAGAGAACCACCTGCATATAAGCATGCGGATAGCGTAGTGATGCTTGCTACGTGGTACATGTTAGGATTCCAGTCTGAATGACTCAGATGTTTAGGGACTTGCAGTGGCTTTAAGGTGACCCAGAGTTGCTAGAGTGATAAGGAGTTGGGACAGTCCTAGGTGGCACTCACTTTTTAATATCACAATACTTTGGAAACAAGAGCTAAGAACTTGTTAAGAAGTTCTTGCAGCTAAAATATGTAATGCCTGAAGAAATGCAAAAGCAACCCTTATTAACATGGGCTTTTTCTAGCAGTAAACTTGAAATATGATGATAGTCCGTAAGCATGCAATGCCTCTTTCCAATTAAAAAAATGTGCCTAGTACCATGTCTCAGGACGGGTCCAGCAGTGAAGGACATGACGTACAACTAAAGTAATCAGCACAGTGTCAGATGAAAGGGAATCAAAAAAATGGTTGATGCCATACTCTTGGCCACAACCCTAACGGAACCATTTAATATTTAATTGGTCCTGAAGCCTCATTAGCTTGGGTTTGGTTGTTAGACCAATGGGAGAAGCAAACTGCAGAATCAAGAAGTCTTGGCAGAACTGTCATAACTGCAGAGGCTTTAAAGCAGACAACACTCAAAGAGCAGACAGAGCTCAAGAGCTTGTAGCATGGTCCCAGCTGTTGAGATAGGAGTTATGAATGTGCAGAGGGAAAACAAACAAATGCATCCCTCACTATCTCCTGGCTGTTGCTCAGTGAGGTAGTCACTTGCCTCTTCTCATACGCAGTACTAAAATTTGTTTGAAAGAGATCAAGGAAATATGAAGACTGCAGATGGTATCTGGAGACTGTTATATATCATTACACAGGCAAAAACAACGTTAAAAAAGCATTAAGGTTGCAAAGTCAAGTGTTCAAAAGGTATAAAATTACAGAGTAATTGTTGTATAGGCAGTTGTAATGGGCTTCTCTGTGAACACTCATTATCTTTTTATTATTCACTATCATTATCCCATTACTTATTAACCTTAAACGTGGGATCACATGGATTTCCCCCCCTTGTTCTTTTAATTTAATTTGTGTGTGAAAAAGGTTTTAGCTTTAAAAAAAAAGAATCTGAAAATGCCATCCCATGGCATATTGACAAATGGATTGTCAGCAAGGTTGAAATCTTTCTATTTATCACAGAGACATGGAGAGTCTGTCAACATTAGATTTTAATTGTCTGTGTGGACCACTGCTAGAAGGGCTGGATTGCTTTGCAGCTGGGTGTAGATGACTGACAACAGGCGAGTGGTCAACATCAGGAATTTGGGGTTTAGGGCCAGGGTGCAGAGGGAAAGGACCGTACTCTCCTCATACAGGTCTCTGCCCTCTTCCATTCTCACCCATTTTGGCTCCTCTCTTGTCCTGTCTAGCCCGCCCCAAATCAATTCTGCTCTTCTTAACTACCTCATTGCCATCACTGCTACTTTTTTGTTCATAATTTTAGTCAGTTCTTAATCTCATGTCCCATTTTGTACAGGTGTTTCCAGCTCCCCGTGTGACTCTTCTCCACTCTCGACTGTAACACTCACTCACCCTGGGCTCCTTTTACAACACTAGTGCCTTGATGTATTGTCCTCGTCTCCCCTTATAACCTAGGCATACCCCCCTTTCTACTCCTCCGTCTCCTTTAGTGCTCCCTCCTCCACAGCTCCTCATCTCAGTGGGTGATGGGCAATACCCCAGCAGCACAGCAGTATCATAACTGAAAAAATAATGCAATACCCCACAGTACTATTTGTGCTAGGTGCCAGCATCTCCAGTCCTATCTGTGATCCTTGCCTCCTGCTGTGCTGCTCAGATGAGACCGGCGCTGCTCTGCGCAGCTCCTGTTTCTGTGCACACACTTCTCCACAGCTATGAGGAGGGTAGGTGCCATCCCCTGTCTGTCCGCAGAGGTCTGTGGGAGCTGGGAGGGAAACGGCTATAGAAGTTCCAGGGAGGTATTTGCTGAGCATGCAAGGACTCTGTGATTTCAAATGTTTCTCATGTGGCTAAACTGGAATGCTGTCACAAGAAAGGCTAAAGATGCATCCCTAGCATAAAGAGTCACCCTTGTGGCCAAATTTCAGGTCACTCTTCCACATGGAGTAAGAAACCTTGCCTTACTTTGGGCTCCTTCCAGCCACTATCCAAGGAGAAGCAGCTCGATGAGCTTGGACATTTTTGCCTGCATTTGGCACCATGTTAATCCAACACAGAAAAAAAAGAACCCAAAAACTTGTACCTTCCTTGAGAAACAAAAAAAAAGGACAAAGGCTTTGTCTGAAATTTCTCGCCATGAATTTGAAGGGAGGATGTGATCTACAGCATGGAAATACTCAGCTGAAATGGTAGAGATCTGACAAACCAGTATTTCACTCACATGGTATCATGGAAGTGTCACGCCCCTAGTGACAGAACGCTACTGGCCCGTCCGATGAAACATTCAAATACGATGACTAGGTCAAGGAAATAGCTGTTGCTAAAATACAACTCCAAATTATACGAAATTAAGTTATTTTGGTTTTTTTCTCTCCTACAACCTCCTCACAGTACGGAAACATCTACTTTTGCTTGGTGGGAATTTACCAAATGTCCAAACCGCAAATTATCTGCAAGCTGAATTTGTGTCAGTATTTCATCTGGAAAACTGTATCAAAATATTAATATTTCACTTTACTTGCTTTTAGTGGTTTCTCTTTGTCATTTTTACCCTCTTGCACGCGAGGTGAGAAATCTCCTGCAAAGACCGTTTTTATATTTTTAAGCTGATATGTTTTGCTACTGTAGGATCCTGAAAAGACAAGCGTGTGGGTGTCAGGGGTGTGCAGCTTGCAGTTGTGAGGAGAAGGGAAGCCGTGTGCACCTACACCTAGCAGAAGCATCTTAAAGTCCCTTTGCTGAAAAGAAGTCAGTAAGGGGTAAAATTCGTTGGATCCTCAGTTTATGAGTTCAAATTCTTCCCCTATTAATGAAATTAATATCCTCACCTTCTACTATGCTTTAAACTCCCTAACTCTGTCCACAACCCAGCTGAGGCACCTCGGCTGACATGAATTTAGATGTTGTTGGAATGCAGTGCTTTCTCCTCCCATCTAGCAGGACAGCTTTCCAAGTTAAAAAGAATAGCTCAGGGGTATCTTCCCCCCGCCCCGCCCCATGAATACGTTGGTTGTGCGTTGAAAAAAAAAAAAGAGAGAAGGTTAAGAAAAGGAAGGTACTTGTGCTGGCAAGACAGGGGTTAGATGGGGACGGGAATGAAGAGGAGACAAAATGGTTGAAGGATTACAGAGAAAAACGATGTGGGAATAGGCTGTTGGGAGAGCTGAATAGGGTAGAACAATAAGGAAGAGCATTTGCTGAATGTGAATAGAAATCATTATAAAGATTCCGCCATCTCCTAATAAAAATACAGTAGCCTTGAGTCCCTATGCCTTATTAAACACTCCAGCTGGAATATATAGAAGAAGGCAGGCAAATTATTCTCAAAACAGATAACTGAAGGAGAATGTAAGGATTTGATGAAATTTTTGAGAAGGCAAAAGATATTTGACGAACAAGACTGATGAAAAGATGCACCGGGGAGGGGAGGAAAGAAAAGAAAAAATTGGTTAAGGAAAAGAAAAAAAAATGCTAGAGGAAAAAATGAGGGAAGATTTGAGTTATAATTAGCATTTGTCTGTTTGCAGGAAATGAATGACCCAAAGAATTTCTCTGGTACAGGAAAATGGCAGTCCTAACTCTGTTTTTGTTAGATGTCAGGTATCACCCTTCCTTTTGTTCTGGAAAGCTGACAAGTCTAGGACTGGCAAGTTAAACATTTCTACAGTGTAGTGCTCTGCTCAGCCTGGGCTTGGTACTGTTTAAGGATCAATGAGCTATACTGCATCTGACAAAATACACATTTCCTGAACCATATATATTCAGTTCAATCTATTTTCTTTCGTTATGATGGACAGTAATCTGGCGTGACAGAGGGTTTGATTTTGCACGGAGGGTTGCATTGGTTCTGAGGTAAATGGAAGCTGTCCATTACAAAAAATGCCATTATTCCTGTAAAAGAGTGAACTGATTTGAAAATTGGAGAATTGGTTCGAGCCTACCTGCACGTGGAACTTTTTACCCAGCTCCCAGGACTGTACTTCTCCATTCGCTATGCGTCTTCTCCCTATCTGAGTGAGACAGAACCTGAGAGCCAGAAATTCCCCCTCTGTTGGGAATCATTACACACAATCTTTTGATTCCATATTTAGTGGACACTTAACAATTTTTCTAGTAATGTCACGGGGAAGCTTTACATGTTGATAATAAGGCACTAGAGGTCCTAGGAAGTGTTTTTATGTGCTTGCCACTTCACTTTCCGATTGTGTTTAGGTGAGAAGGAGAAGAACAGCATTTCATTATGGCTGAAGATTACAGTTTCTCGTAACCTGTGGGGTTTATTTATTTATAAAATACTTTGGACGGAATAGTCTTTGAATTACTGTGGGGCTTACTGGGGCAAGCTAAAGTGCAGATTGCTTTTCCCAGTCATGAATTTCAATTAAAAACAAACAACTGATGAATGCATTTCCCTAGGGACTGATTTAATAGTGGTATTTCACCTGTGTAATTCCTAAACAATATTTTCCTACACGTGTAGATAAAAAAGAGAACTTTTGCTTAAGATATTTTTTAAAACATGAGAGACTGGTTTTTTTAGACTTTGATTTTTCCTTTTTCAGGGGGAACAAGTAAGGAAATTTTTCTTGCAGTTGGGTCAAGTCAGAATCTGTATGAAAAAATAAAATACAGAAATCAAAATTTGAACCAAAAAAAGGTCATATTCTGAAATTTCATCAAAACCATAAAATTTGCAATAGTCATAATGAAAAAATATTTTTACAAACATTTTGGAATGAAGTTCTGGGCTAAATTGCAAGGATAGTGCCATAATTGTACTGCATTTTTAGAAGGGGGTCTATTAGCAGATGAAATAGAAATTGTTAGCAGAGGCTCCTTCAGGTCTTATTTACAGCCAGCATTAGATGAAGAGTTACTTAGTGGGCAAATAAGCCTGCCAGAGATGAAAGAGACAAGAAGAAATGTGTCTTGGCATTCTGGGGAGGATAAGCATGGAGAAAGCAGTAAGTGTTATATTTGATAGTGATGGAATGTAGCCTGAGATGACCCTCTGTTCTTGCCTATTGTTAACTTCTTCCCATGCAAAAAAGTGCCACAGCCTGTGAGTTCTCCAATAGCAGCAGTCTGGACAGTGGAAGAACAAGCATTATTATAGATTTCTGATGATGTGTTGTTTTGGTGCCTTACCGAAATCGGGGTTCCCCTGTACTGTAAAAATACAGAGATTGTTCTTGCCACAGAGAGCTTCCAGTTGAAGCTCATAAGACAGAGCCAGAAGGGAGAGGGAAGGAGAAGTGGTTTGTCCAAGGTCATGGTGTAGGTCAGGGGCAGCACCAGCAGGAAAACAGGACCCAGACCTCTAGTCTTTCTGGGCTTACGTAAATAGGGTCAGCTACCAGCATAATCACTGCTGGGTAAGAATGCCCACACGAGGTGTTAAGCGGGTATAACTCCAGCAGTCGAGGATGCTGGTGCCATCTTCAGTAAAGTTTCCCAGACAGATGAGCCCCTGCTTCTGGCTTTAACTGAAATAGCCCCATTGCAAAGAGACCTTCAGCCAAGGAAATTTAGCAAGAGGAAGGAAAGAAAAAACAAAACATCCCTCACTTCAATTAGAGGAAAAGATAATTCCTTTCAAGTTGAGAGGCTCAACTCCCGCTGGCCTTTGTTCTTAAGCTTACCCTTGCTGTAATTTCATAGAGCAACTTGAATAATGCCAGTTTGTTCTGTGATTACCCTCAGCTGGAGCACAAAATTAATATCTCGCTAAGTAATTCAGGACGTGATGGGTGAACATTTAGTTAAACGCGCTCTAAAAAGCTAGGATTTTCCATGTTTGCTGGAAGTCTCTCAGTGACAATTAATTGTCTGTGTTCTTATATGTTCATGAGCCTCAGTAAACACGCGGCATATTTACGTCTCCCCATTACCTTCAGAGATAAACTTCCTTAAGAAAAAAAATCCCCTGTTCCCTGATTACAATCAGATTTTAAGTAAACAAAGGGTGGGGAAAGTGACTGGTAAGCAGGACGATGGAGGGAGGAAGGTGGGAAGTGGAGAATTTTCTCCCTCTGAAATCCTACCACATCTAATGCTGGTAGTGTTACGTTAACGTGCTGCAAGAGTGAAATGGCCTCGGTTAGTCCTCTTACTGTTTGGGGGTTTGTTTGCCCTTTTTATCCTACGAGTTTAGACTCAAGAACAGACACAATACTTACTAACTTGGGAGGTGGAGCTGCTGTAGAAACTATCACCTTTGAAAGGCATGTCTTCTAACCTGTGCAATATCCTGGTGTTTTCTGGAAGCCCTAAAGGATCGGAGTGGGATCCTATTTAAGGGTACAGCAGTGATACGCTACAGCCGATGTTCTTCTCCCATTTCTTCACATTGCATTTCTCTGCCATTGTACCGCTTTCTCTCCTCATGAACCCGCACCAGAACCGAAAGGAAGTACCTGTCCATCTCCCCGTCAGTCATAGTTGGGTCGGCCTTCACCATGCAACGAGGGTTTGTGAGGAGAGAGGAACCCACTGTTCTGTGCAACCACTGGGGCATCACTGCTGACCGATCACGTTACTTAATTCTCTTTCACATCACAGAATGAATTAACACTTGCAAAACATTCTGAGATGCGTAGGAAGCAGACTGTAGACAAAAGAATAAGATGTTATTTACTTTGGTCGTATCCATTAACACCTGCAGCAAGAGGACTTCCATGCGTAACTGCGGGCTCTCTGCTGCTAGTTTCATTTGCTTGTGCAGATAAGAGATTACATCAGAGGAAAACACAGTTTGGTAGCAGTGAATGTTCACCGTTGTCCACTTTTTCCCAAAATTTTGTGCGCTGCTGCTCTCTGAAGATTTCCCTTAGGATTGGGTCTTTTTGTAAAAGTAGACCAAAGGGAACACCTGAGCTGTAGTACTAAGACAGGAGATGAAACAGTGAAAAATAGGGGAATCTAAGGATAGACGGCAAGCCTTTGCTGTTGTCCAAAATCTCATACATTAAGCCTTTCAGGTTTACTCTGGGCTAATCTGCACCTCTGCCTAATTCTAGACTTTATGGTGCTGTGATGGTTAGTACTGAAGAGCGGAGGGCAAACGTGGCCCGTTTTTCATGCAGGCGGGAAGGGTGTGACTGTGGGGAAAGACACCCTTGGTGGTGTTCGGACTCTTGTGAGAGGAGGGCATTGAAAACGGTGGCGTCCCCCATTGTTAACGTAAGTGTTTTGTTCCTCTGTGTCTTTTTTTCCCCATCACGTCCATGGTTATCACGTGCTTTGCTGGTAGTTGCACCAGGATATATCGCTTGTTAGGAATTCAGTTAGCTATCCTTAGGCAAATCAGCTTGATTAATGAACTATTGAATAGCAAGATTCAGTGTTCATCAATATAGTTTTAAGATACCTGGACTGAAGGAGCTGACAGATCTAGAAATCAAATCAGTATTCTTCTTGTAACTCATTGTAAACAAGCTGTCAAGCATCACTATGGTCTCCCTTGAAATGGGTTTAATGAGTAAATAGAGAGAATACAAGCAGAAAGACAGTGTCAAAAATGAAAGCTCAAGATAATTGTTGTTATTTTTTTTTTCCTTTAACCTATTATATTGCTTTAGGTGGTGGTAGCCGTATTTCTACCACCCAAAGAGCAAACTTTCCCTAGCCCTGACGTAGACAATTTTGACATAATTTTGTCAAAAGTTAATACTTCTAGAATACATATTGCTGCTTTCCAAGAGCAAGGAGCTAGAAAATGTTTGAACTGCTCCCTGATTCTGATACCTGTGACTTTATAAGGTTTTTATAGGATAGGTAAAAAGCTTATTTAAAAAAAAATAAAGGAGAAAAAAGTGTATGTAGAATTGTATTTTAGCCAAGAAGAGCCCCTGAATTACGCTCTCCTACTAAGTAAGCCTTTTTTTTCTTTGAACTCACTTTTTGTGAATGAAGAAATCTGCATGTTGTGAAAGGTAAAAACACATCCAAAGGTACGTAATTTCTGTACTTCAGGCTGCCAGGAGAAGCATTCTCTCTCTTTTTTTTTTTTCTCCTGTCAGTTAACTTTGGGTTTCTTATCCAGGGCTTGGGTCCTTGCTGAGTTAACATCCTTTGGCGCCTGTCTTGAATGTATGTGGCTGGCTGGTTTACAGTTGATCTGTCCCCATTTCTAAATTGTCTGTTGAAGAGATCCTTATTGCTCACCCGTGTTGTGAATCTCCTCCCAGGTTGGTGACGCTGGTGGCAGCAGCACCTTTGCCGGTGCGCTGGGACTCAGCTTGCTCGCTGGTTTCCCACGAGTGGGCCTGGCTTGGGCTTGATAATGAGCCTCCAGTAGGAGGAAAAGAAGTTTTGAAGTTTGCTCGCTGTTGTTCACTGGGATCGAAGAGCTCGTCTTTTCTTTTGAGGAACATTTATACTTAACACTCGGTAAGCAAACTGCTATTTCAGTTTGCAAGTGGATTCGGTCAAAGGCACAGGCCAGGAAATGAAGGAGATTCTATATAAACAGAGTGCTCCGGAGTCACAGATGATCTTTTTGATGTCTGCATTTTGCAAATGGAATTCTTCCATTTTTCAAGTGCTAGCATTTGTTCAGAGGCTGGGTGCTATCTGAATCTGCTTTTGTGGCCGTTCATTTGCATTTTTGCTATGCTATATTGCCTCCTGTCTTCTCCCCTTGCCCCCCCCACTCTTCTATACTGAAGTCCTGTTTTTGCTGCCTCCACTCTATCTTGCATCTCTGAAGGTTCAGTCATGAAGGTGCTGAGCACTCGGAACAAAGAGCAGAGACTGCTCAGCACCTTATCAAGATTACAGGTGGAAAGGGAAATCCAAACCGTCTGCATATTTAAGACTTTTGCTGGGAGAGAGCAGGAGGCAGGTGGAGCTGTTACCCACTCAGGTAACAGTCTGGTTTCTCCTGCAGATCCCGACTTTTCCCTAGTTGTGAGAACGGCTCGCGCTACTGGCCAGTGTGTCTGAAGGGTGTGTGGGGGTGTGTGGGTGTGTGTCTGTGTGTGTGTGGTGGTGATGGTGGAAATCTTGCATTGAAATTTTATGGCATGATGTGAAATACTCACAGTAGTCAGGTGACATAGCCAAAATGTTAAAATGATAGCCACGGCAAACCTTGTATGTTCAGACAGATCTCTTGGTCGGAATGCACGGTTTTCTAATTCCTTAGTATTTCTTTTTTATTTCACCCTTGTAGGTAGGTTCTTCCCCCAAATCTGGTCATATCCACTTCTACAAGCAAACTGCTGAGCAAGAAAAACTGCCTTAATATCCTGAGGGAAAAGTGAGAAGGTGGGGAGAGAAGCACAACAACTTAATTCCGTCAGTTGAAAGAACAATCTGAAAGTTGTCAGGCTCAAAGTATCACATACTGTCAAGTAATCACTGTTCACTTCTGCAGATACCAGCCCTCAAACAGTCTGTTTCACCCTCGGGGAAAGCAGGGGCGGTGGTGGGGGGGAAGAACATAAGCAGGAGTACCACTGGAGCATCACAAACCACCATGACAGACAGCTTATTTAAAGCTAAGCAGCAGTATGAACCACAGGGCTGCATGCTTGGAACTGCAGGCTTCTCCTCCCATTCTTCTCTTTCTTCTTCATTCACCTTTGCTCTGAGCTTCTGAGGGACTACATGGTCCTGGCCAGCTTGGACTTCAGTAGGAATTGAAAATATTCAGTAGTTTACACAACCTGGCCTTTCTTCTGAGTCTGCTTGGAAGCTGGGGTGGTGGCAGTGCTCCACTGTGCTCCTCTGGATGGGGCAGGAGCACCTGGTTAATGCCCGCGCAGTGCTCTGGGAACAGAGCACTCGTTCTGCGAAAGTTTTTCTGCTGAAACAGGGAGCAAATGCCTCGGTAAGCATGGCATGTCGTTGCCACTGTATGGCTCAAGACTGGTACCTCAATATCAATAATCAGTAATTATTAACGCCTGGCGATGGAAGCACAGTGTCCTCAGATACATGGTCAGTATTTTGAGCACGCGTATGGGCTTCCCTCACTGCCCATTTCCTTCAGCCGCTTTCTTTTGCCCATGAACTAACTGGCCGTGGGGCAGTTGTAGGACTCCATAACAAACCCCTCTGCTTATGAGAACCGCAAACTGCCGGAGTAAAGCGTGATATTTCCACGTTCCTGTCATGTGCAAGCACGTGCTCGCAAACCAAAACACAGCTGGCAAGTCTAATTTTAGCTCTACCAGCCTTGAGAAGTGTCCCTTTAAAGAAATTCTTTTTATAATTCTTTTTTTTTTTTTCCGAAGCAATTTGGTTGATAATACAGCAGCTGACAATCCCGCTGCAATACTACTGATGATTTAAATACAAACAAAAAGAAACTGCTGCCCCTCGTCTCCCCCCCACCCCGCACTTATAAATAGGCAAAGCCGCTGTAGAAAGACCCAGGAATTCGATGACGTGTTCAAGGAATAGATGGTTTAAAAAAAGGGAGAAGCGCTGGGGTTTGTGTACGAGAGGAAACATTTTGTTGTTCACGCACTTTCCCACCGGTGATTTATAGTCCTGTTGCGAGAGATACGCCTCCTCCGAGTCTTTGGGAGGGTAACTGCTGCGGGCGGCCGTGCTGACGCGGGCCCGGCGCGGCCGGGATTGGTGGCAGGTGTGCGGTTCCCGCCCGTGCGGGTGCGGGAGCCCCTCCTGGCCCTCACCTGGGCCCGGGCAGCTGCGGGGCGGAGTGCTGCTGCTGCTGCGGCCGCGGCCGGGGGAGGCCGGCCGTTCGGGGGCACACCGAGCCGCGGGCCACTCGCGGCACCGCGGCATTTTCACACGGGTGGCCGAAGGCGCCCCAAGTCCGGCCGGGCGAGTTTCCCCTTCGCCCTCTTCCTCCATTTTGTTCCAACTTTAGATAGAGCGAGTCTTATGTAAGCGCCCTGACAAAGTCTGTCTGTAATATGTCCGGCCCCGGGTCGTCTCTCCGCGGAGTGCCGGGGGACGGTACGAAGGAGTGTCCTGAGGGGGCCTGGCGGTGGGAGGACGACGGCTTCCCCCCTCGACGACCGCGCTCCGTGACCTTCCCCTGCCTGTTTCTTTAAAATAAATAAATAAATTAAATGCCGTGTGGGGCTCCTCTCCCCCGCCCCCCCGGCGGTAGGATTTCCCCAGTCCCACGGCCGCTCCTCGGCGCTCCCTGCTCCGGCGGCGCCGCGTACGGCGCGGCGGGGAGGGGCGGGGGCCGCGGGGAGCGGCGCGCGCGGCGGCGGGGGCGGGCGGGCGGGGGCGCGGAGGCGGCCGCGCGGCCTGCGCCGGCCTCCCGGGGGAGCGGCGCGCCGAGGTCCCTCCCACCGGCGGCGCGGCGCGGAGGGGGTTTGAATGAAAGACAGGACGGGCCCCGCGCACCGTGTCACTCCGTGAGGGAGGCAGCGGCAGCGAGGCTGGGGAAGGCTCTTCCCTCCCCCCCTTTTTTTCTTTTCTTTTTTTTTTCTTTATTTTTCCTTCCCCCCCCACCCCTTGGAAGGGGGCTGGGTGCGAGCGAGAGGGGAGGGCTCGAGAGCGGGGCGAGGAGGGGAGAGGAGAGGACGAGACGAGCGAGCGAGCGAGCGAGCGGCTGGCTCTGCGGAGGTCTGGAGTTGCGCTGTCTGCCCGGCTCCTCTCGCAGGACGTTCCCCTCCCGGGCCGGGCGGCGGGCACCGCCGGAGGCACGCTGCTGCCAGCGGGGCGGGGGGGGCGGGCGGGCCGCTCCGCCGCGGACAGCCGGGCAGGGGGCTTTCACCCACCCACCCACCCGCCCGGCCGGCCGGCCGGCCCCGCGCGCTCGCACCGACCACCCCCGCGCGGTGCGTGTGCGCGCGGGCGCGATTCTGGCTGCGCTGGCCGTAGCGCGCGGCAGACGGCGAGGAGCCCCTGTCGGCAGCCGCCTCCGTCGCCCGCGCTGTCAGGAGTAGCGGCGTGAGAGGAAGGAAGGCCCTGGGGCACTGCACCCTGCCAACGAGTTCCCTGCTCCGGCCAGAAGGACTCCAGCTACATGGGCAAACGCCTGGAGCAGCAGCCAATGTACCCCCAGTACACCTACTACTACCCCCACTATCTCCAAACCAAGGTAGGGTGCGGCGCGGCCGGGCGCCGGGCAGGTGACGGGGAGCGGAGCGGCGCGGCGCGGCGCCAACTGCGGGCTCGCCGCTTCGCTGGGTGGTTTTTTCCCTTGCTTCCTCGGGTTCGGTGTCACGCAGAGCTGAGCGGGTAGGCAGAAAGCAGGCGGGAGAGAGGCAGAAAGGTTGCCGTCTTCCTCTTAATGTCTTTATTTGTGTTCATTTTTTAAAAAAAATCTTTTTTATTTCCCGAGGGCTGCTGGCGTCGGCTAATTCCTCTTATTGTTTGCGGAGACCAATGCGGTTAACGCTGCCGTAACGCTGGGCAGGTAGCGTGTTTATTGTGGCACGGGATAAGGATTGCTCTGGACAGCATCAGGCATAAACACTGTTTTGGTGGCTCTTCCAGCGTGATCTCCGCAGTTTATTCGGCGCTTAAGAGCATTTTGCTGTTAGAAAAGCTGTTTGTGGCAACTCAAACTTTTAATCAGCTGAGGAGGAGATGCTGTGGAGCTCGGAGGAGAGCTCGGAGCTAACCGACTGTAAATCTAGAGGAGTTTGTTTCAGTGCTTTTAAACATTGCACTGCTTTTAATATTTCATTAAATATTGATGGTGATACGGCTATACTCCCTTGTATTTAAAAGGTCTAGAAATCCAGGGTAGCTACTTCTGGGGAGTGTATCCAAGCGCAGACTCTTCCTTTTTCTTTCTCTCTTAATAATTTTTAAAATGCCAGCAGACTGGAAGGCAGGCCTGCGTCTTTTAAAGAGGCTGAGTGAAGTCGATGCTACCTGGCCATGAATTAGTTAATTCGAGCTTTATTTTTCTAATGCAATTGTATAATAGTCTGCTCTCTGAAAAGATTTCCTGTGTGACCAAGGGACAATAACAAAAGAAAGCCCCAAACCAAAAGTTTGCATACCCTGTTGGGATGTATTTAAAAAAAAAAAAGGGGGGGGGGGGGGGAAGAGAATCTGTTCTGAAGTGTGACCTCAGAGCTACAGATTAACAGTTTCAGTCAATAAATGAACATCCTTTAGGGGGGGAAGAAAATAGGCAGGGTGCAAACACATGCGTAGGGCACTGCATACACATAGACACATCGCGCTTCTGTGGCAAATTTAACCCCTGGGACATCGACTCTGCGTGTGTGCCTGTGCGCGGTGAAGTGCCACGGGGGAGGCTGACTTCTCCAGGCTCTGGGTTTGAAGCACGTTGGTCTGGCTGCAGTTCCGAAAGGATAAGTTATATTTCCTTATTAATAAAATTATTTTCCTGTTAACATTTATAGACTGACTACTGCATTGTACAAATTAACTAATTGTCAAAACTGCGATTCACGCTGTTTGGAGTCGCGATGACACCAAAACCACTCAATGCGCTTAGAGCCTTGTAATTCATGGCAGGATTACCTCTCGCTTCTTTGCTTTCCTGTTTCTTTCGCTCGTGCAGATTTTTTTGGTATAAAATATAGCCATTTTTAATTTTGTATTTAGGAATGATTTTTTTAATTGTATTTTTTTTCCTTGCTTTCAAGGTCGATCCAAATTGCGTTTTACCTTTGTGACCATTTAGTGTGTATTGTTGCTGTTGCAGTGGCGGCCGGTCACTGGCTTGGCTGCAATATTGCCTATAGCTTTAACTGTTTGGGGGATTGGGGGATGCAGACTGATGCTGTTCCTCAAAACCTGGCAAGCCAAGGACGTGAAACAATTGATGGTGTTTTTTTGAAAGAACAATAGCCTTGAGTATTGGAGGAGAAATATTGGACATTCCATGCCTTTTACTCACATAGCTTACATTTTGCCAGTCTTTTTTTATTATTTTTTCTCAATTTTTTAACTTTGTAAAATAAGCTTTTTGAGGAAATTAACCTTGTATTTGAGCTTAAAATAGTAACAATAGCTCTTCTGTACCGTGTCTTTTTTTAACCCAGTGCTTTAAAAAATAAATTAAACACGTGCTTATAACCAATATATAAAATTATCAACCCTGTGAAAAGTCATGTGTGTCTGTCTTTGCACACATGCACAATTACTGTAGGGACAGGTAAAATTTCAAATTGGTGGTACATTTTATGTGGCATTAATTTTTCTTGTTTTCCTCGCTCCACACTTAAGAGCATTCAAAAGACCTAAATAATAGACACATATACACATGCATATATATATATATATGCGCACACTCATGCAAGTATTTCTCTTCTCTAGACCTCAAGAGTTTAGAGCTGTGCAGACAGGCAGCATCTGGATTTTGTTACCTTAAAGCTAGCCATCAGCTTCTGGGACATTTTAAAGCAGTTAGATCCATTGTATGTCTAAAGCTAATAGTCAGGTAATCAAATCATGTTGTGGTGGAGAGCTGTATCTTTTATCACGCCTGTTGGAGCAACACATATTTATAAAGCCCCGTATGATTCCAGCTGTCCTGTGAACTCCAGTGTTTTGTTTCCCCAAAACGGCTCTTTGTGCGGAGCATGGTAGGATTCAGCTCTCCTGAAAGAATGTGGTTTTATGCTCATAGTCATGCACGCTGAGGGAAGGGGTGCATTCATTTGTAATTAAGAAAGAATTTTTAGGCTTTCTTATGGCGTTTGCATACAGCCTGTGAATCAGAGAGTGGCAGCGTGTTCAACGGGCAGAGTTGGGAAATTCCCGATCCCCAGAGTATTTGGGTGAAGCGCTCTTTTCCTTCGCTTGTCTGGCGAAGTTGTCGCGGTGGCTCTCTGAGGAGTACTGCATTATTGTACATCATGTCCTTCTCGCGAGGGAGCGCGGAGCTGCTCAAGAGCTCGGGCTGCAGTCCATGTTTGTGTCTTCTAACACAGCTAGCACGCTGTTGTGCAGAAGTAGTGTAAATGAATAGCTACACGGGTAATGGGATTATAAATAGAAAAAATAGATTCCATGTGTTTGTCTGACTGCTTTTAGTGTTTTGTGACCTTTTGTGGAACATGGAGCACATGCTCTTATTACTCATTTTACTTGTGCTCCTTCATTATCAGATGCCACCACTGAAGCTAAAACTTTAATTGCAGGTTTAGAGAAACCTGTTGTCGTCCAAAAATGAAAAGGGGGGGAGGGAAGGTCAATTTTTAAGAGACAATTGCAAGGAATTTAATATGTCTCTGGACGACAAGCACTGAGTTTGAGGAAAGACGTAACCTTCTATTTCTTGTTTTGGTATGGCACAGACAACTGCAGTTTGGGTGTACAGCGTTGGAACTTCTTTAAGCAGATCCTGAGAGCAGAGTCCAGTTGTCCTAGGAGTTTATTTCAGAATAAACATTTTTTGTTACTGTTGTGATTGAAGGATAGTCTTGTGTTCTTGCTGCAAAGGATACTGCACAGGGGTGGTGCAGCTCATGTATAGCTGATAAGAATCCATGGTAGTTTTTTCTTTTGAGATGTTACATGAATTTCCGTAGTTCCATCCTTGCTGATGACATAACTGCTCAGTGTAATATAAACGCTCCTGTAAACCAGTTGTTTAAACTGTCGCATATCAAACCATAGCGATGCCAAATCTTGAGTTGTGGGCTGAATGTCTTTCTTTAGTTTCTTGCTCGTCAAAGCAAGTTCTTTCCTCTTTGCTATTTTGCACGGAGCAAACCAAAACTAAGCACCGTGAAATATTGTATAGTGATATGAGAAAGAAGGGAACAAAGTATTAACTAAACTATTTGAATATATTTGACAGCCTCTTTAATTTAGTGGGTGTTGTGGATTATCTTTGTCCTCGGCAGCTTATGATTAGACCTATCCTAGACCTGGTAAGCTTTCTCTGCAAACTACTGGAAAAGCCTGAATCACTTGGGTAGAAAGGAGAAGGTGCCACAGTTACCTGCCGACAGGAATTGTTTGGTTTACGATTGCCGTACCTGCATTTGGGGTAAAAATACATCAGTTTCGCAGCTATTTCCATGCGGTTTACTTTCATGCGTTCTCCAGTTATTTCTTACCTATGGATCAAGGTTTGTGTTTGGTAGTTTAACTGTCATGGTGTTGACTCTGCTACCCAGTCAGAAGGCTGAAATACCCCGAACGGAGAGGTGGTGTTTACTGTACTCACAATACCTCTTCACCTCTGTACGCCTGGTGCGCACGTGAGCACATGCAAAAGGAAGAAGTATGATTTCCCAACACCTACGTGAATAAAATCCTCTCTCTGCAGATGTGAAAAGTGAGCAGGCTGGCCGGCAGGCAGGCAAGAGTGGCTTAATGAAGTGCCTGTAAAGTGGCAGATACGTGCCCCAGCTGGGGCAAAAACAATTGGGGTATTCGAACAGGTGTACTCAGAAAAGTTTAAGCTTGATAAAGTAATTTTATGGGTACATGTCCGGGTGTGTGTATGCGTTTTTGTAACGTTTCATTTTTGCTGGTTTTAGGGCATCCTTTGGCACAAAGGAGTTGGGGACCTTTTTCAGTCGTGTGCCATGAGCACGCCTCCCTCCTTGCTCAGTCTTTTAGAAAGTGTGTGTTTGGAATCGGCACAAAGCTCTTGCATCAATTCACCTTGTACCTACCAATCCTGCGCTCTTTTATCACTCGTGTTTCTGTTTAGCGAGTTTACCGCATTCCCCACTTTTGGCCATCTGGCCATACAGAAGGCCTTGAAGAAAGTGTTCCAGATAGGGAGGTGCCTGACAGGGCTTCTCTGGCTGGTAGTGTTCAGATTGTGTTTGGTGCCTGGTGTGAAGCAGGGGTCAGGTGTAAGGAGTAATTCATCAACCACACACTGATTTCAGGCTGCATTTCCAACCATCTGCAGCTTGGATTGCTGCCAGAGCTCAAAAGTCTAGCTGGAGCCCATGCGAGCATGCCAAAGTAAAGGCAAATGCTTGCAAATAGAGAAATGCATTTCTAGGAATGAAGTTTGTTCGTGCTCAGCCTCTGTTTGATATGGTACGTTGCAGTGTGTTTTAAATGGCTCCTAGGACTGCCTGAAATAAATACGAATTTGTTTAAATGCCATTTAAAAATATTTAAGCCTGGTTGTAATTGTGACAGTAATATTAATATCTAACTCTAGTATTTTGCTAGTTGCCTTAAACGATGAGGGCGATAAAAGTTACGTTCCTCTGAAAAATGCAGAAATACATGAACTTGTTTGTTTTTCATTGCTGTTTGCCAGCTATCCTTACATGCCCGGATAAAAATACTTTTGTTGCTGTAGTGTGTTACAATGATGTTGAATCTCATGGTTGATCTTCCTTTCATGTGTTGCCTCAGTGCAAGTCTGTTTAAATTTAAAAAACAAAACAAAGAAATCCAAAGAGCCCAAACTGTGGGAAAGTTAAAATTTTTACTCCTTTGAACATCTGTGTATTACTGTATTCTGTGGAGGTTTATTTTGCAAGCAGGTATTTTACGTCTGTAACAAAAGATGGAAGTTACCAGCATTTGCCAGATTGGGCTACGTAGCCCTTGCTGTGTGGCAAGTGCTGTGCGTTAATAGTTATAATTTAGAATGCCTTATTCAAGGTGCCCCTTCAAAACAGAGTAGAATGCTTTGGAACTGGACTGTTTGGGTTTGAACTGTTTGAATGCGTGAGGGCCTTGCAAAGTAAGCCATGATATATATGGAGTTTAATTCAAGTATCTTGGTAAAAATCATCAGACTGTCAGTTCTTACATTTCCATGTAGTAAAAAAAAAGAAAGATGTGTTCCAAGTAGGATGGCTGAGTTCATTTCGTGTCTTGCTGAAAGTAGCCTGGATAGTGTTCCCTTTGCATATAATTGCAAGCAGGGTGGTTTGTTTTTTGTCTTTTGTTTTTTGGGGTTTTGTTGTTGTTGTTGTTGTTGTGGGGGGAAATGAGGTTGTGTACTATCTATGCTCCAGGCAGGGACTTTTGAGTTCACTTGCAAACAAGCTCGTTCCAGAGTGTCCAGGAAGAGAAGCAGATTTTAAAAAAATGAGTGGGCTGCTTTTGTTTTAATTTTTAAAATTTTTTTCTTGAAGAAAAATCTTTTAATGTTAGAAATTTTATGTTGAGCAAAATGGTTAATGTGTCTTGAGAAATTGCTTTGAGTGCTGCATTAAAATTGTGTTTTGTAACAGTCTCATCAACTACAGCTGTATGTGATTAAATAGCGTAATATCAAAAGCATGTGTGAATAAGGGCTTTTATGATATAGTTGTTCCATACCAAAGACTGCAGATGGGCAGAGAAGGGAGATGGAGAGCAGTGATTTACTCAGATATTGTCACAGCCTGTATTGTGAGTGTAGTGATGTTTTGCAATTGCTCTCCCACTCGTATGGGCAAGATTGAGTAATGGGGGAAAGTTTAGAAGTAAACACTCTTACACAGAGAGCTACTCTAAATGTACAGAGTATCAGCCTGAGAATGGTGTCTACTGCTGCAGAATGACATACCAATATTTTAAGTAGCTGATTAACAATAATATTATTGAATAGAAGCTATAGTGAGAGGGATCTGTTCTGCTTCCTTTGAAAAAATCAGTGAAAGAGCTTCAGTTGTCTTCAGGAAGGCAGAATCAGGCCCACAAAGCACATACTGTTCTCCATGGCAAAACCAGGACAGCTGAACAATATGCAGGTTTTTTTTTCCTTCCTAAAAAGAAAAGCGAATTACAAAAGAAATAAGAACTGTCTGTCAAAATAATTCTGCATTGTACAAGTGGGTGAGGACATACTTCATCTGGTATTTAACAGCACTTTGGGTTTTCTGTGGCTATAATTTCTATTAAAATTATTTATTCTGATTTATAATTCTAGTGAATGAGCAGCAAAACCCCCAGATGCTCTGTCTTTCTGCCTGTGTCTCTCTCTGCCACAGTTGAGATATGATTTATATGTAGTGGAGGTCTAATTGCCATAGTAGATGTCTCGCATGGAGCTCAGTGCCCGTAATGAAGATTAGCAATTTCTGTGAGAGAGTAAGCGCGGTTAATCTACAGAAAGTACAGGGTAGAGTGGAGAGTTGGTTTTGCTTTTATTGATGTAATTATCAAGATAAAAATACTGTCTAGCCTCTTAGAAATTTGAAACAAGTCAGTTTTCTGTGTAGGACTTTTCTGAGGATGTCCAGTGTTTCTAAATGGAGAAGTGAAGCAAAGGGTCCTTGTCCTATCAGTCGTTGCAGATTGGAGACTCCTGTTGAATTCCTCAGCCATACTGTCTTTTTGATTTTCTTGTTTTACAACAAAGTCTAATCTTTTCTCCTAGAAGTTTTTACAGGCTGAAAGACTTTCCAGGCCTGATACTGTCAAATAAGAGAAAAAGATGTTTTTTTCCTACTTTTGGAAGATACAAAGACTTTTTTTTTTTTTCCTATCTTTCTTTCTTCTAGCCTTCCTTGGTTTTTTTTCTGTGCTTCTTTGCTTGCAACCATGTTGGAAATAAATTCGCTCTCTGCTTATTTGTTGTAAAGTCAACTTCAGAATCAAACATGGTCCTTTATTTAAAAAATAAATATTTACATTTTTAAGTGTTTCATTTATGGTAAATTTATGCAGATGAAATTGTTTGGACAGATTTTCTATAACGGGTCCTCTGTTAATTGTATTGACTTCATTCAGATGCAAATGAATGAAATAAACCACCTGACTTGTATAGATCATAGTAGAAGCCAGAAGACGCAAAAGATTGCATGTTTACAATGTAAAGCTCTCTGATATTTTGTTCCTCACTGGTGTTTCCATGACATGTTTTATGGTTGGTAGCATGGGATTGATGATGATTTATGGGCTATCATGTGTATGGGATGTCACTCCTGGGTGATTCAAATTTATTCAAGAAGAAAAGTTGTTGAACAGGTTTGTATCCCCCCTCCCCAACTGTAAATCAAACATCAGTTTGTTCTTATTCTGCGAGTTTGCATTAATAGACTAAATTGTGAAGCTGCACTTAAATACTCCACTGCAGAGCATGGTAGAGAAGAGCGGTAAGAGTGTTACGGGTGGACCAACATGATATTGTTTTATTTAACTGATTGCTCATTTGGCTTCTGTCCTGCTCACTTCCCCACCCCCTTTCACAGCCCTTCCTCTGCCCAGCTATATTTAGAGACCAGCCAGGCTGAGCCACTCAAAGATCAGTACTGATGCTGCATGTGAGCCTGACCTTTCTGCATTCAGCCTTGCGCCGATGGGAGGCAGCAGGACTAGATCAACCATCAAGTCCCGTTTGAGTTGCCTGTGAGAAACTCTCTGGTTATCTGAAAGAACACGCAATGCAATCCAGTTGCCTTCCTGGGCGAGAAGCCAGCAACCTTTGCTCCAGGGTTACTGTAGGGTGAGAGGCAGACCAAAGATGCAGTAGATACAGCAGGGTGCAGTTTTGGATGTGTGATGCCAGAGCCAGCAAAACCTTGAGGTGGTGTGTTGATGACCCATGATATAAAGGGAGATTAGGGAACTTCAGATGGAGGCTTTTTGCCGGAGGAGGAGATAAGGGAACCTGGTGTACCACTACATCACAAAAGGTTTTTAAAGCTAGGTATCCATAGTTACAGCAAGAGAGTTAAAATCTAGATTTCAGGGACTCACCTGGTGTAAAGTCCTCCTTCCCTTTAAAGAAGAAAGTATTCGGCAGTTCTTAAAGCTGGAATGGTGTGCCTGTGTGAATTCCCTGGTGCTCAGAGAACTGCTTGTTTAAAGTTTGCTCTATTTTTCCCTCTTGTTCTAATTTTTCTGGCTGTGGCAATTCTTAGCCATATAAGGGACTTGTTAGTTTCTTTATGTGGTTGGGAATTGTTTCTCCTTTTGGTCTTCAAAGGCTGTTGCTACCGAGTTTGCATTAAAGGGAAGGAACTACTTCTTGCTTAGACAAAGGCTGCACTCCTTTTTTCTTCTTTCTCACATCTCTGACCTTTTACTGGAGGACATGCATATAAATATATTCTGCTTGTTGGTATCATGCAAGTTGATGGATGCTCTTAAGAAGAGAGAAGCATAATGGGAAATGCAGTCTTAATTTCTGTTCTCTCATTTTATGGTGGTGAATTTGGTTTCGTGCCAGTTAGTAAGTACTTGACCTTTTCCCTACATATTTTGATTCATGACAAGGGTTGTCAGAGCTGTGTTAGTGATCTCTCATTTCAGCTTTTAACAAACTATGAAATATTAAAAATGAATTAGGTCACTTGGAGCTTGGCTAATATGTCTGTGATGCAGGTTGGTGATTTCATATTAATGAAGCATAACACACAGCTTAAAATACAAAATTCAGATTTTTGTGAACACACAAACATGAGGGATGTGTCACTCGTAAATCAGAATATCTTGAAAAAGTTATCTTTTTAAGACAAACCAAGCTATTTTGCAAAGATGATATTGGCAGTATTCGTTTAGTGTTCATTCCAGAAAATCGTATCTGCCTTTCAGCCTAATTAGAGCTAAGTTTTTCAGTGTATTTACTTTAAGATCAAAACTGCCGACAAGCCTTTTTTTAGTATCAGCTGAGATGTGTCGATGTTCTGCTTAGCTGATACATACAGACTGATAAGCTACCATACATAACTGAACAGTATATATTATACTCGTTTCATGTGCAAGTGACACTTCTGAAATTGTTTAGTTGAAGGGAGACTGGTGATGAAAAGAGCTGTGAACGGTACAATGGATAAGGTAAAGAATAGGACCAATAGCTCCTATACAAGTCCCTGCCTGGTTTTGCATTCACGAAAACTACCTTTAATACTGCTTTATATCTGAAAGACATCAGAAAAAAGGCAGAGGCACTGCAGTCCTTCAGATATTTGACAAAGCCTGCAGTAGGACTTGATAAGCTGAATGCTTTACCTAGGCTATATTAAGACAACTTCTACTGTGTCAACGTAAAGCTGGACTAAATGCTGTTAAACAATCTTTCGTGAAAACAAGCATAAAGCAGACATATTGCTGTGGCCTTTAGCAAAGCAGCTGGGAGCTTTCTGCCTGAGAGAGAGTTGCATTCCCTGGCTTTTGTGTCAGTGCTCTTTGTATCTCTTTGGAGCTTTTGCATCCTAAAGAAACACAGAGGTTGATCCAAATATTTCCGGTAAAAGTGTCCTTTTTGGTGGCACCTTTGCTATGGTGGTGCAAGATGGGGTAATAATAAATCTGCCTGATGCATGGTGATTCCAGGGTGGCAGTAGCGGTAGGTGCTGATACCACCTGTCTGTCAGTGTCTTGCGGATACAAGTGTGCAATGCACTGAGTCATCTTGAATTTTGAAATTACGGCTGTAACTCCCATCTGTAGAAACAGCCATGAGAAGGCTGTAGACTACTGGAACGCCAGGTCATGCCTGTTATCTATGTGATTTGGAAGACTTGCTGGCCATTCAGTTTCTGCTTTATATATCTGCCATGTTACAAAATCACTGTAATTGTATGCAGTTGTCCCTGTGCAGCGTGCAATTTCCTGTAGTTTGAAAAGCTTTCAGCATAAGATTGTCTGAACTTAATAGCAAAAACATTAATTTGCTGTGTTAGATGGGTTATTGAGTGTTTGTAGCATGCTTAAGTCTAGCAATAATTGTGCTGGACAGAAGAAATAAGTTTTGGTTCTTTCACTTTCTGTCCTTCTTTTACTTACATGGATCCCTGGTAATGGCAATACTTAGCATTTAGCAGTCATTTCAATTTTCAGCAGGCTGTATAAACATTAACTTATCTTCAGAGCCCATTCTGAGAGGTGCCTTAAACACCTTATTTGTTCATGTAATAGCTGCATGCAAATAACAGTCTCAGCATCCAGAAGCCTATATAGGATTATTGAGAGTTTGGGGATAGACATGTATAGCATCCACACCTCCTCTCTTTGGGCAGAACCCGGAGACGGGCAATGCTGTTGCTGCTTTATGAGCAAACACAATGTGTAAGTGGTATAAGAGTGGAGGCAAAGCTGGTGGGGGGGGAGGAAAACATTTGTAGAAGGTGGCATGTTAATCTCTGGTGCCAAGACAATTTTCAGAAGTGCCGAGTACCCACCACTCCAACAGATGGAGATCTCAAAACATTTGAAGCCAGACCCAGTATGACTGCCAGATGGGGCATCCAGCATTACAGAGCGCTTTGAAAAATCGCTTACCTGAAGTGAGCAGCTGAACTGCCCTAGCTGGTTCAGTGTTACACCGTCCAGCCCTTCAGCCTTTCTGTTATGGAAGAGGAGAGGCTGAGCAGGGCAAGAGGATGCACTTTCCGGAAAAGAGGAATTCCGTGTTGTTTCCGTGTCAGCGAAGGTGGTTGTCTGCAGTCCTGCTTAAGGTGCCCAGGTGAAAAGGACGTTCGTGGTGTATGGTCAGTGAGGTGAGGGGCAGGTCAGGGCCCAACTCGCACTGTTGTAGAGATTGAAACAGTGCTTGGCCCATGTTTTTCCAGAAGACGTTAAGAATGTACTGGACTCCTGGATAAGGATGCAAGGGACTAGTTAATCTTTCCAAGTAACAGAAGGAAAAGCTCTCGGACCGTTCCTGCGCACAGTGCCCAGCCTCACTGGCCTTTGCAGAGACTCCTGTTAGGCGCAGGTGGGAAGGCTATTTGAAACAATTGTCATGATATGATCAAAATCCTATAAGGACTGGTCTGTGTTGGAGTCCTTCACGATAACTTTTCCAATCTACAGCACCCTGTTAATCATCAAGAGAACAGCAAAGAAGTTATTTACAGGTAGGCGTTAGCTAAATAGTTGTCGATAGATCAGATTAACCTGAGCCAACTGGCTTTGGTTTTCTCATGCCCAACGTTGTGTGTCTTAACAGAAGCTACTTTAGATTTTTTGTTGTCATTCCTTTTTTTTTTTTTTTTATTCCTTTCATCTTGGCTTGTGGCATTATCATGTGTGCTTCCCTTACTGTTGTGTTGGAAGTAGTTGCTTTTTTAAAAAATTACAGCTTGTTTGACTCAAAGGTACATTGTGGAGGGGAGAGAAATGGATGATATTCCTGATGCTGATCCCAAGGGTTTTGTTTTAAATATGTGAAAACACTATAAACACAAGTGGATTATTGGTGTTTTTAAAGCCCAACAAGGAACTGTGCCAATGGCCACAAAGATGCAGATTGTGATTTTTACAGTGTGTATGGAGGAACGAAGCATGACTGCCATGCTCCAACAACAGCTGATGAAGTAAACTGCATTTATGCTTCATCTCTCCTCAGTCTTTTAGCAAGGGAGTAAATTATTAGTTGTTTACTATTTCTTAACCTTCAGTGGGTGACTTTCTTTCTGTGCTAGTCAGCTATTCTGGGGGAGAGATATACGAATTTTATTTCCTTCCTCCTCTTTCCCACAATCTCATTTGCTCTTGGGAGATGATTGGGCAAGTTCATGCCTCCTTTTTAACCAGCCTGAGTGGCAAAGAGGTGATCTGACGCTTAGGTGACAAGGACAGACACTGAAAATGCTGAGGCACAAGGCGTGGGCACCATTAGCACAAAATGGATAGAAGGAAAGTCAGAAGCCTTATTTTTATTCTATGACTTGTCCATCTTTTATGATTTAGCAAATCTACCTCTTTACCACATTCTCTGCTTCGAATTTTGTCCTCTTTGTTTTGTGTTTTATCTCATCCTTTTAAGAGCTCTTCTGGTTTTCATTTTTCTTTCACCTGATGCTTATATGTATGTCCTGGTGCTTGTTCTGCCTTTTGACCATAACAACTCTTTATTATTTATGTAGATATTGCAATTGTATTTCCTAAGCCAGTTGTACTATTCTGCTCTTTTTTTTTTTTTGATGGTGTTTTACTGTTTGCAGACCTCTTCTGACTGTGCAGTTCTGTTGTGCTGAGCTGCATACAAAATGAGGGTAAGAGATAGTCCCTGCCTGCAAGAGTTTATGAGCAATGTAAATAAGACAGGCTTACAAAGGTGAGGAGGAACAGAAGTGAAGTGAAGTGCCTGGCGGGAGGTTGCATTGCAGAGCAGTGCCAAGACCTGGATGGTAGATGGGAACTAGTGTCTATTGTTTAACCATATACTGTGTGCTACTCCCTCGCCTTGGGAATGAGTTGCTTTACCTTTCCAGTTCATGCAATGCTAATTTTTAAATTTTGTTTCCTAGTATTTAGGGTTGCAGTTGCACGTATTCCGTTCACAGCTACCTTTATGCTTCCCTGGGCTTTGATTTTTTCTGTCTTTGCTGTTGGGTCACTATTGTCCCAGGTGTTGCTGTCTTGCACATTTTGGGTGTCTGCAGCAAAGCAAAGGAAGTCGCAGTGTGGCTCTCTGGAGGTGCCTGTGTCTGTATGCTGGCACTTCAAAAATAGTCTTAGCTGTTGTTGCTGGCTGGCTTCGTGGGGAACGCTATGGAACTGGACAAAAGAGCAAAGCAGCCAAGGTCAATGTGAGACAAGAGGTCTATTCCCAGCAGATGAGAGCTCTAGAGATCCCATGGTGTGCAATGGCTGCGTGCTCCTGCTTGGTGAGGATTAGAGTTGGTGTTTTTTCATACTTGCTTCCCATTTCCCTAGGACTGTAGCATTGCAGGAGAGCCGCGTTTCCCACAACTGTTCAGTGCTTTTAAAAAGTAAATACTGTGGGGCAAAGGGATGCATATGTCTTGCACTTCGGCAACTTGGTTGCTGATAAATGTTAGGTTGAAATTTCGGAAGGACAGTGCTTTGTACAGTAGCTTGAGGCCTCCGAGTCAGAAGTGCTGGTCACCTGTGGCTTCTATTAACTTCAACTAGAACCCTATGTACTTTGCACTTTTGAAGACCAGGAGCTCCTTAGGGCTTAAATGTTACCTTTTTTTTAATAGCAGTTACAAGCTGACAGAGAAATCTTCTCTCACTTTTACTGTGTTTTTCTTAGGGGATAAAAAAGGGATTGGGAGACCAAGGGAAGAACTTTTTTTTTATAGCAGCAAAAGAATGTATTTCCAAAAGCAAATACTTCTATATCTCTTACAGGTAACCCTTCATACTGTTAGCAGTGTAATGTTAATGATTTAAATAACTTTATTATTCGTTTGCCTTTGGCAACTTAGATTGCAGTAATGAGGGTGAACATAATTCTTCCCTTATTAAAAGATTTTTTAAAATTAAGATATTTGGGATGCAAAGGCTGTCAGAAAATTATTATTTGCTGAGACAAGAAGAAATGTGACAGAAGCTTCTCTAGGAGTGATGTGGAGTTTGTCTTTATGAAACATGCATTTTGAAAAATACTTGCTGCTTTGGTCTGTTACTAGCTCTCATGGTTATATTAAGTGGCAGGAATTTAATATTCCTACAGGTACATTAGTTCAAAAGGGATTAAATTTTCAATATATGTGTTTGTACCAATTTTTATCTCCCTCTAGATTGCAAAGAAAAGTTTGACTGTCTAACCCAGGTATACCTAAAAGACTCAGAAGTCACACACAAAAAGCAGAATGCAGTCTTCTAAGTAGCTTGGCATGTATCAGCCAGCCTCACCAGGGCTCCCTAGGTGTAGGTGTAAGTTGCAGTCCTGAGTATTTCTTGAGTTGATAGACTGAGGTTTTGGGGTTAACACTCAGCTAATGATCATTGACTTTTCTTAATTAGACATGTATTTTGGAATTCTGGGTTTGTGTTTCACATTGCTGCTGAGTGCTGCTGTATCTGTTGTTTACTCAGTATTAACAGTGAGAATATCCAAAGCCAACACCTAGGGGAAAACCCTGTGCCCTGTTTGGTTAGTTGTATTAATTGTCTTCCCATTGTTGTTGGTAGAAGTGATTTACAGAAAATGGGGTGCCCATGTTGGGAGACTGATAACTTGTGAGGTCCTCTTCCTTTGGCCTCATCCTGTGGTCTTGGAAGCGCTTGCAGCTGAACATCATGTTGTGAGCAGCTCTGCTGAAAGCACAGCACTGCATATGTGATGAGGAATTATTCAGCGATAAGAGGGCTGGCAGAATTTGGCCGTTAGCAAAGAAATTTCATTTTGTGAGTGTATTACAAACAATAGAGGGTTAAGAGATGAAAAACTGCCACTACATAGAAAAATAATACTGTTTCAATTTAAAGCTTGGTTTAGTAAGTTTTCCTGGAAAGAAACTTGTTCCTGAGGGCATTTTATCTATTTTTCTCTTTCTTAGGGTTTTATACTGCTGCCCATCACTGCAGTATCTGAATGCTTTCTATATAGAGATTGATAGCAACTTTGAAGTCCCCAGTGAACTTTGCAAACTTTGGCACATCTTTCTTTAGGGGATGAGAAAATACGTTGGGTGGAATTTTTGAAATAACATGAAATTAAATAAGACTAATATAATAAAGTAGGTTTTTAAAAATATTGCTTTGGGAGATGTTATTAAGTGTTCTTCTCATTTTTATGATTTTACTGAGGTTCTGGGGTATAAGAAGTGCCAGTCTTAAAGTTAGAATACATTCTCAACTTCTAAAAAAGTGTTTTCCTAAATGTCACGTCAAGCAGGTAGGGGGCAGGTTATCAAATATCTAATGTTACAGAGGTTTTATTTTTTGTTCAATGTTATCTAGATTGTTTGAAACATTCAAATAATATTTACATTTTTACAGGTGATGCATAACAGCTCTATCAGCTCATGAGAACTGTTAGATGCAGCTTTTTGTCTTTTAAAATAATTCAAGTAAATGTTTAAATTAGTAGATAGGAATAAATTCTTAAAACTAGCAAGATTACAGTGAGAAGACTTGCTAAATGGTTTGGATATTCAATTCTGAACCATTTCAGTATTAGTCTTGTGTGGCTAATCTATGTATCCAGCTATGTAGTCTGTTTAAACAAGGCACTTAGCTCTTCCCAAATAATTTCAAAGAGAAATAAAAATAACATCATTGTTTTCTCTACGTTTTTCTTTCCAGTTTATCAGAGAAATACCTTGATTAGTCTATACTTTGTATGCGTGGGTGTCTTCCTTGGATGCGAACAGTAAGAAATTTTTGAAGAATCTCAAGTTGTAGCAATGAGTCCTGTGTTTAACTCAGATGACTGGTCCTGTCATCGCTTTGTTGTTTTTCTTTTTTAATCTCATGTGATATTGAGCTCCAGATATTAGAGCATACTTGTAGACTTGTCCTGCTGCTAACATCTGTGAGCGCCTCCAATAGTGTCCTACTGAAGATAGATGTCTGACTGAGAAGTGGTGCTGGTGGTAGCTAGAGAGAGTTGAAGGTAAGCCACCCAATAGTAAGGCATGGATTTGAACTAGGCTGTTTATTTAGTGGGCAGGTTGTGGAGAGGGAGGAATTCTAGTAGAATTCAGGAGAAATGTGGAGAGCAGGGAGGATGATATTGCTGTGAGAAGTTTCTTTTTATTTCCTTGATGGACTGATAGTATTTTGTTAGAAGTTTTATGGTATTAGAAGAGACATCAAGAAGTCATCCAGACCATCCTCCCTTTCTCAGAGGTGAAATCAAGTGGGTTTACAGTATCTCTACCAGACATTTATGAGTGGCTTGTGTTATAATGAGACACAAGGAATTCCTACCCTGTGGTCAGAGGCATGGCTGAGGAAGCTGCTGAAGCCCTCATCCTCTGATTACAGAGGTTCTGCTGCCTACCCAGATACCTCATCCAGTGTGCTAATAATTTTATAATGGGGGAGAGGGGAAATAAAAAAGGCAAATTTGTCTGGTTCTTTCAATTTTGTCCTCAGGGAGGGCCTGTTGTCCCTCCCCTGTAAAGACACTTCATTCTTAACAAAATATATGGAGATGAAGAAGCATGGTCAGCTCAGGAGTGATAGCTCCATCTGAAATGTCTTTATAATTTTTTGCAATAGCCTTTTTTTTTCCTGCAGCTGTTGTTTGAACTTCACATACTCATCAAAGGTGTTAAATGTGTATCACATGCATAAGTCACAGTGTTTACCAGTGGGTTCAAGAAGTCTGCCTGTCTATTCTTGTTTCAAAAACCTAGCCTTATCTTGTTTTTCACTACCAACTACTCATTAGGTTTGGTGGGAGCTACTGGGTGCATAATATTTTTGGAAATCAGGCCATTGAAGAATACTTTGGTTATAAATAACTGTGAGCTAATTAGGTTTTAAAATGATGAAGATTCACAAATGAAGTGCATCTTTCTTGCCTCTCACTAATAAAGAGACGGGGTCAACCTGGATGGATTTCTTGCTGGTGTGGATGGCATACCCAAGTCTCAGTGCACTCTTTGAGCAAGTTTCTCTTCTGGGGACTGTGAGGCAGCAGAGTTTTGAGATGGGTGAGTCACAGGCAAATGAGCTGAATGATGGTTACCCAGTCAGTGGGGGATGCAAGCGTTTGATTCTGGGAAGGTCTGAATGGAGACAGAGGCCAAGTCTGGAGGTGAGGGAGGCCATGGGATGAAAGGCATCACTGACAGGAAGCACTGAACTGGGTGTTTTATGCTGGCTGCCCTTTGTGGTTGTTGCAGCAATGTGCTTCCTCATGGATCTGATGCTCCTGTGAGAAGGCTGTGCCTCTTTTAGGGAGCAGATGTCCCAAATGAACAGCAGCTAACCCTGACAGATTAATTTTGCCGAGACCCAGCTAGTTTCTATCCAGGAGTTCGATTTCTGACTATAAGAGATATTGGGCTAGTCTATGCTTCAGCCCTTTCATTCATACAGAGTGTAGAACTTTAACATCTTTCTGGCTGGGACAGCCAGCATCGAGTGCTCCTGTGCAGAATGGATTAGCTTCCTGACCTCCTGAAATCAGAAACAGCAGTGGCATATTGTATTGTCTGATGAATCTTCTTCTAGGGCTTAGAAACAAGAACACAAACCACATGAAAACATCCTGTTCTGGATAATCACATTTACTGGTTGGTAGAAGACCAGAATGCCGCTCCAGAGCATCCCTTTGTGTGTTTCTCACTCATTCTTGCAGTTACTCAAATTGTAATGAAATTTGAAGTAAGATTTCCTTTGAGGTGTGAGTATTTATTACACACGGTATTTTGTAGTTCGACAGGAAACCAGAAAATGTCTGTGTATCATTGTCACCAGAGTTACTGGTGACCACATACCTCTGTGTATTAGCAGATGGTGACAAAATCTGAATTTCTGGGATACACGTAACACTTTTGTGTCTGATGGAGTGTTCACTTACAGTAGAATAGCTGTCAGTCAGAGACCTTTGGAAGGGACTGAAGAGCGGTGGCTTAACAATCAAGCTGCTTGCAACGCTGGCACTCTCTCCCTTCCTCCCAGTACGTTCAGATAGCCCAACAGAGTAAACACTTCAACTGATAGTATCCTGGGGTGTTCAGAAACTGAAGAAGGAAGCTGTGGCCACCAGATTCCAGCTGTTCTGTTTTCTCCTCTAAATGAAAAGGCTTTTATCAGAATAGCATATATAGATATTTTTCAGTCCAAGCTCAACTAATTCTAAAACTATTTTGATTACAATGTCTGTATTGGATCTAGAAAATGTGAGATGCTGAGCTGAAGGCTGAGAGACAAACTGATACACTCTTTAAGAAATACAGAAAGAAATTTATCCAGCATAGTAGGACAAAGAGCGAGCCAATGCCTGAAAGTTAAAGCCAGTAAAAGTCAAGAGATGACACAGTGCATGTTTCGAAAGGTAATGATCATTTATCTCTGGAACAGATTGCTGAGGCATGCAGCAGATTTCCCTATAATTCAAAGTCTTTAAATCAACTTTGGGTATCTTTCTCATTCATCCTCAACTTGCTGTCTTCAATGCAAGGGTTACTGAGTGATACTTGACAGCTTCTGTTAAGCAGAAGGTTATAATGGTCCTTCTGGCCCTAAAATGAGGGTCTGTGAGCTGTGGCTGCTTGTATCATTTGAGTAAGTGGTACTGGAGGACATGCAGAGCCAAACCTGAAATTGCACCTAAGTGATGGGGAGAGTAGGAGTGCATGTGAGAGACACCTGGCTTCCCTAGCTTCTGTTACATCAACTTAGATTTCCTCAGTCATGCTCACTTACCTACTCTCTGCCTCTCACTTGGCCCATTGCATCTCAGGGATTCTTGATGGCATAAACCACAGGCTGAAATAGTAAAAGCAGGTTGGATTCAGGACAGATTAATGAAGAGAACAATATGTAGGAAACCATGACTTTAAGTGCCCTCAACTTTGGGGCCTTATAGCATTTCTGACTCTTCGGCATATAAAATACATCAATTTATAGTTCCTCATGCATCAGTAGATTGGGTAGAACAAGTTCTAAGGGAATCTGAGTGAGCATAAGTTGGGTATAAATTACCTTACCTTACAGATTGCCTCTGAATTTGGCCCAGAGTCTTTCCTTTATTTTCATTATGTCAACTTTGTGCATTGGCATTATCGTCTTTTCAACAACTGGCCTGACAGCTAATGAGTTCTTGCTACCAACAGTAAATCAACCAAGTCAGATGATGCTGTTCTGTGTAAATACTTCTCTTTATGTTCAGAGTGTTCAGAATACCATTAAACTTAGAACAGTGTGCTAGTAGAAATGCATGTAGAGAAGTACCGTAAAAAGTGATAATTATTCATAAGTCACCTGGTTTCCCTTTTGATCCCCAGCTAACCATGTTCTGAGTCTTGGGAAGAATTGGAAGGGGTAGACAACATGATAATGCTGAAATATAAATGGCTGCTTTGAAAGCAATTAAGACCAAATGGCTTTAGGAAGTTTCTTCCATTTATGCTTGTTTGACCTCCCTGAAATTCCTGTAACAAATAAGGTTAAAAGAAAAAAGTCAATGAATGAACTTATACTTTCATTATTAGAGAGCTGCAACAAAGGAAACTTTAACTGTAGTTCATTAGGAAATAGAATAGAATTTTCCTTTTATTAGTGAATGCAAGAAAAATTGCATTTGTATGTTAATTAAGTTACAGTAGAATTTCCTTTAGGAATAAATTATATACATGCCTTGCAATTTATTTCATGTCTCAGTTCATAGTATATTGCTAAAAAGCTAAACTCTGTTCCAGATTGCAACGCTGATAAATATTTCTGTGCCGCTTCGTTAGGTTTTAGGGAATTTTTTTCTTTTTCTGATGCCAGCACTTAAGCCATGGTGTAGGTAGAGCAAGGAATTCCTGACTGGTAGTTTCTTCTGCCTTTTACCCTGCTGTATGATCTGAAGCAAAATTTTTTATCTTTTTTTTTGTCTTCCCTTTCTGATCTGAGATCAGTAAAAGCCTATAGAATCTTATGAAAGATGTTCAGAGATACAGTTGATGTCTTTTTTTTTAACATTCTCAGGTGGCAGGAGCTATATAAATGCAAACTACCCGATTTTCCTATCATGTAAGATTTTCTATCGTGCTTCTCTTCCGGTATCCCCGTGTTCTCTTGAATGATGAAACTGCAAGTGTTCCATAAATGTCAGTGCAATTTATTATCATCTTTCATTCAGAGCATTACAAAATGATTTGTCGATGCAGGTGTTGCTAATGATTTTCAGCCACCCTCCTTAAAGACTGGAGAACACAATTGTCCCTTTTTCTGTAAAAAGGATGAAAATTAACTGAAGAGGCCAGTTTTGAAGGTGAGTCTGGGTTGCTACTACATCTTCTGGTGGATCTTTTTATACTTCTACTTTTTCAGTTATTTTTGCTTAGTGGAATTCACTGGCTGGAAAGGAGATGAAAATTTGTTTCACGTGCAGAAGGATTTGCTTTAGATGAAAAGGAGGGGGTAAAGAATAAAAAACCATGCCTGGTAGGTCTAAAAAAACATGTTGCAGTATTTCACTGTGAACATTGCGGCTCTTTCTGTGCCATCTAAAGGATTTTACACTTTGTTTACTCCTAAAATCTACTTCAACAGCTTCACTTTCAGTACCTTACAGATTACCTCTGACTTTGGTTCTAAAAAGTCCTTAGTTAATAGGAGGCATTATATATGACTCCTATCTTGGAAGATTTGAAGGGTATGTGTGGGGAAACATTTCTGGCTGTATCTCAGACACTCCTTAGTTAAGTTTCCTGGTGAGGAAGTTGCCTAAGAAATCAAAGCTGTAAATAGAGGCATACTAGAGACACTGAAAGTTTGAGAATATGTAAGTCTATAGACTTGACCCCTCATTAGTGAGGACATTGCATCAAAGATCCTAGCAAAAGGAATGACTGTATCAGTAGAACAAGTACAAGATTCCTTCTCTCTGCAGGACTGAGCAGGTGTAGTTGGTCCTGGTTGCATAGAGATGCACAGATGTAGTATTTTTTCTTTTCCCCCTGCAGCCTTTAATGGAGAAAGTGCTGTAAAGCACTAACTGCAAATTAAAGCTTTCTTCCATTGGGAAAAACCCTTGGGGGAAGGTTGGTGCAGTCATGCCAGCTCTTTCTTGGGGCAAATCCTCTTAGGCCCTACCGTGTAAGGGAATGCAGTGTGCAGCCACGTGCCAGTAGGAATAAGTCAAGTGGGATGGCTAACACAGCCAATGTCAAATGTATTTTAGTACAGCTGTGGTTATGAGATTTTTTGTTATTGTTGTCTTTTAAAGTGAAGCTGTACATGTTTTGCTTGTGGCAGCTCTCTGAAGGTTCACTGTCTCACTTTTTATTTGATTTTAATCAAAATTGACATTTTTGCCAGCCTTAGAGGTCTCATGAGTGAGATATCTGAGTCTGATTCCTGGGTTTGATCTCTTACCATGTGTGGTGCAGGAAATCCCTGCCTCCCTCTTAGAGGAAGGCAGAGCTTCAGATCTCTGTGCAGCAACCCTGTTAGGGGTGGGGTGGCTTTGATGGGCTCTGCAGGAGGTGCCTTTTACTAGTGATTGTCGGCAGATGCCCACCAGGTAGGCATTCCCAGCAACCTAAGCTTCCCAAACACAGAACAGGCATGGTCAGTGCAAGTCTCCCATCCTTCCCTGAAAATCCTATTTAATGTTCCCATGAAAAGATCGGGTCTTGTGGAGAACAGGGTACTCTGTGTCCTAGGTTCACATAGACCTTTGCATTTCTCCAGAGGCTGAGAGCAAAGGGTGCCAGGTAGTCATTTTATCCACCCAGCAGAGATGAAGACAGCAGATTGTGAAGTTGTGAAATTAGGCTGAGATCTGAACAGTACATCGTTGCTAAAGTATGTTATCTGTTAAGAAAAATGAGGCAGGCTTAAGGGCTTAGATAAACTATCCAAAGGTTGGTGAAGTAATTAGTAAATATGCACTGCTGGACCAACTAATTTGTTTAATCTCGAACAGGCAATGTTTGTAGATATTTAAATCATCTTAAGAAGTGGCTGTCCAGAGTCATGGCAGGACTGTGATCTATGCAGTGCTGCAGACAAACAGACCTGTTCCTTTCCTTTGCTGCAACACCACTGAGCTCTGTAGAAAGTGAGCACATTCCTACCATGCTGCTGTCTCATGGTTATTTAATTCAGTCCTAGTGCTAGAGGTAATTCTGTCCTTGCTGGCAGCTGCTCCTTCCCTGGTGCAGGCATTTGCTTTTGTGTGACTACCAAGTGAAACATGCTAGGGAGCAGATCTGGCTGAAAGCTAAGGCATTCTAGTTGGGTTTTTTTGTTCGTGTGTGTTTTTTTTTTTTTTTTTTTTTTTCCTTTTGTCATTGGGCTCCCTGAACCAGCTCAGCACATGACCAAACAAGCACTAGTGCTGGCACCTGAGAGGGAATGGGAACACCCAGCCAAGGGAGGTGGCAAGGGCAGAGACAACTTGCACTTTGGGTAGTTTAAATTGGTAACAAAACTACAACCTGAATTCACATACCGATTTGTGTAAATGGAATAGTTTACTGATTGCTGGCAGGAGTTGTGTTTGGATTCTCTGGGATCCAGGGCCAAAAATGTCAGAAGCTTCACTATAGTGACTGTGTCTTTCAGCTTCCTGTGCGATTCTTTGCCAAATTAAATAGAGCCAGAAATCTCAGCACCAGCAGCTGTAGGGAGTTAATCCCACCCAGATCCAGATTAGCCATGGCACATTCTTGTAACCATAGGCATAACAGCTTAGTGTAGACAGCTGTTCTGATAAACCAATCTGGGAATCCCGCCTTCGTAGGAATGTTTGTGTACTGGTCACAGAATTTGTTTGCAAAGTTATGGTGAGACAAACTTGTAGTCTTGATAGCAGTTGCATGTTATCGTACTGTTGTGATAGCAATACCGCATGGTTACCAAGAATGACATGAATGGTTTTACTTTAGAAGTGGAATGAATTTCGCTTTCTGCCTAAGTTAGATAGATAGATAAGGTGCTAGTACTCATCTGTGTCTCGTGAGGGTGATGCCTATTTACTCGTACACTAGAGACTTCACACAGAGAGACAGCAGGTGTAGAGATGGACAGCTTGTTTCCTACTCCAAGCAATACTCTCTTTGCAAAGAGGATTTTCTTCCCTGCTGGTTTTGCTCTTGTGGCCTGTGTTGGCATCATTCTTAATGGTGCTGGCTGAATATTTGGTGGAAGGGGAGGACAGGGATAACTGAAAATTAGGGCAGTGTGGTGATTGTGGATGAGGATGACTTTTGACTGGGTAAACAGAGATAAAACCTTAAGATGGTTTGGAGCCATAAAGGTAGCTGCATGGGCTGAGGACTAGACTTTGAATCTTAAGAGTTGGGGATTTGAGCAACATTTAAGGAAAAAAGCATGGTTTACCACAGGGTGTTGGGATGCTAAAATTTCACCTGGGTTCAAAATGAGACTGAATAATCTCATTGCCTAGAAATCCATGGAGATTGCTAAATACTTGGGAATCTCTTCCAAAAGACTGTCCATAAAGTGTCCAACTCTCAAGTTGTTGAAGGCTGGGAGTGTGTTCAGGGGTAGTATCTGCATGTTTCCTCTGTTCTCTTGGCATCTGGTTATTGTTGAAGACAGTATTTGGGACTAAATGGACTTCTGTTCTGACCCAGCATAACTGTTTTTGTGACTTGAAAGGAAAATAGCAGAATCCGGTGAGTATTGTAACTACAGGGATGACAGCTTAGTGTAGAAAGCAGTTCTGAGAACCAGATCTGGGAATCCAGCCTTTGTAGGAGCCTTTGATATGTGCTGGTCACACAAGTTGTTTGCAAAGTTATGGCCAGACAAACTTGTAGCTTTGACAGATACCTTAATAGAGTAGGTAGTCTGGAAGGAAATGCATTATTTTCTGGGCCCTGCCATTATTATGGTGTTCAACTTGGGACAAGTTATTTCATCCATTTGACTCACCTCTCCTATTCTCCTGGCACGCACACTTTATCCATGTTGCTGTTTTAGGTGTCAGCTCTGTCGGGCTCTCTTAGGCCACGTTTGCACAGCCACGAGTGAGGCAGTGCATTTCAAGGTCTTACTACTGCTCTGCTGGAAGTTCTGCCTCTCAGCTGAAAACTGGTAGCAGACTGTGAATGTATTAATTTCATTGTGGATGCAAATTAGAGCACGTTAAATTAAACTATCCTGAAGCATTGCCACAAAAACGGTTTACAGTAACTTTGTAATAGATCAGGAGCACACGTGTGTCAGGTAAGATGGGGTAATGTCCCAGGGTATACTACCTCACTGGCTTCCCACTGTGCCTGTGTGTCCCCTGTGTTCTGCAGAATGCTTTGCTCAAAGGAGCTCTCTGTTTGTTTTATGTCACTACTTGCTATTCTAGTAATAATAATAATAAATTTGAATAGCAAAATGATTCTGCTCAGATGTTCAACTTCTGCTGCTCCTTTGATTAAGTAAAGATTTAATGCTTTAATTTGAGACATGTTTTGTTGAAGAATAGAGGGCTTTGATTCTCCTGTTTATAAAGGGGTGCACTTCCTGAGCAGAATGGAAAGCATTCTTTGCTGGTGAAGGATGTTGCAAGTACAGGCACTCCCTGCAGCTGATGGATGTGTTCTGGAGTCATATTTATCAGTACATGTTAACAGAAAAGAAAAACGTGGAGGTATTGTTCCACAAACAAGGTAAATTATATTCCTTCTACCCATTTGCTGAGACGGTTGCAAAACGTGTCACTCTGAGTCTTTTTTTTGATGTTAGGACACCGTAGTGACAGGATTTCTTTCTTATTTTTTTTTCTTGATGTTCATTTCTTTCCTTCATATCTTTAAGTGACTGTATCTAGCTTCAGCAAGCATTTTACAATGTTATTTGTATGGCAAATAATATGCATCTTAAATGAAATTTTATTGTATTAGAAGATAATCTGAATTACAAATATAAACCTCCCAAAACAAACACCAACAAATTCCCCTGATCATTTGACTTCCTGGTCTTTTTTGAAAGACTGGTGACTGATTCTGATAGCAAGGACAAAGAGATTTTTCTCAAATTTTTTTTTTTATTCTGCTAGAGTAAAAGTAAAGTGCTTATTGTATAGTGGAGAAAGAACATTTGTTACCTAAACTATTGGTCTTCTAGCTACAGTTTAGCATTGTGATTTTATCAGCACTGTACAGTGTCACTAATATGACCCAGAGCTTAAACTTGCTACTGTCACCGTAACATGTGTTTCTTCTAAAACTATTATTGTCAGCTGGCTACTGCAAGTCCAATTCGACATTCTAGCATCCTGTCTGACAACAGCTAGGCTTAGCTTATCATCCTCTTGGCACAGAAAGGGATGTGGTTTTGAGCTCGGTAGGGTGCAGTCAGAGCTGAGGAGCACTGTTCTCCAGGAGCAGCACATAAGTACTGAGTTTCAATCTGCTTTCTCTTCAAAACCAGCATGAGCATCCCTGGCTTGGCCAAAACTCAAAGGTAAGAATTTTCAGAGTTCTTAAAAGTAGGGGTGAGATTACTACAATTTGAAAGATCTGGAGACCATCATGGCTTGAGCAGGAGGAAAGCTTTCAGCTGTTCTGTAAAAGACTGGCCTTTATTGCCCCTTTGGAGAAGGTACAGCATGCCTGTCCTTTTCCCTTGTGCAAGCCAGGCTGATTGCTACAAGGGTAACAAGCCATAACCCTCCTCAAGTGCTTTGGAGAGTCTAGCACTGGCCTACGCTCCGTAAATTTGGAAGGCTGTGAATCCTGGCTGATCCTGCAGAAAATAGATTGTGTACTGTAGGCTCTTAGTGATCTTTTCCCCTTTGCACACCTTCACAAAGCCAGACACAATCCAGCCCATTATCTGTATGTGAGATTTTTCACGATTATAGACTTATAAAAGTTTCTATTAGCAATTCTGATTTGGAAAGGACAATTGGAGGCTGAAAGAATGGCAAATGCAACCCGGATATAACTTTTTGATCCCAGAACCCAATTAAATTTGTGGTTTTGAAGTGCATGTGACTCCTGAGTTCATCTCTAATACTAGATTTATATTATTTCCTGGAATAAAAGTCACTGCAGACAATTTCCAAAGGAGCATAATAATGATACAGTGAAAAATGAATTCAGCTTTTAATTTTTTTTTCCAGCAGAAATAAGATAGAGAACCAAGATAATTTTATATTGGCTATTCTTTTAATGCTCAGTAAGTTTCATACCATCGGTGACTTCTTTTTTTCCCAGATATCATCTTCATTACTGCTGCTATTGCGACACAGTGTTAGCGTGCATTTGTCTT
The DNA here is from genome assembly GCA_009769605.1 of Bucorvus abyssinicus. Classification (NCBI taxonomy): domain Eukaryota; kingdom Metazoa; phylum Chordata; class Aves; order Bucerotiformes; family Bucorvidae; genus Bucorvus; species Bucorvus abyssinicus. The sequence continues at coordinate 43,317,307 of CM020028.1, forward strand.
GATGTGGCTAATGCTATAGCACTACTACATATTTGGGGAGAAAAAAAAAAGAAAAAACCAGAATATTTGCTAAAGGGAAACTTGTATTATCAAATATCCTATTCATAAGGATTCACTTTTCATGAATAATTAGTATTCTGTGAGCCATATGTGGGTTTTTTTTTTTTAATCATGTCAAGGTCCTCTGCCTAGAATAATGCTTCAGCCTGATCAGTTAAGGTAAGGAGGAACTTCAGACAGCAGTAACCATCAGTGCTCCGTGCTGAACTGTTCTTTCGCTCGCAACAGCCTTCATGTTTCTGAATTCTTGTTAAAGACAGTTAAGTTTTGGTCTAGCAGTGCTGTATGTGTGTCTTGTTCCTAGTTATATCACAGGACAGCTTTTGTCTCACAAGGAGACTTATATTCTGCTCCTGCTTGTGGCACCTCTTGCTCTTACAGAGATCTAGGAAAGAGAACTGAGATAAAAAGATGAAAGTGAGTGTCCTTGTCCTCCTCTTCATTCCCCTTACTGAGCTCTTTGTGGAATTTGTCAGGTTCTGTGTGTAGTATAAGGATTCAGGTCTGTAAAGTGATATACTTGAGAGCTTTGGGGAAAACAGTGAGTTGTTTTTTGGGAGAAAGTGACTACAAATTCTGTTTTCCATGGAGAGAAATGAAGATGGTGTGAGAAGTCTTGCTTCTATGCAGTTGAACTCTTTTGTTTTTCTGCCTTTGCTGCCCCCTCTTAATTTTGGGTGCACTGACTACCTGTAACACTTACCATAATGGAATTTTTGTCCAGCAAGGCTGTGCTCTGAAAATGAGCAAGAATTGGAAGTGTAAATGTGATCCATTGCTATTGCCGGTGGACTTACATGGACATGAATGAAGCTGCTTTTTGCAGCCACCTGAAGTTGGAGCAGTGCAACCCATTTGGCATCTCCATGTGACTGGGGAGCAAGCAGGGTAAAGCTCTGTCTGGTGTGTATATAGGTAAGTTCCAAAAATAGGTGCGTCTTCATACTCTGTCTTCAGTTTGAATATGAATTACAGCTTTGTTTTCAGCCTTTTCTACTGTTGGAATGTTTTCCCAGATCAAGCTAATATAGTTGTGAAGCAGAAGCATACTCCCTGTTACTTCCTGGACTTTTTTACCCTCTGATCTGAGCTCTGTCCAGAGACAGAGCTGAGGGAAATCTACATGGTAACGTAACTCCTGGATTATCCTGGGTTTGTGATAACAACAGACATAGATGCTATCAAGAACAAGTTTCAGCTCAGGTAAATGTTAAGTGAAGATGAAAATGGCTATGAGGAGAAAGAACTGTTGCTGCAAAATCAAAACACATCCTTTTTGAAGCCTTTGGAAAAGCTGTTCTTGCACAAAAAAATCTTCTGTGAATCAAAAAGATAGCCATTAATTCTCATTATTCCTTCCTCATTTCATATTAGGAGATACTTGGCTGTGATGATCATCTTTATTCTTTATTCTCTGTCTTGACTGAATACAGAGTATTACTCTGATGTGGTCAGTTTGATCCTCGTTTCAGATGCAGAGAGGAGAGATGCCTATGTATGTCCAAAATCAAAAAGCAAAACATCCACGCACCTGAACTTGGTGATTCACTGATATTTCAGAGGAATGCTTTTGTTTTGCAAGCAGCTAACTTACTCAAACTGATGCTGGTTTACTGAGTAAACCTGTCCTGGATGGTACAACCCTTATTGTATCTCTGAGTATTGCCTAATAGAGGGAAAACGCAGCAGACTGAAGACTTGACCCCTAAATCCTGTCATCTTTTGTATTCTTTTTTTCCTTCTTTTCACTTTAAACCAGTTTGCTAGTTAATCCATTTGCACCTTGCAAGATCAGTAATATGCCATGCGGCCTCTCCATTCAGAGGGAAGCATGAAGCGCAAAACTAGGCTGTATCTCTTCATCTGTTTTTTCAGACTCTGTGGAGAATGACGTTATGCTTTTGGTGGTGGTTTTGAGCTACAATTCCTATCTGGATAAAGTATCCCTAGGTATGGTGTGTTGAGCTTGCAGAGCTGGTCCGCTGCAATGAAATCCAGGACCAGACGAGTTGAAACGGATACTTGCATTAAGTCATTCTTCCTCTCACAGATGCAGAAAAGTAGACATGCAGTAATGGCTTAGACCAAATGTATTGCTAAAGACCACGTTAAATGAATTCCTCCAGGGGAACTTGTGTTGTTACAGAGAATGCTGTCCAAGCGAGAAAGATCTGTTCTTCCTTAGTCCTACAGAGTAATTGAATATGAAACTCCAGTCTGCTTCATGTGTTACTCTCCAGGTGAAATAGCTGCAAAAATAAATATTATACTACTTTTTTGAGTAGTTTAGAGGCCCTGTTTCTAATTGGATAGTTTTGAAACCTAATATTATAGTCTGTAATCAGAGTAGTAGTCTTCTCAACTGGTTCCCAATTTTTTCCAAAGCAAATTTCAAAGATATGCTTTCTTCTGTTAAACTTCAAAATGTAGTCCCACAGAACTTTTAGGTTCTCAAGGTGAAGCAGTCATTTTGCCTGGAGTGACATAGGTCAAACGGCCTCGGGGTTAGTGATAGAGAACTTTACTCATTGTGCTTCTTTGTCATCAATCCAGTTCTGTAAATGTGTCTAAAAGTCTGCCCTGTGTGTTGGTGCTTATTGAGAGAAAACCATAGAAAACTGATCTCGTTCTGGATATTTACATTGTAAGGAATGCAGCTTGGAGAAGGAGGTGGAAATTCTCATTGTAAAGGATCTTTAATCCCTAAGATCATGATTGATAGGAAAAGAAATGTGTCTGTATTTTCTTTAAAATCCTCTTTCTTTGAACAAGATCTGCAATCATGACTTTGCTAGAGATGGACAGGTCAGGGAGGAGAGTCAGAGAGTGACTTGGTCACTTACTGGCAATGCATCCTCTGTGCTTCCTGTATTCAGAATGTATGTTACAATACTTTTAGAAGTTGCTCATGAGTTTTTCCCCAGCTTCTACTTGGAAAATGGTGTGTATTTCTGTGTGTAGGAAGCAACCAAGGAACAGGGTATTCTGTCTAATGTTTTGTACATAAATAATAAACGTGCTTTAATTCTAGTTTCATACATGATGATGAATGTTTCTCATTTGCACATGCAAGACACACAGACACATATACATGCATCACTTGTCAGGTTATCCATTTGTGGAGATGAAAGCTATCTTTATGATGTGCCTTTAACCTCTTTATTACCAGGATGTGATTATAAATAAGGTATAGAATTTCCTGTTTGCCACTTTATTTTCTCAGGATGTGAGCAAGTCTATATGTTTCTAGGCTTTCTTATGTGTAGAAGTGATTTTTGGCAAGACCGTGTTTCTCTCCAGGGTTTTAATAGTGTAATAATACATTATTTTGCGTTACTCAGAAGTGTTTATTTTTAATCCCTGGTTTTGCTGCTCAGAAAGTGAGAGCCATTTGGTGAACTTGATTGTATGAGAGGAGGATATGCTCAACACACTCTTTAAAGGTTTAGCTACATTTTGAGGGGTTGCAGTCTGAACAGCAGGTGCGTTGCATGATACTGAAGATGTGTCTGGCGTAAACCCTTGTTTTCCTCTGAGTTTGCTGTTGGGTAACTAGTGTAGCATGTTAGCAGAACTGCCTGTTGCCATGCTAGAGTAGTATTCTAATTTTAGCTTAGCCTTTACTGATCTTGATATTTATCCTATCTTCAGTGCAAAGGTGCTATATGAATAGGCACATCTGAATGGCATGAAGAAAGTTGAATTGCAGTCCCCAGCATAGTTGCATTTCATTACAATGGTTAAGAGCCATCACAGGAGTGGAAACTTGATGTTCAAAGGGCGGTATGTTTATAGGCTTGGTAAAAAAAAAAGAAAAAAAAAAAAAGCAGCATTGTCACCAAACTGATATGTTGTTTGCTAATGTCTCATTGTGCTGGGGAGGAAGGTCTTCATATCCTGTTAGCTATCTCCTGAACACTGTTCTCTTCCTTCTCCTTGCCCATTGCTAGTGGTCCTTATGAAAAGACAGAAGGCTGGGTTGTGGGGTGTTGTTTGTCATCTTTTTTTTTTTTTGGTTGGTTTTTTTTCCTTTCTCCATGTGATCCTAAAAGAGTATGGTATCCAACTTCTATTTGAGCATCAGTGGAAATTGGCTGTCTGATTTCCATTCCAACATAATACATCATGAATATTAAAACTCCTAAAATTTGCAGCTGTATGTGCATTTCTGCAAGCTCTACAACTCTTACGACAGCAAAGCAGAAGTTTGCTGAACTCTACATAAAATAGCTTCTTCCTCAGGAGATGTTTCAGAGTTCAGGTATCATGAACAGATGGGGGGTAAGGGTTCACTAGCTTGATACTGCTGTTGGCGATGCTGGTGCTGGCACTGGGAGCAGCATTCAGATGTGCAGAAGAGGAGGTTGTTCGGGCAGCAGCTGCATACCATTCAGCAGAACAAGTGCAACAGTTTGGAAAAATTTTGAGTTGTTTTTGAGAAAAGGTGCAGCGGTTGCAAATACCCAGTCATTTGCTAAGGGCCTCTGTGCTCCCTTGGGGTGGTAAGTTGCATTTGAGCCAGACATAGAAACCCAGAAGTTTCTGTAAAACTGCTTGTTGAGTGGGATGCCACACAAGTAGCCCCAGCAAAATTTGGCCTTCATTGCTAAGAATGGAACTGGGAACAAATGTTAAATTTTTGGTTTTCAACATACGTCTTCATCTATTAGTAAACAAAAATATAGCCATGGAAATTTGTACATCTTCTTTCTAATCTCTGCTTTTATAACTCTTTCCTCATACTGTAGAGCAAAGAAAAAAAGATGGGTTTGAGGTAAACAATGTTTTTCCTATTTAGCTTTCTGAAAGCAAACCTGAAATAAATAGTTGTATAGCCAGAGAATGATTTGCAAACAGTGTTAGAATAAAGATAATAAAGAAGAATGATATTTCACTATAGGAACTCTGTTTAGTTGCAGCATCTTAATGCAACGTTACCTTTTCTGCATTCATAAAAGTAAAGGAATAAAAGCCTTAAAACCTAGATATTGCAACATAGACAGCTTCCAGCCAAATCCACTCTTCATTAAGTAAACAACTTCTGGTATTGCAATACATTATTTTTTTAATTACGACTTTTATGTGTCTTCATCCTTCTTGGTCCCAAGGAATGGCTAAGTTAGTGGTTCTGAAATGCAGGGCATATGAATAATGCTGCTTTGCAAATAAGAAATCTGTGCAAAAAAAATCATTAGAGTCCAGTATCATTCTGCCATGGAATGTTCATTTAAGCAAGTGGATGCAGTTCCATCCATTTGCTTTAAATTTGTTATTTTAGTTTGTAAACTTTTTGGAGCAGAGACATCTTGTTTTGAGCTTGTGCAGGGAACAGGATTTTGGCTTGGACTTGTCCGTACTGCTAGAAAAAAAAAAAACAAACAACTTAAAAAAACCCCAACAAACAAAAAAATCATTTTGAAGGGAGAGAGAATCACCAAAACTGTGAGAAATAATGCAAATTAAAAGTGGAACTTGAACATTCCACATTTCAAATTCTGTTTGGACTTTAGTTGATCCAGCTCAAATGTTAGGTGGAAACTGTAGTGGAAAAACAGCTAATAAAAATTTTACGAACTTTTTCTAAGCACATTATAAAGATACAAATACAATGAATATAGTAAAGTATGAAAACACGATTTTAGTTTATATCAGTAAGAAGTAATCAAATGGGAGTGCTCAATGGCTGGTATCAAAACAGGCATTAGTATCATTCTTAACCACCTACCAGTATAATTTGATCAAGAGTTTTTTAGTGTATGTGCTCATCTGATTTAATTAAAGTTGTCATATAATATCAAAATACTTGTGATTTAGGCAGAGATTGTTCTTTTTTTGAAAAAAAGATACAACAACCCTCTTGATTTGCTAAAGTAAACCTGGATGTTCTTTTGAATCAATACCTTTTAAAGAAACTTTTAATCAATTCCTGTGGAATCTAAGCTCAGTTGTATATATGTTGTTTCTCATGTTTTAGGGCAAATTTTTACTTTCCTGAGACCTCCTTGTAGAAGAAAAATAGTTAACAAAAGATGATGTCTCTTCTCTATGTTTCCACAGCAGGAACAGGATTCCTGCCTTACCGTGTTGTGGTATTTCCACTGCTTTCAAAGAGATCTGGATCACACCCGTCAATCTCTGATCACTTCTGTAGGCTATCTGAAGGCATTGCTATAGAATCAGATTTCTTCCATCACTACTCGATTTGTATGATTCATGGTATTTGGTTAAAGAAAGTCTTCAGCGATACCTCCTGGCATACCTAGTCGTCGGGCAGCGTTGTCTGCCTCTCGTTACTAGGGAGGACAGGGAAGGAATAGTCGTGAGAGTCAGTGGCGGTACCCAGGCCGAAGCTGTTTACACCTTTTCTGCGCCTGTGGAAGGCAGTGTTTATTCCAGACACCCTGCCCCAAACCAGGAGCCTGCATGCTGGTAAAAGGCAGGAACGTTTCTCTCCATTGCTGCTGCATCCTTGAAACTGTCTCTGCTAGAGCTCCCAGCCCTGCAGTAGGCATGACTCTGTTCGTTTGGTCAAAGGATAGGGTTGCCAAACACGTTAGGACTGGGGTCCATTTTCCAGCTGTTGGAAGTTCTTTCCTTATCAGCGCCTCGCTTTTCCTTCGTGTTCCCTCGGTACTAGGGGAGTGATGGTCTGAAAGTGAAGAAATCTGACCCTATTCATACTAGGTTGTTTTTTCTCTCTCTCTTTGTTAATGTATCCTTTTTCAAGGCAAGTGAGAAAGATGACTTTGACATTGTGCGCAAGGTTTTAAAATGGTTCAATAAAACTCTTAATTCTAAAAATATACTGCTGGCTCTTTACATAATACACTGTCCTTTAACTGTGATTTTTATCCCTTCCTCAAAAGTATGAAGAGCTAGATTTTCAAAATTGGAGGTGCGTGACTAGGGCATGCTTCACTCTGGCCAGTACCTGATCAAAAGTAATACCCTGTGCAACAGGTGTATTAGATAGAGCTGCCTGGAGATGCTTTGGAGGTTGGAGCGTGTATGTTTAGGATTTATGAAATGCCTTAATGCATGGCCCAGTTGTCAGCGTCTGGCTTTAATTCTCCTGTAGGAACTGTGCTGCTGCCCTAATAAAGGCAAACTAAAGGGACAATGGCGCTAGTATTTGGAAACTGGCTTTAGATTGGTTGCTGAGTGGAAGAGCTATCCATGTGTTTTTAATAAAACTTAAGGGAAACATTAACAAAGCTTTATAAAATGACTGTACATCTTCCTTCCCTCTAGCCTCTAGCCCAGTCAAACAATAATTAGGAAAGATTCTGTTTGGAGTGAATGAGGGTTACTCCACGAGCATTGGAGGGGGTGCAGGGCTACTTTTCTCTCCTGTAACACTTCCCCTCTTATCAGATTCAATTGTTCTTTTTGTATCTATAGAACAGTGGGAAAGGATTTTCCTTACATTAAAGTAGGACTTTTTCTTTAACTCTTCACTCCCACTGGTGCTTCATCCTGTGAGGTTTTATTTCGAACCATCAGTGGGTGATGTGCAGTACTTTAAGGAGGGCTGCCTGAAAACACAGGTGGATGCTGCTCGGAAATGTTGTGAACACATGTGGTTTCAGTTATATATCACACAACTGAAGTTGTAATGAGGTTTGACCACGGATAGCTGAAGACTTATGTGGTCTCTTGTAATTTGAGAATTTGTCTAATCAGTATTGCAAACATTTTACTCATGATGGATCTGCAGCACAGTTTAGTGAAATATTAATAGCCCTAGAAAAGAAAAAATTCATTATTTCTTCTTCCAAGTATAAAACAATTTGTATGTCTCCTGATTAGGGTCTTTTCTTCTAATTTGTTTTGTATTTTTTTTAAACCATGAGACTACACAAGTACAGGGAACTCTGTTCGTATAGCCTCATTGTAAAAACAGTTTTATTGGAAAAGGAACGTTACATTTTTCAATATAGTCAGTTTGGGGAAAAGTTTCAAGATAGTGTGTAAATCACATTATTTGTTTATAGGATTATAAAAGCTGAATGAGAAATTAATTCAGTATGCCTTTTATTTGTGACTCTTAAAGCGTTGGTCTGTAACATCAGACAGCTCAAAAATCAGCAGTCAAACCAGTTCTGAAATTGTTTAGATTTGTAGTGGAATAGGCATAGAAAATGTAGATACAGTGACTCATGGGAAGGAGTAGGAGCATTTCCTCCAAATTCAAATTAAATTTTTGCAGTTGTGGATAATGCATAAGCTGGAGAGACTTAAAGCCTTTTTTTCTTTAACGCCTTTTGATTGAGAACGTGAAGTGCCACAATGCCTGTTACCTTCCTATAATTGTTTCTTTTATACATCTAACAAATACGTCCCATCAGATTTAATTTTTCATTTACATACTGTGTCCTCTCTTGTGAAATTCCTTTTGAGTTTAGGTACCAAAGACTGCTAGGTCTGTCTTGATGTCTCTTTGCTTGTTGTGGTTTCTGTCTTTCCTGGCAAACTGTTGGGTGTTTTGCGCTGCTATTCTTATTATTAGAATCCCTTGATGATGAATATACTGCATGCTGAACTGAAGCTCAAGTTCCCCTTGGTGGTGTTTTCCTTCCTGGATGGTCTATTACCAAGGACTTAAGCAATGCGTGTGCATGCAGATTGCTTGTCTTAGAGCATCAGGTTGTGTCTGGATGTGAACTGTCGACACGTGAATAACGATGCTGTTCAGCCAGTGCCACACATATAATTGGCGACTGTGTCCGCACATCCAGCCTAGCCAGATGTTCTCCTCACCTTCCTTGTGTCTCTGCCAGGAGAGTGAGGGCTTTCTAACACTGACTGAGCCTGAGCACGTCACACCCCAGCGCAAATGGGGTGGAGATCAGTGATAGCTTTGCATTGCTTCATCTCAGACTAATTGCAAAGGGGTTACTAAAGTGCCATACTGGGTGGGGTTAGCTAGGTCCTTGCCACATGTGAGCGTGAGAGTTCAGCTTGACGTTCTACAGTAATACAGGAATGTCCTTAAATAGCACTGTGCAGTCTTATAAATTAAGGATTTGTTTAGTCTTTCATTGTTCTGAGGAATCTGCAGTTATAGCATTGGTTTGTGCATGAACGTATGTTATTAAACCAGTTCTAAAAAAATACATAGTACTTGGAGAGTGGTGTTTTGCAAAGTTGAAACTCGGCATTATAAATTCACTCTTCAGTGTTTGAGTGAAACGTGGGGAAAGTGCAAGTCTGTCAGAAGTGTAGCTCCTTGTGGTCCTTCTTTCAGCTAAGTGATGGGGTGCCCTCCTTTCCTTCTGTGATAAGTTGAAGTATTTTCTTGCTTAAAAGACTTTGTTTAAATCCTCAGGACACCCCTTCCAGCTGCTCAGTCCATCCCCAAGTGCCTGCTCAGCATCAAGTACGAACTCATAACAGATTCACTTTATGCTGAAGTTTGCAGGCATCTCAAAACGTTAAGCCTGAGCCAGTATGAAGTCCACCATCTCTTGAGATTAATGAGCCCTCTTCAAGGAGTGGGGGTGCGGGGTAAGAAAAAGAAAGAATAAAGAAGCCCGAACTACTCTTTGTTCAAGTTTGCCTCATACACCTTTGCCTTTTGAACTTTCTTATTATAAGCAAATTTTTCATTTAAACTCCAGGTAAATTTTCTAGTTAGTTGTGTTGTTTTTAAAAAAAAAAAAAATCTTAGTGGAAAGGAGTCGAATTCCCAAAAATGATGATACATAAAGTACTTTTTGGGTTCTTCCATTTTGCTCTGAATTTTTGAGACGTGAAGGTACATTTGGTTCCTGTTCCCAGACTTTTATGTACAACATGAGGTCTGGAAGCATGCTGTAGGAAGTGAAAACTGACATTCTTAGATGATCACTTGTTTGGAGGAGCTAAGATCTTAAATAAAACATCAAATATGAGAAAATCAAAACTGTCAATGTTGTCATTACCTGAATGCAGTTCAGATCAGCAGTGTTGAAAAGTTGTCATCTGATGGTTACAAGATGGCCTGTGACACAGAGCAGTTTTGTCAGAGACAGGTGTGTATTACGTTGATATAACAAAATTGGTACTTGGAGAAAGATAGGCAGAGCTGTGCTTTAATTCCTCATATTAACTTCACCTGCAGTGAGGCTAGGAGACTGTGCTAATTGTGAGGCTCAAAAATACTGAACTGTTATTCTGGGGAGAAAAGTGTTTGCAGGTACTGAGGAAAAAACCAAACTAATTGTTGTCCTGGATTGTAGCGTTGTTATAAACTAAAAACACATACAAGTGTGTTTTTGCTAGAGGCTCCTTCAGAGGTTTCGTTCCCCTTTCAGCCCATTATATCAGTTCCATCAGAGAATGTAGCTCCAGCTTTTTCCTCTTTTTTTTTTTTTGTGTGTGTGTGCATTATTTGGAAAAAACCAAATTTGACCTGCCAGCGTGAGTCAGAAGAAGTTTTGGTGTATGCTTAGGCAGAATGATGTCTAGCACTTGGCTGAGGCTGACTGGACAGAAGAACTTTTAATTCCTTTGCAAGTACATGGAGACCTGATACTGAGGGCAGCTGGGGAACACATGTTCACAGATTGTTCCTCTTCTGTAGCATAGGAATACTTGCAACCAGTTCAAAATTTACTGACTTCTGCTTTTAAATGGAGAATGTGCTCAGGGATGTGTATGCTCCTAAACCGCATTCCTGTTCTAGGTGAGTGCCTCACAAAAGCAAAGGTATTGGAAGTGACAGGCAGAGTGGGTGAAGCACCTCAAATCCCACAGTCAGCCTGGCATGTTCCTGAATTCGAACTCAAAACTCATGGGATTTAGTCTGGACCTTCAATCAAAGAACTGGTCTTTTAGTCTCTTGGAGTCCTTAATTTTCAAAGATTTTCCTGTTTAAATGTGTCTTGCCCATGTACAGGTGACCTGCAAAGAGCAGGAAATAATCAGAAAGCCTTGAGATGCTCTGTTACGCTTCATTTCAAAGCCCTCGCCTGTGCAGAATGCCTTCTGAATGTTTCTGACCATCTCCTATTTTCTGAGCCCTCCACAGCACATCTTCTGTCATGGATTTCTGTAAGTGAGAGCAGAGAGGCTATTGGCAAACCTTATGCCCTTTTAATATCTGCTTGAAGACATCTAAAGCAAATCAAGGAAACAATATTTATGTGGTATGGTCATGAAATCATTAGTGAGTTATCTGGCAAATTAGAATTTTTGAAAAAGGGAAATTTAATTAAGGAATGACATAGTTGTAATGCCATTTCATATCCTTCTGCTAGACAAGCATCCATTACGAGCTCAAGTAAATATTAGACGTTTATCACATAGGATGTTAAATATTTAAATTTTCCTGTAACAGATATACATTCCTACCACATAGGCTGCTGCTCAATATGGAAATAGAAGGACGAGTTTCTCTTCAGTTGTTTTCTTCCTTGGGTGTCAACTCGTAACATGCAGGCATTGAACTCATTGAAAGTAAGATTTTGCTATTGTAATTTCATAGTGAAGTGGCTACTCTAGGCATTAAGGCTTTTATTTCAGAAGAATCTCATAACACCCTGGTCCTGAAGAGTCTGGTCAGTGGCAACCATCACCTGCAGCTGGTTCTATAGGGTAAAGGCACAGAAATTTTCCTGTTGGCGTTCAGGAGACATGAGTATTGGTGTTTGGTATAAGACCTTTTCTGGAGCAGGATGTTAATCAAGCATGCTGTGAGTTCTGTTTGACCAAACCAGCCATGGTCTTTGTCATCAGTATTTGTACATCCCAGCTGCCTCAGCATTACATAGGAAGCTTATACAATGCGTACTTGATTGACAGATCTAAGTCCAGCTCCTGAAATTTTCCAAGGCTCCAAATGCATTGTCTTTCCCTTTCTTTATGTTACATTACCCCTCTCATCGTTTTCTAGTCTCTAGGCAAGTAGCTTCAGGTAGTTCCTATAGTTCTTAGCCATGAAGCAGTTGGTCTAGGGGAGCTGGATTTATCATCTAGAGTCTTGTAACTATAAGTGTGCTTGGAGCCAGAAGGGAATTTCTTATTGGACCTTGTGTCTGGTTTGTAGCTGTGCTATCAGCTGGAAGGGAGTTTGAGGTAGGCAGCATTAAGAAATGGCTTATGCTGAAACTAGATTGGCAAATTAGAATCAGTTGTGTTACATATGATGTCTTCAGCAAAGGTACTCTCATGTTGTGTCCCTGTTTCTTCTTCTTAATTTCAGAAGACATACACAAGCTATTTGTAATTTTGAATGCATTAAGCAGCAGTCAAAATAGCGATAGCTAGGTCAGAAAAACAGATGCATTCCTCCGTCGTAATTGCATATGACAATCCTATCCATTGTTGTTATTTTATAGGGAATTATACTGATTTTAAATTAGTCTTTGATTTGTCTTCTGTGCAAGAACCACAGCTGAGTTATCTTTGCCTTAAAATTGACAAGGCTGCACTGTCATTCATTCATTTAGTAGCAACCCACAAATGCAATGCTGCTCTGCAGTATAACTGTATAAATCAAAACCTAATATTTGCTACCACCTTTTAAAAAAAGTTACTGACATATTAAAGAGATGCTGAATGAGTCCTATTGATGTTTCATGCTAATTAAATACAAGGTAAATGCTTGGTAATTGCACCTTTCATTAAGATGGGAATGTGTGATTTGCAAGCTTCCTGGTGCTGCCCTTTAAAAATAGTCTGAAAATATTTTGATCTGGTGGCATTAAATCACTATAGCTTAGCAAGGTATTGGTAACTTAATAAGCTGCTGGCATTTGTTTTGGAGAAATTGTCCGTCATATGCAAAACTCTCTGACTGCTTGACTGTATAGTTGTTCTTCACGTGAAGTAACATGATAAGGTTCTCTGGATTGAGTTGAATACTTTACCATGACCGCTGCTTGGGATCTTTGGCCGTGGACTGAAATTGCTTCACAGCAGAAGTATTGTTTGGTGACAAACATGCCAATTTCTTTACATCTTTCTATCTATCTGTCTCGTCTAGCAGGTAGAGTACCTACTTTCTGCTGTGCGCTCAGGTCTGAGCTGTTGCATGTTGTGAAATGGAGCCGGCACCCCCGTTATTTTTGATGTTGAAATGAATAAATGTGGAACCTGTGCTATCAATACTTCAGGTGTGTTTATGCCTCCTAAAAGTCTGACATGTGCCGTTTTGTGAAAGGGGAAGATAGGGGAAAATTTACATTTTTGCCTCCTTTAAATTAGGATCCGTATTAACAGTTTAGACTATTGTGTTATGAGAACATCGATTTCATCCGTTCCAATGATTCCTTTTAATGAAATTGTTCAAGGCTCAGCTCACCACAGAGCAGAGGCTGCTCTCTGCATTATTGGAACCAAGTTAAGGTCACAGATCTTGGCTCTTCCATCATGAGAATCATTCAATAGGAAACATAGACGAGCCAGAGAACAATTTTCGGCTAATTCCATGATTGCTCTCAAAGCAGTGGTGAAAAGCACAGGAGTTAATGAGTGTCTCTATTACTTACCCATTCCACCTAACTCAGCAAGCCAAATAAAAAAACCCTGATTTTCTCCTGAAGCTTTTTTTTTTAAATGTCCCCCAAATACACCTGTTTCAGCCGAGGAGGTCTGCCTCTTGTGAGAGGAAAGATCAAATGGTTGAAAAACGGACGCTCCTGCTTTCTGTTCTCCTGTCTGTCAGTGGCCTTGAAGAAGTAACTTCGTCTTTATTTTTGTTTTCTCATTTAAAAAGTATCTTCCCATTTTGTGAGGATTCTGACTTGTGTTTTCTCAGGCAGCTCAAACACAAGTGCAATTAACTCCAAAGTATTCCTGTTGGCTAGCACAGTTAAAATATAGCATTTCCCTATCCTTAATGTAGTTCTTTTTAAATGAAAAAAACCAAACAAAACCAACCAAAACAAAACAAACCACCACCCCCCCAAAAAAAACCCCAAAATCCCCAAAAACCCCAAACCACCACCACCACCACCAAAACCCACCAAAAAACCCACAAACCAACCAAATACAAGCCAGTCCAGATCTTCTCTGTACCTTCATATGATGTCTGGCATAGAGTCCTTTAAAAGGAAAGATAGGCAGTCAGAGAAGAGCTACACAAGTACGTGAGCTATATGGATAAACCAATATCTGAAATGCTAAGGAAATAATTTTCATCCTGTTACGTGTATGCATGTATTAAAGTAGGAATGTGTTGCTATATACAATATAATCATCATGTATGTGACATGTTTTGCTGTAGGTATGGATATGACTATTTAATGTAAAATAATCAGTATCTATAACAAATATGTAAGCTTGTGTACTGAACTAATTCAGTCTACTCAATTTTATCTATAATAATTGGATAGATACAATAATGCACTTCATGGTCAGGGTGCCCTTCAGCAACACTTCCCCTTCAAAGGTGTTTTCATAGGTTACTGCTCCGTAAGTGTCTTTATGGTGGCAAACTCCGGAAGCCTGTCTTCTAGGTCCTTTGTGCATTCCCTAGATAGCATTGATAGAAAGCTAATTTCCTTGTTTTCATGTAAACAAGGAAAGCTGCAATTCAGAGTGTTTTGTCTGGCACAGAAAAGGCAAATGATAGCAATAATACTTAACTCTTATACAGAGTATCTCAAACCATTTGGTCTAACTATGAGTCAGGCACTATCAGGGAATACTGATTCCTTATGTGTTATCATGGAATGAGTCCTGAATGCTGCCTGGGTCTTGGATGACTCCTACAGTGTGTTCAAGGATGAAAACAGAGGCACCCAAAATTTAGGGCTTTCATACAGTAGGGAAGACAAGAAAATAATCCAGGATTATATGCTTTTGAGAAACGTGCTTTCAGCAGATGCAGTTTATTCCTGAACGCGTCCCAGTTGTGTTCTCACTTTATTATGCTACAGACTATGAGTAGAGTTTAAAGCTCCCTTTCTGCATAGCACAGCTGGGCTGTAATCCTGACTCATGTCTCCAGTCGCAGCCCTGGCAGGAAAGTGGGCAGCGGTAGCTGTTCTGGCTCAGTGGTTGTAGCTGAGGCATGGGAGCCTCAGGTGGGCTCATCTGATGGTCCTGTCTTCCCTTCTCCAAGCATTTCTGCAGTAGCTTACCACATCCTCATAATTCGCCTCTTCATCTGTTCTGATGAGAGAAGGGTCTCTACAAAAGATTATTCTGGGAAATATACTGAAATGTTGAAAAAGCCCCAAAAAAGAAAGCAGCATTTTTAAACTGTGGCTTGTCCTCAACTCTGTGGATTTGAAGTGATTGTCTTATACTTGCACATACTTCACTTCTAGGAATCTGCAGCTTTAACAGTTGTGTGGGAATGACTGGAGGGAGAAAATGCCAGTAAGGAAGGAGAGAACTCCTGGACCAGATTTTCTATCTTAACTGCAGCATCACTGATGTGACTGTGATTTCGACTCTCCTCCTCCGGTCTTTGTAAATGATGTATGACTTCTGCTTAAGCAGCTCTGCATTTTTTTCACCTGATGCTTCCAGACTCTGGAATGCAAAGAGGTCAGCTCTGCAAGGAGGAGCTGATGTGATGAGATGCAAGTTCTGAAAATATTTTGAGTGATAGTGAGCAGGAAAAAAAAAAAAAAAACCACATTTAATCAGGGTCATGGTATAAGACTAGGGCTAGAGTATATGAGGGTTCATGATTCCTGAGATCTCCTTAGAAATAACTCAAGTGCAGTGGGAGGAAAATAAAACTTTGCTGGTCTGTATTGCCATTCACCTCCCTATATTAAACTTGCCTTGTTGAAGTAGGGCAAAAAGACCCCTGAAACTTTGTGGGTGATACATTGCCTGGCTATGTAGTCCTGTGTTTAAGTCAGCCTAAAACATTAGTGAATGAGCTAGGGCAAAGTACAGAATAACATATTTTTGCAGAATTTAGAGGTAACGAGATCTTTAGTTCTTGATGCATGGCCATAAAGAGGAGGTGAATGCTGTATCCTTGTTTTAATCAGACCTGCCGGACTGCAAGAAGTGATTTACTGCTTGTTCGTTTTTGAAGAAGGTTATCCTACATAATAATAGTTGTTTTTCTTATACCACAGTTTGTCAGCCAGCGCTATGCACACATCAAAACATTCTCTAGATACGAATGGCGTTAGAGATAACGATAAAGGTCTGTGGGTATCTGCATATGAATTTCTGTATTAAATATATAAGGAACATTTTGCTTAGGATTGCTGAAAATCAGTGGTAATGTACACTTATGGTAATTTACACTCTGATTTGTGGAAGTAACTCTTCCCAATGGTACTAAACTCCTGTAGCTCCCCCTAATTTAGAGAACATCCAGAAGATGCTGGGTTTGGCTAGCCTGGGTTCCAGGTGCACTGTGGACTCTGAATAACCTAGATATTTACTTCAGAGATTGCTGCTGCCTTTTTTTTTTTTTTAAATTTGTGACTTGTATGGCATCAATCTGGCAAGTTTCATAATGCTGAATTCTCTGAGCAGACAAGCAGTAACAGGACAAAGGAAGTGACCAGTGGTATTAGAAATGGGAGAGGGGAGACACCACACAATGGAGTTTAAGGAGTAAGTAAAGCGTGCATGATAATTGAGAAATCTATCTCAGTCGAATTTTGCACTGCGAAAATGCGTCCGTAGTTGCTTTGTTAAAAGCTGATAACTGTAACTCACTCAGTTAAACTGTTACATATATGCTTGTGTACACGCATGCGTGGATGTGATGGGAAGCACAAAATGCAGTAGTCTACAGCATGAATCTGCACATGTGCAGTTTTAGGACAGGACAGCCATGGCTGGGCAGAAACCAATTTCTGAACGTTTTTTCCAGTGAAGTTTTTTTTTTTAATCTAACTTCTCAGGTCCTATTCTTAGTTAAAAGCTACTTCTAGGTGCTAGTATGGAGCCATTTGGTTTCTGTACTTTTTTTTTCTTATTTACATAATTTTGATTGTGAAGAAAGATTTGGGGTGGAAATGCATTTCTAATGAAATTGGCTCAAACTTGCTCTCTGTATCTGGTGCTTCTCAAGTGGATAGGGAAAAACCTTTATATAGGTGTATAGATCTTTGTTATCTTACATTGCCTTGCTAAGACTCAAATTTTAACTAGAAATAGATTTTTTTTTTTTTTTTTTTAGATTTACTACAGCTTTGTAAAATAGTTAACTATTCCAGTTTTGTCTTGGTTGGCAAATACTTAATTCTTCCTAAATACAGGTAATGTATGGGGAATGAAACCATGTGAATGTGACTTATGTGATCATCAAACTTTTTTTTAGTTAAAATCATGATTTACTGAAACTGTCTTGCATTGAATAAACTGTTTAATGGTGCATGCATTAAATTCCCTTTTTCAATCTTGTACTTATTGTTTTTGCTGTGCTAGCCTGTGTTACGCTCTCAGCAATGCTGCTTGCTCATTGTACCTTTTTGGTGTTCTTCTACCAGCTTTAAAAATCATATATTTCATCTAAAATGGTAATTAGGAAAGAGAGGACTGATCAGCATTACTTGAACGTGAGGTGTTAAAATCAGCAATGGCACAAAAGTCTTCCGATTCATCAGATCAGGTGGGGTTTTTTATCCTGTTGTCGAGAGGGGAGAGAAGTATACCCTCTTTATTTCAGTGCCTGCGCCTGGCTGACTTCAGCATTTGCATGTGAAGGACATTTCAAAGAAGAAATCAATCCTGGCAATTACTGCAGGGCAAAAAAATGGGGGAACAGAGGCCAATGGAACTTCGCAGTAAAAGAAGGCAAAATGGAATTGGAAGGTATATGTTGGCTGTTGTTGTAGTTCATGTTCCATAAAAGAAAGATGCAATGGAAATCATGGTGGGAAAAGTGGTTTGATGTTTTTTAAAAAAAAAGTTGTTTTCTTTGAGGTGGATTGTCAGCTGAGTGAAATAGATTTACCCAGAACTGCCTGATTTAAACCAGGACAGGACCTGTCCATTGAATTTGTATCTCTAATCTTAAGGGAAAAATTATTTTCCATTGATGAATAAAAAACCCCAAACCACCAAAAAACAAACCAGGAATCTAACTATATTATGGGAAAGCCAAAAGACTTCAATATTTTGCTGGCAAACATTTTAGCTGTGTTTGTAAACTATATATAGAGTCTTGAGTCATATTTCTTAAATAATTGCTAGGCACAATTTCAGTCTACAAGAACTTACAAAAGATATTATGGAATTGGAGTAGAGATGAATTCCTCACAGATGAAGTTGCCAAAACAATGCTTAGACCGTCTTACCGTATGCATTTAAATTAAAATTTTACCTTAGAACCATGCCGTAAAGCACAGTGTAGCATCATTCATAAAACAATGTTTGATAACAAGCTTTTAAGAATACATTTTCTAAATCTTTTGGATTACACCAGTAATGTTTATGTAGAAAATACGTTCCAATACAGCCCAGACTTTTAGGAGACAGAATTTGTCTGCATATTACTTTGCATGGGTAATGCTTTGACTCCATTATTAGCTGGCTGATGGTACTGATGTTTTCAAACTGCTGCATAGCTACAGTGCACTATAAAATGCCTTCTTGTGGAATATTCAAGGGACTTAGCCCTGTTTTCACTGCTTACTCTATGAATGAAAATAGACATTGCACGCCTGCAAAAGTTGTGGAAACCCCTGGAGTTTCACCTTATGTATAGTTGGTTTTGTCTTTTAGTGGACCGGTGCCATTCAGGTGCCAGCTGATTTTATATACCGACATTGTCAGGCATCAGATATTACTGTTAAATAAGGCATCAGACATTTGGTGACAAAAATAAGCTGCCTCTTGCTTTACAGACCCCAAATGCTTGATATTTTAGCAAGAGAACCGCTTTTTGTGCGGCAGGCTGTCCCTTCCTGACCGTGTTATTGTTAATCCTTAAGCAGGTGTAATACAGAGCAAAATACTATACAACAGCAAACAGAAGCTGTTTTTTAAGCTCACATGAGATGGAGCCTCTTGTACGGCTGCAAGTGCCATGTTGGATGTAGAGGGCTTCCTCAGTGCCCCGGGAGCCTCCAAGCTCACCGTTCCCCGGCAGCCTAGGCAGGCCAGGGCCAATCTGCACCTAGCTCCATCAGGAGCGCCACCACGCTGTGTTAGTTGTTACTGACAGCCGATCAGCAAGAGCTACCTTGAGGAGTGCTCTGCCAGGGGCGTATTGCATGCTGAGACCAGAGGAATAGTTAAGATTGCGTTTGGGAAGCAGTATTTTCATAACCACTTCCTTACCATCCAGCATAGGGTCTAACCAGTAAGGCTATAGCCCTGGTTTATGTCTCCCTGTAGGATGGGTGCATATGTTGTGTTTCCGAACAGCTAGTTCATGGTGGTTCTACTTGCTTTCCTCGCTTCCTGGCACCTGCCACTCCCCCTCAGATAAAAAGCTTCCAAGGGGCTTTTTCAGTAAATAAAGCACCGTCCAGTTCTAATATAATAGCCTTTCCTGTCGTGAACTGCCGATGTTCTGCTCTTGTATTTGATGACCAGCAAAGCAATCTTGGTCTGAATGCTGGGGGCTGGCCTGTCGGTCAGATCTAGTACCGCAGCTTGGCCCTGGTACGTGGGCTGAACTCGCAGTGAGTCTCAGGGCATCTTGCTGAACAGTGGTTTGTTCGGGGTGGTACTGGTGAAGCGCATCACTCGAGTAACATCGGCGTTGTAAGGGGACAGTGACAGCATCAAATGCAGAAGGGAACCTCATGTCTTTTCCTTTTTCTCTCTGTGAGTTGATCTTTCTGCTTCATTTTCGCATCATCAGCTGCAGTCAGTCCTCTTGCCTGTGCTTTGAGTGATGTGTGTGTGATGTGCTGCTCTGTTTCTTGCCTGCCCTCCTTTGGCTTGAGTGTCACACCTGACCGGTCCGTGCTAAAAGGAGTGCGGTCCTGCTCCGCTCAGGTCGCTGCTCTCCTCTCTCCTGTTTCATTCTGAGGCTGGAGAGCAGGTGGGCCAACCCATACCGGTGACAGAGTAAAGGATATTCACCTCCCCACTTGTAGTAGATGAAGCTTGTTGCAGGGAAGGGCTCCGAAGGTTGGGCGTGTTTCTAGCGGCTTACCGTGTTCCTCCCGGCCACTTCTCCGTCAGCATTAGGCCAGGGGCCCCTTGAGCTCAGCACGCTACCGCTGACGGTGGCACGAGCCTGGCCCGTCCCTGCCGCATTGCCCCCCCATCCGCAGCTGTGGGGTTTGGCGTGAGTGAGGGGACACTTCTGTCCGTCGCTTTTTAGCGTCTGCTTGCAGATCTGTTGTGCTGTAGTTGCTTACCTTTTACACCTGCTCACGTCACCCCCTGCCCTGGCTTCTGGGGGCAGAGCAGTCCTGGAGTTTGCCACTGTGCTGTGATGGTCTCTTGCTCGTTGTTTTGAGCGGGTTATTTGCTGGTTTCAGCTATCGTCTGCTGGTTTGTAGCACGACAGAACTTGTGGAGTAGCAGTTCTGCCTTCACCTCTTCCCTTTCCTATGCCGTTTTCGTAAACCTTGCTCCTGCTGCTGCCCACCCCCAGCCATCCCCTCTCCAGATTCAAACGTCTCAGCCCTTTCAGCCCCTCGTCCTAAGGAGCAAGCTGCTTGGCCTGACGAGGCAAAAAGTCTGACCTGAGGCTGTTTTGTTTCAAAATGGCTGTGTAAAGTCAGGCGTGCTGAGCTCCAGCTCCGGTCCTGAGGGACTGGCGTGAGTGGCCTCCTTTCCAGAGTGCTAACACCCCGGTAGGTCCTGAGCACCGATCAGAACCTGCTGAATCCTCAGCGGTTGGGAAACTCAGGCCAAGGGTTTACTTGCCTCAGGGTGGTATTTTTAAAAGCGTGGGGCTAGCCCAACACAAAGTGCTCGCAAGCACCTTGCCTCGGTGGCAGATTTGAGCATACGGCTACGAAAGCCAATACTTGTCTTGAAAGGATGGTTGTTGGGTTGCATACGGGGGCAGCTGGGGTTTATGGAAGCTGGAGTGGGAAAGAACCTGTGAGGTGTGCGTGCTTCCAGGTGCTGTACTGCTGGAAGTGCACAGAAATACTTCTGAGGAGACGCGGAGAGCGGCCAGTCCGCGACGCGAGTTCGACCGTGACCTGTAAGTGGTGGTGTGCCCTGGTGAGAGGGTAGCTGCGTTTGTGCCGCCCAGTACTCACTCCTGGTTTAACTGCGGTGTGTTTCCTGCGGTGCGGTCCGTTATAGCAGAAATGAGCTGCTGACTGCAATCTTACCGTTTATCTAGACCTCCTTCGGTTATTGAAACGTGCCTGAGAGGCGATAGGTGGCAATTTGCATTCTTCTGTTCTGTGAATTTTACCTGACAGTCTTGTCTACAGGCTCTTTTGTAAGGTTTAAAGGAACACCAGGGCCGGGAGGAAAAAGGCTGAGCAAAATCCTGACCTTACTGGTGCGTATTTTTGTTGTGTCAGAATTCTGCCAATTTAGAAGTGTTTTGCCGAAGCAAATGCAGAGACAGGAAGGAGCGCAGCTCCTCATATTGAGGGAAAAGGAGTAAATTCTCACAGCTAGTTTGCTTTTGGTTGTCTTCCTTCTCTGCTATACTTTCATTTAGAACGATATTTCCCCTGTTACTTTTATGGGAATTCTACTGAAAGAGCAAAACTCCTGTCTTCCTGAGAGGGGACTTCCAGGAGGTTTGGATTTTTTTCCATGTGCATATGAAAATGCAGAATGTGCTCTTTATTTAAAGTGACTGTCTGTACAAACACCTGCCTATAGTGGAATCTCCTAACGTGTAGTTGAGCTATTTGAAAGGGTATCGAGTAAAAAATGTATGGGAACAGGATCTCATTAACAAAATAGATTTGATTTGAAGCCTTGATGCAGCTGTTGACAGCATAATTAAAATGATTAATTTGAAGTAGAAGTAGTACTTGGCACTAATTTGAAAAAATGGCTATCATCTTGACCGTACATCTGACTGGTGGTAGGCAGGTATATAGAAACACTAAAAGGGGAAAAAAAAAAAAACCACACTACAGTGTTTTAGCTGAAGAAAGGAAGGCTTTGTCTCAGATTCCTGGTATTTTCAGACATCAAATATTTCCTAACAAAAACCGAAGAAGGTAAAAAAAAAAAACCAAAACCCAAACAAAACACTACCTAAACATATGAACAAAAGCAATTATGTATGATTTCTTTCCTAAACCTCTAGGGATTTCTGCATGTTGCCATTTTGTCACAAAGAATCATACTTAAAATAGTAATTAAGGCACTAAATATTCTTTGCATTTAATTCCATCTATTTTTCTCATCTGAAATACAATTAGTTGTATGTTGTTTGCTGAATATATATGCATTTTTATATAGACACACACATATATTTTTAAAAAAAGATGTGGTTCTTTTTCTTCCTGTCTGGATCACGGTGGGAATTTCGGTTAATGCCTGCAGCAAAGTGCCCTGCAAGGATGTTTGGAATTCCTTTGCTCCTCATAAAGGAGATCTTTGGAATCTGTAAGAGAGTTAGAGAATACGTGGTTGTTCTATAACAATTGGCTTGACTTCTCTTAGTTTATTTTATTTTCCTGTTATAATAATTAAATATATTTGATGTGCTTTAGCTATATCCTAAAATGAGAGCTGGGCTGCATTTTCTAGTTCTTAAACAGGCTGAATTCATCTGTGCCCTGGTTACTGTCAGCTATGGCACGTGATGTATCCTCATGGATGCTGTTATATATGTGAATTTAAGCTTATATATGTAAGCTTTCCTTTTGATTGTAGGTTTTATATCTCAGCATTTAATTGCTTGAAAACATTAACATGGGTAATATTAATTGTTCACACAAACTGGGTTTTGCTGTTTATGTGGTCTTAACCTAGTCAAGCGTTTATTTTTATACCGTTTCACACCTTTGTGTAGGCAGGGTTTATAGGGCTCTAAGGTGCAGAGAGAAAATTCAAGCTGGGCAGAAGTTTAGCTAGAGAAAGTGTTCAGTTCTGTAGTCCCTTAGTGTTTGTATGTTAAAAGTGCGTGTATGTTTAGAGTAGATGTTTAACATTAGAATGACAGTTCTGTTGAAATTTGGAGCTTGAGGACTAGCTTGTCATTTTTATTTCTCTCCTTTGGGCTTCTAGCTTCATAATTGATTTTTCTTACTTCTTATGGTGAAGATAAATCGTTCTTGTTGTAGGGGAACCAAATGCTTTGCTTTGTAAACAAAACTGCGCACACACTCTTCCCGCAAAAGTATTCTCGACACCAGTGCTCATCCCGTCTGCATGGGTGTCAAGGCATGACTGGTCCATATGTGTAACATCCTTTTCTTTTAAAATGTGCGAAGAAGTTGCCAAAGTGAGCGTGTGATGCTGTGTTGCATGCTCCCAGTTTTCCTAGCCTTTCTGCCTGAAACTGAGGCCTGAGGTACTGTGTATGCAAGCAGTTTTCTTTGCTCAAAATTCTGCATCTTAGATCCGTTGCGTCACACAGCCTTAGTGATGGTAACCCATGTGTTTTCTGACAAGCTAGATGCCTGCTCTGAAACATGTTAGTTTTTCTCTACACGTTTAAGAAAAAAAAGAAGGAAAGCCCCACCAACAAAAAAGAAACCAACCCCAAACCACCCAGATTTCTTGAACAAATGATCTGCTTTTTTAAATCTTGGGTTGACCTTTGGAGGGAAGCCTTTCTGTGGTGTATAAATAAGTGGTGACCAATTGCTCTTGGGAAGAAGGAAGTTTGATGAATCACAGGAAATAGTAAATTATGTGGATTCCACATGATTCCCAAGGTTGAAACAACTTTTTTCTCTTCCCCCCCCCTTGACAGGGGCCCTAAAATGTTTGATTTGATGGGATGGGAGGCTCTGGTTATTTCTGGAGGGCACGGTGGGGCAAGTGAGGAAAGGATAGCAGAATATTTCACTGTTTTTATCACACTGTGTAGGTGAAATTTGCTCTCTTTGTTTCCTCCCTGGAGGGTGGAGAAAAACAATCGTGGTGTGCTAGAATTGTTCAAAAGCATACCAGCTATTTGGGGGCAGCAAGCGATGAAAGTGGGGCCTTTAAGGAAGAAAAAGTGTTCGAGTCATGGCTGCGGTGCTGATAACCTATTAAATTTTACACTGCTGGTCTCCCATGATTTAAAGTTTCAACGTATCCTTGAAGTGGTAGTAATATAAATAGTTAGGGTGGGGAAGGCTGCAAATACTAATAGCAAATAGACTCCAGGATGTGAGAGCAAATGTGGAAATGGAACCTTTCCTGGTCTACTCTGTCTCTGTCTCTTTGCTGCTATTCTCTCGCCTTTCCTGTCAATTAAAGTAATTGGTGCTGAAGATATTTCCCTAAAGGAGATCTCGTACTAGGGCATTTCAGGCAAAATCATTTGCAAGACTTTTAATCTAGTCAGGATATATTAATAGTATGCAGGTTTTTTATGCGTGAAGGGAATGCTCTGAAATTGCTGCATTGTTCATGGTCCGTATAGCTAGACAAAACACTCGGCACTTACTGTCTCCAGAAAATGAAAGTTAATTTATACAGTGTAGCAACATCCTTTGTTGTGGAGCCGCATTAATGTAATATAGTTTGAGTCGCAGGAATTTTTACAATTTGATTTGCTCTTTTTCATAACAAAAGTAACTTTTTAATGTAAAAGAAAGAATTTCCTTTCCATTTCCTTTCCCTCTTTTTTTTTTTTTTCAGTTTGCTGTTTGTACATTTTACATCAGGAGGTCGGCGACCTTTATTTTGCTTCAATGTCTAGTATCTGTATTGTGCCACTGAATATTTCCATTCTGCATTTGCTCTACAATGGAATAATAATAATAGCAATAGTGCGTTGGAAAGAGAATGGTATGAAAAGTGGTGTGTATCTAGCTGGAATTTAGCACACCTTTGGGAGAGTTAATTTAAAAACAAACCTCCAAATTAAATTGCAAGCAGTTAAATTTTTAGACAGACCTTGGTGAAGTCTGATTTGGTTACAGAATTTCATCTGTTTGTGTATCCTCAAAGACACAAATGGCTCTTTTCTAATAACAGCGTTAGCTTTCGAATATGGCTGTGCTTGCCAGAGGTGAACTCTGCTTAGAAAGGCCTCTGTGCCTAGGAGAACGCCGTGCTGTG
The DNA here is from genome assembly GCA_009769605.1 of Bucorvus abyssinicus. Classification (NCBI taxonomy): domain Eukaryota; kingdom Metazoa; phylum Chordata; class Aves; order Bucerotiformes; family Bucorvidae; genus Bucorvus; species Bucorvus abyssinicus. Next base: position 43,342,390 of record CM020028.1, read on the forward strand.
GTCAGAGACAACTGCAGTACGAATACCGGATCTTAATTTTAAATGGCTCTTGCTGTTGGCATGTATTCCTTAGTCCCAAGGATGTATGTGGTGTGGGGTCCGTATTCAGCCACCGTATGGTGTGCGGCGCTTGTGCAGTGCGGTTGCACATTTCCTGTGCAGAGCTCCAGGAAAGGCTTTTAGCGCTGACGGTGTGGTTGGAAGCTGCAGAAATGGGTTTCAGTCACTGCATGAGTGGTGTAAGAGCATCGCAGCTTTCCGCAGGGATGAACGTGCCTGGGACAACTGTGGTGCTTGAGGTAGCCTTCAAACTATTCTCAGCTCAGGCATCTTCCGCAGGCTGGCTTTCACGCTACTCCACCTCTGGGGTGTGACAGAAAGGAACTGGTGAGGAGGCTGGTGTCTTGGTCTAAAACGTGAAAAACGCCACAGCTGTAACTTGCTCGCAGGACCTGGATGTCAGAATGTTTGAGTGTGGCCCTCGGGGGAAGACCGCAATGATTTTCCAGGAACATGAGTGCTGGCACGACAACTCAGCGCTCTTTGGTTTAGGTGATTGACTTAAGTGCCTCCTGGTTGAAGCACATTGAAACCGCTCTGTCCTGGGTACTTACTCATTGCAAGTTACCTGTCAAAACTTTAGTGCTTGAAGTCCAGGAAACAACAGTGATGTAGGATCACCATAATTACCCACTGGCTTTTCAGAAGCTCACTTGTATTTCAGTGTTGCCCCCGCTTTGGGACACCCACCCCAAGCCATGTAGGAAGTGACCCAAAGGAGAGCTGGAGGACTTGGCCAAGAAATGAGGTGCTTTACCTGTGGAGCTGGGTGTAAACAGGACTTTCAAATTCATTGAAGAATTCAAAAATAGGCTGAAAAGTTGATTTGCATTGAACCAAATAATCTAAACCTTTCCATCTTAATGACTGTTCTTTAATGTAAGGGTGCTTAGAACAAAACACCCCACCTTTTTCTGCTTGGAACATCCTGTGTGTTGCTCACTACTGGGTTTGTCTAGGTTTTTAATTCTTAATGTCAAATTCAACTGAACTGTTGAAAAGTTTAGCGAAAATGTGAAGAAAAACCTTACCATTTTATACATTAAATATTTCAGTTAATATAGCAGCTGAAACCTTTCTTTGACTTGAGGCTATTATCTGAGTTTGACCCATGGATAGTTTCTGTTTGTATTTCAAAACACAAAATGACTTTTCCAGTGTATTTAGTATCGATTTCCTCTCCCTTCCCTGATCTAGCAGAAAGTGTTATGAGCTTATTTTTATTTGGACTTGCAGGTACACAACCAGCTTTCTACAAACCGTGACTCAACTTAATGCAAGGTCACTTCAGTTTTCAGGCTTGCTGGGTCTCTCAGTGGGCATTTAAACCAATTTTCACTGTGACTGACCACTTAGAGAGTCACAGGCAAAGCTGGGCAGGAAGTTACAGAATACCTCTTCTACCAAATGTAAGCTTTTTCCACTCAAGTGTCTACCAATTTCAACAAAACTCCTTATGTAAACATTTGAGGGGAATTTTCAGTTGAGAGAGAGAGGAAGACTGTGCTCAGCATAGTCACACCCTTTTTGAGGTAGTTGTCTGCAGAGAGGATGATCGCAGTGTGGTTTTCAGGTGCTTTTCAAGTTGGCTGTAGGCCCCAGTTTCTGCGTTTCCTACACCCAAAACAACTTGTTTTCCATCTCTTAGATTCGTTCTGGTTTGTAGAATTAAATATAAATTCATTCAAGAGGGATTGACTTACCATGGCATATACAGCAGAACGACCTGTTTTGAATCCTTCCGTTCGTTTGAGGAGTCTCAAAGAGCTTTATTCAAGGGTGGAACGTCTGGTCAGTGGCTGAGAGGGAGAGGTTTTGTTAGAGTAAGGGCACGAGTTACATTTTCAGGCTAAACCACCCCCTTCCGCACCTCTATCATGTTTTAGTAATGCCCCTTTTTTTAAGGTGAATAGAAAGGGTATCTGTAAAATGCGAGGGAGAGCGAGAAGAGCTGGAGGCAGAGGCAGGCAGCTGAGCACAGATGCCTCTCAGCCACTCCCCTGCGATGGGGCAGTCACTGAGGTGCTGACCTGGCAGCGCACGCAGAGACCTTTGAGCTGGACTTTGCTGCAGTTTTGAATGCTGTTGGGTCCCAGCAGCTCACAAGTGCTCTCCATTCGGCCATCTTCGGCGCCTTGTGAAGATCCGTTTGCTGGCCATGCGTGAGCAGCACTCACTGGTAGTATCAGTGAACTCTCTCTTGGGCCAGGCAGTATGTTTCTACTAACATGATAGCCTATTTTCTTTGAAATGCAAGATTTTACCCAGGAAAGGAACAAGATCAGTTGTAGGAAGGGAAATGCACGGACATACAAATAAGGAAACTTTTCTTCTTGTTCCCCAGAAGAGTCTTTGCTGCAAATACTTTCCTCTGTTTCTTCATCTCTAGAGGCTGTTGTCTCATGAAACTTGAGTTTTCAGAAACCTCCCAGTAGAATGAGAGTTGGAAAAGAAATTCCCTTTTCTTGTATTTTCCTGTTGTAATGGGTAAATGCCTGGTTGCCAGCAGACAATTTCTTGGTGTCATCTAGTCCAGTCAAAATGTTCTACCATTGGACTGCTTTCACAAGGAGTCTCATTTGGCTCTCTTTCTCCTCTTAGAGTAATGACAGCATCCTTTCATTCCCAAATGACACCCAGAAGTCCCCTGCTATTGAGAGTCAGACAGCAGCGTGATGCCTGTGACTTTCACGCAATCTGAGAAGTATTCCTAAGTCTCAGGTTGTTTCCGCTTAGCTGGTGCGTGTGAAAAGCGGCCACTTACAGCAGTGAACTGTCAAAAATGTCTCTGTAACTAGAATCTCACCGTCAGTTTTGATGGAGTAAAAAACAGTGAATGTTCTTCTCAAATGGTTTAGCATGATCTCTTCTACTTCTGGGCATGCCTCACAAAACAGAAGTCATCTGGTGAAGGGGAAGAGAGCGCTTGCTGTATGTGTTATCTAATCTTCTGCCATGGTGTGAGGAACGCTTTAGCCAGCTTGTCTGTTTTCCTAGCTAAAAAGCAAATCCAGGTTATCCATAATTAGAGAAGGTTGAAGAACAGAGTGTTCAGATCTGAGCCTGGATTACAGGCAAGCTGCAGTTTGTGTTTGAGGCTGAATGATCTTGCCTGGCTTCAAGGACACTGCAACTGGAGACATGCAATTCCCAGGAGTGTTTTGGCCTCAAACGCCAGAAATGTGCAGTGTGGTGTTTGTAACTTCCTCATGAGAAGAGAAATTTTTGACTCCGAGTTGGCCCCTGGTAGCTGTTCTAGAGAATTTCACACTCCTGTCCCCTCTGTGAAGCTATTGTTTAATATTCATTGCCATGATACACGAACTCCAAGGAGACAGTGAAGTGCCCTTTATGAAAAACAGCAGAGCTATTGCACCAGCCCTGATCTTTCATTATCTATGGGGAGATCCTGTGGAAAAAAGATTACGTGTCTGAATTGGAACTATGTTTTCTGCCACTGGCTCTCTTTATTCTCTGTTACTGGATGATTTGTGTGGATCGTGGGAATGTTGCTTCTCAGTTCTGGCCTCCCCAAAGAACCAGGATTTCATCAGTAAAGAGAGCAGATACAGACATCCATTTACTAGGCAAAAGCATTGGATCTCTTTAATAGGTTTCCAAATATCTGAGGCTGGGATCCTTAATTATGTTTGTGAGTAACCAATATCACAGAAACGGGACAGAAGATTTGTCATGAACATGCTGTTTAAGTCTCGAGTAAAGGAGAAGAGCATGAAGAGTTCCTGTCTCCCCCTACCCCCACCCTGCCCCAGCTATTTGAATGATTACCTCTTCACATCTCAGTACATGAGCATGGTCTTGGAATGCTAAAAGTGGATTTTCTTCAGGTTTATAGATTAATCTAACAAAGAGGGGTTAACAGTCAAATAGATTTGATGGTATCTATCTAAATGTCTTTTTACATAATTTATACTTCACTAGCTATAAAAAGATGCTTTGGAAACGATTCAGAAAGTCCTTCAGGAATAGTCCCAATCTCTGCAGCCTTATTAAATGCATACAGGCATGTCTCCCAGTGAGAATCTCAAGCTGTGAAAGTCATTAGAATAATAAATTAAACTTCTATGTATACAGGCATTTTAAACTTCAGGTGAAAATGCCTTATAAGCCATGTTCTAATTTTCAACTCAAGGGCTAAAGAAATGAGACTTCGGAACTGAGGGTGATCTTCTGCGAAGTTTTACATGTGTAATGAGTTAACTGGGCTGCGCTGGCTCCTGAAGCATGTTGCAAAGCCTGAGTTGAGATGTTAATGCTTTGAAAGGTTCTTTTCCTTTCTTGGCTCCTAGTTCTGCAACAGCTGAAATCTAATTCTGGGGAATAGACGGTTTAATGGTGGAAACTGCACAGCTAATAACAAAAGTGCATGTTGCTGTTTTGGATTGGTTCCTGTCATCGCTTTCTATTAATATTTTAGTCTATACTGTATTGTAAAATGAACACCTCACATACGTGTTGTAATCCTGATGACAAATGGAAATCATCAGGTTTTGCAGCGGGACAAACATCGCTTAGAAGAATAACTCCAAGAATCCAAAAGTCAAGAAGCCAGTGGAAACAATTCTTTCATGGAAAAATCTCAGAGACTAGTGCCTGCATGAATCTGCAGCTGACTCTGGATGAAAGGCTTACTTTGTCTTTTAGTATCGATTTTTCCAAAAACATCTTGCTTGCTTTAAATTGCTTCATTTGATGAGTCTATTTGCTTAGATGTTCCAAGGCACTTATCAGCCAGTTTATGAAGTGGGAAGAACCAAGGAATATACTTCATGTTCTGACAAAAACTGATGTCTCTAGAACCACTAGAATTAGCTACTTGACCTGAAAAATGCTCTTCAGCCATTCTGCATTACTTAACGCACGTCAGAATACTCACCAATGCCATGCATGTGGGGTAAGGGGAGGCGCACAATATGCATGAGGGAAGACAAATAACAGAAGAGTTGGAGAGAGGTCTTTATCTTCCAGTTAAAAATTTGGTATATACCTTGCCTAACTGATGAGGAGTGCTCCCCCGAAGTTACTAAAGTCCTCTAAAGTTTGCTTCATTAAAGTTACTTGACTTTACTGGAGAGAAAAAGGTGTCTGTATTTAGACAAAAGTTGTAATTTCTTCCATTTCCAAAATTCTGATTTTTATTGGAATGGGAGAATTAAGTTCACAAAACTGATTATCATAAGTTGAAGGATGCTAACCAAAAGATAGGGAGTGGAAAAATTAGAATTTCTTGTTTGATTGTGTGGCGTTTCTAAATTTCTGGAGGTCATGGTAGTGGAGGATGGTGAATCCTCTGATTAGAAATTTCTTTTTTAGTTGATACCTTAAGCTAAGATTGCCATATAGAGTAGTTTAGTCAAAGTCTGGGAAACGAAAATTAGGAAGAGATGCAAATTCAACTGGAATCAAATGTGTCTTATTGGCTTCAACCACAGCCAGAATGATATCTTCACAATGTCAGTGTGGCCTCTCACTATTGAGGAACTTAATCAAGAACATTTTGATTCTCTCACAGGAACTGCAGAAACTGTTAGGAAAAAATTGATGTGCAGAAGAGTTTTGAGAGGAAAAAAAAATAGGAAAAAATGAAATACTTTCCAAATAATAAATATTGAATCCAGCTCCTGCACATGCTGTTGCAAAGTAGTCTGTGGCAACAGCTGCTACTCAAACAGCTAGAAACACTGAAGCATCTATTTCAACACAAATAAAAATAGACCTAAAAATGCTTAGTTTGATCCTAATTCAGAAACTAATCCAAAACAAGTGTATTTTGGGAATTGGTTGTATTCAAGAACTCGACATTTTTAGTATTTCATCAGGCTTTAGCATGAAAAGAAATAACTGCTATAAAAGTACTGAAGAACCTTAGTCAATCATGGAACAGAGGTGGATAGAACAAGTGATAACAAGTGGTAGTGTTTCTGTTGATTTTGGTGGATTCATCATATGGTGACTATTTGCCCAGATTCCTGGGCACTCTTTTGGTTTTCTCTGATGTAGATCTTTCAGGATTTATATATCTATATAAATATATATAAAATATATATTTTATAATTCAAATATAAAAATACATATAAATAAATGTATTTATATAAATATAATAGATAATATATATAATGCACAAGATAATATATAAACTTATTTATATTTATATATGTAGCCTTTAAAACAGCTTCCTCAAGTCTGGATGAAAATCAGCCTCAGTGGAACTCTTATTTTTCTTCCCAAATTCTTTGGGATACATCCCTCTTTTAGGATACCTTCCAAGAACCACAGAGGCCACTTGCACATTGACTAATTGCACCATCAACAATTGAACAAAAAGGCATGTCTTGCTTTCGGCAGATTTGAGTTCCAGATGCTTTCAAATCCAGTTCCTCAGACCTTTTAAGGTGCAAAGGAAAATTCTACCTCCTTGTTTTTTCTTCCTGGGAAGAGGACTCAACTTCTCAAAGAATGCTTCTTTAATTTCCAATTAAGAATACACAAAAGTTTCCCATAATGGAAGTGAACACCTGTAATTGTAATGGCAGGAGTAAAACAGCGTTGCTCACGTTGCTCTTCTGATTGTATCGTGGTCATCTGACATGAAGAGGCAGGGAGAGCAGTTTTCCCCAGACATGCATTTCTTTAAAGATCTGCCTCGGTTATCCTAATCTGAGCCTGCAGAGCTAATAGATTGCAAGCCCTGAAACTGCCCATCCAGTCTGAAACTCAAACTCTTGAGGATAATTGCAAAGTGAAGGGGTGATGCCCACACCTTCAAACTCCATCAGCCTAGGAAAAGTGGCAGAAGGAATGAATATTGCGTATTGTTTGTATTGCTTATTTTCACAGAATTTGTGTCTTGCTTGCGTGTGGTCCCCTGGTTTTTTGGATGTCAGAGTGCTGCAATGTCTTGTTGGCATTATGCCTTTCAGAAAGGGAAGTAGAAGTTCTGGGTCACTTTTAAACCCTTTATGCCAGAGGAGAGTTAGGGCTTAGGACACACAGGCTTTCAGATGCATACTGCTTTGCTGTGCTTGCTAGAGCATGTTGCTTTAGCTGCAATGTTGGAGTCGGGGGTGGAAGTCAGAGGAAGAGCATTGAAGGCTTGACTTTGACCTTGGTCTGCAAGGAATTCAAAACCTAAATGGAATGTTCTTCCATGAAGCAATGCACTGAAGCCACAGAATGAGTGTCTTTCCAACGTGGCCTCACATGGCTTTAAAAAAAAGCCATTCCACAGCTAATTAGAAAAAAGCCGCAGCATGGCCCGTATTGATGCTTGGTCCAAACCTGTGAGCAGCCGTTTACGGGAGGAAGGTGTCAGAAACACTGCAGTGGCTTGGCGGGCTGTGCTCAGATGCTCCACTAAGCCCTACTCCTCTCTTCAGGTGACGGTCTTCTCTTCCTGCCTGCCAGCCACTCTATTTACAAGAAAGAGAACAGAAGGAGATTTTTGTAAAGTTATTTAACAGCAGGAAGTAATGTTTTCCTGAAATGTCTGGAAACATTCCTCAAGTAAGAGAGAACCTGCAGGCAGAGGACGAGCAATTGCATTCTTTCAGTATTTCAGCAAGAGGACAGACAGGCTTTTGACAGGTAGTAGGCAAAGTTTGATTAATTGACTTATCTATGGGAGAGAGAAAGAACTGTAGCAGTCAGCAGTCTGCTGGCTTACACCTCCCTGATCCAGTTCTTTGCATAACAGAGCAGTCAAATGATGTCCACGTTTCCTCCCTCCTCCCGCACACACATGCTTTCTAATGAGTTTTTGCTGAGCCTGAAGATGTACTGGGGACATACTCCTGGTATGATAATTGGTATGCAGAGTCTAACCTTCCCTGGGATGGATTCACAAAAAAAAAAAAGGGTTTACAAGCAGATTTAGTGTTTTCATCATAAGTAGCATCCCTTCTCAGTTGTGGACTCTTTATTGCTACTATTATGGTTGAGAGCTCTTCCCATATCTCCATCCTTTGGTTGCCTTTAGTGCACAATACCTGAATTTCAGAATCCAAGTTTGACATGTGAGTGGCTTGAAAACCTAACTGTTGCTGAATCATGAGATAAATCTAGCTCCTCCTCTCACGCAGCTAGCAGATGGGTGCATCCACTGTGTCATGTTAAAGGAGTAATTAGAAGCTTCATTCACATGCAATATGAAATGACCAGAAATGACTGCACCCTGCTTCGAGATGTGCTGTAGTTTGTACCATTAGTTTGGATTGGTTTGGTTTGCTAAAAATAATAAATGACCCTCCAAATAGTGGTTGGCCAGAGGCATAAAAAAGCAATCCATAGTATATGGATTTGTTCAGTGGCATTTAAAGGACCTTGATTAAAATTCAGCCCAGGCTGGAGTGATGAGAATGCTGTTTACCGAGAGCTGTTTGAAGTCACACATTGCACTGCAGACAGACCAGAGGGATGCACAGATTGAAACGGTTTACCTTGCCTGTCTGAATCTGGCTGTCAGGAGCTGATGGCACTTGGCGAGAGAGGTATCAACGTTCTTGAGCGGTTTGACTGCTGCTGTTTACGAGTTTTAATTGTCATTGTTTTCAAGTTGAGCTCATCATCAGAGATTGTGGTAGTAACAACAGGCTTGTTAACTGGATGCGTGCATTTTGTCAACTACTACAGATGCTACAGTTAGATACTTCATTTTCAAATACGAGGCAGTTGAAAGTTTGTGCTGTGAAACAGACATCACTTTTATTCCTCTTTGTCCTTAGCCCCATTCAAGCACATCAACGTGCATCTCTGAAGAAAGATGAAAGTATTGTTCTCTCTTATTTCTTCTATCTCCCTCTCTGACTGGAGTACATAAGTACCATAGGAAAAAAAAAAAAAAACTCTCAAAAAAAAATGGAGGAAAAACCTCACCAGTCAAGCACTGTGTTCAACCTCCCTAATGTCTTATATTGTGGGGTGTTTTTTGTTCGAATGAAGAACTTGGTTGTGTGTGTGTGTGGTTGTTTTTTTTTTTAGTAAAAATCTGAATTGAACATATGATTAAATAGATTAGATTCTTTCATTTTATTTTATCTTGGTTTTGGCTTTCAACTAGGTTTCAGGGTAACAACTGTGAAAGGACTTCTCTTGTTCTATTTCTGTATGTATACTTTGCCACAAGCTGTGTAACCTTGGCAAAGAGAGTTGCAGGTGGTACAAAAGGGTTTAAAAAAAAAAAAATCAGTTGAAAAGTTTGAAGAGTAAGGTTTCCCTCCCAGACTGAATCCTAAATAAAAGGAATGTAAGCAGAGCTCATCCTTCACTGTTAACACAGGCAAAATTTCTGCTATCTGCAAAATGCTGCAGTAGTTTTGTACTACCTTCTTTAGGAGTCCATGGAAATGTCTATTTGGTATCGACGGCACTGGCTAACGGAACTGACGAGAGTCAAGCCATCGTGAAGAAATTAATAAAGTACAATGCAAAGTGCTGTGCTTCTCGGAGTGAAAGGAAAGAGGAAAAAAGAATATTCTAGATAACAGAGGACATATTTTTAAAGAGCATTGATAAAGACGTTGAAACACCTGACTATGTATTTTATCACTCAGGGTAATCCTGCTGGCCTGTGGTGCTCAGAGCTTTGCTGCTTCTGTTCCCACTCGCTGCAGTGTGAACTGTTTTGCTATTGTGATCGGCTCTAATGCCTCTGCTGGAAGTTTGCTGGAAGTTTTCCTTTTTGCATGTTCAGGCATTCGGATCTTTTGTCAACATCCAGAGTGCGTTATCAGGCTCTGGTTTGGCTAATCAGTTTCTGAGTGTGCTGACACAAGTAATGTTTGATTTGGGGTATTTTTATTATTGTTTTCTGCTAACGGGGGAGTATAGGAGGAGGGAAGTCACACAAGTGTGGTGGTGTGAATGTGCAATAGGCAATTAATTAATACATGATAAATCATTATGTGATACTGATTTCTTCCAATATCTGCTGGAAGTATGTTTGGCAGACTAAGCAGAAATTATTGAAAAGGGGTAGGAGTTGCTTTTAGAAAAGCTAGGACTCCGAGAGCTTATTCATCCTGGTTGTGCATTGCACTTAGGTATAAGCGTGTATTCTGAACTAACATAGTCTCATCCATCATTAATCACCATTTCTGAATCTAGGCTACTGAGAAAACTATTTGATGTATCAATATTCCCCTCTCAGCTTCAGGTGGGATCCTTGTTTTGGTAAACTTCTAGCTGTGTATGTATCGTGAATAATAGTGACTTACTAAAGTAAATTACATGAGAAATGGAACTCACTGAAATAATCATCTATGAAGTTGGAAAAAACTAAGTAAAGCTCAGTCCCAGTTTTGAGAGAAGTAATTGATATCAGTTTAAAACTCTTAATTGCTGCTTGTAAATGGTTATCAGTAGTTATTACCCATTTAAAAAGAGTAGGTCTGCTAACATCTGAAATGGAGCAAAAAGTGGCAAGTAATTGAGCCTTGAGGGACTCCTTGCTGTTTAGGGAAGCATAGTTGATGTTCATATTGCAGTTTATGGGTGCCTGCTTGTAATGAATGCACTTATGGTTAATTATTTCTTGTCTAACATTAGTTGAGCTATAATCAAAACTCATCCAGAAGTATAAATGATCACTAAATGCGGGGGATTGATGAGCTAAAAGGATTCATTATGCTGCTCGAGTAGTGGTGAGCATGTGAGCTGCAGTTTTGTGAACTCGGGTCCATACATGAGAAAACAGTTTGAGGTATTCCTTTACTGTGTAATGCAGAGAGCATCTAGATGGAGGCTTATTTTTCAGTGACCTACTGATGTAGCTAGTTTGTTCTGTAAGTTTAGTCCGAGAACTTGACACTGCTGCAAGCAGAACTGGCTTAATGCTTTTTAAGGAAATTTTGAAGCCTCAACAATAGGTTAGAAATTAGTGAAGATACCGGGGGTGTGGGGGTGTGGTGTGGAGGGGTTGGTGTAGCAACACAAAGGTTTTTGTCGTTTTTTCCCCAAGGATGCAAAACGTAATGTCTTATATTCTATGAAACTACCAGATGCACAGATGTCCTGCCTAACATCTGAAGTATGGGCCGGTAAAAATTTTCACTGTGTTGCTGCTAAGCTTTAAAATTTTAATGAATTCAGTGGAACGTCAAGTGACTGCAAAGTGATGGCAAAGAACTGTGGGACTAACAGTTGAACAAATGCATTGTGCAATGTAGACTAAAAGTTCAAAAATCAATGTTATTTGCGCTTGGGGTGGGGTGTATGGACGAACAGGGAGTGAGATGTGGAGGAAATTGAGGTAGCTGTCAAACAGAGTAAGTTGTTCTGGTGAAAACCAAAGCAGCTTCATCCAGTGGTGGTGAACAGTGTGTTTAGCTTTCCATGGTTTTGTGACCTAGCATACTGAGGAGCCATTTCCCAAAACACTGTTGCAGAAAATAAGGAGCAGTGTGTCACTTGACAGCTAATTAGGAAGCAGAAAAATCTCCTCCTCCCTCTGATGCTCTGTCTGTTAAGTCCTCCACCGTACAGTAGAAACACTTCTGAATGGTACAGATTCGTGATACTTTTGCCCTGCATTGTTCATGGTAGTGTCAGCTGCTTGATGATAATAAGATAAACATAGATACTGTGTCTTCAGACTCTCTTACAAAATGTGAATTAGCTTTCTCTAAGGTCTTTGTTAGTTCTCCGGCAAGCGTGATTTGTAAGGTCTTTTCTCATACCCTATGTCACAGAAACCTTTTAAAGAAACGCATGCTTCATTTTTAAACATTGTGCTGTCTGAACTTTTCTACACAAAAAGAATAAAACCAAAAGGTGTTTCCAAAACTTTGCATGTCAGATTAGCACCTTTGCGTTCTTAATTTTGAGTGCCTTGAGTGTGAAGGACAGTAGAGGTTTAGTCATTCTTCCTTGTCCAGTTTGTCTCATGCTCCAGACCCCTTTGACACAATTTGTTGGGTGGCAACTCTTACCCTTTGTGTTTCCTTCCCTCCCTGTTTTTGTTACTAGGTCACCATGCCCATTTCTTCCATTAGAATCAATGGTGGTGTGTCTCTAGGTAGCTAATGCAACAGTACCTTTGGACAGGCATCTTTATTCTTTGTTGTAATGAATGATCCTTGCTAAGTTGAAGACCACGATGTGGTTTGATCATATTGAGTGCATGTTGTGTGCATGTCAATGCATAGCTCCCAACAAAACTCCGGAGTGGGGACTTGCAGGGTGGTTCTGGCACTCTGTGAGCTGGTATTACCTTTCCTTGCTGTGGATCAGTCTACCTGTAAGTCGTGTCAGTGGGAGTCAAACTGCACCTACAGACTATTTGAAATGCAGCATAACTCTGTAAGGTAAAAAAAAAAAAAAGATATTCAGGGGCAATCTGAGTAGAGGACATGCACAAGTGTGCTCATCGCGTTCCCCTGGAAGGCTGGTAGTTAATCATGCACGTGACATCTAGCCTGCTAGGACACAATCTACGTGTTGGACGTGGCCTGTAATTTCACTTGTGCGGTCTAATGCAACATGACTTGTATCTCCACGTGGGTACTGCTAAGGTCTAACTTAGTGTGCGGCTTCCAGTGGTGTTCAGAAGTCATGTTTTGCCTGAAGCAAGCAAAAGTTTTCAGATCCCTCTGCTAGACCAATGTATGTTAATTCTGTGAAAATCACCCTGGGCTGGAGCAAGTAATTCATCTGGGGACAATGTAAGAATCCTCTTATGATGCGTGGTTTTGGGCAAAGGAATTAGGTTATCTTCTGCTGTAGTTTCCTTACCTGTAAAGGGGTTCACTTGTGTCTCTGAGATCTAGTAAAGTTTATAGAGGATGTTGAATTAGCTTGTGAAGAGTGCTTTGGTATTAAAGGTGTGATTTGTGATGCGAGAGCACTGTTGGATGAAGCTGATGAGTGCTGTCTTTGTCCTGAGTACGAATGAACATCATCCGTGGCATGGCTGTACACAACAAAGATACATTTTTTTTTTTTTTAAAACTAGTGTTGCATAAGAAAAGAAGTAGTAAATGATAAACCTTTGAGCACGCTCCTTCTCTGTGTGTGATTTTGAAATATGGTTTTTGAGTCTAGGACCACCTTGGTGCTGAGGGACATGGTTTAGGGACCCTGGCAGTGCAGGGTGAGCGGTTGGCCTCTGATCTTAAAGGTCTCTTCCAACCAGATGATTCTGTGATTCTAACCATGGTCCCGTATGCTCCTGTATGACAAACCTGATTTCACCGGGAGAGGCAGATCAGGTCCTGCAGGGTAACAGCACAGCAGCAGGTTGTTCGTCTATGTGTGCCCAGACAGCCGTGTAAATTGGTCTGTAGAGGAAGAGTCCTCTTTCTCTACGGGCGGTTTTTAAAAACCAGTGCGGGTTATGACTTGAATGCTCTCTGGTTCAGCACTTCAAATGAGTTGTAGAGTGTGGGGACAGAGACTAACGTGGGCATTTAGAAAATTGGATATGGTCCTCAGTGAACCTAGTGCCAAATGTAAGCTGGAAGGAAAGTATTGGGGGAGGAAAAAAGCAGCTCTGATGATGCTCCATAAAACACAACAGCTTTTTACACTGGTAAGATTTACCAAACTGAGAGTTTGTTCAGGTGCAGTTTAATCTGTCAGGGTTTGAGGCAGGTGTTAAACCCCCCACCCTTCAGTTGTACTCCGTCTTGTCCAGAATTGTTCACCGGACAGCCAGTGTTGGTTTTTATTGTGGGGTGCCCACACCCCATTACAATTTCTGATAGCATCACTGCAGTGAGAGACAGCATCGGTGCTGTGAGTGGGTTTCTGGCTCTGTTCCGGTGGCTGGAGGGAGGATGTGTGAAGGGCTGCTCCTGTTCCAGCCGCTCTAAGCTCTGAAACAGATATCAAGCACTTCTTGCTGCTGCTAAGGCCAGCTCGTGCTCACGTGTGTTGTCAGAAGTCTTCAGCACTGTTTGCAAAAAAAAAAAAAAAAAAAAAAATTGAAAAAGGAAAGAATGGCTTTCTGATTAGCACCAATTACCTTGTTCTCAGTAAAAGAAGATTTAAAAAAAAAAAAAAGGCTGTGTCCTCCTCGTTATGACAGGTGTGGCTGTCAAAGCCTGTTCTGTTGCGGTGCTGTCCCGCAAGGCAGTTGCAAAGTGACACGGGTTGTTCGGCTGCTTTTCAGCCGAAGTGAGTGCTGCGAGAGCCTTGCAACGCTTGCTCGGGTAAGTAGCGTTTGCAGCAGCCCATCCGTGAGAGCACGGGCAGCAGCCCCACAGCGTGCTGAGAAGCACGCCTTTTCTTGAGTTTCCAGATGCAGTGTGGAGGGGTGCAGGCAGTACAGCGCGCTGGGCTCTAGACAACAGCGTACGTAATGCTGTGGAAGGCATGGTTGCACTTGCTGTTAACTCTGGGCGCGTTCGGAGGGTGACAGGCAGAGCAGGGCTTCCCAGGTGAGTCCAGGATGGTTTTGGCCATGAGAACTGTGTTACGAGTTTCCATGATGGGCAGCAAGTGCCGAGAGATGGTGTGTGCTTGTGGAAAGGAAGCGGATTGCTAAGTGGAAGCACGTGGTGCTGGCTGGCATTGCTGCTGCCCGTGTTTGCAGTAGGATAGAGTTTCTAAAGGATTAGATAACACGCCTGAGCTCGGCGGCGTGCAGTTTTTAAACTGTGTTTACAGTTCAGGAGGTACTGTGAGTAGAGACGATTATGTCCTTTAAGTGCTGTTTTTGTTGCAGCTTCTATGATAAAAGGAGGCTCCGGTGAAGACATTTTCGCTGGCAGATATGTATTCTCTGAGCGGTGGCTGTGCGAACTTTTGGGGGATGGGAGCAACCTACAGAGGTAGCTCAGTGCTTTCCTTTAATAAAGGCACATCATTAAGCCATTTCCTGCACATCTGAGAGGCTGTTGGAAGAGCAAGATGGTATTGAAATGAAATTAAAGAGCTGCTTGATTTTTTTTAAAGTATTATTTAATTTAATCTTTTTGGAGTATTACTGTTTCTGGGGGAAAACTAATGTAATGAAGACAACAGAATTACATTGGCTCTATGGTCTGAGTAACTAGAGGGAGAGATTCCAGTCCCTTCTTTGCTTTCCCCTTCTGAAAATATAAAATATGGAAGACAGTACAAATTGTAAAATTGTTTTAGCGTGTCAGCTATTAATGTGACTGATGCAATCCCGTCTGTAATAAAAAGAGGCCTTTTGCTGATGTGTGTTCTCTACCATGTGTATATATATGTTGTATACATTATGTAGGCTGATATATATATGTCTGTATCTATATAATGTATACATTATATTCTTATATAATGTGCTGTAACATAGCATAATGGAAATAGAACAGGGGAGAGGGAAACCAAGAAGCCTGTTCAGGCCAAGTAAACCACACTGAGTCCCAGACTAGTGGTGGGTGCCTGGTACTGGGCAGCGGTACGTGAACAGGGCAGGCATGCCAACTGCTGGCTGTCAGAACTGGTGTGATGGGCATGGTGGGTGTCCCAGCAGGCTGCGTTCTGTATGACTGGCCATAGCCACCGGCATGGGGTGGGAACGGGTGGGTAGGGACACCTTTGATAACCAGCATGCTCCCTGGAGAAGAGCTCTCAGCAGTATGCCCTTGTCTCTCCTCGAAGCAAGAACACCATCTCTGTCTCCACTCTGTAGCAGGGATTGTGGAGAGCTCTTCTGGCTCTTTCAAGCAGAACAGCTAATATGGTTTTGATGGTAGAGGTGAAACAAATAGTTTGGATTTTTGGTGATGTTTGGAATTGGAAGATGCTTTTCACCACCACGGCTTTTCTGTCAGTATGTGAAGAACTCAAAACTTGTGGTGGAAAGATGTATTAAAAAAATAACTCGGAGGATGTAGACTTAGCCATACAACTTAGAGTATTCACTGGAGTCCTTGCATGACCTCTATTCAGCAAGGAGGTGGTCTTGCAGCACTTTACTGCAATAGCTCTTTGCAGCATATTGCTCAGTGTCGTAATGGCTGCAGAAGAGCCAAAACGTCATGCTCTTTCTGTCATCTTTAATATTTTTTCCGGAGTTCTGAGCCAGTTGCATCTAACTGGCTCTTTTTTTTTTTTTTGGTAAAGGAGCTGACAATCCCACTGACTTCCATAACAATGAGTTATCCTCAGTTCGCTTGTATATGAAAACTACACAGCAAGGCAAGTCATGTCTTTGTAAGTCAATGCCGAGACATGGATGAAATGATTATTCGGCATCCTAAGGATATGACAGGGTTCTTTTTTTATTGCTGGTCTTTGAATTGAAATGTTAAAAATATCTTTTTATATGTGAACGTGGGCATGGTATGTGCTGGGTTTTTATTTGTCACACTGCATTTTACTGCTTTCCTCAGAGAAGATGAACCTTTAAAAATGTTTCAGCTCAGAAAATGTATTATTATTTTCTCATATAAAAGCCTTACGCTTTGAATAAATATTAATGCTTCATGTTCAAAACTCTGTCTTAGTATATGCTGCACTCTGGTCACAATTTATATATGTTTAACCTTCAAAATGTGGGTACTTTTTAGACCAATTGGTAAATGCATGGGTAAGGAAAATTGCTGAAAGTATAAAATCAGAAGAAATGAGCCCAGGCTCAATCCTCCAGTTCATTGTCTCCCACATACTTCTTTGGATTACAAATCAAAGTGAAAGGAGTCTTAAGTTATTGATCCCAAAGCGCCTCTGTGCTTTTGCTGGTGTTGAGCCGAAGGGGTGGGTCACAATTAGCTTGACATCATGACAGCTTTCCATCAGAGAACTTGTTTGGTTTCAGGGGCCAGATGGAGCAGACTGAAAGTTCCTGCAATTTATACCTCGCTGGTGTCATCCTGCTGCTGGTCCTCGGGGTTTGTTATGAGGCACCTGTGCTGTCCGGCTGTGGGGAATCGTAACAAAGGGGATGGTAATATGTCTTAGCAATAAATGCTGCATGGGAAAAGTGAGGGTGAAAGAATTGTCAGAAATAATAAGAACCACCAGAATGCATGCAGTAGCCAGAGGGTTTGTCTTAATTTCATATCTTAAATTACCAACATTTCAATGTATTCTGAAACCATAGCTTTTGTATGAGAAAAATGTCCCGATGCATCATCACCTTAAATTGTCTGCATCTGTAGAGGGAAGATGGTCAACACAGCGCAGCACCACATCCCATGTGAAATGTAAAGAACTCAGCAAAACCAAATCCATGTTCTTTACTGGTGTATTGATTCATCTGAATTAATCTGTAGAATCAAAAGAAGTATGTATTTTAAGGGAAAACAAGTTCCTTTGCAAACACCAGCTTGCTGGTAGGAATCTTCTAAAGGAGGTTTTCAGAAGTCAGTTTGTTTTCCCATAACATAATGATTTAGTGTGTCAGGACAACCATTAAGTAAAAGGATGAAGTAAATGTCGAGAGGTTTCCCATATCAGTAATCTGTGTAGGTCAAAGAAAGCTTTACTTCTGTTTCTCTCCAGTTTAAAGAGCGACAGCCAGATTTGACAAGTGGCACTGATAAAACTGTGCTGAAACCCAAATATAAAAGAGATCATGGGAATTTTGTTTATAGTTGTTCAATGGTTTGTAATTATTGCTGGTTTTTTAAAATAGATTTATTGATGGGCTGTCTTATAAATTCACTATGAAAAGTTAAGGCAGACTCTTTTATAGCTTGCCTTCAGCCACGTAAGTAATATTGCTATTGATGACATGGTGAAAGTCTTGCTGCTTTTCTGGTTTCAGGAATTGAAGAAAACAATGTTTTTTTAACTTGGAGTGAAACTCCACAGTGAAACTCAGTGACTCCACAAACACAAAATGAGCAGACAACTCATAAAGCAGGTGCTATTTTTAACTCTTCCCTTTTTCCCTTGGCCAAAAGAGGAGTATATATATGACGGGGTCTGTATAATTGTGATTAAAATGTTTTACAAGTGGTTCTAATACCTGAAATAAAAAAAAATAACTGCTGAAAAGCATACCTGCCTGTATATACAAGATTGCACATACAA
The DNA here is from genome assembly GCA_009769605.1 of Bucorvus abyssinicus. NCBI lineage: Eukaryota > Metazoa > Chordata > Aves > Bucerotiformes > Bucorvidae > Bucorvus > Bucorvus abyssinicus. The sequence goes on from CM020028.1 coordinate 43,360,411, forward strand.
AGGATGACTTTAGGACAAGAGAAAATGGCCTCAAGTTGCGCCAGGGGAGATTTAGGTTGGATATTAGGAAAAATTTCTTTCCAGAGAGGGTTCTGAAGTGTTGCAAGAGGCTGCCCAGGGAGGTGGTGGAGTCCCCATCCCTGAAGGTGTTCAAAAGCCGTGTGGATGTGGTGCTGAGGGACATGGTTTAGGGACTCTGGCAGTGCAGGGTGAACAATTGGACTCGATGATCTTAAAAGTCTCTTCCAACCAATAAGATTCTGTGACTTGGGAGGGGAATCTCCAGAAACAAAAGTAATTCAGCAAAACCAGCAAAAGTGCTTGTTACTGTGGTCTGATCCAAAGATGCTCTGTTTTAGTGAAATGCATATTATACTTTTCCCACTTTTGGTGTATTTTATCCTTTGTCATATCTAAAATAGATAGTATGAAATATATTTTTTTTTAATTGTACAGATTTTTTTTTAATTTGGATCCCCTACTATATGACCCCTTTTTGTTTTTTCCTAAGGGCACTAGATATAAAAACGCAAAAGAAAAAAAAAAAGTGAAGCTCTGTGGTTCAGAAACTTCATGAGACTGATGCTGCTCCCCTTGTCAGCTGCCATGCTGTTGATGTGTGCTGATAAAACAAAAGTGATAGGACCAAAAATGGAAACATGTGATTCTTCAATTTTAATGAAACTTAAGGATTCAGATCTGTTTTAATTTGAAATCTTTCTAAAAGCAGTGTTTATTGCCTCTGACTCGAAGACTCCAGTACCTGAACTTCAGCCCCCTTCCCTCCTTGTTAAAAGTACATTCTTTTTTCCTTTACCCCCTTCTCCCTTTCTTTGCTTAAGGCTATGGTTACAGTAGTTAATTTTTAAAACAGGAAAATAGAGAATTAAATAGAATTGGAGAAAGACGCCTTTGTACTGGGTACTGTACAGTATAGTGTTTAAAAAGTCAGAAAATATGTTAACAGAAAATGCCTAGACTGTAATTTAGATAACAACCCAGACAATGAGCTAGCTTGTTAATTGTAAAGGCTGGTGGAGAGCTGCCAATTAGAGAACTCGTCTTTTTATATCCCGCTGCTCCTTGCAGCTCTCCTAGATGGTAAATGACAGGACAGGAACTTTTTTGGTTTAAGCTGGGCTTTTTTTAACATTATTCTTTTTCTTTCCTTTATTTCTACCAAAAAAAAAAAAAACAGTCCCTGTATCAGAACAGTTGTTAGCTGAACTTTTATAAGAGTAAGCAATAACCAATACTGTCAGGAAGCAGGCAGGATGGGTGGTCTGGAAAGCAGAGTCCTATGGCCTGAACGTTAGCGCTGTAGACATCACTGTAATTACTCTTTAGACCAAGTATGCAGTTTGCAAACAGTGAGTCTCGCCAAATTACTCATCTGAAATCTGTTCCTAAAATAGCAGCTGTGAGGTATGCAAAGTTAGAGGCCAACAGCCATCAGATCCTTTTTTTTCAGCTGCTTCAGAGGAACCGCAGCAGTGGAGAGGCAAAATGGGAGTGCCTCTTTGGTCAGACTGCTCTCAACAGGTTTGTGTGTTGTCTCTGATAGTTCCTGCTGTGAGTTTGTTTGGTAGAGATGGGCATTAGATGGGAGGATGACCTGGTGGGCTGGTCTCCAATCCATTGATCCTCAGCCTGCCCTGGTGCTTTTAGATGACAGATTTTGAGGAGCAGAGGTATTAAACCTTGTGCAGAGGTATACAAACCAGTAATTTCTGAGGTCTCAGCAAAGAATTTAAGCATAACTCATCCGTAGACACCTGAGTAACCCTCCTGCTCCTCTGCAAAATAGGAAGCATGTGGTTAAAGTATTCTGTTAAATGAGGGGCAGTAAGAAAGGAGCAATAGCTTTAGTCGAGATGTGAGCTGTCCAGCTCATCAAGGGGGCTTTGGTGTGATTGCTTCTTGACTACAGTTTTAGGATAGGATGTCCTAAGGAATTTGAGGGCATTAAGCACAGGACTGTCACTGCATTTCAATGGGATTTGACTGTCTGATGCTGCAAGGGCTAAGCTTATGCAGAATGACGCTAGTCCAACTAATGGCATAATTTCAAATTGATGTAGTTAAACTGATGCAAAAGACTGTATGCATAAGCCTAAGTCAACATTCTCTTAGCTTTATGGCAGTTTGGTTTAAATTAATTAGGATAAAGGTTTAAACTAAGGTAAAGTCGTTCTTAAACTGAGCTGTGTTTATATTTGATAAAATTTTGTACAGATAGACGTACTGTAGGTGTATAGATATGAGTTTGCATTTCCTGGTCAGACCAGCTTAAATTGCCTGTGTTTTCTTTGCCAGAACAGCATTAGTTCCACAAAGCCTTCTCTATTTGGATTTTATTTTGTAGTTTCCTTTAAAGATTGATAGAAGTAAATTGTGTCTTTCGTTTGGTGTTTGACTTTAGGAGTCCAACCGTAGGGCCTAGATACACTGGAAGGTAATGGACAAGACATCCACTTCTGTCTTTGGAGAAAACTGAACTGTCAGAAGGGCTGGACCTTTGTGGTCGTATTTCATTCTCTTCTTGACACTTTGTATTAACTCGTAGTAAAGTTTGGTAACACTTTTCCAAAACTGTAAGTGAAATTTTAAAGGCAAGTGGAAAAGTCAAAATTTGTATGTCCCCACTGTAGTGCCGATATTGGTGGGCAGTGTGTGTGCGTGTACGCTAGCGCTGGCTACTTGTGGAATGAGTTTATTTGGAAAGGGATCTCTTCAGCAGCCGGTGGTTTCCTCTTGACCTGTGCTGCTTCCAAAAAGGACTCAAGATGGTTTATTGGTGATGAATTGGCAGACTTGTCCCTAAGCTGTAAATCTTGGACTTGCCTTGCTGTGTTGAGGTGTGAACCCAAGATCTAAAGGAGGTCGTCGTTTTAGACTGCTGCTGTGGGTGTAAAACTCTTAAATCTTCTTTAGTGAAGGAAGTACTGTTAATAATTTTCCCACTTTACAGTCCCTTTCCTATTCCAAAATTATCTGATTGACATCTATATTATCAAGTAAATGCAACTGAGTTAAAAACAAACAAAATCACCAAATCACCCAAACAAAAAACCCCAAACAAAACCAAAAACCACCAAAGTCAATCCCTGAACAATTTTGTTCTGATATTACTTTAATTTCTTCTAGCTCCAGGGCAGATACTGAAGAAACAAAGTCTCCCCTCTTTTAAATGTTGCTTATAAAAGAATGCTAACACTGTTGAGTGTTATTCTGACATTTCCATTAGGAAGATAGGTTTCTGCACAGGCTCCAGATTTTTAGACATTTGAATACTGTTGGGCTGCATATTCTTGTTACATATAAAATATTTTCTTATACTCTGAACTTTTTCAAATTGTCCAAGGAACTGTCTGCCTGGCATAATGCAACCTTAAATTAAATTACTTCAGCTCACTTTGAATGAGCTGCTGAGTTTGTGCTTGCTACTGCAGGGAAACCAACTCAGGTGCAAAAAGCAGTTTAACTCTACTATTAGGCTTAGCCTTATTACAACTAAGCCTTAACCTTACTACTTCTGGCTCTGCTGTACTGGCCTTTTGCTGCTGCTCATCCAGACTGTGTCTAGAAAAGATGAAATGAGGAAGGGCTGAAATACTATATTGTATTGGTTAACACATTTAAAAAAAAGTTGTTCAACTTATTTATTATAAGGTGACCTCAACATTTTCACCTAACTTTTAGAAATGAAACAATTTACACCTTAAGTAGATAATATTTTTCTAATCTCCTTGGAAGTCCTAAAATCAAGCTATGTGAAGGAGTATTTCAGAAACCCTGTCATTAGCTACTGAGTAGATACATGCATACTCCTACGTAATTGAGCTGAATGAGAAATTTTGAGTTGAAATGCGTATTTGTCACACTGAGTGTGAATCCTTTTTTCATGATAAAAGTCCAGCAGATTAAAATCAACTGGGAGAAAGGGTGGCTCCCAGCAAGGGAGAGGACTTGACAAAGTACCATCAGAATTTCACCACAGAAGGCTTTGCTCGCATATGCAATCCTGTTATTTCAAGTACTATCTACTCCAGCTAAAATAAGCAAGTATAATTGAATAGTGCCAAAGGCTGAAATAACTTACACTTAAGCTTGTAACATTTTTTTGTAATGCTAAACAAAGAGGTATGCATATAACCCAAGCAAAAACATTCTCCAGGCTTTATCCCTCTCCACCCCCTCTAATTAAACAGACTTCAGAACTGGGCCTGAGGTGCTATGATGGCTGAAGGTGCTCACCTGGAAATCCTGTGGCTTTTGAACATTCAGTATGTTGATGGCTGTCTTTGGCCAGGATTTGCAGATAGCTGTTAGAAAGCTCTTTTGTGCATCACTCTTGGGTTGGGTTTTGAGTAGCCGTGGAAGTGGTGGAACAGTATCGCTGGCAAGAATAATGTTCATTTATAAAGCTTTTCTATACAGAGATATCAGAAGTGCCTAAAACTAAGTTATTGTTCTCATTTGGCTTAGACATGCAATTTCCCAGTGACAGCTTAGTCAAAATTACCCAGCCAACCAATGACAAAGTCAGAAATATCACGGAGGTAGCTGCCCTCCAAACCAGGACCTCCACGTGTTCTTATGAAAGGTGTTTACTCAATACGAGCAAGGGAGACATAAAGAGGTCACAGATCTGCACGCCCTTCCTTGCCAAGGATTGCCGGTGTCTAGTATCGTCATATATGAGCGTGTTCATTCAGTGTTGAAGTAGTTGGGTTAAATTCTGAGCCTTTTTGGCATGATTTTTGTTGTTGTTAAAGATATTGTTTGACACTTTCCAGCATACGCTTTTATACTGTTTTGTACTGCAGAGTTTGGTTGCCGGAGCTGAAGCTTTCTTCAGGGAAGTCTCTGTTTGCATGCATGATTTTCAATCTGATCTCTAGTAAATGTAAAAAGATGAGTTTAAACAATGGCAGACCCCCCAGCGTGCATGAGGGGCAAGCCAAAAGGAACAAGTCTGAAGGAGATGACACGGCAACAAAATTTGCGGTTGTTTGAAGCGGCTGGTTTTGTACAAGTCGCAGGTTAGCCCTGCTTTCCAATAGCTGGGTTATTCTAATGTGACCGAGAGCAGAGTCTAGCCCGGAGCTTGTGGTGATTGCTGGGCAAATACGAAGTATGTGTGCTTTGCCGTGGAGTGAGAGCTGCAACAGCTCAGCGGGTAATTCAGCCACCCTCAGGGCTTGTCCTTATATTTCACATCAGGACGTAAATTTTTATTGTGAGACCAATTTGAATTTTTTGTTCTCTTGTTAATTTTTTAAGATGCAGCCATGTGTGAGGTGCTAGGAGATATGGAAGAAAATCTGGACTTCGGCCTGAGAAAACTTAGCCTTAGCTTTTCCGTGGAGTGGCAGCAGCTGAACTCTCATACCTGCATGGGGCTCTGGTGTGTTTGTTATTTTGGACTCCACTCAGACACAGGAATTGTTCTACGGTTCTTCTCTTTGCAGAGTTGGGACCAAAATATATTGCTAATATAGGCAAGCTTTGGGAGACCTCGAGAGTGTTTTGCTTTAAAAAAATAAAAGAAACTAGCTAATGATTAGCTAGGCAATCTTTCTGTTCTCTTTTGCGAGAAATCTGTCCGGTTGCTTCAGCCCCTTCCCAGGAACAGGAACTCGCTGCCTCCGAACTGGCTTCCAGGGAGGCTGCTTGGTTCTTCTGCCTTCTCCTCCTGCCTGCGCTGCTCTCCCCCTTCCCCTGCCCGTGGAAAAAAGCAGCAAGGAGTAAGAAGTGATATTATATAACACGGCTATTACTCTTTTGTCTTGGCCTGCTTCGTGTCCTTGACACATACCCATTTCACCAGTGACAGCCAGTATGCAAATTGGCTAAAAGCTCCATTAGGTTGTGCAAGGCTGGGGAAGCCCATCTGTCAGTGTCTGTGACACCGCCGAGCCGGAGTCTCACGTGGGAATCTGTCCTTGAGATACCCAGGCAGCTGAGTTTCTTCTAGCCTCCAGTGTTCCCAGAATAAAAGGAAATCGTTGTACACTCTTCTTGCTGCAGTTTTTATTGTGCCTTTTCTCCCCCGATCTCGTCTCAGAAAAGCACAGGCATAGACTGAGAATTCACAGGGAAAAATATGGGTTCCTTTTAGTTGCTTTTCCAGAAATGACCAATTATGCGTGTTACTTGTGGAAAGAAATAGAACAGTAGCTATTTGTTGTCCTAAAAGAATAGCAGATTTATAACCCTTTTCCATCTTTTCCTGTGTGATCTACCGATGACAGGCATGAGGTGGGTATTTAGGTAAGACTAGCTGGGGTTCAGCTATGGTTTTTGTGCGTGGACCAGAAGGGCAGGATAACCTCACAAACCACCATAGAACGCACCTGTAAAAGGCTCTCACCACGAGGATTTGAATGTGGAGCCGGGGCCGAGAGTTGCCCCTGCAGATGCAGAGCAGCACAACTCCTGCACATAGGTTTGGGAGCAGGCTTGAGGCTTTTCTCAGCTTGGCATCCCCAGGGAAAAGTTCCTTCAAGAGCACGTACTGTACGTCCATGGAGGGAAACCACTTACTTGCTTTTTCTGCTGGATGGAGAGCGGTAATTTGCTTTTTCTACTTTCTTTCCAAAATCATCAAGACGCCCATTAAAACGCCTAACCAGCGAAGCACACCAGGATGGATGGTACAGAAGTAGTTGTTACCCTGTGAGTACTGTGGTCAGCAGTGTTACAGCGCTCTGCAATATGACAGCAAAATAGTTCAGATTTTCATCACGTTAGGTCAAGAAGACGAGGCATATACTGTTGAAAGCAGAGACTTTCAAAGTGTGTAAGGTCTCTATTGATAGGCCTTGCAAACTCTTGATTGTTTCCTGCTGGTGTCAAGTAAGAGCCTTGAACACAGAGTGTCTGGCAAAATAGCTAGTGCAATTTCAATGCCCAGCGGTGTTTAGATGCATGAGGTAATTACAGCCTCCTCCATAGCAGATGCTCTGTTCTCCAGTTTGGCACTTCGGTTCTTCAGTGTGCAAATCATTTTCTCTACCTAAGCTGATGGCCATTTTGATTATACAGGTGCAATTTTTTTTTTTTTTTTCCACAAAATGGCAGCAATTTGGTTTTGATGGGAATGCCTATACAGCTAAGTGGGATTTTCCCTTTATCATCCTGTTGAGGAAGAGGAAAAGCCCTTTGAGGAGACATTAGGAGTTAATGTGTTGGTATAGCTGGGATCAGAATAAACTCTATCTTTCCGGAAATAGAAGTCAGCAATTCAGCAGTTACCCTTCATATTGCTAAGTGCAATTTCTTCAAATCATGATATATTCTGCTTTTTGTGTTCCAATCCTGTCACGTAACAAAGAGGCTTTTAGATTAGCATATTAGTTTAAATTTCAGACGTAACAGTTTAGTTCTATGTCTTACGCTCCCAGTACTTTTTTTTAATCTCTCCATCTCTTGAGGTAGCATAGACCTTGCCATAGCATGTAACTTCAACTGAAAAAAAAAAAAGAGACGGTATATGCATTTTTCTAGTAGTTGTGGCTGGATTTACACAACCTTTGCTCTCACAGTTGCATCTATTTTCACACTGCCCCAATTATTTCGGTGCCCGTGTGAGTAGCTCGGGTTTGCCAAGGGGAGCAGAGGGCTTGCAGTCTTACTCGAAGCTGTTTCTGCGTTTATCTTTTTTGGGCTGTCTGGTCAGACTGCCACATCCTAACGGGAGACAAAACGTGATTAAATGTCGGTGGCTCGAACAGCTTGCTTTGAAAAGAGGTGGACTCTGCTTCATGTGACAGTGGAACGGTTTTTTAAAAAACTGGAACTGATAGGACAGAAGTATTTGCCCTTGTCTGTGCAAGGGGTTCCTGTGCCTAGGCAAAGCGGAGGAACTGGGGTTTTCACATGCATTTAAGGAAAATGGGTGCCCAGAGCTCTTGGGAACAAAGAACTTGCTCTATCCTTACAAAAGTTTTGGTTTTAATGCTAAGTCCACTTTGAGGAACAAATAGTTGTCAGGGCAAACTCTTCCTGAGACTGGCCCTGTATGCGAGAGGGCTGATGACTTGAAGATTTGGCAGAGGAGGAGGAAATGCAGAGCCTTTCTCACAGCAGGTCCAGGGCACAAGGGCCACTGCAAAGCTTAGGCTGAAGCGTTTTCTAAACGGATGGAGAAAATAATGGGACCAGAAAAAAAAAAAACCTCTGAGACGTGCTAAGTTTTTGTGGCCTATTTACAAATGCCTGAGAAATGGATTTTAATTTTAGTGAATACTCACGAGCCCATCAGCAGAGCAGCATAGGGGGACACCGTTCTAAAATAGCCTTAGCAGATGCCACAATAATACGAGTTTTCCCTGCATCTCTCATTTATTTCTTGCTGTGTACAGTTTCTTACTAAATCTGTTCCCTTGATAAATGCAAAGATGTTCTTGCCATTGGATAGAATAGCTAAGGGCAATTGTCACAAACACTCACTAGCTTAATCTCCTCATTGCATAGCTACTGCTGCTGTTAAATATTTCCTGGGCTAACAGAAATCTTTGAAATGAGTTTTAAAGGGTTTTCTTTTCATATAAACGGGCCATGGCTGTTAAACAATGGCACTTTGAATGGAGGCTATTTTAATGATCACAACAATGGCATCAGTTATTTGGATAAATTGTCAGCATAGAGAGGGTTCACTGCAAGAGAGCTTAGAAAATAGAGAAGATTAACCTGCTGGCATAAACAATGCCATCGGATCTTCAGAAAGGAAAATCATGCTGCTACCTTGCTTTGCATGCAAGCATTAGTATTGGTACTAGATATCAAGAGACCTTCTATCCCATCAGCTTTACTTTCCCTGATGAAAGGCTCTCCTTTTGTATCCTTAACTGCTTGAATTCAAAATACGGTGAGTTGATACTGATTTATGAGTCATATTTGTAATCACTTATCAGCCTGGTTGCAGTGCTAGTATTTTTTGTAATTTATTAATTGATACAATGTACCAACCCCACTGTCCACATCAATTTCTGAGAGTTTCCACTCCAGCACAAAGTGATGGATGTGAAGGAGGGATCAGGTGCTGCTGCAAGCTGGTGGGCTTCAGCTGGGCGATGCCATGGTGAGATCCTGATGGTTAGCATCCCCTTCTTGATGGGGCAGTTCTGCACACCTCTTGCCTAGTCCAGCCCTGCTCACCAGCCTCACCTGCACTGGGCAAGTATGTTGGTCCGTATCTGTTAGCACTGTCCCTCCTTAGTGATGGTGAAACCGTGACTGAGCCCTTAGACCATACCATAACCTCACAGGAGGGTTGTCTGTCTCTTGGGGTGCACGGGATGGGGAACGGTGTTGGTCTTGTGCACCCCTTAACTGATGCCACCCTGTCGCTAATGAATACAGCTAAGGGACTTTCAAGCCCTTGGCTGGTGAAGGCAAATATTGTGGGCTTAGGTTGGAGAAAGTGTTGAGACTTCTTTGTTGAGTGTGGATTTTTGTTCTGTAGGGTGGGGGTGTTTTTGGCATTTGTTTTTCAAGGAAACTGAGCTCTTTTTAAAAACCTGTAAATAGAAATGATAGTCTAGGATTAAAGCTAGCAAAAGGAAGGTAATTCGGATGTTTGAGTAAAATCTGCTACTACTTATGACGATGAAAGTTGTTTGTCCTCTCCTGATGTCATTAATGAATGTTGTACGTATTTAAATATGCTCTGATAAGTAATGAAATATTTCAAGAGCCACTTGAAATTCGAAGTCATGAAACTAATCAGAAACAGCCACGTAGTTTTGGTAGTACTTTTGTTAGTAATTTTTCAGTGCAAAGGAGAAAATCCTGGTGCCTGAATTGTTGACCAAAAAAAATAAATAAACCCCCCTTAAACCCATGTATTGTCTGTGAGCTTTTCTTCCTTAATTTTCAACTTCCTTTTTCTTTATTGTTCTGTTGGTAACAAAGCTGGGTCTTGTTTTTCTTGCCAGTAGTTTGATGAATGGCTTGAAAGGAATCGATGGAGATGGCCTTGTTTGCTCCTCAGCCCTTGCGGCAGGGGAGGGGCTTTTGTGAGTGGTTGGTTTTAATTCCCCTCTGTGGGCATAAAGGGTTCTTACTAAACATCAAGGTCAGTTCACCAGCTTGGGATGTTGGGTGAGAACTGCTAATCCAGAGGCCTTTTTTTTTTTAAAAAAAAAGATGTCTTTAAACTGGGTCTCAAGTTTAAACTGTCAGAAATTCTGTTGTGATCAGATGCGTAGCTGATAAACACCGTTTTAGCAAGCAGACTGTGAGCCAGCGGAGCTGCCTGATGCCAGGGTGTCTTCGAGTAAAACGCTGTGTCTAACTTTAAAAGAGCTCAGAACATTTTAGGACCAAAAATAGAGATGTTTGTAATTAGGGATACTAAAATAGAAGCAGTCGGATCCCTGGGGATCTGCAGAAAACAAGCCCGGCCTCTCCCTCCCTCAGGTCTGCTGAAATTGCCGTGGCTTCAGCACAGCCAGGGTCTTGCTCTGGGAATTCATGGCCAAGCCAGAGCCTTGCTTCAGGGAGAAATGATCCTTTTTGCTCAGCCGCAGGCGCCCCGCCGCAGCAGGAAGAGTAGGGGAGATAGTCGAGCTGAGCCAGGGAGCTGAGGATAAGCTTAGGAGCCGGTCGTGTCAGTCCTGTCGCAGAGTGGGCTCCTGCTGTACGCTCTGTCGTGTTGCACAGCGCTGTGACACACGTCTGGGGCTTTGCGGATGTGCGAAGCACTACCCTGCTTCCCTTAGGCAGGAGAAAGAAAGGGCCTAAATGACTTGATAATTTGGCTACGCTTGCTTTTTATGTGCAGACGTGATGCAACTTCGGCAGATCCAGTTCTACCCATCCTTGTGGTCGAATTAACAAACTGACTGAAGTATGCCTGATTTCACGTGTGTCCTCTGGACGAGGTTGTGGAAGAGCAGGGCCAGGCTGCTTTGCATGGGTGTTCAGGACCGCACGATGCTGTTGGGGAGAACGAGAAGAGAGCTATGACCTGGTGTTTCATGTGCCGAGTCCTGCCGTCCAGCCCGCAATCAGCTGCACCTCAGCCGTGCAGGAGGGAGGGACGTGGCCTGCGGCGGAGTTTGTGATCCTCCTGGGTGAACTGTGCAGTAACGGTTGTCAATGGGATGGATCCGCTGGAAGGCTTGTGTTACCTGTGGAGAAGGGTACGAGAATGAATAGGTGTCCGGTACCGCAGCGATGCCTAATAACCAGTTTGTCTGTCACGTGGACGGGAGGTGATTTGATTTGGGCCAGGCTGGGTTCTGAAGGTGCGTATTCAGAGGTGGTTGTCCTTTTAACTACGCGGAAAGCAAGTTACAATGCCAGTAGCAGATGACATGTCACGAGAAGGTGCTTGTGCAAGTGTCCTTTAATTGTAAACTGTTACGGAGATCAAAGTATTCAGACTCCACCTTTAGGAACATACTGTATTTCCCTATTTATGTTTGCTTCCTATCATGTGATGAGGTGCAAGGGAAGGTGTTGCTTGCTAATTTTAGCCTGGCAGACTGTCACTGCAGAAATCTGGCAGGGAACACTTCTGGAGGGCAGTGCTTTAAGGAAAACCAGGCTGTGCTGTGTGTCGCTGTGCTCAATGGCACTGGGAGGGGGGAATATTCCAAAGTCTTGTTTTCTTGACTTCTGCTAATGAACTAGTTCACTTCCTGCACAATTATTAAACTCTGGAAAAAGCATTAATGGGAAAAGAAAAGCCGTTTCTTTGCTTAATAAATGTATGACTTGGAGACAGAGAAATGCAACGAATGCATGTGTGTAACTTCACAGCCATTGCCATATTTTTCAGAGCTATGATGCTAATTGCAGGAATCACTCTGCATATTGACCCTCACCTGTACTTGCTCATTTCACCATCAGAGCCTGAACAACTCCTGGCCTTCTAGATGCTCTAAGGCATCTTTATGCAGCTGCTGATGTTTAGAAGGGGGAAGGGAGAGAAAGGGAGGAGGATGCCAGGAGGCCACTTGTGGCTCAGAAACCCTCAGTATATAGCCCACAAAGGAACTTCTAAATTGTGGTCATCCTTGCCAGATGAGTGGATTGTCAAAGGTCAGCTGGCTACAGAAGCTCTTCCAGTCGTGTTGGGAGCAGGGTAAGGTCTTGAGTGTGAGGAGCCAGATACCAGGCTGGGAAGAGCTGGTATGGCAGCAGGAAGCTGTATGATATGGCCAGGTCACTCCCAGGGGTGCCGTGTTGCTGCATATATTTCCTTCTCCGCAGCAGAGTTTTGTCTGGGGGAGGTAGGATGAGGGAATTGCAATGATGAATGGACTTCAGTGAAATATATAATAGCCTGATAACAGGTTATTTCCTTCATGGAAAGACTTCTTGCCCTGCAAGAACTACGTTAGCCCAGGGTTCAAGAAAGGAAATTTAGTGGCAAGCCATTACAAACAGAATACTAGACATATGAGGGCTAGAAGGGTATCTATATATTTTTAGTCTTGGGTTCCCTTTTTCTCTTTTGTTTTAGGAAGATTCCCTAAGAAGAAACTTTTTTTTAAAATATGGACAATTGTTCGAAGTATGTTAAAAAACGTCTAGCACTTCTAATAATCTGACTCTGTATTTTGGCACATGCATCACCGTGTCAACAACATTTTTATTTACTTGCAAAAAGATGTGATAGCAGTCCTCTGACTGGGAGGCTGCCACCTCCTCGTGTTTTTGAGAGTTAGCCATGTAAGACATGGGATATACAGCATGGCAGAGTATCACATAAAATGTTCTGAATGGTAGGAAGAGGGTGGAAAAAGAACCACTGCAAAATTTTCTTCGTAAAACAAGAATGGGGGGAAGTAGTACAGCAGCAATTACTTTTTTTTTTTTTGGTGGGAGTTTTAAAGTAAATGGATTTTTACTTTTTTTTTCTTTAATATAAAAATAAATTCTAAAACTGATCCCCACAAAGAGGTTTTTGGAGGGCTAAAGTCTAAAAAGGTCAGATCATGGAAGAGGTACGACCTTTGGTATGTTCTAGGTTGATGGTCCATTTATAGCCTCTGGTTGCGAAGTCTGGAAGTGAAAGTTGTACTGGGAATGATTACTCTTGCTTGCATTTCTTCTGTCACTTCCCACAACACTTGTTATTAGCAACTCCAAAATGTAAACCTCTCTGCTAGGTGGGCTTTTTATTTTCAGAAACGTGGTGATTCTTACAGAAAGTAATTGTCAGTTGCTGTTATGAGATTCTCTTAATTATTTTAAAATGAGTTCAGTGTTATACAGTCAAGGAGTCAGAAGTTAGGAAATATTGGACTTCTTCACGGGCCTGTACAGTCTGAATTTGGATCCTGGGTGAGTAGGCGTTACCATGTGATCATTTAAATGCTTTATTAGTGGCATGGGTTAGGGCTGGGCCAGCCACCAGACAAATGACAGGAGGTCTCTATTAACCCCTCTCCCTTCCCAAAGGGGAAGAGAAAGGGAATAAGGGAGAGAGACTTACGGGTGGGGAAAGAAAACTAAAACTGCTTTAATGAAAATAAACTCAGCAGCAGATGGGATACAGAGTCTGGAACTGGATTCTGGAATGCACAGACTGGGATCAAAGGCAGAATGGGCAGAGTCCTGCTCGGACACTGGCCATTGAAGAAGAGAGCTTGACCCTCATGATCCCTCAGCTTTATACCGAATACAACATCTATGGGATGGAATCCCTTGTGGGTCAGTATAGGGTCCCCTGTCCTGTCCGCTCCTCTCACTCACTGCACCCCACCGTGGCACACAGGGTTTAGCAGTGACCTGGGTCTGCACAGGAGCGAGTGTCAGCAAGAGCCTTTCTGCACCCCAACCCCTGGCAGTAACTGTGAACATCAACTGCTGGCACTGCTAGGAGCAGACACTGTCTGTGAAAGTACACCATTAACTTCAGAAAGTGCCGTGACTGAGCAGAGACTGAGCTGAAAGTGAAATCACTGAATGAAATTAATGATAGTTTTGCTCCTTGTGTTCTGAGAAGGAATCAGTCCTGCAGCTGTCCTCAGACACATCTTGGAGACCTACAGTATTTGTGCTGATGTCTTTCGGTGTACTGTTGCAGTTTTAAGGTCACTGAAGAGGTTATTTTTTGAGTCGTCTTGGGCCAAATCCCCCAAAATTGAGGCTTATGTTGTAGTTACCATTTTAGGTCTATTGTGGGTGACATTTTATGTCTGAAATTGAGCCTAGGTGCTCTGAGTACTGGTCTGAGTACACTGCCCATTGGGAGTTATGCTTTGATATGATTGGGGGCCTCAGATTGCCTTCATCATTTCAAGAAGGAGGTTAAAAATCTATTTGTTGTAATTAGGGGTGCATTTAATTTAATGAAAGTTCAATTGTATTAAGATTTTACCTGATGCCAGCTAGTAGTGGCATTAATTGTGTAACTTTTAGTCTCAGGGATTTCTAAAGATCTGCCAGCTTATTTCAAATGATTGAGAACCAGACTGCCTTCAAAATGGTACAGCTTTTTCTTAGTCAGGGTTTCCTTAGACTACACCATAGGAGTAGGTGGCTGAGGAGTAGGATTTTCAGCATTTCTAATTCCTTAACCTAAGGATATTGCATTCGTATAAATACTAGTACTGCTGAAATCTGTGTGGAACACTGTTGTTTCATGACTTTAGCAAATGAACTAAGCATAGCAAAGGAATAAGGTTCAGATGTCTCAGTTTTAGTAAATCCTTTGTGTGCTGTTGAATTTGATTGTAGGATATACCTGCACCTGCAGAAATCACTTAGTAGACATTTGTTCAGTAAGTAAACTTGAAAGGTGTTTAACATACGTGAACTGTGAGGTAAAGGAGTTTTGCGTTGAGTAGTTCTTTCCTAAAGCATTGGATATACTGGTATGAGTATTTTGAGAGAGCCCTTTTCTCTCGTCAGTCAGCTTGCTCCCCTTAACTTGGTGTTACCTGCACTCCCTCCTCTTGCCTGGCTCCTTCGCGATGATGCTAAGCCTTGCTAAGGTCAAGGTAAACAACATCCACTTCTCTCCCCTGTCTGTAGAGCTGGTTGTCCCAGCATGGAAGGCAAGCAAGTTGGCCAGTGTTACTTGCCCTTGCTCATCCACGCTGTCTGCTCTCAGTCACCTTGTCCCCCCTGTGCTTAGACACAGCTCCGATGGGGCCTTTCTCTGTAGTTTTACCAGGCTGTGGCCAACCTGCTGTCCCCCAGGTCCTCCCTCTTTGGCAGGCGGGTGGAATGTCTGCTTTTTCTCCAGTCGTCAGGTGCATCCCAATGGCCTCCAGTTTCCACAGCTTTTCAGAGATGAGAGAGCAGCCTCTCGGTGCAATTGGCTGTTCCCTTGTGGTGGTTGTTGAATAACCTGGGGTAGTTTCTAACTTAATGCTCCCCTACTGGGGCAGCACCTCTCACCCCAGCGCCTGCTATTGGGCAGGGAGACGGGAGGTGCCTGGCAGCAGACCTTGCCGATGGAGACCGAGGCAAAGAAAGCATCAAGCGCCTCCATCTGTTCTGCGACCTTTGTCACTGGGTCCCTGCCCTATTCGGCAGAGGACAAATGTTTTCATTAGTCTTCCTTTTGCTGCTGACGGACCCCTAGACAACTTCATTGCCCTGGTACCCCCAACCAATTTCTGCTCCAGCCGGTAATGTGGTGCGTTACTGTTACCATCTGATTATTGTTTGGTTAGAATACTGTAGTTGTCACTGCTCATTCTGGGTTTTTATGTAAACTAGTTTTCATTTTAGACTTGAATTCCGTTTTTTCTTGACATTTGTGTATGTGAGTCTATGACAGTGGTGTTAAATGGTGTTAAGACTTTTAGAATATGTATATGTATCCGATTTGAATTATAAACCTTATTGTTACATGCTAACAGTCTTCGAGCTTCTATTCTAAAGCCATATACAACATTTATTAAGAAAATATATTAAGGAGACTTTTTCTTATTTTACTTATCCTGATTTGACATTTGAAATTACTTCAAATATGTATTCGTTCCAGAGAACAAAATGCAGACTTAAAAATTAAATCGTGTGTGAATGAAGAATATTAAAAGGTCAAAAAGCCAGAAAGCTAACAGAGGAGATTGGAGGCAATGTTGCAGTGCAGAAGGAAATTCAAGCTCTTGTTTGTCAAGAAATAGAGTATTTGGATGAAAACCACAGTAAATAGAGTTGAATGTGTTAGAATCCTGCCCCCTTTTTCTTTTTTCCCAAGTTTCTGATTTGTTTCAGGAATTTTAGCATATGTATCTTGTTTCTCTGATTTCCTATTGCTTGCAGCAGGAATACCTCATTATCTCAGCTAGTGTTCCGTTGGGTTTTACACAGATGCAGAAATGAAGCAGCTGAGTCCCCACATTGCGAGGCTCTTCACCTCTGAGCACACAAATCCAGGTTCACACAGTGTGGAAAAAGCGCATGCCACAAAGGCCAGAATGGTTTAGTTGGAATGTCTTCAGCTGAATCTGTGACCATTAGCAAGATACTTGGCTCATCATCATCTAGCAGAAAATAATAAGTTTAGGGAGCTGAGGAAAAAAAGTTGTCACGATGAAATTAAATTTCTGCACTCGTTATAAGCCATTCTAAGCATATCAGAATAAAGAGGTAGGTTGCTTTTACCAAACTGTAAATTAGTTTTGTATGGATATTTTAATTGAGTCAACATTTCTGAGTGCATGAGTCAAATGACATTTGAACTTTGGACAAGCACAGAAGCACAATCTGTTATGGAAGAAATGGGAAGAGACTGAGAACTTACCCTACAGTCAGTGTAGACCTTCCTCCCCCCAGCTCCATGCACGGAGAAGTGCTAAAAACCAGAGATGGCAGAAACCTTGAAGAAAGTAGGCATTCGAAGGAAAAAGACTTGCTGAGCAATCTGTGTTACAGTGCAAGAAATGACGGGTCTTTTGTTTATCTCACCAGCAGGGCAGGTTTATGCATATTCAGATTCACTGGTTTTGAAGCAAAATGGACATTCTCAAGTTGTTTTTACTTAAAAATCATTATTTTTATTTACCTTCTAGTGAACACGTGTCATAATCTTACTAGCTTCTAAGAAATAGTTGCCATATTCCAGTGACTTTAATAGTCCTGAGGGCATTCCCAGGACCTCCAGTCACGACAACAGTGTGCACAGGGCAGTAATTGCTGTGGTGTCTAATTACGTAGGTGGTCCAATACCCCTGTGGATGGACTGGTCAGCTTGGACTTTTGCCTCAGTCTGCATTCGGTATGAATATAGGATGTATCTTCAAGGTTTAGTGCTCAAGCTTCGATTCAGCCTAAGGTACATACGGTTTCCCTATTAAGAGTGTGATTGAAAAGAAAAATATGGAAATATTTTATTTCATAAATTCAAAAAGACAGCAGTGTTGGGATTTTTTACATGCTTGCAGCATGCTTGAGTAGATTCATCTCCAAAACCAATATCATATATAGAAAGTTGAATTTTAAGAAAAAAGATAGGAATGCCTGTAAATAAATTGAGTGTAATTCTGAAAATTCCAAAAGTAGAGTGAAGGGGTTATCTATTTTTGCATTAATTTAGTTTATTTAGTAAATTTTGCCCCAGATGGATTTGATTGATGTCTGGAAGAAAATTTAAAACCTAAATTATAGTAGATGCTTGTTAAATCAAAGAAAATTAAATGGTATTTCCGACACTACCTCCCACGTCTGCCGCATGAAATTTAGAGAAAATTGAGATTTTTGTAAGACACCAGAGTCTACAGTAACAACATGGAGAGTGTTTATCTGTGTTCAGCTTCCCTAGCACATGAGTTTAAGCACTTAGTTGACACTAGCTGAAAATGGAAGTGCTTAGATCCCAAAGTGTCATGGCAAATCCTGCGGACCCTCCCAGGTAACTAACACTTCGTGTGTTCCTGGGTTGTTAGTAGTGTGATGCTCAAAGCTGCCTTGGGCCTGATGAAGGTCTGGAATTCATCTCATTACCAAGTTCCTTTAAGGCTTGCAGAGACCCATTCCTTCACCTCAGTCTCACGTGGGCCCGAACACTTCCCACCAGTAACGGTGGCTTCATTATGAAGCTCACTCTCTTACAGAGAAAGCTCACTTTCACTCTAGGTCGAGAAGTACCTAGAATGGGACAGAGAGGTTCCTCACATGGGGTTTCAGACCCGGCTGCCTGTGGTGAACCCTACGTGTGGCCGCCCTGGCTTCCCTGCTTCCCGTAGCCTTTCATGGTAGAGCATTCAGGGCTGTCAGAAGCATGAGGGTGCCCAGCACCACTTTAGTCATCTCTCGCCGTAGGCGGATGCCTAAATCCAAGCCTCTGCTGTTAGATTCTTATCCCTGCTGTATCAGCTTCCTGTTGGAAGGCTTTCTGGCTGTCCTTTAAATGACATTACATACGTCAGTCTCATGAGGTTGGCTCTCTCCTTTCTTCGTGAACAAGGGATTAGGTATGAACTGTAATAACTTGTATGGGCAATTTTTTAAAAGAGATTTGCTGTCATGCACTTGTTAGAGGAGTTTGCACTGGAAACAAAAAGGTGGTGAAATTTGTGATGGCTCAGATCTTCTGTGCCCATTCTCTTGCCCCCAGCCTGGGAGCAGCAGCCCAAGGGCTTCTGAAGAATACATGAACTCTGGCTATTGTGGCTGGCTCTGTAGAATTCTGTCCTGATGGTGTCACACTGTTATCTTTGGGACAAGCCTTTATTAAACTCTGTGCTCTGTGGATTTCTTTGGCCACAGGGGAGGAAGCACAACTCATCTTTATATAGCACTAGCTGGAGGGGCAAAGGTTCCCCGTACACATCTGTAAAGATTGTGGTAACGTGGGAAGATGATGGGGGCCATTCCTGGGGAGCTCTGCCACCAGTGATTCCTCCATCCCACCAATGCCCATGTCAACCATGACAGATTTCCCACTTTATTCTTCCATAGGAAAGACAATCTGAGGAAACTTGAGTTGAATTTTGAAAAACCTTTTTGGTTGGGCTTTCCTTCTGCAAAACAAATCCACATCTGCTTCTGATCTCTGTTTGCCAAATTCTCAAGGGGAAAGGGAAAAAGATGGTATTGGTGCTTTGGTTTTGTTCTGTGCTCTAAGATTGGTTTTATGTGATGGGCTTTTATTGTACTTGGGTTCTTGAAGCAGTGTTGATGCTGTAGTATGTGTGGACTGTGTGCAGAAAAACAATGCAATGAAGCACGTGCCTCCTATGTCTGGTTTCCAAGATGCTTTTTGTCTACCACATGTAAACAAATACCCAGAGACTAAACTTTGTTTTTCAGAACCAAAAACATGTTTGCTTTTGCAAACATTTAGAAAGTTAAATATCAGCCTTACAATCTGCATTTTTATTCTTAACCTTAAAATGGACCAGCATCTCGTCATTGTAACCCAAAAATTTGCTACACAGAAATGCAAAGACAAACAATAATTTCTGCCTAAATTTATTTCCCCCACCCTCCATTTTTTTGCCACAAAGTTGCTGTATCACAGCCAGTAATTGCTGTCATATTTTGAGCTGTGCTCTGAAATATTTTTATTAGGGGAATTGTTCAAATTGCCCAGATTTAGTATTTTTAAGATCTAGATTATATTCACATTTAGTCTCAGTACATCAATAAAGTATGAATGGATTGGGTAATGAAACAATAACACTAATTTATGTCAAAGAATATAGGTTATTGTTTACAAGTTTGCCAAAGTGCCAAAATATTTTATCTACAGAAAGAATTCTCCTTCTTTCTTGTTGAGAAATAAATAACACTGCAGGAATGGTCTCTCGTGGGAGCCTCCTGCCATAAAACAAATGGGAGGAGACAAGGCTGTGAAGATTATTTTCTGCTGTGGAAAATATTTGGTGACACAGCTCTTATTCCTAGTCTTTGCTTTTTAATGCTAAGGACTAAGTTGTACCCTCCGGTCTGGATGCGAGAAGCCCTAAATTCAGGGAAGCCACCAAAGCTTATTCCAGAGTGACAGACATTCCACAGATAAACAGAAAAATGCATATGAGGGATGAGTAGTCTTGTCTTTTGTCTAGCAACACATGGGAAGGAGAGGAAGTGCTGAAGTTGGCACTTGGCAGCTTACATCTATTTAGTGCCCAAAATGCAGGGGAGTAGCGATGGCTGGGACGTCCTCAGTCTGCAAATGATGTTCTTCACCTCCGTGCTGTTCTCTGGTCTTGAACTGGTTTTTACTGGGGCCTGTTCATCCTCAGGCGAGATGACCATCAGTCTCTCCTAATGATGTGTGCTCTAATCCACTGTATTGTTTAAATTTCATCATACTTCAAAATAAGCCACTCTCCACCTGACCAATTTCCTTTTGAAGTTTCCCATTGGTAGTGGTGGGAAATGGAGTGGTGTATGGGTTGATGTATTTCAGCCTAGTGGAAATAGAAGATGTGATCAGTAAGAAAATTTTCAGCTTCTAGTGTATGTCTCCGTGGCACCGCTAAACTCTCAGTGCTCTTAAGGTAGCCAAGAAGAGTGGAATGCTGTTGGTTTTGTTTGTTTGTTTGGTTGGTTGGTTTTAATGCAGAAAACTATAAAATGAGACCTACTTTGAAGGTACTGTTCAATAAAGGACTTCCTGTGGATGATTTGCTTCCTATGTCTTGTCTGCCTATAAAATGCAAAAATCTGAGCAGTCATGGTTTGGATGAGAAGTATTTTAGAACAGAGAAAACTGAGCTGGACTGTGCCTGAGCTTGTGCTCTATAGACCTGTGGCGCTTTGTGCCGGGTCCAAGGGAATTGTAAGCCGTCGGAGTATTTAACCCTCTAACTTCAACAGCTTTCTATGCGAAACAAGGATCTTACTGACCTATCAAATCCCAATTTTAATCTGACTATTGAATGACTACTGTACCTATTGGAGAACTAGAGGTTTTGTTTGGGTTTTTTCCATAATTGTCATTTTTCACAAGTGATTTTTTTGCTGTGTGAAAGTTATCCTTTATTTTCACACAGCAAAGAAAATCACTTGTGAAAAATGACAATTGTGAAAGTTGTCACAATACAATAACACCCTTTTCCTATGGACTAAAGATACAGTCTGGAATAGAATGAAAAAGAATATTTAGTTCATAGAAGAAGCCTGAGCAGGATTGCACTGTGATTGAATAGTTCTAGGTTTGTTTTTTAAAAAAATACTTTAATGATTAAGCTAATTGGATTGGCATTTTATTTGAGCTTTAAAATTATTTCATTCATTCAGTTTGGATATGGGTTAGCAAGATCTTTGTATGCAAAAATCATTTTTATCTGAAAAAGAATTAGGGATAGCTTTAGATGTTAAGTTACGTTTTGATAATATTTTCCCCATCTTTAATATTGCAATCTGCAATAATGTCATTCATCCAGTAATCACAGAGCATTATATAAGCATTGAAAAGGTAAGGAAGAATCGTTGCAGACTGGTGAAGTGAGACATAAGGAATCTGAATCACTTGCTTGGGGTAGCGCAGTGGTGTGGTGGCAGCACGGAGCGTGGAACCCAGCAGCGCTGATTCACTGGTCATCTTGTGTACAGCAAATCGCTTTTAAAGGCCTTGGAAGTGATTCAGAGAAATCAAAATCCTCCTGAGGTGTGCTCTGGTATTCTTGATTGAAAGAACTGTGATGGAACAGACTTCGAAGCTTATTGTCTGTCTTCAGCTTCTGTGTTTACTCACATTTTTCACATGCCATTCCTTTACAAACAGAAAATGCTTCCAAGCGGTGAGTTGTTGCTGCTACACTGACAGTCCAGGAAGTTTTGTCACTGTGCAGAGAGGTTAGAAAGTACCTGCACTGTTATAGCTGTTTGTGTTCTGATAGACGTCTAGGGAAAGTCCGGACTATTTAGAGAAGTGTCCAAGAGGAGCTCTGTCTTCCAGGCCTTTGCTGGCCAGGTGGAGGCTAGATGATAGTCATGGCTGGATTCTGCTAGACCAGAGGATGCCCTGCAAACTCAGGAAGAAAATGATAACTTGAACTCCCTTGACTCCAGCCTTTCTAAAACGCAGGGCGTTTCTGCAATGCCAGGTTCAACGTTAATCTTTTATTCCCTTTTCTGGTGTACTTGGCTATGGTTGAGAAATACAGCTTACCTTTTGTTGCTGCTTCTCACTGAGGAAGCCAGCTGAAGGCAAGAAGAGTAGCTATGGCTTTTATCTAATTCTTTTTATTATATTTGCCTGCCTCTCTGTTTTCTTTTCAACTGTGTGGATTGTTTTTTGCTTACTATGAGATTTCTCATTCAATCAGCTCCAACATCCCATCAACAGGCTGATAGGTTGGTGGCTTCCTCTCATCGTTACTATAATTGGGCAGTAAGAACCCTCCAGCTCTCAAAAATTGCTGCTTTTGTACAGTAGGGTGTAAAGAGAACAGTGTATTGCTAGGGTGACCCGTTAACTGATATTTGCACAATTTATTTGTATTTACTTTGCCTTATTCTCTCAATCAGGAGCTATGGGAATTGCATAGTAACTGGGCTCTAAGTGAGACAAATCGAGCAACTGGAAAACACTCTGGAGAAAAAAATGGATAGTGTACGTTCACAATTGCTTAAATAACATGTTTTAATGCAGAACTGTCATATGCTTTAAAAAAAAAATATATAAAATATGCACTACAGTAGGAAAAGTCAACATGTTGGTGTTAATGGGGAATATTCCCAAGACCTTACTTTCAAGAGGATAAAAGAGTACAAATCTGGGATAGTGAAAGGTGAATACAAACGAATTGGCTAGTCCATTAGTATAGCTGTCCAGCTGCATCCTAGGCTCTGAGGCCACTCCAAAACCACAAGCCCAACCGTCTCAGAAGCCTGCCAAGGAGCCAGCTGCTGCTAATAAAGCATACTCTACAACTTGGCATCTGGGGCCTGTGATTCCCATCCAAAAGGAATTGTACGTGCAAAATATTTGAAATTCATCTTTTTAAGTAGTGTTTTGCTTTGGAAGAAAAATGCTTTAGACTAAACTTGCAACAAGTGAAAAATTACATGAGAGTGCTGTGGTTGCCATGGGAAAATAAATACCGTTCTTGTGTAAGGACGTTGGCTGTTGGAAGGAGGAGTGTTGTTCATGTGGAAGTGAAGAAGCTTCTGGTTCAGCATTTCTGGGTTATTGAGTAATACCGACCAAAGTACTTGTTATTCATGCTTAGCTGTGCGCGCTTCCATGGGACCCTGTTTCAGAGAGCTCAACAGCAGGGTTTAAGCACAAGGGTGCATTCCTGAGACTGGATAAGAATTAAGCACATTAGTTTTTCACTTTTAAATAATAAAAAAAAAAGGAGAAATTTCATTCATTTTTCCAAGATGAAAACAAGTCCTATTAGCCAGCCATGATAAATTAATAAGCTGCTTGGAATGGTCTACAAGCCAGTTCATTCTCCCCACACTCTGTATCGAATAATGAAGCATGAGAATTGAAAAAGGAGTTGGTTGCATTGGTTATTTGAAAAGTTAATGGCAAAGCCAGCTCTGAATTCCAGGTTCCTTTTGCACTAAAATGTGGATTTTGCCTGATATTTTTTTTTCTGGTGCTGCACGTCCTGTGCTTGGCTCTGTTGGCAGAACATCTTTCCCAGATTTCTGCAGCTGGTGTCAGGGTCTGGAAGGCGGTGATCCTCATGGCTTTCGTGGCAGAGAAGTTAAGTGCTTTGCTCCCAGCCGCGGAGTGGGCTGACATCAGAACAAGGCACGAATTTCCTGCTGTTGGGTGTGCAGGTGACTCCCCAGGCAATGCCTCCCTTCAGCATTGTCCGGGATCCTGTAGCAAGTGGTCCATATCTGAGGTCATCACCAGCTTGCCATTCATTTCTTTCACTCCAGTTATTACGTGGAGATAAACGAACCAGAACCTTTGCTCGTTTGGAGGCAAAACACATACTTCTGCCATCAGTCATATACTCATTGGCTCAGGAAACAAGAATCCAAAGCTTTCTTCGGACCTAAAGCTTTTAGTCTGGCAACTGGCCAGAAGATGTCATCAGCCCTGGTACAAGCAATTTTGTAATCCTTCTGCGGATGGTATGCTGGGGTATTGGATATGCATGGAAATTACAGTGGGCTGCAGTGGCTGAGATTTATTAGTGAAGAGGGTTTGGAGTACAGCAGTGCCTGCTGGTCTGAGAAGACCAGCATCCTCCAAGGAGTGCGGCTGCCTCTCTGCCCACCCTTATAGCATCGCCTGCTATGAACCTGGGCATCTGTGTGCACCTATTTTCTGAGCAGCTCGCTCTTGAGGAGCCAGCTGTCCCATGGCTGGATATACCAAGGGTATACCAAGGACTTTTGTTTTATAGTTGTGGCTTTAAAACTAGTGTAAATGTAATTCATGTTCACTTCTAGGTCCTCTTTTAGCTAGTGAGAGGGATAAAATGTCTTAAGCTTAAATTAGAATTAGGCCCCCAATGCTTTCCTCTGTGTGAGGATAAAGATCTTATAATAGAATGAAAATTACTCTTTGTATTTCAAAGGTATATTTCCACTTGTTTTTTTTTCTTGCTTATTAGGTTGGTGTGAGAAAAGGCCATTTACTCATCCTCTGCTAAGACATATATAATAATAATTAATAATTAAAGTACATAGCACTTTATTTACATAAAATTCTATCCGTGCTTTATGTAATTTATGTGCATTCCGTATGTCTGGTGAAGTTCGAGGTGTGTGGGATAAAGCAGTAAGAATGCTACCTTGACTTTTTTTCTTTTTTTTTTTTTTTTTTTTTTTACCTTGCCAGTGCTCAAAATGTGCAAGGTTACCACAGGATATTTCCTGAGCTCTTGGTAAACTGAAGCCAAACATGTGCTACCTCTACCAAGGCCCTGGAGTGCCCGGAAGTTTAAATATGCTGTTGCTGTTGCGTGCAGTTTTACCCGGACACACCAAGGCTGTGGCATGGAGCTGGTTTGCAGGATGTGCCCATGGCGCTCGCGCTCAGTCGAGGCGGTTCCCCGTGCTGGTATTCGGGGCTGTGGCATGGAGCTGGTTTGCAGGATGTGCCCATGGCGCTCGCGCTCAGTCGAGGCGGTTCCCTGTGCTGGTATTCGGGGCTGTGGCATGGAGCTGGTTTGCAGGATGTGCCCATGGCGCTGGCGCTCAGTCGAGGCGGTTCCCCGTGCTGGTATTTGGGGCTGTGGCATGGAGCTGGTTTGCAGGATGTGCCCATGGCGCTGGCGCTCAGTCGAGGCGGTTCCCCGTGCTGGTATTCGGGGCTGTGGCATGGAGCTGGTTTGCAGGATGTGCCCATGGTGCTCGCGCTCAGTCAAGGCGGTTCCCCGTGCTGGTATTCGGGGCTGTGGCATGGAGCTGGTTTGCAGGATGTGCCCATGGTGCTCGCGCTCAGTCAAGGCGGTTCCCCGTGCTGGTATTCGGGGCTGTGGCATGGAGCTGGTTTGCAGGATGTGCCCATGGCGCTGGCGCTCAGTCGAGGCGGTTCCCCGTGCTGGTATTCGGGGCTGTGGCATGGAGCTGGTTTGCAGGATGTGCCCATGGCGCTGGCGCTCAGTCGAGGCGGTTCCCCGTGCTGGTATTTGGGGCTGTGGCATGGAGCTGGTTTGCAGGATGTGCCCATGGCGCTGGTGCTCAGTCGAGGCGGTTCCCCGTGCTGGTATTCGGGGCTGTGGCATGGAGCTGGTTTGCAGGATGTGCCCATGGTGCTCGCACTCAGTCGAGGCGGTTACCCGTGCTGGTATTCGGGGCTGTGGCATGGAGCTGGTTTGCAGGATGTGCCCATGGCGCTGGCGCTCAGTCAAGGCGGTTCCCCGTGCTGGTATTCGGGGCTGTGGCATGGAGCTGGTTTGCAGGATGTGCCCATGGTGCTCGCGCTCAGTCGAGGCGGTTACCCGTGCTGGTATTTGGGGCTGCTGCTTCAGCTCTCTGTTTCTGGGATTGACATTGAAGTTCAGTCGGGTGGGGATAACCTGGTGATAAAATGTGTGTGAAGAGAAATACGATCCCTATGCTTTAAGTGCTTTTGATTGTCAGCAGAAGTATCTACGTGGATACTCAGGGAAGGAAGCTCATTGCCCTTTCTCTTTTACTGTAGATGGGAGTGAATGTCATTACTTGCTAGCATGGCAATGGCACTGTCTATTAAGCTGATTTTTCCTTTTAATAGGTCCTACTTGAGTGACGATAAAACCAGGCTAGATTACAGAGGAATTCTGATGTCCTTGCACTTGGTGGTGTGTTCCCACTCCCCCAGTTTTAATGGGAGAAACTGGGAAGAAGGAAGGGAGAAGGCAGCAGGAAAGGCATGGCTGCAAGTGCTTCATGTATTTCATCAAAGCCTCTGAGCTTCACCTGTCACTAATGCTCCCCCTATGTTCGCCACCTTTTTTTGGTTATTCTAAGTGAAGGGACTTGTTTGACAGAGTTTAGAGCTGCCAATTTAAAAATACCAGTGTATTAGAGGCTCTGATTTAGTGTGTGTTTAATTACGAGCCCTAAAGAAGGGCCACTGAATTGAAAGGGTCAGTTGATTAGCGTGATCAGAATGACTCACAGACTTAAATATTTTCCCTGTTCAAGGTCTAAATGAAGAACAAGAATATTAGAAGTCACTAAAGTGTCATTGCTACTATAATGAAAATTGCATATGTTTTGCTTTTATTCATTTATTAGCACATCATGGTTAACTTAGCATCGGCCCAGCATTTACCTGCTGTCGTAGCCATGCATACTGTTAGCAGAATACTCTGATCAGCTTGTGGAAATGGGATTTCCCCCCTTTCAGCAGGTGGTTCCGTTCTTGGAGCTCTGATCGCACACCCCCTGGCTGCCCAGTTAGACCCTCTGTCCCCAGCATCCCTCAGCTCCCTTAATCTCGGCTTTTCTGCATAGGTCACAGCGGTGACAGGACATGGCCTCCTCCTTCCAGGCACTCCTGTTCTGACAAACGCTCCGTGCTGCAAGTAAATACACTGATGGTCAGAGCACCAGGGATGGTTGCAGCAGCTTAAATTCCCTGTTGTTGCCCCAGATTGAGGTGCTTAGGTAATTTTATAGCACGTGTGTGTTGTCCTTCACTTCTTTCAGGGAGTTAGGGGAGAGTGTTGTTGTCCCTTTGAGAATGGATCTCTTTTTGAGTGATATTTGTCAGTTGTTGTGGGTGGTTTGTGCTTGTTCGGAAGTGGGTAAGGTTTGGAGAGGAGGTCTTAGCCTGATCATCTTTTCCAAACCCTGCTTCTCTATTGTGAAAGATGTCTGTAATGAGAGTCTTTTCAAACTGCTTTGGATATTTTCTCCCTTCTCAGGCTAGCTAACTCTCTGCCACCTAACTGTGCATGTAATGGATGCTCCTCAGGCTTAGAAAAGACTAACTGGGCTTCTGGCATCAGCTTCTGTGCCTTTGGCTAGATATTTATGTTTGGGTCGTCTTGAAGCAAACTGTGTTTAACTTCTTTCTTTAGTACCAGTTACTCCTGAGTATCTGTCATTTCAGAGCTGTGTTTTGTGATCTAGACAAAATGGGCTCACAATCTACCTACTTTAATCCCAGATTAAAAAAGTAAACTACGCTAACGCACTTCATAGCCATGGCTGAACCCAAATCTTGTCCCTGTTTTCCGTTTTGAAAGGCATTGCTGGCTTGGGGTGGAGGCACTCGCTGTGGGAGCAGGCAGCTGGTGGAGGGCAGGACAAGCATGCCCTCCGTGCATAGGTCTGGAGATACCTGGGTGAAGCTCACGAGTCAACCATGCTTTTGTTGTCCAGTAACAGCCTTCTTCTTTCGTTTTGTTTCCAGCAGTCCTATGCACCAGCTCCCCACCCCATGGCTCCTCCCAGCCCCAGCACAAACAGCAGCAACAACAGCAGCAACAACAGCAGTGGAGAGCAGTTGAGTAAAACCAACCTGTACATTCGAGGCCTTCCACCCGGCACCACTGACCAGGACCTTATCAAGCTGTGCCAGCCGTAAGTGCAATTAAAATAAATTTTAAAAAGTGTTTTCGGGTAGGAAAATGTCAAAGCTGGCCTTTCAGCGCACAGTTATGGATGTCCACAAAAAAACATCAGAAGCCTCCTGTGCTTGAAGGTTATTCGTAGTTTGAACAGCTAATTAATGCCTGTTGAAAACCCTCTGGTAACGGATTTTGGGGTGTAGACAGGGGAGGGCCTTCACTTTGACTTCTGTTTATTTTAATCTGGTTTCTTTCTTAAGAATTTGCATGGCAAGGAATCCTCCCTAATGACAGATTTTATAGTTACAATGATCTGCGAAACACAGCGCCCCTCTCCAGCCCCCAACCCACCTCCACCCCCCAGCAAAACGTGGGTGCTCCCACCTCAGTCATTTATCACATCCTTTGATTGCTGTGTCACACATTGCTGGGCTCAAAGATTGGAAAGTCTGAAACTCACTGAAGGTGGTCTTGTAGCTGTCTGATTAGCTGCAATTTCACTGAGAAAGGATGATGTAGAAAGTAAGTAGCACCTTCTATGTCCCTGTTTATCTTGAGAGTCATGTTTGCAGATGGTACTGATAAACATCAGGTTTATTGTGCTTTATTCTTGTTGAAACTGAAGAGGCAGTGGAAAGGAGCTCTCTGCTCCTCACACATCATCAAAAGGACCCTGTTACCCCTCTTCACTCAACTGAATGGTATAGAGTAGAAATGAGAACCTGATGTGATCTCCAAAGTGTTGGTAATTATTGATGATATGGGAGGAGAATAATCCAGTGTGAGATTCCAACCACAGATCGACTGGGTGGAATTTAGGATAACACTTTTTTTTTGTGTTGAAATAAGAATGTGGAGAGATTTGAAAAATAAAAATCCATTCTTGTTATGATGATGAACTGCAGTGCTTTTGCCATAGAATAGTCTATTCCCAAATACAACAGCTTCTCTGATATTTTTCATCACAAATTAGCCTTTCAAAGAGGGATCAATACATGAAGTTTGGTAAAGTAAGGAACAGTCTGGAGGTGATCTAGTGACTTGAATCCAAATGTCTGTTGTTTTGAAGCTTGCAATAGGAGTGACAACTCAATGGGATGTTACAAATTTATGTTATTTTGCCTTTCCTGATTTTGATCAAAAATGCTGACAGACTTTCCCAAGTATGCTTCATTTGGACATGGCTGGCCAGGACTGCTACTATCAGTCTTGCTGAAGTGATATCTGAACTTGAGCAACTTGACACTCTAACCTGTGACTTTCTCCTACTAAAGCTGCTACAGGTAGAACTGGCTCCCGGGATTATTGTGTGCTGCTGATTTTTCATATTTCATGCAAGCTGAATCGTGAGCATACCTGTCTGACGTTTGTGCCCGCTACATTCATTGACACCTCCTGCTTGTGATGGTCACAGATAATCCCGGTTCAAGGGCCGGGTCCTCAGAAGGTATACAGAAATTGACTGTAGTCTGCTGACCTTCAAAAAGCTGTTTTGCTATAGATCGTCTTGCAGTCTGACCCTTTTGAAGTTCAGACAAAAGCTTTCAGCCGATCAGGCACGAACTAACTATTCCTAGAGGGGCCTCATGGCTTTGATGCTTAGTGCTGAAATCACGGTGTGAGGGTGTGGTATGAGCAGTGCTACTGGAATCGTGAAGTTCAGAGAGCGTGTCCCTACCCCTTGTCTGCTTATGGGAAGTGCACATCAGGTATCTGAGAGTTTCCTTTTGGCATTGTGGCAAAATTTTTAATTCACTCCACTAAACTTAATCTGGTTTATGTTTCGAGGGTTTTGTCTTGCTGTCATGAAGTGCCTAAGTGAACAGATGCTCTTTAAGAAAAATGCTGATATTGATTTTGCTGATTTTCTATCCTTTGGCTGAATGGAAGTGAGGAGAAACCAGATAATTGTTCTGCTTTTTTCAGAATATTAGAAGTATTTATCAAAGCAAAAGGGAAAGACAATATAGGGAAACTTAATCATTTGGAAAGACAAGAATTTGTCGTGGTAGCATACAGATTATTTTTAAAGTAGTACATTGCAAGACATTTTCTTTACAGATGGTTACATAGCAGAGGTGGATAAAGGTCCAAATACCTTCTCTCTTTTCCTCTCCACCACCCTTCCCCACACCCTGCCATGCACAAAAAACCAAAAAGCAGTATGTATAGCGGCAGTCCGCTGCTCTGTGCGGAAGACATGCATTTGTCTCTTCAGAAACGGTTGACTCCTGCAGAGCTTATATGGCTGGGGGCTTGCCGTGCGTTGAAGTCTTCCTGGGAGCAGGTATTCACAAAGGAGCAGAGGGTGCTGGCTCGTAGGCTTCCTGAGTTAGAAGTAGCAGTGTAATTTGCGACAAGATGTGAGGTGAAAACCTGAATTCCAATCCATAAACCATACTATTATTTAGCAGTACATGATTTTTTGAGAGCTGTGTTTGAGGAAGGCAAAGCTAGATTATGCCCAGGACGCTGGGTCCCCTAGGCTAGCTTCCAGCGTCTAAAATGAGCCCTTCTGAACCCATTTCCTCTGCTCTAGCATGTGACAAAGATGCCAGCAGTACAACTGTCACTTGTAATGTCTGACATTTGGCAGATCTGAGGAATAACATCCTAAAACCACACTATTTTTCTCTGAGAAGTACATGGGATGCTGGAAATGCTTACGGTTATGTACATTTATCATAGCCCATTCCATTTCCAGGTTTATTCCAGCAAGGGGGGCACCCTCTAAGTGATGTGTAACTTTTTTTTTAATGGAACTGCTTTTTGCCACGTGGATTATGGAAGAGAAACCCTTTAATCAGAATTTTTTAATAAAGTATGGGGCTGTTCTGGTGAACGCTGCCTGCTGTTCTGGTGAATGCTGCCTGCTTTTCTATATTTCTGCTGTTGTTTTTTGGGTGATGTGTCTCACACACCAAGCAGAAAACAGCAAACTGGACTACCACTGATGCTTGAAGTACAGAGTCCATTACACATGATGTCAGACGTTTCTGACAAATGTTCCGACACTATCAAACCTTTTATCAATTTAAGAGTAACCTTGTCACAGTAATCTGTCAAACTGTTCATATAACTAAAGGAAAACAAGTCATCATAGGCTGTGCAGTAGCTGAGTAAATAAAAAAAAAATGCTTCTGGAAGATTTTCTTTTCGTGTGGTTCTGATCCTCAGTGTTTGGTTTAACACATGTCCCGCAAAGTTGCATCAAATTCTCTTTTAGCAGCAGGGCGCGGTTAGGTTGCACGGTATCTTTTGGGACTTTATACAGTGACTCTGTCAAGGTTGCACTGAAAATGAGAGAATAGGAATGTTTAGCAAGCAAGAACACGTTGTTATTTTTATGTATGTATCTTCTTCTGAATTTTCATAAACACTAAGTAAAGGAGTTTCCAAAAATTGACCTTGGCCTCTGTTAACCTTTCCTGAGGTTTTTAAAAAAGTCTTTATACCCATCTGTGACCATATTACTCATCAGAACTCAGTCTAAAATTTTGATTTTTTAAATATTTCATGAAAATAATAGTAAATATCAGATAATTAGCATTTATTTCTCTGAGGTACACAATCTCTGCTGGTGCAGTAGTACTGACCATTATATATGTAACTTCCTAGTCAAAATATGCTTTTCATCAAAGGGAAAGATAACCAACCTTAAGTTGTAAAATTACGGAGTATGGACAGAAAAATGTACATGGTGTGTCACTGCACTAGCAAAATAAAAATTACTATCTTTGAAATAGTCATAACCTGTCACTCTAATTTTCATGCATGGTGTTACATTTCATCCGGAGGAATTCCAGAATTATCTCAGTCCCCTGTTGGTGTACTGGACACAGCCCATTCTTACTAACTACATCCCAGTGGAGAGAGACTGAAGGAAATCTCATGCACAAATTAAACATTTGAGCTTTAGCACTTTGAAATATTTTTCACTTCAAAAAAATCACAGTCCGTTTCTCAAGATTGTGGTCTTTCTGTCTTTTCTTACATGTTTGCACTGAAGAAGACTTAGGCCCAAAATTTTTTAAAAGATAAAATAAGCTTTGGAGAAGAGGAAGAGAATTTGGGAAAAGAGATATAAAATATGTTCTCCTCCCTCTGCCCTCCCCAACACTTATGAAGAAGAAAAGTTGGCTTAAAAAGCCCCAACATTTGACTAAAAAAAAATAAAAAAGCCTTGTGCATTGCACAATTAAGACATTTGGCATGTATTCAACAGATAATCCCTGTCCGTCTTGATTTAGTCATGAATTTTTCATGCCCAGTCTATAGTGTGAAAGAAAGCTACTTCAAACTTCTAGTGTCTGATAGTTGAAACTTACTTTGTGGTTTTTGTCCCGGCTTAGTCCTTTCCTCTGACATCTATAATGTACTTTCAGAAGTCTATTTCCATCTGCTTTGTTCTTATTTGAGTTACCTCATCTCTTCAAGTTTTGACTTCTTTGTGGTCCAGAGTAAAATTAAAGAACGTAACTAAAACAACAGTAAAGATGTCTAACCCTAAAGAGCAGCAAATGACACAGAATCTCCCAGATAAATGATTTTCCAGGTATGGGAAATTCCAACAGAATCATGATTGTCATGAGTGTTATTTTCTGAATAGCTTCTAGATCCTTATTTTGTGCATATTACTCAGGGTTTTGGGTTTGTTTTGGGTTTCAGTTTTAGGGAGTGATTTCTTTGGTTTTTTCTTTTTTTTTTTTCTGAAAGTATCCTAATTGTTTCCTTGATAAGTCATCAGGTGTGAGATTTTTAGCCTCTCATTTCATTCTGAAGGCCCTTGGTTTGTCCTGTGGAACAACTGAATAAATATTCAGATGCTGCCACTGTTTGGATTCTACTAAAGGGCTAGCCCCAAGGATAGTGTAACTGAGGTTATTAATTGAAAATGCACACAGTACTTAAATCCCAGACTGTTTTTGACATAAACTGTGTGCATTCCATTTGGCCCCACAGAAAACTGCTGAGTTCATTGAGGTGTCAGAGGGGTTCAAGGTGCCTTTCAGGGCAGTGTCTCTTGTTAACAGCTGCAACAAGCAAAACATTTTCAATTAGGCTGAGCTTTATAGCAAGTTCATGATGACCATTTCTGCCATGCGTTAAGGCAGAAAGAGTTTAACATTCCTGAGAACTGATGAAATGAGGTTGTGGGAAAAGTTCCCTTTCTTTCCTTTTTTTCTGCACTAAAATATTACTTAAAACTAATTACTGTGAGCTATAAATAAAGTAAAGGTTAATCAAAATAAAATCCCCATAATAAGCTCAAAACCAAAAAGACTGAAAGAACTTCTGGAGTAAATGCTTTGTTCTACCATGAAGTCAGACCAAATTTGTACCCAGTGTGAACTGGTGTTCTTATCCTGGCCCTGGTGAAGACAAACCCCAAACTATCTGAGACTTACATAGCAGTAGAGTGTTAGCCTGTGTCTCCTCCTGTCTTGTTGAGAAGTAAACCTGAGCGATGTAGAGAAGTTACTGTGTTCTGTAACCTTGTGTTTGTTAAAGCAAGGTACACTGTGGCTTCACTATTAGTTCAAACAGAACCACGTAATTTATGTCTCTGCTGTAATTAATAGCAGCTGACACCATTGCTCTGTTGGATGGCAGAGACTGAAAGGCCATGAAGGTGAGAGACTTGTTCAGTGGGATTAGCTCGTATAGGAACCATGTGGCATCATATAGAGTAGTTCCTGCTTAAATCTTAATAGATGTTTTGGTTCGATGTATCCTGGTAATATGAGAACTGAGTGGCTCTGAAATCTGCTGAAGAGATCAGTCTTCATGGGGACCAAAGAAACACCCACACTTGAGGGGGAAAGAAAAAGACTTCCAAAACCCTCTGGAGTTTATTGGTTATTCCAAGTAAAACCGGGCAAGCAAAGTCCCAGGAAGGGTGTACTGTTGGGCCAAGCACAGCGAAGGTCTCCTGTTGGACTAAATATGATAATTCCAAAGAAATATGTTGATGTCCCAAGAAAGGCAACGCAGCTGGAGAAGGGTCTAGAGGACAAGTCCGATGAGGAGCAACTGGGGGACGTGGGGTTGTTTAGCCTGGAAAAAAGAAAGCTGAGGGGAGACCTTCTGACTCTCTGCAACTACCTGAAAGGAGGTTGTAGTGAGGTTGGGGGGTCAGTCTGTTCTCCCAAGTAACAAGTGATAGGACAAGAGAAAATGGCCTCAAGTCACGCTAAGGGAGATTTAGGCTGGATATTAAGAAAAATTTCTTTACAGAGAGGGTTTTAAAGCCCTGGAACAGATTTGCCCAGGGAAGTGGTTGAGCCACCATCCCTAGAGGTATTTAAAAGAAATACAGATGTGGTGCTTAGGACCACAGTTTAGCAGTGATCCGGCAGTGCAGGGTGAACTGCGGTTGGACTTGATGGACCAAAATGATTCTGTGATTCAAAGCAAAAAGGGAACTATGTGAGTTTTTTCCTCTCATTTGTTAACGTGTGCGTTCAGAGAAAAGCACACTGCTAGATTAGCTTGAAGAAATCTGTATTCTTCTCAAGTGCTTTATATCCTGGACTTTTCCAAATGTTTATTAGGAGGGGCGGGAAAGGGAAGAGAAGTTAATTTCAGGTTAATACTTTTAAGTCAAAATGCCTTTGATCAGGAACCAAATGGTGAACATTAAGGATGCGTAGACATAAAAGCAGAGGAACCTAATGCTGTGGACGTGATTTGTTAATTCCTGCACTGAAGACATCTTCATAGTGCTGGTGCTTATTAATGCTTTTAGAAACATTGTGGGCTTGCTTTCTGGGTCTGAAATGCTACAAGGCAGTGAGCTTGTATTTCATCTGAGCCACATCTTGGTTTCTGAAATAAGTTAATTTGCAGTTTTGGACTCAGTTATATAAACATTACACCTTTGCAGTGTGCAAATATGGGCATGGATGTGCACAATTTTTTTCTCCTTGTGTCAAGGGCTGGCTGCTAGATGAATGACAGATGCTTTCTATTAACCAAGGGGAAGAGAAAGGTAATAAGGGAGAGAGTCTTACAGGTTGGGAAAGAAAACAAAACCTGCTTTAATGAAAATAAAACAATAAAATCAAATATATACAAAATAAATATTGAACATGGCAATTGTCACTGTCAACACTGATACTGTGGGCAGGCACTGGGAAAGTCCAGACTGGACTCAGCAGCAGATGGGAACCGGCATCTGGAGCTGGATTCTGGAACCAGATTCATGAACACATGGATTGAGATTGAAGGCAGAATAGACAGAGCTCTCCTTAGACACTGGCCATTGAAGAAGAGAGCTTGACCTTTGTGATCCCTCAGCTTTATATTGAATATGACGTCTATGGGATGGAACACCTTGGTGGTCAGTTTAGGGTCACCTGTCCTGTCTGCTCCTTCCCGCAGGTGCAGCCTCTTACTTCACAGCACCCCAGTTCACGTCACAAAATTTAGCAGTGACCTTGCTTTCTACAGGAGCAAGTATATGCAGAAAAGCTCTTGCTTACCAATTCTTGGTAGCAACTGTAAACATCAAGCATTATTACTTCTAGGACATGTCTGCCAAAACTTCTGTTAACTTCAGGAAGTGCAGTCATTGAGAAGAGACTAAGCTGAAAAGTAAAATCACTGCACAGAATTAGTTCTGTTCTAGCTCAAACTGGGACAACCTGGTATTGTAAAAAAATTATTTGTCCCTTCATTTTCCATTAAAATAATCTCCAAATATCTTTCATAGTTAAAAACAAACATTAAAGTTGCCCCAGTAGTCAATGAACCGATCCTCTTCTTACCTAGCCTCTTTCATCACGGAAAACAAAACTCTAGGTCAGCAAATGCCCACAGCACTACAGAGAGCTCCATCTGGGATGTGAACATTCCCATTATCAGGAAGAAAAGCAGAAAAATAATCTGCCTAAAGTAATAAATGAGCACCTGCACTCTTCTCTTGTTTTGAATGTGCCCGTCTTTTCACTGGAGTGTGACAGAGTGTCAGTGAGAGTTTCTCATCTCCTTTCAAGTTGGATGAACCTGATTTAATGGAAGATAGGGGAGGAGGCAGCATTCTCAGGCACTGCTGCTGAAAACATTTCTGATGAATTTTAATTAAAGTCCCTGGGGGGAAAAAAAAAAAAATCACACTACAGCAAAAGAGAGAGCTCATAACAGAAATACTGAGTCTCTTGTGTAGTAGTGTGAAGGACATGACTGTAACAGCCACTTGTTTTGCTTACTGTGCAGGAGGGGTGTTGAGATAGAAAGAGGGCAAACACACTTAATGAGCTGCCTCTGACCTGTTCCAAGATGAGTGTGTTTCCTTGTCCTCTTTTTCGCCACTTCTCCCGCATATTTTGTGTGCAGCCAGTCGACCATGGCATCACCATCCGTTCATGAAGGTATCATCCCCTTTCTGATGTAAGCATTTAAGAGTCTGAAAATGTTCATGGCCAGCAAACTATCCGAAGGACAGACAGGCTTTGTACCCCACATGTCTGTCAGGCAGATGCCTGGTTTTCTACTCTGTTGAAGGGCCTTCGTTACCGTGGGACTCTTGACAGTCTGAATTGTATGAGGTTCAACAAGGCCAAGTCCTGGCCCTGTGCTTGGGTTACAACAACTTCATGCAATGCCTCAGGCTTGGGGAAGAGTAGCTGGAAAGCTGCCTGGTGGAAAAGGACCTGACAATGTTGGACAGCCAGATGAACGTGAGCCAGCAGTGTGCCTAGGTGGCCAAGAAGGCCAGTGGCATCCTGATCTGATCCTGAATCAGAAATAATGTGGCTAGCAGGAGTAGAGAAGTTATTATACCCTTGTAGTCAGCACCAGTGAGGCTGCATCTCCAAAACTGAACACAGTATTAGGCCCCTCACTGCAAGAAAGTCATTGAGGTGCTGGAGCATGCCCAGAGAAGGGCAGTGAAGCTGGAGAAGGGTCCAGAGCACAAGTCCGATGAGGAGCGACTGAGGGACCTGGTGGTGTTTAACCTGGAGAAAAGGAGGCTGAGGGCAGACCTTATTGCTCTCTACAACTACCTGAAAGGAGGTTGTAGTGAGGTGGGTGACGGTCTCTTCTCCCAAGTAACAAGTGATAGGATGAGAGGAAATGGCCTCAGGGAAGGTTTAGGCTGGATATTAGGAAAAAATTCTTTACTGAAAGGTTTGTTGAGCTTTGGAATAGACTGCCCAGGGAAGTGGTTAAGTCCCCATCCTTGGAGGTATTAGATGTGTAGATGTGGTGCTTAGGGACATGGTTTAGTGGGACTTGGCAGTGCTGGGTTAACGGCTGGACTACTTTTCCAACCTAAACGATGCTATGATTCTGTAAAACTCTTGGTGCTTGATTTGGCTTTCCAGTGAGGAGGCTGATTGATGCACTGGTGGTTTGACAAAGGTTCCTTCACTGCTGTCCGTTGAGTCCTTATGGTTTCTTTTTTAAAATGGAAATAGCGGTAATGAAAGTCACGATTGTGTTTGGTTCTTCTGTGTTGAAGCCCACCCAAATCTTTCAGATTTGTCAGTATTTTGTATTTGTTCTGTGGAATTCTGTCCTGTCAAGTGCAGTGGGTCTTTGTGATCTGTTGTCCTTTTGAGAATTGACAGCAGTGTGGAAGTGCAGAACCAGTAGCTGTATTACATGTGCAGAGAGCAGAGAAGGAAGCAGATGGTTCTCTGACCGGGATGTGGTTTATACTCCTTAGGAGTCACCGTCTTTTGGGAGAGGATGGAGACACACCGTTCATATTCTGACATTTGTGTAGCAGAAATGTTTCTGTAACCTTTCTTTAGAAGGTATGACACGGATAATGTTCTGATCTGTTTGAGAAATACGTTGTCCTAAAGCTTTGCTGGAAGGAAACAATACTAGCCACGCTTAATAACTCCTCACCAAAACAGGAGTAACCTGGGCACTGGGTTCCCGCTAACAGCAAGAACCTTAGAGCATCCCTGTAGTTTCTATACAAGAGGAAGCGTCCGGCCAGCTTTGGTGGCAAAGCTATTGGATATTATCAGCGCAAAACCAACAACGTCATTGTGTTCAGCTGCTAGACTTTCCCCCACCATTCCAAACAGACAAGTGCTCTGTGCTATGCAGCATGCAATGTCCTTCATTCCAAGTATTTGGTAAGTTCCCAGAATTGCGACAAGCACAGCTGCTAGAGTTGTGTTAAAAACTGGGATGTTTTTAATTTTTTTAAAAGATGTTCTCTAGAAAAGGAATTTCTTAGAATTTTTGCAACTACGTCAGAGGTTTTATTTCTGCCTCGTTATAAAACAGAGACAGGAAAGATGGGATGTTTTCGGCGTAATTTTTAAAAGATGTTAATCTGACAGATACCTGGAAAGGTTTTCTCTTTCTATGGACGTGTATTTTCTGTGTCCCCATCATGAATTCTAGGAAAAGTGTAGATCTCCAGATTGTTGTTCTCTTAGAAAGTACTTAGCCACAGCTCTGGGGTCAACCTCAAATAAAAAAAATGAAGGTAACAGCAATGTGGAAAATGCATGTCCTATTCTGAAATAAGCTCTTTGCCAAAAGGCACCCAGCCTCATATAGGCTTCATGGAAGCACAGCAGTCTGTTCAAATAGCAGTTATTGCAGGATCACAGCCATGTTATTGTTTCAGTGTGATACAGGTAATAAGTGCAGCATTTATAGCTATTACTGCCTGGTGATCACATAAAAAAAAAAGAAAACAGACATGCTTTCCTTACTTCAGCTTTCCAGTTCAGCATTTCCATATACTCCTGGGGTTATAATCCAATTAGGAAATTTTAATTATTTTCTGGAATTCACTGATTCAAGAAGAATATTAACTTTTTACCTTCTTTAGAATAGGGAACTAGTAATTTTAAAAGGGATAAAATAATTCACAGATTCATATAATTTAAGATCCAGAAGAGACCAAGGGTTGGTCTACCATTATTTTCTGGTTGATTTGGGTCCTTACATTTCCATTATTTGCTCCTGAACTGAACTATAGCAATTTATTTTGATGTAAAGAATATGTTTCAGAGAAGCACCCGCTCTGGATGTGAAGATATGAATACAACAGCAAACCGACTGCTGTTGCTAACAGTTTGTTCCTGTTAACAGAGTTCCCTGGTCAGAACTTCACGTCCAAATCGGCTTTCGGGTGTTGATTTTTACCTCTGGGTTCTTGGTGTAATGACATTAAGGACCTTTTAGATTATCTCCCTCTCCCTTTGTCCTGCTCCCACGTGTACTTAAGCATTATAATCAAGTCACTTTTTTTCTCTCTCAATAATCAAAATAGATGGAGCTGTTTAAGTCTCTGATTATACGACAGTTTTCTCCAGCCTTTAGGTAATTTCATCAAGGACTGCAGAGGTCATTTAAATCTTTTAAAAACTAATTATTTGAGGTTAGAAATAATTTCCTTTTCATGTTTATGGAGATTTGTTATTATGTATAGTTTTATGTAGCTGTATCTGTTTCTATGTGTCCTTAAGTAGATAAAATGTATCACTGGAACATCCCTTTCCAAGCAGGAGAGAGGATTCTCAAAAGCTGCCCTGGTGTCCTAGCAGGAGCGTAAGGAGGTGCGACGCATGCTCTGTGGAGATAACACTATGCTAGTACTGATGCTGTGTCACAAGCAGAAGCTCATCGCTCCACCTCTGAGGTTTTGATTACCTTTGCTTGTAAATCAGGTGTCTGTCCATCTTTGGCTTTCTGAAACAAAACCCCGTAGAACGAGAAAACTGCAGCACCTTTGAAGCTTTATTTTAAAAAGTAAGGAATTTGGATCTAAGCTATACCTAGCTTAATTCTGTAGAACTGAGTAGCTCTACTCATCTTTAATGTTTCTCGTTCCCTCTGCTTTTCTTAACACCAAACTTAGGCTTGTCAATTAAATGGAATATGACTATGTAGTTTTTTAACTACAATAATTTAGCACAAATACTTCAATGTGAAGTTTATTAAATCTCCTTTGAACCGCAGAACTGAATTACTATCGCATATACAAACACACAACCAGTTTGAAGAGCTAAATGACTCGTGTAGGGCAATCTCCTGGCTCTCAGAATAAAATGAACTCAAAGCAATTGCTCCTAAATGGACAGGAAAACTGGTGGCTATGGTGAAACAAAATATAATATGACCAAGTCATTGGTGGGATTTACATCAAAGCAGGGCAGGATACTCATGCTATGATTTTGCTCATTGCCTAACATAAGAATTGGACTAAAGATGTGACTGGTTGCACGTCTTACAGATATGGCAGACAGGCTATAATGTTACAGCTAATAAATGCTATCAGCACTTCTAGAACTTCTAGTTATTTCATCTCTCTTTTCAGCTAGCGGTAAGAAAAACCTGACTTTGTTGTAACATGGATTTGCAACTGTTAATTCTTTTTAGGTTTCTGCATTTGTTTGTTGGTTCTTAGTGCACCTAGATATAGAGAAACAAGAATTTCTCTTAATCACAAGACCACATCACTTGTCCCTGTTATACTCTTTCACATCTTACGTTGGGGACATGGGCTGCTGTTAGGCGAGTGCTAGCAGCTGAATCCCCCACTGGAGCTGGGTAAGTATATCTCTACCAGCCAGCAAACAAGGCATTTCGTGGTAAGGAAGAGGTGGGTCAGAGTGGCAAGAAGAGTGACATTGCACCTCCTTGCACGATGTTGTCTGTCAGTTCAGTTTAGTGTGTACCGAGCCAAATACATGGAACAGACTTAAATTCCTTGTTCTCCCTCATTCTTTTTTCTATTGCCCATCCCTTCTGCTCTCTTCCCTAATGCAATCCTCCTCTAAAGAGGGATACATCTGCGCACTAGTCAGGCTCACCATTTGCTTAGTAGGTGCTGGTTAGCAGTGCAAGGGCGTTGATGAAAAAGCCTGTGTTAAATCTCCCTTCGGAGGCTGTCCTAGAATGGCTACAACTCATGAACACATGGCATTTTAATCTCTCTGCAAAGACTACTGAAAGGGATTGCTAAAGGACTGCGCCACTTGTTAGTAGCTGTCACCAGTGTGTGAGGCATGGTCTCAGCGGAGAATTTAGCAGCCCTCCATTGCACCTGGAGTCGAAATGTCGCCAAGTAAATGCATCTCTATCTTTTCAGAGTGCCAAGTCACAGCAGCTCCGTGTGGGACTCAGGATGTTGAGCCTGTGAGAGGGATCTTGACATTCTCAGCAGATTCCCGGGGCTGGGCACTTTCTTCAGCCAGGGGGCCTGCTGCGGTGGGCTGTCTGGTGGGGATGTCGAGGCGAGTTCGACATGCTGAGGGCTCGCAGGATTCAGGCTGTGTGCCAGCAGTAAAGTGCTCATCGCCTCCTAATGAGGTAGCCCTCCAGTCCTGCTATCAGGAGGTCTGCAGCTGGTCTGCTTAATGGTATTTAGTAACAGTATGTGCAGTAAAGCATGTTCTCCTATTACACAGAAATCCACTAATGCTGGCATCAAGAGCGGCGGGTAATTCAATCACACCCACAAAAACGATATTAACATAACATTAAAGAGCTGCGTAGACTAGCAAAAGACAGGAAATTATGGAGTTCAGGCTTGAAACTTTATCCTTAACTCACCCATATTGTGCTGAGGTGTTTGGAAATTTCCATAAGAGCGTGTGATTTTATGGAACCTACAGTGGGGTGGATTGTCCTGTTTGTCTGCAGAGGATTTCCTTGGGTAACATCAGTCAGCATTAGTGAGAATTATATAAAGAAATCCTGGCACAATTTACAGAACGTAGCTGGACAACGTGAGCTTTAAACGTGAATTTCTTGGCTTGGGCAGTTTGCCCACCCCAGTGTTTCTGAAGTGTTGCATCTGGTGTAACCCGTGACTTTTTTTCAGACCAAGTTGCAGTTCAGTAGCTAAGCCCCTGTCCTAATTTCAGAGCTAATTTTTAGTTGTGGGTTTGGTTTTTGGTTTTTTTTGTCCGACAGTCACTAAAAAGATTTAATTTTAAATTTACCTTTTGATTTAAAGATACTACTCCTATTTATTTGAGGTTAATTCACTGGAACTAAGCTGAATTATACTAAAAAAATGCTCTATGCACATCCTTGGGCCTTATTCATATTTTTCTCATTTTTACTCCTGCTGAAACTACTAATGCAACTCAGTAAGCAAGATTAACGTCATCACATAAAAATCCTCATTGGAGATGGAACAAAAGGTGTTGACTACCCCATTGTCTTCCTCCTGGCTTCCAGTTCTCCATTGTACCTGCCTGTACCAGGAGGGATGAGGGGAAGTTCGTGTAAGAACCCCGTGGGTCACGGAGGAGACAGGGAGTCAATTTACAGTCTCTCCACAAGATGTTTATAGAGAAGGTTTAAGCTGTTTTGTGGGTACAGTCATTTTATTTTACCTACTGACATGAGAAGCGTCAAGAGGTAAGGGGAGAATTGTCTGTCAGTCCAAGGATGGGACTTCACTGTAATCAAACGTGAGATTGCAGATCTCCTAGAGGCAGTGAAGCCAGCAGGTACCCTGCTTGCAAAGCAGCTGAAACAGCAAAAAGAGCAGCACCCAGATATTTTCTCACACCTTCAGGCAGGTTT
Organism: Bucorvus abyssinicus; assembly: GCA_009769605.1. Lineage (NCBI taxonomy): Eukaryota > Metazoa > Chordata > Aves > Bucerotiformes > Bucorvidae > Bucorvus > Bucorvus abyssinicus. Next base: position 43,402,782 of record CM020028.1, read on the forward strand.
CGCAGGCTATGTTGAAATGCATTCTGCTCTTGGATACCCTGATAGCCGTGCCCAACATGAGCTCAAGTCGCGTCTGATTTAGAATTCATTCCCACATGGCTCTGGGAGAGAGGGAAATGCACGATGGCTGTTATTTGGGGGAGATTTAAAAAATTTAGTGTAGTGCAGAAGAAGTAAAGAGTGACAGAAAGCAGCAGAATTATTTTACGCTCAGAATAGCTCCTTTGGAGATTTCATATGGCATCTTCTGGAGATGATCAGCTCGGTATGGTTAAGCTCTGAGGTTGTTCTAATTTTTCCCCTGTGTGTTTTCTGTGCTAAGGAGCTGGGGAGGAGTGCCACCGTGTCTGTTTCTGTGGTGCACAGGATGGTCATTAATGACCATACATAGAACAGGAGGATGGCTGTATCCTAGGGAAATCAATTTTCTGCAGAGAGCTGGGCTTGTAAAGAGTAGAAAATTTCCACTGAAGGGGCGGAGAGGAAGAGGAGACAAAATTGGCAGAGGAGGGATTAAAAATTATAAAGGCTTCAGAAGTGAAGGAAGACTCAAAAGGCTCTCTGTTCAAGGTGGATTTTTTTTTCCCCCCTGTCAAAACTGAGCAGGTCTTGAACATGCTAATCTTAGAGATGGAAGAGAGAATGGCCTTCTGGAGAAGCTCTGGGATAGAGATATGGGGGGATTGGAGAGAAGACTGCCTGGGTTTTAGGCAAAGGATTTTTTTTTTTTAAAGTGTGTTTTTCTTTTAGGTGGAGGACAAACATGCAGAACTCTCAGAACTTCCTGAAGGAGCATCTATATTGTGGGTTCTTCTGGTTTTTAGAGCCATGCAGTGAGACCTGGGACTATGTTAAAGCTAGCTGAGATAGCTCCCTGCTCTCTTGCAGAACTGGCGTGACTGTGGCATGGATAGTCCTCGTGTTCCTCACCATGTGCAGGTGTCGTTGGGAATTCAGACTAGGGTCATTTTCTTCTGCCATTCTCTGCTCTTATACGTTTGTGTCTGTTCTCTGAATCACAGACTTCCACTGTGGCACTGAGTGTGTCTAAAGTTTTGGTGGCCCAGTGGGTATGAAAGTGCTCCCCAACACTGTAATCGTTCGCTTCGCTCTCTTCTGCTGATTTGCTACTGCTTAAACCTTGCTGCTTCTGGTCCCTTGCAGACAGGCTGGAGAAAGCTTGTTTTCCCTAGAACGCTGTCATTTTAGTCTCTTAACAGATTTTGAAAAAACTATTTCATAGGGGAGATAAGGGAACTAAAGTAACTGGTGTTAAATGTCATCATTCAGGTAACAGTTCTGATGAGTAAATTTGCTTAGACTTTGTAAGTATGTTTGTATGTTTATGTATCTTAGAAATGTAAGCAGACATAAATCTTTACATATCAAACAAGAGGATGATTTTTTTCTGACTCTGCTCAATATTAAAGGCTAAACCAGAGATAAGATAACATTCTCAGAAACCTAGAAGCATGAACAAAGGAGCTGTTGTCCTCAGAATGTGGGGATCAAAAAGGAACTGAAGTCTGAACTTTGGAAATTGTCTTACACAAAGGAATGTTCCATGTAGAGTAACTTTTAACGGATCTCAGAAATTGCCAAACAGGGCACATCCATAGGTCTTTCTCTTGATCTTAATAGTCTCTGGAGCAAGCCCAAAGAAAGTAAAGGGTGGAGACACATGGGAGATGAACAGTTGAATCTTTTGCTTTGGATTCTTATTCAAGATGTTGGTCTTTTGAGAACTTCCTTTCTTGAACAGCGGGAAGGGAAAGGGTTGGAAATTCCCATGGTCTGAGTAAGTGGGAGGAAAGGGTGCAAATGGTGTTCATGAATAAGGTGTTTCGGGCACACGTAAATACATGGCCTGGTACTGAAGCGCTTGGCTTATGAGAGGTGGCCATTGGGTGCATTCAGGACTTCCCAGAGTACGAATTCAGTTTTTCATAGTTGTAAACTCTGTTTCTTGAAGAATGTGGCTTTGACTCCATGAGGACTGACTGCCCTTTGTACAGTGGTTTTAAGCTTTCACTGCATCTCATGGGATGTTCAAAAAGCAGTCCGCTTGCTGCTAGAGGTGATAAGTGTAAATTTTGTGTTATTAATTTTTAAACCCAACACATTTGAGAGATTATATTTTGACTGCTGGAATATAATTTCTCTGTGTAGGATACGCCGTTTATGTGTGTGATAGCAGTAGTAAAGTGAGGGGTGTCAGCGCTGGGGTTTTCATAAATCTTTAAACCCAGCTCATTGTTGAAGTGGGGAATAGAACACAGGGTGGATTTGTTCATTGTTTTATTTTATTTTTCTTCACAAGGTTGTTTTCTGGGACCCAAAACATGCAACTGCTAAGCAGTGTTTGCATCACTAGTATTTGATGAAGATGTTGCCCTTGGTGTTGCCAACCCTCAGAATTTTATTGTGAGGTTCACAATATTTGTTTCTGAAACTGTTAGATCCTGAGGCATGTGATAAGATGGGAATACCGGCTTTCGTTTTTTAAAATTATAGGTTTTTCTCCATGGAGAAGAGAGGTGCGAAAATACAACATGAGTTTATCACAAAGTCTTGAAATATAAAGCAAAATAAAAGGATATTTTGAAGGATTTATTTCTTAAGTTATTTTTTAATACCAAAAGTTAATTTCATAACTCTTTTGGTCTATTAGAGAGCAACAGGAGTTGTCAGTACTATATTCCTTGGCCAGTTACAGGAAGAACTGTGGATTTATCCCAGTGAATCACAGTTCTCTCTCTATCTCAAAGTATGCCCAATACTCAGAGTGAGGCCTCAGTTTTTCATGTGTATCTTTATATAATTTGAGGATTGTATCTTATTTAGTTTGTTTGAAGGCACCTGAAGCCAATAATATACAAAAGTCTTTTCTTTAGGGCTCACAAGCAACTGAAGCTAATTTGCTTCCAAATCCAGTGTTGCTGATTGGATTTCAAGATGTGCTCACTTTTGAGTGAGTCTTTTGTTCCTGGGGTAAAATTTCTCGTAAAATATTTACATTCTTGCTCATTCCTCCAGATCTGTCCATGTATATTTCAGAAGGTACTAAAGGGCTACATAGCACATCTTTTTTCATAGCTCTCCATCCAGGGTTCTGCCTGGCAGGACCAACCGAGTATCCTTTTAAGGACAGAAGACGTTAAGTATATCAAGAGTGTATTTATTTAGTGAATTCCGTGGCTTATCTAACTCCTTCCTGGTCCTTGTTGGCTGTTTCTGGGTGCAGGCTGGACCGCAGAAGAACACAGCAATTGCCAATGTTGGCTTTTCTTTTGTAGGAGACTCAAAGCCAAGGTGACCAGTGAGAGCAGCTGGCACAAAGCCTGAGTGAGGAATTTTTGGTTGACTAAGATTTTGTTTGTCTTAGGCTCAGCAGTGCTGACTGATGAGCAGAGAGCTACAAGATGTGCTAATTATGTCGTATTCCCTGCCCCTTGATGTCATCTTAACATGTAACTTCAATGCAACGTTTCTGGAAACCAAGAACCTGAACCAAAGCGCAGTCTTTAGTAAGTGCTCTCTCTCCAAAGGTGTTTACCAGCCTGACACAGTGAGGCTAACTATGATCAATTATGTCCATCTTTCATTGGATGATAAAGGATGAAGGATTATTTTTCTGATAGACAAGAGCTCTAAGTATCTTTTTAAAACCTGTATATACAGGTATTTTTGGAACAGGTACTCTCCATTTAATGTATTTACTCGCAGGATTTAAAAGCATTTTGAAAATTAACACAAAATTCATAAATTATGTATCTATATTGCATGCTGGGCAGATTCACCTAGTCTGGATTTTATTGCTGACGAAGCTATTACTTACGGGAACATTTTGCGGAACACCTGCCTTGGGTCCCTGGCCTGGGAGTTGTGGTGAGTTACCAGCAAGAACACATTTGTCCTCTTAAAACGAATTGCTGTAGTAGTTACAGGGCTTGCACTGAAGAGAGCAAAGCAGCCGCTGACTGGAAACAGGCAATTCCACGTCCTGTGTAAGTCTGTTTACTGTATCAGGGCTGTAGGGAGGACTTTCCACACCAAACAAGCACATTAATTTTTGAGCCTACAAACATACTTTATCCTTGAGAAGCGTGGATCGTCCTGTTTAAGTTCAACTGGGCTTCTCAAGTGCCTGACGTTGTACGTGTGCATGAGTATTTAAAAATATCGTGGACAAATAGCTTGTCGAATCCATTTTCACACCCTCTCCCAAGGCTGTCTTTATGTTACAGAGTTGCCCAAATAAATGCACTAAAAAAATCTTCGCTTTTTATACTTGGTGGAGTTAAATAAAATTCAAAGAAACTCAAAACCAGAGGTATTCTGTCCCAGTCCTGGGCAAACAGCGTGAACTTCTGTCCATGTAATTATAAAAATCCAAATCTGTGCTTTAGTTGTTTCTCCGTGAAAATTTCAGGCAGAGAAAAATGTGCTTCTCTGCACTACTTTTGTCAAAGTTCAGCCTTTGGAAAATGAATACAACTGTGACGACATTCCAGCCTTGGAAATAAAAGCATTAAAAGAAACATATTAAAGAAAAAGGAGCAGTTCTGTGATGTGGTTCCTGAGATAGATATTTTGCCATGTAAAAATCCTGAGAAACAATTCCTCTCAAAACCATATTGTTTACCGGGACATCCCAAGTACCTGGATTCTTCTAATTTGTAAAGAATGAAATGAGAGCTGTGCGAACTCAAGCAGTCTCACTCGAACATTTGATTCAAGTGGCCTGTGTGTGAACTCTATAAGATGCTTTAGCTTTAAATTATCAGTTTGAGTTCACGGTCCCTGGTGGTAGCTGGAGTTCTCGCTTTTTTTCTTTAATCCCTTTTCTTTTTAATTCCTTCCCCCCCCCCCCCCCCACACCCCTTGGCTATTATGGGAGAGGAACCATCTGATTGAGACACGTGTATGTATATATTTTAAAATATGTTGCAGTCACTGACTTCTTTGACGAGTAAATTGTTTTAGTAAAATGTCAGAAAATCTGCACAAACTGAATGCACAGTTCCCTTGAATAATGAGGCTATTGTTAAATGATTGAATACTTCAGAGATTAATATCGTGGTATGCTGGCATGGTGGTTCATACCAACTGTAATTTAACAATGAATCCTCCGTAAGTAAGCCAGATTGTGAATGAGAAATCGGATACAAGACAGCACAGCATGCAAGAACTCACAAAGTAAATAAATTCTACACACAGGAATGATAGGTTGGGGGATTTCACTGCTACAATAGCTGAAATAATTGAACTGTTGGATAGAGGAGATTCTTGAAGTTGGAAGATCTGCTTTTTTCTTGCAATGCCAATGAGCAATGTTTTTACAGTAGAAAAGATAGGGTTTGCCTTTGTGTTTTTTTTTTTTTAAATTGCCCCCTGTTCTTTGAAAATTAGGGTATGCCTGTTGTTGTTATTTGTGAAAGGCTACAGTAAACCACATCTCACTCTGTGAAGGGTTTCAAATCCCGAAGCTGTCTTCCAAAGAATGCATCCTATCATTATGCAGAAAAATTAGTGGCACGGCTAAGTGTCTGCAAACAAAAGTTGCATTTTATTTTTTTAAGACATCTGAATTCTTGCAAATATGGAATAATTACTAGTTGAAGATTTAATGATGGCTCAGAAGAAGGACTAAAGTGTTCTGCATGAAATCATAGTTATTGATTTGTGCATGAATTTCATTTTCTCTACTTAATTTAGCAACTGTGGAATATTTTGCTAATTAATTATTAACACTGGTTATTTGTTATGGCAGAACTGCGAGGCAAAACCATAGCTTTCTACCAAAGACAAAATATAAATGTCAGAATTTAATTTAAATATGATATACGATAATGTAATCATGTTTTAAATAGCCTTAAATAGCTTCAATACTCAAACATGCAGATATAATACGAATATAATATATAGTAAGTGGCATTTTATTCTGTCTTGGCTATCAAGAGTGTGACAAATCTGCTACCTTATTAAAAGCATTGAGGGTAGGATTTGAGCTTGTACCTACTGAAGGCAGTGAAAAAAATGCCTTTGATTTCTTCAAGTGTTGGATCAAGCCACTTAATTTCATTTACATGCAGACAAAAAAAATTTTTTGTGGTTTTTTTTTTTTTCCTTTTGGCAAGGAAAGGAGCAAGAAAAGTTACTTTTGAACTACTAAAGTGATATACTTCTTACAGGTCTGAAAGTTCAAGCTCTTTCTGTTTCCAGAAATTTAGTATCTGTTCAAACGTCATTTACTTTAAGTACTGCTTTCCCTGCCATAATTTCCCACCTAGAGGAACCAATTACACAAAGTCTTCAGAGCCTATATGCTTTCATATGGGACTGTTTTTCCAGAGGTGAACGTGCATGTCGTGTTCCAGTATACGCACACGGATTAGTTTCAATAGGAAGTATGGCTCTCTCGCGTTATCTTGTAAATGCATTTCTAACTGGAATAGGAGATGCCTTTGTGGTGTTAGTGACGCTGAAGGTGAGATGCATTCCTGTGCTTTAATGGCAGTAGATTTTAGGGACACAGGAAAGGAAAGCTAGCGTTTTAACAGCAGAGGGATTTTTTTTTTTTTTTGGTTGTGGGTGTTTCTACACACATTTTAAGAGGTTTATTTACAGTATTCTTTGCCCTAGGTTGTCGAAATGTTACAAGAAGTGAACTTCACTAAAACTACCAAATTTTCCATGTTCTTCAGTAAAAGAGCACCAACACACCTAACACAGCTGCTCCAGGGCTGAATTAGAGCCCTCTGATTAGAGCTAAGAGCTGCTTGCCTCTTCTCCTGCAAAGCAGGATTTCTGAATATGATCTGAAAATGCAGTGTAAAGTAAACGGCATGATCCATAACCTGAGCCTTTTAGGTTCTTTCCTCCTAACATGGAGCTGTTATTCAAGGGAATGGTATGATCTTGGGGTTTATTTGTCTAAAGCAATACTAGTGTTCATAGACATCTGCATGTAGATATTTTATGGGGTCATTGTAGCTTCTTTCTCTCGTACTTCCAAAAAACGTATTTTCAGTGGACATGGGGTGGTGTTGAGGAATAGGCCCATGTATGAGTCAAGTCACTATACCCTTAGCAGAAAATATGTGTACAAGAAGATAGTGGTGAGCGTGCACACAGTCTTTCAGTGGTTCGTCAGCTTGCATTCTCTTGAACTTCTCATGGATAGTACAACAGTCATTACTCTCTGCTTAAAACTGGGGTCCTAACTGCGTTGTCTGCGTTTCAAAAGTGCTGAGCAACACCTGCCCTTACAGAATTCAGTACTAATGACTCGGGAGCCCCGCTGAAAGTGCCGGCCCATTCCAGATGTACAACCAAAGGGTTTAAGAGGCACCCTCCCTTTCCTGCGGTGTTTTTGAAACTCTTGGACAGGTTGTTATTCTAAATCGCTATACTAATATATTCTATTTAGTGAAGGAATGATTTTTTTGTAAACCTGAGCCAGACTGAAGTAAGTGGAGGAGACAGAGCAGGCGAATGGTAAGCTCTTACAGAAGTATGGTCTTGTTAATCCAGTACACCAGAGGTTCCCTGAAACTCCCTCCTTCTGTTTGTGCCCCAAGCCATGTGCTGGTCTGTGAAAATAAAAAAGTGCTCTGAATGACATGAGTTTTGGTTTTAATTTTGTGTGAATAAAGAAGTGTAGTCTTTACCGTTCTATCCATTAACAAAGATTGAGCTGCTTTGTTGTAGTTTCTCTGTATATTATTTTTAATTTAAAAAAGGAGAAGTTATGTGTTGCGTTTTTGAGAAAAAAATACAAGCATTGAAAATATCATGCAATAGATGAAATGCTGAGAAATGATCATGCAAACCAGAATTTCCTTTCTGAGTGAATTTCCCTTTGGTGTGTATTTGGATGTCTTAAGTTCACACAGCAGTTATAGGAATAACGTCTCCCTGAGAAACCCAGCCGCACGTCCTTCTGTACTTTAGGCCTTCATAATGTGGACTTTTTTTTCCTCCTAAAATCCATGATTTTCCTAATAGAGTCTGCTTTAAACAAAATAAACCTAGTTATGCTATTTATATATTAATTCACAAGAATGAAAGAGCCTCAGAGTTGCTTATCTAAATCCAATTACTCCTGGTCAAATTCATCCCAGTACAGAAGTTCCCAAGATAAAAGCATATATTACCCAAGTGCCCAGCAACGCAGACTGTTTTCAGTTGGGTGAATTGTGCTCCGAGCAATACATGAAGCCTTACGTGAACCCTAACGCTGGGGGTAGAATTATTAAGCTCTGAACTTGGAAATTACGTGGGAACTCCATTGGTTTAACTAAGCAAGGAAGAATTCCGTACACCAGTTGCTTGGGTTTAAACGCCAAGTTTCACGTTTATTTAGGACATACGAGCAGTAACTGGTGTCAAACGAAAGCTGCGGTTTGTACCTGGCTGTGCACCTACTGCCTCGCAGGTGAGGGTGGCAGCACGTGTGTGGCACAGAGCTGGGCGAGTGGTGAGAGGCTCAGCCCGTCCAGTCAGAGGGCCCTTTTGTGTTACAGGACTAGCCCTGGCCAGCCAGGCTGGCTTGAAGGACAGAATAAGACGTACTTATCCCAGAGGCTTCTGTTTTCTGTGACGACATGGAAAAGCTGGAAAGTTTGAGTGGCCCCAACCAGTGTGGCCTCCCAGGAAATTCTGTTCTGCGGCTCAGCAGCTCTCGGTGGCAGCTGTCCCTCGGCAGGCTTCCCACCTTGGTGCATCGCCTGCCAACGGTGGGGTGGGTGACACGTGGTTCCTCCGCCGGGAGCCAGCGCGCAGCTGAATCTCACTTGTCTGCTGACCCTAGTTGCCCCCTTTCTGCCTGCACCCCCAGCTTCCCGCAGGCAGACGCAGGAGTGGCTCAAACGCTGTGTGCCATGAGACAGCAAATTCCCGTCGGTGGGGGTAGTGGGTAAGGTTCCTATTGCCTGCAGGCACTATTTAGATTTTAGCAGCAGTTATCAAGTCGCTTCCTGGGAATGCCCAGGTCGAGCTTTGTCTGCAGTGTAAGTGCTGACTGACTGCCCGCCTGCAAGCTCTTGAAATGATCTATCGATACTGCAACTTGGATGTACGTTAAGAGCTTATTCGGTGTTGCTTGCATCTTTCCCAAGTCTGCTGAGTAGTCAGCAAATGTGGGGGGCAGCGGGCTGGGGATCTTGAGAGTGGGTTTTGACATAGCGCTGGAGCCAGGGCTGAGCAAGGAAATTGTTTCTCTGTTCACAGCACTGTGGGATCTTCCCTTGGGGTTACCACCGTTTGTAAGCGAAGTGTTTTTAAGTGACCTTTGTGATTTTCGTAATGGATATCAGGTGATTTGAACACTCAAACTAGTATATACAAGAGAATGTACGAGTATTTGTAAGAAGGTATTTCTGCCCCTTGCAGTGTCAGAACGGCTGGGCTGGGTCAGATAGGCATTTGTTTCAGCAGCTGTGGAGGTGTCCGGTGTTGGAACAGGAACAACATGTGATGACACTACTCTAGTATCCTCTCCCAGTTTATGGCAGGGACTTCCAGGGCCACAAATGTGTCGTTCCTTTTAGTTTCATGTCGGCTTTTCCATCCTAGAAGCTGTCTGATAGCTTTTCATAGAGATGCGCTCTGTGAGACCTCGGCACAGGCTGTGGCGATGAGTTCCACAAGTAACTCTCCGCTCTGGCGAAGTACCGCCTTCTGCAGCTTCTAAACCTGATAATTTTCTTAGAATACGGTCCTTAGGTATTATGAGAAACAATAAAAGAATTTTTAAAGAGCATGTAAAGAATTTTATTTGCGCTTACTACGCATTTAAATAACACTGAGGGAAGAACGTATTGAGGAACAACTCATGGTATGTCTGGAAATCTTTCGAATAGCGATTTCAGTTCAGATGTTCAGCAGACGCATTCTAGGGGTAGCCGTCTCACAGAGTCATTACATCTATTCCCTTGGATACTGTGATGCACTGGGTTATCCTTAACGATCCAGCCATTATGGTGAAGGGTTGGTAATAAGGCATTGAGATGAACTCAGTTCCACAAGTATCTTTTTCTGACTGGAATTTTTGATTCAAAATCTTGGAAAGAATGGGCACTGTTAACTCAGGGGGAAATCAAACAGTGCCCGTGTTTTCTCAGGACATGCAAACATTTTACCTTAATGCTGTCAGTAGTTTGTAGAACAGAGGTTTGCAGGCTGTTGAGTTTACAGTGGTTTCCATTTCAGTATAAGAAAACCAGAAGCCAGCTCTTGCGATAGGCTTTATCCTGTATTCAAGAAAGAAATTTGACTACATTTGTAGGAACAAAATACCTTCCCGATTTCGTGCAGCCCATAAAATAACAGTCTTCATCAGAACTGCTGTTCTGATTACTGTAAAATAATTACTTAAAATATTGAGGGAAACAGTGTCCAAATTAATCCAACTACTTACTTGTGGTAGCAGTCAAGCTTTATAGCAGTACATTAAATTGCCTGGTTATGGCTAGTTGCTTATAACAGTGTTATTGGGGTGCTTCTTAGCACTCTTCTGTCTGTTTTTGCAAACGCGAAGGTGTGCACGTAACTCTCCATATAGGAGGAAACCTCTTCTGAACTGAACAGAATTCCATCTGTGAGTAAAATCTCTAGTGTAACTGTTTGCAGGGTACGCAGCAAATAACTGGGAAATCTGTAATAAAAGCAGTGGAAGCACAAATGCCGATCTGTGCTGGCAACAGATGTCAACCCTGAGCTCTCGCATGACGTGGGTGAAACAGCATCATTCATGAGGAGTGGCTGGGCTGAAAGCAGGCTGGGTGTTAGTTTTTGTTGGCGGAAGTTTCGTGAGGGGTCGTGTTTTATTTGAGGTTGTTGTGGGTTAGCCACTGATTCTTTTTCCATCTATCAGTCAGAGGCCCTTTGCTGTGCAAGACAGGCATGTTTTGGCATGTTTTTCATGTGTTTGATTTTAAATATAAATAAATGAAATAAACGAAGATGCACCACACAGTCCAGACTTCCTGCTGGGTAAGTTGGCCCACTGAACAACCATAAATCACGCTGGCAGAGAATTTGCTTTGCTTTCTTAAGACGTGCTCTATGTCGTCAGGGCTCAGATATTACTGTGAAGAATTATAAAATTAATTGGAATAATTAAAGGGAATAATAAGGGAGCATAACGACCTCAATTCTGGAAACACCTAAGGTTGCAAAAGCGTGTGATCCCACGGTTAACGTTAAAGCTGTTACGGATGTGTTTGGAGTGGGGGCAGCTACGGCAAATAGACCCGCAGCTACCTGCCCATGTACCTGTCAGGGTGGAGGGTACCATGGAGCACTCCTGCCTTCAGAGCACAAAATGCTGCCTGTCTACAGCCCCTGCAAAAAATGGTGGGTGTCTGGAGGGGAGGAAGGCCTGTACGGTTTTTTTGGTTCCTAAAAGATGACTGAATTTAGGCTCAACTTAGATTCTATAAACTGTTAATGCCTTTAGGCCAATTTGCCCTGCTCCTCACTGCTTTCACTCTGAATTAAAGCAAAGCATGTTCTTCCTCCCCAAAATGAAAGTCAAATGGAAACTAACGCTTTTGCGGGTTCTTAGGGAAAGGGAAAACAGTGAAACGTAAAGTCTCAGTTTGCATCAGTCACAAAAACAAAATAAAGGGAGATGGGAGAGACAGCAGCCTTTATCTCAAGCTGAGCAGTTACATGTCCCTCAGCGTGGAAGCCAGCTGAGAACGTTGGCAGGCACAGAACTGCCTCACATCTTCTTCGGAACCAAAGAGCACGTTTAGGCAGGCTGTTCCCAGTCTGCCCCGCTGGAGCTGCTCCCTCCTCACGTGACGTTTAAGCGTTTTCTGTGTTCCAGGCTGAAACCCAAAGGTCCCTTTGCCCCTGTGAGTGATGGTCTCTTTTCCCCTTTGGCTCCCTGTCTATTTTGGGGGAGGGCTGGTGGTTTTTGGTTTGTTTGTTTGTTTTGGGTGTGTTTTTGTGTTTGTTCTCCCCTCCTAGTTTACTGGGTGTGTTTACAGCCTGGTCGGACAGAGAAGTGCATGGTCCTGAATACGTGGTATGGTGTTGTAGCTGCCCTTCGTCCTTTTCAGTGTAGCAGGAAACATGGGGGCTCCTGAGGCAGAGGGGGGCTTGCAGCAAGGTCTTCCACAGCCTGTTTTTGAGACTTGAAGGGTAAGTCACTAACACCTCGTTTATATTGCTTCTAGGGAAGTTTAACCAAATAAAAATTGGTCTGTTGTGGTTTAGACTGGGCTGGCAACTAAGCAGCGTGCAGTTGCTCTATTCCTCCAGGAGGAGGAAATACAACAGATGACTTAAGGGTCAAGGCAAGGGGTGAGGGAGGGCTCACTCGCCACTGACAGTCACGGGCGAAAGACAGACTCGACTTGGGGAAACAAGATCGATTTAATTCAAACAACGAAACCACAATGACATCACCAATTGAAATCAGAGTAGAACAATGAGAGAAACAACTGGATCTTAGATACATCTTTCCCCACCTGTCCCTTCTTCCTGGGCCCAGCTTTGCTACCTCTTAGCCCCTACCCGATACGGGATAAGGGGTGCCGTCTGTCTCCCGTTCCTCCTTACAGTTGCTGCTGCTTGCTCTTCTTCACGGGAAGCGCTCCTCACCGTTCTGCCTTGCGGACACGTGGCATCCCCCAACAGGAGGCAGTCCTCTGTGAGTTGTCTCCAGCTCGTGGGGAGGTCTGCCGCCGGGATCGGTTCTCCCAGCACCAGTCCTCCTCAGAGTCACGGCCTTTTTCAGGATCCTTGGCTCTCTGCATCGTGGGCCGCTCCCCAGCTTGCTTCATCATGGGGCTTTCTCCGTCTCCCTGCAGCCTGACCGCTTCTCCACCAGAGCTCTCTGGGGACTGCAGGGTCTCAGCTGCCAACTCACCGCAAGCCAAAGGGAAATAGCTGTACTAGCATGTCTCCCCAACCTGTTCCTTGCTACCTTGGGTGACCACAGGGTTGGTTCCCGCAAGGTTGCGTCTCCTTCTGCTCTATTACCTGCAAAACAAAAGAGTGCTCCCAAAACAAAAAGCCATTAGGAAACCAGCTTCCCCCCTTAAACAGGTTTATTTGCAGAGGTGCTGATTGATGCAGCCTTGGCCAGAGGCCAGGCCAAATTTGAACCACAGGAGCTTTTTTGAAAAGCTTCTTACAGGGACCACCCTAGCAGCCCATCCCCTGCTACCAAAACCACACCAAACCAAAGGCAGCAGCCTGCTTCCTCTCTGCTGGAACCGTGCCACATCCTAAACCACCACAGTCTGCCGTACATTTCAGTGGTTGATAACTGATGAACTGTTCGTTATTTTCCAGTAACTGTTGGGTGTTGCTTTGCCTTGGGAAGATACAACTTTATTAGAATCTTTTCTAGTAATACGATCTCTTCTCCCTTTACTCGGCACTGGTGAGGCCACACCTTGAGCACTCTGTCCAGTTTTGGGCCCCTCACTACAAGAGGGACATTGAGGGGCTGGAGCAGGTTCAGAGAAGGGCAACGAAGCTGGTGAAGGGTCTAGAGCAAAGTCTTACAAGGAGCTGCTGAAGGAAGTGGGGCTGTTTAACCTGGAGAAAAGGAGGCTGAGGAGAGACCTTATCGCTCCCTACAACTACCTGAAAGGAGGTTGTGGTGAGGTGGGAGATGGATTCATCTCCCATGTAACAAGTGACAGGACGAGAGGAAATGGCCTCAAGTTGTGCCAGGTGACATTTAGGTTGGATTTCAGAAAAAATTTCTTTCCAGACAGGATTGTGAAGCATGGGAACAGGCTGCCCAGGGAGGTGGTGGAGTCCCCATCCCTGGAGGTGTTTAAAAGCCGTGTGGCTGTGGTGCTGAGGGACATGGTTCAGGGACCCTGGCAGTGCAGGGTGAACGGTTGGACTCGATGAACTTAAAGGTCTCTTCCAACTGGGTGATTCTGTGATTCTTTATAAGTGGTGAAAGTTGTGTTCTATGGAAAAGCCTTCCAAATGAAAGCCTAGTCTGTCAGAGTACCAGCAGTGCTTTTAAAATATCTTGGAAAGGACATTTTAGAGGAAGTTATCTTCAGTGAAGCAGAGACCAAGAGATATCAGCGGGTTGAGAAGTAAAATTATTTTCTTTATTCTCTTGAAGTCTTTCATTCAGCCATAAATCCCATCTTCTGTGATCTTCTACAGGTTTTGTGATACTCTAAAGTCTGCATTTTTAGTCTTAACCTCTGTGAGGTTAACACAGATGCCTGTTTTGTGGTCTAGTGGCTTGATGCAACAGATTGTTAACTGCCCAAATTCCTCCTTCATCATGCTGAGTCTGCTAAATCGCAATGCAGTGCAGTGCCATGCTATCTACTGAAGGCAATATACATTTAAATAAGTATTAACGTTCATCTTTGAAAGAGCTTGGAGGTGCACGTAAACCTCAGAGCCTCTGTTTAGCCAAAACAGAAGTTTAGAGTGTATCTGCGTAGGCATGGATGCACACATGAGCACAGTTGCGTGTGCACACATGTAAAAAAAATGACCATAATTCCTGCATTTTTGTTAATCCTGGAGGAATCTGGTCCCTCTGTATTAAAACAAGCCTTGCTTGGCAGCTGAAACTGAAGAAAAAAAAAAAAATTAAGCAAACCTATTAACTTGACCAAAGGATGCTCTTTACTAGTGCTGATATCCTAAAATCCTTCTTACAATGGCATTGGTGCTGGCTGTGCAGCACGGTGAGCAGAGATGGATGGGAGGTGGCAAATGACCAGTGCTTTTCATGTGCACTCTAAAGGCGTTTGAGCTATAACGACAGAAAGAACCTCTCCACCAGTATCAGGCAAATGTTCTTCAAGAGCGCTAGATCTCTTCCTGGTATAACATGTGCAAAATCATCTATGCATGTTATTAAAATGTAATAACCTGCCTTTCTTGGTTTTGTTTTCTCCATAGGTACGGCAAAATTGTATCCACAAAGGCAATTCTTGACAAAAACACAAATCAGTGCAAAGGTATGTGCAAAACGTCTGCCCTGGGAGTTCATTGTCTGTTTGAATGATTGACTGGTGCCTTGACTGCCAAGGCTTTCTCTCCAACTGTGCAATCAACATAATGTATGGTGTATTACAAACATATTTAATAATGCCAAAGCTTTGAGTTGTGTTTCCAGTAACACTGCTCATTAATTTTTTTCATTAACAAACAAAATGAAAATCACAAATCAGAACAAGTATCAAATTGCTTCAGCAGAAAAGTAAATTACCTTCTAACCACACAGTGCTGTCTGATTTGAATGATATCATCAGTGATGCAAATTGATTTCCTATATAAAAATGAGAAACCTTTGGGAGAAGTTTCCCAAGCAAAACCTGGTTTAATTTTTCTATTTTTGTGAAGTCTTGTCCTTAGTAATTGGGAGAAGAAAACATTTTTATGACACAAATAGATCCACAAGTTGCAATACCAAGATGTAAAAATGATTGCTCTTCCAGTTTTATGTTCTTAATTTTTCTGCTAATGCATGAAAACATTTTTTAGTGAATTATAGCATGTTGTGCGTGTTTATGCCTATATTTGCCTAGATAAATATTGATTAACGTGTCTAGTAGTATCTTAGGACTAGAATTTTTATTCATTTACCAGTCTGAAGAGCCATCTAGTCTATGTGGAAGAAGCTCTGCTTTAAAATGAGTCTGTAACTTTACACCAGTGATATACAGAATCCTTTTGGGGTAATGAGATCTCCTAAAGTGGTTGCTTCTGATAAGAAACACATTCTGGATAGCATTTCTATATGAGTTAGTAAAAAGAAAAAGCATTGTGGTATAGCAGCGTCTCACAAGTGGCCAGATAGGGTGTGAAGAGAAGCAGCAGAGAAAGACATTGGAGGAAATTACGAGACGGGGCAAAATCATGCCAGCTGTACCAGTGATGTTCCTGCGGTTTGTAGAAGTGTGTGCCTTTGCTGCTGCCTGCCACAGCGGCGTTCATTAGCCCCTCAAGAGAAAAGTAGGCTGGAAAACTGTAGTTCTAGTCCTAGAAAACTCCGCCAACCTGATCAGGCACAGGCCATCGTCAAAAGCGGTACTGCCATGCGTTGGCTGGACGTGCAGTATTTTTCCGTGGAACACTGTTCAAGCAGGCTTCTAATAGCATCACTCAGTATGTCTTTGAATATTACACCAGGAACAAAACCTGGTTTGCTCTCTTGTCGGGGTTTTTTTTTTTTGGGGGGTGGGGGGGGTTGGTTTTCTTTTAGAGCGGGGTGTGGCACTGGGGGTTGGTTTTTTTTGTTTTTTTTTCTGATTGTATTATGAAGGAATATCCCTGTGGAAGGATGGGCTGGGCCAAGTGCAGAAAGCCCTGGCAGGGTGGCCGGGGGCAGGTGGGCTGGGCACAAAGGTGAATGCTGCCATTTCAAAGCCGGGAGGAGATGGACGTGCCTGCTGCCAGCTGCTGCGTGGCCAAGGGATTAGAGTTTTGGAGGCAAGGTGCAGCATGGGGAGCTATAGGGAGAAGGGGACGTGGAGCTTGATGGTGCTGCAAAGGGTCTGAGTGGATCGACTGGGCTCTGAGCTGGTTTAACAAGGAGGAAGAGCGCTGTGGTAGGGTAGGAAAGGCTTTGGAGTAGGAGCTCTTGAGGATGACACGCTGGGGCTTCGGCCTCGGGAGGGCGGAGGGGCCTGAGCTGCTGGTGTGGGCAGTGAGAAATGGCAAGTCTGTGATCAGGTAGGCTGGGGTTACCCTGGGGCCGCTCTGTTCTACCCTCCAACTAACCTTCCCCTGGGGGAGGCGACATGCAGGTCCTTGTCCCGCTTCCCACTACCGTACAAAACTGAGGCGCTCTCTGTTCTATCCTGTGTCGAATCCATCCTTTTTTCATCTTTTTCCTGAAATTTGTCCATCTGAAATGGCAACACAGATCAAGCAGATGGAGTTGGGTTTGAACTGGGCTGTACGTTGAATAACGGGAGTAAGTCCAAGGGAGAGAGGAATATATTTGGCTCCGCGGACCTTGGTTTTCTGAGACCACTGTGTTGTCAGTGTAGAGGCTTCGGCTGGGTCCCTGACGGTTGGTGGAGAGAATCTGGTGGAAGCATGCTTGATGATTGTTCTTAACTTTTTGTTTTGTTTTTAAATACACGTTTGACTGGTAACCGCTTCACAAACATGGGTGATGAGAGCTTCCTTCTGTTCCCCTTGCCAGTGGTAAACAAGGAAAGAAATGGATCTGTTTACAAAACGCAAAATGTGAAGTGAAAAGGTTGTAAGGAGGAGTGGTAGAATTTTGCAAAAGGAAAACATCTGTGTTTGGTGTTCTTTCTATTGTAGTTAGCTTTGAGATTGTTGTAGTAGGGGCCATATAGCAGCCAGTTAGAATTTTGTAAAAGTTTGCTTTCACGCTGTTGTATTACACTGTAGGGCAGAGATATTCATTTGTATTTTCAAAGATGGATCTTTATGACTTAAGTGGTGCCATTAAAAGATCATAAACGTAATTGGATTTATTAACAGTATGCTTTGTGGCATAAAAAGAATAGATGTTTTGTTGCTTTAAATGCTGAGTACAATTTCCTTTCTCTTCAGTAAGGCCGCCAAAAAAACCAACAAAAAACTTCCCAGGAATCAGAAGTGGAAGGGACCTGAAGAGATCAGACCTGCCTCGGGGCAGGATCAGCTCTGACCCACTGCTGAGGGGTGGGTGTTTCTGTAACCTTTGCTCAAAGGCCTCCAGTGGTGGAGATTCCTTGAGCTCCTCAGGCAATCCGTGATTGTGCTCCCTCTCCTCCCTGCCATGAAGCCTTTCCTAAGGTCTAACCTTGATGCAATTAAGCCTATTGCTTCTTTTCTTATCCCCAGTGGATATGCAGAACAGTTTATTCCTTTCCTCTTTGCAGCAAACACATGTATTTGAAGGCTTCTATGCATCTGCCATATCTTTTCCTTAGACTAAACACTGGTCCTTTCACTTTTTCCTTAAAGGCAATTTTGTTCAAGTTTCTGATTGTATTGCACTTTGCTGGTCTCTCTCTAACTAGCTCCCTTTCTGCTTGAAGACCTTAGAGCCCAGCGCAGGGTATCAGTCGGCCTAAATCATACTGTTTTAAGTAGTGAGGAGAGGTTACTTCGTATGTCTTCTTATGATCATAGGGCTCTTCTTGTCGTGGTTTATCCCCAACCGGCACCTGAGCCCCACACAGCCGCTTGCTCACTCCCTCCTGGTGGGATGCGGGAGACAATCTGAAGGGGGAAAGTGAGAAAACTTGGGAGTTGAGATTAAGACAGTTTAATAGGTAAAACAAAAGCTGCAGAAGCAAAGCCAAACAAGGAATTCATTCCCCTCTTCCCGTGGGCAGGCAGGTGTTCAGCCACCTCCAGGAGAGCAGGGCTCCTGCTTTCACGTCATGGTGACTTGGGAAGACAAATGCTGTAACTCCAAACATCTCCCCCTTCCTTCTTTTTCCCCCAGCTTTATACGCTGATCATGATGTTGTATGGTACGGAATATCCCTTTGGTTGTTTAGGATCAGCTGTCCCAGCTGTGTCCCCTCCCACCTTCTTGTGCACCCCCAGCCTGCTCACTGGTGTGGTTGTGTGAGATGCAGAAGAGGTCTTGGCTCTGTGTAAGCACTGCTCTGCAATGGCTAAAACATCCCTGTATTGTCAACACTCTTTTCACCGCAAATCCAAAACACAGCCCATATTACCTACTACGACGAAAACTAACTCTATCCCAGCCAAAACCAGCACACTGCTCTTTGTTGATTTGTCCATGTAAATAACTATGTGTGTTAAAGTTACGCTTCTGAGGCACAGGGTGCTGTAATGAGAACAACGGTGCTGATTTATGCCAAGAGATTCTCTGCAGTCCCCGGTTCTGTTGTTATTTTCTCCAGCGCTTCTGCCAGCCAGGCATTCCTTATTGTATGCTCTGTGCTGTTGATTATTCCCTCCTAAGGCTAGTACTTTTCATTTGTCAGTATTGAATTTTATCCTATTTTTTTTCCCTGGCTACTCCTTAATTTGCTGTTTATTCTCAAGTCTTAAGTCTCCAGAGTACTTGCAGCACTTACCTCTTTAGTATCCTCTTCACAGTTAATAAATGATTTCTCTGATCCACTGGACAAGATAATTCGGAAAACACTGAATAATAACAGACCTGGGGAAGCCTTTTGAGTAATCCATCTCAGTACACCAGGTAGTGCAATACTGAGCCATTGAGAATTTGTTTTTTAAATTGGATCTGCTAATCAGTTTGGCACCTACATCACAGCAGTTTTAGCTAGGTTGTATTTTCCCACCTGTTCAGCTTATGAGAGACAGCCAAAGTCTAACTAAAATACATAGTACTTACCGATCCATAAGACTAGTTACCTACTTCTAGATGGAAGTATGATGTGACATTATTTATTCTTGCTAAATCCAGGAAGCATGGTACTAGTCACCTGTTACCTTTAAGGGCCTGTGAAGGGATTTATAGGATTATTTCCCCTAAGATTTTTCCAGAAGTTGGGTCTCTCTAATACACTGGGGCCTACATCCGTTCCTTAAAAAAAAAAAAACAAACAAAAAAACCCCCAAAAAGCAGAAAAACAGACAATTTGTTTGCCCCTCTGCACCTTCCACAAAGTATGAGCTATGTTGTTAAATGAAGGTGTCGTCCTGTGATGTGTATCTGGTGCAGTAGGGTGGATTAAATTCAAGGGTTTGATAGAAGAAGTTATCACGTGATTGGAGATTTCAGAATCTGTTTTGGCATCATTTGTATGTCGGCCAAGGCATAGAGTAGAGTGGAAAACAGTTAACGTCGCAAAGAAATTATTTCGAACCCCCATGTATTTCAAATACCCCCTATAACAGCGGATCTGTTAGAACAGATTACTTCTTAGCAAGAAGGGTTGTGTTTCCTCTTGGAAAAACAAGCACAAGGCTCTGCAATGGACTTCAGTCATTTCCCAGTGTTCCTCAGATTTTTGAGAAGATACCTGCTACATTCCTGCTGCGCTGAGGAGTAGTGTTATCTGAGGATTTCTCCCTGGTATGAATTAAGCAGTCTGGTCTGAAGTAATCGTATATGCTGCAAGGGAGTTCACTTGGGAAACCTTTTGACGTAACCCCTGATTTTCAGACTGCTCTTTGTTGGTGGCATAACTGGCAAGTGAGACAGAGGAAAAGCAACCATCACCTTGTAATAGAACAATATATAAACCCAAATGAGCACAGTCATGACACAACGGCCCGGAATCACTGCGCAAAGCAGGGAACAATCACATATGGAGAATAATGAAAACCAGACCCATGATTCGTTCGGATGTTCAAACACAAGAACCCCGATGAACAAGTCAGAAAGTTTGGCCGCTTTTGCTTTTTCCCTTTCGCTCCCCTCTTTCCTTCTCCGCGTGCATTTCCCTCCTGGGTCCACTGTCTTTGCTAATTTAAAAAGTGGGGGAAATGAAATAAAAGAAACCTTTCAAGAGAAGCGTTAATCTGAAACACGTAGCCTCTCCCCTTTGCAGCCCGCGCCCCCCACCCTGCCAGACTGGCTTGCCTCGCCGAGACCTACGTGCTCAGAGCCGAGGGCGTGAGTAACGGCTGCTGCACGGTACAGTTTCCATACCTCATAGCAATGGAATCAGAACAGTTAATCTGCCAGATACATGAGCCCGTTTCTTAGAGTATGAATTACTGTCGGCTGCGCCTGCCCTCGCAGACACTTTAATTGTGTGCACGCAGATTTACTTCCTGGTTTAACCAGGGGTTCAGGGGTTTAAGCATTGTGCTAGGACCTCAGAAGATGAGCACGGGAGCGTAACTAAAACTCTGACATCCCACCTGTGGGAATCTTCCTAAACAAATAAAACATATGAATCACGGTAATGTGTAGGAGACAAACACTCCAACTGCATATTGGTCATTGGATGTCCATTTTTTCCCACCATGCACAACTTGATTTATTGAATAGCAGTGTTTGCCTTGGGAGAGAAGTGTGCCTAACGTGATGAGGGGAGCTATAGAGACTCCATTCATAATTTTAATATTTCAGCACGACATTGTTCTTGTTGAGAAACGTTAGCAATGATCTGTTCATTTTTAAAATACAAAAAGGAGTGATGCAAATATGCAGTCATTAAGATTGTGGTGGGGCTATGGTAAAAAACTGTCGTGAGGGCGTCTGTGCTGACCCGCCGTATCTCACAAACAGTTTTATTTCTCCAGTTGCCTTGCTGTTTTCAGACCAGGCCTTGAAGTGTACCGCGAGCTGTGTTATGAATTGAGAGTTTATTTGCGTGACAGAAGTGGGATAACTGGTGGCTTACCGTAAGTGTTGGAGGTATTGGAACGGCGTGATGAAGCGGTGCTTCGTATCTCCCCAAAGGAGCCTGTCCTGCCTGGTGTCGGTGGTGTCACTCATCTGCTGAGGGGCGCCAGCAGCCCTCAGTACCCTAACGCTTCGGACCGTGCTGAGCTGGAGGCTTCTGCTCCAGGGTTCGGATAAGCAAAGCGTAGACGCGTATAGGAGATACACCTTGGTGCTGATGTTAGACAAAATTCTTCCGTAACTTTCAATTTTAGAATGGGGTTTTTTGCACATTATATGAAGACTAAAGATTATTTGTGATGATATGAAATTATACGTTTTCCCTTTATATTTAGTAGTTCCTGTTCCTATTATACTTGAGGTGGCACAATTTGGTTGTGACTAGCAACGTGTAGTAAGTCCACGTAAGATAATAAACTGGTGAAGAAAGAGCTAAGCTGCGTAGAATTTTATTTATTAGGAAAAAGCTCAAATTGCACTAACTGTGCTGTGTTATTTATGATCCTCAGAACTGCCATTTTGAGAGAGAAAAAAATCCAGCCAAGTAGGTCTGTGCCTGATCACAGACTGCAAACTCTTCACGCCAGGAGGGCATGCAGAGCATGCTTCAAGGGGAAATGGATCTTGAAGAGAGTAAATAATTTGTAAAACAGACTTACTTAATTTTGAAACTCTAGACTTGTGTAAGAAATAAATCATCCTACTTTCAGTGCCGGGATAGACAATAGATGTGGTGATTTTTTTGTGCATTAGTTTTGTTTGTTTGTCAGTGTGGTTTTTTTTTTAATCTGCTCCATAGTTTTATATTACCAGTGCATAATAGTTCACAAGTTATTCCATATTGCTACCCTTTTAATATTTTAATTCAGCAGGTTTTCTGACAGTGAGGCCTTTCTGAAGGCTGGGTGGATGCTGAGTGTGGGCAGGTGCTCTGCAAGTTTTATCTGTGGCTCTGCTGAATCATCTCACTAGCGACCATAGCAGCCCCAGTAACGTGATTCTTCTGGTTCCGGGTCTCTTGAACAGGGAGCACAAACTATGCCGAGTTGTGCCAATTTTGGCTAGCAAACCAGCTGATAAATGCACTTCTCCTGAGTTAGCAGAACAAAGTTTTCAGCAGTGTCAGTAAGTCCCCATTTCAAAACAGTGAAAAAACAAATGCAAACTTGCCACGCTAAGTTTTTTGGTTACAAGAGATACATTTAAACATCTTGAGGTTAGTTATTTAAAATTTGTAAATGTTTGGTGTTCTTTTTTAGTTTGTTTTCTGATTTTTAAATTCTAGTTTCACTCCTGTGTTTTCAATAAATAAAGGTTGAGATTTATTTTTTTTTTCTGTTTAAATTAAAAAGCGATATTGTTGTGTAACCACATGAGACTAGGAGCTGAGTGTTTAGGAAAAATACCTAAATGAGCCATCTAAACACCCTAAAGGCAGGCATACATCACAATAAAATAAAAAGACTTGGCGAAAAGAAAATTTGAGGTTGTTCACTCACCAATGGAATGTTGTAAGTTCACACCCTATCGTATCAAAGGAAAGCTTATGTGATCTGCAGGCTCATGAACTATGATGCTCTGTAAATCTGACCATTTTAAGAAGTTGCCAGGAACTAGATGAGAGGGGAAAAAAAGTGCTTGTTTATGTTCTAGACTGTGTATGTGGCTATTCCCTTGAACTTGCAGATGATGTGTTTATGGATGTTTAGGTAACATAAAGAAGCAGTGGCGCTCAGTGGGACCGTGTGATGCCATTCGACAAACTATTTTCCTGCCACCTATTGGGTTGGCCAGCAGGCATTATAGATGTCTTGGCAAATGTGTGAGCGTTTTGCAAAATCTCGCGTTAGCTTGGAGGTCGGGATTCTCCTGTTCGTGTATTTCTGCATGCTCTCCACATCTGCTGACGTGCAGTAGGGAAGGGTTTGATGAATCCTGCTGAGCAAGTCACCATAGCTGGAGCGTGCCAGCACCGGCTGCTGCCCTGCTGTGCTGAGAACTTGGAGACATACCCGCCGCCGTATCTGCAAAATGTTGCTACACCACAGCAAACATTCTTGACTGCATCTAAATAGTGCTCTGTCTCAAGCAAGTCCTCTAAAAATTGCTTAAAGCAGAGGAAGCCTCTGCTCTCTACAGAGGAATCTCTTCCTCTATAGAGGAAACTCCTTTCTAATTAGGTCCCTAGATGCTTTCTTAAACAACTTCTTTGCAATTAAAGAAAATATTTACTGGGTCATTATCTCATAAATGAACTCATGGCCTAGCAAATACTTTCTGTAAGGAGACCCAAGATGCTCAAGTATTCTGTGACTTATCTAATCTGTGATTATTCTTAATTTACTGCTTCCAAAATCTGCAAGCCCATGTCACTGGCAAATAATTGGTTTAACTTTCTTTCCTTCTAGAGAAATAAAAAAGTAAAACTTTCCTTTATATGCAGTGATTAATGTTTTGATTCACTGGTCTGTATAAAACTTTGCCAATAGCTTGGCATGCATTTCAAGTGTATTTTGGGGCTGGGTGATGGTAGTAGGCTCTTAGTGAGCTCAGCAGAATTGGAAATGTCCATTTCATATCACAGAAGTGAGCAGAAGAGAATATTTTTGCCCTCTTTGAACAGTGGCTCATAATCAGCTTTGCTGAAAGCTTACTTGCAATGCGCTGGCTTTTTCAACTGCCTGCAGAATCACTTTGCTTAAACTTTTTTTCTTTGATGCCATGATATAGCACCTCATATATCAGTAAATCTGTTTGGCCTCTGGTTGCTGGAAGGCAGGTCATCTCTTCTAAAAGCAATGGTAGTCTGCTGAGAAGTCGGTGTCTCCAAAGTCTCCAGACCTTCAGTGTAGCAGCTGACCTGTGGAAACACCCAGACAGAGGCAGAAGAGGACAGTGCCTGACTCCTCAGTTTTTTTAGAGCCAACACCGTTACGTGCTCTCAGAGGATACAGCACATGCAAAACAAATGCTTACTTGATATGTAGTGACTATTTGATAATGAATCCAACTGACAGATTCTTACTGTACAGCGGTGCTCAACAGGAACCATTCTGATAATTATAGCGTGTCTTCACTGGTGCGGTGTGCCGGTAATCAGAGAAGTCACCGTCTGCGTTTTCCCCTATTAGTGCGCGTCCTTGGCTTTTGTGTAGAAGAGTAGAACTCTCACCTAAGTGAATTAAGTAATTGTTCTCTTTCTTAGTAGATAACATGCTGTGGAAGTAAAACACTAATAGACTGTGCCGTCATTTTTATTAAATCTGTCTTTCTAGGTGTTTGAGGGCTGCCTGTCTGGAGATGGCGTAGGATTGCTAGAGCAGGCATGTATGTGCAACACAGGAGACAAATCATAACCTCTGGCAATAAAGATGTAGCACCCTCAACACTGAACAAAACACCCCCCCACACCAGTTGTGGGGAAGGAACTGGTGGGTGTTGTTAATAGTGCTCCCTCTATTTAGGTTATGGTAGCCGTGCAGCAGTAAAGCTCTACGTGCTAATTGCTAGTACAGAAAACAATTATACTCTACAAAAATTAGTTAACAGATGACTTTGTCCTATGGACTTTGCGGCCCAGGTCTTTGAAAACCGAGCAGAGTCCACAGTTAATTTAGTCATCTTACGCCTTTGAATGGAGTTAAATAAGATTTTTTTCTGAAATACTGAGTTCTTCAAAAAAGAAAGCCCCAAACCAGTCTTTCAACTCTCCTGAGACTAGTCATACATTTGGATAATATTTAGTGAGTTTTTTCAACCAGAATGTTTTGAGGAGAGCTAACTTTATGTATGAGAAAAGGAGAAGGCCATGGTAGGGGTAGCAGAAACAACTCTCCTACTTGATGAAATCGTTTTTGTCCAACTGGGTCTTCCTCAGGACCAATGATCAGCTGATGTTTCCTTCCATTAGATGGCAGTGGTGTGATATGTGGTTTCTCTGGACCCCCAAATTACAGGTTTCGTTAGAAAATTGCAAATAGTTCCATTTTTCTTTTATTTTTTAAAGAAACAATCCATATCTCTTAGTTTGGTTTATAATTTCAGGGTCTCCAAGCTTTCATTTTTTTATTCACGTAGAATGTTAGAACTTACTGGCCAGTTACAAGGAAACGTGCCAGAGGACTGGCACTTTCACATACAACTGAGTTACATATTTTCAGAAAACGGGGCAGCTACGCAGCGTGGAGACTCAGTGCTCCCACAGAAGGCAACGTGGAGTGGGTTTTGTTTTACTCCACCTAAAGTAACCACAGTGAATTACCGCTTGCTCATCTATGGTGGAACCAGAGCTTGTGCTGATTTTACCTAAAAAGGATTTTGGGAAGGAGATACGGGTATTGGAGAGGAAGGTGGAATCGATAAGGAATGCTTGGGGTGGGGGATTTGAGTTACTGCAGCAAGCTGTGGTGTCACGCTTGGGATCGGAGATGAGCATAGACAAGAAAGATGAGGCTCAAATGTATAAGATGACGGGCTTTGTTCGCTTCGTTGCCCTGTAGAATATTCTGATTTATTCTAAACAAAGGAGAAAAACATTTCTTTTTTTTTTTTTAACTAGGATCTCTATAAAGATCTTTCAGCCACGTGCCTTTGTTTCTTGTGGTATTAGTCATGGTGTTGTTGTTTATTAACTTATTAAATATGGAGCAGTAAACACCATTTATTTTAAAATGAATTAAAATGGACTTGTTGCCCTTCCTGGCTTTTTATTAATGGAATATTCTTGCTAAGCTGTCGGCTGTCAGAGCAAAGGTTGCAGCCAGGAGATGGGGGTCAACAGGACTGCCATTTAAATGCATGTTATCTCTGTGTTAATTGCCTGCATATTTAACTAACCAAGAATGTCATTCTGCAGAAGTAAAGGTTTTTGTGGTCAACCTTTAATCACAAAACGGCAATAAAAAGTCTTGAGTGACCCAGTTTGTCTGAGGTATCTTGGTTGCTCTTGTCAGTCACTTCAGCTCACAGTAAATTGCAGGGTAAATTCCACGTAATTGATGGAATGTATCTTTAAAAATAGCCCCAACACTGAGGAGAAATCAGTGATTAAATTCTAGTCTTTAATTTTTGTTTATTTGTTGCATGTTAGCTTAGTAGTTATTTCCTTTTTAATAAAAACAGATTTTATTGCTAGTGTAGCTGGTTATTAGAGAAGAAAGTCATGAAATGGACATTAAATATGTCTTGTGTTTTGGAGACGTGCATATTTATCAGGTTGGGTGAGTCCGGGTTCTTCCGTCAGAAAGAATTGCATAGCTCCTGCTTGCCATGCTCTGCTTTCTTGGGCTGTTACTGTGGAAGTGTTAAAATAGTTTCTTTTAAAGGAGCGGGGTGTATGGCATGCCACAAATCCTTCTGAGCCAGCGGGGATTAATAAGCCTCTGCTTTGTGACTGCTGTGTTTTCTCAAGTGCCTAGTAATGAGATTGAGTTTTTGGAACTTGAAGTATTTGAGATTGCTACTTCTGTCAAATTTGCTTGAATAGGGACAGTCAGCTCAAAAGTTATGGAGAAAGAGGGGCTGACAGGAAAACGTGTAGATATTCCTGCAGTATATTCTTTGCCTTGCTTTTCACTCCTTTCGTAATGATTCCGAGAGTTCAGTTTGTTGCCTTCTTGAGCAAATATGGAGCTGACCTTTCTATGCACAGTTCAAAGGGCATCATTTTATAATGTGAAACTGGAATTTTCTCCCATGTGCATCACTACAGTTATCTACGTTTAATTTGTTCTGCTGGTTTATTACTTGGTCAGTTTAATAAGGTCTTTCTGCAGTTCTTCACAGATGCCTCCCCTGTTTTCTCTCGTGAATAATCCTGTCACCTCACTGCTTAGCCTCTTGTCCTTTAGAAAGAGGTTTTGCAGGATGGGTCCTGGCAAAGCTCCACATGGAAGTCCATTGGTGCCGTTCCCCTCTTGTAAGAAAGACCATGCCCTCTACCCTCACTTTTTATCTTTTAACCAATTGTTTATCCAAGAACTTTGCCTCTTAAGCCATGGCTGCTTAGTTTCCTAAGAAAGCTTTCATGAGAGGCTTGTCAAATGCCCTTCAGAGATCCAAGCAGACTATATTAGCCAGATCACCCTTATCCACAGGCTTGTTGACCTTTTCAAACATCTCCAGTAGGTCTGTGAGGCAAACCTACGAAAGCCAGGTTAACTCTTTCCACATCTTGTATTTCTATTGGTTCTACTCTGCTCCTGTAATTTCTGGTAATTTGAACCAGGTTTACAGACCTGTAGGTACTCAGATCTTACCTGGGATCTTTTCCGAACACTGCCACCACGTGTGCCGCCTCCTGGTCCTCAGGTATGAAGCCAGTTTAGAAGAGAAGGAGCACACCCCTTATGAGTGTGTGTAGTCAGCTACTGCATCCTGGGGTGCTTTTCAGACGGGGAGGGTGAATACCATCTGTTGTTGCAGTTCGGTAGCGTTCATTTTTGTCAGTTTGTCCCACAACCTCCTTTGTGCTCATTTCAAAGTAAGAGTTGCATCTTTCTGGGCTTCCTAAGCAGCTGCTCTCTGAAACAGCACCTAAAAATGTGACGTTTGCATTTTATCCCATTTTGCCCGATCCATGTAGGGATAATTAAAGTCCTCTATGAGCACTCCGCTTTCTGCGTTTACTGCTTTTCCGCATCTTCCTCTGCACATTGCAGTTGGTGTTGCCCCCATGGCGGGGCAGTCAGGAGTACAGAGGTAGTTCTGCATCACTGCGGAACTACCGTTCTTCGTGTTTAGGACTGGGATTTCAGTTCTTGCAGGTCCTGTGTTACTTACTGCCGTGCTTAGCCTGATCATTTCCCCACCAGCAGCGTGGCCTCCTCTGCCTCTGCCAGGCACATTATATCTTAGTGTTACGGTGGTCCACTCGTTGCCTCACCTTCACAGTCTTTCTAGTACGTGAGTGTTCTCTTCCTGTAGTGCGTATTCCAGTTCACCCATCTTACTTCTTAGGCTTAAATCATTCAGGGAGCTACTAGTGTTTCAGTTGTGTTGTCGGCACAGTAGTTGAGTGACTCTGTGGTTACATCCCGATATGTCCACTTAAGATCTCTGGCCTCTAGATCTGTCCCTCTTGCAAACTGAACTAGTGATCACCCTCTAATTTTCTCCAAGGTTACCAACCCCCCCGTCTCTTTGCCTGGTGAGAGAGATTGCCATCACTCCAACCTGCTCCTTTGTTCTGGTCAGCTCCAAGTTCTAGAGGGACACTTTCAATGCAAGAAGATGCAAAGTCGGCAGCTCTCGGGAAGATCCAGCACTGGATCCCATCCTGCTTCACCACCTGAATGCTGCCTTGAGCTGGTGGCTGCCCTAATGGACTTGGGCCTGCTGTATGACACTACTGAAATAGCCTCTGAGAACCTCTCCCTTCTCTACCTTAGCAGGGTTTGGCTCGATTGCTTGAAAATGATGTCCCTGAAGGTGCAGCTACTGAATTTCTGTCTAATCCAGTCCCTTTTGTTTTGATGTCCTGCTTTCAGGACCCAGAAGACCCTAAGCTGTCGGCACTCGGGTGCAGCTTTCCCATGGGGAAGACACAGAAATTAGAGTTGGCATAGTAAAAGGGTAATTCTCACCTTAATTTCTTCTCTCTGAGTGATAGGTTTTTTCTTCAATATATTTCTACCCAGTAGCCTGTTTGACTTCCCCTTCTATTGCTGCCCTAAGGACAAAACCTAGAGTTTTCTCCATCTTCCATGCAATCAAAGTCATGCTTCTATGGTCTCAACCTAGTTCTTGGAAACTTTGGGGCTCTTACTCGAAGGATTGATGAGGGATGAAAGACATAGCATTTAAGAGAAGATTTACAAAACCTAAATGAAGTAAGAAAGGGAGAGTCTATGGAGAAATCAGTGTTTGGTGTTAGTCAAGGGAAAAAACGTGCACAGTGCTGGCAGCAAGAATAAGTGAAGGTAAACAGGCAGTGATTAAACTACGCGTGAAATATGGATGAGAGTTTCTGGCCACTAGAGCAGCAAAGTTTTGGCACAGGAGGTGGAGCAAGCTCAGTTTTTGTGATGAGAGTTGCGGTACAAGGCTACTGGAGAGTGGGGTGAGGGTTCAGTGATCAACTTCTTGTCCAAATGCATGCACTTATTTCATAGAGTTCCCCCAATATTCTGAGTTTGGAGTCAGGCAGATATTGTAAGATGTAGGTTTTTAATGCATCATTTTATTCAACTGCTACAGTAATCTAAATAGCTGTGCCTCCACGAGGAGCGCCGGGGAGGGACCTGGGAGATGTTCTGTCTTTAGGGCTGCCTCTCCTTACGGCTATTGCAGCGGATGGGGGAGCTGGGCTCCGGCGGATGCTGCCTCGGGGTTCTTAGGGCTGTGGCACTCTTCCATGCTCTCTGCCTCCCTTTTATACAAACCTGTCCTTGGAGGATGCCTCCTGGAACAGCTATTTCATGAGTGGAGCCCGGCTTTGGGGCTAAAGCAGGGGGCAGCAGTCTTGCTCACCCTTAGCCAGGCTGACTGGCTGCCTTGGTGTGACGTGGGAGCGGAGCAGGGGAGCTGCGATGTTACGCTGAAATGCTGGGGAGCGGGAGCTGGAGTTGTCAGATGGGACTCTGTTGTGGTTCATCTCTTTGTAAATGACGTGTGAGTTTGTCGGCATGAGGCCTAGGAAGTGTCTGTAGCTTTGCACGTTGAATAAAATAAATAATTCCAAAATGGGTTTTGTCAAATTAACCTTCAAAAACCCAGCAAAGTGAGCTCGCTGTGTTTTGGGAGTGAGGATAAGACAGAACAATCGCTATGAAATGCTCCTCTATTATTTTAACTGGAATTTGAGACTATTACTCAAGTCGTTTCATATTAATAAGGCTCATAAGAAAATAGGATTTTCAGATTATGATTTTAAAGCCTCGTGTTCCCACTGTTCTTTAGGGAAGAGTGGAAGCACATGTTGCCCATAGGACTAAGTGAAACCAGAAATTTCATTTCAGTTTAAACAGTCTTTACTGACACGCTGCTCCTGGGTTTGGCATTCCTGGAAGGGAGAAGTGGAATGTAAAAGGGGAGAAACTTTCCAGTCAACATTTGGTTTGAATTTACAAATAACTTTGAAAAATGAAAGGGAAAAAGAAAAAAAAAAATTAAAAGTACCATTGTAATCTCAGTGTAGGTCCACTTTAACCTCAGAATCACTAGCTGTTCTGTAAACCTCCCATACACCTTTCATTCCATATGCTGCATCAATGTCTCTGCACTGGAATTTTGTCCTGCTAAATAAGGATTTAAATGGAGAAAACTTCGCAATACAGAAATGTTTGGATTGGCATATAGAAAAGTGAGCTTCTTTATTTTACTTATTTATTTTATAAATTAGATAGTGTCCCACATTCCTTCAGAAAACAGAAATAAGTTCTAATATTCTAGTTTATCTCCTCTCTAGCTGAGAGGTCCACACTGTAGGTTGCAGATCTAGTCTGTGCTATTCAAGGCACTGAAGAAAATCTCGAAGTTAGGGAAAGAAGGCTTTCCATTTTAAGACCTCAGTTGACCTGTGCAGAGCAGTGTTATCAAGGAACTTGTGAGAGATATATATATATATATATAAAAAATGCATATGTGTGTTGAACTACTTTACTAGAAGTTGATGTATCCGTCCATCTCATGTATTGTTATAATGCAAAAATTGGCAGTTGTGAGCATTTAGATGTAAGTTATACAAGTCACAATTAATAACAACTAAAATATATATTTCAGTCTAGTGTTAAACAATCCTAGAAAGAGTAATTTAATGACCAGTCACAAGATCGTGGCATTTGAAGTTGACATAGAGTTCAACTCATTAACGTTTCCATTTTGCATATGTCCTTTACTCTGCCTTCTGAATTTTTTGAGTATAAAAAGGGCCACCTAAGGATGTGTGTATTTAGCATGAGATGTGTGCTGAGGCACAATGCTGGAGAAAGCCTCGAGTTTCACTAAAATCAATCTGATAAAACGTGTCAGCTCTGATGCTGCTTGGTTCTCCAAAGTTCATTTTAGGACGAAGGATGCCTAAGCTCACTGTTCTAGAACCCACAAATGCTGCCATTTATACTGAGCCCTACGACTCAGCATTGTGTTTTATATACCGTTAGGAATATCACAGAGCCGAGGATGAACACGAAAAGCTTCCGCGCTGTTTTGTGATGATGTAAAGGTAGGCGCTTGGGATGAATGTGGTCGTTACTACTAGACTGCGTGTCAAAAACGTTGTCTCCATTATTTCACTGAAACCCTGACTAAATGCTTTAGACGGCAGCCTCGAGGAGTACACGTAGCACTCACTTGGAGAGGACATTACGTGCCTGATATTTCTGTTGACTGGCCTGCGTGCTAGTTCTAAACAAGCCTATTTGGATCGTTTGGATCACTTTCCAGATTTGGGGCTGAATCTTCAAATACTGGTCAGCTGCTCTCAAAAGTAAGGCACAGAGGTGTGCAATATATTATGCTTACATGCCTCAAAACCTGTAGTACTTTGGGGAAAATTATACATTGCTCTTCGTGATAAATGCTTCCTTGTTCTGCTTGCACTACTGCACCTGTGGCTGCACAGGGACCCCTTCCTGTGATTATTTTAGCGGATTATTTTGATGCGCAGTTCTGCAAACTCTTACTTTTATGCATATGAGCGTGAATACCTCCTTTCATTACTAAATGGAACTGCAAGACGAGTAAGAACTTCTGGAAAGCTCGGAGTTAATGCAGGAGAGAAGACCTTTTGCTTCTGGGAGGAAAGAAGGTATTTTACACCAACTGGCCAAGAGCTCACAGGGCACACTTCCAAACCTTCAGAGAAGCTTTCCCACAAAGACTTTTTTTTTTTTTTTAAAAAGTCATGCTGCAGGAATTAAGTTGGAGATATCGCTGACCGAAAGGACATTTTTTCTGAATGAGCCGAGAACCAAAGGAAATGGCTCTGGGGTTTGAAATCCTTTTATTTCCTCTGTGGAAGATATCTGTGCGGCTGAAACGAACCGTTCTGGCTGGCTCCAAGCCAAGCTTTATGGGAACTGAGATTAGGAAGTTCTACGGTCAAAATACCCATTGAACAAATTGCTTCCAGTTTAAAGCCTCAAATTTCCTGATAAGCTGCAGTGTTTAACCCTTCCTTTTTTCCTTCCTTGGGTGACCGACCTGCCCGGTTTTAGACACAGACTGCTTCTCCAGCCGTGCGTCCTGCAGTGCTCTCCGAACGGCCTGCAAAGCGTTTGCTGGTTTTGACTTTGTGCGAGATAGGCAGCGCAAAACCGACAAAAATGTTAGGACGCGTTTGGGTGACGTTTCCCACCTGAAACAGCAGGAAAACGGCTCCGAACAAGAAAGGAGACTGGGCTGCACTGTGGCGTTTCTGCCTGGCCGCCCTTTTTGAAGGGGCTCTTTGTTCGCTGCTGCGGTGGGGTGAGCTGCTCGCTTGGCCTTCGGGAACTAATGCAGAGGCGGCGGCAGCTGTCGTGCCTCTGAACTGCTGTATGTGCTCCAGGTGATGCGTAAAAGCACTACGCAGTGACTAGAGCACCAGCCCCGGCCTCCGAACGCTGCAGCGTGGGCTAGCTGGTCTCCGAAGTAACAAAGTGCTCGAATTAACGCCGTGAAATGCTGCGGTTTTGTTTAGGGATTTCTTTCCCAGTTGCCTTCTTACCATCTGCCTGTGGTCGGAACAGGCGTGCTAAGGGAGGCCTAGGAGGGTGGCCAAGAGGGCTACGAGTGGGATGGGGAACGCAGTTCGGCTGTGCTGTTAAGTCCTTACCCCCCGTGCTTGGGACTGCCTTGGGCCGGCCGCTTTGGCCCGTCCCCTCGTGAACACGCTCATCTCTTTTCCCCGTGGGCTGTGCTTCAAACCAGAGCGTGTCCCATGTGGGCGTAGGCTGCGTTTTGGGCAGTTCTTGCATTGGTCATTGTACCGCGGTCACAGAGACGTGACAGCCTGCGGCCACATCCACTCGGTCTGTCCCCACCAGCAACGTTTTATTCCCTCGCGTGTGTATACCTTTGTGCATACTTTGTGTATCAGGCATTAATGCATTTATGCAACCTACATTTTAAAGTCCTAAATTTTAGACAGCTGTTTTCATCATTTCACCTGAGAGACTAATTCCCGAAATAATAAAACTCATTATTAGTAAGGTTTTTTTCTTTATACTCAGCCTAAATTTTGCTTCTCCTAATTTAATCCCACTACTCTTCATTATCCTTCCTCCCCTACCTCTGGGCACCACACTAATTAATTCATCTCCCTCTTTGGTTTTTGGTTTTTGCTTTTTACTCTTCAATATTATGGTTCAATGTTAAAATGCGTTCAAAGGATCACAGAACCATCTGGTTGGAAGAGACCTTTAAGATCATCAAGTCCAACCGTTCACCCGGCACTGCCAGGGTCCCTAAACCATGTCCCTCAGCACCACATCCACACGGCTTTTGATCACCTCCAGGGATGGGGACTGCACCACCTCCCTGGGCAGCCTGTTCCAACGCTTCACAACCCTCTCTGGAAAGAAATTTTTCTTGATATCTAACCTAGATCTTCCCTGACGCGACTTGAGGCCATTTCCTCTCGTCCTGTCACTTACTATATGGGAGAATAGTCCAATCCCCACCTCTCTACAACCTCCTTTCAGGTAGTTGTAGGGAGCGATAAGGTCTCTCCTCAGCCTCCTTTTCTCCAGGCTAAACACCCCCAGGTCCCTCAGCTGCTCCTCATGAGACTTGTCCTCTAGACGCTTCACCAGCTTCACCGCTCTTTTCTGTACACGCTCCAGCACCTCAATGTCCTTCTTGAAGTGAGGGGCCCAAAACTGGACACAGCACTCAAGGTGTGGCCTCACCAGTGCCAAGAACAGGCGGACAATCACTGCCCTGCTCCTGCTGGCCACACTAGTGCTGATACAAGCCAGGATGCTGTTGGCCTTCTTGGCCACCTGGGCACACTGCTGGCTCATGTTCAATCGGCCGTCGACCAGCACCCCCAGGTCCTTTTCTGCTGGGCAGTTTCCAGCCACTCCTCCCCCAGCCTGTAACGCTGCAGGGGGTTGTTGTGGCCCAAGTGCAGGACCCAGCACTTGGCCTTGTTGAACTTCATACCATTGGCCTCAGCCCATCGATCCAGCCTGTCCAGATCCCTCTGTAGAGCCTCCTGACCTTCAGGCAGATCAACACACCCACCCAACTTGGTGTCATCTGTGACCTTACTGAGGGTGCCCTTAATCCCCTCATCCAGATCATTGATGTGGCTGTTGAAGAGGACAGGCCCTAAAACTGAGCCCTGGGGGACACCACTAGTGACCGGCCACCAACTGGGTTTGACTCCATTCCCCACCACCCTTTGGTGGTGTGAATCCAGCCAGTTTTTTATCCAGCAGAGAGTATTTACTTAGCCCAGCAGATACTTTTTAGCTCCAGCACTCTGTCCTTGTGAAGCTGTTCTTGCTGACCTCTGTTCATGTTATTGCTCATCAGTGCACAAACCCCCAGGTTTGTTTACAAATTGCTGGTATCTAAGTGATCAGAACAGGGTGCGTTACCCCAGGTAAATGTGTGAGTAACATCAAAAACTGATCAGTGCCCTTAAACCATTGTTGATTGTTTTCTGTTGTTTTGTTGTTGTTGTTGTTTGTTGTTTTTTGTGATTTGTTTTTTGTCGAGGGAGATTGATCATAGTTTTTATGATCAGGTTTGAAATCAAAGCAGAATCTAACACTTCTTAAATGTACTTAGGAACTCATATTTAATAAATATTTAGGGCATAGGTGATTTTAATAGTTTGATGATTTTTGAAATTACGTACATATGTGGGTGATCTGGCATGAACCTTTCAAAAGTCTCCGTTTACATGCCTCTCCTTCTCAGTCGGCGCTACTTCTGGAATGATTTCCAAATACTGCGAAGGCCCTGCTTTCCTATTTTGTGCATTTCTGGTAATAGGAATAATCAGCCTCTGTGTTCCTTAATGACATTCTCTAGTGTGTTCGTAGACAGCTATCACATCTGCCCTACCTCATTTTTGTCTCTGCTTTATTACTGTCTGTGCACTAGACGTAATGCGCCAGGACAGGCAAACTTCAGCGGGTCACTGATGGATCAAACGCTTAGCCTGTCACTAGTCATCTGAATGTTGACCAAACTGTCTTTCTTTTCTTCCTTCTTCAAAAACAGGCACCTCGGATAACTTTTCCAATTAAAATTCTACCCTCCAGTCACAAAGAGAGCACAGTACCATCATGTATTACCAATCATCTTAAAAATAAACAAAAAAGCCAAGCCCCAGCCAATGAGCAAATCAGGGCTGGAAAGAGCGTTGACAGCTGGCAAATGTGGTATATACCACCACAAAAAGCAGGAACGATGTGATCTTTGCCTGGAAAAAACGAATCACTTAGTAGAGACTTTGTCTGTTACGATAAGTTACAAAAAGTCCTACAAATTATCATTTGAAAGTTCCACGGGTTTGTTTTTCTGTTAATCATTCTATCAAAATATTATCTGTGGTTTTCTGTCACCTGACAAAGAAGAAATACCCTCTGGACCATGTTCCCATGGAATATTGATTAGGAGGAAAGGCCAAGCTGTGTGGGAGCAGGGATGATACTACTTGGCCTGAGGAAAACTGCCGCAGGCCAATAGCAAACGCTAAGCACGCAAGTTAAGAATAAGGAGTACTCTGGCAGAGTACTCTGAAGTCACGCGTCTTTAGTTCTTACCCTAGAGATGATGGAAGACTCCTTAGTTCATGCACCAGGAGCAGCCCGTAAGCTCAAACTGGAGAACTGCCGCGAGTAAGGGGCTGCTGTTAGCTTGCGAGGTTGTGGTTAATAGGCACGCGGAGTGATTTTGCAGTGACTGTGTTTAAATGGATCAGCTAAATTATTAATATTCAGAACTTGTATTCCTTAAAATAGTTTAATGAATTTAAGACCTTACAGGGGGTCTGTTAGTTTTGAGATCCTTTTATGGAAACTGAAACTACAGGAACTTGAGGAGGAAGCAGTTGTCTTTTATCCACTGCCACAGAGGGAAGGATTAAACTTTCTGCGTTTACTTTGCTATCCCATCTGATTCTCACAGAACTCTTTAAAAGCGTCTCCAGAATTTGTAGAAACCATTTAGACTAGAAAAAGATGGCATTAATTGGTGGTGTTAAGAAAACCAAAACCCAGAGTCCTGGCAAGTGAAATATAAGCACTGAATGATAAACATATAGTCTGCATTTCAAGATCCTGTGCAGGAATCCTGAGTTTAAAAATGGAGATGGCCCCTTTCATTCTGTATTTTTCATATTGCACAGTTGTAGGAATTGTACTGATTTCTGGTCATGCAAGCTACTTGAACTGTTCTGAAAATTCTAAATTTATCTACTAAAAATAGGCAGCAGTATGCTTCTCGCAGATAATAGTTAGGTTGGCTCGGGTAAATAAAGCTGGTAGTGGTATTGCTGGATAAACACTGGAAGCTATGAGTTTGTTGTGGCCATACATCTTTGTGGTCATTCGGCGTTAATATTTGTCCACAGCAACTTTCACTGCTGATAGCGTTCATGGAAAATAACCTTTAGATTAGTGTCAGACACATTTTAGTCTTGCGGGGAGCAGAGTATTCCATCAGCATTTGCCATCAGACAGCAGGAGCCTGGTCACGGTACTTTGCTGTTTTAAATTTAAACTTGATGAGCTCAGCACTTTGTTTTTTCTGGAGAGAATGAGGTGAACTGCTGAATGTAACGTTACACAATGGCAGGTTTTTGATTGGTAAAAAAAAAATCTGACAACTGTATTTCCTTTCAAATGATTGACCGGAATGGCTTTGTTGTTCCTGGAAAAGCTTAAATATGTATGTATATGTGATGTAAGAATGTACATAAAACTTGATATTTAAGTAGTCTGCCTTCTTGCCTAATCACACAATTGAGTTCGGAAACAGTGTTGTCATAACAAATTGCTATGATTTATTAATTTTATAAATATATTATTTTTACAGCTCTAATTTTTAAAAAAAATGTTTTGAACTGGACATTTCTGGAGGGCTGAGCTTGAAGAAAGTAGTAATAAAAGTTCTGGTGAAATATTGGTGCTTATTAATTTACAGATAGGATGGTACATTTTCCTGATTAGTGAACATGTTTGAAAAATACTGAGTTTTCATTTTAACATTTGGTAGTAGAAACAATCACTCTATAAAGTGTTGATTTTCTGGGCGCTTTAAATCAGCACACGTGGTGATTTCCTGGGTGGTTTAAATCACTACTTGTGGCTGTTTTGCACATGGGTAATACCCTAGTTGTATAGCTGTTGTGATTGAACGTGAGAGGTGTAAACTCTCTTAACCTGACAGTATCTTCTTATCTTCTCAAAAATGCAGTTTGCAGCCGTCCCCACCAGTCTTAACTTTAGTTTCCCACTGCTTCTCCCTCCCCTTTTTTTATTTTTTTGTAACTCTTGATCTGATTTCCTATTCTGTTGTTGCAAGCAAAGCTAACACACACAAATCCCACAGGTGTCTCCGTCCCCATATTTATGGCTTCTAAATTGCTGTTCCTTGACTGATAACTCTTGCTGAAAACACCCAGGCAGAGGTATTGCCAGAGAAATCGAGAATCACCATTCCAGTGTCACGAGTTACTACACGGCCATGAAACTTGTTCGGTAGTAGTGAGCCCCTTGGTGCTCGGAGGTGTAGGATCCTGCAGAGCGGTCCAGGCAGAGCTGGTGCTGCCACCTTCCAGAGGAAAGGATTAGAAGTGACAGCCAGCTCTTCCCTTGACTGACTCAGTCCCTGTCACGACGAGGACAGTCGTGCTGCGTTCAGCCACTTTGTGCAGTCGTGTATGCTAACACTGGTGAGGGGGTAGAGGGGATGGTCTTTTGTATTCATTGGGCTATGTCGCTGGGAATCTGCTGGTCGCTTGTCTCCCATGCTGTTATTCCCAGTAATATTCTTCATGTCGAAGCTTGTTCCAAATATCTGAAGTACTGGGGAGAGTGGGATGAGGTTCTCTTTGCAGCCCTGTGCCGATACTTTTTTTGAGTGATAGGTTAACTTCTTAACTTCTCTCTGCTTCAGCGTTTCCCCATCTGGTATAAATGAGCATTATCTGTCTGTCTTGTATTCCTCCATGGCTTGCATCGCTGAAGTAGCCGAGTGCCTCGCAGTCTTGGATGCATTTGATCCCCAGCTCCCCGTTTGCGCTTTATTGTTCTCCCGGGTGAACATGTCAGTTGGGTAGTTGAGTTGTCTGACTCTGAACCTATCGCCTGTCTTAGCCAAGGTAGGCTCTGCACTATTATAATCAGGACAGTCTTTCAGGAAATGGGCTGCGACACTGACCTCGCACCTCACCACTGGTATTTCTCAATGAGCTGTAGATACCGCTAATCTGATTACAGCTGTGTGGCCCTAGGTGCTGTTTGCACAACAGCCTAGCCGCTGTGTTTCCTGGACTAAAGAAAACCAAGACCAGAGAATGAACATAACCTGTCTTTTTATCTGGGGGGATGTGTAAGGATGGGAATATGACCAGATTTTGGTAATGTTTAAAATATGCTCAATCTTGTGTTTAACATGAAATTAATAATTAATAATGTAAACCATGTGTAGGATTAAGTAAGCGACGTGTTCTACAGCACCAGAGGGGCTCCTGTGTTGGTATTACAAATTTACAGGACAGACTGCGGTCTTTGCAGTTGTAGTCGGTGACTTTCCCAAACAAATTATCTTGGAGGATGTGTACGTGGGAATGAACTCACCCTGATTCTTGTAGCAAGCTGTGAAGGAACTGGGGGAATGGAGTCCCAGGGAAAGCGAGAGCTGTCCTGAGAAGTGTTGGAGATACTCCCAGTTGTGTTGGGAAACAGGATCTGGACTTGAGCTCAGCCTTGCAGCCCGCTTTATTCATTTAACCAGTAGCCTGCCAGGGTAAACACATTTCCTGATGGAACACTGCAAGACAGGACGGAGTCCCAGTGCAAGTTGTGATGAGACGGTTTCCCAAACCCTCTGTACAAAACTATCATTAGGAAGCACAGGTCCTAATTCAGTATTGCCTGATGTGCAGTGATGGTTCAGGACAAGAGCACACCGCGCTTGCTCCTCTTCCTTCCCCTCTGCCAGCTCTCTCAGCGGTTAACAGGTACTATGACTTGCTCTTGCTCTTTCTTTTCAAGACCCTCATGACTTACAGGACTTGTGTGTCTTCTGGAGATATGTGTACTTCCTTGGCACCCTTCAGATCTGCCCACAAAATTGAAATTACAGAGAAATCTGTTTGGCTGCTTAATGTATGCTTGCATTTGCAGTGACTGTTTGTGTTAGTGCAGAACATTCTGTTTGTATAGGCAGATTTATTTTGGTTTCTATAAAACCTGGGAGAGATTTTGGAATCTCACAGGATATAGCACTGGAGCTTATGCCTGCTACTGTTGCATTGCCCAAAGTGCGTTGAAAAGACGGTGCTCTAGCTCAGGGATCGCTATCTTTGCCCTTGTGCAGGGTGATGCACACACACATCTGCGTCTCCTGTGGTGTCAGCAAGAGGGTGATCCTAGGGCACGGAAGGATGAGTGTAGTCAAGCCCAAACTTAACTCCTGTGTGCTGCGGGCTGCTGCCCAGCCTTCATTTCCTCCCTCCTGCTAGAGCCAAGGACAAACCCCTGTCTCTCAGTGCGTTAAACCTGTCAATGTTTGACATGATCAACCAAAGATCGATGCATGGAATGTGAAGCATCTCGGTTTTGGGGAGTGTTATTTTGTTACTGATAGGCCACCGTTTTTTTAACAACAAAACCATTTTCAAAGGTGTGTTTTCGGTGATTATTTAAGGTATTTAAAAAAAAAAAAAGTTCTGTCACAAACACCCGTAGTGACTCTACCTGTGGGTCACCATTTCTGTGCAAACCTGTAGAGCTCCATCATTAACGGCTTCTAATGAAGGTACTAGAAGGGGATTTGATCCAAGCATTTCTAGTAGTTTTATAAAAAAAAAAAAAATCAGACAGTAGTAGAGCTTTGGGAGGTCAGGGATCCTGTGCTCTGCTCGGAAGCACAAGACCCTTGCCCGTGTTTACGTAGGATTAGCGCTGGAGCTCTGGACGTGGAAGGGTCATTCTGAGATGCAGTAGGGTTTCTCTGTGGATCTGGATCCTTCCTGCTCCGCAGAAGTGAATCCCTGGCCACACTCCAGAGAGCAGCATAGACAACAGGTTCCCCTCTCGCTCCCTCACTGTCCCTTCCTCTCTGCTCCGTGCCTCCTCTCCTCCGCGCCTGCTTTTCCAGAGAAGGAAGTACGGTCCAGCTGAAATTCCGCAAAATCTCCTTTCCTCCAGAAAGGTCTTGTTCCATCACAGCCTCGTATTTTAGACTTGGAACGGTCTTTTCAGCCATCTGCCTTGGTATAAGCCTTACATTTTCTACTGATTTTTTGTTTTATTTTTATCAGAAATGGTGTGAAGGACTGAAATTGTGGGACTGCTATCAAATCTGTTTAAATATCCTCTCTTATTAGTGGCATTAATTAATAATTAGGAGAGGGAATATCTATTTTCTAATTCTTTCTTTGACAGAAAGCTTCTTATAGGAAAATAAGTAAATACCAAAGGAACAGTGGGTTGAAAAATATTGTGCAAAGTTTATGTAAACAAATTATGCAAAGATAAACAAAAAAAAAAATCCAGAGTGTGGGCCTTTGGCTCTTGATTAATGAGCTTTTCCAGTGTTCTGCTGGACAGGAGCACTTGGTTACGCCACGCTGTCTACAAAACCCCTCCAAGGTTTTGTGCATCTGTTTCTGGAACTCTTTCACCCAAGATAGGTTTTTATTTAGAAATCCTGATGTGTGTCAGTAAGTGCAGTAGGTAAGTAGGTCTTGGTAAGTAGGTAACTTGGAGGTAATTGGAATTATACCAGAGGAGAATTTAGTCCCAGCATCTCTTCTCTCGCAGATGGCCGCCCAAGTGCAGTAGCATTGTATTCATATGCATGGATGTTTGTTTTAATCTATTTTTTAGGGGAAGCTTGATACTTGTTGAACTCATATTGCTATTGTGTGACAGACTGGGCCAAACACTCCGTATTCAAAGGTGATGTAGGCAATAAAGAGTGGTCACATCCTTGTCCGTGTCATAGGGCAAACCAATTCCTGTTCTCTTCAACATTTCAAGAGAAAAGGGATTTTTCTTTTTTTTTTTTTTTTTCCAAACTCCAGGACTGTCATCTAAAACTTACACATTGCTGTGGCCCACAGGATGATTGGACACGCCGTTCAGTAGGAGGGATTTCGGTTTAGCTTT
Organism: Bucorvus abyssinicus; assembly: GCA_009769605.1. Lineage (NCBI taxonomy): Eukaryota > Metazoa > Chordata > Aves > Bucerotiformes > Bucorvidae > Bucorvus > Bucorvus abyssinicus. The sequence continues at coordinate 43,444,341 of CM020028.1, forward strand.
TGGGTTAAACCACAGACTCTTATTTTGTCTTAGATTCTAGAACCCACATCATGTCACAAATAAACAGGATTAAACCTAAGGGAAAGAAAAGACTCCAGTGAGTAAATCAGGGTGTTATAATTACATGCAGCAAATATATACGTTTCGTAGTTCTTGGTTTGGCATCCAGAGTCTGGTGGCAAGGATAACGTAGCGGTTATCAGTGCTCACCCCAAACACTCTCTTACACTTACATCCCACATTAAAGTAACTTGTGGATTGGCGTTTTCAGCGCGTTTTGCATGTTTATTTCAGTTCTTTAACGGTGCAGTGGTTCAGCTATCCTGAAATAACACATGGATAACAGCTGTAGGAAATCATGCAAAAATTTTATTAAGCACTAGACTCTGAAATTGCCTTTTTCCACTGCAAATGCACGGACATCTGGGTCATATCTTCTGGTTAATTCCAATGTGCCTGACAGCGCAACACACGAGCAGGAGGGAAAACAACACAGAATGCACAAAAGAAGGAAATAGAAAATCAGCGTTCTTTGTGTTTCGGACACTGTACTCCAGATTATCTTTCAGATTTTCTCAATAAACCTATATGAAGGTCTGACTTCTCGAGAGGATACGTACAGAAGACCAGTATGAGGGAGGTGGCTACCACTATCATGAAGTTTTGAGGTTTATTATTTTCTACCAGTCAAATTAAAATTGCAGGAAGTTATGTCCAGAAGGAAGAAGCGGGTGTCCTCCACGGGTCTTGTTACTGGGCATTGAAAAGAAAAGGGATCAGAAACCGTTCTCAAGTTTTCCGAAAGCTTTTACAGCAAAGGATGAACATAATTTCAAACAGACTGTAACAGACAAAGCAACAGAAGTGTCAACTGTGTAACGATAAACTGAATAGCCTAAAATTTATGCACTTTTTTTGGATAAAATTGAGATTCGTACCTCCACTTCATACATCAGCTTTTGAATGCTAATCTCTCTTTTAATTTACAATGGTTGACGTAAGAAAAATGTGAGTGTCCCCAGAAGTGGAAAAACACTGCAGTGAAATATGCAGTCTTCCTTCAGCTGGTAGTTAGCTTAATATGTATAACGTTTCATTAGCTAAAGAATATATTTATTACAGGCTTCAAATTATCAATGACAGCTAGGTAGTATAAACCTGTGTAATATTGACGTAAATTCTGCAGTTTCAAGTGAGATTAAAATGGGGATCTATAGAAATGATACTTAGAGAAGATAGGGCTGGTAAGAATTTATATAGTCCACCCACCTCATCTTAAGGCAGACTTAACAATATCTGATTATTTCCTTCAGTTATTCCTACATCCTATCCCCAGAAAATTCCATGATGGGATTCCTGAACATTCCCGGGCAATGCATGCTATGCTTACCCACAGTTTTTTTTCTAACATCTAATCTATTTTCCTTGCTATGTTTTAGGCTACCATTCCAAATGAACATGGAAAAATAGTTTTACCTTTACGTATTGCAGCAGCTGTTATTTTGCCAGAAGACTTATCCTGTCACTCCTCTGCCTTCTCCAATAACTGACCCCAATTATTTCAGTCGTCTTCTTAGCTCATAGTATCTAAGCTTGTAATTATTTTTCTGTTCTACTCTAGACTTAACCTGTTGGTCATGAAATGTGGCTTCCATGAATGAGCACAAACCGCCAAACTGAATAGTGGAAGGATTATTTTAGTTGGGTTTTGCGCCGCTTTCCTGTTCACACGTTGCATCAGAGCTGCCCTTTGGTGCTCCTAGGACATTGTTCAGTTTGCTAGCACTATGAAGTCCAGCATGTGTTCTTCAAAGCTGTTGGCTGGGCGGTCATTCCCCTTCTAAGATAAAAGTATGTCCCCAGTATGACCTAAGCATGATATTATATTACTTACATTGCAAAATCCCTTCTTATCATTTTTTATTCTTGCTGTTTATATGACAAAGTCAACAAAGGAAGGGGAGAGGCAGGCAAGGCTCCTATGAGCAACTTAGCATAACGCGGCAAGTTCTTGCATGCTCCTCAGTGACTGTTCAGGTCCGCATACCACTAGTACGTCGGGGTAAATGCAAGCTATTTATTTACAAGAGAGGTTACCTTCAGCAAAGGAGCAGCAAGCATTTTTCATGGAGTGAGACCTTGCAAAAAGAGTAGCCGAACAGTTGATGGATGGTAATTTGTTCCTGTATCACTACTTCAGTTTCATCCTGAATTATAAGAAAAAGTAGTTAACCACATCCTAAATACAAAGGCCTTTGTAAGCATACCATATAATGCAGTGGAAAAGGTTTCTCTTAAAAATTAAAAGTTGCAAAGAGGAATTTTAAATAGTGAATTATTTTTACTCTTTCTATTTATTAGTGATACTTTTTGAGCCAACTGACTTCAGGGCACTCAGAAGTTTTCTAGCAGTAAGGAAAAAGAATCTTTCTATTTTTAATAATTCAGTTGAAATTTTTAGTCATCCAGTTAAAATTACTTGGCGAGGAACCTACAGTCCTGTTTTAGAAAGTCATATTTGAGCTCTCAGTCTCATTTTAAGGATATTTTTTCCTTATGCACAAAAGAAGTTCAGAAGTTTGTTTTTTTTTTTTTTAAAGGGGGAAAAAAAGACATCCAATTTGAATCCCCCAAAGCTGCATACAGTAAAGTTGCAGAGGTGGCTACAGACAGATCTTCCTGCACAAGAGATGTTTACACGTTCTCTATGTGCAAAGGGCTATTGCAAGTGAGGTAGGTGGTTTGGTTTTGATGTTAAGCAGCTAGTTTTGAACACCACCTGTTGTGGTATCTAAAGAGCCTTCATATGTCTGCCCAACGTCCCACTTTGGAGATTTTTCCACGATCAAACATCTTTTGGCACGGGTGATGCCACTTGGTTCAGCTGTCTGGAAGCTTCTGTTTCTCACAACAATTAACTCAGAGGCGCTTAGAAACTAGTTGGGTCTACATGTACTTAGTATTTAGTGTCAGTGCACACACAGGCGTTCTGGAAATGCAATTATTTTCTATTCATGTGTGGGTTTAATGGGATTTCCGAATAGTTCAAGAGCTCATTTTTTCCAAGATGCTGAGAGAAGCACGACCTCATTGACACAGTGGCTCTGGATTGCTTGACATAAGCCTTTCCTGTTGGTTCTCAATCTATTGATGTGCAGTATGAAGCAGTGGGCAGTATCTAAGGCGAGAATAAGAGTATCCTTTAATAGGGTGAAAAGTCAATAAAACACTTTTTTCAAATAAGCCTGAAGGCACGAACTATTTTTCATAAGCTCATCTCCTTCTCTTTTGGTCCTTTTTTCTCTCCAGTCAGGTTTTGTTATTAAGCACTGTTGCTTTTTAATCAAAGCCCCCGGTTAAGCAGAGTACATTTTTATGCTGGCTCTGGCCCAAGCCCGGGCTGCCGAGGCTGCACAGCGACAGAGAGCCCAGAGAAGCGTTCCTCAACTTGGACCTTTTGTCCCAGCTTACTTCCTGTTGACCGACGAGTGGCCCTTTGCCTGGCTTCTTGTCAGGTTGTTCGCAGAGAAGAGAGTTCAGTGTTTCTAAGGGCAGCGAAATCTTGAAGTAGATTAAAAGTAGTATGCTCTTGGAGCACGAGTGTGAGCTTTTTTCTTTTTTTCTTTTCTTTTTCCTTTGTGGGTTTGCTGAAGGACAAAGGTTGCAAGGACGAGATAGAGTGGTTTGGTATACTGGGGTGTAACTACACTCCTGCACAAGATATTTACTGGCTGACTGTCCTCTTTAATGGCAGGGTTCAATCCCTGACCACGTGTAAAGCCGTGTGAAAATGTCCTATTACTTGTCAGAGTGCAGTTGCTGCAGCTCTGTTGCAGTGTGCCCGGTGCAAGCACTGCGTTTAACAGCTGAAGGAGGGAGCAGTATTTGGACGTGTCCCTTAAGGCAAAGCCTGTTGTGTGATATGTTCATCGTAGGATCTGTAAAATCTCGTTGGCTAGCTCTGTTCCTCCGCTACATACATGTGTGATGCTTGCATCTGGGTTTTCGCATATGAATGTGCATCATCATTTCAGTGTTTATCATAGAAATACAGTTATAGCTGCAGCAGTTCAGTGATGATACAGGAAGCCCTGAAAAATTCATCTGTGCCCCAAAGCTTCTCTCTTCTCTTACGGGTATGTGAGCTGGGCTAGAGGAAGTCACTGCTACTCCCTACAACCATTATAGGCTTTGCCTTACTCCTCTAGTGCTTCTGGCAGAGAGGAAAAATATGGTGGTGCAAAGCTCTCCTCCTGGTTAATCCCGGGCGCACCATTCTCCTGGGACGCAGGAATTTTGCTGCTGTCCTCAGTTACTAGGGATTGATGTGAATAGGAGATTCCTTAACTACCTGGCTTGGAGGAAGACTCCGGAGAGTAAGATGAAGGCTTGCAGGGTTAAATGAAGAGCAGGCAGTTGAGGCTGAACCAAACCCCACTTCCTGAGAGCAGGCTCGTGGCACAGCCTGCCGAGAGCAGTGGCAGGGGTCCTGCTGTTTGAGTCGCCTCGCTGGACACGGCAGGACATGGGACGCAAGCGCCTGTTTATACAGGCAGGGGTGGGAAGAATTAGCTGAGCATTTTGTGGGCCAAGAGCTCAGCCTGCTGAATGAAGACGGGTGTAGGTCCAAAAACCGTTGACGGGCGTTTTGCGTATGTGTGTGTGTGATTTCGGTGACTGAAATCTTAGATTTTTCAAGAAATTCCCAGGATGGGTCCAGGTAGAAGTGAGCAGGAGGGAGCATGCTTGCGTCAGTTTTTAATAGGAAGCTGGCTCACAGCGGCGCGGAAGTGGGTTACGAGTCCTCGTGCATCTCTCTCTCGTTCCTCAGTTCCCTGTCTGCGTGCCTGAGGGACTCCTTCATATCACGAAGCCCTTTTGACTTATGACCTAAGACACATTTTTTTTCCCCAGCTTAGTAGAGGTGAAAGGCTAGGGCACTATCCCACAACCAGCCTAGCTTCCACGTTTTTTCCCAGTCTTAAACACTTCAGTACTTGCAGGTCTTTTTCCACTGTCGAGATACCTGCTTCCAATGGCTGGATGAGAAGGGGAAATTGTGGGGTTAATTAACATTTTCAAAATGTCTGCACAGGAGATCGTAAATACTTCTTAATACTAAACATATTTTTAAAATTGAGGGGAAAAAATGCTGGTCACTTTTGTAATTGGAGAATGCCATTAGTTGTTCCTATCGTTTATCAATATAATTTAATTTATTGCTGACATTTTTTCCCCTCTATACATTTCTGGTATCATTGTATTCTTAATATCATGGCTATCATTTTATTGTAAAGGGAGAGAACTAATGCTTTATGCTTATGGGAACAGATATTATTAAATATGGAAAATTAAAATGCCTTTGATTTTTTCCTTTTTGTTCGATCTGGGGTTTTTAGTTGGTATTTGTTCCGCACTATTTTTCCCTTTGTAAAATACTTTTACATTAATAAATAGCTGCGCTTGTTATACATGGAAAACAATCACTCCCCCATATGTTAGGACTTGAGAACCATCTTCTTTGGAGCTAGACCACCTATGCACACAGCTATTTCTCTGATCTTCATATCATCTTTACGGTTTGGGGCAGTCAGACAGGTTAGCCCCCATTTGTCCATTTTTTCCCTCAGCTTCTGAGGTTTTAGGTGCCTGGGAATCACTGAACCCTAAATCTTGGTCTGTAAAGTTACACAACTAATAGGTCGCATGTAGTAAAAAGAAAAGAGCTAAATTGCTCTAGAAATACCCACAGGTAAAAAAGGGAGAAGAGATTGGACTGTGAAAAGGAAGGAGAGAGAAGACAATATATTTGTTTGCTGGAAGTGTGTTTCTTGGTCTTTGGGCAAGATCGGGGAGCACCAGTGATGACTGCACGCTGAGAGCGCAGCAGGTCTTTTGGAAGTTTGCCTGTAGAGGGCTTCTTTGGAACGTGCCCGTTTTGTACGACTACAAAAGAACCGTCATGGTATCAGAAGTGAAGGCAGTTATCAGGAAGCCTTCAGTCCAGCCCCGGTGGTCGCGATACTGAAAGGCTGGTATGAAATGGATGAGGAAAGCGTACGCTTGCCGGTGGCACGAGGGACACCAAGAGCACAAAGCAGCTGCCTTACCAAATGGCTGAAAGGATAAATGCTCAAGTTGCACACACAAAGAAAATGTTTCTTTGACAAGGTGTGTTGAATTACGCCCAGGAATAAATTCCACTCACCCTTAATTAAAAAAAAAAAAAATCAATATACTGTTTTATAAATATATATTTATTCGCTGCTTTCTGAGACTTCTGTAAGCTGCATGTCTGATGCTTGGCTTCCAGGTTCAAGCAGCAATGTTATATCAAATAGCGGTGCATTTTAAAAACCAATGTTTTCTTTTTGACGTCAGTGAGATCTTGAAGCATCCACTGGCAAGCTTGTTAAATTAATTGCTCTTTATTGGTGGAAGAAGAAATATGCAGTACAGATGTGTGCTTGAAAGCGCAGGGAAACAACTTTAAGGTGGTAAGATGTTGATCCCATTGCTTGGCCTTTTGCGCCAGTTCACAACACCGGCACAGCTCAGCTGAGTTGTGCTTTTACTGCTTGGGTAGCAAAGCCGCTGTGTCAATACAGAGTTTAAACTAATGGAAGGACTGTTTTCTTGGCTATCATTAAAAAGCCAGGCATGTGCACTATTCCCAAACACAAATATTTCAATTATAAGTAGATGTAGTTACAGATAGCCATCTTAAACAAATAGAAGACCCTCAAACTGAAACAACAAAATCTCCGCATAATTTTTTTGGGGTCCAAATTGTCCCTTTTTTACCAGTTATTTTATTTTTGAAAGATGCATATGAGCAAGCAGTGTAAATGGGAACAAAAGTGTTGGGAATTATTTTAAGTTAGAAATGAGCTTTTTGCCTAGTACTTTCCTACGGCAAGCGCAGTGCTGTTTCAGTAGGTTTTCTCCCTTCAAGGTCCAACTCTGTCAGCTGCAGTCAGCAGTGAATTAATACTCTTGGATGAAACAGGGCAAAAAATGGGTTTCTCATCCGTCAAGTCTTTTTGAGGATTTCTTCATCTAGTCTGTATTGGGCTGAACTCAAGATTTTTTGACATGGAGGCAGGGGGAAGAAAAAGGAAGGGGAAAAAACAGTGTGCTGCTTTTTCAAATCTGAGGAAAAGCTTGTGTGTGCAAGAGTATCTCTTCCAATCATCTATTGGTCTAATAAAAAGTGATTTCTCTGTACCCGCTTCCTTCCTGTCCTGAGCTTGTAGTGTTGAAGGTGTTATAACCACCAGGAAAAACCCACCCCATCCAGACAGGTGGCTGAGAGGTGAGGAACTCGGGTTGGAGCTCTGGGTCTGAATCAGACCTCTTCCATCCCCCTGAAGGTGTCCTGACCCTCAGGCTGCTATGCCACCCTTAACCCTGTTGCAACTTCGAGTAGAAATTACAATATGAAGGTGAAAGGACTGTGGAAACCATTCTATTGTTTTGTGTTAATTTAAATGGGTCGGAGCATTTTACAGAGGAGAACTATTGGTTTGGCAACTTTCCAGTTCATTCCGCTGTTGAGTCTGCAGTATTTGTGTCTGCCTTCGGATCAAGTTGCGGCAAAGTGATGAATGCCTTGAAGAGTCAAAGCATTGGATTATATAGCCCAGGACAGCATATGCACCTGGATCCAGGGCTGCTCGCAGGATGCACTTGGTCTGAGGAAAGCCCGAAGCTGGCTGGCGTAGTCTGCACCAGCAGTAGGAGTTTAGGATTAGAAGGAATTAGAGCAAACCAGTAAGAATTTCACTAGTCTGGTCTAGAAGTTTAATTTAATTACAAGTAAGCATGCAACTTTTAGATGTAAATTGACCACCAGCACACAGCAAGTTACAACCCTGACCACTTGAAATTTTGGGGCGTTAGGAGATAGATAGTGACTCCGCTGGGAAACAGAAGTCAAAACCTTGCAGGCAGAAGCACCTAGCGAGAGGTCATAGAAAGATAGGGCAAAGCCTTTGATTTAGAAATTAAATAGCTGCAGTAACTGGTATAAACGCTGTAGGACAGAAGGTTTGTGACGGATAAGAGGATTAAAACATTGCTCTCCCATTAGATGTTGTGCACCTCCCATCCTCCTCCCTCTTTAAGCTGAGACATTTTTGGTCGTTACCCGTTGAACATTAAGAGGGACTTGCTGTCAAACATGAACTCCAAATTATGATGTTTGTTATATTAAGTGATTATCTCTTTAGGCATATGGCCCCAAATGAATATCTATAGAGAATCTTGTATAAATAATTCTTTTAGAAAATTATAAAGTTACTTGTGAAGAAAGAGAGGGCAAGGACTTATTCCCTGGGGTGTCGGCTTGCTTATTGTGAAGCATATAAACAAATGGTGCGCTAATTCCTTCTCTAGAATACAAAGGCTACCTTCAACATACCGATTTGACCAGGTTCTTCTTTCTGTTTTTGCTGAGTCTGTACAAAAAGCGTGTGTATTCTTCCCTTTTATCTAGAGAAATCATCACAACATCATAGTTAAAGCTGTATATAAACCCATAAGTAACTAGGCATCCCAGACTCTTCACTTTATCCGTTTTATCCTAAGTTGTCCTTCCTTTCGCAATCTTGTATGCAACACAGAATGCTGTGCTGTGATTGATCTGTCGCTATAAACTAGTGCATATGGTATAATACGTCTGCTTTCTTGGGATCTAAGTCATTAGGCTTTCCGAGAATACCTTGGCTGAAATGTTCAAGGGAAACCATACACCTAGCCACACATGACCTATATGAATGCAACGTATTTTCTAGGGACGAACATATGGTAGGATAGCAGTTATTATGCATCCCCCCAGTCCTCTCAAAATTGTTCCAGTACTACTGCAATATCTCATGCCATTGCTGTCAGAGACACCTCCTTTCTGATACAGAAGAGCTATCAAAGGTCTCCTATATGATTTCTATCTTGACGTATCATGGCCACAAGATCCTGAGATGTGCTATTGTTCCTTTTCTTTAAGTAAGTGGGAAGATAAAGTTCTCCTCAAGACTGAGATCAAAGTAGTTTTTCTAGCAACCTCTCAGATGTGCTTTACTGAAAACACTGATTTTTTGGCACTGAAGACACAATAACTCAGAATCCAATTTTAGCCTCGTCACTGTAAGTTAGAATAATCTGTCATATACTCAGAATTCTCCAGGTGTATGTTAAGATCAGAGTCTGGTCAGTAGATTTCAATTTCAAATCTTCAGTGTGGTGAGAAATTAATTACAAGTAGGTAAGCTCAAGCTTCAAGTATAGCTCCACAGTTTTCATCTCTTTCTCTGATATATCTGCTGACACAACATGTTGTTGCCTAGGCTCAGTGAACAGTTATAGTAAGAATAGCTCGTTAATGTTGTTAGGAAAAAAAAATGAAGGAAGAATTTGCTGCCTCAAATGAAAATAATTTAAAGGGCCTAAGAGAGTGAAACTATCATTAAACCCAACACAGTTGTGTGTTTTGATGGTTATAGTTAACGGAAACTGCAAAGCTAAACTTGGCAGGTGAACGCGGTCTATTTAAATGGTAGAATAACGTAAGATTTTAAATGTACAGTGGATGCTAATGTATGATTCTCAGCAATTTCCAGAATACTTTTTATGAGCAGAAAATGTGTTTTGCCCGTCTTACCAGTTGCACAAGATGACTTTAAAGTGCTTCTAGTCTGGTGCAATAACATTAGTCCTTTGTGTAGCGCAGTGTCCTACAGTGTGCGTAATGACAGTGTAGTTATCATAGCTGTTAACAAATGGGGCTTAATGGTTGCTTCAGTCTTTATGACTCTTCTGAGACCCTTTAAAAATTGTACTGTAAACTCATTAGATGTAATTTGAATTGGAATTTCTAGAAATAGATGCTAGCTGATAGACTTTCTTGATGGTCATAGAGTAAAACAATTAATCCCTGGTTTATTTATCCTGGTGGGTTGGTTTTGTGTTTGTTGATATCTCACTTCTTGTTTCTTTCTCTGAAGACCCATTAGGGCTTTTTTTTTCCTTTTTAAGGGAGGTAGAAAAAAAATCTGTTTTGTTTGAGTGAATTCAGGTTTGAGAAGCTTAAAACACACCTGGTTTTCAGTTCTGCTCGCTGCCAGCACTCAACTGTCCTGGTAAGCTGTGCTTTTTCATGGGTGTGAGGCAGACTGGTATAAACAGCTGTCCCCCTAGGGAAAAAACCAAAGCATTAAATCAGTGTTGATGTCATTTTTTTTTTTTTTCCTTGAATGCTGAAGTTCATGTGAAGAAGGATGTTTAGAACAATATGTTTTGGCTGCCTGACTCTCAACATGAGGCAATGTGTAATTCACATGAACCTTCTGCAGAAGTTTCTGGATCACATACCAAATGCAGTGCTGGCCTCATAGCACAGAGACTCTGATTGAAGTCCAGCTTGCAGTTCCACACAGACTCATTTTTTCCAGGATATAGTTCCTTCCAAGCGCACAAGGCACAAGCGAGTAGTTAGATGATATTTGGCTCTTCAGCTGTTCAGTCTTACGATAGTTCCCTTCCAGCTTTCGCCGTTCTTCTGAATGGAGGTGCCTGGCACAGTCACCCAGCTTTGGTAGCAACAAAAAGCATACCCTGATCAAGGCCGTTAAAATGTTCTTTGCAAAGTATGCGGAGTATTGCCTGGGTGAGCCAGGAGCAGGCACGTGAGCCAGGGGGTGAGTGCGAGCCACTAATTAGGCAAAACAAAATCAAACTGGGATTTGGAGCACTGTATGGGTCAGAGCCAGCAATGTCGCCTGTTCCAGCAGTGATTTATGACACTTCCTCAAATACAAAACATCTGGGAAGAGAGAACGCTAAAGTCCCTTCAAGAAAGCGCACGCAACAGGATGGCAGAGGAAGGCAACGCGTATGAAAACTGCCAAAATATTCTATCAGTCTTTTTCACGTTAAAAAAGCAAACAAAGAAATAATGCCTCCTCTCTCCTTATCCAAACGCAGTGTGACGCTCCTGATGGATAAGATCGTTATTTTATTTTTCCCAGATAATGAGTTCTCATTTGGGTTAATCCTAGGGCAGAGCAGCCCACCACATTAGAGCCCCAGCTCCTGCCTGATCTGTTATGTCATTATTTTCGCACGCCCGTTGTTTTACTGCAGAGTCCTTTTTATTTGGTGTAGCGAGCCTTTCTGTTATGATACTTGCTGATATGGAACATATGATACTGCGACTAGTCCACGTTTTCTGTCATATTTTGCTAGCATAACCTTGCAAGTGGTATGAAAGGCTTTTACACCTGTCAGAAAAGCTTACTTAACTCATATGTTAGAGCTACTGCAGAACCGGCTTGCCGAAATGGGCTTAGAATTCAAAGCAGCATATTGGATTTTGTAATTTATTTGTTCACAGCACAGGTCAGTTAATTTATTTCACAGTGATGTAATATTTAATATTTGAAAAAATAGGTAAAGCACAGCTGAGAAGCTGTTCTCTGTTCAGCTGAGCAGAGCAGCAAATGTTTCTCCTGTTTGCAGCAAGCACAGTGCGTTTCCTATGAATAATCCTATCCAGTGAATAATAGGAACGTTTGCTCAAATGGCTTGGACTGTATTGTTTTTCCTGTCAACAGAAGATTCCTTAACATTCCTTATTAAAAGGCACCGTACAATTAAACAAACAAATAACTCTTTCCCAGACAGGAAAAATAAATAACCTTTCTGGGCCTCCCAAGCTTAAATTGTCACACATATTTCATCCATAGTTCTTTGAGACAGGAAATATGTCTCTCTTTTCGGCTTGGCAGCGTGGGGCCCAAGCTTAGTGTAAGCCTTTTTTCTACACTTTAATGCGGATAACCAATGATTATTGCAGCATCCTGGTCTTTTTATTTTTGAATTATCTTTTAAAATAGCACTCAAAGAGGTAGCGTTATCTGCTTAGTCAGGTTTGTTTATTCCAGTTCCTCAAGCTTCATCTTTTGCCAAACCCAAACATTAAAAAAAACCCCCCAACCAACAACAAATCACAAATTATTAGGAGGAAATCAGACTTCTGAGTTTGCTTTCAGATAAGTTACCAATAGCAATAAATCTGAGAAGAAGGAGCTGCCAACACTAGAAACGCAGTTTTTTGGGTTTGGTAACCCAAACCCAGAAATGCTTGTCGGTCCAGTGGTATATCCTGTGGAGTACAGACAACAATAGAATAAGGACAATAAGTGTAGACAAATAACGTATAGCTGGAATACATCCTGTAATCTCAAGCAGTAGCTCACTCGTGTACCTGTGTTGAGCCCCCTGGCCTTGGTGCATTCTCTCGATCAGGTCCCATGCATTATCGCTTCCTGAAGAAGGGCTAATGGAGAGACTCCCTTACATGTTCCCCAGGTGCCTGGTGGTGCTCCTGCCAAGATGGGTGGTAAGGCTTTGTTCTTAGCAAATGAACTAGCTATTGTCACCCTATTTTCAAGATAAATTGCAGAGAGAAACACGACAAATACATCTTTCAAAGGTATTTGTCTATTTCAGTTTGCTAAGGTGAGAGTACTTGTACCGCAGGCTTAAGTGTTGATTTTGATGGCCAGATTTTGGTTTTGTTGAGTGAGTAAATGCTTAACAGTTTGCCAACAGGTCTTTAGCCTTCCTAATGTTTGTGCCAGTGCCAACACATATGAATTCTGTCAGGTTTTCTGCTTCTTTACTTTTCAATTTCCTTTGTGATTTGTGATTTTTGTTCACTTTTATCATTATAACAGCATCTTGTTCGTGTCATCCTTACTACGTGTGAAGTTTTGAGACATGCCTTTGAGAGAGTTGAACTGCGACTTTGAGATTTGGCATTGAATGCCAAGCCATAGCCTTCTGCTAGAGGGTTAAGTCGATGTTTAGATAGATTCTCTTTATCCATTCTTCATATCAAAATCTGTGGCAGTGTCCTGCAGAAGACAGACAACATCTTTTGCTCCCATGCCTTTATTTCATTACTTCACTGTGAGAGCTTGTGTTAAGGCTTGTCATTATTTTTGATAGAAACCCATGACATAAAAAGATGCAGAGCTGCTACAAGCGGGTAAAGTAAACAGCAGCCTGGACCAAACCAGCAGTGGCCCAGCTGTGTAAGCTGCCTATGGCAGAGCCGTGGGAACCCACATTTTTTGGTGCTGCGTCCATCAAGATGTTGGGATCAACAAGAGGGTGGCGACTACAGGGATATTGAGAAGGGTAATGGGGCTCTTTCCACATGGCCGTTCAAGACAGTAAAAACTACAAATAGTTCATGCTGTTCGCCTCCCGCAAGACAAACAACCCAGCCATGGCCTCTCGTGTTTGTGACCACAAAGGTCTGTTTTGCTCCTGATCAACCTTCAGATGCCTCTGTTCATGTTTGAGTGAGCGGTCATGGAGGCTGGCAGCTGCTATCAAAAACTGTTCAAGTTAATGAGGTTGTCTAGTGGCTTGGTGTGCTTCTTGGTAACTGTTCTGAAGGGGAAAATCGGCTAGGCGCATGATCCTCTGGACTGTGAAATCCAGTCCGCCCTTCCTCTAGGTATGCTAATACGGGTCATCTGTTTCGCTGATCACCAGTAATCAGAATAATTTAGGTACCCTTCATTTCACACTATGTTTGCCTGCCTTTGTCTTCGAGGACATATTTTTTTAAGAATTAGCATTTAGTTTGACTTGTTACCTTTCCTGTGCTGGTATCCTCACGTACCGAGACATTCAGATGAGCCTCCCTGGAAACTCTTCGCAGCTGTAGTTGCTGCATTGCCTTTCATTTGTCATATAGACAAAGTCGTGGTGTGTCAGTAGTGAGTCCCTGAACTCTGAACTAAGCCTGAGAACACTGAAGCCTGCTCATCGGCTGAGATTTCTCTAATGATATCAAATCTTCTGTTGGCTCCTCTAGCCTTCTGCTGTTGCTCTCCCTAACACGGTGAGAGCGTCAGGTTTTCCTGAGCTTGATTTGTGGTTGTACTAATGAGGAATTAGGTCCCTGTGATGTTAGTTCCTTTGGTATCCTGGGGCGGTGGTCTGATACACGGGTGCAGTGCAAGGGGCATGGTGGGTCCCGGTGTGGGGGAGCAGTGCTCTGCCAGGCAGCTTGCTCTCTTACTGTGCAGGCAGTGGTTACTAGTGTCTGGCTTGCCTGTTGTCTTCTCTACTCGGTTGTCAACGTCCCTAACACGAGGAAGTTTCCTATTCGAATTAGTGGAAATTTGCCAATGAAAAACTGTAGAATTAATCTTTGACAGCCGGCTTCTAGTTAGTATCTTTATATAATTGCCATTTTCATGTATTTTGAAACCTATGTTTGAGCAATCAGTTGCTTGTAAGTTCCTACAAGATGAGAAATCTTCTTTTAGAGGTCCTGATTAATGATGCTTCCTGTAAGTGGTAACCATGTTGTCTCGTCAAGTAAATTCTGGGTTTATTCTCATTTTTCAGTGGCTTTCTGACTGCTTCTCATTACTACCTATTGCTTATTCCAGGAAGGGTAATTACTCCAGGTTGAGGTTCTGTTTGGTGACTCCTTTCATAACCTTTTTTGGTTTTCAGTGATGCAGCCATGGTCCAAATGTTCCAAAAATGTCTTTCAGGAGTTGTTGTACATCCTCAGAGATTTTGTTACTTTTCAGCTTTCAACAAGAGTTTGTGCTTGCCATTGTAGAGCCTGTAACTTTGGTAAGTTCTGTGCCACTCATCTGTATTTCTGCATCACGGGCTAGCGTAGATTTTCTTACCCAGAAAGCTCTTTTTTAATTGAAATCTGCCCCTTAGCTTTGCATAATTCTGAGGTCATGAGTAGGAGTGAAAACCTTATCGATTCTTACAATCTTTCTGCAACGTCAAGGCACAAGCTCAAGGAAGAGATTTATTTAAATAAAATAACGTATGACGTGAATGTTTGTATGTGTGTGTGTGTATATATATATATACTTTGCTGAAACTCTAGGCAAATGTGAGGTCTAGAGATGAGTTAAATCAAGAAGTTTTTTGGCCATGAATGACGTATCTGTGTTTTGGGGAGGGGAAAACCTTTCTATTTTCTTACGTTGGGTTTGTTTTTTTTTTTCTTGTGAGCCTCATTAACCAAAGCACCTAAATGTTGGTTTTACTCTAAGCATATGCTTAAGGACTTCTGCTTTTGGGAATCCTGGCTCCATGGAAAAAAGCTAATCAGACGGTATTTGGAGCCCCAAGAAGTTTTCTGTGAAATAAGCTGAAAACAGCTCCTTAACCAGTTCAAGACTGGAAGCACAAGCCTGCATAATCAGCAATGGTCCTGTTTTTATTATAATGAAACTGCTGCCAATAAGTGAGACTGGATGTTCAATCTGCCAGCTGGCATCTTCCCTTCCCCTCTGAATTTTGATTATTTTTACAGCAGTAACAATAAAACTTTGTGTTACTGTAATGCTTTGCATCTGAGGAGCTTACAGTGCTTTACAAAGCACAATAACTGGTTAATTGGATTAGTTAGTCTAATTGCCAAAAGATAAATATAAAAGTATTATTCCCATTTTACAGAAGAAGAAATTCAGGCAGCAAGAAGTTAAGTTACAGGAAGGTCCGCAGAGTGTTTAGCATTGCTGTAGCGAAGGGAATAAAAAGGATAAGCTCAACTGATAAATAGAAAGGGAGATAAAATAAGATAATATTCCCTCTTTGGTGATCTAGGACAACCCCTGAGAACTGTATCTTTCATTTCACCGTTGAGTTAGTAGTCCTCTGAGCTGAACAAACCAGTCCTTATTTTCTGCGAGGAAAGAGTAACTCCCCCAAAGGGGAAGCTGAGATAGAAATACTCTAAAGATTTTTTTTTAGCATTATTATTTTTGTTAGAAGGATGTATGTAGCTGGTAAAGTTATGATGTGAGTGGAGCCAAAAGAAGGAAAAAACCCAAGTCCTACTTAGACTGTGCAAGGAGTGAAAATATTGGTAGGGCACTTGCTGTGCTTCCCCGAGCCCAGGCTGACCGGTCTCCCTGGGTCCTGCAGCTCTAGTGCTTCCAGCACCCAGGCTGCTCCTCCGGAGTTCTTTCAGGGGTCTCTGCACAGTTCTGCCCTGTGACCTGGACATCCACTGTCAGGCTCAGTTGTACCAAGCGCACTAGTGCTCTCCAGCAGCAAACCAGGTGTGAGTTTCCCGGCGACCATAAGGCAGTCAGCCGTTACCGCTCCCCTGCTAGGAGACAGGCTTTGCATGTGTGAAGTTACTGTCGTTGTCCTTTTCTCAATTTACTGCCCTTGCGTGGCATGGAGAAATTCGGAAATTTATGTGTGTGGTGTATGAAGCAGGGGATTGTATTTTGGATTAAAAACAATGGAACTGTCCTTAAGAGGGTACAGCCTGGAGAAGTAACAATGGAAATGGGCTTAAGTTATTTTAGTTAAGAAGAAATTAAGGAAAACGCTTTGATCTCCCATGGTAATGAGGAACTTCAGCAGACATACCTGAAGTCTATAATTCTTTCTTCCACTTTCAGTTAAGTAAAAGAACACTAAAATCTACAACACTTGGTTTCTGCATTTCTATTTCAAAGAGATTCTCATGGAGGGTGGGTGAAATGCTCATTAAATTAAGCCAGCTTGGTAGATACAGAGTTGTTTCCACCAGCTAGCTAATCTGTTGGGCATCAGCTGTAATCAGAGAGTGATTACATCTGCATCTATGCAGCAAGTTGTTTGCTCCTTGATAGGTCTGTATCAATCCACATTTGGATTTGAGAGATAGTACATGTGTATTATGCAAATATAGGAGAGCACTATAGGATTTAGTAGGGTGTTGCATGGTGGGTTTGTGTACATGGTCAACATGTTACATTTCACCAACTAAAAACTTGACTTTCTTTTTTTATTTAAAAGTTATTATTCATATAGATATAATAGTGTCCGTGCTGGTATACTCCACCTACTTCATAAGGAAAAAAAGCTAAAGAAGAAAGGTTTAATTTGTTGTCATTCATCCAGCTTCTTAAAATATACATAGTAGCACATTGCTCTAAAGGAGCAGAAGAATTTGAGGCAAAAAAGTTCGTGCTTGCCAGCTAATGCTCCCTTTTCATTGTGTTGACTCACGGTGATTAGCCTGCATGACCCAGCTGCGATGAATGGAATCAAGCAAGAACTGTTTGCCCGAGTCTTTTTCTATGTGCTGGCAGGAAGAAGTAGTAGTGACAGTCATTGCCTTCACCATCTCTGGGAGGAAAGAAAGGCCAAGAGCAAATGAGAACAATATTTGGCCAAGATTAGCTTTCCTGACCAAACACTCGGTATTTTTTTTGTTCCAAAGGCTCCTGGCTCACAATGAAAATGAGCTAATCCCCATTAGGAAGTCTTGCTGGATTTTGACTGGGAAGTGTTTGGTATTGAATGAACACGCTTTGAGAGAAGCTTTTGTCCATGTTGTGTTCTCATTAGCAGCGTTCTCATTAGCAGAGCCTTGTGATAAAAATGGGTGAATTGCCCTAGTTTTTATTTATTAGAACTAAAATCCAATGTGCAAGTATACTTTTTTTTTCCCTTTCCTTATCCACCTATGGTGTGCCTTGCTGCCCTGTCCCTTCCTCCGAGTACAATCCCAGCGTGAGAGTCTCACCCTGCTTTCCCTTCCTTTCTTCTCCCTTTGGCACATGTTGTGAGCTGGCTCTTGTCCCACACTGTCAGCTTGATAAAGGCTGAATAGTGACACTTGCAGAGACAAATGTTCACCCTGCTATTTTAGAAACAACCCCCAAACCTCTCAGTTTAAAAGCTGGTTTCTCTATACTCTGTATATAACCTACAGAGAGAAGCTCCATCAGAAAATGGTTCAGAAAACGAATCAAGCTTTGGTGCTCTGAAATGTCCTATGGAGGAGCCTCTCTCCACTTGTACTGACACATGAGGAATGGGGGTTCCCATCCTCTTAAGCTAGTAGATATTTCAATGTTAACTGATTTAATGAAATTGGGGGCTGGAAAGGCTGGGAAAGAGGAGATGATGGAGGAAGAATGACAGGAGTACACAAAAAGCTGTAAAGATGTGTTTGATACATAGCAGGAAGAATGGGAAAAAACAAAGTGTGTGAAGAAAAGCCAAATGAACAGAAAAAGAAAAGAGTTGTATTGCCAGAGCACAAGGCCTTCACTCTTTCCTTGCCTCTGCTGGTATGATTATGCACTTGCTGGAAGCATGCAGGGTTTTATGGAAACATCTTCCCTGTTGCCATCCCTGGGTAGAATGATTCCTTTGAAATGACTTAGAGGGCTGGAAAAGTCATTAATCAAGCCATCTCCCTAGCTTATGCATTAGTCTTTTTAAGTCACCTTGGGGGAGCAGGGAGAGGAGGAGCTGGAAAGTAAAGAACAGGAATGATCATCTCAGGGCTGGAAAGAAAATAGACAAGGCTGTCTGGAAAAAAAACAAGCAAATAGAACAACTGTCTACATTTAGCCGATACCCAGGGCTGTCCCAGCAAAACAGGACAATATTCCACCCATATCATTTGCATCACACCCAAGGCACTGCTGTTCTTCCCATCTCTCTCTATACATTATACAGACAGGTATTAGTCCCTTCGTTCATGAGTTGTTCCTCCAAAATAGTGTTACGGGCAGTGGCAAGGAGCACAGCTTATTTTTCCAGCCATCTGGTAGTGGATTCCAGTGTGGTAAGCGACACCCTCCATACCACACAGGCTTTAGCTGTTTGCCTTGTTTCGTCGCAGCACATGTTTCACATGGATGAATTGTGTGGTAGTGTCCATGATCAAGCCCACCCCTCAGTTACAAGCCCATCTGTATGTTGCATCTCTACCTTGACGGCCTGAGGTATCATGGGCCCAAATTAAAAAAATAATTCACCCCTATGCTGTCAATCCAGATCTACTTGTAACACTTCAACCTTACCAGTCCGGTCCACCTGCTTCTTGTTTTGATGTTTCTCAGTGGCCCAACTCTTGGGTACGTGGGCATCTACGTGGCGTACTTTTCATACTAGCTCGTCTAATTGGGCAGCAACATCTTGCCACAGTGGGGCAGCCCAGATGGGTTTGCCTCTGCACTGACAATTGTTTTCCTTCTGTTGTCTTACCCACCTCCGCAGGGCATTTGTTGCCATCCAAGAGTCAGTGTACGGATAAAGTACTGGCCATTTCTCTCACTCAGCAATATCTAAAGCCAGCTGGACGGCTTTTACCTCTGCAGACTGACTTGATTCACCTTCACCTTCAGCCACTTCTGCAACTCTTCATGTAGGACTCCGCACAGCAGCTTTTCACCTGTGCTGTTTTCCTACAATACAGCAAGATCCATCAGTAACCAAGGCGTGTTGCTTCTCATTTTCTGATAATTGTTGTATGACGGGGCCTCTTCAGCACACGTTACCCTGGTGAAATTTCAAAATCTTTACCTTCTGGCCAGTCCGTGATTACTTCCAAAATTCCCAGGCAGTTGTGGTTCCCTAGTCAAGCTCACTGAGTCGTCAGGGTGACCCTCTTCCTCCATTGAGCATCAGTTGCATGACACATAGGGGAAGTCTTCTCTTTGAATATCCAGTTCACACCAGCAGTCACCGTGCCGGGGGGAGCTGTGCTTCAGTACCAGTTACTTCTGAAGGAACTCAGACTCCTTCCTGTGCTGCTATCTCTTTCTCAGAGGGCCGGTAGCAGGCCTCTGATCCGCTGTATCCTCAGCTCCGAAGCCCTGGGGGTTGACCTCGAGTCTCCTCAGTGCCTTTTCCCCGAGACTCCAATGGGGCCATTTTCCCCAGCTGTGATGTAAAGGACATTTTTAGCATCTTGACCTGCCCAGACTGGCCCAACAGCTGCTGCATGGACTACCTTTTGCTTGATTTATTCAAAGGCCTGGTTTTGCATGGGGCCCCATTTGAACCCTCTTCTTGCAAGAGGGTTTAAAATTAGACCGTAGTCTGGAATATACATTCGCCAGAAACTCATGATGCCTAAGAAAACTTGTGTCTCCTTTTTATTAGTTGGTGAAGACGTAGCTGTTGTTTTGTTAATCACATTATCAAGATCTGGTGATGACTGTCTTGTCATTTACTTCCTAAAAACTGGATCTTTTGTCCAGATCCCTTGATTTTGCCTCTTTTGATGGCAAAACCAGCTTTCAGAAGCAGTTGACTTACTTTCTCCCCTTTCTCAAGAGCTTATTGTGCTGTAATATCCCATACAATAATGTCATCAATATGTTGCGAATGTTCAGGAGCTCCGCTGTTTTCCAGACTGAATCGGTCCATGGCAAATCACGGAACTGTGTTTCCACCTATGGGGCAGTCAGTTCTAGGTGTGCTGGACACCCCTCCAAATGAAAGCAAACTGTGGCCTGCACTCTGCTGCCAAAGGCAGAAAGAAAAACACATCAACATTATCAGTTGCAGCAAACCACTTATCTGCCTTTGACTCCAGTTCATGTTGAAGTTCTATCGTGTCCGGCATGGCAGCACTCAGTGGTGGTGTGATTTCATTCAGGCTACAATAGTCTACTGTTGGTCTCCACTCTCCATTAGCTTTTCACTCTGGCCAAATAGGACTGTTAAAGGGTGAGCGTGTCTTCGTGATCACTCCTTGACTTCAGCTCACAGATTAGCTTCTGGATGGGGATCAGGGATGCTCAGTGTGATCTTGCCACCGGTGCACCATTGTAATAGTGATGGACACCTTTTGTTCCTCAACCCTCAGCAGTCCCAAAATAGAAGGGTCCTCTGATAAACAACTGTCTACCTTGCCTGGTTTAATTTCCTCTTTCTCCACCACCACGACACCAAACACCCACCAGTACCCCCTCAGGTCTTTGAAATACCCTCTCTTGAGATAATCTACACCAAGAATGCATGGAGCATCGGGGCCAGTCACAATACGGTGCTTTTGCCACTCACGTCCAGTCAGACTCATTTCAGCTTCCACTACAGTCACTTCCTGGGATCCCCCATCACTCTGGAAATACAGATGGATTCTCTCCCTCTATAGTTCAATGGCATAAGGGTGCCTTGTGCACTGGTGTCCACTAGAACCTTGTATTCCAGTGTTTCTGATGTGCCAGGCCATCAAACCCGCACATTCTAATAGACTACATTGTCCCTCTCCTCCACCTGGCTGGAGTCAGGGCTCCTCAGATTTCAAACAGAGTGCCTGTTGTCAACATAAAGATCTGAGCAGCTCACATGGACTATACCTCCACTGCTGTTACTCGCATCTCGTTAATAAGGAGCAAAAGCCCACGTCTGCCATCTAAGGGGCTGCCCCCTGGAAGCTGGAGCAGCACTCGTCTTGGAAGGGTCCCCTTTTATGATAGTTTTACCTTGCAACTCCTGCACACATGACTGTCAAACCAAAGCAGGTTTTCCATCTCATTTTCTCATGTCTTCCCCATGGAAGAAGCACAGAGTGCCTCATGGCATGTACCATCTCTCTCGAGCACACCTCATAGGAGAACACTTTCTCCTGACGGGTGAGACACTTGTCCGTGCAGGTGGGGAGTGGAACCTATCCTCCATCTGGAACAGTACTTCATACATCTCACCAAGCAGTTCCATGTATTTGTCAGTTTTTCAACAGCAGAGATGTCAGCCCATGGAAAGAGAGATTATCTGCATATCACTGCAGTTGAGCACCCACGTCACCCACCACTGGTGCCTTGTCATCCTTCCAGCTAAATAACACTGATGTGTTGGCATATGACAGTGGCACGCTCAGCACCCGCTTGTGCCTTGTGGGTCCAGTAACTCTGAGTTCATCTGAATCTATCTGATGGTGGCCGTGGGTCATCCAGGTCAGCAAAAAAATCAGCTCCTGCACAGCTAGTTCCCTCAGATACTTAACACCTCTACCCTCTTGTCCAGGCACTGTACAACGTCATCTCTAAAGGGATACCTATTCCTCGTGCTCAGCAGAGTTGCCTCCAGAGAGAATAAGGGAGATAGAGAAGATGTGCCTCTTCTGCAAGACCCCCATCAATACCCACTTCTCTAGCCATCAGTCCAACTGCTTGGCTTCTCTACCCTCATAAGTCCCAGTCATTGGCTCCATTATCGTAGGATCGGAGCAGCCAAGTAACAAGTTGCTCGCCCTTGTGACAACTGTCATCTTTACGTATGTCTGACAACTCACTTAGGAATAGATATCTAATGGCCATGTCTAATTCTTCCTCCTGTGGTGTCCCTACAGAACCTTTTCATGCATTTCTTCTCTATAGGGGCAACTGATACTGGCACTGGTTGAGTCCCTAGATCAGGCACATCACCCTTCCCAGTTACCCCCAGTAAGTAACTGAGGTGCTTCTCTGGGGGGCTGACATAGCTTCAGAGCCTGTTGCAGGGGTTGCAGCAGCTACACCGCGCCCACCTCTATGCCAGTATTTGACTCTAAGCGTGACCAAGAGCTAAAAGTTATTCAGAAGGCCTGACAATATGAGCAAGGTGGCGGAAGTATCCCAAGAGTATAGCAAATTCTCTGTGCCAACTACTGTTCCATAGAAATCAGAAGTCTGTGTAATTAAAGAGAATTTATAATACCAGCACCAGCAGCAAAGAGCCTAGCAGAGCAGCATCTCTAACCACGCTCCCAGAAGCGATAAACCACACAAAACCAGTAATGGTAAAGCTACCCAGAGCTTCAAAAGCCACTCTAGAAACAGCTGCTGGAGAGTTGCACCCAGCAACCACCCTACCCACATCTCCAGCGTAACGAATGCTTGTAGTGACTCCATCAAATCTGTGAAAACATCATCCCTTCAAGACTCTCAAGTAGTAGAAGTCTGTAATTCACCCAGGTGAGCTGTTTAAGTCAAGCCCCATGTTGGGCACCAAATAGATCGTCTATGTTTAGACCGTACCCAGGGATAAACTATAGCAGTTGCTCTGTCACCTGATGACCCCTCCCCGCAAGAAGGGGATCAGGAAACAGGGACCCATGGGCTGAAATGAAAACTGATTTGATGAAACAGCCAAACTAATACCAATTGCCAATGTAAAATACCCAAAGCTTTCCTCAGCCCAGTGACTGTACAGTGGTCACGACAAACAGGGAAGCAGTCCACTGGAAGAGGAGCGGGTGCAGAAGCAGCCCCCTCTCCTCAGCAATATTCCCCCTTGATCCCGAGGGTGATGTTTATGGTCTGGAATACTCCTGTGAGAGAACTGGGGTCGGCTGCCCTGGCTGACTCCAAACGGCTAACAGCCTGCAGACCGTGGCAGACCTATGATTCTGTCCCAGCAAAACCGGGACAACAGCCTCCCAAGAGCTTCCTAATACAAATAGATTTCTGAAAATGGGGAGAATATGGTTGTGCATGATTTGCTAGAGGAAGGTCAATTTTTAAAAAAAAAAAGGCTAGTGACTTCAAAAATTATTTTCTACTTTATATATAAAAATAAAGTGAAAGCTTAGATGGAACACTCAATTTTATTTGTGCTTATTCGGATGGTACGATGACCAGGAACTGTTTGTTTCAAGGGGATCTGCTTCACCGCTTTGTTCCACTATGGGAACGAGTCTCTCATGCTGTTTGTCTCAAGAGCCGTGCCAGAAGTCTGCAGTCCTTGTCTTCCTGCGCAGAACCGTTTTGCTTGGCTGTGAGCGTAAAAGCTCTAGGGAGGCACTGTCCATTAAGGCTAATTCTCTTTCAGACTTATCCAATGCTTTTTGTCTTTTGTGTGGCTCTCTTGCGCTGTGTAGTTTGGCTGTAGCTGTAATCCGTGTGCCTCTGGCTCGCAAAATGTTGTGCTGGTTCGGTTGCTTTCCAGTGGCCGTGTTCCATGAGCTCTTTCTCAGCAGTTCGCAGATTTCAAATGTATGCACTGATCTAATCTGGCCTCCTGCGCAGAACCAGCTACAGAATTTTGTGCAGCAACCCCAGTAAATCCACACTGCATCTGAGCGGGGCTGGTACTGACTGTGCAGCCCAGGGGATGGGGACGGTGGGCACCTCAAAGCAGGTTGTGCAGGCATTGGGGTTTTCAACGGCTCCTGGGTGTCTAGGGAGCACCCAACACGGTGCTGTACTGAGCAGACCTCTCCAGGCTAGCACTGGGACTGGTGGCGCGGTGGTGCTCTGCGCGATGTTTTCATGCTTGATGAGAACCAGGCGTAAGCATCCTGGAAGGACCGGGCTGTTAGTGCGCCGTTCTGTGCCTCAGAGGCATACTGCCTTGCTCAGCGCCGGGGGAAGGTCTCGAACAGATGCTGCTGTCGTACTGTGGGTGCGCCTGTTGCATTTCAGGAGCAGAAACTCCCATTGACTTCCAGCGGCACTTCTAGAGGTCCTGCTGATTTATTGGGGTGTTTCTGATAATCCCCCTCTAATTGCCTTCTTTCGTGGTCCGCAGGGCTCGTTGCTGTTGCCACTGCTGCAGAACGGTGATTTGTATTGCAGGAAGCCCTGGCGATCCCAAAGAAAACCAAAGCGCTCTGGTTCTGCATTCTCTCCACACGTAGTAAAAACCAGGCCTTGCCCCAAGATCTTACTGCAACAGGCACTTTTTGGTGATGTTCTGCAGAGGAACAGCATATATTGGGGGAATGATTTTATTCAAATTCTAAGAGGATGCAGCGATGAAGAGCTTTGGTGCTGCACACAGTGTCTGGGATGGTATCCAAAAAGCCCAGATGTTTAGTCTTCAGTGGCTTCATTTTACGCTATTAAACGCGGAGTTTATTTTTTGGTTGGAAGCTGACTTTTTCTCAATTTTCCTAGCGTACATGGAAACGTTGACTTTCCTGAGGGAATCTTGATTGCGTTGGTTAGCCTGTTGAAGTGCAATGCACTTGTGCCACATGTGTGCATTAGCATTGGAATTGCAGGATTTGCTGGGCTTTCGGGTTTTTTTTCTTTTTCTTTTCCGTTTTCATTTTCTGCGGCAGAAATGCCTTGATGCAGTCAGATTTCCTCAGTGACAGAATGCCTGATAGGAAGGTGAAGTGGACATGCCAAGTTAGAAGGAGCTGCAGGGTAGACTAAGTGAGGGAAAGGCTGCCTGGTACTGTAGCCTGTCTCCCGTCACGTCACACCGTTGTGTTTTGCGTGAAGTCTTTTATCTGCTCCATCTGCTCGTTTCTAGATAAAGGCAAAGAAAGTCTACTTCTTTTTCAAGTGCAGTGTTTGTCCCAGCCATCCAGGGAGAAAAAAGAAAAAAAAAAAACCCTAATAAAACAAGAGAGCAGGATGGTATGATTTCCAGAATCCCAGTTTCCATCAAAACTCCAAGCCTGGCACGTGTGGGAATCTGCACCTCTGGGAATGATGAATTAGACACCTGCCACCCTGAGGGGTAAGAACACAAGGACTGTTTTTCCCTTTCACAGCCAGATGCAGTGAGCAGGTCCATGTCCCCCTCACCCCCGCCTTTTAGCAGTGGAAGATGTACCTTCTCTCGGGGTCATATAATGCAGTATCTTCTCTGTGTAATAGAGATACACGGTACAGGGTCTTCTGATGGCATCGTTCATGTGGATATGCCATCTCCTGATTCACGCGCCCCCTGCCCGAGTCAGCGGGTGGAAGCTCTGGAGGAGTCCCAGGTCTGCCCCAGAAGTACGGCATAGCGACTAGGAAGGTGTAGCGGTAGAGCGGCAAGCTGCTGCCAGGTCTGCCGTCGCTCAGAATGGCAGTGCGACGGGTTGCCTCTTCGTCGTGGGCCCTGAGTTAACTCTGCGTTTTCCTTAATTTTGTTATCCAACCTCACCATCGTCCTCCCCACGTGCCTCACTGCCTCTGGGGTCTACTGGGGGTACGGGAACCTGCTTTTGTTTTCGTTTGGTCACAAGAATGGCTTTGAGAGCAACAGGCCAGGGATAAAAGAAGCAGCCTGCAAATTCTGCAGCACGGTATTTACCCTCGAAGACAGCCCAGCCACGCATGCCGGGTGTTCCTCTGGCTAATCCTTGCTGTTGACAGGAAGCAGACAGTCACTCTCAAAACATCTACGTGTCTCGGCGCTGGCAGCACCAGTGTCCCCCTGCGCACGAGCGGCGCTGCAGTCCTGTTGGCTGTCAGCTGCCTTGCCTGCTGCAACAAGTGTCGGGGAAGTGCCCGACCCGGAACCTACACACACGAGTTCTGTGCTTCTTCTGTACGGTGTTCGAGAGTGCTGCTGGCCATTGAACTTGTCCTCTTCTCTTTACAGGCATTTTGGCTTCCCAGACAAAATACGCTTGCTGGGCTTGTGTGGTCTGGCAAAACTGCTCCCTGCTTTCCCTTTCATTTTGATTTATTTGGTGCACTAAGCTGATACAGAACCACCTTCGGAAAACAAACTCAGATCCCACTACGGACTTGGGCGTCTCTTAGTCATTTTCTAGATAATTTCGTAAAAATTCTGGGATTTTTAAAACTAAAATATCCCTTGTCAATAAGAGAGTATTTTTATATCTGAATTGTCCTCACTTTCACTTTTAAAAAAGAGTATTTTAGGTCATAAATTCCCCCTCCCTCCCTCCCTCCCATATATCTTCTATTATTAAGCATGCAAATGCATACCTTTCTCTGAACTGGCTTCGCTGGGCGAAAGTTGTTCTCTGTTGTATAGTTGGCTGCTCACTGGCAATGCATATCCGTGACTTTGCTCTTTGGTTAAACCCCCAAGGTTCTCCAGAGACCCCCCAAAAATGTTTTTACATTCAGAAGGTGCCTGAACATTTAGAAAGAGCTACTGAGGATAGTCGGTACTGATGCAGCTCCTTGCTGGTATTACGGTCTGGATGCAGGCTTGGACATCAGTCAGCATCACTGGCAACTCCCAACTACCTCTCTCTTTTTAAGGCATAGACCAGATTTCTTAACTCATCTTTAATAATATTTCTGCTAAAACTTCCTCGATACCTGCTGGTTACACGAAATTGGGAAACATTGGGCAATTACACAGGTAATTAGATGATCCTGAAGACTGGATTGCAAGAAACAGGGAACAAATCCCATAGTAAAATCATCTACTTAAGAAGTAATGGGAAAAACTCTGCATGGGAAGTTGGATACTTCCAACTGTAGGAATAAAGGAAAAGGATGACAGAAATATTACATGATCTTGTAAGTGCCCAAGCCAAAAATGGCCGCAGCTGTGAAGGCAACAAGTATGGTACAAGGATGTATCAGGTGAGACCCCTCCAGTAGGTAAAGGGTAATACTAGAGAAATGATGTGAGTCACTGTTGTTACGTCATGTGTTCATCTAGTGTAGGGTTATAGTCATCCGCTTTCCAGAAGGATCCAGGATGCCTCTTTCAGTCCTGTATTTGTGCCTTCTCTCTCTACAAGCTGTGTAAAGGCTTGTCATGGACATGAATTTCAGTGAGCAAGACGCTTCCTCCTACATGTTGGCATTTGTGCACAGGGGATTGTCCTCTTGATGCCTCACAGTCATCATGCCAGTGGCTTCAGTACAGCCTCCAGCTAACATCCTTCACCACACCCTGGTGGTGTGAGACTGCTGTGTACTGTACCAGCAGGTGATTTGAAATGCAAGCGGACGGTCAAAATAACGCTAAATACCTACCTTAAATTGCAGAAAGTAAGGTGTTCTGTTAAGATTAAAACATTATATTATTCTCTTGATTCTTTTTCATATGTTTGATGTAGGTAGTTTGTAATCATAGGAAAACTTCTACAGGTTCAGAAATTCGGATTAGAATAAAAGCCAGCATTTCAACCACTTTATCTGCATCTTCCGCTTACCTAGATGGTTGAACTATCTCAAATCTGGAAAATGGATTGGAGATCCTGAAAGGAGATTTTCTGATGTGTTTTCTTCTCCATTCCTTTTTTGACTTTCTCGGCCTGAAAACTAATAGCTATTTCTGGCTACCATAATAATAGCATTTTTCAACTTCAGGCCACAGGTAAATGTGGTAGACATATGAAGAGAGGCCCAGAAGGTATAGCTGGTATTTAATCACAAAAGGATCCATGGCAGAAGAAAAATAAACCCCTATAAAAGAGTGATGGGCAATAAAACTATTACACAATATCGATACTTACGTTCTAATTGTCTGAAATACCGTGTAAGACCAAAATCGTTGGGCACTGAATGTACACCGTATCTTTAATGAGTATTATTCTGCCCTGTGTGTTGTGGCTTACCCTGCTCTGTGCTGCCCATCCCTGTTGTGCTTCCTCTCCGTAACATACTGCCGTCCTGCTCAAAAGGTCGTTGGTATTTTAGCGTTGTGGTGTTGGGGGTATCAGGATCTTTTTCTTAGTATCAGAATCATGAAATATTCAGAAGGCATTGCTCATCTCTGCCTAAAGCTCCAAGACACCCTGAGTGTTGGTGGGTTGGAATAGGAGCTCTTTGCATGTTATCCAAAATGTTTATCATAGCAAAGGTTGATGTGCCAGAATTGGCCAACTGGCGTGACAAAAACATTTCACATGGGGAAGTGCTATCAGTTTGCTGCCTTTTAGAAACTATAGTTGTTTTCTGAATTACAAGTGGTTTGCATAAAGAACATAAATTGCTGTGCTCTTTATCACTGCTTACTGTATGACAAATATACGGTCCAATTTTTCAAGTGTGGTGTCTTGAAAATGAATCTGTATTTGAAATGAAAACCGTTTCAGTACTTGAGCATCCTCCTTCTGGAACAGGCTGGATAATAACATGTTCATCACCTTGAGTTATTTTTATATTTCCTGAAGCCTGCACAAGATGCTTTCTATTTGCTTGTCAAAACATACTGAAATTAAAATTATTTTTAATAAAGTACAGTAATCACAGTGTGATCACCGACTGCATCTTCTCTTGTCAGATTGTTTCTTCCTACTCGTGAGTGTTTGCAATTACTTAATGTTATGATTGCTGAGCAATCCAGTGTTGGAAGGAAGAGAATGGAATAGGGGTACAGAACGTCCTCCTTTGCCTCCCAGAACAGTATCGTTGTTTAAACCTGGTGCTGGAAGCGGCGGCTGCTGAAGGACTTGCTTCCCTCCCCCAGTACGTCATTGCTGTGCTCCCTAGGTACCGTACACTGGCAGTGTCGTTCCCGCTGACACCCTCTTTTGTCCGTGCCTGTCCATAAAGAGCTGCTGCGGTGCCATGCCAGATACCGAGCCTGAAAGGTGCGTGGCGAGATGAACATTCACTTCTAACCAGCCCGCGGGAGTGCCGGCGTTAGTCTCATCGCTTCTCAGGCTACGTGCTCTTTTGGCGAACAGCTGGTGGGTAACGTGCTTATCTTTGGATGAACTGAGGCCCGCTATTTAGGAGAGAAGATGGCTTGTCTACACAGGCGCTACTGTCTACAGGGGAGCTGTTGGACATCATGGCTGCATGATTTTTTTCTGAACTGTTTCTGTACACCAGTTTTTTTACTCAAGTTGCTCAGCTCTAAAATAAGTGAGGGACAAATCTCCAGAGATTTGGTTTCATATCTTACCCAAACATTATCCAAGCTAAGTAAAGCTCTGGAGTCTGCATAACTGAGCATGAAACCTCAGAAGAACAGACTTTCTCATGAGAGTGTCGGTGTTTCCGGCCGGCTGGAAATACCAAGAAAATAGTCTTTCTTGTGGTATTTTAGAACTTCAGCATCTGGACTTCGCTGTAATCAGACAGGAAAGTGAATTCGAAAAATAATTGTTTAAACAGCGAACCCTTTTTCAGTTTTGTATGTAAGGTTCCTTTCAAGTGCTTCAGAGAAACTATTCATTGATATAGTAACTCTGTACCTGAAAGTAGGAGATCCTAATCTGCAAGTGCAAGTTCTGGCCGTTTTGTTCTCGGTATTGCAAAGTATTCTCACTCGTCAGTCACTGAGTATTTCTTCAATCAATGGAAGAAACTGCTGTTTTATCCTTCCATCCCTTTTCTGTAAATAGGTAACTAAGCACTGCTTTTGGAGTGCTTGGTTTTGGGAGAGCATTCTGCTTGCTTCAGTCAGTGCTTCAAGTGGGAAATTTAGCTCCGCTGCAGAGCCACAATGAATGCCTCTTGCTAAACAAGTCTAGTGAAAATAATGGTAACGATTACATTACATAGCTAATACACTGATCTGTCTTGGAACGTTCTGGTGCTAAATAACTGTAACAGGAAATCACGTGTTGGTGTATATGGAAGTTGTAGACATGAGCTGTAATATGCAAAATCTGTATTTAAAAACAGAGTTAATCTTCATTTTGAATTTTGACAGTGAATCAATGGGACTTGCAGAGAGAGTGACTTCAGAAGTTAAAGATGGAAGAGTGTGTTTCTCTCTTGTCCTTCTGCCTCTGTAAGATTTACAAGACGTCTCTTCTTTATTCGGTCCGTATTTAGTAACTCGAGCAATGAGTTTTCCATCCTGGGCTTTGTATGATTATCCCAGTTCATGCTCTTAGCAGAATCCAAGGGAATACCTCCCAACTCCCCTCTCAGTTTATTTTCACCACCATCTGCGTTCTCTGATGAGTCCTCACTGTTTACGCTGGTCGTGTGCTGCGGTTCGGTTGCCCGTGGGCACTCATTCACATCTAGGTTCACTTTTAAGGCCCCGGACACTTGGCGTCTTGTTAGGCATAATCAAATAGAGTTCTGCCACGTGCAAAATCTGCATTTTTATGACTATACTTGTGCTCTTTCCAGAATTTTCTCCCATTTGCCAGCCTTTGTGTTCTGAGTTGCCGGGAATGCAGTGCAAATGTTGAGAGAGGGTAGTCAAGTGTCGTAGCACTTTCTTGATGGGTATGTTTGCTAAATCGGCACTGCTCACCC
The DNA here is from genome assembly GCA_009769605.1 of Bucorvus abyssinicus. Classification (NCBI taxonomy): domain Eukaryota; kingdom Metazoa; phylum Chordata; class Aves; order Bucerotiformes; family Bucorvidae; genus Bucorvus; species Bucorvus abyssinicus. The sequence goes on from CM020028.1 coordinate 43,475,003, forward strand.
CTCTCCCCTTGGCTGTGGTTTATTGCAGCCGTATTTCACAGAGAGCTTTTGTCAGGTTGGAGGTCTGTTTCTGTTCTTCAGAGAGGATGTTTTTGGAAGGATTACCTTCCCGAGAAATACACGTACATATGCATACATATATATACACGCTTATTTATTTATGGTATAAGCAGTTCTTTCTCACAGCAGAATTTCATAGGTTTCTTCATACTGTTAACTCTACTTATCGGAGATTGCAAAGGTGTTTCAATTTAGTAACATTTTAGAATATAAGAAAAGTCCATCATGAGTTCCATCCTTCAGTTTTGCATGCAAATATTGTCATTAAATAGTTGTGCAATTAATAATAACCTGCACTCATATGCACTCTGTTTAAGTCAAAGTAATTGAATGTTTAGATTAAGAATGTGTTCGCAAACAGATGTCTAAAAATTGTTTGTTAGTAGTTACCAACGGTGCTGTTTTGCTTTGGTTCTGTTGTTATAAAGGGGGTGCAAATAGTGCAAGAGGCCAAAGAAATCACTGCAGGGACGTGATGAAAGTGGCAGGGTTTTGCCGTATATCCATATCAAGCTAAAGCAAACCAAAAAAATGGGCTGTATGTGCCTGCTTAACAACGTAGGTGTGTCTCTGGGGAGTGATCTGAAATGAAGGGACTATCGTTTTTTTTCTCTTGCTTAACACTCTCCTTTCCCAATTATTTCTATATCTGTATAGTAGCTGTTTTAATTAAACGGTGATGATTCACCACTTTCTAGCCACCGAGAACATTTTTATAAGGTGGAGGTTTAAAAATAGTAGTAATGTAGAATATTTTACTACTACTCTGAGCATTTGGGGCTGTAGGAATATTTTAGCACGATTTGAACAAGGAAAGAAAAAGCTGTTTTCAGTAATTTTGTGTTCAAGGGTGATTCAACCTCTTTGCTTGCTAACTCTAATTTTCCAAGGCTTATAAGACTTTAATTTGATTTTTTATCTGAGCATAAAACAGTGTGTGAAAACTGCATGTGAAATTACTGTATAATCACTTCTATGTGGACTACCTGAGTGTCAGAATGCATACTGCCTTTTTAAGAGATGCTGTAAATAAGTCCTGGGGAAAAGCGAGCTTTACAGCTCAAATTGACTTAGGTTCTCCTGAAACGGTGGTTTCATCTAAGCATGAAGAAGCGTCTCACTGATTATTATGTGTTTGCTTGATTGTGTATATATAGTAGCGTCTGTATAAAAACCTTGTGCTGGTGTCTTCAAATGTGTGCATATGTATACAGATATGTATGGAGGTGGCATCATAAAGTTAAAAAAAAAGATATTTGTGATAAATATATTTAATTTCACGGTTTCTCAATTCCACAAGTAATTTTGATTGCTGCCTCTTCCCTAAGCTGGTATTCTTCTCCTTCATCACAGCCCCTTTTGGGAGTGATTTTCAATTTCCAATCTCTAAGCAACATTATCAAAAATATTAATGAAAAAAGTGATTACTCTCTTAAAATGTCTCTATCCTCCTTTTTGTCCAAACAGCCCCTACACCTCTTGCAGACCCAACATGTGTTATATGGTCAGTCTTGTCAGTTCTGGATTTCAGGTGTGATATATTGAATTCTAGATGGACAGAACCAAGGTCTGGGAACCTCCTTACATTAAAAAGATGTTGTGTCCAGGTGGGAAGCAGAGTTCCGAGGGGTCTGGTACATCAGACCTAGGAAAACAGGTTTAGGTGTAACAGAACTGTTGTAAGTACACATAAGCAAATTTAGGTTTATCTTTAAAAAGAAAATTCTCAATTATTACGTAATTTTATGCAAAACTTACATGAATTTTATGTTGCCAAAGAAAGTCACGGTGCCAAAGTCAAACTCTCCAGGGTGGGGGAGATGGCCGAGCTGGAGTCCCTCCTTTGCCGTGGTGTCCCTCCAACTCCCATGCCAGCCGCCGGTACAGAGGGTGCTGCAGGGGGAAGGCTGCGTGGGACTGCTGTCCGTCAGCGTCTCCCGTCTGTCGGGTGGAGGCGTTCGCCTACCAGAGCAAAGGTGTGAGCTTTCAGAAGCAAAGCACTGAAAGTTCCGAGGCAGCGAAGTTGTTGGCGTTGGTGGAACCAGAAGAGCTCCTCAGTGTGCGTGAGCTCCCCATCAGGATATTGAGGTACTTGTGTTTAATAACACGGTTAGATACCCAGGCACGTAGCTGAATTAACACCCAGACTTCACGGCAGCGTCCTGGCTGGCTGTGTCCGCTGTCCTGTCTCCCCTGTCTCTGCGTACGTGTGCGGAGCTGGAAAATGCGGAGTACTAGCGGACTTGGATTTCAGTGATTTAAGGCAGTACCGGGTCAGAGGACAGGAGTGGTGTTTGGCCTTGTGGCAGAGTGAAGCTGGGAGCTCCCTTACCATCACGGCTCTTCCTTTCTCAGTGTCCCGCCAGAGGTGACCGCCTTTGCAGCTCCAGCTCAGCAGCGTGCCAGGGCGTCCTGCTCCTCAATTCCGGGAAAGCACACTTCTGCTCTTGGATTTTCCTTTCCCTTTCTCTTCACCTGGGTCATGACGGCAGGGCTGGGATGGGCGCAGAGCTGTGCCTTGCTGTGTGTTGCCTTCCACACCCCTCGGTGGTCGTGAGGATGTGGGCGAACTGGTTCAGGAGGTGGAGCCACCGTGAGAGCCTGGGTGCATGCAGCCAGGATGGGACGGAGGGCAGAGCTGGCTGGTGAAGGTGCAGGGGAGTCCAGCAGCTGTGACAGCTCCCTTTACAGTGGCGTCAGCAACGACGTCTGCGCACAGAGAGTCTCAGCGCCGTGGTGTGCTAGCTCTGAGCGTTAACTGGGGACCAAACTTCCAGGGTACCCGGAAACCGCTGTTCCCGTTTGCTTCCAGTAAGTAGTGCCACTCTGAGCAGCAGCGGAGGAGCTGTCGCAATTCTCTGGAAAGGCAGCCAGGCTCCCGCTCCCATCGCCATGCGAGTGGAGCTCCTGCGCACCGCTGGGAGCTCGCCTTTGCTGCGTGCCACCGCGCCAGCGCTTCGCGGTAGCTGTGGGAACTGCAAGGGGCAGGCAGTCCCCGAAATTTTTGGCATGACCCTTAAGTACCCGATCGGTCAGGGCAATTCAGAGTTTGATGTCTGAGAGCTCTACACACCTGCAATTACTGAAATACACAAAACTGCACCCATAGGTATTTGCAGGCACAAAACCGTTGGTATAACATTAGAGGCCGTTTCCTAAAACCTGTGCCTAAATTTTGATGATATGCTGTATGAGGGGTTGTTATTTTGAAATGGATTTGTGGAAAGCAATTGAAAATCTCCAGGCATCCCATCTGTGTTTAAAGTAACAACAATAACAAAACTTTAAATTAGCATAGGAGATTTAAGACATTTCAGGAAAACATTGATTAAATCTGCCAATGAAATGAATGTGCTTGGCGAATGACCTAATTAGTGTATACTTGGTTCTTTTTCACTGCATGGCTTACCACTAATTGCTGTTCTGCTGGTCTTCTCCTGACAAGTAAGAAAAAACAAGGATGAGGGATTTGTTGAGGAAATAGTGACATTCAGTTTTAATTCATTTGAACCTGCTGCCAAGCTTAATTATGGAACTGAGAAACTGAGACTGGGAGGCCCCCAGCCATTTAGGTTATAGGAGACGGGGATGTTTAGCGTCTTGCCAGTGCATTTGGGTAGCACTTATTGCAGCTAGCTATAAACTTGTGCTTGCTGATGCTTAACTGTTTTCTTTCCCCCACAGGTAGAAAAACACTGGTTTCATTTCTTAAATTCAATTATTTAGGTCTGATGGCATCAGGCCAAAACAGAATTACAGGCATTTTATTTCTTAGAGGAAAGGTTTAACAATTAATCCAGGTAGTCTTGTCTTGGGGTTGCGTGCGTGTGTGTGTCTGCATGTACAAACTAGTAATATGTCATTCTCCCAAAAACCCTCTTGGGATCCTGGGATACTCGCTGTAGCACTGGAGTGCCGCAGTCACTCTTAGAGTAAGTACACTTGAGCTGAGGGGCTCATAAATTCAATTCCCATCTCTCAAAGCAGCGGGGGGTAACGCAGCTTTTCCTAATTGTATTTGGAGCTCTGAAAGGAAAAGGGCAGGATGCGTCATAAGGGGAAAGAGCTTTGGTTTTGGTTTCCTGTGGTGGCAACGGATCCTTGTGAGCAGAGTCGGAAGGTCCAGGTTTAGAATCTGAGTGCGTTTTTCATGATGTTCTGCACAAAAAAGGGCGGAGGGTGGGGGGAGTGTAATCCATTGGCCGTAATGTTTACGGGGCAGTGCAAACACAAAAAGGAAAAAAAAAAAGGGAAAAAAACCCTGTGGCCTTTGAGGCTAGCAGAGGGTGCGGCTGGTGGGGCTGGGACTTGTTTTTAAAAGAGGAAAAAGGAATGTAGACGTTTTCTTAGAGCAGCAGCAGTGTCCGAGTGGCAGACCCTGGTCTGCATCCCTCCCAGGGGCTGCTTCCAGACAGCCTGCTGCCTTTTCCCAGGAGAAGCCAGGGGATAGTTAGCCGAGCAGGGTGGGTGCCTGAGCAGCCAAAGCCGCCCGTGCTGCCCCTGCCGGGGGCAGCCCCAGCAGCCCAGCGGTGCTGCGGGGCAGGAGGGGAGCCCCGCCAACAGCCGCTCAAGCCACAGCCTGGGCAGGGGGAGAGAGCTCGGCGCAGATTCATTTACAGATTCATTTATGCCGTGGGGGGAGCCGGAGGGGATGTTCAAAGACCCGGCTTTAGCTCTGGGGAGGCTAAACTCGGTCTGCCCTGCAAAGTGTATAAAACAAACCAAAGCCAAACCCCCAAACAAACCCCCCCCCCCCCAAATCTAAACAAAAAAGCCAGCACTACTTTGTTAGTGCCCTAGACCTCAAAAACGAAGTGAGATTTCAAACAAATGAGATTTGTTGGTGTAGCTCACCAGCACAGGCTGTAAACATCTACATGGAAGACCGAAAGCTGTAACCAAAGGCAGCCTGCCTGGTGTTCTGTTCTATAGCATTGCAGGGTTCTTGTAAGGATACTGAAATGCGGCAAGAGCCTGGGAACTTGGCTGCCCTTGCGGCAGATTGATGTTCTTTGGACAGGTTTTCAGCCATAGAGTGATTTTGTCCTGATGTTCTGTGTGTGGGGGAGAGATATGTTGGGAGGGGGGAGGGCCAGAAAAAGATACTTGGAATGAAAATGAACTTGAGGGAAGGATAAAGACCAGCTTTGCAGTGAGGCTGGGAGTAGCAATACTAGAATGCATAATGGGGCAGCTAAAGAGGCAAAGGTTTTGTGTCTCGAGACTCTCACTGGGTCTCTGATGTGGTTCTGTAGCCCTTTGTGCCCATTGAATAAATGTTTAGAAGATATTAATGGGCTTAGATATTATAGACTGGTGCGAATTTCAATTCACATGTTGGGTATACCTGATCTCTACAAAACAAGTAATAGTAAAAATAACTTTTCATCTCTTACTGCAGACATGAATCCTGCACTATACACTAACGGTAAATATAAATATCTAACTCTGTTCCCTGTTTTTAATGCCAATATTAAAACTTATTTTTGCACTTTCATGTCCTAGTTTTTGGGCATCAACATGGTGAGAAATAAAAAGAAATTTAGTCTCCTGGGAAGAGGACCTCGCTATCCTCTAAAATAATTTGCTCTGTGTTTGAGCGAAGCCATCCCATGACTTCCCAAGGCATTTCAGTTTTCCCACTAGGCAGCTCCAGCTTTTTAGCAGGATCTGTCGTCTGCAAGATGGAAGCTGCATCCAGTCGTATCTCCTCCTTCATCCCAGAAGCTGCTCTCCCAAAGGACAAGGGCATTGGAGAAATCCAGGGAGGACTCTTGCTCTCTGGTAGCATGTTTTTTGGTTCAAAGAAGCATCAGCTTCACTGCCACTCTGCAGCGAAGAGAGAGCTTGGGTAACACTGCAAAGCAAGAATAAGTAGCAAGTAGAAGAAGCTGGTTTAAAAATGGCATGCTCAGTAGCAATAAAAAGGGAAAATCAAATGGGGGAATCTGAGCCAGTAAAACCCCCCACCTCCCCAAGCTGACCAAACTCCAGTGCACTTCTTCATCGTGATGTTTGTTAGGTTGGCTCTCCCAGTGCGCAGTTGCTCTAGGCTTTCCCTCTTTTGTAGTAATACCCTACCAAAAAATTCACCCAAAGACACCCAGAAAACAGGGAATAAAAGAACAGAAAAGTTCAGATCTTGACTTTGTTATCAAGATAGTGTTTTTCATACTGTTTAAGTAAATCATCAGTTTCTTTAACAATTTTTTTTTCTCTTCTTTTTCATTTTCTTAAAACTTTGCGAATGAGATTTAAGCCAAGAAAACAAATAAGTCCATGTGCACAAAATTCTTTCATCTTTGGACTAACCTCTGCATTGAGTAATGCATACCTTCCAAAGTAATAATACAGAGATGTTTGTAACGTGGGGGGCAAAGCGATCACAAGCACGCACCCTTATACCTAGGTTTGGTGCGGAGAGGAAGGCAATAAGGGCTCTCAGGAGCAGGAGGAAAGGCTGGCAAAAGAAATAAAAACGGATATGGCAGGAAAGCATATCTGTGGTTGCCTCCTGCATGATGTGTATTGATCTAGTAAATACCTAGGAGATACCTGCAAAGGAGCTGTTATGCTATAAATATGCTTGTGCTAAAATTGTTCAAGCTTTTGGGCAGTTCAGTTTCGTCTACATGGCTTCCCAGAGAGATGCCAAAGAGGTGGCCCCTGGCCACAGCTTGACCAAGCAGCTTGTGCCTGCCTGTATTGTCATTGCTTAACAAGATGTAGGCTGGGCTTTTCTCTGGATGGGGTGTGAAATAGGTGCGGCTGCCTAAATAGGTGCTCGGTGAGATTTTTAAGTCTTCCTAACTCCGCTGAAATCTTTATGAGCAAGACATTTGAATGCTGTCGAAGATCAGAGATAGCTCACTGCTTAGAAGTTGTGAAAAGGCCATTCCTTCTCCTCTTTGCCCTGCTTTGTACCTTTGGAAAAATAGAAATACTTCCTGAGCTGTTGATATCCCGTAGGGGCTTAACAGCAATGGTCTTGTTTGAACATACCAGTCTTGCTGGTTAAAGGGAGAAAAAACCGGGGGCGGAAGAAGAGAGGATAGGAAGTGACTGGCCGATTAATAAACTAAACTAACGCAAATACCGGGAGAAGGAAAGCCACTTTAAAGCAGATGATTATCCCTTGCCAATCTCTAAGGTCTAACCTTACTAAGCTGCTGTTCAGGTGGTACCCTGAAGCAGTTCCTGGTAGGGAGTCTGGCCCTTGTTCCAGCAGAGAGGGCGGTGAGATGAAAGGGCTGTGGTTTAACCAGGCTGTGATTTTATTATCTTACCATTTTCTAGAGCGGTCTGGCGGTCGCTCGTAGCTGGCAGGTTGCGCATTCTCCCTTAATGGCTCTGACCTGCTGGAAGACTGTGCTCCCGGCCCTGGCCCAGGTGGCCCCAGCCTGCTGCAGAGCCCTGCTACCCTCCTTTTCTGAAGCTTCGTTCTCACGTGGGTTCAAGGGGCAGGGGAAGGGTGGTGTTTTCTCATGACACCAGCCATTGCAAGCTGTATCCCAGGGAGGGCTGTACTGCTGCCTTCTCTTACGGAAGAGGTGGGGCAGGGCTCCAGAGCACCAGAGCCCTACAAGGGTGTGCCCTCCTCGTGCTGCTAGGGACCTTGTATCTGTTAGGATAGGCAGAGCGCTGCCTTCTCTCCTTCTCTGCTCCATCCATACCTTCCTGCATTTTGAAGCTTCACGTCACTGCATTTCCTTAAATCCCGCTAGGTTCAGAAGGAAAGGCGTGAGAAATAGGCTTGTGGTGGCTGGTGGTGGGGGCAGCAGTGCTGCTGGAGGACCATAAGACAGTGTGAGAGAATGGAAGAGGTTTCCTTCTTTATAAAAATGAAGGCTTTATGCACGTACCCGTGGATAATAATGAAAACGTCTATTTATCTGTTTGTTTTTCAGGTTACGGTTTTGTAGATTTTGACAGTCCGGCAGCAGCACAGAAAGCAGTAGCATCTCTCAAAGCAAATGGCGTGCAGGCACAGATGGCAAAGGTAAGAGCAACCATGTTGTTAGATTATCTGAGCTGTTGGCTTGAATTGCCGAGAGGTTGGTTTGCTCCTGTTTTACTTGAAATTTTGCATGGCTTATTCCAATGTATTTTTGGAGTCCTTTGGCTCTGGCACCGTATTAATCCTGTGGTTTGTCTGTGTTCTTCAGAGCTGTATCTCATGCGATAGGTTCTGCTCTGATACTCTCTGCCCCTCTTTCTGGAGTGGGTTGTGAGGTGGAGAGCGCTGGCGTGGTAGAGCAGTTGGAAATACCTTTGTGCTGGCTGCAGAGCTGCCTTTTCTTTGCCTCGGAGTTGTCTTCATTTGCTTCCTTTGCCTTGGAACAGTTATGGTTTTCTGATGTGCCTGGTGGGCTTCTCTGAAGGAGAGGTTGAAGATAAGGAAAGTTTGTTTGGTCGTCTTCGTTTGGCTTCTCTTGTCTTTTTGTTTTGCGGACGTCAGTGGAAGCGTAGCAGGTTGCTGAAAGAATAGTTGGAGGCTGTCTGGAGGTGCCTAGTGTCTGCTGTTCAGAGAGGCTGCGGGAGCAATGCTGTACGTCTTGTAGCGTGTGCAGTGAGCTGGTCTTGGAATTGTCCATGGTCCCCAAGCAAGGGGGCTGCCAGGGAGGCTGGGGTTACACTAAATGACCATCGTACGCTCTGGCTGTTGCCTTTCTAAAGCATAATCACGTGTCTTTGGGCTCTAGACGGCGTTGGTCCGCAAAGATAGCTGTGGCTTCGTGCTTAAGAATGCCTGTCTTTAGAATCACAAGAAGCCCTTAATACTGCCTGATTTAGTCTCTGCAGAAGTGACACTGGCCTAGAGTTTCAAGCAGTAAAAATAAACAGGTAATTACAAAAGCAGAGGCAAGTCAACTAATAAACGATCATCATGTTTGAAGATGCCCATTTAAAGGAATGCTGGTGATTTAAACCTTTGTTTTTCAACAATATCATACTAAAAACATAGATTTTTTTTTTCCTTTTTTTTTTTTTAATGAAAAAAAAAGTCCTTCCTGGTAAATGGGGTTCTTTTGCCTTCTACTGAATCACAGTCACTGTGCCTTAAAGTCACTGGATGTCATCCATGTATTTCTGTTTAACAGTGCCCCACAATGCAAGCTGTGCTGTTTTATTGGCTCTTAGTTTTTATTGACATGTGGTGATAAAAAAATATTTGCTTCAAATGGGTAAGAGATGGCAAGTTGAAAAATGTGAACACTGACTAAGGACTGTGCAATTTTGTTTCTCAAATATACTGCATCTCCTTGATAAAATATAGGCAATTCGACACATTAGTCAAGCTGTGAAGAAGAAACCAAAGACTGGAGATTATTTTGTTCTACTGATTGATATCCAATAGCCATTTCTGAGGAGGAGTAAATCTCTAACTACATAAGTCTGTAACGTGATAGATTTAAAATTAGAGATTTAAAGATAGCATTGAAATATAAATCTGTATTTGGTACTCATGATTCAGAACAAGGAATAATTTCAGCACTTGCATGCGTGGAAATTCCAAAACAGAAGGTGACTTAAAATATTGGGGTTTGGATTGTCCAGTATTTGGAGGATAAAAGCAAAGCCTGATGCTTTCAGAGTGGGAGGGGCTGTACCAACCACTGAGGTTTGTTTTCTGGGGGGTCTGTGGCAAGAGGAGTTTTTTGCCCTGCGTGATACTGTCCGGCTAATGTGGGCACATCTGTTTGTATAAGGCTGACTGCATTTTTGGTTTTTAGCTGTGGTGCCTGAAATCCCAGATCGGTTCTTTTTTAGTGTGCTTGATAGTTCAAGATAAATATACAACTTAGTTCTCTCTGATAAGAACGGGGATTCAGAGGAAATTGGGATGACTCTACACGAAGTACCTCACATTGCTGAGAAGGCAGGAGCCTGGGAAAGCAAATCTGTCTGGAGCAACATGTTAGCTCTTGCACGTGTTGGAAGCCAAGTTGTGTAACAGAGCTGAAAGACAGCATTACCTGCCAGTGTCTGAGCAAGGGCTCGGAAGAGGTTTGAAGAAATAAGCAGCAGAAGAAATTAGCCTCCATTTCTGGAAGTTTATCCAGAGCTGTTTTGTTTCCAGAACTACTTTAATGGATGGTGAATGGTGACTGTCAAATGAAATCAAAAGAGAAGAAATGTGTGAAGAATGTACCTAACCCTTTTGCATGCCACACCTTTAAAAATTCCCGTCAGTGCCCTACATCCTTTGTTCGGCATTGCAAAGCAGTGAAACTGCCCCATGGAGAGGCCCAGGAGAACACTGTAACCTGTGTTTAGTGAATGTCAAAAATCTCAGCCCAGTCGTGGATGCTTGTGAATAAAGATGAAAAAGGTGCCGGGCAGCTTTTGCTGTGTGCCAGCCTTCTCCAGTAGAAAGAGGAAGTACGCTGAAGTGCTGATATAGTCTGTGATGTTTTCCTGGAAAGAAATCTTGCTCGGAAAGAGAAGTTCTTTCTCAGTTTTAGCGCAATATAATTTTTCTCATAGAAACCCAGGAATCTTCTTGGAAAACCAAAATGCAGAACTGAACTCCCACCTGTGTTGGCTAGCAGAAGTATCTCATGGATACTTGAGTAAAATACACTCGTTTTATTGATGCTTCAATACAGCCATCTCTCTCATTTCTATAGCATTTGGACACCTTTTTGGTGACTTTGATTCAGCATGCTGCCTTTGGAAGAAGGTTAAACTGGTGGGTCAATTCTCCAAGTCCTGTCACTGCTGGAAAACTTGTTCTAACGAGGCTAATACACCCTGTAATCCTACGCAGGAAAAAACCATCATTAAACATATCTGAATCTCTCTTTGTTCTCTTGGATGCTCTTCAGCTTGGTGCGGATTAGTCAGGAGAGGATTCAGCTGAAGGAGAGGAACAGGGAGTATTATGCCTGCAGAGGTGGTGGTGGCAGCTGGGAGGTGAGGACTCATGGACCAATGGATGTCTGCCCACTTGGTGGGACAAGGACTCTCCCAGCCTCCCGCTCTTTTGAGATGCGTGTGAGGCTCTCGTACACACGTGTGTTGCCACCTTGCCTCTTTAGCATTTCCCTCACGCAGGAACCCGAAGCAGAAGTTTCGTCTACTGCCACTGTCCTATGCCCAGTGAAGGTCACCTAAGTTGTCCATAATTTTCAAAAGTGCTTCTTAACAATTTCGTTTATTGAGAAGAATAGTATTCTGTGGAGCTGCTGAGTGATGGTTTCCCAGCTGGCCCGGTTTGTTTTACTACGTGCTTCCCGCTCGCCTTTGGAAGTAGCTCAGGCATGCAGATTTGTTTCTCTGTACGTAGTGCTGCGTATCCAGGCTCATAGAGTCCGGCTGATGTTCTGGTTTTGTTTTCCTACTGGAAACAGCACAACTGATACGCCTCTGGATAATCTCACAGGAATTATTTGATTTGTTTGTCTCTTTGTGCTGGGGACTGCGTAAACACAAAAAGGACGATACGTATGTGCATCATTTATATATCAGCTTGGGGTTTTCCATCCGCTCCTTTCCTGCATTTTCTAGAAAGGAGTTACAGACGGAACATGGAAAATCACTAAGCAGAGTCTTAGTAATGTGGGGGTTGGCTCAGACAGGTAGGCAAGGAGGCTAGTACACATGCAAAATGTACCAGTGTTCTAATAAAATCTGTAGCCACAGCTATTCTTGGGATTTGCAATAGTCCTTCACCCAGAATTGCATATTCGTGAGGACACTTCTTAATCTGCTTTATATGTAAGCTTTTAATGATGCCGAGGAGTCTAAATCACCCAAAAAATCAATAGAAGTCTGTCGACTAATTAAATCTGAGTGTCTGAACTTGTGTCAGCCTGAAGTTGGAGGACTGTGCAATCAGTTTATACCTTCATGGACACTCTGGGATCCTCTCCACCATGTTTCGTTTCCAGTCTGCTGTAAGATTGCGTAAAGTGGAAGTTCAGGCAAAGGTAGCTTCTTCCAGAGAGGATATGATAGCTGCTCTAATACCTACCAGCCCATCAGGAATGTTGACACACAGTCACCGAGGAGGTGTTTTCAATCCTGCTCTTGTTCCCAGTGCGTTTATAAGCATTAAAAAACGTACGTATAATGCGTTTAGACATCTTCAGCACCCGTGTGAGAAATGTGGACACTGAGGGAATGTTTAATCAGCCCTGGCGGTTGTCTGAGTCCAAGGAACATTTGTTGACCACCCTGCTGCAGTAACTGCCATCCAGAGGGTGCGCTGGAGGAGCTGGTGCTGCGGAAGAACTGTGCCAAGAGGCTCCCATGTGTTTTGCTTAACAAGGAAATTACAGAACGTGATTTTGCTTCTCGTGTGATATTTTTCTCATCTCTCTATCATGCAGAAGCTTAAATACAGGGAGTAATCACCATCTAGGTGAAGCGTAAAAGGGAGCTGTTTCCCACGCAGCGGAGCCAAGCCTAAGAGCTTCTGAAGAGGAACAGAGAGCTGGTTACTCCTGAGTTAAATAGACAGTTTTTTTCTCCAAGGACCAAGGAAAAGGAGATCCCACTGAAGAATCTTATTTATTTTCCAGGCTTTTGCATAGTTTTGCAGGAATTGCTCTAGTATGAGTCAGCTGATCAAGTAAGTCTGTTCTGCCTGCTCCTTTTTCAGCTTCATTTTCTCTTCTTTTTAAATTACATTCTTTTTTGCTCTGTCATATTCCAATACGCTAATGGGCTGCTCCTTGAAATGGAAACTGCGGAAAATGGAAATACTCTCCAGTGAAAGCCCTTTCTCGTAATATGTTTTTATTTTTAATCTAGATTTTTAAAGGAAAAAATTTGGGGTTTAAAAAGTCAGGAAAATATTTAATAAAAGTGCTACCCTTACAAAATATTGAATATGGCCTTAACATCTGTTGCGCTGAACCCCACAAGTGGTTTCTTAATTCGTGATTGAAACATCTGCAAATTTCAGCTAATCAAACTTCAGGATACCGGTTGTTTGCATTTTTGGGCAATACTTGTGGATAACAGCCTTATTGACTGAGGGAACGATCTTTTTGATCCCAGAGCAGGGCACAAGGATTTTTAGAGTTCGGTAGTGAAATTGCCAGGTTCTTTAATTATCTGATCCCCTCCTCCTGGCAAGCTGTTCTATGAATTCAAATATTTGTAATGGCTCTCTAGAAGGTTTTCTTCGTTTGCTGCTAGAGCAGGAGCTGGCGACCCTGGAAACCCCGGAGCGCCCAGCAGTGTAGGAGAAGCCGCGAACTGTGCTGTGCTGGCGCTGGGCACCTGCGGCACCGTTTCTGAAGGAATTGCACAGCCGGGCAGGGGCTGCTGCTTCACCAGTTGTCAGAGGCGTTTGGCACAACTGAGTGAGTGTGTGGAGCAGTCTGCGGGGAGCTCTCGTCTTAGCTTCCTGCAATGTTGACTACCTCCCCCTGCGTTTGCGCACGGTGCATGCTGACTGACCAATGCTGGCCCGAGTCGATAACCATCCTGGATTAAATGACAATGAAAAATTATAGCTGGGAGGATGTAAAAGGTAGTTTGGTTTAGGTTTGGAGATTACAGATGCCAGGGTCTCTCTCTTTTGTTTTCTTTTACCGAGTCAGCCGTACCAAAGGTGTCCTACAGAAGCAATAAGCCCCAAGTTTCACAGAGTGCCACTTATCAAAGCCTGCCCTCTTCATCCTCTCTCGCCTGCTTACCTGTGTTGTTGTTTTGCATAAACTCTCTTTCACCCTTGTAATCGGAAATCATAGTTTCCCAGGTGGAGCTGGCCCTTCAGTGCGCATTTTGCAAATGTAGGATATTTTCCCATTCCTTAAAGGATATTGATTGATGAAGTAAAAGCATTGGAGAGATGCAAAATTATTTGTATCAGATTTTATCACATAATTTCTTAGGAAGATATACCTTTCCAAACCTAGAAGTTTTTTTCCAGATGAAACACTCTCCAGATTCAGGATTCAAATCACAGATGTGCTATAGCAAAGGGCTAACTTCACATTGCAGAAGATCTGCAGTAGCAGATGACTGTGTCTTATGAACTTCGTAGACAAGACTAAAGCAGTGAGCAGCGTTGTAAAAACAGTGACGGATTGGGGTGAGAGCGAAGACACGTGACGTTAATGGAAGGACTTCATAGTCTCATCTAGCCTGGAAAATTTCATGTTTCTACCCGAAAACTATATGGTAGCTGCCATGAAATGAGCTTACAACCCCATTTTCAGATGCATATTTGCAAGCCAAAATAGAATGCATCATCTGGAGCCATTCTTGAAGTTAGGACCGGGGGATATTAAGATCCAACTGTCCTTTCACGCTTGCATGTGTTGCTCCTAAAAACACGTAGGTCAGTATGAAAGGGAGCATGCGTTGGCAGTGCCTGTGCCACACCTGCCAAATTTAAACACCAGAATTTCCTCGGGGCTTTTCAGAAGTGCTGAATTTGCTTGGCGTGATCTACTCTCTAGAAGTGAATGGGGCTTCGCTGGGGGTTAATGGTGAGGAATTAGCAGAGCTGTGTTTCTCTGTGTCCAGAACTCTCAGCTCAGCACCTTTCTTAACCACTAAGCATGGCACGCGCAGTCGTGGTTATTCACCTCAAATAGACCTTGCCATGGTATTTTACTTACCTTTTCAAGCGCTGCTTTGGTTTATAGATTGGCTTCTTGTCTTTTTTTTTTTTTTTTTTTTTTTTTTTACATACCGTAACTTCATCTAAGATTAAAACGTTCCTGTGCCTTTGGAAATTGCAATGTAAATAACCAGTAAATATATCCACCTCCGTGCTACTAATGCCCTGCACCGCAGAACAGATGCTGGTAAGTGAAAGATGTAGCCAGCTTTTAGTGCAATTACTGGGTTCTTTTCGGGTTATGAACTTCAGCCAAACAAGAATTGGCCTTTTTTCATAAATACACGTTGTTCCTGACTTTCCTCTGCCTTGGAACACATTTGAATTGGTAATAATACAGCTGAAATCCACAGAGCTTTGGCAATTTCAGCCAGGGAGAAGAATGGGGCTGCCTATCTTTAGCACTCACACAGCTATACATCTTGGAAGCTCTTACGCACTCTTTGCAAACCCTTTATGTTTGCAGAACAGGAAATCTGAGTCCTGCAAATGAGTTAAACACTGGAGTCAGATTAGTTCTTTTTTTCACTCCATACTCAGGAAACTCCAAACGCCCCATGGAGGAACTATCCAACCACAACTATGCAGCTTGGGAATCTGCAACTTGGACTGAGAGAAACTGTGTTCTAAGTTCAGTAAACACGTCTTTACTCACCAGGAAAAACGCAGCGCACTCTGAAATGATCAAAAAACCGTGGCTTTAGAAAATATTACTGTGGCAGAAAATGGATGTAGCCTTTCTTTCAGTGACATATCATTTAATCATGTTCTTCTGTAGCTCAGCGTGAGGACAATGCTTTTGTAAGGTGAGAAACAAAATGTCATTGTATCTAGCATGCTTCCTGGTGAGGAGGAGAGGTGATGCACATGGCCACCAGCAGGAGGATACGTGCATGCCTTCTGGGGTACCACTTAGTCTGGGCTGAGACACAGATTCCACAGAGCAATGCGATTTGTGTGAAAATCAGACCACTTTCAGGTTGCTTTGTTTGATTTGAAAAGCAGGTGTGACAACTCCAGTAGCATTTATTCTGAGTTGATGTTAGTGCCTGCTCATCCGTCTGGGAATATACAGGTGCGTATCCTGCAGTAAACGCAAATCTGCTAGCAAGACGCATCGAGGCTCCCTGTACACCTGTGCATCCCCGTGAATATCTGGATGTTATTGTATTAGTGAATACTCTGATTGTTACTTCCTTATTAACGAATGTCTCCCATTCAACCAACATGTCTGAGTGATTTGGCTGTAATCTAAATAAATTTAGGTTTAGATGCAAATTGGTTCACTAATGAATGTTAATTTTTGTCACTGGAGAAAACCCCTCTGTTTTTCCATTGTGTGAAATTATCAGACTAGGCTCTCCTCATGATACATGCAACAAACCGAGTTGTGATGCCAGCTCATTGTATTCTTCACTCCTTGGACTTTCCCTGTATGTATTGGTGCTCAGAAAGGGAGTTATGATGATATGAAGGGTTGAATTCTATTTGCAGTCACGTGAGACTGACTTTGATGTGGTCAAAATAAATGTGAGTGATATAAGGAACAGAGGTCCCCCTGACATCAGCTTCTCTTTTGAATAGCGCGCTGTAGCACTTGCCTTCAGAGGAGTACAAGGACCGTGCAAGCATCTGAGGATGCTTCCCCAGAGTGTTCTCCTAGCCTCCAGCAATTTGCAGTTTGGGGTTTCCTGAGCTTGTATTCAATAGTCTTCTGGAGAACTGCCTCCCCACCCCCAAATAAAGAGTTTATCCTAACTTTTCTTCAATTTTGGCGGCACAACATCCAGCCATAAGAAATTCTTCAGTTTAACTCTATGTTCTTCGCGGAACCCTCTGCTTTACTTGCTCTAGACCTTCAGTGTTGATTTCATTGACTGCTTGCTAATTCTTGTATTGGAAGAGACAGAAGGCTCTTGTTCCCTATGAATCTTTTTCATGCCACTTATGATTTCATAAAATGCGATCATAACTTCCCTTAATCCCTGTTCTTTTTCCACTTTTAAGAAAGATGTGCCAGGATGTGCATGCGTAAATAAGGATGTGGAGCTTAGAAGCAAGGTGCAGTTGCTAAGGAATGAACATGAAGCATGGTAAAGTGTTTTTGTAATATGAGAGCACAGCTGATCGAAAGCTTAGAGGGTCATTTTATATCAATATGTTGGACGTGAGGTGAGTATTGCTAATGCTGTGTAGTGCTGCAGCCTGGCAAATGGGAAAATGGACACGCAGAGAAGGGGTGCATTTGCCTGGTGTCAGATACTTTGTAAGGCATTTATCTTTTTGTACAAGGATAAATGCTCTTATCTGATTAAACCTAGGAAGATCAATTTTTTACATAAGAACTGTCAACTTTAGGAAAAATGTACTCCAGAAATAATTGAAGTGTTAAAAAAGCGTAACATAACTATTCCTTTAAAACAGCAAGTGAAGAAAGTACAGCCCCAAGTATGAGGACATATTTTCAGTATTGTGTCAAAAGGAAATATACTCCCCAAGCCCCCCACATCTGTGTATAAATAAGGCATAATAAATGCCTGCCTTCAATTCTGCAATTGTTTGATCTCAGCTTTCCTTAAATCTTGTACCAGACTGGTGTCTGTCATATCGCTGAACGATATGCGAAACTAATGTCACCAGTGAATCAATGTCTGACCAGTTCTGTCAGCAGCCTTGAGGACATGCCCTTTGCTAGGAGCTCCTGAAACACCCCCGTGCATTTTGTCCTGCGCTCCCTGCTTGGACGTGGTGCTCCCAGCAGCACTGCAGCACAGACCTTCGTATCTAAAAGGAGGCAAGGACTGCAGCAGGTCTCATGCTGTGCAGGTGAATCCTTATGTAGGAGGGATGTGTATTAATGCCATTCTGCTGTTCCTAGTGTTCGTGGAGTAAAATGACCCTGTGGTGAGCCACAGTCCAAAGTGGTGGACACACGGGAGAACGCGGGGACCCTAAATCGCCAGCTTCTCTGGCTGCATAGGCAGAATGGGTCCCCAATGAGTTGTGTGATTCCCAAATAACCTACACAAAGGTATGTCCTGGGGACCTTGGGGAGGTTTACATCTACCAAAGACACCCCGTACGCTGCAGTAATGGAAGGACAACAGCTATTTCCTGTACGATGCCTCCTAACTTCGTGGTCTCAAAAACCATGAAACCATGAAACAATGAAAACTTTGATGACGGCAACTGTAAATGCAATTTTGTAGTTGGAAAGGTAGACCTCCCCCAGGTGAACACAGCATGGAAGTGGATATGGTATTTGATGGGAAGTCTATTTTTCCCGTGTTAGAATGGATATAACTTGCTTATCTGGGTGCCAGTAACAAAGCGGCGGGGGGGGGGTGTTCAGTAATTACCCCTTGTCAGTCATCTGCAATCTTGGTGTTTCGATCAAGATTCAAAAAGGAAAAGTGAAGAAAGGGAGTATGAGATGTTTCATTTCTAAAGCAGGAAGGTTTTGGAGTTGGGATAGTTAAGGTTTGGTGCTGGAAATCTTGATTTGGACATATCTTTCTGAGAGTTGTCACTGAAGTCTGTGCCTCAGATGTCATTTCTTCATGCAGTTAAATCATTCTTGGTCCTTAAATGCAGCTGATAGGTAAAGAAAGAGAAGGTGCCTTGAAGAAAGGTTTCCCCATCTTCAAAGGTGTCTTTGCCACCTTACTATCCCACTTAGTTACTACATGATGCTGTTTCAGTGCAGTATCACCGTTCTCTGTACATGGGCATGGGGGGGTTTAGTACGCGCCTGCATCGCTGCTAAGTGATCAAGAAACTATAGTAATATAAATGTATTTACAGATGATCATTTAGAAATACTCTTGAGAAGAGTTTTATAATATAATGCAATTGTCATGAGTAGCAAGAAGTATTACAGTGGTGTTTTTATAGTATGAACTGTTGGAGTGCGACTCTTCACTAGTAATTCGTTTAAGCACTGGGAATAAAATAGTGTGTGTGTTTTTAGGCATATGCTGTAGAAATAGGAAGGAAATTGGAGGTAAATTAAATCTTGGTCACATTCAGCCAGTATTTTTCCATTTGTCAGCAAAAACTGGCAAAAACCAAAACAACAACAAAATTGTAAAGTCTGAGATGAGATTTAGTGATTTACTGTCTGCTTCAACTGTGCCGGTGGCTTAAAGTGGAGTTACAGAGCCTCAGGGTTTCCCAGACATTTCCAGAACTTATTTATCCATTTTGCATACGAGGTTATGATCCCACCGTTTTATCTAAAGGCTTTCCTAGTCACCTACTCCAATTATAGCTTGTTATGGAAAAGCAGGGCTATCGTTTATATGTCTGTGTGGCTTTATGATAGCTACGCAGCGTAAAGCAGCATGTGGAGTCAGCGAAGGGGTCTTTGTAGTGCCTGAGCTTCCAAACAATCCTTTCCCTTGCTCAAGAACTGTTCCTTGGTGAAAGCACTGCTAAGAGCACGACCGAATTCCTGCCAGATCGCCTTCTTACTGTACAGCACGCTTTGCACGTTCACCAGGTGAAATCGTGGGCTCGCTAAAGGAGCCAGGACCAATCCAAACGCGGTGGAAATCTGACTGTAATGGGGTCGCGGGGGTCTCGCTGCCATGCCCGCTCTCCTGGGGCTGCTGGAGATGGAAATGTTTCCCTCTCAGAATAACGATTTCATTCGCTGAAATACGTAATGGCTCTCTTTGGTATGACCGGTCCTGTAATTCCTCTTAAACTCAGGCTTCCAGTGTTGGGAAGGAGTGCTGGCTGCAGAGCCTGCTTCGCTGTGCTGGGAGTTCCCATGAACGGTTGTGTCTGGCAGGGTTGCGCTGTGCATGCTGTTTGCCTCTCGTGAGTATGGAAGTCGTCTTCAGAGTGGCTGCTGGGAGCGCAGGAAAGAGAGTGGACGTTTCGCGTCGGTCGGTGATTAGCTGGCTTACCCCGGTACCTCTCTGCACTGCTGTGACTGCCGCAGCGCTGTCTTTGGTCGCCGGACGCAGGCTTACCTAAAGGACGCGATGTGACAAAGCAGCAGCTTAGGCACTTTCCTCCTGGCAGCATCATCTGGTCTCTTAGCTCTTATACTGGATTTTACTAAAGGGTTCTGCATTTCTTTGGGAAGAGGCCCTTTGAATTTGTACTGGCTGAGACCTTAAACACTTTATACTGCGGTGAAACCTCTCACAAAACACAGCCCTCTCGTGTCACCTGGTCTTAACGGTCAGTAGGTCGGATCAGGCGTTGAATGGTACCTGTGAATACTACTTATTGCCTGTTTGCAATTCAGTCAGTTGATGAGCACCCTAGAGTTTGCAGCAAAACCTCTTATTTTTAGCAAGTACATAAACTGCATTATTTTGCATGATGAACTGTTAATTTAATTTGGTCTCTTGAAGTTAAATCTCTGAATGCTTTACCAGGTTTGGAGTCAAATGCAGATGTTACATTTTATAAGCGCAAGTTTTAAAATGACCCTCCAAGTATTTGCAAATGTTCACAGCTAGACTTCTGTTATTTGGCTTGTCTGTAGGGATTATATCAACTGGTTGGCTGTTTGACACGCTAAGTATGACAGCTCAGTATCTTGAGTTGTGCTAGGAAAGTCTCGCCTGGTGTCCTAGAGCTTTGTTTCTAGCTGTGTATAATTCCAAAGTATAGGAAGCTAAATAGGAGATACAGAAAGTAAGTTAAAGTTACGTGTTCCTGAACTTTAAATGCTTTTTAAATGCTGCCTGTCACAAGAAAAAGTGAAAATGAGAACATGCTGGTAGAGGGTAGATGAATTTCTAACATATTAAATCCTGGTATTTTTCTCTAAGGAGCATTTACTTCAATCATGACAAAATCTCACATGCTTTAGGAAATGAGGATTAGGTTCCATGGGGTGGGCAGGTTTTTATTACCTTTAAGAGTATTTTAAAAAGACCAGTAACTTTGTAGGATCTATGTAGATATTTCATGGCTAGAAAGTTTTAATATGAAGATGGAATGGTGAGAAATATAGGCCTGAGGCATAGATCTGTAAGAAGAAAATGGGTACTTCACTGTTTTTCTTTTCATGTTTTTGATTGAGTCTGTTTTTTTGTTAGAATTACTGTTCACATAAGTATTATGTAGAGAAAAACCTTGAGACATGCAAAACATATTTGCCAAGGGAATGATCTACCCAGTTCAAATTGGCACTGTTGAGAGATGCCCTCCTGAGATATATTTGTGTCTAACATTTATTTTAGACAACGATGAGATCTTGCTGTCCCTATGTAAATATGCAGATGACAGATACATGTACAAATATTTTTCAGGGAGATTTGTTCAGTTGTTTTAAGAACAGACCTCAATTCTTGTGAGCACGAGCTCAAATCTGGAGCTTTGGATGATTTAGATGACCCTCAGCTTTGTTGGTACTGCCACTTCTAGTCAAGTTTAAAAACAAAATAGCTCAGAGTTACATAGCAGTGATTTGTGCTTCTGAAGTTTACTGGTTTAGAGCGCAGACCTCTATAACCCAAAGTTAGTAGATGCATTCAGTGTGCAATACTGGAATACAAAGTCTTCTGTTGGGAAGATGTGCTGGATCGGCGTCCTGCTCGCCTAGTGGATAGTCCACCTATGTAAAATACTTTGCTGCCTCATCTGTGCTTATTGTCTTCTTTTGCAGCAGAAATGAAATATACTGGGGCTTTTTAATCCACAAATGATCTCTGTCGAGCTTTTGATTTTAATTCCATTAGCACTTTTTCTTAATTTTTATTAAAAAAAACCAAAATCCAAGGCAGTATGTATTTGGCCAGATAACCCTCAAATCTTTGTTATTGCTCTGCTTGGTCATCAATAACGTAGCCACTCCCACTTACAATATTGGTTAAAAAAAACCCCAACCACCCAACAATTTTTTTCTTTAGAAGCAAACAATGAACTCTGTTTTTGTATAGACCTTGCTTTTATTTTAAACCCTTAGCGGCACATTGCAAGAGTTTATTCTCGAAGAATTTAGGAATGAGGGATCAGATTTGCTTTTAAAGCTGAAGTCCCTGGTAGAGGATGGTGAAATGATTGCACCGCATTCTCGTGTCTGTGGGTGGGGGCCCTGCGTGCCTGCTGTGGCGAGCTGGAGCCCAAAGGCACAGCTGAGGTGACAGCATCGTGCCCAGAGGTCCGCGTGGCCCCTCAGGCTGGAACCAGTTCTAGGAGTCTGCCCTTCTGGTCAGCGCTCGAATGAGCAGCCACAGCCAGCAGCGGGCACTTTGCCCTGCCGAAGCCCCGCACCGTCTGCTCCCCACAAACCCACCGAGCTGAGAGTAGGTGCAGCTGGGGTGTGTTGGGACCTAAATCGTAGGTACGGTTCCAGCAGTTGCTCCCAGAGCTGCTTTGGGCAGAGGGGCGTATCGTACTCCTAGAAGCAGTGTACATTAAGGCAAATATTTCAGCCGTTTTAAGCCAGCTTAGAGTTTCCCAAACCAGCCTTAACAAAGTAAGCCCCTCCAGCTGATCTGCTTGCCGCTCATTAGAGGTCGGTAGCCTCTCGGGAACTGAAGAGTTGGAAGAAGGAGCCTCGTTAACCACAGCTGGCTGTCCCGCGCCCTTGCCTCTGCCAGACCATTGCCGTTTGCCAAGCCCTGTGTTCTTCAAGCTGGAACAGTAGCATCAAGAGCATTATTCATTTCTGCTGCTCAGATTAGGTGTGAAAATCTGATTTCTAGATTGTGAATGGCAGAGCAGATCTGAGACCAACTCTGAAGACCTGTAAAGGTTCTGACACCGCAACAACATTATTTCAAAGTTATAAGTTGGCGATTTATCCTTCCTTTACTGAGGGATAAGCTACCTCCAATTGCTGCATGTCTTTTCAGAGAAAACTGTGCCTGTGGAAGGGTTTTGAAGAGTGGCTGGTGTGCAATACCCTTTTCCCGTGCCAGCGGTTCAGTTGTGGTGGTCGGTGATGGGCAGGCCACGTCCCGGCTGAATTCTGGGAATTAGTAAATAAGTAATCGGGTAAATAGGTGATACAGATTAAAAGGTCTTGCACTTATTTAACAAATGTGATTTCTGTTCTTTTTCGTTACTTGAGCACCGACTGTGTGCACAGCTCAGATTAAACCCCAGTGCTCGCAGTGAATAGAACACGCAGCAGCGGAGAAGAGTGGGATGCCTTGGCCAGCAGGTGATTTCAGACGTTTTCTGTCGTTCCTGCCTGTGTGTACGTACACGCCTGCCTCCCTCGCACGCGCGTTCAGGGAGAGAGAGGTGGAAAAGCCAGATGCCTGCTATGCGTATGACCGTTGTTCGTCTTGCTGTGCTGGTGAGGTTTTGTTAGTGGAATGTAAACACGCCTTAGCTCTTCCGCAGCAGGTACGTCGAAGAGAGCGTTGTTGTAGAGAAGACAGGCACTTGTCGCAACGATGGAGGTCGCACGGCATGTGCGGTGCTGCGTAGCGGTGGTGCGTTGTGGTGTCTGGCTGGATTTGCATCTCAACGAGCTAAACGTTTCACTCCATACAGCTTTGGTTTACCCCGATTGCTCCAGGGTTTTGTTCCTCCTGGGATCTGGGGAACCGTGTTCCCGTTGTGCGCTCAGCTTCCCTTCACGCGCTGCCTGCCGCCTTCGGCCGGTGTGGCCAGAGAAGTGTATACAACAGCGGTCCTTTCCATCGGAGCTGGTTACTAGGCTGTCAAGCCAGCTCCCGTGCTCTGGGCCCAGGAGGAGCAAGGAGCGATGAGGACAGCATTTATTTAAGTACTGCTTTTTTTTATGTTAAGTATTGACTGTGTCTGAACCTGCTTCAGCGTTATTAATGTTTATGAGAGTGATCGGATGATAATGCACAGTTCCAAATTTCTTGTTTCAGAAGTGTTTTGAGAACATTGATTTTCCTTTTATCTTTTTGCCTCCAAGGAGCCTCGGTAGCCCATTAACCGGCTTCCTAAAGATCTGTGTCAGGCTCCCTCACTTAGTGAGTTTGCAGATTGCTGTTTCAAGATGCTCCATTTGCTACACGTGCCACTTAGTGTGGGTCATCCTAGCAAAAACGTTTCTTGGCCCAGCTCTTTCTTCTCTCGGTTGCACTTTAAACTGAAGTCACAGTAAATCAATTTAAACCTCAGTGTAGTGCTGGTGGATCTTACAGGGTAGTCAGATCTTCGGCACTTCAAGAAAATGATGTAAAAAAGCATTTGGGAAACAAAATCTGTACATCAAAATATAAAGGCATGGGTGAGCCGTTTGTGCTGCACATTGTAAGCTTTTCTTGGAATCAGTGCAAGATCTTGTCCAAATCCTCCTTTGCGTCACGTTATCGTTCGCTGAAGTACAACGCTTTGTGAACTATTTCAGCTTGGAAAAGAGGACGCTATCATTTGTTGGTCATTTTTATGTAGAGTGCGGTGCCTTCCAAGGAGCACTCGATACTTATCAAAGGTGGGCGAAGGACTGTATGATTTAGAAAGGCAAACACACAACAGTGTACGGCGTTATGGGTGTGCTCTTCTAATGAGAAGCAGTATTATCACCTTTTCTACCCTTTTCTCATTTCAGTGAGGGATTTCCTATTTAAATTCTTAACCAGTTTACCCAGTTTCGTGTATTTGAGTCTCACGATGTTAAATATGTTTCCCTTCAGTGGAGCATCTCCAATATTTCCCTTTTCCTTCCCTCACCGATTCATTGGGACAATCTTGTCCTTTTGACATGCCTAATGGGATTTGTCAAGTCCTTGGTGTAATCGTGTTTTATTTCCATGAGTAATGAGATACAGTGGTAGGGCATCTTGTCCTGCCCGAAATGAGACATGCCAAGCCAAACATGAAATGAAATGCCAAACATTATGTCCTGTATGTTTGTCAAGTGTGTGATCTATTTTTTAGAGACCCAACTCAGAACACTGAAATATTTTACTACTTGTGAACTTTAGCTTCTGTTAATATGATAGAAGCAAGTGGAAATGGAAATTGTCAGGGCAATTTAACAAAGAGAGCCTGTAAAACTCATTACATCCCAGGTAGTAAAATCACTTTAGAAGGCACATTCTTCAAACTTGAGCTTTATTCAGTAAACTGCATTGGTGACTGACCTTTGAAGAGCTTTCCCTTCCTTGGGAGGGAGGAGGGAAAAGCCCCTGTTGTTCGGAGGCACCTATCTTAAATTACAAACGGCAGCCAGACTTGGCTGTGCTTTAGATCACACGGGATGACAGAGTGTGCAACTGCTCCAACCAGACAGTTAAATGGCCAGCTATTTAGACGAGTTTGATGTGTATTTCATGTAATTGTATACTCCATAAAGCAGGAAAAAGCCAATGTTGTGTGCTGGCTGCATTTTGGCACAAAGTAAATCAAAGTACCAATAGCAAGCTTGTGATTCAACTTAATCTTTTCAAGATCTGATGCCTTTAAGAAGCTTTGCGTTTATGCCACGTAGTGGCTGGGTGAGGGTTAAAGTTACTTTTGGGAGAGTAATGCCTGTTAGGACTCTAATTTGCTTTGCAAGTTAAATTAGCTTGCGGAGAATTCTCCAGGACCACGGCTAGGTTTCTGCTGCACTGCAGCGGAATGGTCCCCCCAGGTGTGCTTCCCGCTCACTGTTTCCACACTGATGTAAATGACTGGCTTTTCCTGTCAGGTTGTGGATGAGCTGCCAGTCCTCTCTAGATAGCAGATTTAAGCACTTTTTTTTTTTTTCCTAGTTGTAAATCTTTTATTCTTACAATCACGTGTCACAAATTTTGATTAGTGGAATACATGAAAAACAAGCGTGTCGTGGGCTGTGTCGTGACCAGTTCATTATTTCTGTGGCTTTCCTTTTTCTATCATCTGAACAATTACGAGCTGTAGGAACCGCATTTTCTTGTAGCTATCCTCTGCCTGGCTCACGGGCACGAGTCTGGTTGCTCATTAGTGAGCCCACACACTCAGAGTTTAGTCCAGCAACCTTTGAAGTACACGGAAAGCTTCCCACGTCTTTATTGGGTGTCAGATTGGACATTTAGTGCACATTGTGGCATTACAAGATTTTGTCTAAATACATGATAAGGTTTTTGCCTTTTCTGTGCGGTTTGTGAGATGGTAATACTTACGGGAAGTATGTTAAAGGTGATTGTAGAAAACTGGAGAAAGAGAGAGTTTATCTGCTCTGCTATTTCCATGTGGTTTCATGTATTTTTGTGCCTTTAGGGCTGTGCATTTTTTATTTCTCCTGGATCTGTCACCATCTTATCTAGAGGTTTCCTGAACACGTTTAATGGAAAGTTGATAAAAGATGTAAGTGAAAATAAAAGAAGGTTAAGAAAGGATTGAGAGTGAGGAATAGAAACTTAAGAAAAGGAAACTTTTGAAAAGAAGAACTGATATAAAAAAGAAATAAATACTTTTTGGTTTACTGTAGGCAGAAGAATTTTCAAATGCATTAAGTGGTACCGAGTGCTTCATGCAGAGAGAACAGGCAGGTCCTTAGATGACAGATAAAAAGCTATGTAAATTCGCAATACTCCCAGTAAGATGCCTCCTGATGTATGTAATCCACAAAAAGTCTGCCAGCGTAAAGAAATTAGGGGAGATGATTCTGCATACAGGTAATTGAACTCTGCAGTAGGATTTTTATCCACAGATAAAATCCACTGATCTTTGCATATAAATTGTTTCACATCAAGTGGAAGCTGGAAATAGCCCAGATGTACAGCCTAAGATGATTCCTGTTTGGAAATTTGGCCTTTTGTCATCCAGAAAAGAAATGCTCCTTGTTTGGAACAGGTGAGGTGTATTCCGTTATTCCCGTACATCTGTAGCATTTCCTCTTCCCTGTTCAAATTCCCTTTTCTACTGTGTGGCAGAGCCTTAGGTTTGTAGCATAGAGAAGACAGCAATTATAGGAGGAACGATCTTTCTGAAGGTGCTAGGATGTAAATGATTCGCTGTCCTGTGGAACAGGAATGCCGATGAACCTTTGATTGTACATACCCACGGTGTGTGTTATGATTTTATTACATAAAGATCTCTTTCTTTGGCAGGAAACAGAAATAGGTAGAGTTGGGAATATGCTCTGTTCCACTCATCAACTTGCAAGCAGTATTACCGTTAATTTCTTTCTTTAGTGCCTGTGTGTAACGCCCAGCGTTTAAAAAGACTTAGAATATAACCCAGTGTGTTCACTATCCACAGCCAGGTAACCTATACCTGTTATGGGGGTAGGAAGTCGTTTTGAAAGGTTCCACTTCTGAAAGGAAGATTGATGTTCAGTCAAGGCAACTTACTTGGTGATGAAAGAAAGAATCTGTTTAAATAGATGGCTTGCCTTCCTGTATTAGAGTTGTTTATTTCACATGGAGTAGAATTTTCCGGAAGTCTTACTCTAGAACCAGCTACAAACTACCTGTGGTTTCTGCAAACTCCACTCCGGAGCTCATAAAACTAATAATTAGTTGTTTTACCTTGGTCAAACCTTTTTAACCAGCAGTAGTTGTCCTATCATTTCTGAAATGTCAGATTGTAAGGCTAATTATTTCATCTTTGAAAAAAACCAGTTAATGCTGTGTAAATACTCATTTCAACGATCACCCCCTCCCTGCATGCTCCTCTACTTGACCTGCAGGTCAAATGGTGAAAAGAAGGGAAAAGGGAAGAAAAAAAGATTGCATTTTGGGAACTGCACTGTGACTGACTGTTAAATCTCATTCTCTCACTATTCTCTCAGCTTTTGCAATGCTGTGGTTGCATTTTAATTTCTGGTCTCTCTTTTTTTTTTTTCTTTCTTTGTCCATTTGCATTATTTTAGATTTGCTGTCTTCAGTATCATCTTCTGCTTAAGTGCTTTATTGTTGGTAGCAACTGAGTCATTTATAAGACATGTCTGAATGGGCTTAGCAAGAAAAGCTTTCCCTCTTTTTAACAGGTTCTATGAGAAATGAAACTCAAGCCCTAGTTCAGAAAAATGTTTTAAAATATGCTGCAATTATAGTGTAGTAATTGATTATATTTTTGTTCAGGAGAAGTTGAGCTTACCTGTGTGTTTAAAATGAAGTATTTGAACTGCTCAGTAAGCTTTTCTCGCTCTAGCTCAACTCTAACTGCAGCGCTCTGATTTTCAGTGCGCTCAGAGCATGGACAGGACGAGTTCCTGGGGAAATCCCTACAAAATTGCCCCATAAACACAGCCCGCTTGCTAACGAAAGGGACCGAGGCTGACCTTGGAGCATGGAGTCACGTGCAGTGAGGTTAGGCAGTGCACCGGGTATGAGGTTTCCAATAAATTGTATTAGCTCGAGTCGCATTTTTGGATGGTGACTTCTAGGTCATTATGTGTAAGCCAGAGCTAGTCCCAGCCTTGCCTATGTGTTTAGGCTGACTGTGGTTCCACAGTCGGGGTGAGAGAAAATGCATTACACTGTATTTGGATGAACTACCTGGAGTAACAGGGAAAGATATGTTTTAGAAAGAGGGTGAGGAAATCACATTTAGCTAAGGCATCTTGTACCCAGCGTAGAGTAAAATGGCACAAATCACAATTCTCGGAAAATTTTTCCCAGGTAAATGGTCGGAATGTTCAAAGGCATAAGACTCAAATCTGTTTGTCTTCAAATGGCATGACTCTGTATGGGAAAACAAATGCAGGTGTTTGATACAGATACCGTTGTGCTGGTAATCTGAATCTAGCACCAGCAAACTGAAATTACACGTAGTTTTGTTGTGAAAATGGTAAGTATCACAAGGAGAATACCTACAGAGACTCCCTGACGTGATTTCACAAGGACAAAAACCAAAAAGATGCTGGCAGGAAGCATGATCCCTTGTTAGGCTATTTGGTTTTCTTACCAAATTTCTATTGTCCTAGTGCTCGTTCTTCCAAGTCACGGAATAATTCCAGGATATGATTAATTGCCAGTAATTCTCACCAATTTTAATGGGATTTGAAAACCTTCAGTTCTTTGCAAGATACTGTGTAGCGTGTAAATAGCTCTCCTCTGTACCTGTATGTGTGTATGGGAGGCGAGAGCTGTGTTTGACAGAAGTAAACATTACTGAGCACATTATGTATAATTCTTTTGAATATAGATCTGCTTTCTGCAGCACACTTCCTATTCTGAATAAGTTTTCTTTCTTTTTCTCAGTATTGCTCTTTTTTTTTTTTTTTCCTGAAATGAGGTAAAAACCCAAGCAGCAAGAAAGCCGTATTGAGTAAATACAACAACCAGGTGCATTTTTTTAGTCTTGTTTTCATGCAATGGTGTGTAAAGGATGTGATTAAATTTTAAGCTAGGCAAAGATGAAGAATTCAGCACAGAGAAAGGTCATTCAGGAAGGCTCATGGAGAACACGGAGACACCTAAAAAGCATACTGGTGCTTTCTAGGGACTTAGAGAAAAGAAAATGTTTTGCCTCATTGCCATAGCAAGCCAGGACACTCTTCTCATTTCCTACAAAAATTGCTACATTTTCCCAAAAATATTTTCAGTGACGGAGAGAAGTACTTAATAAATAATCGTTGCTTGATTTTACAATTAATTGATCCAATAACTGTTTCCAGAGTAGCAGTATTTTGGGTAAAATGTTGATCAGCATTAAGGCAGCTTAATTGGCTATATGGCGTATCTGCATTATGCTCACGTCCTTCTGATGGAGGTGTCCCTCTCTAAAATATTGCAGTGTTAGGGTTTGAGTAAGCTCAAGCAGTTTCTGCCTACCTGACAGGAACAGACGCTGTGCAAAGCAGGGTGTACCGTAGCGCTGGCTTAAAAAATTCAGCTTGTAGTTTCCTGGGGAAAATTTCCAAACTGGTAACTGCACCATATTTTCTCTCAAAACACTGTTTGTTTTCTGTAAACAGAGAGCAGCTTTTGCATGGGTCGTTGGAAGTACAAAGGGGTCTCTTGGCAAATCGTTAATCTTGCTTATAATTGCTCACCAGCATTGTACTTCTTTTCCATAAATGAGAAGAAGAGGAGACATCTTGTGTTTCCTGCAGCAGGGAGCAAGAAGAGCGCTGATTGTCGGGGGCAAGGACCCCGTCTGATACTTGTATTAATGTATGATGCCTTACGTGTTCCTGGGTAAGCGAGAAGGGAAGGGCAGTGACGGGGAGATGAAGAATTCACTTGCTTTGTTTACTTCCCTAGAAACGTGGAAGACAGGCTTAACTCCTGCCCAGCTTCCATTAAATCATTATGGCTTTCCTTCTGCTCATCAGTACTGGTACGAACGCCCACGTTTCTCTCATGCTTTGTTTCTCGTGAGCACGTGTACACGTGTCAATCAGACAGCATCACGCCACAGAGCGAACATCCACACCAGGGGCTGGGAGGGTGAGGACCACGAGGAGCGGAGCTCTGGCCCAAACCAGAGAGGATTTTCTATAAATGTCAGTACTGAAGAAGGCGGTTGATGTCTCTCCTCCTCCTTGAGGATGTTCATCAGATTATTTTCTCAGGGTCACGACTGTGTCGCCAAGGTGCAGCTCATGGTATGGGGTGGAAGCTGAGGGCCCTTCCAAAATAGAGCTCTCTTCTCATGTCTCCCTGTGTCTGGATGCCGAACTGTTATTTTATGTGTTCAGAGGGAGCGTCTGAGCTTTTCCAGTGTGACAGTGCAGGCAGGGGAAGAGGAAATCGCCCTGCTTTTCCAGGGGCAGTCTGCTTGCTCGCAGGCTCAGGCTACAGAGCAACCGCTGGGCGCTCCACACTCTGGTGCCCTACAGGGATCATGCAGGCGGAGGGCTGGACTTCTGTGCCCCTCTGTACCTCTGTTGCTTGTTCCTAGCTTTTCATAACAGAGAGCTCCTAATTAGCTGCCTTCTGAGGGCTCTGAGTGTGACTGCTGGTCATGAGGAGCTCTGTACCTAAGTCGAATGCTGGTGTTCTGCGTTACAACACAGCTTGTCAGCCCAGGGATTTCACGCACTGCTATGGCAAATACTTTTCTTCCCAGGACTATTATGCTTACAAAGCACTTTCAATGTATTTTTAAAAAACAGAAGGCAAAATTCTTGTCCCGAAGAGCTTGCTCAGTGTTTGGTGCTTGTGGATTAAGTATGTACAGCATGAGGCTATAACGCACTAGCGGCTTCTGAATACTGAAGCGTTCGGCATTCTCCTGTGGTAGAGGCTGGCATATTGCCCGCTTCCTTACATGCTTCTGGACAGGGCATGATGGTATCGAAGGGTATTGAAGAAAGCATGCAGCTGCAAATGATCACACTGTTACTTTGCGTGTCAGGCAATAAAGGTGTTCTTGACATGAGGTTTCTCCCTTTCCCAACCTCCGTCTGCCTTGTCTAGGTTGAAACCTATTCTGGGAGTTTCCTTATGTTTTATTTTTAAACTGTCCATCAAAGACAAATGCTTAAATACTGTAATAGAAAATATAAACAGCAGCTACTCTCAAAAATTAATGGACTTTATACTGAAAGTTGAATACGAAAGTTTTCACTGTTACTCAGATCTTTTAAAACACTATACAACATTCCTCTTTAGCAAAAAAGCGAAAGGTGTGTTTCACGCTACCTGCCTTCGGGGCAGTAGCACTATGACATTCCTGTACAGTAAAATTTCCCAAACTCTTCTCAGGTTAAATGCCTATGCGAAGATGCATTCGCCATGGATACTGCAAATTCGTGCGCCAAAATTCCTGAGAGCATGGGAGGCCACATTTTGTGTAGGAGCAGAAATGCTAGTCGTCTTGTCCCCTTGATAATCTTCCCAATGACCACTCAAGTGGCAATCCTCCATCCCCCATTCAAAAACTGCTGCTCTCCAGGCTAGGGATTAGCTCCAGCTTCCTGGAATACAAAGTACAGGTGCTGTTCATCTTTAGTTCCTGTGAAGTACAGAAACTTGATTGCACAAAGACAAATGTAAAGACAATGTTTGTTGACAGAAGATGGTGTTAATAGAAACATAGCGGACAGCAAAAAATGAACATGGGATGGAAGGGAAGTCAGAGCTCGGAAAATACCATTTGCACACAGCTCAGATCACTGGTGGTTTTTCTGTTCATGTAGTTCTTGAATTCTCTTTCCCATTTTATTCTGTTTGGTTTCCTTCGATAGTTTTCTGGTTAATTTTCAAGATGAAGTATGTGAAGAAGGACCAAATGGTTATAGAATCAGACTTGGTTGCAGAGAGTGAGCAAATGTTTTTATAACACGAACAAGCTTCAGGTTCTAGCTGTGTGATCTCAGTAATCTTTTCCTAGTCTGGAAAGCCCTCCCTTAAATTTCTGTTTCTTGTATGGGTACTCATAGGCTGAGATCAAGTCACCTCTAAACCGCCTCTTTGGTGAGTTAAATAAAGTGATCATCTTGCGTCTCACACTGTGAAGCAAGGCTTTGATCCTTCCATCATTCTTCTTGCTTTTCCCCCTGCAGCCACTCTGCTTTTTCCAGGTCCTTAGCGTGGAACTGAGAATTTGGACCTCACAGTTCCCGTACTGCGAGCACTAGAGCCAGAGGCAGAGGCAGCACTGTACTTACCCATGCTGTACCTCCCTTCGTCACGTCAGCCTCTTGGAGCGGCGATACACTGGGAATTCATGTTCATCTCGTCCTTTAGTTTGACCTGAGACTTCGGCAGAGTCATAGCTCAGGGTCAAGCTCACCACCTAGAGGAATGCTCTTTATTCCTTATTCCTAGATAAAAGCCTGTATGCTTTTTAAATAGCGCATTGTTTCATTATGCTGATGCATGAGAGAGCACGCTGATGTCAATGTTTAGATCAGCTTGATCCGGAGCTCTAGTGAGAATAAATAGATTTTCTATTTCCACTGAAACCAAGGAGTGATGGTATATCTGGAAAAAAATGAAAAGGACTTTGAGACGCAGGTGAAATGGGAAAAGGATCGTGCACAGGATCGGTGTAGTTTCGTGTGTGGTTTTTGTACACCAATCCATTAAGTCTAATGGCCTAACTTGGAATATTAGTTTCGAAAGTCTGAGTTTTGGCGTTATTTAAAGTGATTGTTTTGTGTTCCCATGTTTATGTAACAGACCTGGTGTAACTGAGTATAAAGGGGGGTAAAGAAAATCCTTTGATCCTTCAGCAAAATATTTTTATGTAAGTAGCTTTCTCATGGTGAGCTCTGGAAGCCTGGACGGATCGTTGTCCATCTGTTTTTACAGCTTTCTGTGATCACCATCCAGCAAGTGCTGTTTAATCTACAGAGGATAAACACTTCCAGAGCTGACAATGTGCTTCCCAGGTGCCGAGGGGAGAGTCATGCAGCCAGGCCGTTTTCTGAACTGTAAGAAAATGGTTATCCAGAGAAAACAGAGATCCATTGAGGCTTTAGGGGAGAGTCCCATCCCTTTCACTTTCCTTTCTTTTCAGAAATCAGAGACTCTTTTGGAAGGACGTATAGCCGTGCTGGTAACGTGCCATGTGCTGGATGGGCTAGTGCGGCAGGAGGGAGAGATGCCGACGGCCTTTAGAGTTGGTAGCTCCTTTTCGGAGGTTAAAGGCGCGTGAAGGGAACGTGTAAATGTTTCTGCAGAAGGCTAGTGAAACAAGCTGCCTTAACTGCGTTCCCATTTGGAGCGCTGTTGGTTGCTGGAGGAGGGATGAGAGGCCCAGCCCTGCACTGTGGGAACAAGCTGCTGGTGTCTGGATCACGTCGTGGCAAGGAGGCGTCGTAGCTCTGCGGCACCGCCCTCGTTTGTGCTGTGACCTGACGTCCCCTCCAAAAAGTCACGCAGCTGGCAGATAAGGAGCCCTCGTGACTGTTCATCCCCAGCGCTGTGCCTGCCTGCACTGCATGCAGAGTAGAAGTTGTCCACCTTTCTTCTCGCCGCAGGGTAAGCTTGCAGGACTTAGGCTCCCTGTCGCAGGGTGTAAGTACTGTATGTATGGTTTTAGGTTACGGTGACAAAAAGGCGGATGCCACTGTGCCGGTGCTGCTCTGACTACAGCATTGCTAACTTCTGGTATCTCGCTCTCAGTTGTCTGGTTTGTGCGCTTGTGTGAGGGTTTGTGTTTCTTCCTCCATGGAAATCCACAGGGCATTACAGAACAGATGCACCAACCTTCCTGTGCGGTAATACCCTGCTTCAAATACCCTGCGCTTCTGAAACGCACAGACTATTCACGGTTCTCTCCTTGTCCTTCTGAACAGTTCTCCACTCTGAAGTAACAGGATCCTTTGTTCCTGGAGAGTTTATCCCCCAAGAAGTTCAGGACACATCAGACCCGGGCACTTTTTGTGAATTTTGTTGGGTCTCTCTCTGAGCGAGTGGTTAGTAGGACAGATAATATGTGTATGATCCTACCTTTGGGGCCGAACTAAATTCCCTGACGTCCTTCCATCAAGCATGTCACCTGTGTGCAGCAGGGTTTCTGAAGGGGGAGTGGGAGAGGGAATCACAGACTCCTAGAATCGTAGAATAGAATCATGCATTGGAAAAGACCTTCCAGAACAACTGTTAACCCAGCACTGCCAAACCTCCACTAAACCACGTCCTTCAGCACCACATCTACATGTCTTTTAAACACCTCCAGGGATGGGCACTCCACCACCTCCCTGGGCAGCCTGTTCCAGTGCTCTGGAAAGAAATATTTCCTAATACCAACCCAAACCTCCCCTGGTGCAAACTGAGGCCATTTCCTCTTGTCGTGCCTCTTGTTACTTGGGAGACCACCCCCCACCTCGCTACAACCTCCTTTCGGGTAGTTGTAGAGAGTGATAAGGTCTCCCCTGAGCCTTCTCTTCTCCAGGCTAAACAACCCCAGGTCCCTCAGCTGCTCCTCATAAGACTTGTGCTCTAGACCCTTCACCAGCTTCGTTTCCCTTCTCTGAACTCGCTCCAGGACCTCAATGTCCTTCTTTGTAGTGAGGGGCCCAAAACTGGACACAGTACTCAAGGCGTGCCCTCAGCAGTGCCAAGAACAGGGAGACCATCACTTCCCTGCTCCTGCTGGCCACACTAGTGCTGATACAAGATGGAACGAAGCAATTCAGCTTCTCGACTGTGCCAGGGCTTTACTCTTGATCAAGAACCGAAGGATAAACCTTGTCCAAACACATGCCTTTCTCTGGCTGTGGCAGTTTCAAAAGCAAGCTGCCCTGTGAGCTGGGATTCCTTCTGTGTTTTCTCATCCCATATGTAAGGCTTGGCTGTTTTAAAACGCAAGTAAACATTTCCCGTTTTTGCCTCTAATCCATAAATATCACGTAGCATCTAAGCTGCTGAAATTAGTCAGCGCCGTGAAGAAACCACATACACACCCCAACTGGCCTTCGTTTACGGCTGGACCAGGCCAGCAGCACTGCCTGCCAGCGGTGTCCACCCCTGCCAAATGCAAGTCTTCGGGATGAGCAGCAATGGGTTCATGAAGTGTTCTGCCACTGCAGGTCAAGGAACTGAAGATCAGCGTTGGCAAGATCGCATTGCAGGGGCGTTGTTTGATGAGAGCTGCTGCTTCTTCGAAAATTACTTTTGAAATGGACCATAGAGCTAGCTCAGGACAGAAGGGTCAGGTCTATCTGACTGAAAGTCTGTACAAATAATGACAGCCGACACGAGGTGTAAAAGCTGGGAAAAACTCTTCTCCTGAACGTGGCTGAGTCGAGTTCAGGGTCAGCACGCTTCTGTTCTGGACAAGAAAAGTAACACCCATTCCTCGCCACCTGGGAACCCCCAAAAAATTGCCGTTAGTGGTATTTGTTTGGGTTTGCTAATCAAGGTGGGAGATATAACTACTATTTTGTTTATCATGCCTTAGGCTACTTAGAACTGCATCAGCTGTTTCCATCTTGCTTAATTAGCTGTAGTAATGATGGATAAAGGAAATTTTAAAATAATTCCTGCTGTCATTTTGTTATCCGTATGTATTCTTCTAGCCTGTCATGATTTTCTGCTAATCTAGAGGATATTCTCTATTCACCACTGTGAAGTTTAAAAACAGGAATGAACAAAGAAAATCTGTGAATTACATCACTTCAGAAGAGCCCTTTAAGGTTCAACTGTGAGGTCTAAGTCAGAAGGCACTGGTTTTGACACAAGGTGCTTTATCATCTGCAGAGCTTAAGTTCTATTTCTTCTGTGAAAGCTGGGAGACGCTTGCCGAGAACTGGTTTATGTCAGGTTGACCTTACCAGCAAGAGACACTGTGAGCAGAGGTGGATTGCCACTGTGAGCAAAAGGGATGCTGCTGAAACCCTTATTTATTTACCTCTCTGTTACTGGTTGTACTTTGAGACATAACCTCCTTGCAGTACCTCATTACGTTCATATAAGGGTGAAGGAAAGAATAGGGGAAAATCACTTTGTCTTGTCAATACATGTAGTTTAGATTTAATACCTGAACAC
Source organism: Bucorvus abyssinicus (assembly GCA_009769605.1). Classification (NCBI taxonomy): domain Eukaryota; kingdom Metazoa; phylum Chordata; class Aves; order Bucerotiformes; family Bucorvidae; genus Bucorvus; species Bucorvus abyssinicus. The sequence goes on from CM020028.1 coordinate 43,510,901, forward strand.
ATACATGTGTGTATGTATATATATGTATATACACAGAGCTCTAGAAAGACAAAGGTCTGTTTCACTGTCTTTTTTACTAAAAAATTCAGAATTGTAAAATCCTTCCCAGGAGTCAGGTCTCTGGCATGGGATATGTAGCCTCAAAAATGCTCTGAAGCATGGCAGGTAGTATTGATTATAGAAAAAATATCTATGTCTGCTACTTCAGATGTTGGTCCTTCTCTCTGGGCTGCTGGGGCATGGGTGACACAGCGGATAATACTAACCCCCAAGGTTGAGAGGTGGCACAGATTACCAGAGTCAGATTTGGGATAGCATGGATGCTGTTCCACGCTCTTTTGCTGGTCTGCTGTGTGACACTGGCCAGCTCATTTCTTCTCACCATCTTTGTTACTCTCTCTCGCTTTTTTCCGCTTGGTACTTTTTGCTTTCAGGTACTCGCTTACCTTCTGTCTGTGCAGAACGCAGCACCGAGCAGCGCTGTTCTTGGCTTCAGTTACTGTAGCATAACTCTTAGTGACGAGAAAGAGAGAAGTGCTTCTCTCTGCTTGTCACTCAGTGCTGTTCCATTGCACTCGAGGGGATACTGTGTCCAGGTTGACATGAAATTTGGGAATAGATAGAAGGAAAAAGAAGAAGGGCTTTTCTCAAAGGCATCCCCCTGCTCCCTCGGCAGGGTGTGGATCCTGCTGTTGGGAAGCTTCCTGTGTGTGATGGACCTGGTGGCTCTGCTGGTAGTACACCTGCTTAAGTGCTTTTTGCTGGATCACAGCCTGAACAAACTGTGAGTTCCTTATCCTCTCAAATCTACATGACTGCTTGCTTCAGAGCTGTAGCAATGCATTTTAGTGTCTGGGATAACACTTTGTACTTGGCATTTCTCCTGCTCTCCCTGCATCTTCAGAGTGTCAGCACCGGGGGTGGTGGAGGCTCAGGAAGCAAGGAGCTGCTGCAAGGCAAGCTGCTGCAGCCCACCTGCACGGCTCCCTGGCTGCCAGCCCCTCTGCCAGTGCCACTGCGCTGTTCTCTCCTGTCTTCATTGGGAGGTAAACACGAATGGTCAGGGAGGGCACTGCTTTTGCCGTTTAAAAGAGACTACTCTCACTCCCCAGGTGAGAAGGTTTGGGCAGTGGGCAGAGGCAGGTGGGGGGGATGCTCCCACTGCCCGGTTTGGATGCTCCTTTTGTCCCTGGCCCTGTCTTGCCCCTGGAGGTTTACCTGCCCTGCCCCAAGTCATGCTTTGGTCAGCATCAAGAACTCGCGGTCTGCTTGTATGCAGTCCCGTTACGTGTCACGATCTTACTTGTGTAGACTGGTCCCAAATCCGCCGTTACAGCTGATCCATTTATACAGCAGCTCCATAGCTCCTGCAGTTTTGACAGTAAGTCCTTGTAGGTACGTCTACCTCCAGGAAAGCTTTTGACGTGACTGAAATGTAATTAAAAAGGGAAGACCAGATGTTTCTTCCCAGATCGTGTTTTCAAGATCACAACTGTCCTTTCAAAAGGGAGGAGAGGGAAGAGAAACAAGAGAAAACCTCCACTGCTCTGCTTTAACAAGGGAATTTCCTAAAGACTATACTAGAAAAATCTGGATTTTGTTAATTTTTTTCTCTTCCACACTGAAGTTTGCGAGCAGCTTGAAACGGTAATAAAACAAAGTGGACTTTGCATTGCATTGTGCAAAGCCAGCAGAAGTGTTTTTCCCCAATGCACCTGCTTTGTTGCTCAGCCTTTCCAGAGAGGAGAAAAAAAAAATTTTTTTTTTTTTTTCTGGAATAGTGCTTTACTAGTGTTTCTGTAATTTACTGCAATGAAAATGTTTTCTTGGATATACTTTAGAAAATCTTTCATTCCATTCTATGAAGGCAAACAGAGATGTGGAGGAGTTTGGGGAGAGAACCCACACAGATGAAGAGCAAGAAAGAATGTTTGAACAGGTGAAAATCCTTTCTAGTAAAAGTCCCAGGAAACACACAACTTTAATGTAATTATGGCATGGAGCTGGCAAATGAGACTAGATACGCACCTGCCATCTTTAAACAAACCACCTCCCATACAGACAGAAGGATGACTTGATAGGTTGAGGTGTCTTCTAAGTATTTGGTTTTATTCTGTGATCTGCTGTCCTTGTTCACTCTTTGACAAGAAGAAGCCCTGTCAAAAAGAGGATTTTTCCTGGGGAGGTGTGGTGATGCTTTGTGTCTTGCGGACAGCAAAGGTGTGACCAAACTTTACAGGTATTTGCTTACTATCTTTATAAAAGGTTAGGAACAGACGTGTTATTTATCTTACCAGTTTAAACTGACTTTTAAATTCTAATGCTACTAAATGTCCTACAAACCAGTTCAGGACATACTAAGTCTGCTTCATGTCCAACAAATGTGTTTTTCATTACTCTAGGCAGCGCACGCCCGTGCCGTGAACGTGAGGGAAGGAGATCTTGGTCAACGGTCACTAGGACTACCCTGCTACAAGTTCTCTTTCCAAGTGGCACCTACGATAATCAGGCTTTTTATGGCTCTGGTACTTACCAGCACATGTTCGTTGGGAAAACTGTCATGTCATGCATTTTCTAGAGGGTTGCTGTAATGGCTTTGTACCTTATGTTTTAAGGATCTGGGGAGTTTCCTGAAGGTAGGAATGTCCAGATACTCAAAGGCTGGATCATGAAGTGTAGTTAGGTGTCCTGTGGGGTGCCAGAGCTGGCCAATGGCAGAGAACTAAGCAGAGTTAAGATGCCTTTTTCCTCTGGCCTCCTTTCTTAAGCAGACTAGAATTATTTGGCAAATTGTAGCTATTTATAAGAGATTCTCATCTGGGCTGTCTCTCCTTAGGTTTGCTATCACAGCAGTCCCCTGGCTCCCAAAAAGTGTGCTTTAATCAACCTCATTGACACCTCTATAATTAAATGGGGAGACAGGAGGCTGAAGAAGTGGAAAAGATGATAAAGTAACAAGGAGGCCTCCAAAACAGCTCAGAAGTCTCTGGAGCCTCTCCTGACGGAAAAAGATTGGCAATTCCTGAGTTCTTAGGATTTAAAAAAAAAAAAGGGGGGGGTGGGGGGGAGAATGTTTTGTCACGGATGGCTGCTACATGTGCTCTTCCCTCGTATTTTATATCAGTGCTGTAGATTATCATGGTGGAGAGCATTGCTGTAGACCTCCGTGTCATCTGTCCTATCTTAGAATGTAAAATATTTTGAAATGTGCAAAACTGGTCTGAGCCTCCTCCTCCTCCCTCTCAACTCTGGTTGTTTCTGCTCCACCTCCTTATCTCTCTCAGCTTGTTCCTTCTTCCTCAGCCTCTTTGAGTGCCAGACACTAAAATACCTGCTGAACAAATTTGATTATGGTTTGGAAAAGATATGTTTTGTGAAGAGTTGAGGGAGAGAAGAAGGGCTGCCCTTTGTTAAATTTCTGGCTGATTTGAGAAATAACCAGTCCCAGATGCTTAATGGAAAAAACCTTAGAGCTTCCAGATGTCCTCAGAGCCACCGATTTCACTGTACACGACAGTGCTGCTGCGTGTGTGTGTTTTCAGCCTCCTAGATGTGTTAACCCGGCAGCAAGAAACCTAAAATAAATCAGAGTTTTTGGAAGATCACTGTCTGCCTTAATATGAATACCTATTGATTTGTAGTGGATTGCTCAGAGGGAAGCTCTTGGTTCCTCTTAGTAGGGAGTGTGTTGGGTGGTGTAGGACAAAGGTGTCATGGGAGGACTGGTAGGTGCTAGTCTTCCTCTGGTGGTCCTGATGGAGCCCGTGGTGGCTGCGTGTTGCTCTGGCTTCTTGTCTCTTCCCCGCCCTGGGACTGCCGTGCCCTGCAGGAGCTGGGACCACTGCATCTCCCTTTCCCATGCCACTGCACGGAAGGAAATGTGCCTCCAAGTGGGGCTGTCCGTAGGACAGCAGCTCTGCTTTGTGGCAGTGTGTTGTGGCTTCAAAACCCTTCACTAGTACCCTATAAAGAAACGGGATTGTGCCTGACTGGCCCATCTAGTTTGTTCTCCCCCCCTCTTTTTTTTTTCCCCCAAATGCAGAAGTCCCTGGCAGCTCTCCTATGAGCATACTGCCAGAGAAGGGTGCGGACATATGTGTGTGGAGGATGCTGCCGGGACCACCTGGCTTCCCAGCTCTGCTCCTGAAGAGCTTTTAGGTGCAACTCTGGCCATTCCTACCAGTGTAACCTGGGAGCCTGTCCTGGGCCAGGATGCTGACTCCAGCAGCCCCGGCTGGGCCATGTTTGTCCCTCTCACCCAAAGTCTGATGAAACGTCATTTGCATGGCTTTTTGGGCACTATCTTCCTTACCTGGAAGTTTATGTAGATATTTAGGGCAAGAGGTTCTGGTCTCTATTTTTAAACTCAGGATTTTAAGAGTCTGTGCCACAGGTTGACCTCCATCGCTTCCTGATCCTTCTGGTTTACTTCCCAGCCTTCAGCCTCCTGGTTACTGCCTGTCCCGAGACAGGGAGTTGCAATTTTTCCATGTTTGGCTTTGAGTACTGCTATCAGGAACACGTGTTGGTGACTATCTCCGCAGGTCTGGTTTGGTCTCAGTGCTCGCCGCTCTCCCCCGGGAGTGCCATAAGTGGTGACAGTCATAAATGGCAAAACCTTGCTTAATCCCAGGTAGTATCCTCTGAGTACCAGAACACGGAAGAAAGCACCGATCTAAACAAAAGGTGCACTCACATGCCTTCTCCTTTTAGTTTTAGAAGGAGATAAAGCCCCTTCAGACTTCTTCTGTTCTATGCAATGTGTAGTCTTGAAGGGCACCTGAAAACGGCTTCCTGCTTCCTCTCCTCTTCCCACCCATTTTTTCAACTGCTACTCACTCTCGATCTCTAAACTTTCAGTACTAGTGTTAGGGGTTGAGCTTCCGAGTAGAACTCAAGGTCCCTAACGCTCCTTAAATCCCTTACTGATATAGGGGAAAGGAAACAAAACTCAAATCTCGGAATATAGGGATGGGAAACTGAAACAAACTTTTAATAAAAATTCTAAAATACTATCATATCACACAACTATATATTAAATGCAAAACAGGAAACAATACAGTAAGAGTTAACACACTGCAAAGGGAGGAAAAGAGAAAAAACTCCAATTGTGGCCGGTTGGCCCCAGGCCAGGAGAGGACGTCACGCCAGGACGGCAGCTCAGAAGATGGCGTCTGTCCAAAATGGCGGCGGGCCAAGTGATTAAAAGTTTTTAACAGCTTAGAGAAGTATTTTAACAAGTTCGCAGGGAGACCTTTTTCAGTGTCTGTAAAAGAAAAGCTTCAAGGACACTCCGGACCGAAGCGGCTTCAGATACGAAGAAAGGAGAAGCCCTCGCGGCCGGAACGCGAAGGGGGGTGAGCTTCCCCCGCGTCCGAATCCAGCGGTAGATTCTCGCCGAGTGAAAAGTAGCCCCTCTCTTACCCAATACGAGAGAGAGATGCTGACTGAGTCCCACAACAATTCACACAGAGCTGGGCCGACAGACAGAACCAGTTCTGAGTTAGGCCCCGGGCGGGGGGGCAGGCCGCAGGCTTTCGGCCTGGACGGCAGCCAGCCCCCTCGCTGTGGCTCTTCCTCCAAAGCTGCCCGGTGTCCAGAGAGGAGGAGACTCCTCCTGGCTGCAGGTTTTAAGGAGTATCTGCCGGAAGAAATCTTTTGACCTGCACTTTTAGCCACTGGGATGCCGGGTTTATGGAGCTTGTATGGAATAATCCCGATACTCTGTTGGGCACATTTCCAAAACAAGGGAGTCTGGGCTCAAACCGTGACAACTAGCTTGTGCAAACCTGTGCTTGCACTGGAGGTAAGTTATGGGCCTCTCAAAGCTGCTCCCGCTTCCCCGTGTGTCTCGGGATGGCTGCTCTGAACCTTGCCTTGGGTTAAGCTTAATCGAGGCGGTGAGGAGGTACCTTGAATTATTTACTGTGATGTTGCGGTTGTCATTGCCCATGTTACGTGTGCTGTTCCCATCACTATTTCTCAGTGTCTCTGTGCCCACGGTGATCCCAAGACTTTGCCTGCCAGAGCTGAGGGCTCATCAGGTTTTTTTTCTGGTGAGACCCACAGGCGTTGGTCTGGGCTTGGCTGTTGACGCAGTTAGTGATTGCCAGCCTCCGAGCTGCTGAAGGAGGACTGTAAAAGGAGCATGGCCTGAGGAGCGCAGAGCTCTTCTGCAGCCTGCGCTAGGGTTTTAGTGTGCTGAAACACAAGAACGTACGTTATTTGTCGTGGTGGGCTGTGTTCATGACCTGTATAAGATCGCTCATGAAGCACTCCTCCGAGCTTACAGAGGAGCTGAAGAGAAGAACAATGACTCAAAGCTTTAGTCTGCAAAGAAACTTTAATGAATGTATGTTTGTTTACTGTCTTAAATGATTATTTGGTAATGGAATAAAGTAGGAAATTACTCAGACTGCAATTAAAAGTTTGGGGTTTTTTCCCATCACAGCAAATGCATTGCATGGCAGTTTGTGATTTATAAATGAATAGCTAACGAAAGATGCTATTCCAAATAAACCTGCTTTGTTTCCTGTTGGTTTAGAAATGTCAGTGCAGGGTATGTATCAATAGGTGGAAGTAAAGGGAGAGACCTTACAGAGGTGAAACACAGGCAACATTTGACTATCTCAAAATGGTTTGGGTTTGGTTTATTTTCTTCCTACGCTTTGCGCTTTGCCCCTTTCAGAGTCCTTGTCCATTCTCCTTGTTTATGAGGGGATCTTTTTTTAGGTGTGAATCCCTGTGTTTGCCTGCAAAACAGTACTGGTAAGCAGAAACTAATTGTCTGCACTGTACAGCTCTCTTGGGACTTGGAGATTCACTTGGTTCTGTTGCAGGTTTTCTTTACATTTTCAGAAAATTTGACCATGATTGCAAAGGATTTGTGTAGTAGCTGTAATGCGTTCTATGTGGTGAACAGAATATTAAGATCCCAAAGCAATGGAAATGACTAAATGGTTGCAAAGGACAATGAGTGGCTACTTTCTGAGGTGAAAGGTATCAGTATTATGATAAATAACACATGACAATGTATTAGCAATTGTCTCTGACTTCAGCATAACAGAAGATACTCAGCCTGCTTGATGTATTTTGCAGTGTGTGGTGTGAACAAATTATCTTTATCCCAATCGTATATATTAATCTGCAGTATCACCGGACTAGTTGCTGTATTGTTTGTTGAAATATATTGGGTGAATTTATTTTTCATGACGAAATTCTATTTCTCAAGACCTGAAACATTCTAATACTTCAGTTCACTGCTGAAATCCTTCCAAGTGCAATTTTCTGAATACGGAATCAATGAAACTTCAATTTAGATAGGCTGTTTATCAGTTTTCAATATTCCTACCTTCTTCCTCCTGGACTTTAAAAACTTGTTTCACATCTGTCTTTCATCATGGGTCTCTCTGGACTACCTAACCTCACTTTGCTTTGCCACTTACAACAGCAGATAAATGTGGTGGGTGAAAATGGTGAGGGTTTTTTGACCTTACCAAAAAAAAAAAAAAAGTTTTAGAAATGTATTGTATTTAGACAAAAAACCCCTAGAGCTTCCAAAATAAATTTTAGAAGTGACAGAACCCCTCTTCTTCAGAACAGTTAATAGCCCAGAGCTTAAAGAACTCACTTAGGTTTTGATGGCTTGACTTCAGTCCTAATTTGAAGCAGAGACTGTAAGGAGGGTCTCTTACATGCAGAGTGATTGCCCCCCATCAAATTATTGGCTGTCTTGGAAGAAGCATCTCTTATTCTCCCTCACCCAGACCTTTTCCACCTTCTATGAATAGGTGAATAATAATTGTTGGGGTGATGCAAGAGACTAAAGCCATAGCTTGCTAGGTATCAGTGACGTAGGACCTTGCACCCGGAGCTCCTGCACCCTGCTGGAGTAGCCTGGAGTCCCTGTAGGACCTCTTGCTGTCAGACTGTGCTGTCCACTTGTGTGTTCTTTTCTAGTTTGGACAAAGGCAGAATCGTCTTCCTGATCGGCATTCTCATCACTCCCTCAAAGAGACAATACGATGGGCTGCGGAGCCATCTCTGTACGTATTCTGTGTGCTCTAAGACAGGCTACTTCATCTGTAGAGATACCCTGTTGCACTCCTGGCTCTCAGGTTTCCTCCTTTTGTGCAAAGCAAAAAATAGTTTATTGCCATTGTAAACAATGCCTGTTTTTTATCGGTAGCTTTGATTGTCTGAGGCTGTGCAAAAACCTGCCATCAAGCCCATTTTGTTTATAATTAAACCTGAGCTCCTTTGGTGGTCAGGGAGTCTGAGGTTTTGGGTTTTTTCTTTTTCTGTACTAATTCAGTGATAATGATAATAATGGTTATAATGAGAACGAATCTGTGCCTTCTTCACTGAAATCCACTTAACCAGCGCAGAGAGCAGATATGGAGGCTTCAGTAGATAAAAAGCAGAAATGCTAGAGAAGGGTAATATGTGTTCTCATAATGAGAGACAGGTGTTGGAGACCCAGCACAGGCTTCTTGCTGTTCAGCTTGTGGTATGAGCTGTGGGCCTTCTGGGTTAAGTGATAGCTTCACTGAAGATAACGGCAAAACTCCCGTGCATTTTGCTCCTGTTTTCGGAAAAAACTCTCTCTGCACCATCTTGTTTCATTTCATCCTGACCTTAACGTGGACACCAGGGAGACTTTATTATTTGTGTTAGAGTAGTAATGGGTTGGACCCGTGACTCTACAAGGTCCTGTACGAAACAAAAGAAGAGAGCAACCCTTGCCCCAAATAGTAGAAGAGATTCAGGTGGGAGAGAGCAGGTGATGACAGATGTGAGATAGTACTCGTCAGGTTGGCCTCCTACCTGGATGTCGTGGTGTCCCCATTGCTGTCTTCGAATGCAGAGGGAGAAGGCTACACCAGCTTGAGTTTGTGCAAAGTTTAGGCAGCACTTTCCCCGCTGCTTGAAGAAGTGTTTTGCCTGGAGGTCACTGCATTCTTAGAAATGAACCTAGTAGACTAGTTCAGTAGGAAGAGATAATCCTGGATGTTTAGACTCTGTTACCTAATGTTTTCACGTGACTGTGGCAAATGGCTCAGCCAGAAGTGAAAATGTCAGTAGGTCGATGCTTGTTTACACAGCTTCTTCCTGCCAATTCTATTTCTTCCTATAGATCCATTACTAAATAAATGCCCCTCAAAGCTGAGGACATGGTAGAGATCAGCCCTGTAAGAGCAACCTGCCAATCTCAGCCCGGTTTGAGTCCACTCTGCTAGCTCTGTCCTGTAGCTGGCAAGTGCGAAATGGCAATCCACGGGACAAAATGTGAAGTGAGAAAGGGGGCTGGAGAAGTGGTCCTGTCAGATCATACCGACCGCTGCGCTCCAGCTCGGTCACACCTTTGAGTTCCTCATGCGTTGAGATGCAGGCTCAGGTTGCAGCTGGAGCTGCAGTGGAAGTGGGTCTGGGTCTGGCTGGGTCAGGCTGCCCTACCCCATTTCCCTGAGCCCAGCTTAGCCTGGTCCTCCGGTTTTCACGTCAGGACAGCCTGACTATACTCATTTGTTCTTACATTACGGAAAGGGCTATTTATTACCATCAGCCGAGGAAATGACCTCATGTGGCCTCGTAAGGCAGAATTAATTTGCAATGACTCCAGCTGAAAGTTTTCCATCTTTTAACTTAATAACTGAAGAACTGTCAGCTTCCTTTGAATTTAATAGCAGTTGTGATGTGGAAATAGAAATTTTTGTAGAGGAAAGCAAACTTGATTTGATCTGGGTTTGCAGTGTGTAGCATTTTTCTCTGTGGAATAAAGGGAGGGGGTTGTTTAACTGCTAAACAAAAAGCATTCCTTTTGTGTTTAAAGAGAGCTTTTACTACACCATGCCTGAACACACACTTAGCAGTGGTGTTTTGCACTGAACATTCAAGCTGGAAGCATTTAAAATGTGAGTGACTCTCACTGTAGGACCACACACTGCAAATAAATGTGAGCCTACTCTGGGTCTGTCGCATCTCACCCTGGGATGCAATTTTCTGCAAAGGTGTATGAGGCCCTGTTTTAATTAGTGTTTCCTTAAAGATCAGAGGAATGTGTCATCTGTAGGATGAATAAAGGATCTATTTCTCTAGATGCAGAGGTCGTTTCTTACTATTTTTTCCTCTTTAAATTATGGAAACTTTAACAGATTGGTCATTTTGGGTTATCAGTGAACAGATCTTGTGTACGTGTGTGAATGTGGCTGTTTCTAATTTAAACTAGAGTTTATTACTGCCACTGGATCTGCTTCATTGCCGCTAATAAGGTTTTAGAAACCCTCATAATGCAAGAGCATAAGTAACCTTTTGTTAAAGTGAGGCCACCCAAAGTCCCTGAAGTAGCGGACTCTATTCACACGGGTTTAGTGCATCTAGTTCTGACAAAGGGACTGGACGCTAGCCTTTCAAATGGAAGAGGGCTCCCTCCCCAGCGCACGGAACCCTTCTACTCCTACGATACTGGCTTTAATCATGATGCCACTCACCATTAGCCAAAATGTGTTCACATCTGATAGTCATTAGGCGCTATGAAAGGTGTCGGTGGTTTCTGTTCAGCTCATGTTGGACAGGTGACAACCTCCATTGCAGTGGAAAAAAAAAAGTTCTCTAGATAAGTATTTCCATATCATTAACTTGATTCAGTTTGTTATTCTAAATGTTGTTGCGAGAGCTTGGAACTAATATTCATATCAGACGTGGTAATTATACATTAGTATTGTAAATACAAGCGATAGAACAGTGCTTCATTTATTAACATTAGCTTTTCCTCTGTGCATTTATTGTTCACTCTTTTAGCTGCTTACCTACTCTACTCCCTTGCTGTTGCTGTTTATAACTCTACCCCTTTCCCATTTCATTGGAAAATAATCTCCTACAAGTGTAAACTACTTGTACAGTTTAAAATAAATGAAAAAAATAAAAAGTAATTAGAAGGAGGAAAAAAAGGGAAGAAATGCAGATCAGCTTTACAGCTTTCAATGTTTTTGATATTCTGACATACGTTATCAGAATTGTTCCAACTTTGGCTTCGCTCTCCGCTTTCTTATCAAAAGATAATTTGTCATCATGTTGCATAAATTTCCCAGTGAGACCTCACGTACGGAAAACTTTACCTTTATTAACTAGCTGTGGAAAGATTCCAAGCATGGCACCATCGTGTAGTTTAATGTAATAAGAGAAAATAGTGGAATATCTAAAATGTAAACTTTTGTGCCTTCTTGAAATGCGCAGGAAAAAATCCAGCGGTGCTATGATAGCTACTGGGTGCCTCAGTGGGGATAGCTGGTTTGCTGGTGGGGCAGAGTTACGCCGGGGCAGCCAAGTGCCCTGTGGGGGGGCCACCAAGGGCTGCTCCTCTGTGCTGTGCAGGACGATGGGAGGCTCACCGCTGTTTTCAGCTGAATCAAGATCCTGACTTAGGTTTGGCACGTGCCCACTGCTATCTTTCAGAAGACTTTTCCTGTCCAATGATCACTTCAAGAAGAAATGCCAGACTTTCTGATCTTCAAGACATTCAAATGTACAGGTTTGACAGTAGTACCATTATTCATGAATTTTGGGAACTAGTAATTCAGCTTTCTATTCTGTTCAGATAATAGAGCTCACATCAAGCTCTGTCTTCAAGCAGAGAATGGAGGAACCAAATACCATGAATCTGCCACGTTCCGTTTTAACAACATGTGCTGCAGTACCAGCTATCGGAACTGAGGACTGCGAAAAGTTAACTTCCTACATTAAGCAAATGTGGAAGATCCAAACATCCCTTCCAGCTCCTTTCTTGAACTGAACAGACCCCCAGAAAGAGCATGCAAACTTGTGTTTCTGTGAGCAGAACTTTGAACTGTTCCTTCTTTACCCCCTTTAAAGCATAATTCAGTTGTGCCTTTGCATTAAGTAATCAGCCAGATGCGTATTTAAAGCCATGTGATTCCCATTTATCAAGTCAAATTAAATGTTTCTGAACAGGTTTATCAACTAGGTATGTTTTAATCAAATTGAATTACATTTTCAATAAAATAGTGAGTACACTGAGCATTTTTCTTGTTGGTCCAGTGGAGATGGAAGGGGCATTTACATCCTTTGAACACGGAAAGCACTTGGTGTCAGTCTCTGTTTGTTATTGTGGAACATGACAGTTACCTGAAGAAAACCAGCAGGATTTAATCTGACAGTCCAGTGAGAGAAGAGTGCCACCAATCTAATTATCCAGTAATCTAGTCAGAATGGCAGTAATTCGAGGCCGTTCTCAGTCAGTTAATAACATTTCCCGTGCATTAGCAACTGCACATGCAGAGCTTTTAGGGATGAGCTCTTTGTAGCCCATGGTAGACACAAGAGGAGCATCCTGTCATTGGCTTTGTTTGTTGTCGGGTTGGTTTTTCTGAATTATGATAAAGCGTTTCTATTCAGATTTGTTTTCACACTTTGACATAACACTCTGATAATTTCTCAGTTCACTATCAGTCATTAACTATAAAAAACACTTTTTAATTCCCAGGTTGGAGGAAAGGGGGTATTATCCTCTGTCATTGATAATATTGTCAAAAATTGTCCTTCCTCCATCCTTTTTTTTCTTCTCCCTAATTCCTCTTATGGTAAGCTAAGGGGCATAATGAATAATAATAATAAAAAACCCGAACAACAGAAGCCAAAGATCATCAAGTTATCTTCAGGCCAGGTGACATATCTATGGTAGCAGAGGAGAGTTGGGGAGCTCATTCAGGCAGAGAAATTAATTTAGTTTGTGACAAAATTTCAGAAGTTTGGGGTTTCTGCTCTTGGGTTTTTTTTTTATTTAACGGTGCTTAAGGCTTGATTTTACTGTTTTGCTAGTTGCGCGACAGGCACATTTATCCTGCCTGTCATTTCTTTCCCCCACATTTTATTGTCAAGCTGGGGGAGAAATTATTTCATAACTGTGTCCTCAGTGGTATAACTTGCCAGCCTGAAGTATTTACTTTGGATTGCAAGTAGTTGGGGTGAAAAATGCTGATCCCTGAATGTTTCATCATTTTTTGCTAGGGCAGCAGGCCTTGTGCTGTCATATACTTATTTATTTCTGCGGTCCAACCCACTGTTCTTGCAAGAGGGCAAGGGAGGTCTTGCTCTTATTTCAGAGGAAGAGGAAAGATGCATTCTAAGTGTGTCTTTCCTTACAGTTGGCTTTTGAAAGTGGATTCTTGGAGACTGCCAGAAGACATTTAACTGCTTGCTCCTCAGCTCTCCCTGTGACGGCAGAAGGTTTGAACTCCCTGAAAGCTTCACCAAGCACCTTGTGGCGCTTGGTTAAGTCCCTGTGGGACTGCAACAGTTTGCCTCTGGACAACGTGACGGTACATGAACAAGACATCTAGACGTGAAGTCGAACTAAATTTCAATAAAGAGCAGAAAAAAAAAAAAGAAAGAAAAATACACAGTCAGATCCCGTCCCTAAGCCATGCTTAATTGGAAGAGCACCAATGCACCTGACTTACCTGAAAGACTGCTTGTTCTCAAGCCAGGCCAGAACATCCGTTTTGCCTGGAAAGCCAGGAATGGGGTTTCCACCTATCTCTAGAAAAAACCTAATTAGTGAAATATTTGAAGTTTGATGGTCTTCCCATTGGGTGGGTTTTAAATTGGGTCTCAGCTCCATTCTGAAACCCCCTGTCTCTCCCTCCAAAGGTGGCATAAGAAGAACACTTTGGATCTGGATGTTGCAGTTCAATTTGATTTCTGCTTTATCTGAATTCCTTTCGTCTTTCACACCTTGTTTGGATTAAAGAGGTTGAACTGAGTGAAAGAAAGTTTCTGCAGCAACAGTCCATTCAGAGTGGTCCTGCATTTTTTCAGCTTTCTCGTTACTTGTGTAATTCTGGGGGTTGTTGCTGACAGCAGGAGCTGATTTAAATGGAAGAGCTGGTTGTTTTCCTTTCCAGTTTGACAGGGGAGTGATGGAGGTCACAGACAGAAGAGCTGGCATCAGTGATGTGGATTTTTCAAGAGGGCAAATGGCTCCAATTAAAAATAACAATAATTCCTTAAAAAGAGATCCCAGTGTCTCCTTTGAAACGCTAGTGACTAAATAGAAGTCAACAAGGAGGCGTTCGCACCAAAGGGAGAATGGAAGAAAGGACCCCGTGAGATGAACTGAGCTAAAATTCATGCCAAGTTGGGCGTTTCACTTGTAAATGAGTACCAGATCTGAGCTGATCTTCAAAAATGCTTTTGCAAAGTTTGAAAACAAAGTGCGTAAGAGCCTGCTTCGCAAAAGCATTGGTCCTTCTTTACTTTTAAATGAGTGGAAACAGCAGTAACCTAGCCCTTCTAGGAGCTGGAGGTGTTACCGTTATGCGGCAGCATCTTGCAGAGTCATGTAAGCAGTTGTTAATATGCCCCAAATGGTTATATTTTTATAATGAGTAACAATGAACAGCAATGTATATAATATGCAAATATGGGTCTATGTTTTCTATTCAGGAGCCTCAGATCCTCCCTTTCTAGTCTGTTTTCCTCCTGGTCAGAAGTAATCTGTAACCTTTGGCAATATTAGTGAGATTCTTCTCCTGAAGTTCTTGAGGAATCCTCTTTCGCTGTTATTCTTTAACGAAGTACAAATAATTAAATTTCTGCTCTTGGGTATGCTACCGATGTGCACAACTTACTCATGTGATTGACTTTTGAGACCGTGTGAAAGACCCAGCACTTACTATTTCTTTTAGAGATTTGTGCTTTGATTTGAGTATTCCCTGTGTGGATAAATAAGACATATGTGCTTTGCTCGGCTTTTTTCTTAAAAGAACTTTTGTAAGTAAAATTACCTCAACCTGCAGACAGAGGCCTGATTAAATAGATATTAAATAGAAAATGATTAAATAGAAAAAAGTGTCTTCAAACTTCAGCTCCAAAAGAGATGGGGAAGTGAAAGGCTTCCTTGTCTTCTGAGGTCCGTTTAAATGGTTATTTAAACTGTGACTAATGAGTGAGGTGCTGAGACTCAGAGCATCAGTTTTAAAACTCCTGCTTAACAGTGCAGCCACAATGCACAGGTATGTACAAATGCACGCGTCCTTTCACTGCTTTATAGCTTGGCTCTTGCGTTTCTGCAGTGATATTGAGCTGGTTGTCAGCAGACTCTTTGATGTCAGTGTTCAAATTAATATCTGCTGAATGAGCAGTGCTTTGCAGAAGCTGAGCTTTGTGCCGTGTTCTTTCTGGACAAGAGGGCCTGCTACTGTCTAAGGAATTTCTCAGTGACAAGGGGGGCTTTGTGGAAGGAGTAAAGGGACAAAAAGACCTTAACGGGCATAAGGGAATTATCAGCCTGCCTTTCTGTGCAAGGAAATAACTGTGGAGTTTGAGCTCTGGGAAATTGTGATGGGGTTATCCTTTTAAATCTTGACGTATTATGTAGAGCCTTGCATTTTTATCCAGTTTTTCACTTGTTTGTTTCACTTTGCTCTTTAGTATCACTAATCTGTGGTCACACTCCCGACTGATTTTATCCACGTAGCCACTATAGTCTTTCAGTCTGTTTTTCCCCATCAAGTGGAAATACTTTGGGTTGGAAGTACAGGATTGCTGTTTAACCAGAGCACGAATTTCAGCTCATTTATTAGCTTGATTTTGGTCAGCCTTGCTCAATCCTACTGCCAGTCCCTAAAGACCAATGCTACCAGTAGTACTGCTCTTGGTGAAAACGTTCACTTTCCCTTCATGGTTTTCTTTTTGTTCTGTGAGGGGTTTTATTTTTACTAAAGCTCTACCTAATAGGACATTAAACCATTGATTCAAAACGTTTAAAGAAAAATATTAAAAGAAAAGAGAGTAGTGAAAGATCAACACATACCACAGGAAATGCTGTGAGTATTGGAGACGTGTGGCAAAGTCAAACGTAGGCACTGGATGGAAAGAATGACCGTTTAAGGGTGCCCTTCCTTTGCACTCCGTGTTCTTCATTTCGACATCTGTTAGGGATATATTTGTATATATAAAAATATCTTCTAATATTTATATTATTTTTAATTCTTTTAAAAGGACTTAATTTTTTTTCCTCCCTATTTCATAATGTTTTTGTTAACCATTACTCCATTTATGTTTGCTTTTTCTCCCTCCTTCTTTTCCAGTTTTTAACAGATACTTTTCTCCCTCATGTTTACAAGTTTTCCATATCTGTGATCAACTTTTTTCCTTTTCTTCATTTCACTCTACTTCTAGCACCTATAAGCATGCTTTTCTTCACTTGTTATGGTCCTATCTTAACCCATCCGGAATCTAGAATGAAGGTCACGCTTGTATTAAAATTCAAATAATGAAAATTTATGAAGTTGAGAGATTGAGAAAATGAATTTGTAACTAAACCTTGCAAAGTGAATGAGTAAAGAGCTAAGAATTTAGATATTCAATCCTCATAGGCTGGTAGAAAATGACTTTGCTCAATGTACCTGTCTGTGCAGGCCTCTTTTATAAGCCTATATATTTTAGTCTGTCAGTTTTCCATTCATTGTCTACTATTGCGTTATTTTAAATGTGTAAAATATGTGGAGTGCAAAGCTGTCATGTTGTTTTGTGAGGAAAAATATTTTATCCTGGTCAAAACCTCTAAAAGAAGTTGGGAAGTTCATTAAACTGTAACCTGAATCTCTCTGAGATGTGAAATCTTTGACTTCAAAACTTGACAAGTGAACAGCTCTCAGTAAAAATGTAATGAAGTAAAAATATGTATCTATTGATCTTCTTTGAATAATAGATAGAATAACAGATTTGGAAGGGAGAAATAATTTTTTTTTTTTCTGTAAATGTAATATGCGCTTTATTCTCCTAATGTGAATCACTGAAATATACTAAATAATTAAGGAATGGGAACAGAATTATTAATAATAGTGATTATGTCCCCAAGTTATATTGCACCAATACCTTTCTTAACACAAATTGAGGTGGTGTACCAATACCGCAGTGTGTATTTGGGGGAAGTGCTGTTGTGTTAGCCAAACCTTCTGGCAGCTCCCTGTGAGCTGGCGACCAAAGCTCACGTCACACGCTTTCGGCAGCCACGCTTAAGGTGGGGAAGAGTTCAGGCCCTTGCTGGAAAGCACCCTGGCTCTCCCTGCTGCTTGCTTTCCTCTCAGCGAGCTCCTTCTCCAGATTGCAAGAAAGCGACGTGATAAGCTGAAGCCTGATTTTCACGTTGGACAGTAATAATAATGTAGCTTGGGAAGAAGGAAGATGGGAACCATGCGGACCCCCGAGACTGTCCTGAATACATCAGCCGTCAAAATAAGTTCCTATTACGGGTTAAGTGTTGTAAATGTGATGAAAGACTAGATGTGGGTCATAAAGGCAGACAATTACTCTGATCCGACTTAATCATCCTTATTTCACAAGACAGTGAGTCACCCCCGCTGCTCTTCGGGCTCTCAGGATGTCTGAAACTCCTGGCATCATGTGGTGAAGCCAGGCAAGAGGGAGGATGTAGCTTGTTATGGGGCTCTTCAGCCATTTACTCATCCGTCAGTCCCAGGCAGGTTGCCGAAATGTCACAGATCTCTGGGTACCTGTGAATTTAAAAAAAAAAAGAAATTCAGAATTTCGTAAGAGACCTTTTGCTCATTTTGGCTTCTTGCCTGTGGCAGCCTCAGGGATCTGCTTTGATCTCTTACTGCTCATCACAAGGGAGCTGGTGCGCTGTGACCCTGACTAGGTTCATGGGAGCAAGTGGTTCCCTTCGTCGCTGCCCAGATGGCCTGCCAAACGGGTGGAGATCCAGTCTGCGGAATAATGCTCCCTCAAACCTTTTCCTTAACCTTGGTTTCTCCTCTAAGTCATCCGCGTTGCTTAACCAGCACTTGAAATCCCCCTTCCGTCCCGTGAAGGAGAGTGAATAACCACGCTTCAGCCTTGTGCCCCTCCGGGTGGTGGGAGACCTCCTGAAGATGTTTCTGCATCTCCACTAGCCTGACTGCCGCTGTCTTCACTGCAGGACCATGACTGGGCATCTCTCTGCCAGCTAGAGGGTACAAAGAAGAAAGGTTCCCTTCCGGAGCGTTCTGTGGCTATAGTACTTGACAGAAAACACAAAGATTTGTTACTGAGCTGTTTTTAATTGAATATACGGCTGGACTATTGAATTGAATATGCTGGACCTCTTGGGATCTTTGTTTGAAACAGAATGGAGGCGTCTTGCTTTTTGTTTGATTATGTTTATTACCACATCAAAGAAAGGGTTATCAATCTGTCAAACTAATTCAGTAACAATTTACTTGGATCAGGTACAAACGTTTCCTTTGCCACAGATTTATTTCCAAAACCAGACTAGGCAAAGAGTAACACTTTTTTTTTTTTTTTTTTTTTTTTTTGCTACTGTCATTAGCACAGCTTCCTTCAGGACAAATTCATCTAATATGTGGAGCACTAATGTATCTCGTTTAGGAGAGATTGAACTGCCTTCAGAGACCGCAGGACTATCTGAAAACAGGCATGGTAGGGCAGTATGGACAAACGTGTTGGCTGCACCCACCCACTGCAAAGCGTGTCTTCCACAGCCAAATTTTTCATTGCTTGCACGGACAGCGGCTTTTCCCAGGGAGCCGTCTCTTGGAACACGTTAGTGGAAAGCGTTAGACTAGTCCATAAACAGAGTTAGCACACAGTTGGATCCAAACGATAGTTTTCTTAGAACAGAAGAGAGAGAGCTGTATTTGCAGGCATAGCACGTGAAGATAACTTTTATTGCAAGCTTTGTCAACTCTCCTGTCTAGTTAAAAAGTATACCTCTCTAGGTATAGAAATTTAGATGGCTTAGTTCTCTTTTTTTTTTTTTTTGGGTCCCTCAAAGGCCATCAGCATTCAAATAGTAATTTACAGCACAGTTCTTCCAGCAGATGTCTTTTTCCTGCAGATCTCATTTAAGAAGATGTTCGGCTGAAGGAGATCTAATGGGACACAGTTCTAATACAAGGATTTAATTGCTCTTGCTTTCAAAGTGATGAGTTGACTGATTAAGTTATGGAGGATAGATGAGAGAAAATGAGATGCTATTGGCCAGAATTTTAAATCTCTTTAGATGTCTAAAGATGCAAATATTCTTGCAGGGAGATTTTAAACAGCAGATAGTTACCGAACTCCTAAGCACAGAAGTGCCGTAAAGAACTGGCCCAGAGTGCTTTTTGGGAAAGTCTTGGGCTAGTGCTACATTATGAATTTCTCTCTCGGAGGATTCAGCCTCTTGTGGGAGGAAAAGGTGTCCAAAACTGCACGTTTTGGGTGTCTTTCCTGGCTCTGTTCACTATAGCTGTGGGGGTTGTGTCAGGCTCTGAACACCCTTAAGAGCAGTATCTGATCTTGCACAAGACTTATAAGATGTGTGGGTATGCACACATGGCCTGTCCAGGCTATCTGTACTGGTGTGTCTTTACGGAGGAATTGCTAGTCCTTAATCCAGGCCTGAACTACTGAAAACCAGGTTTTTATCTAAATCTACTGTTATCTGCACCTGCATTTAAAATCTTTTTCCCAAGGGAAGTCTAAAAGCAAAATTGAAATCCACAGGAGGTATTTTTATACTAAGAGACTAATATTCATTTTTATGTGTTTCATATACTTTGTCTCAAGGTAGTTGTTTAGAGATAAACAGACTAATTTAAAAATAATTCATTTTAATTCATTTTTTAATTAAAAAAGTGAGAAGGACAGGTTAATTTTTTCAAAGCTTAATCTGCAAAAAGGCTCGGAAACATGGTGACAGAGCGGTGTTTCTGACTTGTGTTCTGCTTGAGGTGTTTGAGTGTTTGGTTTTCCTCATCGGTACTACCTCAGTAGCACGCTAGCTGGGGGTTTTGGAAGGGAAATATCAGGCTAACAATTTGCAAAGCCTTCTTAGACATCTGTGGGGGCATCCCAGAATGTAACTGCTGGCAAGGATGAGGCTCAGGCTGGAAGATGCTTGGGCAAATACGCCGTCTGATTTAACAGCAATGCCTAGTGATTCCGAGGAGGAAGGGTGACCTGTGATTTACCGTTTTATTTTATTCTATTTTTTATTTAGCCCTGAGCAAGGGAAGCTAGAGCTCCTTCAGACACACGGAAGGAAGGCTGTTTGACTCCGAAGGCAGCACTTGGAGTGGCTCTGGGATGTTCAGCCTTGGAGTAGCGCTGTGGAGTGAGAGACTAAAGACTTATTGTTTGCTTTTTCTCCTTTCGGCTCCAGTGGCGTACCACGCTCTTGGCACAATCTGAGCATTGCATTATTTCTCCTGACATGAAGGCACATTGCTCAGCCTCTTTGCCTGTGGTCAGATATCAGCAACGCAAAATGATGTCTTTGTGTGGCAGTTTTGTGAGGAGGAGTAGCTCTGTTCAGTATTTCATAGATTGATTTTATTAGTCAAGATCTAAACCTTCCCTTTTTTTCCTCTCCGTATGAGGGAGGGACGCTGGTTCCACAAAGGACTGGTTCTTGCAAGACAGAGGGACCTTTATGTAAAACCCGAATGCGAATCTTCAAGAACTTTTCTTCCTTCCTTGTTTTGTCTGGGACTGGAAAGAAAAGCAGCATTTCCCCCAGAAACAAGTGCAGATACTATGTAGTGCTGGCCATACCTCTCTCAAAAGATTTCCCTTTCAACCCGGGTCTCAGATTTTTCCTTACATCCATGGAAACCTTGCTTTCTTTCCATGGCTGCCAGTTAATGCCACTCGGAACGGATGGCCCCCGTGCTGATGGCACAAAGCCCTTGCACGGGCACAGCGACTTCTTCAGCATGTCTGCTTGTTGGTGAGATTGTTTCACGTGCTCTGTATGATCTTCCTATCTGCGCCGCTCCAGACTTACCGCTGGACAGGCTGCTGACCTACTGTCCACGAGCTGGAGTAGCAGAACACTTGGGAGAAGTGGTTGCTTCTCAGCATTTCTCCAATCCCCTTCCAAAAAGACCTGGAGAAGTTCTACAAAAGTTTGGGGAAGTGTTAAAATTTTAAATGCTTCTCCGACATGCTGCTTTTTACAATACCCAGCGGTAAGAGGGGATTTGTCAAACAGGGTGCCCAGAAGGCGTTCCAAGATGTGGGGTGGAACGTTGCCCGAGGTTGCCACGTGCATCGGCTGGATTCACTGGACTCTATAGTAATTGGGGCTTTTGAACAACAAATCTGGTTTTGTTACCAGTTCTGTTACCTGCCACGCGTGGTTTACTAGCTCTAAAGTTAACAGCCTGCTCTCTTCTGGCTTCTTTCGGTTGTCTGTGACACACGGTGGATTGGAAGGCAGAGGGGATGGCAGTGCTTCGTGAAGAGCGGGGTACTACAGAGGTGTGCATAGGAAAAACGGGAAGGAGAATATGAGTGGGAAGTAAAGAGAAAGAAGGAAATTAATAAGGCCCAGAGAGGCTCAAAATGTCCAGGTGGGGAGGTTGTGGAGGAAACTGGAGCCTGGAAAAAGAACTGTTTGGTATCAGTTGCTTCTTGATATCCGTCGTTTTGAGTCTGGGCAAAGACAGGGATTAACCGGAGTGCGGAGGATGAAAATGAGGTCTCTGGCAACGAATTTGAGCAACTGCTCTTCTGAATACCATTTAGGATACTGTGAGATATGTAAATCGTGAACTAACGGTGTATAGTTGTTGTTGTTGGATTTTAAATTCTCTTTCCAGAACCGTGCGTCTCAATAAGTTCCCACGCAGGCAGAATGTGTTGCAAACATTTGACTAAACCAGATGTGACGGCGGTAGATAGCACTAGAATAGTTATTTGTAGCTAAAAGGAGATGCCACTAATGCTGCAGAAGTATTTGCTGGTCTCTCTCCTGAGTTGGAGAGGATAGCAGTTGGTCTACAGCAGGCCTTTCTCTGCAGTTTTCTTTCCATATGCCAAGTTAAAATCAGTGCATTTTCTGTGCTGGTTACGGTACGTAGTAGATTTGTAGTTGCATGGTTTAGCACAAATCCCTTTATGAGCTTTCAGAGGAACAGTACTGGGTAAATCGGGGTCTTTTTGAATGAAACTTAGAGGATGACTTTCTGCCTCCACTGAAGCCAAGGGAAGCTTTGCCACCAGGTCAAAGAGGCTTGACCTTTCCTCAAAATGTGCACATTTATTCTGCGTTGGGGAGCTGAGTGGCTTCAGACTGTCTACCCTGTAAGGTACCACATTGTCATAGCTGGTACATGCAAAGGTGCTCGAGTATGAAGGAAACTGCTTACTCTTGGGTATTCTTTGCAAGTGCTGATCCCTTCTGCCTGCCTCCTACTCTGCTTCCCAGTCCTCCAAAGCAGACTTCCAGGAGTCGCCTTTAGGAGATACTTAGGAGTATTGCAGAAGAAACAACTGTTATATACAAATTGGGCACAGGCAAGGCAGAGACTTTAAGTTGAATTTTTTTTACTCATTTTCTGGTTTTTTTACTCATACAATTGCACAGAGAGAAAAGCTGCTGCACATTTGGAGATGCTGATTTTGATGGATTTTGTAAGCTATTTTCAGAGAAACCTAGGACCTTAGGTAAGGTCCTACTGTCGTTTTACAAGGTTTTACCAAATGGAATGAAAAATTAGCACCGAGATGGTAAAATACAAAGGAAGATTTTTCCGAGTTTCCAGTTTTTTAATGGTGGGACGTGCCAGCCCTAATACCAAGTGTGCTGTCTGCACTGCTTGGTGAGGGGCTTCCCCAGTCTGGTCTGGGCTCTCCCCATGAGAGGATGCCAACCAGCTTTGCACTTGCACAGATGAGTCTTGAGTTCATCAAGGTCTTGGGCCACTGGTCTTCCTGGATTCAGGTACTGGGATCTATTCCGCTAGCACAGTTTTTGTAGAGCAAATGACCCAATGAACAGATAATAGAGAAGAGCTGAAAGATGTTGGCAGTCATCAGCAATGAAATTACACTAGGAAGAAAGCTGAGGTTTTTTCTGACTTTCGGGACTTATTTGCAGCATACCTAGAAGTTCATCTGCAAATGTGGCTCAGAGAATTTTTGCCCATCTTGTCTCTGGCTGCCAACCTCTGTAACACCCTGGGACTCCAAAGTAGATCCCACATGGTAGCAAGCATTCTGGGTATGCTGTCTCGTACTGGTGAAATCACAGTCCTGCTAAGGTCAGTACAAGATTAACCACTGATTTCAGGTAATTCCCCACTTTATGCTGTAGCCAGTGTTGAACCCTTTAGAACCGTAGTGGGATTAATCACCAGCTGACCTGACTTCACGTATGTTTGTTTTAAAGTGAGATGAGGGATCTTGAGGGAAATGCTGATCCTCTGTGCTGCGGATCTGAAGGAAGGTGTGTTAAGAAACTAAAGCTGTAAAGGCTGATTAAGTGAAAGAAAAAGGTCAGTAATACGGTAAACCTCTGAAAGTAGACTACGAGCCTTCTCTAATGCTGCAGGACCTCAGATCATTCTCTGCAGTTTTACATGAATCTCTGCCTTGGTGACATGCATCCATCTTTGTACACCACGAGGTTTTCAAGCCACAGCTTTACCTCTCAGTGCTTTAGGCAGGTGTAAAATGTACTGAAATGTAAGGTGTGCAGGGATCCAACCTATGAAAAGTAGAAGTCAGCCATGGTATCAGCTTAGACAGATGCCTGCTTCTCAGAAGATTGTCGTGGAACGTCAGCAGCACAGCCCGGACTTGGCTCTCTGAGTCTCAACATTGCACTTGCATCTTCCAACTCTGCTTAGATGGAAAGATAAGACAAGATCACAAACGGGGGGGGGGTTCAAAACTATGATTTTTTAATTTTTTATTTTTATTTTTTCCAGGCAATAGAAGTGTAGTGATTATAGAAAAGAAAAAAAACCCCACAGGAAGAGTAAGGCAGTGTAACGTGGGAGCAGAAGAGAGGAGCAGGGCTGAGAGGCGAGCAGCGCGTCTGCTGCGGTGCGCCAGCAGCAGGCTCACCGTACTGAGGGAGCTCTTCAAGGCGAGCTGCCTTCCTGGTGGGGAAGGTACGCAGGGACAGTGGGAGCCGTGGTTAAGTATAACAAAGATGAAAATGACAAGGAAATTCCTTTTTAGCACATTTAGCATGCTCAGCCACCTCGCAAGGTAGGACTGCCGGAGACAGTGGCTGGATGTTAATAGGTGACATTAAATAATTGCCAAATGTGAATGCAATTGAATTCCTCTCTCTGCAGCTCTCTAAGTGTTCATTATGCCATAAAAAGTAGTTGTTTTTCTCTCCTGTGTGGGTAGAAAGGACTCGCAGTAGCAAAATGCAATTTACATGAAAGATAAGAAAATATCTTTAAGTCATTTTTTTCTGCGCAATTTTATTGTGAACAGATAAACTATATATCATATTGGTTTTGTCCAAGTTTACCCTAGATGTTAGATTATTTCAGAAGATGAAGGAGTCAAGGGTAATAATGCAAGTCCCTGTTTAAAAATCTGTTTTGCTGAAGTCTCTGACATAAATACATGAAAGTGAAAAATCAGGAAAAGAAGAAAACAGCACAGACATTCTCATAATAATTGTGGTTCACATGAAAATTAATCACTGAAGCATCTAGCTTGGTCACTGGCTGCATTCGAAGTTAAGTACAGCCTGTAGCTTGCCTGTAAAAATCAAATGCTCTTTTTCAGAGTATAAATGGAAATCTGTTACTCATGGCTGAGCGTACAAGTGATGCTTGTAAATAAGCTTCGGCTTTTCTTCTTAGAGTTGTTTGGGACTTTGAGCAAGCAAAGCACTTGTTCCTGTTTGATAATATTCTAGCTCAGCCAGAGACATCCTTGGGCCCTCAAGTGCACGTTTATTCTGAAAAGCAAAGTTGGTGCACAAGTTAGTCTGTTTAAATACCTAAAAAAGGTTTTGATTTTCTGAGTCCCATATGAGATGTGATTTCTGCCTTTACCAATTCTCTCTTCATGGCAGGTTTTTTCTTTCCGCCTCCCCCCCACCAGCAGCCTGTGTCATTAGCTCATCAAAAAACCTAGGGGAAGGTTAAGGGTATTAACAAAGAGTAAGGGACAGCCTTTGAGGTAACTTTTTATTTCTCTGACATACTTTGATATGTCCATTCTTGGAAAATGTTGACTGTTCCTGGGTTTCCAGTGGAATCATTAATCTGGGTCACTGCTTTAGCAGCATTTTGATTCTCCTGTGTCTTAATGCCTGGAAATTCCTGGAGTCTTTGACATGTGTTGTTTCATGTATATTGTGGTATGACTTAGAACAATCTCATTTGTACCTGGAATCAATCAGATTTCAGGGGTTTAATCCATCCAGAGCTTAAATATCCACCTGCTTTTAAACTGAATTTAATTTATGTTCTATCTGAAGCAAGAGAAGTGGTTTCAGATGCTTTTGTTGGGAGACTGACCCATGGAGAAAGATGCAGTGGAAACAGCTGGCTTTGCTTGCGTTCCAACAACGTGAGAGCTCAGCTCTGACTACTTTTGCTTTGGTACAAGTTGTATTAGGACTCCATTCATTCGTGCTTCTTTTTTCATTTATTAAACTAAGTAAATGTCTTGTACAAATTCAGGGGGTTTGCCTACGGTGTGATAGGGAAAAGCAAGTGAAAGCGGGACAAAATGAAAGGAAGTACTGAGAGTTCATCACCTCTGATCAGCAATTCAAAGAGACTGCGTGCATTTGAAAGCGGAATTGACTGGGAACAAGCGCAGTATCTCCACTGTTTGCCACATTTGTTATGTGCAACTCCATTTGCCAGCATAACTTGTCTTACCCTGTCTGCTAGCGTGGAGCCGAAGAAGGACGTTAGGAGGAAACCAGCAGTAAATGCAGCAGGGGAGGAGGTGGCTGTGGCATCCCAGGGGATGTACCTGCTGAAAGCAGGGAGGGGCTGAGCCTCCTCACGGGACGCAGCAGCCCTCCTTGCCTGCACCAGAGTGTCCACGCAGACTGTGGCTAAACTGTTCAAAGGCTCTTTTTTCCTTTCGGCAAGGATGGAGAAGCAAGCAGTGGTACCACAGAGAGATGGAGGCAGCGTAAGAGAGGCTGTAGGAGCGCAAGAGGGCTAGGAACAGCAGGCTTCTTCCCCTACTTGGAGCTGGGCTACGCTCAGGAACTGCGAAATTCCCCCAGAGAAAAGTTAATGTAGCCAAGCCGGAGAGTCCTACAACAGAGAGTTTACATTTAACAACTGTTTAGTTTGTTGTGTCAGATGATTACCATGAAATCTTCCATAAACGTATTTAAATTGTTCAGTATCTGAACCTCTGAAAGAAAGTTCCTCAGGTTCCTCAGAAATGGCTGAGTGGTTCTTCAGGCACTGGTGTATTACTGTATTGATACCATTCTGCCCTAGGTTTAGAGATGGTAAAAGCAGCAAGTGGCCCATACATCTCCATCGTATTTGTAGCACTCTTCTTGACAAGTGGAGTCCACAAAGAGACGATCAGGATAACTCTGATCCTTTCCAGAGAGGCGTTTGTCAAGGTCAAGCTTGAAGGGCAGTTTAAAGCCTATAGGTGATTTTGATCTGTTACTACCTGTATTACAGATGTTCTGCAATGAGATTAGCTTTGATCTGGACCCACTACCTGTGCTGGTGGTCCTTGTAAGGCACCCACCTCCATAGGCATCGACCAGTGATGACTGGTGGGCCAAGTCTCTTGAAGGAGATCTGCTGCTGCTTCTCTGCTGTCCACTGTGGTTTTGTGCTTCCTTGGAAGAGCCCGGGGCTTGATCGGCAGGGTGAAGTTGAAAATCTTGATGGAAGCACTGTAAGAGGTACCACAGCAGGTCTGGTCTGTGAGCCAGGACGTTGTGACCGGCATGTCTTCATAGGGAGACAGCACATGGACAGTGAAAGTACAGGCAGGGAATCCTCACTACAGCCTCTGCCCAACAGCCTCTTAACGTGGTTCTGCATCAGAAATACGAACTATTGGCTTCACACGCTCTTGAGCTTCATGCAGTCAATTATCTCTGCCAGAGGAGCTCCCCATCCTCCCACCCTTCCGTCCTCACTGCCCAGCGGAAGGAGGCAGCACAGCGACACGCACATGCTGCGCCTTAAAGCGCCAGCCCGTGGGGAGCCCTTGCTGGCCCCTGCCGCCCCCGCTGCCCACGCAGGCGAGGGCAGTGCCGCAGGGTCTGCTGCCGGGGGCCGGCTGCCGTCCCGCGCTGTGCCTCCTGCGCCTCTGCCGCCGCAGCGCTGGCGCACGGCCCTCAGGCTTTCCTCTGCCTGCCTCTGCTCCTGGCCTTCATTTTATTAGCCAGCTTTCTCTTCTTTGTGTCCCTTGTTAAAAGCCAATTGGTTTGTTTCAGAGTCACCGTCTTTGTCTCAGCCTTCATTTATTGGCAAACCTTTCTCCTGCCTGCCATGAAGTGTTTGTAAAAGCCTTTCGTACACCCCTCATCCCGCTGGCCAGCATGAGCTCCCCTTGCTTTTCTGATACTTTACTTTCCCTGGAAGCCTGACCCGATTCCCCGTAGTGCTGTGCGGTTCCTCTCCATTTCCAGTACACCCACTGCTTTTAAACCCTCAGCGTAGTTCCCTGGGAAGCCCCACTGGCCGCTCCTTCTTTTTCGTTGCATTTTTCTGTATCTCAGGGGCTACAGTGGACTGCCTTTCCATTAGAGTGCCTGTCAGGATTTTTCTGCTGTCTTCTGCACTTGTGGCTGCTCAGAAAGGAGGTTGGACTTTAAGCACCCCTTTGGGAGGAACAAGCTACATCCCTCCTGCAAACAGGTTCCCCTTTAAATCTGCAAATGATTGAACAGAACCATGCCTGGGTGCACTGGTGTGAGAGGCTCTCGGTGTGCTTATGTCTTTCTTTTGAGGCGTGTAAGGGTGTGATACACAAATACAGACATACACGTTACGGGGTCCCTGGGTTGGGTTGCTCCACACAGATTGGATTTTTTTTTTTTTTTTTTTTGTACTTACCACTTTGTGAATGCACACATCTAAAATGTCATGTGGCAGTGAGTTCCACAGATTAATTAGTTCTATGTAATTGTTTTAGACATGTTGCCTGATAGTTTCATAGGATAGTCTCTACTTCTTTAGAGAGACCCTTCTGTAGTCACCTTCTCCATGCTGTTTAAGACTGAATTGGATTTTATATGCTAGCAGGTCATTCAGTACAACTATTTTAAATAAATAGTATCTTAAAAAACCCACTGTGGGGTAGTTTGGTGTATACACGTTTTACCTTTAAGCATTCTTCAAGGCAAGCTACCAACATTCCTGCCTTTGATTGATTTCAGATGTTAGGGGTGTGCTGCATATATGGAAAGATACATAGAGAGATATTTTCCTTCTGATAGCAACAGATATTTTAGAAAAGAAAGAAGGGCATCTTCTGTCTAACGCTGCAAGTGAAAAACATATTCGGCAGTAACTTGGCTAGTGTCCACAGGAACATCTACTGCAAATGAAGTAATAGGTGAATATTTCAGTGACCCGCAGTGGTGAGTAGTTCAGTATCCACCCAGTAGTGTGGCAATACAAAGGTATGTGACTGGACCATGAGGCTGTGTTCGGCACTGCAGCGTCTGTAAGCCCTGGAGCCATGCAGAACAACAGTTGGGAAACCAGAAGCACCTTCACAGAGGAACACGTGTCAGGCCCAGGGTCCCGGCCGCAGAGAAGGATGCCAGATGACTTTCAAAAATGAGATTAGTGCATAAGTGCATAAAATGAGATGCCTGCAAATGCACGTGGTCACCAGAGCCTTGCGACTGGTCGTTTTGTGTCCATCTCCTGCCAGAGGCAGAGCACTGCTTCTAAAAGCCTTTTACCTCTGTAATTTTAAGTGGCAAGTAGGCAGAGTCGAGTCATGCTCTGGATTCCAGTAATAAGGAAGCAAAGTGTCATGACTTGTGTTCCCTTCTTATTCCCCCTCGTTGCGAAAAGCCCGTGAGATTATTAGCGGTGCTCTTCTGAAGGGAGAGTGAACTCCGGGATCCAAACTGCCGTGTCGTGTCCTTGTACGTGATGGGAGCTGAGCTCTGCCGAGGGCTTGACAGCGAGAGCTGCTCAACTGCCGTGGTGCCTGTTAGGCTGCAAGCACGTTAAGGTACTGGTAGCAGCAAGTGCCTTGTTGAAATTCACCCCTGCCTCCACATGAGGTACTTGCTTTGCACGTGAGGGAATAATTCATGCGCAAGTCTTTTTGGCATAGATACTACGGTCACGGTACCAAGAGAGAATACATAGGTGGAGGCACTGGAGCAATAAGAGTTTTACAAAAAAAGGGTGAGGAACGGGAATTCTTGCATGGATGTAATTTGTTAAAAGGCCAGAAATAGCGTACGCGAGACAGCGGTATCAGTGGCACGCAGGGGAGCTGGCTCCGGTGCAAGCAGGGCAGCTCCAGTCCTGGTACTATCTGGAAAGAAAGCACTTTTGGCTGAAAACATGCTTAGTGGGTAAAAATTTTAAGCATAAATAAAAATAGGCTTACGTTCAGACTTTTAGTAATAATTATATTAAAATGACACAATTCATTAAATAATGCATTACATTCACATCTCTAAATACACAGCAGCTGTTCACTTCTGCCAAACACGATTCCTTTAGGGACTGGATAGAGAGCAGTGACGTGCTGGCTTGCATGGTAATGTCCTGACAGGCGCTGGGCAGCAGCCTGTCCCCAGCGAGACCCTGAAGGTGCTCCTCCATCTGGGCAGGAGGTGCCAGGAGGGCAGGGCAGGGCAGAGCAGAGCAGGGCAGGGCAGGGCAGGGAAGGAGAGGGTACAAACAGGCCTAGGAATTGTCCTTCTCAGGCTCTGTAGAAATTGAGTTTTAAGAGATGCTTCAGCCTAAGGCTATAAGCAGATGAATTTGGCAGATTGGTGATGTGCTGGAATTGAAGTTCAAAGAAGGTATTATTTTCAAATAACAAAATAAAACAAACAAAAAAACCCCAACTAAACAAAAAAACCCCCACAAAAACAGCTGTGGAAGAAGCTTGCCAGGTGCTGGCTAGTGGAGAGAGGGAGTTGTGTGAATGTAGTGTCATCTTTCCCCAGCCTTCGGTTATGGAAGTCATACGCCCCTCCTGCGCCCAAGCTTATAGTGCGTAATAAGTGATGTCAGAAACTCATTGATGCCCAGTGAACCAGCCACTAGCTATATTTCCCATTGCTTTCTGGACAGAGAACCTTTTCCTTCACACCAAAACCGCAGTAATGCTTAGACAGGGTAGAAAATACGAGTGTCTTCCCAGCAAAGGATGGGCACCTGTGGAGAGCCCAGCTGCAAATGGAGTCGGAGTTGCTGCCGTTCCCATCAGAAGGTGGTTGCCTCCGGAAGACGGTGAGTTGCGTGCTTCCCCCACAGTACCGCACTTCACTTGGAGACACGCCTGTGCACCAAGAAGTGTGATTTGGGCCTTAGCTGCTAATCCTGGTGAGCAAGTCTTTGCATCTTCTACCAGTCTTTATTAATTAAAATGATTCTACAGTAATGAACTCTGTGTGCAGTAGAATACTGATCCCGAAGGTATTGTCTTTGACTTCTGCATCCTGCCCTTTCAATCATCTAAACTTGCGTATGAAGCCCAGCCTTCGGCACACCAGCACTTATACATGACATTTGACTTTTACTTGTGCCAAACTTGATTTCCGGTTATGTTGAACCCACTATTGGGAGGTTCAGAGCCCCTCCTTTAGGAAGGGAGAGAATTCAGGGTTGACGGTGGCTCTTGAAGCCTGAGCATCTGCAGAGAGGGTGGCAGTAATCGACAAAGTTAGAAGGCCAGAGCTTGTAACTTGTGTGTGAATTATGCTCTCCTTGTTCCTGTTCTATCACTATACTTGTATAAATAGGTCATTTTCCTTTGCTGGTGATGGACCTGGGGTGTTTGTCACCCGTGCTCTAGTCCGATCTGTTGGGATATACTGAAGGTTTGTGCCTTGGCAAGGAATTTTCTCTCTCTTTGTTTGGTTTTTTTTCCCATCTTCATTATGGTATTATTCAGGCACCAGCTTTTCGTTCAGGATCATATCATGGGTTTGACCCTGATAAGAACCTGATAAGATCCTTTGATAAGAACACTCCAGAGAGTGAAACTCTGACATGAGAAGAGGCTTTGAAAAGAAAACCATAATTTTATTAACTTGTACACTGAATTGTGCGGCCCAACATTTGCAGTTTAAAATGGCTTTATTTATGTACTGGTGACGTGGAGCGTAAGCACAGGTGTGTGGCATTGGCAGGCTTCTCGTTTGGGTGATATGTCATTATCTGCTGCTACTTTATACCAAATAGCTGAGCTTACCCCTGGTTGTAGCCCTGCATGCTAACTAACTAACCCGGATTCAGAACCTTCACCTCTTGCCTTTGGAGATAAGAAGAAGCAGATGTGTTACCACAGCTGGCTGAGAGTTGCACCTCTCCTGTTTAAAGTCCTACAGAATCCACGGATTCTTTTCTTGATCTTTTATTTATCTGGCTGCTTTGTGCCTTTATCTCACACTGACCTCACAATGTAAGCAATAGGTGAAATGGCACTTAAGTGCACCTAAATAAATGCTTTTCAATTCTTCTCCTCTCCATACTACATAAAGTCAGACCTCTGCAGTGGGAAAAAGAAGCAAATCCATCTACAGGTGTCTTCTGGCTTGAAGGGAAGGGAAAAAAAGACAAGGCATCTGCAATCCCTTTGTTTATCCTCTCAGCATCTCAGAGGTTTCCTTTCTCTTTTGGTGCGATTAAGCATTTCCAGAGGTTGCTGGAGTAGGTATGCTGAAGGTTATGTATTAGCACATTTCACGTTGGACAGAGAGCTGGCCCTGCAGTGAAACTTTAACTCTTTCTTTTCTACAGCCACTGATAAACATTGTGTGAATTTTTGAGCCTTTGCATCCTACAATGTTTTCTATACATTATACTGGCGGTAAATTGGTAGGGCAATAATTAGAAATAAATTGTGAACATTTAATTATTTCACAGAATCACAGGATCATCTGGTTGGAAGAGACCTTTAAGATCATCAAGTCCAACCGTTCACCCTGCACTGCCAGGGTCCCTAAACCATGTCCCTCAGCACCACATCCACACGGCTTTTGAACACCTCCAGGGATGGGGACTGCACCACCTCCCTGGGCAGCCTGTTCCCATGCTTCACAACCCTCTCTGGAAAGAAATTCTTCCTGATATCTAACCTAGATCTCCCCTGGTGCAACTTGAGGCCGTTTCCTCTCGTCCTGTCACTTACTATATGGGAGAATAGTCCAATCCCCACCTCTCTACAACCTCCTTTCAGGTAGTTGTAGGGAGCGATAAGGTCTCCCCTCAGCCTCCTTTTCCCCAGGTTAAACAACGCCAGGTGCCTCAGCCGATCCATAAGACTCCAGACACTTTCCACTCAGTTTCGTTTGTCCTGAAGGGTTTCTTTTAATTTCTATTCTCTCCTGCCTCTTTCTGCTCATCCAATTGCCACTGCTTTTCCCTACACCCTTTTTTGCACTGCTGCTCTGCACACTTAGAGGGCTCTGGACCTTTGTCTCCGAGTAAGGATGTACTTTATCACCCGTGCTATCTCATGTCTGTCTTCACAGTTGGAAAAAACCACCAAAACCTCCAGAGAATAGTTCAGGTTGTGGGATACTTTTTCAATACGTAATGCAATGCTGGGTGGCAAAGGCTGAGTAGCTAAATTCAAGCACCTTTGCTGAAAATGTCTACCTAGCATCTTTCCTGCTAGAAGAGTGACAGCCCTTCCCATGTGCCTCTTAATTTGTACCCTTTGGTTGACAATAGTATTGATCTGTGCATTAAGGATGATTTAATCTTTCTTCCACCCTCTTATTAAGAGGGTCTGAAACCCTACCTGGAGTCTTTATTAGCTTTTGACATCACAAAGGGAAATGTCAACACTTAATGAGGTAAATCTCAACATCACAGAAGACCAGAATACACCTTTCGTGAAAGATGGGTATAGGTAACACTTAGCAAAATGTTAAAAAAAACCCCAAAAGACAGAACCCTTCCTTTTCAGCATCCATCCATCTTTCTGTTTGTCTGTTGCTGCATTATAGTACTTCCTAGAGTTTGTCTAGCTATACAATGGATTGCCAGAATCATGATTAAGAAGCTTATTCAAACAAATTAAAAATGTTTAAATGAAAAAGACCCGGAGAAGTAATTGCCAAAATTTAATCAAGGATTTAATTAGTAGCACAGACCAGCCAAATGGATTTTGCCATTTTCACTGCACTGTTTGTACCAGGAAATTAAAAAGTATAAAGAGTCAAAGACTCAGCAGTGTAACCCTTTAAGAATATTGCAGTGTGCTCACTTATTCTCATTAGCCGTGTTATATCAAACTTGCTCCTCAGGGCTTGCAGTTTGCAAAGCCAGACCACAGACAGTGGGAAAAAAAGATGATAGCATTTCTCCCAATGTCATAAATTACTGCCAGCACACATTACATGGTTTCTCCATGCATTGCTCTAAGCATTTCAACGGCAGGTTAAATATCCTGCTTCTTAATGCCACTTAGTAATAAATGGCCTCATTTTAGCATGTCATCTTTAGCTGAACTGAAATAACCGAGACTAAGGAGCTGTCGGGGTTTGAAACAGAAACATCCCACTTGCGTTCACTGCCAGGAAATACATACGTGGCACCGTTGCGCTGTCTCTGTTTCACTGATGATAGTACGGTGCCATCGAGCCTGGCGTATCTGTTTGAACGTGTTTTGCACAAGTCTAATCGTTCAGTAATATGTATCCCATTTCATCCATCACCGCCACACAAAGAGCCGTACGGTGCAGCTGACAGGACACTGCTTTATGAGCCACGAATAGCTGGAGCAACGATAACTTCCAGGTAGCGTGTAACAGACCCAGATTTGTGTGCTAAATTACAGCGCTGAAGGGATAGGAGGAGAGACGGGAAGGCGGCTGAGATCAAGCCCGCATTTCTTTCCAGTTAGTTGTAGTCGAATTACACGTTCAAGAGTGCCAAGTGCTCGGGCAGAGAACGAAGATGCTCCCGCAGCTGCGCTCGGCTTTGCCGAGCCTATGGCAGCAGGCAGGATAGCCAAAGGTTCAGCGGCTGTGGACGTCCCTTCTTCTGACACTGCTGGCAAGGGTGGCAGACGAAGCAGACGGAAGAAAACGTGCGAACCACAAATTGCCAAATCATGAAGGGCTTCTAGCCGGCCCAGCGGAGTTAGGGTGTCGGCCCTAAGCCAACCAGAACGTTAGTGATTTAAATAAGGTGACTAAAGAGCAAAGCTGCTCGTTTCGTACGAAGCTGAGGCGAATCGTACCGACGGCGAGAGCGTAACCCGGCCGCGAGGGCTGGGGCAGGCTGCGGTGCGGCGGCACTGTCCCCTTGCTGCCGGGGAGGAGCTTTGGGGCTTGGTTACAAGGCAGTTTTAGAGGACACGGTGTGAAGTCAGTGGTTCTCACCGCCGCCGTGGCCCTCGGAGAGACAAAGGGGGTGTTTACTATTTCTTCTCTTTTTTTCACTCCTGTAGCACCTAGTGAGTATTAGTTCTATAGCAGAGAGGTGGGCTCGGACCCTCCCTCGCAGAGGAGTAGCATCCGACACGGGAAGGTATCTTCTAAGAGGAAGGAGCCCTTCTGAGAGCAGAAGCAAGAACTGCGGGTTCATCCGTTTCTCTGCCCCTTCAGTCCCTGGGGAGTCCCACTCCCATCACTTCTTGTGTCCTGTACGTTGAGAAAGCAGGGGGTAGAGCTTTTGGAGCATGCAGACTTTCTCTTCTTGAGATCCTGGAGCTCACCAGCTTAACTTGCTTCTGCTTTTAGTCATTTTGGGTTTGCATGTTCTTTTACACAGTTGTTCTCTTCACAGAGCACCTTTAATTTCAGGCATCTCCTGCTTGCTCAGTTATGTGGTTATAATTTTATTTGCACAACAGAAGAGTTGCTGATAAACAAAGTTAAGACTGTAGAACAGGAAGGAGGCCAAAATCCAGTGGTTGAGTTCCAAATACTTGAATTTCATCCCTTATCTAAACTTCTGAGCCTTTTAAAGGCTCTGGCAGTGTAAATTATGCAGCTGCTTTTCTTTTTTTTTTTTTTAATAGAACTTAAAAAAGTTATTTTATTACAAGAAATTTGAGTTAAATTCCTGCGTGTTTTTAATTCTTGTCTCCCTTTTTGAGACTTACGTTTTTATAAACTGTGGTTACTAAGCAATGCGAAGTTCTTCCATCTAAAGGAACAAATAAATTCTTTTGAACAAATAAGAGCAAAACCATTATAGCATGAGGTATCAGTGGATATTATCATTCCACATGTGCAACATTATTTTCACCATTTATTGTAAAACCGTTTTCATTTGCCGTTGCATTTCACTCACGCGGATTTCAGCATTGGCTGTAGAATTGGCTGTGTGTTGGTACTGTTTGGAGTTGATGGGGCCCCACTCCGTTTGGCTACTTCCCTTGGATGAAAAGAAAGGCAGCTTAGGTCACTTTTAGATTGTACCTAAACCTGAAGAACAGCCACATTTTCCTTTAAACGTTTTGCTGATTTTTTGAGTTGTCAGACTAGCAGATTAGACAATTTTTTAAAACTTCCCCCCCCCCCCCAATTCCTGGTGGTCTTCTGGAAAACTCTGCTTTACTAGGATGTTTCAGAAATGCAGTTATTTGTCCAGGATTATTCTGAATGCCTGATTTTGAAAATGAGACTGAATGAATTTGCCCCATTCTTCTTCACGGGATTTCCTGAGCACAAGTATCTGTGCAGGAGCCATTCAGCCATACAATATGTATTGTGTGTGTAAGACATCGAGGAAAACGTTGGACAAGTGTCCTTTCTCTTTTTCTCTCTTTTTTTTTCTTTCTTTTTTTTTCCTTCCTAGATAAAATTTCCACCAGAAAAAAAAAAGCAAGTCCAGAGAAACAGGAATCCATCATAGTCCTGGTCATTTTGCTCTTAGCATGAGAGTCATTCAAGAAGGGAATGTAATGACTTCTGTGTGAATTGTGTGTCCCCCAAATACCTTTATTTTTCTTGGTTATTATAGATGTAAATTTAAAAAAAGCTTGTGGGTTTTTTTTTTTTTTTTCTGCTGATACTATAAGAGAGCAGCGTTGTGCAAAATCTTCTCATCCATGGCATGGCTTTAGCTTCTTAAGGAGCCCTGGTCAGGACGCTGCTGGATTCCTGTCCTTGCCAGTTCCCCAGCAGGAAATAAAACTGGGAGTTGCTGCCTTGATCCAAATCGACTCGCGTAGCATTTCATCAGGGAAACAGAGTTGAAGAGGAATGCTTAGACTGATAAGCTTTTGGAAAATATTTCTGGGAGTGCACTTTTTGAACTGGTGGTCCGAGACAGTCTGTCTGTATCGGGCACTTCTCCTCCTCCTTATCATGGAATTTACTATCAAAACCCACCACCACCGCCTCCTTGAGCGTGGAGGGAACCTTTCACAAGGCAGTTTCTCAGCAGCTGACACTCTGGAGTCATGCTGGAGGTAGTAAATGAATAAAGCCTTTTTTTAAAAAAAAGGAATAAAGCTATAGCATCTCAGCTATGTTAGAGAATCAATCATAGGCTTGAGCTCATTTGTTCCACTAGACTGTAGTCATATAAGAAGAGAACTGCTTGTTCCAAAAAAAAGTGTGAATAATGTGATAAACCAAAATGAACTGCAGAATATATTCTAGCCAGCAGCCAAGAAATTATTCACACTGACAGATATTACAGGGACAGTACATTTTCTGTCTAGAACACCACCTTCTAGTTTCTCTTAGCATATGCGTTATGGTTGCTGTTTTCCTGCTTCCAGTATAGAAGTGCAGCCGGCTGTATGTACCTGTGATACGCTCCCTTTTTTTGTGTATTGTACATGGGAGTCTAAACAATCATTCTTTAGCTAGAGCAACTGCCCTTGCTTACACCATTATTAAAAAATATTTGGCTGCTTTGGAACTTTGAATGTTTAGAACAGTGGCATTGTTTCTCTTCTGGTTTTACCTGGAGCTGGTTGATGCCCCTACATTATATGTGTATATACGCATTTATGTTTATAGAAAGATGAACAGAACTTGAGCCGGAAGCGCAGACTTGCTGTAGTCTGACGCAATACTTGTAGGGGCTGCGGATCTGCGGTAGCTGTGTTAAGGAACTCGTGGTTCTCTGCCCCATTCCTTGGGGCGGTTTCTGCTGTATCCCTGTAAATGCCACACAGCATGATGTGGATCTAGATAAACAAATCCCTGTACTTCTGTAATTGTCATCTTGCATTTCTTTAATGGGTCATCATGGAGTTATATGAAGCAGCTGTGCTGATGTCAGCAGCTTTTTCAGGTATTGCAGCCTTTACTACCCACTCGCGAGTATCGACATGTGCAAGACTTGCCTAAATTAAGAAGGGTGCAACAAATATTAGCAGTATCACTCCCAATACCAGGCCAAAAATTGACCTGGGAGGAGCAGGAACAAAGAGCCTGCAAATGGACAGACCTAGGGGAAGAAGTTAAAGGCAGGGGCGGAAGCTGATTAGCGATACGCACGTGTATCTGTACTCTTCTGTTCAGGGGTGCTGTGTTTGGAAAAGATGTTCCCTCTACTTCCTTCTCCTAGTGTATTTGCAAGCGGGAGCTTCATTCATACGATCATGCGGTATGTAGTAGGTGTTGGCTCTTGACATACGGACCTTCTGGTTTCCTTCCTGTAGAGGTTTTTTGTGCATTCTGTGGGATATACGTGTGGCATGCAAACAGATGCTGCTAAATTATGAAAATACATTTGAAGCCATACATGAAAAACTAGGGCGTTTGTCTAAACCTATACGAGTCATGTATGAGTTTGTCAGAGAAACATCACAAATCACTTGATTTTCATTTTAAGTCACAGACACGATTAGTACCAGCACCCCCAACCAGTGATCAGGTTTGAAGGAATATGCGATTACAAGTCAATTCTCTGCTTTTACCCCCAGCGCACTGTGATGGCAAAATCTTTCAGGGTGCTGGGAAAATGGATTTATTCCTTCACTAAGTGGGCAGAAACATCGTTACATCGATTACACATTAGCAATTTGCCTTTCAGTCTTGGAAGTGAACTAGCAGACACTGGTTTCGTGTTTCACGCCACAAAATGTTTTGTTTGGGTCTGTTTCCCTTTGAGAGCCTGACTGAGGAGGAATGAGGTCATGCTTTTTGAAAGTACATCCCTGTGTTAGGATTTTCTTTATGCATAGCTTCTTTCTGAGTCAGAAGCTTATTCTGGCATGAGTAGATGCTTATGCCATGTCCCATAAACTGTGTCAGCTGAGGACATACCTTTGAGTAGTGGAAAGCAGCGAGAACGTAGTAACAAAGGACCGCAGGGGTGTAACATGATGAAGGGATAAGTCTTCATTTAATCTCTGAAGCCTTCAAAAAGCAAACCGGTGCCTTAACTGGTTGCTATGCTGTGCGTGTGAAAATCAGGTTCGTCAAAGCTCCTGGTAGACAGGCAGTACGTGTTGTGCCATTGACTTTATACCATCAGAGACAGGCAGATGCCTTCGGCAGTATTATCTGCAGGGCTCTTGCTCCAGCCCAGTCCTCCCGATCAGACCCGAGCTGCTTCTGAATGGCAAGGTAGTTGACATATCGTGTCTCAGTTTAAACCCCATTACTATTCACTAAACATGTTCCAAGTTAATTATTTTTAAAAATAAATGTAAATAACCGGTGTTAATTACACCCTCGAGGCCATTGATGGGTACCGTGTTGGCATTTCGTGTTAGAATGGCTGCCTGAAATTAGAATAAAGAGCAGTGTAATGCAAGGAGGAGGTTTCAGGAAATATAATTGCTAACATAATATTTTATAAGAGCAATTCCATAAAATGTAAGTCTTAATATTTGAATAATATTCTATTGAGAATCTGTTATGAAAAACATTTAGGTGATTTGTTGGCCGTTGTATTTCACTCTGCATTTGAAAGGCTTGTTTTGTTAAAAATGGTTTTCAACCAGCTGTAGCATCACACGGTGTTTCTGGGGCAGTCCCCGTACGTGTTCACTTGTAGGTTTGTGTCCTGTCATTTTTTGAACATCGACAGCTTTCTAGAGAAAGCTTGGGATAGCCTGCACCTCCCTGGTGGTATTCCTTCTTGCTGGCTGCTCGGTGACTTCGCTGGTTTCCTCACGATGGTTTTTTAAACTCTCAGGAAAAAATTTCTCCTTACCTCACTGTGTAGTCAAATAAAATGGGGTTTGTATGGTCAGTCAGTTCGGATTCTTATCGTATTCTTCTGGCGTGGGATGTCTGAACCAAAAAAGAAAGCGAAGAGAAGCTACGTAAGCTGTGTGTTTCAGATCCGTTTCTCTCTCTTAACGTCGTGTACTGTGCGATGTCCGTTGGGTTTAATACCTTTTCCTTAGAAAAAATACCTTCTCCGTAAGGCCTGTAATGATAATCAGATATACGCTTTCAGGTTCTCCTGAAGAACACTTTTCGGTGAAATTACATTTGGCGCCTGTTGTGAGGGAGAGTCAAGGCAGGCTTTTCTTGGGTGCAAAACTTGGGAATGTGGAAGGATAAAACTCCACACCCAGATCTGACTCAAGATGACGAAGTAGCAGTCCGGGGTTTGCCCCAAACTTCTCCTGGTGATAACTGCTGGACCAAGCCCCTCACCTCTTGGCCCCTCCCAGGGTTCATGGGCCATGATGCCAACCAGGCTGTCGCCTGGTGTTGTCCGTGAGCGATGCGTGTCTGTCTCAGCACCCGCAAAGACTCCCACGTATTCTGTGCGTAGCGCTGCAGCGCTGCAGATTGATGCCTTCGTGGGACACGCAGATCTAAGTCTGCGGGGCTGAGCCTGGCTGCTGCTGGTGGTGCTCTGCTCTCCCTAGCTGTGCTGAGAGCCGGGTGGTGTGCTGGAGCGTGGCGTTATGCCCCGTCTCCTGTGAGAAAGTACATGGGAACTTTCCCTCTTGGATTTTGTGACCCAGGTGATGAATGACATGATAAATTGTATGCCGAAGGGTATGTGTGTAAACTACATGGAACCCCATTTTTCTAACTGCTTGGTCAGATTTTATATTGTCCTGTGATCTTTCAATGAAAAATAATCGCAGGTCACCTCGTCTGACTCTTGACAGTGTTATTGTTTGTCCTATATTCAGTAATAATATAAGGAAATTCCAAGTAATTTTATCTTGTGTTTGTAAGGAAGGGAATGTGGGGGCTGCTCTAGAAATTTGAAGCGTTATGTAAACTGCTTCAGGCATTTAAATGCATTCCTTTTGCTGCCTGGGGCATTCTTTAGCCCTAGAATACCCTAAAATTAACAATTTGAGGAGGGGGTTATTAAGATTTCCCCCCATCACTACTTCTGGTTTTCTCTGCATTAAGGTTGAGATTGAAATTATTTATTTTTAAATCTATTTAAAAACACGCACAAATGAACTTATGAGAAACTGTTGCCCTAAGCATAATTTTATGACCCATCCATTTTGAATATTTAAAGCAGTACTAATAAAAATAAAGCAGCGGATATTCTCAGGGGTTTAATTTTGCTGGTGTGTGTTGATCTGATGGTTTGTGAGTTTTACTACATTTCATTAGGGAAATTTTACCAGAGAAATGGAGTTGAATATACAAAATAGTTTATCCTAAATTGGCAGCATGAATCCTCAGTAGAGCTTGTTTACAAGTACTGATTCACTTGAACACTTCCTTTATGAAGAAACATTGCGGAAATAGTTTTATTGCCTATAGTACTTTAGGTAGGAGGATAGAAAAAGACTTACTGAAACAATCCTCTTTTGCATGGGAGTCCTTCAGATCCTTATAAGTGCCCTGTACATTTATTTATGTGTTGGCTATTGCTTTCCTATCCATCAGTGTAGCTCGAGATAAGTTCAATATGCCCGTTTTCAGGTATCTCCACTCAATTTTTGTTAATACTGAAGTTTGAAATCCAATAAATTCTGTAAAGTCCACAGCACTGAAATTCCACTAGATCTCAGCCTCGAAGGGGAAAACTCTCACAAGATTAAAAACGTTGAAGACAGGCGTGCTCTTTCCTGCAAAACTTGAGAGTCTGACTACAGACACCTGTCCGAAACGAAACCCCCTTCGTACCACCTAACTTTCTGTTCATAATTCCACGAGATCGTGGTCTAGCTAGAGGAAAAGTCCACACGTACTCCTTCAAAATTCCCAGAGACAAACAATAGTACAGTGGGTTTTAAGAGAAAATGGTTCTAGTGCTGAAAACAGTAAGGAGAAAAGTGTCTTTTCTTTCAAAACCAATTTGCCTTATCACTGGATTTGTAATTTATGCTTTTTTAAAAAATTCTGTTTTCATTTTATTTGTGGCTGGTTTTGGTGTTTACTGAACGCACTCTCCCGCAACTCACTCTCTAAAAT
Source organism: Bucorvus abyssinicus (assembly GCA_009769605.1). Classification (NCBI taxonomy): domain Eukaryota; kingdom Metazoa; phylum Chordata; class Aves; order Bucerotiformes; family Bucorvidae; genus Bucorvus; species Bucorvus abyssinicus. Next base: position 43,552,164 of record CM020028.1, read on the forward strand.
TCGGCAGCAAGTTAGATTACTGTTTACTCTCCCTTGGAGAATTCTTGTTTCCTATTTCCTTTTTAAGATAGTGGGGGTGCTCTTTGAAGTGAAGCCTTTCATTGGGATAAAGTATTCTGTGGGGTGACAGAGTGATTTCAGCCAGTGAGAGGTGAAAAGGGAAAAATAAGATTGATTTGTTTTATACGAACAGTATTTTTTTTCCTTGATATTCTTGGTCTTTTTTCTTGATTCTTGAAGCCTGACTGCAGACAGGTATTGGAGAAAAACATTTCTAGGTTCACACAAGACTCCTCTTCTTGATTCTCAATCCAGACAGCTTTGGACAGACGTTGAAATAACTCCAGACATTTCAGGACTGACTTACCCTTAATACTTCTGTCATGTTTCTCTACGTCTCCTGTTGTGTCAACTGGTGTTTAAACCGTGATTAGAGGGTGTTATGCACTGAACTCTAGCAGTCGTGTCTTACAAGTTTAATGACGACCAGGCGGGATGAATTTCTAATACGGCTTAAACTTCTCCCTGAGTCCCAACATGAGGTAACTTTACAACGTGCTGAAACTAAGCGGTGCGTGCCGAGGTTGGACCTGATCCTCACGGTGCCCAAGTGAGCTACAAAGCAATGCCAGTTTGGCCTCTTTTACCCTTTGTTCCTTTGCTTTTAGCAGAGTTTAGTCGTCTTGCGTTTATGATATTACGGGGCTAGTAAAGAGAGCAATTTCCAGTTTCTTATTTGATAAAGGGATTTGGTAAGTATGAATGAAATAGCATTTAGGTGTAAAGTTGGATTAATAGAAACAGGAAAAGAACAGCAACTAGAATTATTTAAACAAGTATAATTTACACGAGTATGCTTTAGAGTGTAATACCGGCTACAGGGAAGGGGGTATTGTGCCTGTACGTGTCTCTCGGTATGGCTGGCTGCAGAATATGACAGCTACTTGGGAAGCTGTGTTTATGTGTAAGGGAAGATAAATGTATTGAGTATACCAGCTTGCGTACAAGAGGAATTTTGCACATTTTGACCTGCATATTCCTCTAGTTGATCTCTCCTGGGATTTGTTTTTCATGTTTGAAACTTTTGAACAGCATAAAGGACGCATCGCTTCGGTAATCTGAAAAGGAGGGGGTAGGTCTCTACTGTGATCTCATTTTCAGTTTAAAAAAGGCTGGAAATTACCATTTTGGACTTGACTCTTGTCCACTACAAGGTAAGAGCAGTTGTGCTGAGCCTGGCCGAACGCAGGAGCTCATGAGTGCTGTTAGCAGATGCTTCAGGCAGAGGAGCGAGCACTGTAAAAGTGTAGTAGGACATTTCTCTCGGCAGTACAATAATAGGCCTTCTGGTAGCTAGGAGGGCAATTTTAGTTCGGTAAGATGAGAAGAGAACACAGCACCTCAGCGGTCTAAGATTTGGTTTTATTTAGAGTTTCAAACCCTAGTATTATTGCTGCAGAAAACCATTTTTCTGTAAACCTTTAAAAGATCTTTAATTGTTCCTGTTCTCCTCTTGGTGGGCACTTCTAAGGAGGAAAGCTGATCCACGCAGGAAACCGGCGAGTCATAACACAGCAGAGAGTGTGATTGTTGGAAGCACCAACGCATTCCGACAAGAGCTGCTCCGCCGTATGGGGCTAACGTCTGCAGCCTTGCCGACGCTCGAGATGGGCGGGGAGCGCTGGGTGAGAGGGAGCCTGCTGATAAATACAAAGGCGGCGTGGAACGATGCGCGTGTTTGGGAGCAGCTGCCCCTCTGCCCACGTGGTGTACGTGACACGAGTACTGGGCACCCACAGTGCTCACAGACACCGGGGCAGCAGGTGGGTTTTTGCTTTGAAAATGAGATCTTTCCGTGGATTCGCAGAAAACGATGGGGGCAGCCTGGTGCCACTCTCACTTATCTGCTGGCATTGTGGAAGGATTAGGGCTTTATTCTGCATTAACAGAGACAGTGCTCTTTTATTTAGAAAGCTGTACCATGTCTGCTTGCATTAGTCTGTCTTTCATCTGAAGAGGGGAAAATCTTCCTTTAAAATGTTGTAGAGGAGATGACTAAATAGCACTTAGCTTTTTTAACAACCTGAAAAGGTAATATAACACTGGTGAACAGTTAGTCTCCTATTTCTCCCCAAAAGATGGATAAGGATGACCATGGCACTAGAGATACAAAGAATATGGCTAAAAGAACAAACATTAATTTTCAGATGGCTGGTTGTATTTATTCGTCTGAGGTTTTGGTCCATCCTTGTTGTATCTGGATAATATCAGAGTCTGTTCAAGGTACGAGTTGCTCTGTTTTGTTTTCATCAGCTACAATAATACTGTGTTTCGTTATGCTATATCCTTTTCATATGAAGTAGGGCTGCATTGCCCATTTCAGATACTATTAGGAATGTTCTGAACCCTCATTCGTTCTTTTGGAACCCAACCAGCCACAGACACGCTAGAAATTTTCTGGTACCCGTTCAAATTACAGCTCCGATTTTGTACTTTGCTGTATTTTCTTAGGCAGCAGCAGGGCCCTCACTTCCTTTCTGAGTCGTTCTGGGGCTTTTGTCTGCTGTCCCCTCAGGAGATTTGGATGAGGAAGCTATAAGCACCAGTAAAAACACAAGGCAGTTGGGAACACAGTTGTGATGATGTTCAAGAATTTCTACAGTCTTGAAGAGATTTTTAGAGAGAGGGAGTTGCTAGATGAAGACCCATCAGAGCTGGGAGATGGGTCACACTGTCACAGACGGACCTCAGCTGCAGTGGCCCATGTGGTGTGACTGGGGGGAAATGAGAGAACTATTAGTTAATAGGCCGTACCAATAGAATGATGTATCCGTATCACATTATTTCTGACGTGTGCCTGTCATACCTTCCATGCCCTAAGTGCCATAGCCAAAAGCGGAGTGAGGGGGTGGAGGGGTATGTGCTTTTACTGGAAGATCATGAATAAGAGTAAACAGTGTCTAAAGCAAGTGGTAGACCTTAGTGATCTGCAGGAGCCAGCGAAGGGAACAGCACATCCTCTGTTACTGAAAGCAATCAAACAGAACAGTTTAACCTGTAATGAAATAAATTTACTTGGATGTCATCTTCCATCCGAGAACGGGGGCCTTTGGCTGTGTCAAGAGAGGGAGTGTGAGCTTAGTGAACAGCAGGGGCGTGAATGAAATGAGACAGGTCTATTCTAAAATGCTCAGAGGTTTATGTAAACAGTTCATGTATTCTACATGTAAAGCATATTTTATGGTCAAAAGCAGTGAGCAAGGTGAGTCTTTTTTGTCCTAAGTCAAAATGGATCACTAGGTCAATTTAGAGAACAAAGACGTTTGACACTGCAGCAAATACGATGATGTTCTCTGTGATGTTAGTTCTTAAATAAATCGTTCAGGCTACTCGACATGAATCGTTTCTATTTTCTTGTTTTGATGAATGCTCTCAATTCTAATTTTAATAGCCTGTCTTTATTTGCACTTCCAGTTAGTGTGGCCATTGACATAAAAAAGACCCCCCAAAGGGCATTTATTTCCTTTTTCTGTTTTCCAATGACTTTTCAGGCTGATATAATGTGTAAGTTTGTATACAGGAGTGTAGCCTTCCTCTGTTTCTGTCTTGCTCTCAAATAAAATGTAAAGCATGGCCAAGTTTGTTTTATACACGCTGGAGAAAAGGAACCTGAGAGAGGTTTTGGTGGAGCACTGGCAGCAACTCTTGCAAGAGTATCGATGAAACATTTCCCGTTGACCACTACAGTGCTGTAAAATTGAATAGAAATTCTTGCTCAGTATAACTAGCTGCCCTTCTGAAGTCACAGCGCTGTACTGGGAAGCTTAAGCAGCACTGCTCCACGTGCGTGGCTTGGTTCCTCCACCACTGCCTTTTGTTAGTGTTCATCGAGTACCTTACTATGAAGATTGCCTTTCTGGCTGGGAGGGAGAGAAAATGAGCTCTGTCCTCTAGGAGAGGCCTCCTTTCCCTTTCCCTTTCCTTCCTTTCCTTTCCTTTCCTTTACTCTTTCCTTGCCCTCGCCCTCGCCCTCTCCCTCTCCTCCCCTCTCCTCCTCCTCTCCTCTCCTCTCCTCTCCTCCTCCTCTCCTCTCCTCTCCTCTCCTCTCCTCTCCTCTCCTCTCCTCTCCTCTCCTCTCCTCTCCTCTCCTCTCCTCTCCTCTCCTCCTCTCCTCTCCTCTCCTCTCCTCTCCTCTCCTCCTCTCCTCTCCTCTCCTCTCCTCTCCTCTCCTCTCTCCTCTCCTCTCCTCTCCCTCCTCCTCCTCCCTCTCCCTCCCCTCCCCTCCTCCCCTCCCCTCCCTCCCCTCCCCTCCCCCCTCCCCTCCCCTCCCCTCCCCCTCCCCTCCCCTCCCCTCCCCCTCCCCTCCCCTCCCCTCCCCTCCCCTCCCCTCCCCTCCCCTCCCCTCCCTCCCCTCCCCTCCCTCCCCTCCCCTCCCCTCCCCTCCCCTCCCTCCTCTCCTCTCCTCTCCTCTCCTCTGATGCTAGTAACCACAATAAAGGAACCTCTCAGAGAAGTTCTTGCTGCCATTTAGCACCTCATTTTGCAGAAATGTGTAGAGATGGTGCGAGCTTCTGGGCTCCTGCGTTTGTCCATGTGTGGTGGTGATGCAAGGAAGCAGTGGGACTGCTCGGCAGCCGTGGCTGTACTCCCCACAAACCAAGTACAACTTGTGATGCAGGAGTTCGGGCTGTCCCCCACCTCTTTTCTTAAACTCCAGCCTCACAAAATTGCCCCCACACTGGTGCATGGGGAGGTGGGGTGGTTTGGGGTTTTTTTCCTTCTTTAGCCTATCCTTTAAGGTTGCCCTAAAAAAGAAGCTGGTTACAATGGCAGCCTTCCCGATGAAATCTTCATTAGAGAATGGGTTGAGGCCATCCATCATTTCGTGGGAATGACTCAAATGGTGTCTGGCAGCAACAGCGCTGGCTCTCTGGAGCTGGACTGAAAATACAGCCGTAGGGAAAAGAGTACTGTCATCCTTTGTACCCCATGGCACCTCCAGCCCCCCAGTTTCCACACAGCTCTGTCAAGCAGCCGACTGATACCCTCAGGGGAGTGTATGCTTTATGTGTAGTTGAGTGGCAGCTCTCCCAGGGCTCCTAAGCATTTAGCTCTTCTTTTGGGGGGGGAATTGAAAAAAGAAAAACTCCAGATGTTTTGAGTTTACTTTTCTGGAATTGGTGCGTTGCAGACAGCTCCTGTGCCTCCCAGGGTAACCACCCAGGGAGTCCTCCTGCTCACGCAGTGGTCAGCCCTTGATAACTGAGGTTGGTAGGGGAGTTCCGTAAAAGGAACATTACCCTCTTTTTTTTGCAAACAGAATTGTCAAGGGGGATTTTCAAGGCCTTTTATTTGGGCACTACATGAGACCTTTGCTAAACTCAACTCCACTTTCACTGCCAACTGTCTTCAGGATCCCGGGGACAACTCTGTGGGCTGTGGCCATGTCCTCAGTGTGCAGATGTCTGCGGTGTGGCTGGAGTCATGCTCAGGCATGCTACGCTGTGTCGCAATGCACAGTAAATCCAAGGCATTGACCATGAATGTGTCACCCAGATGATTTGTGCAAAAAAATATTGTGCGTTTATTGCGTTGGGATTTACATGTAGACATGTCAACTGTTTGTAAAGAACATATAGAGTATGATGTTCCTAAACTGAGTTTACCAACTACGTGCAATAGTTACTGGCATAGATTTCTCTCCAAAAAGTTCCTGGATAAAAATTGCTGGAGTCCACACAGGAGGATAAGTTCATAAGGCGTGGGTAGTAAAAGGAGAGTTGATGTCACTGAGGCCATGCACTGGCTCTCTTTTTTTGCTTTTCATTTTCTTTGGGTGAAATTTATATTATAAAGTTTCGCATCAACAGCTCAAATAGTTGTCTTTCAAGAGAAAATACTTGCTGCAGTCCCAAAAATGTTCTTAAGGTGAAACTACTGCTTCATCAGAAGCATATTCTTTTGGAGTAGGCTTTTTTTTTTTTTCTGTGAAAGAAGCGATTTGCTGTGGTGCGTTTTTATACATTGTCTGTAATTGTTTTCAGTTGTGGATAGCACATTTTCACAGCATAACGCATTTGATCATTCCTGTGGAAATCATTTGAGGTGTTTTTCTCAAAATTAGTAACTAATAGAAATGACAATGCCATTGGAGTTTGTTGTATAGCCTTCAAAAAGGAAAGACACAGCCTGGCTTTGCCGGAATTCCTGTGAAATTAAAGCTCTTTCACTGGACATAGCAATTGCTGTAATTATAGCGCTGGGGATTTGGATAGAAGCTGGTCGTCAGGGCTCTCCCTCACACCCAGCATTATCTGTGTGTGCTAACTTCAACTTCAGCAGCCAGAGAGAAATTCCGCATCTCTACAGTGACCTTCCTAGTGATGTCATGTCTTCTGGGAGAAAAGAATGGGGTGGAGGAAGGAGGGAAGGCAGGGAAATGTGACTGTGTGTTTAGCCTAGATGTCGGGAGGAGGATAGTGCTTGGTGCTGCGTCACCCCTGCACTTGTCCGTGCTCGGTGGCCACATCGCCATCCTTCCCTTTTCTTCTAGCTCATCTTGCTGCATGCTGGCGAGGTGTCAAGGAGAGCTGCAGCTACAGGAATGAAAGATCGCCCATGCAAAATGGCAGTGGTGCCACTGGCATTGCGTTCCACTACCCCCTGTTTCGCCATGGCAGGCATCTCATTCCTGATCATTTTGGCAGGGAAGGGAGGAAAATGAACTTTCCATTTTCTGACTGGTGCCTACATTGGATGGGCACAGTCCGTGTCCATCACTCATCCCCACCTTGTTCAGGCACGGAAATAGGAAATAGTCAGTACTAGTAGATCACAAGTCCAAACAGTTCAAACTGTGTACCGTGTAGTCATGAGAAATGTTTATGATGAATATTAAAAACAAAGTTTTAAACTTTTTTTTTTTCCTCCTTTGGTAGAAAGAGGAGAGGCAGCTGTAAAAGCTATGCTTTTTTCCTAAGGTCGAACATAAAATGGGGCTGTCTTTTTTGTTTTTTCAATTAGTTTTTTTTCCTGGTAATAACGCACATTCACTGTGAGAAATGTGCACACATTTCTGACATATGAGTGGTAGCAGCTCCGCTTGTCTTGGAAGGCAGGGTGCTCATTTCTTACGGATGTACGCTTCAGCCACCCTTCAGAAATGCAGAGCAGATGCGACTGTGAGAGCTACACAGCTACGTTGTCACCTCATGAATCGCCACATTGCCCCACTACTCTGAGCCCCTCCTTGCCGTGCAGGGAGGGGAAGAGAGAGTGCTCGCCCCTACAGCAAATTCAGAGAGGGTAGTGCCGGCTGCGGGAAACAAGGCTGGTGGTGTGGTGAGATGGGCGGCGCCTGAAAGCTCTGGGCCATAATGTGTCGGTGTTCCGTTGTTACAAGGAATCCAGAAAATGGGACATTTGGAGAGTGAATAGCTGTTTTTACTGCCGTTGGCTTCCTGAAGGAGCAGCAGGTGTGTTAGTGAGGACTCTGCCTTCTTCCCCATCATCTGGTGTCATTTTTGTCCAGCTGGACAGTGGAACGGAGCTATGGATGTGCCCAGGACCTGGTGTAATGGGTGCCAGGCTGCCAGGTTGTTGTGACCGCACGATTATGATCGCGTGCCACTGTGGCAAGTGGCATCATCAGTTCTGTGGTTTCTGCCACTGGATGTCAGGAACAGAAAATTGCATGAAAGCCATAGTATGAACTAAATTGCCAGGAACATTTAAATTACAGAATCACTGCGCTCTCAGGCTGTAAAATTAAATGTTACTGCTCACTGGAGTAATTGAGTTGAAATGGCTTGCAAGAAGGCACTCAAGTAATTGTCGTTTGGAGAAAGTATTGTCTGTGCTCAAGTTTCCATATTCACTTTGTGGACGAGGAAGCCGGTACAGTACTTCTGGGCCATCCATCAGGAGTGACACATTAGCCAGGCTAGAGCACTGAGCCTCACCTCACCTAAGACACGCTGCAGCTGATGGAAGAGAGGGATGCAGGGATGAACAATTCCATGCACAGAAACCCTCTGTGTAAATGTGGTTCGGCATTCTGCAGCGTCAGTGCAGATCAGCGGGGATGCAAATACAGAGGTAATTGGAGCAACCTGAATGTTCCTGTAGCCCAGCCACCCGTGTTGCAGTTGTGTCAGAGTGGAGCCGAGAAAGGATGCTGCACAGTTAGCTGCACCGGTATTGTTAATGCATCGTTCCCTGAGCACCAGAGCTAACAAAGCTTAGTCTCCTGTGGATTTCTGTTGGAAAGTTGATTGATGGGGGTGTTTCAGATGCTTACAAGATCTGAGTGAAACTTCAACGATGAAGGCATTTATAAGGCATCTCTCCTATGTGGATACTCTGCTGTCTAACAAAATGTGAACACATACTACTTTTTTTCTTATAGCTGGGGGAGTTTCCTTGGTCTCTCATTTCCCTTTATGGCAAAAGACACGTATTAGTACATTTTCTCTTTGAAAACTTTAGTTTTCTGTTGTGTTTGTCAGTAAACTGTCATTATGTTTAAGACGTTACGGACACAGACAAACCACGTTTGCCTCGTTTCCCCAGGAACTAGGATAAAACAGCCACTGTTTACTGAGAGGAGATGGGAGTGAAGGCTGCTTTTCTTTTTCTAGTCATCTTCCAAACGTGGCAGCATAAAAGAAGACAACTGAAAGTGTATGAGCATGTGTGTGCGTGTGCACGTGTGGAGTAGAGCACGCATCGATGAGGGAGGCCATTCCCATGGAGCTATTTCTCCGTTCTCTCTGGCATTCAGGTAGAAGAAAGTGTTCGCTCGGAAGTACAGATTGTCTTCCACTAGAAAAAGAAATCTGGGAAATCAGTAGTTGTGGCCCCTAAGACCTCAGCCGAAGAGGAGCAATTTCTCCATCCAATCGAGAAATGAAGCAGTAATTAGGTGAAAAAAGAACAACATAGGGTATAGCCGGTTGCTCAGCTAATCACGCTGCAGTGCAATGCGTGGACAGAGGGAGCCCCGGCATGGGCGCGAGAATGAAAAGGGAAGGAAGCACTGCAGTCACTTTGTGGCAGAGACCGCTTACCTTGCGTTAGCTAAGCAGGAGGGTGTTGAGTGCTGCCTTTTTCTTCCCAGTTCATATTGCCCAAAGGGCTTATCAGTCTTTATCTCTGTGCATTGATTTCGCTGTGCTCTGAGCTCTTAAGTAACAGTGAATCTGCCCTTCTAACTTGTGTCCAAGCATTGTACTGGGAAGTGTCGAGGATCAGGTTTGAAAATGAGCTGTATTAGTTTAAACAGTTTTCTGCCATGGGTGATACCGATGAGACTGAAATGTTCCTGCTAGCCAAAGGAGAGTAAAGTGAGCGAATCCCACCTCAGAACTGTTTGCAAAGCTTTTTTCCTGGTGTCTTTTATTCCTCTTAACTAGATGGCTCTGCTGGCTCAGTTAAGCAGCAGTCACTGATGGACAGGGGAAAATTTTTTGGTGTTTTGGTAAAGAAGTGCCTTCAAAGACTATGGGTTAGACTCAAATGCTACCTGCTTTATGCTGCTCCAGTGATGTAAAGCAGCTGCTAACTCTCTGTAAGCATTTAGCTGGACTGCATTTACAATGCTGTGCACTGCTGTGGTGATGCAAGGCAGCTGGCAAAGACTACTGAATCCGTTCCTTTAAATGAAATGAAATACGTTGATCATTAAAAGTACAATGCTACTTTTATCTCCGTTTGACATTTGTTTTTATTTCAACTCCCTGTTTATAAAGACCAGATTGTGCCCATGGTTGTGATAATCTGAAATTAAAGGGGATGTTTATGGAAAAGAGTGCTCCTCAAACTGGGGAAGGGAACAGAATTGAGACACAGGCTTCAAGTGACAAACTGTTTCAATTAGAATAAAAACTGTTAAACTCTTGTCCCAGGCCAAGTACACCCCTGTTAAACAGGTATTCTGTTCATGCTGCCTCTGGGCAGCAGTTGATCCCATTTGCTATCTTTACCACCAGTGTTTGCACCAAATCTCTCAGCAGCCAGCGCTGTATTTCAGGTCCTAATGTGGCCGTACTTACCGGGAGCGCCTTGCGGCGCCTCCTGCGCAGGTACAGAGCATCGCCGTTGCTTTCCTCCCGAGCCTGGGAGAACCCACAGGACATCAGGGCCTGTCGGGCTTGAGCCGTGGCTTGTGAGGTCAGCATCTGTATCTGACACCAACACAACTGTCACACCTTGCGGTGAGAAAGTCCACCTCTTCTTAGCTTTTTCTCTTTTCTTTTAACTGTATATTCTTCTTAGCGAGACAAATGTGCCACATGTTGGGAGGTTTTGCGGTTGAAGAAGAGGTAAATGAATTTCTCCCCCCTCAACTTACGCAACCTGTTCAGTTACTGTGAAAAAGCAGCAAATAAGTTAAGGCGGCCAACATGATATTTCGCCTGGCTCTGAGTGAGTGAAAACAGAAGCCATTTTTTCATTTTTAAAAATAAACAATAATCCCGTTTGCTAGAGAGGAATGGCGATGGTGGGACCCCTGGCGAGGACGTGTCAGGAAAGTCAGGCCAATGCGAGCTGCCGTTTGATGGACGAGCCTAAAAAGCTGCTGAAAGGGGAAGCGGTTGTGTCGTGTAGCTGCACAAAAGGGTTTGGGTCCCGTTGGTCTGTTCTCCTGCTGGCGCCCGCTGGTTTGTCTGAAGGGCGGGTTGGAACGCGCCGTGACGAGCTGCCGCCTGCTCGGGCGGCGCGGCGTGGCGCGGCGCGAGGGCCGAGCAGCAGCTCTGGGGTGCGGTGGTGGATCCGCCGTTTAGGAGACATACTGCCTTCCGAAGCGTGAGCAGATCAGAGGCTGCGATGACTGACAGCAATTTCTGCCGCTTTTCTTTCCAGTTCCTCGGCTCCTGACACTTTAGGACGGGCCTTTCGAAAAGAAGATGTGTGTCCTAGGGTTCTGCCTCCTTTCACAGCAGCGAAAGCTGAAGGAGCTGTGGAGGCGATAGCCAGATTTCAGATGTATTCGTTTTCATTTAAATCCGAGGTTCAGAGGTTTGTGGGCATGCTGTTTCTGTTATTAAATCATTATGCGCCTACCTGGGGGGAAAAAAAAGCCACTGATCTTACCAGGAGTGCCTCTATAAACCTTTCGTACTCTCCGTAGTGTAAGGCTGCTGGTATATTAAAAATTCTTCAAATAGCTGACCTCGACAGGTGTCTTGTTTGAGCAAACAAAACAATAAATAGTAATATAATCCCTGTGGAGCTGGCGTTAGGCTTTGTGGGAAATGCCTAATTTCCTTTACTAAATGGAGGAAGCTGCCCAAATTTAATTTCTTCATTTTTGTCGTTAATACCAAACAGTCCTGGAGCTCTTTGCGTTGCCAGGCTGCGGTCCGAAGCCTGGAGCCCCCGGTTACACCGAGCGGTTTTCTGTGCGTTGTGTTACGTTTTGCTCTCCCGGCTCGGTGCGGATGCTCGCGGGAGCGCCAGCTGGAGCAGCGCGTAGGGGAGAGCAGCCCCGCAGCCCTTTTGCCCTGGCAGTGGGTTACGCCCTCGCGCTCGCGGGACCAGGGCGAGCCATCTCGTTTCTGCGTGCTGCCAGATGCGCTGCAGCACGGTTCTGCTGGCCGGCTCTGCCGGCTCTCCCTGCAGGACAGTGTAAAGCAATTATTGTGCTTTTGGCTCTTGCTTCTGGAAGGCCTCGCAATTTAAGGGCTTGTTTGTTTGTTTGTTGGATTTAATCTAGGCCATATGTGGTTCCAGTTTTAGGGACTGTCTTTGACGTGTTCTGGAAGGGTGATGTCAATTCAAAGACCTGTCTTGCTGCAGACATTCTGCCGGTCCTCCATACGGCAGAAGCCATGGCATTGTCCTGCGGTCTCCTCGCAGGCGGACGGTGGCTTCCCTACAGTGTTGCCACTGCCATGCCCGCTGAGACAGGGGCCAGGCGGGACCCGGTGTCCTGGTGTGTGGATGGCCTGGGAAGTTGGCAGCCTTCCGTTTTAATGGCAAACAAAGAGCAGTCCCGAAGAAGCTTTAGGTCTGAAACGTACCTTAATTTAGGCTATTTTCTATGTTCTGCATACGGCAGTGACAACTCTTACCTTCATTTTCTGTTATAGACGAGTAAACTCCACTGTTAGATGAGGAGAAGCTACTGCTGCTCTTGCGTTGCGATGACAAAACGGGTACCAAAGGGATACAATCTCCAGGGTAGGTGGCCCGGGAACCTCACCCCGGATGGCGAATGCTGCCTTTTTGTGTTTACTGTAAAGCCCGAGGTCCTACCCATTAAGAGAGGATGGCTGAACTGTGGAAGCCATTAGAAAAGCCCATCACTATGGTTTATCGTTCTCATAAAGCTCATGAATTAAGATCTGCATTTTAAGCATCATTTACTGTAACTGCTCTATTAACTATTTATGTATCTTCAGAAGGAAAGTGATCTTGTAGCGGTTCTCAGGAGGGCTGAACTATGCTTAAATTCTAACTTGCGAATTCTGTTCAGCTTGCTAGGAGCAGAAATCTTTCCTAGCTTTGAACATGTTTTCCTGAGAAGATTTCAGCTAGGTTTGGTTCTCTTTGTGTTGGCAACTAAACAATTTGCTTAAAACCATGTCAACATGGGGGTCCCGTAGCCCAAGTATCGCTAGAAGTTTGATAGTGTTAAAAAATGAAAAAAAACCCCAAAGCCAACAACCCCCCATTCTTTGTGGTAGAACGGGCACAAGTATCAAAGAGCCAAAACCCAAACCCCAAACCAGAAAGCTGTATTTTCAAAAGTTACTCAAAACAGCATTCGGTAACTGCTTTCCCGGTGTTGGTTAAGAATGTTCCTTACTTTTAGGTGTTCTTCAGGAGCTCATGAGATTAGTGATGTGTGCTCATTTATTGTTTCTGCAGCTGGTCATCCTGGGGTTTTATTGTGCTTTAGCCTGTATGTAACCGTCCCATTCAGTGTAATTTGGTGTTGAACCTGCTTGGCCAAGTTCGTATTTACTGTTTTTCATTTTTTTATTGACAGTTCAAACTTGGGTAATTGACAAACTTGCAATGAAGTCGGACCAAAGCTTAGCTAATTTGTGTGTCAAAAATGTGAGAAGTTTTTGATTTCCAGGTTTATTTATGCATACAGGTTGTGGAGCAAAAGATTAGGAAAGGAATTCCTTTACAGCTTAATTTTGGTCCAGTTGGTGGTAGAGGTTTTCAAATAGCTAGTGTAGGTTAGATCTGCAAAACAGACAGCTGATTAAAACATCATTGATTTCTGTACTTGAAACAACTGAAATGGAGATCCATTTATAAATCCCCACTGTCTTTTTTTTTTTTCCCCCCCTGGGTTCTTTTCTTTGTTTTTTGGCTTTTTTTTCCTGCTTATTGTCAATTTTAGAAATACAGGTTCTGGCACTGCATATACTCTCAGGCAATATCTGCACGTTAGGGGTTGCTCGTGAAAACGGGCTGTTCATCTGCCCCACGGTGTGTGAGCCGTGCACTCATCCCTTTAACGTCATCTGGCAAGGAAAAGCCAGGTCCTCAAGAACAGTGGGGCTTGTAGGGGGTACTACTGAGACCCCTATGACGATGAGGTCTGAAGGGACGGTACCATTTTCAGCTGCTGCAAGAAGCTGCTAGGATCAAGCTGGAACTCCCTTAGGAGTGAGAGCAAACACAACCCAAGCTCTTAGCCAGAAATTCTTGGGCTGACTTTAGATAGCAAAGTTAAATTTAGTCTCGTCATTTAGAATGACTTCTTTCGCTCATTTCTGTCTCTAAAAGGTTAACCGTAGGCAGAGCGAAGAAAGAGCTTTCAAAATCACTGTCCTCAGGCTGGGGTCAGCAGTCCACGCAGTCCTCTTTGCCTTTTCACATGGACTTTGGCAGCAGATGCCGGTGCTAAAGCAGAGCAATTTTGGATTAGGATAATTGAGGTCCCTTATGACGATAGCTTAAGCTAAAACATCTCTTAAATGTCTCTCACATATGCTGGAGGGAAACTCTCTGTGATGAGGCACCGACTCCCAACTGTGCTCCTTTCTGCCACTGCGACACAGTGCACCCAGGGAAGGTAAAAGGGCTGTCATCTCCTGCGTGGCCGGAGGGGCTTGCTCCTACGCCGCACAGAAATATTAATATTTCTGTTGTGAGCTTTAAACTTCAGTAAATGCTTTTCTTTCCATAGTGTGCAGTCTGGACAATGCCTGAAAAATACTGTGGTTTTCTGGTTTGGTTTTTTTTGTTTGTTTTGGTTTTTTTTTTTTTGGAAAACAGATCCCACGTTAATGGCCAAAGTGTAATTAATGAATGAAGTGAATAATTCAAACTGTTCCTAAAAGTCGGTTTGAAAAATAGAAAATATTTTGCGCTCGAAGGCACTGTGTTTAAAATGAGGAAAGTCTTTTTCCCTTTATTTGAAGAGCCCGACTGGACTGTCCAAAGCCAGGTGCACCGTGCCCATCTGAACCTCCATGGGGTGGGCGTGCTGACCCTCGAGCCTTTGCGTGCAGTTAAGACAGTAGCGAGTAGCTTTAAGTGCAGCCATGTGCCGTCAGCTCCAAACGCCCAGCAGTATTCAGCTGCAGTGGTACAATTCTTAATCCAATGGTTCGGTGTGCATAACAGAAAGGTTTAAACTGTTTTTTGAAAAGAATCCCGGGAAAATATCTGCAAGGCTGAATCTCTCCAGAGGGGTCCCTTGTTGTGTAAGAATACTGGCCCACTCTCTAGAAGAAGTAAGACTCCCGTAGCTGTGGAGGTGTCCTTGATCACACTGTAGAAGGAGAAGTGATTGACTCTGGTGTTGCTTCCACGTTGTGTTATTTTCCAAGAGAACAAAAGCGTAACCTGCATAAATTGAGATTGTTTTTAAGATTATGAGAGAACGTTACCATGCTATTTTGAAGCGTTTGCAGGTCACAGGATGGCAGAAGTTCCACCACTGAATTCTAGCAGGAGGCAAGCCCTGAGCTGTCTGTAGAAGACAGCGGTGGCAGCATGACTGCAGGGGGAAGGTGTTGAGCTCAGCTGGGCTCAGCAAGGTGCGTGGGTTCCGCAGCGATCCCTTCCCTGAAGCCCGCTTGTGGCATCCCCTCTGGTTTGTATCTTAGAGCTGTCAGCGTGGACACCCCGGCTGGTTGTAATGAAATGAGCCGGTACAGGGAGTACGATAGTTTCAGGGGGCAAATCCAGAACACTAAGGGACAAAATGCTGTTGAAATGGTTCTCTTTCTTCTGGGTGCTGTTTTCCCGACCAGATGGCAGAATCTGCTGACAAATTTACATACTGAAAAGCTTAGAGGGCCGCCTTCCTTCTTCTTTCTATTGTCTCCATGCGAGTGTGAATCAATTCCAACCCTCAAAAAACTGGCCAGCTGAAACTGGTACAGCCCTTTTCTTACTGGGCCTGTTTCCAGGGAAGAAGTTGGGGTTTGCCGCTGCCCTGTCCCTTGCGGCGTTTGACGTGGGGGCAGACACCTCCGTTGTCCGTGCGCTGATGGCCACGCACCAGTGGTGGCTGGTCCTGAGCCTCGGTGGCTGCGGAGCAGTTCCGAAGTGTGATCCCGGCGGGGTTTGAGGGCAGGCACGTGTGTGCCCTCCTGTGCTGGTCAGCGGGCAGGTTTTCCTGCTCTCCTCACTTTTGGTGTGGGTTGGGTATTCCCCGCTGAACACAGCGGGTCATAACCAGGTGCCAGAAGAGCTGGGTTTCAAGAGCCCTCGCATTGTGCTTTGTCAAGAACCATGGGGCTTGACTAGTCCTCTTTGGCTGAGCTTTGGAAGCTACGTTTTTGCTGCCCGTAACCGCCTCAGGTTGCACGCTGTTAAAGCATCTTTGGCTTTAACCACATGCCTTGTTTTTGTCATACTCTAACCTTCCCTGATAAAGTTGCTTTCTTTGAGTTTGTTTGATGTACATGGGAACACCCATGCGGAACCCCATCCCCCCCCTTTTTTTTTTGGCAATTAATTCTGTAGTTTTTAATGTGAGTATCTCTTGTTGAAGCTTTCAAACCCATTTCTGATACATAACATTCTTCACCAGTTTGGTGTTGCAGTTTTCTCCATTCCGTTCAAAAATGTTTAGAGAAGGAAAAGAAACAATTTCCCCCTCTGAGGGAGACAATCCACTCATTGCTTTGGAGAATAGTCTGGAATAAACAGAGTTTGCACACAGAATTTAACAAGCTAAATAATAGTCCCAAGGCTGTTTCCTTCGGTTTTGTCCAGCACCAAGCTTATGATGAATCTTGTGAAATCTCTAGAGCAGTTCCTATTCTGTAGTTCTTACTCACACTGAATTTTTGGTCAGTTACTGGCTTTTTTTTTTCTTTTGTTTTTCAAATACCAAAGGAACGTGGTAGGTGGCCCAATGGAATTTTACTTAGACACAAATCCTGCAGCTGGAGAAATCAGTCTGATGGACGCTAGCATTGATAAGACTTGTGCTTCTTTGCCCTGGGCTTGGTGAGACCTGTAGATGTTGGAGGTGCAGCTGTGAGCCTGCCGACTGAGGAGGAGCCCCAACATGCTGTTACCAGATCAGAGAGGTTTGGTTTTAAGTGCCCTTTGCAGTCCCTCGGCATGCAAAGTGGCTGCTTCTGGCTGAGAAGGGTTGAGCACCGGTTATCCCAACGCAGCCGGGGAAAGATGTGATTTCACTGCATCTTGGAAAAGTGCTGTCACCTGACCACCTGGCGCCCTGCCGTGTGGCTGCTGGAGAGCGTGTGGGAAACATCGGTGGGGCACCCCCAGGCTTGCTGAGGGCTCGGGCTGCTTCTTGTGGTGCCGTTTTGCAGGCACAAAACGCAGTCCATCAGTGGGCAGGGCAGGAGGACATTTTCGACCTGCAGAGTGACCAGATGCAACTAGCATTAGTGAAAACGTTCACCAAACTGCTGGTCCCGGTGCTCTGGGTCCAGAAAAACGACACCCGGGAAGGGAAGTCCGTTTGGGAATAGTTTGGCGGGTGGCTTGGGAGAAAAGCATGGACCGTTTTCTGCCCCTGAAGGTGTTTTGTTTGGGGTTGAATTCTGTGTTAACAACGTAGCTGCGATAGCTGAGGTTTTTGAGTTGGGGAGGGTTAGTACAGTATGCTCATACACTTCGCTTTTCTGCTCAGAATACCAGCGTTGTTCGGCTTTTTGTTCCTCCCGTTCAGTGGAGGGGGTGGACAGGGAGGTTAGATAGCAGTTCTGCCTCAGTGCTTCATTAAAGCGGAGCTGGAGGAAGGGAAGTCGCCCTGTTCAAAGGTGCGGGGAGTGTTTTATTGTTCTGCACGGTGCTCTGAATGCCAAGGATTTTGCAGCTGTGAAAAGGGCTCTTAATGAGTTTCAGCATTTTAATATACTTCAAGTTCCCAGTTGTACAAATTTGAGAAGCTTAGCAATTCAGCATCTCCTGAATAATAGCATTTTATACTCGAAATACACTCGGAGAAGGCTCAACAGTATTGCAGGAAGTCTTGGTAAAATTGCAGCTCCTTCCCGATGTAATAGCTTTGGAGGACCTACTTGACTTGAGCGGTGGAGTTGGTCCTTTAAAAAACATGCACACACAGTTTTTGATTAATGAGCCCCATAATAAATCATTAATCTTTCCAGGCTCAAAAATTTATCTGAGTAGTTTTCACAGTAGAAAGTTGTGTATGTTTTCCTAACCTGTCTTCATGGTACAGTGCTTGAATTTCAAATCTATGATCCAAAATTTACAGAAAAACCAGCCTAACCTGACTTAATTTTTAGAAAACCAAGTTCAAGCTCTGAACTACTTGGTTACTAAGAGGCATGTGAAGATAGGAGTACTTCCTCTTAGAATAACAAAAGCTCTGTAAAATGACCGTGTAAAAGCGTCCTTCTTCCTGAAGGACCCCGAAGTGCTTTCACGTGTTTTCTGGAGTCGACGTGAGTCATTCGCCCATCGTGTGAATGAGACCAGTCTTTACTGGCCGCACTGAACAACTCTTCTTATAGGAAGGAAAGCACAAATAACTCTGACATTCGAAACTCTGGGGAGAATTAGAGGTAGGCAGGTTGTACCTGCCCAACGTGGAACCCGGCCAGAAGGCGGTGATTAATGTACCCAGGCTGTGCTTTAATCGTCCCCAAGTAGCCAGCGCCTTGCTTTCCAGTGTGCTTCGTCTCTGAGTAGTATTGCTTCTTCTCCGTGTTACTTTTGGAGCTTATAGAATGAGTGGCAGGTTTAGCAGAATTGAAAACTAGGAACATTTTTTATTTACATGGGGATCAGCAACAATAGGACAGCGCAGTGCAACTTCCTGCATGTATCTCAAGTGGCAGAACCTGGTTGTTATATTTTGGTTTTTCTTCCTATTGCACTGCATGACTTGCTGATTTGGTTGGCTCCTGCAAATTATTTTCCCTGCACTTCACTGTTTCGAACTCTTAAAATAGTATTATTTCAGGTCTTAAAATCAATAGCAGAGTAAATGCAAATGGCTCTGCTCCTTAACTTTTCACTTTCTCTGGGAATTGCTTAATCTTTCGAAATAGTGTAATACCTCAAAAACCCGTGAAAGGCAGCCTAGCAAGTGAAGTTGATTGATTTATAAAAATAGGGTCACGTAACTTGAAACTGCTTCCCTTAAAAAGGAAACAAGCTGCAGAAACTTTTGATGCTTCTCTCAGTGGAGCCAGCCTCCTCCCCTCCCTGGAAGGGTAAGGCTGGGAAGCCTCTGAACGTCAAATCCCATCCTGAGGGTGCTGGATGTGCCTCCCTCTGTGACAGTCCCTGAGCTGGAGATCCGCAACGGAGTCAACATCAGGCTAAGACATTACTCGGTGGGATCCAGTGGATATTTATTTTTCCCTTGGGGAACCTGAGAGTTTTTAAGAGATTTTGTGGAGATATGATCAACGTCCATATTCAGACCATAGGGGTGGGTTTTTGTGGTTTTGGAGTTTGGTTGTTTTGTTTTGTTTTTTGCATGTAGCTCACAGAATACACATAACATTCGCTTGATCTGTTGACAAAGTTGAGCTGAGCACAAATTTCTCAGGGCTGCAATCCAGTTTGGTCCCTTAGGTTTAAAGGGTTTACATGGCTTGTAAAAAATGCACGCACATTCCACCAGGAATTACTACAGTCCTGACGGAAACTTCACAAGGGAACTCTGGAATTTCATAGCCAGTCACTCAAAGGCATTGTACATGGTACCTTTCAGTCCTACCTCCCTTAGGAACAACTGTGCTTTACCTTCTCAAAAAATGGTTGACGCTGTTTCTCGAATAGCGGGTGATTTTCTGCTTATGTCATCAACTGCTGATATCAGTACCAGGAAGAACAAGCACTAGCATAAAGAATGTGCCTCTGATAAAGCACTCCTGATTTCCATGGTAGAGTGGGTCTCCTCATTCCAGTTCTTTGCCCTACTGGTGCAATACTAGATAGCTGAGATTTTAAAATGTTCAACTGGTAAGCCTTCAGCTTCCCTTTTCACTAAAACTGGTTTGAAAACCAGTTGGGAGAGGCAATCCAGAAGCCTGAAGTGTTCAGTAGTTCAAGTTCCTTTCTTCAATGCTGTCTTTTTAGTTATGGAGAAGATTCTAAAGGCCACAACAACCGCAGCGTTACAGGCTTGGGGAGGAGTGGCTGGAAACTGCCCAGCAGAAAAGGACCTGGGGGTGCTGGTCGACGGCCCATTGAACATGAGCCAGCGGTGTGCCCAGGTGGCCAAGAAGGCCAACAGCATCCTGGCTTGTATCAGCAATAGTGTGGCCAGCAGGAACAGGGCAGTGATTGTTCCCCTGTACTCGGCACTGGTGAGGCCACACCTTGAGTCCTGTGTCCAGCTTTGGGCCCCTCACTACAAGAAGAACGTTGAGGTGCTGGAGCAGGTTCAGAGAAGGGCAACGAAGCTGGTGAAGGGTCTGGAGAACAAGTCTTGTGAGGAGCGGCTGAGGGACCTGGGGTTGTTCAATCTGGAGAAAAAGAGGCTGAAGAGAAACCTTATTGATCTCTACAACTACCTGACAGGAGGTTTTAGTGAGGTGGAGGTTGGTCTTGTCTCCCATATAACAAGTGACAGGACGAGAGGAAGTGGCCCTAAGTTGCACCAGGGGAGATCTAGGTTAGATATGAGGAAGAATTTCTTTGCAGACAGGGTTGTGAAGCGTTGGAACAGGCTGCCCAGGGCGGTGGTGGAGTCCCCATCCCTGGAGGTGTTTAAAAGCCGTGTGGATGCGGTGCTGAGGTTCCCCCTGCACTGCCAGGGTCCCTGAACCATGTCCCTCAGCACCGCATCCACACGGCTTTTAAACCCCTCCAGGGATGGGGACTGCAACCCGTTCCAATGCCTAATGTCCCTCTGTGTAGTTCCTTTCCAGTCTGGGACTCAAGGAATGCCTACGTATGTTGTCTCACAGTTTTATTAGTGCAGTAAGTTCTTAGAGTTGCTTACGATTTATAAGTGAGAAAGAGGGTAATACTCTCCATTTGCTGGATTGATACAGCTATCAGTTTTTGTATAAATGGTTATACACATATACAAATAAATGTAGAATATTGTTACATGTAGATATATTTAATCACACACAAGCATACCACCAGCTAAACAACATTAACTGGCTATGTGTGAGGATACCTCCTTTGTATAGCCAGTCACTCACACGTATGTATGCGTGTCTGCAAATGTGCCTCCTCTTTTGGAATCCTGGGTATAGTCCTATATGTTGTTACACTTAGACATCTGCTTAACCAGATCTTCAAAATTGAAAGTATACTTAAATTGGAATGCACTTTTATGTGTGTAATATATTTTGATGTTACATATGTAATACAGAGCTGTACTTGTGTACTTAAACAATCATTCGCATGCATATATATACACATGTATGTATGTACATTAGCCACAGCCAAAATACCGTATAGATGGAAGAAGAACAGTTAAACATCAGCCACCAAGTACTTAATATTCGAATGCTAGTGCTTTTTCTCACAGGCCAGCTTGGTACAACACAGCAGATCGTTGACACGCAAGCAGTTCCAGGCGGTTGTGTGCTAGTCAGGGTGTCCAAGTCCAGGTTTCTGGAAACAGACGGAAAGTCAGAGTTACAGATCTTGAAGCATTTCCTTCTTCCTTTCCTCCTCCTTGCAGGAGCTGGTCACGTGTGCTCGGGTTCAAGCACTGTGCTCTGTCTTGAATTTCCATTTGCAGTATCTTTCAATCTATGCTATGCTGTTCGCTTGTACAATCTTGTCCCATTCCTGTACAATTTGCCTCCTGGTCTCTTGGTTATAAAGGGGCCCAACTGCTTGAGCTTGGGGAGGCACCCTTCATGCAGCAGTGCCTCTGAGCTTGTCCTCGCTGCCCTGAGAATAGCCCTGTGCTGCAGAGCTCCTGTCTAGCCACCTCAGTTCTGCTGCATGTCACCAGTTGGCTGCAGACAACTGAATCCATTACTTCATTTCAAACACCAGACACCTTTGCTTAATGACCTTCTCAAAACTCTTCATTTCTGCCACAAGAACAGCACGTGTGCCCTTTCATGAGCAGAGGGAAATTCTTCTTTCTCTCCACAGTAGGACCAGGTTATGGCTCCTAATGGCTCAACAAAATTTGCTTTTTAGCTCTATCTCAGTCCCAAGTAGGTGGACAGAACTGGCCATGTTGTCCACCTTGCTATACCTATTCTAATTTCAGAGCGGTCTTCTGCTTCCTCCTGCAGAAAGTTGTTGATTTTGTCTTTCCTATGTGAGTATGCCACTGGAAACACTCACTGGCTTGGAAAACTTGAGTCAGCGTTCACTGCTCAGAAAACTGCACTCTTCTAGCTGATATGAAAGGCAGAAAGAACTAATGAAAGATTTGTAGGAGAACTCTCATGAAGAACTCGTGCTTTCCTTGGTTTGGGGAAGTAAAAAAGTTCATAGACTCCTTTCTGTTTTGCTGCCCCACGTCTTGTGCAGAGGCTATGTTCTTTGTAGATGGAAAAGCACAGTAAAATTCCCTCTCCTCTCTGCTTTCATCAACTGGCAAGAGAAGAACCATGTTTCTCGTTCTGCTCTCTCCATCCTTGATTCCCACCGCAGTATTGTAGTGCTGGAGGAGTGTCTACTACTCTCCCCTGGCTTTCCCCAAACCTCTGGCTAATGCATTGTTCTGCTCAGATCCCTGTTTTCTGCCTACGCAAAGCATAGTATACCCTTAAATAATGTTTTCTTCACCAGTGATGCTGGGTTTTTTGTGTCGTGGAAAGGAAGCTTAGACACTTTGCTCGTCTCCCTCTCCCAAGCAGGCTATGAGAAATGACAGATGCCTGGCCCCTCTTCCCAAAGTTGTCCATCTGGAAACTGATGTGATGTCTCCTCTTCTGCTGCGTGTTCAGTGACCACCATGGGTTATTTATTTGCTCATGTCATTCCTGTGCCTTCCTTATTCATTTGTTGTTGCCTCTGCTGCTCCCCTTGAGCTCATCACAGCCGCAGGTTAGCCGAGGCCAGAGCCGGGCAGGAGCTGGTCCCACACCTCCCAGACCCCCTTCAGGCTACCTGTCTAGGCTCTGCTTTTTGACATTGACTGCACCCGTGGGGCAGTGGGCTTCTCTGGCATCAAAAACGTGGTGGGACGGTGCCAGCACTGCTGAGACTACTGCCTGGACAGCATGGGACCATGCCTGCTTGATTTGGCAGAGGCAGGATTTTAGCCCATCGTTAACCCTTGTGTGTGGCTTTCCGGATGTGGACCCCTAATCTCAACTTCATTTACCAGGTCCATCTCATCAGATGGAGCAAGGTGCTCTGGTGGGCACTGAGGAGAGCTCAGACAGCTCAGCTGCTTCTGTGCAAGGGGGTTCAGCAGTGATAATCACAGCAATTCAACCCCGACTTTTTGTCCTGTTTTAGCATCTTATTTTTTAAATAAAGCAAAGTTTCAGTTTTTTCACTTACTAATAGTATTTCCTCGTTTTCCTCTGTGGGGGTGGAAATTTGAGTATTTCAAGGCCTTTTTTCTAACTCTCGGCTGGATCTTGCTGACTCAGCACCAGGAATTCCATGCATGGAGAAAATGTGGTATTGCTGTGTCTGCCATGCTTCTGAGCGATAACTGTCCCTTGTCATAGTTTAAATATGACTTGGTTGCCTTTTTTTGTCTGATGCATTTAGGGAAAGTGTAAGTATTTCTGCCATGTGTGTTTTGTGAGTTGTGCCTGATCTTAAATGGGAACGGTATTTTTGTCTGTGTTAAATACAGATTTCTCAAAATAAAACTGTCAAGACTGTGTTTTATGGTGGATTTTGTTTTCCTTAAGCAGTATCTCTGTAGATTTTTTTCTTAAAGTTCTGTAGTAGTTAAAAGAATCCAGACTCGCTGAAAACTGATGCCTCCTCAAGGACCAGTAGGTTTCCGTTTCTGACCTGTGCATCAAGATGAGTAACTGTTCTCTAGCAGTTTGTATGGATTCAGGCTAAGTAGACCTCAAGCTTTATTCCAACAGGAATTCCCAGGCAAGAAAATTCTGACTTCATTTATGGTTGATAGGAAGTAACGTAAAACAT
This sequence comes from Bucorvus abyssinicus, assembly GCA_009769605.1. Lineage (NCBI taxonomy): Eukaryota > Metazoa > Chordata > Aves > Bucerotiformes > Bucorvidae > Bucorvus > Bucorvus abyssinicus. The sequence continues at coordinate 43,575,645 of CM020028.1, forward strand.
GACAAAAGAAAGCATTCCATTTTCTTCACAGGAAATCGCATGGGATCTGTGTGCTGCTTGAATTTGCTTTTGAGTCCATAGGTCAAATATTAAAAAGCATTATACTGCCCCAAAAAGTCCTCTTAAAGCTTCTAATGCTTTCCCACTGCTGATAATTTACTATCGTTAATAGCTACAGTCTTTTTCCAATGCAATTGTAGACAAGCTTTGAATTTTACATAAAGAAATCTGAGTTTCCTGACTTATCCCCAACGTAGAGAAGCTTCTGAAGAGAGACATGTAAGTTCCTATTGATCTACCGACAGACACAATATTAAAAATAATTTAACCCCATGTGCATATGTAGTATTTGAAATATTAAAGGCAACCAGTAAATGCATGGTAATCATCAGAAGAGATGTGTCCACTTGGGTTTTTGCATCTTTATTAATCTGAATGTAGTTTGGAGAATATTTTCCAAGCACAGATCCTGATCCTGAAAAGTGAGAAAATTAAAATTTTGCTGTAGAATTCAGTTAGAGAAGGATCAGGCCATGACAGAGCAAATATTCTGTCCTTAGGGAGAACAGCTGCTAGAAATAATGGACAGAAAGTCCTAAAGGCACTCTGGCCAAGTACTGGTTACATGGCCATGAAAACTTCTGTAACTCGTGCCTCGCTGCTTCATTATCACGTCCTATGGCCACTGGAGGATCAGACAGCAAAACCTTCCCCTCTGCCACACTCCTGTCATTTAGAAAGTCCCACCACTTGCTTTTCTGAGCTTGAGGAGCAACGTGCAACCTCTCCTCTAACAACTGGCACAGTCTCCACAAAGTCCATAGGAGGGGTTAATCCGTAGGTTGATCTATAGGCTTTAAATCTACAGTTTGAGGAACTCAAGTTTGTCCTCTGCGATGCCAGATTCTGTCTGCACTGAGCGAGTGGTATTCTTGTATCTTGAGATAGATGAGGGAGACGCCCATTTACTCCACTACCGTTTGTAATCCTTTTGGTCCAGTGTTACTGTCATGAGAACGAGACATTCTGCTTAAAACGTTGAGGTGAGACAGCTCCAGGCCATGGCTTGGGAGTTACCACCTTGACAAATGTCAACTGAAAAAGCAAGACCTAGAAATTCTGTAATGATTTCAATCATTTACGGTAGAATCTCCATTGCTTTGTACACAAATCCAGTGTTTCAGTATCTGTTATCATAACTTTCCAGATTTCATCTTATGCAAAGGACAACTGTAGAATTCTTGAAAGAGTTTTATATTGTCTGAGTCTCGTCTTGAAACTCTTTGTGTTTGGAAGTATTATGATTTTAAATAGAGCAAAAATAATTGTAATTTTCTTTGGACTGAACATTTTACATCTTGAAAAAAAATGGCATTTCAACTAATTAGTGTCATTGGCACTGCAGATCTTTTTTAAAGAGCCGAAGTACGCAGTGCTCCTAAATACGATTTGTGTTAGTCAAGTTTTTCTAAATGCCAAACAATCACAAGGATCCAAGATAACAGGATGGGGTTTGTGCATATTTCTAAGGTCTTTTTTAAAAGCACTTTAAGTTAAGCTGTTAATTTAGTTTTACTGATGTAAAGCATATGGCATATTAGCCTGTATTAGTCTTCTTTCCTCCGTTATTGGTAATGGAAGGTTTATCTGTGCCCTGATTTCATGCTATGTCCTCTGTAAAGTAAATGATTTCTCTGTGACTTCTTTCTCTGTGTAAGTACAGTAGGCCAGTATCATGTAAAACAGAATTCAGTGAGAATGCCAATAGTAGGATTTAAATTGCAAGATTATTTGTTGACTCTAGGCAGGGGCAAAGGACTTGACTCCTGTCTAAATATCAGTAAGAAAATCCTGGAAACTATGCATCAATCAGGATGTTGTTAACCCAGTACAGCATAAAGCAAACAAACGTACTTGATGCAACATTGTCTAATGTGCAGTAGGACACTGTCTTTAAGTTCACTGGAACGCAGTCGGTGACAAGTCGGAATAAATGCGTGAAGCGTTCCCCTTGGATTGCAGCTCATCGGGCAAGTCAGCCGTTTGCTTCCGAAGGTCATCTGCGAGAGTCTCATTTAGGGTTCATGGCTAGGAGGTTGTGTAGCATTTGCGGGAGCTGTTACAGACAGCCTGCGGGTAATCTGAGGTAGTTTACGGATTCTGATTTAACAGCAATGTAAATAGCAAAGCAGTCATCAAAACACTTCGGAAGAGAACGTGGAGGCAAGTGAACACCTTCAAAGCGAGCGTGGTGGAATGGTTTGTGGCTGCAGTGCCCTGTGCAGGTTGGAAACTGGAAATCTGTTTCTAGGAAAACTAAGAAGTAAGAAGTTCTGAAAACCTCACCTCGTAAATGGCAGAAGTATGAAAAATAGGGGTTTGTATCAGCCTGTGGTAGTTCTGGTGGAAATAAAAGGGGATACCATGCATCTTACACAGTGCTCTGCAGGCAGCAGCCATAGCGACTCAAGTCCCTGTTTGTCACACAAGACGAAGGGCAAATCAGATCACCACTGGCAGCTGAAATGCGTGATGGAAGATTCTGCAGCAGCTCTGCGCTGGACAGCCCAAGAACAATTCAGTTCCCGCAATATTTAGCTTTGGCAGATGCTGTGCTGACCATGAACAAACTTAATTCAAAGAAAGCTGAGTCCAGCTTGCACAGCACAGGACTCTGATAGCTTGCACCGTGAGAAGAAACCCTGGGCGCATAGAACTATGAACTCTTTCTAAAGTTCATGGCTTTACGTAAAACAGCACTTACAAATAATACTCCACTGTGGAGCTGATGCAGGTACTTGTGACAAATAATTTCCAACAATACTTCTGGTTTTTCTTTTCCTAAGTCATGGTTTTCAGGAATTTGCTTGGCTGCAGTTCTTTGATGAAATTTGGTAGAGCGAACTTTAGCCCGTGCCTTGTTTAAGTAACTGCAAAGACTGTTTCAGTGATGGCACAGGAAGTCTGGATGCCTGAATCACATCTCTACTGATGACATGATCCCAGGCAAAGGATTTCTAATGGCAGGAGTTATTTTCTTGGGTCATTATATAGCTCAGAAGTGCTTACATTTACTTATGCAAATAACGATAAAATACTTTGGAAAATCACTGGGAAAATACTTTTCTTCAGAGCAGCACTTATGCGTGTTTTCTGTGTCCGTGTGCAGAGCCGCCGGGTCTTTTCCGAAAGTGTCCTTGTAGTTGTTAACAGGCTTTTGACGTGACTTGTTGACAATCAAACCTAGACAGAAAATGCATGCTGCAGGTTTAGTTTTAGCTATATTTATAATGTTTGATGGATTTGTCTTAATTATTGCTGTACAATAGTTGCATAATTAGGCTGAAGCCAAATCTTCATCAGTGCTGTGGGAAAAAACACGTTGCTAATAAATTTTGAACCATCATAGTGTAAAAGTTGGGTAGGGTTGGGTACAGAAGAAAACAGTTTATGAAGCATGTTGGCGGCATTCAGCATAAAAAGGCGCAGTGACTACCATGAAGTAGATGTACCAGAGCGAAACAGAGATTGAACATCTCAGGGTGCTAAATCTTTACATACTGGAGCCTTTGGCAAGCCATCCAACACCGCACAGATTCTTTTGACGGTACCTGATACAAAATAAGCTTCTTTGAATACCCCAGCGTCCTCCGCTCTTCAGTACTTTCCTTGTGAAACCTTCGGCGTATAGGCACAGTCTTGGTTGAGGAGATAGCTGGTGTTTCTGGCAGTCCCTGCTGCACAGAGCTTTGGAAGGACTCTTGACTAGGCAGCCAGCATCACTTTTACCAGCTTCCTTCTACTCTACCTCTTGGATTATTGGTAATAATAAAATCCATGCAAAGTTTAGACTTTCCGCACAGCCCTGGTGTGCCTTTTGGTGTGCTACTCAACAAGAGAGCGAAACCAGCCAGGGGTCAATAGCTAACTGGCCATCGATTTAGCTGTCCACCTGGTTAAAAATGTGCCCACACAAAGGGAAGCAAATAAGGCAGTAAAAAGTCAAGGGGAAGCCTGGCAGCTGGGCTTTATTCGTTCTGTTCACCTCGGGTTACTGCAGTGATGGCTCAAAATATGTCTCTCTCAGGATGTCCGTATTCCCAAAACGTAGCACCTCTAGTAGAAGAAACAGCTCCAGTTAGAGTTCTCCTCTCTCCCTCCCCAGCTGAGACAGAGGAAGAGGGTCTCCTGCTCTTGCTTCTCTGATACCAGGAGGTGGTGGAGTTTGTGGTGACTTCCTTTTAACTTCCACACCACCAGCCCAAATTCCTTCTATCTAACTGTGATAACTAAGTGTAGGGGCATCCTGCCGCTGTTGGAGAGGTCAGTGAAGAGAGACCCTCTTCAGATGTTACTTGCAGACATTAGATACTAGGTCTGAAGCTAAACACCTGCATTATAAATTCAGTAGCTTACTCTGTCTGAAAACAAAGCATCTTTTACATATGTGCGAAAATATGCCCCATTAATGTGAAAAAGCAGCAGGAATAAATGGTGAAACAATAGAAAATTGGGGAGGGGGGATCTTTTTATTCAGATTTTTGTGTGTGAATCCAGTCAAATGTATATCAAATCAGCTTCCAAGTGAATGTCTATTTCAGATGTCCTGGAAAGTTCTCATGATCTGCAGTACTAAAAAAGTAAATAATAATACTAAAACAACCAGAAGAGATATTAAATGTGAATCTGCTGAGAGAAACTATTACATGCTTCCCCTAAATTTCATTGAAGCTCAGTGGCTTGTGTAGAATCCAGCTTAGAAATAATCTAATAAACCAAAGATGAGGCCAATGCTACCATACAACTATAGTTTTCAAAATACTCAGCAGACAGTGGAAAATTCATGAAATGACATATAAATGTTTCCATATAAGTGGTCTGGTTTCATAGCAGTGGTTCACATAAATGGCTTTTTCCGTAAAAAGCATAACTATTCTTATGTTCAGCAGAGACAGAAGTTCAATCCAGATCTTTAAAGGAGAGAAGCTGCACACATAGCCTGGAGATCTGGGCAACGGCTATTAGGCAGAGACCAACTAGTTTCGGGAAAATACTAATTGAGAGTGATTTGAACTTGGGTCTAAAGAGTTCAGAAAGACAGGACCGTGCTTCTAAAGGTTAGCTGTAGTGTTGGCCTGTGTCAATGTTAGTATTACGAAATCTCAGTTTAGTAAAGACAAGAAAAAGCATATGATTTAATAATATAAATATTGATTGTGTCTGTTAGAAGAGGAGTTCAGTCTCATGTCGATCTACAGACAACTTTATATATCCAGAGTAACTTTGGAAGACGGAAAAAGGAATCGTCTGAACTAATAATCTGCTCTTAGCTTCCTAGAGCAAGCAACTCTAAGGAGAAAGCATTTAGGTTAAATCAAAAGAATTGGTACATAGGATAAACCAAACACTCTTAACTGTCCAGCCCTACTGAGATTCCAGGAGGTCTGAGTTCCTTTTGGGAAAAATAACGTAGCCAAAACCTTCCTGCCCCTCCCTACACGTGTCTTTAAAAAATGCATTACTAAATGTACTGTGTAAAGAGGCTCAGTCTCTTCTCGCACCAGCGGGAATTGTTCTTTCAGCTCCTCATGCGTTGCTGCCAAAGATTGTCTCAAGATGGGAGGGAAAATCCCATCCCATCTGAACGCTTTCTTTCCAAAGCGTCGGGGATGGTCCAGGAACGCAGCAGCAAACCTGGAGCTGCAGCACGCCCTCCGCTGGGTTCTGTCCGCTTCAAACGCTGTTAGTGAAGTGCATTTCACGTCCTCGGCATTGTAAACTTCTTTTGCCTCCTTGGCCCGGGCCTCTTTAGCTGAGTGACTGGCCCCGCTCGTGCTAAAAGGCAGTGACAAGATGGTTTCGCCGGTCCAGCTGCTCCTGACGGCTGACCTCCAGAGCCTCGCAGCAGGACGCCTGCTGCTGAACGCTGGAGGTGCTCTGAGCTGAGTGGAAACTTGGGTTCGACCTACTGTTAGCTTGCCGTATTCACAATTTCAAACCTTCCAGCTGTGGTTTGGAGCAGTTTGGAAGTGTCTCGCAGGTACTCCCCGCAGCCAGAATGGCCTAACTACCAAGTACGCATACAGCTACTGGCCCTAGAGCCCACGGGCAGAGCAACTGAGGTGTTGGGGCTGCAACGATGGGGAAACAGGTTGGGGTGGAAGCAAAGGGAGTTGGAAAAAGCCCTGCACTTGTCTGGAAATCAGCTTTAATTTGGCTTAGTGTCTGTTGTTGTTGTTGTTGGCCCATTCTGTGGTATTCCACGTACCCACGCGGACTAGCACACACCAGGAGCACAGAATAAGCTCAGCCTAGGCTGTGAGGCTGTGCAGGGTTTCAGAGGGTTGGGTTGACTGGATGACTTCACCTCTGTTTCTCCGGGGGTTTGGCGCAAGCATAAGCTCTACTTGGAAAATGGGAACACCCCCTGGGTTGTCAAATGGGAGATCTTGGGTGAAATGAACTTCAGTGAGGACAGCCAGGAGGCATGCTTTTGAGTGCCTTGAGACTGCGCTTGCAAGTTTGCATGCCTTGAGCATGATGCTTTTGTAGCTGGCACACACAGCAGGCTCCACAGCTGCCTTCCTGCTCCCTTTGAGAAGAAGCAACTTGGCCTGCTCTTGTACCCATTCATTAGCTGTGTTTGGGACACGGGGTCTGGGGAAGGCGGAGGAGCTGTGCCCTCGCACTGCAGCAAGCCCTCTGCTGCCTCTTCCTCCCCTGAGACGCCGGGCAGCAGCCAGCTGCAGCGGCCAGCCCTGGTCTCCGTGGGGAGGCCCTTCTCACACATTGGGGATTAGGGAATCACAGAACCATCTGGTTGGAAGAGACCTTCAAGATCATCGAGTCCAACCATTCACTCTGCACTGCCAGGGTCCCTAAACCATGTCCCTCAGCACCACATCCACACGGCTTTTGAACACCTCCAGGGATGGGGACTCCACCACCTCCCTGGGCAACCTGTTCCAATGCTTCACAACCCTCTCTGGAAAGAAGTTCTTCTTCATACCCAACCTAAACCTCTCCTGGCACAACTTAAGGCCATTTCCTCTCGTCCTGCCACTGGTCACATGGGAGATGAGATCAACCCCTCTACAACCTCCTTTCAGGTAGTTGTAGAGAGCGATAAGGTCTCCCCTCAGCCTCCTTTTCTCCAGATTGAACAACCCCAGGTCCCTCAGCCGCTCCTCATAAGACTTGTTCACCAGACCCTTCACCAGCTTCGTTGCCCTTCTCTGAACCCACTCCAGCACCTCAACGTCCTTCTTGAAGTGAGGGGCCCACAACTGGACACAGGACTCAAGGTGTGGCCTTACCAGTGCCAAGAACAGGAGGACAATCACTGCCCTGCTCCTGCTGGCCACGCTGGTGCTGATACAAGCCAGGATGCCGTTGGCCTTCTTGGCCACCTGGGCTCACTGCTGGCTCATGTTTAATCGGCTGTCAACCAGCACCCCCAGGTCCTTTTCTGCTGGGCAGTTTCCAGCCACTCCTCCCCCAGCCTGTAACATTGCAGGGGGTTGTTGTGACCCAAGTGCAGGACCCAGCACTTGGCCTTATTGAACTTCATACCATTGACCTCAGCCCATCAATCCAGCCTGTCCAGATCCCTCTGTAGAGCCTCCTGACCTTCAAGCAGATCGACACACCCACCCAACTTGGTATCGTCTGCAAACTTGCTGAGGGTGCACTCAATCCCCTCATCCAGACCATTGATAAAGGTGTTGAAGAGGACAGGCCCCAACACTGAGCCCTGGGGAACACCACTGGTGACCGGCCACCAACCGGATTTGACTCCATTCCCCACCACTCTCTGGGCCCGGCCATCCAGTCAGTTTTTGATCCAGCGGAGAGGACACTCATCTAAGCCACAGGCAGCCAGTTTCTGCAGGAGAATGTTGTGGGAAAGTGTCAAAGGCCTTACTGAAGTCCATGTAGACGCTATCCACAGCTCTTCCCTCATCCAGTAAGTGGCTCACCTTGTCATAGAAGGAGATCAAGCTGGTCAAACAGGACCTGCCTTTCATAAACTCATGCTGACTGGGCCTGATCACCTGGTTGTCCTGTATGTGCCGTGTGATGGCAGTCAAGATGATCTGCTCCATGACTTTCCCTGGCACCGAGGTCAGACGGACAGGCCTGTAGTTCCCTGGATCCTCCTTCCAGCCCTTGTTGTAGATGGGTGTCACATTGGCTGACCTCCAGTCGATTGGTACTTCTCCCGTTAACCAGGACTGCTGGTAAATGATGGAAAGTGGCTTGGTGAGCACTTCCTCCAGCTCCCTCAGAATTCTTGGATGGATCCCGTATGGCCCCATGGGCTTGTGCACATCTAAGCAGTGCAGCAGTTCACTTACTGTTTCCTCTTGGATTATGGGGGCTTGATTTCTCTCCCCGCCTCTGCCTTCTGGTTCAAGAGGCCGAGCACTCAGTGAGTTGATCTTACCATTAAGAATTGAAGCAAAGGTGGCATTCAGCACGTCAGCCTTCTCCTCATCCTCGGTCAATATGATTGCCCCTCCATCCAGCGAAGGATGGAGATTCTCCTTAGCTCTCCTTTTGCTGCTGATGTATTTATAGAAACATTTTTTGTTGTCAGTTATGGTGGTGGCCATACTAAGCTCAAGCTGGGCTTTAGCCTTTCTAATCTTCTCTCTGCAAAGCCTCTCAAAATCCTTATAGTCTTCCTGAGTGGCCTGACCCTTCTTCTATAGGCCATAGTCTTTCTTTTTTCTTCTTGAGCTCCAGCCATAGCTCTCTGTTCAGCCAGGCTGGTCTCCTACCCTTCCGGCTCATCTTACGGCTCACCGGGACAGCCTGTTCCTGAGCTTGAGGATTCCCTCTTGAGGATTGTCCAGCCTTCCTGGACTCCTCTGCCCTCCAGGGCTGCCTCCCAAGGGACCTTGCCAACTAGATTCCTAAAAATGTCAAAGTCTGCCCTCCAGCAGTCCAAGGCTGCAGTTCTATTGACCCCCCTCCCTACTGCTTCAAGAACTGAAAACTATTATTTCATGGTCACTGTGGCCAAGACGGCCTCCAATCTTCACATTACCCACAAGTCCTTCTCTGTTTGTGAACAGGTCCAGCAGGGATGCTCCCCTGGTTGGTTCCCTCACCAGCTGTGCCAGGAAGTTCTCTTCCACACACTCTGGGAACCTCCTGGACTGTTTTGTCACTGCTGTGTTGTATTTCCAGCAGATATCCCGTAAACTGAAGTCCCCCACAAGAACGAGTGGCACTGATCGTGAGGCTTCTCCCAGGTGCTACATCTTCATCCTGGTTGGGTGGCCTATAGCAGACTCCCACCGTGATGTCTGCCCTGTTGGCCTTCCCCCTGATTTTAATCCATAAACTCTCTACCCTTTTGTCACCATTTTTGAGCTCCAGACAATCAAACCCCTCTGTAACATAATGGGGCCACTCCCTCTCCTCTCCTTCCTGCCCTGTCCCTCCTGAAGAGGTTGTAGCCACCCAACGCAGCACTCCAGTTGTGTGTGTTGCCCCACCACATCTCTGTAATGACAACTCTATCATCGTTTTCCTGCTGCACGATGGCTTCCAGCTCCTCCTGTGTGTTGCCCATGCTGCAGGCGCTGGTGTAGATGCACCTCAATTGGGCTATGGATCCCATCTCCTGTTTTTTGAGTGGGGGAGGTCTAATTGCCGCCTGACCATTCCCAGGCACTGCCTTGATTCCTGGCACACCAGTATCCCTTGCCATCACATAGCGACCATGCTATCACTATACACACTGCCCTCTATCTCCGCTGCTGCGGCTGACCTAAGGTGCTCGTTAGCACACCATGCCACTAACGCTGATGCGCCGCTCTCAGGATTAGCTCCAGCGAGCCTGATTTTATCCCTTTCCCCCTTCAAATCTGGTTTAAAGCTCTTTCACTGAGCCCTGACAGCTCCTGCGCAAGGATCCCCGTTTGGGACAGGTGTACCCCGTCTGATGCCAGCAAGCCTGGTGCGGTGTAAATCAACCCATGGTCAAAAATCCCAAAGTCCTGCCGGTGATACCAGTCTTGGAGCCAGGGAGGCTGCTGTCCTTTGGGAAGACCCTGTCAACAGGAGTGTCACTCCCCTGTGACACGGGGTGAGCCTGATGTGGTCTCTGGTGTGGGCTGCAGAGGGACAGCGGAACAGGGACCACAAAGCCCAGGCAGCGGTCAGGGCTTTGCTTGGCTAGCGGCCCCGCCGCCGTGGCTCCAAGTTGGCATCTGTGGGGCATCTGGGGCATGGTGCTGTTGGAGGTGTTCGTGGGGAGCGTGGGGCTTTCTGCTGCAGCGCCCCTTCTGTTCCTGCCCAGAGTATTGGGGGCGTAAGAGGAGAACGCAGTTCTGAAGCGGCTGTGAGCATCCCAAGAACCGCTTTCAGCTCGCCCTAATGACTGCTTGGGCAGCGCCGTTTGGGACCAGACACAAGAATAAATGGGATTTTAGCACCCTAAGGGGGAAAGTAGCATTTTTAACACCTCCTGAAAAGCCATAGAAACACTTAAATGAACCAAAGGGAACCTGGCGGCACGGTGTAGGTCCAGGTGCCACTGTGGCTCAGATGCCACCGTCACTAACAGTCCTGTAACCTTGGGATGTGATCCTTCACCGAAGGCAGAAACCTGACTGTCAGCTAGCTAGGATATGACAGGCTGGTCGTCTGTGGGGCGCTTGGACTTAGTGTTCTGGTTAGGGTTATCATGTCAACAAAGGGGCGCAACTTGAGCAGTAGGACATCTGCCTTTCACACTGAAGAGCTCGGCAGTTACACGGTGCCAGGGCAGCGAGTATGTGGCACCGGAGCTTGGGGAACCTGTGTTGAAAAGGCTTAGGCAGCGTGAGGGACGTGTGTCACCCCCACGCTGCAGGGGGGATCTTTGCCCCATTGAAAAGGTCACAAGGAGCCCTGGTGCCAGAGACCGGGAGCGGGACATGAGCCTGAGGAGCAGGGGCTGGTGGACAGCAGGCGGCCGTGGGTCCGGTTTTGTGGCGACTGGGCGCCTGGGCTCTGCACCGCCCCTGGAGAGCCTGCTCGGCTCCAGGCTTCGTCGCTGGGAAGGCACTTAATTTTGGTCCAGTTTGTGGGGTGAGACGTGGCTGCTGTGGGGTGATATTTCTCTGTAAAGGGAAGGGCTATCTCTCTAAAGGTTCCATTTGTACGGTAAGGAAAAATAACGTTTTTCCTTTATAGGAAAGCCGGTTGTGTTGTGGAGGTAGCACGAGTGGCCTCATCTGTCTCTCCCTCGGCTTGCAGCTCTAGTGTATCATGTTGAGGAAAGAGGCTTGGTAAACCCGTGTGAGAGAGCAACTATGGCGCGCCAGTCTCCCATCCATCCTCGGAGAGCAGCTCAACTTTCCACGGATGTTTGAACAACGGCGCTTAATCTGTAAGACAGTTAAAAGGCTTATGTGTTCCTGCTCCAAAAGCGAGACGCTGGCGGCAGTTCTTGTTTATTTTATTTGTTTGCGGCAGCCCGAACGCTGAGTAGTCAAAAGAAAAGTTCTGATTTTCATATGCTGTGGGACGGAATTGCTTCAGTGGGAACAAAGGCTGTTGTGCAGTTACTGATGCATAGCTGGTTCTCCTCCTATTGGTCTGTCCTTTGGCTATGGGGATCTCCTGTGTATGTTTTTTCTAAATGTTGGTGAGGAATGCCAGGCCTGAGCACTGATTGGTTGAGTAATCAAAGTCCTCCAGCACTGTGCTTAGTTTTCCTCACATTGTCACTACTGTACCCGTTCTGACCCCTCGCTGATATCTTTTGGTTATTGGAGAGGAGGTAGCTTTTGGATGTGTATGAATGCAGACAGAGGTGAGAGAGAGGAAGATGAGTGGGGAGGGAAAGAATGTTTTTCTCGATTTGGGGTTTGGAACTTCCGCTCGATTTGCAGTATGTTCGCTGTTCACGTGTGCGTGGTGTTCCTCTCCTCTGCGCCTTACTCTAAGGCGTGGTAATAACTGGGTATATTCTCAAGAACAGCAGCTTGAAAATGTGCTTACTGTGTTCTTTTATTTCTGTTTTGTAAAATAGTGGGGAATTCAGCCTGCGTGGTAACGTGTTGTCCCGTGGGGTGATGGCTCTGCAGCTGCCAAGACAGAGTGCAGTGGACATTAAGCAGTATGTCCAAAGGCAGATGGTCACAGCTCTTAGGTCAGAATCCACATTACGCTGTAGAAGAGTATTACACGCCTCCTGATTTTGGACCCTTTGGGTACCCGTTTGCAGCTTTTCTCCTCGTCCAAAAGGGCTGGAACTCCCCTTGAGTCTGGGGTAAGGAAAACGGAGAACTTGCTTGGGCTCCTGGTTCTGGTGTTTAGCTGTGCTAGACTTTGCCTAGTCGTTCTGGTCCCTGCAAAGCAGGTGTGTGGGAATCAGAGCTTGGAACGATTTCTGCTTCCGTTGTCAAAGCCCTGAATGTGCAAGGCAGTGGTGGAGCAGACCTGCTGGGTCTGTCCTGTCTTCCTGTGTCTTCTAGAAATAGGATGTGTGCTTCTGTGTGTTTGACGAGACACATCTGCACTGATTTCAGTGGAGTGTAATTTGAAACTAGTTTAGTTAAACCGGGGCAGATGACTGCAGGACTGTGTGTAATGTCTTCAGGGTAAGGCTGTGGTGCGGCTGCAAGAATGTTAATCCTGGTTCTAGGACGCCTCGTAGCAAAAAAAGGTAATACTGTTGTCATATAAATCTCGGTGTTGAACAAGTACAAATTAATTCTGCCCGTTAAAATGTGTAATGAAAAAGAATCCAAAAATCCGTCTCCGAAGACTTTGTCAGGTGAAGTATTGTCTGGCTTACTGCACAGCGTAAGGATTGTATCTTACATTTTTGGTTATTAAGCATTAGCTAAAATTTATGTCGTCATGCCTGATCCAAATCATGTTTGTACTAACAGGAAATCAAATATTATGTAAAGGTCATATCGATGACAATGGAACCAGAGGTATGAAAATTTGCAAGGGATTAACTAAATTGGTTTAATGTAATCAGGACCTCATTGTCTGTAGACAATTTTTTAATTTACTGCTTTAATACTCTTATTTTACATATGGCATCTACAGCTCTTTCATGTTTCTTTGCAGTAGTTCAGCAAGCCAGAATAGAAGTTGAAATGATTGCCAAAATGGAACATTTAGCCTAAACCCCAAAACCAGAATGAGATTCCTGTCTACAAATTTGTTTTCTCAATTATTTATGCTACAGTCTGTATTTTATGAGGTATTTTAATTTAGTCTGAGAATAAACGTGTGACCTATCTCAGCAGGACCATAGGCTGAACTGCAGAACTCCCCACCTCTACCCCCCACCCCCGCCCGGTTAGGTCTTGTTGCACATAATCAACCGAGACATTTCTGATGGGGAAGAAAAAGGACAAGGTACTATGGAAAGTGTTTTGTGTTTTCAGCCAACCTTGCTCATGGTGAACAGGTTGAATGGGAAGTCTGCAGGCTGGAAAGCACATCTGCTTACAACATGTTGAGTTTTCTTTCTTTGTTTGTGTTAACAGTGAGCACATTTGTGGAAATCGAGTTTTCTTCACAGTCTGTTTGCTAAATTAGGACACAAACCCGAGAACGCTTGTGCATGAGAGTAATTTTCTATAAATGAGTAGTGTCACTGAGTTCAGTAAGAGCAGTTACGCACAGAATTAAGCGCATGCATGAGAGTTTGCAGGAATTTGGCAAGTATGTTGTCTTCATGAACCGATTGCCCAGCTTTGCTTCTAAATGCAGCTATAAATCCTTAGCTTGGTCCTATTTTGAGTAGCCCTCGTTGTATGAGCCATAAGCTATTCTATTGCGCTGAGCCTAACTGAGGATATTTTTCTTATTTTGTCATAGCAACAAGAGCAAGATCCCACAAATCTATACATCTCAAATTTACCCGTTTCCATGGATGAGCAGGAACTGGAGAATATGCTGAAACCCTTTGGACATGTCATTTCCACCAGAATATTAAGAGATGCTAATGGAGTCAGCAGAGGAGTCGGCTTTGCCAGGTGAAACCTTCACTCTTTTTTGATTCATGAACACTTTTTTGTCTTTGGTCCTTTGCAAATTCTGTATATTCCGTAAGTCTGAAGCCTCATAGCTATGGAAAATGCAGAGCAGCACCTTATCGGGTTGTGTATCTGTTCTTTCCACGAGCTGAAGAATGCCAATGCAGAAGGGTGTTCATTTCATTGCTGTAAAAAGTAGTTCACCGTGTGTATGTATATGTAAATAAAAATCGGTAGGAATAGTGAGCTACCCATGCAGCATCAAGCCTGTATAATAATAATAAATGCCCTACAGCAAAAGCGCACACTTGGTGAATAAACTGCTTAATGTTTAGCAAAGATTTTGCAACAGGAAAAAGTCAATTTAGCAGCTGGAAGAGCAAAGGGAGGAACTGTAACTGAGGAAACGTGACTTCCTTGAAGGCTGCAGGGAACTCAGGCTTGTGAGAAGAGCTTAAGAAGAAATGTTTGCATGTCACAAGCCCTGTTGGAGTAGTCAGATATTTTAGACAGAACAGGCAGCGTGTTATTACCGTGTACTTCATTGTCAGTACAGATAGACAAGGACCCGTGTTTACTCTCAGGGACTATTTACCTAGGTTCTCTTCAGCTTGGAACTTTCTTAAATCAAATCGGTTTGTTTTGAAAAGCCAAGGAATAGAGAGATGTATTTAGAAGGGTATTGAAAAGCAAATGAAAGAGAAATTTGCAATTGCAATTTGCAAGCAGTCTTCTGCTTCAAAAGAAAAGAAAAAAAAAAAATCCCAAATCATTGTTTCCACAGAATAGTGGCAACACTGGGCATTGTGAGTTGGAGATGACTGAGTCACCTTGCGAATTCCTCTGACATACACCCTATCTTGGTATACTGTGGCACTTCTGTTAGTGTCCTAACAGCGCTGAGTGAGACGAGGTGCTATATGATAAAAAGGTAGCTTGCGAGATAAGTGATGTTGCGGCATTGCCTTTGTCCTTGATGTGAAAGATGACCGTGCACCAAGAAAGTTAAGATAACTTTGTCTGAATTCAAGGGGGAAAAGGGCAAAACGTTTATGCTGAAAGATGACACGCTGTTCCCTACGCATTCTTGCAAATAGTAACATGAATTTTTTAGCTCACTAAGGTTAGCGTAACTCGCGGATAGACTCGTGTTTTAAAAAATTGACTTTGTTTCTGGAAATGTACTTAATTACATAACATATTTCAAGGAACCTTTAGTGCTCCAAGGTGAAGGCTGTGCAGTTCACCGTGCGAAGAGCGGAGGGGTAAAAGCTTTGCTCCATCGAGGTATACAGCAGATCTCCCACTGACTTGAGTGAGGCCGGAGTCAATGCAGGGCTTTAGAACTGCAGCTGACTGCTGACCCTTGTCCTTGCAGAATTACCCACACGGGATTTAATGACATCACTACCTGGCCTTCTTTTTGTAGTGAAGCGCTATGTGGATTCTTTCTCCTGCATACCAATCCGAACAGGTTAATTTGCTTAGCTTTGCTTGTAGTCATGGAGGTTTCGTTGCAGTGTGTCTGCAGTGTGAAGAAGGGTGTAAAGGCAGTACAGATAGGGGATGGCAGCTGTATTTCAGGCCAGGTAAGATTTCAGAAGTTCACATCAGCGTGTGGTGCCCTGGCCGTTATACCTGCTGACCTGGGGCCTTCTATCACAGTATATTTTGCCGGCTTGTGGAATGTGCCACGCTGCTTAGTGTAGCTCTTAGAAGCACAGGAGCGCAGGAGAAGAGTTCGCTTTGCGAACACTGAAGTGATGCAGCATCCAGCAGTTTTGAAATCTGAGGTTTCAAAGTTCAGTGCTATGACGGTTAAAAATCGCTTTTTGATTCTGCCCCACTTTGTGAATAGTCCATCCTAAAATAAGTATATTCAAAAAGCAACCAAACGTAAAGACTTGTGGTAGAGCGCTGTTGTCAGATTCTTTTCCTAAATGAGTATGATTAGCAGGTTTATAGTACTGCAGGTGGCTACTTAATCATTTATAACCCAGGTAACTTCATATGTTCCTGGGTCAAAATTGTCTGAGTAATGTTTGGCCGCATTAGAGTTCAGCCGCCTTTAAAGTACGCGTGTGCAAAGCTAACTCTCTTTTTAAGCTGTGAAAGTATTCCGTCTCTTTTGCATCCCTCAAAAGCAACTGAACAGATTTTCCCAAAACTTTCTGGAGTGTTTCACTGTGGCTTGAACCCAGCTGTGTGCAACCCTGGGTACGTGCCAGGGGAGGTTTTGAGGGAGGAGAGTTGTGAGCAAGGGGCCAGAGCAGGGAAGCTTTCGACTCTGGCTGTGGTTCCGCAAAGGTCCATCCAGTTGAAAGGGAGTTGCTGTAACTTTGTCTTTGTCCTGCCCCTGGCCCGTGCTTTGTGCTTCCAGCTGATTCCACCTGGCTCCAGGCTGTCCGTGGGAGCTGTTGTCCTGGGCTCATGTTGCTGCTGTCGTTTGGCAGTGCGAGGTTTCTGACACCGGTAAGCAGAAGCTGGGACTAAACACAGCCCATCACGGAGCAGAGAGAGAAATTAGGAGGAGGATGGGGACTAAATCCTTACCAGAGGTAAGGAATTGGAAAAAGGAGGTGGTGCAGATGAGAAGCTTTTAGGTCAGTCTGTCATAAGATGGCGTGTTGAAAGAGTTGTTGCCCTCACGCAGGGAGGGCAGTGTTGCTCTCGCACAAGATTTCACCACGAGACTTAGAACTGTAGGTGTTTCTCTGAAATCCCTGTTGCTGAGAGTCATCTAATGACTTCAGCGTCTGATCTTTCATTTAAAAAGTGTAGGTGTCACAAAAACATAGTCCTTCATCCTCAAAAAAAAGTGAAGGAAAACGTGCTGCAGAAAGTGGATTTGCAGACTTTTTTCAGGATATAATTTTAAAGTCAATTTTTAATGATCTGAGTTTTGCAAACAGGACATTGACAATGTACTTCGTGGTGTGAGTAAAAAGCAGAGGAGAGGTAGCGAGTGAGAAGGTTTTTGGGCGAAGCTGGAATTACTGGATAGGAGAACGTACTGAGAGCACGAAGGGAAGTATTTAACTTCATCCTGAAGATGTGTTGTCACTTATAGAGAGGTAACTGTATGTGCTGGAAGACCTGGCTTTCCACAGGCCCACAAAAGGTGAGTTCCAGATTTTAAGGTGGGAGGACGTGAAGAAATAACACAATCGTAGTGGAGACAAAGTGGCGGTGCTGCTTTGCTAAGCCAAAGGGGTAATATTCAGAGGGAGATTTCTGAGGATCAGTGATGATGCTGCTTTGAAGGCAGAGAAGTATCAGTAGCACCAGGTGATAAAGAACATCCAGGCAGTTTTCGGGTACATTTGTGAAGAGGGAAAATGCTTTGCTCTTCTTTATTCAAGGGTTTAATTGAAGGCAGTTGAAAAGGTGCTATAAATCTAGCACCCCATCATCTGGGACAGTAGTGCAGGCTTAGGCATTACAATGATCATTCCTACTTGCAGTTGGAAGAATAATCTGTCACATTCTACATCTTACCCAGGAAATTGCTTTGCAATTGGGTATCTCAGATGAAACTGGATATCCCAAACATGACCAAAAGTCTTTGTGTGATATCTGTGAAATATTCCAATGCCTGTAGTGTTAAATTTCCATGGAAAGCCCTCCCTGGAAGGTGCTCATAGCATCACTGCCGAGTGCCGGGGAGGTCACTGGGAGAGTGTATCTCTGAGAGCCTCAGATTTCCATCTGACGTTGCAACCTGGACCAAACTTTGGTAGACTCAGTACACCCCTAAAAAAATAGCCAGGCAAGGAGCTGCACTTTCAGGTAGAAGTAAATGCCAGAGAGGGATGGGTGGGGCGGGATCCTGGGGCAAATATTGATGGGACTCTGTAACATGAAAATGGATGTGAAGCCCTTAAAACCAAAGAGGGAGAAACAAGGAAAGCCAGGAGCCATCATATAATTTGGCCGAGCAATTTTCATAATCTAAGGCCGAGTTGCTGTGAGTTTAATTGAAGAACTCCTTGGGACATGGAAAAGGGGGCAAGGAGACAATGGGATATACCATGGGGAGGGACATACTGATGCCACTGAATCAGTGAAGTCAAAATGGCATTTTATAATCTCCACAGTAAAATACTATTCAAGTATTATTTAAATATCCTCCCTATAGAGATAGTAATATGAATAATACCATACATCCTTGTACCACGCTCAGCAGAACAACGGAGCAAACGTTTTATAGGTCCTTTTAAATGATAAAGTGCAAAGAAAGAGTTAGAAACCACTAACTTTTTTATTTTGTTTACTGTCTTGTAACTTAAAACGACCTTGCAAGATTCACCCCCCAAGCGACATTTTACAACCAAGTCATAAGCCTCTGAAACAGAAATTTATGATGGAAATGCTGGCAGTCAGGCAGTGGAGTATTGCACTGCTGGCGGGCACCAGTATAATACTTAACCTGAGACTGCGAAGACAGTAGCATAAATCAGCCTGGGTCTAGGTGGAAATGAGTGTGTGCTCGTACTACTCCGTTCCAGTAACATGAGCAATTTTGTCCAACACAAACTGTCATAAAGGGATGTTATGATGCTGTTCTCAGCAATTGACCAAAGCCCAGAGATTCTCACTTATCTGTCTCTGTCATCTCCGAACAAAAGTAACTATCAAAGAGATGCTTCCGTCCCTTTGTGACAGAGCCGGGGGGTCTGTAGTGAGGCGCGTACCCACTTTGTTATTGGAAGTTTGGGCTTCATCCGTGTCTTTTCCCTGCCCTGTTCTTCTGGAACAGCTTCCAACGGGATGCTTTTCTCCGCCTTCATGTGTTTTTTGTTACACTTACCTCCTGCTTGTCTGCATTTTGCATATCTTAAATTTAGTCTTTGGAAACAGTATTCAACTCAGCAACTGAAAGGGAGCAACAGAGAATGGGAAACAAGATTTTGAGTCCCCACAGGATCATTATTCTATTTATAGACGTTTTGCATGGATTTCAGTAGAAATGGATGTGTTTCGGTTTCCGCTGAAGCAAAACGAGAGAGAGAAGCCTTTAATTTATATGTTCTCGTCCTCCAAGGGAGCTGTGCATCTTTCAGGGTTTTTCGGGATAACATAGGTATCATTTAGTTATTGGCTTTCTTCTGCAACAAAGAGGTTTCTCTATGGAGAGCACTGTATCTCTGCGCAGAGACACTCAGGCAGCTCAAAATGGTCAGCTTGGCATAATGGGTCGTGCGGCGAGGTATAGTGTGGACCGTATCCCCAGAGAAGAGAAGCCTATCCTGTCCTCACTGGAGTGGTCTCCGCAGGTTTCATATATTCATCCGAGATAGTAAACAAACTCCTGTAGTTCATGCAAACAGGACTGAGCGCAGAGAGTATACACGCAGGACACGTTGGAACAGATCTGATTGATGAGTGATGAGGGGAATGAAAAGTTTTGAAAAAAATGAGTATCTCTACCTAGTCTGTAAATGACAAATGGAAGAGTTTTTCCAGCATAAGATGGATTCAGACCAAAAAGCACAAACATCTTGAAGCAGTCTTTTGCCAGCGGAGAGGTCGAGGACATAAGATACCTACATCAGTTACAGAAGAGAAGAAAAACATAGGTGGCAGCTGTATCAGGACCTTATAATGCCTGGAATTAAATTACCAAAACGAATTGAAGAAATTAGTGAACATATTGCCAGAGAAGGATGAAGAGTAGAACATAAGTAGGTCCTAAGAAACCTCATGCTAATCAAACCTGTCTCGTAGCTTTGGTGTATTTAAGACCTGAGAATCATTTTCCCTGACATCTTTCCTATCGCAGGCAGTTGAAGTAATTCCGGTTATGTAATGTGGAGGTAATACTTGTCTTTTACTAAAACACAACTTTCAGAAGTGATTTGAAGACATCAAACAGAAGAATAAAAAGCCACCTGGTTTCTGTCTAACGTGTGCCAGCCAGCTGTGTCCTGGGCTGTATCAAAAGCACGGCCAGCAGGTCGAGGGAGGTGATCCTGCCCCTCTACTCCACTCTGGTGAGACCTCACCTGCAGTACTGCGTCCAGCTCTGGAGTCCTCAGCACAAGAAGGACATGGACCTCTTGGAGGGGGTCCAGAGGAGGGTCACAAAAATGATGGGAGGGATGGAACACCTCTGCTCTGAGGACAGGCTGAGAGAGTTGGGGTTGTTCAGCCCGGAGAAGAGAAGGCTCTGGGGAGACCTTATTGTGATCTTCCAGTACTTAAAGGGGGCTTATAAGAAAGTTGGGGACAGTCTTTTTAGCAGGGCCTGTTGAGACAGGAGAAGGGGTGATGGTTTTAAACTAAAGAGGGGAGATTTAGACTAGATCTAAGGAAGAAATTTTTTACAACGAGGGTGGTGAAACACTGGCCCAGGTTGCCCAGAGAGGTGGTAGATGCCCCATCCCTGGAAACATGCATGGTCAGGTTGGACGGGGCTTTGGGCAACCTGATCTAGTGGAAGGTGTGCCTGCTCACTGCAGGGGGCCTGGACTAGATGACCTTTAACCGTCCCTTCCAACCCATGATTTGATGATTCTGTAACCATCTTCCTTGCAGTTAAATGTTTCTGCCTAATTTCTCTTTCAAATTTATCTGTTCTTCTCACAACTTTGTCAGCAAGATTAAAGAACTACTTATTACCTAGTTTATTCTCTCTGCAGAGGTACTTATGCACTGCTGTCAGACTGTCCCTCCAGTCACCTTTTTGAAACGCTAAAGAAGTTGAGTTCTCTGGTGTGTATATTAACAATGGCCTCAGTTCTTTGGACTCCTCCACTGTATAATACTGCTACTACCTACCTACTTGATCTTTGCAAAATGCCTTAAACAGTAAAGAAACATTGCCCCCCTAAGAGCTATTATTCCTGTTCTTAAAATATAAGAAAACAATATTATTCCTATGCTGATCATAACATAAATGTGGTAGTAACAATTTAATCTTTAAATATTTACTCTGGACTTAGAACATATACTCCTGATTATCTTTTACATTACTATTATTAAGCAAAGTGACAGCAGGGTACATGCAAACCAAACCCACATCTTACCACTCACTGGTAATTACATGACACAGAATATTTCTCATGTAATAATTATGTAATCATCACATTATTCTTTGTATAGAAATTTTATTAAATTGTTTCTTCACACTGCATCAATCTTTATAATAAGCATGTGTAAGAGCTGTAGTTTAAAAAAAATTGCTTTTTTTTTTTTAATGTTAAAAATTCTCTATTACTTATAACAACATACAAACACAACACTGGAGCCGCTATGGTCTGTAGAAAAAGTAATATACATTTTTAAAAATTATGTAAAATAAATTAATACCAAGGCATGAACATCAAATTATTTGGTAATGATACTTGCTTAAACACCCCTAATTTTTTAGTTCTTTTACTAATCATATTGAAATATCTTGAATTTGCAAACTATGGCAAGAAAAAAAAAAATCATAGAAAGAGTCTTCCTTTTCAGATATTTTCAATTCACTTCCTTTCCGATCGGGTAGAATACAGACAGTCTAGTTACTCATATTGTATTAGGAACTTTACAGCTTAGTTTTCAGAATCTGGAGCTATATAGGCACGGGTGAAGATAAATTCGCATCGTTTTGTTAGTGTCTTTGTTTCTGTACCTTTAAAAATATCGTAAGAATCTGGCCTGTAGCTTTGATAATCTGTTTCTGCCGTGCGTTTCCTGATTCCAAATAATACTCAGATGCATTAACGTTATCTCCAAATTGTGTTTAAACGTGAGTTATTATCTAAGCGTATTTTGTCCATCTCCCATGAGTTTCCGAACACGTTCTGCAGTAGAGGAGTGCTACAGCTTTTTGAAGAAAAAGTAGGCAGAATTTGTTAGGGTGGACCTAAGGAAAATCCATCTTTATTGTGTCTTTTCCCAGGTATGGCTAGTCCTTGTGGGTAAACCATGTAAGAAGAGAACGCGGGATGATGGCTGAACTGGTGTGTGCAGCTAGGGTCAGCTCATAGGTAGGCGCCTGCCGTAGACATTGCCACGTAAGTGGTTGATGTCGATCAGCGTTTTAACTAATCTAAAACTGGGGTCTTGTGATGGCAAGTACCAGGCAGTTTTAGTAATGTGTATGGTTGCTCTATACTCGTTATTTTTCCCAGGCAGTCAGTGAGCTAATCATCCTGAAGAACACGATTTGAAAGGGCTGTTTCAAAAAACGCGGTATCGTGGACAAGTGAAAAATGGTACATCAGTGGCCCTGAGAGATGCTCTCCCGATTTGTTAGCCGCTGCCGGGCCAGCCTCAGCTTGGCCGGGAGGCAGGTCTACCGCACAGGCACACCTTGCAGAAAGCACGCTGGACCCAGGCAGGGGTGGCTGGAGATGGATGCAGTTGTGACTCAGCACCACATCCGAAGGGAACGGCTGTAGATGGCTCGTGTCTGCTGGCGCTGCTTTTTCGGACTGAGTCGATACTGCCGGTGTCGGTGTCAAGTGATGCGTGTGCCAGGTTACAACCAGCTAGCCATGGCATTTGAGAGCCGTTAATTGGGAAGGTTGAGAGGAAAACGCGCACATTCTTTGTCAGAGCGCTATTCGAACGACGGCCTTTTTATCCCGGCACACCGTGGGTTTCACTTTTATTCTCTTCCGCATAAAATGCATGAAGTGCACTGAGTCCCTTTCACTTGGCAGCTTCTATATTGCATTCTTTGCAGGGAGTTCTCTGGCTTGTTAAAATGTACCCCGTGTATTAAAATGAAATTGTCACTGCTGTGTGGTGCAACATAACATGGTTTGACACCAAACGCCTGCAGCTACAGAAAACAGACCTTTATTGCATTTATTCTTTCAGAGACAAGAGTCTCGAAGGGCTCGGTGCAGATATTCGCTTAGTTAAGTCTGAGTGAAGCCGAAGGGAGCACTCCGAGTTGCTGTCTTTGTGCTTGTAGCGATGGCCCAGCCCACACCATATGCAGTGGTACAACCTGGAAGGGGCAATTTTTAATGATTCCACCTGAAGCAAACTGAAAAAAGACTTTGACTTGCTCAGAGAATTAATCCAGCAATCAGGACTTTTTTTTTTTCCCCCTTTTTTTTTGTGGTGGTGGTGGGTGGTCCTTTGAACTCTGGCAAACTTGTGCCCTGGGAGACAAACTGCTACTCTATGTGAACAACTCTTTCCCAAAAGCACGTGACAAGAAGGGTGGTGGATGAATTCACTTTATAAATAAGTAGACTGGTGAGAAGTAAGCGATATTTGTGTCAGTGGAGTTATTTTGTGGAGAGTACCTGGAGGTGAGCGCTGGTGTGCTGAAGGAGCATTGATCATGGTTTTTAAACACAATTTTTCTAAGAAAAACAAAAGCAGCAGGCTCTTTCTTTTTGCTTGCTTATTAGGTTTCCATTTCTCTTTCCCCCCTTCCAAGTTTCTGTACCCACTCTGTAGCAAAGTCAATGTTCTCTGGGCTAGTGTGAAGGTCTGAAGGAATGGTGAATTCCCAGATATGGCATAAACAGGGTTTGGGATTTGACTAGTAGCTCTGTATTCTTCACAGTCCTTCAGGAATCTATGCACCAGTTCACTGTGAATCCTTTAAAGTCCCAATGCTGGACGTTATCTTGAGGTCACATGAGATGAACAGTAAGGCGTTTCACCTGCCAGCATTACGTGTACCTTACTGTCTTCACCCAGGTTTGGCTTTCTGCTCTAATAGGCGTATATGCATTGTCTGTGACTGCTCTAGTCCTGGCTTCTCCAAACCCTGTTGGGTCTGGTTTTGGGGGGGGTTTTGTTTGGTTGGGGTTTTTGGTTCTTTTTTAATGGTAAGTTATTTTGGGTAGACAAGGAATCTAGAAACACCTCCTTTGCCTTTCCAAGCAGCGCGTGAGAGCATAAAGAGTGTCCTTGTTGAGAGCGATGCCCAGAGCCCAAAGGGAGCTGTTCGTTGCCACTGGGGTGGCTCACACACCGCTGGGCGCACAGCTGCAGCTTTGCGGGCGGCAGGTCCTCCTCACAAGCACACCACACCGTGATGAGCTCAACCACTTTCTCTGCAGAAGTAGGCAAGAACAGCTTTGGAGATTTCTCTCCGCATCTGTGCTTGTCCTTTTTTTCTCGTTTTGCTTTTTGCTTTTGCTGACTGAGTGCTTTATAACAGTCGAGTAGCACATATTGCCTTTCTTACTCTCATCCCACTCTCTTCTGTTTTCCAGAATGGAGTCTACAGAAAAATGTGAAGTAGTAATCCAACATTTTAATGGCAAATATCTGAAAACCCCACCCGGTCTACCAGGTAAGTCTAGCCATCCTCACGAAATATAAAATTCACTGAAGAGTTTAAAATACAGAAATGCTGGAATTTTTGTTGAGAGTGGCTTTTATTACTGGCCCTGCTAAGAGGGCATGTGACTTCTGTGATTGACGCCTATATTTATGACCCATAACAACCTCTTCCTTTCCCAATTTTGTATTATTCAAGCATTTGTGCCTGATAGCAGTAAATTTAAGTACATATAAAAATCATGTTGTCTTACTACATTTTTTCCTTTGAAATGCATATATTGTGTGTGATTTTTTTTCCAATTAGAGCAAAGGCCACATAAGTAAATGCCAGTGCTTTTCTAACAAACTAGGAATTTAACTAGATTGGCAACTGCATTACAGGCTGTAAAATAGCCAGGAGTTCAGGTTGTAGTAACTTTGTATTCTTGACAGTTACTGATTAGTGTTAGTATTACTGTTAGTAGTTGCCGTTAATACCAACTGAGGATATTTCAAATGGAAAGGGATTCATACCATTTGTACTTGCCGTAACTTAGTGAAATCCTGCCATTTTCTGATATATCATTTTCGGGTATATTCATTGGTGCGTCTGTGCCACATCAAAGTGAAGCTCTAGCCAGTATCTTGCTTTTGTAATCATCAGTTGCCTTCTATGTGGCCATCATCTGTGCGAAATTTAGTGGTCAGTTGGTTAATTCTTAGTGCTTGACAAGACCTCCCCGAGGCCACAAATCTGCAAAGATTTCTCCCTCAGATTGTCTGAAGAGCTATGTTCAATGAGCAGGAAATCCTTGCAAGAATCATGTCCTGAGTTATTATCTTCTTTTTTTTTTTAACTTCCATTAAACTATTTCCTTTTATGGTTACTTTCATTAAATTCCTCCTTATTCATTGCCTGGTTCTTTGTGCAGAAGATGCTCTAAATTCTCTAATTAAAAGAAAGCCATCTGCACAGCTGCTGTGTACAGTAATTGAATGCTGCAATGTACATATAAATTTTAGTCAGATCACCTTCATGAAGGAGCATAAAACTTTTAGTACAAGCTGCAAGACTCCATTTTATGGAATTCTTTTTCAAAAGTAGTCACTGACAATTTTTCTTGACACCAAGTAATGAAGCACACCACCAACTTTGTGAATTGCAAGAGACGGGCTGTGTGGAACAATGGGCAAAGCAACATAGCCAGACCCCTCAAACCTTTGCCATGTCTTTCTGTGTACGTCGAGTACCTGTAGTAACCTGTTTAATGGAATAACAACACCTACTGGAAGGAGTGGGCAGCTTCATCACTACAACACTGCGTGCTCCATGGTCCCATTCCCAGCTGTGTCAGAAAGGACACATCATTTGAGCCAGAAGTAAAGCAGAATATTCTTACAGTGCCTGCTTGAGACTGAAAGACTACATGGTAAAGAACGAAAGCTATAAGTTGAAAATGTATGTGGGTTTTTTTTTTTAATTTTTAAATTAGTCAGGAGTATACTGGGTATTCAACGTGAACAATGTGGGACATCAGCAGAGGAGTCGATAAAATAGCACAATGACTTTTATTTCAAGAGGTACACTGGAATTGGATTTTAATGGTTATAACTTTTGCTGCTTTCTCAGTTAAAGGACATGAATCGGCTCTTAGTTTCCTGTAGAAGGTGCCCATGTGGGAAAATTGACTATTTCCCTCATCACTGTTGTGATCAGATGGCATTTAGTTGCAAGGGTGAGCTGGGAAATGACTATTTTAAGTGTTTTCATTTACCTGAGTACCATTCAGAAACAGATGAAGCATAATGCAGCTTGGGGCAAAGCCTCTCAAACAGTAACTGAACACACTTAACAATACACTAGATAGCAGCGAGATCCCATTTTGTCTTCCATTTTTGAAGGACAGATTTCCTAGCTCCAGACACAGATAATTAGAAATTATCATGGGGTATTTGATCCCCATGAAAGAGAATATTTGTGCCTCACCATTAGAGAAGGAGACTCTTTGAATCCATATTTAAAAGATTTTTTGTATTCATACTTCTTCTTCTTCTTAAGAAGCCAGAGGACAAACATGATCACTTGAGCAGTTGGGTCAATTCAAGTGGTCTTGGCCACTCATGTTCATTTACCTTTCATCCAGTGCAAGAACCACTCAGTCCTGGTTTCTTCTTCTTGACATAGATTCCTGTTAGACCTTCTACTCAGTTTCTACATTTGTGTTATGAACCTGTATTTAAGCCTCGCAGCAAAGATAGAAGCAATTCCTTTTATCCCGCTCCGGGCAGTTCTTTATCTTCCTGCATGGAGGAAGAAGGAACATCGAGTTTCCCAGTGTACTTGGAAAATCATAATGAGAGACTGAACATTGTCCTCCCAGCATCTCAGTAATTGGCATAGAAAGAAAATCATCTCTGGTTATTGCCATGACCTCTTTATGGATTTCAGTTAAAAAATGAGGAACCGGAGAACATTAGCGGAAGTATGCAACACTATCTGTTGTTAACCTCTGCTGCTCAAAGACATGATCTTCCTGTGAGAGAAAATCAATCAATTCTTTTCCTGTTAAATTACATTGATTCAAGATTTTCACTGGACTTCTTTCAGGTGTAGCGATGAGCTGGGAGGGTTTTACATTTTTTGTCTCCGTCTCCTCTCACTCAGGCTCTGATGTTCTGGTTCACGCTTGCCAGTTAATAGAAGGTTACATGAGGCCCATCAAAAAAGGAATCCGCCTGGCTGCAGGCCATTTTGCGCTACCCTGCTTCCTGGGGCAGTGGGATTATGGAGCAGAAAACTGGAGTTGGCAGCTCGCTTCCATCCATGCCGTCTCGCCCAGCTGCGTTCCCTGAGATGTGGTCTGGGTGACACAGCGGGGTGTAGGTGTGTGGGAACACCATGTCTGTAGGATAAAGTGTTTGTGTGTTGTGGGAGCAGTTGTGCCTGGTTACCGCGTTACGACGGAAGCAGGACTGAAGCGAGGAGCTTTCACGTGATGCTGAACAGCCCTTCAGAAACACCGAGCACCATGGCTCAGGCAAAAAGGACCATAACTTCGCTGTATCCTCCCAAAGAGTTATCTCAAACATTCGTTCTGAATACAGAGTTCTTTCCCCACTAGTGTTCCCTTGGCAAGTGAGATGTCCGTTTAACTGGATGTATTTCTGTTGTTGTTGGACATAAGATAGAAATTACAGGAGAGTCACTGTTGTGTACCTGGGAGTTTGAGCCCAGCCAGGAGTCGCGCGTCCAAGCTGACCCAGGCCAACAGCACAGCAGGAAAGGGTGAAGCGGTGTTGCGTCTGCAGGGAAAGGAGAGCTCTCAGAGCACTCTGGAGGCTCTGTATTCCGTACATTCCCGAGTCAAAAATACGTCCTCGCTTGTTGGACTTTCTAACTTCGGCTGCTGTCTGTTGTCTCTTAGAAGTTGTAGAGCCGAGCGCTTGCGGCTTCACACCACTGCTTCAACCCAGTGACAACGTAAAGGTTATCTTCTGGCATTTGAAACGCTTTGCTGGTCAGGTGTGTAACGCCTGGTTAAACTGAGCAGTGTGGTGTCCGTATTAGTGAATTATTCTCGTTCAGGGTACTTCCCTGTCCAACTCCTTAGCTTCCTTCCATGCCAAAGCGAATTGCTCCACTGTTCTGTCTTTCTCAACTAATAAGCATTTCAGAACGTTCAGTCTTAGATACACAGTACAAAAGAATTGGTTGTCCCTTGAATATTTAGTTAATGTCTTTGCATTTCTTCCAGACGGAGAAAGTGCAGTTGTCTCCAGAGATCGGCAAACTCTTAGTGCTTGGCAGATTCCGTGTGAACTTCATAAATATTCTGAGTAGCTTGATTATTAGTGAGTTTTTTTAATGTTTGGGTTTGTTTTCCCTTTGTTCGCACTGCTTTTCTGAGATAGACCAGGTCTTACTGAGTATCTTTTCTTCCTATAGAGAGTGCAGTCTGACATGAAGCTAATTGTATAGGTCCCGTCTTGCCGCTCTGGAAGGGAAGTCAGCAAACGGGTGCGTCAGCCTGGGGCTCTGTATGTCTCCATCAAGGGGTGAAGGGCACCGCTAACGAGAGAGGCTCCCCCTCGGTCCTTGAGTGCTGCATCTCTTTTTGTTGGTGAACAGGAGAGTTTACATGGAATCCTGCTAATCATCTATCCCATTTAGCAATCACTGAATTCACGTAGAAATTCCCAGCTTCTCCGTCAGTAACAAACTGATTTCCCTTTGGACAGGCAAGCTTAGGGTACAGTCTGCACAGAGGTTTTGCTCATCTCCCAGGATCCTTGGATGTCTCTAAAAACCATCGTTTTCTCTTTTCAAATAAATACAAAGTCTTAACGAGTTCTTACTTTTCTCTCTGGAATTTCGCAGGAACATGCCTCAGTCGCGGTAATTATCCTCTGCTGATGCGTCCATTATCCTCCCTCACAGCATTTTCCAGTCATTACAGTACTTTCTAAGTTTTGTTTGCTTTGTAAATGCTTTTGGTTGTCAGAGGACGTTAAGCTAATTCCTGTCTCAGGGAAAATTTAAAAAACCTGAGTCATGTGAACGCTACAATGCACGATCAAGAATCTCCCTCTTTTGTCATTGCTCCGGGTGGCTTTTCTTGTTAATTTTAACGCCAGGTTACAAATATCTGACAAAAAGAAAGAAAAGGGAAGTACTACTCTTGTGTAGGTTAAGAACCTCACGAAGTAACAAGTGACTGTGGCATTTTGGGACTGACTTTTATTAGAGCAGAAACTCTTAAATAGAAATAAATTATCTGCAACAACGAGGTATTTGCAAGTACCTCGAACCTTACTTCAATCATTATTGGCCATGCGTTTTGCTCTTGGAAGAGCCCCAAGCACTGCATTTTTGCAGACTCATTTTACCAGAATGAATGGATATTTTGTGCCTCTCTTAGGTCATCTCTTAGATTCTCCAACCACGGAGAATAAATTCAAATACTTAATCTTTGCTTCAGAGAAGCAGACTTAGAACATGGAACAATGTATCTGTAGCAACACATTTTCTAGGAGGTCGTGACTAA
This sequence comes from Bucorvus abyssinicus, assembly GCA_009769605.1. Classification (NCBI taxonomy): domain Eukaryota; kingdom Metazoa; phylum Chordata; class Aves; order Bucerotiformes; family Bucorvidae; genus Bucorvus; species Bucorvus abyssinicus. The sequence goes on from CM020028.1 coordinate 43,604,914, forward strand.
ACTGAGCAGGAGAAAACAGTATTCCACTTGAGGTTAACTGTGCAATGGATATTAGCAACATTTTCCACTGTGTTGGTTTTTTTTTTTCTCTTAGTGGATGAATAATGATATCTTGTTTGTCATTAGCGATGCTGTAAATTGTTTTTCTAATTGAAAGAACTTAAAATGGTATTTGATAACTTTTTATCCCTTTTTTATGTCGTAGTTTGGTGGTTTATGTATTTAATTTTCTCTTCATTTATATATATAAAACACTGGAAAACTCTTCCAAAACTATATTCTTGGGGAGTTTACCTCACTGTATCAAGGTAAGTAATACATGACTATAAATATCCATGTCTTTCTATCTTACTCTGACTGTATATGTGTATGTATGTGACATTTTGAACAAGACAAAACAGCAGCCAAAGGTAGAAACTATATATTAGTTTGTAGTTAGCTTAAAACATCCGTTGAGCGTTACAGAAAACTTAAACGGTATAAAGGGCATTCTGCCGGGTTTGGCACTGGTAGTACCCAGTGGAGCTAGTTTGAAAAACGGGGGTTATCTCTTACGTACTGTTATCCTCAGGAATTGTCTTTATTCAAGAACCCAAATTCTCTCACTTGTATCCTCAGTCCCTTTAATGCCTGTGATGTTCATGTTAGCTGAATCCTTTATGCTGGCTACCTCCTAGGAATTCAGTTTTGTAAATATTTTCATTGTTATCTGCTGACTGCAATATATAAATCCTTCCCTACTGTATCAGAAAATGTGATCCCTGTAAAGACCTTTGTAAAAAAATAACTGTTTAGCAAATTTTCTATTTCTTTATCCTGTTTCCAATTCCTGGCTGTCATTTTTTATGGAATCGCTCATACCTTTTGCTTTCTGTGCTCCATGAATGCATGTGCTCAGCTCATTTTTAACAGGAATTTCTTTTGCATCTCAAATGCTCTACACATCCTTTTGGCTTCTGTTGGTTCTCATTCTTCATCTTTGACAGACAGTTCAGATCTGTAAACCTGTCTGGTGTTGTCCTGCCTGAGTCCTGGTGGTGGCCATGAGGCCGGTGTAGCTCCTCCTGCTTTGGGTCCCGGGTGTCTCCCGCACCCTCCGCAGCGCGCAGGCAGCAGTCCCCAGCTCAGATCTCTCTGACAAACTGCGTAGCGCAGAATGGACTCTGCGGACCTGTTGCCTGGGTGATGTTGGATGCTAAGACGTGTTTGGTGGTATACACAGCTGTCAGAAGAGGGTGTCCCTGGAGAAATAGTGTCATGTTTTGAACATCACATAATGGTTAAGATCGCATAGACTTTGGATAAGACAGTCATAAAGGTGGACTGTAGCCAAGAAACTACAGAATGAGTACTGAATTGGTAGAAAATACAAGCTGTTTTGCTTAGAAAGCAGTTCCCTGGTTCGGCCTCAGTGGCTTTGTTTGGTGGCTCGTGCAGGCTTCCGTGGTGGGGCCAACCTCATCAGCGCTGCGGGTTCTGCCCTCCCTTTTAGCGCCACGGCTGTCACACTCCACCAGTGGACGCTCCTGGCTTTGCCCTCCTTCTGGTGCTTGGCCAGATGGTGCTTGTAGTTAATGCAGCTCGTACCGACTCGTCAGCAGGAGATCTCCCACAGGTTGTGAATTCAACTGAAATCGAGTGTTTCTGGGACCATCTCCTTCCTTTCAAAGATAGCCTTTAAAAGTCTGACGATATTTGTGTTGCTTCGTGGCGTTTCTGAGAATTTCGAATGTGCAGTGCCTCATTTTGTAGCACTGAACAAGACAGGTTTCTCTGTCTTTAGCTCCCTTTTCTTACTTCTCCAGAATTAGGTTTATATAACCTTCAGTTGTCCTTGCTGTGCTGACATTTGCGTAGATGCTTCTGGCTTCGTAACACACATTTCCATGTCTTGCTGCAAAGATCTGTTCCAAATTTCCCAGATTTCTTGGATTTTTAAGATTGTATATTCTTTAAAGGCAAGGGATACTTTCTAGAAAAAAAAATTCTCCTACCTACTGAGGACTTGATGGCATTTCCATTTAGCTGAAAAACTAACTTCAGCTAGGAGGGTACAGAATCGGATGTTTACCCAGTAAACCCCAAGAGCTGGTGTGCACGCACTTCTTGGAGGGGCATGAGTTGGGCTAATTTGTATTTCAGATGCTAGGAGGCGAGTGTCAGTGCTGGATCCTGTAGTCTGGGCTTGTCAGTGACAGGTGACATTGTCTGAGAGATTTGGTGATGGGGACAGTCCTCAAAGGTCTGATGCGCTGCGTATTTATGTGGGGTTTTATTGGAGCTTGTACTGGTCTATAAGATCCGTCTTCTTGTGCTTGAAATAACTGTGTTATGAAATACTGATTTTTGTAATCTGGCTGTATAATTAATGAGAAAGTCTTCCGTGGTTGTTTTATTACTTTGCAGCTAGAAGTAATAAAAAATGCGTCAGATCAGTTTGTTTGTGGTATTGCAGTGAATCGGGTCATGATGTATAAAACAGCGTTACTGCAGTTTGGATTAAGATCTTTCCCGTGTTTTATAAGCTTGAAGTTAGAGAACAATACGGCATATAAATACGAAAAGATCACTCCTTGTTTCTTTCTGTCACAGTATCACCTGTCATATCCTTCCTAAGATTTCCAGAAGCCTGCAGCATTCCTTTCTTGTTTGTAGTATCTAGTAGTAATGAACTGTGTCACAGTTTATTTTGATAATATATACATTTTTTCTTTTAACTAAAAGTGCATTTTTGCTGTGAGGAGCGATTAGATAAATCTTCTAATTCAGCAAATCCATTCCCTTTATATGCAATGGCAGATATATTTCCCTATGAAAAAAAAAAGGCTATTCTGTAGGTTACTGCTGCATAACACAGCCGAGAGCGTGCGCACTGAATTCTGCTCTGCCTCATCCATCAGCCACCAGCAGAAGTGTCAGCGAGCCCAGGGACAGTGCTGTTCCTTGGATGCACTTGTAAAATCCGAGTCGAGACAGACGAATTGCGCAAGTGTTATGGCAGGCAAAATTTATGAGCCAGAAAGATTCACAGCTTGAATTTCAGATTGTTTAAGTCTAAAGGGCTGGCAATTTAAACCAAAGCAAAACAAACAAATAAAACCATGCAAACCAGAGCATGAAACAACGTGGCACGTTGTAAAGTCATTTGGACGTGATTGAGGTTTCGGGGAGGAATTCTGCTTTCGCATCAGCTGTGGCCGGCAGTGGCACCGCTCCTGTTTCTTCCTCTCCTGCATTCCTGTACTAGTCCCTTCAGGACACTTTCAGTGGTGCTACCCTGCAGGCCCTGCTGCTGCCAGCTGCTTTAAAACTCACTTTAAAAGCTGACTTGAGAAAGGGTGTCAGTGGAGCTGAGCACAGGCTAACCACTTGAGCTCATGGTGTGTTATGCTCAGTAATACCCAGCAAGTGGTTTACATGATTTTTTTTTTTTTAACCAAGGAACATTATTTCCCTTTCAGCCCTTTCATACACAAATTCTTCCTTTCCTTCTCCTTCCTCTCTCCCTCACACTTTCCCACTTGCTTTCACATTAAACATTTTTAGAGAGGTTTAAGTCAGAAGTTTCCGTCTGAGTCTTTGCCCTGTAATTTCCAGCTAACTTGAACAGAGAAGTTCTATTGAAGCTTAACAATGTACAGACAGATATCTTTTGATAGACTGCTTTGGTCGTGCGTATTTCAGCTGTTCAGTAAACTGAAAAATGAGAGAGGAGGGGGAAAGGAGTAATTTAACTTCTTGGTTGCATGGATATGGTATGAGAAAATACTTCTCAAGGGCCAAGCTTTACAAGCTTACTTCACATAAGAATTTCTGTTTCAAAAAATGCAAATTTTAACCACAAAAACCCCACAAAACCCAAAAAACCAGAAAAACGCCGCTAAAGAAATGGTCCCAGTTTTCATTGGTGGCTCTTCAGTAACAGTAGTACATTACTGAATACAATCAGCATCTTCCTCAGTTAGATTACTGATTACGCTGTGTATTCACTGGTTCTGAGCCTTTTTTCTCTGACTTGTCCTCTTCCCTTTCTAGTTCCTTTCTAGTTCCTTTCTAGTTCCTTTCTTCCTTTTCCCTCTTCGCCTCCCCTTCCCCTCCTTCTCTCCCCCTGCTTTCGGTAAATACCATAACTTTGTGATCAAAGCGTAAAGTTTTGCAGTTCAAACCTGACACTACAAATTTTTGCATTATTAATTACTACTTATTAATTATCAATTATTCGAATAAAAAAGAAGATATGACCTAGCAGCCTACTAGCTGTGTTCTTGTCTGGATTTCCCCCTCCAAGCGCCCCGCTGTAACAGCACCATGAGGGAGCACCTGTCCTCCAAGTGCTCCAATTTATCGTGTTTCAAACTAACCTCAAGGGTGGTTCTAGCAGAATCCGGGGATAATGAGCTGGCCTCTCTCAAAGCAGAGGTTATTCTCTCGGCGCGTGAGCAGCAGCACCAAACTTGCCTTAGCCTTAGCAGACTGATTCCAGCAGGCGTGATGTTTGGTGGATGCAAGTTGAGGTGGAAGCATTTTTTCCTTTTCCGTGTGAGTTAAGCTGTGTTTCAGCACGCTGCGTGTAATGTGAGAAAGAATAGTCACTAAAAATCCTGAACACCTTTTTTTATGATGGAGCTGCTGGTAGGCAGTGTTTCATTTAGGTAGGTATATGTTTTGCCTGCCTGTATTTTCAACTACATACAGTCCTTTTGTGCCTCTCATGACTCGGGTTGCTGCTTTTTATCGTTGTGTACTGAGCATTTCATCCAAAGTGGGATTAAATTTCAGTGCCAAGAAGATAAAAGATGTAGATGGGACAGTAATAATTCAAGATGGGAAATATCAAAGATATTGGAGCATGTCTGAAGTCTAGTTTTAAAGCTTTTTTTCCCAAGATGTTGCTTGTTTGATGGCTTTGGAAAAGTAAAAAATGTTCAGCACTCTTAAAAATGTACATAATGAGAGGACTGACTCAGGATTCTTCTGTTCTGACCATTTTGTGTGATCTTTGATTCCAGAAGGTTTTTCTGGACGTCAGAGCAGTCACGTACAGGAGGCTTACTTTGTGAGTGGCCTCCGTACTAGTCCTCTGGTTTCTGTCCCTAATTTAACACCGTTGGCATTTGTTCAAAGTAGTTTGAGTGAGAGGGACGTCAGTCCAATTAAATTGCATGGGTACTTAGGAACTGAAGTATTTTAGGCTTAATTGAAACTATCGATCATTAATCAACATTAATATAACCAAGTGTATGAAAATTAATCGATGGAGCCAGATTCTCAGACCTGGGAAATAAAACTTTATCCAACAAAACCAGCTTGGAAGCTGAAAGCTTCTGTCATGCAAGCAAGATCATCAGGGAGAGGATCCATCCTTCCTTTAAGTGGAGAGTTTTAAAAATATGCTAATTATATTGATTTTGATAGTGGTTTTTTTCAGCAGATGTTTTTCTCCTAGGAAATATATGAGAATATATGAGAACCACCAACATGCTTCAGGCAGACCCCCCAAAAGAGCAGTCAATGGTTTTCGGTCACCACTGACGGGTCTGAATCAATGGCTAATTTGTTCTCTCATTACTGTTCCTCGTGCATCAGACCCTGTACCTAGCAGTGAACGTGAAAACCTTTCCGCCTGATTGCTGCACATCTCCTAAGAACAAACGCAGTCTTAATTCTGTTTATTTTCATGTTTCTAACCTTCTGCAGGGGAAGAACAGAGACTAGCCCTATCTGCAGTGCAAAAGTGCCGTTGTAATTAGCCCTTTTTCCAGGAACACAACGAATTCCAAGCAGCCCAGTCTCAATCTGAAACCTGTAAAGGAGCCCTGAGAAGTCATCGTGAAAGGCCGTAGCCAGCACAAGCACTTTTAGTAAGGTTAAATGTGGCTGTCAGAACTCACAAACACCAGTTAAGAAATTAGAATAACTCAATTATCTAAACCAGCTGATGGATTCCAGCTCTGGGTCTATCGACGGTTTACGTACACCATCTAAGGAGGATGTGGCAGAGCAAGATCAGTCAGGGGAAGAGACAACCCAAGTTAGTTGGGATGTCAATCCTTCCACCAGAGCTATGAGCGGAGATCCTTGTTAGGTGGCAGAGTGCAAACTCCACAACGCATACTTTCTGTTAGAAGTACCATGGGCTTGCTCATTGTCTTAATCCTCAGTTTGTGACTTTTTTTAGTGTTTCTTAACATGCTGTTTTCTTGGTACGAACAAGCTTAACCTGCACAAGCAACTGCTCAAAGGACGGCTGGCTGAATCTCACTTTCCTTGCCACTGAGCACCTTGAAGAGAGTATCCTGATTAAGGAAGTGGTTGTCCATCAATCTTTCCGGTTCCCAGCAGGCTCAGCGCAGTGTGCCTTCCCTGCAGCTACCATTGCCTTGCTGTCACTGTCTCTTTTATGGCAGCATTTCAAAATTTCCTCCATGGATTGTGAGCAGCCTCAGCTGCACTGAACTGCTTGTAAGTACAGTCCTGCATCTACATGTCCTGTGCCTGCAGCACTAGATGAGACACCGTCTGCATCTTGTCACTTCGTTTGCTCCTGAAGGAAGGGCTTTGCTGCCTCGTGACACAGCACATATTCCATCACTCTTGGTAGGCAGATGGCTGGGACCTCGAGTCTATCTGTTGCTGTCCTTTTCCCAGTGCAGTCAGAATTGCTTAACGTTTTGCGTTGTGACAGATTAGGCAGGAGAAACCTTCCGTTGTCTTGATAACCTCTTTTGATAACAAGTTTGTATCACTGGAGCTAAGAGCGTATGACAGCTACTTCTCTTGCTTTGTCTGTTTTGCTTGGGTTTTTGAGCTCTGATACACGTGAAAGATGTTGACTTGAATATGCCTTGCATTGTTGATGTCTGAAGATGAACATACAGCCTAACAATCTGGGGAAATTTGAGTTGTGGTCCCCCCTGTCATGCCAGAATTGTTGGCAAGCCCTTTGTTCAGCAAACCTGGTTCTCACGGGATTGTGTGTGTGTATGTGTGTATAACTCTATAAACGTTTGGGGTTTTTTCCTCCCCGAAATGTCATTGATGACCTTGACTGAGAAAGGTTTTTTAGCACATACTTAAATAACCCTTACTCAAGTTTTAAGAACGTGCTTGACTTTTTCTCCCAAGTCTGAACCTTCTATTTAAAAAGAGCAGCTAGGTGGGAGAGAAAAGTTCATTTTCTAGCATCTGCTGAGGTCTCGAAGGCTGGTTTTGAATCTTTTCGTAAAGACAAATAAAAGTTAATTATTTTGGATAGATCAAAATCAATTTATCTGAATTGTTTGAACAAACTAAGAACTCCTGTAAATCAACGAATTTATAGAGGCGTATTGGCATCCAGCCCCATTAAAAAACAATTCTGTTCTTTTCACACTTTGAGTGCTTTGGCCATTTTTGTTTGTTCAGTATGCATATCTGTTTCCATTTCATTCAATGTCCCTAATACTCGAGCATCTTACAAATGAATTAACTCACAGGATAATATACTGAGTAATCTTTGGCCATTCTTTGTGACAGGAGAGGTGAGCCCAAAGAAGGAAAGAAGGAAATATTTGCTTGATATCATGTAGAAAGTTTGGAGTGCTAAGAATAATAATGATTAATGCACAGCTTTTCCGTATATCTTTTTCACTAGCAGATCTCAAAGAAATCTGATTTTTAATCCTTCATCTTAGTTCAAGCTCATTAACTCTTCTTAAAGTCAGATTGTATTTGTTTTGACGGCTTTGATGGGTTTTATTTTGGTTTTAGAGATTATAAATCTGGTTTCCTAGGTAATCCTTTCTAAGGAATTAAATTTCCTGATATTTTACCATTGTGTGCTGATTTTTGAGACCATTGCTGCCGGCGTCTTCCATCTGGATACTGCTTTTAATTTGTTGGCATGTGCTTCTGTGCTGAAATACCCGTCTCTTGGAATTAGATCTCAGCTGAGCTGTATGGGAAGTTGAGCCATGAGTGTTAACATTCCCATGCACCAGTTCATTTTTACAGGCTTCTGCAACTGAGCTGAGCTCTTAGAAAAGGACTCATGTTCCGTTCAAAAAGGATATCCTTTTGCGCTGGTGGCACTTTAAAGGTCTGTCCCTAATATCTGCCAAAACCAAAATAACAACTCCTAAGGTATTTCCTGTTTTCTCTTGTTAAGAGCTCTAAAGCATCTATCAACTTAGAACAGTTCCTCCTCTTCTGTACTAGCTTTTAAAAGTTTTGTCAGTCTTAAAAACAGCCAGTTCTCAGCACATTCCCTTGCATTTGACATCCTGACAGATTTTTCTTTTGCTATTTTGTCTTCAATTTCATTCTTTTTTTCCTGTGTGTTGAAGGTTTTTTTACTACTTGTTGCCTGTTTGGAAATCTCAAAGCCCTATTCCAGACAAAAAGACAGTCATTAAGATGCTGCGTCTCCTGCTTGGCCAAAATTAGAAACGTGCTAAAGACTTTTGGTTTTAATTTCCTGGTTAAAAGACTTCCCTTCCTTTTTTCTTCTTTTGTTTTTTCCCTGATGCCTTCCCGCTCCCTGCCACCTCTTATTTGCCTTGGAATTGGTTGCTCGTTTCCACGTGCAGTGAGATCAGTGAGGTGACAGTTCTGAGAATGTCTTTGGGTTCTGCGCTCACAGGAAGAGGATGCTGGGGCGTAGTCACTTACTGGCATCATCACTGCTTTCCCATGGCTGTAACTGCTTGGTTGAGAGCGAGGATTCTACTCTACTCTATTTATTGGTTTCTTCATTGCATAAAAATAAAAAGGGACAAGTGCGGAGTCTCTGAGCACCAGACTGTAAGTAGTACCATTTTAACAGCCCACAGCAAACATATTCCCTCCTGCGACTGTTTCTGATTGTCAGAGTCCAATACTCTCTGACCGGGTGCCACAGGAGAAAAAACCGAGGCCGTTGTGATTAGGCAGCAATCTAAGATTTATTGATGGTGAGGGTAGATCAAAGGGTTGATTTTTAGCAGCACTTAATCACTAACCAATTTAAACTGAACAGGGTGACTCAGTAGAATACGTCCCAGTCAAAATAGCGACTTAGCTACAGATTTGATGATGACGAGATTCACGCTAACTCACTGCAGGATATCCTTTATATGTTTAAGTGTGTGTATATGTATATATATATATATATGTTGTGTATGTATAGACACAACCACAGAATGCACACACCCACGCACAGTTATTTGGATCCAGTGAAATATATACCCACCCACACTTGTGTTAGAGGTGGAGGAGAAAGAGGCTGGCCCGTAGCTAAAATTGTCTTTCTGAGTTCAGAGCAGACACCCACAGTGCTCCGGCAACCTCCCCGGGTGGTTATTGAGTCCTGAGAAACCTGACTTAGTCCTGGCCTTTTCACGCCGTTTGTACCCGAGAGGTGTCCCAAGTCAGGTGAGATGCTGGGCGCAGCCCACCGCGATCCAGGAGAGCTCACAGGGTCCCGCTTTAGGATCGCTATTATAGAGTCCGAGACGATTGGCACAGACCCAGAACTTGTTGGTTCCTTCTGCTTGGCGTTGCCCCACGCTGTTGGCCTCAGCTCCAGTACCAATGTACCAGGTTGTCATGACCCAGGCACAGGTGTACCAGGCTGGTCACTGTCTCCCCCGTGGCAGGAAGAGCAGTACAAGGCTGGGAAGCAGGACCAGCACATCGAGGAGACTCCTTAGTGCTCTGTTTTGCCACCGTTCACAGTCCGTGCCTGACTTGCCTTGGGTTGGTTTGTGGCCTGGGAAGCAGGGGAGGGAGTGGGAAGAGAAATGGCCTCAGGTCTTGAGTGGGCTTCGCGTGACAGGGGGACCGTACCACCACACCAGGATCGTTTAGATATTTTACACACAGGGTCCAATGCTTTAATACCAGATTTACTTATTCAAAGATTTTTGACTGTATGTGGGATTGTGGTTTAGAAAAGCAAGATGGCAAGATGCTGAAACCTCAACAGAGGCACAATATAGCAATTGTTAGTACGGTGGGGGTCACGGTGGCTTCCCAGCGCCTGTCTCTGTATGCTTCACCACCATGACTCCGAGCATTCCCTGTCACTGCAGAGGACTCTGTGGCTTGAAGCCAGATTAAAGCCGGGTTTGTGGTATTAGTTGTCCATATTTTATTCTTTATGTGGTCCTGAGACTTGCAGACACTTTCTCCATGGTGGTCTGCTCGGCTCAGGAGGACATTCACACCGTTTTGATTAACTCAGGGATGTCCATGTACAAATGGGTCATCCACTCAGCTGGTAGTGCCGCTTACCTAATCGAAGATTCCTTCCAGTGCCCTTTGTGTTGAGCTTCGTTCAGCTTTCTTTACAAGGCTCTGGTCACCCCATATATTCTTCCCTGAGCTTCAAGAGCACATACCTCATGTGTGCCCATCTCCTCTGAGACTTACTCCATGGAGAGGAGGTTTTGGCCAGTGATTTTCTACCCCCACCTCAGACCAGCATTAGCAATCCCTAGAGTTGCACGGTGAGCTTAATACATTAAGCAGACGAATGACCAGCCCTCCTGCCTGGACACAGTGAGGGTAAGAACATATAGCTATAGGGAATGCAGTGGGCCCACCTCCGCGGGCTCAGTTCTGAAGGTATCTGAAGATACTTGATGTTATACGGGATTTCGATTTAGACGAGTGATATAGCAGGATGTGGAAATCGCAACGCAAGCATGATACAGCCATCGAAATGTACAATTAGAATGTTGAATCACGATACAAACCCGATTCCAGATACCGCTATCTATATGCTCCACCATCACGAAGAGGGAGCTTTTGTCCGAGTTGGAAAACTCCCAAGCACAGATTGAGTAAAAAGCATGCTGGAAATCTTGAGACAGCCTGCCGAGTGAGGCATTCTTACTATTTGTTTCCTAGTAGTTTGCATTCTGCTGCTTAATTTGTAAGAATGAATGTTGTAAATTTTTTCCCATGTTAAGTCATGGCTCTCACTTTAGTCAATACTTAATGATGACAAATCTTGTACTTCATTAAAATCAAGTCCTGGAAGTTTTTTTGGAGAAGGGGAGAGCCTGCTTGATGCTGGGAGTTATTTGGACATTCAGTCAAGGACTCTAGGGTAATTGTGCGTGACATTTCAGATCTGAGATCTGTCTGCCTGGGGAAGGGGGGACAGCTCACTTGAAACATTTCCCAGGATCAAGGCTTCTTCTGGCTCCGTCAGGAGTTTCAGGTTTAAATGGCAATTCAGTCGGATGCATCTTGTGCCATCAGCATGTGGATGCCCGCTCAGGCGTGCAGAGACGGGGTGGGTTCCTGCGCGCTGTTGGGAGGTTACGTAAGGATGTAAGGCTGCGTGTGGTTAATACAGTACGAAATACCATCGCTGCTGATTTTTGTAGGCATCTAGACTGAAGTGAGGCGAAAGCAAAGCCACCACAGCGCATTTTTGATTTTCCATGCTAAGAAAAGGGAGGGAGGGAGCAGCCCAGATAGGATGTGGATAATGCAAACCATATATACGTGAAGCTATCCTAACCTTCGATACACTTGTAAACGGTTTCCATAGAGAGCAGAGGCAGCTTTTAAAGAGCGGCAGCCAAAATGTGGAGAGCAGTGGGCATTGTGCGTCCCGTTTTCTGTGCCGCGATGCTGGAGCCAGGGGTGTCTGACGGGATCTCCTAATGAAACATCGGAATGCTTTGAGCGGTTGAACACAGCTCAGCAAAGCAGAGCTGCACTAACGTGGAGTGCCTTTTTGCCACTAAACAGGTAATTGCGCTCTGTCGTTTCATTGGATTTTTGTGAAACTGCAATTCTTTGGTAAAGTCCACCGTGAAAATGTGCTTTGCTTGTGGATCCTGTGTAGAGGGGGTCAAGATGCTGGGGGGAGAGAGGGTGTGATCTGACGGGCCATATAAGGCTTGAGGTTAAAGGGTTATCAATACAATTCCCACATATTGTGCAATTTAGACGTTTTTACCCAGAAGGTGTTTCGTTGCTGCTGCTGTTATCACAGCGATCTGTTCACAGATGGGTTAGAGTCAGGGAATAGTATTAGGGCACAAAAATGCTTTGTTTTCACGGGCCAGCCTTGCAGCTGTATCGTTCCTACACAGTTAGTTTGCATTTCTTGGCGACCGGCCATTCTAAATGTTAAAAAGCATTGTGCTGGACAGCGGGAGGGGTTTGTATTCTGTTTCGGTGGGTTTACTTTTAAAAAAGGAAAAAATCAAATGATCCTTCTGATTCACGGTCTTTCTCACGAGACCGTCGCGTCCAAGGCTCGGCATGCAAGTTACATCTTCTGGTCTTCCTTACTTGCTTCATGGACAATTTTCTCATGGAGAAAAGGCTGGTATATTCTCAAGAACGTTCTTACTCTTTGAAAATAATAAAACTTTTCTAATTCCCTGAGGCGCTGTAGGCAAGGTTAGTAATTCCTGTTTGTTACTTTGTTCACAATCACTTTCCATTGGGCATTACAGCTTCACTCTTATTTACAATTCTGGGATTTCACCTCGGGCTGGAGAATTGGAGGCTTAGTACATACTTTTTCTCTACGTGCTGTACAGGCTGCGGTGAGGAATCAAGCATAGGTATTTGTCTCCCTCATAGCTCTTGCCAGTGAAAGCTGAAGATAGATTAGATATTAGGAGGAAAAAATCTTTACTGAGAGGGTAGTGAGACACTGGACCAGGTTGCCCCGAGAAGTTGTACAACACCTCCCTGGAAGGGCTCAAGGCCAGGTTTGGATGGGGCTTTGAGTAACCTGGTCTAGTGGAGGGTGTCCCTGCCCATGGCAGGGGGCTTGCACTAGGTGAATTTTAAGGTCCCTTCCAACCCCAACCATTCTGTGATTCTGTGATTCATAGACTCCTAATTCAGATGCCAGCAGCATATTTTCTTTTATAAAACCCTGTCCTTGTACGGAAGTAATCCATCTCCCAAGTCAATTTTAAAGTTTCTTGTGCACTTTAAATATTTCATTACATTAATTTTTCAAAACAACAAAACAAACATTCATCAAGTGAAACTAAGCATGTCACCCTTGAATCTGTACATCTGTTGCTTTCCTGCTGCTTTCCTGCATAATTCATTTTAATACATTTTAAGTGTACATCTCATTAAAATTCCTTACACACATTCATGTATACGGTTTGCATTAAAAAGGAGAAAAGGTGGGAATGGAGTTTATGGCAAGGAGTCATTAACATGACTGTTCCTCTTTTTTTCCTTCGTGTTAATGTATTGAATGCGTACCTGCGGTGTGCCTTTAACCACCTAACTCAGCATTCAGTCATCCATCTCTCGGAGTCTCTCTTAAGTGTCAGTCATCTCTTTAGCCCCATTAGAAATCTCCTCCAGGATATTTTTTCTTACTCTTGATGTCTTTGTTCCTCTTGAAGTGCATACATTCCCTGCTCTTCATCCTCTTTTCTTCACTTCACATAGTTTATGTACACAATGTGTTCTGTACATCAGTCCTGTTATTGGCTGAGAGAATATCCATCATTTGCTCAGATGCCCTGAAGGGTTCTTGTGGGCTGGCTGCAGTGCTGGAAAGGGATTTGATTTTCAAATTTTGTTCAGTTTGTGGCTTCTTTTCCTCTATCAGTACTTCCAATGGTTGCAGCGTTCGGCTCGGTTTCATTTATTGTAGCACTGTGTTGCCTGTATTTCTTTAACCAGCTGTAGAAAACAAGTCCGTCTGGTAGCTTGAGGTGCAGCATTTTAAAGGCAGTGACTTTTCTCAGTGACTGCTGATGTTTGCGCTCTGAAGTCCCTCATAGGTGTTAAGGGTTGTGTGTGGTGGTTAAAAGCAATCATAAAGTGTTATCATAACTCTTGACAAATCATAACAAAAGCTTATAACTGCAGAAGAAAACTCAAAATGTTTTGAGAGGAAAAGGAAGTCCATATTTAAAAAGAAAAATTTATAAAATGGTAATTTAAGGAATTATCTTCAAGAATCATTCGTGGGGAATAAATGACATTTTATGGGAGGTGGTGTGTGGTTGTTTCTACCTAGTTTCTTTAGACTTTCACATTTACCTTTTGACATGTATCACTTAGAAACCTCATGAGAGGTGTGTGATAAATTACATTAAAACCTGAAATATGTAGCGATTGTCTACTTGACTAACCTTTGTCAGTCTTAGAAATAGGAGTTGAAATACACTTTCTGGAAAAGTGTATTCAGAGTTTACATGGGAATTTCGTCTTTTCTTCCTGGATATGATACGTCAGTCAGCGAGGAAGAGATTGAAAGCCATACATGAGCCCTTTAGAAAGATTAGGTCAGGTGTCCTCAGTCGCTTTGGCTTTCTTGCAGCTGAGTACCAGAAAATGAAGCTGTGGAGGGAAAACTGAGAGAGTTCCCTCCTGAGGGAAAGCTATTCCGTTTAATTCAGATTACCTAGTTCCAAATAAGCGGTGTGCAGCACGGTCGAATATAGCTTGTGCACTATGGGAAACGAGTTCAGCCCTGGGAGGTTGTGGCTCTGGAAGACGAGAAGTCCTGCCCTCGCACTTCAGCGGGCATTTGGTCTCTTCAGTAGCAGGCGAGCACAATTTTCAGATGCAGGCTGTTGTGGGATTAATTCATCCATGTTCACCACTAGAGAGAAAAAGAGATTCCTACGGTCTCTAGATCTGTTTTCTGTGCTGCCTCCGTACAAGTTTGTGTTGCTGGGCTTTACAGTAATACACGTGTGTTATCATGGGGGTTTATCTGGGGTATTGTCTAGTCCAATCTGTTATTTCAATACTACAGTCACTGCCTGTTCCCACGGCAGAGAAGGTGCAGGTTGGGAGCTGACTTGGAGGACAGTGGAGCGCAGCAGTTTATCTTCAACAGGAGTTAGCAGTAGGAGTGACGGATGTGAAATTCCTTGTTTGTGCTCTTCCTTTGTGCAGCAGCGTTTCACATCAAGGGGGAGAACCAATCCATTTGTTTGAAGGCATTTCAGCTACTGGAACCATGTGAAATTTAAAAGAGCAGAGTTTGGTTCCCAGGTTGATTTTTCCCAAGTAGTGCTAGGTAATTTCAGATGTGTTCCAGTGAGATTCACGAGTGAGAATCCTTCAGTATTTCCCAGGAAACTCAAAATGACAGGCAAGTAGTGTTTTCTTACAGGCCATTTCTTTCACAGGTGTCTAGTTTGCTTTTTTGGACTTTCTTTGTATATATGGGATACAGAGCATTGTCTGGGACAGATTGGGCATTGGTCTGATCGGGTGGTTTCTGGTTTGTTGCAACAAGAACTAACTTCTGTCTGGCTGCCATGTTCCCATTTGCTGTTCTCTTTCGGCTTGCATAAAATGAAATTGGGACAAAAGCTACCAACACTCCTTCTTACTACTTTTATCAGCTAGAAAAATAAAACAAAAATGTTTCTTACTCAGAACTACTAATTGAACACCTGATTAGCCTGTGAACCCAAGTGATTTTGTGCTTTTTACCATCTCACTACTCATACTTCCATTTGTTCTGCTGCACCACCCTTCTTTAATTTCATCTTAAATCATCTCATACTTGAATCTCTTGATGGCAGAGGCTGGGTTTGTCTATGGTTTGGAAAGCTACCAGAAGAATGAGGCTGGGAACAATCAAGTGCCACTGCAGTGCAAGAAATGGTTGGTTAGGCTGTGGTCAGGCTAGTGGCTTAATCCTGATCGAGTGAGAATTTCACGTCCCCTTGTATTAACCTTCAGTGATGTGTAACATACTTTAGTCAAAAAACAGCCTCTTGCTGTTCACGCCCATTGGAAATAATACGTGATGCTGCAAGTATTGATCGAGAGCTCTACTCTGTGTTAATCCCTCTGCTTGTAGCAGTGTTAAATACTTACAGATTCTCCCTTAGTATCCCCAAGAGTGTTTTAGCCCTGCAAGGGCTGCTAAAACTTTCTGCTTTATACATGTTTTGCAAGTATTTTCTTCTTTTTTCCCTCTTTTTTTCAAGCACGCACGTGTGACATGAAGCATTATACTGTACGTGCACCAGCGGTAAAGCTTTATCGCATTAGCATGTTGTGAATGTATACTTCGAGAGGGGTGATGTAATAACGCAGGATTAAAGAGGAGAATGCCTCAAAGGTGAAACCCATCCGTGCCTCATCTCCAGGTGTCGGACTCAGAGTGAGGACAAGGAGAGGCTAACGCTGCGCAGCATGCTGCCGTTCTGTAAGATGGCAGATAACAGAGACAACGTATTCATGTCAGCTTTATTTATCCAAATACTCATGAAATTATCTGAAAATGATCAGAGTACTAAAAAATGAGTTATTTCTCTGCTAACTCCGCTTATTTATTATATCTCTGTTCTCATCAAGAAGTCCCAGAGGATGGTAGCAGGAGATAAAGTGAATCGTGTAGGCTTTCTGTCACCTGTACTTGTTCATTGACCTCCTGTAAATGTAATCATTTATCCTCAATGTTTTGTACTAACGTATCAAAAGCAGCTTTGATATTGTCAGACGTGCAATGGAATACGCTCCAGGAAACCTTCTTTCCAGTGGTGAGGAGACAAATGAAAAAGAAAATACAAATGGATTTTGCAATTTAAAGCATCAGGCCAGCATGCATAGCCAGCTACAACGTGGTACGATTCGTTTCTGTGTATGCAGGGAAGAACTTCCCACGAAAGCCTTGGGGCAGATGTACGGGATAGTTAAAGTAACGTGAAGTCCATTCTGCATCATCGTGCTTGCTTTCTTCCTCCTGACCTAGGAGAAAGGTTTGAATACTTGTGTTTGCCCTCTTATCTTTCGGTAAGACGCTACGTTATCTTTCATTCCATTACCTAGTTGATCATCCTTTAGACCTGGTTACGTGTTCAGAGGCGCAGGTTGGCAGGGAGAGTAAACCAAAATGCACGCACGCTTCTTTCATTAAATCCCTGAAGATCTTGTTCATACTGTGTGCCAGAAGTCACGTCTTAGCTATCTACCAGCTGGTGTGAAAGAAGTCAGTGCTTTAAGTTGAAAATCTGTCCATTACGAGGACTTTGGGAGTCCCCTGGGAGGTTTGGGGAGCGTTCCGTGCCTGGTGATGCCACAGACTGGCAAACAACGCCTGCAGCCGCCCCCTCCTTCCCTCGTGCCTGAGGATCCGGAGCTGTTCACGTTTAGCACCAGCACAGGGATGCTGCCGTCTCCTCTCTGCCAGATTGTCTCGGCAGATTAAGAAATCGGTTTCTGTCACAGTATTCAAGGTGCTGTTTTCCAAATACCAATTATTTGAGCTCCCTTCAGTTCCCGTCTGTGAGGAAAACGTGCCAGTTTCCCCAGTAGAGACTGAGGGCTGGACACAGTGAGGTGATGGGTAGGAGCGCTTGATCCCTTTTGTGCTCAGCGTCCTGCTCAGGTGAGGTGACTTGGCCTTCCAGAGACTCCTGCTCTCTCTGTAAGTGCACGGGGGACGGAAGCACAGAAGTTTTGCCCCCTGGACTGCAGAGACAGTTGCTGTGTCGGCAGCTTGCCAAGGCCTGGACAGAAACAGGACCCAGATCCCCAGGTTTCTAAACCTGAGCCTTAATTGTGAGACCGGAACAAATGTTTGTGATCCTCCTCATCCCTACTGCCTGGCCCTCAAAATAGAGTGTAACTTTGGAGATTCGTTAGGACTGGGTTTAGGGTGAGTGGTTGGGTCCTATGGGTTTTGGAGCATTTCTGTTACAAAAGTCTTCCACGGATTTTTATTGGGGTGGTTTTATTCATGGCAGACAGCTGTACCTGGATATTTGATTTATTGTTTGGTATTGCGTTTTCAAGCTGATTTTTCGTCATCTCTATGTAAATAAACTGTGCTG
Organism: Bucorvus abyssinicus; assembly: GCA_009769605.1. Lineage (NCBI taxonomy): Eukaryota > Metazoa > Chordata > Aves > Bucerotiformes > Bucorvidae > Bucorvus > Bucorvus abyssinicus. The sequence goes on from CM020028.1 coordinate 43,622,682, forward strand.
CCAAAGCTGGGAGTTTACCTGCCAAGCTTTGCCTAGGAGACATGAGCAGCTGTCTCTTCAGTGAGCTGACTGAGCCGTTAAGACTAATGCCTCCGCGCAGGGTGGGAGGTTCACACGCGCGGGACATACAGCCACCTCGGATCCTCCGCGACAGCTCACAGGCGTTCATCAGCCAGGTGGGCACTCCCGAGTGCGGAAAGCGCTCTCTGCTCCGCATACAGTGGAGTGTTTTACGATGCAAGTGATTGACAGAGGATGTGAAGGTGGATGTTTTTGCTGAAATATTTCCCAATACTTCTGACCTCGGCACAAGGAGGTGGCCTCTGCCGTCCCCCACTGCAGGCGCCAGGTTCCCACGTTTCGTGCGGCGCGTGCTCAAGTGACAAAGTGCTGGTTGCTGCACTGGGGGACTGGAGGGGACTATAGCCCAAGCCTTCCGCTCAGCTAAACGTGTTCTTGAAAGTATCGGTGTAAGTGCACCTGTTTGCATTGTTTGGTTACGTTTTCTGTGATTCAGCAGTTTGGCGATATCGTGCGATTACTCTTGGGGTTTAGTGGACTGCTGGAACAGTTGCACACCGGTGCCCTGCGGTGAAACTGAACCAGTAACAGAGAAGGCTCTGTAGTGGATGGCAGCTGGCGTACTTCATCAGGAGCGAAACAGGCAGTCATTCCTCGTTCTGGAGAGAGGAGATTACTTAAAAAAAAAAAAAAAGGAAGAAAGAAAAATTTATTGACTTAATGTAAGGGATGCGCTAACCTACGAAGTTAAGAAAAAAAATAACTGAGTGGCTATGCACTCCAGTGGCTGGACTGACATTATGTACAAGCGTGCCGCGGGGCGTAAAATACAAGGGTATGTTATTTTTCAGTTTGGAAATACTTGTGTGGTCAGAGCTGTGTGCTGAGGAGCTTTAACTCCTGCAGGTGGGTGTTTAGCAGAGTGTATCTGCTGGAATATCTGTCCTTCACAGCAAAAAGCTCTTTTGTGCCTCGTAAGCCGGTGTGGCCTGCCAGAGGTAGTCGTGTGTTGATGCTGAGTGATTGCCTGCTCTCTGGGTCATTCACGTTAACATTTTGATTATAGTGGTGAGTTACAGGAGATAAGCTGCGGGGACTGTGATGTTACACTGGAGTGTGCAACTCAGATAAAATAAAAAAGCGTTTATCGAGCTGCAAGGCTTTGAGACAAAGTGAATCACATAAACACATCATCTGTAAAGCAAACTTTCGACCCTGGGTTCTGGTGGTGTCAGCCGATGGCCTAATCCTGGTGTCCTTCAGAGATAGCCGTGTTTTATAGCAGCTGTGATCCAGGGACGTGTCTGTGAAATACTAGGATGGGCTCGGTGATGATAAGCTATGAACACTTAGGAGAGCTCGCTTTCCCCAGTGTTCTCTCATATAAAACTGTGCTTGATCCTGGAGAGCACACAAATGGAAGTCATGAAGAAGAGAGAGAGGTGTAATCCTGCATGGGTGAAAGCACTTTGTGCTACAACCAGCTCTGTTCTGCCGCGTAACCACCATCAGGAGACGAAAGACAAGAGTCAGTCCTACGCTCTTAAGCCCAAGTGTTATGTCTTGATTCTCTTCTACCAAAAGCCCTTCAGACTAAGTGCACAGCTGTACGTTAGGCTCAAGGCTCCCCCTCGATGTGGAATTTTTACACCTCAGTGCATCTGTATGCTGACTGTGCTGGATGGCAGGAGTTGTTGCTCTTTGTTGGGCAGCGCTCAGAGCTGCGTGGTCTGCCTCCAAGTACAATTAATTCAGTGTTCCTTTAAAAAGCAATGACAACAAGTAAAACCCCAGACCTATCTTTGTCGTTCAGTGAATTGTATAAAACCCGAAATAAATGTTCTGCCAGTCACAGAGGGCAAACTCACCTTCCTTGAACTTGATTTTTAAGACTTATCTACCTCAGGGATCTCCGTTACTCATTCCCTGTCCCTTCTATGCATAGAAGTTTCATTGATCCCAGCAGGATTTCTGTGCACTCGGTACCGTCAGGGTATACAGCAGACCTGTAGTGCAGATAAGAGATGCAGAACACTGATTGGAAAGAAAATACGCGTCAGAAGATTGCTCACCAAGGACGTGCCGTTAGCTTTTTACATGGAGAGTGGCACTGAGCTGAACTTGTGTACGGTGTCATTTATGATTCATACCATTTTCAAGCTTCATTCCTCTATGAGTGCTTCAGATCCCTCTCCCCTGCCTTCAAGTATAGACTCCCTGTCTGACCTTTGCTGAGACAGGGATCTGTGGCCATGAAGCATGGTTATATATAGCGCAGCATGTAACGTTCTATGTGCAAGAGGAAGGGGACGTTCTGTTTATTTTAATAGTTATGAGGAATATTTTTCTGGGGGGTGGGTACTATATTCCGAAGGTGGTATCAGGTGCTGGATTGACCTGCAGCTACTTTGTACTCTTGCGTTGTCCCAGTAGTGCTGGGCGGAAGCTGGGAGGATTGGCTTTGCAGCAGCGCAAGTAGGGAGACATGCTTACAAGCATGAGAAAATAAGAATAGGGCTGTCTAGCTTGTAAACTGAAGAAGAATAAATGGGTCTCTGCTCTTTTTCATCCCAATAGTTTCTCTCACACTCTGCAATGCCTGAAGTGTTTTGACCTGATTGTTTCACCTTGGGGAATCAAATTTAGGGGAGAAGCCATTCTCCTTCCATTGTCCTTGGTCATGTACACAAGTCGTTAATAAAGCAAGGTCAGAGGAGCTGTTAGGGATCTCTTCCCTGTTTTGGTGTTAGTCTCCCATTCTTCTCTCATACAGACTTTAGCTCTCATTAGGCTCTTTTTTAAATTTAAATTGTTTTTGTCTCATGTTGCCAACAAATCAATCAGAGGAGCCATCCCTATGAATGCGGAACATCCATGGAGGCCAACATTGATTTCTGCTCAGCTGTTTCTTATTATAAAGTTCCCTGGTGTGAGGAAGACGCTAAATAGAAGCTAACAGACATTACATCTCACATGCATTTTCACATTCTGACAAATACAGTTTGGGGATTTTTTTTTTTTTTTCCATTAAGAGTTTAGCTGTTCTTTCTTGAAGAAGGTTAAAAATACATTTCTTCTATTCTTTTTTCCAGTGCTGGAGAGTAGAAACTTGCACAGGTATTGGGAGTCATTATTCATCCTGATCAAGAGTGTGGTTGCATGGTAGAAATATTTATATTCCCTGCTGTGTTAATTGGTGTGACTGGTAAAGTCTGGAAGACAGGTATTTCTCAGCTACCAAGAAGTCACTTGTTGGCCCATCTGATTAATAAAGTAAAAAGCCAGCCAAATTATCTTAATAGGATTTTCATCTTTTCCAGGGGAAAAAAAAAAAAAAAAAAGGATTGCAGAAACAAAAATAGACCACTTAGAAACCTACGGCTTTTTCCTATTAACAACTTGCTGTCTCTTATGCATAAATTTGTGAACTACCATGACCTCAATGGCCAGCGTTGTGAAAGGCAGCTGCCTGAATTTAAGGAAACCCAGGATAAGATACGTAGGCTTGAAGTTCCCTTACTGAAAGTGAAGCTGGACTACTCTTCTTATATCATTGTAAAGAAGCATCCCAAGTCAAACTTCACAAAAGCCAGCTTGCCCGTTTCCCCAGGGAGTGCTCCTTGGCTGGGCGTTCTGCATATGGTTACTAGTGGTCGTAGTGGTTAACCATCTCCTTGCACTCCCATAGTCACACTTTCCCCTCACCTCTCTGCATGCCAGAGATCCCCATCATGAAGGGAGAGTCCCCTGCTGCTGTCTCTCCCAGTTCAAACTTTGTGGCAGTAGGAAAAAACCCACCTATCCTCCACGGAGGAGCGCTGTTGGCTCACAACCTTTGCCCACTGCAGCTGAAATTCTTGCTGCAACATCATCTCCAGCGTCTCCTGTAGTTCAAAGAAGGGTCAGACCAGGCTTGTGAGTGCCTTAGGATCACGTGAAGACAGCTTTCACACAGGTATCTTCTCTTTTGTTCCTTTTCAGCTCGTATGCTGCGGGTGGTGGGTTGAATTGGTGAGGCACCTGGATCACGCCTGCTGGGTCTAAAAATCTGTTTGCATGCTTTAGAAGGGGTTTTTTGTTTTCTTGTTTTATTCCACCTTAATGCTGACAAGCGGCTGCTTCTTCAAATAGACTGTGTGTAGGCTGTTGGCTTATTTTAATCCCTGTATATGTTGGTTTGCCGTGATTAAGTCAATTCTTCAGATGCCAAAGGCTTTGGAATTTAAACATAGATTGCTACTAGGAGAGAAACAAATCAAGCTTGCATTGCAGACCTACCAAAAGTATATTAATATATAATAATATGAAAGTTCTTGGTGGAATAAATTGAGAGGTTCATCAGTGCTTCGTTCAACAGTGCCGTATCCAGAGACATTTAAATTAATTTTGATTTTAAATTTAGCTTCTTCCCCGATTCCAGGCCAGACCATTCCTCTCTATTTCTCAGCATTTTTAACGAAAGCATCGGCTGTGCTAGATTGATGGGGTATCAGAATAAGTGAATGGCTAAGAGGAGTAAGGGACTGACTGTTCTGAAGAAGACAAGAACTGAGCCCAGGATATGAACGTCTTCTGCAGGTAGAGGAAATAGGGCAACAGTGCTTCCTGTCATTATTTTTGCCTTTCACCCATCCGTCTGGTGTGGACGGTTTCCACAGGTAAGTCAAAAAGAGATAGTTACTGGAGTCTTACTCAAACTCTTTAGAGTCCCTTTTTCGTTTTGCACAACAAAAAAAGGCTGAAAGGAATCCTTCACCCTGCACCCTCATTCACAGCCATCCGTCACCGTGTCAGAAATAAAACCCGTTAAGCTAAAGGATAAGTTAATCTAACAGTAACATAACCCAAACAAAGGAGAGAATGTTCTTGTGCATGAGCAGCTTCACTTGGTACTAAAGAGAGCTGATACACATGCAGACGTACTCTGACACGCATCCACAGGTGCACGCGTGCACGCACAAACAACGTACGTTTAATGTGTAAGATCCAAGTTCATTTTCCTTTTGGCTTTCGAAAATGAATTCTGTTTACAGTAGTGCCACTTGACATAATACAAAGGTGCCCTTTGCATTGGTGTAAATCAATGACGTCAACTCGTGCCGTGTCATCAGCAAGCAGCCAACAAACTCAGATTTTCGTAATCGGAATCACTGACTTCCATATGTAAAGCGCTATTGCCTAATTTCATAGCTGATTTTATGGTTTAACTACCCTTTTTTCCTTTCTACCTATTTGTAACGTGATCAGTATATGATATTAAGTATATTGCTGACTTTATAGTGTTGGCATCCTGAAAGATGAGAAGAGATTGGATCTCTTTCCATTTTGTTAAGCACCCCTATGAGTAGCAATTCTAATTTCAGGCTCAAGAGACTGTGTTCAGTGACCAGAAGCTGAAGGGAGAAGCTTACGTGCCACTACATCACCTGCTTTCGTCTCACAGTTAACAGCAAGAAGTAGACATTTTCAATTTGTGTTTCATCTTGTCCTGGAGGTGGTTATATGTCCCAAGCCACAAGTCTGCTCTTTTATCTCTCTGTTGATTACAGAGGAATCTCAGGAAGACCAGCTCGCCTGTAGAGGTCTGTAGTGCCCCGGTCTGTTTTAAGGTGAAGCAAATCCTCCACACATTAGAAGTTCAGTACCGCGAGGGGATCTTGCTTAGTTACCATAGAACTGATGTCAGAGGACATCTTCGTTCTTGGTGTGGTTCCACCATTTGCTCTGTGTATGCTTAGTTCCTTACGCTGCAGTTTCCCTGCCTTGGAGAGAGGACGCCTACCCTGGGCGGGGTTTTCACCCAGCGAGTGTGTACGTAAACTTTACAGGGAACGTGGTATTACAGGGTGCGAGAGATGACAGTTGTCCCTAGTGAAACCTGCTTAGTTTTTTTTATTTATGCAGAGTCCTGCATAAGCAGGTGATCTTTATAGCATTACGTGTTGCTTGGGAAATCATCATGAGAAGCCTCCCCCATGTGCTCTAGTTCATAGAAAATGAACTCCTCGATTGTCCCTACAGTAGGTATTGGGCTGGCAGCCTAAGTGTGTTTCTGTTCAACAAAAATTTGGTCCTGATTGCACAGGGCAAGGCGAACAGCAGCACTGGTTTTGCCAGATCTCTTAAAAAGTGGTTGGAAAGGTGCTAACCTGTCAGTGAGAGACAGAAGTAACTTGTTCAATGTTAAAGCTAAATACTGAATGCAGGAGAATTTGAGAAATCACTTGAACCGCAGGTGGAGCAGCACAGTCTTTTGTTATGGACTTGGCTGTAATGACTCTCTCTTACATTTTGGCAGAGCGATGGCACTGCCCCATCTCCTCCCTCAAAAAGCCAGGGTGCAGATGAGCACGCTCAGCATAGTCTAGCATCACAAGGTATAATAAAATACGTGATAACGTGGCACGCTTGGCGTGAGGCTGATAGTTTGTCAGCAATAAACTTCATTGACTTTGTGCAGTGAACACAAAAACCTTGGACCAAGTTGTAACGTGGCACTATGGTAATGGTGCTTGGTTCACCAGATGTCGTACTGCAGTTAGTGCCTGCTACCAGTGTCAGGTCAATAAGTACTGGGTTAACACTTAGAGAAGGTGGGGTAAACAGTAAGGAATAGCCAGGGTCGTTATTACAGAGGAAAGTTCTCTTTTATTTAAGTAGAAAGCAAAAAAGTATTTAGTGGTGTGGCTTAAAATGCAAAAGACAAGAGAGCAGGTGGCTGTCAGCCTTATTGTTAAAGAAACTCATTTTTGAACCGCTTACAGATAAAACAAAACATGACATTTATGGGCTTCAGAGAAATCTGAATCTAGCCCAGCCTCCTCTTTCTCTCCCAGTTCCCAAATGTATGCTACGGGCAGAAATAAACCTAGGTAAAACCTCTTGGTATTAATACCTTCGCAAATGCAGCAGTCCTGCTGCAGTGTGGTAAGGTGTCAGTCTGGGTAAGTTAACAAAAAGAGAGCCGGAAACGTTTGTAGTAACCGTGTGTTCTTTTCAGTTCGCTGCTGTGCAAATGCTGCATTCAAAGGCTGTATGCATCTCTCGTTATACCGTCTCCCTCGTTTAGCCGGTGCGCTCTTCGTGGCATACACGTTATCCTGGTAGTATTCTGTCCACGTATTCCAGGGTAGTACGCACACGCTGCTACAACCACTGCTACTTCTAGTCGTAGTTCAGCTTGTTTCCTTTTCGTAACGTGGGTTAAAACACAATTTCAAGGTTTCAGTCCCCAGAAACTCTAAAGCACAATATATGTCAGATATGTAAACATGAAACGTTTCCGTGAAAACACTGAAGTAACTGAAAGAAATCTCTTTGGTGAAATGGTGAGAAAAAGGAGCCGCAAAGCAAGTATCAACAACAGCGGTGCTGAACGTCAGCTGCTTTGATCTAATGTTCATCTTGTCACTCAAAGCAGGAGAAGCTGGAGTCAAAGTCAGGTATCTCTAGACAAGGGCACACATTACAGAACTCAGAAATAGTTGACAAGTTCTAAAAGAAGTGCTGATTTTTCCCATTTAAAATTGAGAAGGAAACTTTTAAGCTGAAATAACAAAGAAAACCGAGAACAAGGACAGAAGACTTGAAAACAAACGGAAAACTTGGAACCAGAAAAAAGTGCAGTATTTTATTTTATTCCCAGGTATTTATTTTTTCTGTCCAATGTGATGGGATTTCATAGCATTTCTCTCCTGAATGAAAATGGCAACAAGTTCCTGCATTATGACCAAGCAGAAAAACCTCAGACATTTCAATGGTCCTGAACATGATCTTGAGCTAACTTCCATTTGGGCTGTAACACCTTTTTCTTTGTCCACCTCTACGGTAAAATGTGCAGGCTGTTTATTTTTCTGTGTTGTGTGTATCTGAATGCAGAAGCATCTGTAAGTCCCCATCACATTTCTCCTAGTCCATCTTGAAAATTCTATTTGCGACGACACTACCATAGAATTGGAACGAGTTACATTATTTGTGCACAGAGAATAGCGCCAGATACCATCGTGTGTGCCTGTTGTTTCTTGTTTCATATTTCAGTAGTAAATGCTTGTTTGTTGCTTGTAGGGAACCTAAAACAGTGGACTCCCTTGCATTCCGGTATTTCAAACCCTTAATAATGGTGAGGGTGATGATAAGATGTTCAGCCCAGTGTGCAGCAGTATTATAGGAATAAAATGGTCCATTTCTGCCTTTAGAGGGGTTGGGTTGGTTTTTTTGTGGTGGTTGTTTTTTTCCTTGTGTTATTCTGTAGTGGAATCATAGGGTTGTTGAAACATGAGGCAACTTTTAGTCAAGGTTTTTACTCTTGATTTATTGAGTGCTGTTAGACTCAAGGCAACCCATTAGGTAGTCAAGAAATAAGTGTAATGGAAAATCAGATGTCGCCACATAAGGAGTCGTTCAGTGCAGTAGGGAAACTGAGTTGGAAGGAAAGAAGATCAGAAGGAGATTACCAACTGAGAGCCAGTGTTAAAAGTGCTGGAGCAAAAGGTTCTAAGAGTGAAGGACCATTTTGGTAACTTGCTTTGTGATAAAGTACTCAAAGATTTCAGAATCTTCAGATACCCCACTCAGGAGAACTGGACGAAGGATCCAGCAGAGAGCAGTGACCTGAATATTTTAATTTTGGGGTTTATGCTTTGAGTTTTGTAAAACATATGCATGTTCACGGTACTCCAAAAATGGGAACTTTCTTTGTATCTAGCTCTGCATCTATGTTCCAGCTATATCTAAAATGAAGTATGCACGTTTCAGAGAGCGTCTGCTTTGGAAATGAGAACGGTGCTGGCAAATATCCCAAACGACGTTCTTGATTCCTTGCGTATTCTGAGTCCTGCATTTTCATCCTTACTAAAAAAAGAGGGGAAAACTGCAACTATATGGTAACTATTTGATATGAAGAACAGTGAACTGCTGTACAAGTTACCTTACACACACTTTATTTTTAGAATACGAATTTTAAGTGGAGTAGCAGATGCCGTTACGTAAATTCATTCTTCTAACCGTAATTTCAACCACGTAAAGACAATATAGTCAGAATTGTGCGTGGTGGATTTGCATAATTGCATATCTGAAAGACTTAAGTGGTAATAACCATTGTTAAATAACTCTGTGATATGATTTTTTAAAATTCGAACTGAAGTTTCAGTAATGAATAATTGAAGGGAATTAATGAGGTATGACTCAAAAAAAACCCACAACCCATTGTCAATCTGATCTTAAAACTGAAATCGTATGATTGTCCTTGCTTAGCTTTGCTGGCTTCTTGCTCCACAGCCTCGCTTTATTTAGTTCCTGGGGCCAATGTTCAATGGTTTATATTGATCTCCAGAAAAGCCACATAAATTCTGGTATAAAGATCTGATGAGATCCAGCTTTCAGAAAATTATTTTGGCCATGTGTTGGGATGGGCTTGGAAATGAAGATTGCATTGCAGTGATTTTACAGCATGGTTGCTCTTAGCAAGCAGAATAAAGTCATGGGACTCTCCTGTAGACTGAGTGGGAGCACTTTGCATCATATGGTAGTTCCGTACAGCTGAACATGTATTTTACTCAGTATACCTCCTTAATTTTGAAGTGACTGGAACGATTGCAGAAAACCAGAGGCATAGAGGAAGTAGCCATGCATGGCGTCACCATGCCTGAATCATCTGTCAGACGCCTGGCACAAGAAATTGGAACGCCCTCCCCTAGAGTGGACCCTGTGTCATTTTCCTCCTTTTGTTTATTACAGTAACACAAGAGAGGGCAAATACCAAGAATCTTTTCACCGGTGGGTCGCTGATGTCCTTGTCATGAGACTCCATTCATACAAATGAATGCAGCCCACTACAAAGGATAGCGTTCAGAGAGGTCAGAAATCGGAGCATTGCTGCTAAGGAGAGGCCTTATGGACAGATAAATCTTCTGCACATCATATGCTAACAAAGGTAGCAGATGTTGGATTGGAAAAAAGAGGACCAGGAGGCAGAAGATTAATAATGGAAAAAAAAATCTGGATAATTTTTTAAGCTATTTGAAAAGCACATTTGCACCACGATTTTCTTTCCTTTCTCTATTTTTTTTCATGCAAAATCTTCCGTTTTCTTTCTAATTGCAATTTTCTTTTTCTAACTCTCATCGTCAGTGTAGAATAGACAGTAGAGTAGAACTGTAGCCATCCCAGCATGTGGCAAAAAATTGCTTTCTGAGAACTGGAGTCCTTTAGAACCTCAGACCACAAAGTCAGGAATTGTGTGGGTGCATGCGAACGGGGGGAAATCATTGCATATTGTCTTACCAGCATTTATTATTTTTAAAAGACACCGAGTGGCTAAAGGTAAAGCGGAAGGTGGCAAAAGTTTTAGAACAAAAAGCGCCGTGTTGACAAGGGCGCTCTGCGTGGTTCTGAGTAATTATTCCTGTCACGTAGCGTAGGTTATGTATTTATGAAATATCCTGGGCAGACATGCCAATTGAATTAAACCCATTAACGATGAATCTTGCAAGGATCCCTACAGCTTCCCATCACTCAGTATCAGGCATTAAGATTGAATAGATGCATCAGCATAGAAGATTACAGTCTCTGTAGAACCGCCATCGGAGAATGGAGACAGGCAAGTCATCATCAGGCACAGAGTTCTTGTGCTGAGAATAATTGCCTATTTGCTCTGCATTCCAGCTCTATTCCTTGGGCTTAGATCTCCTGCACATCTAGTTAGAACTTGCAGAATTAATATCAGATTTCCTGTCACCTAACTCATTACTTATGTCAGTGGAATCCAAGGAGGAAAGTCAAAAACATGGGTTTTAGAGGCTATTTCTTAAGGACTTATCTTTTTAAATTTTTTTTGTTTAAATAGAAACCTGTCTGTTAGCATGTCACGTTATTTCTTTAGGCTACACTGGAAAGGACATCTGAATAAATTGTGATTTTACAATACAGGTATTGTTGCTTGAAGGTCATTATTGCGTCATCCTTTCTACGCACAGCCACACCTGTAAAAAAAAAAAGAACTTTAGAAAGGAAAAATAGGCTGAATAGGAGATTGGATGCGTTCTCATCAGACTTCTCTTTCAAAAGTCTTCTTCTGTTCTGAGTCTTAGAGAGTGGGGGCAATGCTTTGAATCGCGTAGCAATACAAAAGAGTGCTTAATTTGGTTAATGTAGTGCTAGGAAGTCTCAGAGGACCTTTGTGTGAAGAATGATGATATACAGATGGCATACTGAGCATCTTCACGGGGGGAAAAACGTTTATGTTTCACTCCTAGTCATGTAGGATTCTGTCAAAGGAAAAAAAAAAAAAAGGCAATGATCCTTTAAACTTCTGAGTAGTTTTCTTTAGAAAGCTGACCTGCGTTTTCAGGCATTTGTGAATGGAGCGGTGGAGAGACATGAGGTGTCCTAAGACCAATAATCTCATGTTCCCACTGACTTCAGCAGATTTATACTGGCTGAGAAAGACCAGAACAACCCAGTTTAATTCTTCATGCAGAGGAGCTTTGAGTAAATTAATACAATCCCGAAGATACCCTCAGAACCATTGTTACTGCAGCCTGCTTTGGTCCAAGGAGTGTAAAATCTGTTTGTTATGGAGAATAAATTACTGGACTTTGTTAGTCCCTGCCGCTGAGATTGGTGAGTGTACTGAAATACTGACCCACTACTTCTCTTCCCTTAGCACTGAGAATTTCTTAAATTGTTGTATGCACACTCATATATCTCTGAAGTTCTAGCCATTATTTTCTCTCTGTTTGTGTTAAAAAAATAAAAAGGATGTGATTTTCATTTCTTAACGATTGTCTCCGTGATCTGCCTAATTGCTAATTAGCTAATAAATTCTTGCAATAGAATAACAATGCCAGCCAGTATTTGACAGAAAAATATACGAATTTCTATGCTGAACTGTCTTGTTTTGTCCTCACTCAACCGTTTTCACGTGGCAGATTCTTCTTAAAGGTTCACATACTCAAAATAATTATTAGTGTCCGGCATAGTTTTGGAACCGTCTTGGAGGGAGTGTGTGTGAAGCGGTTCAACGGGAAGGGGAAAAGTTAAAACTATGGGTGGATTTCACTTCTGTGCATTCGTCTCTGCAACAGTATCATTGATCTTGGCTTTGTTATTGTTTTAAAATATCATTCTGTTCGTTATTAAAGTGATGGAGCTTCAGACCATGCAAAAATTTTCTGGAAAATAGATTATATATCCGAATTGGAAATGAAATGAAAAGTAATGAGAAAAGAAATTAGGTTAAAAGGCCGGAAAAGCCATTAGAAACTCTATGTTTATGTATTATCTAGCAAATCAGATGTCAGGAGAAGACGCTTGTGAAGTAATTATCAATCATTTAAAACAAAAAGCAAACAAACAACGGAAGCCTACGTTTTTATATTTCAGGGGCTAAGTCTGGGCTGCTAAATCCGCCAGTTACATGGCATTATTCTGCTTCTAAAAGCGTTTGAGCAGTCACACCTTCCGCTGCTGTCGCGCTGTCAGCAGCTTTGCTGGAAGACCCCGCCCCAGACGTCATTCTGTGTTTAGAGGTAGCAGGTTGTTGTTGGAGTGGGTGGTTTCACCAACCCAGAGGAGAGGAGACCATTGGGCTGGCGTTCAGCACACCTGGCAGAGCCGTCGGATGCAAGCTGAACCATGGGGAGAGTAAATGCGGACTGAGACCGAGGGATGGACGTTGGCCTTGCCAACAGGAGACGAGCCTTACGACCAAGAATGTTGGTTGCAAAGCAGCAAGGCAAAAAACGCAGAGAGAAGATGCCCCTTCTGGCTTCCCTTCAAGTTTCTCTTCAGGAGGCGTTCAGATATGGGCATGCTGTTCTCTGAGGCCTTGGTGTCTTGACCTGTCTCTTCTTATGCCTAAGACTGTGTGACATAAGGATGTGGTCGGAAGATCGCAAAGGTTTGTGGAAGGAGGTGAATGCCCAATAATTAGCTGTACTTTGCCGTTCTTGAAATCAGGCTGCAAAACTTCTTGAGAGCAAACAGGGACAAATATGTATTTAGCTAAATTAGATTTTATTAAGTACAGGCTTGTTTCTGTCTCTTTGCGATAGCATCGTCTTTGGCTTTACATGAAGATGACAGGAACCTGAGCACAACCTATTGGGTGACGTTGGCCTCTAGGGATATAGGAGTGTGAGCTTGGAGTACCTGAACACTCCAGTAAATAATACAGGTTTGTTTGAAGCTCTGGGTATCTGACTTCAACCGTTCTGGTGTTCTGTATTGGATAACTTTCCGCAGATACTAGCAACAGGCACATACAGAGATATAGATATATATTTGCAGAGACACAAACACCCAGAGACATGTCTATAGGTACGCCTATCATGGCATGCAGTCCTTATCGTTACAAACTCAATTTTCGTGAGCTCTGTAGATCGAGCTGCCTTCTGGTGAAGCTTGTGTTGAGTTGGTGGTGGCATTGCAAACTCACACTGGTGAAAAAGATCTTCCTTGAAATAGAGCGAAATGGGAAACAAGGCTGAGAAAATAGGGCATCTAGGCAGAGCTCTTCGAGGAGGGTTATCTGGTGAATAAATACTGCTCAAGAACTCAGGAGACCTGTGCTCGGTGACTGTGTGACACTGGACGACATGCGTTATCCCCGTGCTGCAGCTCATCTCTCGGTGAAACAGAGAAAATGCTTCACTACCTACTGGGAGAAGGAATTCATTAGTGCTTGGGAAGCGTTTGCAAACAAAGTCTGTGGTAAGCACCGTAACCCCCCCACCTTGTTAAGCATACAAAAAGCGGCAGCAGAAGTTGCCTTGAAGGAGCGTGGCATGACACAGCTGGAGAACTCCACAGTGGCACCCGTACCCCAACCGAACGTTTTAAGAAATGGGTAGTACTCATGCTTTTGTTACTCCATCTTTACCTTAACATTCATTTAAATTTCATTGTTCCTCTTCTGACCGCCTTCAGGACTGTGGGATTTTTTTTTCACCTCTGGATCTGTACCAGAAGACATTCTAGAAGAGGTTTTCTTCCTCTCGCTTCGGTCTGTGTAGCTCGCAGCACGTTGCCATGAGGTCTCTGTTGGGCCTGCCACGTTCCTCAAAGTGGAAAAGGCATTGCCCTTAATTCTTACTCTACCGTGCTGTCTTCAGGTTTTATTACCAACCTGGAGCTGACTTTGTTCTCTGCCTCCAGGGAAATACTACGTTGTCAGCAATAGAGCCTGCAAAAAAAAAAAAAAATAAAAAGGAAACAGAGCCGGATTAGCATCTCTGTTAACAGCAGAGTGAAAAATTTGATCGTGTTTGCAGTGGGCTTTGATGGAGCTGGTGGAGATTTCAGCCCAGAGGTCACGCACGTGGTCACTGGCAGCAGAGTCGTGTCCCTACCTGCTGGCTGATTCATGAAGTCGTCTGCTCGGAAGGAAATTGCTGCTTCACATCAGCTGGAGACGGGTTTGGTCAGGCCAGACCCTGGCGCGGATGTTTGGTTGTAACCGTGTTCTGAATAGCGTTGCACACACTCGTTATGCCACCACGGCTGCATCCGTGTGCCTGTAAACCAGGGAAGGATCCCACCCAGATGGGGACAGATCCTAAAGCATGGTGGGCTTGCTGTCAGAGCAGGTCACTGTTCCTCATAATGCCATTTATCTGGAGGAGAGCTCCTTGCTTCTTCAGCTTTCATACAGTCATCGCCAACTTTACCTCCCGTGTTTTTGTACCGAGGAGACTCTACAGTCTCCTCAGTTTCCTGCGTGTTTTGATGTCATCCAGTCACTCTGAGACCATCCACATCTTAGTGGGCTCCTCATCGTGCCACAGAACAGGTCTGCAGTCTCTCTTCTCACAGTTTTTATAAACGGCTCTCGTTCTGTTTGCTATAGGCAGTGCCATTTAGCCCATCCATTTGCTGTGCCAGTGAGAATGTTTTCTTGCTGCAGCCTTCATGGTTGTGAAGGCCCCGGTTGTCATCCAGAAGTGGAGAAGGACATGAGTTGCCTTTGCTCTTGTGTGGAGCTAGAACATTTTCAAGGGCAATTCAGAAGCATTCCTCTCCCTTCTCTTCCTGTTTTTCCCTTAATTTTCTCAAGGTATTTTTCTTCGCCTGTTTCTGTACCTTCTTTTTTCTTATTCACGTCTTCCTTGTTTTGCTTGGCTCGCTCATGTTCTTATTCCAGTAACTTTAACTGAAAGAGTAGAGGATTGATATTTACACTGCCGTGAAATCATATTCCTTCCCTACGTTTTGAACCCATTGCAAAGCAGGATGGAGCGTGACCTTCATAGCACCTCTGCGACATGTATGGCACAGAGGTAAAGAAGAGGAGGCTGTCGGTCTCTAATCTGTAAGATTGCTTCCTTGTCTGCCCTCAGCTGACATCTCTGCAGCTGAAAATTTCCGAAGGGTTTAGTGTTATCTGTTTAATGTTCTAGGATATCGTCGCAGATGGTAATACAGGATTTTTGAGCTGCAAGCGTTAGAATTTTCCTGATGTCGTAGCACGTTAGATCTAGTGTTGGTATCAACACGTTTTGAAAGGAGCCAAGAAGTATGAGTAAGATGTTCCATTGTCTTGGGAAGAGATTATAGTTTCACTTTTTTGCCTCTTCTTGGATAAAGTGTCATCACAAATAGGTGACTTACTGGAAAACTCCCAGAGAAACAAACCAGTTTTCTGTCACTTGTGCCGGGAAGGCCGGCTGGTGGAAAGCCCCCACGTCCTGGAGGAGCTCCACGTGATGGTATATGTCAGGGCTTGCAGCCTTCTTGCCCTTCAAGGACAAGGGAGCCGCTGAGCAATTGTTTTTCCCAAGCCCTTTCTTCCTTTCCGTTCCTGGCACATACATGCCAGTGCCACGCTGGCTCCATAGCCCAAGTGCTCGGTGAGGGGGTAGTGACATTCAGTTCAGTAGAACCCCGAAAAGCCTGTCCTGCCGACTCAGGGCTTGGACGTGGCCGTGAGGAGCAGCTGATGCACCAAACTGGAGCCGCAAGGGGCTTTGGTGTGTCCCGTGGGTGCTGCATAGTAGTCCGGGTTCTGAGCTGCTGCTTGCCCCTTCTCCGGTGGGAAAAGGGAAGAGGTATCAGTGCCCTTACTCACACGTCGTTTCCGAAGTATGCCCTCCCTCCCGTTGGGCACGTTTACGGGAGAAGATGGTAGAGCACGCAGAGAGGGTTTGTGGTACACCGTAATTATCCTGTCCAAGGTGTTCAGCATGATTTGGGTATTCTCCACCATACGCAACGTGATCTCCTCCCTTTAAACCGGTCAGTCAGCATCTTGTAAGTGCTTTGCGCTGCGTACCCTCTACCTGGCTGTGGGTCTGGGAACGTCAGAGTCAAATCCACTTCTTAAAGGCGTTCCTGCTTTTAAGCGAGACATCTGTCAAAGCTGTGTGTTAGCTTCTGGCAAACTCGCTAATTTTAGGGCATACACGTTATGTCTTTCAGCGAGTGCAGAAGAATCAAGTGGAAGAAGGGCAATAACAATAAAAAGAATTTTCCATTCAGCTTTTCCTTCTTTCTCACAGTAGTGGCAAAATGACATTGCTCCGCCGTGTTTTAGATTATAAGTGGTTGGAGGTTTTGCTGCTGCATCCGGTAGTCATTGTTGGAATGTCTGTTAATTAGAACTGATTTAAATAAAAGGATTCTCATTAGACAGTTTGAGGAAAAAAAATCTGAATATTTCTGAATATTTTTAGACTGTCGAACAGATTGGCAGCTGGTTAAAAATTAGGTTTATATTTTCATTTACACAGGAATATTTCGTGTCTCCACAGTAATCAGTGTTTTTTAGGAATATGCTCTTTCAGCTCTGGTATCAGGAAGGTCTCGTTACTGCTTTCACCATGCACAGGGCATCTTTACCCAAACCCATTTTTTTTTTCCTATTGTAAGAATTTTCTACTGCTAATCTTTAACAGGCTATGAGTAGAGCTGCAAATAATGGTAGCATAATATATATGGCACTTTTTTATTGCAATGACTATTCACAACAGATGTGTCTTTCCCCACAATCAGTAAACCAAATTTAAATGTGTATCTGAATTAAATAAATAAGCTAATGGTCATAACGGAAGCGTTTTTTTCCTCATGCAGTTTAACACTGGCTTTCGCAAGCTCCTCTGGACATTAATGGTGTACATATGTTGGAGCGTGAGCAGCGAATGCCAAGACTCAACCTTAATTAGTCAAAAAGAAATATCTGTGTACAGCAATTATCATTATGCTGGTGGAAAGAAATCATTGTACTGACATAAGACATTTGGCCATGTTTCCTTGTTTATATGGAAAGCATATGTTGGAAAAGAATTTTCTTTTCTCTAGTGTTAGTTCTACCCATGTCACGCAGACAAGGAATGATGTTCTGGTTTATCCAAATAAATACTAAATAAAAAGTAATAAATAATAAGATTATATTTAAAATAAATAAATTAAATAGTAAATAACAAAGAAAAACTTAAACAGCTACATGAAGTAACCTTGTATTAGCAGAGACAGAATTAACTCTTTAATTCCAACCATTTTGCCTCTGGACTGTCAGTGCAAGTGAGTTTTTCATAGTGGGATAATAGCAAAGTCCCTGTGATCAATAATATTTGTTTATGAGAGTAGTAAAAATAGATTTTATAACAGCAGCACAGAGCTCTTGTTTTAAGAAGCAGCTTCGGTTAAAAGCTTTGCATTTGCTCTTTTCTCCTGAGACCACTGAAGAGAACGCGAAAAAGTAAAAGTGACCACAGAAGCAGGTAGGGTCACCCATTACGAGGGATGCGTTTTATTTCCATTAGAGGGGAACTCGAAAGCATCTCGCGCTATTTGTACCCGGTTTTCCATTATGAATTATGGCACATGAGATCATTTAAAAATTGCTGAGCCTTTCAGACGAACCTGTCTCTGCTGCTGTTCCTTAATAATTGAACAGGAAGAAATACAAGATCTCCATTTTTATCCAAACGAAATGACTTCTGAGATTATGGGCGGGGACAAAAGGGTGTATGAAGTACAGTCGTCCTGTAAGCTCGGAGGGCATTCTCACTTAAGCCACATTTGAAGTGTGGTTTGGGGTTCAAATGGAGAGGGGGGTGTTTTTTCAGTTGGCTTCTACCTGCAGACCGGGGTCCTGACCACACGCCCAGCTGGTGTACCTTGGTACCGGCGCATTCGGGTGGTGCACCAGTATGTCCTTCAGTGAGGGTGCTACTTGTTTAAAGACGGGCGATAACTCAGACCTCTCCTCTAGTTCAGTGCTGCAACATAAGCACTTGCAGCTTCAATGCTTAGCTGGGCTGAGGGGCGACACGGGAGGACAGCAGAACCTCGCTGTGGTTTTTTTTTACTGAAAACTGGTTCCCGATGACTGCTTAGCAGTTGTCTTTTCTTTCTTTACTAATCTGAAGGGGTTGCAGCTTTAAGTTTAAAGACCAAATAAAACACTAGCGCCTGTACTTTTTGAGTGGTGGCACTGGAAGAAAAGTGCTGGGAGAGAAAACAAAGTTCGCAAGGAAGACTCCAGCATAGCTGCTGTCCATACTTAATTCCAGCTCAAGTTCTAGGCTAGGAGCCTGTGCCAGAACCCGCAGAAGGCACTGGAAGTGTTCTCATCAACTTCACTCGGTCGCGGGATCTGGGGCTGGCTATCAGTCACTGGATCCCTCCTAGTTCTTTGTCCCACATGGCAGAAGCCTGTGCCTGTGGGGCAGGTCATGGCCTAAGAACTCACAATGGAAGCCAGTAAAATGTTCGAAAATTGTTTTAGGGATATTTTTTAAGTTGGGCGTTTTTTTCATTTCACTTGGAGGAATCAACTCCTGCCCAAACACGGGTAATCTAATGAGCTTCGGAAGCAGTTAGCCAATGGCATAAAAATGGTGAAAATGACCCCCCTTTTTTTATCATAGAAGTCAGAATCCCAGACCGTAATGAGCATTTGCAAAAACTATACAAAAAACTGGTTTTTGTGTAGTTCTTTGAAAAGTGTTCGTGCTTGTCAGCTGTGGTCAGTGGGGAGAAACTCTTGATCGGGGACCATCGCCTTACCGGGTCTCTGTTCTACTCATTACTCGCATAGTTTCCAGAAGAGCTGTGTAGGCTCTCATTTCTCCAGAGTCTTGCTCAGTTACTCTGACGCGAGGGAAATACAGGGAAGCTGTGGCACGTAAGTTCCACACAACAATACTTTGTACGTGGAAAGGTGGATTGATTTCTTAAGCATTCTGTTTTTAACAGTGCTGGTTGAGAAAGTGTGTGCCGTTTTATGTCTGCTTGTTTCAATATTTATTTATTCTCTATCTCAGTTGATATGTGAAGTGCTTTCAGTGGCTTGCAACCAATTCTCCTCTTCAAAATGACAATACTGTCTCAATTTTTTGGTATGTGGCTTTTCCAGTGAGGCAGGAATCCAAGGGAGTCTATCAGAGCGGGTTTTGGAGGGGGTATTAACCCAGCCAAGTTCTGTTTTGTAGTTAGTATTGGCACATCAGACCACTGTGACCCGAATTTCAGTTGGTTGTGGGTCCCGGCTGAAAGTCATGGAAAACACACGTCTAAGTGCAGGTGTGTGGAATTATTTCTGCAGGCTAATGCACGTGCTTAGTTGGTTTGGCGGCAGAGCCGTTAGGCAAAAGGACCTTCTCCTTTGCTGTCAAGGCTTTTGGAGAAGTTTAAAACTGCAAACCGAATCCCTCTTTGAAGAGCCCTCTTCCTTTTCCTCTGGCGGTTAAAGGTTATAAAGCGCTGTCGTAGCGCCGGACCCGAGGGATGAACTACAGCCGACATTTCTCAGCGTTACGCCAGGGCTCTCCAACAGGGCACGACTTCGCTGTATCATCGCATTGGAAGAAGCTGCTTTCGCCGGCAAAGCGCGTGCGCCTGACTCTGCTCTTGCTCACAGCTACCTCCGGTTTGAATTTGGCTTCGGTAGGGTGGCTTTGGATTCACTGTGAATCTCTAACTTCTGTGAGCTCTGATTCAGACCTGTTTGAAATAAAGGCAGGATCCAACAGTGAAGTGTTATTGTGTCATAACGCTAATTAATGGACTCCTTAATTCTGGTCCAGATTTGCTCCTCATCCATTCATGCTCCCCAACAGAGACCAGCACTAGAATTGGTCGAAAAAGGGATTTTGTTAAAATAACAATATACCGTCGTATTACAATATTTTAGCATTGTTTTAATGCTGCATTTCAGCTTTACTGTTTTGTTTGATCTTATTTAAGCTTCAATACCATATTGAAGCATCTGTTCCCGTCAGTTATTTCCATAAAATAATGTTTTAACATTTATAATAGTTTCTCCTTAGCAGCAGCTTTGGAACGGCACGTTTTAATAGGCCTGAATTAGGCGTTCTCAATCTGCTCTGCTTTTCAAAATGTAAAAGCGAAAATAGTTTTTTAAACAAAAACAAACTGTAAAATGAGCGTTGCAGTTTCCCTAGAAAGGAAGGGCTGTAGTTTCTGATCCACTCCGAAAAATCTTTATGGGGGCTTCTGCAACAATAGGATTAAGTATAATTTTTCCATGTAGTAGCTGGAGCGTTGCATCAGTTGCAACAAGACCTGGACCACCCTTCAGAGCTGGCATGCTGCTTCTGCAGCACGCGCGTGCGGTTAGCTCTTCCACCTGCTCCAGGTCAATTCGGTTTCACAGAATAGAAACACGAACTTTAGGCTTGACACGCTATTTCTCCTCTGGGATTTAGTTTCTTCTTCTAATATTTTCTTGCTCTTTAGAAATAATTATTATACAGAAAGATGAAAGGATTGCTTCCCTTTTCTTCAGACATGAGCTAGCGCTAGTTACTTAAGCTATAATACAGTTTATCACAAGTAAATCACTTTTTTTTTCTTGCTAGCCAAAGAGATGTTGCTTTTTAATTGTTGCTTTGGGGTACGTTTCTGTTACGTACAAGTGTTTCCTCAATTTCTGGGAGTATATTGTGAAAGTAAGTGCAATGCTGTAGAAACTAAAATGCAATGTTAACTGATTGTTTTGCTTTTGTACTGGGCTGTACAAGTCCACTGAGTATCATGTAGGCAAATTTAACCGTAAACCTACTGGACAAGTATGCTGTCTGTTGCTTGACCTCTGCGAAGCCACTGGCTATTGCAAAACCACTGAGCAGCAAGGACTCACTGGAACTCGTAATAGTGTGCTTTCGTGTTCCTTCTATGTACGCGTGTTAGGGTCTGTCCTGTGACATCACTTCCAGTATGGTGGGGACAAAATCTACTTCTGTCCTTCAGCCAGTCAGCACTCCTGGTGGAGTAGGATGGTGTGTTTATTGCTTCATGACTTACGGTTTCCTTACGCAGGTGACGCTGTGTCCTTACATGTCCTCTTGTCCTGTGTGTCACGTACCGTCTTTTGTAATTCTTCATCCTCCTTTTCCAAGAGCAGAATAGCTATGGTTGTGTTTTCTACTCCTCCCTGAAGTTCAGGTTTTCTTTATTTATGACTTTGGGATGAATGAGTACCGTGTGACAGGACTCTCCTAGAAGCCAGGGGACTCGCTAGAGCAGAGAATCGCTCTGTTGACAGGATCCTGCAACTTCTACAATAAAGCAACAACAGCAAAACTTATTTTGTAAAAAAACTCTGTGGGTTCTGTAAAGACCATAGTCCTGCTGGGAACATCTGAGCCCAGGTGCAGAACTTTACCTTGCTCTGTCCTGCCTTGCTCCTAGAGCTTTCGTCTCTGTCCTGGTTTGAGCCAGCTAATTCCGTTCAGTGATTTCACTCTGCAGCTCAGTCTCTTCTCAGTGACTGCACGGTCTGAAGGTAATGGTATAGCTTTGCAGACAGTGTCTGCTCCGAGTAGATGTTGACATCTACTAGATACGCTTGATGTTCCATCCCATAGACGTCGTATTTGTTATAAAGCTGAGGGATCAGAAGGATCAGGCTCTCTTCTCCAATGGACGGTGTCCGAGGAGGACTCTGTCCGTTCTGCCTTCAGTCCAAATCTGCGCATCCCCGAATCCAGTTCCTCAATCTGGTTCCTGTCTGCCTCTGAGTCCAGTCCGGGACTTCCCTGGCACTTGCCCGCAGCATCAGTGGTGACAGTGACGTAACTCCTGGGGGGTCTGGGTATTAGGTTTGTATATATTTTTATATATTTGATTTATTATTATTATTATTTTTATTTTCATTAAAGCAGTTTTAGTTTTCTTTTCCAATCCCTAAGTCTCTCTCCCTTATTCCCTTTCTCTTCCCCTTGAGGACGGGGGTTAATGCAGCGCATCTGTCATTTGTTCGGTGGCCGGCCCAGCCTTAACCCTTGACGGTGTCTCTCTTGACTCCTTCTGAGACAGGGTACGAGTAAGCAGGTCTGCTGGCAAGGTGGCTTCGATGTTACTGTAGGATGAGGTGTTCCCTAAAGACTGAAAAGGATTGATCTGTTTCAGACAAAGGGGTGGCTTCTTGTATGGGTGTTTCAATCAGATATTCTGTATGATTTGCACAAGAATGTTATCAAGATACTTAAGATTTAGAAGGGAGTTAAGAAAAAGAGTTATCAAGCTTGAACAGTTTGGATGCTGGGTGTAATTATTGCTCTGCTCCATTTTACATTGTGAAGGAGGATTTGCCAAGGTTGAAAAATAAATTAATCCAACTTTCCCGTAAAAACATCCTTTGAAAAAGATCATTGACTGTACTCTGACTGTTAGTTGATGTACCAATGACTTTCTCATGATTTTTCTCCACATTAAGAAAATGAAGGTGTTTAAAGACCCGCATGAATGTTCACAATGCACTTGTTGCTAGGCTGTCTACTGGAAACGTTACTTTCATTTTTGCACAAGATTAGAGAAAGAGATTAAACTCTTCCTGACATGATGAAAAATATTCTGTCTTCAAAGATATTCATAGTGAAAGCAGTTAAAATACGTAGCATGTTCTTGTCATTATTTTTGTAGATATGTAATGCCATTGCAGGGCAGGCAATGCTATGTGACTGAATCAGAAGCTGTGGGGGACAAGCTTTTCTCAGTGAATCTTAGGATAGGAAAAGTTTCGGAGCACCTGAAATAATGAAAAAGATTCTCTGCATGCAAATGGCAGCTTTCATCTTCCTTTATGGAGCACATGCTCATGAATATATACATTTTTGCATATGTGGATGCTCAAGTGTATCTGTCTTCTGAGGAATGAAAGAATAAGGAAGTGATGTGTTCAGAACTAGTTAGAAGTTTGCTTTTTCTGTTGAGTTCTCCAATTTAATTTGCTTTCTGGAGACGGAACGTTTCTGAGAGGCTGCCAGGTTTGAGAAGGGGGCACTCTTGCCCCCATGTCCTTCCGTCTAGAAGCCTCGTCCTATTTAAAATACCAGGGTGATGTTACCAGCCTTTGGGCAGTTCAGTGCCGTCCGTCTGCGCAGCCTGTCCAGCTAAAGTAGCGGAGCATGAGAAGCTGATCTCCTGAGGGAGCTCCGACAACATCGACAGGCCTGACTGACTGACATAAAGGCAGCCTCTCCCTTTCACCACGGAGCTCGTAGAGTCATTGCAGGGCCTCATGGACGACAGGTAGGGCTTTAGCCACTGGCTGCCGGGGGAAGGGAACCTGAACACCAGCAGCTGCTGCCCTCGCCTAAAGCAGCCCTGAGTATCCTGGCAAATGCTGTTGAGAAGCACCATCAGTTTGATCCTGCTTCCCTCTCAGGGCTGGAAGCCGAGATCAGGGCTATTTATGTCTTATTAACTAGAGCAGCCCTTGGACGGGAACTACAGCAGGCTTTTAAATCTTCTCCCTGAAAAATGGGCTAGGGCGTAATGAACCTTGTTCGGGTTAAAGCTGTTATTTATTCGTGATATTTGGATTTGTTACTGTCAGGTAGAAGTCAAAGAAAGAGCAGTGCCTTCTGTCTTGAAGAGTTTATTAGGATGGAATGGCCTGAAATTTGTCTCCAGTGAATCAATTCTTACTTTTCTGACAGGAAAATACCAGCAGTCGATTTCTGAGATACGCTTCAAAATACCACACATGCTCAAAACCTCGAGGCCGTTGAGGACCATACAAAACAGTGGGCTTACTGGTTCAAAATACGAGCATCTGCAGATATCCAGATTGCATTTTCTATTAAGTCAGCAGTACAAAAGGTGAGAGAAGAGACAGGGACACAAGCATTTATTTTCAGTCAGCGTGTTCAGAGAGAGCAAAAGGCGAAAAGTAAAAATCCAGTCCATAAATGGAAGAATGTCTGTCTGGAAGAAAGCAAAAGCAGAAGAAGTTTAAAAGATTCCCCCTTTCCCTTCTTCCCCTCCTGAAGTATTTGGAGGTAAAATATCCCACTTCCACTGCAGTCCTTTGATGTTATTCAAGTAATGCTGCTGTTGTTTGAATAATTCCTAAATATTTCCATTTTGAATTAATAACCATAGAACCTAACTGTGATTTTTTTTTTTTTCCTTGTCTGAAGTAAATTCATTATTTTTAGAGCATTTCTGACATTTCATGAAACCATTAAAGAAGAATTATACCTCGGAATAGTTTTACTGACATAGTGGAATAGGCTATGCTTTTCCCGGTATCTGCTGTTGTTACGTGTTTGATTAGTAGGAGTGATGGTACTAATGTCAAATATTGACGAGCATTTGGTCTTGCAAAGCCTGGAGAACCTTTCTTACAAAGGATTTCAAGAAGGCGGAAGTAAACTGGAGGTTCAAGTTCGGTGTGCTTGAAGCAACATATTTGAGCTCCTAAGGCTCTGTTACGCTCTACCTTATGTCCTGAGAGAAGAGAGATTACTCAATTGATTTCTTTGTATTTTGAGGTTGGTTACCGTAGTTGTCTCTAGGTGTAAACCATTAAGACATGCACCAGAGCTAATAAGATAATTTTCTATCTTGCTGGATGTAATATGCTATGGGACGGTGTTTTTCAAAAAAACCCCCCACAACACAAAACCATCTTAGCTGGACTCTGTCTTCCTGTCCGAACATTTTCTTTTTATCTTTTTGCTTATGTTGAGACACAGATCAACTTTTGCCCTAGAATTCCCCTCGGTTTGCTGTAGAGGAGTCCACCCTCCTGTGCAGAAACCTGCCTGTGAAGGGCGTGATGCCATTGTCCTTTCCCATCTTCTTCCCTACCTCCTGACAAGCCTGTGTAAGATTTTTCAGGTTTTTTCTAGATGAGGGGCATGAAGTTGTTTTGCAGTTTTGTTCAATGTCAGTCAACCTTAGGAAGCCCCAAGTTCACGAATAAGAAGTTGTCAGATGGTAAAGCTGGCTATTGGGAATTCCAGAAACGGCAGCAGCTTCCTAGTTGTGGTTGGCTAATATATAGAGAATATATGTAGTACAGCATAGCGTTGGAACAGGCTGCCCAGGGAGGTGGGGAAGTGCCCACCCCTGGAGCTGTTTAACAGACGTGGAGATGTGGCACTGAGGGACATGGTTTAGGGACCCTGGTGGTGCAGGGTGGACTCGATGATCTTAAAGGTCTCTTCCAACCAGATGATTCTATGGTTCTATGATTTCCTAGCTTGCTCAACCATCTCGTAGTATATGGGCTGGTACCACCTGTCCACATGAGCGGATGATCACGGCACGGGTAAATGTCCAGTGTGCACGGTGTTTTTACACGCTCCTCTTAATGGTATCGTATGTTTTTTGACGGTTGTTCAGTGCTTAAAACAGAAAGTTTTTGAAGTGTCAGATGTGATGTTTAATAGGCCTTTCTCTAGTGCTGGCTTAGCACCTGCTCCTCCCTCACAGTCAAATCGCAGAGCATTGTAAGTAACCCCTATGAAATCATGCAGCACGGGGCTGTGGAGTAGAACTGGTGAAGGTGCTGTAAAATCTCTCCATCTGCAGAAAGAATCTCCATAGCCACCCGGCTGCTTTTAAACTTCCATTATTTTAAATTTAAGGTGGCTGGCTGAGCATTGCTTCTATCAAAATCTGATACAACAATGGAACTCAGAGGTAGGGAAGGACATCTGGGGTCGCACGCTCGAGATCTCTGTCAATAACGGATTGTTCCCTGCAGCTCAGTTTCTAGTGACCTGGGAAATTACTAGCCTGGTAAAGCGGCCATGAAAAAAACAAAGCCATTAAAGCTTCAGAAGTAGCCAAAGTGACGCTGTCCCGGTGAGAAATTGTGGGTTTGGTGTGACATTCTCTATGGGCATTGCTCCTTGGCTGCGGTTTTCAAGTGATCACAGTTCTAATCGACACTCTCTGGCCCGTTTGGGCTGGTTGTAAGTAAGAGGTTGGGGGAAGTGAGCTTGTTTTGATATTAGATGAACTTATCCTTTAACGAAATCATCATTTTTTATTATAAATAAGGAAATCAGCAACTTGACTAACCCCACTTCCGCAGTATTTCCTTTCTGTCTATGCATTTCCATTCTTTCAACGTTTCTAGCCTCTCAGGAAACAAGGAGGAAGAAACAGGTTTCTTGGGTTTTTTCCATCAGACTCCCAGGTTACTTAAATAGAGCCTCTACTTGTCATGCCTGGGAACCCAAGAGTTCCTGAAAAGATTCAGATTTCTGAATTTCCTTCAGCCAAGCCAATATTGGTTTACTTCTCTGTCGATGTCGGCAATAAAGGACAATCCCGACATACCGCTAATGAAGTGGATAGAATTTGGCCCCTCTTTTAAGCAGAAGGCAGCAAAGGCAAGCTCCCACCAGCAAGCTCATTACACTTTTGGCTGAAAAATATTTTAGGAGGCTGTTAGAAGCTCGGTAGATGGGAAGAGATCCCAAGACACAAAGCTCTCTGCCTGTTGTACCCACTTGCTGTGTGGTGGTTTCTTCACCAGGGTGCCCTGTTGAGAGCTGCCCTTTGGGGTGTGCAGCTCCGGGAATGTCCTTTCTTCCCGGGGCTCCGGCCCCCGGACTCTTGTATTCCCACACACCAGACCTCAGCTGGAGAGGAAAGAGGTTTTTGCAGCTGCCAACTTGCTTAAAGGAGGAGTTAAGAAAGCTAATTCGACTGTGCTTGGCAAAAGTCTCCATTTTATTCTGTTTATTCAGTTTTTTAAAGGATTGGATGCTGAGAAACACAGCAATAGTGAGAATACTTACTCCTTAAACAGATTCTTGCAAAGTTTTTACAACAAAACCTGAAAGCTGCTTTAGTAAAGCGGTGTTGAGCCATGCACTGAAATGCTGGTCGTGAATACACGTCTAACTTAGCTGGGACTAATGCCTGACTGCTGTTCCACTACAGCAGCTCAACATTCTGCGTAGGCTGGTTATTTTTTCAGCAATATTTGCCAAAGTCTTTTGAGGGCTGCCAGTATGTATTTTTTGAAGCTTAGTTAATAAGAACAGCTGCCAGTGGACGCAAGGCTGCAAGAGGCAAAAAATATCTGCAGAAGGCACGATTTTACTTCAAAGGATCGGGATGACAAAGCACTACTGTTGCTGCTACGGTCGCTTGCTTTGGGGGGGCTGCTAACACAGAATGGGTTTCTTGTCTTCACAGCCCCCACGGAGCCTTTGCTGTGCAAATTTGCTGATGGAGGGCAAAAGAAGCGCCAGAATCAAAGCAAATACACGCAGAATGGAAGGCCGTGGCCCAGAGAAGGAGAGGTAAGTGCCGTGCGGCAATTACTTCCCTGCGCTTTAGCAGAGGCCAGATGCAGCCCTGGCGGTCTACCTTTCCGGGCTACAGAGAAATGAGATTGCACACAAAATACAGTAGTTTCACACAGGAAAAAGTATGTAAGGGAGGCTCATAATAATGTGCGGAGTGTAAAGTTACAGGAAAAGAGTTTCAGAGCTTGATGAGGAACTGTGCCCAGCCCTGTGCCACCGTGAGCGCTCTGTCTGCGGCCGGAGCTGAGCCTGGTACTCCCTTACTGGTGTGCCAGCAGCACCCGCGACAGACCTTTTATAAACCCCACATCCATTCACACTTCAGCAGCTCCACAATACTATTTTCTCCATGTATTTCCTGGCGTTAAAACATCATCATCAGGGAGTGGGTGACTTGTTACAAAAGGGAGAGATGCCCTTGCGCCACCAAGTATATGGGCAATTTAAAAGTTTTCCAAAAGCTTCTCTGAGCTGGGCTCTTCATCCTGTCCAAGACAAAACAGTTTACAGCAGCCTCAGCTCCATCACGTGTACAAACTGAAAAAAAAAAAAAAAAAAAACCAGTTACTTTCTGCTCTACTGTTACTAGATCTTCCTTTCTGTGTATTTATACATGAAGTGACTCCAAATGTGTGTAAAATAAGAAAGGAATTTATTTGACTCTTCAGGAGTTTGTTTTCTCCTCCTGAATGTTATTAAGGATAAACATACTTGAATACATGATGTAGACCTGGTCATAGCGCCTTCTGATACATGCTTATAGCTACGAAGACTGAAGGACTTCTATCCTAAACAAGGATAGAAGGGGAAAAAAGTATGTTGCTCGGTTGTGACCCACTAGAATACAAATTGGTGTTTTTTTTTTTTCTTTTGTGGTTGTTTGGGGTTTTTTTTTTGGGGGGGGGGTTGGTGGGTTTTGCAATATTTACTTCAATTTTACAAAGCTAATAAACAAGAAAACTATTTGATATTTCTAAGTTACATGTTTCTAGAGGGTTTCTGGTTTTTCGTAACTACTTCATTTTGCTAGCCCATACTTGTTGGACCATTGACTTGTGACATCTATACTCTAGCATAACTGGTGAGCTCCTAAACCAGACAGAAAGGCCTCTTGAAAGCATAGACATATCTCCCTACAGCAAGGTGGTTATCGTGCACTGTTCCAAGAGCAATGCTCCAACACATTTTTAGCTTCGTGGGCTGAAAGTGTCAGTGTGGCAGCCACATTTGCTACAAGACATTGCAGAAGTCTCCAAAGGTTCATTACAGTCTCTTATCTCGTATGCTTCAAAAAATGGAGACATCTTCTTAGGAGCCATTATGGTTTGTCATGTTAAGGATCTGCTGAGAAACAAGTGCCCAAGAAGTACTTCAAGCAGTAGACTCAGGTCGCTGTATATAGAGGTTGAACAACAAAGGTCTATATATAGGAGACAATAATGAACCCCCAATAAGGTCAATAATCCATAATTTAAAGATTTCTAAATTCCTGTTTAAATACCAAAGAGTAGATGCTGTCGTAGCTATTATCTCCACTGTTCTTTATTTCCTTCAGGTCAAATCAATAAACAAGAGAAGGTAAAGTTAAAGCCGTTATGCCTCTGGCCTCAGGGCATCAGCTTATTACGTCGTGCGTAGTTCATTTGCTGCTAGCGGAGTGGCTCCTGCTAAGCACCGTGTTATCCCTGTGACCTAGAGGCAGGGTGTGGTTGGTGTGTTTGTAGTATCAACATTTTAAAACTAGTTTTCAGTGCTGGGAGACATCGTTCCTTGTGGTTTGTAGTCAACTACAGAGCTGTTATCGTGGTATAATCTGCAAATGTGGAAAGATTGGAAAGATACAAACTCAGAAATATTTCAGGCTAGGAATGGGCTCTGTTAGATTCTCAGATTTTCTTAGATTTTCTCTGTTTACTACCATCTGGTTAATACCTTGCTGCACATTGGATATTTACTACTCAAAGCATCAAAGACGAGAATGCACGTTCTCTTTTAGGGTCATTCATTTACTGGATTTCTTCACCACCACTGTTAATTTTCTTCTTTCCAAAGTAGAATCCTTCTGTGTAATTACTCTTAGATTTTGTATACAATAGGGTTTTTCTAACTCTTTGTCCTCCAATGATCTTACTCTAAGCATGATGTACCACTCCGTTCTCTGTGTAGCAGCACTCAGGTAACCTTCCTACAATTACTCCTGTCAACTTTGGTTTCTTTGGAAAAGAACGGGTAGTGGGTAGTGAGAAATAATTGATACACGTCAAGTGCCATAGTTCTGATTACAGATGGGACCTGGGAATATTCCCCGCACCTCGGCTTTTTCTTGGTTTCTGCCCCAAGGAAAAGCATGAAAATAGTGCCCACAAGATTCCTTCCTCAGCATTTCCACCCTGGACAAATCTGGCGGGGTCTCGACCGAGATGTATTTGGCTGTTGTTCAGATAAGCCTTTGCGTCCTTGAACACTGACATGAAAGGCATTTCTAAAACTCGTGAGGTTTAACCGGCATTGACACTGAGCGCATGAGGACTGTTGTTCAGAGGGGCAGACCCCAGAGAAATAGCGCTAACGGTTCTGTCACGGGCCTCGCGCTGGAGCGCGCAGAGCAGAGCCATAC
The DNA here is from genome assembly GCA_009769605.1 of Bucorvus abyssinicus. Taxonomy (NCBI): domain Eukaryota; kingdom Metazoa; phylum Chordata; class Aves; order Bucerotiformes; family Bucorvidae; genus Bucorvus; species Bucorvus abyssinicus. Next base: position 43,652,841 of record CM020028.1, read on the forward strand.
AGCTCTGCCTGATCCTCTGCTCTAGGGGGCAAGGGGCAGGAGATGTAGCAGGGAGGAGCAGGTGTGCGCCAGTGTTACCTGCCTGGCCAGGCTCTTCGCAGAGGTTTTGCACTCTTTTATGGAGAGTTTCTGGGGAATTTTACACGAGAAGATTACTTTTTGGGGGGTAAAGTTTTCAGGCCATATTGCAGAATGTAACAGAAGATCTTATTCCTACCGTACGTTTTTGTAGAGTCCTTCATCGCCGTACAGAAATAATTTAGTTGGCTGTTACATTGACTTACCTTTGAAGTCAAGTCGTTAGGAACACACTGGGTTTCTCTAGGGTTCGGGGGGGGGTTGGGGGTACTTGGTTTCTTGGCCGGTTGTAACCAGGGAAGAATGCTTTGCCTTGAATAGCTCCTTCTAGTCCTTACCCTTCCACTGCTGTTTGAAGCACTGGAAAATACTCAGCAGATTTGCTGAGGCTTGTGATTGAGGACTTGTGATGGCTAACCACTTCTGGACCAAGAAGCCGAGAACTTAGATTACTGATGGCTTTGTAAAAGCCTGTCAAATGAGGCATCTAACATACGGGTGCAATAAACGTGCAGTGAAACCTGCAAATCTTGGAAACATTGGCGGTGAAATGCTGACCCAATAACTGACACAACTTCTGCACGAAGTTCCATTACTTTTTTCCATGCTAGTTTTTCCTGCGTCACACTGGTTTAATTCAGCCCTGTTTTGAAACTTTCCCTGACAAGATCGGATTGAGATGGCGGTAGAGGGTAATCGTATCCAAATTCTATCTGTAAAATACCTGGTTTAATTTACCTCTGAATTGCAACTCACAAGTCTAGAGGTGGGTGACATATCTCCGAAAAAATGTCCATTAGTTGCAAATGCACCTGGGGAATCAAAAGTAGCTTCAAATTGAGATCAGACTGGATTAAAAACTGCAACTTAAGATACACAACATAATCTTGCATTGGAGACTTACCGAAACTTTGTTTTGGTTATGCAGAGATAAAATCTTTTGGTATGTGTATTTAAGAGGGGGGGTATTTGAAATTTATCTGGTAGAAAGGGAGACGTCTCACATAAACTGAAAACAAGTGAAATTCTTTGCATCAGCCCAAAGTTTATTAGTGTTTACATTCTCCTAGAGAGAACAGTTCTAGAACTGGTAGCCTTTCTACATCTGGTCAGTGCAAAGTGATTAAGATTTTTTTTACAGTCATAATATTTTGAAATCTTTGATACTTAATCTGCAAGTTTCTGTAAAATTTAGAACATTCAAATATTTGTGTTGTCTTTCTTGCAAGAGAATATCACAATTACGGTGTCAGTGCGTGTATGACAACAGTGACGTGCACCACTGAGTGTCGTTGAATTTGGTCTGGTGTCTATATTGATATTTAATAATTGCCACCAATAATTCTTCTATTGATTGCTTTCTTATTTCTTAATCTGAGTTACATTTTTGTTTCTAAACAGCCAAGACGTTAACCTCTATTCCCTCCCCTTCTTCCTCTCCCTTCTTTCCCCCTTTCTCCTTTGTTGTCTTTCAAGATCAGTTGGTGAAAAGTCTAAAGAATTAAATAAGTTTTTAATTCTTTCTTAAAAAAATAAGACGACCTAGGAGTTTGGGAATGTTGCTTTTGTGAACAGTTTCTCTTTTTATCTGCTACTCATTGCAATGTTGTCTAATGAAAACAGTAATTTAGAGGGAGGAACATGCAATAGGTAATTTCAGAGACTTCGCAATTGGTTTGCAAAGTCAGTGCCAGTGAAGGGCTGAAGCAGTTGATCCTGCTGCCCGTCCTTCCTTCTTTACCAGCAGCAGGCGTTTAGAAATGAGTCGTGCATCTGTGCCGTGCCCATGTACAACTCATAGACGGATTCGTTTTCTTGCTTCCAAGGAGACAGGCGCTGCTTAGTCACGTTCCATAATGCTCAGTGTCTCGGGCTGATGTGTTTTACACCTAGACAAGTAACATTTTCTTTTCCAGGCATGTCCAGATGTGCACCAGTACCCTCGTATGCAGAGCACACAAAGACGTACGCTATGTATTTAGCATGCATGTACGTTAGACAATGGTCGGTATTTTGCATGGTTGTTTTGGGCAAAAGCTTAGTTTAGCGAAGAGAGGAATTGAACCTGAAGAGAGACCTACACAGAGGGAGACAGTAGAAGGGCAAAAGGTAACTGGCAGATAAGTGAGAAGATACAGAGCCATGAGGTAAAAAACATTCGTGACAGAAGGTGCTGACATCGTGGGCAGTACTTGGAGAAGGTGCCTAAGTGACACAAATACCAAAGACCAGTTAAGTGGTTGGATTTTGAGCTTATAAAGCACATGGAATTATTTTAAAATAACGACTATATGAAATCGCTGTCCCTGAAATCAGGTTTTTAAAAGGAACTGGGTTTACTCAGAATAAGGGCCGTGGTTTGGTTAAGGTAGAATCAGGGCTGTACCTGCTCTCTGAGATTAGTTTTCTTAGTTTTCATTTTGGCAGTGGATTTCCTTCTACAGTGAAAAATGTAATGCCGTTTGCCACAGAGCTTTTCTCGCAGCTGGGTTTTCCTCCAAATTCTGCTGCTATGACAGTGTTTTCCCATGCAGAATAAACAGATGTTGGAAACAGGGGCAAAGGACGTATGCTTTTCTGCACTCTGCTGTATCCTCGACAGGTATCTGGGGGGCTAGCCCTGTAATCCACAGCTGATTTAACACCGGATCAGGCTGATGGCAGAGGGGGCGTGCCAGATCTTCAAAGGCAGATGGTTCGTAGTCCTGAAGATAGCAATGCGAGTTGCCTGTAGAAACAGAATAAGTATATTGTATTATATATGTCTCTGTGAGGATATTAGCCTCTTTTGTTTGTTTGTTTGTTTTTAACTTTTGCAAACTTCAGCACTTACCTTTTAACTCATCAGATGTTCTGAAGTGGGAACAAAGTGACTCGACCCCAAGAACAGGAGCTGTGTAGATCAGACTTCAGTCCAGGACTGTAGGACTGAAAGGATTTCGTGTCGTTCGGTTGGGTAACGGAACTTGTCTTGGTGTTTTCAGCTCAGCCTCTGAGGTTCGTTGGTCACTTCCCAAGTTTGACCTCGCAACCCATTTTTTTCTTGGCACTTGCAGCTGCTTAAGGAGCACACCTAACTGGGAAATGCTCCATTTCTTTCATATGCAGCTGTACGTTTATGAGGTGTCACTCTAACATGCTAGATTTCTCCTCCTCTAAAAAAGAAAGGTGGTTTTTATTCAGAATTAAATTCAGAAATATTTCTAATAATGCGGAATATTTCTGACTACTGTTTAAATAATAAAAGGAAGGAACTCTGCCAAGTTAACTTTACTGGTGACTGGAGCTTATTTTATTAAATCAGTGTTTTAAACGAATCTCATTTGGGTTGAAGGTTTCTTCCCCCTCCTGTCTCTTCCTTCTTCAAAGTGTTTCAGTCAGAGTATCTGCTGCGAAGGCAGAGATCTGCTGTGATGCCTTAGCAGTGATAACAAAACAAGTGTAGGAATTTCAGTGTTGAAATTTCAGTTGATCCTACTGTAGTAGCCAAGAGCACAACCATTGCCCTGGGACATCCTCCAGCACGAAAGGATGAGGGGGCTGAGTCAGAGGAGATGGGTAAGAGAGACTTGGTGATGATACATTGGAGACTGGTGGTGATACCTTGGTGAAGATGTCAGTGAAAGCTGCTCCCCAGCCACGTGGAAGATATCTGGGAACCTAAAATTTGGTCATTTATATGTAACAGTGTTTGCTGGAACACAGATACTGGGCTGATAAAGGTTGTTCTTGTGAGAGTTCATCGAGATCTGGAAGAGAAATAGTAAGCCCACCTTATTTCTCATGATATTGAAGATGTGATCGTGTTTTTAATAATCACTCTACAACTTAATCATTTCTTTGAGAGGTTTACAAATCAAATCTACATGAGCAATGCAAATGTGATGGTCTAAGAGTCTTTTTAATGAGGCAAATGTGCTCATTTATGTTCAAATCATAACAAAGAGAGGGGAAAAAAACAGAAACGGAACACCTTGTCTCATGGAAAATTTTTCACAGCAAAGTGTTCAACAAAGGCCTTCAAACTTGCCGAGGGAGCCCTTGCCTTCCACAGGCTTTCTGAGATTTCCTGCACTTTATTGACGAAAGAGCTTAAATTTAAAGAAAGGTGCAGACTGGGTCTCTTGTTATTGGAATCTCTTTGTTCACTGATGTCACTAATTAAAAAACTGCACCGACAAAATGACGAAAATCTTCATTCCTTTGTCTTAAGTCCAGACACTTTGATAAAAATAAGCTTTAAGTAAACACCTATGGTTTAAGTAGTCATTTTTAACAATCAGTATTTTAAATGAGCTGGTTTTGTGGAACAGACCAGGCAAGTGACTATTGAGACTGGTCTTTATTTATTATAGTGATCTTGATGTGTGTGGGACTGATAGCAGATATCTCTTTTTTTTTTTTCAATTACTTTAAGACATTAAAGAGATTGCATGTGCAGGATTTTCATTCAGTAGCTGAGCGTATGTCTGTTATCTGCCTGAGTGGCATAAAAATTCTGTGGTTTGGTTGTTCCTTTATAGAAGATTTATCTGACAAATATTTTGTTAAAGTGGCGTTCCATCATCAGTGCCACTGTCTCCGGTGGCATTTCATCAGGAAGTGTCACTATCAGAAGCAGGAAAAAGACCCTGGCCTTTCACTGAAACATAAGCAGAACAGTGGATGAAGAGACCTGAGAGAAAATACCCTTCAGCACAACAGAGTACTGCTGTGGAGGCATCAGCCAGCGCCTCAGCGTACTTCGTACCGTGTTAAGCACAGTGACAGCTATGTTCAGGTCTGGTTTTGACAGAATAATTTGGACTGTTCAGTGGATAACAAATTGGTTGGATGGTCTCATCCAGAGGATAATGGTCAATGGGTGTCCAGATGGAGACTGGTGACAAGTGGCGTCCCTCAGGGGACCATACTGGAACCAGTGCTGTTTAATATCTTCATCAAGGACATGGACAGTGGGATCAAGTGCACCCACAGCAAGTTTGCAGATGACACCAAGCTGAGTGGTGCAGTTGATATGCCAGAGGAGTGGCATGCTGTCTAGAGGGACCTGGACAAGTTTGAGAAGTGAGCCTGTGTGAACCTCATGAGGTTCAAAAAGGCCAAGTGCAAGGTCCTGCACCTGGGTCAGGGCAATCCTCTGTATCAATATGGACTGAAGGGACTGAGAGCAGCCCTGAGGAGAAGGACCTGGGGATACTGGTGGATGAAAGTCTGGACATGATCCAACAATGTGTGCTTGCAGCTCAGAAAGCCACCTGTGTCCTGGGATGCATCAGAAGAAGCGTGGCCAGCAGGTTGAGAGAGGTGATTCTGCCCCTCCACTCTGGTGAGACCTCACCTGCAGTACTGCGTCCAGCTCTGGAGTCCTCAGCACAAGAAGGACATGGACCTCTTGGAGCGAGTCCAGAGGAGGGCCACAAAAGTGATGGGAGGGATGGAACACCTCTGCTGTGAGGACAGGCTGAGAGAGTTGGGGTTGTTCAGCCCGGAGAAGAGAAGGCTCTGGGGAGACCTTATTGTGATCTTCCAGTACTTAAAGGGGGCTTATAAGAAAGTTGGGGACAGTCTTTTTAGCAAGACCTGTTGAGACAGGAGAAGGGGTGATGGTTTTAAACTAAAGAGGGGAGATTTAGACTAGATCTAAGGAAGAAATTTTTTACAATGAGGCTGATGAGACACTGGCACAGGTTGCCCAGAGCGGTGGTTGATGCCCCATCCCTGAAAACGTTCCAGGTCAGGTTGGATGGGGCTCTGAGCAACCGAATCTAGTGGAAGCTGTCCCTGCTTACTGCAGGGGGGTTTGACTAGATGACCTTTGAAGGTCCCTTCCAACCCAAAGCATTCTATGATTCTGTGACCTCTATTGCGTAGAAATCTTGAGTCCAACCCTCATATTCTGCATTTGGTATTTTTTGAATTTGTGTTTGCATGCTATGGACAGAAGTGCAGACAATTTTCCAGTAAGTTATTATTGCTCATCAGTTTTTATTCCTGATGAATGAGGATTCTTCAGACCATAAATGTTTCACTGATCCAGGCTAACTGTTGCCTCTCTAACTGTTGCTTCTCCTGGGCTTCCAGCCAGCATAATTTTGTAGGGAGGAATTACAGAACTTGATGAGGAAGAAGTAAATAGTCCTCTGTTAGCAGCTATTTGCAACAGCAGCTGTTTAAGGCCATTCAGCAGTGGGGGTGTTAGTAATGTTACTGGCCGTATGGGAGGTGCCGGACCATATGCACCGTGTTCTATCTGTCCAATGTGAAACCTTCCTTTACTGGCAAATAAGATAGTGGTCACTGCTGAAGTGCTTGAACAGATTCTGGTGATCTGTCACGATGCGGTGTGGAGCGTGGGTAAGGAGATGAGCGTCTAGCCTTTCCTATGTTGTACTCCTCAGGCCCTCCATGGTGTCCCTCGTTGCTAGTACCAATAATAATAACGGACGTGATGCTAATACGTGGAGAACGGAGTGTAGGCAGTTTGTCTGCATGCACCCGCGCGCAGGTCTGGAGCGTGGCGGGGTTGGCGGGCAAGCTGAGGGTCTGTGCATGACCACGTGCTCAAATATCCGTGAAACGAGTAACTGAGAGCAGCGTAAATGTGTGCTGGCGGGTCTGCTGCAGACACTGCACATCGTTAGGGCTCCAGTGAAAGAGCTGCTGCAGTTTATCCTTTCTGCCCCCTCGTTCTTACTAACGTCAAAGAAACGAAATTAAGAGCAAGTGTTCCTTTCCCCCTCTCCTCCCAGCCCTCCCTCCCCGGTTGCCACTGTGTCCCCAGGTCACGCTAAGTCGAGCTGTGGGATGTAGGTCCAGCTCTGGTCCAGGCAACTGAGGGGACCGTTAGATCTATAAAACCACCTGATTTAGAAAGCTTGGGTCTCTCCTTTCCCAAGGAATTATGAGGGGGGTTTTTTCTTAGTCTTGAGTAGATGTGTGATGAGATGTTAAAAAGTCAACACCTTGATTTAGAGAGAATATCTTAAGTTATTTTTAAGGTTTTTTAAAAAACTGTTAGAACTAATTTTTCTATCACTCTAGGGCTTGTTGTCTTTACCAGTACAGGAATACAAAAAGAGAGCAATAAAAAATTTTACAAGTGTGGAAAAGATGAAGGAAAATAAGTGATGATTTTTTCTCTAAAATGTATTGAAGGGAAAAAATGTTTATGATATTATGGTTTTATTGGCTCTTTAATGGGATGAACTGTCTAAATTTCTATTAGTAATTATGCAACCCTACCAAGCAATGAAATATGCTGAGCATGTGTGAGACATAAGAATATAAAATCAGGTTAAGTGGATCATCCCCTCTGATTTTCTAAGTTAATTTATTTTTTTACATCAAAATTAGCAGGAGTTGGGGTTACCCTAAATTTGATTCTTTGACATTTAAACTTGCAAAAATAACCATTTTCGTCTTTATTTGTATGAAATGAAGGCATTTTTAAAAAGTAGCCGTGTGTTCTTGGCCTTAGTCTCCTCAATTAGCCTTTGCTTGTGCGATAGTACATATTTTATTAAAATAACGGTGTTCTCAATAGGCAAAGCATTTGCCCTAGCTTCTGCCTAATAGAATAATGAGAAAAATAGAGAAATTTAATAATGGCATGAACTTTTCTTTGACTGCATCAGGTAGTGTGAAGCCTACCCTTTCAGGTCAGAAATTAATTTTGGCCCCTGGAAACTCGGACCATCTCCTCCTAGACCAAGGTGCAGCTGCTGGGCTCGCCACTCGCTCGAGGAGTGCTGCCCCCTCCCTGCCTGCTCGTCTGCAGGGGGTTTGCCCTGGCTGCTCAGCTGCCTGCGTGGGAGCCGGCCAAGCCCAAAGGCTGAGCAGACATCTGGAAGGGGGCAGATGCCCTTATTCAGAAGAACTTTGGTGGGCGGGTCCAGGGGCATTAAAACCTCCCGCCAGCAGCACAGCCCCTGCTGCGTGGTTGGTGAACCGCCTGTCCTTGAGGCAAGTGCTGCTTGTCTCCTGTTTCTAGCAAGGAGCGTGTTGTCTGTGTGATCAGCAGAGAAATACAGTGTCTGGGGCTGGGATGGTGCCATGGCCATTTTTCAGCTGCTCCCAAAGGGACTAGTGGGGGTCCTCTCCTTTCTGCGTCCAGCCCTGCACAAAGGGGGATGTCGTTCCATTCCTGGTGGGGTGTTACGTTGGCGAGCACGTCACAAAGGGAGGGGAAAAAAAAGGAGGAAGACAAAAAGTCGAAGCAAATGCAGTATGTGGGAAGTGAGATGGTCAGTCCGTCTTAAAGTAAATGCTGGGGAGAAGGCTGGTCCTTCCCACACGCCCGTCTCGGAGCATGAGGTGGAGCTGGAAATTCAGTCTTCAGCCCTGCTCTCTCCCTGCCTTCCCGCTGGTACCGGTGGATACGTCCGCCAGTGGTGGTGGTGGTCGTTAACTGGACAGTGCTTTGACACGGCCAAGTCCTCTCACAGAGGTCACCATCTGCTGGGTGGCGAATGGCACTGGAAAGGCTCCGTGCAGCCTGCTAACAAATTCTTTCGATGAAGTGTTTCAGAAGTCTGGTTTAAAAGCTCAAGCACTTTTGTTGTTGTTGTTGGCCTTTGCTGCTGCTGCTTTGTTTCTTGTCTCACGGTCATGAATTAACTGTAAGTTCAAGTGACGGCCCATGGAAGTGGTAGATCGTCTGGGGTCGTGTAGGAAAGGTGAGACTCCTTCCTCCGAAGATCTCGTGAAGGTGGCTGTAGAACGTTTACCGGCCTGTCTCCCGGTCGACAGCAGGATTTGGCCCTGTTTTGTTACGGCGAGCCATCTGGTGGACATGCGTTGATCTCAGCGGAGTGTTACCTGATGAGAATGGTGCAACGAAACTGCCGTTGGCCCATAACGTTACGCAGAGATGGTAACCAAGATACTGAACAGACCTGTTTCTTCGGGATCTCTTAGGCAGGGGAGATAGCCAACCTGTCCACGCTGCTTTGGGCCATCTGAGCTTCCCTGGAGAATTTAGATTTCCATCTGAGTTGCAATCAGCTTTTATTCATATTGGTTCAGAATATGTTTAATGTTTTGTTTTTTTTTTTTTTCCTGCAGTAACAGTAAAAATCTGTTTTTCTTCCCTAACTATGTGCAGGCTGGCATGGCTTTGACTTACGATCCAACAGCTGCTATCCAGAATGGGTAAGGAATGCATGCTTTCTGATGCCTTTTTAAAAATTATTTTGAATGCCGTCTCCTGTTTCCTCTTTCGGTGGTGAAACTTGCTCAGAAGCAGATTCACTCAGTCATATTTTGTCTGAAGCATATAATGCTGTATTGTCAAGTTCTTCTTTTAGTTTCCCTGTTGTTTTTGTGCCCTCGTTTCCCATATCCATTTAAGTGGGAAGTTGTTTTTCCTAATAGTTTCCATCTCTATTTGGCAAATGCTAGCAGATGGGGTTTTTTAACCTCTTGATGTCACGAAGTGGAAACCAGTAAAACTTCCCTTTACTGACTTTGCTTTTGTTCAAATGATCATGGAAGATTACAGTGTATTTTGGATAATAGAGCTGTTACTTCATCTGGGCTTTTCTCTACAGGCTGGCTGGCTTCCATGGCATTGTCTGAATAGAAATGCCAAACGGAGAGAAAGCCTTAAATTAGTGTGTAAGCAGATGGCATTTGGGGGTAATATTCCGAGCAACACTCTTCTTCATTTCTCAGCTACCATTTGCCGACACAAGGAATTGTAACTTCCTTTCAGATTTAGCAGAGAAGTTACATCATCATATTATTTACTTGCATGATTACATTTCCAATTATTCCATGAGCTAGAAAAACAGAGCCTTGAAATCTAGCTATCCTGTCAGATAGGGTTACAACAGTTTGGAGAGAGGCAGGAGGTTTGGCCGTGAACTCTTTGACAGTCACTCTTTGATCAGAGAGATGTTTGGTATGATTACCAAATACCATGCATACTCCCATCTGTGCTTTCCAGCCGACGGGAAGAATGTATTGGTATAGATGAGAATGGGTTTCTTTGTTAAATATTTGTCAGGGCACTGCTAGTTGGAGCGTTTAGGAATAAACTAGCATTCCCAGTAGCTTTTTTAAAAAGTCGATGATAATAGTTAACATATTTTACTTAATTGCCCTTTACAAGCGGTGGCATTGTAGGACTTGTGATATTCCCATGTTGTAGAGGAAGCGGCCAAACCAGAACAACTCAGCGGAAAGAGGGGGTTTTGCAGAGCTGTGATTTCAGAATCCTCTGGTTCTATTTTCCCTGTTCTGACCTCCCAAATGAGTCTTTCTTCTCTAATGTCAAACTTTTCAGCTGGTAACATATTATAGGCTATAAATAAAACCATCACTAGTTCATAATCCACCAGTGTTTCATGCAGGCAGCTAGCTTTTATTTCAAATTAATTCCTGCATGTCACTTGCGTGAATGTTTTGGAAACTATAATTTGAATGATCCTTTGAGATGAATATCATTTTACTTCAAGAATCACTTTCTTTTCAAATTATGAAAGCTGTCTCAGAATCAGACATTATTCACATCACAGAGTACCCGTACTGCTCAGGTGTTCAGGCTGCTCAGATGGTTTGGTAGCTCAATTGTTTGAACACACTGTGTACCCAATGGAGAGTTTCAGCTCTGCGGTTTTTTTAGTGTTCTTTTATTCGTAAAGCATGAGAAAACTACAGCACTGGATATCTCTCTAAGAGTGACAATTAATTACTGCTTTGACATATCTTTTCTTTCTAGAGTGTCAAAATATTTTCAATTTCATCAGGACAAAACCATCTGAATCAAAATGCTCTTATGGTGGTATCTGGATTGTGTGCAGTATCATGAGGAGAAGCTCTTAATATACAGAAAGATAATTTCTGCACCAAAAAATAACACAACTGTTGTTCCACCCTTTGGTTGCATCTTTAAAACGCTGTCACCTGAGGATCACCAGGACCCTGTGGTTCCAGTTTCTTCTAAGCTCCCCAGGCAGTCGCTTAATAGTCTCTACATATCCTCTGGTTACAGATTTTTACTATTTCTCATAAGCCTCTTTAATTGCAAGTACAATAAAAATTTAGCTCATGGGTTTTATTTTAGCTAAGTCCAGGACCACCTCATATGCAATTTGTTGCTCGTTGACACAAGGTATGAGGATCATAGCAGGTGTGAGGCCATGGCGAAAGAGAGTTAAAGGCTCTTAAACACGGTGAAGTAAAACAGGTTACCTTAATCATCGGTGAAGGGACAGCGGGCAAGCACATTGCTCTTCCTCCCAGTGAGGACAGTCTGGAAGAGCACAAAGCTGCTGCTTGTAGTCCCCTGGTGTTGATGCTGTGCCCATACCCATCCTGCAGGTAAAACACTGCAGAGTACTGTGGCAGAAGGGTAGAACAAGCTGTTAAGGTTTGCAGGGATCAATGTTACCCGAAGGTCTGTGGAACAGAGACCGCTTCCTTGTAGCCGGTCTGTTCGGTGCAGTGGTCACCTTAAGTGGATGTTGACCCTGCACACACTTCAGGAGTTGTGGACTTGCTGTGATAAGCGTGATTTGCTCACTCCTTTGAGTGCCCACCAGCGTGGAGCTTCGTGACCTGGGGCTGTAGATGGGAAATGTAAAGATACCCAAGCCAAGGTGAAGATTCAGGTGAGGTGTGAATTACCAATGAAACTTAAAAAGAAAGATTGATGACACATGCTGGCATCTGTTAGAGTCCTTTATAGATATATTCATTTTGATGCAGGTAAGTTGCTAAATCCACGCAGGATTACATGGAGGATGGAAGCCTACTAGAGAGACGTGTCTCTGCAGGTGTCATGGTGTGCTATTTAGAAATCGCAGTTCCTTAAGACGTATGGATTATACCGGGTTTTGGGTCGGGGCATAACCAAACCTCAGGGAAGAATCCGGATTCTTGTATGTTGGCCAGGTGAAAAGGTGGGGTCTCATTGCTCGTGGCGTAGTACTATCACATTTGTTACTGCATATCTGCGTATTTGCTTTGAAAATCTATAGCAGGAATAAAACAAAAGATAGGCAGAGGGAGGCTTTCGGTGAGAACAGCTAAGAATTTTTTCCCCACAAAGGAATAGATAATTTTCTTCTTAGTCTATTACGTTGTAAGGCTTGGTTCTCCATTTCATCATACTGTTTTTATGCCCGTGTAACTCTGTTTAAGCATCCAGTGGAGTTACAGCAGCATTAAACTGGTATGATGGAGTGGAGAACCCAGCCTGTGGTGTACCATGGGATTGCAGTACCAGTTACTGAAGATGTGCCAACAGCACATGTCAGTAGATAAGCTCTTTTCCCCCGGCAATCTCGCTGTGCCTTTTTTTGGTTTATAATCAGCCTTTTCTGAATTGCGTTTACAAAGGTACCGGGGTTTTATTTTGGGCGTTAGTGTGCCTGTTGTAATATGCTACTGATTTTTCAATTTGTGGTGTTAATATTGTTGTAGTGGTTTAATGCACTCATACAAAGACCAAAACAGAGCTCTTGTGCTTGCGCTGTAAGAATACTCATTTGAAATGTTCCTGAAGCTTGAGTTCTCCTGGCCATTTGACTAAGATTGCAATGTACAGTGTCAGTCTGATGTGTGCTATCTGGGGGACTGCGCTGTGCATTTGCTGGCCAATGGGCTCAGGATTTAGATAGGCCTTTTTCATCTCAAACATCTGACACTGTGGCTTATTGCGACGAAAATTACTGCCTTGCTAACGCTTGGTAATACTCTTAAATTATGTGAGCCCCAGGATACTATTTATGAAGAACTTTTTCAGTACAGCCTGCAGGCACGAGGCATGAGCAAATGGTGTTTATTGCAGTGCAAATAGTGTCTTGCTCTTGTGCAGATTCTGTGTGGAAGCTTGCACGTTCCCCCATAGGATGGGAACCATATGGATTTTTTTTTTTTCCCCTTATTTTTTGGCAGGGAAATAGCAACAGATAGTGCAGTCCCCAAAAGCGAAGCGAGGGTTGATGTAGGAGGGGAGTACGTGCTCTGTTAAGCGACAGAAACAGTTCTTAAAGCATTGCCTGCGTGTGCCCGATGATGTACTGGGAACATGGTTCCTTTTAACATCTCTTAAAAACATTTTCTTTTAAGCGCTTTATAAACCCCTCTTCAGGAGCATCCAGGAACATCTTTGTGCCTCCTGGTGATGAGTTTTCCCTGTGCTTGTGGAATCTGGGCACGCTGAAAGGCTCTAATACAAGGGCAATGTCCATTTTGCCTTGCCCCTGCCACCTGCCTTTCTATGCTGTTGCTTCTAGCCTTGCAGTTGAGCTGGAGAGCAGGGACACTGCCTTGCGCCCGCAAAAAGCTGAGCAGGCCAACAGGAGGAGGCAAACTGCATTTGTGGAACATGCAGCGGAGACTTTTGGAGAGCTCTCCGTAGAGCCCACAGGTCAGCTCCCATGAAACCTACAGCTCTCCAAGTACAGTACCAGATACTGTGCCTTCTAATGCTAGGAGACTTGGGGGCATGCGTGAATATATCCAAAATGAGTCAAAGCCAGTATAGTTCATATTCTTTTCAGTCTTCTTTCTGATGTACGTATTCTGATGACCGAGAGTCCTGTGTTTCCTTGGCCTTAACTAAAACACGTGTCTTGCAGCTCATTTCACCTCTTCCTGAGCCTAAAAAAAAGAGGAAAGCCTGAGTATGGCAAGGTCAGCAGCTGCAGATCTTCTTAGGGTGCTGTGGAGTTTACCCCACAACTGGCCACTCTTGCACTTTTGCTCCTGCTGTCTTTTATTAGGGTCCTAGCACGTCGCTTATGCAAGTGACATATGAGGACATTAGTCTATTTGTAGGAAAGGGAACTTGGAGAGGTGCCGCCGTGTCCCGCGGGCGAGGGCACCCTGCCAGGGCGGTGCATGACTCCTGCACAGCGGGGTCTCCCTTGAGTCTGTCCCCAGCAGGACCGCCCCATCCTCCCCGTGCCGCTGTACTTCACGTGAGGCAGAGATACCCACATCCTTCCTTTAGATCCTTGGGGGCACAAGTGGTACAGTGGCATGAAGACAGCCTTTGTCGCTGGGTCTAAGAGATTCCTGACTGCAAAATATTTGACTTACAGCCCGTCACAGTGACTCAGATTGTTAAACTTGGCTTATTATTATTAAAATTGAAATATAGGTACTGGATTTTCTCACACTGTCATCCGTTGCATCAAATTTCCTTCTTTTCTCTTCTTTGGCGCTTTGAGCATGGATTTTCACAATACAGCTGACTGTCCTGATAGTATGTTTTATTTGCTGCTTATTTGAGAGCATTCCATTCCAAAGTGCGACAGGTAAATGGTATTGGCAGGGGTGTTGGAAGGGTTGTATTTTTCCCATTACCGGAGTGTATATTCTACAAGCTTACGTACTATGCAGATAGCTGCATCTCTGAGCTGAGACTGAGATGGCTAGCTGTCTGTCAAGTTCTTGGCTTAGCACTCGTTTTCTGTAGATTTGGAAGTATTTGCTGGGATATATCAGAGAGTTTATTCCAAAAAGTCAGCACTACTTCCAAATGGAAAGTTGTTCCTCCCCTGGAATCATCTTTGTCCGAGCAGTTCCTATGAGTATGAATGCAGCGTCGGTGCCAGGCTGATGGACAGAATGAGAACAGAATAAACAAAAATGCTTTATTTTCTCAAAAGAGTTTTTATATTGTCCTTCAGTTTAAGAAGTTTATATGTGTTTCTATACGTTATACATTTTACCCATAGGGTGATTTCTGTCGGTCTGCCATTGGCTGTTTTCATTTGCCTCACGCAGCATTTCTTAGTTGATCCACATAGCAACAGCATAGCTAAAGAGATTTCTGGTTCGCCTTTATCTGGGAGAAGACCCCTGTAACAGGCCTTAGATAAAATATGGATCATGCTATACCATAGATGGACCCAGCTAATGCTGTAAAAATCCTTTCCCCCGCAATGTTGTATGAACTTAGTGTTTTGTACAAGCAGTGGGGTAGAAATGCCTCTAAGTTCTCATAATAGGATAGATTTAAAATTGGGCAGAGGGGCAGTTTTAAAACAGTCTCTGTGCAAGCATCGTAAGGGCAGATAAATATCCCTAAAGTAGCAATATATTTCTATTAAACGAAAAGTCACTCAGATGCCACCTTCTGCTTTTGGCATTTTAAAATCTTATTTGGAATAGAGAGAGAACAAATTATTGTTTCTCTGCCTCCTTCTCCCCTCTCAACTTCAAATGTTTCCACCCAGCCTTGCAAGGCAGCAGCCTGTTTTCCTGAGGCTGTTGGTTGAATGAAGCCGGTGGTTATTTGAGCCTGCATCCAGAATGAATGCATCCAGTCTGGACTAGACTGATTAGGACTAAATCCAGGATGCCAGGGAGATCAGGAAATAGAACTCTCGTTTAAACACCAGTAATGATTTTTTTTGTTGCGTGGCTCTCCTGGAAAGCTACTGTTGATTGCCTCAGCATGGGGAACAAAAAAAAGCGTAAACAGACAGGGAATGCAATCCACTCCACTGTTAGAGAGAGCGCCTGTGTGTAAGATCTTTGGCTACTCGTAAGATTGGTGCATGCTATATGAGAAGTGTCTGCATGGAGTTTAAGTTGGGCTAAAGAGCACTGCACGGGAGTGTTTCTGAATCCAAAATATCAGCATTTTGACAGCTGTGAGACCACAACCGTTCTTTTCTTAAGCGATTTTATTTTTCTGGCGTACAGTTAAAACTGCGAAGAGGACGAATGCAGAAACCTTTTTGAGCACACACATGTTAAGTGCTTACACAACCCACCAGTGGCAGTATTTTCCAGGTGATAGTTTTATCAATAATCATTAACCCCCAGGGAAGGAGAAGGAATGTAACATTTATTAGCATCAACCCAGAGATAGCGCACCTTTTGTTCATAGCATGCAACAGTGGAATTAAAAACAACTATATCCGAGATTTGTAGGGCTACCTGGGGCATTTAGACGCATAATTTCTGATACGTTTCACCAGAGGGTGGGTTTTTTGATCTCTGCCTAGATTAATATGAAAATTTCAGCCAGTTTTTGTAGCCCTCCCTTAATAAAATAATTCAGGCATGTATATGGAATGTGTTATTCTCAGCACTGAAGCATTACGATCTGGAAAGAAAACAGTACCACATGTAGAAATGGAATCAGTAATATTGTCTGCAATATCGCCTAAGAAATTTCCTTTCACTAGCCAGCACTCTGGAAAATCAGCTGTCTGTGCATTTCAGATAATTACTTCTTGCATTGTGAAGTTCTATGCTTGTGCTAGTTGAAGTGAAAAAAATATGCTTCGTGTAAATATTCCTCCTCCTTTCCATTTCCAAGATCTGTTCAGTGGAGCCATCACATCTTCTTTATTGTGGTTTTGGAAATAGATGGACGTAATTACCTGTGTGGACTCTTTCTGTCTTTGCCCAGGAGGCAGCGAATTAGTTAGCCAGAGCCTAGCAGTTGAAAGGTTCAAAACCTCTCGCTTTTGTTCTTTGTTTGCAGATTTTATTCCTCACCGTACAGTATTCCAACAAACCGCATGATTCCACAGACATCAATCACGCCATTCATTGCTGCTTCCCCTGTCTCTACATATCAGGTATGTCAGATTTGTGCTTGTCTACTGTTTTTCCTAGTTAATTGCCTTTTGGATGTGGATGAAGGCAGAGCGTGTACCACAGAAAACTGTGTGAGTGCCTGCACTCTTGAGTCACACTCTAAACAGGAGGCCTTTTAGTAGCGTTCGGTATCCTTCGGTGTAGGGTTTTAAGCGTTTCCTTCATTCTTTACACTAGCAATGAAAGCCACTGTATTTTTTTATTTCAACCAGCCTCTCTAGTAAACAGCATTTGGCTTCACTTCCAGTTCACGATAGCAGAAGCTTACCGTTCTTACTGAAATGTTTTGTCATTTTGGCTCCCCTTCATTAGCCAGAAGTTTTTTTAAATGCATTTTTTATAATTTCTGTTGACTGCCTCATATTTTGACTTTTTGACTCCAGCTGTATTTGCTCCAGTAACAGCATCCTTTAAAAGCACTCATTTTTAGTTACTAATCCCTGACAAAGCAAGTCACTCGAGGCTAACTGTCCTCGTATCCTTCAGTCTCCCACTCGTTTTGTCATTCAGAATTTCTCCTTTCAGCATACCCCTCACAGATCTGCACTGGGCACTTCTTGCCATGCTCTGGCTTTCTGAAGTGGAGCTCAAAATCTGGTTGTATAGCTCTATTATTAGCCGTTCTCTGGGAACGTGTCCCTTCACGCTGAAGCCATTGGCTGTCCATTTTCCCATCTCAGTTATTTGTGTCCCATAGCATCAGCGCTCTTCCAGCTCTGAGTCCTGCCTGAGCTGAGCTGCCTGAGATGAGCTGAGCTACCTGAGCTGAGCTACCTGAGCTGAGCTAATCGAGATGAGCTACCTGAGCTAGGCGAGCTGAGCTAGGCGAGCTGAGCTAGGCGAGCTGAGCTAGGCGAGCTGAGCTGGGCGAGCTGAGCTAGGCGAGCTGAGCTAGGCGAGCTGAGCTAGGCGAGCTGAGATAGGCGAGCTGATAGGCGAGCTGAGATGAGCTACCCGAGCACAGCTACCCGAGCAAAGCTGCATGGTGGGATTGCACTTCCTGTTAGAGTTGGTTGGCGGGGCAGGTCAGGTGGGGAGTTGGGATGCTACTGCTTACAGGGGATTCTGGGAGGCTGTGCTTCCACTTACACTGTTTTAAGCTTGATCATCAAAGATAAATGATTCTTGTATTTTCTTTTACTTTTGTGTTATTTATTTTTAGATGGCTATGTAACGCTTGCCAAACAAAGATTGTTTTGTTGAGAGAAAGTCAGTAAATTTCAGTAAGTGGCAACACCAAAGAAATGTCAGTGCCAGAGACATACCAACGCAGCTCACGTGCACTTTGCTCAGTAGCAAGGCTGGCTTGAGAGTCATACCTCCTCCCTCTTACGCAGACCGCTGAATCCCGGCCACCCAGCCACTTACTCCCAGCACCGCCCTACAGTCCTTACTTGCTCCCTTCTCCTATACTGACTTGAACCATTGCACCGGTTCATGGTTTGATGCACTGGCATGGTTTGATGCATTTTCACCAAAAACATTGTTCTTTTTTTTTTTTTTTTAACCCATCTCATTCTCTTTGGATAGTTTGCAGTATAAGCCCAAAGGTCTTTGCCCTGGCACAGAAGAGGAACTGCAAAGATGCAAGACTGAGAGCAGCAAACAGCCACAAGTTGTGGCAGCTCTAATATATTTTAACTAGTGGAATTCACAACAGAAAAGTTTGTAGTAGAGACGTGTTTGCATTTGTGTGCGCTGGTTTTGGTTCTGAAGATGTGAACTTGCTGAGCTTACTTTTCAACAAAAAATCTACTTTGATCAACTTCAACAAGTGTCAAAGAACACGGTTATACAATTAATTCTCACCACTTGCTTCACGAACAGAATTACAGGTCCCTGAACAATTGGGACCTTGTAGCTTTCTCCTAGTCATCCCTGCTCACGCTCAGTCTGAGATGCCACGTGCCCATCTCTGTGAGCCTGGGGATAGCTAGCGTGGTGCCCACTGATGGCTGTAGCACAGCTATATTTTTTTGTGTACTTTGTGTGTTGTGGTGCCCAGACTGGTGCAAAAGGAAACTAGGACACACAATCCTTGGGATTGAGTCTGAGTTATGAGAGCATGTGGGCCATTCACACTTAGCTCAAGAGGGAGTTACGGGTCAGAGATGCCACCACAAGTGCGCAAGCGCTCTGTAACGCATCTAATTCTTAGTAAAATTGGTATATCCGTGGAATCTGTTACATGTCAGTCACAAGGCAGAACATCAAAGAAAGACTTCCGTGAGGTATATAGAGTTCTGGTGGGAATGGACCCCATGATGCCCAAGGTAAGGGCTGATCCTGGCGGGCAGGGACATGGTAAGCCAGCTTTGCCATGGAGGCTTTCAGTTAGAGTATGCTTCCAAAACTCTGAATTAGATCTGCAGTTCTTACTGAAAGTGGAGTGAATCGTTCTGGAATCTCTGAAAATGTTATAACTTTGACAGTTCATACAGATACTTTTGAAAATAAACCTCGAACATTTTGTGTCTTCTGCCCTGTCAGTTGGATGACATGTTCATGGTTCTATTGATGGATGAAAGCAAACAGTTCAAGTGCAAACATAGGACAGCATGGAATATTGAAGACTGCATTATGAGATAAAACAGTGTGGATCATAATGTTTTCTACCAAAGTCAGAGTGATTTCACCACTTTTACCAAATGAAATTTGAAAGCCTTTTCCTTTGTCAGTAACTTCATGAAGCATAAATGAATTTTGTGTTGAGTTTTATGACTTAAGTCTTTTGCCAAAATTAGCTCCCTAGTTGTAGTAGAAGCAATATTTTCAAGTAAATCTTTGACTGCTGTTTTAAACTTTTCTGTGCTAATTAAAAGTATTTGATACACAGGTCCAGAGTACTTCATGGATGCCTCACCCGCCATATGTTATGCAACCAACAGTAAGTGGATGCTTGCTTATATCCAGCTGAACGTGCTTACGCTGTGGCCTCCCCCTGCTTGTCAGCAGCCTTAAAGTCCTAGGTCATGTAAGAGCAGCCAGCTGCTCCCTCTGGCAGGAGCCCTCTGCTGTAAGGATTCTGCTTCTTCAAGGAGCACCATTCGATTTAGCAAAAAGGGGAGAGTGGGTGATACGTTATCTAACTGCATTGGTTATAAGAGAGTAACAAGCTCTAAAGCGTTGGTTCTGAAGCTTTGCTTCAGGGACTACGAGACAACTACATTCCTGCATGCTTCAAATTGCCAGAATCAACACGTTACCCCTCCCCTATATGCTTATCCATCGAAAAAATCCTTTGGAGTTATATATACTTTAAGGGATCCTCAGTGCCTCAGGAATGCATTTCAAGTACTGGAAGGGGGTAAAGCACAGCTTTAGAGTCTGCCACATCTGAGTCTGCGCTATGATTTGACCAGGCAACTCTTTTTTTTTTTTTTCTCTGAGTAAATTTTCATCTTTCATCAATTTGTAACTATGAATTAAAGCTGCATTACACTTCTACCAACATCCATTAGAAGCAATACAGGTGATTTTTTTTACCTCACAGAAGAGTTTTGACGCTCTTTGCCTAAATGTTAGCAGTATACCAGAAGGAAACAACATACTGAATCTCACTATGTAGAGATTATTTTAGTTTCGTTTCCTGCATTTGATCAGTTTCTCAGGTATGGATCCACCTAGCCATGTTATTAATCAAAATTTCCATGTGTACACCATGTTAAGCATCCATACATTGATTTATATGAGGAAGGTAAAATTAAAATGGAGGTGTAGGATTGTTTGTTATTCACGTTTGTGTTTGATTCCATAATAGAGTAAGCTCTGGTAGCAGTTAGCTATACAACAACGTGGATTACACTACATACCCTTTTAGTAGCACAGGACTCTCATCCCCATTTGAAGCCTCCTTCCACATCCCTCAGGTCTTTGGAGACAAGTTCTTCAGTTTTCTCTCACCAGGCAATGACCATAGTGTGGGACTGACTGTCTCCTGGAAGCCCAGTCCCTACCACTGCAGCGCTGCTTCTCTCTCCAGACCCTGGTGAAAGTTTCTAGCTCAATGGATTAAAGCTGCCGCTATGTTCCTTGTGGGAGGATGAGCTGTACTGAGCAAGCTTACAGTTTAAGTCCTGTATTCTGATACTTGGATTTAATTGCAGCCCACAATAAATCTTAGATATGTGTATATATGATGAGTTATCAGACTTGTGGAAACCAAAGAATGTCTCCTCTTGCAGCAAGACTCTCTTTCTAAAAGGAAAACCTAAGCACTCTACCAGTCCCACTTCCCTTGTTAAAGTGTGTTTGAGTTTTATTGGACAATGTTCAGCAAAGCATTTTTCTGCAGTATTAGAAGAGGTGTTTTCGTGTGGTAATTGGATGTATTTACCCCTTGGTAAAGGGCTGTGAAGAGAAAAATAACATTTATAGTGAATGGTTCCCTCAGTATGCCAAGTTCAATTCGCGTTCGTCGCCAGCCGGGGGGGTTGTGGCAATGAAAGGATGTGTAGGTGGAAAAGCAGAGGGACAGTGGAGAAGTGGGGTCACGTTTTCAGTTCTTGCCGTTGTGGGTTACCTCCATGTGTTGTCTGGAGCAATCCCAGTCACTTCGCTGAACGATTTTCCCCATGGGTTTCCCAATAAATGGACATGAGGCATTTAGGACTGAAGAAGCTTAAAGGCAAAGAGACGGAACTACCATTCCCCAGGTTTCGTGCAGAGATGAATCCTTTATTAGAAATGTCTGAGAAGTTGTCAGAGAATTACTGCACAGAGGACTCAAGAGGCATCACAATTAATGAAAAGAAAATAAAGGCTCCGTGTCCATTCTCAGTTTGCTGTAGTCTCCTGCCTAACTTTAGACTCTATTCTAGGCACCCATACAGCTTTAAAAAAAAAATTGAAGAAAAGATTACGATGAAGTTGGCAGAATTTAAGATGCCCGTTTTGGTAACCCTGTGAGTTCCCTGAAAAGCTGGGAACTGTCTAATTTGGTTAGCTTTTTGTTCCTTCTCGAAACTGCGTTTGCCATGCTAACATCTGAATTGCCACTGCTTTGCTTCAGAATATTTTATGAGGTGATTGATTGTGGCACAGGATGTCCCACTGGAAACCAGTGCAGGTCAATATTACGTTCCCTTTGCCCCAGAAAGGAGAACTTTTTCCTAAGTCTTTGTTATTTTTCATGAGTGGAGATGAACTCCTACGGAAAGCACAGTTTGAATTGCTCAAATCCTGGTGTTTAATTCTTTTTTGCAAGTCTCCACTAAATGACGTTACCGGATGATTAGCTTTTCATTTCTAACGAAGTCCTGCTTGACGTTTATGTATGATTTTACCACTGTGTAGTGCCCCTCGGGACAGAAAAATAGGCAGGACCGTGCTATAGAGGAGACGAAGGAGGGTTTTCATTCCGCGCGCTGCGCACAGGCAAGACTCTTTTCTCCCAGCCTGGCACGCTTGTCGACAGGAGGGAAGAGCTGTGCCGTACCACGCTGCCTCTTCTCTGCCTGCTCATCCCGTCCCCTTCGCCACCTGCCTGCCCGCTCATTCACATACCGTGCTCTTCCGTCAGTGGTATCCCCTGCACTACATTGTCCTGCCAGACGTGTCGCTCCCTTCTTTCCCTTTATATACTGATTTCAGCTGTGCTTTCCTGATGCGTGTATTATGTGTCTGTTTACTTGGTGGGTTAAAAAAACCCACTATAGTAAAAGATTGTATTTCCAATTACTTCTGTAGCTTTTTAGCTACAACCACCTAAACCTCTGACCCTAGCAGACACCAATAACATGTATATGTTCACTGGAAAATATTTCCGTATATTGCTTTTCATTCCCCAGCCTTACTTGTCTTCTTATTTTTGTGATCTCCTTAAAAGCGTGTAACAACCAAAATGACATTCTATGAGAAAAACCGAGTCAGAAATTTTTTTCCCTTATAGGAAAAAGTCAAATGGGCAGCCAGGGACTCTGCAGATATATGGTAATTTACTTGTGATTTTCCCTGTAACTTTTAACCTTGATGTCACAGGTCGATGCCAATGATCAAATACAATTTTAAAAGGGTTTTTATTTTTGTATCAGTGATTTTTCTAGCCTTGTACTAAGAGCCATGGAAAATTAATATCAAATAGGTTGAGGTAGCGTTGCTATTTCAGAATAAATAGTATTCAAAATATTCTTCTGCTGGCACATTAGGGTCACATGGGAAAACCTCTCACATCTTTGTGCTTGCACAACCTTCGAGGTTTTGGAAAACAGGATTCCTGAACCGTGTGACGTGATGAAAAATGTGACTTGAGGCTCATGTGTGACTTGGACAGTTTTGAAAAATACACTCTTTGTAAATGGAGCCTTCCCCACTTTTTGACCATTATTGGCTGCACTGTGTCTGAGTAAGAATGCCTCGGATCGGCCAGTTTTGTTGCTTTGCCACTTGCCCTTGTCCCTCTCACGAGCTGGAATGGCAGACGAGCTCCAGAATAGCTATGGCAGTGTGGATTCGGATTTCTGTTGGCGTAACACGGAATGCAGTGGCGACGGTCTGGGCTCAGCTTAGTTCGCTGTAGCTTTCAAAGTACAGTACTCAGTCATCCCTACTTGAAACAAGTCTGGTATTTCATTAGTGCCTCAGGATAAGGATAGATGGATAGTGATGTCAGCATCAAAACGTCAATGGAACAGGAGTTCTTTGGGGGATATATAACATTTGCCGTATTAGTGTGTTTTTCCGCTAGTCCCCAAAGGCTGTCTGATGGTTCAGGGAAGACTTTGAAAAACATGTTGTGTAAAGGCAGTTCACATGTATTTATTAACGATGGCATTTGTGTAAAACTTCTTTGATTCAAATCTTGATTGCAAATAATACATGTACTCTTCCCCTCTAAACCGAAAGAACCAACAGAAATGCTCTACCCTAATACTGTATGTGCACACTGGTTTTACACTTACCCTCTTTTATTTGCAAGTAAAAATACGTGACCGTAAGTAATCACTGGGTACGCACAGATAGAGGTTCTTGTCATTCTGGATTAGTTTCTGCGGAATAGCTGCAGAAAGAATATGCCAGTGGCGGCATGAAGGGTGCAAGCAGAGCAGCATATGGAAGAACCTACTACTGACAGTGTTATCGATGTCAATGGGGAGAACTTACCTGGATGTTTCTCAAACCCTTACGGCCTTTGTCTTAAAAAAACGCCCTTCTTATCTTTTTCTGTCTTCCTTCCTCCGGCCAGTGGCTGAATGTAATCTGTCTTTAAAACCAACGACAGCAACGTTTCTTATTTCATAAGCAGCGTAAAACCCCTGCGTTGGTGAGAAGGGAGGTTGAGTAAGGGCTTCAGAGTCTTGCCTGTTGATTGCTGCACATGAACGTAGCATAAAAGTACAAACTGTCCAACTGAGATATATCGGTTTTCATTTTCTCACTAGCGACTCTGTTGTTTTGGAGCATACCCAAAATACCATAGCAGTTCCAGTGTTTTGGTTGCTCTGCTCTCAGACAAAGACGTTCCTTGTGCTCCGTGCAGTGTCCCTCTCCCAAGACAGCTTTCTCCACCTCCTGTTTGTGCTCTGCCTTCTTAGCAAACAGAGCCAGGCGTCCCATCTTGCATGTGCCTGTTGGAGTGTAAGGGAACAAAGCATGCCCTCTGCAGACAGTTGAGTCCTGCCTCCGAGATGAAATGGGAGAGTTTGGTTAGCGGCTATGAAAGGTAAACAGGAAATAATCCCTAGAAATTGGAAACTCCAGCTAGTCTTTTAACTCTGAGCTGTGTATTTTTAAGAGATCCTTTGAACGTGAACTTACTTGAACTTTTAAGGCTAAAGAGTTTAGAGGTTGAAATAACCAACCGAATACCTATGCCAAAGTTCTGCTGAACAGTTTTAATTCCAGTGTTTCCCGAGGCAGAAAATCAAGGACTGCCAATTCTGTAACTCCGATAATCAAGACAGTACTTGGCGATGTTCCTTTGGGACGGGCAGGCTCGCAGGAGGTCGCTTCTGCCTGCCTCTCCCCCAGCACCCACCGCATGGAGGTGTTGCCTCAGTGCTACTAAATGGGTCATTTCAGACTCGGCTGAGCGCGTGCTTGCTGACCCTCTTTAGCGTTGTGTTGAGGAGAGTACCCAGGACAGAAAAGCAGTGCCCAAGCTCAACTGACTCGTGCCTCTGAAAGGGGACTCACCCAAGTTACATCTCGTACTCGGATGTAGGGGGGTTGTGTGTGATTATACAGCTCTTCTGGAATCATAGCAAAGAATTACCGCCGTCATTTGTTCTGCTGTTGTAGAAATTAATATGAACTAATATGAACGGTGGAAAAAGGTAAATCCAAGTTAGATGTCTCACACTGTGATAGAGCCCCCTAGTGAAACTGGACATCTTCTGTGATGGCAGCAAGACACACTACATGTGCATTCACTTAGGAGACATGGACGGGAGAACCACAAGCATTTCCAGCAGAGAAGCCCTTGCCTTTGAGGAACTTGGGCTTTGCTGCTTTATCCGAAAAAGGCTTAAGAGTTCTAGTAAAACTTGCTTATATTTCAAATGTTCTACAGATAGTGTGACTACTAAATGGATAAACCATCGGTCTAAGATTTTGTTAAAGATGTTTACATTAGTGGAAAAAGCATGTATATATATTTCATACAAATCTATAAACGTAAATGGAAAAGATATTTGGAAAAGAAGAAGGCTGACAGTAAATTTGAAAGGTACCCCAGAGATTTAGCATCCAGGAAATTCTGTTTGGGGTTATGGAAGATTGATTTCTTTTTAACAGAAAAGATGCAACCGTAACCATTCAACCTTCACTGTCAAGAAAAATCTCAACACAACAGCTATTTAAAAGCAGTAAGTTTTATCAAAGGGGGTTGTTGGGTTTTTGATAAAGATAGACATTAGAGTACCTTCTATGGAAAAATGTAGTGCATTTAAAAAAAGAGTCAATCTCTAATTTTGTACAAAGTCTGCAGTCTGTTTTAACTTTTCCAACTTCGTGCACAGCAACTAAGACTGAAAATTTCTCATGCTTTATGTCATATAATATATGTAATGTCATTTGCATTGACGTCAAGTTTTAAATTTACACCAAGTCAAAAACCTGAATACTAACTGTAAGGGTCATATGTCATGTTTGTCCTTCTGAGCAAAAATTCCTCCCTTGTTGAGCACTGGTGAAGTTAGTCATTGTCCAGGCGGCAGGGCAGATTAATAAGTAGGCAGACTGTGATAGGATCAGGAGAGAGCCATGGGCTGCAGAAGCACACGGTATTAATTCCAGGCCAAGAGTTAGATGAATGTGTGTGCAGAAAGGAATGGGCTCAGCAGAGTGGTGCATTAGGTAAGCATGTGATAGAGATTTGTCAGATGATTTCTCATTTAGCTCACCATCAAATGTTTTGCCATGTGTATCCCATTATGGTTACGCGTGTGTATGTGTGCTGTGAACTGGGAGGCGTGTGGTACATGAATATCACAGCCCTCTCAAATTCATCCTCCGTTGCGGGCCATTTCTTACTTGTTGTCTGGTAATGTCCGCTGTCTGGGAGGCGATGCTAGCGTGATCCAACCTCTGCAGTGAGAGCTCTGCTACTCTGGCTTCGGCAAATCCGACAAGATGCATGCAGTAGGCAGGACGCGAGCCCGCTTGCGACACGCATGGTCGCGCAGTGCCGTTGCCAAACGTGCAAGTTCTGTGAGGGTGAAAGGGAAGGCACCAATTCTCATCTGCCACAGGCGGCAAAAAGCTTTGAGTGAGCTCTGTGCTCTGTGAGCACGGGGGTTCCACCGGAGCTGTGACACGGCTGGAAATGATCTACTGCGGGTGCTGCTGCACGCAGCGGTGGGTCCCTTTCCCACGGCAGAGATACAGCTCTCGTTCCTGTAGTGCAGTTGAGGATCGAGGATGTTGCTGCAGGACAGTTCTCCCACCAGAAAGGGGCCTGGGTCCCCTTGCGGCTTCCCAAACCCCATCCCTGCGCTGCAGCGAATCCGCATTTCCGTTACGGGTGAGGCACCGGGCGGCTCTGGGGAAGGGAGCAGCCCTGCGAACCCGGAATAGCAGCAGCCTATCTGTGATGACTCCCAGTAAGAGTTATAAAGACTGGCACACCTTGACAAAGTGGGAGTGGGAATGGCTGCCAGTGAAGGATCAAGGCAGGTTTTAGGCTATCGACAGGTTGCGCTTTCATATACAGCTGAGTAGGAAGGGGACTGTTTAAGAGTCAAGGTGCAAACTGCCAAGTTAATTACTGTATTGGTATTTTTTAAACATACGGTATTCGTATGATGTTTTGTCCCAGAGGACTGAACTGTTATTGGAAGCAAATTCCAAGTGGAAATCCTGCATACTTGTGCAGCTATAAATGTAGTATATGGCTATATTCATCCTTGCTGGAGCTCCTGTTTGACCTGCCTTTCCTCACGCTGGTTTCAAAGGATGCACATAGACGTAGAGCACTTAATGACAGACACTTTTTCTTCAGCACTGATCTGTTGTGTGACCTTGGAGAAAACATCTTTCTTCTCAGCCTCAGTTCCTCATTTGTCTTTCTTTTAAATGCCACCTATTTAGATTATAAAGCTGTCATACTACTAAATAGCTTTTACTAGATGTTTGTGAGCAGTCTTGTGGACCAAGTTTCTAAATGCCTCTAAACACAGCCTTACCATGATACTACTACTGTGTAGGGGGTTCCTGTTAAATACTAAAATAAGCCTGTCCTAGCTACAAAGGGAAGTACTGGATCTGATTTTTACTGATAAAAATCAAGAGTTGACTTTGATTAAGAAAATTGCATAGGTGTGAAACAGTGAGAATGAGAAGAGAATCACGCCCGCAGCAGTAAGCTGATGAAGGAGACTCTGGCACCTTCCTAATCCTTAGAACAAAAGCACTTCCAGAAATTACCATTGTGTTATGCAAGTGTATTCAAGGACCAATTTACATAAGGAGGGGAAACTAGGTAATCTATATATTACTTATAATTACATCTTGATTTACCTAGTGCAGGAGTTGTGTAAAAACTATAATATTGTACTCAAAGGACTTAGTGACCACTTTGTAAGACCCAGGATTCCCGCTGTACCCAGGAACCATGCTACATAACCCCTTCCAAAACCTGATTAAATAGTTCGATTTTTTGCCTCTTGATAATCCTGTCAGGAGGCTTGTTATAGAGCTCCTTTGCTCTGAGTTTTAGCAGTGCACGTTTAACTTCTGACCTAAAGGTATTCCTACTCATTTTACAGCTGTCTGTTCTTGGTCAAACATTTCTGCCTACCTTCAGTCACTCTTCTCCCTTCTAGATGTTCACCACATTAATTCATAGACACCCGCATCTTCGTTTTCTAAGCTATGACAACGTCACTACGCATTTGCAGTAACTCAGGGGTCTTGTACCTCTGGCTGCGGCAATGACCCTTCTTTGGATCTGTTCCACTTTGACTTCAGTTTTCTGATGCTCACAGTATCCCACCTTTTTGTACAGTAGCATTAATATTTCCTCCTCTTCACTGGGAGCACTTTGCTGCATTCTGAAAGAACATCTTTTTTCCCGTGTGCGCCTGACCTTGGTAATGCAGTCATCTCCAAGTCACTGATATACCTCGTTTTGCTCCTTCTTCCAGGTTTCCAGCAAATGCTCCTGTGTTATAAAGGCAGCCGCATCTTTAGCCTAATTGTCTTCATTAATTTGCGCCTTGCTCTGTTTAACCCAGTCCGTCCCGTATGGTAGTTCGATCTGCCGCTTTACTAATCTGCCTCACAATTCCATAATTTCCCCGAATCTTATTATTCAGGGCCATTATTAAAAATGAATGAGAACAATCTTAATGGAGCTTTTAGTGACTGTCCCACTGAAGCAGTGTAGCTTGTCTTTCAGCACAACCTGTTGCTATTTCCTCCTTAGTTTATTCTTCAGCATCCCCAAAGTTTAGTCATTTCTGGTGTAGCACTGCCCGAAATACTTCACTGACGTTCAGAGAGCTTAGATCTCTGCATGTCCTTAGTCTAGGAAACAGGTCATTTTATTGAGAAAACAAAATGAGGTTAGCTAGCTCTGTCTTCGCTTCATCTGTGTTCTGTCTTCATTAATGTCCGTCAGTCGTGGGCGCTGAACCCGTGCTTACATGTGCCAGCTCCTCCATTGCTCTGTGGCAGAGGTGATCCCATCCTGGTTCCTCGTTTCACTTGCACCCGCACCTTGAGTTTGGTGACTTCTCCGGGTTTTTCATCCTCTTTGACTGTATTCATTCTTCTGCACAAACTCTCAATCTCAGAAAGCTGCCTCTGCTGTGTGGTGGCTCGTGGGAAACTGAGGCAGCGTCTTTACCCTGTTGGGGCTACTTCTAAAGTACCTGTAATGTGTACCTCATCCTCACTGCAGGGGGAGCCCAGCTCTGGGTTCTCTCCTTGTCTTTCATTCATGTGAGAAACCTTTTGGTAGGTGTTTGAATATCATTTGCAAAGTCTCAGATAGACTTTTAGTGAATATTACTTCTGGCCTCTAGGCGTGGATTTTTTTGTCTTTTTTTTTTTTTCTTCCATGTTCATTCCTGATATACTTATTGAGGTGTCTAAGTGGCTGACTAAGTCACACCTCCTCAACTGTAACTGGTGAAGCATCTGAATAACATAATTATTTTCAGATTATTTTTGCAGAGATAGTGCTAACAGGTTTTTTTATACCAATGTATCGCGTACGCTGGAGGTTAGTCCAGGATATCATAAGTGATAGCTTATTTTTGCATGTAGTCAGGTCTAGCACAATTTGCCATTCATGTTTTACTCTATTAGATCAAACACTTTCTTCTCAGTTCAAATGTCTTTGTAGAGAATGTAATACTGACCTAATCTTTGCAGCATAGAGGCAAATCGAGATCAAATCATGTGCTCTCTTTCTTAAACTGATTTCAGTCCCACTGGAGTGGAGCGATTGCTTCATTATGGTTTTCAGGTGGTAACCTTGTGGCCTTGTTTTCCTCTCAAACTGGTGTAAATTGGGAATAAACCCATTTTAAGTCCATGCATTCAACAGCGTGTGCCAGAGTCTTGTTATGAATCAGTGGTATCTGCAGCATTGTTGAGAGCAGGGTATCAACCTCTTGCTTACATGATTGCCCGACCAAGTAGTGAAATACAGTGGTGTAAACACTGAACATTCTTTGAGTGTCTCACGGTGGATTGCTGAGGGGTGAGTTGTGTAAGGCAGTGACAGGTGAACGTAGCCTGGAGAATTCTGAAGGCGTGCCGAGCTGTTACTTAGTGAAACCACTGAATGGTTATTTTTTTGGGACTACCTGCCAAAGAGAAATGCAGCTCCAGCAGGGAAGGTTTCCTTATCAAATGGCCTGTTGTTAAAAGGAAGGTGGAAATTAGGGGTTGAAGTTTTACGTCTGCTAAAAGTGGTTTAAATGCAATTTGTTATTTCTTATTACTGACTACAGCCTTGAGCGTACGTAGTTAAGGGATATGTGCTGAAGAGTTCTCCCACTCCGTGCCTTTGAAATAAGCTGCCTGGGAGGTTTTGTGATGCTGCTGCAGGCCTTGTTGCCCAGGAGAGCCCCTGTCTCTGACATCCCTCCCAAACCCCACGTGTAGCCCGTCACCACCCTTCTTTCCAGAAAGAGCCCTCGAGGGGAAGTTACCTTTTCTCTATGCATCGCAAACCACACACGTATACCAAAGACGGTTGGGTTGCTCGTTATCAGATGTCTGCTTCTGCCTCCTACAAAGCTGTATAACTCACCGAGAAAAAGCATGTGCAGCATCCTCATCCAGGGCACAGTCCAGGATAACTTGGATGATTTCTTCAGCTCCAAGCTGAGGGTCACAAGGCTGACCCTCACCCTGCTACTGATCTCCGTAGTGGGACAAGAGGGTTGCACATGATTCACACAGCAAACAGCCTGCTTTCAAACAGCCTTTGTACTTTTCCAGTACAGCAATCTGTAAATCATTATGCACCCCCTCTTTGCCCAATCCACACAGGATGTGAGTCGGTGTCAGCTCCCAGCTTGATAGCCTTCCTCTATAGCACGATCAATAAAAAACTCCCGCTTGCAGCTTTAGAAATCACTGGTCTATCGCCTGCCTCTAGCCAAAAGGGTGGGCGTCACATTCACAGATGTCCCACATCTGACTGGGTTGAGGCTAGAGGCATATTTTCCATTCGGAGGTGGAGGAAGAGACCTGCCGTGGTAAGGCTGGTCCATCCACAGTGCTGCAGCTGCTCCTGGCTAATCCCGGGTTCCGGTGGGCCAGGAGCACCAGCAGCGTTTTGGCAAAAACGTGGTTGTACACACTCCACCACTGACATTCCTTATTTTACTTCTTATTTTGAATGGGAATGAAATGTTTGATGCAATGAGCGTTTCCTGGTGCTTGTCACAGGTCTTGCGTTAGGGAGAGGAGGGAGTGGACGTTTGTCAGGAGCAGTCTTGAGTGTTTCTGATAGACAGGCAGATACAGCACTCTTTCTCCCGGATTCATAGTTGTGGACACAGCAAAGATGTATTAGCTCCCTTGCTAACTGCTGCTCCAACTTCGGCAAGCAAAGCCCCTCATGGTGACAGCTGACGCTGTGACAGGCCACATCTTCCCCAGGGAACAGCACAAGGATAGCATCGAAGGGAAAGCTCCGTGCAATTCCTCTGCTTTCCCGTTGCCTTCTACCCACAGTAACATCCAGTGCATGTCGTCAACCTGCACTTGCTATCCAACTTTATAACATTTCAACCTAAATCTTCACAAGCGTTCAACTCCTGGGGCACGTTGGTTTTAATGGGAGGTGACTCCAGAGCCAACGTTAGACAGTTGCTTAGGGCAGGGTGGTGAGCGGAAAACAGTCTCTGAAAGGTAGTCTTGGTACTATTGCTGCTGCCAAGAGAGAGTTTGGGCTCAGTGCTCAGATTTGGACTCAAAACGGCAAACCTGCCTTCAATCCATGCCAGTGTTCATGCCCGTTATGTCTTACAGCTGGGCCAGCCACTAAACAAATGACAAATGCTCTGTTCTAACCCCTCTCCCTTCCCAAGGGGGAAGAGAAAGGGAATAAGGGAGAGAGACTTACGGGTTGGAAAAAAAAACCCTTAAAAAATTTTAATTAAACAACAATAATAATATCAAATATATACAAACCCGATATCGAACCTCCCCTGCCCTGGCAGTCACACCACCGGCACCACTGATGCTGTGGGCAGGCACTTGGGAAGTTCCAGACTGGGCTCAGCGGCAGACGGGAACCAGATGCAGGAGCTGGATTCTAGAACTGGATTCAGGAGTGCACTGCATTCGGAAAGGCAGAACGGACAGAGTCCTCCATGCACACCGGCCATTGAAGAAGAGAGCTTGACCCTCATGATCCCTCAGCTTTATACCAAATATGCCGTCTATGGGATGGAACCCCTTGTGGGTCAGTGTAGGGTCACCTGTCCTGTCCGCTCCTCCCTGCGGGTGCAGCCTTTAACTTAGCGCAGTGAGGATTAGCAGTGACCTTGATCGCTACAGGAATAAATATCAGCAAGAGCCTTTCTGCACCTTTCTGCACCCCAGTAAACATCAAGCACTGTCACTTCTAGGAGCAGACGCTGTCTGTGAAAATATGCCGTTAACTTCAGACCGTGCTGTCACTGAGCAGAGACTGAGCTGGAAAGTGAAATCACTGAAGAGAATGAGTTCTGTCCTAACTCAAATCAGGACGATGGCAAAGGCAGGTGTGACTTGCCTGGAGCAGCAGCCAGGAACTCCATACTAGTTTTGCCCTTTCCTTTGTTTTGCCTCCACTCTCCAAGGTAGCAAAGCCAGACCATTTATCCTTGGGTGACAAAGTTAATTTATAATACTGTGAAGGCTTTTGCTGGGGCTGCACAAGTCATGTGCACCATCTTTGAGATTCCGGTGCACTTCAATGGGTAGTAACCACAGATGTTTCTACAGGGATAATACAGACAAACCAGTGTATGTAACTGCCATCATTCAGAAAAAAAATATTGGAGGTGTTTGTGCTATAAGCCAAGTGAGCTCATTCTAAAGGGTTTGGAATAAGAGCTTGAGAAGTTTCAACTACCATAATCTAAGAGAACTTCCTCACATCGGGACTGGATGCTCAGCTGTGTTCATTTGTCATTCTTTCTGGAGTCTTACATGCCATTCAAAATCTGTCTTCCAGATAAAAATCAGTGATACAGGTCTTGACTTGGAGAGTGTGGGCGATGGTGAATCTGCTTGTGATTATATCTGCTTGCCTCCCCAATATGCAATGCATTTCAGTCCTCTCTGAGCCTCTTTTAATGATTTTGTTCGACAGAGAAGTAAAGGAGTAAGTAGGAGCATGCCATGAGTGCTCTTGTGTCAAGTGAAGTACGAGACTGTGCCTTGCTCTTTCCTTTCTTCTTCTTGGCCAAGCTGGGACAACTTGAAGTGGGTATTATGCCCCATATTTATTCCTGTTCACACAGAAGAAAAGGCTGTGTTAACTCCTTCTCGTGGATAAATGCAAGTGACTGAACTCGTTGAAGCTGATAATTCTGATGCCCAATATATGTCTTGGGCACATCACAGGTATTGCTTTTGCATGTCATATGTGCTACAGGACAATAGTTTTGCTCAAGCGTGGCGGTTTCCCTCTGGGAAGTATCTTCTCTATTTCAAAGAACGCTATCTGTCACTATGACATGCTCCAAAGTGGAAGCCCAAGCCAAACAAGCCAAGAAGCAGCAGAATCAGAGGTTAGAATGTGTGGTTAGAATGCGTGGGAGACAGCTACCCACAGGTATACCCACGTAGCAAGTCTATAGCGAATACACCTGATCAGAAGTAAAAAGGTGAACCGTCATCTCTAAACATAGGACAGTTGCCAGCGAGTTTTGAAATTTTCTGTGCAGTTAAGGGACTTGGAGTGCAACTTCCCAAAAGTGATGAATCAGTTCTGATGATTGATGTAAGGCTCTAATTTTCCTGAAGGTTTCCAAAGGCCTCTGCAATCTTTCTGAAATGCTCCAATAATTGGTGTTGTGCAGTATTAAAAGTCCTGCCAAGCTGTCTAATTAAATACGGACGTAGTCTTTTGGCAAAGCTGAAATTCACGACTTGGTTTGAGGTCTTGTGAGCCCTCTTACACAGGTGGATAATTCAAGCTCCACGAGGAGTTTTGGTCACCGAGTTTCTCAGTTCAGTGGATCTGCAATTGAATCACTTCCTCTTAACGGGTGACTTGACTGAGTGGTTTGGAAGTAATTAGCAAACCCAGTGGATCTGCTATTGAGGTGCATGATCAACATCTTCCTAGGCACTATTATTTCCTGTGGGAAACTGCCGTCGACTTCTCGACAAATTCAGAGGGCAACTTGTTGCTCTTTCTTCTAAGGAAGCTAATCAAGGAGTGTTTGCACCATCCCAGGCGTGTTTTGACTTGTGATGAAGTGATACCAGCGGATTTTAAAGGCATTTTCAGCAAGTCTATTCTTTATTAGTAGTAGGTGTTTTATTTCGTCACTTTTAAGAAAGCAGTAATTGAATTCTTACAGATGCAGACTATTTTTTATCCACTAATACCTGTTAATCTTGGTGCACAGCTATTAATGGGCTATGCTTCCACTTCAGAGCAATTCAGATTGATTTTGTTTCTACTTCAGAAAGATATTACAGTAGACCCACAGTATATAAAAGCGCTCGGTGTGTTGAGATGAACTAGCCTAACGGTGTTTGCAGCTTCTAATGGGACCTCAGTACATTTAGAGGAGAAGTGATGATTGATTGCCTGGTGCTCGGGCTAATTGATATGGCACTGAGCTAGTCAGAAGCTCTCGGCTCCATCAAAATCACACACGACAATGCGCCAGAGCCTCTTAATATTGACTGGGTAGTTCATATGATAAAAGCAGCATGTCTTGGAGGAGGCTTCCAGAGCTGAGTGACTCTTCAGCATCAGTTACATTCTTTCCAGAAAGGCTTCCTGCCTGGAGTAGCATTACTCCTCTGCTGGAAATTTTTTAAAAGGATGTTCTCAGGTCTGTTTATTTTTTATGGGCTTGGATGTGGTCACTGAGATCCTCTGAGATCAGAAGAATGGAATGAAAGTGGCCACGGATGACACTTGAGCTATTTCCACAGCTGGGTGCACAGCAGCCAGAGTAGGCGGTCCTCTGCAGATGAATTAGTTGGTTGAAGTACATGATACAAAACATCTGTTCCGATGAGAACAAACAAAAACAATGTCCCTTTGAAGACGGCGATTTGTTGGCAGCTGCTTGTAGGGGTGCCGAATGAGGCAGTTGTCAGCTTGGGAACAATTCGAGGCTTGCCCTTGTGTGAACTGAAGCAAAACTACACGGTAAAAATCTCGAAGTTCAGTAAAGTAAAGGACCTGCTTTTCCCATATTTTATTACTCTGATTGCTGATACAGCAATGGGAAAGGAGAGATCCCTTCTGCGCCTCACGTTTTTATGCCCTGAACCACTTGTAATACGAAGGTATCCTTGCAGCTGAGTGGCTGTGAAAACTGAGAAGCTCCACTGGTAGCGTAGTGCTGTAGTAACAGCCGTAACTGTTACTCTGTCAGTCGTTCCCCGCGCCGCTTTCTTACCCGCTTCTCGAAATGCAACGACTTGTTTTCCTTGTCGGTGCCACCTGACGACAGAGAAAACCTTCCAGAGGGTGCTGCTCTGAGGAGTGGCTCACAGCTTCTCGCCAGCAGCAGACCTTTCACGTCCCCTTAGTGAGCAGAAGTGATCCAGATACTCCCACCCTGGTTTGCTCTCGCGAGGCAGTTACTTTTGGCTGCCTTTGGTTGAGCTGAGGAGGAAGTAGGAATACTAGGTCTGTCTGGAGTAAACAAACTCGCTGTGCGTGTGAGGGCTGAAGGTCGATCCGTCGCAGCCAGGTGTTTGTCAGTTATCACAGGGCAGTGTGGTTCTCCTAGACAGTTTAGAGAAAAGGTAATACTCCTAACACGGTATTTTAGCCACAGTAAGGGTGAATTAGGTGCAGGTATATACCAGAGCACTGGTTCCTCTTTTTTTTTTTTTTTTCCTAAACCGAGCGTGCTAACCAGCAGACAGGTGAGAACCGCATCCTACACGCATAACAGGAAAAGGCTGCTCTACCAAAGCACGCTGCCAAAGTGCCCAGTCGGCAACTGAAACAGGAGCTCCCGTGGCTCTCAGGGAGTCGGGTGGGCCGTTGGGAGAGGGTGTCTTCCCTGACTTTGCGTCTGTGATCCAGCGATAGGTATCAGCAGAGGTGAGAGGCTGCTGAGGAAGCAAAATTAAACAAGATTCTTGTTTGGTTCACTTGATTCTGGTTTATGCTTTCCTAACGAGCAGGGTGTCTGATTGTGTACGTAGCCATAGTTTATTATAGCTATACAAGACAATTCTGTTAATCTTACTTTTATTTCCTAGTATTTTTTGATCTCATCCACATCAAAGATGTGAAATTTTAGTGTTGTTGGTAATCAGCTGGAAAGCAAATACGTTGTCTATCAGTACAGAGAATACAAGGCACAAGAAATTGTCCTGAGGGAGCCTAGATTCTAGTCTCATTTTTTTTTCGC
The DNA here is from genome assembly GCA_009769605.1 of Bucorvus abyssinicus. NCBI lineage: Eukaryota > Metazoa > Chordata > Aves > Bucerotiformes > Bucorvidae > Bucorvus > Bucorvus abyssinicus. Next base: position 43,688,999 of record CM020028.1, read on the forward strand.
CTCATCAGATCTTTATTTTCCTTTCATGAGTTGCTTCAGCCACTAACTAAATGTCCTATAAGTAAACTTGGCCACCGTGAAATTCATTCAGCTTTTAAAACTGCCAAGGATCAGGATGGATCCTTGACTGAGGAAAAGCAGTTTGGTACACGAAACACAAACGTGCGTCAGTGTCTCCCAAACCTGTGACAGCTCTTGCGGTCTGTATTGTCAAAGGTGTCAGGCTTGCTTGCTCTCAGTTGTAAGCAGACCGGGGCTAATGCTGTGCACAGTTCTGATTTGACTCACCCGTTGTAGTCAAAGGCTTTGATTCCTGGTTTGTGATTAGGGCTCTGGTCAAGAACAGCAGAGGACTGCGTGCTGAATTATTTGGCTCTGCAGCTGCACTGCAAAGCTGTCTTTCTGGAAGGAGAAAGCATACAGGGATTTACTTCACAATTTCTGCAGCCAACCTCTACATCAGTACTGAATGCCTGCAGCTGGTGGCTTCATACATTGCAATTTATCTGGGGATTGACCCCTCCTCCCACTTTTGTTCATGAAATGCGAAGAATAAATTTGTTTACTGTCCAAAACTTCCGTATGAGTCATTTAAGGAAACATTTCAGCCTAAGGATTGTTCTCAGTGCACATAACAAGTGGTTTTTAGATGGCTTCATATTGGTAGTTTTTATTAGGCTTGTTGCCTTCCTGTTCCCAGGTTGGTTGTCCTTATCTTTATGAATTACTTCAAATTCTGAGACGAGATTACTGTCTTGCCATAAAATAAGGTTTTGTTTCTTGGTTAAGTCTGCAGGCAGCCGTAGGCTGCCTGTGTGGCAAGTACTGCAGAAAACAGAAACTACACCAAATTTGAAATTGGGTTCTTGAAAAAAAAAAATTAATTACAGTCTGAATCGGAAAACAAGGGCAAAATCACCTCTGCTTGAGATTATTAATTAATGACAATCTGTCTGTGGTATAAGAATCTATTCGATATCTGCCTAGTACGGCACGGTGCATAGTAACGTACGGTTTGGCTTCTGTGTCTGAGGATTAAAACGACGTGAAATCCCGGTAGCATTCAAGTCGATGACAAAACTCTAATTGATTTCCGTGAGGCCAGGATTTCAGGCCACATCTTTGGAATTCACTAAACCGAGATCTGTATGTTACTGTGGTTGTTGGATTGTGGAGGTTTTAACCATTGAAACTGCAAACAGCTTCTGCTGAAAATCCATCTTCCTCCAGTTCCGATTTTATGCTTCAGGCTTGTTCATTTCGGCATTTCTTCCCTGCGTTTCTAATCGGTTGTAGTGACGCAGGGTTGAAACACCGCAGAACGGGGTCTGTCATGGTACTGCAGTTCCTCGATAGTAGAAACAGTACCAGAAAACACCGCAGTAAATACTACCAGAAAACCATTGCATGTCCCACAAACGAATTTTCTGTGCGCCTGGAAAAACCACTGCGGAACAGAAGTGTGGCTGCCAAGGGGTTGGTCTCCGTTGGAGTTTATCAGGACATCTGCTGTTAGTTATGTCGTGTCTTTTGATGTCAAAGACAAAACAAGGGTTTGTTTGGTTTTTGGAGGAAGGGGGTTCCCATGGAATGAGGATTCACAGGCATGCAGTGCACAGAGCCCAGCCCTTGAGTCCCCGTCACTCTGGAATTAATTAGAGCACTCTTTCTTCTATCCACACAGCTCTCAAGAAAGGATGGCAGTATTACCCATTTGCCTATCATCTCATCTCTGTTTCTCTTCCCTTGGATGTTTCTTGTTTCCTTTTCCTCTGAGGCTACCCTTCGCCTCTGGCTAGGACTGACAAGACTGTTACATGTACCGTACTCTGTGAATAATAAAATCTGGCTTTGTGGGCAGAATCAAATAATCACTCTAAAACTTGTCTTGAAGTGAAAATGTGCAGAGGGAGAGGGTAGTGGCATGGAAAAAGATGTGAAAAAGTTGCTTCGACTTCACTCCGGGAGAGAACTTAGGGAGTGGGGAGAGGGTGAGAAGAAGAACAAAGACAAAATATCTATCATCTTTTTGTTTTCATTTCTGGGTTATTGAACTGATTTTAAGCTTTTTTTTTCTTCAAACTTAGATAAATTCTGAAATGACATGTCATTTTGAAATACGGTGGAAACATTGCACTTTGACAGCTCCATTTTTTTCATTCTTTTGGTCACAATTATGTGCCGAGAGTGACCTGAATTCACAGCGTGTTTTAGTCTCCCTCAAAGTGTTTTTTTCAGCTAATTTCCTGTTCCTCTCAGCAATATGTGCATACCGTCCAGCTGGCCTTTTTTTCTGTGCTTTATACTATGAATTATTTCTCCAAAGCCTAGAGATCATCTTACCCTGATGTAAAAGACGTCTCCCTGAGCTCATGACAGACTCATCTGCCCGATCTGTGCTTCCCAGCAGCCTAATCCTCCAGTCTGGGTCAAAGACTCACTCTGGTGTCTTTACCACAGTAGTGGGCCACCAGCTTCTCCTCTGGCTGCAAAGCAAGGTGCTCTACATGGTCTGAGACCTGTTCGCAGCAGTATTTGGTAGTAGGCACTTCCTAGTCAGCTGACTTTTAGCCTGAAGAATTGACTTCTGTAGGGTAAGCGTGAGAGTACGGTTTAGGAAGAGACCTGAGAATTCTTAAACTGCTCTTTCTTGTCCTTAGGACCTCTGAAATTCATGTTGACCACCAAGGTAGTTTGATTTCTAGGTGCCAGAGAAAATAAAACAGACAAAAAGATTTTTTTCCGGAGAAAACTGAGCACCTCCACAATATTCAAATATCTGACAGATATTCAGGATCGCAGCCCAGAGAAACATCTCTGAATGCAACCTAAAATTCTGCAGATCAGCCGGTGTGTGGAGGATGCAAAGCCATAAAGGCGTAAGGAGCATCTTTGTCCTGTGACAGGATCTGACTGCGGTGCTTTCACATGCACCCGTACACCGGGACTGGTAGGAAACGGTGCACCTGAAAAAGCTGCAATAAATCAAAGCTTTTTATAGAGATTACTGCAGCATGGATGGATAAATGTGAACCAGAGAGGCTTACCTACTCTAACAAATCCATTCACGTGAGAAAACTGAAGGAGCAAACTTGGACTTCATTTGCCCACGTTACTTTGGCTAATTTGTGGCTACTTCGGTTTATGGCAAAAGGCTGCCCTCGAGCAAGCAGCCTGATTCTGAGAAATGCAGAACTCTCTGCATTCATCTGCTTATGCAAAAATGGACTACTTTTTTAGGGTAGGTGGAAAAGGATTAAAGTTTTATATATAACCTCTTGCAAATAGCAAGAGGTTACCATCTATCAGTGTAATACCAGAGAGGTAATAATAAAGTATCTGATCATTCTAGGCATGGCACTGGGGAACTGACAAAGTGCTTTGTCATCTGCTTTCTGCCTTCACTTAACCAGTGTCACCAGAATTTCTCTGAAACTGGTAGCACGATGGGCTGGATGCGGTCCATTCACTAATGTGGAAAACGGGCTCCTTTGGGATCAGTCTTCAGCGGTTAACAACTCTTTGTATAAAATCGAGTGCCCTAAGAAGAGAAGGTAGCAAGAGGCTGGTGAAGAACACTCTCTGCAGACCAGGCAGCACGCAGGGCAGCAACCGGGCAAGCCTCTCCCCTCTGTGCCGTCAGCGCTCTTCATCTTGGAGCTAACCGGTGGGATGCAGCTGTGGGGATGCCTCCCCCCACCTTTCACAGTCCTTGGGAAGGCTGCTGGACATCCCCAGTTGCGGTAACATATTTTTGTGATGAGTTTCTCTGTGAGTAGCTGATGCCTGGACATAACATCTGTAGCTTGATGATGACTTTCAGTCCCAGCAGTGACTGAACCTGGTGCGCCAGCGTTGAGACTCCCTATTCTGTTACCAGTCCTCTGAGCCGCTCTGTTCCCCCCATGTACTTTGAACAGATTTAACACGTTACAGCTGTGCTCACTGCTGTACAATAGTTAAGAGGGCTGCCAGCATTTCCAGTATGAACTCATATTTTAAGGATAATAACTCAGCTGTAAAAATGTGCTCCAGGCTGAAACTTTATAAGGAAGATCTCAGCCCAAGAGTGACTTTGGACAAAAAAAAAAAAAGGGAAAATATATCAATTTAGCCATTCTTAGTAAGTACAGATATATTACACAGAAAGTAAGTATTCATTGCTGGATCAGATTTTTACTTTGACTTCTTTTAAGCTTAACAACCAAATTCTACACCTTTTTGAGCTTTTCACATCTCCTTTTTAGACTAGCTGGACCACCTGCACAATGAAGTTTTACTCACAAGGGTCGGTTTTAAAGTGCTTCTCCTCAATATTTTCATCTTTTTTTAAAAGACTGTAAAGTGTGGAGCAAAGTAGACTTAAGCTAGCTATTTTCTGCTATTTACTCCGAATTTTCTCCGCCTGAGTCAAGAGGTAAAATGTTTCCTTTTTTTTCTCGGTTGATTTGTACTGGAGTGTGATCGAAGCCGCCCGTTCTCTTTGGGCCTGCAAGGTGATGACCCAGGCTGTATCCCCAGTCGGAATGATCACGGACTTGGGAAAGTTCAGACGTAGATCCAGACCCATCCCAGAACCCCGATAACAGATCAGCTCCGAGTCCTTTGTGTATCACAGAGTTCGTAAAGCATTTAGAGATCTTTGGTGGAAGTGACACTTAGAAATGTCAAGCATTTATTGTAATACACAAGATGGTTTCTTTCAAAGTACTTTATAGTAAATGAGAGCTTAAAATACCACATTTTTAGTTGTAAAATGTATTGACCTTCTATAGACGCCGCTTTTCTGACTACTGACACAAGACTGAAGGCTTTGATTTGATTTCATTTCCGTCAGGTGTACCCTCTCTGATTTCAGTGAGGTTACCTTTGAAGTACATGAAGCACTGAGTGCTTGCTGCCATTGGCTTTACTGGCTTCTTGTGGTCTCGTGCACCGGGGGCAGAATTTTTAGGTCAAGGGCATTTTTGCAGCCATAGTATCTCCAGATTGTGCCCGTATTATCAGTTGTTCAAAACAATGAAAAAACCGCACAGTTGTCACTGCGGGCATCACCCACGGGTGGTGGAATTGTCCACGTGCAGCCAAAGCCGCTGGTGGCCGTTGTACAGAGTGGTCCAAGCAGCAATTGGTCTGGTTGGCGTCAGAAAAAACGTAGTTAAAATCTGTAAATATATCAGCGAGGCGTAGGCTCACGTTGCTTTTAGTGTCGGAGTACGAGGTAAGAAGGCACTGTTGGAAATCTGGGCTTCAGTCCGGGTTTTGAGGTCTGTCTCCAAGCTGCCTCTGCCAGGTAGCCAACTTTAACCAGGCAAAGGACAAATCCCAGGGTTTAAATGAGAGGAAGGGCAAGGCTGGCCTGGTTTTCTTCCCGTGACGGTGTGAGAAAGGGCTTCGTTTAACATAACAGATTACAAATCTAGCAGAACGTGACAGAGGCAGATTTTCTCTAGTAAGGAGACATTTCTGATTTCAAAATCAGAATGAACCGCTGTGATCTAGAACTGAATTGATAAATAGCGTGAACTCTGGCTTAGTACAGGATTTCCCTTGTCTACCAACTTCAAGTCTAAAATCTATTATTGAATGGAAGCATCTTCAGCAAAACATCCTCACCCACTCAGGCTATCTTCTGCTATCAGTCTTTCCTAATAGGTAGGGTAAGAAGGATTCCTGAGAAGATTTTGTAGGTATTACTGCCCCTCATCAGCATCCAGAACTTTTAAATTCGGAAAATGGGATGGGGAGGGAAAGGACAGTATTTTCTCACCCTCCATACCTTTTTTTTTTTTTTTTTTTTTTTTTTTTTTTGTGTGCAGGAGCTTCACAAAAAGGGCTTTAGACATAGGCAGCAGATGACAATGCTCCGTTGTCCCCACAGAGACAGTGCTCTCATGCAGGCTGGGTGTTGGGTTTGTAGCTGAATTTGAGAGTGATGCATCAACATCAGCCTCAACATTTCAGGGTGGGCTCTCTCCCTGCCCGTGCAGCTGGATAGCGAGATACTTGGCAGCCCTTGCATCATCATGGCTCTGAGGCAGTAGCTCAGATTTAGGCCTAGCCTAGGAGTTAGCTCTGACGCTCAAGAGTTACCTTTGGTTTGGCATTCCAAGGGCCACCGTGCAGTCCATGAGCAACTGTGTAAAGCGTTCTCACTTTTATTGACCATCACTAATAAATCCTGGCTGGCAGGAACCCATCTGATCTTGGAGTTGCAGGGAGACATCCTGGTATCTACCCATCCCTTGACCATACTTCCCATGGTCCTCTCAAGGATTAGGGATCTCGGAGAGTAGCGCTCTGCTGCCTGCCACCCTGGCACCTCAGTATGTCTCCTTGGTGCTTCATTCCGTGGTACCACCTCACTTTTCTGAAAGCTGAAGATACTTCCGATATTTCTATCTGAGTCTGGTTGTGGCTAGGTCCTTCTTGTTGTGGAGTTAACACCAGGCACAGCCATACCACTTTCCTCCAGCTGCCTTCATGTAGGATGCCTTTTTGTCATCTTACCTTTGGTGGATATATAGAGTTGCTGTTCCTGTTACTGTTTTTTTTTCTCTTGTTGGTAGTCACTTCTTGAGCATTTCCGATGTTTCTCGGTGTCAGCGCTTGTCCTCCTAATGAGCGAATCTGTTCTTCCAGCCCAGCCCCTAGATTGCAACTCATAAAGTGTGAGTCCCTCCTGGTTTTGAGCAGGAAGTGGAACACAGCACGTCTGGTACAGATCACAGCTGCTGTCCATTGTGGCGTCAAGGCTAGAAGTCACAGACATTTCCTCTGGAGGCAAATCTTACTTTTAGGCATTTTTCTTGTATTTTGAGCATATTTCCCTAGGTAAAATAAAATAATTAAGTGTTTTCAGCCAATAAAAGAAGCTATTCCTCATTTATTAAATGTTGCTCATAAATAAGAAGTTTAAAAACCTGCCACTGTTGCTTTTGTTACTTTTGTCATCATAAATCCTGGACTGAGAGTTTCACATATCAAAAAAACTGTCCACATGTTAAAAAACCAGTGTGGCATCCCTTTTGAAAGGCAGGGCAGTGAAAATTCAGGCTAAACACTGGTGCTGACTCATATTTTAATTGTGCTGTTTAATAATTTCCGTTTTGCACCTTGTTTGAACTAGGATGTGCCATCAAGTCAATCCACGCCTGGTTATAGGCATGAGGGAAGGGAACACAGCAGAACTGTTTGGAGGGGAAATATTATCTGGATTTAGCTTTAATAGGTGAAACTCCATTTTAATGATAAGAAAAACTAAGGCATGTGAAAGAGACTCCTGAATCCCACTTACTAGGAAGGGACATCAGCTACTAGGAGACAGTGGATGAAGGAATTCGTCCACATGAGAAAAAATCTGTGTAAGACCTTCAACAGAGTGGAATTGCTAAGCACAACACTTCAGCATGTGACACATACTAATTAGGTATAGATCAGGAGCTGTGTTCAGGAAGAAAAGATTTGTTCTCACTAGCAGTGTTGAGGGTTTGGAATCTGTGCGTCTTTTGACACGGAATGAAAGGACATTTTTTGTGAAATCTGGTAGGGGGAAGGGCAGGAGAAGATTCTTCTAATACTGCAGTAGATATGTCCCAGGCAAATCGCTACTGCCTTTTCGTCTTCTGGGGATGCTAAGCCTTACGCGAGCGTTGAGAGGATGCTTTGGTTAGTGAGGGCTGTTCTTGCCAGAGCGAAAGCACCGTTGCACGGGTTGGAGACCTAAAGCCAGCATACAGGCAAGTGCACTTATAAACTGAAGGGTAGGAAGAAAACAAAAGAAATGTGATTTATTCTTTCTAGAGTACATCAGAAGAGGGCACAAGAGCTGTCTATGGACTCCGCCTGCTCCAGCGGTTGCTGGAATGAACGCCCCACTGCGACCGGTCATTTCCTAACTTCTGTGGGCTCCTTCCTGTCAGCAGACCCCGGCGGAACTTTTCCCATTTCTTCAGGCACATAGTGCCAGTACTTTTATTTATTCGTGGGGCAAGCTGGAGAAGGGTGTGAGACCCACGGTTCCTCTTACAGTCTAGAGAGAACGCATGGGCTTGTGGTTGCGCCTGCCTGTGCAGGCAGTAAGAGCCCAGGGCTCTCAAACTCGGCTTCAGAGTCCCTGTAGCAATGCCGGTGTGTTTTACCTTCATAGGTATTGTCCTTTTGTTCAATGGCCTTCCTCTTGAGATCTTATTTTGGGTGGAAATACCTAAGTCACCATGCAAAAGCCACCCTAGGCGCTGAGCGACACAGGCAACTGTTTATTCGCAACAGAAATGTTATCTGGGGTTTTTTTTAAGGCCTTTCAGATTAACAGGCAGCACTATGCTGTGGATCTTACTGTTTTTTCAACTCTGGTAGGAGCGTAAACCACTGACATAATACCACAGTGGTACTCCCTGGTGTAAAACATTTATTAACCGGTAGTGATATTGTTTTAGGGAATGCTGCATTTGTGCACACAGACACTGTTATGAAATTCTTCCTATTGCATCAACTACACTTTTTTTGTCTCTTGATTTCCCCGTTTCTGTATCTTTTTAATCTGCATTTGTACGTGTAGGCTAGTGTTTGTATATTCTGAAAAACTGTATTCCAAACTAGGAGACGGGACATATAGTTCAAGGCAAGAAGGACAATAAGAAAGAAACCATCAAAAACCTTGGCTGTTGTAGGAAGGGTGGCGCACACACAAGCATTACCTTTGTTCTTTATTTACCGCACTATAATGGGGTTCGTAATCCTTTAAGACCAGTTACTTCCAGGCAGTAACTCTCCTGGGCCTATGACATATACCTTCAGCTGAGGAAAGAAGATCACAAGCATACAGATGAGAAAGGGAAAGCAAACGTGTCTTGCTCCAAGGAGATTCAGCTAAGGTATGAAGGTGATGTCAGATAAGAACTTGAATTTATGCCCAAGGTTAGAACTATTACAATACCAAGTTGTGGTTTAGTACTTGCCACAGAAACAGGACTCAGAGTTGGTCAAGGTCTGTATCAGGGTTTGCCCATTCCAAAGTTAAAGCTGTTTCAATTGAGTGCTGGGTTTGGACTTCCTGCTCACATTACCCCATTTTTAGCTTTTAAATTCAACAATGGAATGAAATGAAACCAAATCCGAAGATTTCAGAATACACACAAACAGCTGATGCTTGCTGATCTTCTTCACCATACTCAGATCACGAATTAATCTTTGATCATCTAGTGGACGCTAAGGCAATTAGTAACTTTTCATGGAGAAAGGGAAAATAGATTTTCTTTGATTTTGAAATATAATTGTTTCTTACGGAATATCCACAGGTACTCCCAGCAGAGTTAATGACAGAGGGCAGAGGGTATTTTACAGCTACCTTTGATCTTCCTGCTATAGTCATGTAAGTTTGGCCACTTAACAGCCAGTTCAGAGTACTTCACCAGGCTCTGTAGCTTCTGCTACCTGTAAGAGTCAGCCCAAGGAGATGAGACAGGTCAGTCTACACAGAACAGCAAATGCATAGAAATATGGTCATCATTTATTCAGTGTGCAGAGAGAGTACATTCATCTACCAAAAACTTTGCATGTTGGGGTTTTTCAAATTAATTCTTCATAGCCAGTTCGGTATAATAAATATAAGGAAAGTCATCCTCTCGCTCAGTTTAATAGAACCTCAAGAAACAACATGTTCTCGATTACATAAAGATGTTCGCTTGGTAATACGGTAATAGCTTTGCAGACAGAATGACCTGGTGCTTTTATGACTGCTCAATGTGTCTGTAAACAAATTTGAGAAATAAGCTTGCTGTAATGCTTTTTGGCTTTACATGGGCCGGTATTTACAAAGTGGAATTTGTAAGTATGCTTAACTTGTTAAAACTTCCCAATAAAGAAGTAAACTGTAAAATAAGCAGGTGCTTACTGTAAGCTTTAAGGACTATTTATTCAGCTGGTATTTCTGCCTGGAGTCAAATATCTGTATTAGATCACAGGAATAATAGAGAAGCCTTTAATACACTTCATTATTCTAGAAGGCTGGGACTAGCTGATCCTTCCTCGCACTGTCCCCCAAGTGCATCTCTCAACTGGTAAACTCTCTGTTCCTAAAGCCGCCTAATACACCTCTTATTTCTGATGTCACTTTCCCACCCTTCAAGGCACATGAGGTGGCACCACCATAAACTTTATTTCTGCTGATGCCTTTTGATATTGGCAAGTACTTAAAGATGCAGCCCGGAAGGTTAACGGAGTCCAGGAAGGCTGGACAATCCTTAGGAGCGAAATCTTCAAGGCACAAGAACAAGGTGTCCCAGTATGCTGTAGGACCACCTGGCAGGATAGAAGACCAGCCTGGCTGAGCAGAGCTTTGGCTGGAGCTCAGGAAGAAAAGGAAAGTCCATGGTCTATGGAAGAAGGGGCAGGCCACTCAGGAAGACTACAAGGACTTTGCGAGGCTGTGCAGGGAGAAGATTAGAAAAGGCCAAAGCCCGGCTCTAAAAGACAGTAAAAATGTTTTTGTAAATACATTAACAGCAAAAGAAGGGCTAAGGACAATCTCACCCCTGGATGCAGGGGAAAATAGAGTGACCAAGGATGAGGAAAGGCAGAGGTACTGAATGCTGCCTTTGCCTCAGTCTTTAATAGTAAGAGCAGTTGTTCTCTGAGTGCCCAGCCCCTTGAGCTGGAAGACAGAGACGGGGAGCGGAACGAAGCCCCCATAGTCCATGAGGAAATGGTCAGTGACGCCCTGCACCACTTAGACATGCACATGTCTATGGGGCCGAATGGGATCCACCCAAGGGTACTGAGGGAGCTGGCAGGTCCTGATTGACTAACCTGATCTTCTTCTGTGACAAGGTGTCACGCTTACTGGATGGAGGAAGAGCTGTAGACGTTGTCTAGCTAGTCTTTAGTAAAGCTTTGACACTGTTTCCCACAGCATTCTCCTGGAGAAACTGCTCATAGCTTGGATGGGCATACGGTTTGCTGGATAAAAAACTGGCTGGATGGCCAGACTCAAAGATTGGTGGTGAATGGAGTTAAATCCAATTGGCGACTGGTCACAAGTGGTGTCCCCCAGGGCTCAGTGTTGGGACCTGTCCTCTTCAACATCCATATCAATGATCTGGATGAGGGGATTGAGTGCACCCTCAGTAAGTTCGTAGATGACACCAAGTTCGGAGGGAGTATTGGTCTCCTTGAGGGTAGGAAGGCTTTACAGAGGGATCTGAACAGGCTGGATCGATGGTCCAAGGCAATGGTAAGAGGTTCAACAAGGCCAAGTGCTGGGTCCTGCACTTGGGCCACAACAACCCCCTGCAACAATATAGGCTTGGGGGAAGAGTGGCTGGAAACTGCCCAGCAGAGAAGGACCTGGGGGTGCTGGTCGACAGCTGATTAAACATGAGCCAGCAGTGAGCCCAGGTGGCCAAGGCGGAAATAGTGTGGCCAGGAGGAGCAGGGCAGTGATTGTCCCCCTGTACTTGGCACTGGTGAGGCCACACCTTGAGTCCTGTGTCCAGTTTTGGGCCCCTCACTACAAGAAGGACATTGAGGTGCTGGAGTGTGTCCAGAGAAGAGCAACGAAACTTGTGAAGGGTTTAGAGGACAAGTCTGATGAGGAGCGGCTGAGGGAACTGAGGTTCTTTAGCCTGGAGAAAAGGAGACTCAGGGGAGACCTTACTGCTCTCTACAACTACCCGAAAGAAGGTTGTAGCAAGGTGGGGGGCAGTCTGTTCTCCCAAGTATCAAGCATTAGGACAAGAGGAAATGGCCTCAAGTTGCACGAGGGAAGGTTTAGGCTGGATATTAAGAAAATTTTCTTCACAGAAAGGATTTTTAAGCACTGGAACAGGCTGCCCATGGAAGCGGTGGAGTCCCCATCCCTGGAGGTATTTAAAAGACGTGTAGATGTGGTGCTGAGGGACATGGTTTAGTGGTGATTTGGCAGTGTTGAGGTAACAGTTGGTCTTGATGATCTTAAAGGTCTCCTCCAACCAAAACCATTCCGTGACAGTTTACTTAATACAATAAGCAGGCTGTATTTTGTGTACTTCCTGCGATTTCCGTTTGTTGCCGTACAGAGAGTGTACAGTGTAGCTGATAAAGTCAGGTTTCTTTTTTTACAAATGATAGACTAGAAAATATTCAGAAACAAATATTTCTGCTTTCTTATATGGAAGGCAAGTCCGTAGAGCTTAGAGCATTTCAAAACAGGAAGGTCTTTCAATTAAAGTGAAGAGGAATTAAAGTCTACACGTCAATGAACTTACCTTGGGTTTATTGCAGTGCTGCAAAAATCATGTATTTACTTCTGTATTATTATTTCCTTACCATTTGCCCTGTTAATCTTCATTTCTTTTAAAAAGTCACTATAACCTCGAGAGAATTGGATGACAAGTCATAGGGCAAGAATATCTTGCCATATTTAAAAGTCATTATAGTAACCAGTTTCTTGCAGGAATTATAAAAAAAACTAATCATACTGAGGCAACAGGACAGACCTAAATAATTGGTAGGCCAACTACTTGTTGTGGCGAAGACAATGGCAAAAAGATCTCATCATAATTTCTTCTCCAGCTTTTTCAACGAAGCTGGACGTTTGGTAGTAGTATGCCACGCTGATGTCTCTCTGTACCGTTTACAAAGTCAGTAAAATCCGACATCCAAACAGATGAAGATGAAAAATAGGTTTGCTGTAGACTTTGCCAGCGGCTGTTTATCAGCAAATACCTATTACAGGCTGAAAAGAATCGAATTACTTTTAATATGATTGCAACATCTGACGCAAGACATTGTCTTCTACAGCTAAAGAGGTTGACTATGCATGGACTTGACAGCATGTGTTATGAAATGCATTGTGGTCTGGAGGTTGGGTGTCGCCTCACAACTAGACGATATTTCCTGAATTAAGTATAATTTTTTCCCTACGTGATCACAAGAGGATTCTGCAAACTCTGGTGAATGAATGGTCTGGCAACTGTGTGTAATTCTCGCTCTAGGTAACTGTCAGCTCCCCTTAGGAAAGCTGCGAATACTTTATTTGTTTTCCCTACTTCTTTTCCTAATATCTTAAATGGTATATGTTTAGGGACTAGAATATATGTATTTTCTATTTTAAAATAATATGTTTACTGTCTCTGAGCAATTTTGTTGTCCTTGATATATTTTCTCTCCAGTCCATATTGTTTTAGATAGTTTATTTGCAAAACCTGTCTCGCTTACTTATTTATTGAAAGACATGTGCTGTCAGATTTTTCCACTGTGTGTCTGGCACTTGTGTTTGCTGCACTAAATCATAAGACTTCCTCCACCGCTTCCCCTTCCTCATTTCCAGGTTCCTGAATTTATACACAGGAATAGCTATCAGTCTGTCACATCCGTAATCACAGCAAGTTCCTTCAACCATACCTTGGCAGTAAAGACCTTTGCAAAGAAAGCTCGGCATTTTAAGGCTCTGGGCTATCCTCAATTAATCGCAGCCATGGCTGCTGGCAGCGTGGGGCTGCATGAGGCTGTGGTGCGGCTGTGACTTTCTACGTACCCATCACACGTCGTGAGCGGGAGCTCGCCTTGGCTGTCACGGAAAGCCCTGAGACAATTCTCCATCTCTAAGCCCAAGAGAAAAACTGCTCATGGAGGGAGCTGAGAACTTTTTAGCAGTTGGCAAATTTGGTGTGAGGTTTATGATTTGGTACAGTAAGAATGCTGGTTTGTGCTGTGGAAGGTTAGTATTGTGGTAGTTCATTAGAACGAGTTAATCAATGGGTTAATCTATGTAAACCAGTGCAAATTAAAACAGCCAAGGAAGAGGGAAAAGCATTCACAAGTGTTGCAGGTTGGATGCGTGCACACTGATCAGCTTGTTTTAATAAACGTTTATTTGGAAGCGTGACAGATATTCTGTGGAGGCTGGTTTCTGTAATTTGCCGAATTTCTCTCGGGACTTGTCAGTGCAAGAAACATAATCCACAAAATATTGCTGGAAGGCGAGAAAAAAATTGAATTGGTACTTCCCTGGCATTTTTTTTTTTATATTTCATAGAGTCATAGCCTGGTTTGGGTTGGAAGGGACCTTAAACCTCATCTAGTTTCAACCCGTCTGCCATGGGCAGGGACACTTTCCACTAGACCGGGTTGCTCTAAGCCCCATCCAAACCTGGCCTTGAACCCTTCCAGGGATGGGGCATCCACAGCCTCTCTGGGCAGCTTGTTCCAGTGCCTCACCACCCTCACAGTGAAGAGCTTCTTCCTAAGTCTGCCCTTTTTCAGTATAAAGCCGTCACTACATGCCCTTGCAAAAAGTCCCTCTCCAGCTTTCTCGCAGGCCCCCTTTAGGTACTGGAAGGCTGCTACAAGGTATTCCCAGAGCCTTCTCTTCTCTAGACTGAACAATCCCAACTCTCTCAGGCTGTCTTCATAGCAGAGGTGCTCCAGCCCCTTGATCGTCTTCGTGGCCCTCCTCTGGACCCGCTCCAGCAGGCCCATGTCCTTCTTATGTTGGGGGGCCCAGAGCTGAATGCAGTACTCCAGGTGAGCTATCACTGGAGTGAAGTGGAGGGTGAGGAACACCTTCCAGCTGGCCATGCTTCTTTAGATGCAACCCAGGCTACTGTTGGCTTTCTGGGCTGCAAGCGAACAGTGCCAGAACATGTTGAGCTTCTCGTCAACCAACACCCCCAAGTCCTTCTCCTCAGGGCTGCTCTCGATCCGGACTGTATTTGTGCTCGGCATTGCCCTGACCCATGGGCAGGGCCTGGTACTTGGCCTCCTTGAACTTTAAGAGGTTCACATGGGCCCAGTTCTCACGCCTGTCAAGGTCTCTCTGGGCAGCATCCCTTCCCTCCAGCATATCAACCACACCACCCACCCTGGTGATATTGGCAAACTTGCTAAGGGTGCATTAAATCCCACTGTCCATGTCACCAGCAAAGATGTTAGTATTCCAGTTTGCAACTGCGAGTTTGAAATCTTTTGCTTCTAATCAGATCCTTAGAAATGCAGTCACATAGCTCTACAAAAATTTCAGACAGACACTTAACAACAGTTGTGCTGTGGTTTTTGGAACTCGTTTAGTTTTAGTTTTGTAGGTGGATTTTGTCAGTAATTGCAATGGAAAAAATGTCAGTTTTTCCTTTTTTTTCTTTTTTAAATAAATACATTGGTCCATATTTTCCAGGCTTTGTAGTAGGTGTAATGTGATTGTGCAAATTCCTAATGCGTGCACACGGACATACATATGCACAAAGTAGGGCTATTATTTCATCTGCAGAAATAGCTGGAAATAACTTCTTATTTCACTATCCACAAGAAAAAGAGCAGACCACTCTGTTTCTGACTGACTCTCTCTAAGCGACACAGGAAATAGCGTTTTACACCATAGAACTGAAGAGAATCAAGACTTCACTAAGACGTGAGGTTACCAACATGGGACCTTGGGGAGTGGGAGAGCAAAAACCATGGAATATGAATGGCAAAGAAGCTTTCTGCAACGCTCCTCTGGCATGGCTTTTGTTTCATTTTTATTCAAAGTCTTGTTCTTTCCTTAGTTCATATGCTCTTTGTTATTAATGGCTTTGTTTTTCATGCAGAGAAGAAAAATGCTTTTAAATGCTGCGTCCGTGTTTGAAATGGGTGTCACTACCAAACTCGTTGTCGATAGCTAGTCTTACTTAATCAGCTATAGAATGTCATGAGTAAGGGTTCTTAACTGAGACTGGAAAAGTACAAGGTAATTGCCATAATAGGTTGAAGATCTCAGCGACCGGGTTTTCGAAGTCAGAGAAAATTGGGGACATATGTGTTCTGTCTGTAAGATTGTTCTAGATGGGACACGGCAAAATAGAAATGACAGGCATTTTGCAACGTACAGTAGCACTCATCAGAGAAAGACCATATGCGTTTGTTTGTCAGAAGCAATGGAGTAAAAAATGGCACTTAATTGAAACCGACATCAAACGGCCTCATTAGTAGCACAAATGATGTGTGTGCGTAGCTTGGTTGTCAATAGAAACAAAACGTATTTCCTCTGACAGATATATTAGTCTCTTTAAGATTCCTGTCAAGTTTGCAGCCAGGTTCCCTCATTTAGAGAACGCTGCCGCTTTTTTTTTTTTTTTTTTTAAGTGAAGTGTTGAAGAGTAAATGCTCTGTGTTTGTAGGGTGCTGTGATAACGCCGACAATGGACCACACTATGTCAATGCAGCCAGCCAGCATGATGGGCCCCCTGACCCAACAGATGAATCACCTTTCCTTGGGCACAACAGGAACGGTAAGGTCGCACATCATGCTATTCACTTTTTCGGTTGCAGAACGTTTATTGCTTACTGAGTTTCTCAAGGTAATTTAATACTCTTGGGTTTTCAGCGCTTCACCTTTTTGCAGGTTAATATTGCTGTGATTTACTTTGGTTTTTCTCCATGTCCAGAGATGTCTGGCCCTGCCCAGGCAAACGCAGCAAAGTGCCTTTCATCATGAGCCAGACATGATGTACTCCACAAACAGTATCCTCGTATCGCTGTGTCACACAGATGTGTATCTACCGGTGTGCTTCTAAAACCATCACACAGTCAGCGTTAGGTGTTACAGAAGAGAAATGGCAAAGTACTATCAGTAGTAGAACACGAGGTTAACAAAACCGGCTCCGGACTTACCAGGAGTTATCTGCACTAATTCTCATGTAAACACGTGGAAGTACTCCTCTAGCCACTTGGGGTCTAACCTGAAATTGTTGGCTTGTCAATCTAGAAAGTCTTACCCTGCCAGGAAAGGGGAGCGCTGGCTTTGTGGCAGTATCCACTGTTCACTCCTGAACCACAGCAGCCAGCCGTACGTCGTTTGCTCCAGGCTCGGAAGTGTAACTGTGGATCAAGGTCAGCTGTGTTTCCAGGGTGTTGTATTTAAACACGCCTATTTCAACAACGGTTTTCTCTTTAAGCTGCGTAAGTCAGACTCAATTTTCTTTGTTTCAGAGAAAGGCAAAAAACACTGCTAATAAAAAATTTCAGAACTCTCTCAAAAGAGAGTTTATACAGTATGCACACGCATTATATGCTGGTTTGATATGTGAATGCATACACACTGCGTGTACACGTCTGGTTTTGTGACAACCCCAGGGTCATTGAACCACAGAATGCTTTGGGTTGGAAGGGACCTTCCCAGGTCATCTGATCCAACCCCCCTGCAGTGAGCAGGGACAGCTTCAGCTAGATCAGGTTGGTCAGAGCCCCGTCCCACCTGACCTTGCAAATGCAGTCATCAACATTACACTTTTATGTCTTTAGCACACGTGCTCTTAATGTAATAATTACGTGAAAGATCTGTTATGCACTTACTTACAATGTTTTTTATCTGTTTTACTACTGTACTACCTGATATTAACCTACAGGAATACAATTTTTTCCAACTTTGTTGTTTTTTGGGTTTGGGTTTTTTTTAATTGTATAAGGTACTGAATAAAGTTAAATCTGCAGAAGTATATTTAATTCACCGTATTGGGTCTTCCCTTCCTGATCCTCTTCACTTCCTCTCCCTTTTTCTTATCCACTGAATTTAATTCTAACTCCAGTGTCTTTCCCCCCTTCTTTAAAAAAACTGTTAAGATCTGAGACCTCTGTATTTATTTCGGACAAATATGATGGTTTATTGTATATTCCTGTTATCTTAAATGTTTAATTCAACAAGAAGAAGAAGTAGGAATTATATCTCAAGCTTAATATCAGCATTTTTCCCCTCTGAAGACATGAAGGAAATACTAGGACTAGTGAGAATTTCTGTGTGTGCAATTACCGTGATTCGAAAGCATGTCTAAAAATTAAGACAAGGGAATGCAAAATGAATTCTGGTCATGCTGCTGGGCAGCTCCTATGAATTCTTCCTTCCGTCTGTCATTCTAATTTCCATGACTCTTACAGACATTGTCTCTGCGCTCGTTTTCTCGCAATCTTAATGCAAACTAGAGAATTCCCACCTAATGGTCTCTTCTGACTTGAGCCCACTGTTCTGTTGTTCATAGCACCAAATCCATTGGGGAGGCAGGGAAGAGACTCCGAAAGGCAGTGGGTGATAATAATTTCTTTTACTGCAACGGAGAGAAAATCTTGCCTTCCTTTTCCTAGCTGTTTATTTACACAGTTTTGTCTTTCAAGGCCACAGCATCCCTGATAGCTTTCTTGAAATACATTCAGAGATCCACCATATAGGTTTATGTTTACTGTCTTCAAAACTCCTAACTCATTTACGGAAAACTTAGAGAGCCAGAAGGAGTAAGTGATTGATGTGCGTTACAACACCCGTAGGCTTTTCCTATGACACCCTGTTTTATCCTACGAGGGGTTTCCCTTCAGTAAAACCACCATCAGCACCATATTCAGTTAAAGTCCTCATCCAACGGGGTAATCATGGAGGTCTTCAGGGATTCCTCCTCTCAGGAATTAAAGGGAGAACTTCAGGATTTGGGCTGCCAGTAGCAGTTTTGTTGGATGTACCCATCCTGACTTGAAATTGAATCTTCCTAACCTGCTCTGTAACAGGAAAAAAGAAAAGAAAAAAGGTGGGGAAAATGGGCAACCAATTTAGAGATACGATTTAGTTAGAGGCATTTTTACTTCATTTATTCTAAAGTCTGAATTTCAGTCCCGAGGGAGGAGAGCTGCGAGCAGAAAGTCGTGATCATGCTACTCTGAGTACCTCAGCAGGACTAAGTTTTATGGCAGATGTAAGACATAAACGATATGTTTCTGTCATGAATATATTCTTTAGTTTTATCCTTAAAACTGTGCAACAGAGTGCCATAAAAAGCCACCAGCTATCTTTCAAGAAACCAGCCAGATCTTTCGAAGCACACAGACCAAAAAGTCACAAACAATTCTGCTCGGTGTTGGCTCTAACCGTGCCCCAGTTTGATTTAAAAGCTTGCAGTATGCAGAACGGTTTTTATTGAAAGGCTTTCGTACATGCACTTACTTAGACAAAACATTTTGCTAATTAACACAGCGTATTTTTCAGCCAAAGCAGATGTCTGTGGTCACTGAAATGAGGGCTGCCTTCAAGCCCACTTCCAAGCTTGCCCGATTCAGGATGAGTGTTGGGTGTGTAAAATAGCTCTTCGACCGAAAATCTATTCTCTAGCAAGTACCCTGGAGACAGCGCATACGGGCCTCTGCGTACCCCAGGTCTTGGGGGGACTACTCTGCCTTTGGATGCTCTCTAAAAGATTCAAATCCTGTGTCCAGGCTGGAGCCGTTCCGGAGGGATACCCTTCACAGAGGAGAACTCGCCAGCCCTCCGGTGAGGCAAGTGACCTGAGTAAGAGTGGCCTCTGCCCGTTCCTGCCTCCACCCCACAAATCGGGTTTGACTTTTGGTCTGCCAGCCCTGAAGGACACGTTAAAACCCCACGGGAGTTCAAGGGGCGGCTGCTTCCATCCCTGCCTGCACTTGACTGTTTAGTCGCCTGCCCGGAGCGGGACATTTCTGGCCGATGCTGGCAGGGCTGCACGCCTCCAGCTGGGAACGTCCAGGTCAGCAGCCAAAACAGAGCGGTTCTCCTACAGCCCCACGCGCGGTCAGCTGCCTTCCCCCCATGCTATGGGAAGCCTTATTGGCCCGAAAAAACACAAAAAAAACCTTTGTTGAGGAAACCACTTGCCCTGCCGAAGGGTCTAGAGAGCAGGTTTTATAAGGAGCAGCTGAGGGAGCTGCGTTTGTTCAGCCTGGAGGAGAGGAGGCTCCGGGGAGACCTTATCGCTCTCTACAGCTACCTGAAAGGAGGTTGTAGAGGGGTGGGGGTTGGCCTCTTCTCCCATGTGACAAGATGAAAGAGCCTCAAGTTGTGGCAGGGGAGATCTAGGTTAGATATCAGGAAACATTTCTTTCCAGACAGGGTTGTGAAGCACTGGAACAGGCTGCCCAGGGAGGTGGTGGAGTCCCCGTCCCTGGAGGTGATCAAAAGCCGTGTGGCTGTGGTGCTGAGGGACATGCTTTAGGGACCCTGGCAGTGCAGGGTGAATGGTTGGACTCGATGATCTTAAAGGTCTCTTCCAACCAGACGGTTCTGTGTGATTCTGTGAATAGGAACAAGAAACTTTCTTTCTCTCCAAAACTCCAAAAGAATGTGTATTTCCTTTTATTTTGCTATCTTTTTAAACATTATTTCTTATCTGTTAGTGAATTGTCTGCAGGAAAATTAGACATTTCTGCTATACTAAGCACCCCTTAATCGGGAGGATGCACTAAGGCTATCAAGATGCCACGTGAAAAGCTGCCAATCCATCTTTACTTGATTTCACTGCCCACCCCATGAAAACATACAGATGGAGCAAATACCTCGGGCCAGAGGATGGTGCAGGGCACTGAGGGAAGAGAGGAGGTAAGGACCTGCAGTCTGCGGCAACTCGACCCTGTGTTCCTGTGCTGCGAAAGCATTTCGTACAGCGTTTACATCTCCCAGTGACTGTGCTTTGTGCTTCATCCACTGAGAACATAATTCCTTTATGAAAATCAAATTGATTTCTGACAGTGCAAATAGAGTTTACGTTACTGACGAATTGAGAGGCTCTGATCGGCTCCCCAAATGTGCCTGAAATCTGGAGTTAAGCAGAGAATCTGCCAGAGGGGTGATTTCTGCCGTATTTATATGCATTTCTTGTACAGTGCTCTTCATTCAAAAAGAACAGAAAGCATTTACGTGGGTGCGATGGCTGTGGGCAAATGTGTAAAGAAAGCCTAAGCTTAAATTTTATCAAGATTACAGCAAAAAGATGATAACTCTGAATATTCTGAGTAAGGCTGACAACCCAGCCTCAGTTCCTACAATTGTATTAAAATGGAAATTTAATGCCAGAAGGCATAATGTGAAGACAGACAGTCAGTTTTAACCTTGAAATTTTTCTCTTGTTTACTAATTTAGCATTATTTGTTACCGTAAGTCTTGGTTTTCCTATGTAATATTCATCTACAGTTAGGTCTGCTGTTGCAAGGAGGGAGACTGAGGGAGAACAGAGCGAGGGAGTCGGTCAGGGTAGCACTGGGAGAGCAGCATCAGTATGTGTTTAATAATGCATGGCTGCTGGAATTGTTTCATCATCAGCCTGCCATTCAAAATGTTTCTGATACAGCCACAGACCTGACATCTGTTTCAGGGTTTAATAAAGTTGTGATTGATGCCTGAGTGGAGGTAATCCAAAAACCTTTAGAGCTATAAAAATGGAGCAGTCCGATGACTGCTTTCAGTCGCAGTTGCTCGGCTCCCTTACCGCGGCGCTTCCACGTTTGGCTGTCAGCATCCAGAATCCTGCTCTTCCCTGAGGGAAGTTTTCTGCGCTGCACTGTCTCGGTCTGGGGTTCTCTCCCCCGTTTCAGATACCGCTTGGGTTTCGGTGTCATCCAGCAGACTGAGGCAGCCTTGGTTAGTGCTCCTCGGCAGAGCAGGCTCGTTACTCCTCGTTGGCGTTCCAGGTTTTTTCCCTCTGTTTTGGAACTGCCTTACCGTAAGTTCGTTTCGTCTTAAACCTTTGATGCCCACAGCAATGGGAGAGTGAGTAGAAGCCTTTTATTTTTTTTTTACTGAAACTGCTAGCTCAGCTCTGCTGCTTAATTGTTCTTCACGCTTGCAGACAGTTCACTCAGCTTTCGGTTTCTAATTTAGAAATGTAATAGGCAACAGACAAAATAAGCTCGCCATTGCACTTCTTAAACAAGCCGAAACTAAACCCCACAGTGGTTTAATAGTTTACTTGTGCCAGATGCCTCTGCATTAAAACTGCAGTGAGAAGAGTGGCCCTGACGTGACGTGGTATGCCGCCGAACCTGCAATCCACCCTAACCCAGCTTTCCTGGTCCTTAGTCTCGCCAGAAACCTCTCGCTGCAGTAACAGACTTGGTCTGTGGCTACATCCGTCTTATCTTTCACTGTGGGAGTTCTTTTGCTGCCAGTGGAGCTTGATGACACCTCCAGAACCCTTCAATGGAACAACAAGCCTGTTATAAGTTTTTTATCTTTTATTTCCTTTGGATGCTCCATGGTCACCAGCGGTTTAAAATGTCACCCGAAGGCCTCAGCAGAATAACTGCTTTGCTAGATAGGCTTGGTTTTTTCTTGTTTAATCTGCGGTTCCATTTGCACGTCCTACAGCTACATGGAGCTGAGACATCATTGCATTCCCCTGATGTTCAGACCCTTGTTCAAGAAGCAGTCTCTGTTATTCTAATTGTGTGCCACGAGGTCCCTGGAGAGGTACAGGAGCAAAGTTTGTTTGCAATCTCATGCCTTTCACGTTATCAGCTGTTAATCTTAAAGCTCTTTTATTTATTGACTGACTGTTGCAGTTACTGTTTGTGTAGAAAATACAGCACTGAACCTGTTGCAAATGAGATTAGCTTTGTTCAGGCTGAAACTAAGATCCTTCGCGTCCAGTTACTCAGCCAAGGTCCAGGGCAAATGCAGGCTTTTAACAACGTGGAGCTGTCTGGGGCAGGAGATCCATCTAAAGAGAATTTATTCGGGTTGGAAAGGAGAAAAGCATAACTTCTCTTGAGATTTTTAAAACCCAAATAACTCCTGCTGCACTTCCCGAACAGCCTCATGAAAGGCTGCTCCAATTTGCCTGATGTGAGGTGCAAGAGCAGGGTGGAAAAATTCTTAATTTGACAGTATAGACCAGTCACCTGGTAGGGTGAAAAGGGAGAGATGGAATCTTCTCCCTTTTCGGACCATCTTGAAGTCCCATAGACTCTTGGAAGAATTGGGCTGATCAGCCCTCAGCAAGAGGAGGCTCTTTCTAAGCGGCTGTCTCAGCATGGGTTCCACAGTCTACCTTTGCCCGCAGCTGTGGTTAGATAGTATTTTTGAATTGATAGAATTTATAAAATCCCGTTTCTGTAGTGTTCACCCTTCTTCTCCAAAGCTTTACATTCCTACCAGTTGTTGGTAAGTGGCTTACTCTCTGCCTTTATGTGCAGATGTGCCTACCTTGAAGCCACTGCCCGCCACAGGCAGAGAAGGGGAACGTAAGAGGAGGATAAACACGGGTGGAGGGAACTCCAGTTTTGGTTGAAGCAGCCCTTCCTATGAGCCCAGGATGTCAGCAGCTTTTATTCTGCATTAAATTTTACCTTCACACAACACTTCCACAAATGAACGAGTGCTTTTGTTGAGAACTCCTTGTTTCTCTTTGAAGTATCAGCTACTGATTCAAAGCAACGTTAGCCCAGATTCCCTTTCAGAGAAGCACTCCAGCTCCCTGATTGTGGTGATAAAAAGTTGAATTAACACAAAGCAACAGTGATGGATCAGCAGTGCAAAAGTATCAGCCTGAAGAGTCAAAACTAATAGAACTTCATTTTCATCATCAGACGAATGTCGCCCATAAAATTCATTTGCAACTGGCGTCACATATGTGTGAACTAGAATATTTAAAGGCTTGTTCCTCGTGTATTTTTCTTACATATGACTGCTGCAGTTCCGTTTTGTCGTTTCCAGAAGAGCTACCTGGTGACACTTCAAAGGATAATGGGAACGTAGCTCAAAGCCACTTCTTCCAAAACCTGTGTGGTGTTTAGTTACAGCCATGCACTGCATCTGAAATGAACTTTTTTATTTTGCAAAAGTGAATAGAAACTGAAACCCATAAAACTTGCAGTATTGGGCATATCGTTAGTGGTCTGCAGCATATCCTCCCACAAAAAGGCTCACCTTTAATCATACTCCCAGGAATTTTTGTTCGTGTGTCTGCTAGAGATGAACCAAGACTGTGAGCTCATCTTGCTAGCTATGAGTAGATCATTCCCCTGAAAATTCTGAATGTTAAGAGGAAAAAAGCAGACCTTGACGCATGTTCATGTGAAATCGTGCTGATGCCACAAATAACAGGGCAGATCATGGGGAGAGAAGGTCGGTTTAGTTTGATTTGACGTTAGTGATTTGTATAAGGTTTAGCTGAAGGAGGCTCTTTATTTAGCAGACAGGGGAACAGAAAAGAGGAACAGATAATAGGTTAAAAAGAGATGAAAATAGTTCTAGGTTTGAAACCTCCTGCCACACCTACAACTGACAAACTCAATAAAAGCTGGAAAACAGAAGTACTTGAACTGTCAGCTCTGTCATCTGCATTTTCGTGTCGTGTTTCTCTTTTGTAAATACGCTTTCCATTTTTCAGTCCAGAATGTATCATCTCCCTGCCTGATTAGAATGAAACTTGGTTTTGTTGTCCTGCGTTTGAAATAGTCTCAGGCAGTTCTGGCAGAAATGATGAATCTGGCTTTCCAGAGGAGTAACGAGTCCAGCTCACCAATGGTGCAGACAGACTCTGTGGGGCCTCTCTGATCCAAGTGAAGTTCGAGGAGCTTAGAGAGGTGAGGGTTCTTTTGCCAGACTGTGGTCATGTGAAAAGCCAGAAGTGCCACCCAGAGGTGGCGCTTCCACAGCTCTTCTCTGCCAAGGGCTGGGACACTTTTAAGTACATCTAAGCACAGCAAGAAGTCCTGAAATCCGTGAAGCGGCTGTATCCTCCACGGACAAGAGCAACACGATAAATTATATGGAATAACGAGTAGTTTCTGCTAAACACTGCCACAGTCCTTCACACAATATCAGTTCTGCCTAAGGTGAAGTACCTGAACTGTCTCAGCTCCAATCCCAGATGTCATAAACTTCAGGTGAAAGACAGGGGCGTAAAGGTGCTAGAGAGCAGTAGCTTACAACACAGTGTAGGCTTGTGAAGGGCATCCGTACAAAGGAGGTGGTGGTTTTAATGGTCCCAACAGAATAAATAAGGATCTGAAATTAACATAGGGAAAGCAAAACTTGACTATCTTGCAGAAATCAGTAATACATGAAGAGTTACACTAGCGTTTGAAATGACTCCTGGAAAGGCCGTTGTTTGGGTCGTGTAGAACTCAGCTGGGCCAAACACCTTAAAATCCACAGGAGGAACTTTGAGGTGTTGACACACAACCAGAGCAATGGTCTAACAACCTTTTTTCATCTCCAACCTCTGCTTTTCTTTGCAAATAAACATTATTATTTCAGTTCCAAACAAGTAATAATAATTTAATTTTTATTGTCTATTTATTTAAGTATTGAGAATTCAGGAGCTTACAGAAACTTAAACAGTAAATGTTTACTGAGCATGATGTCTGCAGTTAGTCAGAGAGTAAATATTCGAGTGACCGTTCCCAGTATTCACTTAGAAAAAATTGTTTGGGACCAAGAATTAAGATGGACTCCTTTCAGCATGTGTTGTGTGGATTAGTAAGTATACTGCTTGCTCTTTGCTTTTTTTTTTCCCAATGGGATGAGTATATTTTGTTAAGCAAAATGTTTGTACTCTGAGCAGCAACCTTTGAATTACGTTCCCAGTGTTTTCTCATAGGGAAAACTTCACTTCCAGGGGCACTGGGACTTCACAGAAACACGAGATTATAGATGCTGCAGTGATTCCGAAGGGAACACATTGCCCCATTATTGAAAACGCATACAATGGAGTTGAATTTAATTGGAAGGATGTTCAGTATTTTTCGTGTTTTTATCGCGCTGACAGAAATAACACAACCCATGTGTTGGGCAAAGGCCTGGAGCTGCGTATGCTCGCAAAAATACTGTACCACTGAATTTTCTGCCCTTTCCCACAGCATATCGCGTGTCGGTGCACAGTGCATTCACAGTTAAGCCACAGGGCTTGTCAGATAGCTGGCAAGCTGGTGGCCCAAACGTTTAAACTCCCTCCCAGACAAATTGCCAGCGCTTGTGAGGTGTCTTTCTTATTTTCATCCCGAAAGAGCAGCCTGTTCAGGGTTCACTCATTTGTGGAGCGAGGTTGAATGAAGGAGGTAAAGGTACAGTCTTCATAGGCTGCGTAAGGCAGTGGCATCCTGTACCTACGGTGATTTCAGCCTGAAGGTCTCAAAAAAGGCTCAGCTGTGTTCCGTGATTTGTGGTTCCATAGGGAGCTGCTGACGGCAATGACCTCGGTGCCCTCGGACGGTATTTTCTCGTTGGTGAGTTGCAGGTGATTCGGTGCAAGTGCTACGGTGCTGTAGAACCCGCCTGCTCCTAGAAGGCTCCGTTGCGGAGGAGAGTTGTAACTAGTGTTTACTATGAAGCAGCTCCGTCAGCACATTGCGCTAAGCTGTAACACGGGCTTCGAGAGCAGCTGCATCACGTGAGGTTGGGAGTTTGCTGCACAGAGTTGTTTCTCCAGGACGGTCCATGAACTGTTGAAAACGGCACATTTCTGCTGTGCGGCAGATGAGAGCGGCACCGTGCCAGGGTGGGTCCAGGCAGCAGTGGTACCTCAGAGGCACAGCCTTTCCCAGGCCATGGGGACTGCTCTGTCCTTTGGGGTTCACTAGAGCTTGCAGATGTGACAGGCGCACCGGTACGCACCTAATGCTGCCTTTTTCATTTCAGTCGTTGTAACGCAGCAAGAGCCCCTTTCGTAGGAGTTCCGTACCCAACCGTCCACACGCCTGCCCAGCCGCCAGCCTCAGCTCTGTTTTCCGCTGCTGAGCGAGCTTCTCTTGCGGGGGTTTCCCTCGAATCAGCGTCCTGTTTCTAGGACGCAGACGGGTTTCACTGAAGGAAAAACTTCATGCTCTTCGTGTCCTCTGGGCTGATGGCCACTGTTGTACACGGGGGCGCAGCGTAGACCAAAGGCGTGATAATTTGCAAACTGACTGGGGGTTTTTTTGCCAGCCACTGAGGCACCTGGCTGTTCCCTTCCTCCTGCACCGTTTACCACGACTCTGCGCCGCTGCCAACCCTTCCCACCCGAAACACCTACACTGGGCTGAAAACGGGTTCTCTCTGGTCCTTTTCCAATGACCGTTGTCGACAGCGCTGATCAGAGTGACAAAAATATAGGGGGGCATTTGGCTACCACAGTGTCCCGCAGGCGATCTTGCCTAGTCCACAGAAGCCGAGCTCGTGCTCCAAATGTTAATAGTCAAAGGTAATTTTCTAGCAAAAACTATTTGGCTGACTTTCTTTTAACATGCAGGTACTTCTTACTAGCTCTCAGTAGGACTGGTTTCCTGTGAAGATAACGAACTTTAGTCAGAAACTTTAGTTTTCTGGTAATAAATGACTGCTTCATCAAGGTGGCCATAAATTGATTCACTGTATTTTATTTTAACTGAGCCTTTCTATTTTGGTGTAAGAAAAAAGATAGCTTTTTTCATTTCAACTTTCTAGAAGATGAATTGTATCACAGAAGTTTATTAGTAAGTAGAAAATAATACGAGTAGCAACAACTTCAGATGTCCTTGGTGTGTTGTGGGACGTAGGGAAATAGTAGATACAAATTCCATTTGCTGTTATGGACACTGGGTGAATAAGGAGTTTTCCTCACTATTTCTGTTTAGTTTGTGCCTGAGAGCAGAAGACCACGGACCTTCCTGAAATTTCTATCCTATATGAGAGTTGGAAATCAGAAAATGATTGCTGGAAAAATTTAAAGTAATCCATCTGAAACAGAAAGCAAAGCAAAGAGTGATACTTCTCATGGCTTACAAACGCACTTTTCCTTTTCATTAATTTTCATACAAATGTCATAAGCAGCGTTATAATTTACTGTCTCTCAAAAGGGAAAAGATACGGCTGAAGCATCATGGCACCATCCTGAGTTTATTTTTAGTGCTAGGATTTGCACATTTGTGCATACACGATTGGGTGCGCCTTCAAGGGGTGGTGATACATCATGGCAATTACAAGGCTGTCACGGAAGGGTAAGGGATTAGTATCTCTGCCCTGTAATTTATTCCGTAGAGATCTTTGCAGGCAGAGCTTGGCTCTCTGCAAACTCAAAAACTGCAGCACTGACCGTTTAGTCTGAAGCACTTCTTTTATCGGCAGTTCCGTTTACATACCGTGGAGTTTCTGTGGCAGTATTTTAACTCCATCTCTACGTATCATGCAGATTTCTGCCAAACCTTTCTGATTTGGGTTTGTTTTATGTTGTTTGTTTTCTTTTCTTTTCGCAGTACAATTGATACAGGGAGGAATCTGCAGCGTTTGCTATTCCTCCCAAATATAACAGGACTCCAGTCCTGTGAGAGACATCCTGAGGCAGGAAACAACGGCCAACAGCAGCGCCTATATTGCACCTTGCATTCTCAAAGTGCTTTAAAACCATGATTTATACCTTATGGCACCGCTTAGATAAAGCAGCAAACTGATGCCGGACCTTCCCTTTCCTTTGAGGAAAATGAACTGCCGGCGGTGTAGTCTTTCTTACAGCGCGGACAGCAGCTTCTGTCCCGAACAGGGATAGCTCAGCTGCGCTGCAAGGGCAAGCAGGACGCGTGAGGTGAAGCCCAGACTCCTGGCACGAGGGATGGCAGGAAACTGTTCCGGGCACGTCAGCTGACTAAGAAAAGAGTCGATTCCAACAGTTCTGGTTAGATTTGGCTTTACTCCTCATCTCCTCAGTGTACCTAGCATTAAAGCTAATTTGCTTCTCACCAAATAGTCTGTAACAATCTGTCCTCTATAAAAGTCATGGAAGAGTGTAAGCTAGAAGTTTGCAGTCCACTCCATGTTCTAAATTCCCATGCCAGAATGCCTCGTGAATGTCAAATACGTTTTGGCATTTATATTTCCTTGAGTTCACCACCACTGTGGGCAGCTGTGTCTTGGTGGCTGTATTTAATTGTTTTAATTTCACTCCGTTTTCGTCTTCACGCTCTGCGTAGTCTTTCTCATGCTCCTTCACAACAAGCAGAAAGCTCCAGTCCTGAGGCTGGGATGACAGTTAGGCAGACGCTGTTTCAGTTCGCAATTACAATTCCTTCAAGGCTAGTGGGAGATATTATGGTGGCACAGGCTGGAAGACCACCCCCAAGACCCCCACCCCCGGGTCCTGAGATGAAATTCATTGTCCCTGCCATCAGCCACTAAGCGAGAGGAGTCTGCAAATGTCTGCACTCAGCTTCAGGAATAGCCAGTTTTACAATTCCGAAACGTTAACTCTGCTGATTTGTATTTTAGGAGGGAGGCTTGGGAGTTCAGTATAACGCTTGGATGTCAGCAGCGATCCTTTGTAAGGGGAATCATCCAAAGTTCGATGGTTTTAAAGGTGTTGGCATAAATTTATTTGATGGAAAAACAGCCACTTTGTCATCTCTGTCATGTTCTTGGACAAGAAGATCTGTTGTGCAGTTAGGACTTTCTCCATTGCAAATATTTGCACAGCACTTAATTTTTTTTTTTTTTTTTTTTTTTTTTTTTGAGTGTAAGAGGAAAGCAGGAAGGGAACATTTTGCTGCTCCGTGAGTGCCAATGCAAAATGAAGATGTCTGAGCTTTCCAGTCAGTCCATGTGCCAAAGCCAGAGGAGCATCAAAGATCCATAAAGGACAACCTGGCCTAGAAAGAGATGCTCTGCAAGATGCTCCAGAGAAGAACGATGCTCTGACTGGGTTGTGGCATGTGGAGGTGGCCAGGCTGTTTTCCCCCAGCCTGCTCACTTGACTGTACAGGCTGAGGTGCGTTTACGCAGCGTTTGTTCCTGCTCGCATGAGTGGAGCAGAGGGGTCACAAGAGTTCGCTGAACACTCTTGTTAGGGCCTGTGTAGATTTTTTTTAATATACACCTTTAAGGAAAGCTAAAGACGACGGAATGCCAGTTTGATAGCTGTAGATGGGCTTTCTCGGCTGCAATTCTTATTTCTTCTAGCACTGTGTGGGGCACCCATGCTTTGTCACCAATGACATTTAAGAGAATGCGTCTCTCAGCATTGCCTCCTGAGGAGAGGAAGGGTTGAAGATGGTTTCCCAGTGTTTCTCGTGAGATATTGTTAAAGTAGATGGGGGAAAGCGTTACAGCCTTTCCTTCTATTCCCGGGTGGATCTATCTGACGCATTCCCAAGAACCTGTAAAGAAGCAGCGGTGTCCCACAGAGGAAAGCTAGCTGCCCTAACACAGATTTGGGAGAGCGCACAAGACTCTCTCTCCTGGTGGCCTTATTGCTTGTTACAGTTTTGCCGTTATTGGCAGTAGTGTTTCATTACTCTGTCACATGGAATTCCATTTCAGAAGATGTAGTACGTTAGAATTTTTGTCACTTTTAATGCTCAGCGGTGATTTATATTATTCTGTGAAATTAATACATTACTAAAAATATGTCTGCAGCTCCGACTATGTGTTATGACACATTCAAAGGATCTTGTCCTCTTCTAGAACACGCATCTCCAAGCTCTATTCATTTCATTTGCCGCTTGGAGCCTGTATCTTGAGCGTTTTCAAGCTGTAACTACGCAGCCGCTGAAAAAGGAATGAAGAAATGTCTCTAAACCTTGTATTTCAATCAGGTATAATTTTGAAGAAGTTTTATGCCATCAGGATTAAACACGTCGAAATTGCACATTGGAACATCTTAGCAGATATTCCAGAGTATCCTTCGGCAAATTTAGCCGTGCATCTCTTGGAAGATCTTTCTGTTTGATCTCCTTTACAATGAACAGCTCACTGGCCCACAGTTCCTTTTTTTCAGTTTAAATGTTTCTTAAATGTGCACCCCTGCAAAAAAAAAAAAAAAAAAAAAAAAAGCCAGGCATGACTGGACTCTTCACTTTCCCATTTTCCCTTTTCCCAGCCCTGCCTTTCCTTATCTTAAACTTGCCTTTGGGCCAAGGCTCACCCACGTTCTTGAGCCGGATGCAAAGTTACACAACACCTCGCCCTCTTGGTCTTCTCCCACTCCGAGGAAGCGCAGCATCTGGTGATCTGGCGATGCTTGTGAGGGACGTGGTCACGCGTCGCCTGGGTGGGAGCTGGCAGTGCTCTGAGAAATGTGACAATACGTCTGCCCTTGATCAGGCTTCCCATGGGAAGGTCTCCGTTTTGGTAATTGCGTCCTTTCCAGACCGCAGCCGTTGTCATTGATCATGCTAATATCGCTGTAACTGATTCCTGTAAGTCACCTTTTAAAGACACTTTGTATGGTTTCTTTCCTCCCAATATCTTCTTCCTCTGCAGTCACAGGATAAGACTTTTTCTGTCTACCCTTCATCTGATTGGTTAGAAGTGCCACGTACTTCCTTACATACGGCCTGCTGATACACACATCACATTTCCTCCCTTGGGATCTTCACCAGGACAAGTCATGACCTTTAGCTTTTGTCATTAGCAAAATGGAAGAGCGCCATACCCAATCCATTAGAAACAGAGCGTTGTAACCTGAGCTTAGAGGCAGATGGCTTTGTGCCAGCAGACATGGAGAGAGTTT
The DNA here is from genome assembly GCA_009769605.1 of Bucorvus abyssinicus. Taxonomy (NCBI): domain Eukaryota; kingdom Metazoa; phylum Chordata; class Aves; order Bucerotiformes; family Bucorvidae; genus Bucorvus; species Bucorvus abyssinicus. The sequence goes on from CM020028.1 coordinate 43,720,195, forward strand.
ACCTTAAAGGGTTTTCAGTAAAAAAAAAAAACAAAACCGCGAAGAAAAAAGTCACCCTTTCTGTCTGTCCAGCATTTTGCTGTTCCTGCTCATGTGCCGTTTGGACAGCTCCATCACATAAATGGTGTTCTCACGGAAGAACTATGGCTGTTTGTGTACGTACTAACGTCTTCCCAACGTCGATTCCCTTTATGGCTTCTCATCCTCCTATTTCACCTCCTATCAGAATTAGAGGGAGGGGAGGAAGTTGGCAAGATTTTGTTATGCTTTGGGTTGCTTTTGATTTTTCACAGAGGGTGCTAACCTGGAAGAGTGTAACAAGAGCAACCACTATGGCACACTCGTCTATCAAGCGTTTACCTGAGACTGCTGCTATGCTTTTTTAGCCCAGTCTAAAAGTATTTACAGTCAGTACACTGAGAGCGAGGACAGGACTAAGTAAGAGGGGGTTTTCCCCACCAAGGTGAGTTGCTTTTCAGTTGACCTGGGCTTTGCTAGCCCTAAAAAATACTAAACTTCATACACCAGTATCTGTGCTTGTACTGTCCAGGACTGTAAGAGGGTGCTAAAGCACAGATCTGTGCCAGTCGGTAATTGTACGTAATCTGAAGGTGTAGGAGCTGCCTGTCCCTTTGTCAAAGCTAGCTCCAAAGGAATACGAAGGACAGAATGCTGCTATTCCGCCAGCGCTAAAAGACATCTGTTTTACTGGCCCCTTCAAGCATTGCTGATGAGCTTTCTGGGAAAATATGTAGTAAGCACACCCACAGAGCTGTATTAAATAAGGTCTGATGGCAAATGGGTGCTTGCTTTTTCTCCCTGGGCCTGAAGTTACTTACCTGTACAAAGAGATTCAGAGCAGAAGCGTCAAGCTAGCACTCTTGGTTGCTTCACTTACGATCTGCCAGCTGTGCTGATCACATTTTCCTAACGAAGCAGTGTCCTAGTACAAAGGAAAAGAAAATACTCCAGTGAAATAGTGTGAAAGACATGCAGTAGTCTAAAGGGACCCATTTAGCACAGTTACGAGGGGAAATTAGGGATTAGATGACAAAAGAGGAAGGCTTAAGGCAAGGAGGAATGACTCTGACTTTTGAAGTATTGGGTTGGGATTTTTTTTTCTTCCTTCTTTCATTTTCTGTTTTGTTCTTTTGCTTTTTGTTTACCTTTTGGTATCTTTCCTCACTCCCAGAGGCTGTGTGGAATTTTTACCACAAAGTAAGTTTGGGAGTTCAATGCGGTAAGCAAACTCATTGCGTGGTGGAGAAGCTCATGACATGGCAATATAGTTCAGTCCACTGAGCCAGCACCCTGCTGAAAGGCAGGGTTTCACCTTTGGTTCTGCAGCCCTGGAGCAGATGCAGGCTGATGTGTCTCAGAGATCCTCCCACAGCTGATAATTAGCATACTTAGGGGCATACTCGCTAATATTCATACTCAGTCACACTCTATCAGTAGGGCATTGACGTTAATTTTAAGGGTACCTTTCTGCCGTAAGAATTTCAAGAGTCTGTTGAAAGTGGCAAGAAGGAAGCCCTCACAAACACATTTACTATTGCACCCTTCCAGAGCCCTGTCATTTAAGCATGTGAATATATTTAAAGTTTTTAGAGACCACTTCGTATGCTAATAAGAAGCAATATTTTGTACTGCATTATTTTAAAACACGGTATTTTGAATGTATTGAAGTTGCCACCAGCCGTTGAAGGTTGGTGTTCTCTATTATCCCTACCCTTTCCGAATAAGAATGTAGCTGATGCTTTTGCCCAAGTTAGAGATAGAAGACTTGCTGACTGAGCAACATTCATGGCTTCCAGTTTGTAGGAAATGCATCTTATGAAGTTTGGGTTTATTCTGACTCAGTTTTTAAAAACTCAAAACACAAAGATTCTCCTGTGAGCCAGAAATCCCAAACAAAAACTAATTTTCAGAAACAATGGCTCATGGTGTTTCCATTACAAAATATACTCCACAAGATCCCGAGAGCTGCCAGCTGGTTTAAACACCCCTCGGTTGCTGTCCCGCTCCATGTCAGTTTTCAGGAAGCAGCTGCGAAGGATTTCGTGTTCCAGAGCAGCCTCACGGTGTCCGATGCTTTGGGCAGGCTTCCAGATCTAGAGTCAGCTTACAGGTTTGCTCCCTGAGGACCAGATTAGTCCTGGGAGCCACGTCAGAAGACCTCAGGAACCTTGCTTTGGGCAGACAGCCTGGGGGGATTGTCCTGGAAGAAAACCGGGTCACCAGCTCTAAGACTGAACGGGACCGCTGGTTCCCAGGTGTGCGGGAAGAAGCACGCATGTTCCAGGGCTTCGCAAAGACCCGGATGGAAGCGGGGCCCTTGGGGCTTGCAAACTGCCAACGCAACCACCTCCGCTCTGTGTTGATGCCTAAGTGTGTGTTTTGCAGGACATGTGGCCACACACGCCTGACAGCAGGCGGATTTTCCTTGCATCCGGAGGCATAAGGGCCCCGCAGCTCTCCGAGGGAACGTGTTTCCCCCTGCCTGCACCTAGACTGGCGTGTTCACCATCCGTACAGGAAGGCCAGCTCTTAAGGCATCCCTAGTGCCTCTGTCACCGTCCAGCGTAAGCCCCAACAGGAACCCCAGGCGATGTCTGTGAGGTACTTTGTGCTCACTGAATGGCACGTTCTCCTCCATCTCAAGGTGCGGGGTGCTTGTGGACAGCTGTTTTTTCTGAAATTTTGAGGTGGTTTTTGGTTTTTTTTTAAAGCCAGTGATACCCCTCATTACAGTTTACACAATACTGGATTCTGTGGATCTCTTAGAGACAAAGGACTGAGCAATACCGTGCTTCAGCTGCTCTGAGGAACATCCAAGGTGTACTTTGGTGGTGTAACACTACTATCTTACTACCTTACACCTGTGAGGCATGACTGCATTTTCATGCAGGAGGTGATGAAATTACTCCTGTTTCTAGGATAATTAGAAATACTAATATTCAGATGACTTCTTGTGTGTTTCTATAGAGTTGTTTTTTTTTTTTTTTGGCTTGTAATTGTCCTTGCTTTCATCTCATCTACTTCATTCTTGGACATTTGGCCCATGAGCTGTCCGCTCTTATGTCTGGTCTGAGAGAGCAAATGGAAAGTCTGTGTGGTTGATGAGCAGCTGTTATTTAACAAGTCTAAGCAGTTCTCCTCTTGTTTTAACAACAATTTCTTCCATACATCATGGTTATTTGCACACAGTCATCTGCTTCTCTTTAGACTCTTCAAATTCATGGAGATTTAATAGCCTCTAGAAGACATGTTTCCCGCTAGAAAGCAATTATTTGTACATATAAACGGATATGTGATTAATAATAGCTTAATGTGCTCATGCGCTGAGAGTTTCACGACACATTTACTTACGTTGAAAATATTAAAAGGTACAGATGAGTCTTCCTTCATCTTGCTAGCAGCCATTCATCAGGGACTAATCGAAAGAATTGTATGTAGATGGAAATTCCCAAGAATTTCCAACCGAGGAGGTGCATAGGTAATTTTTATGACAGAAGAAGCAGTTATAATTCTGCTGCGTCAGCCCTTTATTCTTCAGTATAAAGGATCTGAAAGAAGAAAATAAATGTGACAGAATCTCAGTGATTAGCATCTCTGACTGACCTAGACTGATGCAGTATACTCTCTTATTAGGATACTGTCACTACACCCTGGCTTTATACAGGGTGCTGCAGACAAGGCAGTCTGCGATAAATCGTGAACTAACCCATGCTCAAAAACTTGCCCCAAAGATCTCATAATCTACATTTACAGAACAGGTACGTAGAGGACATTAGAAAAAACAAAAACCACCCCTTCTGCAGAGAAATAGGTAAGAACTGAAGAATTAAGAATTGAAACTACACCAAGTCGCCACGGTCTTGGTCTTTGTCTTAAGCATGGGAGAAGTCTTGCTCTCTTGGCTATGTATCCATCAGACACGTGGAACTATTTGAATTATGCAATAAAGCAGTTTTCACAACTTGAAATACGTTATTCGTGTATGCAGCCGTTCACGGAGAATCAGCGTACATTTCTGTACAGCCTCCATGGATCCTTGCCTACAGTGGAGGCTGTGTCACGAGGAAGACGAGAATGAGAGTACCGCGGGCCCAGGTACGCTGACGTGGGCTACAAGAATTGTTGGCACCCTGAGGTCAAGTTCCACAGCTTTGTAAAAGTTGATAACCGTAATATGAACAACGTGTTACAAGGAAATATTCCTATAAGAGGTTTCGCTTGCCTTTAGTGAAAGATGCAATCAAAATGGGAAGTTTATTTTCACATCCTGACGGGGTTTCCTCCATATTCTCCTTTTTGAGACATTGATGAGATGTCTGAAAGGGATTTGAGACTTTCACCAAGTTCCTCTGTCATGCCAGCCTTTAGACTCTCAGAAGTGGTTAAAACCAATGAGCCAGGTTTGTATTTCACTGTTTCAGTAGACGTTTCTGGAGTGCTGCTGGCATTTACTACGGTTTTCACAAACACGGCATTTTGTCTGAGCGTGGGGCACAGCTGTCTGTGGTGGTCTGACTGTTCTCACATTTCTGTGCTCTAAAGAGGTTCTATCTGGTTAGTCCGGATCGCTCTCCTTTAGTCGCAGGCCTGAGTTTCAGAAATACAGACCCGTTAGCTGTGGTGGGTTTAGCTCATCTGCACTGTTTCTGCTACACCTTGGTATTGCTCTGATTTCCAGAGGTGGGCATTTGTGAAGGATACTTGGAACTCCTGAAAAGAAAAGGAGATTAGTTTGCAGATATAGTTCTTGAAGCTATTATTCTCTCTCCCTTCATTGAACTTGCTCAGAGAATTAGGTGCCATCTCATTAGGAAGTTAGAAAGTGAAGTGAGAGCCAGTGTTCCTAAATACATTTGTATTACTGAGCAGCAGGGAAGGAAGCTTAAATCTTGTAGAGATTTCTATTCTCTGCCTGAACAATGAGTGCAGTGGGCCATTGATGGGATGCTGTTGAATGACAGTGCTATTCTTGATAGGGCTATGGTAATGGTGTGATAAAATAACATTATAATCTTCTATTTTAGGACAGGCTGATAATTATTAGCAAAAATATTGTAATATGTGCAAAAGCTCCATACCTTCTCTTCTCGCATTCTTTAATTAGGAAAAACTAATATTAATAACAGCAATTGAGTGATTACAGGATTGAGCTGTAAAATGAGAATGCTTCTGGGTAGCAAAAGATATTTGAAGTTTGAAGTGGAAACTGTGGTGGCTGGATATTGTATTTCATTGAACTGCCGCTGGCACTGATGAACTAGATGGTCCTTTTCTCTTCCTGAGTCCCTGTCTTTCCATGTCAGACTATGGGATAAGAGGGCGCAGCAAGAGGATGTTCTTTTCTGTTGGAGAACAGGGTATTTTCAAATGAGAAGGTGGAACCCGGGACAAAAAAGCAGCAGTTTTAGTCTACATTTCATTAAAGTTATAACCGCTTCAAAATGGTCGAAGAGAGATGCAATTTTTGTTCTTTGCGGGGAAAAAGGTTTGAAAGTGGGAGGGCAGGTTTCCTTCACGGAAGAAAAAAGATGATAAAAATAAACCCTGCCAACAGTCTCATTTCCTTCAGTTTTCCAGCAATGCAAATGTTTTCACGTAATTCTGTTAGTGATGCAGCGTCTAGACTTCTCAGATGGTTTAAAAAAACCCACAAACCAACCCTGGCATTAATTCTGAGAATCCTCAAAAGCTAAGTCATTCTCACTGCGCTATAGCTCAGGCAGTGGTATGAAACCACGATAGTCACTGAAGCCCCGACTTTGGAGTCCTTGCTCGTTTGGGACACCCGGCTCAGCATTCACTCCCATAGGCTGCCCCGTTTAATCTCCCTGCAGCAGGCTGCTGTGGTGTAAATGCCTGCCAGCACATGCTGGCCTAAGGCTTCTGTGATTGGGGTCTCACCTTGACTGTGAGGCTCTGTGCCCTCTCAGGAGCGCGGAAGCGTAGAATGCCAACTCTGAAGGGACCTCAAGGAACATCTGGAGCAACCTTTCCTGTCAAAAGCACCCTGTCCAGCTGAATCTTAAAATTGTCCAGCGTGGGAGCCTCCACCACTTCCCTGAGCGATGATTCCAGTGGCTGACTGGCAAGGAGGTTGGTGGAATAGGGAAAGCAGTGTTTGCTTCTTGCAACAGCTACACATTTATATAAAAACAAAGCAAAAGACCAGAGAGCAGCATCTGCACATTGATTTTATAAAAGGCGTCTGCTTTGACGTTTAGTCCTTGCTCCTTGCTGTCCTTAGTAAGCCTACTAGTCCTGAGAAAGTGGTGCCTCCAAACCTGCTGCTAACGTGATGCCTCGTTTTGTCAATTCTCTCTGATTATTCAAGTTATTGAGTGCTGATCAAGTTACCAGCCGTGGTCACTCTGTCAAAGCTCGCATAGCGGCCAGAGGGTTGGCGTACAGCCGGTAGCCACCTCCTCATGACAGCGGTGTTATTTTATAGGCCTATCGAGAGAACTGTACTTCAGGGGGGGTGCTCATACTTGCTGTTAACGGTGGCCTTCACAATTTAAACGAAGCGTGTGGCCAGAGTCTTCTGGCAGTGTACCTGAAATTCTTCGGTCTTGCAAGAGGCGCTTGCTCCTTCAGGCACGGTCTCAGCTGAAATTCAGTGGCGAACGGCTGGTGAAGAGGTGTTTGTGTCTCAGCTCTTAGGTGTTTGCCTGACTCTGCGTTGTCCTGGACCCAAGAGGGGCAGGACCGAGGCTTACCGGGGCAGGTGTGTAAATGGACGTGACCTGCGCTGCAGTCTCACTGTAAAGGCTCCTGCAAATTCCCTGCAGGTCACTCAGCGCCGGCTTTGGTGGGTGAGCCGTGTTACCCCACTGCAGCCCTCCCTCACTCTGCCTGCTGCAGGCAGCTGCCTTCCTCCCCTGTTTATTCTCCCCAACGCCTGCCACCTCCACGGGTGCGTGTTTGCTGCGGGCGAGCAGGAGCGTGCTGGAGCCAGCCCGGAATACCCCGCTGTTGGCAGAGCTGTAAGGACTAATGTTGTTCTTTGAATTTAACACAATCCTTCTCACAGTTCCGTCTTGTGCCCTCAACCCAGCTCCTCATGCATTTGTAACCTCATTTCATCTGACTCTTGGGAGCTGTGGTGAGTACTATCTAAAAGAGAAGCAGAGGTGTAAGGGTATGTCGCTACTCTCTCATTTTCTAGCTGTAGTTTTTTCACCTACTTCAGCAGTTTCAAAAAGGTAAGAACAAAACTGCCCTTGGGCAATATGGTGGTAGAATTGTTAATTGTAGCGTACAGAGTAAATTAGTGCCCTCATAAGTGCAGCCTGGATTAAGCAGTCAGGCATTGCAAAGCATGCATTATTTTGTGATATTGCACATGCTTTGTTGAATGACCAATCGTATTACAGCTCAAGAATCTTTAATGCTGAGGGAGACATATGACAACGACTGGATTTGAATTTGTCAGACTCTCTCATTTCAGAGCTTACAATACTAATATTTAGTGGAATTAGCTGGGTACTGCTAAACCAAGCATCTGAGTCGTGCTGTCTCTCTTTCACATGTACGTGTGGATAAAGAACTTTAGTGACTGTGATTCGTGGAGAAAATAAATCTCAGTGATGGTCTTCGAACACAGATGTCTTCTTCGTTTGCCATCTGCCTACTTCCAAGTTACGTTCGTTTTTTGAGGTAGATGGGAAGCCATATGCAGACTAAGTATATCTACAGGACCTGTGGTCCCCATGGACCTGCATCACTAGAGGATGCCTCAGCTGAGGGGTATCGTCACCCCGGGTGTTCCTGAGCAGGGTAGATACAAAATGATTAACTTTTCTTCTGAACATCACAATTCTGAAAAGCTAGCAAAGAGTGGTGTTCAGGAAGCTTTCTGCTAGCAACCAACTGTGAATATTCCTGGCGAGAAATTCAACTAATGCATTATCCAAAGCCATTCATGTAAGTATTGACACCGATGCTGTGCCTTAGCACTATGTAATCTTTAATGTATTTATGCTGTGAGATCAGAGAGTTAGGATTATGTGGTTCATAAAGGAAATACATGCGAAGTTGATTGAGCTAATGTCAGTTATGTATCTGTTCTCCTTTTTCATTATGCCGTTAGTAAACAAGCTAAATTAAAGCAGCTTCTCAGTGCTAGGCTTCCCGTGATGAAAACAGACCCAGAGGGGCAGACAATCCTGCGTTCTTGTGGTCTCAGGTGGGACTCCCTGTGCAGGTGAGGGGACTTCGGATGCTTGAGACCAGTTCTGTGTCTCTGAGAACTATGCCCTAATTGATGTCCTTTATAGTTTTGTGAAGATTTTTACAGAAGCGTCAATGGATCCTTAAGAGAGAGTCTGGAGACTAAGAATCACTTCCAAGCCCTGGTAACATGTTTAATTGTTGACCCAGTCACTCTTTTCTGAAATGATGAGAATATCTTTACGTTCATGAATACATTAAATCACAGAATCACAGAACCATCTGGTTGGGAAAGGCCTTTAAGATCATCGAGTCCGACCACTCACCCTGCACTGCCAGGGTCCCTAAACCATGTCCCTCAGCACCACATCCACACGGCTTTTAGACACCTCCAGGGATGGGGACTGCACCACCTCCCTGGGCAGCCTGTTCCAACACTTCACAACCCTTGCAGTGAAGAAATTTTTCCTAATATCCAACCTGAATCTCCTCTGGCACAACTTAAGGCCATTTCCTCTTGTCCTGTCACTTGTCACATGGGAGAAGAGACCAACCCCCACCTCCCTACAACCTCCTTTCAGGTACCTGTAGAGAGTGATAAGGTCTCCCCTCAGCCTCCTTTTCTCCAGGCTAAACATTCCCATTTCCCTCAGCTGCTCCTCACAAGACTTGTTCTCCAGACCCTTCACCAGCTTCGTTGCCCTTCTCTGAACCTGCTCCAGCACCTCAACGTCCTTCTTGTAGTGAGGGCCCCAAAACTGGACACAGGACTCAAGGTGTGGCCTCACCAGTGCCCAGTACAGGGGCACAATCACTGCCCTGCTCCTGCTGGCCACACTATTGCTGATACAAGCCAGGATGCTGTTGGCCTTCTTGGCCACCTGGGCTCACTGCTGGCTCATGTTCAATCGGCCGTCGACCAGCACCCCCAGGTCCTTTTCTGCTGGGCAGTTTCCAGCCACTCCTCCCCAAGTTTGTGACGTTGCAGGGGGTTGTTGTGACCCAAGTGCAGAACCCAGCACTTGGCCTTGTTGAACTTCATACCACTGGCTGGGCCATCGATCCAGCCTGTCCAGATCCCTCTGTAGAGCCTCCTGACCTTCAAGCAGATCAACTCTACCTCTCAACTTAGTGTTATCTGCAAACTTACTGAGGGTGCACTCGATCCCCTCATCCAGATCATTAATATGGATGCTGAAGAGGACAGGCCCCAACACTGAGCCCTGGGGAACACCACTGGTGACCGGCCACCAGCTGGATTTGACTCCATTCCCCACCACTCTCTGGGCCCGGCCAGCCAGCCAGTTTTTGATCCAGCAGAGAGGACACTCATCTAAGCCACAGGCAGCCAGTTTCTGCAGGAGAGTGCTGTGGGAAACGGTGTCAAAGGCCTTACTGAAGTCCATGTAGACACTATCCACAGCTCTTCCCTCATCCAGTAAGTGGCTCACCTTGTCATAGAAGGAGATCAAGCTGGTCAAGCAGGACCTGCCTTTCATAACCCCGTGCTGACTGGGCCTGATCACCTGACTGTCCTGTACATGCTGCGTGATGGCACTCAAAATTATCTGCTCCATGACTTTCCCTGGCACCGAGGTCAGACGGACAGGCCTGTAGTTCCCTGGATCCTCCTTCCGGCCCTTCTTGTAGATGGGTGTCACATTTGCTGACCTCCAGTTGATTGGTACCTCCCCTGTTAACCAGGACTGCTGGTAAATGATGGCATGGTGAGCACTTCCTCCAGCTCCCTCAGAATTCTTGGATGGATCCCGTATGGCCCCATGGACTTGTGCACATCTAAGCAGTGCAGCAGTTCACTTACTGTTTCTTCTTCGATTACGGGGGATCGATTCCACTGCCCATCCCTGCCTTCTGGTTCAAGAGGCCGAGCACTCAGTGAGTTGATCTAAGTATGTTTGGCTAGTCCAGGGAAGGGCACAATGTGTGTAACTGTAATACAGACCAGGCTGCTGCTATGTGGCCAAGGGCCGGTCGTTAAGCAGCAGTACTCTGTAGGATTGAGCCTTGGCTAACTTTACTAGGGTCAAATTCTATGCCACAAAAACTGTGACTGCATTTGACTCATTTGGCCCACATCATTTGTTTTAATTATAGAGCCTTAAATGATTTAACCAAAACCACCATTACAGTGGACATTTAGATGAGCAGAATATGTTATAAACAGGGGAGAAGACACATTCCTACAGTTCCTTAGGGAGTATCGCAAGTGACTTTAGACGGCTTTGGTCTCCAGCACTGTAAATCACCTACTATTTGGCTGAATTCTGTTAAAACTCATGCAAAAAATTCAAACTGGGGGAATATGGGGAGGTATGGGCCTCTGGAAAGCCCAGGGCAAGCAGGGGTCATCAAGTCCACCAGTCACACTCAAGCCATCAGAACAGTTTCCCCTAGAGATTGTGTAGCAGTGAAAGAAGCGACATGAAGCAGTCTGGCAAGTAAGGTCAGGATACGCCTCAAGAGTAAAACAGTAACGGTAGAGGTAAGAAGCTGCACAACTACCGAGAGCCGTGCTTGCAGAGCCAGCAAAGACATCAGTTAATTCCCAGATAGGCTCAACTGTTGTGCTGCAGAACTCAACGCCAAAGCATTTTGCAATGTGTGGAGTGGTCTGAATTAAAAGGCAGTTGAATAATGTGGTGTTTGTGTATTAAAACTCGTAGGTGTTTGTTCATAAGGTAAGAGAATGGAAGACAAGTGCACCTTACAGGGCTGTGAGAGTTGATCTGCTGGGTTCAAGGAAGAAGTTAGAGGAAGTCCAACTTGAATGAGGCCACTTTGTTCTCCAAATTAACACTTTAAATTAAAATTTATATATATTCTTCCAAGTGAAGCTAGCCGGTGTACGTGTTTAAAACCCTTGCAGGTCTTTGCAGAGTTCTAAGAAGGAGCGCTTTGGGTTCATGTTAAATATTGGCACATTTAGAACAACGCTACACAGCAGATGTCATCCCACCATGTGACGGCAACATGACAAAGCAGGATGAATGAAGCCGAAGCAGCTCTTGAACGCCCTGCTATAACGTTCTTGTTAGCTCCTAATCTGTCCGGCAGGAGAATAGCCCAGCTCTGTTGAATGCAATAGGGATAGCTGGCCCGTGTCTTTGGTGGGTTAGCGTTCGTAAAAAACCGTTGATTCCATTCTCTTTCTGAGGAACACGGAAAAGGAGCTGCAGAAAAACACGGCCCAATACAGATACACGTACACTGGGGACACTTCTGTCTCTTCGCTCAAGTTAAGGAATTTTACAAAGAATGCTGTAATGGTTTTCAATGCGGTATGCTGCTCGTATTGCAAGTATACATTCTACGTCACCCATGCTCCTCACTCATTATTTTTCTTGTAAAGAAAACAACTTCAATCAAGCACTTTTTTTTCTTCTACCTGAATGAAGACTTCAGAATTTAGCTGTGGGATTCTTAAGTACGCCGTTTGCATTCCCTAAGGGAATTTCTCCAGCGTTGCTGCAGAGCCTGCACCCCACTATGCAATTTCATAACGCGCGTTTGTGACAGGCATATCAAACCATCCAGTTAGTTTAGAATCGAGGTGAGAGAGTGCTTTAAATGTAAATTTTACTATAAACAGCCGATTAAATTATTACAAGCACTTCCTAGCGCTGCCAGGAAGCAAAGCTATATTTAACTCTTTTTAAAATTCATCAGATACGTTCTGGGCTGATTCAGATCTTCGGCGTGTCTTTGAAGATAACGTGTAGTGGAAGCGTCATACAGTCAGTTGTGGGATGGGGCACATTCTGAGATGCCTGTCAGTGAAGACACGCAGTTAGGACTGGATTGTAGGAAGAAAAGTACATATAGATCTGACGACTCAATATGGATACTTTATTCGAAGAGTTGGACAATAACTGTTGCGTTCTGTTCAAGAGCTTTGTACCCCTGTAAACTCAACTGCTGTTGTTGATAGGGTTGAATATAGACTGGAATAAACCTGTCGAATTGCAGGCTTCGTTTTTTGTAGGTGTCATTAGATAGGTTCAATAAGACTCCAAAAGATTGTTTACATCGTCTTTATATCTGTAACCGCTATATAGATTCTGTCATGTCACTACTGGTTTTTTTGCAAGTACAAGTGGGAGTCTCTCAACTTTGAAGTCATGTGAACAATCTGAATCTGTCAGCAAGATATTTGCTATGCCTATATGCAGATAGGAACTAACTTTGAAGTTCAAGATTATGGTTTTTAATAGCTGGGTAATTCCTACCGTTGCCTAAAATCCTTAGTGAAAAGAAATAATAGGCTATACACTAACCGAAACGCTCTGAACAGGAAATTGAAACAGTGTCATGCTTCTAATACGGTTTTATGTATCTTGACTGTGGCTTTCTAATGTTCATTTGCCTTTGATTTGTTCTAGTACATGACTGCTGCTGCACCTATGCAAGGGACCTACATTCCCCAGTACACTCCTGTGCCTCCGACAGCTGTCCCCATTGAAGTAAGTTCATCTCCGTTCACGAAAGTAGAGTGAAGGGGTAGCAGAACTCTTACCTATTATGCCTCCTTGCACCTGTTGTTTAAAAGGGGCCTAAAGTTACTTTATGGAATGGTAGCTGGAAGCCTCCAGCTTTTAAAATTGGGACTGCATATTTCTTTCTCTTTTTTCCTTCTTTTTTTTTTTTTTTCCTTCTTTTCTGCACCCGTCCCCACCCCACCCCCCACCCCCTTTTATTTTTAATTATTTACAAGGGCTCTTTTTTTGCATTGGTTTTGTTGTACAGCAGGACATGAAATAAAACATCAGTGATTATGACCTTTTTTCCCATGTACTTGGGAGGGAGATGGGAAAAGACAGGAAAACAAACCCAGCAGGCAGACCACGGACCCAAAAGAGATTCCAAGAAGAGAAGATTGCAAGAGGGTTTGATGCGGTCCTTAGCAAGTATAGGTAATTGCTGAAACATTTAGCCACCAGAAAAAGTGATTGAGCAATGGAAACCTTCCTCTTGTATATACAGACATGGAGGATGCTGCACTGACTGAGTGCTTTTCATCCTTGAGGAAGGATTCGCTCCCTCCCTCCTTGGGGCTGAGTCATGCTGATGACAGTCTAATGAGTAAGTATTTACTCAACCCTGTAGACTACAAGCTGCCGAGAGAGCGTCAGCTTGGCCTCCACTTCTGTGAAGCTTCATAAGGGCCACTGAGCACAGCAAGAGGAGGGAGCCTTGGCATCCTCTTCCCTGTGTGCTCCTCTTTAGTGCTACTCTCTTTTATTAATAACTTCTTCCCCACTCTGGGGTAATGCCAGGAGCACCGGGGTCTCTGTACTCCTGTCTTTGGCTGTGTGGACTTTGGAGTTTGTGCTATTAATACTCTGTGCTTTGAGGATGCTGAGTTAGTGGTACTGTTGGCATGGCTCTACCAGCAGTCAATTGCAATTCCTGAGATTCCCAAAGGAGGTCCCACAGGAAAGGCTGCTGCTGTTCTGTCATACTGAGCTGGTCGTGTCTTTTTCACCTTGGGATAACTCTGCCCCAAACCTTGTTTGTTTACCAATGGGCCATGGGTGCCTCTTTTCAATTGCCATTCTTAGGTATTAAACTGGGCAGATACAAATCTGAATTAAAAGGAGATTGTGGGATGGAGAGTGGAGAATGGGAGAATTCTTCCTGAGCCCTTCTCCTCATCACCCACTGGTATATTCATGCCTGCTAAAGTAACGTGATGCTGTAATTATCTAAGGCAATAATCAAAATATTATCTGAATATATAGCCTGTCTTGCTCTGGTACGGTGATGATGATTATTGTTAATGTTTATCTGTATTCATGTAGCATCTTGAACCAGGACCCTACTATGCTGGATGCTCCACGTGCAGAGACCAAAAAATACAGTCTCTGCCCCAGAGAGCTTACAATCTCAAGATGAGATGGACAAAAGCAGAAGGATAAAGACAAGGAAGTAGACAGAAAGAGATAATACTGACAGTCTGTTAAGCAACAGATACGAAGAATTTCCGAAAAATGAAACTGACACTTTTAACAAATCATTTAAAATAAACTACCTTTTGTTTACACAGGACTCAAATAACAGAAAAACAAGTGCTTTGTGCTCCCTCTTCTGGCTCTGTCGTGTGCAATACAGTAATAAAGCATGTTCCCTGAAGAGACCTGCTAGTGTTATTCATATGACCAACACACCAAGCATGAGAGTAAAGGGAAGAAAATATAGCTTACTTTGAAAGTGTACAAAAATACTTAAAAATAATATTATTCAGATTGACTAAATAGGGTGAGAAAGAGTTCATCATGTTAAATTCATACATATCCTCTGTGTGTTTACTTATCTAGTTTTTGGAAACGTATAAATAAAACTTCACTGGAGCTTTGACTTTAGTGTCAAGCACATTTATTTTTGAAGGGAACGTGGGTAAAAAGTGTGTGTAGGGGAGAGCAGTACTTTTCCAAGGCAGCTAAAATTCTGAAAACTCTGTGTAGCGAAGCAGAGCGCGCTGCGCCTAGATTCTGCCTTTGTCGCATTGCAAGTCAAACAAACCAAGCGTGAACTCACTGGGAAGTTGGGGTAGGTAAGTGAGACTCAGAATAGCCGTACACGTGTTGTGAAAAAAACAAGAGGTGACACCCAGACTCCACTGAAGTCAGAAGTTCTGCCTTTGGCTTTGAGCGGTCGGGGACCTGCCCTCCAAGGTGGAGGTGTTTGCCACTGCAGCCCGGGAGAGCAAAGTCCTGCTGGGATGCTAAGGAAGCTTCTTGTTGCTGGATTAGCTCTCTAAAACCGATGGAGTTTGTTGCGTTAGCATGTGGTTCCGCTATCTCAAACTCTCTCAACCTCTAGAGGAATACAGGAATGGTGAGCTGGTGCTGAGCTCTTCTATGTAATTCCCTGCAGTGAGTAAAATCAGTAAGTTTTTCATGTTCTCATTTGATTTCCTAGGGCGTTGTTGCTGATACTTCTCCACAGACAGTAGCATCTTCATCACAGGAAGCCAGTGGTCAACAGCAACAGATGACAGTGGAAACATCCAGTGAACATGCACCTGCATATTCTTACCAACAGTCTAAGTAAGTAGGCATGCACTTTGTTACCAGGAAGTTTTGTTCCTCCATGGTTCAGCGATATATATTCAAAGTGTCTTCGTTAAGTTCAGATGAATTCTGGATACAGAGCAGTGTGATTTGCCAAAGGTTTTGGCTGATGGCCTCACCTTGGCAACATGTCCTTTAGTTCCTGCCTGCAGTGATATGCTCTCTAACTGTCTGCTGCTTTTCTGGACTCAGAAGAATCTCAACAAGCGTGGTAACAATCATCACACCGGTCTACAGCAGCGTCTGACGTTAGAGGCTAAAAAACAGGGCTTAGATTTTGAAGTGGTGAAAATAAAGGTCTTTTCCTGAAGGTGTAGCTCACGAAGCAGTATAAATTGCCCCAAGCTGGTCTTTGTGATTGTGCAAAACTGGTGCCATGTGGACACAGAGTGGGCAGGATTTGGAAACGGAATGCGAAGGGTCAAGAAGGGGATGAGAAGAAGTAACTGCTCTGTCTTTCTCCTGTCCTCTGCTCCCTTTGTTTGCTTTCCATGGAATACCTTGCAAAATTCAAAATTTATATGCTGTAAGCTGGATCTAGAGCTCCTAAAGAGTCCCTTCATCTTCAGAATAGTCCTCAACCGCTCCTCTTTGCCACAGCAGAAGTGGTCCTCACAAAGGAAAGTTTACTGCGCGACAGGGTACTTGCTGGGACTGATCATTGTTGCACAGATTCTAGGAAGGAGCCCAAACCCAGTCCTTTATTAATACAGGTATACTGAACAGCAGCATCACTGTCAGAAGAGAATTACACCTTTTTTTGTCTTGGGGAAGGAAGCAGACAAGAAATAGGTGTGTCAGTCAATGCATCATGACATAATACTCGTAGAGGCGTAAGGTATGAGCTGGTATAGGAAAGAGTAGAATTACCACCATTTGTCAATTGCATTACTTCATTTTTGACCTCTGGAAGTGAAAGGTGCATTTATTTGTCTAACATATGAGTAACAAATGATTTCGGATCACACAATGTCACTTTTTGACCACCCCAAGACCTAAGACTTCACCATTTCTTACGTCACGCCCGTATTCTTCTGTATGTACCCATTGCAAAAGCAGTTGACGACAAGCTTCTTGTTGATGCACCCAGCTGGAGATGGAGTCTGTGCGTAGGTATTCCTTCTGGCCATCCGCCTCTCTAGAACCTGTAAAGAAGCGATGGCAGAATCCTCTTAGAAAAGGCAAAGAGGGGAATACATGTGGCCATAGCACCCTGTTGCCTTGTTTTGACGACTGTGCCCTGAGGGGGTTTGGATCCCACCGTTCCCGTGTTCCAGTCTGCTTTTGCTTGAGTCTCAAAGCAGACAGGGCTAGGATCAGAAGACCTCAGAAGGTAGCTGTGAGCAGTGCATTCTGCCATTTTTTTCCCACACAGGAGGAAACTCTCTTGCAGTTCTTTACTGAGACGGGTGCTGTGTTTCTTGCCAGCGCGGTGAATTCCCACCCTCTCTGAGAGCGAAATGCCGCGTCTTTCCTTGTCAGCTGCTGCCTTGTTGCCGTGATGGATACTCTTCTAATGGCCCTGGAATTTGTATTCAGGGGAATTTCTTCCTTTTTTAATCACACAGGAGGATCCAGTACAGATATTTTATTATGATTATCTCAGCATTTTTTTCTGAAATGTGCCCTCTGTTTATGTCTGCCAGTCGTGTGCAGAAACACGCAACAGCGTGGGAAGCTGTCGAAACAACCCAAAATATACACAATCTCTGTCTTAAAAAAAACAACTTCTGCCAGAATATTTCAGTAACCTTTATTAGAAAACCAAGTGAAGTTATTTTGTCATTAAAATATTATTCTATTAATCTGCTCTTCAAAGGGTACATTTATTAATAGGAGGCATCATGCCCAATATTCAACAGCTGTTTTCAAAGCGAGATGAGAGGAAGTCATTAACACAACTGGACAATGCTTTTGTCAGATGGAGGCAAAGGAAAAGGCAGACGCTATAAGATAAGGAGATCACCTGTATGATTTTAGACCCATACTCCTTTTTTTTTCTTCCTTTCTTTTTTAATTTTGCACATAAAAGTGTGGCATTTATCAAGTGGAGATAAATGGAGGTCCTTCCCTCTGAAAAGTGTACTCTCTTACCTCTAAGCAAAACTCAGCTGGATGCCACACTCTGATTTTAAATGTGGAAAGAATTAGATTTTCCCGGAGCCTTTTGTGGGCTAACACAATGCCAGGTTAGACTGGAGAGCGTGTGCTTTGACCCTTCAGTGGAATTGGTCTTTCACATATATGGCGGCCACTCAACCCGGAGAGGCAGTAGAACCTCTGGAGGTAAGCCTCCGGCTTGAGTACTCCTACCAGAAGTTACGCCTAGAAAACCCTAAGGAGGTAATTAATTCTTGCTTTCCACGTGAATCTGTTGTGTCTTTCAAAATATTAATTTTCAGGCTTCACACAATGAAAAAGTCCCTTGGTAAATTTAATGCTTAAAATTGAGGTTAATTTTATGTTTACCATCCTCGAGAAATAGTTCTGTGGAAAATGTGGTCTCATCGACATCCTTCACAATTTAACTCCTAGTATTAAAAATGATTTAAAACTAAGCAAGGCAAATGTATCGATACTTGCAAAAGGGAAGGTGCTGGGGGTTTTTGTGTCCAGCTTCAGTTCGAAAAGATCTTTTTCCATGCCAGTTTTGAGTATGGCAAGAAAAGCAATAGCTAACCCTTACGGATAGCCCTAGCCGTGAAGGAGCATTTATGTGTAGGTTCTACATCTCTCCAAAGATCTCATGTAAGATCTCTTGCTAAGTTTGATGTGTCGTATCTTTAAACGTCATGAAACCTCAAAAACAAACAATGAGAGTTATCTGCCGTAAGAAAAAGTTTGGTAGTTTGGCTTATTCTCTTTGCCAAATTCAGAAATATTTGACGCTGTATGATTGAGAATTGTATTTTTCTCATTAAGATTGTCTTGAATGTTCCTACTAAGTTAGCCATAACCGGCTCCCTAAGCAGACTGCTCCACAGTCAAACTGTTCTTGCCATCAGAAAATCTGTTCTTTTTAGCAAATTGGATGTATTTTTTTAATTGTCATTTTACCCTTCTTTTTTTTTTTAGTAGTATCCAAAATAAATAGTTCACTTATTATTACGAAAATATTCGCTCTCCTATTGTATTACTCTTGAAATATTTACACAGTGTTAAGCCACGTAGTCGTCTCATTTCAGTGTAGTTAGACTGCCCGTTGTTAAGCATAGCATGAACAAGAGTAAATTCATCTGCTTAGGATGTATGACTGTTCCCAAAGCAGGAGTTCCCTGCTCCTGCCTGACTATTTTCAGCTTCGTGGTGGTATCGTATTTAAACAGCTGCAGAGTTAGTTTAGCTTGGATAACTTTTAAAGGGAATTGAGTGGAAAAAAAGGAGAGGAGCCTATTTCAGAGTTGTTTTGACTTAATGACCACTTTAATTCAATTGTTTTTACAGACAATAAACAGGACTGAAGAATGTCGGTCTGAAATCTTTGCCTTGAATGGAGAAACTTCACTGAACAAGAAGTTGGCTTCCAGTTTGCACAGGCGTCAAATGAATGCTTTTTTTTTCTACTTTTCCCAACAAAAACAAAAGAGGGTTTTTATGTGCTGTGCAAATGGTTCCGTCATGTAGTCTGACAATTTTATTTTTGCTATTTTTTTTTTAACTAAAGGAAAAACCCAGAGGAAAAATGCTGGGTTGACATTTCATCTGGATGAACATTTGAATTCAGAATTTACCTGGAGGTGTAGCTAGATTTTTTTTTTTTTTTTTTTTTAACAGAAAAACTGATGATGTCAAGAGGGAGCAAGTTGTGATGAAAACCAATTGTCTTCCTCAAAAATTAAGCTACTCTTTTTCTCTCATTTTATTTTTCTTCTGCTTTTAAATCTAGAGTGTTTTTTGGTTTTCTGGGTTTTGTTTTTTTTTAAAGAAATGTTTAGGTAAGGTTTATCTTGAATCTTAATTGCCTTAATTTTAAGGACGTCAAAGGCTCTCAAGGCAAGCTGTCAACGTCTTGTTAGAAAACCCGAGAATGAATTGAAACTGCTCACACCGGTGCTGGTGCAGAAGTTTAATAGACTGAGTTTTTGAGGTGAACAAAAAAATAAACTGTACAGTTTAAAAGAAAATGATTTTCTTCTTTTGAAGAAAAGTTGATGATAAAGGAACTGTGGCAACGGGAATGATTGGAAAAATGCTGGGACTTTTATGAACTTTGTCTTAAGTGTCGACAGAAAAAAATTCTAGAAGGCTAAAGCATTTTACAGTAAAGTTATTGAATTGAGAAAAAAAACTTGCTGCATTATAGAGAATGCAGGGTTTTTTTCTTGCAGAATGCAGATTTTTTTATTTACAAAGCGTGAACGCTAGCAAAAGCATTAGTGCTTTTTATCTGCAGTCTTTTTTATGAGCTTTAAGAAGTTTTTAGTCTGCTTTGCTTGTCACATTGCAAAAACCTAGCTTAAGAGCATTAAAAAAAAAAAAAACTTAAGTAGATAGGAGCTTATGGTCAAAAAAGTGCAAAAAAAGCAATAGATAGAAGAAATTGTTGACAATTTCTGTAGTCTTTCCTAGTCGTGAACAAATGCAGCCTATGGATGGCCTATTTTATACCAAAGATGAAGTGACACCCTAACGCAGTCCAGAAGATAGAGGTTTTTTTTTTCTTTTTTTATCTTTATTTGACCTACATGGCCGGACCAGTTCTTACTTTCTTGTTTGTTTAAACTATCTTCCACTGGTGTTTTACATACTGCATATGTTTATAGCGGAAATTTCAGAATAGTTGGTATTAGAAGCTTGTTGACGGTGTGCTTTGAAGAACATCCCAAAGCAGGAGGGAGTGCGATGAGTTTTTCTGTTAAATTGCCTGATCTTTGGTATTTCTACTGAAATAACAGTCTTCCTTCTGAATTATGACATACTGCAGATTCATTTCTTCACCTCAGTCTTCGTCATCGTCCAGCATGCAAAGCCACCTTAATCCCGCTCTTGGTTTTCCGTGATGCGTTTGAATTGCCAGGCAGATGCAAGAGAAAGTAAACTTGATCACCGTTCTTATTTTAGCGCTCCCATACAAGCAGAAGTGTTGAAAATGATTTAGTATTGTCATGCAGGCAGGAAGTTATAAGTCACTCTTCTCTGCTGTTTTCTGTTGTCTTAATATGTGGGCCGACAATCACTAACTAGTATGATTAGGTAAAAAGAGACACGAACTAAATTGAATCCACTGAAACCTGTTTCAGGAGTGACAGTTATTTTCCGTAGAGAAAACCTGAGTATGGTCCTTACTTTTTCCAAACAAACAAACAGACGAAAAAAGGTGAGAAGCAAGTCAAAAGGTGATTTTTTTCCTTAAGGAGGCAGAAGAGAAGCAGCTTTTAAATATACACGTACATACAGATATATCTATACGTAAAAATTAAACCAAACCTTTTGAAACTTTCCTCCATCCAGAAGAAAGGGGAAGCTTCGTCACATTTATTGTGGTGCATTAGAGACAGGGTATCCGTGAAAAATAATTAAATTAAAAGCTATATATTGGATCAATCTGATTCAGCTGCCCCGTTCCAAAAAGAGATCTGTGTTTCCCTAACCTGACTCTTCGGGGAAAAAGAACATAATTATTTTTTTAAATTGATAAAACAAAATCGTATTTTTTAACGTAGTTTGGGGGGAGGGGGGTTCCCGAGTAGACGGCTGCTAGATATGCAACATAGAAAAGAGAGAACTAGGAGTCCACGTGCTTCTTCGCCAGAGGAAGAAGGTCTGATTTTCAGAAGCGGTAAAACCGCTGCTCTCTCCAGAGTAGTTGTTGGTATTTGACGCTTCTGAAAAGCAGGTGACGCCAAAGGAGAGGAACACCACCATCCAACACGTTTCCAGTTCAGAGAAGAATAAACCATCTCTTTCGGTTTCACATGCTGTCTCATTACTTGTTGCTTTTTGAGAGTGACACTTGAATTTTGTCCTTGGATAAAGGTTCCCTCTTTCTGTAGAGGGCATATGAGGGAAAAAAATCGATCTAGCCTTATTTTCTTCCTCTCTACACGTACTCTTTCTGTCTCTGAATTCTTTGTACAAATGGAGATAACCCCAGGCACAAGTCAATTAAATATGAAGTAAACACATTTGTTTCTGTGTTAGCTCTAATGTGACACACAAAAAGTCTCATTTACTATCAACAATGAGGCTACAAGGTAGCTACCATGTGGCTGATGAATATGCTGAGGTACCTTCTTGTTTCTATTCCGAACTCTGCTGCTTTATTTATACATTCAGCAACATTTTTCTGATTGTTTTCAGCAAGCGAAGTTAAATGATCTCAGTGTTTTTTTAAGCCAGACAGGCAACCCCGTATCACAGTGCCTGTCACTTTAAAACGTTTCAAGTGCATTCTGTATTAGAATTGTTCCTTTTTTTTTTTTTTTTCCCCCATGCTATAATGTTCAGTAGTGTTTGAAATCAAAAGAAATAAGGTCAAAGAAGTAGAGGAAGAAGAGGAAAGAAAATGGGTCCCTTACATACAATCAAGCGTCTTAGTGATCCCCAAAAACCCAGGAAACTGGTGCTTGAAAGTCTGTGAATTATAAACGATGTGAGCCTTAAGTATAAACAGTCGTAGATCGTAAGGTAAGGAAAAAAACTTATTTGGAACGTACAGAATGCTCAGAAAGCGGTATCTTCTTTGTACCAGTTAAAGATGAGGTAGAAGAGAACAGTGGAGGAGCGACACGCTGCATGGGTGTTGTCACCGGGCAGGAAAACTTGACGGCCTCTGAAATCTAAACCTGTTTTTCTTTACATCCTGGTGAATAAGATTTTTTGGAAGGTTTATTATTATTATTATCTGTTTGAGTTTCTGTTTTCCTTTTTTTTGTCTTTTTTTGAAGACCTGAATTTGTAACGTCCATGTCTGTGTCTGTCTTACCAATTTAGCTTTAAATATCAGGAGAGTTCCTGAGAGGTTGCAGAAACAGCTCGCGAAGTCGAAAGCAATGGTGCCTGGCCCAGAGGTCTAGAAGTAACATCAAATCCGTAACCTGAACTGCGTATGTTCTTTCCATCACACCTGAATTCCTGTAAATAGTCAAATCTGGATGCTCAGGCTTGGTATTTTGGTTTTTACCTGAAAAGGTAAATATAGAAGGGGTGTCAGAAAAATACTAATTATGGCTAAAGACTTCTCAATACCTGGGCTTGTCACTTAACGTTGAGGAAAAAACTGATAGGGTGGAACTAAAGAGAGTATTGTGTCTGCAGGTGCTGACCCGCGTGTAGGTCGGGGCACGGAACAGCCTCGCTGTTCCCGGGGAGGTTGCTGAGGGACTCTTCTTCCTATCTGGCTCTGCTGCTGGTTTTGTAAGCACTTTTCAGCTGTGACAGTCAGGCCCCAAAGGGCGAATGTCCTCTTATTGCCTTCCAGTGAAAGAGACTCTTGAAATGTCCTGAGCTAATGCTTACTTGTCTAGTTCTGTTCACCAAGAGACTGCCTCGGTTGTGTTGGTCAAGAAATCCACCAAAAAGCAGAATGAGGCACATTCGAGAGCGATTGCACCACGTTGTATCCTCTTCTGCTCTGGATGGATGCCCAGCTGTGGAAGATGAAACGGCTGGTGATTAGAGAAGGGAGGGCTCAGACTTTCAGTGGGCAACGGGCTGGAGCATTCAAATGGATTTTTACTCCAGTAAAAATCACATGAAGGATATTATTTATGTATGTATGTGTACCAAAACTCAGCAAATTTGAGGAAGCCTGCATTGTAATAAAGTTTATTTTTAATATGTCATAGTATTTGGATCTATATTATGTTGTTTATGTTGTTTATGGTACCGAAGGATGAGACCGATACTACGTGTTTAACAACTTGCCGTGCTTCATGATTTTAAGATTTACGGTGCTCCTCATGGCACTCCATTTTAATGCTGAGGTTGACATGAGCCAAACAGGTTTAGGCAGACTCGCCGAACTCCACCTGTAGCAAGAGTCATGCTAAAGAGTGCTAATGTGCTTCAAGTAACGAATCAATCCGGTTTTAGCGATGAGACTAAAATGTGGTGGTTGAAGATAGTGATGTTCGATACACGCGTGGTCAACATTTCCTTTCAAAACTTTGTTTAACATGGAATTGGTCCAGATATAAAAGAAGTGCCCTAGGGCGAGGGATTTTCCTGGTCTTTCTCAGTAGCCCATGTGAACTAAGAAACCAGTCAGGGTGTGATGGAAATCCTGCAAAAGAGGAGACAACAAAAACGCTGACGTTTGGTGTCCTGGTCCTGTCTGTTTCATGACAATTGGCTCTAGTAATGAGGATTCCTTTCGTTTTAATGCGCATACACACAATCGTGCACGCACCCTTTCTCAGAAGGAGGGCTGAGTGAGCAGCAGACTTCTCCTCTCCCTCCGTGGTGCAGATTTCTAGAATCTCAGCGAGCAGCAAAGATGCAGTGTAAGGAGAGTTATTTTCCCCTCAAAAAGAGCACCGACTTTTTCTACATTGCTCCCGTCACCCAAATAAAGCTAGAGTGCTCTATGTACCCCAGAGATTTCTTCACCTTTGTGCCTCAAAGCAGGCAGAAGAGACCCTTTCTTCTCCCCTTTATTAACACGCTCTCTGTGTTGAAATTAAACAGAAAATCATGATAGAAAAGCTGTAAACAAAACAAACACACAAAAAAAATCCCAATCCCGGTGTCGGTTTAGCTTTCCGTGGTAAGAAAAACTCCTGTGTTTATTTCGATTGTTCAGTTCAGTTCTTCATTCCCCAACAGTGACAGCTGAGTTCTTTCACCTTAATAAAAACGTGTAACGAAGTGAACAAGGTCAGCCTTTGACAGGGTCACAAATCCATTTTTCCGTGTAGGGCCACAGCCTGCAAGGTGTAAGAACCTTGGAAGGTCTGGATCTGTTGTCCTTAAGAGAGTATCTGCCCAACACTGATTTTCTGCCTTTAAGTGTCTTTGTCTTGGATAATAGTTTTATGGATTTTGTGAAATTTACAGTCAGTTATATTTTTAAAAGCCCAAAAATACAGCCTAAAGAGAACATGATGTTTATGTAACTGAGGTATTATTTAATAAGCTGTATTCCAGAGTGGAAGAAAATTCTACTATCTTCTGGAAGCAAAATAATTTTGTGTAAAACCAGGAAGCATACAGAATTCATATAGGAATTTTAGGAGCTCTTCTTTTGAAAGGAGAATGAACAGATTCTGTCTGTAAGAAAAATTAAAGCAGCTTTGAAAGCAGATGAACTTCCTATCAAGAAAACCTGCATCACACGATTGGGACAGAGGTTTTTTAAAGCCCTTACTGACCTCACTGTAGCCAAAATGTAGAATGCAGAACCTCAGTGATACATTAAATTATGAATCTTATTTATATGGGCATCTGTGTGCTGATGTCTCAGAATGTCTTTGAAAGATCTGTACTGCTAAGTTGGTTTTGGTTTTTTTTTTTTAATGTTTTCCATTTGTACCACAATCCGAAATAGATGCCATTTTCCCAGTCCTGGGGCTTTCTGTAGATCAGTGGATGTTAGGTTTAAACTTCTGTTTTCTTTGATGAAGCTTTCAATAAAAAAATAAAGAAAGAAAATAGCTGGTTGACTCTGTGTTCTTGTAGCACCTTTCTCCAGAGGCTTCCCGAGGCCATGGCTCTTGTGCTGAGCACGGATGGAGCGGAAAAGCTTTGCAGCAAAGTCTGCCTCCTCGGCGTCTTCAGCAAGTAGCAGTAAAGAATTGGAGAGACGGCAGAGCTCGGTTGCCCTGTCAGCAGCACAGCCACCCACTTGATAGGAGGTGAAATACGGGAGAAAGTTCTTCTCACACCAAGCCTGAGTGCTTAATACCAACAGGCACCTGCTGGCCAGGCTCTTGGCCACGCACCTGCCAGAAGAACATTGCCTCTGTTTCTGAGGCTTATCTTGGAGAGCCAATTCAGGGCTAAAGTTGCCACATGGAAGACAGAAAATCTTTATTTACGGAATAAGGACAGCGTAAGCGGTGGTAGTGCAAGCCATACTTCATCTTGAAAGGGAACTGGAAAATAAATTGCCTCCCCGGGCACATCTCACGGGGAACAAGAAAGCTGTTTGGTGCACTTCCCCGTGGCTGCAGCTCTCATGTTGCCCGGTGCATCTTTCCCACGGGGGCCATTTCTGTGATGAAGGCAAGGATGGGCTGGAAGTGCCCAGTAGCTCTCCTCTGCTGCCAAGGAGATCTGCTCACAGGTCGGAAATCGCTGAGCACTCCTTTTTACCTGCCAGGGATGTGGCTGTCTCCTCCAGCACTAAACATGTTTTGTGGAATTGCCTGCAGGCTGTCCTTTTCATTCTTTCTGCCCAGTGAAATATCCATAGGAAAGCTTCTCACTCCCTTCAGACTCATCAGGAAAGCCCAAAGAAATCTTTAGAAGATGGAGGAATGGGAGGAGGAGTGAGTGAGAGAGGTTTTTTTTCAACTGCATCTATGCTGCTGCCCGTGGTGATGGTGAGAGAAGGAGGAAGGCAGGCGGCTGAAGCTACAGCCTGCCTGGTACCCTGAGTGATAGCTGAGGAGCCTGGGGAGAGCAGCAGAATGGGGACGCTTCACCCCGCCAGCACAGCTGGCGGTCAGTTGGCTGGCTGTGTGCGTACAGCACCAGGCTGAGGGAGGGGGTCGTGTCGTTTTCCACAGAAGTGCAGGTAAGAAGGCTTTCTCATCTCATCCGCTTGGTCTCACCCACAGTGGGGAAAAAAAAAAAAAAAAAAAATTTAATCGGTAAATGATGTGATTGTATTTAACAGTAATTCCCCTATTTATACGATAGAATTAAAATAACAAGGACAAATGGACCTTTGTAATGTGTGATGTATGTTGCTTCCAGAGGGAGACAGTTTAATTTATCAGTAGTCTGCATCTGGAAGGGAAGTCCATTACCTCACGTGAAGAAAGCCATGTGCACTGATTGTCACTCCTCGAGATTTCAGGCAGAGGGGTGGAAAAAAACCCAGAACAACAGCTGGTGTACAATAAACTGAGGATAATTCCTCACAGTGATAATTAATGCTTAGCAAAAGTGGTCCTGAGGCTGCAGGCATCAGGGGAAGATTTTGCCAGGCAAACCTCAAGGCTGCCTGGAGGGAAGTGTGCTGTCCGGCACAGCCCGACACGCAGGCTGCAACCGCCCACTGCTGCACTCGAGGCAGTCGTGCTGATGAGAAGCGGGCAGCAGCCACGCAGCTTTCCACTTAAGCTCCCCCCAGAGACCGTCAGGTAGAGAAACACGGAACCACAGACACGGTCAGCCAGGCTCGTTTACCAATGTTACTGAAAAAATCCACTTTGGGGGGAAGATGCTGAGACCAAACCACTCCCCTCCTTTAATAATTGGTGCGTAGAAACCTTGGCCAAAGGCATGCTCATTTTTATCAGCTTGCTTTGCACTGGGACATCACTGAACTTACGTGGAGGGACATAAATAATAACTAAATAATCTGTCCGATATGTGCACACTTTAAATGGAGGACTTGAAAGCTGACCTAGTTCAAGTGATGTAGCTCTTTCTGAACGGGCTTGTGTTTACCGTGCGGCTCGCTGAGGCCCTACGCTCTGTTGCACTGGAATACTGCTGAAAAATAGAGGTGGCTGAAGAAAACGTAGAAAGCATTCCATTGTGTGGAATTCAGCCGCTGATATACGGCCAGCTGAAACTTGCGTAAGCTCCTTGAACATCGTTCCCATGGGGTCTAATCGCACATTTTTCTCCCAGAAGTCATTTCCTCCTTATTAGCAGTTGTGCTATAGCACACAGCAGCCCGCTAGAATGCTCTCTTCCTCGGGTAGACCAGCTTCTGCTCACTGCATCTCCTAGGAAATACTCTTCAGTGGGACTCAGGGTCTTCTGGGCTTCCTGCACGTGATCTGATGGTATTTTAGTTAATTTTGATGACATGCGGAGGAGGTGCTTGGACATCATCTTGAATCTCTTTTTAGTACAGAGGAGGAGGCAGAAGCAGAGAAGTAGTCAGATCGCATCGGTTGCTTGCAAGATGCAGCGATCAGCTGGAGAAAAGGAGGAAGTTGGTTGTTCGAGGAAGTTAAAGCAGTAAAGAAATCGGAGTTCTTTAAAACTTCCCTCACTCTCTCGGGAGGCACGCACAGCCGGCCAGTAGAATTAAAACTGTGCAGTATGCAGCCGTGGGCATAGCGAAACACATCTGTGTCTTCCCGGTCGTAGCCACCGGAATGCCCACGTGAGCCTCAACGTCCGCTGCGCAGTGAACAGAGCTGAGTAAGCCATCGGAAGTGGAGACGTGGTCCAATGCTTCCTTTCTCCATTCGTGCTGCAAGTTCCAGCAAACAGCTGTCTTCTGAGCAAGCACCTTGACACTCTGGCCTTCTTGCTGTAGATGCGAGTCTTCAAGAGCCCCAGAACCTTACCACTTCCATTTATTTATTTATCTATCTACCTATTTATTTATTTATTTAAAAAAACTCCTTCACTCTTGCAGTGTCTTTTCCCTGTTTCTCAGCTGTGTCTCTTCAGTATTATGTCCTGTGCATGCTTCCGAAAGAGCAAATAAATATTTGTTAGAGTAACAAAGGCCCCGGTCTCCGCTGGGTACCGCGCAAACACGGGAAGAAGACATGTTCTGCTAGGCTTATGAGGTGAAGGAAAAATGATCCTCTTAATCCATTACGTGATTCACATTTCTGCTAGACCCTCAGACGCAGCTGGGTACAGTGGGCTTCAGCATTACTGACCACCACAGCAATAGCTGGCTATAGCACAGAGCTCGAGCGCTGCTCTCCAAAACCCGTTTCCCTTTCACATACTGACTGTAGTCTGAGGGCTTTGGGAGGTAAACAGCTGTTTGCAGATGACAGGTTTTGGAGAAGATCCTTTTTTTTGTTTTTCCAGAAGAAAACATGCCTGGAAGAATATCTACTGCTGTTAAGAAAAATATAGTTACCCAGTAGTTTCAGTTGGTGAAAGTGCTGCCACCAAAACCATCTGGAGGTGTATGCTTCCTCCCTGTGCTGACCCATATGGCTTGGGTGCGGTATTTATTCAAGCCCAAAAAAGCTTAGATTGGAGGGCTGGCTGACCTTTGAGTGGTGCTAAAGCTTTGAGCTTGCTCCGACTAGTGATGAATGTTTTCTCTAACAAGCACTGAGACAGGATGCTCACAGCGGGGTTTTTCTACTGTACAAGGTTGTTTCTACTATACAAGAATCGTCTTGGTAGAAGAGGGAAGTTTAGCCTCGATGGAAACCTCTCTTCTCTAAGGACTTGTGCAGTGAGTTAACCATAGCACTGGCCTTGCTTTTGTCTCACTTTTGTAGGGGGGGGCAGGTGTTGCACTGGAGGTGTTTTCTGCAAATAACATTTTTTCCTTGCTTCGTCTCTGCGCATGACCCTTGCAGTGCTCACTGCGTATGGTGTCTGTGCTCCTGAAGCAGGAGTCTGCCCCCACACAGAGGCGTGAGACGCCCCTGCGCAAAGAAGGTTGCCTTCCACATCAAGGAGTTTCCTGGGCTGCAGCAATAGTCCTTACATTTGCCAGGCCTGGCCGTGTGAAAGATGTTTATTACCACACTATGCGTCAGCTCTTGTATCCAGCACCTCCTGACAGAACATAGGAGAGAACAAGTCCTCCCTGTAGCCTCTCCACCAAAAAAAAAAAAAAGGTGTCAGAAACTTCCTTCAGCTGTGGTGACCAGGATCAGGGACTTGCAAAAGCAAAAAAAAAAAAAAACAAACCTCTGCTTTTCAGCTACATTCTAGTTTATTTTACTACAACTTCCTTCTCCTCACAGTCCACTTCCACCTCGTTTATCTGTCCCATCCACATGTCCCATGCTGGCACGCAGAGCGTGAGCGTCCTAAGGTCATTTCCACTACTTGCCTACACAGCATCTAGGAGAAATCTTCAAAATGGACCCAGGGCATGACAACTAAGCTATAACCACTCTAAACTCTCCGCTGGGACTTCTTTGCCTATTCCTTCCCAAAGCACTTTTTATTAGGCTTGAAAGAATCCTCATTAGAAAACAGGAATTTGGGCACCAAAGCTCACTGTGGTAACGCGGACTGTTCACCTGAGAGAAGCAGCTCATCTGCTGAGTAGGAGTGTTAAAAGCTGGAGCTAACTGGACAAAAAAGGGGGAAAATAGACGAACTTCCCCCAGCGAAGAGGCAGTAAATAACCTTCCCTGACTCAGAAGAGACGTTGCAGGCTAGTGAGGCTCTGCCCCATTTTGCCTTTTCCTGGAGGTAGCTACGCTTTAGGAAGGTCGAGATAGACTGACCATGAGATGCCCTGGTGAATGAATTCGCAAGTAATTGTGATTAGTTCTGGGCTCACATAAAAGGGAAGGGACTGGAGCAGGATGGCTGGCTGAGGTGCATGCAGGCTGTGAGGGAGCAAGGACACTTGAAGGTCAGGGAGCAGGACACCTGGCCCAGAGAATTTTCTCCTCCTCGCTGTGGCACAGACGGGCATTCACTTTATCAGCCGCAAGGGCTCAGAAGCATGGGATGAAAAATTTTATAGCAGGATTACTTTTCCCAGTAGTAACATCGACAGTGATCCAAAATAAATGGTTTACAGATTGAAGCCCCGGTTCCCTCCTCCCTCAGCTACTCAGTGCCTGCTCCTACGCCCAGCATACACAGCCAGACGTTTCATCGATACCGCTACACCGGACTACAGACATTCGCAGTGGTGTGGTGAGAGAGACCGCTGCAGCTCTTGAGCATTTCAGACGTGTTTCCCTTGATTTCCTGGGTGTCATTCATATTTTAGGTTGTTGATTTTCTTTTCCAAGAAAGATGACGTAGAGGTAATTGAATTTAAAATAATAAAGCTTAAAAATAGAGCAAAACAAAACCTTGAATTGAATTACTGTGGAGGGCAAGGTAAACCTTCACCCTGAAATGACTTACTTCCTAAATTAAAAAAAAAAACACTTTCACACGTCAAGATTCATGTTTGTCTGACAAGTTTGGCTCAAGACTAAGCTACTGACCAGAGGCAAGAAAGACGTCTGTTTTCTGTCCTCTGCAAAGATCTGCTTTCCTCTGCCCGCTTGTACAATGCCACGAGGAGAGGCATTGCGCTGTGGGCATCAACGTCTGTACACGTATGTAAACAGAGCCATGACAATTTTATCCAACAGGGACTCTGTGTAGCATTATCTTCATTGTCCTTTAAACCCCAGTGCATCCTCAGAACTCGAGTGAAAAAGCAAGCTCACAGCCAACGACCTGGTTTTTTTCTTCCGACAACACAGTCAGTAGTAAACGCTGTTTGGTAGCAAGGCAGACGTGGGAAACGCGCCTGTGCACTCGATGCGCCTCACTGCGTGCCAGTGCTATCTTGGGCTTTGGTTGCCCGCGTTTTTAGTGGCTGCAGGTGCCCGTTGGTGCAGCAGACGTCGCAGGGAGATGTGGTCTATGGAGAATAAAAAGTATGAGGGTTCAAGCCTCTAGACAGGAAAAATTACCTTTGTGCAGAGGTCGGAGAGACACCTAAGGGAAACATTTGCACCATAATGAGGAATAAAAAAACTTCTCGGAGCTCTCTCATAGCTTTACTTAAGAAGCCTTCAATCCTCCTTTCCTTGCAGGAGACTTGATCACCCCTTTCGTCTGCACAGTAGCCCCCTGCATCAGCGCCTCCGCTCCCCACCAAATGCAGATCGGTTCAAAGTACTTGCCGTTCCTGCAGGTACTGAGCACTCGAACCGCAGACCACCAGTTAACAGCTGTGTGGGCCGGCAGAGCTTGGTTCAACCGTCCCACCCATGGCAGCTGCCGGCTCTAGTAAAACTCTCCCGGGCTCCTGAAATAACTGACATGAAAGCGATGTTTGGAGCAAGCCACGGAACTCATTTTCCAGTTGACATTAAAGAGGAAATCATTTCCGTGCCAGTCGATAGCGCCCAGGCACATTTTCGGTAATTAGGGCTCACAAAAAGCAATGGAAATACCTATGAGGTGTGTTGAGAATGAAGCCAGCAGCAGCGTGGGAGAGATGCCAACTGAAGGAGTCCCTGTACTGAAGGCTACACGTGACGGGAACCTTTAGCCGAATCCATCAGCAGAACAGGAGCTTAGGTTACGCCTTCGAGAATGGTGTGAGGACTCCGGAAAGACAGAGGTGCATTCAGAAGGAGAAACGTGATCCCTGTGCTGGTGTAAGGTATTCTTGTGATTAGTGAGGTACTGAGGGAAAAAATGCTACCGTATGTCCCTTCTTGCCTCAGCTTTGAAACGCTTCTGATCCCATCCCTTCCCTCCCTTTTGGCTAACAGAGCATCCATGTGTCACTTGGTTTGGGGTTAGTTTTGTTTTCTTATTCTGTACTCTTTGCCGATAGTAGATTGCGCCTCTACATCTGTTTACAGGTTTTGGAGGTTTTCTGGAGAGTTGTGGTCTTACTTTTTCCATCTTATATTTTGCAACATTTATAATCACTTCAGAGACATTTTTCCATTATGCACAAAATCTGATGACATTCCTACATATTTACACCCAAAAATCACTGAAAGAGGAGTCGACTTGACCCATACAGTAAGAGTATTTTTTAATATGGAACCCCCAAATCCCTGGAGGATTTTTCTGCTATATGTCCCTGTCTATTCTTGAGGCTCCGGGTGAAATTATTGTTAGCCCTAGGCAGAGGCGGATATCTGAACTTCCAGGGCAGACACTACCAAATCCCAAGGTGTATATTCTTGGCCGTTGATTGCCTGAATACTTTCCGGCTTACCCCACGCTACCAGCCCCTGCTTTCCACTCTCCACGTGTGTGCCACTACCTGTAAGCAGAGTTTATTGTTAAGCGAGAATGTGCAGTAGCACCCCAGAGAAATGAGCGCACGGCAGCTGCAGGGGATAACGTTCCTTCGTGAACCTGCAAAGAAATCATTGAGGCTAAAAAAGCAACCCCCTTCCCTGCTCCCCAGAATTTTGACACCTTCCCATTTACTGTCAACTTCTTCTTCAGTCAGGCATCACTTCAGGAGAGTGTTCATAAACAAATTGTCTTCCAACGGATTTTCCAAGGTTTTATGAGGAAATGAAGTCAGCTCCCTTGTTGAATTCCAATTCTATTTTATCCTCTTGTTTTCTTACATCCGCTAAGAGCCCAGTCCCCCCCATCATCAAGAAAAGTCAACATCCCCAAGAACTACAAAGTGAACACCAGCATGTTCACAGGTTTGTCATGTGTTTGTTTATCTGTTCAGATCTGCTTTTTATAAATCTTCTGCTATTTTCCTGCTGTAACTCTCCACAGCAGGACACGCCGCTCTCTTATTTATTCTTGACAGACCCTGTATACGTTTGTGGTTCTGCATCAATGATGAGAGTCATTAATCATAGTTCCAATGCACAGCACAGGGTCTTCCAGGCATTCACCGCGGAACTTGCTGAGCTGTCCTACAAATGCACACCTCCTCTCTCAGTAACCCTTTCTGGGCGTACACAGAAAACAAGGAGCTTCGTTAGACAAAGTGGGAGGAAAGAGACTATTTTCTCCCAATGGATTTGGTGGGTGATGGGGGGCGGGGAAGAATCTTAGTTACAGGCAAGCGAAAAGGGTGAACTATAGCTATTGGAAAGGGGTTTCATTTCTGCAGTAAATGCAAGTTTGTTTTTGGACAAGGCCTCGTCAGTCAAGACTCTGGACAAAAACCTTGTTTAAAAGGATCAAAAACTGTTCCCCAAAATAGCAATTGCTTTTGTTTAGCTTCCGTTCTTCCAACAACTACATTAGCCAATGAGCACAACTTCCCTATATTCATTGTTTATTTACATAAAGGAAAGAAATAGCAGGAGGAAAGTAATCTAACGGATTAGGGCAATGGACAGTAAATCCAATTCTGTATCCAGTAAAGTCAATAAAAATTATTCCTCTGAGTTCACTGGATACAAGGAGCAGCCTGTTATTCAGACATCATGATATAAGCGATAAGAAACAAAGGATCATGGAGCAAAAAGCAAGAATTGCAGAGATAAAGCAATGGCAGAAAGAGAAGTCATACATTTTAACTCTTTGTGGTGGTGGTTTTTTTGTTTGGTTTGTCTTTTTTTTTTTTTTTTTTTTGAGTGACCTTTGAGAACCTATTTTGACAATGCCAAGTTTTGGTGGGCAGGTGATGCGCTTAATTTGATGGCTATAAAGATGGTTTAACCACAACTCGAGTCCTAAAATCTCATCCAGGATTTTTCTCCCTCTTTATCAGAAAAACTGCCATTGGATTAGGACGTTATCTCGGCGGGGATGCGATTATTAGTTAGTCGTATCACCTTTCCTCCCCACTGCCTTTCCATCTGCTTTATTGAGAGGGGTTTATGGCTGCCAGGGAGGTGGATGTGCCCTTGGAGAGCCTGAGAAGGCCGTGGGGAAGTGATAGTCAACCACTACGTGGGCAAAGGGCAAAGAGAGCTTGGGGAAAGAAGAAGTGGTGTAGGTGGCACATCTGCCTCAGCTGCAGCAGCTGACGGTCAGCTGGTCTGTGGACACGGGTTTGTGCTTGTTCGCCTACGTACTGATAGTCTCTGCTCTCCAGAGTGTTTTCTTTGTGAGACACAGAACCTTTGACAAACTTTCTGGCCTTTTTTGAAACATGTCTGATCATGATTTAAGAGACTCGTTTCAGTATCCTAATCTGAAAATAAGAAGGCTGAAATAAGCCAAGCTACCTTTAAAAGAATATGAACAACATAACGTCACCGCTCTTACCGATGAACATTCCGTTGTCCTCTACAAAACTCTGGTTTTCCTGGCTTAGTTTCTGCCATGGAATCCTTAACGATGTTATGCCTGATCCTTAGTCCTCGGAGTACCTGTAAAGACACAGTTACATGTATGTCATAACTGCGTGTAAAAGAGTATTCTGACACGACTGAATTTTGCATAATCATCTACTGAAGATCTAGACCTTACCATTACTGGGCAGACTCCCTCGGGCCTTGGTCTGCTCTGATGTTGAGTGCTGTCTCTGCAGATAAAAGCTTTCTCTTAGAAGGTAACTAGTCCATTTATATATTTTTTTCATCGAAAACTGGAGGGAGTTTTGAGTAAGCCAGCCCAAATACTCCAAACACAATGTGAAGGCTGCCTTCCTCTGCCTGTATGGCAAACAAACTCCCAAGTAATCTTCAAAATAAATGTTCGCTTGCTATTGTCTAGAAGCCCACTTCTGCCCCGCGAACTGTATCTTCTGAGAGAAATGGAGACATGTCATGCCTGATGAACTTGATGGGACATCATTAAAAACAGAATTGCGCTTGTATTCCCGTAAATACTCGCTCGCTGGGAACCAGTCCACTATGAGATGCAGATGTTGAACGCATTGAAGATGTTTGCTGTTGCAGAAAATCTGCCAGACTCCAACCTCCTCTACCTCAGACAAAATCAGGAGTGGAGACAGTTAGAAACGTCAGGAAGTCTTTACATTTTCCCGTAACCCTTTTAAGCTTTGTGTGGTTTTAAAAGCTCATCAATGACTGCTGATCCATATCAATGAGCGTGGCAGTCTAGGAGGGTCAAGATAAGAAGATTTAGCTTTTGAGACAGACTGGAGCGGATTGTTTTTTGATGAACACTGCAGCTTCTGTAAACCATATGGATCAGACCTTCCTTCTTTTGGGGCTTCATTCTTTCCTTCCTTATTTTAGGGATACCGGCACTTGCGTACTGAGTTGCTGCTAACTTCTTTCCACCAGATGGCACCCCAGACTGTAATGCATAGCCACTAGCTATGGGGGGTGTGTGTGTGTGTGTGTGTGTGTACATATTTGTGTAAATGTATGTGCATATAAACATAGGCGAAGGCATGTGTTTGCTGTGTTTGGTGCAAACACCTGAGTGCTACACACCTACAAGCCTCGCCAGTTTTACTTCTCTCTTGTCCTACCACGGAAGGAGAAAAACCAACAAACACCTTGTGTTTTGACCGTGCTAGAAACAGTGCTTTTATACTTGACACCTTTATAGTACCAGCACTCTGTGCTATGTCGAGTAACGATGATTAAAGAGACATTGCATCTTATGCACTTCTACTGTCCAGCACAATTTGCAGTAGCCGCTGTCTTCTAAACCGCAATACCTGCTGCATGGTCCTTCTTACAGTCAGTTCAGATACTGAGGGGTTATTCCTTGGAATCCAAATCTGTAATCTTTTCACTCCAGCGATTCCGCCTTTCAGTACAGACTGTCTACCCAATGCTTTAGTAGGAAACAGAAGAGGAATGCTTTTTCTGTCCTAACCGGTTTCCTCCCTTACCTTAATTTGGCTCTTCTCAGTAGTTTGATCAAACACCTCCAGGAATACTACAGAGATCTGAAAGATGAGAAGAAAAGAATAACGCACACAGAAAATTAATTTTAAAGGAAATTGGCAAATAACACTCATAAAACATTCTTCATGTTGTGGATTATATGCTTAAAATAGACTTGACAAATTTGATTATTACTTTGTGTTCCTATATTTTTATTTCTCAGTTGTTTCAGTTTGGTTTAAGAAAAAAGCCGCTCCCTGGTATGAAGAGTCTTCAGTGGGATTTGTCAGATGTCTGATCAATGTCTGAGGTTTTGCTTTCACAGACTTGTGAAATAATACTAGTGCTTTTGAGGACAACCACATTTAATTGTTACTGTAAAGTCCTTGCTGGGAAGGTGCTGGTTCACGCTGCAATGTAGATTGAAGTTATATGGCTACCCTTTGCAAACGTTTTATCATATCCCTGAAGTCCTTTTTGGTCTGTAATTCATTTCCAAACTACTTTAATTCCTGACGTTTTCTTAATTCCTAATGGTCTTCCCTCCATGCTTTAAAGAGCTCTCTTAGCCTGTGCTGTTACCGCTGCTTTGTGGCAATTCCTGTAATCTATCACAACGATAGGAGGCACAACAGAAATTATACAGTCTGTATGGAAGAAAAAAAATAGTGTTTGTTGCATTTTTAATTCATCTGGCCATTTCTAGTTCTTCCTTCCCTCCTTCCTGATTAGGTGTCAGAATGGTGAAACTGCCCTCTTCTCACCCTACACCTTTAAGCAATAATTTCAAACTCTCTCTGAAATGGGCAGGCACCTTCTGCCTCCAGTTCCTGCTAAAGACATCTTCATCGTGTCTTAGCCTCCAGTCTCATCTGGAGGCCTAAGCAATCCTGAGTGTACTGAAAACTCGCGTGGGAGCCACCAGGAAAAAACTGCATTGATGATTTATGATGGGTATGCGGCAAGCAGCAGCAAAGAGAGGCATGGTGATGGAGTTACTGGTAAACTCATACCACCTCAATGGTAGTCGAGAGAGAGGGAGCAGAAACGAAATTCCTAGCATCAACGAACCTGAGCAAGGCTTTCATGTGACGGGAAAGCCGCTCTGCATTCAGAAGGCTGCAGGTTTGGCTCATAAGCACAATGTCTCTGCTCCACATGGTACCCCGCAAAACAGGCTCTGAGTGCGAGCACCCGACCTTGGTATGGGCACTGCAGCTGTCCAGCTCCAGGCTGAGCCCGCCTCACACGACAAGAATGCTATGTCTGCATGTGTGGGACGGTGAATCCTGCTCTTTGGAAAGACTGCAGTAATCAACGAGCAGGAGAGACCGATTGTTGACAAGGCAGAGGTGTGGAGCTCGGTACAAGGGGTGATGAACCAAGATGCTTGCTGTTTTCTTCAGTCAAGGATGACATTTCTGAAAAGCATACTATAAAGTGCATTTTAATGCCGTCTCCTTTAATTCTCTTCGGTTTCCCCTTCTTCACTCCCTGTAAATGCATTGGCTTGTGGGCTTGATGGTACTTAATTTGTACATTTTTGCGTAATTTGATGAGCTGTAAGTGCTCCTTTAGCCTACAGTGAGTGTTCAACAAGCCCAAGTGGCTGTGAAGTATATAAGTCCTGTTGCTGCTTTATAGTGCCTGATTAAGACAGAAATAATGTATTAGGAAATCCCACTCCAATGTCTCTACTTGCTCAGAGGCAGAAACTGTCTTGGTTTTCTAGTCTGTGTTTCCCTCACTGTCAAGTCTACATTAATAAGCGTGATGGAGTTAAAGCAGTAGCGTCCTCATGGTTCTCTAGGTGTTTTCTGTTAACGTGCAATTTTATACTTCAGTGTAGGGGTCATGTTCCCATCCCCTCACCTGTGCCTGGCCAGTCCAGAGCTCTGTCTCAAACTAACTTTTGGGAAAGGTTCCTCAGTTACCCCATGTAGAAAAATGGGAATAAGAGTCTTCTCAGCACCTGTTTGAAAGCATAATTGATCATGTTTGCAAAGTATTTTGGACCTTTAGGGGAAAAAAAAACCCAACTCTTTTTGTGTTTTGGTGGTGGTTTGTTTTTTTTTTTAAAAGGATGCAGCACTGATTATTTTCTAGATTTGGCTGTATGACTTGTAAGTGACGATGTTTTTCCTAGCCTCTCCCCTTAAGACTCACCCCACCCAGATGCAGCAGAAGGTGTAGCTGCTCCAACCTGCCGCAAAACCCTGCACACTTGCGGACTGCTGAGCAGAGCGTGATAATACCATCCTATATGCTATACATCAGGAAGGATTTCTATGCGCATTACCTGCAAGGATGTGTTTCCTACATGAGGACTCCCTACTCCTCCTCTTTCCCCACTCCCTGCTTTGCTTTTTTTTTCCTCCCCTCTTTCACATGGTCCTTAATATCAGGATGCTCTAACCTACTTTTATTAAGAGTTTAGAAGAAGCCAGAATGCTCCCGAATGCTGCGCTGTCTCATCGACCTCCCCTCCAGGCTGTGTTCTGTAATTTCTCCCACTGTGCTGAACGGATGCTCCTCTCCGTCTGTGAAATAAGCAGTGGCTTCCTGGGAGGAGACACGCTGCCTTCTGAAGTGCCCATTCTGCACGGCAGAGGACAAACTGTCTGGCAACAGGGGTGTGACTCAAGGGCGGCAATGTAAGGAAAGGAACAAAAGGAGAGAGTTGCAAGGGAAGGAGGCTGGAAAACAGGATGAGGAGATAAACAGAAGAAATAGGGAAGAGACTTAGGTTGGGGAGCAAAGGCTAGCGAGCTGTGACTGTTAAAATTATTGGTATAGCGATAGAACACCCAAAACATAGCAGGTTCTTTCAGAGAGATCAGGCAGCTGACTCATGTCAGGTAGCACTCTGCTGTGAGAACAGGTGCCCTGAAAGCAGTGCTACATCTCACTGGCACATCTTTCACATGGAGTGAAGACTGATTCTATTGAATGGTAGAAAACCTGAAAAAATAAAAACAGTGAGGTGGTCTTGCCTATCCATCCTGCCCCAATGTAGATTAGGTCTGAAGCTTTTCCCCTAAATAATTATTTTGATTATCTTCCATTTTATATAATATTAGACCATATTAGATATAATATTACAACATACTAAGTCATAATCCTAATTTAAAATACAAATTCCAGGTTTTCCTGGCCATTAAGGTTACCGTCTGTTACCCCTTCGCCAACCCATCTTTCTCACTTCACTAAGTCCCATCGGGAAACCATTTTGGAGAGTCAGATTATATTGGTCATGCAGCTGGGACACGCGCAAGGGACTGCAGTTAGAGTACCGGGGAGCACTGCATAGAAATTGGAACAGAAAGTCCAGAGAGGCAGGAAAAGCCTGGTGTTACTAGAAGTCCCCATTTTCACATCAGAGTGACTGAAGAGCGTACGTCTGAGCGCGAGAGCCAGCACAGGCGGCCCATGCCACCCGTGATCTGCATGCACGCGTCTGGTTAACTGCTGCTGCTGTGAGTGGTGCTGCTATGGACCGCATGGCCCTTGTCGGCCAGAGGGACCTGCATCCCTTTTCCATCAGTAGCCTTGCCCCTCCACAACGTAAACACCGTTGCCTTCTCACCAAGGTTAGTTTTCTTGGCCAGGAGCAGATCTGGTCCTCACTGCTTCGGCATTAATACGCAGCAGCAGCTCCCCGTCTCAGCCCACTGATCTCTAATCCCAAGGTAGATCCTTTGCTGAGAGAATCAGTTTCAACTAGGAAGCAGTTTTAAAGGGAGATTTTTATGAACCAATTGGGAACTTTTTTTTAATTTACAAGTGGAAAGAAAAGCCCCGGGGCTGGTGTCTCCTCTGCGCATCTTTCAAAACTGTGTCATTTTCCATAATTTCTTGAAAGGAAAGCTGGGTTGTTAGATATCAAGATTAACCTCTGGAGAAGCCACCTATAACTTAGGAAAAATGCCCACTGCGGTATCAGAAGCACAGTAACATCTGCCTGGCTTTGGGATTTACTACCAAAACTAACGCCTGGATGTCCTGTAGGCTGTGCCGTGCTGTAGGAAACAGCTGGCCGCCCTGCCTGCTCAGGGACTCCCATCATCGCCCTTCCCGGGCAGTGAGTGTCGCCAGAACAGCCCCACCAGCTCAACTTGGGAAGAATAACGCCTGGCACTTGGGACGTTGTCTGACAGCGTGACTGCCAGGCACAGCACCATGTGTGCTCAGCAGCAGCACTGAGCGTGCTCGGCAGTAGCCCTGCCCCCCTGCCCCTTCCAGAAGGTTCTAGGTGATCCCCAGCACCCATTTCTGCCTTTCAGCGAGATGCTCGGTGTATGCAGCAAATTGCAGCCAAGCAGGCAGCGCCCCCATGCTGTCCTTCAGGTTGAGTTCATCCTGTGCGCGAACACCACTGTGGGCGGGGAGGTGGGAAGGGGCGTGCAGCCTCACCCCTCAGGGCTGTGTAGAAACTGTCAGCCGTCTCTGGCTATCAGGGCACCTTCTGATGGCCTCTCATCTTGCTGGAAGAAGATAATCACCAGGGCTGGGCTGAATCTCACCCAGGTGTTGTGCAATAGTACCTCGAGCAGGAAAACCTGAGTCAGTTCCAGTTGTACCTGCCTTGTCCAGAAGTGCTTGCAGCTGCTGAGGAGAGCACCAGGCACAGGAGGTTATATGGGACCCTCTACCCGGCCCTGCGTGTTGCCCCAGCAGAGCCTGGCAGTACGGAGCTCCCTCCTAGGTGTCACCGTCCAAGTCCAAGCAGCGCAGTAAGGCAGCTGAGGAAGGAAACTGTGAGTAGCAACGGCTCTGCACGTGCCTTTTCCTTTGTTATGGAATTCTAGCTCCTCTTCTTTCCAACGTCGTCAGCGTGGAGCTCTTGGGTTCTAAGGCGCAATGGTGCCGTGACTGCCGCCCGCAGACACGCAGCCGATAGCACATGGTGTCTTCCCTTAATCTCCCAGGAGCTGCAGAGTAGCTTTGCTGGTCTCCTTGCCCTTGTTCGTTGCTCCTGAGCTCTGGCGTGTCTCTGTAAGGAGCACAGTTACTGACGATGCGTGCGGGTTTCAGTGAGAAATAAAATTGTGGAGAAAATCATCTTCTGGGAATGACATCTGGGAAATGGCTGCTCATCATCTTTACATTTCTTGTTGTGTTTTGGTGCCTTTCTATGACTTAGATTTCCCATTTCTAAAGAGAGTGCATCTGTTGGTCATCCCAAAATGTATGGTATCAGGTGCATTCAATAACAAAAGCTTTCATTCTGCTTTTTATTCTATTTTCTAGAGTAAGAGCTTCCTTAGTCGACCTGCAAGCCTGCTGATCTATGCAATTTGCACTGCACGTTTCCTTGGTGTGATTGCAGCCCTGGTGCCTGTGTGCAACTACTCACACCATATAAGTACTCGCTAGACATGAGAATGTGCAGAGCTTCTGCACAGCCCCTTTGAAAATGCAGCCCACTGTGTTTGCCTTAAGTGCTTCAAGACTCTTTTGTTGTATTTCCTAAATGATGTGGTGCTGCTTGGCCATTTGAAGGGGCAAAGTGCTTTCAAGCACAAAAGAATGAAGGTTGATTTTTCTTTTGTTTTAACTAAATCCTTTGAGAACAGGAAGGAGGCAGCGTTGTGAGGTGACTAAATGATAGCCAGCCCGGTTGTGGGTATGAGGAAATAAGGTTGTACATGCAAACACATGCAGGGTAATAGTCTACTTCAGCAGTAGGTTCCCTTGCTAATTTAGAAAGCCATTCCAGCTCTGGCTTGATTCCATTTCAGCCTCAAGCTGTGAATAAGGAGGGCTTTTAAGTCGTCATTTTGTTAAAGCCAACTTTTAAAACACAAGAGGAAGAGACATCAATTACCAAGGCAAACAAACCTATGGCAATAAAACTCTTCTCCGTGATACATGATTGAACTGACAGCCACAGCTACAAGATCTTACTTTACTTTTTTGGTTGGCTGGTTTTTTATTTGGTTCAGGGTTTTTTGTTTTGTTTATTTCAGTTTTGGTGGAGGGCTTAATGAAGACAGCTTGTTTTGGAGGTGAACATGTTAAAACACGAATAGGCAGCAGGTGACTTGATTTCACGCGAAGTCAAAGTGGAGGTAGTGAGTTAAGTAACTGTGAACTGTGGCATTACTGGATTTGTGTTTACATTTCTTAGTCCCTGAGGGAACCATTTTGGGGGCTAAAATAAGGTGTCTTTTCCTCACGGTATTTTCTCCAATCAGGAAATGAAATCGTATTACAACAGTGTATTTCAGCCCAGTGTACGACTCCCTGGTGCCTTACAGAAGCCTGGCGGGAAAGCCAACCCCGGTTTTAACCAAAAACTTAAATGAAGGAAACTTCTGAATTGTGACCTGTTTCTTCAGAATTTTCTCTTAAGATCTAAAAGACTCTAAGATCTAAAAGTGACACTTGGAGTGTTACTTTCTCAGAAATAACTGATACTGAATTATTCCGTCAGTGAATTGGGCAAGACCAATACTGACTCCGTGATAACAGAAACCGTAACTTCAGCCGGTATAAACTTACCGCCCTTTCAGTAACAACAGCAGAAGTATGCCAGATGAGATTTTTGACCTAAAATTAGCTAAACTAGCAGTTGCGTGGTTATACTTTAGTATTTCTTAAGGAATGGACTGACGACTGAACACGTACAACAAAAGTAGAGCCTGGCCTTTCCTTTGTTTCAGACGTAGCAGTGTTATTTTCTATCTGCTTTCCTGCTTGTAGGCTTTTAACGCTTCATTTGAACTGACACTGAAAACAGGGGTCCAGGCCCACCCTCGCGTAGCCTCTAGAGTGGAATCTGTGCCCCGGTGCCTGAGGATAAATAATTCTCTGTGCTTATTTAGTATATGTGTATTACATTGCAGCGTCAACATATTCAATAAGATATGCTTCCTAGAAATAAAACGTGGTAAAACGTGGTCAGTGTGCTGGCTGAGGTGAGATTATGATATATGACTGCCTTTGAATCCCAAGGATGCTGCAATATTTTTATTGGACTGTCATTTTAATATAAAATCCATTTTTATACAAAATAAATGGTGCACAGCTGCCTGCCTACTTTGGAGCTATTAAGGAAGAGGAACATATTAACAAATTCATCCTCTTAACCAATATCTAGCACATCTCCCGCTAAGATTAATTTTCAGCTGTCTTTTTTTTTTTCTTATGGCTGCAACCGTACAATACTGTGGTGCATCAGAATTTGAAAGCATGTGTAGCCATCTCATTTTCATGGACCGACGCGGAGTAATAAGTGTTAGCTCTCTGCCCATCCCCTCTTCACAGTGTGCATTTCTGAGAGGACTGTATGGGTGAAGATGGAAGAGGGATGTTTGGTTTGTGTGTGAGGGATTGTGAAGAACTTAATTTGTTGGTGGTGTACTTGCTTTCATGGGAGTCTTTCCCACAGAAATTCTGAGCAAAGTGGAAAGAATGAAGCTGTTGTTTGTAATTCTGAACAGGAACGCTGAGAATCAGTTGTGGCTGAGTTAATGCAGCCTGAGTTCCTATGGATTTGGGTCTTGCATCCTCTTCACTTCCCTTCCTCCTCCTCAGTCTCATATTGAGATACTTATGTCTTCCTGTTGCCCCAGTTGTGCTCTTATCCCCGTGTAAAACCTCTCTAATCATCTTCACTTA
Organism: Bucorvus abyssinicus; assembly: GCA_009769605.1. NCBI lineage: Eukaryota > Metazoa > Chordata > Aves > Bucerotiformes > Bucorvidae > Bucorvus > Bucorvus abyssinicus. The sequence goes on from CM020028.1 coordinate 43,763,369, forward strand.
AGCTCTTCAGATCTGCAAGTCCGTTGTACTATGGCTGGGTCCACTGGCTACGTGTGGTTTGCTGGCTGGCTGGTAGATGGGTGCCAAGTGGCAAGCCTGCCTAGGCCAACTAGCCTTTCGGTGCTTCATCAGTGGTGTCCATCTTCCTGTCTGAGCTTCCCTTCTGCTCCTTTAATGGAGGGGGGGGGGTGGAAAAAGTGTATTAAAAAAATTACTTTGAGACCTCTGTCTCACTCCCAAATTTGGTAAAGTTAACCGACAAGTTCAGAAATTATTAGCTGTGATCTGTATTTCACTTGTTTACCTTGTTCCCCTAAAAAAAAAAACAAAACCCAAACAGGCAGAAAACAATAGAAAAATATAAAAAATCCCCCTAGTTAAAAAAAAACCCAACCAAACAAACCACCCAGATTATTTTCAATCACTCTTCTTGGGCTTGGGAGTGGTTGGTGTGTGGGGTTTGGTGTTTGTTTTCTTTGGGTTTGGGGGTTGTTTTTTTTTTTTTAATTGGGGGGTTGGTTTTGTCTTTATTTTGTTAGTTGGTGTTTTTTTCACAAACTGAAAACGTGGGCTTACGCCAGCGTGTGAGGAAGCAGCTCCTGCAAATGCATGGCGTATTCCTAAATGTACTTGCCTTAGTAGAAAAGTGAGATTTTTTTTTCCCCAAAGGGTGGTACGCTGGAGCCACTGAGGGGGAGCGGGGACAAGGTACCGCTCTGAGGCGAAGGTGCTCCGTTCACTGGTGCCGTTACTGCAGGAGGTGGGTAGAAATATGGGGCATCAGGGAGCTTGCTGCAGCACTGCTCTCAGGACGAGGGAGGATGCTGCGCTCTGCACCCCTGCAATTGTAACTGAAAGGTGCTGTCCTTGTTTCAGCGGCCCAGTTCGTACCAGCGAAGCAGTGTGAATACCTGTCGCAAATCTGGCACACCCTTCTAATTTTGGGTAACTGAGACCATGTTTGTAGTGTAAGACGCAGGAGCGCGTCCTGGACGTTCCTGGCGGCATGGGTTGAACACGGGTGAAACTGAAGTTCTAAAAAAGGCTGAAAAACCACCAGCATGTCCAAGCGAGTGGGAGGAGTGAGTGACGCTCACCCAAAAAAAGTATGTTATGGCGTAATAATAAATTACAGCTGCCCTAACTCTGTGAGAGATGATTTAAAACCCAGCGCACAAAACCCAACAAACCCCCTACCCACAAACCAGGCCCCCCTCGGGTCGGAGCCTGTTGTGACTCTCAGCTGCTCTTAGGAACCATTTGTAGACGAGAGCTAGGCGTGCACCACCGCCTGGGCAGCGGCAGGCTTCGCTCTCTTTCAGCTATCGGTTGGACCTCTGAGATTTACCTGGCAGTTATAACGGGCATCGCGCTAGGCAGGAGTGGAAGGATAAATAGTTTCTGCAGGTAAAAAGTTGCAGGTTCAAACTACCCCTGCTGCCCCGAGAGAGGGTGGTGTGGTGGAGACCGTCTGTCTGGACTGCGTTAAGACAGAGCGTGTCGCTGCGCTTACGATGTCTCTAAGCCGTACGTGTGGTGAGGCAAGCTGCAAAGGTCTTGTGAGGTCATATCTAAGCTGAGGCATGGCTTCAGTCTGAAGTACCAGTCTCAATCAGGCTCTCTTGGAGGTTTAGAAAGCAGAAATACAGATTTTTGGAATAAAATTATTTTCTGCCTCAAGGTCCTGCTCTTACGAATTTCCTGGTTTGCAGCAGCTCTGCTTTGAAGTGCGTCTTTCGTCTTCTGGGTTTCCTTCTCGTAGGTGCTGGAGTATAAACGAATGGTCAAGCAGACAATTCAAATAAAACATTTTGTACAATGAAATTGCACTGCAGCAGAAATACAAGGTGTGTGGTGGTGGGGAATCAGCCGCACTTCAGTGTGAAAGCGGAGGAAAATAGCTTGGGACAGCCGGGAAGGAGCAGGGTCAGCGGGGCCCAGAGGCGGCGGTGGTGGTGGTGGTGTGCCTTTTCTCCCCTCTCCCTTCCCCCTGCCCCAGAAATTCGCTGATTATAGCCAGGGCTGCTTTTTTCTTATTTCTCATTTCTGCTTGTATTTTTTGCCTGTAATTACCTTTTAAAAAAGTGTTGCTGTCAGCTTCATTATTTCACTCCCCTAAGCACTGCAGAAGAGCACTGGAAAAAAAGTCTTTTGGCGCGCACTGACTATTAATAACCTCTGCCAGGTCTGAGGACAAAGGAGTGCCAATAGCTGCCACTTATACCACCAACATATTGTCTTTCCCGGTGGGAATGTGGAATACGAATGTATGATCATCTTTGGCTGCTGGCTGAGCCATATAGACCCGTATAACTGGTGCATCTAGGTTGGATATTAAGCAATCCTTGCAAAAATAAAAAAAAGCAAAATTAAACAAAAACGTCTCTTCTCCTTTAAGTAGCTCAGGCAATATTGATAACGTCTTCAAAAAAAAAAAAAAAAATAAAGGCAAAACCCTCCACATTTGCAATACATTCATTTTTACGGAATCGGTGATGAGTTGTACTGCTCTTCCATCTCACTTTTACGATAGCAATAAGTCTTCCTTGGCTAGTGAGCCCATATCATCTAAAAATAGCCTGTGTCTGAGCGGCAAGTGCATACAGCTCTGTTCTTGCAGCCTGCCTTGAGACTTCTGCCAGCCTGTATTAGATTCCAAATGGTCGGGTAGTTTCTTAGGCAGAAAATGTGAATGCCCTCACTTATATTTGGGGTGCTTTTTTGTGAGGGCTGAAGTGGCCCAAGATGTAAGAAAGTAGACTTGGCCAAAGAACAAGTGTTGTGTATGATATGCCAAAGAATCCAGTTGGTGCTGAGATGATGCCATCAAGACAATTCACAAAGCAGGCAGAGTGTACTGGTATTTCTTCTGCTTGAAGTGTAACTACTGATACTTCCTGCAATGCTATGAATTTCTTGGAAGATCCATCCTGTCCTACTGATCTGTGTTTCCATCCCTTTGGTCAGATAGAGGTAACTTAAACTGGAGATTGCTAGTAAGAGGTTTCACAAAAGAACTGCTTCAAGATTTCCACCATGGGTCTTGGTAGCATAGAAAAGAAGATTTAACCTGTCAACGTTGTTTATTATACATCGTTGGGTTGGTGTTATCCTTCACCAAAGAGGTGGATACTAAGATAGATTTTGAGAGACTTGGTATTGCAACTCGGAAAGGACATTGCAAATTCACAAACTGTGTCAGATTTATCTTACTATAATCTTTTCTTAAGTATGGTCCAGTTCAGATCTTCATGCTTTAAGATGCAGATGACCCATTGGTGAAGATAGTGGTATATAAACTGGATGTTCTCAGTGTGAATGTTGGGAAAACCAAACCCAAAAACCCAACCAAACGCTTTTTTCCCACCACCCCCAATAGCTTTAGAAACCATAAAAATAATGCCTGTTTTCCCCTTATGTTGTGGTGGGGTGGTGGTTTGTTGTTGTTGGATGTTTTTGTTTGGTTGGGTTTTGCATTTTGTTTTGTAAATTTCCCATAACGTTGACAATCTCCAAATCACAATGGTTCTCTTAGTCCTGTGTATGACCGTCATTGATGTACAGATGATCCAGAGCTGCAAAGCATTTAAATGCAGGTTTAAATCAATCGTTGTTCAGGAAAGCACCTCACCATATGCTTAATTGTAAGGGCAAGCATAAATTCCATACAACTCAAACCAACCTTACATGTTCTCCACAACCAAAACCGTGCTTTTAATAATTGCAACTATTTTGCAAAGTTCATTCTGCTTCGACAGTTTGAGGCTCTCCTGGTTCTCTTCGCTGTGAACATAAGCACATTGAATTCCCTGGGTTTTTAGAGTAAGTGCAAACGTGTATGTTTGGATGGAACTGGGCTTGTTGGGCGTGAAGAACAAAGGAAGTGTTCTTCTGTCGTTTGTCATTACCAGAGATGATAGAGATGCTTTGCTTTTCCCAGAGCTTTATGACACAGTGGGAGAGGGGTCCATGATCTCCAACCAAATCTGTGTGTGTCAATAAGTAGTGGGTAGCTGCTGAGCCAGACTACTTCCAGGACACCTCGGAATTCATTGGGCTGGGCTGTTAGAAAGTGGAAAAACTTACCTCAACATTTTCTCAGCCTCTTGCCTGTCTCAATTTTGTGAAATTTGTAACCAATGAGATGATGGAGGGGGAAATATTGACAGAAAATTTTCCTCTCGTTCCTGGTGTCCCCCTCCTTTTCTGAAATAGCAAAAACGATGCTGGCTGGACTTTGATCTTGAAAATAAAACACTTGCTCTGAGCCTTACTGAGAGGCAAGTGGCAGGTGGCTCTTGAGGTTAACAAGGAAAGCATGTAGCATTTAAAAACTCCAGTCCTAGTATGCTAGAGTACAAATCATCTACTCTAGCATCCCCACATTAGCGAAGGTTTTATTCTGAGCGAGTATTCCTAGGTCTCTTCCAGAGAGATGACCTGACAGACACCACTGCAGCTCCTCCTGAACCAAGCTCTGCGAAAGGACAGGTAGCTCTCTGGAGACACCTATTTACCTCCTGTGATTACAACGAGAGCCTTGAGAGACTACACTGCATTTGGAATTCCCGTTCGAGGCACTCGGCTTTAGATGAGATCCTACCTTCAGTAACTGGAGAAGGGAAGATCTCCCTTTCATGTCTCAGAGGTTGCGGAACCACAGACGGATCCGTACTCTACCTGTATTTTAACTTCCAGGGTTTGTTTTCTGTAAGCTGACCCCGGGAGGTGACACTGGTATTCGTTGCTGCTTGGAGTTGGGGGAGGAAGAAGGGCAGGCTAGTAAGAACAGATTTGCAGGGCAGAGTCTTGGTTACTTACCCTGATTGTTTTCCATTCTAGATAGGGACCCATCAGCATTCTTCTTTCCTTATATCGATTTCATTTCACCTTGGAAAATATTGCAGGAAAAAAATTGAAAAAAGATTACATGCACAACAACCATTGTCCACAGCTGTGAAATAACGCGTTTGGATCCCGTGGACTAGATCAACGTATACGGTTCCTACAAAGCCAAGTAAGCAGGCAGGTCGCCCAGAGGAAGGGCAATCCTGTTGGAGGTATTCACTGAATGCCGCTGCAGAGCTTGCTCCTGGCGCTGTAAATCTGTAGGGTGTAACTGAGGAACGCTGTGGCTGCAGCCTTCCGATGACTTCATAGCCCCCAGGCCGCTCTTGCCGGCCAAGCGAGCTCTTGCTAACCTGGTTTTGAGGTTTGGGCTGTTCACTTCACGTCAGTCAGGAAAACTTATCCGCAGTGAACTTGAAAGCACAAAGGTAAGAAAAATAGCACCTTTGCATTTCTTCTTCTCATGCTGCTCAACCTGCATCTGGGCAGATCTCAGTGTCGTAATAGCAGCTGATTTGTTTGCATTGTGGCTCTTCCATGAGAAAACTGATGATTTGAACTTACAGAGGTCTTAGCTTGGCGGCTTTCACTGAGGGCAAATCACATGTCCCTTGACTTGCCTGAAAAGGCAAAATTTCTTTTCTTGAATGTGAGGGGAGAGGAAAATCTTGTCAGTTTTTCAAATAAAATGAAACCCCCAAAGTATTAGGGAATCAGAGTACTTATCTTTTATCTTTTTATTTTATTTGTTTTATTTGTTTTATTTTGCTTTTTTCCTTAGGGCACTCGAATAGTACCGAATATTAGCTTTGAATCTTAGCCACTAGGTGGAGAAAGCAAGCCTTCTGTAATTTCATAGCGTTTGTAGTATATTTTATGCTCTTCTGACCTAAATTCCATAGATACTTTGGAACAGAAAAGAAAAGTTCCTTATTTCCTGCAGCACTTCAGAAGGTAGAATAGCAATAAAGAGTGGAGAGCGGCTAGCAGAAACCTTGCTGGAGTTATTTTAAGAAAATACGGTAGAAGATCGGTCTTAAATATAAAAGCAAGTATACCACAGCCAGCCTCAGGTAGTCTTCTGAACTCGAATTCTGACCATCATTGCTCCTGATGCCGGTGTTAACGGGAGTAAGGAACTGGAAGTTGACCCTGATTCTCTTGGCTTTCCAAGCAGGGTCTTGGCTATGAATACAGACATTAGAAGGGAGAAAATGGCGCTGCATCCCATTGCGAATGAGGCCTGGAGAAATCAGAACGGTTTTGGTTTGTATTTATCAAAAGGGATCACTGCAGCATTCTCTCTGCTATGTACATATGTGTGCATGTGTTGGATTTTATCCAAATAAGCTAATAATTCCACCAACTTGCCCTCCCACTCCAATCTACTAAAGCTATTCCGTCTCTATTACGGAGACTTGCCCTGGACTACTTACGAAAGGATTTCAAGTGTCCACGAGAGAGCATGTACAGCTTTTTAGTCAGCATAAATTCCTATTAAAGGAGGAGTTTCTACCACTAAACTTTCTGGAATTCCCCTCTGGGCAGAAGTGTGTTCCTGTGCTTGAGGGTTGACAGAGCTCCTCAATCAAAGCCAGTGTGAAACCATGATAAAGCTGTGCCTTCCCTGTCCACCCTAATCACACCCCTGCCACGCTGCTCAGTCTGGGGAATGAGTTGACTGCATACCGTACCATCTGCTCCAGAGGAAGGGACGTTTTAGATGTTCGTATCCTTACAGCCCGTTCTTTTTATGTCTATTTTGTCATAACAAGCTAGTATCGTGGTTTGTGTTGGCTTCTGCAGGTAGTAACTCTGGCCAACTGACTTCCTGAACTGGAGTCATGGCTGCAGCACCTTGCTCCTTGAATCATGAAGATACACTTATGTTTGATCCTGAATTAGACTCCGTATTGGCTAGAAACAGTTTATAATGAGTCTCCCTGTCCCGTGTAGTAAAATCTGCATAGAAGTGGTCTGAAAGAGAATGCATGTATGATGCCTCTTACACCAGTGAAATAGCAGTCAGAACTGTTTTTCCAAGTAATTTACAGTCTTTCCATCTATTTTGATCTCTATTTTGATTCAGCTCGAGTTGAAGTGAGATAATTTTCCTGTCTAAGAAGCAGCTTGGGTAACTCACTTTGCAGGATGCTGTGTGTGATGAATTCCTGCAGGTGAAAGCTGACATTAAGATGACGGAATATATATAGAGTGAAATAAATTAACTGGCACTGTGTTTATTAACACTCCCAAGTTAAGAAAAGGTCCTCTTTAGATGCTATCAGCTTCACTGATCATCAACCAGTTACTTGCTGGTTTCCATCCCAACTAAATCCTTCTTAGAGTTGGAGAAAAACATTAAAACCCATAAAAATCTTAGTCTCGGATGTTCACTCCTGTAGTTCATCAAATGATGTCTACAAACTGTTTAGCTTCAGTTTTCATTCATGGTCCCTATCAAATGACTCTTTCATTAAGTTTGGTATTTGAGGATTTCACGTTGCCCTCTTTTTTTTTTTTAAATTGGCCTACGTGCAGTTAAAGGGATGAGTTTGATATTCACGTATATGATCAAGGTTAAAGCTGAGTTCTGCTTTTCTTTTTTCAGATATCCTGCCCATGTCAGATCTTTGGTGGTCTTCCCAGCTTTCACTTATTTTCTTATGAGGCAGGAAAAAAAAAAAATCACAAAGCACTGGTATTTTGATCAGTTCAAACTCTTTAAGTCAAGTCAAGTTAGCTTTTTCTTAAATTATTTTTCCCTTTCAACCATAGGACATACTGTTCTGCTAGATGCTAAGCCTCGTGGATAGATTACAATTGTAATAAGTCATTTTCTTGACTTCGTGATTCAGAAAGTGCATAGATTCTGTAAACCCGGTTTTCATTAGTGAAAGAGTTTGTATATGTACTGCTGGACCAACTGCTATCCAGATTCCCAAGGAAGTTTGATTTGTGGGTTGGTGACTTGCTCTGAGCCTCAGTGGTGGAGGAACTGCAGTATTTATGAAACACAATGCAGAAAGGGAAGGAACGTTGAAGCAAAACGGAGAGCAAAGCCAGTATGTGTCTGAGCCAAGGTTACCTTTTTGTTCTCATGGGCTACCTTAGCTCTAAAGGGAATTACAGAATGAGTGTGATCCTGTTTTAGAGAAAGATCCTGACTTTTCCTTATCTTTCACAATGCCTGTAGTAAGCAAGCTGAACACACGTGCTGCCATGAAAGGGACCTGATATGGCCCTTCTAGAAGGCAATGTGAAGAGTCCTGCAAAATTCAAAACATGAAAAATGGGGATCCAAGCGCCTGTGAGATTTATGCACCTTCATGTCAAGTTTCCCACAACAACTGCTATGTTATATGGGCAAACACAAAGGTTGTAAAGGGATCTGGAGAAATCCGCAGTCTTGAGAGTGATTGGACGCGTAAGAAAAATGGTCTAGGAAGGTTAAGGGTGTTTGGTCAGCAGAGTGGGAGGGTGCAACATAGCAACCTTCAGCTATATCGCGATTATAGAAAAAGCTGCTGCAGAAATGAAGGAAGGAGTCTGCTTTGCTGTTGTCACGTTAAAGGGAGGAGTTGAACTTCTGCAGATCAGAGCCTGAAAGGACTTTGACGGAAACAGTTTTGCAAAGCCAATAAAAATAATAAAAAGTTTAGTGAAGTGACAGATATAATAGATTTGGAATTGCCATCGATAAATGCACTGACTGCAATAGGCCTGATATCTAATAATAATGCTAGCAAACACAAACCTAGCATGGGTATTTTCACATATATTATCATGGTGAGAGCCCAATTCTTATCAAGAAGGTGTCCCTGTCTTGGTGGAGGAAGAGGAGTATAGCCCGTCGACTGTCCCTGATAAGTCCAGTCTTCTCCTCCCAGCCTGGTATTACCCCTCCTGGCTTTTGATACCCTAACTCTGCTTGTCTCAGCCTCTTAGGTGATGTTTAGCATGATTTGGGTGGAGAACTGAGTAACACAGCCATATATTTAGCATGTACTGCTTTTGGATCATGAGCAGATTGAAGGGTGTGAATTTTAATATTAATTTTGCAGTTAGTTAGATGAGGCAAATTTCTCCACTCGGACACTAGGACCTTCAACATTTCCTTGCTTTCTTCACTTAGCCTAAACAGGGCTGTGTTTTCCTCGTAAGACTTCCTCCGTCAGCCATTGTTTATGCCAACTCAAGGAATCTCCACGCCTAGAGGTAACATAGGAAGCTCATGCTCACAGGCATCTTGGCTCTTCACACCAAATTCCCACTGTCCATCTCAGTGACAGACGAGACAAGGAGTGGTGGGCTTAGATTTCTGCGAGAGTGATTTCTTTTCCAACGGGGGAGAGCGATAACTTTAACAGTTGGTGAGCACTGGGACAGGCAAGTGGGAATATGTTTCTGAGGACAGGCTAAAGAAGTATTTTGTGGGAATTATTTAGACTAAATATTAGATGCCTTGTCAATTTACTAGTCCGTGGTCTCTGCAACTGTAGAAATTTGAAATAAATATCTGAAGAGGAATACTTAGATCTCATAAATGTAATTCAGTTGATAATAGCATGCTATACTTGGTATCTCCCAGAATACTTCTGCAAAACCACAATCCAGGCACATTCTGCTCACGACTAATCCAGATTCAGATTCTGGAGGACAAGTTATGTATATGTGGAGATACATTTGGACAGAGAGGCGTGTGGGGAGCAGGAGAGATTCAGAGGGCCAATGTTTTCTGGGTACTCCTTCAAAAGAGACAAAGCATATCGAGGACTTCGCTCTTACTCCTCCCAGTGACAAGGTAAGTATCTTAGCTACAAGATTCTTCAAATATTTAAATCATTAGAGAATGTGATGGCAGTCCTTAAAGTTGCAAATGAATATTGAATCTTAAGTATAATCAATAACTGATGTATATTGCTTTCAGAGAGGTGTTCTTGATCACATCTATAATAAAATGACAAACTAGCTTTTACAGGAAAATGTTTTTGTCAGGCTTATGTGCTACGCTGATAATGACTATATAAATGCTAACGGTGAGGTTAGCCAAGAAGAACTGGAGTGGTTGAAAATTATAAATACTGTATAAATACTATAGAGTTTAATAAGCTCAGTCCTAGTTAGTTAGTAACTAACAAATTAAACCTGGTGGCCAGTAGAAAACTATCGGAGATTGTTTTAGTGTGTTAGATTAGTGCGCTCTCTCATGATTTATATCACCATAATGCCTGAGCGGTTTGGTTACGGAATACAATCTCATGCTTCAGATGCTAAAAGCTGGTTTCTGTACCAGTTTATTTAATGTTGCATCTTAGATAACCAATACCAAATGCAAGTGAAGGCAAGAATGACAGGTATGGACAGCGAGGTGAAAGTCAGCATTTCCACTGGGAGTGAGAGGTAAGTTGAAGTTGGGCTGTGATGTGTGTGAAAAGTGAAGAGAAGCAGCTTTGATTGGATTCGGTGGAGTTAGAGAACCAGGGGAGGAATAAAAGGAGATATAAACGTGAGATGAACAGAAAGACGAGCTAAGAAAATGATCTTGGAATGAAAAAGGGTAGGGCAAGGTTGTATTTATCAAGGTTGCAGGAAGACCTGTTGCAAAGAGTGTGGTGGGAGATAAGAGAAACTTGGCCAGCATTTTAAGTAGGTGATCAGAATATGGACTATCGCATCTCAGGTTCTGCAGAGAGAAACTAATTATGGGTTGTCCTTTTCCAAACGCGGTTCAAACGGATGTACTCTGAATATTAATAGACACGTGCCCCATTTTAAAGACTGAGCTGGAAATGCAGACCTTTTGGTACTTGTCCATTCAGAAGGAGAAAAGAAAAACAAAGTCCAGACTGTCGGCTAATAACATTAAAGGTTTCTACCTCGGTTGTGTTTGCAGTGGAGAGCATTCCGACTAAATCCCTATCATTGTGCGAGAAATGGCAGCCAACTGGTTTGTCTGGATTACAAGTGTCGCGTTGTATTCCGACACGATTGCAGGCTACGCTGGACAATCGGGCACTGTTTCAGACCGGCTGGCAGTAGGCAGGCAGAATTCAGATTTTTGAAGCCTGCTTGCTTTCTTTATCCAGACTGGCTACTTTTTCAAGCCCTTTTGGGGGCTCTTTCCCAACAGGGCGGTGTTATGCAAGATGGCACAGAAATAAACTTCCACGCTGACAGTGCTGTCATCACCTGGATTCCGCAAAATCTCAGGGGAACCGCCTGGTGTTGGAAGTCTGGGCACCAAAATCCATTTCAAGTGAAAAACCAGAGGCGTACTTCTCATTTAGAGAAGACACGGCAAGGCAGCCAAGATATTATCAAGACAGCTTTACACTGCCAGATTGATGAAATTACCCTTGCAAGCATTTCCTATTCTGCAGGCATCTTCAGGGTGAGCTAGGGTGCAGGGCGGTGTATTTTGTACTACTACAGTAACGGAGGCAGTGCCAGTGCAGAGCTGGCCGGACTTTACGCTCCTGCCAGGTGGGTGTAAAATTCTAGCTGTGGTGAGTTTGTTTCAGATAGTGCCTCTATCTTCACTGGGAGGAGGGCTTATCTTTAAGGAGAGATTAATTTCTCAGATGAAATATCTTCTCCTCGCAACAAACAGCTGCCACAGGGCTTGCCATGCAGCAGTTGACAGTAGTTTATTGTGCTGTTCACGAGACCCTTCCTTCTAAGGGCTGCTTTTCTTAAAGTACTTATCTACTTCGAGCCACAGAAAGTATTTTACTGCAATATTGAAGCTGGCATTAGTGATGGAATTGTTTAAATGAGGCGGAGGGGTGTGTGTAAATTAATTAAAATCCCTATGCCAGAAGATTTTATGTCCCACCTTTTCCGTCTGGTGCCTTTCCCTTCCATCATTAGCCAAACTTAGAGAGCCATGGGAAAAGGATATTTCTCATTCCTTCAGTCGACTAGTCAAAAGATTGCCATTCCTGACTGGGTGACAGAGAACAAGTCAGAGCAGACCGTGCAGATTTGATTTAGCCTTAGGTGAAGGGGATCTGGAACTGAGCTTTACAAAAGATAGATATTGGACCTTATTTTCTAGGAGATCACGTTTGTGGTATGCGGTTCAAACCTCTGCACCAAAGAATGACTTTGTGTCTGCGAGGTTCAAGACAAGCTGAAAGTGCATTGCAAATACCATTCTCACTTCTTCCTTTGGCTACCTTTTCATTCCGGTGTTTAACGGGAGGTTTCCTAGAATTAGAGCAAGTAGTAAGTTAATCGGTCACGCATCGAGGATCCAGACTGGTTTATCCATGTGCCTTATGACATACGGATATGCCAGTAGCAGGTTTTTAGGAGTACCTCTAACGTACAAGAATTGGGCAATCTGTCCTTAAAAAAAAGTACAAGTAATTCAAAAAATGAGACATTGCTTCCTTAAATGACGTATTTTATTAAAACAGGTTTTAACCTTTTCTTTTGTTTGCTCTGGAGTGTCAAAGCACTTGCTAGTGCACCAAACTCCCACGACCTGCCAAAAGTGTAATGTTGTACCTCGTAGGCTGCTGCCAAGTCAAACAAACTAGAAATGCAAAGAAGAAACACAATTTTGATAAACGCCATAGGTAGAGCGAGATACGTGCTTTCTGGTAAACATATAATTCGAAGCACAGAAGCGTTTGTGTGCCTGAATTCCTGTGGAGTCCTAGCACAAACATCTAAAAGGCACTGAAGAGTCAGCGTAGGGCTGTGCAGCTTTGAGCATATTTATATAAGAGCACCTAAACCTTCTTTGTCAATGTACAAATAATATTTGGTATAAATTTAGGAGTATAAGGCTAGGAGGGACTTCAGAGTGTGTGGATGAGAATTTCCTCTGCCCTGATGCAGGACCAGTATGCTCAGCAGCCCTTCTTGGAGCTATCTAAAAAAATAAATAAATTGCAGCGGAAGAGACTTCTTAATCACTCCCTTTCCCTGAATAATATATGGCAATTTTTGATTACACTCAGAAGCTCAGAAATTTTCTTTGGCTACCCACAGTAGGGTTTGATTTTTCTCCCTCTTATGCACTAGAAAACTGTTGTAATGTGTATTTTTCAACTATACATCCTCTTATTCTCTTCTCTGGAAAGAAGACTTTTTCACCACATCAGTCTGCTTGTCTTTATTGGTTAGCTGTGTTCACTCATACCATTCTTGTTGATATTTTCTGCCCTCCTCCAACTCGTTATGCCCCAAGCTGAGTGGAGTGCACTAGGCAAATTTCGCCAGCACTACATACAGTGCCCCAGAAGAAAGGATGCCGTGTTCTGGCTTCCTACCATAACACCTCTCCTATGAAGAAGGGCTGGGAGTGTTGGAGTTGTTCAGCCTGGAGAAGAGAAGACTCCAGGCAGACCTTACTTTGGCCTTCAGTACTTAAAGTGGGCCAATAAGAAAGATGGGGACAGTCATTTTAGCAGGGCCTGTTGCAATAGGACAAGGGTCGGTGGCTTTAAACTAAAGGAGGGGAGATTCAGGCTAGATAGGGGGAAGAAATATTTTTACAATGAGGGTGGTGAGACACTGGCCCAGGTTGCCCAGAGAAGTGGTAGATGTCCCATCCCTGGAAACATTCAAGGTCAGGTCGGACGGGGCTCTGGGCAACCTGGTCTAGTGGAAGGTGTCCCTGCTCACTGCGGGGCGGGGGGAGGGGGGGTGTGTGTGTGTGTGCATGTTGAACTTCCAACTCAAAGCTTGATTCCCAGCTTCTCGTTTGCTGTAGAACATCTTATGTGTTTTATCCCACATCTTATACTTGATCTGTCCTTCCAGCATGTAGTACTTTACATTTGTTCTTTTATTTACTCAGATTATTTCAACCGTATTCACTTTTCAACACCATGACGAATCCTACCTTTCGCAGTCACGGTTAATATCATTCCCAAATATATAAGCATATTCTCTCTTACCTCGCCCAGGTCATCAAGAAAGCACTGAGCAGAATCAGGCCTAGAATAGATCCCTTTAATGACCCATTTGAAAGCCAATGCAATCACTTTTTCACTCACGGTATGATAATTTAATCTATATGTTATTTCATAGATTGCTGGTGGAAATGCTATGTCAAAATCAAGATATATTTCATCTCCTGTTTTCCAAGGCTCACTCCCCACCCCAGTCCCAAGGCAACTATTGTAGCACAGAAGAAAATTTGTGTGATAGGGCGTATTTTATTTGGACAAGTCTAGGTCCTCTAAGTAGTTAAACAGTCTCAAGAATCAGTCACTGCTACTTTTTCATGATGACTTCTCATGATTCAGAAGATTCTTCAGTGAGGTTTTCTAGTTTGTGCAGGGTGAACAGTTGGACTCGATGATCTTAAAGGTCTCTTCCACTCAAAATGATTCTGTGTTTCCATAGTTACATTTCTTTCATAAGTGTCTTTCACTGGACTTCTAACTTCAGGAACTTGTAACCAGTAGTTGAGAGAACCCCTGAGGTTTCTGCCCTAGTTCATGAGATTTTGCTTTCTGGGACCCAGATTTAGCAAAGTGTTATGATGCGAATGCCTTATTTAAAGGGCTTGGGAGGCATTAAGTTAGAAAGGTGCAAGCTGCCGATAGTCAAACTGTGTTAGTCTGTAAGTCCTTTAACGGTAGGTACTCGGCTGCATCATTGGGTCTGCTGCATCTATGAGTGGCAGAAACACTTCAAAGTGCTTTTCCAGAATGAATTTATATTTAGTCTTGTTGTCTTAAGCAGTTGGTACCAAAACCCCAAAGTAACACCAGGGGAGGTGGCATAATACAAAAGATTCATACTGGTATTTATGAACTAGCATAATCCGCAAGCTGTGTTTACAATGCGACTCCGTAGTGTAGGAAAAGTGACAGGTTGCTTTGGTTAATGGCGCAACCATTGGTGAGGAAACAGTTTCAGCCATTACCAGTACCCTCTGCCCCCTCCAAGTACTAGACATGTCTACTCTACCTTTTTGTCACAGCTATTTCCACCGCTAGTTTTAGTATTTCATAAGCACTTAAGAATAGGCTCCGTCAAATGCAGCACAAGATGGAGCTCAAATTTCTTAGAATGCATTAATGTAGCTAGTTCTGCCCTCATCTGGGAACCAAAGGAGGCTAACCGAGTTTATTGTAAAATTATTTCTACTACCCATGCGTTTCTTCTGTGGTTGTGTTCCTAATGTCATTTTGACTAGCCATGCATTCCTTCTATAGTTGTGTTCCTCTGCAATGAAAGTCCGTGAATGCAGAGGAGAATGCCACCGACCTTCACTGAAAGGTCAGGTAAGATGTTGTAAGACGGTGCTGCATTTTGATTTCCACCCTGCTATGCATGCATACAGAATGCTTTTGTGTTTCCTTCACCTTTGTTGTCTCTATAAGCGCCGTTTCTTTTTGCTGCAAATAATGAAGTCACAAGCCAGTAATGGACTTTTTCAAACTCATTGCACAATCTTTGATAGTAATTAGGAGGAAACAAAGGTGACTTCTCTCATTTTCACTTGTTGTACTGCGCAAACTCATTGAGCGTGTCAAACACAATGGGAGCTCTTGGCATAATACAATGGTGCATATATTTCCTTTTTCCAACAGCGTTCGTGTTTTCAAAATTTTTCTCCCCTCTCAGGTTGTTTTCCTCACCATCAAATGTTGTGTTTTGTTTTAATAACTGGGGGAGGGGGCAGGGAGAGAGACTATTCATAGTCTCTTCCTAGCACAGTTCTTATCCCTAAGCACACCCCTAGGATGGGAAATGAAATCAACTTCAGCAAATTTTTCAATGAAAGGCTATTTTATTTACATGGCAAATAAGTATGTCCTGAGCAAACAGTATGCACAAGTTCTGTCCATCGTCACTGCCAGAATACATAAATGCCTTATAAATATCTCTTTTTTTTAAAGCAGTTGAGTTTGGGAACAGGAAGATGTATGTACACTGTTCAACAAAAGGGCACCAGATGATGTTCAAGCACTGGATCCTGGATTGTCATTATTAGTGCCCTCCCCACCCTGCCTCTGTTCTGGGCCACATAACTTGGCTCCCTAAGCCACTGCATGGGTAAAACACTGTGAGAAAGCACACTCAAAGGACTGCCCCAGAAAGTTCAGTGGATAAGGCTGTCATAGGTCTGGCTGTGTTTTCCCATACTATCTGTCAACGTGATCCCAGCAGACTTTACTCCTTCGAGCATCCTTACAATGTGCCCATGACACGCACCACTTCAGCTTCATGCTACGAACCCGGATAGCATACAGCACGGTCAGTAACCACACTGGTCGCTCTCAAGAGTCCGAAATAAAACCACTAACCGGTAATGAGGTCTTAGGGCCATGGAGGCACAAGAGGGGGCTTGGGAAAAACTGCTGTGTAGTTCGCGTATAAGCAGTGGCTGTGCTCTACAAGGAATGGCCCCTGGCTCTTTATATTTTATTTCTAGTCTTAATTTTTTTGCTGTGTACTTATTTTTTTTAATTTAACAACCTAGGCGCAGTCATAGAAGTCTTCTGTTAATTATGGTTTTATAATGCACTAACAAATCTGGGTTGAGAAGCGATCTTATCTACTGGCATGCTACTGAAAATATACTCTTTCTGGTAAAGGGACACAGTCTTGTACGCTGTTTCTTGTAGGCGCAGGAATGAGATGCAGGAGGCATAGATACAGCCCTTGGCTCTCCTGTGCGTTTCCTTTGTGATTCTGAACTTAGTGCAATCAACACACAGTTGCCTGTGGATGCTCTAACCAGTTCCAGGTTTAATGGTACCATGGAAGCAGAGGTCCTTGAGCTTTCCCCTTACCACACCAGCACTGGGCTGCCCTGACTTACTAGTTTAGGCCCAATGCCAGAAAGAGACAGCTGTACTGCCTTCCCGGCCAGCTAGGCTCTGCGAGCAGTTTAGCCACACCGTGTCTGCAGAACACGAACTAATAGCCCTAAAGACCCAGGTTCATTTTGTGTGTCATCAGGAAGGCTTCTGTACTGTGTTCCTATTTCCCACAGGGACCGGAACAGCACAGAGGCAGTTCAAAGACAGCCAAGACTTATTAAGTGCCACCTGAACACCTCTATACCACGCAGAAGGTTCCAAGAAGATTTATTAGCTCAGGTTCAACGCCAGTCTAATAAATTCACTTGTCGTCTTGTCAGCATGTCTACTTGTATTGTGGCTAAAGCAAGCACCTTATTCAGCAAGAACTTTTTGAACTCAGCGTGAAGTTTCTGGTGAAAAAGATATCACAGTTTCGCCTATGGTGTCTCTGTGCTTCAGATCCCAGCTTTCTGTTTTCTTCTCTTACGCTGAGTCTGTGCATTGCCATGGGACAGAGTAGGCTTTTAAATGGGATTTATCCTGACAAGCTACTTTGGTGGTTTTTCAATCCCTACAAGTGGTATGGTGAAAAAGAGCAAGTTCCCAAGAGGCTGCATTACCTCTTGCTTGTTTGGTATGAGCTCAGGGGATTTGCGCAGCATTAGCTAATTGGTGACAAACACTTTAGAGGATACTCCTGCCCTCTGAGAGAGCTTACTGCTCTTCTGTGAAAGGATGAGCCACCACAGATTGCCTCCTGTTTACTGAAGATCATACAGAGGGGCACTTACCATGGAGTAGTGCATGAACTGTAAATTCATATCCTTGGGCTAAAAACCCAAGTATCCACTTCTTTTCTTTGGAATGAGGAGGAAGTGGCACTTTTTGTATGCTTGTTGACAGAGCATGCTAGGAATTTTGTAAGGAAATTGTCATCACAGCTCTCCGAATTATTTAACGTTTAGTGAGTAGAGAAAGAACATAGTGGCTTTTCTCAAATGTTTGTGTGTTCGTTCGTTTTCCTAATGCTTCCTAATTATATTTAGATCAATGATACTTTGCAAAGAATCTCTCAGAAAAAGTTAAGGGAAAAGTCTACAGCGGAGGTCAACGAAATGATATTGAAGGACTCCCAGGTATGACACAGGACCAACAAAGCAGTATTCCATTTGTGTTTCCAGGAATTAGTTGAAATAAGCAGATATGCTGCCTGACCCCAAAACATTTATATTTTTTTTTTATATTTGTAGGAAGAAAGACAACATGCTATTCAACTGAGACTAAATGTCATTTACAATCTATGCACATCATCCAAAACCTTGTGGAAAGCTGTGAACCTCGGGAATTTTGGCTCAGGCTCTTGAAGCCTGAAAGGTTCACTCATTGACACTGGAAAAAATGCAAGTAGAACTCTGTATGTTATTACACTCTATAAATTGTCATGCCTCCTTCAATCAGATATAAATACATAATAATGAGCAAGCATACTTAACATAACATGAGCGATTGAAGACAAAGAGTAACTCATTCAGATCTATGGACGGGTCAGATTTATTTGTAGGAGATACTTTATTTACTTCCAGGTGGCTCTATAGAAAGAATTATAGCTCCATGGTGAAACACGTGTGTTTGGAAAGCATTGTAAACTCCCTGGTACAGCTCTGAATCCACAGTAATTACCTTTCAGCAAGCTGCACTGGTGTCATGACACTTTTCCCAATTCCTGAGTTAGCGGATTAGCTTTATGGCAGCGCGTTTAGCACTGTAGACCTGTCCCAAGAGGACCGTCTGCTGTGTTCCTCCATGGTGCTGTTTTGGGTTCTGTGGTAGGCACTACAGCCAAAATAGTCATGACTTGAAGCCTACAGTTAAATTTCAAAATAAACTTTTGTGTTTTATTTAAGTCTATAAATATAGTTTGAGGCTTTGGAATGAGAGGTGTGCTCTTAGATGAAGCAGGACCTATTGAAAATCCACTCCTAGAAAACTAACTGTATGCCTTGAAATGTTGGATGCTCAGTAAAGCAGGGTCTGTTAAGCAAGACAGTGTCTGTTCTCCTGGGAGAGAAAAAAAAAAAAAAGAAATTTGAGTATCCCTTTGACTTGTTGGATTTAGTATAGGAAGAACTATTTCATTGAGTTCTAAGCTGAGAATCCTAACGTGATCACCTTGTTATCATTCACTTCTCCAATAAATGATTACAAATGAGAACTATATAGAATGTTACAAGAATTAATTTTTTTGTTGTGTTTTACCCAGGCCGAACAACTTTTGGTTTGGTTTGTGTTTAATAAACCACAAGCGATGGGTCCAAATAGCAGCTGCAAAGTGCTGGGAAGGGGAAGAAAACCCGAGGTGAATTGGGGCAGCAGGGGTCGAGGCCAAAAGAGAGAAGGACAAGAGAAAGGAAATACAGGGAAGAGATCTCTGTGATAGTCCATAGGGGAAAGTGTGGTGGCAATGGAGGGTTGTGGGGTGTTGAGCCAGTGCCTCTTGTCATCTGTGGATGTCTTTCTGTTGACTGAGATACTGAACAAGGCCCTACCAAAATGAGTCTGTGCCTCTGCACAAATGTCTAAAGCCAAAACAAAAATAATTACAGTACTGAATGGATTGCATTGGCTGACTTCTTTAGTGTCTAATGTTCTTTGGCAATGCTTCATCCTGATTATTCCATCTGGAGATAATTGTGTGATATCATCCATAAAATTAAAACATAAATCAATCCAACTAGTGATCAGTCCCATGAGCTGCTGTTTAAAAACACATATGGAAATCTAGCGCTCCCTGCTTTTTCAGGAGGATGTGCGAAAAAACAGCGAAGTGACAGGACAAAATAAAATAATGAGCTGGTGGTTGAACCTACAAATCTTTCATGAACTGTAACGGTGCTGTCAACACAATAGGAATCATGTCTAATACATTTAATGTTACACAAATTTGATATACATAGCTATTCTTGTGGATGGAGATTTCATATCTCTTTATATACATACGTGTATTCAGTGTATTTCTATGTTGCCTTTATAGTTTTTATATATATACGTACTTTATTTGATTAATAATTTGATAGTATACTTATCTAAAGAGAAGTTGAAGATGAGATCATTTTATCTGGAAGAGAAAAGAAAGAATAGAACTTGATTCTTAAGTGTTCTTGAAAGCCCTACAAGACGTCGTGTTTAATGTGGTAGAGGAAAAATATAGAATAAATGTGCCTTACTGCTTCTAGGGACAGATTTAGATGCTTCATTACCAATCTTCTCTGACGACCTTATGATTGGAATTGAAATATTGATCTGTCCTTTGAAGGAATTTGAAAAGATGGGAGGGAGACTGAATCTGTCAATCCCGGAATTGATTTCCATAAAAACAGGCCAGGAGAATTAGTAGCTGGAGAAACAGCACCATCAGCTCAAATGTTGGAAACTTATTTGATGTTTGCAGTTTTGATTAGAAGTCGGTATCTAATAGTCATTATTTCAACCATGTGTATCACTTTGGCAGCCTGGGATTTTGTTAATCCAGAATTGAGAATAGGCACAGCCTTCAGCTCAGTGGGCAACTGCAGATGAAAAACCTGTGGTTCTCTTAAACAGCGACTCAAGATGGGAAGATGTCACAGTTTCTTTGAAATTAGAACTGGCGAAATCCATTATTGCAGCAAGAAACAAGAATATCTGATATGAGATGGCATCTGCTTTTAGAGTTGTTATTAGACCTTACCCTGAGGAAAGAAAACGAAATCGGAGGGGTAGTATCTCATTGTTTTGCCGTGCGTCTTCATCACATTGCTCATTGTTCATTTCAAACTTGGCTCAGGTAGATCCAGCGGCAAATCCCATTGCTACATGCAATAATGCAGGTAAAACCTCTAGAGGCTCTAATGCCCCACGTGTAACTAACTAGCTGTACTGCAGATTGACGAGTACCTTTGAGGCTTGGGAGAAGGTAGCTGATGTACGCGACTTCGCTTTGTTACGTGTCTAGGCTGACGAGTCAGTCATCCGCCTCATCCTCCTAGGAATGCCAGCTCCCCCTCATACAACATGGGGGAGCTGTAGTTATAAAGTGCTTGATCCTAACCTGTTAGGATAAGTTGATTTCTATGGGCGTTGAGTGACGCTCACAGCGAGGAACATTTGCCACCTTATTTCACGCTTTCTGCAACTCGTTGTTATAGCCTTTGTTGCTCACTTGAATTAGAACGAAGGGAACTGGTCAAAAAATACAGCTTTGCGCTGTCCTCCTGTGACATGCAGTTATACTCCGCTTGCTGCCTACAAGTTTATGCTTTGTATTTTCTCTATCTGTGACTTGCATTAGAGTAGCTGAAAGACCCTCGTTGAAAGTGGGAGGTCTTCCCTCTGGAGCTGTATGAGCATCTCGGAAGGGATCATGCTTATCTTAAACAGTCTCTGACATAAATGAATAGATGGGAAGGGAGGGAGGAGAGAAGAGGGAAACGATAGCCAGCGAGGAAAGAAGACTTGTGTGATATGCGTGGGATTTTTAGTTATGTATAGTTAAAATATATTTTTTGCGAAATTGCCTTTTTCTGAAGTCACGCATGTAATTTTTATGAAAGTAGAAAATTAGTTTCCTAGTAAAAGCAAAATAAACCCAGGAAGGATATTAAGTTCCTAGTGAATTTAACTGTGCTACATAACTGGATGAACTCTGCCCATTCTTTTCATGGACAAACCCTGTCGTGGGGTGAGTCGAGCCTATTTCTCCTCAGGGGTGTGTCTGCCAAATGCTTGAAACTGAGCCACCTTTGGGGGAATGGAGATAGCAGAAGTGCTGACACCACAGCTTCCTCCTTGCATTCTCTACGTTCCGATGGGAATAACATTCTCTACTCTTAACAGCCCCGTTCCTTACTATGCCGTGTAACAAAGCAAGCTGGGCCATTACTGAATTTCAGTGTGTATATTTATAAAAGTTTGAATAACCAGTGGGATCCTGGCCTAAAAATACCTGATTTTCTCAGTGGTTCAACACTGCCCGCCCTTTCACCATTTTACAGATATCCTTTAACTGAGACAGGCCACACCAGGGTGCGCATTAATGGGCTGCGATTATACTGTTCAGGTGGTAGAAGGTAATTGGTCTCCGGTCCAGTGCTTCGTGATGCTCCAAAGGCATGTGCCAATGGTCTCTTAATGGACTGTTGTGACGCTGCTTAATTAAAAGCTTGGGATATAAAAAGCAAAAAAGTCTAGAAGAAGTTTCTTTCAGGCTGGTAAATACAACGGTACAACATATTAACGCATACAACGTGTGCCGACTGGTTCTGGCCTGCAGAATGCTTAGTCAGATCAATGAGGAGAAAAGGAGCGCATGCTGGAGGGTTAGCGACCGTTACTGAAGGGGGCAGTGCAATAACCAGACCTGTGCAGTCAGGTCCAAATTATTTGATGCTTTTTCTATGAGTCTGTTTCTTGCTTGATGAATTCAAGCTTTAGGCTATCGAATGATCATCAACTTCTTTATCAGGTTATTTTCTAATGTTTTGCAGCAGATGGATTTTAAATCAAAAGACCAATTCAACTTTGGTTGTGTGAAGATATCCTTTTCCCACCCCTTTTCATCACGTGAAGCCAGACAAAGTACTTTTTAAATCAATGATTTTTCCAGATTCTCCCCAGGAATGGTGGTTTGAGCAGACTGCTCTTGTCGCTGTGCGTGGAATACTCTTCCAGGAGCCTGACTGTCAGCTTATGATCACAGACACGCCTTCTACAAAGTGAAATTAAAACGAGGTGCCTTGTCACCATGCATTTTCAAAAAGGAGATGGAGGAGTTTTCTGGGGTTTGGGTTCGTTGTTGAAGAGAGACAAGTGCAACCTGCTGAAGGTGTTGCTGCAAATACAAGGAGCGTGGTTTTTCTGAGCTGCCCTGCCAGACCTGGTGTATTTCCACTAGGTATCAAAGGTGTGCACGAGACTAATAATCTGCTTCTGATAGAGCATGTCGGGAGACACACAGAAGGCTCGTGGAACCACCAGTCTGCCTATCCTGAAGTGCCCCTTCAGGATGTCCGCCAGTGCGGAGCGCCTGAGCACTGCGGCTCGTTAGGTGTGTGTGGCCACGCCGGGCGAGCGGCGCTCCTGCTGCCCGTGCCGGCGCAGCCGTGCCATGCAGCACGGAACGGGTGTGCTGCACTCAACCATGTCGATAAAAGCATTAGTCTGGTTAATCCCTGAGGCGGTCTTGCTTCCGCGGGAAGTCTTTAGCTTGTAGAAGCACTACCGCGCTACAGATTCCTGCTCATTTTCTCCTTTGTAGGGTCAATTACACAGCCTAGCTGTCTGAAGTCCAAGGCAACAGGGTCAGCCCCAACCTGCAGGGTCAGCCTTCAGGTACGGAAGCCGAAACACAACGTGTACAAGTCCAGAGCCCCAGACACAGGCTTTAAACTGTCTTGAATATTAACTGCGCGTCAACTTCCCGGGGACGTACGTGCGACTCTTTATTCCCCTCCCTCAGACAGTCAAAGAGCTACAGTGTTTTCTCAAAATTGCTTCAGGCAGATTGTTTTTGAACATTTGGCAGGTGCAATAGGCCTGCGTGGATGCTCCAGGGTCAGGTAAGCAAGGCTGTACTGAGCTTTATGCTGATGTGGTTGTGTCTGGTATCCAGTAAGTTAGTTTAAATCCAGGAGAAATCTCTTTAGCTCACTGTGTTCTTCGTCACTGATCTAGCTTAAGAAACTCTTCAGGGGAAAAAAAAAAAATCTTTTTCAGATGGTCATTTATAATATTTGTAAACAGATAAGCATGTCATTTCTGGAATGCTCTTATGATTTTTCATGGGTAACTAATCCGTTTGGCCTTGAAGAACCTCAATTTGCTCAAACCTGAGCAGGAATACCTGAGGAATCCAGTGGACAATGAAATGTAGGCTTCCTTTCAATCAGAGAGAAGGGACCTGCAGGATTTGCTTTCTGCTTTATTACCTGGGAGCCTTATATCTGCCCTTTGCTGATACCTGCTTTCTTTCCGATGTAATTCAGTAACATGTAATGTGGCTTTAATCTCCTGTTCCTTCCTGTCTGTGCGCTGTGAGACAAGAGAGACAGATGAGCTTGGAAGTCAGGGGGCAGTGGAGCTGCAGCACACAGCTGCACACCTGTCAAGTCTCCTCAGGCATCCTTTTGATCACGCTGCTCGCAATGCCCATGAGATAAAAAAAAAACCTGTACGCACTGCAGGTCCGCAGGGAGACGGCAATTGAACCCAGCTGGAGATGTGCGACGGAAGAGAGGAGGTATTCTGCGAAAAACAGTTTTAGACCTTCTGCTCGTGCAATAAGGTCTTGTCTCATTTGAAGGGGGTTGCTGGTACAGTTACGGTGATGGAACTGCAACAGCAAATCCAGCCGAGGGCATTACGCCCTACGCTAGAAGGAATCTTACAGCAGTTCCTAAACCAAGTGATCTGTCCCTCCTAAATAGCCGGACTTATTCAGAAGAATTTGCTGAGCCATGTAGGTGTTCTGGCACGTGAATTCAGCTGTGGCACAAGCCTAAATAAATAAGGAAATGGGTGTGCTCTGGAGGCACTATCTGCAGGCGCAGAGCTTTGCAGGCAGAGCGCTTCTTCCCGCTGCCTTCTGTAGGCGCGGGCAGTACGGAGGCATGGGACAGATGTACGGACTCAGGAAGGAAAGGGAAAGTTCACAGAGCTTTGTCCTCTGGCCAGCCGAAGGGTAAAGGTTGCCCTCTCCAGTGACGGTCTTTTCCTGCAGCTAGACTTACCTAAACAGAGGTTTCCTCATCCTGCTTTTCTCGGCAGCAGCAAAGCGGAGGCAGGGTTTGTGCCTTTGGGCAAAGGCGTGGTCCCTGCCTGTCCCTGGGAGCTCAGCCGGGCGCGATGTACAGTGCGTAACGTCTCTCCTTCTGGGGCCGTTTGAAACCTGCCCACGTGGTAACGTGCCACCTCACGGACCAGCCGGGGCCTTTTATTCCTCTCCTTTTCTCTCGGGAATTTTCTCCTGTAAAGTCACGTTATGTGCAAGCTTTGGGGACGTGGTGTCCTCCTTTCCTGCTTTTCGTGTTGCGAGGTCACTTCTGTCAACTTGTACTGTGTTGCTTCTGATCGTCTGACTTCTCTTGTGTTCTCTCTCTGCTGTCCTGAGCCCAACCCCAACTTTTATAGGTTCAGGCCTTATGCATGCTTGCGTGTATACGTACATACAGGCTGAGCCACAAAACGAAAATAACCCTTTCTTTCAAAACTGTCTCACAAAGCTGCAGCTCACTCATGGTCTTCCAGTTTCCTGTTAGCTTCAAGCTTCAAGCTAGTGAGGAGTATGATCCTTTTGACGGGAGAACCTTACGCAAGGTAGAGTCTTTCTCCTCTGGTGTGTCTATAAGCTCCTCAGCTAGTTCCGAGGTACTGGTCCTTCTAAAGATCAGGGGTCGTGGCATGCCATACCAAACTATCACCAGCTCCCAAAGGAGCAGTCCGAATTTGTGCTTTGACACATGATGCTTAAAGTTAGCGTTGCGATCGCCCACCTAAAGTACACTGAATCAATAAGTAATTCTTCTCGTGAGCCCACTATTTCTTAAACTGTTCCTGGTGAGGAAATTAATATAGATAATATTGCTACTAAGGGCAACCGAAGACTCACAGGGTACTTCATGTCAAACTGAGTCATCTGCCCAAATCCGGGCTCTATTCGGGTTACTTACAATACTTCCACAATTTCAGTTAGACTCAGCAGTTTCAGCTGGATTCCTTCGTTGACTCTTTTGCGTATTCCAGGTTGTCACCGAGTTTCAGCGTTGGCATATGGAATGTCGTCTCTGCCCCACTGAGCTGATGCCGAGCAGAGGCGTGTTTGTACGGTACTTGAGGCCTCCTGATAGTAAAGGCTGTGGAACAACAGCTCCTCAAAAGATGCGTGTCGTCTGATTTGTCGTGTTTCTGTAGTTACTCGGACATCTGCTTCGCTAAGTTCAGCGATAACTTAAATTGTGTCCACATCATGTAGTTGTAGCAGGGTAAATTTTTGGGTCATCAAGCCATCAGAAGCACACACAGAGCATGCCTGGGGTGTCATCAGCTTTACCATATTAACGGAGGAAACTTTGAGAGCCGTTACAATGCTCCGTGTTCCTTTAAGTGGTGGATTGTCCTTCGTAGCTGTATTCTGGAAGGACAAAGTGAGATCAGTGTTGTTTAACGCCCAGTGCTTTTGACGCAGTGACTTAGTTTGGAGGAGGAGAGGCATCTTCGGGGGGTTGTTGCCAGAGAAGCTTCTCTTAAGGCTGCCTTGTCTTCCATGAATTCTTTATATCTGGATGTCACTACGGTAACGTATTGCTGCTGTTTCAGTCTGGCTACAGGGCCTGTTCCTTGCAAATTCTGCTTTAAATATAAGGGCAAAGATATTTTGCCCTGAGTAACGATAACATTATTTCGCTGTTGCTGGGACTAGGTGCGTGGTACTTGATGAAATAAATATGTGTCTGGTTTAGGATTGGTTTGGTTTGGGTTTTTTGTCCACTCCACTGGGGTAGAGCTATTACTCCCCCGTGTTTCCGTTTCCCATGGTTTTGTAGTTCTGGGAAGGGCTGGTAAGCACCGAGAAGGAACCTGTTATCCTTGCTTCCTTACGCTTCTCCTTCCCCTGTTTCGTGTATCTCGGTGTTGGTGAACTCTCGTAATACCAGATCAGGCTTCTTGACCACCTGCAGGAATAGCTCCTTCAGCCCCGGATCCCGTACCGGGGAAACGGTTGAAGGAAGCAGCAGGGTATGTTAGTGTCGCCAAGCCTGAGGGTCGTGGACACGGGGAGAGGCGTTGCTCCTTCAGGTGCCTGCAGGGCCGAGCCTCTGCGGTTGAGCAGTTGCGGTTTTGCCCTGTGGCACTGGCATGTTCAGGCATGGAAGAAGAATGGAGAACGCTTATAGTCCAAAGGTCTAGGTGGAACCACTGGTCCAGGTCCCTTCTTCCCTGGCCTTTTGCCCCACTCCAGTTGCTGTGGGATCCTGGCGCTGGGCAAACTTGTACAGAACTGGTAGGTGGGGTCCAGTGGGTGCGTCCACGAGCTAAATAAATCACAGGCAAAAGGAAAGCTAAAGATACTGCAAGGGCGTTCAAGATTCAAAGACAGCCTCCAGTGCTCTAAAGAAGACTGAACGCTCTTGAGTAGTTGTAGACAGGATGTTTTTACCTGCGACGCCCTCTCTAGAGCAGTTTTCAGGAGTGATCTGGTAAAACAATACAAGGAGAGAATTCTAACTGGGAATCTGAGGATTAATACGCAAAACTTGGCAAGAAGAATAAAAATGCATGAGTTTTGGAGTAAACCAAGTACATGACACTTCCCTGTTTTGTTTTGTGGTATCAAATAGCTTCTCTACTTGCATGTAAAAACCCATATTTTAGTGTTTTTGTTGTATTATCAGAAATTTTGACTGGTACACTCACACTCTTCTCCCAGCCTTCCCTGTTCCACTTCATGTTCCCTTCCCCCATCTTCTGAATGTCACTGTCACGTGAACACTGGGTTTTCTTTTGATAATGTTTTTCGCTTGTTGCTGAAGCACACAATAGCCATCTAGAGAGTGAAGGAATGTAATGGGGTACACTTCCAGCATGGGCAATTAGACGTGCAATTCTCATTAACAATAACAGGACTTGCACTGAAAATTTTCCTCTATAAATCTACTAGCACAAAGCCTTTCCCCTTATGAGCAACAGATGGGTTTTCTGTAACGGCTCATTACCTCCTTGCTTTGTCATGCTGCCAGAAATGAAATATAAAGTTATTTATGGTTAGAGAAAGATGCACAAATCACTGTAGATCATTCCTTGCCATCTTTTCTAGTTTATCTAGTTAGTACTTTAAATCTCTCAGGACTAGGTAGATTCAGAAGATGACAGAGGACTGCCTGAGAATTAAGATGAGTGTCCTTCTGTCTGGTTATTTATCTTGATGGTCTTGCATCTCCAGGGTGATGTTATGCTCTCCACTGGGACTGGTAATCTGGGTGTTTCGGTAGAAAAGAGGCCGTTTCTCAAACAAAATTTTGTCAGCTGTGACAACATATTTCTGTGAAATTGGACTACAGGAGGCAGAAGGCAGCACTGTTTTGCCGTGAATCGTAAGTTTGAAAAGGTAAACAAGTTACTTGATAATATTCCTTATTTGAAATGGGGAGGGGGGAGGGGGTCATTGCTTGGCGTATCAGTGAGAGAAGTCATTGCTCCGACAGGTGATGGTGGAGGCCAGGAAAGAGAGTCATTCTGATGTGGATGGCGCTTTTATTTATACGTATTTCACGTTATTGAACTCTGTGTATTGGAGTTTATACCACAGGTTCAGTATTATCTCCACAAATCCTTGCCGAACACTTGATCCGACTACAAATGTGTTCGTCACTTTTCATAAGTAATATATTTACAGTGACTAATATGGCATCAGTGTTATTACTTAAGACAGAAGAGAAGCTGATGGCAAAATACCTGCTACTGTTTTAACACTACTTACATTAAGAGTTTTTAGAGCTTTTTCCCAGAAGGGTCATGAAGTGAGTTGATCCCAGCATATCTGCAAGACTTCTCCGAAGGGTGTAGGTCTCCCAGCAAGCTGAGGGGTATTCTTACTTGGAGTTCCTCTTGGTTTCATTCAGGAGGGCATTTTAAATGTATTTTAATTCTAATTTAATTCTATAATTTAATTTTAATGAGTAGGACTTCAGTACATGCCTAAGTATTTTCCTGAGTATGGGTTAGTCCTAACCACAGGTTCCTGGACTAGACTATAGGTCAAAGATTTTGTTTATCTTTGAGCTCAGGTTTTGCTCCTTATTAAGGAACTATACAACATGAGGAAGGTCAGTGAAGTAACCCCAGTGGCAGGAGAAGGAATGCAGGACCCCTTGTACTAACGAGGTAATAAAAACATATTGGAGTGTGATTAGGTACGTGGTCTAGCAAGACTACGGTGGGTTCCTAATGTTCAAATTTTCTGAACTAGATCTTGCCTATTTCATAGATTGACACATTCAGTCATATATTTTTCGGTTCAGTAAAGAGACCCTTCTATGATTGTGATCAAACTTGCTTTTCTGCATGTTAACTTTGAAATGCCGTAGTACCGCTGCGTTCCGATCTGTGGGAAAAGCCTTCTGCAGCTCACATACTGTATAATACCTAGATGATCACAGGACAGTCTTAATGTCCCCTCTCAGCGCGGATTAGCAAGGAACATGAGAAGTGGATGGACAGTTGTTAACGGAAATAGGCTGTGGCTGAACACACTGAAATAGTCTCTCTTCCTGTTATTTATGCAAACGATCTCTTGAGGTTCACACTATGCCAAAGGGTATGGCCTGCGGACAAAGAGGGGGCTGTAAAACTAGATGCCATCTAAAGAGGGTGCTGTCTGTTCTCAAGTGACCCACCAAGAGCTGATCCATGCCAGCCTGTTTGCCAGCTAATACTAGGGACAAGGCAAGGTACTACTGAAATAAGAAGTATGACAGAAGGGAAAAAGTTATGTTTGTAAAGACAAATGGTCTTATTCCTTTATTGAAAGTATGTAATAAGATATACTTCTGGCAGCAAAATCTGTACTAGTTTTCAATGTCTACTATTGCCTTGTTGTCAGTATGTTCTTCTTTTTTTACCTTTTATTTTACTATCCCTTTAATCAATATACTTTAATTTAAAGAATTTTTTTCCCCCTCAAGTTTATAGCTGCTGGGAAACATGAAGAAAAGCTTCATGCAAGATTTCATGTTTTGTTGTTCTATAAAAATTTAAGTTCCATATAATTTTTCTGTTCCTCAAACATCAAAATTTAAACATTTGGGATCCACCATTATCTTGCCAAGCTGTGACAGCTACCCTGTCTAAGCTTTCCGTACGCCGAAGATAAATGACCTGTCTGAAAAGGCCGTTTTCTTCTTGTTGAAATATGTATTTTGTTTGCTCCAGAGCGCGCTGTTTAATCTTTACTCCCGTTTCACAGTTCTACAGTTTTTGGAACATGTTCCTGTGGCAGCTTCTGCTGTGTTTAGCAAAGAAAAAAAAGAAGGCATATCTTTGTTTCAACTTCTCCCAGTGTATTGGCAGCAACATTCTTCAGCCTCACAGTTACCTTGAGTCACCGCAGCTTGGAAAGCACATTGAAGCATGATCAAAGCCCGCTTTGGCCTTTGGATTATACTTGCAATTCATTATATAAGACCATTTCACTGTGAGATTTAAATGCTGTTGAACACAGAAGGGAGACTATTTCTAAATTAATATATTCCCCCTCCTTCACTGTGGAATTACACTGACTTAGAAAATGCCCAGTTTATGTCTGTTTAACATTCAAAGCACATGTCAAACTGTTTAAAAAAAAAAAAAAAAAAAGCGTGTGCCTGCTCTGGTGCATTTTTAAAGTTTTTGAAACTATCCCAAGAAAAGACCACCAATTTTTTTTTTCTTAGTTTTAGTTCACAATGCCTGTTTATTAGCCACCTGGTGAACATTACTCCACCTACATCATGCCTTAGTAAATCAATGACCGTTTGGTGCTGCTGAGGCTACTCAAGCTCAGCTTTGCAAGGCCTGCTTGCCTAAGCAAAATAGAAGGAATCGGCATGGGGAGGCAGTACCAGGTTGTATGTGGTATTTTAAAA
Organism: Bucorvus abyssinicus; assembly: GCA_009769605.1. Lineage (NCBI taxonomy): Eukaryota > Metazoa > Chordata > Aves > Bucerotiformes > Bucorvidae > Bucorvus > Bucorvus abyssinicus. Next base: position 43,793,649 of record CM020028.1, read on the forward strand.
TCCAGATGCACTAAAGTGGAAGCTTGTAGTGCTCCCCCCACCCCCCCCCCCATCCATGCTGCTGCAGTTACTATAGCAGCAGCAAATGCTGACTTCAGATGACTTTAAAGTATTGAGCATAAGGCAAAATAAAAATGCCTAGGGAGGATTCTCTTCTAGGGAGTGGCATGATGCCTCCATGAAGGACAAGAACAGAACTGGTAGACCTGGTAAAATGACAAGTTTTTATAGGCTTCCGGAGGTAGGATGATCGCCTTGGGGAAACGGCTTGATCCTGACTCTCAGAACTGAATCCAAGATTTTATCACACAGGCAAGAGTGGGTTCAAATAAAAGGCCTCTCTAAGTGAAGAACCAGGATATCAATAAGATGAGATTGAGTACAACAGTGTGAATGGACATGAACGCTCTTAAGAGTTGACTATAAGACTGTGCCCTCCACATGCTCCTGTTTCAGCATGGGTGGTGGCAAGGGGTTCAGTGAAATCCTCTCCTGCACCAAGATTTTAGCAGAAGAGAGACAAGCCATTACAGAGCTCATCGTATCTTCTACCTCTCAGTCCCCTGCTTGATGATTTTGTCTGGAGGAATCAAGTTAATTTATAGTTATAGAACACTCTCAACAGTTTTATGGAAGCTGCAGCCACTGCCCTGCCTTCGTCCCTCTCCCTACTCTTGAGTATTGACATCAGCTAGAACTCCTTTAGCTTGCTTGGGAGGGAGGTGGGAACCAAGGCTGGATTAGTCTGAGAACAGTTCCTTTGGGATAGAACCCCAGGGAGATGGAGCTTGAGAGTCAAATGGCTGGCCAAAGATCGTCTGTTTTCACACAGGTAAACTCGTGTGAATAAGAGAGACCAGTATGATGCTATGGTTTCTAATACGGCTAGCAGGTGTTCTGGGGGGGATTATGGGTGAGGAAGTGTTGGTTTCACAAGACACCTTTGATACTACAGTTGTATACCGCAAGGGGCCTTTCTTGCCAGGCAGATCCAGTTGTAACGCTGAGGTTTAAATCTGGCAATAGTTTGTCTTTGGATTTGATGCAGCTAATGTCAAGTATCTGTTTTATGCATCATCAAGTTTCTTTTGTATAGACTGAGACAAGACATCTTGGATGCAACATCGCTTTGCGCCAGCTATAGTAGCTGTGTAGGTAACAAACTCCCTGGGAGCTGTAACAAGGCAGGCCCTAAGCAGGGTTTATAGAAGAAAAAAGGTTGTCAGAGCTGTCTGTGCAGGTCCACTATGTTCTACATTTCCCTGCACAACTGCTCTAGCATCGCTGTTTCAGCCTCATTTGACCCTGCTCTCGTTGCTCAACCCTGCAAGTCCCATACTCCTTTACGAATGGAGCCAAGTCCCAAGAGATGACTGCAGCATGAGATGCAGGTAGCCAGCACGTCTTAAAATTTGACGTTTGGGTAACTCACGCTATGCCTCAGGTGATAATACAGTTGCCTGTTAGATGACTCTCTTCTCCCTTACTTGTAGAAGGCACAGCACTGCCAAACTGCAATACGTTTGTAACAGCAATAATGACACTGCCGTAGCTATTTATCGTTACTCTGAGGATCTCAGAGGGCTTTGTAAATTTGTAATGACTCTCCTGACCCTGTGAAGCTATCCATTTAAAGGTCCAGGATGCTGAAAATGCTGGAGCTCATATAACTGTGACAAAAATGTGCATTTGTCTTCTTCCCAGCTCAGTATGGCATGTAATGGCTTGTGGGCCAAGATCAGAAGAGCCACAGGCTGAACGGCCTCAGCCCTCATAACTGTTCCATGTCCAAGGCATGTTCGGCTGTGAAGCCGATTCAGCAGCATTAATTCAAAGCGCAGGGTGAATTGATATGAAGGAGTAGGTGGGGGAAAGGTTTTTGAAGTATTCATTGAAAAGTTTGTTGGGGATAAGATGGCCAAACAACTGGAGCAAAACAGAAGGATAAAAGAGGTAAATTAATTTTCGCTAGCTACTAGGCGAAGGACATGGTAAGTTCAGCTTTTAAATTCAGCTAATTGCCTCTGTCTGGTCTTGCCCTTCAATACGAGGGCATGGTTAGTAGTATGGACCTATTGCGGTCACATATCTCTGCATCCAAAAAGGAGGAAGTCTGTGCTACTTTAAGAAAAATGTTGGTTATAATGGTGAAGCTGGGAGAAGAAAATAGTGCAGGAATGGTCTGGGCTTGGTTTGGGGGCGGGGTGCTGCTGGTGGTGTGTGGGTTGTTGGGGTTTTTTTGTTTGTAATTTTCCTTTTTATTTTTATTTTTTTTTACACATTGTTATGTGCTGTGGACTTCATCCTACACCCAGCAATGGTAATTAGGAAAGTGGGAGCAGAGGCTACAGTCCCATTTATTTCTATGGGAAATTGGCACGTACCTGCGAAAGAACATACCCCAGGCCCTAATTAATGCAGTACAGGTCATAGGTTGCAGTGAATGCCTAGATCCTTCTCCTGATATAAAGGTAAGTACCTGCAAAAGATGTGCGCAGGTTGAAGATCTGTTACACCAGGTGGCTGAGTTGCAAGAAACAGTCATAAGGCTAGGCAGCATTAGAGGAGTCAGGAGTGAGATAGACATCTGGTTTCAAAACCATGTTCCTGTAGCAGACACCACTGAGAAAGAGACACCTTGGACCCTGGTGACCCAAAAAAGCAGGACTCTGCTTCATCCTCCACCCTCTAACATCACTGCCAAAAGCAGATACGAAGTTTTAGCACCTATAGACACCCATGATCAAGCTCCTCATGAAGAAACTTTACCAGCAACACCTAGTGGATACCAAAAAAAAGAGAAGATGTGTGCTCATAGTGGGTGACTCTTTGTTAAAGGCATCCATTTGCTGACTTGACAGGGAGTCATGAGAGGTATGCTGCCTCCCAGGAGGAAAGCCAATGTCACCCCAGCCTTCAAAAAGGGCCAGGAAACTACAGGCCAGTCAGCTGCACCTCCATCCCTGGAAAGGTGATGGAACAGCTCATTCTGGAGATCATTTCTCAGCCTGTGAAGGAAACAAAGGTTATTAGGAGTATTCAGCATGGTTTCACCAAGGGGAAATAATGCTTGACCCCTCTGATGGCCTTCTATGATGATGTGACTAAATGGGTAGATGAGAGGAGAGCAGTGAACATTGTCTACCTTGACTTCAGCAAGGCTTTTGACACTGTCTCCCATGACATCCTCATAGGCAAGCTTGGTTAGATGAGTGAACAAGTGAGGTGGATTGAGAACTGGGTGAATGACAGGGATCAGAGGCTTGTGATCAGCAGCACGAGTCTACTGGGAGGCCTGTAGCTAGTTCCCTAGGGGTCGGTACTGGGTCCAGTCTTGTTCAACATATTCATCAATGAGCTGCATGAAGGGACAGAGCGTACCCTCAGCAAGTTTGCTGGTGATACAAAACTGGGAGGATACAAAGCACCCCCAGACTCTCCCTCCAGCCCGGAGGGTACGAAGGGGTGAGTCAGTGGCTGCGTGTGGCTTACTTGCCAGCTGGGTTCAAACCACCACAGTGTCATAGTTTCCTTTTTAAGAAAGCAACATTCTTAAACACTTTGACAAAGAGTAAACTCCCTGAAATTGTTTTCCTGGGGTGGGTGGGTTAGTTGCAGTGTGTAGGTGCCTTGCAACCCAAGAGTAAAAGTACCGCGTTGAGTCATGCAAACTCCAGGCTAGCATCTGACACTTTGCATTAATAACGCATAGCATGTGAAGTTACTTTGATCTTCAAGTGTCGGTATTATCAAAGCGGTTAAATTAGAGGTTGGCGGAGGTTTAGCCGAATGCTATGGTAGCGTGCTTAGGAAGTTGTGCTATTTGGGATAGAGTCCAGATCCCTGACCCTCGTGTTCATCTGCAGGGTTTTGGAGGCTCCCTTACAGTCCTTCCTCAGTTGGGGTTGTTTGGGTCAGCAGACCTTTCTTTGCTATTGTTTCCAATTACTTTTGGGGGGGGCCACTTGTATTGTTTGCTTTAAAACGCCTGAATTAGCACCCACTTGACATTCTGCATTCGAAGGAGAGGAAGAACTGACTGTGTGTCTCAGGAAGTAAACCAAGAAGCTGAAAGGGGATGGACACTGAGCTGAGCTGCCTTTTTGGAACTGTGGATGGTCTTCCCAGGTGAGGGGTGATTTGCTCAAAATTAGGAGGGGGGGAAAAAAAAAAAACACAAACAAAAGCAAGCAAACACTGTTGTTCCTTGCTTTCAAACTGTTCTCTGGTGAAAGGAGGTCAGCTTCTAGGACAGCCCCCTTGGCTCTTTGCAGGTGTGCTAAATTTGCTTGAACGAGAGTTAAAGAGGAAAAATGGGCACTATTTAAGACGTTGCCTTTTAAAGAGTGTATTTGATTTCTTCAGTTGTGGTCAAAGACTATATACCACCACTCAGCTCCAGAGGTCTCAAAGCAGAGTTAATAATTTTTCTAACCTTTTTGTGTCTTCTATTTGGAAAAAGCAACTTTGTCGAATAGGAACCTTCTGTCAAATCTTTCAAGGACACTTCATTTTGGAAAATCTCTACCTAGCTTTTTCAATGGTGCTGATATTGCTGGGAATGAGATGTTTTAATACGCAATTTCAAATCAGTGTTTCAGTTTTTAATATAAATACTTCGAAGTTCATGCCAAAATGAGACTTCTAAAATAAGAAAGCGAAGTGTTATCAGCACCCCATTTTTCCAAGAAAGCCCTGTCCATAGAGAAACAATCCTTGAGACCTACATGATAAAGTCCAGCCACATCTCCAGCATTCTAAGCTATACAGCTTGCTTAGATAAATAGTTCTAATTATTTATATCATTCATATCATGATTTTATGACATGAGATTCAGTAACTTAGCTGCTTGTGACGAGCACTGTTATTACGGCTTGTCTTTTAAGCTTATTTGAAACTGATAGAAAAGTTAGATTGGCTAATGTTATTTAACCTGACACCGTTTCTCCTTTACTCCCAAAGCAGATCTCTCTCAGAGCCTCTCAGTAGTATGGGCAACATTGAATTTTGTTGCCCTAAAGATGAAGGGCAAGGTCCTTGCAGTCATAGCCACGGACGGGGCGTAAGATGAACTTGAGACACAGATCGGAAAAAAATAAGTTTATTGTTCCAGCTGTTGTTAGGGAAAGTAAGGAGTCACAAATGGCAGTTGCTGCTGTTGGGGTGGGGTATCACCTCCCTGCAGTAGCTGCTAACCGCTAAAATCCTTTGGCAAAAGTAACTGTTGTTCCTGCTCTTTGCAACCCTGTCTAGGCAAGGCAGAGGACAAGGCTTGGTGTGGTGCCGCCTCTGAACCCAAGCCACCCTTCCGACCCTTCGGCAGCCTCGCCGAGTAGCGGGGCGCCTGCCTATCGCTTAGGCAGTTAGTTATTCCGTCTGTGCCCGGGACCTTCTTTGCCAGGAGCAGCCAAACCAGGGCTTTGACCAAGGGGAAAAGCAGTAGTCCTGACGAGCAGCCTTTACGACGTGGTTAAGGCAGCGAGCCCTCTGTCAGGAACCAGTGGTAACAGATCAGTATGGTCTGGTGCTATGTCATCACGCCGACGTCTTCCAGTAGCGTCACTCGCCAGCAGGAAGTCTGCTACTAGCAGCAACAAATACACTCTCTTTGGCCGAGTTAATTTCATAAATTGTGCTAAAACAACTCGTGACCTGTTCCGGCAGCTATGTGTGGCTCTAGAACATTAAAGCCTGTACAAGGATTAAGGACAGATTCAGAAGACATCCCACGTGAATTCTCGGGCTTTCTTAGTGTTGACAAGACTAATCTTTAAGGTCAAGGTCTGGTGAAGCTGAAGGGTTCTGCTGGTCTCTACATCTGCAGACCTGGAGACATTAGGAGGCTTGAAGGGGATCGCTGGGGGCCCTGGAGAACAGCCATCCATGGGCAGCTCTCCGGAGCAGGGTGGGCAACACTTCTCAGGCCTAGGTAAGCCCACTCCATTTAGCCTTTGGGATATGATAAGATGCCTCTGAGAAGCCTTCCAGTTCTAGCTGGAGTATTACAAGAATCTGAGTTCTTGGCCCAGTGCCTGTACAGCACTTTTCTAATCATCTTGGCAACGTTTTTGCTCTTTCATATTTTTATTGCAAACTGAACCATGTCTGAATAACACCATTGCAGTACTTTCTGGTCATAGCAGGAAGGTTTTATTCTGTGCTGCAACACTTACCCACTCCTGTCAAGCCAACCTCCCCTCACAATGTTTTTACTAGACCTTTAGCTGAGGGTGAAATTAAAATTAATTTCAAAACTCAGAGTCATTTTGACCCAGGAAACAAACTGTTCCCTTTCGAAAATGTCAAAACAAGATGATGCAACTGTGTAATACATGTCTAACTTGATCTTGCATTACAAGATCGACTTTCCCACGACCTATTTAGTTCTTTTAATATTTCCTTATAAATGAAAAAAAAAAAATCACAGAAAATTTCCAACCAGCTCTGACATGGAAGAGCATATGCTAGTACCTGGCAATTCCTAAGACTAAGGGAAAAAATGTAAAAGAAGAAGAAAATGCAGTTGCATGGGTTGAAATAGTTGTGTCAGGTCGGTCTGTGGCAAAAGAACACATGAGAGTTTCTTAAACCAGCTTTCAGCATACCTGTGTTAGTGTGAACGCCAGGAACTCTTTGTGGCATCGATATCTTGCATTGGCAGCTCCTTGAGGCACTGGGGAGGGGAAGAAAAAAAAAAAAAAGAGAAACTTTTTTTGTAAATCAACCAGTTTATTTTCAGCCTATGTTACCATGGAATTTGATGCCTCATTATGCTGAGCTCTGTACTTTCACGCACACCAACCCAGACATAGTAACAAAACTTTCCTTGCCAAACTCATTTTCTTCAACATTGATTCACATTAGCTGAACATCTGGCACTTCATATTTTTCTCTAAACCGAGTTCTCTTTTTCTGAATGCTCAGAGTATTGGTACCTATAACCTGCAGCAGGCAAAAATCTTTAACAAAATGCAATGTAAGCAAGTTTACATACAGCGTGAAGGCCATGCAATTTTTTTACTATACTGTAATTTAGATACTCCCAAATGACTTGAGTAGATAGTAATCTAGATGCCTGTTAAAACTCATTATTGCCTTATCAACAGACACTGTGGAGGAAACCTCATTTAAAGACTTGTTGCTTGGTACTACTTAGCCACTTCTTTTGTGGGATAAGGTAAACTAAGTATGTCCATTATGATGTGACTTCCTATGATACTTACAGATAAAATACTAATGTCATCCTTTATTTGTATGCAGTAGCATCTACAGGTCTGAAATAGGTTTTGAAGTCAAAACGGCTCTGTTTTGAAAGTAAATAGGTCAAATAGGTTCTAGACGAACATTTGTTTCTCAGAATTGTCTGTGATTAACCATATCATGTTAACTAACACCTTTGAAGGCTATTTTGGTCAAGGATGTCATAGACAACAGCTGTCGTAAAATACCTGTGAGATAAGAAATCAGGTTTGGTGTTAGAGATGGAAATCAGCAACTGACACGGCATATGTATTCTTTTTCTTAGTTGGTTCTTTTTGAACTAGAGAAAATAGATTTTTCTACAGGCAGTGGAACAGTTCTGTGACTCAGCCAGGAATGGCCAGGTCGTCTTCCTGCTACCCCCTATAGCCTCTTGGCCGTGCATCCCTACAGAAGGCCTAAATTCTGTACGACCTTGCCAACTTCCCTTATTAAAGGTTTGTTTCAAAGCTCGCTTAACCACAAGGCGCAACTATGCTGGAAGTCCATTTTTACTCTGGGCTTTGAGATCTGCTTCTGAAGAACATAAAGACTTAAAGGAAGCTTTGTGTGCCATGTATACTGTATGCCTACTCAAATGCTATTAAGATAAACTCTACAAAATAGAGCAAAACTTCTCTGACTTACTGATAGGATAAATTGTGAACTTTACTTCTTTTCTTTTTCTCCAATACTTCTTTAAAACAGGCACACACAAACGAACTAATCAAATTTTAATCTCATCTGACTTCCGCTTCACTTAGCAAATGCAAGATGCTTGATATGCCTCACTTGTTGCGTAGTAACCAACCCACTTTGAGAAATGTAGCTATGCAAGCTGAGAATTAGGACTCATTATGCCTTTGCTGAGGGCTCATTAGGATTGCATGCTGAGGGTGCCATCTTAATTAGGGATGAACCTGACCACCTGAAAGTAATTCACACTGGCAGCCAAATGTAGTATTTTCCAATTCCTGATTTGTCTGGTTTCCACCTGCCAGCTTTATCTTAGCAGTGACCCTTTCTGTTGACATCAACGAGGGTGTTTGTAACATCATGAATTACATCCTGTCTTTGGGGTGCAACCGAGTTCCACAGCTCCCTTCACAGTGTGACCCTGTGACTCGGGGTGCTGCTAGCTATGGGAGAGTCATGATCAAGATGGTGAAACGCGAGGCATCAAGTACATGACAAAGAGATGCAGTGAATGACCTTGAAATGCAAAAACACCAAACAAAATCTCCTGCTTCTAAAAAAAAAATATAAGTGACCAAAGCATTCCCTTAGACTTTCTTCCATCACTGCAAGTACGTTGAATTGAAGCATGAATGGTGTGTAGTGTTATACCTCGCTATGCTTCCTAGGACCTATCTGCACCTATTTCCACGACATCTCCAAGAATCTTGTAACCCACCAACCAAGTAACTGGAGCTTTATTTTTATGTTTGTCATATACCAGTGTAGTCTCAAGATTAAAAAAGGCAGATAGGTGCAGGTGCTGTGTAAATTTTGTTTTGATGACAGGAGAGTGATGGAAGCCGGTCTGCACAAGAAAACCTACAGAGGTTCAGGAGTATGAACAAAAGCAAGGGACTTGGATTCTGAATGAGATGCAAAAAGTCAAAAGGGTTGAAAATTTCCTCCTTTATTTCAACTAGAGCATGGGACCACAGGCATGCTGCTAGTCTGCTGAATACTAAAATAAAAAAAAATATTTAAAATAGTTCATTTAAGCCACAACAAAAATGCCTGTGATTGTCAGACCCTACTGCAGGCAGATGCACCCTCCTCACCAGCCAGGCTAATAGGAAGTGGAAATTGCAACAGCTTGAACTCAATTGAGATTTGTTTAGTTTTAGCTCTGACACAATCATTTACTGCTTTCATGTAGCCACATTTCTTGAAAGTTAGGAATTAAAAATTGGGATGTTTTTGCCGTGTTGTGCAAGGCTAATACAATGGTTTCCCCAAGAGATCTTTTTTCTCCAATTTCTTCTGAAACTCCTCATAAAAGGAGAATTTAGTATGCTGTACTTCTTGGCCTGTTGGTTGTTCCTATTGAATTACAGTACTTTGTCAAGTGTTCAACGTCTTACCTTTCACTCAGGGACTTCTAGCACAGTTTGCCTTCGTTCTGTGTCTGGAGTAGAGCACAACAGTGGTTTACAACATGAAGGTGAGAGTACTTGTAGACAATATCTCCTCCAACGGAAAGAATGGAGAGATACGAAGTAGAAGAATGGCTACAGACAAAATTTGGTTAGACTTCTCTGTGTTCAGATCTGCAGAGAGGTGTTAAGCGTTTGTACTTGCTCAGTGTCTCTCAAGAATTGAAGTCTAGTCCTGAACAACAACTACAACGAAATCGGTGATGTTTCACTCTTTCTGGGTATGTTGGCTTTATCAGTGTTCTGAGGTTGGAGACAGAAGGATTAGAAAACTAAAATTTTTATCACATCTTGGTGCGCTCAGTGTCCCTCTCCAGCTGACACCCAAGCACTCAGTGCCCAGCTCATTTTGCACTGTGTTTATGGGATGGCTTACAGAAAGTAGGGCGTAGTCCATCGAACGGCCACTGTAGCCGCAAAGAAACCTTGCAGCTTCTGTACTCCTAGGATTTCCCAGATGACATTCACATCTCCACAGAAATCAACAGCCACTGCCCCACAGACCTGGAGAGGCATCTCTAGAACCCCACCTCTGCTCTATTGGTTCCCCACCATGCCTCTGGGTTGAGACAAAACACAAATACTTCTCACTCCAGCTTGTTAACTGTTTCATGCAAAAATATCTCACTTACTAAATTCTGGCTTTCGAAAGTAAAATAGCTGTGTGACTACTTATAGGAAGAGACGCAAAGCCATTCTTTCTCCTCACCATTCTCACTTTTAGTTGCTGGTGTACTGTAGAAAAGACAAATAATTTAGGGACATTGTATTCCCTAGCACGTGTTTTTTCATACCGACAGAAGACAACCCCCAAGGCTACGGAATTCAAGGTGGAGTACTGTGGTTTAAGGCTGACCACACCTAGTCAGAGGTTTTTTCTGGGTCTGTTCTAAATTTGCGTACAGTTGAATTTCTAGTGGTGACTTTGTGTGTACCAGTAGATTCACGGAGTTTTAAATTGCTGGTGTACTTAGTGACAGCGGTGCTGTTGTTTTTATTAGTCTAAGCTGTTTGCTTTGAATAGACAGGTTTTTCAATGTCTGTATGAAAAGTGCTCAGTTGACTGTCACCCTCTCTATGACCCACTCCTGTCTATTCTGATTAATTAACCTATATGCAATAGTCTATGCTGCTATTTCAATTCTTCCCTCCTCCCCTCCCAGTTGCACCCCCTCTCTCTTGGAGTGGGCTTAAACAAAACAGGGCAGACAAATGTTTATATAGAGAGATTGAAGTTGGCTGGGATTCCTGACTCTTATGAAGAAAAATTCTTGCACATTATGTACGAGTGGAACAGAGCAACAAATACTGTATTTTGTGGGAAGAAAGCCACTTATAAATGAGCATGAACAGTAATAATATCAAAGATCACCTCACTTAAGCTTCAGAATGAATACCATCTGCAAAGCTGTTCACACACTGGAGTAGAAAACCACAAGTGACAAAGAATCTCCAAAGAATATTTGAACATGACTGTTTATGGTAAAAAGCATTAGAAAATGGCAGAGAAGCTTTTAACATTTAAAAAAAGAACAGAAAAATGTAAAGACCCGAAAGAGTTCCTATCTAATTCCAGTAAGCTGGAGCAACCTAGGGCTAGCATAAATAAGTGCCAAGGTACAAGGGATGAGGCTGAAAAAACCCATAGAAAATCCTTTTAAATGTAGAAGTTAATGAGAACCACAAGCAAATCTTAAGAGAATTCTCTGCAGCGGATCTTTACTTCTCATTGCCCAGGATAAAAGCAGTCAGCAAGTAATTGTAAGGTTAATCCAATCCATAGATTTCATTGTTATTTGTTTTCCCAGTATGAGCCTCTGGAACTGGTTTTAAACAGCACCAGCTGAGAAGTCAAGCCCTCTCTGTAATCACGAAGGTGTCTAAGGTAATGAGTCAAAATCACTTTGATCTGTTGGGTATCTGAAGACAATTGGCGTTGCCCTAAGGTGAGCTATTACATCCCTTTTCCACGCACTTGAAATTTTTTGTGAAGTGACAGCTGAAGATGGTGTGGACTGGAAAAGCAAGATATCATCATGCTGAGCATGTAAATGGCTATCTAGGCAGTGACTGACTACTGGTGGATCCATTGCTATAACCCTGGCAGTTGTGGTGTAGAACTTCAGTACTACTAACTATGAGGGTGTGTTCCGCTAGTACATGAGTGTCTGGTTGTTAAACCTTTTGTTAATTTTGCATTAATTCTTTCATCTACTGGCAGCTGTATAATTTTTACAACTCAAGGGATGACACGAGATTTTTGTTTTGAATAATTTTGGCATGGAAGTATAAGCTTGTGTGGAAAAGACAATAATTCTTTAGAGAATGGGAAGGATACTGGCAGATAGAGTTTCTAAAGATTTTCCATCTTCCTTTAGCAAAACGGTTGTTGGGACTTGAGTTTTGCGTCTTTATTTTTGGTGCTTCAAGTTCTAGCGTTGTGCTGAGCCACTGACAGCATGTCAGGAAGAACAGTCAGGAAGGCAATTTAGCCTGCTTAATATAAAAAGCTTATGAAACCTGTTAATACTAGATATATTTAATCTGGTAGGCTGCCACTGAAACAATTGTCTGTCTTGATGCAGTTGGCTCCAGATCAAAATGCGGGGTTGACCATCCTATCCTTCCTTGGCCACGTTCATGTTTGCCTTCTGTTCCTGGTGGCCTGTTCATAGGAACGTGTAGGAGGCCAGGTGCTGCAATCAACAAATGGAAAATTATGAGGAAGTGGGCAATTAAGCAGCTCCCGTTGTGCGAGTGCTTCACTGGGATGATGCTCCCAGTCAGGCACGACTGTGAGAACTGGCTACTACAGCTGACTCTAGCTGGGTCGATGGCAGCTACCATAGATCAGAGCAGCCTGAAGACTATCATTTACCTTTTAGACAAAGAGAGGTTCTGGAGAAATAATCAAGCACCAAAAGTGAACAGAGTTTTAAGGAAACAAGACTGAAACTCCCCCTTACGCTGTCTTGGTTGGAGGAGCTCTCTCTTCTGCAAGGCGCCCTCTTCAACTTCAGCTTATCTTCAGCATAGCTTAGATTCTGAATGGCAGTAATCGTATGCAAGAGCAGAAATTCCTCAGGCATGTTGGTGGTCTCCCCTGACCAGGAAATTTCTTCTGCGTAATTTGGTTGTCTCTGAATGTGCACAGTGCACAGCCTCACAAGCCTCTGCATCTTGACTCTGGGTCGTTGTTTTGGGGGTTTTTTCATGAGCTGTTCTTCATCTGCCCTCCATCTCCTCATCTATTACACCTCCTAAAACAGCAGGACTGGTATGGGAAGCAGTAGCTGGAACAAGAAGTGCTCTAGCTGGTTGATTGTTCTGCTCCTGTTTAGAGTGACAGTTTCTCTCTTATCATTCCTTTAATGAAATGCTCCTTTTGAAAAGAATGTACATGACTTGCTCAGATCTTCAGGATGCCATTCTTCTTGAGTAAAAGATCATTTTTTTTGTCGTTCACTACAGCACTTCATTCCAGATAAGGTTAGTCAAAACTTACCCTTTGCTTCACCAATACCACCTGAATGTGCCTGCTGAAAAGCCTACGAGTCGTGCATTGATGTCTGGGGTTAATTTTGGAAACCTCCAACAGTCAGCTAACGCTTTGTTCTAATAACCTGCGTGTGGTGGTAAGTAGGGAAGACAATGCTTACATAAGAAGTGAGAAAATAATAGTAACTAGAATGATATAACAACAAATGAGAAGCAAAAGATAACCCTGGAGAGCAATGTGGAATTTCTTTCTGTTTCTTTAACTTCTTATGAGGCTCCAGCGAGACGTACACAGTGCAATGGTTTTGCTAGGCAGCACAGAGACCTTCTAAAAGCAGGGTTTTAAATGTTTGATGTTATTTCCACTTGGAAGAATTCAAACCGTAAGTATTCAGTATTACAAAACCAGAAACCAAGAGTATTTGGTAGTGTCTGGTTCAGGCTCCAGACTAGAAAATCTCTCACTGACTTGGTACCTGTTTAGTGCCCTTCAAACTATAACCTGTTCTTCCTACTAAAACCAACAATTTATTTAAGCATCCTTAAAACGCTGTTCTTGTGACAGCTGCAGAAAAGACAGCGTGGTAACACCAAAAAGGATTAACTACTAGCATCTGTTTTCTACAGAGAAAATAACAAGCAACGCAATGGAGATTTGTGAAATACTGTCCTTGACATTCAGCTTTTTAGATCTAAGAATGAGACCCACGTAAAGACTCAAACGGATATCTTTTTGTGGCTTGTACATGTTCTTCAGAAGTCATAAAAAGGATAACTGACCATTCCCCCTTGCAATTCTCTCTATGAGGGCCTGCACACAACTTACATCAAAGTTGATGCAAACTATTTCAATTCATGTCTGAAGGCAGACTATGCATTTCGTGACCATGTTATGCATGTAATTCAAATATACAGGCTTTTTAGCATAGAAAATCATGGATTTTTTTAATCTTATTTCTTTTTACCCCAGAATATTGATATTAACATAGGTCATTTCATCAAGCTCTCTTTGACGTCAGAATTTGGGGGGGATTCTTAGCATTTCAAAGTGGATGCTCCCTCTCCCATTCTTGAATCGGGATTTGATCAAGTGTAGTCTTGTGTTTACTGCATATGAAGAGCTATGGGGATGCATAATCCCAAAGAGCTAAAGCAACTATGAACTAAAGAAATATTGTAAATCACAGTTTTCAGTTTTACAAGCTTAAAGCTTCTTTAAGCTAAAAATGTAAAAAAAAAAAAAAAACCTTTTTTAACAGTAGACAGTATTGTGATAGTTCGTATGTTTTACAAATGTAGTGCATCAGATTAATTCCAAATCCTATCGACTTCATTGGAGTTGCAGAAGGCTTTGGAACCGAATTTCAGTTATAGAATCACACCTTAAACTGTTGCAGCCATTTACAGTGTTCTTTGGGTTTGATTTTTTTTTTTTTTAGCAGTTCTGAAAGTGCTAAGACTTGAAAACTGCTTCAGTTTTTCTGTCCTATTCCTTGCTTTTTACAAATCAGCTTAGTTAATTTATTTTTGCTTCCACAATATGAAAAGAGGGAGAGTCAAGGAAGAGGCGGTTATTTGTAGTTTTGTCTGTATGGTGGAAAAGAAGTTTGGCCGCTCTCTTTTAGACCTCCCTGTCAGAGCACGTCTTGTAGAAGTCGTCTGAAAAGTATCCAAAGAAGACAAACGTAGAAACTGAAATTTTAATTCTTATTGGCAGTGACATTAGTAGACTCAACACAGGCTTTGGGGTTTGGATATGTTTTTCTTGTTTTTGACTTCAGGGGTAAAGCAGCTACTACAGCTTCAATTCCTTCACCTTCTGTGGTATTTTCCTTTAATGGTGGAATATTTTGCTCTCACCTCATAATTGAAAGACTTCTCTGATGTAAACTGGAACTCGTACTTCTTTTAAAAGAGTACAGTAAGTCCACAGCACTGCACGCACGTACATCTATGTTTGTATTCTAGAGTGAACTCTCTACGTTCAACTATTAGCAAGTGAGAAACATATATGTGTTTATACCGTACTACCTTTTGGAGGGTATTTAAGACAATATTTTTTTCTTCATAATTACTGCCTCAAGGTCTCTTCAAAGTGTTTTCTTTGGTCGACCTGCCAGATGGAATTTGTCATTTATTTTGTGCAGTGAATTTGTAAGCAAACAGGGGAGAATCAAGCAGTAAGATCTGTGGAAGGGGTAGTTATGCTGCATACAATTGCATTTTGTGTTTGTCTGGCTTTCTATCTAATTCTGTCTCAGAAAAGTCAAAGCTGCCCTTTTAACTTCTTCCCACGCCTGTTGATTCTGAGATGGGCGTATTTTCCTTCTGGGCAATGGGAAGTAGCATCAAAGGCCAGGAGAAGGCAGGGGCTAGGACACCCTGGTGACTGGGCAGCAGGAGGTGGCTGGACAGCTGTAGTGGGTGGAATGGGTGGCAGCAGCTAATGGAAGCAGAAAGAACAGGAAGGGCCAAGCTGCCAAGAGGGTTTCAGCATGACAGAAGGGATTTGCATAGATCAGTGGTTCCTGTCTTTTCTGTGGCTGAGACGTACTTGAGAAATTTGGCATTGTGTTCCACTCCACTGAGCTCAGCTCCTCCTCTCTCCTCCACTTGGAAATTCCTGCTGTCTCCAGCCTACCCTGTGACTGCCATCGCTCTCGTCAAAGAGGCCAGGGGGCACTGGACATAGCTCTGCATCAAGGCAGCGTCGTTCCGGCAAACTTTGTTCCCTTGAGCTGTGTTTCTTATCAATTCTGTGGTGTTAACCCAGCAGATAAAAGATCCGCATATCTCCCTGGGAGCTGCTGGGAGAGACTATTCTTTGTAGCTCTGCCTTTCTCATGAGCAGATGCCCCTGCAATGGCCGAAGATGGTGCCGACTTCCTTCACCTAGGACATGCCCTGTTCAGAAGCCGGGCTGTCGCTCTTCACATCTCATACACCAGACTCAGCCATGGAAAATGCGCTGCTGCAAAAGCTAGGTGTCTTGCCCCCGGCAGGTAATGACAGGCATCAAATGTATCACGGCAGCCGATGTCGGAAAACGGAGTGACGTGTATGCAGAACGTGGGATGGCAACAGCAAGCAGAAAGAGAGTTTTATCACTGCTGCTCCTAATGGCAGAGGCACTGGCAACGAAATTGTCTAGGCTCAGCCCGCCTCGCCTTCTGTAAACTCCACAGCTGTAGTTGTCTGGAATATTCCCGTATCAGCTTTCTGTTTCTCTCTCAAGAAATGTAAATAGCTTCAGTACGTGAGTTGAAACCCCGGGTCACGCTGTAATGGCATTCCCCTGGAGTTACAAGCACTCGCTCCAAGGGGCTGACTTACCACTAGGTTAAGCTAGGCGGTCTGCGGCTCCTTAGAACTTGATTTGGTTTATTTCTGCGTTACGTTCCTTCTTCTCCGGTCCACCTGCACACCTTGTCCCGCGTTGTCTTCATTCTAAATCCTGCACCGATATTGCACGCCTCACCTTCTGATGTCTGGATTTTCACCCAGTCTGAAGTTCTCACTTGTACTACATGATCGAGAGACTGTCAATCAGTACCAGCTACCCGAATTGAAGTAGGAAAAATGATGGACCACTTCTGTTCTTTGAAATCTGACGTTTTACCTTCCTTTATCTCCATTTGAAAAAGCACGAGGACCTACTGACAGAAGAGGAGGTAGGGAGAGAAGAATTGTTTGGCTCAGAGTTTTGCTCTTTCTCAGTCGAGCACTGAAAACTGTTGTCCAAAGTACACTGAGAGTTAGGGAACAGCAAATTTGTGCAATTGAAAACAGTTATGCAAATTGAAATGCCAAATTTCCTGTGCCAGATGCAAAATGAATTCACTGTAGGGCAGGAACTAGAGCTCCCTAGGAAAGGAAGTAGAATAGCAAAGCAATGATTTTAGGGTAATATGCTGATGTTATTTGAAAGCTGGGATTGGGATGCAAACATTTGTGCAGCGTTTTGTTTTTCGCAGTCCCTTGTTAATGCATCTGGTATTCATTTTAACACTGCTAATCCTAATGGATTCATTTAGTACTCATGTGGATGTCATGTGCGCTTCCTGTAGGTGTTGTGCTGTGATGAAGTACTGGTTACTGAACACTCAAAGTGTTACCACATTTCCTTTAATTATGTACCTTTTTTCATAGGCTGTCACAATAAAATTCTTCCCGGTATGTGTTGGCAGAAGCAGCTGTGTGTGGAGACCATTGTATCAGCAGTATTTGAATAACGTCATGGCCAGGGGGATTCGAGCCTAAAGATAAACCTTTCAGTTATCCTGGCAGTAAGTGGAATTTGAAAGGGTTTCAGAAGAGCAATCTTGGTTGCACATAGGGATAGAGCAAATGGGCAGGTTTTGTCAAGGTGGCAATTTTTCTTATAAAAAGGCAATCAGACACATTCGGTTTCTCCAGAAGAAATGTATTTTCTGGCTTCTGTGTGGAGTAAGGGATATGACTGGGGCAGTGGGGCACTGTGATTTGCTCAGCGGGATGCGTGTTCTTCAGAAATTGGTTTGCCTATCCTGTACGTCTGTGAAGTTTGTAATGGCATTTATTCAAGAATAAGCATTGTCCTGAAAGCTATCCAAAAGCCTTATTTTACAACAAAACAAATACGGCGTGCAAAGGGATTGACTTCAGGTTTCCTGGTGGGGTTTGGGGGTTTTTGTTTTGTGGGTTTTGTTGGGTTTTGTGTTTGCTTTTTTTACGGTATGGCTTAGGAATGTCTGACAGAACAAGATCAGAATGGACTGGAACATTTTGTTACATGGTTTGAATTACTACTAGACGTAGAAAAGTACTTGTTTTGCAGAGCTGTAGCTTTTAATATGTAGGTTTGTCTCACAAATCACTGCGTGTGATATATGACATAGTACTTTAAAGTCAGCTCTATCGAAATTCTGCTACTCCTTATCCCCACTGCAACAATAACCCCCTCAGAAGAACGCTTCGTAACCCTGTCCTCGTCCAATGTGTCATAATTGTAGTATCCAGCTTGATAAAAGTTCTCGCCAAGATCTACCACTGAACAGGAAGAGTAAGGCTTCAGATCAATACTGGGCTAACACAGATGCAGGATACTGCATGAGAAGCTGGGTCTTAAACATTTTAATCTGATTCAGCTTCATCCAATTTTTTCAGGCTTAGTCTTTGCACCCCCCTCTTCATGGTAGAAGTGTGAGGGAGTTCCTCAGTTAACACTGGTGGGGTATAAAAGCCTATTGAATGCTCGCAGCAAGATAAAGCCCTCTAGAAGTGTCAAGAGCAGACAGAAGCCTGTTGTTCCTGCTTTTTATGTCTTCTGACAACTGCCCTAGCTGGTGAGGGAGGCAGGGACAGTTTTCAGAGGGGCTGGCATGAAGTTATTCTGGCATTGTGTCCTTCGCCAGGACTGGGGAAAACTCACGTATCTCCAATGGCAGGAAAAATCTTGGATACACTTAGGGCTACAGAGGGGTGGGTTGGTTTTCTTTATTTGGGTTTTTTTTTTTTTCTTTGGTGGCTTAGTTTATGATGTAGGAGGTGGTATAGCCTTGCAGGTAGCAAATGTGCCCAGCAGGAGTCTCTGAGAGTACAGCAGTGCTAATGCTCCTAGGGCTGTGGAAGCGCTTGTAGCAACGTTGAAAGTGCCAGCAATGGAAACGCTCTTGAGAGCAAGACTTAAAAACCCACCTACCGACAGGAGCAACCTGCAGCTTCTCGAGGCTCAGCGTGTGTCAAGCAGATCAAATCACCATGAAAAAGACTCATTGGCAGTGTCCACATTACGGCTTACATAAAATATAATAACTTATTACACTAAATGTCAATTCCACTGGTTTTGCCTCTGTGACTGCTGAGAGCTGAACGAAGTCGTCATTTATGCAGTCACTCATTTATCTGTTCAGAAAGGGGAGTTTAAATGGAGTCTTGCAGGGCTGAAATGAGCAGTTTAGATTCGCTCTGGTCGTGCCGGTCTTCTGAGCTTGTGTTCTTCCACAGCTCATAGAATAGTGCTCCTTCTGAAATTTAAGTCTCACCCCAGTACTTCTGAAGTCATAAAAATCAGACCGCCTTCTGTCATGTCTTTTTTGCTAAAGTAAACCGTGCTGTGAAAAAACACGTATAATAATGCAGATAGAGCAGCTGATGACCAAATCAACCATATAATCCAGGGCTAATTGATTCCTGTTGATTTGGGAATGATGGCCTGTGTTAATAGGATGTGCCTTTCTTACAGAATACTCCTCCAGGGTGAAGGATAAGTTCCACTCATCATTTTCTATCTATCTTTAGCTCCAATGTCCACCTCCAGTCTTTCTGTTAGTCCATGTTAAGGTATCAGAGAGCACATCTAAGGTAAACAAGTATCTACGGAGGCACCTGTGGGTTTGTGTTCCTGTTTTATGACTGCGCCCCCTACCTCCTGCTTCTCCCCAAATAGCTCTTTGCATGAAGACTACAAAGTGTACGGTTACACTTTCACGTGAAGGAATATGTTATTTCCCGTGACATTGCACATTACGGTAGTGTTGAGATAATGAGATATCATTGCCTGTTAAAAATTACTTTCTACCTCTAAGCTACTTTTCAACTTCTTAGCCCCTAGAAAATAGCTGAGGTTATAGAGGGAATTTTGCATAGCTCATGTAGATTATACCATCAGAAAGGAAACGTTGGCATGTACTTTTTTTTCCTGAGTTACAGCTCATGTCAACTGTTAAAGGGCTGTTGCCAAAATTACCTTTGACTTAAAATATGTGAAGTTAATAAAGTAATTTCTCACCACTGAGTTTTGTCGAAATGATTTTGAGAGAAGGGACCTGCCTGTGCCTCTTTACATCTTCCTTTCTGTTCCAATCCATCCGTGAAAGTGATACCAAATGAAGAGTCTTGCCCATCTTCACTTAATTGAAAGCCCCTGAGCAAATAATTATTTTAATAGAGGAATTCCCACAACCCAGCATGGATTAGTTTCTACGTGTAAAGTGTCTTGGATGTTTTTGCTATCTTCAAAGCTTGTCATGTCATAAGAATGCTGGGCACTGATTGATAGATTTTCTTTCCAGGGCTGTATTTCAGTATTATGTCCCAACTCATGAAGATAGAAGAAAGACTGGTGCTGTCAGTAAATCCTTTTCATTATAGAGCACTTCTTCCCATTTGAGGCCTGACACCCTACCTTTGAAAACACGTTACAGGGATTCTTACAGAGCTAAACAAAAATATGCTATGTGTTATATACTGAAAATGTTTATTAGCCAAATATATTCAGACCCCCACACTACCATTCCTATTTATTTATAGCACGTCTAATGCTGCCAATAAATTTCCATTCTTGGGGCACTTAATGTATTGCTTATAGTATGTACTGCACTTAATTGTTATTAACTCAGATTTTCAGAAGACCTCTTTGGATGCCCAGGTCAAAGCAAGGTGTCCTTTCTTCCACCACAAAGTCACCTGAGTAGAATGGACACAGTACATTGTTAACTGTCTGTAATACAGATTCATTACACACTGGGGTCTGGACCTGCAGAGTAGATTGAGCCTGATAGCTTTTTATTGCATCTCGTTTTTTTCCAGTGTCTTTTTCACTTGTCTGGTCTCTGTATCACTAAACACCAAAGCAAGTGATTAACAGGTACCCGAACTTGGTCAGAAGAGAGACTCTCAGAGGAATTCTGGCTGCTTCACAGCAGCAGCAGTTACAACTTGCTGCATATGATTCCTGGCATTTCTTTAAATGCGCTACTATGTAGTTCTAGCTTTACTATGAAGATCGCACCTCATACGTGTGTCTTTTCACGGATGAACCTTTTGTAGTGCTTCAAACAGCAGGTGGTATCCGTGGATCTCTCTCATAAACGTAGGTGTCTATTTAAGCTGTTAAAATCCGTGGCATATATCACATAACGCTTGTCTGTAGATGGCCTTCGAAAAGCTTTCTTTAATGGCAGCAAACCCACCAATGTTCTTCAGAAAAGGTTGTGTTGTTGCTGTTGCTCAATCTGTTCAGGATTATCAACCCTTGGGTTTATTTGTTAGATATAGCAGAAATAGCTTCACTTCTCCAGGCAGAAAGACCTGGCAGAGTAGTGAACTGCAGCTGAATTCTACGGCTCTCATGTGAATGGTCTGTACTTAACCCACTGAGAAAGGTAGAATGGAAACTAATCTTGCGTTTTCCTCTTTTCCAGTACTCAGATTTTCAGTTCCCATGATTTTTTTATCGTGGTCTCAGGAAGATATAAATAGGTATGTTGTCAAATAACTATGAACTATCCAAGCAATATTTTGTCCAAGTAACATCACAAACTTGCTGCTATCCATTCTGGAGGCATCAGGAGTTTCCAGGTGGTCTTCACGGAGAAAGAAGTAGAAAACTTTTTGAGCAGCATAATTATTGACTGTAGACTTCAAAGCTTTTAAATCGCTAGGATGTGAGTTATATGCAGACTATGGTGGGGACATCATAACATAGTGACATGTTCATCATATTGTTGGTGACTGCTGTGTGACCAAGACAGGACCTCGCTCCTTGAAGTGGTTCATCTGGTGATTTTCATGTATTTGCTAGCCACTTCCAATGACATCCTGCATTTCTTTTTGTCTGTAGAAAGAATACACATACATATGTGTGTATGCACACGCGCATGTCCAGTTTCACCTTCACAAAATACACTTATTGCAAAAGTAGCCTCACAAATCTGGATTAAGAAAGGATATTAACAACTGGTGCTTTAAAGCTGGCGGCTCTCCTTCATTATGGGTCAACTGGGAAATTATATGAACTGATTCATTGCAAACAGCTGCGTTTATGAAAAAAAAAAAGCAATCTGTGATGGCATATATCCATCGTATGCCGGTAAAAGCGTAAGTGCATGCTAGTGGCCAGATTTGTAAGTCAAATACGTAGCACTTTAATTAGCTTTGGATTATACGTATATTCCTAGTTTTAGGATGCTAGTGTTTTCTAGAGCTTAGATACTTCAAAGAAGCAGCAAAAAACTACGCATTTTCTTTCATTGCTTTCATTTGTAAAAGGTGGTGAATTAAGTATAACGAGATCCTGAATGCTTATTCAGTAGCAGGAGTACCGTCTCTGAACGTAGATGCATAATTCTGGTTTTGAGTAGCCATAATACGGAGCAGTCTGTGCTTTGAATTAAGTGCTAATTTTTATTTTAGCCTTGAAAACAATATATGTGCAGGAAAATGATCCTGGCAGGTTGATATTCGTCACAGAAGGTGGGCATGGTTAAAGGGAAACACACACTTAGAAGCACGTTTGTAAGCTTGCGTTCTTTGCTCCTTGAAGGTGTGGGAGCAGTGCAACGGTGCAACGCAGGCTTGCTAAAGGGAGCGTGGAAAAAAAAATACCCTCTTCCACAAAAAATAGTGGGCGGACATGTGTTTGCTAATGCTAATTCTTGACATTGGAGACAGAAGCAGGAGCCTGACGGACCTCCAAGGCCAACTTTCAGGTCAGAACCCCTCCGCGGTACTCAGGGATCCGTTTGGGTGGTTTCCCGGGATGGGAGTCGGGAGGAAAAGCATGCTCGATGCACTCTCCGCTAACTCGGTTCGCTCGTGCAAGGGAAGACCAGATTTTGTTCTGCCTGGTTTCGAAATACCCCAGGGTTATTTTAAACTTTTGTGTTTGGGCATGGGGTCTCTGCACAATGGCCCGTGTTGAACTTGTTACTCGGTATTTGTGACACGTCCAGCTGCATCCTGTGCTATCATAGCACGGGTCACTCGTGACTGCCAAGTAAAACACATCGCTGGTGTTTACGTACTGCGCTGAGATGTGCCGTGAGGAGATGCTGGCGGCTCTTCAGTCCCGAGCGATAAGCTGAGAGAAAGTGCAATGCAGAAGAGCACGCAGAGTACTCTTCGGAGTGCTCAGGGGTTTGGGGTGAGAGCCAGGGCTGCTGCAGCTCCCCATCACAGCTTACCTAAAGCACAGGGTCCCTTTCAAACCTCTGAAGGTGGAGGACACTTTCTACAGTGGTTTCCTTTGAATCACCACTTTGCTTATTCTTGCCTTTTGCCTGTGTTGTACAAACGTGCCTTGAACACACAAGCTTCCACTGCATAGAGTCTAGAAGGTCTGCTACAGTTCCTTCTGGTTTTGAGGAAACGATTCGCCTCCTTGGAGTTTTAAGACCTGGTATTCAAAGTTCGGGAACCTGCTTGTTAGTTTTCCGTGTTGTTTGATGTAAGTTAGTAGAATATCTTTTCTTCCTAGTGCCTTGTCTTGGAAGTGTTCCCCTGGAAAATAAACTTATGCTAGTATTTGGTAAAGCTGGAAATAAGGTGGCTTTGTTTTGAGAACTTTTTATGCTCTGGTATCGATAGAGATTTCTTTATGGGATACCATTAGGCAGAAACTAGGGGTTATTTTTTCAGGCGTACTGTCATTTTTCTTAGAAACTTGGAAAGCTGTGTCAGTTAAGCTGTTGCAAAAGGTTTTTGGAATTGAGTTAGGTCTGGGTTTTTTGGTGGTTGGAGAGACTAATCTCTTCTTCTGTTGCTGTGAACACAGTTGGCCAGATTTATCTCCGGCATCTCTCCACGAAGACCAAAGTCTCTCTTTTTCTCCCACCATTCCTTCCTGCAGGTCGTGCAGAATTATATTAGGCGGTAAGTTTATGGTGTCATTTTCCCAGTTCAGGACATTTTGGGATTACATAAATATTCCTCTTCTCTGCTTAGCCAACCAACACAAGGAAAGATAATATATTGCCCTAGTTTGTAGGGCACTGGCTTTCTCACAGATTCCGTGATGGAATGATGCAGCTCGGAACTGCTTCTCCCTGCCAATCCATGACTATCCAGATGTGTCTCTTACTCCCAAGAACATTGGCAGTCCTTTCTTATTAGATCACAGTAAATAGTAGGGCAAAATGGAAAGGTAAGGAGGAAAGTGAAGTAGCTATATGATTTTTTTAGTATAGCTGAATTTGTACCATTTAATTTCATTTCAATAGTTTTTTGATGTCAAATTTAGTAAGTGCAAGATACACGGTGACAATTTTGACCCCTTTACAATAAAACGGAAATTTTGGGCTGACGTGTTCCTCATGTTGTGTTCCTACTGGATGGATTTGGAAATTTGTGTGTGATTCAAAGAGAACACAAAATCCTCTTATTTCATTGTCTTCGGAGGAGGCATGATCAGATTATTAACCACTAGCAAAGTACTTACCATTCCCACAATGTCACTTTGTGTCCAAGTCCTCTTACTCAAATTCCATGTGGGTCAAATTTGTTTCTAAACCATTGCTCCGAAAAGCTCATAGGAGGAAGAATTGAAGGAAGCCAGACAAGAAATATTGGGCTTGAATATTATCATTTTAATCCAATTATTGTTCGAGGGGTGGCATAAAGTATGATTGCATATCTCTGCATGCTAGTTCTAATGTTTCGTCCTAGCTAGTAGGTATCACTTTCTTTTTCAGGCATAGTCACATATGTCAGCGTTCATCACATCTTCCTTGCAAAAATCTCTCTTTTCCACTGAGGTTCTGTGGTCCCTCTCCACTGAAGGTATAACTTGCTTATAAACCACAAATGCTATATTCAGAAGGTAAATTCACTGCTGCAATGCACAGCTATCTTCATCCGTCTTCTCTACAGTTCTTACAGAAACAAGAGTGGTGAGCGTGGTTTGAGAAAACCTCGCCCATTTTTGTAACAGCTAAGAGAAAAACCTCTCAGAGGGCTAGGGATATTTGATAACAGAACAGAAAGGGTCTGCTCGGTGTAGTTCGAACAATTATAGGCTTCTGCACGTAAACAGAAGAGACATGTAGTTGTGTTCACCGGATGATAATACATTTTTGTAACTTAGCGCTAATTTAATAGTTTTTTTATTAAGAAAGCGTGATTATTGGCTTTCTAAAGATATCTGCTGAGTTTTCCATATGCCACGTCGGTCAGCTGTCAAGTCCTCCTTGTTATCCTGTGTGTGTCAACACTCTTTTCTCCAAGTTTTCAGTTTGTAGGGTGAAAGTTCATTTCTTTGTTTTCTCTCACACACTGCTCTGGCTCTAGTAATACAAGAGATTTCCTTGACCAGTGTTTACTCCCGATAATAATTAGCTCTTTTAATATCTTAGTTGCATACATCGGTGTGTTTTCTCTCTAATTAGAAAATCCCTCCCTTTTTGAACTGTTGCTCTTGCTTGTCAGC
Organism: Bucorvus abyssinicus; assembly: GCA_009769605.1. Classification (NCBI taxonomy): domain Eukaryota; kingdom Metazoa; phylum Chordata; class Aves; order Bucerotiformes; family Bucorvidae; genus Bucorvus; species Bucorvus abyssinicus. The sequence continues at coordinate 43,818,738 of CM020028.1, forward strand.
CAACCACTCCTTTCCCAAACAAGACTAATTAGCTGACATCTAATGACCATTTTAAACACACTGCACAACAGTATTCTTTTATTCTTTTGGTGTCATTATTTGATTAAAATAGGAATGTGATTACTGCCAAGGGCTGACAAAACATCGGAGCTATAAGTAAATTGAAATCAATTTTTCTGAGCACTTTAAAGCTGTGGTCTTGCAAAGCAACAATTACTGGTACGCAACCGGACCAAAAGTACCTTTGAATAGATGACAAGGGAAAATAGCTAAACTGCTGCATCTCATATTCTCTGTGACGGAAACCATGGAGAGACTGCAGCAAATAACAGTAACTAGACCTTCACGTGAAGTGGGAAGATTGGGATATAACCACAGATAAGAAGCTTCAGCTACAGTTCAGTCCATCTGTGTTTCATGAGGTTTATAAGCAACTCTTTGTCTCTCAAAATTGAAGATCAGGAGGTTTGGCTTGTAACTATACGATGCTCTAGGCAAGACAATCTGCACTCCTTCCATAGCTCACGCGAGGGAAACCCTTCGCACACGGCTGAGTCGTTATATATAGGACAAGGCAAAAACATTTGACTCCCTTTGAAGGAGTGGTATAAAATCAAACCTAAAAGATCAAGGCAATAGAAATCTCCCTCTAACACATTCTGAATCTGATTTTTAAAAATGCTCAGATTTTTTAAATCTGGGATTTTAAATATACTCATGTATTTATTCCAAGCCTTTCACTCCAGAAATGAAGTATCTCTCACAATCCCTGTTATAAGCTGAGCTCGAAATTTTATTTGCCTGTATTTATAATTTATTGGTTGAATGGGAAAAAATAAATTAAAATAAACAGAAGTCCAAAGAAGCACGCTTTCTGTCTGTCTGCGTTGGTTTGATTTGGTTTTCTTGGGTTTTTTTTATGTTGGCAGGTAAAGGGAATTCTGTTACAGATGTTGGCAATACAGTCAGACGGGTGATAAAACGAAATGCGGAAAATTGCTGCATAGCACAGAAAAAGTGAAATTGGCAATTGTTCCTGTGAAATTATTCTTCCAGTAGAATAATATTCCGGATGAGGCTATTTGAAAGCTTTGTTTTCATTGTGCAGCTTTTAAAATCAAATTACACCAAAAAATTTCCAAGTGCTGCATTCTGAAAAACTGTCACGCACAGCTTAAAAGGGAGCTGTGCAACCCCACGTACCACGCTGGGAACTGCAAAGAAAAAAACTGACAGTATTATTGTGGAGTCTAGCATGGTTGTCGCCTAAGGCTAAATATGAAACCCTTGAAAAAATAGGTTGGTGTTACAGAAATGGTAAGACTATACGGGAATTATAAATATCAGAGGGGTAAAAAAAAGTTTGTTTAGGAAGTAGAACAAAGCACCCTCTGCCATCAAAGTCTCGTGTTAGAAACTCGGCAGTCAGTGTGAAATTTATGTCTTTTTTGATGGAATTGCCATAAAAAGAAGGATCAGTGTTCACTGTTATTTTAATTTTTTTAACATTTATCTAAATAGTTCCTACAACTATTACCTCACTACTTTTCCCAATCTTTGACGAGATCTCTTTTTTCATGGGACAACTAGAATAAATACTAAATGACAAAGCACGGAGAAATCTGGGGACAGTTTTCATACAGTGCTGAAAATGCCCTGGGTAAAAGTTGAGAAGCGATAGTGCAAGTGCTTGACTTAGAAACGTGCACGGAGGATGCTGGAGTAATTAATGTGTGACTGAAGTGGCAGTTCATAAATATGTGCAAGAGGGATCATTGGTATATGAGGTTTTGAGGGTGTTGAGTCTGTGAGGATGGTGGTGGGCTTTTTTTTTTTTTTTAACATATATACATACCAGTCTCCTCTGTCTGTTGGCCAGTCACATCTTTTCAGTGTGTTTTGGTTTCCCTGTCCATTAACAATGCCACACTCCCGGCTTAGCTTTTGTTCTGATCCTTCGTAGGACCGCAGAATGGTTTGGGTTGGCACTCCCAGGTCCTGTGAGCAAATTTAGACAGACACCATGCAAGACCGAGGGAATTGGAGTGCTGGTACAGTGAGCACAAGAAGCTACACTAGGACCCCTGTAGCCAGCACGTTGCGGTTCAAGTCACGCTGTTTTCTCACCAGAGGGGCTCCAAAACCTGAAACTTCGCACATTGGCTCTATCATCACAGCTGGAATGATGGTATTTTTCAAAGGAGTTTGTACTCTATCAATTAGAGTGTTATCAAAGTAACACAAATGAGATTTTATATGTCTTGAGGCAGAGATTTTGTCTCCATAGCCGAACAGTGAACAGAATTTCCTTACAATTACCGTGAAGTGGTATCTTACGTGTGTTTGAATTAAACAAGGCTTGTGGGACTACAAGCAGACCATCCACTATCTGCGTAACTTGGGTACTGTAACTGCTTCTCCCTTGGCTGTGGAAAGGACCTGGTTTTGACCGGGACGCCTCAATCATTCATTATGCCCTTAACCCTAAACTTCAGACTGAATCTCTAGTAGGCAGTAGTGATAGAAATAAGGTATGGATCCAGAAAAGTAATGAAGAATACTGGAAGTGTTACAACTGGATAAGTCATGAGGGGGAAAAAAGAAGCGTTTCTATTATTTGAAAACCTTCTGGAGACTTTTTGAGGTCATTCTAGAAATACGTCATTGGCAGTCAGGGTCACTGCAAAGACCACAGTAGCATTGCCATAGTAACAACATCCTGGTTTGCATGTTATGCACGTGTTGTTCTTCAATAGGTTGGCGGTGAACTGAAGACTACAGAAATCAAAATTTCTCCACAGAGCAGCAGGAACAGGGGCGAGCATCAGCTGCCTCTCAGTGCGCCATCAGTGTAAATCAGCTCCATTTTGAGGTTTTCTAACACCATTCAGGGTTCAAACGTCTCCGTGGAGAACGCTTCTAGCGGGCAACACTCTACTGATGCTAGTACTGTTAATACCGCTATTGAGGGTTAAAAATAAGCGGGTGCGTCATGGTTTAAACACAGCTGGCAACTAAGCAGCACTCGGTCCCCTTCCCCTCCAAGGGAAGGAAGGGGAAAAAAATGGTAAAAGTAAAGCCACGTGGATTAAGATAAGGAGAGTTTACTCAAGCAACACAAAGAGAGAGAGAACACTGCCTTGCTTACCACCACCACACTGGCTAGGCTAGGCTCGGCTCCCGTTATATACAGAGAGGCACGACATCAGTAGGGTATCAAATATCCCATTGGCTGGTTCCCCCTGGCTATCCTGGCTGCGGAAGTTAACTCTCTCCTAGCTGAACCCAGGACAGGGTGTTAACGCAGCACCCAGGGATTATGGGGGTAAGAAATTTCAAAAAAATGTGGCTTTGGGTGAACTTTTGATGCAAATTCAAAACCACGCGTGCTTTTCCAACGCTTATCTGAGCTGTTCAGAACGTTCAGATCTGATGGTAATCTTCTGAAGCTCTCCATTTAGAGGAGAAATGTAGAAAATCAAGTAGGTATCACGTATTATAGCTGTTTCCAGCTCTGCTGGTCCTTGCTGTAATAAATACTCTGAACAGTTAAAAATATGGAAAAAATCACTGGCTGCATTGAAGAAACACTTACAGACTTTAAAAAGGACCTTTCTTCTGTAATAATGTGGTGCCTTTTTTTTTTGTTCCACTACATAAACCAGAACCTGGACAGAATTGGTCATGTGCTGCAGAGAAGTAAAATACTCTTTTTTATTTTTTTCTTCCCAAATCCACAGTGTCACTCATGTCCCCAGGGTTAATATTCTCACTAACCGTGATGGTGTAAGAACAAACTTGGTAACGTGCAAGGCTGGAGAAGTTAATAGTCTGTCCTAGAGAAAGGGGCAGACATAACTCTAGCTTTGCAGCATCCATTCTCCTGGAGGAGCAACCCTCTATATGGCTCGTCAATGAGAGAAGTACCATCTACAGAGCGTTACTGCTCTTACAGAGAAGGGGTTTCAGAAGTAGAGACGGGAGAGGGAGAACTGGGAGTACAGAATGGTCAGTTTCGAAGCAGCAACTCTTGATGTAGCCAAGGTGGAGAAAAAGGCTAGGGCTGATCTTCATCTGATTCTAAATGACTTCGTTCATGCATCCAAACCTCGGGGAAGAACTGAGGCTGGTCTTAGCTTGGCAGGTTGACTACATTCTACAGAGGAAGTGAAAGGCGATTGCTCACAGATGGCATGGTGTCTGTGGTAACTGGAACTGGAGTACCAGCCTCAGGGAAGAAATTCTCAGCTCTTTTTAGATGCTGGGTTTCTGGTAACTCCCAGGGAACTAAATGCTTTCCAGAAGTAAACTATAACTTTTTTAAAGGCTAGAATGCAAGCTCTATTCCATACATCCACATTGCACTTGTGATTGTTGGCTTCTATTAAACATCTTAATTAAGCCCTTGAAAACCATCTTGGATAACACCACATGCTAATGCAACTCCAAGTCCACTACGGTAGCTTATTTCAGGGTGGAAGGGGAAAGGATTTATGGGGATTCTCCTCTGGGAAATAAGGCTTCCTTGATGCTTTTTTCCCGAAGAGGAATGTAGCTATTTTTAACCCAGGGATTCAAAGGGGCTCGTCTACACAGCGCGATACCCATGGCTTGGGGTGGTCAGATTTTGGAGGGTTAGTTTAAGGGATTCTTCAGTGTGCTGCTTTGAACGGTGGAGACGTGGTCATGAAAGGATATGCTCAAGTGCTCCAACTCATTGGTACTTCTGCCTTGCTGCCTCTCCAGCCAGCCCCCTCCCAGTTCTGGGCCAGGGCATCCAACCCTGTTGCCTTTCAAAGCAACAGGCACTGCGCAAAATGCAGATGGTGCTGTCTACCTGTCCTGTGACGTATAAAGACTTAGAATTGTTACAGAAATAGTGATTTAGAGCTGTAAGCACAGGATAAAACCTGTTGTGAATTAGGTGGAACGAATAAACCAAAACTGCTAATTTGCAGATTGGGCAAAACTGTTTTCACAGCAGATTATTTCATCGCTTATCAAATGAGAAAACTGGAACTTAGTTAAAGGGACAGGCAGGACGAGCCAAGAATGAGTGGGAAATAAAGCCTCTGCCTATCTTTAGGCAAAACAAAGTGATAGTGGAAGTAAAAAATGAGTAAATAAATAAAATGGCACGTGAAGGGTCAGACTTTTCCTAAATAACACCTACAAGTCATGTGTCAGACCTCTCTTCTGCACATCTGAATTCGTGCATAAAATATCTTTATTCAAAAGTGCTAAGACAAAAACAAACAACAAATAAAGCGCAGATAAAATCTCACAAGAGCACCGATTGGAGAGAGGAGATAGACGTATCCTTCCAATTTTTAATATGCTTTTTCCTGTCATCTTCAACTCAACGTTTGCTAGCAAACACAGAGTACACATACCAAGCTTTTCAAAAGCACAGCTTAACCTACCCTGTGATGAAACACATACTGCTGTGTGTGAAAAACACCTTCTCTACGGGTGAAACCGTCCTGAGCCAGCGAGCCTACACAAAACATTTCACCTGGTTTCTGGTTGAGGCAAGTTCATCTGGTTTCCGAGTGAGGCAAGACCCCACTAGAGCTTTTTTGTGTCTTGGTTCGCTTTCTTCTGGATTTTGTTTAGAGTAGCATCTCCTTGGCAGTTATAGGGCCGTCGACCACGGGCCTTTTAAAAGTTCTTAGGGCTTTGTAGTTCATCTGTGTGAACCACGCACCATCAAGTCCAAGACCTGATTCCGTAGGTCTGAGCCTTTGGCTTGGCACTGCCCTGCTGCTGATCTCATCAGTTAGTCACGAAGCCTCCTAGGTTCGGCTGGCATTGGAGAGTTGCGGTCTACGTTCAGCCTAGGTGAAAAACAAGGAATTCTGTAAAAACAAGATGTTTGCTTTAATTAGGTGCTTTAGTGTTTTCGTAGATGGACTCTAATTATTTTTTTTTTTTTTTTGCAGACGTGCGTATTTATAGTTTACACTAACTTTTATTATCTGCACTAAAGCATAAAGTCATTAAGATTTGAGTATGTCATTTAGGGATCTCTCAGGAATTTTATGCATTCAGATTTAAATAATCATTCTCATTCTTTCCATTTCTAATTTATTGTATGTTCCAGCTTTTTTAATAGCACCTAATATCCCTGTCAGTGACTCTTAATTTTTTAGGGGATTCAGAAAGTAATTTCTTCCTTGGCAAGATTCTTCTTATTTTTTACATCCCACTGCTAGGGCCGGGGGGAAGAGGATCCGTTTTGATGGTAGCACAGCTTGTCCAGACCTTTTCTAGTTCATCGCACAGACCGCCGCTGAAATTACAGCTTTAGAGATTCTCTGCATACAAAAGCTTTGGATACATTTCATGTAGAATGATGCAGTGATTTATGTTCGGGGCATGCAAAGTGATGTCCAAGTCCTTCTAACTAATCACTGCTAATTTGATAAGTCTATTTGCACTAGGAGGAACTAGAAATTTTGCACTAGAAACTTTTAAAAAGTTTGTGACATACAAGTCTGAAAGAGATGAGACTGATAAATGATCTATCTACTTCCCTTTTGAAAATGTCTAGCATTTGACAACTGCAAAATTGGTGACAACTGTCTTCTGCTTCCTTTCCTACGAGGTTTTCAGTTATTCTCACCTGGCCTTCCCGTGTTAGCGAATTCAGCAGGGTGATGCACCCAGTTGAAAACCATCACGAAGAACCATCACTAAGAGGCGGAGATAATGCCTGTCTTAGGGCAGCGAATGCACACCCGCATGTCTCTAGACCATGGGCCACAAAGCAGGAAAGAGCTTTAATGTAAAGTACAAACAATGTAATAAACCACAACACAAAGCCGCTTAGAGTGGTTTTCCTCACTATCTCATATTGGTTTTCCAGTTACCTGGAACCTTCTCCTGCTGTCGCTGACAAGAAGGAATTTCACCAGCAGCATCGACAGAAGACAGTTTGCTTCCTTTCAAGTACGAAACTCAGTCCAGCAGCATCCTGTGTTTTACGTAATCCTTTGTCCTGAAAGAGCCCCTGAGCATTTCACAACCTATGAATTCTGTCACGGTTTTGCCACAGGCCTCGGGCAGAGCTCAACCCGTGGTGTTATTTCCTCCAACACAAGACAGGCTGAGAGTTACAAACTGGTGTTTAGGTTCCTTCTTGCCCTCAGTAGACAATGCCTGGGGAAGACTGGATGCCTCAGGAGAGGGTTAAGACCAAGAACGGTCAACAGGGAGTTGCATTGTTTGGTCTAATACCACAATGCAAAGCACTGCTGTGTTAAATCCTAAATCCCACCTTCTCCATCCATGCAACTCTACAAAGAAAAAATACTGTCTCCTGGTGAAGACACCCATATCTTCCAAAAGTGAGTGCTCCCGATGGCTATTGGCCGTACTTCCCTTCCTCTTCTTAAAGCTGTTCCATTTCATGGGAATTTGTTGCACATTCACTGGCCCAGTGAGGAGGGACATGATACTTGGTGTATTTTTTTTTTTTGACACTTATCAGGGGAAAAGGGCTGGTTTTAAGTTACTGCTTTGGAGAAGGTTTGCTGGATGAAGTACCTGTGCTGACTTTGGAGCCAGACCTGGAACTTGGAACTTTGTCTTGCCTCATTTATTGTGGCCGTTAACTAAAGAAACAAAATTCTCTACTTTTACCCCCCCAAGCAGCAGCAAAATCAGATTTCTCTGCAGCGTGTTCTGTATCGGTGGCCTTCTGAGAAGCAGCCTTTCCAGGGAGCCCGGCAGATAGGCCTTGTGGAAATAACGGTTTTAAGGATCGCAGTTTTGATGTGGCTGACCTTTAGATGTGTATCTAAGCAACTTCACCAAAGTTTGATCTTCTCACTTCAGAACTCAAATCTAGACCTAGATCTTTCAAGCCTCTGACTAATACTGAAGCACAAGGTCACCCTTCCTCTCATGCTGTTCCTATCCACTGTTGAAATACATTATCTCCTCAAGAGGATATGGAGCTTTTTAGCTGCGAAGGCAACACTAAACAGAAGCCAGGATATTGCATCTGAAACGGTCTTAGGAATGCAACCGTCACAGGTAATTGTGAGAAAAGTACTTTGGGGAGTTTGATCTTTACAATGGTTGTGGTCTCAATTTTACGTGTATCTTCGACAGACCGTCATAAAGAAAAGCAAACCAAAACCTGCACACACGCTCCTGCCCCCTCACTTCGCATCGGGCAGTGATCCAAGAGAGACCCGGACTTCTCTACAAACAGGCACACTGTTTCCTGCAGCAGGAAAGGATCTCAGCGAACAGGAACCCTGCAACTTCCAGCACAAAGTAGTGGCCTTGGGTCCCTCTGTGCTTTCACAGAAGGTCCCGTTAACGCTAATCAGCGTGAGGGACACAGCAGCTAAGGAACCGTTCAACCGAGAATGCTAATAGAGTGTTTGAGAGTATTTGCCGGGTTTTGGGTGGGGTTTTGTTTGTTCGTTTGTTCGGTTTTTTAGGAAAAGAAACTCTGAGCTATTCCCAAAGGAAAGGGAAGGGCTATAGCGCCTGCAGGTCAATCTGAAACACGAGAACTCGCAAAACGGTCGCTGAGCTGCGTGGGGAGGGCTGTGAGGCTATGCACCCATGGCTAGGGCATCCAGGTGAGCGCGGCCAGTCCAGGACTCTTCCTCCAGGACTTCCTTTCCACAGGGTTTGAACATACATACCGTCTTGGGAGGCCAGCCAGCACCCCGTCAGATCTCTGCGCTTCTCTCCTGGCCCTGGGATTGCCACAATATTCAGCACAGGGACGCGGTAGAAAGGGTGAAGCACGCTTTCCTATCCGCCCCACTCTTGTTCTGGCTAGGTGCTGTTCTAGGAGCCTGGACGTTCTGTTTGAGTGCTGCACTGTCTAACTAAGGCTGCTATTGGAAAAGGGAGAGATGGCACTATTCATTTCCTTCGGCGGCTGCATCTTCAAAAGGGAGCCCTGCTCACCTGCTGGAAAAAAGTCTTGGTAAGCACCTCATCTCAGGAGAGGATTTAATCCTGAGGGAGTTCAGGCATTGGCCCCAGCTCTAGCTCAAAGCTTTTATCCCCAAAGACATACGGGATTTCAGGTAGATCCTGGGTTTAGTGTTTTGTGCTGGCTCTCTCTAGAAAGCTCCCCTTGAATCCACTAAGTTATAATTCTGACTGCCAGTCATTTATAAGGGTCTCGGTACTCAAGCACGAGCTTGATATATATTTTGAAGGGGCAGCATCTAAGCATGAGATGCTGCAGATTGTTTACTTACACGCCACTGTGTCCCTTATTTGCTCTACCATAGGTAACAATAGCTATGTTTAGAGCAGTTAAGTAGGAGGTGGGACCTTTGCCCAAGGATTTCATGTGCGACTTTCCGAACACGTGACTTAAATTCTTTCAGTATTTCTCGGCCTGTCATCTGTTTTCTTGGATACCCTGCTGTTTATCATGTCTGCCTCCCATTTAAAATTTTTCAGTCTGGTTTGCAAGCTGTTTTAGACAGGGACCATCTTTTCTGTGTTTTGACTTCAGCTTGATACGCAGTGAAGTTCTATCCTCAACTCAAAACTAGTTACAGTGCTAATTCCCCCCAGGCAGATGCTGAGGCTACGAAGACTGCCGGTGTTGAGGTAATTTGCCTTTAAAATTTTCTTTAACAGGAACTGAAAGCACTCTGCCTTTTGGAGGAAAGAATTCACTTCCTAGGATAGTGATCAGTGTTATGTGTTGTCTGAGAAATAGCTGGAATTCCTTGTTGCCAACAATTTTATGAAGTCCCTGGTCCCTGTGCGGATGAGTACATGCAAATACGGCACAGCACACTGCAGTTTCAGTGCCTCTCCTTGATTGCTTCTCATCTCATGGAGCAAGTCCGTCCGGCTCCTGCACTTTCTCTGTTGTCGTAGCTTTAGTGATGCGCTGGTGATGCACCACCAGTGATAACCTCGGGAATGTTCCAGGAAAAAGCTGTCAAGATTTTGCTTTCACCTTCTCCTGACTAACTGCAATTCCAGGCGTCGTACAGGACTTTCAGGTTTATTCTCCTGATTAGCATCAGGGTTTACAGTGATAAATGAGTCATTCACTAGTGCAACCATTTAATAAGCTTTTCCTGGGCGCGCCCGAGCCTGAGTCAGAAAAGCCTGAGCGCAAAGCACCCTCCAACTGAGAATAGTCAGCTTATCTGAAAAATTATCACCTTATTCTTTCAGTAAAGGATCGGTTTTGATATTTCTGTGCAAAATTAACAGCTGTAGTACGTATTCTGCGGAATTTGTGAGGTGGTTAAACTGAAATTTCATTACTTTCTTTCTGATCAGGGAGCTATATTTTACCCTGCTTTCCTGAACTAATAAGATGGTTATCTGGAACGGAATAGTTGAAATGTTCTGCTGTGCTGTCTTCGTGGTAAAGATATTAACTGTTTAGTTTTTCCTGATTTCCAGTACCCTCTAGACTTAACATCTTGCTGCAGCTTTGCTTTATTTTCCCACCAAAAACCCCCGTGAAATCATGTTGGGGGATTAATTCTTCGTGCTTCTCAGATACTCTTAATTTTGTGTAGAATACTCCCATTTTTTCAGGCTAATGAATCTGGCTTTCCTTGATTTCTTAATTCTAGACTTTCTATTGTCTCTGCTGAAAAGGTAACTTTCTCTGGATAGAATTTAATGGACAGAGTTGAGACAGAATGTGAGCATAAACTTCACTGGTAAAGATTCTACTTCCTGTAACCCAAATTTTGTTGGGGTAAGGAACAATAGATTAAAACCATACCTCGTTCCTAATCTGCACCAGTGTCATGTAAACTGACCTGTAGCTGTCGTGTAAGGATTCAATGTAGTCTTAATTGTTTTACCTCACGTTTCTAAATAATGGAAGTAAGTGCCGGCAAAACTGAACAGTTGTAGAGAAAACCGAAATAGTGCAGTGCAGTGCAAACACACTGGAAAAGTAGCACAAGTAGCAAAAGAAAGATGAGGAGGCTGTTGAGATGTGAATCGGACAGGTATTCAAAGACACTAAAGTCACGTACCAGTTTACTATGTAAATTGTAGTGGCTATAAACATTCGCTCATCAAAGGATGGCTGTTAGTAGACAATTATTTCTCATTATCTATGTATAACTTCTGAAGTCAGTATAAAACAGTTAGAACTTGTTATGAGCAAGATTGTTTTGATAAAGACACAGAAGGCTCAGTTAAACAGAAAAACCCACTCCTTTAGTCCTATAAGCAAGCAAAATGGTAGCTTATGGTTTTACTGCTGAGGAAAGAATTGTTCTGCAGGTAAGCTGACACAAATTTATTTCAGAAATCTTTGTTTCCAATTCTGTTCTCTTAAAAAGAAAACCCCGAGTTAAATAGCAATTAGTATAAGATGCTAATGGAACGAGGTGACTGTGTAAGGCCACAAACAGCAGCTTGCCCCAGCGGAATGTAAAGTTTGAGTTTTGAGCAAAGGAAAAGAGGGGTTGCGTGTTCTGTGCAGCTGGGCTTATTCCATAGTTTGTCTGCCTTTTATTACCCAGACTGAATGTTAATAACGTTAGCTATGTAATTTGCCATAAAATAATAAACTTGGAACTGGAGCCTGCGACATTTTTAGCAATGCCTTGCTTCTTTTTTCTCTTAATACTTCCCAGACTATCCCTCACCTACATCCCCATTAGTCGCTGCTGCAAGATAATGAATGGCAACTCGCATTTTGTGAATTTAGACTTGCACACACTTTCCTGGACAACTCAATTCGCTCCCTTCATAATCGTCAAATTACTGCAGTCCAGGTGAACCTGCCGTTCCTGGGCTTATTTAACACTGATTTTACTGAGTTGTGGGTGGAATGAATGGTATCAAAATGTTTATCTCGTGGTGGTTGGAGGCATTTTCATCACATTTTCCTGTTACGACGCTCTCATCTGCTTATTTTTTTTGTTTTGTTTGCAGCAGGTATGCACAGTCCTAAACTTCTGAGCTGTTTGTGAATTGAATAGTTTCTCCATTTTTAGTATGTCTAAGATTCATTTAGAAGCTTTTTAGAGTTTTAATTATGTCGGAGGATTTGTGTGCTTGGACAGAAATCGAGGACAGCTGGAGGAAAAACTGCTCTACAGTTCCAGTTAACCTTTCTTAGCATGGAGATTTCTCACCACCGCTTCGTATTAGACAGGGGCCAGCATACGATGTAAGCCACAGAAGTGCGAGAGCAACTGCTCCAGTGCCATGCAACAGTGAACTCTGCTTACCGAGGAGTTCTTCATGAGGGCAGAGCTCAGAACAGCTAACAGAGCAGCCGGTCCTAAGCGGATGGCAGGGTTACTCGTGAGCTGCCTCCTGAGGCTGCATCAGTTCCCCACACGGCATCGAAGGCAAATCAGGAGTTTACGCTTGGAGGTAGCGGCATAAGGAGGAGGGAACAGAGAGTGGTAGCCTCAGGAGCTGTCTCAGAATAAAACAATGCTGTTCATTAATCAGGACTGATAGAAGCACTATTATTCTGGTACAAAGGGATTAATCGCTGTTCTCCAAGGGGCCAGGTGCTTGACTGGGACAGATCCTCTCAATCACCGTCCCTGTCGGTGATTAGGCCTTCTTAGAAAACCTTCTGTCCAGCTCTACTTACCAGGAAACAAGGTGAGGAAAAGGAAATGCGTTCAAAATGGATGGGATCTGCGTGAATGTCATCCTAATCGAATTTCTTCCATGTTCTGTACATTGAGGCAGTACATAAGGGTTCAGAAACGAAGGAAAAAACATCTGTGAACATGTGGACAGAACATTCTGGTTTTAATTTTTTTTTCCCTCAAAACCAGAGATATTTAAAACTGACGAATTTCAGCTAGTTCTGCCTAATTGATAGGTGGCCAGGGAAGAACATGGTGAGGGTCTGAAGCAGGAACAGAAGAAAGAGAGCAGACTCTCCAGCGGCAGGAAAGGGAAGAACCTTCTCTTGGACGTGGGAAGAAGGGAGTTGTTCATCAGCAGGGAAGTGGAGAGGACAAGTGACTTCTAGCTATGCAAATAACGAGGTAGGAGGGCCTTACTGCGAGGCAAATCTGGGAGTCAGTCCCATTCAAAGGAGCGTGTGCTCAGTTAAGGGCTTTTTGATTATTAGAAAGGATGCAGACTGTGCCTGGTGTTTTCACTTCTAGCTTCAAAGGACATTCTTCTTGACGCAGAGGAAAAAGAGGTTTATTTTCAAATCAAACCAAGACAGACTTTGTAGTAAAAGAAACCACAATTTGCTTATTCACCAAGACGGCACACAAAAATGTCTTTAGTTTGAAAATGGAAATAGCCTCTTGACTGCACTATTAGAGCCCACTAATTGCTGTCTGCTACCAGTTAGCTTAATTGGGAAGTCAACGGTTGATTTACACAGTTGCTATTCCAAACACATTTGCATACATAAACACACAGCCTTGATTGATTTTTTTAAAAAAGATGTCAGAAATATACCTAACCACTTTGGTGGTTTTAACTCTCCAGAAAGAAAATTGCCTTCTGCAAACATAAAGTGGGCTTGCACTAACTAATTAAAGAAAACTACTTCAGACAGTAGCACCAAGGAACACAGGCAGAATTCACATTTTCATAGTTCACCTAAACTGCCTTTTCGCTGAACTCCCGTTCCTGTCTTCAGGCTGATCTTGTACATTGCCTCCGTGGCCCTCACCTACATACTCCATAGGTCAGGTATTTACAGCTTCTCAGATTATTGCTGGAGTACTGCTGCCTGCCTGGAGGAAGCTGGACAGCACCTTGTTTAGTCCTGCTGAAGTACAAATACACAGTTATCAGTGCTGTGCCCATGGGAAAAACAGTGCGTGCACAGGAGAAAAAAAAAAGAAGACGACTGCTGAGAATGAAGGATAAATATTTCCAGAGCCTGCATTTGAACTAGCTTGGGGGGTTTTGTTTGTTTGTTTGGGGTTTTTCTGTGAAATTCCAAAGCCGTGTAAATCAAAGTGCCGGACTGGGGACAACAGACATGCTTCAGGACTTTCACGTGTGTAGCGGATTGGATGGGTGGTTCAGAAGTCTCGGTCATCGAGATTACCGCGTTGGTACAAAAGAGGCAGTGTTGTCCGCTTCACTATCAGTGCTGAAAAAGCAAACTGGCTGCTGAATTTGTTTGGAACGTGTGGGAAGTTTGGGGAATAGCTGACTGTTTTGGAGTGTGTGTTGAAAGGAAAACACTGGACTTAGAAGCTTAGCTCTCAGTTACTTTGCTTTAAATGCACCAAATTTTCTCTCTTTCATGCAGGGTTCAATTGCCATTCCATAGACAGTAGATTACTACATAGGAAAACTGGATTACATGTTTCCACAGTAGGAATCTTGCTGCTGAGAGTGGTATTTGCTCAAGTCCATCGTTATTCAATTGAAGATGCTCCTGAGGAGAGATGAATTATTGCTTTGAAGAGCTGTGCTGGCAATGAAAAAAAATACCAACGATACTGCTGGCTAATTATTTTTAAGTCAATAGCAAAGCTGTGTTATTACTGCAGAGACTGACATGCAGTGTTGATTATATTGCATTTACTGATGAGAATTCTGAGAAAGGACTGACTTGCTGGCAGACAAACATGTCCTGCTGCTAAAGTGAAATTGGTAGTGCTGAAAGATTGTTTTTGAGACCTTCAAGATGGATAGAAAGCATTTTAGAGAGTTTCTCTAAGGCAAACTTGAAAAATAAAACCACAATAAAAAATGCTGCTTCCATAAATAAAACAATAAACCATTCCTATTAAAGTCCACTCTTGCAGGCTTTTTCTGAAAGGCAGAGACCCTTGAACACTGGTGGAAGTTTTGTATGATTTTAGGGTCTGTTCTTCAACCGTAAATCTGAGTTTGATTTACGTTCAGAAATGCTCGTTCTATAAGAGGACGGCAATATAACATTTTTTCTCAAGCACTGTGAGAAGGGAGAACACAAAAAGGAAAATTAAAATATCAAGAAAACAATATGGCAAGTAATGTTTTAAGGGGGTCACTGACAAGGGAGAAAGAGGACGGAGGACAAAAAAAGGACACTACGGATTAAAATGTTTTATGACGAATGGTTTGCAGGTTGAAAAACTCTGAGGTAAAAGGAGCGGGAAGGTAACAGCGCCTCAGAGCACTAGCAATAAGCCTGCGAACAGTCACAGCTGTAGAGGATCTGTTGTCACCTTGTGTATCGCCTTTGAACAGAGCCATTTCCTCACATTGCAACTTTTTGTGCACCATCATTTTAAGCGTGCAGCTGTGGCTACTTGCACTTTTTTGCTGAGCTTTCTGTGATTACTGAAGCATACTCTCAAGAAATTTTCAAGGACATCCATGCAAGGAATGGTATTTATTGTTATAACTCATCTCGCTTCAACAAGAGTGTGCAGAGCAGATACTTTGATTAAAGTCCTGTGCCTTTATCAGAAGTGTTCAGTCTGTGACAATACCAGGGCCCCCAAGGGTATCCAGAAGAATCCTCTACCAACAGGATAACCCCAGAAATGCCCGTTACTGAATTTTTGTTACTTTGTCCATTCTTCAAGCTTTACAGAACTTCAGCTGGCTTTAAAGTCTGAACATATCCCTAAACATAATCGAAGTTATTCTAAAATAACCGTTAGCCATAAATAAGGATGGTTTTCTTGGTTAATTCAGGGCAGCATGCCTTTTTGTTTTGAACGATAGCATTTAAAGCATTGGAACACCTCCTTTAGGTAAGAGAAAAAATTGGTTTGCTCGTGCTGGCACGGGCAGGTTGAGTATCTTTTGCTATTTCCGTAAGACCTGTAAGTTCGGTAGATAATTCATTCCTGGATCAGATTGCTTTTGTTGTACCAACCCACATACCAGGATATCGTCTCGTGAGCCAAAAAGTCCCTGTGATGCTGCTTGTTGCTCTTATTTGACCGATTGTTTAGACTAGAAAGGCTACTTATGACCTACAATGAAAGATGTATTTTGACATATCATTGCCATTTTAAAATGGTCTTAAATGGTTGAAATTGAAAAGTAAACCTAAGCTTTTTTTGTTCATACTTTACCGCTTAAAATTTGTATTCATTTTATCAGCTGTGTTGGCTTTAATACCTACATAAATTGTAGTATATGGTTCTCCATTGCCCATGGCAAAGCGTCTCGATTAGTAAGCCTATAAATTGATAAACAAATAGTACATTTCTGTGATTAAGTTGTTAACCTGCAGCTTAGTTACATTCAAGTCTTCAAAATCTGAACTCATTCAAAGAGTATAAATTTTACACTCCATTTTCTAGACCGAGTAGTCAAACGGAAACTTTGTCTACCATTACTACTACTACATGAGCAGAAATTAATTAATGAAGAATACAATGAACTGCTTATAGATTATAATTATTTTTTATTTCTTGCAGCTTTTAGTTAGTCCTAAAATGGACTAAGTAATAAACATGTGTTTTTTCCTGTCATCTTAGCACCTATCTTCCACTCTACAGCAGGTTGATGATTTCTACCCTGTAAGCTTGCCGGCAGTACGTTGCTTGTGAGATGTTCCAACATTGGTCACAGCAACAGGGAAATGAAAAGTTAAAATGGGCAAGGTTGTCCACAACAGGTCACATCCAAATTATTGCTGTTACTGGGTCCATCAGATACTCATTGCTGTAGTGAGCCATATATTTACTGTGAGTTTCGGTCACTAGAGGGCACTTGAAAGGTTTTCACACATGCTGTCCAGTAAATGACAAAAACACATACCAAGCTCTGCGGGAGTGCAGACTGGGCATATAAATGTAACCTGTGATGCACCAAGCTTTATTTAAAAGGAGACTATCCAGGAGAAAAGGAAACCTCCAGTGCTTAAGAGAAATGAGTAAAAAGTAAAGCAGTTAAGTAACAGGAAGGCACTGATGACAGGGCTTTAACCTGGAAGAAGGAGGGGGGTAATACCAGGTTTGCCCGTGACAAGCTGTGGGATGACACCCCATGGTTAGAAGGACAGGATGCTAGCGAGGGCCCTCAGCCTGTTGCTCTGAGGCATGCTGGGGACACTGCAGCACAGTTGAAGTCTTATGGAGATGAGCCAGGGGGTTCTGGGGTAATAGGAGCCAACAGGGAAACATCGGTGAAATATCTCAAAGGAATTAAGGAGTGTTCCTCCAAGAAAGTGACATGGCCGATGGCCCAGCTGAAGTGCCTCTACACCAATGCACACAGCATGGGCAGCAAACAGGAGGAGTTGGAAGCTCCCACACTGCTAGAGAGCTACGACCTGATTGCCATTACTGAAGTTGGTGGGACGAATCTCATGCCCAGAGTGTAGCTATCGATGGCTCCAGGCTGTTCAGAAGGGACAGGCAAGGAAGCAGGGGCAGAGGCGTTTCCCTCTACATCAAGAAATGGATAGAGTGTGAAGAGCTGTCCCTGAAGAATAGCCACGAGCAGGTCAAGAGCTTGTGGGTAAGAATTAGAGACCGAAGGAATAAAGGGAACCTTGTGGCTGGTGTCTACTACAGGCCGCCTCATCAAGGGGAGCCTATTGATGACGCCTTCTTACTCCAGCTACAGTAGACATTGCGCTTGCAGGTTCTTGTCCCACTGGGGAACTTCAGCCACCTGACATCTGCTGGAAAAGTAGCACAGTGAGTTGTAGGCAATCCAGGAGACTCCTGGAATGCATCGAGGAGGACTTCCTAAGCCAGGTAATAGACAGCCCCACCAGAGGGGATGTGATACTGGACCTGATGATCACCAAAGCAAGTGAGCTCATTGGTGATGTCAAGATTGGAGACAATGTGGGCTGCAGTGATCACGCACTGGTGGAGTTCACAGTCCTGAGGGATACGGGTCAGGTGAAGAGTCAAGTCAGTCCCCTGAATTTCAGGAAAGCAAACTTCCAGCTCTTCAAGGAGTTAGTCAATAGGACCCCCTGGGAAACAGCCCTCAGGGACAAGGGAGCAGAGCAGAGCTGGCAGGTCTTTAAGGATGCTTTCCATAGGGTGCAAGAGCTCTCAATCCCCGGGTGTAAGAAATCAGTCAAGGAAAGAAGAGACCAGCGTGGCTGAGTCAAGACCTACTGGTCAAACTAAATGGCAAGAAGAAAATGCACAAGCATTGGAAGCAGGGACAGGTATCCTGGGAAGTGTATTAGGCACACTGCCTGGTTGTGAGGGGATGAGGTCAGGAAGGCCAAGGCGCGTCTGGAGCTGGACTTGGCAAAAGGTGCAAAGAATAGTAAGAAGGGCTTCTACAGTCATGTCAGCCAGAAAGGAAGGTTAGAGAAAGCGTAGCCCCTCTGATAAACAAGACTGGCAAGCTGGTAACGACAAGGACAAAGCTGAGGTTTTCAACAGCATTTTTGCCTCAGTCTTCAATGATAACTTCTCACACCTCCCAAGTCAATGGACTGCAAGACAGGGACCAGGGAGGCAAAGCCCCTCCCACTGCAAGAGAAGATCAGGTCTGTGACCACCTGAGGAGCCTGAACATACGTAAGTCTATGGGACCTGATGAGACGCATCCCAGAGTCCTGAGGGAATTGGCTGATGTAGTTGCCACGCCATTCTCCATGATATTTGAAAAGTCCTGTCAGCCAGGTGAAGTCCCTGGGGACTGGAAAAAGGGAAATAGTGCACCCATTTTGAACAAGGGTAGAAAGGAGGACCCCAGGAACTACCGACCTGTCAGCCTCCCCTCTGTGCCGGGCAAGATCATGGAACAGATCCTCCTAGGAGCTATGCTAAGGTACATGGAGGACAGGGAGGTGATTCGAGAGAAGCCAGCATGGCTTCACCAAGGGTAAGTCCTGCCTGACCAACCTAGGGGCCTTCTACAAAGAAGTGACTGCATCGGAGGTGAGGGGAAGAGCTGTGGATGTCATCTGTCTGGGCTTCTGTAAAACATTTGACATGGTCCCCCACAACATCCTTCTCTCTAAATTAAAGAGATATGGGTTGGATGGGTGGACGGTTCAGTGGATAATGTGTTGGTTGGATGGTCACAGCCAGAGAGTAGTGGTCAATAGCTTGATGTCCAGATGAAGAGCAGTGACAAGTGGTGTCCCTCAGGGGGCCATACTGGGACCAGTGCTGTTCAATATCTTCATCAGTGACAGACAGTGGGATCAAGTGCACCCTCAGCAAGTCTGCAGATGACACCAAGCTGAGTGGTGCAGTTGACATGCCTGAGGGACAGGATGCCATCCAGAGGGACCTGGACAAGCTGGAGAAGTGGGCCTGTGAGAACCTTATGAGGTTCAACAAGGCCAAGTGCAAAGTCCTGCACCTGGGTCAGGACAATCTTTGGTATCAATACAGGCTAGGGGATGAAGGGACTGAGAGCAGTCCTGAGGAGAAGGACCTGGGGGTACTGGTGGACAAAAGGCTGGCCGTGAGCTGACACCATGTGCTCACAGCCCAGAAAGCCAACTGTATCCTGGGCTGCGTGAGAAGCAGCATAGCTGGCAGGTTAAGGGTGGTGATCCTGCTGCTCTACTCCACTTTGGTGAGACCTCACCCGGAGTTCTCAGCTCTGGAGTCCTCAGCACAAGGAGGACATGAATCTGTTGAGGAGGGTCCGGAGGAGGGCCCCAAAAATGATCAGACATATGGAGCACCTCTGCTGTGCTGACAGGCTGAGAGAGTTGGGGTTGTTCATCCCAGAGAAGAGAAGGCTCTGGGGAGACCTTATTGCAGCCTTCCAGTACATAAGGGGGGCCGATAAGAAAGTTGGGGACAGTCTTTTCAGCAAGACCTGTTGTGACAGGAGAAGGGGTGATGGTTTTAAACTGAACAAGGGGAGATTTAGACTAGATCTAAGGAAGAAATTTTTTACAGCGAGAGTGGTGAGACACTGGCACAGGTTGCCCAGAGAGGTGGTAGATGTCCCATCCCTGGAAACATTCCAGGTCAGGTTGGCTGGGGCTCTGACCAGGGGGTTTGGACTAAATGACCTCTGATGGTCCTTTCTGACCCAAAGCATTCTATGATTTCCTACCTACAAATTATGGAGATTAATTTATTTTCATTAAAACCATGAGACAGCTCTATCTTTTACTACAACGAAGGAGGTAGAGATAGGCTTGATAGCACTTGAGGATTTCTAGTTTCTTGCCAGTCTACCTGTAAAGTTCATGTTGTGTTTCCTTTCGAAAATACCTTTAGTAGTTTATGACCACCAGGCTCCGTGTTGTGGAAGAAGTCTTTTTAGGTGGATTGAGGTTTCTTTCTTTTTTAAAAATTCCTGCTGCGAAATTTAATTAAGATCTCGGCGGTGATGTATTCTTTGCTTTAAGATTAAAAGACATGTTTTCTTCCTCTTTTTCCTACTAACTGCTACTCCCTTTCGCAGTGCATTTCATTCGCATACCTTTATGCCCAAAGGCCTAGCCAAAATCATGGTTCACTCACCTCTAATTTTATTTATTTATTTATTTATTTATTTATTTATTTATTTATTTATTTATTGGAGGAATATTAGTTTCTAATTTGTTTTTTTTTTTTTTTGCCAGAATGCGAAAGAAGAATGTGTTTCTTGTAACACGTATAGGTTTCTTCAACAAATTGGAAAAAAAAAAAGGATCCGGTCGTAGTATTTAAGGTCGGTTGTGAGCAAAAGGGGCTCTGAAGTGCTCTCTGTCTCAGAAATAACCCGTCTGTCTTTCTTCGTTCAGATTTGTTCCGGGTTGGTCTCTAATAGCGGTCAGCCATAGTGAAGACTCCAGATCACCTCAAATACGATCGTCATCTCGTGAGGTTTCCTGCTTCTCTTGCCCATGTGCTGCTGCATCGTATCGGTGGAAGACACAACCACACTGCCTGTGCGGCGCAGGTCTATGAAAAGCTGAGGCTGGAAGAAATCTTACTCTGTCCTGAATGACAGCAGCCCAACTCCTCATCTAAAAAACCAGAAAGTCTTTGTGACTATGCCAGGATCAGAAACTGGCCCTTTTGGCTCCAGCCGAAAGAGGACGGTCACAACAAACAGGAGAGTAGGTCTCGGCAGCAGAATGATGGGCGAGAGCCTCCAGGAATGGCGGCCATCAGGAGAAGGGGGGGACTGTCCCCAGTACACTTGCTGATTTATAGTGAGTGTGACATTTATGTTACAGAATATTTTTGTTGGCCAACTTGGGTCAGCTGCCCTGGTTTTCACTCCTCCTAGCTTTAGTACCTGGCTAACTCAAAACTGCAAAACAGCTTGATCACTGCGAGGACCCACATACCATGGATGGCCACGAAAAAACCCAGAGCGTCTCACCAGCTTTGTTGTTCTGTGTTGCAGTCTTCTCAAAAATGAAGCTTTCCTCACTAGAAAATGATTCTATGATTCCATCCCAGAGAAACTAGGACACTAGAGAAGTGTCTCCACACTATCTGTCACTACTTGAGAAACCTGTGGGAAAAAAGGACCAATGCTTTCCTACTAAAGACCTTAAAGAGGAAGTAACCATTGAACGTATTTGAAGTTATGCTGTGTATATATAACAGTCACAGGGCTTCAAGTGGTGGTGTACTTTTCCAAATATGCCTACCATCTAACATCCACTTCTTCCATCAGTGAAATGCTAGCTATTCCCTTTGGCAACTCCGCTTAAATCATTCGGGATTCACATTTCTCTTTTCCTGGTGTGATAGATTCTACTTTCAAGATTGATGCCGACACTTGTTTTGCATCTCTAATTGTTGCCTTATTTACGCTGCAACCCTAGGATATAAAAGACTAGACACTGAGCCAGTAGCATTGAGATGAGTTGAGTAACTCTACCGAATTGAGAGAGAACTCCTCATCTCAGTGAAGTAAGTGGGAGATTTGTCCTTGACTTAAGAAACGTTAGGATGCTACCCAGTGAATTTATTCAGACTGACAGCAGTGTAAATGAAATCAAGATACGGTTGGTTTGGGGCTGTGGAATAATAAAGAATGCACTGGGGTCACTAGTTTTACAAATCTTACTAGGTGGATTGTGCAGGCAAGCAAACCATATGAGCCACAAGAAAACATGACAGTTTGGGGCCAGACTTTTCCAAGCAGTTCTTGGATTACTTTGCATTTTCTTGGAAAACATATCTTTCTCCAGTGGGAACTGGGTGCTTCACGAATGAGCTAATTACCTGAACTTGTGTGTGTTAAACGGAAACTTAGGGCAGTACCAAGGCTGAACTTCTTGCACTCTGTGTTTGCAAGTTGCTGTTTCCAGAACACTATGAAGTCATGGAAGCTTCACCTGATTAAAATCCCTCTCATTCTCTATTCATTTGCTTCAGCCACGGAATTAACAGAGAGTCTTCTAGTCTCAGTTTGAGAAATTCAGTATTGTGAGTCTTGTCGAACTCATTTAGCCCTTATCACTGGAACATCATCATATCCCAAGTAAAATGCAGGGAGAGACCTCAGGTGGCACTTCTGATCTTGGGATCTGAAATTTGCTGAAGTACTTCAAACTTCAAGAGAAAGTATGTTTTATATTTTTACCTCACGCCTGCGTTTAATTTGGCTTGCTCATTATGGAGAAAGATTTTAATCAGTGAAGTCAGTGAACTGGCTAATCTGTCATTATTTTGCTTGTCATTTCCCTCCGAGATCATTCCTGTGCAGTTCTGGTATATTTAACTGAAATGGGGATTTAGCATTCCAAGGCATCGGCTTGTAATGATTCGTTATGTCTAATACATTCAGTTCATACCAGGTAATTTCAAAGTCCTTTTAATAAGTTCCCCCAGTGGTCCTTTTAGCATTGTGTTCAGCAGGACTCCTGGAATCACCATCCATTGCAACATCTTAGGGAACCGGAATTTTGCCTTAAAAAGGAAAAGCAAATTAGTGCTGTTTAATGAGGTCCGCTCCAAGATCATTGACTCACCGAGTTCACAACAATATGTAAGATCACTATTAGCCCCTCTATTTACTGCATATTCCTCCATGAAATGTGCTGTTAGGTTATTCTGTAATGGGATTTTGCGCCTCTGGATTGCATTTATTCAAATACAGAAATGAACTGATAGAAAATAGGTGCGAGGATATTTGAGTATATAAAGAAGAAGTTAGAAATGTAGGACTTAGAAGCAGCGTTCTAACATTGCCAGAATTTTCACAGATCTTTGGATCTGTGGGACTTTGGATGCAAAAGGCAAAACTCTAGAGTGATAAAACACTTGAGGAAAGTCATCTCCAGGTTATGGCTCAGTTTTCCTTCCCTTGGTTGCAATAGAAAGGTTTGACAATTCCAAGGCATTCAGAGGTGTAAAATTCACCTTCAAAAAGAAAAAAAAAAAAAGCAAATACAAGTTGTTCTTTCTTTAAGATAACATCATGGGAATTCTTAGAAATTTTTAGCTGGTTTTGAGATGTTTGTTTCAAGGAATTGAATTTTTCTCGTTTTGAACAGGTCCTGTAGCTAACCAAAAGCCGTTTTTATTTAATACTTTTTGTCAGCAAAGCCAGGTGGAGAACGATTAAATTCTGTGACTACTGGACACAGTAAGTAGTCCGAACTGTCAGCTTCCTAAATGTCCTCTCAGCCCAGAGCGTGTCCACATCCTTCAGATGCCTGTAATGCAAGTAACCTGCCTTCTTCCGGTCTCCTCTTTCTCTGACATGATGCCAGTGCTATTTAACATGAGTAAAATCTACAGGTATGTTAGATTTAAGTCAGATGATTGAGATTCATAAATGACAAGTGATTTATTCTGGGGATAATACAGGCCTCTATTCCCCTTCTGTGCAAGTCAGTGACAAGCCTACCTTAGCATTCTTTGTTTTAGGGCTAGGGCCACAACGGGGATGCTTATATCCATCCTATTCAGTGAACTGGATTCCAGCAAAATGAGCTCTTAGACTAGTCCAAAGTCCAAGGGGATCATAGAGGGATAAAACACAGCAAACCTTCAGTGTGCAAAGGACTAGACCAGTTAAACAATAGAGAGGATGTAAACTTTATTATTTTCTTTTCCTCATCCAGATTATAAAACATTTCACTAAAGCTGGCTGGGAAACAATAATAAAATTTTATTAATATTTCTCGCTAAGACCATAGGATTTTTTTCCCCCTGGAAAAAGCCAATATCTAGATGGCTGTGGCAACTACGTGGGATATGGGAACAGCCCATTGAAGTCTTTGCTCTACGTTAGACAGAAGAGGAACAGCAACCGAGACCTTCTATACGTCAGCTGGGCGACGTTCATCTCTAGTGTTCAGCCCCTTTTAAATCTCCCTTGTGGCCACTCTTCAGCTCCCTATAGCTAAGGACTCACTGGGTCAAATTAGAGTTCTCTCTAGCCCACAGAATAAAATACTAACTTGGGAGGCAGCAGGTCCTATGGACCTTGAGCCACATCTCACCCAAGTACCAGATAACTAATTGCACCAATCTGCGCATCTTTAATTTTTAAATTAAGCTTCAGAATTCTGCAGTTGCCAGCAGAGCTTAGCTAGAAGCCCTACTTACCATTGATCAGGGGGTGTGCTCAATGGGCATTTTCCAAAGTAGAAGTCTTTTGCTGAAAATTTGTGAGCAGCTCTACTTCTTGAACGGAAAGGTCAGCTAGCTGCTAAAACAATTCCTTTAGCTCCTCAAAAACTTTTAGAAGAAACTTTAAAATTTGCTTTTGAACCACAGGCTGTCAAGTAATATATAGTGTAAATATTAATTAGAGGAAAGAGAGTATCTTTTAATTAAATGTAATTTAAAATGTTGAATGCAAAAAACCATTTTACGAAGCTTCTTTTTAGTTGTTTTTTAATTCTTACCTCTGGCCCTCTAAACTTCTCAGTAATCCAAATTAAATCTTTCCCCAAAGACCTCATTAGGCCTTTCCCAAAAAGCATAGCACAGAAATGTCAAGAATAACTACTGCAGTACGTTGGGTGAAGGACAAACACCCTTATCAAAACAGGATACCTGGTCAGAACCACAGATCACTCAGCACTCTTCCTTCACACACATTGCTGCCCAGATTAGAGATAGCCAGGAAGCGCGTTCTGTTTACTTGGAAGCTGGCATGAGAACTGCACTGATGTTCCAGCTCTCCAGGATGGAGAGGTGACGTAATAAAGAATACAGCAATCATCCACAACTTCCCTCCCTTGTCCTCCACGACTTTTTGACCATTAGCTTAGTTTACATTTAACAATGGGGGGAAAAAATAGTCATGTCTTCCTAATCTTTTCTCTTTAAAGGGTTTCAGTCTAGCTATGCTTGCTTGGGTTGGTTTTTGGGTTCGGGTTTTTTGTTTGGTTGGTTGGGGTTTTTTTCCTCATGTTAAATTCAGTTTCTTTAGACTACTTTCCTCTGTCTTGTGAAATGTTAATTGGTGCTGCACGCTCAGGAGACCAGCATCCTGTGCTTGCAGTTGGGTACAATGTGTGTGACACGATGGCAAAATTCTAAATGAATTGTTCCGTACGTTCTCACACATGGGCTATGAGTTTTCTCCATAGAAATTGCTGCAGGCCGAGAAAAAACACAGCCTTACAATGGCCATGAAAATAATGTACTTTATAGGGCTGAATATCAAAGGTTTTAAAAGGCAAGAATGCCCTTGATGGCCTCAGCTGTGTGGGCTGTTATTGTTCTTGGTTTCTGGAAGCTCAAGGGGAACACAACGTCCTGGACAAGCAGCCTTCACAGGAGTTTTCAACACTACAGAACCGTGTTTATACCTTCTTGTGTCTTGGGGTTCTGTCTTTCTGTTGTGTCACCAAAATCACCCAAATCCTGGAATAAAAATGTGTCAGGAACTTTTCCTTAGTTATTATTTTTGCATGGAATAAAGTGAATGAGGGTCCACAACAGGTTTGAAGGTAGAGCGCTATAAACACTTGGAGAGTTAGTAGTTTTTCTAGAGTGGTCATTTAAAAAGGAGCCTTGTGGGAAAAGAGTGCCTCATGTTAAAAGATACAAAATACCGGTAATGACAGTTCTGTGGACACAAATCCACCAAGCACATTGATGAATGGCTAACATTACTGAATACTCTAGAAGCTGCCACAGAATGACGCAAAGAACCTGACAACAGAGACAAATTTTCAGCTCTGAGGTTCCTAACTGGAGCAGAGGAATACTTTAAAAGCTGTCCTGGACTCCAGCAGGACTTGTGATCCTAAGGTAAGTCCTAAGGTAAGACTTCCAAAAGTGTCTTAGCTGATTGACTTGTCGTGGTATTAGAAGACAGTCAGCTTTAGAAATCCCGTCATGCTTCTGGTTCGGCCAGAGCTAAATGACAGAGAGAGCTGGTCAATGGCAGTTACCTCATCTCTAAGTTACTGACACTAGAGTTGAAGAACGCCGATAAGGTGTAAAGCCCGGGGATGCAATGTGTCCAATGAGGCATTTAAATCTTCAGTAGAAGACAACAGCGTGAACCCAGAATGTTCAAAACCTGACTTTTTCCTTCATTTGATGGCTCTCAACCCAGACTGTTCGAGTACTAACTCTTTCTTCCACTGAGCAATCTCAAGAAAAATATTAAGCAAATGTCATCTTTTGGGGCTATAATTCACAAGTCCAAAAAGTATGTCTAGAAGCTGGCTCACTTTGGGTGGAAAAATACTGATCCAAAAGCCATTAAAGTCTATTAAAAAAGGAATTAGAGCAAAAAGATGCCTTTATACCCTAAAATACTACTCATGTCAAAACGTATTCAGATCATCCTCTGTGAAGATAAAAAGGTTCAAAAATGCCATGTGGATACACTATACAGTTCAGTTTGCGTGTACTTTCGTGGTTAGACAAACAAGGTGCCCTAGCATCTTAATGATCGTTAATGTGGAAATACTACGGAGGGCGATCTCAAAATGGAGTTTTAGCCTCGTCTGAAGGGAGGTCTTGGTTGGATTTCCCTGCTTTGACCTTGTACATTAAGGGCCATAAAGGAAAATGAACTAGAATTTATGTCTATTACCCATCCTGTAGGCAGTTCGACTAAAACTGCAGATAGAGTTTCAAAGCCAACCCAGGTCTGTGTAAGTGTGTCTACACAAAAGATTAATGTGCCTTAAAAGGGAATCCAGATTAACCGTGAGAACAGAACCTGATTTCTAAACTGGTGATCTAACTAACACTTTGTACAGGAAACGTGTAGTTACTTTCTCGAATTTGTGGTTAATATGATTCAGTCAACCTTGCACACTGAAAACTGTTTCTGTAACTGTTGACTTTTTTAACAGCAGATTTGCGGACAAATTTCTGAAAGTTTCTTCAGAATTTTTCTGGTTTGTTTTTAAAGAGATGAAAGCAAATGGGATGTTTCATGTCCCCACCATCCGAAATCTGCATGTTCTTGACTTTATTACCCAGCATAAACTACTCAGTTTCTTCTTTGTACTTGGAAGAGCTGCAAGGCATCATGATGATGGTGATGATAAAGGCTGGCTTTGCAGGATGAAAGTTAGAAAACATTAAGGCGCTTCTTTCTGTCTCCTCTTGATGAAATGGTGGGAAAACATGTAACTCGCTGCACTTGTGAGGGTATAGGCATCAAGCATGAGAATGAGAAAATTATGAAGCCATCTTAAAGCCACATTTACTCACTGAGTCTTGAATACTTTGGAGAGTTGCCACTCAAATTCTGAAGTACTGTTTGAGCCAAGAAAACATCCAAGAAGTTGTTCAAATTGCTGCAGAGTTTTCTCCTCGAGGAAGGATATGTCTATTAGTAAGTGTCTTAGTTTTTTCCTGCGTTTGGGTTTTCTTTGTTTTTTTTTCTTTTAGCTTAACAGCAAACCAAAACGAAATACCACAGAGGCTTCCATGCAAATTCCACTTTTAATTTTGTTTTATTCTGATCACAAAAATTTATTTTTCCATAAAAGCACTTTAAAGCTTCGTTTTAAAAAGCATGCACGTGATTTCTCTCCAGAGCAGTTATTTTTGTGAATTAACTTTAATAATGTGTAGGAAAGCGGTTGGTTTTGATAAGTAAAGCCAGTAATTTTTCTAACAAAAAAGTCTCCCTACTCGCTATCAATATATTCTGCCTCAATACCAAGTAACAATTCCTGGAACAAGGCACGCTGATTCTCTTCTGATTTAATGAGAAGACTTGTTTCTCATGGGTACTCGTGCTGATTTATGAATACCTATTGTTCTGAATTTAACTACACATGCAGCTTTGCACAATGGAAGACATATACACGCTGGCCTCTCTGCATTCAGCATACGTAGGAGACCCAAGTTTCTACGTGTTTTACTGTTAAGTACCCATTAGGTGCTTAAGTGTAGAAACCCTTGTGCCACAGTAAATACCATTTTATCAAGCAATTAACCCAAGAATTCTGTGAAGAATGCAGGGAGGTATCTTCTGTTCTGTTAAGTTGGTGAATGCCACGAATTCTAACAAAGAGAGTTTTTTGTTTCAAGTGCTTTAATGGGCGACAGTTTAAATAAACATCTAAAATTTGGGGGGCCAAATTCTTCCGTCATTAACGGTGATATAAATTTACAGAATTCAGAGCAAATATAACTGTGGAACAGTATTTTTTCCAGTATGATTTGAGCTTAGGTCTGCGACACTAGACACAAAGCCTCCTGAAAAGAAAGATGAGGTCCTGGAGCTAGGAGTGTTCTTCACCCCTTTCGTCCCCTGTTCTTCCTTTCCCCTATTCTCTTCCCCCCCCTCCTTCTCTCCTCATCTCCCCTCACTGTTACTCTATCTCTGGCCCATACAGGGGGAGGTATACAAAAATAAGAAGCTGTTCTGAAGTAGTAAGTACAATCTGAGCCTTACAAACGTTGGGTTTTTTGAGTTGAGGATGTCTCTCCAGTAAGCTTTTATAACTCTAGATAATGGGTATCCAGATTAGCTACACATGCCTACTTCTTTGAAGCCAGTATAGATATTTTTAAGCTATCAAGGAGAAGAATAGCTGGAAGATGATTTAAAAACCTCACCTTAGTTTAAACCTTTGTTGTCAAGACTTTTGTCAGCTTAAGTTGTAAGAAGCAGGAAAGCAAAAATAATTTTGAAGAAATAGAGGCTTGGGTGCACCACGTATGTCCACCCAGATGCTTCCAATCACTGTTTTAGATGCATCATATACGTGATCAAAGCCAAGCATGATTCATCTCTTATCTCTTTGACTCTGCAAGTTGGTGTTTGTGTAAACACAACTTACTATGTCGCTTACCTACTACTTTCCCATGAGGCGGCTCTAGGCCATCAATTTCTCTGTACTTCCCTAGTTAGCTTTGAGAAAAATTGTCATCTTGATCAAGTTCAAACTCATTCTCATAGTATTTTACTGTAACATCGACAGCTGAAACTCACATCCTTTCTGTGGTCCTTGAGAAGTGACTTATGGACTGGCCATCTGACAGTCAGAGGCTTTTGGTCTGGCTGGAGAGTTAGATCGAGCGAAGAAATCGAGCACAGTTTCCAGGCTACAGGAGGAAAAGTGAACAGTGTGGATATTTATGTGAAATATTAAAGGGATGTAACATTTCAGCAGAACAGAATCAGAGTCACATAGAAATCAGCTAGCCATCTTCTCGCGGCAGCGTTATTCCTGACAGTTACATGTCTTACCATCGATGGGCAGATTATAGAGCTTCCTGCAACTTACTGCGATGTTGTACTTCCTTGCTGTTAGAAAGCTCCTCCCAATGCCCATCCTGGATCTTTTATCTTACTGCTCTTTAGGCTGTATCAGTCACAGGGAATGGATTTTCTTTTTTTTTTTTTTCTTTTTTTTAACAGCAGCCTTCTATACGTTTCAAAACTTACCGACTACCCCCACAGCTCATTCAAACTTTCCCTCCAGGTTGTGTCTCCAAAATGTGTTCCCTTTTCCCCCTCACTGTTCATGGTTCGTGAGCTCAAATTTGGACACAGGGCAACCGCTTCACTCAGCGCTCATACGGCATTAGCTGAAGGAAACTGGAGGATGGCTTCCTGTATCTTGGCAACGGGTTTATACATTGATCCCAATATCATATTTACCTTTTCCTTCCAAACAGCGCGGCACTGTGAACATGGCTTCTGAGCCACCATAAACCTCAGATCGTTGCTAAAGAATCCCCATCTGATCAGCCGCCCTTCTCATTACAAGCACAGAGTTATGCAGTTTTTCTCACCAAACTGTAGATCCTCAAATTTATTCTTAGTTACATCCTATTTTGTTAGGTCATTTATCCAGTTTGGCAGGATCGCTTTGAATTCCAGTCCTATCCTCCAAGGTACTCACTTCCTAGCTCCGCGCCACTTGCAAATTTAATGGGCACATCTGTATAATACACACTAGTTTACAAAAAAGTCCCTGAAGATTTTCCATAATTGTATATTATTGCTGACTTAACTATTCATACGAATGCTGTTCTTTTTTTTTCTTAATTGCTGGAAGCTCACCAATTATGAAAATGTTACTAAACAGCATTTCATGTGGGTTGCATATTGGTCTAGAATTCCAGAAGTCCTGAACTGCGAGTCCAGATTTTACATCAAGTTTTTTGCTCAAGTCCCGTATGACAGATTCTCAAATCGGGTAGCATTTTAGTTCCATTGTCTTTCTAACAGTACTGGAGGCATTCAAAATTTAAACTAGTTTGAACTGCATCCCATTCTTCCCCAGTTTCCAAACAGAAGTCAGAGGGTTTTTTTTGCATGGAAACTAAATGTAATAATTCCCACCCTCCAGCAAGAAGCATTTTAAGGATTTGCAGTACTGCAGTTTCAGCAGGGACTTCACTATAAAACGGAACGTAGTACAGGACTGACAGCTGTTGCTAGACACCACCGTAAAATTTATTCTCACATTTTGCTGCTTATTCTTTCCAAAACAGCAGACTCTCCATGCGTTACGATCCACTTCTTCGAGTGAATACCGTTGTTTGTTTTAGAAATACGCACCTCTTTAAAACAAGCCTCAGCTCCGTTGGGTTTGCTGGGCCCTCGAGCCCTGAAGGGTGCCGAGTCAATGCATTCTAGTAAGGAACAGATACACGAGTCCGCTGACAACGGCCAGGACTTGCGTACTGCTCGTTACATTTACAGCAGGGGCTGGGCATTTGGCCCTTTGGTTTGACCTTTCTGTACTCAAGGTCCCCCAGCTGGGCAGTTTACCAGCCTCTGAGGGGTGTTACAAGATTGAACTAAGAACCGGCCTTTCGAGTTCCTCGGAGAAGAAGTGTTGTCTAAGCGCCAAGCTGTACTGAAAATCTAGGGGGACTGCGCTGACGTTCAGGACATGGTGCTTATTTTTCTTTCCTGTTGAGCTTCACTAACTTCCACAGCTATTTCTGCTATTCGTTTGCGAAGAGAATCATCACATCCTTCGTATTTTAAGGGGTAAGGAAGAACCGTTCTTCCAACAGGCCTGTTCCACCAGGAGGTGAAAACCGGGCAAGCCTTTTCTATTTGGCTTCCCAGTGAGAAGGAAGCAGTAACCACAAAGTACGTGTCTATACCAAAGCAGTTCCTGCTGCATTTAAGAAATAATGGCGGTCTCGGAGGAGACAAGGGTCATCAGGGTCAAGGGCAGGCCCTTCATTTGGAATACCACTGCGTTACCTTGGGCTCGTGACCAATCTGCGGAGAAACAGATGCCGAGGGCAGATGTAGGCACAGTTTTGCCGGACTCTTCTTGCCTTCTGCAGGGACCGCACGGCATCACAGGATGCTTTCCTTCACGGCCCCAGCGCTTCAGGACGCGGGAAGACACTCGGATCGCCCCTTGGCAACGCTTGCAGCACCGGGAGTTACAGCAAGTTAAGGCCTCATTTGAGATAGAATTGTGAGTATTGTTACGCTATTTCTGTACCCCCTAACGGGCAGTGTTTTCCTCCTCCAAGATCACACATTTATTAGCTTCAGATTTCCAGTAAGGTTTGGCTTCTCATCTCCCACAGCGGGCTAAAGGTACTTCTTCTTTCAAGCTCTTCATGATTCTTCTCTTATAGCTTGTCCCGTCTTCTCTTAGCCGTATACAAGCACCTTGTAACTTCTCCCTGGAGTATTGTCCTGTCACATTCTCGGAGAATCCAGTCAAGCACTCGTAACAATAAAGTGTGCTAAAGGATTGCAAGGGAGTTTGTTTTTTGTGTTTTGGTTTGGTTTTCTTTAAAACAATTTGGGTTTTTTAAACAATTTGGGAAGCAATGCCTTGCCTTCAGCCCTCAGAACCTTTCGGATAAATTTATATTATTTTTAGGTTTTGATTAGTTCTTTGTTCTTATAGTTCCACAATTAAAAACAAAAACAAAACCTGAGATTTTACATTCGACTTCAGATTCCAGCAAGTAGAAGAACGGCAAATACATAAATATTAACATTACAATCACTGATTTTCTTCTTCTTCTCAAACTTCTCCAGCTGGCTCAAGACATGAACCCCTTCTCTTTTCACTGTACATCAAATCAGTTAACTTCTTTTTTTGGCATTTTTCAAACATACCTCTTAAACCTATCACATTTCTACCTCAAACATCATCATCACACAAATACCGTTATCTATATCCGAACTAGATCGTAAGTTATTTAACTTCTTTTTAAATGTATGGGATCTCAACCCTGTTATTGGAATTCAAAAGCAAGAATAGCAACTTCATGCCTTTTTATGTACCAGCTATGAAGGAAGCTGGAGGCGGAGAAGTGGACAAATTTTTCCACCAATTAGAGAGGAATTTTTCAATAACTTACATTTGGTTTAGCTGTAGAGTTTTGTGGGTGTTATTTGATCCATCAAACGCTGGTGCCATTTCCTGTAGCTATCGAAACGTGTGGCTCATTGGATCAAGGCTAATAGTATGCTCATTTATATAAACACGCGCTCAGTACTGGCAGCGGTTCCTTTTTAAATGGTTCTGAGTTAAACCAGGAGTTTTTTAGAGGCAATGAAATACATGGCTTACCCAAGGTATGCAGTCCTTCCAAAAAACTTGTCCGAAAACTAATGAAATTTGTTGTTTGCAATGAATTCTAAACAAAAATATCCACTCAATCATTTTTAGCAGCAGACGTTCACAGAGTCACTAGCAAACAGCTGAATGTACTAAGTCTGAATTACAAAATAGCGAAGATTTTCTGTTCCTCTCCACAGCTCCAACTAGACCAATCACGATTTAATTTTTCTCCAGGCAGATGCCATGCACCGTTTAACTAGCTATGAAATACCTGCAATATCCTTAAGGAATGCCAGTGTTACGCACAACAGATAACAACCGCAAACGTTAGCACTGACAGTGTTCTCTATGTAAATTCTTTATTACTGGGACAGAACCTCTGCATCGTTTCAATTGGCTGTCTTCTGCCTGTTTACTGGCTAGTTCTATGTTGAGCTGTATTAAATCGCAAGAGCATCTTACTCTTTTGAAAACACAGTTCTTAACACAAAGAAATCAAAGTATTCTTACTTCACGTGGAAAATCTTCTCACTTCATGGGAATACACACCAGAAAATTGAACTAACACAAGCAATCTCAGTGTCCCTGCAGATTGCAAGATTACCAGACAGGAAAAAAAAAAAAAAAAAAAAGCATTAACTCATCTCAGCCTGATTCTTTTAACCTCGCCCCTCAAAAGCATTTCTCATCTCAAAGACTGCTAACAAATGCAGGTAATGACCTTGCTTCAGATTAACTAACAGGGAGCTGTGCTTGAAGGGTCTGAGTCAGTTTTACCACATGGAGACACCACCGGTGACTTGACTGGTCTTCAATAAACCTTTTTAGGATTTAGAGAAGATGAGCAGGGTGACACAAAGGGAAAGCAGCTGAGCTGAACAGCAGCTCAAACGGGGGAACTGTAACAGCCAGCATTAGAGGAGACTGACTAGGCGGGCTTTGAGGAGGGCTTATGAAACTGCATCCACTGCCCTGATTCTTCCATCCGCTGAGCTGTGATTAATACAGCTCCACATGAAGCTGGGGAAAAAACAGGATTTAGTAATATCTGCAAAATGTATTGTTCTGACGGAAAAATAGTCTAGTTTGGCTGTTGGGTCTAGGGTAGGTGCCAAGACAACTAAATCATCAGCACTCCAGCACTCCTGGGAAAGCCTGTGGAAAGTCCCCTGATTTTATACAGTGTGTTAAAATAGTTCTTTTGTTTGCATCATGCTAAGGTTGAATAAGATACCATCTGTGCTGATTTACATCTTATGACAGGAATAATGACCATAATTGGTCTCTTATCAGCTCCTGCTACTCTTCAAAGAGATGTGAAGATGGGTAGCGCAGCAAAGCAGGCCTGGATGGGTGCCCAGTTGTGGCTCTCACCTGCAAAGGTTCAAAAAACGCAGTAGAAAACTGCCCAGACTGGGGGCAAGAGGCAATTGTCTCTAAGAATTAGTTCAAAATCAAAAGAATTAGGAAGACCTTGAGAAGAGTAACGTATCTGGGGCTTGTTTCCCACGCTAAGAAGGCACAGGCAGTCACAAATTATGTACATAGGAGTAAATTAAATGTGCCCAGGATTGGCTTTGAGGTCAAATGGCACAGAAGAGCCTGTCAATACTGCTGAACTCTCTGACGCTCCAAATCAAGGTGGCGGTGTCCAAATTGCCGTTGGGAATGATCCGTGGTAAGTGTCAACTTCTGAACAGGGCTTTTTGCAAGATGGGCTGCCAGCCTTGGGCCAAAACCGTGCCTGGTACCATTATAACAATTTAACAACGTTGATGACCGAGGCACAGTGTCCAGGACTGTTCCTGGCACCGCTCCGTTTACCACTGTAGACATAGTCCCTGTGTTCAGGTATACCTCTGCTTGTGTGTCACCCTCGTGACACATTTGAACCCCGTCAATTTAAAATTTGACATAGGTAGAGGTATTGATGACATCAGGTGCCACAAGGATAATGACAACAGAGTCAATAGGGAATGTTTAACTGACCCAAAACCCACAGTGTGAGTTACACCTTATGTACACCCTAATACTCTCTCTCTCTCTCTCTATATATATATATATGTCTTTCTAATTTGGGGTTTTCCATTATTATTGGCTGAACTGCTGTAGTCTGCTATAGTCTTGAGACTCTATCTGTGGTTCAGAAGGTGCTTTCACAAACTCCAGAAAAAATAAGTGAAAATCATACTCTCGGTGTACACCTTGACCCCCCAAAATTTATTACTACAAACATCTCGCCCAAACACTTGTTTTGAGTTCTGTCAGTACGTGGAAAGCAAGTCCACTGAGCTCTAGCTTAATGCATGTATGAGTATGTAGAGATCATGATGAGATAGCAGCATTAAGTTCCTGTTAATCTGTCGTTGTTAACTTGTTCGGGTTTTCTGATGGTTTAAGTAGGGTAATTTCAGCAAGAACCTGGCACACGGACGATGTTTGTCAGAGCCTGCTTAGGGCCCTGAGAGCCTGGGACCTTGCCGGGGCTTGGTCCCAGTAGCTGAGCCACCTCTGCTGGCGTCGGTGAGTGAGAAGGCAAAATGCAGTAGGCTTGGCTGGCCAGGAGCAAGTAAAGGCGTCCGAAGACGGCTAATGAAATAACTAGATGTCTTGCTGGTTATTTCAATCGTGTAATAGCACAGGAGAACTTGGAGGGACAGAACCCGCATCTTACCGCTCTGTGTAGAAGAGAGGCAGAAAAGGCTGTGACGGTGAACTTGAGTGGCTATAGGGGAGAAACAGGCAAAAGGGTGGGAGGGGGATCGGGTGATCTGGCAGCAAGACACTGCTGCCTCATGCAAAGCAACGGGCGTATAAGCTTTTACTGGCACTGGTCAGCTTTGCTTAAAATGAG
Source organism: Bucorvus abyssinicus (assembly GCA_009769605.1). Classification (NCBI taxonomy): domain Eukaryota; kingdom Metazoa; phylum Chordata; class Aves; order Bucerotiformes; family Bucorvidae; genus Bucorvus; species Bucorvus abyssinicus. The sequence goes on from CM020028.1 coordinate 43,854,359, forward strand.
ATCTTCCTGGAAAAGTTTCCCCAAGTTTATTAGCGTTTCAAAGCTATAGGAAAGCATCAGCAGAGAGTTCTATCAGTGAACACGGTCCTACAGGACCTTTTTGCTGGTGGCTGCGAGGTGCTGCAACTTAGAATATTGCAGAGAAATGGAGGACTGCCCCATCATGATGTCCTGCCCCTTCTGAGCGTGTGAGCAACCTGACTAGCAGGAGAGGCCTGCGCTGGTTGAGAGGCAAACATCCGTCCCCCGCCAATGCAGACAGGAGCCTTTCCGTGGTAGGGAATTGGGTGTGCTTCCCAGACTTCAGCAGTATCTGATCCACCTCTGTCCTGAGTCTTTACGCCTCTGTTGGCAGACGGGAGACTGGAACACAGCAAGTCCACGATTTGTTAAGTAGAAGGGACCATCTGTCCCTAAGCAGGGAATGAACCGCGTCTCCAGAGCTCCAGAACAAGGCTGTCATAATAGGGCCATCTATTTTCCCTGTGCCATGATGCTTCTCGCGAAATAAAATGCCTTCCTCTGCTCCCGTGGGAATCTCACTCTGTGTACTGAATAAACGAAACAGTGAAAGCAGGAACAGGAATAATTTTCTTTCCCGTTTAAGAGTCTTCAGGCTCATTTATGCGGTGTTCATGTTTCACTTTCCCTATCTACCTTCCCCATTTTCTGTATTTTCTTCCGTGTTTAAAACATGCTGGCTCTTTCGCAGGTCATTCTTGCTTAAAAACATAATACTCGACATAATCTGCCCTCTGGATCCGTTCTGTGGTGTAATCAGGCTACCTTTGTTGTTACTGATTTCTGTTGCTAGGGGATGAGGTTGTGCCACTTCTGGCCAGTCCTTCTTCACAATTCAGCTGTTTCCTTTTAACTCTTGAAGATTTTCCTCCTGAGAACAGTGAGTGCCAAGTTTTGAAGTCATAGAAAAATGCCAGCAATCCCACAGGACGATTTTGTCTGAGGAAAGATTGCAGGATTTAATTATAAAATAGGAGAACAGATAGCAATTGGGAGAGATCCTGATCTTAGCTGTTCCTTTCTGAGAGCAGAATTTGGCCAAGGAACTTTGACGTGTTTCTTTAGTCCTGCTATGTTATTATTGTTCCAAGTCAAAGTATTACAGGATTTCTTTCTCAGTTGCACAATTCCAGCTGAATGCCTTTTTTCTTTGGAAGGGCACGTCCTTTTGAAATACATAAGCTATTTTCACACTTCACTAAGTTTCTGCTTTTTTTAATTGCATTTGCATCCCATTTTCTCTGCAGAACAGAAATTTGGTCCACAAAATGAAGGGGCTGATGCAGAACTTTAAAAATTTGAATAACAGTTTAAACAAGAGGGATGGGTGAAATAGCTGAGGGACGCTTCTTAAAACTGCTTCCTCGAGCATCAACTAGGATTCGCTTTTGTATGGTTGGTTGGTTGGTTGGTTGGTTTTTTTAAGGGAACTTGAGACTGTTATGTGCTGTACTCCTGAGTGAGATTTTCATATGCTCTTGGGGTAAAGTCTATAGCTTCAGACTTCCTGATTCAACTCACACTATTTACTGCATCATTTTACTAAGTACTTTGACTTCTGCTTGCATCTCTGGGAGCCCACGGTATCACTCAGGGATTATGGAAGTCGGCAGCTCGGCTCCTGTAGCTTGCTTATCTGTGAGGGTGCCATGCAGGAGCAGATAGGCTATGTCAGACCTTGCCCCTGGTCTGCTTCAGCCTGCTCTGTGCTTTGCGGCTGGCTGAGCTGCTGAGCCCCAGTTGACATGCCCTGTGGTTGGGAAGGGCTGCCATAATGTCACGGCAGACTCCGCAGAGCACTACAGTGGTTCATCTGGCAGCTCCAGAAAAGAACAAGACGCAGTAACAAACTATTTTAAAGGGGTTTTCACATACTGTTTTACTGTATCTTGACTGTCATTGGCTTTCCTTGCATGAGGCTGTGAGACTCCACCCAGTACGCAGTGATTTTAAAACTCGAAATTCTGTAATAACGACAACTAATTTGGTATGTGACAGACGGTGGAAGATCCTTTTTCAAATCTTTTTTTCTGTTTACCCTTGAAATTTGGAGGTTACAGAGGTATCTCGAAATTTGGATGTTACAGGCGTGTCTCCAGAAGAGATTCTCCAAGTTATGTTCCCTTGTACACAATAAATGTCCACCTTGTATTGAATCTGGTATCAGTATTTTCAGTTATATTTAGATCTGTATCCATGTCTGTGGCTTGAGCAGGGAGACAACTATCTCTTCCCCTTAGCTAAGGCCACTTCTCTTAAAGAAATACCTCTGTGCCTTCTGTATTCATATGCCTTTCAGCCTACTCTTCTCACTTTGGTAATGAACACGCCCGTGATAACAGCAAATATATCTGCCATCCAACTGCATACAGGCGAGGGGAAGTAGTCTCAGAAAGTGACTTTTGAACTTTCAAACCCAAAGCATTTGCACCAGACGCTTTTTGTTATTCTAACCTATCATCAGGAAACCTGTTCTGAGCTGAATGTACTCGTCCTGAGGTGAACGCACTTGTGCCAAGGCAAAGTGCACCACCTGCAGTTGCGTGGCTCTCAAACGAACCGTGAGCATTATGTTGAACAGCGCGGAGTTCGGCTCTGCACTTACATGCACGCACCTACACACGCTGCTTCCTGTAAAGAGACACTGATTTCTGCACAAAGGCACGATATGGCCCGGATCTGAAAGCCGCAGAACGGCGACGTGGCTGGGTACATAACGTGTAAGTGTGTGAACACTATGGTCTCGTCGCTGGCAACCTGTAAACAGCAAGAAGCCAAACGGGAACACTTTTTTTTATGCCTCGGAGAGTTCTGCTGTTCCCAAAAGGTCTCTGTTTGTCTGCCTTATGGCTGCAGACCTCGTGTTCCATCAGCCAGACAATACGGGAGGTCATATTTCCCGGATGCGTGCCCTTCTCCCGGTGCGTGTATATGTTACATGTGGTAGAAGGAAACTCTTACTGAGAAAACTGCTCACGAAGCCATCGACTAAGAGCATGGCACGTAAGAATTGGTGGGCAATTTTTATGTAATCAAAAAGATGATGTTGTTAAATGCTCATGAGGGGAGCAGGGAAAAGCAAAAATGTCTGCGGAGGTCTCTGCCCGCTTCAAACACAAACAGTCGCATAGTAAATAGCTTTTTTTTTTTTTTTTTTTGAAAGCTCCTAAGGCTTAAGTCTTTCTTTTCCTTAGAAGCTCCCTGTGGTAGTGCCAGCCATCCTTCATGAGACCCACAGGAAAGAGCATCTTTAGTTACAGCTATCAGAGACAGGCTCCTCTCTGCCTCCTTCTCCTGCTGGCAGAGTTCCTGGCTTGGACCCATTTGGCTCACAACTCGCTCACCCGCGTCAGCCAGTGGTGTGCAAAGGCATCCCAGAGCACTTGGCTCCCACATTCCTCAAGGTGAGAACAGCTCCGTAGTCTCTCAACAGCAGGGGGTGCAGGGCCGAGGTTCCCTGTCACGCGAAGTGGGGTCACACCCCAGTTCCTGACATAGCCCGTGACGAGGATGTGCTCCAGCTGCCTGATTAGCGCTGCAGCCAGCCCAAACATTAAGCACCCACCTCAGCACTGTCGTTCTTTATGAGTTTAATCCTAAGAAACTGAACAATTTTTTCCCTACACTTAATACAATAAATAAATCACACTAACAAATGATGTGCATGGCAGAAAACGGGGTGGAGCAGAACTGTTTGCTTGTTTGTGAAAAACTGATTTAATCCGCTGAAGTTGCTCTCGTTCAGGAAGATCTTGTTTGTTTCGGATCAACCTGACAGTATAAATATAAATCTGCTCACTGATGCTCTAATCTGAGTGTTTAATCAAGCCCTTTGAAGCTGAACTTACACCCTGAGCACTGCGGGTTATATATCCATTACTTCTTACAGCTTAATTTACATGCATAGTTTATATGGCAATAAGGAAGTTTTAAAGTACGATATCTACATCCTCATTTAATCCCCTTAAAGCACTTATTTACAGTGAGAGCAACATAGGAGATTACTAGTAGCTTTTCTTTCCGAGCTGCTGCTGTAGGTAGCAAAACAATGGAATTAAATTTGCTTTTATGTGCAGTCTAATCAGATGATTACGGGATTACTGACTTTCTCTGGCTCCTATGGCTACGAATACATCAAACCACATATACAGCGCTGCATTTGTACTCCTGCCATTGAATTAACTCAAGGCATGCTTGATGAGGTGGGAAGAAAAGGACTGGAAGGGAAGGAATTAGGAGTCGAGGGAAGTATGTTGGACAACTAGGGTTGATCTGGATCCTCTGGAGTCAATAAGTCTGTCTGGGTGATGACTCAATACAAAGTTTGGCCATAAGATTTGGATCCAAGAAAAGTGCTCTCCTCAGTTCTGTGGAGAATGAGCAGGGTCACTTATTGACTACTTTTTTGAGCATTATCATTCTCTTTTCAATGGCTTCTTCGGGGAGGGGGAACTTTTATCACGATATTATGTGTTGGCAGAACCAGTTCGCTTTGTACATGTTCCATACCTGCAGGTAATCACATTGCTTGCATGGTGTATAATAGTTTCAATGAAAGATTTGCAAACCCAGTCTTGGGCTTCACTGAACCGGACAAAGAATTCACTGAAGTAGGTACTATAGGCTTTCAGATTACATCCTTGGGCAATTGCTTTGTGGAATACACCTACCTTCTGACTTGGAACTCATTGTAGAGCACCGCAGAGATGTATGCGGACAGCTTTGTGCTTCACAGTGATTTTGAAGAGAGGAGAGCCTGTCAGAACTGTAAATTGTTTTGTTTTAACTTTCTCAGCCACCTGACTGCAACTGCCCAGCCCCAGTCTTGTTCCCGTTTTGGTGGGGATTTATCAGTTCTCTTGTAGAATCCTGATTCTACGAGAAGTACCGAAGTCCTCCTGCCTGAGCTTTCAATGGGAAGTGCTAAGGGGTACAGTTTCCTTTTCTTCTCTTTTTTTATTCTTTATCACTCTTTGTGGATCCAATTTATTCTCCATTTGAGAATGAAATAATAATCCAAAGAAATCAATAATGTGGAATGCCAGTTCCTTTTATCCCCCCTCTCTGTTGTCAGGGAGACTTAGCTGATGCCAAGATCTCCATTTTGAGGTCAGAGGCTTAGGCATGAGCAAAGACTCCCTCGGGCTATGCTCCCTCCATTCTTGCATATTTAGGCTCCAAACAACAAGATGGAAAGAACTTAGCCTTCCAGATCTCCTACGCCCAACCGCTTCACGAGTGCTCCGAAAGGTCCCTGCCCTTTCCAATTCAAGCTAGCATCTCTGATTCAAAAGACCAGACAAATGCGTGATTGTTCCATAGATAGGTCTGCCTCAGTTGAATGTCATTACTAATACTGGAATGCTGTCAGAGTAGATATCCTGTCGTTTCTTTGAGCCAGATGCATTCTGCCTGTGCCAAATGTATTGGCAAACACACAAGTACACACTCACGCAAATACAGTTGTGGAGGGCTCCCAAGCAGCATAGCTGCTTGCGAATATGAAAGATAGCTAAGGAAGCAGGGCGCACAATAATCCTGGGCAACCCCGACAGATGATGTTGCTGTAGAGCCTCACAAAAGAGCGCACGGCAATGAAATTCTTCTGGGTTCCTCCACGGAAGGGACGCTCGCCTCTATGAGAAAATAGCTCACAGTCCTACAGCTCAGTCGGTGAAGTTTGGAGCGATGTGAAACACGCACCCCAACCTTGAGCTAACCGGGTCTGGAGCATTTTCAAGCTGAGTAAAGTATGCACAGACACAGACCGTTCAAGTTTCTTTTGTGCAAAAAGTACTCTGGTCATTTCCAGCAGGCATAAACCAGAATTTATAAACAACTACCCTGTGCTCTAAAAGGGATTGTGGCGGTTCTGGTTTTGCATGTGTTTGAATTTTGATAGGAAATGCACTAAATGGCCTTAGTTGCCTCATTGGTATTTGCCACGTTGCTTTTTTGCAGCTTGTTTCACATTTTTCACCAATTAATTAACATTACTGAGGCACCAAACATGATGAGCTTTCCCCCACCCCAGTGCCCCATTTGTTATTTCGTTATGACTCATTTTTCACAGCTCTTTCTTACTTCAGCACAATCATCGTCATTCAGTTTATGTTCCCCCCTTCATTCCTACTTTTGCCTTAGTATGTGCAAATTCCCCGGGTACAGAAGAAAAAGTAACTGAAAGATTCTGAGGTTGCTCTGTGGCATATGGGCTCCGCCTTTTCTTCCAGGTTAAAAGAAATGTTTCAGACGGAGACCTTCAGCTGGCGTGGATTGCTGAAACCCTTGCCTTTCAGCGGAGCTGCAACGGCATATACCAGCGGAAGACCTGGTGGCCTTTGGCTTCTACTTATTTCCTCAGCTACTGAATCTTCAGGAGACCTGCCCTGAGACATAGAAGTGAGGAGCAGCAGCTCTATAGCTATAATTTCAGGATCTATTATTTTAATGAAACAGACTGGAGCATCACGGTGGTGTTATATTCATCACTCTGTCAATTTTGAACTCCATCCTCGGGTCAATCAAAAAAGTCCTGCTGCTCCTGTAGATCAGGATGAGGTCCTACCTGAGAACGAGAATAATACCAGTCCAATTCTCCAGTCGGCCCTCAGCCCATGAATCTTTGAGCAGCTTCGCTGATGTCCGTGGTAATGACCGTACAGTCAAGTAGCCCATCTGTAACGGACACGGCTCCCACTAAGTCTGGGGGAGTCATGGAAAAGCAATTGATCTTCCTTACCAGAATTCTGTCCTCAGTCGTGTGACTCAAGTTTTTGAGAGAATCTAAGAACCAATTCTCTGCAAATGTTAACTTTCAATTGTATTCAAAGGAAAACTCTGACCTACTTCCCCCGGCTGTTTTTATAATGAACTTGTTCCTTAGCAAACCCAAAGAAGGAAACAAACAGGCAACAGAAATTACTTCTATGCTCCTGGTGACCTACCTGAGCATAGGCCTGTTTACAGGGTCTGCCCCTACGCCAGCCACAGAAGGAGGAGGTGGATGGCTCGCAAAGGAGGGAGACGGAATTCCCATCAGCAATAAAATGGAGAGAAAATGTTGAATTTGTGGAATACGAAGTGTTTCGGGAAAAGAAGAAAAGGCCAGAACTTTCTGAATTTTTATATTTGTAGAAATCTCAAAATGGTTATTTATTGTCTTTCAGCAAAACTGTCATTTATCGCAAATACTTCACCGCTAGTGAGGCAATACTATAGCAAAAAAACCACGGGTTCTGTTGCCTTACCACGGGCAGTCAGCCAGGAACAAAGGCATCTTAACATAAAATCAGGAGCGCACAGCTTCGGTATTTTGTTTACTTTACTGTGCAAAAGAAAAATGTTTTTTTATTTACTTGGCCACAGTTGCGACTCGACTTCTCTGTTTTTTGCGCAGTAGATCTCAGTACTGTCATGAGCAGTGTCACAGCATAGCACAGGGGCAGGGTCAAGTGCGGAGCATAACAGAGTTACACCTCTGGGAATATTTCAGGCACAAAACCGAACAAAGGTTCTGTGGGTTCTTCAGCTTGCAGCAGCATCCCATACAGCCATATTGCTCTACCTTGTTTGCAGCAAAACATCCCGGAGAAGAAAAGAGGTTTCGGTACCTCAAATACCAGCGTTGCTTTTCCTAAGTGAAGACAGGGCTCATTCCGGGTGTTACGTGTCGGAGTTCATCTTTTATTGATTTGCATTTAGCATAAACGTTCGAGCCACATTCCAAAGGGAAATATTTACCAAACGAAGGTTGTGGAGTTTCTTTCAGAAGTGATTGTTTACTTAAAGCACACCATGCCATCAGGCTGTTCAACACCTACCTTCCATACCATATTCCTGACTCGTACTTAGTCTTCCGAACTTCATAACTGAGCATCCATGCCTTACCTTCTAGATGTCTCTTTCAGTGGCAAGAGGAACTAGAGAGGCATGTTCTTCACCGCAGACCTGTCTGAGGAAGAACACTCAGCTCTTTCTTCTGAGCTTTACCCGTTCTCTGCCTTACAATCAACACTGGTAAATGTGCAAGTGTTTCAGGATGTTGTTTAATTTCAATGTAACTGAGAGGAAAAAAAAAAAAAAATTGCTATCTGAGAGCGTGGAGAGTGCAGAGACCGGTAGCCAACAGCTGTCAATAGCCCAGAGCCCTTATGTACATTCTAGACCAAAAAATGAAACTCCACTTAGGAAAACAAGGCTTGAATTTTCCAAGCGAATCACAATAGCTGTGAGAAATAGCATGCTCAGCCTCACTGAATGTACTAAACCACTTTCCACAAACCTCTACTCTTACAGACAGTCTTGGTTTCTACATCCAAACCCACAAGACCTTTGTTTCTTAAATCATAACTATCAAATTGTATTTCACTTTTTTGACAAAACCACAATAAAGTACATGATCCTAACAAAAAGAAAAGCAGGTGAGAATGAAAATAGGGCTAATTTTTACCACCTGGAATCAGAGCACTCTTTCCTTACGAGATTTTTATGTGATTTGGGGCCACTGCAGAAATAACAGTCCGTAAAATTGAATCAACACTTATGAAATCCAGTAGGTGAAGTTAGTCTACATGCAAAATAAGCTAAAAAAATCAATGACCTACACAGCCTCCGTGAGGCTGTTTGTGTAATTCAGGACCAGGAGAACGCTTCTCCCCGGGCAGGTCGATACAATTCCCTAGAAGTTAGCTGAGCTACCCAGAGACTGAGATCAGTTCTTGATGTCTTGAAGGTTAGCCGTTCAAGGTTTAGTCTGGAAAGTGCTGGTAGCTACCACGAGGGTTTTCCATTTGCATATTGCTGCCGTATCTCCTAGCCTATCCACCGGCGATAAGAACAGCATTCAATAGGGCCCGGTTGGGACTCTGCGGTCTGAGTTTGCCGGGGAGCTGTACCGCAGGAAAAGCCCCGGGGAGAGTTCTGGGTGACTCAGGCAGGAAATCCTCTTCAGCAGTGTGTGCTACGTTGTCAGCTCTGCAGCCAACGCTCTGCACCGTACGCCCCACTCGTAGCCCAGGAGCCAACAGCCCCTGCACCACAAGGTGGGGAAATCCCAAAGCTATCCTCAGCTTAAAAAGAAAGAAAGTCCTCGCGAGCTGACAGAGGACGTTCAACAGCTCAGCCTTAAAATTCCACAGGGAAAACATCTGTAAAAGGACTGTTATGGGATAGTATGGCACCCCAATTTTTTAATTTAATTTTATTTTTTTAAATATCAAGCATATATACTGGCATTTTCCAGATTTGGACTGTGGAAGAAATGGAATTTTAAACTGATAATGTGAAAACTTCTTCAATGCTACAGTGAAATCTCTACCTTTCCGTGCTGAGCACTCTAATTCACAAGTTTCCAACTGCTTCCAGTGCCTCCTTCTCCTTTAACACTCAAACCTGATCTCCTTAGAGGATCCAGAAGGCATCTGGGTAATAGCCTTTAGTGATGTGTGCTGGTAAGGAGGCATGTGTATCTGTAACTTGATGACTTCTTCCTCAAGCAGAAATTATTAGTCTCTACTCCAGAGGTTTAGACGTCAGTACCAAACTAAAGGTCGTGGGTCAAATTCCTCTTCACTTGTCAGCGGGAGGATTGCCTGTAAGGAGGAAAGCCCTTTGAGGGCAATTAACACAATCAGCAGCACTGATGAATATAGAGTGGACAAACACACTCCCTGATGAAAAATCACTTTCAAAGATGAAATGCCCAACGTACATCAGAGTTGGTGTCCGTTAATCTGTCCACAGAGCACAAATCATTTCAGTTGTTGACTGTATAGGCATATGGGAGTTCTTTTCTGCTGCCTCAGCACTACAGCACAGTTTTTATGCCTTCTCCCCAAACTTGCTTCTTTTGTTCTTGCTACTTAAAAACTCTGTTTTGAACTAACGTATTTCATCAGCTACATCCCCTCCAAAGGAATTACTGTGCAGCTGGAGCAGCCGAGGTAGTAGGACAAGCAGTAGCGCTAGAGGAAGAGAATATATTGCAACCAGCCAGAGGACCGTATGGACAGACCCAGCTTGCTCATGGCTATGTCCTGCCTGGCCTTCCCCTGCTCCGTAGTTTCATTACACCCAGGAAAAATCCCCTCGTTCTGATTTAGGACCGCTGTCTCTCATTCTGCCACTGTTCACCTCTGCAGAACCTGCCTCCCTGCTCTCAATATCCTGTCGGTGCTGGGGGCAGCAGGTACCCTGATGCCACCCCTTCTCCAGGTTGAACAAGCCCCACTCCCTCAGCCTCTCTCCATGGGACAAATGCTCCAGACTTGTCTGTCTTGGGAGCTCTCTGCTGGGCTCCCTGCACTTTATCGACAACCTTCGTGTACCGGGGGGTCCAGGGCTGAACCCAGTGTCCCAGATCTGGTCAAGCAAATGCTGAGCAAAGAGGAATAACTGCTGACCTCCACCTCCTGGCCCGTGCTCCTGGTGATGCAGGGTGCTCTTGCCGTTCGTTCATTGCTGCCAGGGGCTGCTGGCTCAGGCTCATCCAGTCGTCCCGCAGGACCCCCACAGAGGGGGTCCTTCTCCACAGAGCTGCTCCCCAGCCAGGCAATCCCAGTCTGTTTCCTGTTGGGTGCTAGCCTGTTCCAGACCCAGGACAGGCCCCTGAGCAACTCCACTGGTAACCATTTACTAACATTGGTGTGTCACTTTTTTTCCATCCGTAATTTATTAAAAGCTAAAATTGTTGCAAGTGTTTTACCAGAAAAAATTTTAACAGTAAATCTGTCCAAACATAATGTTTCCAGCAAAGTTGTTGCAAGACGGTCTAAAGAAAATAACATTAGGCTGCCAAGATATTCTGTAAGGCAGCAGGGATTGATGGAGTAATTTTTCATGTTATTTTAGCATTTTCCTATCTCACAAATTTATGGGGCGGGTAAGAAGTGACTTAGACTTCAGCTGCGGCTTAGCTCCAAAGTACCTCCAGAGAGAAATGGATAGGAGTGCCCAGCATGCCCAAAACTGGACTGGAGACCCATATAATGAAAAGGATAATCCTTGGGCATGGCAGGATACCGTTCAGGAAGCTAAAATTCACTCTGGTCTAATTTTATTTTTGCTTATCTTTGAGCCTAACTCGGATGCTCATGTTGCCCCAGTCTCGGAGTTTGTTATCAGGGTGTTTCATTGGAAAAACCCTTATTTCAAGGTAGGATTTCTTTCCACTACTAAAACGCAAACACACAAAGAGGCAAAATGCCAAAAATGTCATATTTAAAGCACAAAAGATGCAGAGCCAGAAATTCCCTGGCTTCGTTAGAGGTGTGAATATTGCTATGTAGTTTTTACTCAGCGTTTTGGCTCTGCTCTCACTCATCTTTACTCATAAGCTCAGCAATTCTGCTGAGTGTGTCAACCGCCTCTTTTGCTGCTGCGGCCAAAGGGGCTTTTCTTCTGTTTTAAGAATATTCCTTGCAGGTCTCTCTGACAATAAGTTCTTGTTATTTGTTCGCTTGATCTTTTCTGAGAGGTCAGGACAGATAAGCTCACGAAGATAGGAACCCTTCCTTTTAACTCCTCCGTAGTTTAACGTCTGCCATCTTACCTGCATGGTGACAGGTTAGCTGAAATGATAGGTTTTCTTCCTTTTCCGATAACTTCAGGCAGAGCTTTGTGATTGTGTCCTACTGTTCCCACCGGAGTGTGTGTCAGCGTCGGTGCAGCTCTCTGGGCTTCTATTCCATGGGATAAAACGCTGTGTTTTATCCCGAAGGACTTGATCTGTACCCCTGACACAACTCAGCTCTGAGCAGGCAGTGGCTGCAGAAACGGAAGCAGCGGAGCTGCATCAGCCCAGCACTAAGCCCAGGCTAATTAGCCCCCATGAGAAGCTCACCACGTTACCTAAAGCTTTCCAGGACGTTAGGTCACCCCTTGGTTTTCCTCCTCTAAATATATGGTATGGCTGCTTGATGTCCGAGCAGCATTCCTGAGCATCCTCCCATGTAGCCTCAATAACGGTAACTCGGGAGTATCTTCCTGACCTTTGTAATAAAGGTGCCCATTCTTAAAGCCCCTTCGCTTTTGTCTCCTGGCTCATTACTGGAGCCAGTATACTTAGGTAGCAGGGAGGAAATGCACTGAAGCCATCGACAAAAGCGTAACAAGAATGGCTCCGTTATCTGTAGGTCTGAATGGGGAAAGTATGGCACCTTTTACAGAGTTACTACACGCAGAGTAGCAAAACCACCTTTCCCAAAGGTGGCTGATGCAATAGCATGTGACAAAGACACGGGATTTAGTGGAAGACGTCATCATCACAGGTTTTTCAGCTTGTACTCTCTGTCTACAGGCATAATAACGACGGCTGAGGCCAGCAAACTTTTAAAAGCCAGCTGCAGGGATGGCTGATGCTGCTGCCTTTGGTTTGGTGCTTTGAAGACTTACGCTGAATTTTTTTTTTTGTCAGCTGCTTTCTTCTGATCAAATAACTGTAGGCAGAATTAACTTGGGGGTGAGCAGATGAGAGGAAAGAGGACCGATGATGGTGATACCCACCAGGGCAGAGGTAGCTTCAGGTCACGGCATTCGGACAGGGTCCGGGAGACCTGATCTGATCTGAACCCGACTGGCCTGTCTTCCGCGCAGTTGCTGTCAGTGCTGTCCTGGTGGTTCCGCCACGTCGACTTAATATTTTGCTGTAGTAAAGTGTGAATTGAAGGGCCTTAGCCAATGTCAACAATATCTGGCTAAAGCATATTTTTGCAAAATGCAGCAATGTACAACCAAGCCATTTCTACCTAAGACAGCTCAGCTCAGAGGCAAAATCTCTTCGTTTTTAAATTTGATCCCAAGTTGATCCATCTTTCCAGATAAAGCACGCGAGGTGCCAAGAGGCCTCGTGACTTTGTGAAGCCAAAGACTTGGCTGGTGTAAATTTACATTGTCCATTTAAAATTAATGCAGCTAATGCGATTCTTGCTAGCACAGGGTCTAGCCCTGAAACTCTGCAGAGGATTTTACTCAAACTTGAAACACCAGGTGTGTTACTGTTGTGCCTCCAAGTTGTTTGTAAATAGGCTGCAGACGTTAAAACATTCATGGTTTGCCGTGTCTGAGCTTGAGGTCCAGGAATTACACACGGCGTCTTCTAAATCAGGATAGGAGGAGAAAACTGGAGGGTCCGTTGTGGTTATGGAAGAAGAAAATATTACTGTGGAGAAAATCAAGGAAAACTGCAGAAGAGAGAACACAGGAATGGCATAGGAATCTTGTGTCCATTGACGTGAGAGAGACTTAGCTCCGAAACAAGGCTCTAGTTTGCTTCTCTAATACCGTGTTACAGTGGCAGAAGTATACGGCCTCCAGTTTTAACTGACTACCTCTTAAAAAAAATACTTCGAGTGAGCAGACACACAACCTACTTCAATACTGCATATGATACTGTTTATCAAAAAAGCCGTAGGTGCCGTTCGGCACCCGCCGTAACCGCTATGATGGAAATAGCAACACATAACTATGAGCAGAAAGGGTGCCACGCTTTTAGAAAGCTTACAGCTATTCTACGTACTTCTAATGGCCAATGAATAAATGATGCAACATACATTTTACATACCTGTGAAGTAATGAATTTGCGAGTAAATCATACGTAATCATTTTCAGGTGCTAGACACATTTAATATACTGAGGGGGAAATTGTTTTTGATGTGAAGAATGAATATAATTACAAGTATGTTGGATAGTTCCTGAGAGTACCTTCCAGCGTGGGACGGGCTGCCTCGGGAAGTGGCCGGATCACCACCCATGGAGGTATTTAGAAGATGTGTAGATGTGGTGCTTAGGGTAGACTTGGCAGTGCGGGGTTAACGGTTGGACCTGCTGATCTTAAAAGTCTTTTTCAACCTAAATGATTCTATGATTCTGCCTGAAAAAAATTATTTGGCTCTAGCAGTGGACTCACCGTAATACATGAAGAGCAGACCTACAGCCCTCATCCCAGGCGTTTAGCTCCTCTTCTGGATGTCCAGTCAATAAAAACAAGTGCTAAATATTCTCGATTCTCATCCTGCCACTGCTTGCTACTAGAGTCTTCAACATGAGCCATTACAAGGCACTCATGAACGCAGCTGAATACGTTCTTACTGCGTGGTATGGAATTTTAATAACAATAATAATAATAACAATAACACAAATCACGTTACCTTCCTGCCGCACAGCCCGCCCACCCCCACCCCCGAGTTCATCAGTTACAAGTATTCAAAGGGTAATAAAAAATTTTAGTTTTAATTCCAAACAAAATGAAGTCTGGACTCACTGGAAGGAAATGAGATAATCTTTAAATCATGGAATTTTTTAGTAATTTTTTAACTCTTAAGGAGAAAGTGCATTGACTGCCAGGCCGATGAATCTTCCATCAAAGAATTTCAGATGTGATTTTTTTCTTAATAAGACACTATGCATTTTGTCCTCAGTTCTCTGGAAGGGATCTCAAAGAAGCACTTAATATCAAACTGAATGACTGACCAACCATCTGCCAATTGCAGCACATTCAATACAACTGATGCTTTATTCAAATAGAGGGTTAGAGTACAGGCTCTGCCGCCCGAAGAATTGATTTAGCTCAGACGAGAAGGCAAAATGATAAGTAATTACACAGACAGTGAAACCTGATCATTGAAGACTCCGATGCATTAAAAGTCTTTTTCTGCTACAGTAAAGGAGAGAGAAAAATTGGGCAACTTTCAGTATATTGCCATGTGTAAGATTCCAGGCAGTCTTTGCTTCTGGGGAAGTGGAGGAGTTGCCTCATTACAGGAGGTTTTGCTGGTTAAACTCAGATATTCAGAGATGCTAAAAGGATTAAACGCTCAGATCGATTTATTTTGGTGGACTTGGACAACATAAAGCTCAGGCAACACTTAACTAATGTTTTGACATCACAGAAGGCAGCTGCAGGGACAGGAAGCTATCCAACAAAGGGAGAGGAAATCCCGGGTTGTTTGGTTCAACAGAATATAAATGAAGAAGACATTATAATGACTAAGGCGTCAAAGCTTGCAGAAGACATTTTGTGTCAGCTTCTGACCGCTGATTTGGTGACAGCCTATAAATCGGCTGCAAAGTCAGCTGGAAAAGCCACGTGGCGGTTTCGACAGCCTTAGGAGGACCTGCGGGTCTCCACTACACTTTTGCTCAATTGGTTTGGTTGGCTGCAGGGGGATGGGTTAGAATCTGGTCGGGAAACAAGGGCATGACACCCTCACGAGAGCTACCGTTTCTGCGTTGACATCGAAAGCGTCCTCAAGACGCTGCGCAGGGCGTGTAGCGAAGTTAGAGCAAACAGGGTTTATCAAGGGAGGAGTTTCATGGCTGGCTGCAGAAATTCCAGGGGCTGCTGGAGAAAAACATCATAATGGCGATCAAAAGCAAAAAAGGTAGTTCAGAGAACACCTTCCTTTTATTTCCTGTGAAGATAATGCCACTCTGCTACGTGACAGGGGCAGAAATCAGGAAGGGTCGTACCAACCAAGCTTACGCATACAGCACAGAGTGCTGGCACCAGGCACAAAACACCCAGGCTGCCCCAGAAAGGAAGGTGCTGGTCTGTTTATTCCCGAGACCGTTAGACCCTCTGCCTTGATATTACGCAGAGCCAGTCATTCAGGAGTGGATTTTGAGCCGCCAACAGCTCTAGCGTAGGAGTAAGTTGCAGTTCAGGACTTCTATGAGCAGAGTTTGAAACAGAACTTGCTTCTCGACCTAACTACTGTCTGAGGTTATCTGTGGGATGCTTGTGGATTAGAATTTAATCGTAGAGTAGCGCTTAAACCGGCCCTTTGCTTGTTATGCGTTGTATTTCACAGGTCAGTAAGGATTTCTTTGTTTGTTCAAAAAGAGGAAAATTGGGTTACATTAATTATATTCCCATCGGGTTACATTAATTATACTCTCATTGACTTTGGTACGGAGAAAGGAGTCTTTCTGGGACCGAATATTAACTGCTTCTACGTACTGTGACACTCTTGTTATATCTGCCGTATCTTTTTAAATATTGCTGCTACTTGGCAGCCTACTGAGCCCAGGGAAGTGAAACTTAGTGTAACTTCAAATAATTCATGTTCCTTAACAAGAATTATGCCTGCTGATATTTTCTGCCACTATGGGGGGAAAATGATAGAAGACATCTAGCCTGGAGTCTAGCTTGTCCACATTTGCTTTTTGTTGGAGGTTCTTGCTCCATCCATTCCATCTAGCTCCAAACTGGTCTGCAAATAGTGACACTGTGGGAAAGTTGGTTGGGGTTCTTGATATTAAACTTTACTTACTCTGTGTACAGCTGCTGCCAGGAGAAGCTCTGCTCTGCCTTTCTCAGCACCTTGCAGAGGCAGCTGCAGCCCCTGGGTTTAACTACCTGGATATGGAACAGCCGGCGGAATGGCTGCTAAAGGCTAAGCTTCATTTAAGACACTCTGACTGCAACTGAATATAGCCAAAAGGTAGGGCTCAACCCCCCCGCTGCCCAAAATGTTCTGTTTCTAGTCCTGCTACTATTTTTTCCAAGATCGGGAAGATTAAAGAAGGAATGAGATTTCCAAATTGAAAGGCAATCTGTAGCTTTATGAAAATGAAATTTTTCTCTCTTCCTGATAGCAATAAAGTTAAAAATTATTAACCTTGTGTTTGTAATTCTCTTCTCGGAATTTCCAAATCTGTGTTATTTCTTACGAATCTTTGTCTAATAAAGCATTAAGATACTGTAGCTCCTTCAGCTACAGGGATGTTTAGACATTTCTGTTGTCTCAAACCAAAATAATAAGACAATAGACACAATTTTTGGAAGATAAATGACTAAATATATCTGGTAATGCAGCAAACCAAACTGTACTATGTATTTCTTAACAGCTGTGAGTTGTTGGATACAGGTATTTACTTTAAAATCAAAATTCACAATTTATTTAAACAATTTATGACGTATAATAACGGTATTTATTTTATATGTAAAAATCGTATTTAAGTAATGCTCGGACTACTTGCTTTTATGGACTTTTCCTCAGGATGTGTTCTTATATTAGTCTTTCCCAAGATTAGAGCGTAAGTCTTTGAGTATTTTTAAGGTTTCTTAAACCCTTTTTACCCCTTCTACTTTGTTTTTCTCTCTAATTTTTTTTTTACTAAATGTTTTAAATTGATCTCACAAGTATATTTTATACTTCTCCAAGTTGTTAACCAAAAGTATTTGCCAAACTTTGTGACTAGTAGAATGCTTTCACTTTCCTCATAATTATTTTTCTTTGATAAATTCATTATTCACCAAAAAAAAGATGTTCTGCATTCTTTACAAAGACTACTTTGTAGATAAGATTTGGGTGAATCTGGTGATCCTGAATGTTCATTAACAAGAGAACATAAAGACCAGAATTGTTTCAATGGGCTCTATGTAAAATGGATCTCTAGATGACAACGAGAAAATGATAGCAACGTTATTTCATCACAGAAGGAAATACCACTGTACGAAACGAGAAGTCATGCGGACAGATGGTAAATCAGTGCAGGAATGCTTCGCTGAAATGGAATGGTGAGGCAGCATGCATGTTGGGAGCAAAAAAAGGAAGGATTGCCCTTCAGCCTCGCCTCAGAACACCTAGTCACTGCCCGGAACGTCGTCTGCTACTCCACTAGCATTGCCAGGACTTCACACAATACTTAATATCATAGCAGCTTCCCTTGGGCAGTCCTGTTCAGAAGTTTATGGTAGCACTTGTGAGAAGATCTTGATTGACAGTCTCTGTACAGTGAAGACTCCTGTGAATTGGTCCACAGGACGTCTGCAGCAGCTGCTGAGGTCTCTGCACGTCAGAACCACCACTCCACAGCACTGCCTGGAGAAGCAGGAGGATCTCATTTCCCTGCCTGTGGCACCACGGGCTTGAAGGTATTGATAGCCACCGTGTCGTAAAAACCTGCAGTGTGCAGAAAGGGAGAGCAAAACTCTAAAGTCAACGGCACCAGAAACGGCTGTGCCTTAGCACGCCTGCTGTTTGAGTGACAGCAGTTTGGCTTCAGCACAAACAGTAGTAAGTTACAGCAAGAACGTGGTAGTTAGCAGGAAGGTATTTATACGTGGATTTCTAAAGCCCATGGAATTCAGAGGTAAGACTCAATTCAGAAGCCACCAAACCTTTGAAAGCTTGAAAATTCATAGTTAAGATCCACAAACTTACTTGGCCCCCTCCCATGGATGACAGCAGTCTCCCCAATTTCTTTTTTATCTATGTTGTATTAAATGCTAATTTTTGATGAAGCGTTTTTTTAAAATGCCTTAAGAAGTCAGCAAATTGGAAAAAAAAATCACACTTCTACAGAAAATCCAGGAAGTGTGTGTGTGTGTGTGTCTCTGTGTGTGTGTGTGTGTGTGTGTGTGTGTTCGTATTTTTGGCTGGCTTTTCTCTGTCCCCGAACTGCTGAGGAGCTAAAACTAGACTGTCAGGATGGGTTGCTGGGAACTAATCACTAATAAACTCTGGTTCTGTACATTTAGCTCTGACTGGTATATCCACTGAATCATGATGTATCTCACTTTTTTCCATGTTTTTACTGTGAGATGGCAAAAATTTAGGAAGGGCTGTGGGGTTTCTGTCTTGTCTCATGAATTCAAGGACAGGCAAGTTTTCAGCATTTCTGGAAGGCACAGAATATTGCAATAAATGTAAAATTCCTTTTTCTTCACAACCAAGAGCTTAAGGGAAATTATATCTCAGCCCTTGCTTTGAAGCTTGACTTGGGGGGTGTGGGGGAGTAGGGGTGCAAATTTTAGAACGAGGACAAAATTACTGATAATCGTGAAAACTGTAGATGAGCCATTATTAGTGAGTGGTCTCCAGGAGTGTATAAGAGGGAGGAGTCCGTCATATTTATTGAAAACACAGCTGTTACAACGGCATAAATCATTTATGCAGTTTAGTGCTGAGCTTTCACTTTCCCCTACTTGGGTGCTGTTTAAGAGTTCCTAAGCCTGTACGTCTCGTACAAATGCCAAAGTCACTGAGGCACTGCAGAGTCCAGAGCAGAGCTTACGGAGGCTTAAACAATGGCAAACGTCACTGCTGCCCTTTCCAGTCACGTGGATCCTGCTGCCTCTGCTTCTGGATACAAGTTGAATACGGCTGCCTGTGGAAGGGATGCAGAAATACATTGCCAGTGTTTGGTTTTAAGTCTCCTTGTGACCTGGACAACTTAGGAACAACTTTAGAAGCCTGATTAAAATAATGCATTGAAAGCTGTCACTAGATTTGAACACGGCATGGAGAGGTAGTGGCACCTTTATCAAAAAACAAAGCAAGTTGGGAATCTGAGTGAAAAATAAAATCCTCTATTTATTTGATGGTTCCCGGGGATTACAATGCGCACACAGTGGAAATGTCTGGAGAAGTCTCAGTTTTCCGTTCCTCCTCCTTGTATATTGTGAACACTATTATAGGAGAACTGCAGGTAATAGTTGCTCTAGGAGACAAAAGGCTGGCGGTTTTCCAAGCTAGCAGCAACGTATTCCTTACCCTGCTGCTGGCTGCTCGAGAAGACCACCCTGGTTTCCACAGCTTGCAGAGATAGCACTGGTTTGCTTTAGAACCAGTGCAGAGCGTGCCACTCCCTGTTCAGCTCCAACGAGCACCTGCTTTAAGATTTACAGTACTTCCTGCGGTGCTGCACAAATGTGGTGACGCGGTTCAGGTCAACGGGAGATAGAGCGCACAGTGCGCTCACAGAGGATGCTGCTCCCACCAGGGCCAAAAGCAAAGCTTGCTGTGACGTCATATACATGAAGATTCGGTCCCAGCTTCCTAAACAAATACCATGAGAAGGCAAGGGAGAGAATGTAAGGGCTGTGGAAAAGCCAAGTCCTGAATCAAGTCACAAGCACAAAGAGTCAACGCCTGACCCTGGCCAGCCAGCCAACTGTTTGCCTGGAGGGGAGCAGCTCTTCCTTGGGTTAAAGCCGAGGGAGCCTCCTCCCGTACCACCCCTTTTGAGGAGAAGGAAACGCGGCTGTCAGCGTCCAGCTCTGCAGCCTCCACGGGGAAGTGAAAGCAGGCACGGCGTGACACGGTTGGGTTGTGAGAGAACACCTACAAACTACGACCCACAACAGCCAGCCTCCTGAGATTGTCTCCCAGATGTGTCTATGGATTAATACTCTTTCTTTTCTGACACAAGGATTTCTTGTTTAAAGCCATCAATAAAGTATATGCAAAAAGATGCATATGCACAATTTACCATATGCTAAGGAAGAAAATGTTCATTTTGTCCTCTGCAATATAGAAGATCAGCCGTCATATTCTGCTGCAGTTATAAATAGCAATTAAGGTTTTGCACTGGCTGAGACTAGCTAGGACCTGCCACGCTTACCTTTCTACTGACACAGTGCAATGCAACTCGGCTTGCTCTTGTGATGAGGTGACAGAGTTAAGGCTTGGAACTGGCTAAAAGTAATCTTGAGAAAAACGTTCTTTTATTTTTATTCTTCAAACTCCAGGTTAATTTCATAGGAATTAAGAGCCTGGTGACTAACCTGTATTATTCCTTTAGAAATAACCCCTGTGGTGGTGTTCCATATCCCATCAGCTCCGTATGTCACCATTCCATTTTGTAACGTTGAGTACCAAGAAGTCAACTGGGAGCGCAGAGAAAATTTCTCGGAGGAACTGTGTTCAAGTCTTTTGGAGCGTTGTGGGAATGTTGGGGGGATTTAGCAGTGCCTTTCAATCAATGCAGAAACAATCGTCTTATTGTGATCCAACTTGATTACATGCATTTGTATGCTTGTGTGGTTTGAGAACATCTGCAGAGACGTTTCTGTAGGAGGTAAAGGTAAGCAGTGATGGGCCCTTTGTGAAGAGGCTCTGTAATTTACTTGGAACGGTTTCAGTACGATCAGTTTAAACAGGAAGGTGCTAGCAGGTGTTAATTGTAGTTTAGTAAATAAATCAAATTTATTAAATAAAGTAGCAATTGCATTTTATTAATTAAATTAAATTTATTAAATAAATTAAATCTCCACTAAACGTGCATAGTACAGAGATAATAGAAATATCCCATATTTTTCTTTCGTTAGTCTTAATGCCTAAAGGTATTGAAAGTAAAATGCCCCCAGAATGCATCGTAACCTTTGTCCCTTTCACAGGAGCGTCATTTGTTCTCCTCACCCCCAGACAGGCCTCGACGAGCTAGCTAGTTCGGTGTTACTTCTCTCTTGGACTAAACTCCCCCTGAGCCCTAAGACCCTCTTGTCTTTTTCCTTCTGTGACTGAGGACCTGAGAGGACTGGTGCAACTCGAAGAGAAAAACCAACACAGTAGTACCTGCCGGTAGCTGGGTAGGGTGCTGCTGAGCAACCTCTGTCCCAGACATCAGGGCTACACCCAGGAACTCCCTTTGCTGGTGATTCCCCTTCTGTTGCAGCTGGGCGTAACGGCAGCTCCTCAGGGCTCAGCTCTCCCGATGTGGCAAGTCTGGATTCCTGTGGTGGGAAGTGAGTGAAGGAGTTATGAAGAGACAGCTAGGGCTGATGGTGGCCACAAGTACAGTGGCTTCCCGGGTGACTGTGGCCCCGGTCATAGTTTCTGAAATGCCTGACACAGAATAAATAGCCTTGTTATTTTCCTCTGTTCTATTTCCTCTGCAAGACCTCAATATTTGATGGAGAGAAATATAACTGAGAGAGATTAACACATTTATTGACTGAAGTGACAGACGTTTGGGGGGGGAAAGTGTTGCGAATAACATTCCGTTATTACTTTCTTGACTGAAAATCTACACAAGCAGATGCCTTGACTTCCTTCAAGGCTTGAAAAACAGCAGGTGCTCTTAGTGAGGCTGTCACAAGCGTCCTGGGAGACCTGCGTGTTCTGATACAGCAGTACAGATGTAGGTAGACCACGTCCATCAGCAAGATGACAGAAAAGGAAAGGGCGCCTTGCCGCCGCTAAGTTCACAGTGCTTGGTGCCTTGCGGCTTGTCTCATAACAGTTCCACAGTCCTCCTGAGGCATCTGTCATGCCTAACTACATAAGCTAAAGTTTTAAGCCGCTTAGTATATGGAATGGCAAAGCTCTTACAAAAGGATGACCAGTAATACACAACCTCCACCTTAATTACATTGCTTGAATCAAAAGCACTTGCACGTAAGCATTGGCGAGATAATAGAGCAAATTGCTCCTCTCTGTATGTGTTAAACCACTCCTAGAAAATCTGGCACTTTTATGAAGTTTTGTTGTTTACATTGGCTCTTAAGAAATATTAAAAATTTTCAGCTATGCAAGAGCGCAGTATACCTGGAGGGGATCTGGAGGAGGTCACATTGTGAAGTGACCCTTCCTGAGAAAAGCTCTTCTTTACTTGAGAGCTGAGTTATTCACACTATGATATGCTTCCAAAATATTTCAAGCTGTAGATTAGTTGCCCTGGTTTAATGACTAAATGCAGGCTTTTTCCATAAACCAAGCTTCTAATGCCTGAGGAATTCGCCCAGTTTTCTGGTAAATGTTAAGTCTTTGTTAGTGACAGGCATTTGAAGAGCAGCTCAGTAGTCCGAGGGCTAAAGAAAACCCGTATAAAACAAAGATTTATTTTAATTTTTCTAGTTCTGCATATGAAAAAAATGCTGATACGCCATAAACTATGTAGCCCTCTGCTACTTCTCTAACGCTTGGGGAATGCAGTGCAGAATGGACTCTTGTTCGCTTAGTAAAACTTCTGTTCAGCTTCACAAAGACTCGGCTTCCCAAGCCCTTGAAAACATTCTGAGCAGTTTATATATAGCACTGATTCTTTGAGCAGTATTGTCTGGTGACGATAACAACACTATTGTTTTAATTTCTCAAAAGCTCCCTTCACAGCAGTAGTTGAATAGGAGCAGACTAAATGCCACAGCACAGGCCTAAGTGTTGGACCGTTTTCTTCTGCACCCACGGACGTAGCAGATGGGGGCGTTGGTTTCTCTCTCTCCAAAAGTATATTGTTTCATAATATCCGTGCGCGTTAAAGCATTACCGCATGAAATGCACCTTCGCAAAGCGTGAGTACAGCTTCACGATTTGTAAAATAGGAGGAAAATAGTTCTTTTTGGAGCAGACTCCCGGCTGGTATCAATTAACTCGGATTTGTTGAAGTCTTTCTTTTGCCACTATATGGTTTAGGAGAAACGTTTCGGCACAGACATTTTGTCCGGGATGATCTACCTCGATTCTATCCAGGGTTCATCCACCTAGAGAATTCGACAGCCTCTTCAGCGGCATGAAGCCAAGGCAGAGGCTGAGCACCTTTCCCCTCACCACATCAGGGTGCTCTCGTTTAGACGCAGACTTCTTTCCACTGCAGTTTACACAAAAGGGTATTTGAAGTGCTTTTAAGGGTTTGGTGTTTTTTTTTTTCTGTTTCAAACATCAAGCCTAAGCTTCCAGAGTGCCTCCGCATAGGTAAGTGAACTTACCTCAAGTGACGTGCTCAGGCAGTTTAACTGCGTGTGTGCTTGGTGTACGTTTGTGGTAACATAGCTCGTTCGTGTAACAGTAATTCACAAATCAGGAGATCTCCAGGTTTCCAATTCACTGTTTAGCACCCTTTCTTGTGAAGCTGCCCTGTTGCTTACCCGCAGTGGTGAGAAAAGCCCGTTCTCCAAACCCCCGTTTTCCATTATGCTCACAGATGTGGTATTACCTCATGTAATCGATACGGTCCCTTGCGGCATGGTGTACTATAATTGGCCAGCTGGTAAAAGTGGAATAATGAAGAAATGTAAGTAACCGTTCCTGTCAAGACAGGGCTAACGTGAAAGTTGTGCTCCGGCCAGATCCCAAATTAGAGCAGAAAACACAGTCCGCTGAGATAGGTATGGTTTGCGGCAGCATTCAAAACCATCCCGTACTAATGTGCAAAACCCTCACGAGCTCACTAACGTACAGGGGAACTGAGGATTCTCAGCACCTCTGAATGAGGCCCCTTCCTGCAGAATAATTCCGGGTGAAGGCAGAACGCATGAGAAAATCTATTTTGCAGAAATCCCTGCACTGTTTTGCAAGAATAGTGGTGCAGTCTACATCAGTCTCAGCCAAACTTTCTCAGAAACCAAACGATGTGAAAACGCAGGCTCTTGAGGCTGTGGGCACATTCTTACAGCATTGCTCCAGAAACATTCGGCCAAATCATATCGATAAAAACCAAGTTGTGCTTGCTTGCTTGTGCTGAAAGATACAGGATGTGCCCTGGCTGAAAATCGCTGTGCGATGCTTATCACACTTGACCTCTTGGGAACAGAGCTATACTTGTGTATACAGCTGGTCAACATTCCTTTTTTATAGATGTTAACTTGAGCACGAAAATACTGGAGTTTCTTGTCCAGAGTATTCATGGAAGGAGGGGAGAGTTTGTTATCTAAAAGAAGGCATGTTTTAAGAAAACCTCTTAAGATAAAGAACCGCGCTTCACACACAAAAAAACAGATTTCCCCCCTCCACATTTGCAAACATTTCTGGTTAATTAAAAATTCACTTTTTTGTCTTTGCTTCTGATTTTTTTATGATGTTCTGACTTGGAACGCACCAAGTTCCTTGCCTAGCCTAGTGATAATGTTACCGGCACTGGGAGTTAGAGCAGCCCACTGGGGACAGTAACTTCTGCTATTTTTCACTTGGTGTTTAGAAACAACCCTGAGACCCAGAACAGTCAGAGTCTTGCAGCTCCTTTGGCCACACTCCTGTGCTAGTCTTCTAAGGATGCAGCTCGAGGTCTTGCGTACAAGTTTAGCATCAATCCTGCGTTATGGATAATTCTCTAAAACATTACTGACATTCTCATGCATTGTTGAACAAGTTCAAAGTCTGACCCGTAATTTTTGACAGTAATCTGAGTACGAGTTAGCTCAGGAACGTTACTTGGAGTTTAGAAATATTTTCACTTTGAGTTCAGCAAGTACAGACTCTGTATCTAACACTCATTTTGTTCAAGCTACCAAAGGTTAGACAGTTTCTAATTTGGTACAAATCGATCTTGTCAGTGGAAAGAACGAGGTGCTTAACATGTTCACATAGAGTCTAGCTTACAGTGATAAAACTTTGTTGGCATTAAGAAAATGAAACTCCAAGTCAACTATGGAGCATCCGAAGCACAACTTACTGATGTAAATGTTATTTGCTACATTTCTCCGTTTCCAAATAGAATAAGATGGCCAGCAAAGGGCAGAAATATCTTAAAAAGGAGGTTGGAACAGATTTTTTTTTTTTTTTTTCAAATGGATGAGACAAGTGAATGGCCAGGCACCCAAACGTGCATTCTTCTGGCCAAGGGGAGGGGAGAACACAAAGACACCTTAGGGCAAAAAGCAATCTCCAGTTTGTGGCTAATGTACAGGGGGAAAGCTTTTTAGATGCTTTTAATACTGAAACGGGGAATAAATGAGAGTGGAGAAATGAATCATAGAATCATTTTGGTTGGAAGAGACCTTTAAGAACATCAAATCCGATCATTAACCTAGCACTGCTACGTCACCTCTTGAGGCAATTTTCTCTCCTCCTATAGCTTGTTACTTGGGAGAAGAGGCTGACTCCCACCTCCCTACAACCTCCTTTCAGGTAGCTGTAGAGAGCAATAAGGTCTCCCCTGAGCCTCCTCTTCTCCAGGCTGAACAACCCCAGTTCCTTCAGCAGCTCCTCATAAGACAAGTTCTCTAAACCCTTCACCAGCTTCGCTGCACTTCTCTGAACCTGCTCCAGCACCTCAATGTCCTTCTTGAGGTGAGGGGCCCAAAACTGAACACATTACTCAAGGTGTGGCCTCACCAGTGCCAAGAACAGGGGGACAATCACTGCCCTGCTCCTGCTGGCCACACTATTGCTGATACAAGCCAGGACGCTGTTGGCCTTCTTGGCCAGCTGGGCACACTGCTGGCTCATATTCAGCTGGCTGCCAGCCAGCACCACTAGGTCTGGTCTAAGCTGTGCAGCTCTCCAGCCACTCCTCCCTCAAGCTTGTAATGTTGCAGGGGGTTGTTGTGGCCCAAGTGCAAGACCCAGCACTTGGTCTTGTTGCACATCATACCACTGGCCTCGGCCCATCGATCCAGCCTGTCCAGATCCCTCTGCCTTCAAGCAAATTGACACACCCACTCATCTTGGTGTCATTTGCAAACTTACTGAGGGTGCACTCGATCCCCTCATCCAGATCATTGATATGGATGTTGAAGAGGACAGGCCCCAATACTGAGCCCTGGTGAACACCACTTGTGACTGGCCGCCTACTGGATTTGACTCCATTCACCACCAATCTTTGGGTCTGGCCATCCAGCCAGTTTTTTATTCGGCAAAGCATATGCCCATCCAAGCCACAGGCAGCCAGTTTCTCCAGGAGAATGCTGTGGGAAACGGTGTCAAAGGCCTTACTAATGTCTAGGTAGACAACATCCACAGCTCTTCCTTCATCCACTAAGTGGGTCACCTTGTCATAGAAGAATATCAAGTTAGTCAACAGACCCATGCTGACTGGGCCTGATCACCTGTTTGCCCTGTGCATGCTGCGTGATGGCACTCACGATGATCTGCTCCATAACCTGCCCTAGCACCGAGGTCAGACGGACAGGCCTGTAGTTCCCTGGATCCTCCTTCTGGCCCTTCTTGTAGACTGGCATCACATTTGCTAACCTTCAGTTGACTGGACCTCCCCATTTAGCCAGGACTGCTGATAAATGATGGAAAGTGGAATGGCGAGCACATCCACCAGCTCCCTCAATACCCTTGGGTGGATCCCATCTGGCCCCAAAGACTTGTGTATCTCTAAGTGGTTCAGTAGATTGCTAATCATTTCCTCTGGGATTATGGGACTTCATTCTGCTACTCTTTCCTGTCATTCAGTTCAGGGAGCTGGGTACCAGGAGAACAACTGGTCTTACTATAAAAGACTGAGGCGAAGAAGGCATTCAGTACCTCATCCTTTTCTTCATCCTTGGTCACTAAGTTTCCCCTTGCATCCAATAAAGGATGGATATTCTCCTTGGTCCTCCTTTTGTTGTTAATGTATTTATAAAAACATTTTTTGATTGTCTTTTACGGCTGTAGCCAGATTAAGTTCTAGCTGGTCTCTGGCTTTTCTAATTTTCTTCCTGCACAGCCTCGTGAAATCTTTGTAGTCTTCCTGAGTGGTCTGCCCCTTCTTCCATAGGCTGTAAACTTTCATTTTCCTCCTAAGTTCCAGGCAAAACTCTCTGTTCAGCCACGCCACTCTTCTTCCCTGCTGGCTCATTTTACGGCACACTGGGATGGCCAGCTCTTGCACCTTAAAGGTTTCCTTCTTGAAGAATGTCCAGCCTTCCTGGACTCCTTTGCCTGTCAGGACTTCACTCTGTCAACCAGTCTCCTAAACAGGTCAAAGTCTGCCCTTCAGAAATTCCAGGTGTCAGTTCTACTGACCCCCCCCTCCTTACTTTCCCAAGAATTGAAAATGCGACCATTTCATGATCACTATGCCCAAGACATCTTCCAACCTTCACAGCACCCACAAGTCCTTCTCTGTTCAAGAACAGCAGGTCTAGCAGGGGGCCTTCGCTGGTTGGCTCCCTCACCAGCTGTGCCAGGAAGTTCTCTTCCACACACTCCAGGAACCTTCTGGTCTGTTTCCTCTCTGCTGTATTTTACTTCCAGCAGACATCTGGTAAGTTGAAGCCGCCCACAAGAACAGCGTGAGTGTACGAAGTCATTGTAAGACTTCTCCCAGCTGCTTATAGACTATTTCATCTGCTCTTGATCCTGATTGGATGGTCTATAACACATTCCCATCATGATGTCTGCCCTGCTGGCCTTCCCCCTGATTCTTACCCATAAACACTCAGCCCTATCATCACCATTGTTATGCTCAAGACAAACAAAACTCTCCCTGACATACAGGGCTACTCCACCACCTCTCCTTTCCGGCCTGTCCGTCCTGAAGAGGTTGTAGCCATCCATCGCAGCACTCCAGTTGTGCGTATCATCCCACCACATCTCCGTGATGGCAACGCTATCATCATTTTCCTGCTGCATGATGGCTTCCAGCTCCTCTTGATGTTGGCCATGCTGCAGGCGCTGGTGTACATGCACTTCAGCTGGGCTACTGATCCCATCTCCTTTTTAGGGGGAGCAGCCCTAATTCCTGCCTGACCGTTCCCAGGAGCATCCATGTTTTCTAGCCCATCTATCTCCCTTGTTACTTTGCTATCACATGGCACTCCATCACTTACCTCCACTGGGATGGGAGACCAAAGGGCCTCACTAGCATTCCACCCCACAACCATTGATGTGCTGCCCCCAGGCATATCTCCAGCGAGCCTGGTTTTATCCCTTTGCCCCTTCGAATCTAGTTTAAAGCTCTTTCGCTGAGCCCTGACACTCCTGTGCTAAAATCCTTTTGAGAC
The DNA here is from genome assembly GCA_009769605.1 of Bucorvus abyssinicus. Lineage (NCBI taxonomy): Eukaryota > Metazoa > Chordata > Aves > Bucerotiformes > Bucorvidae > Bucorvus > Bucorvus abyssinicus. Next base: position 43,882,758 of record CM020028.1, read on the forward strand.
AGATGTACCCCATCTGTTGCCAGTGGCTGGTCTATGAATATATACCCGCTTCAGAAAGTTTCATCTGATGATGTTGAGATGGTAAGGTCAGCTGGGAGAACCTAGCAAGCCTGTATTTCAATAGCAAGTACCTATTTAGTTTTGAGGAACTATTAACTTTGATTTACTAAAACTTCATAGTTACCTCAGCTCTGCAGTCAACAGCGAGACACGGTGGGCTCGATGTTGTGCTAGGGAAGAAAACTGGCTTTCAACACAGTCGGTGTGATCCTGAACATGACGTGTCTCTGTTCATGTTGGCCATAACCCAGTGAGTTGTTCTCAGTCAGTTGTGTAGAGGAGAAAAGGAGAAAGTAGATGGAGATGTTATCAAAGTACAAAATTATGAAGATAACCTTCCACATCCACGTGTTTTTTTCTCTCTCTGTCACATAAATTCCAAAAATCTGAACGGATGAGAATAGACTGAGACAGGCAGGAGAAGGAAGAAGGCAACTGCTCATATACTTCTAAAGAAAATTAACACACTGAAGACAAGATAACTTGAGAAAATTCAGTTTCAACCGATGTTGAAATCTTGATTTTTTTTTTTATTTTTTTTTTTTCCCCTTTGGTAGCCATCAAGCAACGGCTTGGCCTTCCTTATTAGAAATCTATAAGAGCTACTCAGTTTATGAATTGAGATGGGAAAAAAAATCAAGAACAAAAAAAACACTTCACCCTCAAACTGTCATATTGCCCACACAAGACCTAGTATAAATCCTCAAAGCATTTCAGTTTGAAATAAAACATGGTAGAGAAATTTAAATACAAGAATTATCATTTTCCAGATCTAATGATGTGCTTTTAAGGGAATATCACTCAACTTACACAACTGATCACCTGTTGGGCTGTTTTAGCTTAATCTGGAAATCTTAAAAATCCATAACCTCGGTGTAGCCATATTGCTGTTGTACTACCTTGACAACACTGCCTTGAAAGAGAAATTTCCCAGAAATGCAATGCAAAGGCGTCAAAACAGAAGTTTGCATCTAAAAAACCAGAAGAATTAACATGGTGGGGTTCCGAGTTCCTTGTCCTCTGGAATTGAATAGCAAAACTCCTGCTGACTTGGAGGGTGGCTTCAACCATCTGTCCATGTCCGGTGAGGGAGAAAAAATTGATAATTCAACACGTCCTCAAGCCTCAGGAGTCGAAACTATCAGATCCTTGACAATTTGCTCAGATCAGACTCAGTGCTGAAGGATGTTGGTTGCTTTGAAGAGTCTAAAACATTATGAAGGGTATTTGTAAAAGTTCCTGATTTCTGACATATTTAAGAGTACAAGTCATGACCTTCGTTTCCTTCCCTGCTTTTACTCCCTAATATATAGTCTGGTGCTACCAGGCTGTACCGTACCAGCAGTTCTGATAGAGGATGGGCTCAGGCAGCTGTGCTCTTACTTCAAGAAGGCCAGGGGTCTGCCCCAAAATTTTCTTAATAAATCCAAAATGCAGATGAACACAACAGAATCCCTTTCTCACGTAAGCAGACCCAACGCAGCTGATGGTTGCTTCACTTTTTGAGTTCTTCGTCTCTTACACCATTCCCCTCAATTAGAGATGCAAAAGCTTTAGTACCTTAGAAACAGCGGACGCTTATGTCAGAAGACAAAAATATTCTGCTCTTCGTGTCTAATTCTGTTCAGTTACAGTAAAATTTGTGCTGAAATTAGGGATTCTGGTTTTCAGGTTACTAAAAATAAAAACTCTGATAAAATTGCATCAGCTATAAGTTTCCTAGAGTCAAAACAAACATACTTGTACAGCTCTTCCTGTTCATGCTCTCTGTGGTTCACACGTGCGTGGTAAAAGCAGCATCTTAAACAGCTTTTTATTTGTGTACGAAAATTCACGCGGGACCATAAGTACCAAATCCTAGATGAAGTAACAGTGAAGTTTCTATATGTTTTCCTCCCGCCTTTCTGTATGTCTTGTCAAAGAGCTCGTTTTTGCTCAAGTTTACATGGCTATCATCCCATTCAAACCACTATGTAAAAGTCAGTTCTCTAAGAATTTACAAAGTACTCACCAAACCAACACGAAGGATTCACTAATTATACCACTAATTAAAGAGAAATCTCTCTCCTGGAGCTGTAAATAATTCGTTTCCTGTTACATGGCTGGGAAGAGTACAGTTCCTCTTTTTCAGGAGGAAAGAGAGTTTATTCTAAGTGTTACAAAGTCAAGGATAGAAAATACAATTTTAAATGACATTTTAATCATAATCCCCCTTTCAGATAAGGTATGTAAAAGAAAAGATACCTTTAGTAATGAGTCATTTCACAAAAAGGCTTAAAATGTCGTTGCTCACCATATTTTCTACCTCTGCTCTGTGTGTGTAGACAACCACTGGTTCCATTTGCACACTGATAAAACTTTAAGCCCCCTTATCCAGGCGAAAGGCTAATCCAGTGGTTAGATTGAAAGTTGAATTTGATGAGCAGTTTTGCCAGTCACCGTATCTGGTGACCTGCTACCAATCCGTTATGGCCATACGCAAAAAAAAAAAAAAAAAAAAAGGCAGTAACCGCTGCAATGTTTAGCCCTTTTCCGGTGGGGTTTGGCTTGTGCAGACTTAGCAGCCCTAGCTAGGCTTGTGGGACAGCTTACCTGGAGAGAGCCACCTTGAAATGTGGGAATATTCAGCCTGGGGAATCAGGCTAATTCACGTCTGAAGTAACACACGCCAGATGACTTGCCCAGGGTCCTCAGTACCAACTGTTGGATCTGCTTTAATTCCAGTGCACTTACATCGTGGTGATGTTCCAGCATCTTGTTTCCCTGCCTGTACACACCGTCTGCTTGCTAGACCCATCCTGAGATTTCACCCGCAATGGAATAGCTAGGTCTCTTTCTGGACAAACGCAGGGTTTGAACAAAGGTCATTCCACTGGGCTGCAGAGTCCTTTGATCCTGGTCCTCCAATCAGCCCGGTCATCCACTACCGTTCCAGAAAGCATCATAAAGGCACATGACCTCCTGCAATACCACAGAGAAATGCATGCTTAGAGAACCTTTAAAAGGTTTTTAAGATCAACCAACCCAGAAGAGGGACTATGAGGGACCTGGAGGAGAGATGGGATCTTTATGCCAGTGCTTCTCAGGAAATGAGATAGGAGAGTTCATAACTGTGATACTGGTCACCCACAGGATGTGGAGCAGCTTCATCTAGAGGAGTTTAAAAACAACGTTGAAACTAGATGTGATCTATACTAAGGTCCAAGAACGGAAGCAGCCATGTCAAGCACGGGGCAGATGAGCATTGTGTATGGCATGAGCCATGTGCTAGAAATGCCTTTGACAAAGGAAAACCAGAGACGTATAGGACAGCTGTGGAGCCAGGGTTTGCATTCAGTGCTGCGCAGCGTGGAACTGACTGGCTGGTGCTGGGTGTAGCTCGGCAAAAGCATTGACAACACGAGCTGCTCTGGACCTCTCGGCCAAGGAAATGGGCCCACCCGTAAGCAGAAGCCACAAAAAGATGAAACTTAAATACTTCAGTTCCCCATTGATAGGATATTTCACCATCAAGTGTGTCGTGAAGTGGCACTTGGACGTTTGAAAGTAGAGCTGTCATTTCATACCAAGCTCCCGACAGGAATGAAGCTAAACTGGTTAGAATTTTTTTTTTAAAGGAATATCAGCATCTGGCAAATATGGATGCATAAAAATAATTGAATATACTGTACTCTAGAGTATGCTATAGAGCACGGCTTGAATAGTTCCCGCACTAAATGACGTATGTGGATCCCGCTGTTTCATCTGAGATCATCCCAGCTGGGATGACTGCCGAATCCTTGCAGATCTTACACTGTGTGTCAATAATTCACTGAAGGATCTTGGAATGGTTTGCTTTCTTTCCTCATGTTCGGGAATTTAAACATTCTGCTGCCCAGATTAGATAAGCCTGTTTAAATCATAATGGTCTTTTCAATATCTGCTCTGGGCTTCTTCTCACTCGCTGCAGGAGGTTCCAGGTTCCCCTGGTTCTCCTTGGTGCAATGTATGAGTGTGTCCACCACTTTATCTAAAATATGGAGGGGGACTTTATGCCATCAGTCTTTCAAAAAATGACAAACCACTCATTTTTAATATAATTTTTTGTTTTACCGAAACCGGACTCAACACAGGTGACAATACTGCTGTTCACACAAAATCCCAGTTATTCTGCCATCTATGTTTTTTTAAAAAGCTTCCTTCAAAGTCCCTGCAAGCCAGCGTAATGACTAACGAAACATTCTCTGTACGGCGGTGTTATAGACTGACTGACAGAGATGTTAAAAGATAGCCGGGTTTTTGCCTGGTGACCTTGTCTCATACAAAGCCTACCACAGCCAGATTGTCTCCCAGCCTGTAACTATCCAAAATTGGCAAATGCCTAATTGCATTAACCCTGGTACTAAAGAAGAAGCAGTAAAGGACCAAGACTGGTCTGCTAAAAGTTGGGGGAGAAATTAAATCTCCTAATAACATTGTCTTGCTTTCTCCTATTAGAAAAATCCAGTTTCGCCACAAGCATCAAACGGAAGAAAACTTTGTTATGAATCTCTTTGGTGATTGACTTCAAAGCTTAAGATGCAAGGTCTTGCTCAAGCCTTACCATCAGAGGGGTCACTTAGAGTGACTTTTGTTATTGCAGACTAGCTGGCATCTGATAAGCACTGCACCCTTTTCCCTCGCAGGAGGCACTGATAGCTTGGCCCCACCCCACCTTCCTGGAACTGCTCGAAACTCAGTGTCTCTGAGACTGCCGTCACCTTGCCACGCTTGCCTGAGCAGATCGTTGGGAACTGGATGGACAGATACGCGCAGCATCCAACAAGTCAGAGGAGGGTGGGTACCTTACTGTAGAAGGGCAGCTAGTAGCTAGGCTAGTCAAACTCACATTTTGGGACATACCTGGTTTTCAAGGGATCATTAACTTCCTTCTGGTTTACTGCAAGACCACCAAAATTCAATTGTAGAACAAATTCAGGGATATTTTTAAAAATCAGTCATGCTGCAAAGTAAACAGCACTTGGATGGATTCTCTTAATATAAACTGGTCTTTCTGTTATCTCTGACCTTTAGCTCTGTTTCTGAGGGCAAAGACTTGGGGCAGTCAGAGCGCAAAGGATGGCACGTTTGTGTGGCAGTGCCAGTGGTACTCCTCGAAACTCGATAGCTGGGGGAAATGTCCTTGGAGGCCCCACCAACCGAGGCAGGCTGCTCGGGGCTCCATCAGCTGTGGCTGTGTTTTGTCGTGGCTAAAGAGCAAGAGGGAGGCTAATACAAATGAATTTCCAGCCATCCCAAGAATAGCATGGGTTGGATGTTCTCCAGTCAAACCATTCTTTTGGTCAGAAAATGGTGGCTCATCACATCTGGAATGATCTGTGTAACTCTTGTCGGTTTTAGCAAACTGACAGTGAACCGTAGGGAAGTTTTAACCACTTCACTCTTTCTTGCCCGGCAGGAGGTTTTAGAGCCCAGCAACAGTCACTTCTTCAGCACCATGGGACTTCTGCGGGTTTTTCAAGGCTCCCGAGAACTCTCACAGGCATTTGGAGGCCAGGGACCCCGGAAGCCTTTGGTCCACTTGGCGTTTGGCCCGCTGTTGAGCAGCTCAGAGCTCGTGCTGGTGGCCTCTCTCAGAGCTTTCGTGTCGACACCGTTGAAATTTTCCAGATATAAACAACTTCTTTTTTCTGAAAAAAGTAGCTATTTATATCTATACTAGTAATGTCCGGATACTTTGAGTATCTGTACACATTTTCTTAGCACATTTCTTTCTTAAATTGACCTAAATTTGAAGTCTAAAAAATACCAAACCCACCACGAATTTTCACAATTTCATTCCATCCAGAACAGTCTTCCTTTCATATTTGGGAGAAATGTCGAGACTTTGTTTTCTGGTTTTTGATGGTGGCTTGTGTGGAAAGCAGGACTTAACTAAGCCAACTAAAAAACCTGCTTTGTGTAAAAATCCTCCTCCGGGCATCTCTGCCAGTGAGCTGATTCCTACGCTGCAGGTCTGCTGCCTCACCCGTGGACTCTCAGGGCTCTGCCGTTTCTGACGTCCTGTTGCTACCCTAGGAGCTTGGCATTAAGCAAGAGCCCGACGTGGTCTCCAGTTGGTTTCTTCAACATTTTTGAAAAATCAGTCATTTGAGCTATTTGGAAACAAAATATTTGGGAACTTTTCACTTTCATGGGAAACTCTACAAATTTCTATATTTTTTGTTTCAAAGCAGGAAGGAAAAAAGTCTAGAATTTCCTGTAGAGAAGAAATGTCTACTTTTAATTCTCAGGAATATCCTTGCTAGAGGCCACAGCACTGCAGCCTTAGGAACAACGGCAGCTGGATAGAATAGCTGGAGGCAATCTGAAGTGTCCATTTTCTGTGATGTCATTTCACTTTTATCCGGGAGCAGCAGCATGCTAAGGCAAAAATCACAACCAAATCACAACCAAATCACAGCCAAATCACAGCCAAAATCACAACAAGCTCTCGCTGTAATGAATGCAGGGGTGCAGACTTGCCTGCAAATAATAAGAGGTCTGACCTTTGGATGCAGTCATCTGTCCTGCCAAACCTTGCCCACGTGTTGTGCTGTTCTCACATTGCGATTTTTCAGCTGTTACTTCTGCTGAGAAACAGCATTGTTCTCAGAAATTACAGAAAATAATTTGGGGAAAAGTCACATTTTTTTCAATAGAAAGCTGGGGAAGTGTACTTTATAGTATTCTGCACGAGAAACAGTTCCCCAAACTGACATAATTTTGTTTGGAATCTTTCCTAGGTTTGTACTTGCACAAATGTGCCTCCAGAGTGAATATGATCATTTAACAGGGTCCAAAAAGTGTTTATCAGCAGGCATCTTTAAGGTTGTCTTCCTCTCTTTCTCCTTGTTGCCGTTGCCAGGCCATATTCCCTCGGCCCTGCAAAGCTCCATTCGCCTTCCAGCCTGAAGGCTGGTTCTCTGGGGTCTGTTAATACCCGTACTAATGCCTTTACGTTTATGAAATATTCGGACCAAGCACGAGACTTCTCAGTTTGTAAATAAGAGCAAAATCTATTAGACAAGCAAGGAAGCAAGAATTCATCATTTAAATTCCAGATTAGAAACAGTGGGTATAAAAAGCAACTTGAAACTGTCTCCGGCGTTAAAAGGAAATTAATGCCTGTCACATAGTCACTGAAATTTTGGGTTTTGTCTCTAATGCAAGAAGTGGGCTTCAATACATGGGTCATATTAACTACATCTCAGCTTCAGACTTCCCCTTAATCTACATGAATTATCTTAGTTCTGTCTGGAGACAGGGGAATGGAGGCAGGCAGCTCCCGAGAGTAGTTCAACTCACCTCTCTTAAGAGAGGACGAATACTCCTGTGTGACTGTCTTGAGTCGCCTTTCTTCCAGACGGCTGAAGCTAGGTGAGAGGAGCCCTATTTCCCAAAGTGAAACCCTAGATTTTTCCCCAGCCCCTTTTCCTATGAATTGATCTGTTTTTCTCAGAAGCACAAAAGGAAAAGAAGTGGATATAGAATCAGTTGGCAGGATCCCTGCAGGATGATGCCTCTCTTCTTATCATATATATATTTAAACAAAACAAAACAAAACAAAAAAGCTGCAGAGATACTGTACAACCCATGAAGCGTTCTCTACATTTGGCAGCAATAAAAGGCAAAGCATTTACCCCTATATCGCAAAGAGCCCTAGAGCTGCAGTAACCAACAATTTATATAGCCGAAGTGGCGTTTTAGAAGACGTGGCGTACAGCACAGCCAGACTCCGTGGCTATAAAATCTTGTGGTAACTTTGATAAAGAGGGGAAACGGGGATCACTGTTCACGAAGAGGTTTGCATAGTTTGAGCCTGGGAATCCTAGTGGTAAAGGCAATATGGATGGAGTGACTTTGTTTTGAAGCCTAGAAGAGCATTCTCCATCCCGGCAAAACCAGTGGGACACAAGGAGGGATGTGTTTTGCAGGATCAGTCCCTTATTTATCGTTCTAGTTTATAAAGAAAATGGTAGGAGATAAACTTCTCTTTTAAGGCCAGCGAAATTTGAGCAGGACAATCCACTTTGAGGGGGGTCTTTAAGTTCCAAAAAATGCCTGATGCTGAGGTGAGCTGGGGAGCAGTAGCTTCTTGGACTACGTGGAGACCCGCTATGAGCGCTCCTGTAGGGGACGCTCTCTGCAATTTAGATCACACTGCCACCTAACCATGGGACTCTGCAAAGACGTTGCCAGTCAGTACACAGTCACACCCTTTATTGGAGGAAACGGCAGCCTTGCAGATCCCACGAAAAGACCCTTTCCTTCAGCTTTTAGCAGAACCAGGGAGTGACTCACTTCAGCGCTGAAGTAGAGCCTGCTCTGCACCTCGCAGACATCTAACCACTTTCTAGGAGCCTCGAAACCCATGACAGTAATTTCTGGGGAAACCTTAATCTGGGTATTTTGAAACAGATGTTTGTCCTCAAAATATGGGTGCCATTTCTCATTGATTATTCAACTCTGCCTTTGCATTTAGCTTTTCCTCAAAAAAGGCTGTAACTGCACCTTTGGCCTTTGCTTCAGATTCCGCCAGGAGGCCACTCCTCCTTACAGTCATCTCCATTCGGCCAAAAAGAAAATTGTCCTATAGAAAATTCACGCAACTGGGTGGAGTAACTGGACCGTGTATGAGTTTTGGACCAAATCTCATCTTCAGCGATTACCTCATGCCACTCTATTCATCCTAATGGATTTCATGGAGCTGACAGAAGTTCAACCTATGCTTCCATGCCAAGACTGCAGGTAACAAATTCAAAGCACGTCGACATACCATATGCGGACAAAGCCAACGTCTTGTCAGAAAAATTCAGTAGTGTGCTTAAGTGAGCAAGAATAGTGGGTTAATGTGTTTGTGGTTCAGTACAAACAATGGAACCTTATACGGCCAAAGTATGATTGGCAGCAATAAGAAATCCAAATTCTGCTAAATAACCACTAACGTCTGTTAAACCGCGTAGTTGTGTAGCAACAGAAACGAAAGAAAAATGTTATCCCCTGAGATGCTCAGCGCTAGTCTTGTTAAATTACAGGCACTCTGATCCCACGAAACGTGCAAATGAACCTAGCTGCACGCATCTAAGTAGTGACACGGCATTTTTGGCTCCACTGCATGGTTTTTCAAATGGGTAATCTCTAAACTCGCAGCTTTTTCACTGGCTGACACTTTGCGCCTGACTAAGGTTCTGGGTGCTCTGTCTGCAGAGGTGCTTAAGGACTTCCAGAAGGCCCTTCACCGCACAGAGGTGCTGAATATGCCCCTAACGCCGGGCCCTCACTTAAACGCCTGGGTTTGGATGGAAATAATGCCAACCGTAGTCTCTTCTGGAGGATCTAAAAAGCCAACTGCATGTAGTCAGGAGGCAAACCTCATGGTGCCCAAGATAGGGGTGGAAAGCGCAACAAGATGTCATCAGTGCGTGTGACGTGCCCTTGAAATTTCCCATCCAGAAAGACAATCCGTTCCCGAATGGAAGCTGGGAAGCAAGGCTGCGAAACTACAGGGCTAAAGGCAGCGGTTAAACGGCTGTGTGGCCTGACAGGCGTTGGGGAAAGAATGAAATGGGAAGGCACTGTTCAGGGACGCCTTAGCGTGAAGTTTGAAGCTTTACAATCGCAAAAGGAAGAAAAACAGACTCTGTAAACCTCTTCGCTATAATGGAACACAGGCAAGAGGTCAGTTTTCCCGAAGCTGGTCATTGGAAAGTCATTCTGTTCCGCATCTTCTCGTTTGAACTTTACTTCCCCTTTGCTTCCTGAAAGGCATGGAGCTGGCTTCCCAAAGAGGAGATGGGTTAAAAGCTCCAGAAAGCTGATGTCACTTGATTCTTTTCACTGGCGGATCTATTATGACATAGTCATCACAGGAACACAGGAATTATTAATTGGGAAGGGACCCGTAGAAGTTAAATTAAACTACTGCTCAAAGAAGACTAACGAAAAAGTTCAGGAAAAAGAAGTTGAAAATCTCTGCAGGCAGGAGCAGAAACCATGTTCTTTGATTGCAGTCACTGCGGCTAGGGCAGAGACTGGGAAGAGAGGCAGATTTTAAACCACCTCTTTGATTTTCCTGTATTTTTGTGCTCTTAGATCTGCCTGCCTCACTGTAAACTGAGACCTCTCTAAAGTCTGTTTTGGTTAACAGACCAAGAGAAAGAAAAGACTGATTTAGCATTTCCTTTTCTGCCTGTGTCCTTTGTTCCCGTCTTAGAGGAGTGCTTTTACAGCGGGAGCTGAGAGGAGAGCTGGAACAGGTCATTCCCACAACCTGTGCTGATGGGGGAGGCTCATCCCCTAGTCCCACAGCACCTTTCATGCTGAAAGATCAAATGTAAACCCTTCTTACGAGTTTTGCTGTACCCAGAGAGACAGCACAAAAGACCCGTACACCTCGGTTTCAAATAAACCTGTTTGTTAATGCACAGGGCTCAGCTGCGTACAAACCTCTGCTCTCTGGAGAGAGCTGGAATCCGTCCACATCTGCTGGATTTCAAACTGGCACTTCATGTATCTCAGAAAACAAATAAGAGGCATGCAACGAAAGGAAACACATTTTCCAGTTCAGAATCTCCCTGCAATTAGAAATATTCAAAGTCCTCTTTCTCTGTTTCAGTCATCTAAAATGGAAAAAATCATAAGCAAAAAGCGAGTGATTTTCAATCTGCATGTGAGACATCATTTATCGTTAGGATCTATGAGAGCACGAGCATTATTTCTTTTTTCCCAAGTCTTTCATATCTTGTATTTTTCAACTCACTTTTGTATCACTTTTTTGAACGATAAAGTGTTCAATTCACTGCTTAGGGATTGGTCTCAAACTCTTCAGTATAAACCACATCCGTACAATATTGAAGGATCTGTCTTAAGCTGAAACTACAGAAGAAGGGATATTCAAAGTTCTTCATTTTTATGAGTGTATCCTTCATCTTCATCTGTGGTGTCAGAAGCAGTGATCATTTTGTCATTCACGTCTCAGAGCCCAGAATGCAGCTTTTAATGTCAGGAGTGCTACTTATATGGAAGTATCTGCTAAGTCACTGCAGAAAACTGAGTACCAGGTGTGAGAGACTACAGAAATAAGGCTTACACAAGTGATAATCAAAACTAAGGTCCGTGGATTAGCTCCAAGGAGGCGCAGCAAGGTCGATCAGCTGACAGACAAGAACCAGGTTCATACAGTGTTAAGGGAATTCCACCAATTTTCCAGACGTTGCATGTTCCCGCACCATTGCAGGGTGAATGGAAAGCTATAAGCAGCAATAAATAAAAGAAGAGGGTATGATAAAGTAGGGGGAGAGGTTAAGCGTAACCTCGCTGCGAGCTGTTTTCCTGCTACGCAGTTGGTTTGCCAGCCCACTGAACGTCAAGCTGTGGCAAGACACACGGTTTTAGCGCATCTGTCAATTCATCAAGTGAGTGTTGACTTGATGCACGGCACACGTGCAACCTGGTTTCCACGTACCATCTACGAAGGCACTTATGAAAGCATATGAACTGGAATGTTCATGGAGAGTTTCCGTGGTCTGACGCCTTTGGAAACACAGTAAATCATCTGGTATCTGTGGGAATTTGGTTCTGAAATCACTTTTGGTGAGGGTTTCAGCTCTACAATTTGTCTGTGATCAGAAGTAGGCTTGGACGGTGTCTGCTACTTGGAGTAGTTGCACAGCATATATGCTTTAGAGATCATTTATTTACATGCTTTTGATGAAGTTTAGAAACAGACTTTCAGAACAAAAAGTAGTCCAGTGTAATTTATCACTAGCAGTCTGGATAATTTTTAGAGCTTAAATACTTTTCCATTTCTTAAAGTGCAAAGATTTGACTCACTTTGAGGGGAGACCTTACTGCTCTCTACAACCGCCTGGAAAGAGGTGGGAGTTGGACTCTTCTCCCATGTGACAAGTGACAGGACAAGAGGAAATGGCCTTAAGCTGCACCAGGGGAGATCTAGGTTAGATATCAGGAAGAACTTCTTTCCAGAGAGGGTTGTGAAGCATGGGAACAGGCTGCCCAGGGAGGTGGTGCAGTCCCCATCCCTGGAGGTGTTCAAAAGCCGTGTGGATGTGGTGCTGAGGGACATGGTTTAGGGACCCTGGCAGTGCAGGGTGAACGGTTGGACTCGATGATCTTAAAGGTCTCTTCCAACCAGATGGTTCTGTGGTTCTGTGATTCTTCGCTATGCCTCCCCTCATGGAGAAACGCTATTAGGTCATACCACCTCAGCTCACAGTTACAGGAGCATGCATAGATACACATCAACAGCATTCTTAAAAAACTGACGTCTCTTGTGAGCCCTTTTGAATAAATTTATTACTATTTTTTATAAGGACCGTCACTTAAGACATTTTATCAAGAGTTTTGGACTTTTTAGTTACATAAAATAGATACATTTTTCTTCTTATTTGTGCTGCTGTAACTCCATTGCTTTTAGTGTTCCAGCAGTCAGTGCAATTTAGAGGGCAATTCAATTTTTTTTTTTTTAATTTATGTTCATAATGAAGTTAATAGGAAATTTCATTTCCATTTCTTTTATTCCCGGATGAGCTGTCCTTATTATTCCCAGATAATAAGCCCAGATAATAATACCATTTGGTGATGACACGTCTAAAAAATCCAGAAGCTTGGATTTCAAGGATAAAAAATCAGAACCAGAGGTGATTTTTGTTTACTCTTCCCTACCACGTTGCTGTCCTGCAGTGGACATATGGGGGTTTTTAACATTCTGGTCTGGACACCTGCAGTTCCTCTCGCTGTTAAGTGCTTTCAGGAGTCCAACCCTCCAGCAAGCAGAAACGTCTGACTGCAGAGCTGTGCACGTCCTTGCCGCCCAGCTGGGGAAATCTCTGCTTGACTTTACTGTCTACCTCTGCCCAGTGCTTCTAAGGACACCATGCAGTGGGGCGATTAATGGGTGAAACGCTCTTCTGGGCAGAGTTAGCACGACATACAAGGAACCTGGAAAGAATGGACTCACTGTGTCGTTGCAGCAGGGCGGGTGTCTGGGCATGAAATTCAAACCAAATGCCTTACAGGATTAAGGGTGGTTCGCAAAGAGACCTCCTGTGTTAAGATTGTAAGTAAACACGAAAAGTGAGAGCTGTAGACCCCGCGGACGCGTAGTCGCCTGGGAACTTGGGCACGTGTGAAGCTCCCGACCCTTAAGCAGTCACGTTGAAGTTGGTGCCTGCAATTAAGCCACTTCCTGAATTGGGACCTGTTTGTGAATTACTCGTTTAGTTCTCATTCTTGCCACATGGGACTGCTTTTAAACCTAAATTCGTTCATTCATATTTATAAGGCACACTGAGATCTTCCAACATGTATGGCACTATTGGAACGTTAAGTGTCATTGTCACTCATGCTTGCAAAAGCAGCTGAAGACGGATTTACTTCATGGGGCAGACGGTGATGGCTCACTTGGAACAGTTACAGGCTCTGTGTAACAGTGAGACGTTCACATCGTAGACGGTACCCACTCCAGGGGAGCCGTAACAGCTTAACAAAACCCGTTTTGAAAAGGATGTAAACGTACGTACGTGTGAGGAAACAAAATGACTGTAGGAGACGATAGAGGGCTGACAGTTCCTGGTAAATACTGTATGTTTTCCATGCTGGGTTTCAATGGTTTCATGCAAACGTGTCCAGCCGGTGGCTCAACGCGATAGCAGAGCAGACAAAGCGTTGTATTCCAGGGGCTGTCACTACTGCGGACATCGGTGCTGCTAACTGCACTAGAGATGGGCTGTACAGTGGGCTGCAAGTCAGACAGTGCTTCCAAAAGCCTTCAGGCGTGTTTGCTCCCCAGGACCTCGCCCTCCGACTCCTCATCCCCCTTCTGGCTGTGTACCTTCACATAAGCTTCCTCCCACACTTCAGAAAATGCAACCACTTGATTTCTGCTAAGCACGTTGCCTGTCCTCTGTCAGCACAGTGCCTCAGGAAAAAAAAAAAAAAGGTCCTCCCAGCTTTGTTCTCTGGCTCTGTAGCATCTACCTGGCTGTTTCTACCTTATCTTGCCTTGATTTGTAATATTACGGGTACTGAAGTTCTGGTAAGGAGTGCTGCTCTATGAAACGGTAGGAACCTGTATCTTCCATATACCCTAACCCCGCCGTTAACAGTTGTAAGGGGAGGTAATGCATAGCCTCACCTGTAAGAGTGAAACCAGATTCAACACTGCAGCTACGCTGAGGGTGTTCGTGAGACATTTTTTTCAAAAAAAAGAAAAAATGTCTTTTTGACCAAAGGAATTTTTTTTCATTGGAAAAATCTTATTTTGATCAAAATAATTCATTTTGGAAAGAAAAAAAGGAGGGAAAGCATATAAAAAATACATCATTTTAATTTATTTAAAAAAAAAGGGGGGGGGGGGATCATGATGCAACTTTTATTCCTGTCAAAAATGGTCATATCTCTCTGCTTTATTCCACAGCTGTGTTGACACACTTACTGTTATGTAGTTCATATAAGAGCTTTCCCCATAACTCTTCTGCCATTTTAAGAAAAATACCCAGACTGTATCACTCTCCCTGGTTTCCTCGTCTGTTAAAAAAATAATAATTAAAAAAAATACTGAAATAACTTTTTAAGTATTAAGGATAAGTTAAGAACACTTGAAAACTTATTTTTAGGATTGACACTGTTTTTAGCACCCTAAACTAAGGCGGCTAAAGACAGGAAGAATTGTCAAGCAGAAGCTCTGCTGCCCCCGCGCTGTGGGGGCTGTTTGACAGTCCAGGAGAACTGCATTCTCACAGCTTCTGTGGAGGAAGGCTCAAACTGCCCTTTCCATATTTCTCTTGTTTCTGTCTCTCTCCAAGTCTGACCAGCTTGGGCCCCCACGACGGAAGAAGGGTTTCTGTGGGGCGGGTCACACGGGAGCCCAGAAATCAAGCTGCCTTGTCCAATGTGAGCAGCACTCTGCAGGGACGCGGTCTGGCACTGCTGCCGCTGAGCCGCGCGGGTCTCCTGGTGGGCACCAACACTTCGGTGGAGCCCACGCTGTAGGGGAACCACAGAAAGCCCTGTTGCCTGTGGAGGAGTCCTCCAGTCGCCCTCACCCTGACCGGCACGGAGAATGTGGTTCCTCCCCTTTGGTGATGTGGGGTGACACGTGAGGAGGAGGAAGTCTGGAGGTGTACTCCAGGGACAAACTGGGATCAGTTTGCCAAGTATGGCTAGCAGTAAAACACTGAAGGATGTTCCTGGGGGCTGGACTGGAGGGGTGCTCCACTCGCCCAAAGCTCTTCCACCCCTGGTCTATTCAGTAGGCAGCTCCCTTCACCAGAGGACGAGCCTGGACTGCAGCTCTAATACCCTCTCACTGCTTAGCCCCAGGGCACACTTCTTGCCCCCCGCCCTCCGCTGTGCTGCTCTCCAGTCTCCACATCCACAGCAGGAAGCTGAGCAAAAGTCAGGACCAGGAAGGTCTGGGCACGAGCCCCGTGTCAAACCTGAGAGGAGCAGCTTTGGGGATGATACGGCTTTCCGTGCTCCTAATAAAGATTGTTTAGAGTTAGAATAGAGCTTGCTGCAGGGTTTTGATTTGTAACTTACTTGGCTTCAAAGATGTCTAGGAGCTAAATAGATTTCTACTATTACCTATTTCAGATGACCGTTTTAAAATCTGTTCTAATACTTTGATCCAGATTTATCCATGATTTTATGAAGATTCTGCTTCCTTGAGGATTCCCTTCACAGACGACAAGTAACACCTCGGTGTTAGCGTACATGGCAGATGTAGAGGTTTACAGTCGATTCGATGAAGCCTCGGGGAGGAGAGGGGTTTGGATTTAATTCTTATCTGTGTGTGCAGCAACTGGGTTAGGATGAGGACATGCTCCAAAGACTGATTTTCTTTTCCTGTGAATACAATGGAGGGATGAGTCTTTTCAACTACTGAAAAACCACACCCTGTCATAACAGGATCCCCACCCTGTCTCTGCTCAATCCTTCTGCTGAAAGCCCCATGCTGTGGGTAATACAGATCAGTTTTAGAGGAAGCAAACGGGAGAGGTAAGGATGGGGGGGTCTCTGACTGACAACGCTGCCCATTCTAGTTATCTAGGAAAATGTCAAGGGTTCACACCTCATCTTACCCCAGCAACTGCTCAACGCTCTGTGTCTCATCAACGTTCAGTCCAGCTGTGGGACTGGAACGGTTTCACTTTTCATCTGAAATGGTCTTAGAGCTTCCCAGGCACTTGATTTTAAGCCAAATGTGGTACTTACAGTACATCCTTTTCTCATTTATTTTGCGACATCAGCTGTCGCTTAAAAAACAGAGTTAAAGAAAATATTAAGGGAAAAGGCAAAAGTACAAGAATTTCAATCAGCAAGACACTGTGAAAGAGAGAGACACACAGACCAAAAAGAAAAAATGAAATTACCAAGCAAACCCAGCTGCCACAGGTTGATGTTACTCTTTCTGAAATCAGAATGCCATGGCAGCGGCGAGGAATGGGATGTATAGCATGAGCGTGATATGTTATTTGGGCTGATCCATGGTAGGCTCACAAGAGTGGTTGAGAGACGATCCCAGTGACAAGTAAATTTTAATCAAGGTGCAGTTCTTTCCCTCTCTGTCTTAAAGATATATCATTAGCCCAAGGAGTGGTTTTTGCTTTCTTTTTCTTATTCAGGCATTTTGTGATGATGACTTGATTGTAGCCAGTATTTTGTTTGGAGTATTTTTGTCGGGACTTTCAACACGCCTCTAGGCAAGTATGATACTTCTTGCCACTGCAATGGAGGATTAACTGGGAATAGTAACTATTTTTTATTAGCTTCAGAAATACGGTCTTTTTTTTTTTCCATCTGTTACTGATTTTTTTAACAGATTTCATTTTCCGAGGTGTGAAAAAGACAAACAGACTTGATTGAGTTTTTTCACCCGCAGAACCTCATCGAAACACATCTCTCTGCACAGAATACACTAAGCCTTTGACGCTCTTCCGAATCCTCATGTAACAGGACGCAGATATAGATCATAACTCACACTTTAGGATGTAACATAGTTTTCTTTACGAGCTGTGGCATTTTCTAATAATTTTGGAGGCCGCATTTGTCATCAAAAGAAATATACGCAGTACACGTGTACCTATACGTATACATATGTAATCCTAGTGTGTGAGAGAGCAAGATGCTTAATGGAGTTACTAGACTACCTATGCTATCTGAAGGTCCTGATGGCTGCATTGTAAAAGCTGAAGAGAAAGTAAGTTAACTCTCGGGACTCGGCGGGAGAGCTGGCAGCTGAATAACTAGGTACTTCCTCGCACGTCAACCTGCCGGAGGGCAGCAGGCCTGATGTGCTGGAAGGCTCAGTAGGACATTGTGGTGGTGCTGCTCAGTTCCTAAGGCATCTCCGCCTCTCATTCCTTCTCCTTATTTCTATGTTGAGTAAGACAGTTTCAAGTCGGAACACTTCGTCTTCTTCCTTTCAATGTTCGGAGGCATTTAAATAAGTCCCTTTTGAAGAAGCTCCTTGGCCTGGCTGCAGGAATTGTTCTTTAGAGAAGGCAGCCCGCAAAATACCCTAGAAACAAAGGAAGAAAATGAGAAAACCAGCCCTGATGTGACTGATTTACAGGCAATCTCAGCGAGATTAGCAAACGGAATAAAAGCCAAGCCTACAAAAGGGGGCAATGCAAAAATGAGATACTGATCTCTCTGCAAGAGACACAGCCTCAGCACTTGGGATCGGCTCCACTGAGCAGAAATAAACAAACAAACAAAACCCAACAAGGCTTGCAATAGTTGGCTTCACAAAAACTAAACCATCCTGAGAGGCACATTAATGCAAAGCCAACAGAAGAAACAACAGAACTTTTGAGTAAGCTACAGCATGCTGCACCTCGTAAGAAAACTGGCCTCCCCTCCCTCCTCGCAATACCTAACAGGAGTCTACACTACGTTACAAGACCTTCTTAGCACTTGCCGACCGCTTCTCGGTATCTTGCAACGCACCTTGTATGCCGGGCCTTGTTTCTGTTCAGCTATTTCTGAGAGTTAATGTCTGTATTTGCTCTCCACCCTCATCCCTTCCTGAGAAATTTGGCCCTCCGAAGCCACACACTCCAGTCAGCTCTTGGAAGGTGGTTTGGAATCTTCCACTTTTCCTTTTTTTTTTGTTTTTGAACCAAAAAATACTGAAACTAAATTTTCTGAGGATAATGTATCACTTAGGACAAAATTTTAACTGGAACACGTTTTTCAGTTCCAGGAATTTGTGGTGCAAGCGTGAGAGTAACAAATTGTTTCAGCCTAGGTTTTAGTATCTCCCGTTTGGAAGAGATCACAGGTTTTTCCCGATGTAAGATACGGAATATCTGTTTTGTTTTCCCAATCTGTTAAAAGAACCTGACAATGGACTAGGACTAACAGAAAACCTGCCCTAGACCTCTTGGTGTAAGCGGTGAACAGGAACGAATTTATATCAGCAGAACGCATTCAAGCCACCCAAAGCAGTCGTTGGTGTAGCACCATGGTGGCTATTTCGGAGCTACCTTATTCTGTTGCAGCTCTGGGCCCCCTGCACTGCACTCCCTTTTCCACGGAAGATCTGACAAACCCAGGCTCTGAAGATTTTGCTGAGTTTCACATCAATAATGTTCCAGATCGTACTTCTTTCCGCGTTGTCACTGCCCTCCGATTACCGCTGGAGCCGCTCCCCAACAGTTCTAGCGGTTTGCCCCGCCCCTACTGATAACCGTGTAGCCACGCTCCTGAGTTCAGTAAAACGGAGCAACACCAGACCCACGGGTTACAGTCAGCACATCCCTTTTGTATGTTAAGAACAGTTTGTTCGGTGCGGTAAAGCGCTATTCGTGATGGAACAGCACTGAGGCGTTTCCCACACGACAAGCCGGGAACTTTTGGCTAGACTCAAGGGACTGCTTCGGCAGCTTCGAAAGCCTCGTGTTGAGACCAAAACCTGCACTGTCCTGGCGTCAGTCACGACCTCTCTGTTGAGAGGCTGCCTGCACGCCAGAGCTAGCTCACAGAGAGTTAGACCCAAGGCGTAAAGGCTCTCAAAGTGCAGCCGGTTCTGCTTTGCTACTGGACGTGTAGTGGGCGAGCTAAGAGCAGCCACCTGGGAAAGGAGGATGGACAAGCTGCTGCTTCCCAGCCTCAGCCCCATCGCACGGTACTCTAAGCAAGCTTGAGAAATGGTGTTGGGAAAACTTGCAGCAGTGCTGCCAGAACTCAATGTCTGCTGCACAAAAAGGCCTTTGGTTGCAGTTCTGCGCCAAGCCAGCAAGCACTACATTTGCTCCAAAAGCTAAATAATTTTTTTAAGGAAGAGAGAAAAGATTTTATGCTGTGAGTAAAGAAAAGGTGCAAAGAAATAAAAAGGATGTGTAAAGTTAAGTAGAAATTATTTGCTGCATGAAGCAGTTATGTAATATGCACCTAAAACATAATATTGAGAAGAAATCAAAACACGGAGTTATCCTATGTATTTAGAAGGAAACTCTTCCCTGCAGCGTCCAGCAGCATTTCACTAAATAACTGCGAATCCACATCCGAAGTGGTTTCGAGGTTATTTTAAAACATAGGGAGAAGTACAAAAATCAGTGAAATACGGTGGTTTGGAAAGACTTTTCCTGGAAGGGGGATATACCTTTTAGGGTATTCACCATCCGGTAGGACAAGTACTCCTCCTGCTTTGATAAATGACCTTTTTTGCTGCTTCAAAGGGAGAGCGGCTCTCTGGAGTGAATGGAGCTGGGTTAATCACATGGTCCACGGCCAGCTCCGAAGTGCTTAGCAAATGAAGTCATCCCGACAGGATTAAACAGAGTTATGTCTCTGTAGCAGAGCCTTGTTTATGGAAAAGGAGTTTGGGCCATTGGCTTAGCCGAAGCACATACTGTTCTTTCCTACCTAGGCACACAACGGCTTTCTTCAATACAGTAGTCCTGTCCCGGGAAGCGAATGTTCCCGATTTTAACCCACCGAGGTGGAGCCTGGGGGAGGAGGCTGGCCCGGCTGTTCCTTTGGGCTATTTCCCGTAGCCTTGGCAGGCGTCGCCATACATACAGCAGTCTGAGCTACCTTTTCTTTCCTAAGGAAATACCACACTTTTCGGGGTCCCTTTGTCTTTTCTAAACGAAGCATATACCAGCTGCAGTTAGAAAACAGTGGGTTTAAATTATGCTGGTATTTTAAAGGGTAAATATGCCTATCCATACGCATCTAAATTGCATAAATGCACCAGCTGGGAAGTTTTTCCTTTACTTCAGCTCATGAAAAACCCCCGGTGATCAGGAAATTTAGAGCACCAGAATGGTTTATTTTTATGCCTATTTCCCTTGTCATTTCCTTTTCCCCTTCCAGTCCCTCTGAGAAGAATCAATTAACTTGAGACATTTTCCTCATTCCTCACTGAAAAAAAGGCAGAATTTTTTCAAAACTGGTATTTCATGCCCTGTAAGCTGTATAATGTTGCCTATCAGAGTGCAGCAAATAGGGCAAGTGCTAAAGATGTGACATTTGTGAATAAATAAATGAATAAAACTCTTAAATTTTGTATCTGCTCCTGTATCAGAGTGGAACAGACCCCATTAGAAAACAGCAGCTTGACAAATAAAATGTACTTGAGGAAAGCAGTTTAGTGGTCATATATGAAAAGGTGAATGTTGATGATGTTGGGGCCGGTTGCTGGAAAAGGACCTCTCCAGCATTTTTCAATAGAAGAACAGACTGTTGTGACTTCAGCAAAGCTCTTTAACACTCAGGCACATAAGGAGTCACCAAGGGCTGCATGCCGCAATCGGAGAGACAGGAGTGCCCCATTCTGGATGGCATCCAGGGACTCCTGGATCCACAGGGTACCTGCTACTGGTACCGCCACACACTCTTCTTCTCCCTCTCTCTCCTTCCTTCTCTCCTACTGCCATTTAGAGATGCCACAGTCACCCTGCCGTGAGCACAACCAGTAGCAGAGGCAGGTGATGGGGAGGACCACAGTACATGTGGGGCGTGAGAACTGGTCCCTTCACGTGTATGGACCTCTCACCTGCTTTGGCTGGCTGGAGACAGCGCTCTAGTCTCAGGATGCTCCTTAGACGTCTGCTTGGGTTTGGGCCTGATGCTTTGTTCCTTTGCTTCTTTTCCTTGGCAGAAAACCACTAGGTCAGTAATAGTGTAAGAGTTAACTTTTTCTGTTCTGCTTATCACTATATTTCTATGCACTGTATTACATACCATTTTCTCATTATTGTTATTTTTTCTAGGGAAAAACATTAACAGGTTGTTTTCCACTGGTCTTTTTTCTTTTTATTACTGAGGGGGCTGGAATTGGCTCAATCTGTCCAGCTGAAATTGTGTATACTATCCAGAAGTCCTCAGATGGCGTAAGACGAAGGTAGCTGGTTCTTACACCCATTTGACTTAATTCTTTGCTATGGAGATATGAAGTCCAGTGCAGATTTTCCCTATCTTTCCCAGATGTGTCAAACGACGCAGGTTGAACCTTAGGCATCAACCAATAACGTGCATTGGAGCAACTCCAACCATTTTTTGTTTTAGCATTAGAAAAGCCTGTGCCATAATATGTCACGCTTCCTCACGCTGCTCTCTGTCTTCTTTCCTTCTTGCCGTGCTGAGCGAGCTGTCGTAGAGCTATGAGTTCCACTAGACTGGCAGCAACTGTTCTCTGACCCACTTACCCCAAAGGGCTCCACCGTCTCCTGCAGTGACAGGTGCCCAGCACAGGCAAGGTCTGACACTATTTTTTGGTGCAACTTGCTCTCTAATTTCTATCTGAAGCTGTTTTTCTCCTATTATTAGGTTTTTTAGGTTGCCAAGCTCGGCCAGTATTTCAGACTTGGGGTTTGTGGCTAAGGCCAAGTACAATCAATTCTGAAAGCACCTAGGGTCTGGTTGGTGCTTGAATAAAGTGACTGGATCTTTAGTAGCTCTATCTCAACTGTTAAAGGTAGAGAGAGAAAGAAAAGGGAAGTAAAATAACAGCATTTGTGAGAGAGCAAAACTGTCACACCAGAAATAAAGTGGAGTAACCTTTCATAATTCTTAAACTGGTGTCCCCAGACTTCTGGTTAGGTTAAAGAGGCTTTTTGGTTAGATGCCTGTAGTTCCCAAGCCCCTGCTTCTTCAAGATCCCACTCAGAAAATTCAGTGTGCTGTGATGTGAAAGATTAAAGTTTTCCGGACTAAATTATCAATAAATATTAGAACTGACTTCAGAGACAGCTTGCAAAATGTTGTTCCTCTGGGGAAAAAAAAAATGCCCTTTTTTTAAGGAAAGGACTTTGCACACGCCTTTGACACTTGCGTTCAGACACAGAAAAGAGAATTTTAAACGCAAAATCTAACATGAGAAACATAATAGCTGTTTAAGTTCTGGATAGGCACCATATGAACGGCGAGTTTCTGATCTTCGTCACAAAGAGCACCGAATGCAGCCTCCACCTCTCAGGCATATTTGCTGAAGTAATTTAATATCTGTTATCAGCCTACAAGGTTTCATTACGCACAAAAGCCAAATCTGAGCCAAGTATCTCAAGCATCCTTCAGTCTGTAAGCACAACACTTTCTAATAGTGTCAGAGTGCTGCAAAAGTCTCATGCTTAGGAACGTTTTGTGTAGGACAGCTCACCTCAGAGATTATTTTTAGCTTTTTAAAATAATATTTTTCTGAATCTTAGTCACCTTAATTCTTCAATCTCCTATACTTAAAAATACAGGAAACAAGAATTAGACAATGGATAAAAGAGCACGTAAGAGCTCAAACAAAATTTCCTCCCGTGAAGTCAGAGATCTGAACCTTGCAGGAATATCGAAGTACTGCATATATTTTCTGCGCACTAAACTAAATATTTTTACATACCACAGCGGCTTTTAAAAATAAATACCTTACTTAGAGCACTATTCCTCCTAAAAATATTTTTAAGAAACAGAATTGTGGTTGCGGTTTCTATATTGTTCAAAAGAAGAAACGAAAGCCTGATGAAGCAAGAGCCGGAAAGCAGAGCAAATGCTGTAGTGTTCCTGTAGAAAAAGAAAGCAACAACCGAAAAACACCATGGAGGGAGGTGTACTGAGCTATCCATGGCACGACTGTGATGTCAGTGAAGGGAATCACATAGGTCACATTAGGAAAGGGAAACGAGTTGTAAAGCTAAGCTGACCCCACCACACAGAATAAAAAAGATAACCTCAGCATACACAGTCATCCTGTTGGCTTCACTTGTCCTTGCCACACAGCTATGGAGTTCAATGCCTAATTAAGTATTTGGGAAGTTTTTACATTTGCATAGGT
This sequence comes from Bucorvus abyssinicus, assembly GCA_009769605.1. Taxonomy (NCBI): domain Eukaryota; kingdom Metazoa; phylum Chordata; class Aves; order Bucerotiformes; family Bucorvidae; genus Bucorvus; species Bucorvus abyssinicus. Next base: position 43,906,132 of record CM020028.1, read on the forward strand.
CTGCTGCTTTCGCGGGGCTATGAACTTTCTCCTTGATGGGATACTGCATATGCAAGACGGATGCTTGCAAAAAGAAATGCCAAACATCCTCAAGCCAAGCTTAGAGCCCTACATTTAGAGCTGTCCACGAAGCTGGTTGTACCATATTCACCCTGCTCTGACTGCTAGTGGTATCTGTGCCTGTGCAACGTGGAAGGTGGAGTGACAGAGCCATAGCACCTTACGTGAAGGAAAGACGTGCAACATTTGTGAATGTTTTCTAAATGCTTGAGTAACAGCTGAGCTGAGACGGTTCTGATGGTGCAGGTGCCTCTGCAGTGGGGAGATCAACAATAAATGTTACCCAGAAGAGTATTTGCTTACTGCAGGAATAGCTGCAGCTGCATTTTGCGAGCCTTTTGCCTCACGCCTTTGGGTTTGATCCAGCTCCTGCTGAAGTCAACAAGAGTCTTTCCATGGACATTCAAGAGAGACTGGATGTAGGTAGACCTACAAAGTCGGTAGTCTTCGGGCAAAACTCTTTAGGCTTCACCTGGACAAAAAGCAGCCCCAAAAGGCTGTAAATATTCCAGGATGGAGTTATATACTTGGGCTGTCACAGCAGACCGTTTCCTTTTATCTGAACATAAACAGCGTTACAGCCAACCTCTGGGTTTTAGCTTGTTAGAGCAGTTTTAAAATTCACAAAATATTGCATTACAAGCGGCAGATGTATTCCTCACCGCTGTAGGTCAACGTGAAACGGTGGGAAGGTAAAACAACTTGAGAGAACTTGCCGTGTGCCAGGTTGATGGACTTTCACTGAACGGCTGCATTTTCTTGGGGGTTTTCTGCAACTTCGGATTTGAGCATTTTGGCATATCCTTGGGTCAAGCAGAAGTCTAACGCAGCCTTTGTTGGAGTTATTGCATGACTGGACTTGTGTAGTGTGAATGATGGATTCAGAAAGGCTGAGCCTCCTCCCCATGCCTGAGAGGATTCTTTAGGGTCATTCACCATGTTTGCTCCAGTTTCCTACAGAGATTAAATTTGCGGAGTGAAGCTATTAGTAGAACTAGTGAAGGGGCTGAGAGAACCTCGCAGATCTTCACACCCAGAAAATTGCAGTGAGATTCAAGTTCTCCAGCACAAGGGCATGTTAGGAGGGAGCCAAGAACAAAGACATGAACAGATCTCTGCAGTCCTCAAAGGGACCATATGGAATTTAAATAAATGGACACTGAGCTACCCACGTCTTGCAATAAACACACTGTACGAAGGAACTGAAGTACGTGCATGGTGGCAATGGCAGGAAGTTCAGTTTCCCCATCCGAAGATCTGGCATGTGTCGTGCACTGACTGATGTTAATGAAGCAGACCGTATTTCCACCATTGCCCGGTAACTCCGGTCCCCAAGTCTGTCTGTGTAAAAAGGACATTTTTCCTCTATCTTTATTCACCTTCTCTTCCCTTCAGTGGACAAATCGGGCAGGTGCTTACTGCCTTGTCCTCTGCTTCTGCATGACCTCTCCTGAGGACAAACACTGCACGTGAACGCTTTCCCCTGCAGGTTTTCATAGCTCTACCACAAATATTGAACACACGCGTGCGCGCACACACACACACACGCTCATGTTATGTCTTATCAGCACAAAATAACGTGGAAGCCCTTTTAGAGCAACTTGCTCTAGGAAAACATATCCTTCCTCTCCTCCCACAACATCAACACATACCATTGTTAGGTACGTGTTTCTGTCTCAAGTCCAACCCCGTGTGCTGCTACGTATTGAAATGTCTGTACATTAGACGGTTACTTACTTTGAGCAGCTTCAAAAACTACAAGCGAGTTTCTAAACACATTCCGTGCGTCGTCCTTACTGCCCAGTTTCTGTTACCCACGAAGTCCGTTTTAAAATAGGACACGATCGTGGTACTGCAGAGTCCACAGTGCTGGAAAGTTGGCAGGTACGCTTGTTTAAACACCACTCCCAAGCAGCGTCCTGGCAGGTGTTTCCAGAGCACTTTGAGCACAATTCTCTGGATGGGATATCTGCCAAAGTACATAGCAACAGGGAAAAATGTGTTTTCCTCTTACCGCAGCTGGGACAGTGCAGTGTGTTAGATGCCGCACTGTGCATCCATTTCAGGAGCTTGTTTCGGCAGAGGGTCAGAGCCTATACAATGGTGAAACGCACAGCACCTTCCTGCCAGTTTAAGGCGAGTGAGTTCCAGAATGCCATCTGGTAGGTGATCTTTCTTGCCACGGGCCAGCCTCCGCCACGCCTCTTGCGCAGACCTAGTCTTTCAGCTGTATAGAAACCCTTCACCTCAGAACGCCTTGCCACAGACCGCCGGGCTGCCAGGGTTTCTGCAAGTTCAGAACAAACGTTCCCGGCATAGCTGGCCAAAAGAACAAAACGGGAAGGGTGGGCTGGGCGGGAGAGGAGCTCTGTCTTCCTGGCACTGACTGCCGTTACAGCTGAACCCAGCTTTGCTTAACTGAAGCCTGTCCTTTCGATTTGAAAAATGCACAACTGGGTTTATAATCCTTCTGGCAGACCGTCCACTTCTCCGTATGTGTTCTGGACCCAAAATGACTCGCTGTGTTAGCCATGCAGAAATAGCCTCTTAGATAGGGAGACTCTTAGACACACACAAACGCTTTCTGACCTAAAATAGAAACAGGTACGTGGAACGGTGAACAGATACCAAAGGCTAAAGGAAACATCAAACTGAGGGCTATGCTGTTCTGAAATGCAAACTTTAATGCTGTGCTGAAATAAGCCCCGTTCACAGGCACGGTCACAGCATGTTTGGTTATTAGATAAATACTTTAGTAGTCTAATACCAGAGCCACAGCTGCAGGTGACCTGCGCTCATGCAGCTCGGGAGAGTGCTCCATGGCACAAAACTGGTTTCCAAAATAAGGGCTTTCATCCCAAATCTAATTCTAGCTCTTGGTTGTAATGAAAAAGACCTGGGTCAAACCAGAGCCGTTGCATTTTCCTGGGTGTGTAGACAGGCTGATGCCAAAGTTTCCGATGTGACCTACACCCATCACTTCAGAATCTTTCACCTTTGAAGGGACTGAGTAGGCATCCATACACCAGTGATTCCACCTGAGTTGTTACTGTGCGTGTGATCCAACTCCATACCGCTCCCTTACCCGCTTATTCACCTGCCCCACTGGCTATATAGTGAGCTACCAACACCTTCACCTCTCCCATCTGTAACTTCTGCAAGTTGGCATAGGTGCAAGAACCTGTAGTACTCTGTAGCAGCAAACAACACTATTAGTGACAAATACTGCAAGGAAACAAGAGGTGTGGATGGGAACTTTTTTCTGGTTCATTTTGTAAAAATCTTCATTTCTCTACTCAAATCTTCTGACATAGGATTTTGAGGTTGCTGGAGCAGGCTGTCATCAAACCCAGCTGGCCTGGCTACAACACGTGTGCGCTGGCAAGGACTGTTCCTCGTCCTTTGTAACTACCAACCTTCCTGTTTCACTGAGCCTCTCCAGCTTCCCCCCCAAAACTCACCTTGGCCTGAGCTAGAGGCAGACTCTTCTCTAGGGTCTAGGCTTCTCTAGGGAGTTGTGACTCTGCCTGTCTTCAAAATTAACTTCAAAGCTCCCCTGTTGTGAATATTTTAGAGGTGATTATTTCCGTTCCTTTTCTTTGCCTTTTGTATGTAGGTAAAAGGGGGAGCTTGCTTTTATTGTCGTATCTTGTGTACGTTAGAAAGCCTGGGTGTACGCACACGGACTGGGACGCCGTGGGACCAGTCACCCTGCGAACGCAACTCAAACATGGGCAGCCCAGCATCAGACACCTCCTTCTCCAGACGTACGGGGTGGATGAGCAGGAGAGCAGGAGGACACACCTAGACACTACCGGGTGCCACGGTAGGTGTGAGCAGCCCCGCTCTGGTTACACTGTGCCGGTGTGAGCGTTCCAGCAGAGAAAAGTTTTCAGCAGGCTTTAAAAGAAAAACTGATTGTCCAAAACAAAACACAAGTCACCACTTCAGGGGAGCCCCGCCCAGAAACAAAACAAAACAAAAAACCAAGACAAAACAGAACAGAAAAGTGCAACAGATCCAGAGGAATCAGATATTCAATTCCTAGTTTTGGTATCTGATTTACAAAGCCACTTCTCAGAGATACTTGAGTATTATTGGGACGTTATAGCTACCTTAGCTAAGCATCCTTTTCTCTTGCTTTGCAGACAGAACCTAGTAATCAGTCATATAGTATTCTTAGAGGGCAACATTCACTCTGATGCTGTCTCTGTCTCCAGAGAAGAAAGAAACCCAAGAAAATAAATAGAAATGCCTTAAGCCTGGGTGAAACAAAGTCTGAGTGAATATCTCCAGAAATGTTTGTAGTATTTGCCAGTCTATGTTGCTCAGATTAACAATAGAGTGAAGAACACTAGTACTAGTACTGCTTGTAAAAAAAGCTATTTTCTGAGTCTTTGTTGGAATCCTAAGCATTTCCAGGTGTTGTGCGTGGTTTACAATTGTAAGGATGGAAATTTTCCCAGACACCTTTTCCTTTTTGTTTTGACTTTTCCTGCAGTTGTGAAGGATACTAGACCGACAAGCCTAGAGATTACTCATTTTTCTTGCCACAGATCAGATACGTTCCTGATGTTTGGGCTTTTCCACTCTGACATATGACCATATTTCTCGTTTGACTTGTTTTCTTGCCTTCTCCAGATAATGTTGTAAGACCATCACTGCTTCCAATTAAAAACCCCTTATTCCCCCCAAGCTGTATAAACCCACCGTGGACATCAGTGTAAACACAATCACTTTCAGTGACGATAACGCTTTCTAGTCATTACCAAAGTAGGCCAGACAAAAACCTCAGAAGTACTTTAGTAATGCTGTACATCTCTGGATTCCTCAACCAGAAGGTGGACCTGCTACATCTGACCCGTGGCCAGGCGGACGGACATTCCTGTTCAAGGGAATAAGCAATTTTTGGTTCCCTAATAATTTGTACTAGGCATATACTTTCAAACCTCTTGACCTTCGTTTCTGGGGTTACCTGGCAACTATGACTTTTGAAGAAGCTTCTTTTAGCTAGAAAGTGCTCTGTTCGGGTGGGTGCGTTATCGGTGTAGTTTTTCTCAAGGAAAATCTCAAACCTATGTGGTCTCACAGGTTTTGTACATATTAGTCTTACAGGGCCTTGGAGACGGAGCTTTGGAAACTGCAATAGAAATTCTGGAAGAAGGTGTTTCAGAGGTTTTCCAAACATCAGGGGAGAATGACTGCCATTCTTACAGATTTTTTTTTGAAAGAGGAATGTTCCTGAATATTTTACTTCCCTTACAGTTGTGGATGTAACTTTACTCCAGTGACGGCATAGCTTTGTCAATAAGCCACCTCATGTTAACGGTTCTGTTCTGTTCTGTGACACCACCTAGTTCCAACTATTCCAGCCTTTTTTTAAAAATAACCTCAGGACCCAAGAATTTGTTTCCAAGCCAAAATCTGAAATTATCTTCAGATTTCTACATGCAAGCAAGAATTGCTAGGCTTGAAATAACCATTCCCTCATAACATCTTAAATACCAGAGACAGCCGAATGATTGTACACGTTTTCTTGGAGAAGAAATTTAGATGTTATAAGGCAACAATAATTCAACATTTCCTTGTGTTTTGTAAAACCCGTTACTAGTTCAGTGTTAATTCTCAGCTTCTAACTTGCTGAACAAAAGCAGTAAATGTATTTCCAATATATCCTTCTCCTTTACATATTTTTTTTTCAGGAATATTGTAGCAAATAAATTCCTTAATAGCATTCTTAGAGTCTATGAATTTTAAGTGCATATTAGGGTTCATCTGCAGAAAATAAATTTTTCACTCATGAAACTTAATTTTTAGACAAGATAATCTCAAGCGATCATGTTTCAGCAGCTTAAATAACTCCATCTCAGCTCAAAATTATTGCCTTGCACCTGAGTCATTGTAACAGACCATTGACACGCTTTTAAACCCGTCCTGAGCAGAGTCAGATATGTTACTCCAAGTAACCTCTAGTTGTTATTCCGCCACAGAATAGGGAAAATACTCTGTGGTCAATGTGTCCAAACCAGACTAACCCACTAACTCTTTGAATTTTAAGTATTGAATATTCTTATCCACCTGTCTGCAAATGATACAGTCACTGAACTTTGAAAAACATACGCATTGGAGGAAAACTGGAAGGTGCTCAGGTATTTCTTTCCAAACTTCTTATTTCGTTGAAGTATGTGATTCATTGCAAATTTTTTACCAGTTCCAGTCATGAGAGAAAGAGAGAGAAGAAAAGGAAATGACATTTGTACACACAGATCAGGCTTCATTTGATGCAGCAAACCATGTAAGACGGAATTTGTATCATATCACTTTGGTCATCTGGAAAGAAGATGTTTAATGTAGCAGCATCCTCAGTTCGCTCTATAGCCAGCGACAAGCAGCACCTCCTGAGAAAAGCCATCCACTTCAGACGGGTTGAATACCACTCCACACTCGTTACAGAGGACGCCTCAGTAACTCAGACAACTATATTTCAGCAGGTCAGTGTAAGGTGAGGTGAACCCTACTCGCAGGAGGACCCAGCTCCCAGTCAGAGCCAAAATTACAGGTCAAAGTTTGTCACGTGCAGTAAATACATTTACATGATGCAAAGAGTTCTTTGTCCAAAGGGCCTCCAGCCGGTAAGGCTCAAAGGCATTTGTGACACGGTTGTCCTGTCCCTGGGGTGGTTCTTGCTCTGGGAAGCACAACAGCCCTGGGGCTGTCAGCACTGGGAAAGAGCAGCTCGAGGAACACTGGTTTCGTAGCTGAGCCGCACACGAAAGAGGAAAGGAAGCCATTTATCATCTCTAGGCCATAATGGAGAGCAGAGAATAATAATGGAGAGTAGAGAAACACAGAAGCTGAAAAAAGAATACACAAACCTTACATAATATGACCTCAGAGCTGGCTGATTTGCTAATGTAAAATGCAGGGCGGGAAAAAAAAAGGCTGATAATGTGGAACAGTAGGGCATGACTGCTGATCTCATAGAAAAAACATCCGGAAAACACTAGTCAAAACACAGGTAAAATGACTTTAGGTGAAAGGCAGGTTTCTTCTCTTGCGGTGGGCAGAACGCGCCAAAGGAACCGGCATGTGTCTGCCTCCGCGGCTTCCCAGCAGCAGGCATGCAGGCGGCGTGGGTATGGCAGAACCAAACGGGCAGTGTTCGGCTCACGTGCTGTAAACCAGCAGAAAGCTCCTTATCGGAGGCAGCCGCTCACCGCTAACTCTCTAGACCCAAACGGTAACAGAAGTAGAATTAACAGCAGGATGTGACCAGTCCCTGCTGCTTAAAACCGGAGTGTGGAGCAGGGGCAAATGACCAGGCAACCCCTACCGCTCCCATTTAGTAACCACCCACACTTCTTACTCTTTTTGTAGTAGTTATGACTGACTGAAGAAATAGGCATGAGTTCAGGTAGATTTTTAAAAGCACTCGTGATACTGTAAGAAAACGGCAGTTTACAAGACAAAGCTCCCCTTCTCTTTCAGGTACTGCAAAGGAGGTCGAAGTGATTGCGTTAGGAAGAGAGCATCTGTTCCTCTAAAATAAATGCCGAGTGTTCCGCGTGGAAGGTGGTGTTCAAAATCTTTAGTAGCTCCTAAAAGTTTAGGGGGAATTTCTCCATGTGCTCATGAATCCTGGCTCCCACTTTGACATGCTCAAGCACGGCGCTCTTTTGCTATTATTGGCAGGAAAATGAGTTTGACAGAGGCTGATCAGGGGCTTGAGAAACAAAACTGTTGGCTCCTGTTTCTCATTCTGGTTTTCCTGCCCCCACAAAATCCATAATAAGCCTGGGCATTGAATGATGTCCCACACATGCTGAGAAATGAACCGCTAATAGACCCCAGAAGTCCCTTTGGAGGTGAACACGGTCCTCTCCTGAATAGGCATCTCTCCATCACTTGACAGGAGTTAAATGTGCCACATCAGCACTAAGCATGTGACCACGGCCTCTGTCACCTCCTTTCTTCCTAGCAAACCTATGCTTCCTGTGTCTTTTTGGAAACACCAGAGTGAAGACAAAACAGAAATTTTAAGCCTTGCCCGGTACAAAGCAGCTGTGGAGCCCTATTACTATGGGTACCAGGTGCTTGCTGGAGCATTAACGCGTTGTCTTCAGTTGCCAGCTTCTCTGACATCTGGTTTTATGACACAGAAGCACCGCCTTGTTTGACAAGCCCCGTGGCTACATGAATTGTTTTGTGGCTCATAACTGTTACCTGCACCATCTTGCCTTGGTGCTGTTATCATCTGGCTTAAAACAGCACACTTAACATCGTAAAAGGAACTAGGAGTGCCCACTTTCAGGCAATAGTGTTTTGTTAGCTCAGGCACTGAGCTGGCTCAAACGTAGCTTACATTGGCTTTTGGTTCCTTTTAAAGAGCTGTGCAGATGCCACAGCAGCTGACCCATGCTAACAGAGGCAGGTTGGGCATTGCTAAATGATGCTTTGAGCTTTTTAGTGCAGTTCAACAGGGAATAACCTGACCTCCCTATATGTGGCATTCAATCAGGCTTTTGAAGATTGGTTGGTTTTTTTCATTAAGAAAACATTTTTGTATAATTTCTGGACCGAGGCAAACAACCTCGGCATTTGCAAAGGCTCTGAAGATTGTTCGTATTTGTCTAGTCCCCATCACTTCAGCAAACTGAGCATAGGAGTGGCGTAAGCAGCAGGAGTTTCTGTTATTCATACAGGAAACGTACCGTGCATAATAAAACTTGATTCTGAATCATTGCATTTATTAAGAATAGATCTAAGAGCTGTGATAGTCCACAACAGAGATCAGCAAGAAAGGCAAGAGAGCCAAAAACGGCACACGGGTTGTGTGATCCAGAGCCAGGAGCAATATCACAAAAGAGAGACCTGTAAAAGGCAACACCTCCCTGCTTCTGTTTAAATCTACATTGAAGCGCACACCATTGTCTCATAAAGAATTGAGATGCCACCAATAAAACTTTTCTCTCTTGGAGGTGCAACCTGTCCTGATTCTGGTGTATTTTTACTAGGCAGGGTTTAATCTCTGTTTTGGGGGGGATAAAATTTTATCCTGATACAACCCTTTCAGATAGGTTGCTTCCTTCTGATAGAGAGCACTGGACAAAATACCATATTGCCAAGAGAAGGAGGCGTTCGTAATGTGAATTGTGCCCCACATTTTCTCCTAGAATTTTTTCTTTGCTGCCTGTCTTTTTCATTTTTAAAACAGCTGAAAATACGTCACGTACCTTAACACGGGGTTGGAATCTGAATTCCAGTTTTATGAGGTCTATGAAACTGAAATGTCTCGTGCAATGTGGGAATCGCTCCCAGGTGACCGCTAGACAACCCTGGTGTCTCGAGTTATCAAGTGCTAGTCTCCTACAAGTATGTGTGTGATCTGTGTGTTTTAGAGCGTGTACGGTGTATTCTGTGTTACAGTCCAAGGAGGTAGAGACAAGGGGCACGCAGCCCTTGTGTGGTTTCTTCCTTTAACCTAAAGGCTGTCAGGTTCATGTCCTTTTAATTTCCTTGTCTGGGAACTTGCTAGCTGTGCTGTGGAAGTGACGAAGAGGAACTGAGGGTTTCTGAAATCTTACGGAAGAATTAGGAAAAGTTGCCAGTGAGCCTGCTCTGCATCACTGTAGGAACTAGTGATTTAACATTTTCAAGGGAAATTGTTTAGAAAGTACTTGAAACTAGTTTTATGGAGTGGGGTGTATTATTTCATCTATTTTGAACTGAGTGGATTGTCCGTGTTTCTCTGAATTAGCTCTACCCTCTCTCTTTGCTCCTCACCCTTCATACCCCCTTTCCAGGACGTGTTTCTTTAGTGCCTGGTCTTGCCCTCTGTCTGTGTTCTGAACAAAGTTCTCTTTTTCCCCACTTTTCATCTTCTCCACTGTTATCTTGCCTTTCCTTTCCTGTAATAAGCTGTTTAATCCAGTGGGTTCCTGGAAGAGTCTGTTGTGGGTACACGCTGGCTGTCTTCTGGAGGGCTTGTCCTGCCACCTCAGAGGTCTCTGCCTACCAGATCCCTTCCACTGCTTCGTTTGGCCGTGAGGGTGGGATTCGCTTACCTGAACACAGGTGTCCAGAGACATCTCAATGCCTTCGGATGTTCCCTAAGGTCTTCAGCTGTCCGTGTGGAAATCTCTCAGAGGGTCTGTGTCATGTGAGGATGTCAGATACTCCAGGACATCTAAACTGAACTTGTTGACTGTATCTAGGTATGGATTGCTGTCTATGTATATGGATTGCTTGCTTTTAGTCCCTCTTCCTCTTCTCTGGCAAACCGACTTATTCCCTGTGACACAACACAGTCTGCAGGCACAAGGCAGGCTGTCAAACGGCTCCTCTCTGGCACACGGGTTTCTTGAGAAGCTCCAGCCACTGCTCCCCTTGAAAATACTGTGCACAGTCTCGACTTCCAATACCTAAGAGTTCCAGAGAGGTGAGTAAGTCACTGTGCCACATCAAGGTTTATGCCGTGATAAACAACATTTACTACCGGGATATTGAAGAAAGATGGGTAAATTATCACCCATACTTGAAACCACATCCTGATTTACCTCACCGTAATTTTTCACAGGAAGGTGAACAGAACAAAGTGCATTCAGGGTTTTAGCCCGCTCGTGGCACTCAATCCTTACTTCTTGGTTTGTGATTTTCACTTCCTAGTCTTTGATAACCCTGCTTCTTTTTACTTTTCCCACGTGAGTTCCAATGAAAATGCAGCCCAGCCAGGAGTTGGGGGGGCAAGTCTGAACAACTGAACAAGAGCACCGGGTCAGATTCTGGCAGTTTTTTATTGTCCTAGACCCTAACTCCATAGCAAGCCTCTGGTGTAACGGTGAAGCTCCTCTGGAGTAACCGTGGCAAGAGCCTAATTTGGCAGCCACTACTATCTTGAGAAACACCCAATGAATTCAGTATAATTCGTCCATTAACTTGGCTGCCCTTTTTTTTTTTTCTTTTCAGTGTAAATATTTGACCTGAAAAGAAAGATTATGAAATAAATTACGGAAAATGTGATGTTTTTCTGAGAAATGGATCCAATGTAACGATAGAGTGTGCCTTGTCAGTCTGGACTCTGTCACCCTGGGATTTTTTCATACATGCAAGTATTACTGGAAGAAGTCAAAAGAAGTAACCCTTGGGAGCTTTTTCTGATGGGAAACAAAAGCCAGGCAACACCATTTTTCTGAGAGGGGTGAATGGTGTTTCTTAAAGACATTCTTAAGGGAGGTGGGAAAGCATCTGACTGAAAATCAGTTCTTGTGCCAGATTTGGTATCTCCTCCCAGTAGAAGCAGACTAGGAAATCTGTTGGCAGCAGTTACCAGCAGTAGTTCTGCCTAATTTCCACTCCAAAAAATCCATCCACTTTAGCCGAGTTTCCTGCCCTCAGACACAGCCTACAGCGTGAGATACAAGTTAAGGAAACGAACGTACTGATTGCTGTGCACTTAACCACGTTATACAACATTCGGTTTGTACTTGTGCGGGCAACAGGATTCCTCCTCGATCTCACCAACCATTAGCTTACGCCCTGAAGACTGTCTATGAAGAGAAGCAACATTTTTAGGTCATGGCTCGATCTTATGAGGCGGCATCACAAGACGGCAGAAAACGAACACCTGGCTGTGGAGACAAGTAGGCAGACCTCCTCCTAGGTTTCTTTTTTTTTTTTTTTCCCCTCCTTTTTATGTCATTGTGAAGGATAATCACTGTTTTGTCAAGCATTATCAAGGCCTGTGATACACACCTGTGCTAGGCAGACTGGGAGCTTGGCTCCTTCACCTTGTGCTAACAACGGCAAAGCAGGAGAAAGTAGAATACTTTTTAACGTAACAGCCTACTGGTTACCAAAGACTTGAACGAAACCAGAGTTAGCAAGACTGCTGCTGTCCTCTTATGGCAACACGGGGAGCTGAAGTACACCTGCCTCTGTCCGCCGCCGTGCCGCAGACCACTGGCCTTACCTGGCAGCACATCAGCCACTCGCCACCACTGAGCATCTCCCCTTTTTGCCAGGTGGCCAGCAGTCCGTCATCCCTGTCTGAGGAACGGCTGGACTGCGTCGCTTTGCAGGGTTCGACAACTGAGACTTTTTGTAAAAGAACCCAGAACCATCAGGGGAAGCACTTGCAAAGCAACTGGGATGACTTCTCAGCAGTACTTTCCCGAACTTTGCATGTCTAACAGCTCTCCTAGATCCCTTTCCCTCTCCTCCATCATCATTTTCTCAGGTACTTGGGTAGCCACCCTGAAGTCTATTATTAAAAAAAATTCTTTCTGATTTTCAGGGATTTTATCCCTGCACATAGTACGGGGATAGAATAAGTCTCCACTGAAGGAGAGACTCCCCCTTAACTGCCTTTTAACCTTTTCCTTAACTCGGGCTTTAAAGCAGAGAGCAGATACCAAGAACCAGGTTCAAAACTCTCAAAAGGATAAAGAATACAACTTTGCTGGGGAAAGGCATCCTGAATACCTCAGTTCCAAGTACGACGATTAAGAATCAACAATAATTTTTTACCCACTCTAACACCAGGGTTAGGCAATACCATTCAGCAGGAACTTCTGTGTCATGGATTGTTAAGTCAAAATGTTTTCTATGACAAGTCACAAAATGGCTTTGCAGCATTTCCACACAGCTGCAGAAATAATTGTACAAGCAAAGGGGAAGCAGCTGTGAGATTTCAAACATTTACCAGGAAAGAATTTCTGGGAATGTAACAGACATTTTAAAGTCCCCATCGTCTGTCCAATCCTCCCACCTCTCTCCCTTTCTTGCCTACATACGTCTTAAACAGCAAGTAAAAGAAATTACCGATACGATATAGTTCTGGTTTCCCATTTATATTGCCTGATATTTACAAAAAATCTATCCATAAATAAAAGTAGAGCTCTTGGCACTAGGGGTTGTATGTCTCAGCTTTGAGTACTGAATTTTTCTTTAAATACCTGTGAAGTATGGATACCTATTTGAATCCAGTAATTGCAGGCTGTGCTGTCAAACAAAAAAGGAAGTTTCCAAACTGGAAGAGCACAGCACCCAGTGACTAACATTCAGCCCACCAGATAACAGGACATACAGCTTCTTTTTTTCAGCATACTCCAAAGTCTCACAGAGAATACTGTTTACGTGCACTGTGCAACGAGCAGTTCCTTGAGCAGCGAACACTGATCATCCTGCAACTGCAAGTTCGACGAGTACGGATGAACTGCAGGAAGAGAAAATGAAGTAGTAGGCAAATACAATCAGCATAGTGATTTTAGGGACAAATGTTTCAGGGACTCGCTCTCTGTCTTTGGAAATAATTTGAGTTTATGTATATTATCTTGAACCATTCCAAACTAGAACATTTTTCCTCACGCAATAGGGACACTTTTTTCAGTTTGCAAATCTTCAGCTAAAGCAAAAGAAGAGTTTATTTAGCACTCTTGGACACTGTTACATGTATTTCACATACAACCTCTTAGCAATAGTATAAGGCAGAGAAATACTGCCCAGTATATATTTTGTCGTTCTTAAATCTTGCTTTTACTTCCCCGATTCATTATGAAGCAGCTTTGCACTATGCATGCTCAACTTACCGTATTCCGTAGGTGCAATCTCTGTGGCCACCTGTGACAATAAACTCCTTAAGCTCAATGGCAGCAAAAATGTGTGTTAGGCAGAATCAAAGAACAACAGCACTCAGAAATCAGGACCACTGAGCAGATGGCAGTCTCAGATTGACAATCTGAGAATCCACTGGTTTCATCAATAGCATATAAATAGCTAAATGCATCTACTGGGGATTTCGTTATACCTAAGCATGGGGCCGCAGCAATGAGGGATGTATTCTGGAAGGACTCGGCAGACCTGGGCAGGGACAGATTCTTGGAGCTCAGTTCCTTTGGGCCATTTCAGCCACAGACTGTCCAAGATTCCTGTTGTTCTCATGGACGTCAAACGGGGGTTTGTTTTATCCAGTTTGGGAAGCTTCTTTCTGTTTCCTGCTGGGGTGCTGGGGCTTTAGAAAATCTGGTCACTTAGTTGAGTTGTTCAGCCCTTCTGAAAGGCAAACTGGTACTGCAGTGTTTTGCACGTATTCATAGAGGACAGAAGTGGAGGGAAAAGCCTGTCTGAGCCAGCACAACCCGCTAAAAACCTACCGACAGCACAAGGTAGACAGCTATGCCAAAGAAAAGGGTGTGATCTGATCTACTTTGTGTTACCAGGCTATTGTTACACAGAAGGTCTCCACTAAGAGGCTCTGCCAATTAATGCCCAATAGCCCAGCTCTTCCGGTTCAGTTCTGTCTTGCAGGTTAGCTCCTACCAGGAGACAAGTGTTGGCACCTTTTGCCAAGTGTTCAGAGTACGTGGCACGGCTATAGATTCTGCTAGGCTGTTAGTGAAATACCTGGAAGGAAATTCTACCTTACTGTAAGTTGCCTTACAGTTACGGCGGAGTGCGTCTTCCCAAGCTTGCTTCGTCTTGTTTGTCTTCCTGCACGCCCATTGTTGAGCAATGCAACCACCATCACTTCTTCCATGTCAAAATGCCTACTAGGAACTATCTAGATGAAGAACAGTCAGCTCAGGGTGAATCCAGGCAAGAACAAATTGTGTCTGGCTGAAAGGGGAAACTCTTTGAAGATCTGGACAAGCCATTGTCACCACCCTTCCTCAAAGATATACAGACCTTATTGATCAAAGTTATGGGTGACTCCTTGCTAGACTTGACCGACCAAATTTGCAGCAATTCCCAGACATGTTTTCTCTCTCCTTGAGCTCACTAAGAAACTCTGTCAATTCCCTGCAGATGGGCATCTCACCCCGGTGATTCATGAAATTGTCACCTCTGGCCTGAACTCCTGTAACAGGAGTGGAATCCAAAACCTGTGAATGGATCCAGAAGGTGACTGGTGACTTTCTCACAGAGTAAGCTGCTTTTAGCACAGTATGTCTGAACTCAAGTCCCTCAGCAGGCTTCCACTTTCTCTCAGTACTTGTTTATGGCCTTGGCCATAATTTTCAAAGCAACTGAAGAAATATCAGGGACAGCTGCATACCTCTGATGAGGTTTAGATCAGGAAGCTCAGGAAAAAATGTGTGAGAACTACTCACAGTGTGAATCTGGTTTTGCTTTGCTATGTCTGCACCTCTTGCCAAGGTAATTCTGCTGTGGAATGCTCTGCTAGATTCTGATCATATTCATGAAATATTGTAGTTTTTCCTGTGTGATTGTGTGTGGGAGGGAGGGACCTTATTACCGTATATGACATAATTCAACAGCTGGTTTTGTTCCATAATCCATTCCTTCTGTCTCTCAGCTTTCCTCCAGAAAAATCAATCAATCAAACAAAACAAAACAAAACAAAAAAACCAAAACCCCACAAAAAAACCCACAGAAAACCCCCAAAGAACCCCCAAACTTAATGAACGTTGATCTCACAGAGCATATGCAAAGAATCCCACCTGGGCAACCAAGGTCTTTACTATTGGGTTTGATGTCCTGTGAAGGTACTCAGATAGTGCCTTGTCCTGTTTAGGAATTAAGTCTTAGTAGCTCATTTTTTCACCTTCAGGCACTTTCCAGTTCTGGTTGCTTTTATTTCAAGGGAGGTCATAAAGGTTTTCAAGCACTCTGAGTTTTGAAACAATTTGAATTCTGAAGTTCCATGAATGAGACCTCCTGAGGGCAAAAGTCAGTTCGTGTGGTTTATTCACTTGGCTATCTGTGGAATACAATTTGTTTCAAAAAGCTTAAATACTGAGATTTTCTTTGCTGCTTCAAATCCGATTTGAGGTTGTTAAGATCTCGTGTTTCTGATCTGATAACAAAAATGTTGGAATTAGTCAAGTAAAGGTAACCGTTTCATTTAGAATGAAAACACAGGAGGGGGGAAGGAGGCAGTATTTCCTAAAACAGTGAAATAGTTTAACATATCCAGTTGTTTTGACAAGTGACTAAATCCAAGGGAGAACAGGTCAAACTACTGTAGAAGGGTGGGTTTCATACGATAGTAAAGAATGTGAATAAAAGTAAACTAAATGGAAAGGAATACTCCATCAAAACCCACATTTTCCTTTGGAAGAGCAGGACAGTAAGGGTTGACACAGAAGGCTTAGATAGAAGTGAGGACACACAGACTGTTACTGCACTGAGGACAAGACTTCAAAATGCATGCAAGAGTATGTAAATTGCACAGCAAAAATGCCTTTGGTTTTCGAACTATAAATCACCCTTGAGTCGGTATTCCTGTCACAATCAAAATTCATGGGCAAACTGGCTTGCTTCCATCCTTTTTCTTTTTAGAATATCTTGAAGATCTATGAAGCCCACGTTGAAAGTTTTACCTGGCTGTATGGAAAAGGCATGAGTTCTTGCTACCCAGCAAGACTTCAGTAGTTTAGGATCGCTGACATTAGAAATTATAAAATCACCCAGAGTAAATAACAGTAAAATGGACACAGTTCCTGGGGAAAGGTTAAGTATTTTGCTTTAGTCTTAAAAGCAGCACCTTGCTAGTTGAGCTAAAGGAGCACTAATGCCTTCACTCTTTCCAGACAGATTAACGCTGAATTCTGATTGTTCAATGGAGATTGGCTTTAGCAAAGATAAATAAATCCACAGTTCGCTCTCTTAATATACTGATTCAATCTATTTGGTCCTGATTACAATTCAAGAACCTCTGAGAAAGGCATTGTTTGTTCAAGGAAGAAGGTTGAACACCTTTCAGTTTGGCTGCCCGTCTTTTATTCTTTGCCACAGCTCAGAGGAAGACCCAGTCCCCTGTGGAATTAACTGTGCTAACCAAATTGCAAAAGTCCTCGAGCTTGAACGCTAACCTTATTACGAATGTGTCGGTTTTAAACAACGCATTTGTGCAGTGCTCCATCTGAACACGTAACACGTGTGCAGCACTCTTTTCCTCCAACGGAAGGCCAGATGGCACTGTTGCAAAAACTCCTGCTGACTCTCCTAATGCACATGAGTAAACTGGTAGTCCCTGCTTGTTCAAAACGGCTTTCCTGGACTTAATCTCTCTGTGAAACCAGTGTAGGTAAGTCTGCTGTCACCACGATCAAAAAAATATTGTACCATGCCAAGACTGACTGCCTGACTGAGTTCTCAGCACTTAACTCTCCAAGAACATCCTTCTATCCAGTTAAAACGGGGTAGGACGCTCATTTCCCTTCACAGTCTCTCCAGCAGCTCTCTCCCTAATTAAAACAATCCCATTGCAGATTATTTTGCCTGCACTTACTTTACCCAAAAAATGATACATACTAGGAGTATTAAAGCACAGCTGGGAGGTGCTGTACAGGAAAGAAAAAACATACAATGCAAAAGGCAGGACAAGATGTGGTTTGTGAAACAGAAAACATCAGCTTGTTCCCAACTACCCAGCAGCTCACAGAACTCTTCATTGTATGCACACCCATACTGAAGCATTGCCATCAGCGTAAACCACCTTTTTGCAGTGGAAGACGCAGAGGCACTAACTCTCCTAGAAAAGGCGATGTACAACTGAAGGAAAAGCTTCACTGACTGGAAGGGGCTCGCCTCTGCTTTTGCCCTGTGGTGCTGGGGGTGGTTCTGCAGAGGTTGCCCAGAGGACCGTTCCGATGTCTCTGGAAGAGGTGCGCAGAGGTGGGCTGCTGTTTCTCTTGAGGGAGCAATTCACCATCAGGGTTTCTTGGAGAATTTAATTTTCCCCTTACTTTCAGACTGCTTCATCTGGACAGTAAATACACTGGTCCACTGAATGGCAAAGAGACTTTTCATGTACTGTGATAAATATTTACATCACTTGTGCATGTGCTGTAAGGAAGCTGGTTTCAGACTGAAGCGTTTCACTACGGCACAGTGCTAGGGAACTCATAGAAAAGCTGCTATGTGGGAAGGGTTAAAAACACGACCTTGGTAACAAACGACTTTGCTTTATCCAGGTACTTCTCTGCACACTTCCTAAGTGCTAGAAAACACAGTTACGTAAGCCTGACAGCACCGTTGTATTGTGAGACTGACCCATTCAAAAATGCTCCCTGCCCCTTTCGTAAATGTGAGAGTATTCTAAGCATCTTATTTTCCAGCATCATGGACACTGAGTAGCTTGTTCCTCGCAGAACCTTTGTGTGTGTGTGTGTGTGTTGAAATCTTAAATCTCTTGTCTACACTCACATGGTAAGAGCAGTACAGAAACGAGAAGTAACCATAAGTAACCACATATTAATTTATTCCTCTTTCCTTCCTTACACAGCCTAACCTACAGGCAGGAGCTTGACATGACAGGGGCTGCTGCAACTGCGGATTTTGCCAGGGCTCTGTTCCGATCTCTGGAGTCTGACAGAGTCTTTTTGCTCTTGCTGCTTTTCTAAGCACTTTAAAAAGAGCTGTCATCATTGGGCCTCTGAAATGAAATTCAGGTAGGTGAAGATTTCCATCTCCAACACAATGAAGTTTCACACGGACTCTGAGCAGCCCAGAAGCACTGAACAGCATTGTGAAAGAGTGCTAGGTTAGCAATGAGAGGTCACTGAGCCTGCTTAACACCTCCTGCTACTGAGAGTGCTTCTTTCTACATGGCTGGTAAGCGACTATTTATATAAATAATCTTTATCACACTTTTACCAGGAAATCGCTTAACATGTATCTGAAGCTGAGCGTGTTCAAGTTGAGCTCATTTAATCTCAAGCCAACTGCTGTTGCTGTGCTGCTTAGTGAGCACAACTCATACAAGTTTAATTTTGTAACAAACAAACAAAGATAACTAATAACATACGCTTCAGAAAGACTCTTATTCCTAAAGCAAGATGTTTTACAAAACCCTTTCCAACATGGAGCTAAAAGCTAGAACTGTTCTAAAAACTCCTATGAGAGCTCGGGGGGTGCTGTGCTCGGCATACATCGCCGTCCTCTCCTTCAGACAACCGGTATTCTGAGCCATTCCATGCACCGTCGTCTCTCACCTGCTTGGGTGAGACCTTGGCTTTATACAACGGCAGAAACATAAAAACCATTCGCTTGGAATGGCTTGGCAGTTCACTCACATCTGTTATCCTATCTCAGGGCTAAATCTATCAGGGGACACAACCCACCACTCCAGAAGCAACTATTAGAACGTATGAGGTCAAACCAAACAAGGACCTTTTTTTGGACCTGTTGGTTGAGTTAATACTAAATAGAGAAGGCCACGTGTCTAATGAAATGAAATGTGATAAGAAAATTGAGATCTCTTCAGACCTAAGGTGTCTGACGGGCAACAAAATGTTACAACGTGTAGGAAGATTCCTGAAAATTCCAGTTGGCATTGATCTCACCCATAGGACACAAATCCCTTTTTAACATCAGTGTCAAGAAAGCAATACTTTACTGATCTCAATGGGACAAGGGTCTGGCCTTAAGTATTCTACATAGAGAGTTTCAAAAACATCTAGACATGGAGCTAAACCAGAACTACAACCCCAGACCCCAAAGCTACGAGGATGTTTTTGTTGAAAGACAGGCTTTGCAGCTGGGCTTTGATCTGAATGGAGCAAACCCAAACCTAGGATGAGATCTCCCATGAATGCTGAATAAAACTGTGTTCGGATGCAGATTTGGACTTTACAGCTCGTGGCCCATTGCCTAAAATGGTGTAGATGAAGGCCAGAAAAGGCTGCCTGCTGTAAAAGGAGGCACAAAGAACCTCCCAGCTGTGTACTCCGAGCAGCCTAGCTGCCTGTGTACAGAAGGATCAACACAGCCGGGGTGAGCCCTCAAGGAAGTCTCTGCGGTAAACTGGTTTGCAAAAGCTGAAAGCGGTGGGCGTCCTTTGTAGCACAACAGCAGAAGGTTATTCTGCGGCTGCTGCAGAACAGCCTGCCTAGGTTGTTCCTGACTAGGGCTGCAAGTGCAGCCTTTGCAAAAGATGTGTTAGGCTTTGAAACCAAAGTTCACACTGGTTCCTGCTTATCGCATATCGGCTGACACACTCCATCAGCACCCGCCAGTTCTCGGTTGTCACCACTTCTTTCACACCTGTAAGCTCACATTGCTGGTCCATGATGGGCACCGAGTGACAAGTAGAAAGTGGTGATGTTAGCATGCCCCAGATGAATCGCATTTGATACTGCAGGTGTGTAATTAAGAGTCCTCAACATGTACACTGAGAAGAGGATAATGTTTGCACCTGAAAGGCCATATGGAAGAAAACATACTAGAGTTATGAAGTACATATACCATTTATGATACTTTCCACCTGGGAAGTAAAGTAGGCCTTATATACGCCGATATTTGCATCATCCACACTGTGGGGTAGTAATTATTACTTCCATGTTGCACCTGAGAAAACATGTTCACAGAGGTATGAGTTATCCCCCATCTTGTCCCTTCATGTGCCACACAAAAAAGTCAACAGAAATAAATATATATATACATCCTTGTCTAAAAATCTGCTCAATGCTGCAAGAAAAGGGACAACTTTTTAGGTCGCAATGATGACTCAAGTGAAAAGAAACTTACCTGTGGCTCCCAGGGGTCTCTTTCTCCACCATGCATTCCAGCTGGGGATCTCCGTGCACTTCACAGGGAGTAGCGCGTCTCTTTTAGTCTCCAAGAAACATTGGGTTTCCTCTGATTCTTACAAAGCTTGTATGGCTCCCTGGAGAGAGGTGCAGGCTGTTGGCATGCATGGTCCAACTGTGATAATTTGTAGCTTGAGTGGTTTATTCCAACGCAAAAAAAAAAAAAAAAAACTTTTTGCAAAAAATAGCAGGGGGAAAAGACTGAGGTCCTTCTAGTGGTTACCTCCAGCTGTTGCCTCCAATGGAAGATTATAAAATGAGTTACACTTACGGCTACTTGATTGCAGTTCAGTGATGTGAAGGTCTATGTGTCTATGTAAAACAGGTATCTTGCTCCCTTCCTCACCTCCATGAGCTGCCTGACTCGTAGTTGCCAGTGAAGCCTCTTCAAAGGCATGGCTTCCTTTACCATGAGGTGGTTGGACAGCAGAAAATGGGAAGGCAACGGAGCTTGGCTCCATGCTCCAGCCGTATCACGCAGTAGACCACAGTTGGCCCCATTTGTCATGGCACAGGAAGGAATTGTAACTTTCAGGAGAGGTTCAGCGTGACCAAAGACTTTCGGAGCCCATGTACTACATGAGCGTGCAAGTTAGCCTAATCTATTGTCATGCCCTCTGGGAGGGCCTCTGCAGGGAGAGCTTGTCAAGCGAGTCTGGGAGTGCATCTCAGTGCAGCACTCATCAAGAACTCACAGAAGGGCAAAGTGTGGGACAGCACCAGAAGATGTTCAATGCTCTCATGAGTTAATTTCTGTCCATGCTGTAAATTAAGCACATTTTTGCAGTGAAAATAGGATCTATACTCCTTGATACGCCACTAAGCTTCATGAGCAATCAGAGAGGAGTGGAAATGCGTTCTCTGCAGGAGGCCAAGATCATTCTACAACGCCAACCCCAGTTAGGCTACACCCTGCTAGGACCACATGCATGATTGCACTGGTAGAAAAAGTGGACATCGGTGCCATGGCTTTTTCCAGGGCTTTATATGTCAGCTTATCAGCATATCTGAGAATAGAGGAAATTGCTGAGGGAGGTAGTGGAATGGAGACCAGTCTGGGCTGGGGCTTTTCATTGTGGTTAATGGGGCAAATAAAACAGCTGTAATGTATATTATGCTACTCCAATTTCACAATGCCCTTTATTCTACTCTTTGACTAAAAGGCACTATATGAGACCCAGAAGTTTTCCCACTGATAAATTAACTGAGTGTGGTTGTTGCTAGTTGTAAAATTAATAATCAGGAATTTCTTCTGTCACCCTCTCAGAAGGAGCTTAGCTACGGTCTCCACACAGCAAAAAGTCACGTTCTCTATGCTCACCAGAATAGATGTAGCAACCCCGACAGAGCTCCCAGGAACACATGCAGCCATCCAAGTCTAGGGCTGCAGGGAGTGCCAGAGCCTTTCTCTGGTAAGGGGTGGTAGCAGCAAGAACAGCTGTGTGAAGTGCGACCCGGTGGACAATCTGTTCAGCCCGGTGGCAAAGCTGCAAGAGATAGTAGAAAGGTTAAGGAGCATCAGGGAGGCGGAGCAAGAGACGGACTGATGGAGCCAAGCTCTGCCCTCCCTGAGAGAGAAATGGGAGCACACACCAGAAAATGCCCAAGTTCAAGGGGACCCTGTATCCTTCCCCCGCCAGGCTGAAGCAAAAGTGGAAGAAGCAAATGGAGGCAAGTCCATGCTCAGGGTGGCTGGTGAACTCCCCACTTGCCCACCTCGCCCTCTCAGCTGCCTCTTACAACATGTGTGAGGCTCTGGATGTGGAAGGCCAGTCAGCGGAGGATGTGGATGACAGTCCATCCACACCAGAGGTGTCTCCAAGGTCAGAAAGACCTGCCTCCCATATCACGACCACCTCCACGAGGAAGAAGAGATGGGGTTTAGTTGTGGGCAACTCCCTTCTGAGGGGAACAGAGGCTCCAACATGCCGGGCAGACACGCTCCTCATAGAGAAGTCTGCTGCCTCCCTGGGGCCCCGGTTAAGGACATCACTAGGAAACTTCCTAGCTTGGTACGGCCCTTGGACTATTCCCCCTTACTGATCTTCCATGTAGGTGGAGAGGAAGCTGCAACCCATAGTCCAAGAGTGATCAAAAGAGGTTGCAGGGCCTTGGGACGGTAGGGGAGGGAACCTGAGGCACAGGTTACTTTTAACTCTCTCCTTCCAGATGCAGGCAGTGACATTGGATGAAACAGTCAGATCCGGTCTATTAATACATGCCTCCATGGCTGGTGTCACCACCTCAATTTTGGGGTTTTCAACAACGGGATGGTCTACACGACACCAGGGTTGCTGGTGTCAGATGGGATTCACCTTTCTCCAAGGGGAAAGAGGGTCTTTGCTCAGGATCTTGTGGGGCTCATTGACAGGGCTTTAAACTAGACTTGAAGGGGAAGGGCGATAACAGCAGGTTTGCCCGTGACGAGCTGTGGGATGACACGCCATGGCTAGAGGGACAAGATGCTAGTGATAAATTTGATATTTGAAAGGTCTTGTCAGCCAGGTGAAGTCCCTGGGGACTGGAAAAAGGGAAATATTGCACCCATTTTGAACAAGGGTAGAAAGGAGGACCCCAGGAACTACTGACCTGTCAGCCTCCCCTCTGTGCCTGGCAAGATCATGGAACAGATCCTTCTAGAAGTTATGCTAAGGTACACTGAGGACAGGGAGGTGATTCGAGAGAAGCCGGCATGGCTTCACCAAGAGCAGGTCCTGCCTGACCAACCTAGGGGCCTTCTATGACAAAGTGACTACGTCAGTGGACAGGGGAAGAGCTACGGATGTCATCTATCTGGACTTCTGTAAAGCCTCTGCCATGGTCCCCCACAACATCCTTCTCTCTAAATTGGAGAGATATGGATTGGATGGGTGGACTGTTTGGTGGATAATGAATTGGTTGGATAGTTGCATTCACAGGGTAATGGTCAATGGCTTGATGTCCAGATAGAGAGCAGTGACAAGTGGTGTCCCTCAGGGGGCCATACTGGGACCAGTACTGTTTAATATCTTCATCAACAACACAGACAGTGGGATAGAGTGCACCCTCAGCAAGTTTGCAGATGACATCAAGCTGAGTGGTGCAGTTGACACACCCAAGGGACAGGATGCCATCCAGAGGGACGTGGACAAGCTGGAGAAGTGGGCCTGTGAGAACCTTATGAGGTTCAACAAGGCCAAGTGCAAGGTCCTGCACCTGGGTTGGGACAGTCCTGGATATCAATACAGGCTGGGGGATGAAGGGACTGAGAGCAGTCCTGAGGAGAAGGACCTGTGGATACTGGTGGATGAAAGGCTGGCCATGAGCTGACACCATGTGCTCACAGCCCAGAAAGCCAACTGTATCCTGGGCTGCGTGAGAAGATGTGTGGGCAGCCGGTGGAGGGAAGTGATTCTCCCTCTCTACTCTGCTCTGGTGAGATCTCACCCACAGTTCTCAGTTTTGGAGTCCTCAGCATGAGAAGGACATGAATCTGTTGGATAGGGCCCAGAGGAGGGCCATAAAAATGATCAGACATATGGAGCACCTCTGCTGTGATGACAGGCTGAGAGAGTTGGGGTTGTTCATCCCGGAGAAGAGAAGGCTCTGGGGAGACCTTATTGCAGCCTTCCAGTACATAAGGGGGGCCGATAAGAAAGATGGGGACAGTCTTTTCAGCAAGACCTGTTGTGACAGGAGAAGGGGTGATGGTTTTAAACTAAAAGAGGAGAGATTTAGCCTAGATAGAAGGAAGAAATTTTTTACAATGAGGGTGGTGAGACACTGGCACAGGTTGCCCAGAGAGGTGGTAGATGCCCCATCCCTGGAAACATTCAAGGTCAGGTCGGACGGGGCTTTGGGCAACCTGATCTAGTTGAAGATGTCCCAGCTGACTGCAGGGGGGTTGGATCAGATGACCTTTGAAGGTCCCTTCCAACCCAAAGCATTCTGTGATTCAATGATTCTGCTGAATGAAATGCTAATGTGCATGCACAAACAGACAAGCAGACACATTTTTGATCTAAGAGTACCATAGTTTGAAATGGCGGTAATTGCAAAGATGCTAAAAACAGGATTTATTTTTAAAATAGCAGTCTGTAATCAACACCCAGAGGAAAAGTCAATGGAATGAATCAAACCACTCAGAACAAATGAAAAAAAGGAATTAAAGAGATGTTAGAGAATAGGAGAAAGAAAGGAAAGGAACAGAAGGAAAGGAGGCAAAAAAGGCAACAAAATGAAGAAAGACATGCCAATTCAGACCAGTATGCCCTTTAAAGGAAAACACTGAAACCATACAAGAGTTAATGCGATGCAGACAGTGTCTATTACTTTTAATTTCTGATGGAGATTACTGAAGTTGATTTTTCAATCATTTCTTATTTTTAAATCACAGTAAAAAATCCTCAAAGAATGGTAGAGACACCAACCAGGCTGACACGTACAGCAAGCAAACACATTAACCAAATAGCAAGGACTGTAAAAGCCCTTCAGAAAATACAGTCTGACTTCAACAGCATCTCCTCACCAATGATGCTAACGAGCATCACTGCACTTTTCTGTACAACATCCCACTGCATTGCTTAGCTTCTTGTTTACCTCACCACAAAGCCTACAAACTTCTTGATTCCTAAGCAGTTTTTATATTAGATGGGCAGCAGTCCCTCAGGACAGGAGGGCTACAACTGCTTCATGATTCAGAGATCAAACTGTCGTAGCACTGGGCGAGATGTGTCCTTATCTATACTTCAAAGTGTATGAAGAGACCACAAACATTCACTCACACTCCCATCCCTCATCAATCTCAGTTGCAGCTCCATTTGCAGTAGGCAGGAGAATTACCAAATTACTTTCTCTAGCCATAGGTCACCAGAGACACGAAAACGTTCCTACAGTCAGGGCAAAGTTGAGTGAGAAATGTAATGCACCTTTATAGAGAAGGAAAGACTGACTTTAAACTAGCAATGCTCATTTGTGTTGCCACTGAAGTCAATATCTGGATAGAAAACCTGGGGAATTGACACTCCAGAGATGCCAAATTGACGGAAAACACAGTGTTATTCCACCATAGACAGCAGAGTCAATCACGTATCTTTTATTACTTGTACAGCATCTAATTCGCAGTTACATGAAGGCCTCTTTATTACAGTTTAATATTGTAAAAGGTAATAGAATGGTATAAATTGCACTAAAGCTTTCCCTAACAGCCCCTATATTGTTACAGAGATGCGGAGAGCCTTCAATGTCACTGAGGCTGCAGATCAACAACCTTTCCCTGATCCTTGCAGTGGTCTTTAATGCCTCCAAGGCTTGTCCCAATCTACCAGATGGAATTGGTATCCTTCACACCTATTGAGAGTTTCGAGTGAGCACTATATATTTTTCACTGCACAGTATGAGACAGCTCCAGACAAGAACTGGAACTGTGGATGGCAGCCCGGCTAGTTTGGCCTGAGTTGAGAAGGAAAATGCTTCCCCAAAATTCAGGGCTGGTAGGATTGCACAGAGAGCATCCACCAACTGGGGAGACGTCCTACCAGCTGGAAGATGTGTCAGATCGTGTGTGCACAGCCTGAGAACGGGGCTCACAGGCTAATTTGGAGATGGTCTCAGAAAAGGAAAGTAGCGAAAGTGAATTATATTCACTGAGTTATTTGCAAGCCACAGTTAGCCCATTTGTTCCAGGGTCAGCTTTCTTGGAAAAACATCCAACTCCCAAGGCGTTCTGATCGTCCTGTACTGTTTGCTCCTGACCTCTGAAGCACAGTAGCCACCTCCTGTGACCACAGGTCATGAAGTTGCCTTGCAGATAAAAACTTTGGAACCATGCATTTATTTCCTGAGAGGAACAGCTGTGCTCTCACAAATAACTCTGCTTAAAGATCCTGGTCAAATAAGCCAATTTAACACCAGCAGCGCTCTGCATTCCTGAATAACACAGACGTGATCTTCTGCTTGGTGGGGTGGGAGCATACTTTCCTCAATTCTGGAACTTTGTAGTTCAGATTAGATTTAGGGATATACTCCCTTTTGTTCCAGCGGGAAAAATGAAACAGAAAGGCTTTTGTGTTACGCTACTTAGGTTCTTTGATAGCTTCAGATATTTTCTGAGGCTTGGCATCCAATGTTCAAATTCTTTCTAACGAAGAGCCTAAAATAACAAGCTTTGAGGATAATAAACACTACAAATGATGCGGTAATGGATACAGGTTCCACGAGTAACCATATTTTTGAGGAACTTAAATTATCTCCCAGGTTTATCTGTAATAACTTGTTTCCATAACTTTGACAAATGCCGCTACAACTACGCTTAGTTTTACTAGTTGTTTGTACATGTAAAAGAGTTAAGACAAAAGACAGAACATGCTTATGGAAATGTGCAAGGTTTTTCCCCACCTCAGATACCCTGCGTGAGAAGTACGAGGAACTAAGAAAACAATATAAAATCCGTCGAATGTCCTTCGCTTTTGGAAACATAGACTGTACCTATTTTGGAAAAATAAAATGTAAAAGGTTGTGTGGTGAGATTAATGGTGCTTCCTGCCCCGCGGGAACCGTATCGCTTCTGACACCAACATACTTCTGCTTTCACTATTGGGGGTATTTATACATACGCCGTAAACACAGAACAGGCCAATTCAGCGAAGCTTAAAAACGGTTGATTTGCGTTATAGCTAAAAGTCAGAGTTCATGTGAACAGCAGCACCCTGAGAGTCTCGTACAAATTTGAACAATATTTCAAAACTTTATTTCGCTAAGTGTCATTCGGGAGATTCGTACAGAAAGCACCACTTAGATAAATCTTGAAGACAACATTATTCTTGCTGCCTCTGATGTATGCAGGAGTTGATAACAAGCTGATTGCCTCCTTCTGATGGCTGATTACACGCAACAGATGTTTTAATTTGATTATATCCGAGAGATAAGCATAATGTTGTGTTAAGTCCAAACACCTTTTATGAGTCTTTCAAAACATTTTGCAATGAATATAACCTTTTTAAAATGTCCTTGCTTGAGGCTGCATGTGTTTTTATAATGGTGCAAATTATAAGTAACAAGTTGAAACCAGTGATGACGCAAAAAGAAGAAAACTGCGCTTAACGGTGGCTGTAATTCTGTGTTCTATGATAACCTAAATTAAGACAGAAATACGATGCAAGCAGCAAGACGAGGCACAACAGTTTAACGCTGCTCCAAAGAGGACTATGTGTTCTTCAGCAAATCATGGACAATACATGCAGAGCTTTTACCCAGAACACTGAAAGGACAATACTCCATGCCAGGCACCCTCAATTTGAAAATTAACAGGCAAGTGTCAGCTTCTTAACAGAGTGCTGCAGGGAACGGAAGTTTTGGGTTGCAAACAATACAGGGTTGCAAAATTAGATTTTGATTTTAACTGAAATACCAAAATTTCCCTGAAAATAAACGTATTGCTTCACTTCAGTGTTGTATGTTGCTCACATGTTTTGGTTTTATACATAACAGGGAGGGAACAAAAAAATTGCAAAACTAATTGGCTGTTTGAAACAAAACCCAACCTGTATCACACCAAAAACATCAAAATGGGACACGTCAACTTTTTGAAAGCAGATTTTCTACTTTTCTTTTGAAAGTAGTTATGACAAAGCTTACTTAGGGTCACCAATGTTTTTATTTTGGTCAAACTGCTTATCTCAGTTACGGCCTTAATAGTTTTGTCAATGTTATGCGCACAACTGTCTTGTTTCATTCCAAGCAAAAATCACAGGCGGTAATTCCAATGATTGCCAGTCAGTAAATCATCTCGTATGATGCATACAATTCAAAGAACATTTTCTGTGGGATTCACGTCTTCTAACAGCAGATACCTAAAAAGCAGATTTCTGGGCTGACCGTGCTCTCTGTCATCAGTTCACGGAGGTTTTTAAAATATCTAGACTCCCCTCTGTCCTTTGATGACTGAGGGAACGCAGGTGACATAACAGCTTGGTGCTACCCTCATGGCAGTTCTGCTGACCGAGCCTTTGTCCTCCACCGGGTGCTTCTCGAACCTGATCTGGGACTAACCCACTACAGTCAAGCAAATGAGACTGCTTTCAGCCATCTGCTGCAACTTCACTCTGAGGCTAACTTTTAAACAGCTAAAGGGAGATGTCTCCACCCTAAACCACGTATGTCGGCTTTATATAGGCATGAACTTCACGTTGTGTTAGTGCAGCTGTATAGGCCTTGTTTGAGTCAGTGGATCTGAGAAACAGCTCGTTGTGGGATTCTTAAAGGAAGCAACGCTGGAGATAATAAACTAACCAAAGTAACGGCTTTATTGGGCACATCAGCAGTTCTTGGCCGTGGGTAGCAGGATTTTTGATTAAAAGTGTATGTTGCATACAGTGAAACAACAGTTTCTAGTAACAAGTTTTGTGGAAGCTTGAAAGTGTTCTGTGAGATTAGCGCTGTGGTTCACCCGGGATTTTCACAGAAATACTATAGTGCAATCTGAGAAATGTTTGGGATACTAAGGAGAGATCATTCATATCCAGCAGTTTTTGCGGACTGTTTTAAAAAGCTGTACCTAAAACTGCAGCAAGAAGGACTTGGCTTGTCTTCACTGAGGTATAAGAGGTACTAGCTTGTGTGTGTTCTGGGTATCTCTGGGTATCACAATACTCAGTGCTTCAATATTTTGCCTTTCTGAGTAGCGAACTGAAATTAGTTGACCCTTCTTTACTCTGCCAGGCTGGAGTTAATTATTACAGCTTTAATCTGCATCTCTTCAAGACTGGCTCCTTCTTACCTCAGTCAGGCTGAGGTTAAATATTCACAGTTTCAATCCAGAAGTAATAAACTGCCGTCTGCAAACAGGGAACTAGGAACTATGAAGAAGGAAATGGAAAGACATGACCAGCTTAGTCTTGTTTTATACATTTTGGTTGCCCAGGAAATCCTGATTAAGCTGCATTTAGGCCCCAACAGGGAAGCTTATAGTACTCAAAAAGGCAGGACATGAGCTTTTGTTAATAAGTCTGTCTGGGTCAAATTTGTGAACCCAATTGGGGTTTACTTGAACTTCCACGTTGACTTTTGGTGACAAGGTAAATTCTCCACTGAGGATATCCAGGTAAGATATATTCCTTCTACCCAAAACCTTTCTAGTAGCACCTACCACTCTCATGGGCTCTCTGAACATCCAAAGTGCAGCTGTAGCACAATCCTGACTATGTCTGAGGAAATAAGAACAATGCTTACATGGAAACAGCAGATTTCTGAAATCCGCTCCTCACCTCCTGGGTAACAGGCCCCATATCACCTCATGTGAAAGAGGGGCTGTGATTACAGGCTGCAGTCAGGAATGTGAGACTATTGGCAATGGAGTACAGTCCTCCCCAAGGCCTCCATCTCCTGTAGGCTCCTCTTCTTCAGCCAGACCCCACATGAGAGGACTCTCTCCTGTGGGAGAAGAGCCATGGCACTTGTGCAGGTGAGAAAGATGCAAGCGAGGTAGAGGCCAGTTTGCCAAGTCACACCTGGATTGTGACACGCTTGAATAGCAACATTAAATCTGTATTTAAGCTTCTTTTCATATTGAAAGTTAGTCACCAAAACCTAACAGGAGATTTCAGTATACACAGTCAACTTTCTAAGCAAGCAGCAACTCTTTGGCACCCGCAGCTCGACAGCCACAAGGAGAGCGAAGTGTTAACAGCACGCAGTATAGACTGACGGGGGGCTGAGACGTATCCTGGCGGGGGCTGAGACATAACCTGCTGGGGGCTGGCATTGCAGTGGATTGCTGAAAACACAGCCAGCTTCTAGCACAGAGCTGGTGCTCAGGAACTGATAAGAACACTCCAGCCTGTGCTCAAAGCTGAGTCCAACATTTTTCTTGCCTCTGGAAGATGACGACTGTGTTTGAGTGAATCTTGACTGTACTTAAAGGGGGTGGGGGAGAGGAAAGTGTTCTTGGAGAGGTTTATGAGAATTTGCACCATGAACTGCAACTGCACTGTGCGAATATGCATTTAGGGAGTTTTTAAAACTAAATTTACATGAAATCACAATGGTATTTTTTATGTCTGTTATAGGCCAATTAAATGCATTATGCAAACATTTCCAAATTTATACGGACTTGCTCTGGGACATTCAGAGCATGATTACATATATTCCCCCTGAGGACTTAGCCCTTCTTCTGAAATACCCAGATCTGTACCTCTAACCAGGGCGGTAAACGACATGAAAGTGAATCACCAAAACCTGAACAGACACCCTCAGTTTATCCCCATGTGCCTTAGCATACCTTTCAATCAATGCCCAGTCATTTAACTCGGAGAGGAAGGAAGACTGTGAACAAAAAATGAGTGCCAAGACAACCGCTGGCTATACAGTGGCTGGATTTAGACTGGCAGAAAGCTCAAGCCTAATTCAGGTTGAGTCTAACGGTTCTCATAGCCTCTGTTGGGGCCATGCAAAGCTGGCATCGCTGGTTGTGGTCCTATGCCCTGAATCCTGCGTGTACTTTCTCCCTTCTGGAGAAGGTAAGAATCTCTGGTAAAAGCTAACCCTGCTTCTGGAAGGGATGCGTCACATGCGCAGCACTTGGGCCCATGTGGTGCACGTTCTGCACATTTGGGAGCAACATGCAAAAACGAGGCAGGCGACAAGTTGTCCAAGTTAGCTTCGACACCTGCCTAGTCCGTGCAAACATTTCCTGTTGTTAAACCACTTTCGACCTCCCCTGTCCCTGCTTTAGTTCATCTGGGGGTTACGTTCGCCTTCTCAAAAGCAGCTCTGCAGCGGGGATGTGGATGCGAGGAGGAGCTCTGGGAGGCCCCACGCCCGATGTGACAGGACTGGGGCCTTGTCAGCCAGTGCGGATTGCTGGCGGTTTCTCGTCGAGCCTGAGCCCCCTCGCAAGCCGCGTCTCGCTGCGGAGCCCGGCGGCGCGGGCGGGTGGCGGTGCCCGGTGCCCGGTGCCCGCCCCGGCAGCGAGGCAGGCGCCGGGAGCCGGGCGGCACGGCAGAGCTGGCCCCGGCGGCTGCTGGTGGGAGAGCCAGACCTGAGAGGGGCTGGCCTCTGGCAGATGATTGACACTAAGCTGGGTGAGGTTTCATGTTAAAAAAAAAAAAAAAAAAGGGAAAGAAAAAAGGGGAGCTCAGGGGAGGGGGTGGCTGTGGGAAGGGGGAGCAGGAACTACTGTGAGGCGAAGAAAGTCCTCCCCAGCTGTTTGCGAAGTTGAAGGTTTCCTGTTTCCCCCGCAGCGCCGAGGCAAGCTCTCAGTGAGTCACCCGCGGGCCCGGGCAGCCGAGCCGCGCAGCCCGCTCCCCCGCCAGCCCGGCTGCCGCCGCGGCCTCCCCCGCGCCCCGGCCGGCCCGGCCGCCCCCCGCGCCCCGCCCGCGCCTCGCCTCGCCTCGCCGGCTGTGCCGATCCGACTCCGCGATGACTCCCCGTCTGCCGAGGAGCCTGCGGCGGCTGCTTCTGCGGTTGTCCCTCTGGGTCCTCTTGGGCAGCTCGGTGCCCGCTCTGCTTCGGGGTAAGTGCGCGCCGCGCCGGCCCGGCGCTGCCGCTTGACAGTGGCGGAGGCCGGGGGCAGGAGCAGAGCGGGGCCGGCGGCAGGCGTCCGCCGCGGGAGACAGGGACGCGGTTGCTAAGAATGTTTGGAGGCTGGGAGCGTTTCGGGAGGGGTGACTGTGTTTGTTTCCAGCCCCGCTGGAAGGTAAGCGAGCAAGAAAGGACCACGGACCGGGAGGTTTCGCGGCAAAACCCTGAGCCCTGTCTGCGGGGGGAGAAGAGAGAGGCTTTGGCAGGAAATGCAGCAGGGTCTGGTCCGGCCGGAGGAGCCCGGGAGGGCAGCACGGCAGCTGACTGCTGCCCCCGGGGCTGGCGGCCGCCCTGCCCGGCAGCCGCCGCACCTGGTGCCGGGCTGCGCCCTGTGCCCGCGGGCGGCGGGCGCCAGGCCCGGGGGCAGGCAGCCGGGCGCAGCCCGCGCCTCCTGCCCGCTTCGGCGCGCGCGCTGGCGAGGGCAGGGTCCCGCCCCGCACAGCCCCCGCGGTGCCCTGCGGGACGGGGACCGGCTCTCCCGCACACCCGCGGGGAGCGGGGCGGGGGGTGCCCGGGGCGCTGCCCGGCCCGAGCCGGCGCGGAGGGCCTGTGCGCGGCCGGAGCTCGCTGCCGTGCGGGTCGGCGCTGCTTCCCAAAGCGGTGTTGGACGGGAGAGCCTGCGTGCCGCGGACTGGGGCCGGGCCGGGAGCGGCTGGGCTGGGGGCAGCAGTCAGGCCGGTAGCACCTAGCGCTCACGGTCAGTGACACTTCACACCCCGTGCTCCGCTTTTACCAAGCCATCCTCGGACAGGTTTTAGAGGCGGTGGCTTGAAGTATTCTTCACAGGATAATTTGGAACGTACTAAGAGCTTAAAGTGCTGCTGCAAGAACGGGCCCTGCCCTGAGGAGCTCTCGCTCCCTGTCCTCCCAGTCCGAACCCACGGATGTCGCCTACCGCCTGTACCTGCAAGGTTGGGCCCTAAGTCATGTTGCAGCACAACTAGTGAACCTAGAAAGAGGACATCAGGTTGCAGCAAAACTACAGCTGAAGCGCTTCTGAAGAATTAAGTAGATTTCTGAGATGTCTTGTGATATCACATGTCTAGTTTTAGTCTCCAGGTAAGATGTGCAGACACCTGAGCTCCTACTGACTTTGCTTTGTAGCCTGTGGTTCTCCCTTGTGGTCCATTCATGGTCAATACTGACCTCAGAATTGTTGCTAAAATATAATAAAAACCTAGATAGCTCATGTATAGCTACTGCCAAGAGCTTTGTGCAGTAGGAATAACTTAATGCTTCATTAATAATCCTGGCAAAGTCAACAGGTTTTACACACCTGCAAAGTTACTCCTGGAAGCTGAGGACAGATGAAGGAATAAGACACTGTGGCATCTCAGGGCCCAAAATTATGTTATTTTAAATTTGAGGGGTACAGCTTCTTGCTGATTTTAATTTTTTTTCCCAATGAATATAAATAATATTCAACTTTTATTTTGACCCCAGCCCCAATTTTTTTTGCAGATTCCCATCACAAAAAACTTTAAAAGTTCCACTTTAGTTAATCTTATGTTATTTTTTATTATGCTTTTCTTTCACTCAACTAGTATAGACAGTCTTAAACTATAGGTAGATTTTAAAATGGACTTAGCTTCAGAGTTTGTTCTTTCTTGTCATAGGTCCAGTGAGGAAAAAATATAGAGACTGGTTACAATTCATTATTTTTCATACTGATCTTCATCTACACCCTACAATAAAATGGTAGAGTAGACAGGTTTTCAGGTAATCTGTGCTATAGCTCCAAAAGTTGTTTTAATAATCACCCACAGTAGGGTTCTATTGTGTGTATAACAGGAGGAGTTGGTGTCAGAAAAGAACAGTTCTGTGGAGGCAGAAAGTGTGAGGTTTGGATATTGGTTGTTATGTGGCACCAAAATGAAAACTAGGGCTGCCAAATATTTTGGGGAAAACAAAACAGAGAAAAGAACTACTTACTTTGTAATAATCAATAGCTCAGCAGTGCAGTGAGCACGAGGCAGGGGAGATACCAGTCTCAGGAGAGCTCAGTTTCCAGGTATGCTTACTAATCAGCTGGCTCTTGTTGGTGAAGAGGTTAATAAAGCCCCAGCTAAAATTTAATTTCAACATGCTTCACAGCAGAATATTAGACAGGAAAGGCACTTTCCCATAAAGATTCTGGACAAAACCACAAATTCTTGAGCAGATCCAGTAGAAACCATCTACTTTGAAAAAGATGCTCTATGTCCTAGACATGAGTAATTGAAATTTTTTCCATAAAGGGAAAGATGTGATTTTTTTTTTTTTAAATGGTTGTGAATGTTGTATTGAGCGTTTAATCAATAAACGGCAGTGCAAACCAGCAGCTGCACACATAAGAAATTGGTGCTGCTATGTCCAAGTGAATATCAATCTGTAACTTATCTTTGGGCAATCAAAACCAGAAATTTGTTCTTTGGAATAATCTGTCTAATAATTTTTCATTTCTGAACATCAGGAACTCAATTTCTCCATTCCGCCAAACTCTGCTTGCATTATTGTCTCTTTATTTTTTTAAAGTCATATCATAGTCGGTTAATTTTATAGTAACAAAATCAAATTTAGAGCTTCAGATATTTGCAAGAGGAAACAACCATCTTCATAACCTGGTGGAACATGTTTGTAACACAACTGAATCTAAATGCATTCCTACCCCCCATTAAAGCTGGCAAATTTCCAGCTATTTCAGGAGGGAGGTAGGAATGGAACAGAGATATTGTTGCATTTTCTTCTATTTATGAGCTATCCTTGAATTCTAAGACTTTTATATCTGAGACTTTGAAAATCACTTTTACTTAATTGCTATTTTGAGCTCCTTGCCATTAACACATTTCCGTAATATTCAGGTGGTAAATTCCATATAGGAATGGTTGCTAATAAAAAATGATGAGCCAGACCTTAAGCTGCTGCAGATGAATATAGTTCCATTAGCATCAGTAGAGTTACATAGAGTTATAGCATATAAGCTCCCTGAAACAGTTTCAAAAGTAATTTAAAAAGAATAAAGGGGCAATGGGAAAATTCAGGTTTTTTCATATTAATAATATTTTTTACTTATTGTTTATAAACACTTACTATTATGTGACCTACATTTAGCCAAACAGTATTGCTTCAAACTGAAATACTCCTTTCTGGGATGATTTGTTACAGTTTCAAAGATGCAGTATATTATGATGGTGGCTGATAAAAGTTGTCATGGTGACAAGGTTAATTCTGAATTTAGGAGCAGAGATTGTGTCAGGCTCCTACCAGAAGTAAAGTTCTTCAGGGTTTGGTTTTTGGGTGGGGGTTTTTTTTTTTGGTTTTTTTTTGGGTTGGGTTGGGGTTTTTTTTGGGGGTGGTTTGTTTTTGGTTGGTTTTTTTTTTGAGGTTTGCTTTTGTTTTGTTTTTTTTTTTTCAGGACTGGGCTTTTAGAAAGGAGTTGCTTTTTCAGGTAGAGCAAAAAAAGCATAGTATCACCGTAGCACCAGTTGTTGGAGTTTCCCATGATTATATTTCCTCTGTAGAATATTTTTACAATGGTGTTTTTGCATTTGTGGCATAGGAGCTGGGGTTTTTTCTCAATAATGTATGTCTGCGCTGTGTGCACTTTGTTAGCATTCACTTTGTATCACTGTCACTCTCTGACCTCCAAAGAGCTGTGCCTCATTTACAGTGGAGCAAGAACGAGCAAAACCAACTGGTTTGGCCCAATTTGTGACCCTCTTGGATTTTGCATAACAGGGTGCATTTGTATCAGCCAGGTATAAAATATTATCGCTAGTGCAGTCACGGATTTGAAGGGGATCTGTGGAGTCTCCGCTCTGGCTGGCATGGCTACAGTTGAGTGTTGGTGGCACAGTGAAAGTCAGGACTCCCAGCCACCTTTGTGGCCCCGTAGTCCTGGGATCAGCAGGAGGGAGGTGAGTTGTTTTACAGTGATGGTCTGCCCGTGGTCCCCACAGCCCCTCTGGCACCTGGAGAGGGAGGAACAGTGAGTAGCATGTCCTGAGGCAGGTGAGAGACCAGCAACGCAGTGTCGCCTTTGCCACCTAGGAGGCCTTTGCCTCGAGGGAAGTGACTAGGTGGGTACACCCCAGGCACACCTCAGCTAGTTTGTATTGCCAGGGCATTGCAAACTCAGTAAAATGGACTAAGATACCAACTAGTTCTATGCAGATGTGGGAGAGTACGAGGGATTTCCAGCACAGACTAGTGGAGAGCCAGTCCTGTTATAAAAAAGAAAGTTGTCTGAATCCTAGTCTAAGAGATTTAGTGTGAGATTTTGTTTATTTATTAGATCTCTAGCCTTAAATTTTGTTGTGGTTTGAAGGGTGTTTTGTTTATTATTTTTCCCTATAGGATAATGGGTTTTTAAACTTTCATAATCAAGCATAAAATAAAAGGTCATGACAAAATATTTGTGCTTTTTTATGAACTCTAATTCTGGAAGATTAAAATAGACAAAAATAAATCATAAAGAATATGCCTTGTTTTCAACAGACTCACTATAGGTCCTTTTGAAGTTTAACTTTGCTGGCAGATGGAAATTCTAAGAGTTGTATTAAGAAACAGTGAAGAACTTCTTACTGTAGGGGATGGATCGCTTTTACTGCGAGGAGTGGGGACTGATGTTGGTTGAGTACAACCATTTATATCCTGCTGCCTGAAAGAACACAGTGTTAGTTGGTGCACAGACGTTTAGGGTAAGATATGTAGAGAGAGCAAACCACTTCAAACACTACCCAGTGATGAAAAACTCAACCGAAGTGGTAGCAGTCTATTTCTGCTGGTGGCAGCATGCCATTGTTTGTTCGCATCCCTGAACTTGTAGGGATTTAAGCAGAATTTAAGTTAAGGCGTCTGCCCTGCAGTCCGTACGGATTGCTAAGTCAGGGACTCCTGTCCATTTGTTTGCATTGCTGGGAAGTTCAGCGACAGTTTCAGGTTTTAAGAAACAGTAACATTAGCGGTGGCCGCAGAACTGTTGGTTGTGAGTTCGTCCATGTTTGTGCATTATTTTTAATATGCCATTTCCTGGCTCTTGCTCTTGCTCTGAAAGCCATTGTGGTTGTTAACAGCTGCAACTACCTGTCTTTTTTTTCCATATGGGTTTTAAAGCCTTTTCACGTCTGGGAAGATCGTCTGCGGAAGGAGTAGTTTTCCTTTGCTCAAATAACTGGTATTTAGCAAGAACTTCCTGCTGGCATTCATCCCTGAGTTAATCTGGTTAGAATTAGAGCTGGTTGAGAGTTTTTGACACTGTTTTTCATGGGAAAATGCTGATTTGTCAAAACTGAAACAATTTGTGGAAATGTACCAGTTTCCATTAAACTTTCATCAGGAGACCTTTTTTTTTTTTTTCCCCCCTCCCTCTAGTCCATGGTGGAATTTCTGATATAGAAAGATAGAGGGAGAAAGATAAATCATCATTAATTAATTATTAGAATAATCACTGGTCAAGGATGGGAGAAAGGCAGGATCTGGTGGCTGGTCTGACTCATAGAATGCACATTTGAATAGGGAGTTCCCCCTGTGCACTCTCCCCAGGATATTGGAGGGCATGTCATGCATTGTGTATGCACGCACAAACACCCCCACACCCACCACTTCAAATGATTTTGGTTTCACTCTGGTTGTGAATATGAAAATGTATGAAATGTTACAGCTCTTTGTGGGGCAGGAAAAACATTTTCCTGGCAGTGTTTTTTAGGCTGACCTGTAGCCACGTGTTCATTCTTTCCTTGCTGGATGGGAATGGCACTGCCCTGAATGACTGGTGTCTTCTAGTCTTTGTTTCGTATCGTAATAACAAGCTGTATTCAGAAACTTCTGTCGTGCGAAGGAACCACAGTTTGTATTACTAACAGTCCCAATAGTCTAATTCGAGGATTCCCATTCTCCACTCTCACAGAATAGTATTTTGGCAAAAATTTGACTGACATTAACAGGTTTTGGGAACAGTTAGAGGAGTCTGCTTCCTCACACTTAGAGCATCCCTCAGTTTACAGCCCTGTAGATATATCTCTACAATGACATCTAGGGTTGACATTGTGCCTTGAGACAGTAATCTGGAAGCAAAGGTATGAGAAAGCTATCTTGTATTTCCTACATACCTTCTGTTTGTACATGAGG
Source organism: Bucorvus abyssinicus (assembly GCA_009769605.1). Taxonomy (NCBI): domain Eukaryota; kingdom Metazoa; phylum Chordata; class Aves; order Bucerotiformes; family Bucorvidae; genus Bucorvus; species Bucorvus abyssinicus. The sequence goes on from CM020028.1 coordinate 43,944,408, forward strand.
ATTTCAGGCCACGCCCGCAAAAGAGCTGTTGCCCTGCTTTGTGAATAGACCTCTGAGGTTTTAAGGTAAAAAAGAAAGACTCAACAAGCAACCAAAGCTGTTAAGCTCAGCCAGTGATTTGAAAGTCACCCTACAATATTTCAGGCTTGTTTATAGTCACCAGTAATACAAGTTTTGAAAAACAGCCTCTGCCCTCTGTGCAGTGGATCGGTTCCTCCAAAACATTGCATTCGTATACCCGTAGGCTTCATTTAATTCAGCATTTAAACTCAGCTAAAAAAACTGGCCTAAGCAGAGGCATTAGAAAATCCATCTTGCGTTCCCAAGGTTATGGTGGCTCCGTCAGGGCTTGGAGACTTCCTTCTGTTAGAAACACAGGTGAATTTGAACACTACACACTCAGAGAGCAGTGGGAAGGCTTCACAGTCTGACTCCTCAGGGCAACATTTTCTGAGGAAAGACCCAAGTATGGTTCTTGCATGCCCAGGGCGCTTTAATGGGCCGCTTTAAAAACTAGCACTGTGCAAGAGGAATGCACGTGGGGCCAGACTGTCAGCTGGCATAACTCAGCTTTACTCTGTCGAGGGCAAGGAACCTGTCCAGATTCACAACAGCTGAGGATCTGGCCATGGAATAAGTAATAGGCAACTGTATGTTAGGAGGCTGTAATTCCCTCGAGAGGTCTTCTGTGATATCAGGCTTATAGGAGCCAGAATGATCTGGTTCTTTTTCGTGGGGCAAAAGAGTAATTTGACTGCAGTATTCTGAAGTCCTCAGAATGTTGGGACGGAGAGATTTCAGGCAGTTGGGAGGAAGAAGATGCTTCCAAACTCTTGTGTCATTAAGGATTTTTGCCGACAAGAGAATGTGGGAGGATGGACGTGAATTGATTTGGAATAGGTAGTGCCGCCCAGAAAAAGAGGAATGTGTAAGAGGGATGATTTCTCATCAAGACCAGCCTTTCCTTCAAAAGCATTTCTGTAAAATTCCCAGGATGTATGAAAAGTGAAGCCTCCTCATCACTGGTAAGCTACTAGTGCTGGTGTAATTAAAAACGAAGCAAAGTGGAGAATGGGAAATGAGGACTAAGGGGCAAACTCCTCCTCAGAATGTGGATGTGGTTTTTAATTTTATTTGACATTTCACCCAGAAGGATCATAAATAAGCTGGTACTCATTTTATTGACTTAGAAAGAAAAGGGCTTCAGTTAGATTTCCCAAGAGTTAACCTGTAGTTCTCCAGAGTCTAAATATTTTAGACGTGAGATGCAGGTGAGCCTCCTCCCTCCAGTTTTAATCCTGCTGTGGATTCTGCAGCCCAGAATGGGAGTAAGTGCATCATGCGCATACATCACCTGCTGGCATGGTTAGGTGGCGCCTGGGGCTTTTGGATGGTGATGTGGTAATTTTGTAGATTTCATCTCACTAACTAATATAAGCACTTTTTAAATGTTGCTGTACAAGAGGGTGAACTTTGAAACAGACCACAGATAATTACTAATGGATTATCACTTCTGGTTATTTTCAGGGAAAGAAGCTGAAGCAGCTGTCCAGGATTCTTGTGTGTCTTGAGATGCTGATCTGATCTGATCCTTGAGGTCTAATTAGCAGCTCAGATACTATTGACAACTCACTATATAAAGACGCAGAACAGCAGTGGTTTTGACAGCACATCTTAGGCAACAGTTAAAGAAAGGTCTTAGTGCTCAAAGGCAGCTGAAATTTCTTACCATTTTGATGGCTCCCCTGTTTTTAGTGTTACCTGGCTGCCCTGACCAACTTCCATACGCTTTGCGAGCTTTGTGGCGAGCAAATCTGAAGTCATAGTTATATCAGGACTTAGCATACCTTGTGCACTTAAAGTGCATCGTGTGTCGTAGAGTAGTATCTGTGAATAACTTCTGTCCATTAAAGTGCATGGTTGGGGAAATACAGCAGGTGTAACTACATTTTTATCCTTTTACTTTTTTTTTCTCCAACTGCCTAGACGCTTAAAATATTCCTTCATTAGACAGTATCCACCGCGCAACTTCAGGCCACTGCTAGAGCTGTAGCTGCATGTTAGTTTATTTTGCTTCAATTCACTGTAAAGCTACTAATTAACGTGGAGCAGCACTTCTCTGTTATCCCGAGGAAGACACTACATAGGCTGCTTATTTTTTTTTTTTTTTTACCTTTTACCCTAAAATGGACTGCGTTGTTAAAATATACACAATTAAGGATGTATCTTTTTCATTATGTTATCAGCAATGGTAAGATGGAAAGACAATAAAAATCACATGCGGAAGTTCAGCATCTGACCAGCACTGAGTTGCTTCTGGAGTTCACGTGATAGTTGGTCGCTTCCTGCTCTCAGGATGCTCCCCACTCAGCTCCATAGCTTTCCCGTATTGTGACTGGGTAGTGACTCCAGGGTGTCCCATTCTTCTTGAAAAACTCATAGAAAGAGTGCAGGAATGAAGAGGTAAATCTTGGTGTGTTTCACTAATTGCAAGACTTTAGTGAGGTTTCGAACAGCCCAAATTTGGCAATCTGTGATCAGGAGCACATGAGGGTTTCAAGAGAAGAGCTGTCCTATGCAGGTGGTGGTTGATCCTGTATTTCCTTTGGCTGGTTTCGCCTGCAAGCATGCAGCAATTACCCTTCTCATTTTTATCCTGCGCAGAAGGGGATCTGTGAATCTGCAGTGACTGTGCTGTGGCAGTTGGCCAGCTGCCCTGCTGTGCACCTTCTACCTCCCCACAGTTCTCATTACCGATTTTCACAGTTGCGTTACCTCCTTTTCCTACGATGGTTAGAGCTTTTGCCCAGGAAGTGGAAGGCCTGCGGTCATGTCACTCCTCAGCCTGAGAGTATCTAAACTCTATCACTGCTGGGCTTTGAGAGGTAGGATCCTTGCTGGCTGACACTGGGCAGGGTTTTAGAGACAGCACTCTGCAGAGGAAGGGTTGACATGTGTGCGGGTGGTCCCCCGAAGCATGTCAGAGGAGAAGAAAGCCTGTTCCCTGATGGATTCATTCATTATTCCAGCCCCTGCAGGGTGACTGATATTCTCTCCAGGGAGTTCACAGCACAACAAAGAGAGACTTTACATACAGAACCTTTTTTTCCTTTTTAAACCGAAAACAACCGTTTCTCATCCTCATGAAAAGATCAGAGAGGACCATGTAATAGTCATGACTTTGTAAGCCTCTTTATTGAAGCTTTCACAAAGTAACTAGGTCAGCAATACGTGCTTCTGGGCTGTTGAATTTCCCTTCTTTTCCTCAGACCGCTCTTCCATTTTTCACTGAAATTTACCACAAGGGAATGCCTTAAGTAAAAAAACTGGGAAGCTGATCCTTTTATTGCTTTTGTAGTATTCTGGCCTGGTATGTACAGTGCCAGGTCATCAGGCTTGCAAAGCTGGCATAGCCGACGTTTGCATGCAAACAGCAATACCACAATGTCTGGTTGTAACTAAAGCTACATCTACGCTCTCTTAGCCTCTGGATAATAGAAATAGGAATACATTCAGTGGGAAGAGATTGGTGACCTATTCTGGAAAAGGGAATACAACCAAACAGTGTTTCTTCATCTTTGAATTTCTCTCTCCATCAACTCCTTACTTGCACTCCTTACTTCTCACATTTTGTGCTTTTGCCTTGGAGTTTCTGCCTGGCTGGGCACTTTGCTGTTCCCACTCTCCTCTGAGGCCACACTGGTACCATGAGTAGTAGTATGACTTAGGCATATCTCATGTGGATTTTCAGTTGTTTAAAAAATAGGCATTTGGCCCTAAAAAGAAGATTTCAAAGTAACTGTATTAGGCATGAAAGCTCCTCCTATACATGTTGGAGGGGGTTAGATGCTCATTCTTCTACACAGGAGGAGGAGGCAAGACTTGGTGACTTATAAACTGCTTTTGCATCTAGACCCATGGTTAAAGCAGTGAGCGAGGAAGTGAGAAGCCTAGGCTCAGTCTCTTATTCTCTGGAGACCCAAACCCAGATCTCCAGCTTCCCATGATTTCATCTATTGTATTTTTCATGCCACCATTAAACATTGGTACCCTTATTTGTATTAGAATTTCTGCAGTTTCAAATAGTTCTGCTTAAGATGTGGCAAGAAATAAATACATTGATGTGTTAATTACAGTTTCTATAGACAATTATAGACCTTGTGGGAAGTTAACAGAGATTATTTCAACACTGGTCTATTGTGATTGGGAAGTTGAGGTTCAAAGAAGTCATAACTGCTGTTATTTCTCAACAGAAATTCTGGATTAAAGCCCTCAGAGCATCTAGAAATTCTCGTCAGCCTCAAATAGCCTGCCAGGTTCAGTAAGATAGAATTAGAACTTTTTTCCTCCCCTGTTTTTCTCAGGTTAGTAGGCTGTGTGCTAGAGGCTGCCAGGGAATGGTGAGGCACAAGGAAGCTTTGGTAGCTTGCTTCAGCTTGAGCATTTAAGGCCTAACTCTTCCCTCAGTTTTCTACATTCATATTATTCATGGTTCAGCTGATTTGCACTTGCCCTAACTTGGCTTTTTTGTTCTGGGGCCTTGTACTATGATCATCAGGCACATCGGGTTGGTTTTAAGTCAGAAACGTATTGCCCTTCTCATGGGTGAAGGTAGGTAGCAAACCACTAATTATTCGAAGTATCTTACCTTTGAAGGTTAATGACAAGGCACAGTTACCACTATAGTAACCATATACGTAGGAATAGAAGGCATTGACACCTGCCTTTCCGAGCTGTTGGTTTAGCATGAGTAGTTAGACTACCCAGACAATTATCACTCTTCCCTTTAAAAGGTGAATTTTGTTTTTGTGCTTTTGAAATGGAGGTGTAGATGGCTTTGGCCAGAGCAGTAATTTCCACTTGATTGATTGTCCTTAGGCCTGCAGTGGGTTAGGAAGGAGGTGGGATTGTTTGCTTAGAGAACCATACTGCCTTTTTAGTGCTGTCAGGTAAGGGTTTAATGTTAATGATTGCCTTCCTTTTGAAAATGATGACGATGAAGAACAAAAGAATTAGGAATACTACGTACAGGTGCTATTCCCTGGCTGGGTATAGATTTGGTCACATAGGCAGGCAGTTGGCCATGCTTTTGTAAGATGTGTGTCACAGAACCACTAGCAACTGGGAGCATTTGCCTTAAGGCAAGAAGGCAGGGATGGACAGTGGAATCGAGCCCCCCTAATCCAAGAGGAAACAGTAAGTGAACTGCTGCACTGCTTAGATGTGCACAAGTCCATGGGGCCATACGGGATCCATCCAAGAATTCTGAGGGAGCTGGAGGAAGTGCTCACCAAGCCACTTTCCATCATTTACCAGCAGTCCTGGTTAACAGGGGAGGTACCAATCAACTGGAGGTCAGCAAATGTGACACCCATCTACAAGAAGGGCTGGAAGGAGGATCCAGGGAACTACAGGCCTGTCCGTCTGACCTCGGTGCCAGGGAAAGTCATGGAGCAGATAATTTTGAGTGCCATCACATGGCACATACAAGACAGCCAGGTGATCAGGCCCAGTCAGCATGAGTTTATGAAAGGCAGGTCCTGTTTGACCAGCTTGATCTCCTTCTATGACAAGGTGAGCCACTTATTGGATGAGGGAAAAGCTGTGGATAGTGTCTATTTGGACTTTAGTAAAGCCTTTGACACTGTTTCCCACAACATTCTCCTGCAGAAACTGGCTGCCTGTGGCTTAGATGAGTGTCCTCTCTGCTGGATCAAAAACTGGCTGGCTGGCCGGGCCCAGAGAGTGGTGGGGAATGGAGTCAAATCCAGCTGATGGCCGGTCACCAGTGGTGTTCCCCAGGGCTCAGTATTGGGGCCTGTGCTCTTCAACATCCATATCAATGATCTGGATGAGGGGATCGAGTGCACCCTCAGTAAGTTTGCAGATAACACTAAGTTGAGAGGTAGAGTTGATCTGCCTGAAGGTCAGGAGGCTCTACAGAGGGATCTGGACAGGCTGGATCGATGGGCTGAGTCAATGGTATCAAGTTCAACAAGGCCAAGTGCTGGGTCCTGCACTTGGGCCACAACAACCCCCTGCAACGTTACAGGCTGGGGGAGGAGTGGCTGGAAACTGCCCAGCAGAAAAGGACCTGGGGGTGCTGGTCGACGGCCAATTGAACATGAGCCAGCAGTGAGCCCAGGTGGCCAAGAAGGCCAACAGCATCCTGGCTTGTATCAGCAATAGTGTGGCCAGCAGGAGGAGGGAAGCGATTGTCCCCCTGTTCTTGGCACTGGTGAGGCCACACCTTGAGTCCTGTGTCCAGTTTTGGGGCCCTCACTTCAAGAAGGACATTGAGGTGCTGGAGCGTGTCCAGAGAAGGGCAATGAAGCTGGTGAAGGGTTTGGAGAACAAGTCTTATGAGGAGCGGCTGAAGGAACTGGAGTTGTTTAGCCTGGAGAAAAGGAGGCTGAGGGGAGACCTTATCACTCTCTACAACTACCTGAAAGGAGGTTGTAGAGAGGTGGGGGTTGGTCTCTTCTCCCATGTGACCAGTGACAGGATGAGAGGAAATGACCTTAAGTTGCACCAGGGTACATCTTGGTTAGATATTAGGAAAAATCTCTTCACTGAAAGGGTTGTGAAGCACTGGAACAGTCTGCCCAGGAATGTGGTGGCATCCCCATCCCTGGAGGTGTTTAAAAGCCATGTGGATGTGGTGCTGAGGGACATGGTTTAGGGACCCTGGCAGTGCAGGGTGAATGGTTGAACTCGATGATCTTAAAGGTCTCTTCCAACCAGGTGGTTCCATGATTCTGTGAAAGCAAATGTAAGGTGCAACTTTCCTAAACCTGCTCTGCCAGAATGCTAAGGTGTGGGTAGAAGAGCTCATGTGGAAGTTCACCACAGTTGGCTGATAGAGAATGAGGTGTTTAGCTGTGCTAACTTGGTATTTTAGACTCGGTGGGGGATGAGATTATCAAAAGTGAACAAGCATCTATTCCAACAAATGAAAGCTGTAGATGAACTCAATCACTCCAGAAAAGAAGTGTATTTTTAAGAAACAGGATAATTTCATGATTAGAACCCTGCCAAGGGATATGATGGACAATGCCAATATCTAAATCATGAAAGACTTTGGCTTGTTAAACATACACCCGGAGAAGTTAGGGCTTTGCAAAACTAGCTAAATGGAATGATTTCACTTGCAGAAGACCAGACTGGAGTATCGTCTCAGGTCTTCTTGGAACAGAGGTCCTGTAACCTAAAAATCCGTGATGCAGCAGGTTACCACCACCAGGCTGGTATTACCCATGTCCCTTTCAGAAGTAGAACTAGCGTCTCCAGAAGTAACAAACAGTTAAGCTACTCTGCTAACCAACCCTGTGCAAGAATATTTCAAATATGCATGAGTTATAAAATCCTGCATCCAAGGAATTAAAAAAATGTCTCTATTCCTAAAGAGCACTTTCCTCTGGTATGACCTAAGCTGTTACTGCATTTGGAAAGCTTGGGATTGTTGTGTTTTGTGAGAACATTTTTCAAAACATGCTCGTTTAAAAACTGTGTTCTGCATGAGTGCAGTATTTGGGAAAAATGCCAAAGTGACAGCTTTAGAGAATGAGCTGCCCATGTCACTGAACAGTTACACCAGAAGCCGTAACCAAGCATGCAACTGGCTCGTGGTGTTTAAAGGGATGCTGAGTGGTTCGGTTACTATGACCATGTTATTATGCACAGCCTCCTCAGTGACAGTTGATGAAATAGTATTTTCATGACATAATTATTAATCCACTTGGTATTTGATTAAAATGATCAAGGTATTTCATGGAAGCCCTTAGACATCCTGCAGACTATTACTGATTTCTACAGTTGAATAAGTGCCCTCCAGATGAAGGATGGTGATGTGCTATGGCCGATGCCCAGAAACATTCAGTGACTCTAAACTGTTAAACTCTAGCCTGTATAATTTAACACAGCAGCACTCAGAAATCAGAGATTAGCATCTGCTGAAGATCTTATCCTATTAAATTTAACTAATATATGTGACAGTAAACATCTTCTGTCCTTTGGTAGCAAAGTGAGGAATATTATGCTCTTGTCAGAAATCAACTGCTCCATTTAAAGGTTTATGAAGTGTCATCATATTTTGCTTTTTATAGTTCTCAGTTATTAGAAAAAAAAGTTGTTGAAGTAATTGGATAAAATTTGAGATAGTCAGATGAAAATTAAGAGGCCATGGAAGGAGCTGCTGCTTGATAGGCTTGATCTTGTGCTTCTGTCTTATCTCTTCCCAGCTTTCTCCCTGAAACAATTTCTTCAATAGAAGTAATTGTTTGGTAGACGCTTAAATTAGTTTCTTCTTTGCAATGTTTCTTCTAAACAAGCTTGTAAGTGTATATGCTGTCTTGGAGTGCTGGTGAAAGATTATGGTCTTGAGAATGACTTAAGATATAGCTTGAGGACTGAAATAGTGGGGTTACAGAAACAACCATATCTAGAGCAGCTGGGGGTGGAACCCTGGAAATCCAACTCCATGTGTACATTTCACATCTACAATTCTATTCTGCCTCATCATAAACCGAGTGTAAGAGGCTGCAGTCTCTCACACATCTTCAGGCAGGCAGTCTAAACATTTTACACTGTCAAGTTCCTGCCCACTGAGCTGGGCCTGAGCTAGGAATGTCCTCACCTTATTCTGTGATGCCAGCCCTGCTGGGGGCTGGCTGCTGCAAGCAGCGAGTGATGTATTGTTGTACGGAGTTTTATTTAAGGGTGAAATATCAATTTATTTCAGAATGGGCAGGTTTCACCCATGGCTTTTTATTTTCCTTTAAGCCCAGTAAAATCTCAGCCTCAGATAGGAATGAAGGAGCTGATTACTCTTTCTGTTATTTCAGCAGGATGGTATTGACAGCCAGTGATTCATCGTCTCAGAGGTAACGGGAGGGAGTCATCTGCAAATGCATTAAAAGGAAGAGCTACTACCTGGGGGATATGTTAGCGAATTTTCCTTTGGCAGATAAAGGACAGAGATGTTGGTTTGTTGGTACTGCTTTACCGAGAAATGTGGTAACTCTAACAGCATGCCACAGCAGTAGGAGTTCTGTAACACAAATCAGCAAAAGAAAGATTTCTTATGGTTGAATATCACTAGAACTGTGTATTTTTATGCATGTGCCCTTTTCTCAATGCTCAGTATATACTAATTCCCATTAATGCTTGTGAAAGTTAGATGCGTCTATCAATAGAACGCATCCCCAGGGTATTAAATTCTGTTATTCTGCTTCTTTGCATGTAACTTGACAGAGACAAATATAACCGTCCAAGCTACTGAATTTGAGAAGGATGTGTATTTTTCCTCAAATCCATTCAAAGTGATTCTACTCCCCAGGGATTACATTTGAGTCTAACTTTCCTCTGATTTACTATTTTAGCTGAGCTGATGGGTTATGAAAGAGGGTAATTTCTTCTTCATACTGTTTTCCTGAATCTGTCGTTCAAAACTTGCTGTGTGGGGATTCATAAACATTATTTTCCTGGAGGAAAATGGCTTCTCACAGTAAAAAGGAGCTCTGAACAGAATTTCCGCATAAACATGTTTGCCCTTCAGTGTCTGACAGAGAAGCCTCTGTGTGTGTGTTAAGGATATGGACTTGTTAAAAGAGACTTTGTATTTGGAAACAATTTTTCAAATAGACTAGGAGGGATTCAGGTCTAGAGAAAGAAATTGCACAGAATTCTGTTTTACCAGAATCTTTAGATTCAGTTGTAAACTAGTGCCATAGTAGGAGCATCCTTTGATCAGGGGACATGCCTTAACGTAAACTCCAGATCTCTCAAATATTCCTCAAATTCAGAGGTCTTCAAAAAGCTAAGCAAAATTATGTCTTTTATGTTCCTTAGTAAGTTGTCTTTTACTATTAAGCTTAAACCAAAATCCCCAAGTCTTCAATTGTGACTAAACACATCCTTGGTTTTGTTTCATTTCCTTGTTTGTTTGTTTACAGCTGGGACAGATGGACAGTAGCAGTGAATGCACTTTAAAAAATCCCGCTAAGACCCTCCTTGTATCTGGAAAAACAAATATTTATAAACCCCTCCGAATCATATAACCGTGCAACGACTGCAAGTTTGCAAGCAGAGTTGTCTGGTTAATCCATTTAAATTCTTATTCTGAATGGGCAGCTGTGAATCTTTTGTGTCCACACAGCTTCTCTTCATACTGACGGGTGTGTTATAAAATACCGTGGAAGTTTTGGGTTGGTTCAGTAGCCACCGGTGTACACACGTAGTTTTCTATTGTACAAGGTAGAGACTCTCCCCGTGCAGAGCACATCCTTGCTTAAGGTGGATTTAAGAGCTGTGGCTGAAGCCGGTTTGCCCGGTCACTTCCAATCCTGGCTGTATTGATTGCTGAGATCCTGCTTAAAGAATGTGTGGGTCCTGGTCAGAGGCTCAAAGCACCCCCTAACTCATGACTTGAACATGCTCCAGCAGCTGTGACAGAAGGAGCACTTGGGAAGGGCCATTATGGGGGCACAATATGGAGCTGTGCGTGGAAAAAAATCAAGGAGCTTTAGTTTTAATTCCTCTGCCTAGGTGAAAATAAATCATTTACAGCAAGACTGTAATTTATGTACTCCAAACCATGCTGTCGTACCTAAAATCTTTTTATGTCTTACTTATGCTATTTGTACCCCTTGTGCTTCATAATTATGAAGTATTTTCTACTTGTAACTGTGACACTTAAACCAGTAGGTGAACAGATGCAGCCCATTCTAATTACTGTGTTACATTTTGAGACTGCTTTTGGATTTTTTTTTTTTTTTTTTTTTTTTTTTAAATCCCACATCCATTATTTAGATTTGGCTTTGTTTGACTAAAGTTTTTTTCCTCGGCCCACAGGATCTTGCTTCCAGTTTGCCGAAAAAGGAGTGTAATCAGAATCAGGCCCTTTGAAATCAGAGATGGGAATTACAGTTCAGCTGAAGTTTCAGAGCAAAAGCTGAAACTTGGGCAATACTTTTGTCTGGGTTTACAAAGCATTTTCCCAGACTAATGGTAGTTTCAGATAAATGTTCATCAGACTTTACCCCTGAAACAAAGCAGTTTTGGGGTGACTGGCTGAATTTTACTTTTGTGTTCACATTACGGATCTTCAGCAAGATCAGATGTTCCGTTTTAGACAGAGGATATCTGTGCTTCACAGTACTATCGGTCCCTTTCATACAGTCCCTTCCCCTGAAAAAAGTGTATTTTAAAAACAGGACTGCTCCGACTTTTTCAACATCCCGTGAAGAGGAGACGTCTGCTAAGTCTGTGTACTGCTGAGAGAACAGTCACAGAGCTACCTGTCTTCTCACATGTCTCCCGTAAATGTTGTTAACTGACTTGAGACACCAAAAGTACTTTTTCTACACTTCAAAGTCAAAATACCTCCCATCTCATAGTGGATTTATGGGGCCCATTCTGAGGTGCCTCTGCAAGTGTTTCGAGGGAGAAACATCAATCCTCGGAGTGTTCTCTGAAGTGTCATAACCCATGCGGATGAGCCCTAGGCAAGTCCCATCTGCCCTCGCAGTGACACTGCCTGACAGAAGAGAGTTAACTGCAGAGCCCTTGTTTGCTCTCCTTCGAAGGCCTGTGACATCTCCTGTCTCAGGGCAAGTGGCATGTGAAAGCAAACTGCTCGGGTTGGAGACAGCAGCAGCCAGCCGGTCCCCCATGTCCCTGGCACAGTGGGCAGCCTGACCTTGCCCCAGAAGTAACTGCAGCCATCGATCTACAGAGACTTTTCTCTGCCCTCCCAAGTGCTGTTGCTGTTGAAATACGCCGTTTTGTGGTACCCTAGCTGTGAATTCCCATTCCTTACCCCACATTCGTTATTGGCTTTGTGTAGTCAGATAGCTGGCTAGACTGGAGAACTGTTCTGGGTCAGACTGGCCTTTTGGAAGGGGAGGGAGTTGTGGTAAGGTGAGGTCTAATTCTTCTGTGAGGGAGGAGAACGTGCTACGAGGGATGTGAAAAAGTAACCAGAGCCAGGAGAGTTTGGTTTTTGCAAATTGAAATTGTGCAGATATTTTCTGCTCGCTAGAGAGAAAAGGGAAGATCTTCTGTATTCACAATGCTTAAGAAACAAGTTAGTAATTTTTCTTAAAATGGTCTGAGGACTTCTGCAGGAGGCAGACAGTTGTTGTTCTCAAAATATATGTTTCCTTGCATCAAAAAGGAGAAACATTAAAAATGTCGGAAAAAGTGAGTGTGAAGGAGGCTCTGCAGTGGCATCTGCTGAGGGCTGTGGAAATTCCAGCTGCATGTGGCAGGAGCCTTTCAAAAGGGTAGATGGGTATGGCCTTTTGTCTTCCAAAACCTGTCAGGAAAGCGTGTCAGTAGTTTTAAGGGGTTATTGCTACGGCAAATAAAATGAGAAATGCATGAAATGGCAAATACAGGAGCGATACTTTTTCTGATTCACTAAGCAGCCTCGCTGTATCGAAGGGAATCTGGGGACTCAGATGCAATTTTTAATTTCTTGTTTTGTGTGATTTGTCACAGTTTTAATGTCTTTCCTTCATTTTCACTACTTTATAAAGCAAGCAAAAATGTCCCCCCAAACAAACTTATCTCATGACCTTCCCTGGAGGTTCTTCTCAGAGACCAGAGCAGATTTGCAAGTGCCCACCAGTCTCCTGAGTGAACAAACAGTATTAATAAATAAACATAAGCTCATCTGTATTAACTCTTCATAAGGCACCACAGCTGCTTTTAGGTATTATTTACACAGTTTCCAATATATTTTAGTTATCTTAGTCTGCTCTTTTGAATACACTAGACTCCAGTGGACATGCATTTAGCAAGAGTTTAACTGTAGCATCAGTTAACTTTAGTAAGAATTAACTGTAGTTTCAGGATAATTGGCTTTTTGCCACCCGAGCTGCTGCATGCTGCCAGCATAGAGATCAGCCTTTAAATCATTACCATTTTGCAGTTGGAAGAAATTATTTTCTACTGCCTATCTAGCCTTCCTTATTCCTGTTGAAAATGCTGCAGGTGGATAGTCAAGTAACATGAAAGCTTTTTCCACCTCTTGAGGTTATAGTTGATTTAAAAGTAATTGAGTAAACCACAAGAACTTTGTGCGCAGTAATGCTCAGTTCTGACACCTGATATAACCTATACTGAGGTAAGTCAGCTTTAAAAGGATTTGAAGACCCACATGCAAAATTGTAAAACCTCCACCCTTTAATTTGATCAGTTAAGCTCACGTGGGAGTGTGTGTTTGCTAGGCCAGCACTTAGTTACTTGAAGCTGTTCGGAAAGTTAAGCATGACAAAGCCATATACTAAATAGGAGTGAAGCCTTGCAAGAGTGCCATTTGGGAGTGTTTGGCCAAGCAAGTAGGTTACTAGTTTTGATTTCTGTGCGGCTTTGGTCATGCCGTGATCTGTGGGAGCGGAGGGCAGGGCTCCATCTGCACAGCGTGCCGTGTGGCTGCCCACTCTGGTATTGCAGTGATGGACCAGCGCAACAGCTGTCTGTGCAAGGGAGAAGTAGGAACGGTACCCGTGTGCCTGTCCATCACAGGTGCCACAACTGCGATTCTCCAGGGGAGGCAAGCAGCGTTGGGCAATACGGCATAGCAGGAAGCTCCTAACACTTTCAAAGTTAGCCTCTTTGCCCCTACCATAGATCCTAATGTGTCCTGCTGCCCAGAAGTTCAGCAGAAGATGCAGTCACTTGCCCTGTGACATAGACTTCAAAAATTCTCTGCCTCCCTCCCACCTCTAGGCTGTCTGGTAAGGATGCTCATAAAAAAAAGCAGACAAGTTTTGCCTTTGCCTTAAGCAGATACCACCAGACAGACACTTGGGACTGCTAAAGGGATGCCTTTAGGTAAGCAGCACTGATACCCTGAGAATATGATTAATTTTCTAATGGTCTCCCTGATTTTCCGGTTTGTATGTGGCACTAAGCACATTCGATAGCTTTGCCGATAAACTGAAGAGCCAGGACGTGTCTTTGTGGAATACTTCACAGCTAATAGAAATAGCTTGGCCGTAGACTTATTAGAACATGTCCTAAAGTACTGTTCCATCTGTACTGGGTGGACTTTTGAATTTCCCTGTTGAAAACTGGGAGTTTAATGAATAGGCCCTTGAAAACAGACTTGAATGACTCTTTAAGGTGGACATTCCTCATTTCTCTTGTAGTCAGAGAGGTAAAGGGAAGAGCTGTAAACTAAGCTTTTGGAAGGAATACGTGCCCCTTTCAAGACAAATGACTCACCTTCACTAATGCCACTCTGAAGATTCAGGAGCGCTATAACATTTCGAAGTAGGTGGTTGGTGGTCGTGATGTGACTGTTGACGGGACAGGAGTGAAGAGAAGCATGTTTCTATAAACAGGCTTTTTTAACTAACTGAAGGGAGAGCTGCGATGGATTCAGAAACTCCATTCAACCTACTTAGAAGATTCAGTTGCATGGTTTTGTTCTGATAGGGCTCTGCAGCTGAGAGTGGAGGCACATTTGTGTTTTTTCTGAGTCAGAGTTGTTCCAAATTGTGTATGTTTTAAATGTCGGGGTTTTGCCACAGACACTGTTCTACATCACAGAAATAACTGTATAATGCTTGAATGACTCCTGTCTATTTTCAGAGCATATAAGCTGGAAAAATAATATTTGTACAAAGCTGAAGTGTTTATACTCTTTCAGCTCTGTTCCAACTGTAGTAATGGCAGCTTTCACTGGGCAGACAAGAATACAAAAGGAAGTGAAGTTGCAGGATATGCCTTTTAATGGACAGGTCAGAATTAGCTATGCAAATCTCAGTTCTGAGTCATGCTTATTCCAACAAAGCAGCAAAGCTATTTTTCCTAATCTTGCAAAGTAGCTGAGCATTGCTGTACTTGATATTCACTGTACATCTGAAGTCGCAAGAGTTAACCACCAAAGACAGCTTCCAGTAAATTCCAAACTTAATGCATTATGCAGAAAACCCCTAAACCCTGTAGTCACAATTGAATAAATTGACCTTCGTGTTATAGCACATACAGTTCTCCGGTGCTGTGTGCTGTTTGCCATCTGTGTTAGGGAGGCCGTGGGTTAAAGTCAGGAGAAGATGAAACATCCTTTTGAATGCCCTATGGGAAGCTGTCATTTAGATTTTTTTTTCAGCCTTTCTGCCTGGAGACAGTATTCTTTTGTTCCGCCTACCATGGAGTGCTAAACAGTGGCCAGAAAATGTGGAAGAGAACAGCAAGTTAAAAATCTGCAGGTAAAAATCCATCTCATTATTTGCAGCATCACAGTAGTGTTGGTTTTATTCCCTGTTTTCAGAATATGTTTACACTTCGATTGTAAGTGCTGGGCTGGAGTCTCCTCACACCTGTACTAATGTCAGTCAGGAGTCACATCAGCGAGCTCCGTTCTTAGGCGTGTTTGAGGCAGTTCACTGTCATACCCTACAGCAGAGAGCAGAGCCGAGCCCGTGATTAAAACTGCCAATGCTAGCTCTTTTTGGAAGTAGTGGATTAAAATGGTATTATTTTAATGCTTTAAATACAAGAATGACTTTTATTTTCAAGGTCCCCAGCTTAATAAGCTGTTCCCTCCCTTATTTTCTCTGGTTGTGTCCCTCTCTGCAGCTCCTGCCAGATTTGATTCTATTTCTGTCAGTGCCTGCGGCAATCCCTAAAGCAAAGTTTTGCCAATTCCACTTGCTGTTAAAAGCCAGGCACTTCCACTGCAGAGATGACTTAAAGTTTTAACTCCTGCTCCTTTTCCTTTTGTCGTGTCTCTCTGCATATACCTTCCGCTGATCCGTGCCTGATGGTGAGAAATAGTGTTTTTCCACATTTCAGTAACGTTCACCAGTAGCCTTCCCGCTGTGAACCATTTCTTCGGCTTTGGCCTTCCTTCATCCGGGCATGGCCAAACTCCTTTGGCTAGGTCTAGCATGTCAGAACAGCTAATCTAGACTGCCGCCTTCTTTCCAAGCAGACTTCTCAGTCACAGCTGAAGAGCAGGCTGTAGCCCGCACGAACTGTTCGAAGACCTGGGGGCCCCACTGGATCGTTCTTTGCCCCCATCTCGTAGTGGCTGATTTGTGATAGGATGGGTTTCGGGGCTGCACGTGCGTCTCATTGCACTAGCAGTTGTATAGTTACCATCTGATAGATGTAACTTCCATTCTTCTCGTATGACGGGCAAGAGCCATTATGTGATAGGGAAAAGCCACGACATGCATCTCCTCCAAGTACTTCACAAAGAAGTGTGTTCACAAAAAGGAAGCTATTTCGGTCTTTATTATTTGCAGAGCCCTGATGTGGTTTGATCATGCAACGCAGATGTCCCCAACACTTTGCAAACAAAAGTACAATCGATACACTTAAAGGCATGTCTTTAAGTACAGACGGAGGCAACTGTTGTGCTAGGCTGGAAGGGTGAAGATCAAAAAGAAACCTAAGAGGCGAAACACCTTCCTGGGGAAAAAAGGGAGTAAGTTGCTGTGGGCAGACTAGGGTGGTGTCAGTAGTCTGTGACTATATATGATACAGACAGAGACAGGGAGATTCTGCAGAAGAATCTGTAGGAAGGTGATTTTTCTGGAGTCCTGCCACAGAGATAGTTAACTATCATCTGGTGAGCTAAACGTTTATGGAACCTGTTTTCCTCTGACGTATGCTAGTTTTGCGTAAAAGATAGCTCATATTTGGCTTTACAGAGGCTGTCTCAGCACTTCTGATAGTCATTGTTGATAATCTCAGTAGAAACAGTCACCAAACTCCTGTGCCCATGGTGATCCTACTGGGGTAAATCATAGTTGAGAAAAAGGACTGCAGCCCAAAGCAGCATCCAGGAAGGTACAGGCTGTGTGAATTCATAGTCACATAGTGAGTATGGGAGTATGTATCGCAGAGTGACACTCCATTTCAATACATGATGGCATCAAGCTCAGAACTGGCAGCTGCAAGTGAGAAATTGAAAATACATATTTCATAGGCTTACCCCTTTAGGTGTTGTTGTGGGAGTTATTAGGTGATCTGCAGCATTGCCAGCTCCTGTGATTTTATCATGAGCCATGTGGTAGTTGACATTTTTCTTGCAAAAATCAAACTCCTGGATTCCAGTGATTTATTGTCTTTTTACCTTTTCATTCTTCAAGTTAGACAGTAATTCCAACCCTCCTGCTTATGACCAAAGTTTCAAAGCATAGCTCAAATTACCTCTAGAAGTCTAGACAGCAATGGCAATTAAAGGAGAACCCAGCAGTTGTTTTTCAGTTGGGTTTTGGTCAGGGTTTTTTTCCTTCCTTTATTTCCATTATCTCTCTGGCTAGTCTTGTGATTTTGTAACTCGTGATTTTTGAATCTTTGGGGTTGATTATGGTTCTATCTCTTCTTCCTCGTATTAGTGCACTGAACATAATCTGCATAATTAAAAGTAACCGTGAGTATATATCCAAGTTTTAAAAGCAAAGCTTGGATCATGCCTTTTCCTTGACTCCTTCCCTCCTGCAATTAATTCATCAGTATTTGTAAGGCAAAGAATGTGCTTTTGCATCATCACCTCTCCACTTTCATAAAGCTGGCAGTGTCCCCATCACTATCAAAGTTCTGCTGAGGTTATAGATTCTGTGCATGGTAGACAAAATAGAAAAAATGCTATCTTTAGTACTGTTCCTGGCAAAACCTGATGTCTTTCTGTTGAATGAGAAGGTAGTACATCTTGGACATTCTTCATAGCTGCTACTGTGCTTTCCAGCCACTGAGATATGATGTTGTAGAGCTTTGATCTTTGGGAGACCAAGGACAATCTTCTTCAAGGCTTTCTGATCAAGGCAGTCCTCCTCCTTGCAGATTTTCATGATGTAGTGAAGTCTTAAATTCAAGTCTCTCCCATCAGATAGAATTATTTCACAGTAGCTCAGTAGCTGAGTTCTCATCCCAAGATCTCCCTCAGCATTTTTTTTTTTTAAAGGAATGAGATCTATCTGCTCAGCAGTGCTATTTTATATGTATACATGTGCCAGAGGCACTGGATGGGAGAAGAGAAATGCAGTAACAGTATTTTACAAGACAAGAGTAAGACAAATTGGCTGCTGTTTCTGAAACGCAACCTAAGACATAAATAAATTTTCCGGTTTATATATTCCCAAAAAAGAGCATGTTGGTTTGGGCTTTATTTAAATGTTGTTGGCTTTTGAGATTTCTTTAATGATACTAAAAAATAAGGGTGATATAAACTATAGCCTGAGGCCTCAGTGAAAGTTACGTATGTACAAACAACAGACACAAAGCAAACAACTTCAAGGCAGTCAGTAGACTTTGAATGAGGCATACTGTTTATAAGGTCCTGAGAAATCATAAAAAAGACAAGAACCGTAGAGGAAAAGTGTTGTTCTGCCAGCCTGGCTCCACCAGAATCCATGAGGCTGATATTTGCTATGTGGCTGCTCTGGTGTCTCTTCCAGAATATCCAGCCCACGTGTTGGCTTGCCTGACCCATGCATTTTAACCAAGGTGACTGATCTGTGCTGAACTGGTTGGTTGAAAGCTTCATAACCAAGAAACCGCAGTCTTCTATTTGGACAAGGAAGTGAGGAAAGCTAGAATTAGGCTTCCTGTAGAAGTCAAAATAAGAAAACTAACATTAGAGAGTAGATGGCAAAACTCAAATTTTAGGAGACAAGGACACGTTTTAGGATGGCTTCCTTCAGATGTGCAAATCTGTGTTTTCTCTGTTGACTTTCCCATTATATCCACTTTTTTTTTTTCATGCAAAATGAAAGGTTGCTTCTGTCCACAGTGTTCAAGTGACTTTGGTTATCTGAATGGGAGAAAACCTTGAGGTGTTGTCTCATGGGATATGAAGTGCGCAGCAGGGTAGTCAAGCATTTTTAGAAACGGATGTTCAGGTGACTACAAGAAGAGGAGCAATCTTGCTGGTCGTGAACCCCTCATTGCCTGTGGCCCCCTCAGGGAATGAGTGAATACGCTTCCCTAGGGAAGAACCCTACCAACTTGTCATTCTCCAGGCAGGATTTTGTGGATTAGAGATAGGTCTGAGTTCATGTGACTTGGAAGGAGACCAATCTTTCCTGCATTTCTAAGTCCTCAAAGTCTAGTAGCAGACTGTGATCAGCAGAGTGCTGCTGTGCATCAGTGATGTTGAAGTTCACATCCGAATCCAAATTTCATCTTAGGTCCTTTGCAGAGGTTGATTTCAGCATCAGTCTGATAGGGGAATATCCTGGGTTTGGCGAGGATAGGGTTAATTTTCACAAGAAACTGGGCAGGGCCACAGAAAGGATAGCCAATGGAACCAACCAATGGGATGGTCAATACCATACTGATGTCATGCCCGGTATAGATAAGAGGGCTGGGGGGGGGGGGGGGGGGGGTGTGTGTGTTCATCATTATTATTATTATTATTACTGTTGTGTCTTCTCTCTGTGTTGTTCTATTAAGCTGTCCTTATCTCAGCCCACAGGGTTTTACCTTTTTCTCTGGATTGTCTGATTCTCCTTCCTATCCCACTGCAGAGCGCAGGATGGGGGGAAGAGGCAGGGACGGAATGATCGAGCAGCCCTGTGGTGCTTAGTTGCCAGCTGGACCTAAATGTTGAAATCAGCATCAGCCTGACAGGGGAAGGTCAAACTTAACTCTTAGGTCGGTACCAGAGCATACTAGTGATGAGGAGAATGTGTGATTCGGATAAAGAGGGAAGACTTTCCTCTCGGTACCTCACGATGGCTCAGAAATCCATTGAAAATGCTAACAAGAGGCCTTTTTATTTCCTTCTGGAAAAAGCATGTGTATTTAATTCCTGTAAAAAAAGTATTGTAATGGTGGTAAATAGTGACATTCTAGAAGGAAAAAAAAATATTTCTCAGCTAATGGAGAAGGGCGAAATTACGAATCCCTGGTTGCCTGTTATCAGTTGACTAGCAACGTTTGGCCACAGAGAGCAGTAAGAGCATAATTTTAACACACAGGTGGCTACAAGAGGAGGGCTGTGCCATGTGGAGGCCAGTGTCTCCTTAAAGTGGTTCAACCTACTTTTCTAAGTATATTACAAAGTGAGTCAGACTGAAATTGTTGTAGATCGTCTACTCCACTTGAGATAGTTGCATGTTCATTTTAGCTTTAGAAAAAAGTTTATGTTGGCATTTTCTGTTCCTTGTAGTCACAATGGCTTTTCAAAATAGTTTTTGAACTAAAAATATGTTTCCTGAAATTCATACACTGGGACAAAAAAATAACTCTTCCCTTACTGCTACCACACGGAGGCAGATGGTGAGTCCTAAGACTTGAACCCAGTGAGCAAATCATTCTTCAATGCCTGGGTGCAGAAACATAGCCGTTGGGTCAAAGTGGACTTCTAGAAGGCAGGCTGTCATTGCCAGTTAGTTTGAGTTCAAGTCCCCTTGAGTTAGCCCAGGAAGACTCCAGTAGCAGATTACCTGAGCTGCACAGATGCCCTATTTCATTTCCAGCTTGAGTTTCACCCACAACCTCTGGCCGATCATCTCCCTTAAATTGCAAGTCAGTTCCAGCTTTGTGGTTTTCTATGTGAGCAGTAATCAGATGAGGGACAACACCCAGGTTACGCCTCAGGTTAGCGAAGACAAACTTGCAAAATTCTTCATGATCCATGTCATAATGATGTCACCTGCCTAACACGCGTTCTGACTGTTACTTTGGCACACAGACCGTGTTGCAATATATCGTACGTGGGGGACAGACGTACCGCCTGTGAATGATGGGAGCGGCTGGCTGCAGAGTAGTTATTTCAGTGCAAACTGGGCTCCGAATCAGCTTGATTCTGCAAATTGCGAAGCAACTTTTTCTCCCTCTGAAGTCAATAGAAGTTGATTTCACTTTTCAAATTCACTTTAAGCTGATCTTGACACTGTGACACTTGTCCTGTGGTAAAGGAAACTGGTAGGTGTGAAGCATCAAAGGTTTTCTAATTTAGGGTGGGAGGGAATGTTTGCTGCTGATGGTGCCTTATCTTCATAATGAGCAATAATGCAATGTGATAAAATAACATTATTGAGTTTCCTTCCGTTGTTTTTTCTTTCTTAAGCTGAAATTATGTCACATGTAGACAGAAATAAGGAAAACGGATTGCAAATGCCAAACCTGTGCAAATTCTGTGACATTAAAGTAACTACCTGCTCAAACCAACATCAGTGCAAAAGCAACTGCAACATCACTGCTATCTGTGAGAAGAATACTGAAGTCTGTGTCGCCATATGGTAAGTTTTTTCTTCATAGAGGTGGAGAGTGAAGCACACCCGCGTTCGTCATTACTTAGTACTTTCCTCAATGGCTCTGATATTCAGAATGTCCCTGCTACCTCACCAGGCTTTGGTCTCTCACTTCCCACTCCTGTCTGTGCTCAGCATACTGAAAGTTGCTTGAGGTTAACAACAATTCTGATATTGAATGTTCTGGGGATTTTTTTCTTCTAAAGCAGTTCTGTTCCAGCGTGTGCTGTTATTGGAAAAGAGGCATGTTTTTGCTCAAACCAAGAAGCTGTATCCACCCACAGCACTCAGAGTAAAAACAGATCTGAGACTCAGGATTGTGGTGGCATTTGATGTAGAAAGACAATTCTCTCTCAGGTTTCAATGTGATCTAGGTTGGATTATGTAGGTCTACAACAGGAGGCTTATTTACCATGTATAGGTAGAAATACTTTCTCTTAATAAAAAAAAGAATTCTTCTGTTTATGTAGTGACTGATGTAGGCATGGTGATTTTTATATAGCCTGTGTCTAGGTTCAAAAAATCAAGAGTATATGAAAGTGAGTTGTAACACTTTTTTAGGATTTGTGGACTCTAAACTTGCATTCCAGTCTAAAAACTGTGGTTTTGCCCTTCCATAAATGGTATTAAGCCAATCCTACCAAAGAAAACCAGAAACACTCTTAACGAGTTCCTCAGTGGACAAAAGGAACAGACCTGAGTATTTGCAACATTGCTGCTGGTTTAGGAACATAGTTAGAACCACTTACAGAGACATAATTAATTAATTTATTGAGGGATTAGCTGTGTCCATTGACTTGAAGAGATGTTCAGCATAGTTGGAAGCAGACACTTGAAATGCAGGATCAGTTCAGTGTGCTGTTCCATATTTGTCCTGTGCTTCTCTAGTAAGGATTTTAGGTCAGTGTCTATTATTGCCATACAAAGGGGCCATAGTACAATTTAAGAGACGTTCTCGATTTTTCATGCCGATTTATCCAAAAGGCAAATGAGTTGAGAACACTGTTTAAAGTGTTCTTTGCCTCTGAGTCTTTTGTCAATGAAGTGAAACCCGTGGACCAGGTCAAAACACAGGAATACGTTCCAAATTATGGGCTGTAAATGTTTCCCTTGCAGTGAGGCAACTCAAGCTTGCACGGTTCTATGGTTGGTGGGTTTTGGTTTTTTTTAATTATCAGTGTAATTCCTTCAGTGCAGTAATTGTGCCTATTGTAGGCCTCAAAAGCACAACAAAGAGGCCAACTTACTAGAAATTCCTCAGATTTTGAGGAAATAATTCAGTTTTTATCATGATTTCCCACAAATTTTTACTGTCTGCGCAGTGACCACAAAAACCAAAAGTATGTTCTGAAGTTCACAGCAGGTCATTGAGCATTCGCTTGAATAATTCTGGGTGAGATTTTTCAAAGGCACTCCGTGGAACTCCGTGGTAATATGATACAGGAATAGCTGTGCCGTTGGACAAATGCCCCGGTGTGAGAAGCCCTGACACAGGCAAATCCACCCCATTCAGGAAGGCTGGAGCAGAACTTATGACACTCTTTAAATCCCACTGTAGTTCTCAAAAGAGACGATTTCTGGGGAGGCGCAATCCCGTCTGCTCCCTTTGTAAAATATTCCTCCTTTGATTTTAACTTTCACCTTTTCATTTCTAGGAGACAGAATGATGAAAATGTGACATTGGAAACAATATGCCATGATCCCCAGAAAACACTATATGGTCACATCCTGGATGACTCCAGCTCAAAGCAGTGTTTAATGAGGGAAAAGAAGGAAGATGGGGGATTGATGTTCATGTGTTCCTGTACAGGTGAAGAATGCAATGACGTGCTCGATTTTCCATCAGGTAGGTTTAATAACTTACCCTGAATGCCTAGGCTGTATCTTGCAAGCAATATTAACTGTGCCATACCAGTGGACTTGGGAATCAGATTTTGTGGAGGAAATCTTCTAGTGGCAGGAGCTATTTTGGACTCTTTCAAGTCTTGCAAAATCGCAATCCTTCTTTTCTGTGTTCAGAGGATATTTCTTCCTGCCAGGCTGTCCTCCTTTTGAAGTAAGTTTGATACTCACCTTAAGACTGCACTTAAAAGTTGATGAAAAGAAAGATGAATGCAAGTTGTTCAGAGTTGTTCTGTTGACACACCGAAATGCAACATACACTAATCACATTATATAACATAAATAAGAGGCAAATGCCATATTTAAATGCCATATTTAAGGTCTTGCCTCTTCTGAAAGGCTATATTGCCATAGTGTGACCTCTGTATATACAAATACAACTGAATAACTTGGTAGGATGTGAATTCAAAGTCAGCTTCTCTGTTGTAACTGACCATCTGCACTTGCTCTGTGGTGGGCGTGAAGTAGCCAGAAGGCTCCTTCACTGGTGAATATGCTAATCATGCTTACTACAGCAGAAGGACCTCTATGTGAGTTCAGGTAAGCCAGTGAAATCTGAGAATAGACCAAATCACGAGTGTATAACTTGTCCTCTTTCTACTTCTTAAGTGCCTATATAGACCACTGGAAATACAGTAAAGGCAGTGCAAGTGTGTACAGTGCTGGTGGACCTCACGCTGCACACACAGGTAGGCGTGTGTACACGCACACACCTCACTTTATTGTCTCCTACCTGCTGGATCCCACAATGATTCTTTTACTGAGACTAAGGTTTCTCGCAGGCAAGTGTGAGGCCTCCTCTGGAGAACTTTGTGTGCACACACTTCTAATCCTTATCACCTGTAAGTTCCTCGGAAAGAGATACGATCAAATCTTTGTTATCTGAAATAACAAAGGGTTGGGACTCCGTTTCCGCTCCTGGGAAACACAGGGTGTGACTGCACTGAGGCAGACAGCTATGTGAGTGGCTTCTAGCTCTCGCTTCCCAGCCCTCCGAGAAGGCTGACTGGTTTAGGTTTCAAAACCACACCAGATTAACCAAGAGCAAGCTAGAAAATCTTTGGCTCCCCTGGCTCAGGCTATCTGTATCTTGTGACACCTCCTTCTCTCTTCCTCATACCCTCCCCAAGCTTGATTTGAAACCAGACAAGTGACTGCAGATCCGTGGTTGTATGACCAACCCTTACTTGGATGGGCTTTAAATGAGTTGGAGTAAATACTGGTATTGATGGAAGCACAGATGGTAGACCTGGGACCTAATTCTGACAGATTGCCTTGATTTTATTGAAGAGAATGAGTTCCTAGTGAAAAGATCTTTCTCTGTTGGCTGTCTAGAGTTTTGATACAAAGCAAACCACACCCTTGTGAATTTGGGCTAATTTGTTAGAAATTAATCACGTTATAGCTGTTTCTCCTGGAGCTGTGTAGCTGAATACAATTGCTCTGTACAAATGTGTGTCTTCAGTGCATATGTTTATGGAAACCATACTATAAATTCAACACCAAGTGCCTTCATTCTCTTCAACTCTGCAGTGCCCCTCACACTTCCAGAGCAGCCTAGAAGGAGCTGTAGTATAAATTAAAACCCGGTCTTGTCACCCTAATTCCTTTCACTCTTTGGAGTGGAGCTTTTCCTTCTAGGTCTTGTGCTGTAAGGTGACTCGTGAAAACGTGTAGTAAGTGAATAACCACAGATAAAAGCTAATGTAAAACTTCAGCTTGTAACATTTCCAGTTCATTCACGAACACGAGCATTAACTCTGTTTGTGAGGGGGCAGAATGGAGGCTTTGTCATTCCTTTTTTATTGTTGTGGATTAGTGTTTCTTTTAAATGAAAACAGCCCCCTTGGGTTGCTTGCCTGGTTAGCCATGGCAGGAAGACAAACGATTTCTACAGTATCAGACATGCGGTTTCCTGTCTGTGTTTAACTTTGAGCAGAACATCACAGCCAGTTGGTCCACGGCTCCTCCAGACAACTAGATAATAGCCTGTAATAATTTTGCTTTTGGAATGACGGTCATCCAGATCTATTCTGTACATTGTTCTTGCCTTTTTTTCTCTATACATTTCTTGTACACCAGAGCAAGAATTTTTGCAGGGTTTTTGCACATTTTGCAGTGGTTTGCACAGTGTTTTAGACAGTGGACAAAAGCTAGTCTAAAAAAAGCTGATCAAAAAGGGATTGCACGCTTATTTATTAGCAGAAACGGAAATGATAAAAAAGATGGTAATTGTTCATTTGTTAATCCTTTCCTTTCAAGCTATTGCTAAAAATGATCAATGGTCTAGCTCTTCTTCCTCCTGGGTGCATGCTTAAGACAGATCACACTTAGCTTGTTCCTGGTGTTTCTGATGCAAGAAAGAAAATGGTGGGTAAGGCAACAAGTTCTAATTTCTACCAGAGGTTAGTCACTACATGCCAGTGATTCACAGCTGAGCTGTTATTGCTTATAGAAGAATTGGTTTATAGCACTGTTGGCTTCTATCAGTCTTGACTGTGAAGGGTAAACCTCCTGACTCCATTTTTAGACACAAACATCTCAAGTTTTGGGTAGTGGGAGGTGTTGTGACTCACCCAAGGGTGGCTTTGGAAATGTTTGAAGTAGTTACATCCCAATCGAATGCCTGTTTCTTGTATGGACTTTGGTTTAAATTGCCAATCTTCAAAACAAGCCAGACATAGTCAGGCATGAGCCTAAACGTGCCTGTAGTTCTGCTGTGTCAGAGGGATTCTGACCCTGATTCAGATCCCTGGCTTTTTCAGGGAAAATACTGTGTGCAGGGTCTCTCCAAACAATGCTCTGTAGTTCTTGGAGAAACGATATACAGGACACAGGTAGCCATTGCCAATTTGACTGCTCTGTATTTACTTTTTAATCCCTTTAATTTTTGCCAAACAAAATTGTGGGTGACTGACAAGCAGCCTGTGGTGCAAAAGTACTTCTCCCAGCAAAACTCAATGCCAGTGTGTTTTAATTATTATTTATTCAAATGTCTAATGTCAGTGTTACCAGAAGGCAAAACCAGAGAGCAAAAACACTGGAAAAGATTAGCCAAAACCATGGGGGAATAAAGGCCTGGCTGGCTAGAATTTGGCTAGGTGGTCCTCCTGTCATGGAAAAGATGAGTGCAGGACTGGACTACCAGTGTCTCATTGTGTCTGGTGGATCTTCTGCATCTTGCTTTTCTTTCTTGTGTTTTGACCTGTTGTGATGAACCAGATCTGTCTGTGGCTGTTTGTACAGTTCCAGGCCTCCCTTGGTGTTTGGGCACCTTTGTTCCTCAGCCTCCCCTTTGTCACACCATCTCCCAGCCTCTATTCATCAGCTAGTGCAAGCGTCACAACTGCCTGACGTAGTTCTTCTTTATGAACAATCCTAAGCTATTCGGCTGAGGTCAAGGCTTGATTACTCAAAGGGACCGAGTGGAACTGTGCTCCTTCCAGCCTCACGTCTGACTTGTTCTCCACGGGCAGAGGTGACCAGGAACTCATGGTAGCCAAGGAAATGAGATACCTGCATGTTACTCAGTGCATGACCTATCTGCTGTGCATCTTCTTCCTGTTGTGCAGGCTCATTCGGACACGTTCGTTCAGTGTTGTGTGAAAGGGTGACCCCAGCACTGGAGACTACAAATGGGAAAATAAACTCTTTAAGTACTGTTGTTGTTATATATGCAGTGGTTATCCTGCATTATTATCTCCCATAGTACGGGAGAAACCTCAGCAGCAACAAAGTATACAAGCTTCAATGATTATTTGAATCGTCCAAATATCAAAACTTCAGCGATAGAGATGACTGACAGGTCAGCAAGAGTTTATCAGAATAACGAAGCTAATTGGGGAATTGCGTGGGGGGTGGGAGGATGTTGTGCTGCTAACAATCTCCACATTGATCATGGTTTTACTGAGCCTGCTAATTGAGAGCATAAGAGATGTAAGTATTTGATTAATCAGCTGTGGCTGAACCATTTGTCTGAACAAATTACAGCCTCTGGATTTGCAGCGTGTCAAGTGCTGTGATTGCTCACTGAGTGTGGTTGTTACCTGGGAGATGTGGTGGTGTTTTTCTGCCTGAACCACTGCAAGCATGCCTGCATGATGTCTTGTCCTGTGCCCAGATCGCAGGAGATATGGATAATGTTTTAGTTTCCTTAACTTGGTATCTTTTACTCGTCTTTAACATGTTGCCCCTGTCTTTTCCTTTCTTTCTCTTCTCTTCCTCTCCTTATTAGAGTCAAAGCGTTAGTGATTTTACTTGACTACCTAGGAGGATCACAGACTTGAGATCTGTGCACAAACAGCTGCCAGGCCATAAATACTCATGTGATGAGTTGCCCAGTGCTCAAGGATCAGCAGAAGGGAGATGATTACAGCTGGACTGCTTCCAAGTGGATTTTAACAAAAGCTTTCATTAATCTGTCTTTCTGTTATCCAACTAACATGTTCAGAAGGTAACTGTCTTCCAGCTGCCCCATAAAAGAGGTCAGTAGCATTACATAATGTTGCACAGAGCCTCTCACCGCTTGTGTGTTGGCATTGTTCTCTCTGTTTCCTCTTAGGTATTTGCAGCCACAGGGTCCCACCCAGTGCCTGCAGCTGTATGTAACCAAAGGAGAGGCTGTCTAATACTGAACGTCTGATTCACTTAGTGGGATAGAAAGGAGATAGAATGGAAAGAGGCAAAAGAAGCCAAAATTTTGTTTTGTTCCGTATTGTTTATATTGTTTGCTTCCTAGGAAAATAATCGTGCAGTGCTCAGTTACAGATTTGTGTAAAAACAAGCTAGGCAACACTCTTCCAGTCTGGTTGGCATATTTGTTACAATTTGCATCACTTGAGAGCTTAATAAGTGTGGGAATGTGTCCAACCTTTTATCAGGTTGTCATGGAAGAGACTTTAATAACTACAGACAGAAACAAACTGTAACTAACACTGGCAACGTAATATTTTGGAAAAGGTTGGAGGGGTGAAACTCAGTCTGAGAATAAAAATAGTGGTTAATGTGTGGCATCTGTTGGAACATATTGAAACTGGAGAAATTGATTTGTTCCAGAAAACCACCAGTGAACAGCAGCAGACACTGAGTTGTATAACTGAGGCATGTATCACAGAAACACAGTCACATCATGTGAAGTTAGAGTATGTTGGCTTGCGTATCACTGAGTAGGAAAGCTGAGCTACAAAAGTCAAAGTGTGTGTGAGGTGCCATGTACACACAGTGGAGTCACCCGTTATCTCTCCCAATAAGAAGGGGATGCATCCAGGGGTGTGAGATTTTAAACACATGGGTACTGTGCCAGCAAACCGAGGAATTACACTTTCAAGACAGCAGTGAAGGAATAAAACAGCCACAAACTGTTTGTTCTGTCTTAGAGCTTAGGAGTTTCTTAAGCCTCCTGGGTGCTGAATAGCATACTTGGCAATCAGGTGAAAAACGAGATTCTGCTTACAGTAGATAAAATACCCATTACCTCATTGCTGCCCAGCATCTTCACTGAAGTAAGCCACCAGAGGCAATCAAGTTGCCTGCCTCCTGCCCCCGTGATTAAGCTGCAGCCATTCCTGTCAGGTGACAGATGCGTATGCGTGACTCTTCCAACATGTAACACAGGTAACAGGGACACGTAACTGGGAATTTTCCCTCGGTGTAACAGGGGTGTCTTGAGTCCTGATCGTCCGATCAGTCGTGGGTAGTCATGTGCCAAGGTCACGTGCCCCTAGGGGAGAGCAGCAAGGAGTGTGCCACAGCCCACCAAAGCTGCTTGTACCTCTGCCTTACTACCTGTCAGGACATGGTGGCACTGGGCAATGGCCTGCATTAAGTGCTTTGAGGGCTGGATCTGGTTTGCCAGCCATATGTTTACCGCAGAGCAACATTCAGGCTGGCAAATAACCAACATGTCAAGTGAATGAGTTCCCACAGCTCTGAGAAAACATCCTTAGGATCCAAATTCTGAGCCCTGCGGATGGCAGTGCTTTAGAAAGACAGCTTTACAAACAGGCTCTAGAGATGGCTTTTCCTTGTCACTTCTACTATGCGAGCCCCTATAGCAGGCCAGACACGCCTGCCAACTACCGGAGCTAGTGCCTCTCCAGGAGGCTTCTTCAGCAGCTACTGTGTTTTGGATACCCTGGCAATATCCTCTTTAAACTAAAAGGTGAAGACATACAGCTCAAACACAAGTTACTGGCCTTGAGAGACTTTGTTTACCTAGTCCAAAAAAAACCCTTGTTAAATTCAGGGACTGGCTGCAGGAATTTAATTTGCAGGAAAGTCTGCAAGAAATGTCAGGGTTCATTTTCCTCTGGATAGCAAGGTAGTGTCCACTCTGGTTTTAAAATCTAGTAATCTCTGTTTTCTGCCACCAGATGGTTCGGCATAGAGCTGAGGGAGGGGTGGAATTGATTTCCTGACCCACAAAACGGTTGATTTCAATAAAAATTCTTCATCTCCATCAAGAGTGGCAAATTAAAATGTTTCCAAGAAACTGTCAAAATAAAAAAAAGCAGGTTAGTTTGAGGTGCAGCATTTGAATTTGATTATTTCCAAGTATTTCATGTCAGAATCAACCAGTTTTCTAAGGAACCTCCCTCCCCCATAAAAAAGCTCCCCACCTCCATTCAGAGAGCCCAAAAAACAGTGACTGTAAAATTAGCAGAAGTTTTTAAACACAGAAGTTGGATCAACTTTCAGGTAACTTTTGTCCTCAAGATAGGGGTTTCAGGGGAAAGTACAGGAACACCAGAAGCAGAGTTTCTGTTTTGAATATCAGTATCTCCCATCTGAAAATGTTTTGCTGAAGATTTCCAAGCCATTTTAATTCTGAAAAGTCCAAAATCAGGAAGGTACATGAGACACTGAACTACAGAATTTCATTGTCACTTCAGGATTCTTCGGTAGAGATAAACTAAATTACCCCAAACAGCTGCTCAGCGTGAAACTTCATTTCACTGAAAATTAAGCATTTTTTGAGATTAGTTTTCATCCAGAAAGTAGTGCGAAAGAGATGGGTAGACTTTCCCACATTTTATTGCTTAGTGTCTTGCCCATAAACTAGTACGCACGTATGGTTCAAACTCACCTTTTGCCTGATCCAGAATAATCAGAGATGAAAAGCTCTTCCCTGTGACAAGCAGAGAAGGGCTTGAACTTGAGCTGCCATACCCCAGACTAGTCCCCTCACTGGTGGGGGTTCAGCACTCACATCTCTTGCCAAATAGCAACATTGGAACAGCATTCTGTTCATGCAAAAACATTCAAAAGTGTTAGTTTTCATTGTTAGTTTTCATTCCAGTGAGGAACTGAAGCCAAACTTTGAAACCTCAGAATTGCTGCAGAACAGAGTTGTCCTCTAGTCAGTTCAAAGGGCTGCTTTGTGTCTCAGGAGTTTGCAAAATAACTAGATCACAGCCGCGGGTCTGTGCCCATATTTTGTGACTGTTTCTGGAGGGTTTTAAGACCCTAGAGAAGCTTGCAGCATGTCAGTGTTGATACGTTTAACCTGAGTTCTAACGGTACCAAATATATTCTTGCCCTGCTGTGTGCCTTTGACTTAGCAGTTGAACAGGCAGCAGCTCTGGAACTCACACAAGCAGCAAACAGCCCTGACGGAGTTCCGTCCGGAATGGCTGTGCATTTGTGCTGCCCTGTGCATGAAAACGTGGGTCCTAGTTTTATTTCTTGTTTCCAAAGTTCAGTGACACCGAAGTCCGATCAAAGACACCCAGTCCAACGTAAAGAATTTCCAGGAAGAGCCAAGTTGTGCTTTGGAGCTTCCTGACCGTACAGGGGCTGTGTAGTGTTTTCATTTTCCTTGGCACCTGAGCCTATTCCCTAAAGGCTCAGGTAGTGAGAAGGGTTGTGCAGATGGCTTGTGCTTAATTTAAACCCCACACAGGAAGCTTTCTTTGAGCTCAACTGCTCTATTGTTATGCTGTATTAATAGGCTCTTTTGAAGCTTAAGAAAGGACTGATCTGCCTGCCTAAATAGTTCTGGGTGGGGAAAGTTATTTAGGAGCCTGTTTGTAAAACCTGAAAGGCTGTTCTATTTAACCATTTTCTTGCCTGTCTGTACAGCCAAGTTTTGCTTTTCCAGTGCTCAGAAAGGAAGCTGCGCTCCCATTATTGAAATTATGGGGTCTGAGTCATAGGTATTTATTTATAAGCAAATGAACATATTTATTCTTAGATTCCTGTAGTCAAGCCAGAAAATGTTGGCTAGCCACTATGCAAACATACGGATATGCTCTGAATTTTGATCCTGCCCTGACTTTGCACACAGAATCAACAGAGAAGTACCTCAACCTTCGTGTGTGCTGGAAGGGCTGATTTTGTTCTGCTCGTGTCAGCAGTCAGAATCAGAGGCAGTTCCAGAAGTGCCTCGCTCAGACCAGCCCTCAGTGCTACCAGCTCTTTGCTGCCACTATCCCCTTTAATGCTGCTGGCAAGCAGCTCAGTCCCCTCCTACGCTCAGGGCTGAGCCTTGTCGCTCCTGACACTCAGTTGGCCCTGTTGGGTGCTCATTCTTGCACTTCTTAAGCCTAGAGTAGGACTTGTCTGTCATCTTAAAAACTGAAAATGAGCCCACTTCTCATCCCTGCTGCTTTAGGTCGGGACGTGCAGCTGGATGCTTTCCCCCCCTGCCCCCCGCCTCCCTACTTCCTCCAACGGACAGTGCTGAAGTGGATGTGTCACTGCAGCAGTATGATACAGAGCTCAGAGGAAGTGGCCAGACTGCTCAGCTTCTGCTTTAATTAATTTTTTTTTCCCTTTCTTTTTCAAGTGACATTTGCTCCAGCAGTTTCTCCCTTCCACCAAGAAATCCTCCTGTACCACAAGCAGAGCTTTCTCTTTGTGCAAAAACAGGAAGAGCCAAGTGGGGCTGTGAAGCCTGCTGGAGATTTGTCAGCTGTAGGACAAAATAATACAGCCTACTCTCAGGCGTTATAGGAGCGATGGGAGACCCTCGGACAGGTAGCCATAACAGTCAAGGGGTGGCAGCTCTGGGCGCGTTTTGTCTCGGTCAGAGCTGAACGTGCACCCAGCTCCCTCCACTGACTTGGGGAGGAATTTGAAAGGGAACTGATACATCTTGGTTTTGTTCTCTCTCATTTAGAAAGGCATTTGTATTTCAAATATCTAGGCTACATATTGCAGCTCTGTGGCAAAGAAGAGGGGCTTAAAAGGGCCCTAAGGAGACACGTTCCTCTCTGTTAAAAAGTATACCGTATGATAGAGGTGACATAGTACTCAGTTTCAAAAGCAGAGTCCAAACTTCAAGGCTGTTCTTCTGCGGTCAAGAAAGAAACCCCAAATACAGAACCGCCAATGTTCATCGAGGGTATTTTATGTGATTGTTACGTATCACAGTGGTGTGCATGCAGTGGTGGCCTGCTTGCAGCCAAAACTCTGAAACAGCCGTCCCACAACACGGTCGGTTTTCCTCTACCAGGGTGTTATCCGAAGTTCTTTATAAAGCAGATTTTCTGAGAGTGAAGAGTGCACATGGGAATAAGCAATGCAATGTTTTGTTGCCAAAGGAAATCGCTTGAGAATGAGGATTTGTGGTTTGCATAGATGTAGAAAAAGGGGTTGACTTAAAATGTGCTTTTGCATAAATGAAGGAAATTCATTCTTTGTAGGTGCTGCCAGTGAATGCCACTGAGCTGTGCTAGCTGGGAATGCCAGTGTGAGAAGGGCACTTCCTCTTCCTTGAAACCCTATGAGAGGTTAGGATTGAATTACTTGCTCTTCATCTGCTTGATGAATCTATCAAACAGAGGAAGCACATCCTGGTTCAGGATTCAGGCTTTCTTCCAGATAAAGAAAAACATACTCTTCAAATGTCCCATCCCCTGCCTTGGAAAAGCTGATGGCTTCTGCTGCTTGGCAGCTGTGTTTCCAATGGAAAAGTGATTACAAGTGAAATTGGAAGGTCAGAGGTACCTCTTCTAATTGTAAACTCTTTTCCCCAACTCCTTTCAGCACCTTCATTTTGAGAGGCACAGAGCAGGGGAAAGAGAGGCTTGTGGCTAATGTAGTTAGCAGCAAATTCCCTTCAGAGCTTATTAAACTTTTCATGTTGACTTATTTGGCCTGATGCACACAACCTGAGTCGGTGACATTGCTGCAAGCATCTGTCAGAGCGTCACGCTGCCAGCAGAAGCCACTTGCTTAGCACTGGTTGCAGCTTCAGCTGTTTTCGTCCATTCAGGCATTCTTCCAGTTAATCCCCTCCCTCATGGAAAGATAATGTAGTACGTTTGCTCTGACTTAAAGGAAGGAATAGAGTACATTTCCATGTGTCTGATCAAATCAGGTGCAGATAAAGTCTGACCCTTCTTCTTTAATCTATTTTCAGAATAAAGCTGCTATCTTTTAAACTGTTTATATTCCCTAAGA
Source organism: Bucorvus abyssinicus (assembly GCA_009769605.1). NCBI lineage: Eukaryota > Metazoa > Chordata > Aves > Bucerotiformes > Bucorvidae > Bucorvus > Bucorvus abyssinicus. Next base: position 43,977,935 of record CM020028.1, read on the forward strand.
AATACTGAGCTAGGTCACTTCTAGAGCTGACAGGGCAGCTCTCCTCTCTAGAATAATGTTCTGTACTGTTCCCAGAACATGCCCTTATTCTAGAACAGATCCCTATTCTAGAACATGTTCCTGTTGTTCTTCTATTCCCTGCCCCTCAGCATTCCACCTAAGAATTTGTTTGTGCGTGGAGTGAAGCGGATAAGGAGTTTGGAGGGAACCATCCACTGCCTTACCACAGGGCAGCCAGCATACAGCCAGCAAGTGACACAGAGGATGTTTTCAGTTACATAAATCCATGCAAAAAGTACATGGGTGGGTGACAGTTCTCAGATGTGTCATATATGCCCGATTGTGCCTGCGGGATTTAAACACCTGCGTACGTGCGGGTGTTTGAATTTGGTCTAGCAACACTTTCACATACATCAGAGTATGAGTTTTGGTTTTCAGATGTGTGTGCCGGCATGCCTACTGTGCCTGAATATTAGCCTGCAGTAGTTGTGTGCAGACGGGCTTCCTGAAGACGTCTCTGCATGGGTTCCATCCACTTGAAAGATACTGCATTGGGCTGATACTTTAGGCAAGTAGGAATTCACATGCTGCATTGTCTGTTTATTTATCAATCCAGTTTTTAGAAAAATTAACCCATTTTAGTCATTACTGGTTAAAAGGGCAGATCTGTCAAGAATACATTGACAGAGTAAGTGCAGGAGGCTTTGGCTATTGTCTTCAGAAAAGTAAAGTTTCATGACTAATGTATTAAGAGCCTGAGAGAAGAACAAAGCTATTAAATTGCGTTAGATTCTTGCTCATTCAGTTCCAGCTTCTGATAAAAGCAGACAGAAAAGCCCTGGTAAGTGAAGCCTATATAGACACAACAACATTTTGAGGTAAGAAAGTAGTGATAACTTTTATTACTTACTGTCAGCGGAGAAATCAATGTATTGCACTTGATATAATTATTGACAGCCTCCTGTATACATGCAGATATGACATCATTTAATGTATACCCTCCTGCTGTTCTTCATTCCAGATGACCCTCATAAGCCAGAGGAGAAAGATGAAATTTCCAAAGTCACAATCATAAGCCTTGTCCCGTTACTGGTGATTTCCCTTGCTGTGATTGTTATCTTTTATGCCTATCGCACTCATAAGAAGAGGAAGCTCAACAAGGCATGGGAGAAGAATGTCAAGCCTAGGAAACATAAGGACTGCAGTGATGGTTGTGCCATTATGTTAGATGATGACCGCTCCGACATCAGCTCTACCTGTGCCAACAACATCAACCACAACACAGAACTGCTGCCCATTGAGTTGGACATTGTTGTTGGCAAAGGAAGGTTTGCTGAAGTGTATAAAGCTAAACTGAAGCAAAACACATCAGAGCAGTATGAAACTGTGGCAGTCAAGATCTTCCCCTATGAAGAATATGCCTCCTGGAAAACGGAGAAAGACATTTTTTCAGATGTAAACCTCAAGCATGAGAACATACTTCAATTTTTGACAGCTGAGGAGCGTAAAACAGATCTTGGGAAACAGTATTGGTTGATCACTGCCTTCCATGCTAGAGGAAACCTGCAGGAATACCTCACACGGCACATCATCAGTTGGGAGGACCTCTGGAAACTGGGTGGGTCCTTAGCCAGAGGGATCGCTCATCTGCATAGCGATCACACACCCTGCGGTCGCCCCAAAACACCTATCGTGCACAGAGATCTAAAGAGTTCCAACATCCTGGTGAAAAATGATTTAACCTGCTGTCTCTGTGACTTTGGGTTGTCCCTGAGACTGGACCCTTCTCTGTCTGTGGATGACTTGGCTAACAGTGGGCAGGTAGGTTAAAGGTTTGAAGAGGGGGTAGGGGATAGGGGTGTACCAGTTGGTGTGTCAGTTCCTGCTGTGAAAAGAGGAAGAAGTCTGTGTTGCCATATTTACTTAAAATCTTAAAAAATTGAAGTGACAGTACTTATAAATGAAAAGGCTTTAAACTTAATATTAAAGCAACAGTGAGAAGTGTGCAATGAAGGTTTTCTTACGATCAAGAGAGCTGCATATGCATGTGATGCAACCATCCTCTTTATATGCTTATTCTGAGCGTGTATGAGATTGTTAGCTGCTGTATGGTGCTGCTGCGATGCACACACACACGTATGATGAGGATGTGCTTCACACTGCGGGGTTGTACCACTGTTCTCATGCCTGATGGCATTACAGTTTTGTGTGAGCACACCCACTCCTGGGGTACCCCAGCATATGTGAAGTCAGTCTTCTATCCTTGAGAGGCATAAGCAGATAACTAGAGTGATAGATAATAACTTCAAAAAGCCAAAAATAAAATCGTTTAAGTTTGTGGCAGTTTCTCCAAATGCAAGCAAATGCAAGAATCATAAAAAAAATAATTGCCCTGTTGTTGCTTTTTCAACTAAGTAACATAGATAATACTCATCTACTTCAAAAGGATGCCTGGAGGATGTTTATGAATGCTCTGAAGATTAAATTTTTCAAGTACATCTCTAAATATTGGCTCTTCTAATGAAAACTCCTGTATAAATTCTGACCATTTTTAAAGTTAATTAATTCGTGATTATTTAGTTCTACGTGTTTGTATTTATATTTTCGTACGTAGGTCCCATCAAAGCCTGACCATTGACATGGACTTGTACTTCACATGGAACTAATTTTTTCGCTTAGAACATTTTCAGGGACAGTTTTTCAGTCAGTAGTACTCTGTTAAGCTCACAGGAGCTTTGCTGTTGTTTATCTAATGAAGAGCCATCTTTGAAAGTCTCCTTACTGAGAGGCAGCTGTCCTGATCTCGTTTTGAGAGGGTTTATAAACCAGTACCGGGAGTAATGTAACCAAGGAATCTGTATTTAAAGTAATTCAAACAGCACTGACAAGTGCATATCATTTCTCTCCAGCATGCCAGACCTTTTTGGAGTTCAGGGAAGTCATACCATACGTAAGTCATAAGACTGGTTCCGTTTGGAATAAAGTGAAAACAGAGTATTTGGCAGTGTAAGGCAGAGGCTCTGAAACTCAAACCCCACAGACACTTTGGTTACTTAAAGCCAACCCATATTTCAAGCTGATTTCTCTGGCATTGCTCACAGACACTTGGAAGTAGGAGGATGGCATTGATACTGCCACTGGCACAGTCCACACCAACACTGATGACCAAGTACAGTGCTGCCCAGAGCAGGTTATTGCTCTGGAACCAGTGTCCCTGAGCACTCGTGTTGAGGCCCTCTCTTTTCCTTCGTTAAGCTTCACTGAATCTGTCTGAGGCTGACCCAACTAGTGTCATTCTTCTCTGTGATGAGGATTAAGATGGTGTGAAGTGGCTCCCCTTCAACCTCCACCTTGTTTCTTCTGGACACACAAGCACCACTCACTCACATTCCCCAACATGTCAACTTCAGTGTTGCAGCTTTTGCTAAAGGGGTCTTGCACCAGAATTTGTCTTATGCATAATGATCAGAGGGATGGAACACCTCTGCTCTGAGGACAGGCTGAGAGAGTTGGGGTTGTTCCGCCTGGAGAAGAGGAGGCTCCAGAGAGACCTCATTGTAGCCTTTCAATACTTGAAGTGGGCCTCTAAGAAAGATCAGGACAGTCTTTTAGCAGGACCTGTTGTGACAGGACAAGGGATAATGGTTTTAAACTAAAAGAGGGGAGATTTAGACAAGATCTAAGGAAGAATTTTTTACAACGAGGGTGGTGAGACACTGGCACAGGTTGCCCAGAGAGGTGGCAGGAGCCCCATCCCTGGAAACATTCCAGGTCAGGCTGGACGGGGCTCTGGGCAATCTGATCTAGTTGAAGATGTCCCTGCTCACTGCAGGGGGGTTGGACTAGATGACCTTTAAAAGGTCCCTTCCAACCCAAAGCATTTTATGATTCATAATTTCTAAACTTTACCTTTTGACTCAAACTTTTCCCACCAGGAGGTCCAATTTTTGAAGGTATATTACAGAGCTGCCCCAAATCTTAAATCGAGGAAACCTCTAGCTTCCTATAAAATAGACAGATAAAAGAGTGTAAGTATTTTACCTTTTTCTGGTCAGCTTTAGTAATATTCAAGGCAAGTTGTTTGGGTTACAAAGCCATCTTCCATCTACCCAGCTACCTTCCATATCATGCAGTTGTAGCAGTTATTAACCATAGAGTACCAGTGCCCTTAGTGACTGGCTGGAGACAGTCTTTTTCCCGTTAGAACCTTTGCAGTCTTTTCGGTTTGGCCAGCCACAGTGGTTAATACTTGCAGACATTACTTAATTAGAGTGCATAAATCTGGACCTTCCTCCCGCCGTGTTCAAGGGACTGCCAGCAAGGCCAGCTGTTCCTCACCTCAGCAGCATCAGCAACCTTCTGACAGATGGTCTCCCTCATCAGGAATAAGAGAGGTGTCTACTGCCTCTCTGACTGACACAAGGCACAAACCATCCCTCAACAGCTGGAAAGAAATGTAAGATCTCCAGTAAAAAAGATCCAAAAGTCACAAACATTATAATGTGCCACTGAAAGATAGTCTCTCACAAGGAGTTTTGGAGAAGCAGGAACTGAAACCAGACTGGTCTTTGCAGAGAGAAAGCAGATTTAGGCTCCAGAGGGGCAACCAGCACTGAATTGCTGGAGTTTAGATACCTAAAGTGCCTTTGAGACTCAGGGCTCAGGTTTCTCTGAGACACAGGAAGAGTATCTCTGACCCGAAGATCTAATAATCTAAATGCAGATGAAAGGACACAAGCAGAGTGGAATACATGGTAAATCCTAAGCAGGGTGGAAATGGGATTGACTTCATACCATACTTCAAGTAATTTTAAATTTTCTCTGCGCTTCCCCCTGTATTTTTTAGTTGTAGGGCTTGATCCTTCATTGTCCAGCTGAGCTGCAGAATAATTTTTGCTGTTGCAAAGGGAGTGTGAAATGCCAGACCACAACAGCACTTTGTTAAGAATGTGGGCACCATTAACTCTTATTAAAATCAGCAGGATTTGAGGGTGTGGGACTCTGGTCCATAGTGTACAGGTAACCCTTCTTAAGCTTTGGATGGCATCTGCTTGCGCAAGAACTTTTGTGCTGGGGAATGGATTGGGAGGTAGAGACAGCCTCTGCTGCAGAGTTTCCATATGTACATGTTTTGTAGGGGAGGAAGATGCTGGTCAACTCAGTGCTGCTAACACGAGGTTCTCCCAAGTACCCATTCAGTTGCTGTAATGCTTGGCCTTAAATTCATCACAGAGTTTGTGTAATAGGGAATGTAACTTTAGTAGTGATCACACAGAGGCTGGTTTGTTTTTTTTTTTTTTTTTTCCATCCTCTGTTTATAGAAGATTTGATCCTATGACCATTTGGATATTTTTGACACAGTTGCAGGGTTCTGTGACAAAGCTACAGCCTCGATCTTTCCTGCTGTCTTCTTACGGGGCATTGCGCTTTTTGTGGAACTTCTTCCCATTTGTCCTGAGCCTGTTTGTAGGAGCTCGTGTAATGGATGTTATAGGACACTCTCAGGGACTGCACATTTACTACGTGGCTGCCTGCAGTTGCAGACCCAGTAACTGAAGGATCTTCTGCAGTCCTGCTTGCTGCTGGCCTCTGGAGTGATTGCTGTAGTGCAGTCTACAGACAGCTCGTTCGAATCACAGATCCTGCTGCATCACCCACTTGTGCTTGTGTGATTAATAATCTCTGTGATAACCGGTCTCCAATCTGAAACTGTCTTTGCCTGATCAAAGACTTATTGTTTGCAGTTTTTCAAGAGGGATACATTTTTATAACTACCCTGTGAAAGAGTTTGTCAGTTGAGAGCAGCTGTGGAGTAATCCAAAAATTCTTCCTTAAATCCTTTCTTGTGATAAAAACATACATTTAAACTTTGCCTTCTGTACTGTGAGGTCATAACCTCGATCTCAGCAAAGCTGCTAAAATCATTGCTGAAAATTTCTCAGTATGAATAAAGTTTATGAAAATGTCTTTTCAAACAAAGGGGGCGATTTTTGGTTTCAATTCACATGTGTGCTTCTGCATTCAGTAGTTGTGTATTTGCTTTCTTCTGCCCGGCCTGCATTTACCGCTTTCCTTTTAAGGCTACCATGAAAAGAAGCAGCTAACACGGTAATACGCAGTGCGGAAGAACACAGTGTGGTTTCTGCTCATCTGAACAGTCAGCAGCAAGTGCTTCAGGCCCGAGGGGCAGAGTTTATCTGTGAAGAGCCAAAGAGTCAGAAAGCTTGTTAGTGTCAACATGATTTGCTTAAGGAACTAGAAACGGTTTCTTTTTTCTTTACCAAGGGAGGTGCAAATAAGTTGGTAGTCAGGACAATGCCAGATTCCCCTGGCAGGAGAAAATACGACCCGTGCCAGGTGGGGCCTGAGTTTTTGGCACCGTTTCTGTGAAAGCTGAAGTTAAATCACAGCAGAATGCAAAACGTGAATTACAAATGCAGATGCTGAGCTACCCCCGATCTCCTCTCCTATAGGTTGGCACAGCAAGGTACATGGCCCCTGAGGTTCTGGAGTCCAGGATGAACCTGGAGAACGTGGAGTCCTTCAAACAAACAGATGTGTACTCCATGGCTTTGGTCCTCTGGGAAATGACATCTCGCTGTAATGGCATCGGAGGTAAGTGCCATCAGTTTTCTTCTCTCTACACGTCTCTCTACAGACGTGCTCTTGTGGTTGCCTGAGGAGGGGGTGATGCTTTTCAACTCTGACCAGTTGTTCTAGTGTACATGGATGCTGTAAATTAACAGGCCTTAGGTAGTACGAGGTGCACATGTGCATGAGCAGCCTTGAAGGGCAAGCATCTGAGAGCACAAGAAAGTTGTTTCTCAGTTGCTGTAAGGGTAAATCTGTTGTTAGGTAGACACTTTTTAGAGATATTTAATGCCTAATTTTTTCCTGTAACGTCTTGAGTAGCCATGGATTGACTCAGTCTCGTTGACCACAGTGATTAGAAACATAAGACAAATGGAAATATTAAGGCCAAGAAGAGAGAACTGCCTCCCATTTACTTTCATGGACTGTAAATTCTAAAACCTTCTGAGGGCCAGTTAAGTGTCACATTTACTAACTAACTGATCATTTCAGTAAGAGCCATCATAGTGATAGAGGAGCTTTCCTGCTTTCCCAAAATCCCCAGCTGCTGCTCATCATTTTTTGTGATGTTGCAAGAGATCATCTATATGAGAAATCAAGGGATGTTTGTTATACAAAGTGCAGAAACAGAATAAAAATGATTGGAGCTGACTATCAGAACAGCTCCAGGAAGAGCTGCTGTGCTTGTTCTTATTCAGAGTTTGTTCTCTGAAACAAAACCCCCGTTTCTCCCTTGCCTAAAGCTTCCCCAGAATTCCCGGAGCGTGGTACTGGTATGTGCTAGAAATCAGAAAGGTTGCTGTTGAGCTGTCTGCATTACGTATTGCCATGTTTGAAGTTTTTTGCCTTACTTCGGGGACTAAAACAAGACTAAGTTACATATAAAATTCTTCAGTCTGCTGGTATTGTCTAACATTCAGACAAAAACCGCTGCACAGTCCAGGGCTCTCACGGGCAGTCTAATGAGTAGGGCTGTAAAAGGTAACACTAATGTGCATATTGTAGTAGATATGCTGCTACCCTTCTTCCAAAGCCACAGAGGCTCCCTTTTCATCAGACTTGGCCCACCTGCATCTCAAAGGGCTGCCACAGAGACAGGACAATCTTGCAGGCTGGAGTATGGGGAACACGGTGTACAGGAGGGAAACCAATGTCTCCTGGGAAGATGTGCATAGCTGCTCGTTGTTTCTCTACTACCATCCGTGGGATACCACGAGGGTATCCATGGTGGTCTCTGAAGCCACTGCACAGTGGCTGTGTGGCTGCATCACCACGTCCATGTGCAGGCAGGAGAAATGCCTCCACCTCAGTCTCCTCCTATGTCTGACCAGCATTTGGACTTGCTGGGTGGGCCGAACTGTGGGCAGCAGATTTGCCCCTGCTTGCAAGCCTGCCAGGAAAGCTACAAAGCGAGTATGTGTGCAAACAGCTGGCTGGGGCTAGCATAAAAGCATGAAAAAAAATTCTTGTAGCCAAACATTTCAGGGAAAAAACATTCAGTGCTTCAGGAACTGCACCTCAGCCTGGCATATTCCAAGGCAAACCTATTCACATTTAACTGTCATGGTCATGCCTGTTTCTAAATGTGTTGGCACAACCTCATCTTTTCATTAGCACTTTGTAAGTGGGGCCAAGGAGATGTAAAATCCGAGAAAAAGGGTCTTTGCCCCGTCTCTTGAGCTCTTCCTGTTCCTTGCGTTTAGGAACTCACCTTATTAATATAAATATGAGCTGTTCAGTGTGGAGTCTTTTATCTTTGCTGATGCCTGAGTCCCTTCCTGTTCGTATTTGCTGAGTACAGTGAAATGGAGATTGTGGCAAAAGCAAAACTTATTGCTGCTATTCTCAGAAGGCAACTGCCTAAAAGAGGATATAAAGGGAGTTTCATAAGGAAAGAAAATCAGCAGCATGTTTAGCTGGAAGAGAGTGACCCGCTATAACCTGAAGAAGAGCTGAAGTGATTTCAGGAAAAGGAAAGATTGCTCTGGCCCAGCATCGCCTTTGCTTTCAAGATGGAGCTTAGCCCCCACCCACATCCTGATTTTCCCTGTTCATTTCATCCCTCAGTCACCCTCATCTCCAGAAACACATTTCTTTAATTTTGTTTCCTATTTCAGTCATCTTTCCAGGGGCTGAAGTCCCCAGCAAAACCACAGGAGTACTTGGGCTCGTCTGTGGCAGGCAGAACTGGGGCTTAGTGTCTTCATCCGGAGCAGTTAAATACAACTCCCAGGACGTAGCTCCTTTAACTTGGCACTGGTACTGATCTGCAGCAGCACTGCATGATTGCTCTCATTTCCTTCTTAGATTTTCCCCTGGTCCATGCAGTCGGGCTATCTTTGCAAGCAGCTGGTGAAATACCCTTACCGTGATTCATGACTACAGCTCCCCTTCTGCTTTCTCTCTCCATCTGTCACTCATGAGACTCGCCCCTACCCTCACAGCCTCACCGTGGAGCTGCCTCTGCTCGCACAAACCCCTCCTTTCTTCCTGAGCTGCTAGGCACTGAGAGGAATGACCTCCTGTGTCAGTTGGAATAGGCTGACCTGACTGCAGCCAGCCTTTTCCAAGGAGCCTAAAAGATGTAGGCAACCATTTCTGCAGGGCAGGCTTGGCTGTGGTGTCAGCTCCCCGTCACGAGAGAAACCCGTGGCGGTGCGGAGGGCAGCGGCGGCAGCCTAAGCAGAGACAGCATCTGCGCAACTTTCATTGCTGAGGTGGGGGGTGGGCGTCGGGGTGGGGGCTGCGTGCCATTCAGCCACGCAAAGGTACGGTGGCATGTATAGCGGGAGCTCTCGGGATCTGTCAGGGTGCAGGTGCTTGCGGGAGGCGGTGGAGGCAGGCCCTTTCCCCGCAGCAGCTATGTCCAACGTTTAAACAAAAGTACCCAGCAGCGTGACCCGTACTGCGAAGCTGTGGCAGTGAATAGGCAGGTGGGGATCAGCTTTCGAGAAAGGCCGTGCTGTTTGTTCATCGTTACTTTGTTGTGCTAAATATGGAAAAGCAGAAATGGGGCACAAGGGAAGGGGAGACAGAGGCAAAGATCGGGTTTGACTGATTTTTCGCTGGAGTATAATTTAAGCGGCATATTGAGAAACTCAGCAATACTACTTCGGGGAGAACTTCAACTGCTCCATGCTGCCGTTACCTTGGTATTTCATTGAGTGCAGCAGCTGTGCGCCAGATGCTGCACGTTACAAGAAATATAATTTTCATCTCAACCACTTGCTTTCAGAGCAACACAGCTTTGGGGACTGAGGCAAGTGTAATTTCTCTGACAGCCTCCTAGAAAGAAAAGAAAACCATCTGTTTTGTATTGGAGCTGCTACGGGTGGGGAACCGTTGGGGGTGGCAGGGAAGAAGGAGAGGAAGGGGAACTTCTGGTTACACAGAGCTGGTGAAAAGGGAGAAGAGAAACCCCTTAGAAAATGGTGGTGTTTCTCGTGCGGTATTGCACTGCCTGGGGTGGTGGCTGGCTTCAGTCTAGCGGCAGGGCTTCCTTTGAAATGGTAGCCTTGCTTTACCAGAGACGTGTTTAATGTGAATTAGATCCCTGGTTAATCTTACGCTTACTTGGAAAGAGTCAACTAAGAGCCGCAGTTTCGTAACTAAGCACGTGAGCATCCTGTACCTCGTGGAATGCTCAGCTTTCACCATATTCTTGTGGAGGGGGAACAGTTTCTGGCAGCTGGGCGCGTTTTGATACCTGTACAGTGGGGCTGTGCCTGTGCATTGGGCCCCGAGGTAGCTGCAGCTGGGCTCTGGTTTAAGCCTCTCCTTTTGTGAAGTGGAGCCCCGTTAGGGCACATCTGCACCACGCTGGCTTGCGGTGGCATATCAACCCGAGCTGGTACGTCCACACGGTGCAGCGTCACCCTGTGACAGTTACTCATGTCCTAGAATTCTCTGTGTGTCACCACAGTACTAGACGTACGGCAGCAAGTGCTTGCCCTCAACAAGCCCAGGTAGCAGTAGATAAGCTGGCTGCACTACACTCCATGTGGGGTGCCGATGTGCTCACGTGCTCTGCGTTCCTCTGCTTTCCCACCTCAGGATCCAGCACACAGTGACTAAGCAGCCCGTAACGGTATACTGAAGGCAGAGCTCACGCACGCCCAAACTTTGGAAGGGTGGCTGTGTCTTTCATCATTGTATGTGAAGTCACTTAAAACATGTCTGTGCGAGGGAAACTGCGCCGCGAGTTCGCCCATCCCAAGACATCCTCACCCTTCCCAGTTAGCATCTGTAATCTGAAGAAGCAGAAGGGGGTTAAATGTGAATCAAGCATTTGACAGCTCCTTAAACCGGAAGATGAAATAGCTTTTGAGCCTCTGCATAATCCCTTCGCACAATGGCTAAGCAGGTCCACTGCCCAAATTCCCCTAGCATGAAGGAAGTCACAATCTGCACACACACAGTGTGTGCATGAGCTGACACGGTAGCACCACCATTGATTGATGTATCCTTTCTGTGGCTTTCCCCTTGTAAACTCTAAATGCAGCAGTGTTTCAAAATCACCTAAACGTTTCTGAACACAAGGCCACTGCTGTGGATGGTTGCTTTTTGCTGTCCTTCTTTCCCCTCAGTTCTGCTTTGATCCTACAAATGAGACAGCATCTTCCAGCATGAGAAGTTGTCCCACAGAAAGCAGCAAGAGAGATCACATGAGGGAGTGTTGGCAGGGTTTGTGGGTGTGGTTTTCTGACCCAAAGGAAGAGAATCTCACTGCAGAGAGCTTAGAGTACAAAAAAGATCACAAGTGAGATATATTTTTCATGAGGAATCCACAGCCAAATTTTCCAAATCACTCGTCAGGAACAACAAATAGATTTTTAGTAATGTCTCTGTTTTTGGGGCTAAAAATGCACTCCCAGCCTTTCTGAGAGTTATGGCCGGGCCAGTGTCAAAGAGAGCCAGAGGAACAGCAATTATTCACGCAAGGTAGCTCACAACCGTCAAGGTTAAATGCTGGAGGTCAAAGCTGAAGGAACCCTGCCATTACTGAACACTAAAGGTGCTGTAGTTCGTGGTACCTGAGGTATTTATGATACTTCAGCCAGTTGTCATTTTTAGTGCTTGACTGATCTAAAAACAATCAGAAGAAACACGTAAGGCAAGAAAAGTAGATTCAGCATCTGTATACAGCAGTGCACAAGCAGCTAGGCACAAACATCTTAACCTACCTCAAACTGACATCCGTTACGTCTCCTGTAGCTCGTCAACGTGATCCAGGAATGACCCAAACTATTACTTCAAAATGTGCCTGACACCTGAGATTCCACAGCATAAGGATGATTTACTGGGGGAGGGTTCGGTGGGGTTTTCTTTCTAAGGGCAGGAGAAGCAAGATAATAAATAGCAAGAAGATATTGCATGCTTTTCAAACTGAGGGAAGGCACAATTGCATTACTACAAAATTATTACAGAGAATTGGCATCTGACCTCAATTATTCTTTACCATTAAAAAAACCCCAAACCAACCAACCAACCAACCTAAACCTGAAAAACCTCTTCAGTCTTTATATTTGGAAGAGGAATGCTCATAGCATAGAAGGAATTTCTCAGACCGGGAAAATGTATTACAAACCTATCAATTCCTCAGAAGGGCTTTCCTTTCCCCCATTTGGACCATCTCAGGAACCTGAATGGCCTTCAAATTAAGCTCAGTGAGAGGGAACAGGTCAGCACCGCAGCACCAGCTTCCCTCCACTGACCATCGAGACTCCTCTGACTCCTACTACTGCAGGAAAATCTCAGCGCGTTGGTTGGTGTCCGTGACCACTGCCATAACAGAACCACAGCCGATGGAGATGGTGTAGGAAACGGCTGTCTAGGTCATGCTATTTAAGTTTTCCCAGCAAATTCAATATTTTGATCTGCTTTGAAAGTAGAAGTATGTGCTCTGTAATCATTCCGCATCCACCGCACAGGAATCCAGGGCTGACCAGCAAAATGGCAACTTCCCAATTAACTTCTAGGGCTAAAGTCTTGTAAATTTACTTTGGTTGAGTAAGCTCTAACTCAGATTAATGCAGCTGAAGCTGGTATGACTTCTTGTAGGGGAAAGGAAGCAAAGCAGACTTTGGCCCTTGAGTCTTAAAAAAAGTGATTTATGCATGAGAAGATGGGAGTCTGGTTTCAGGACGATAACCACTCTCTAGACCATTGTGTGGACAGTGGCCAGTACCAGATGGTTCAGGTGAATGAGCAAGCACTCTGCAAGAAGCATCTGTGATCTGCTGCACTGCACACGCAGTTGTTTGCAGCTGGATCTATGAACACTGAACTTTGAAGCACAAGGTTTAATGTATCTTCTGAGATGTTTTTTGTTGTATCTTGGCTATTCCTTTTAAGCATTAGAAATTCCCTCTCTCTTTCTGTAGCCCGTAGTCTTCATCTTGTGGCCATCACTTAGAAATGAGATCTAGAGCCTGACTAAGGTTTTGGTGGAAAGTCCAGCTTTTAGTCGTGTTCAGTACTACCTTGGTCTTTGTCATAAGACGTGACAGTCAGAAGGATCTGACCTGCGTTATCTTGATCATTAATTATTTTCAGAATTTTGCCATATGACCTCTTACCTTTCTCTGCAGAGGAAACAAAGCCAAACTTTAGAGGTTCTTCCCATTTTGGGGTGCCTTTAATCATTGTTATCACCCTTCTTGGAACTTCTTTTTACCCCTTGAGAGGCGTGACCAGCACCGGACACTGCATTTGAACTTTAGTTGTAACACTACACAACAGCACTGCGTCTCCCATCTTGTTCATCTCTCTTCACACATCTTCTGCATTTTTCAGATGCATTTTTCAGACTGCCTCGAGATTACACTTCAGTTTTTCTTGCTCTCAGTTAATTCCTAGAAAGAAATAAGAGGCAGAGAACAGGCCAGCTTCATAAATCTTTATCTAATACTAGCAAGTCATTAGGCCTGTGAATAAAGTCTCCATCTGTTCCCAAAGAAACCACAGCATTTTCTACACTGTGTCAGCATCTACTGTAATATTTCCGCTCTCAGAGATTTCTTGAGTTTTCTCCAAAGATCCCATATGTCTGCGTCTTCTTTTCTCTCTCCAAAGAAAAGCAAAGAAAATATGCAACATGCAAACAGAAACTGGAATGGCAGCAACCCCGTCAGGAAACTGTGCCCCCTGCATCACGGGCCAAAACTGACCCATTTTGGGAAAAAGCCCTAAAATAAGAGCAGACTACTACTTTCTACGAGGGAACATGGCTCAATAATAAACAAGGGTAGCATAGCAACTTCCAGCTCTGCTCCTTCCTATATCTTTGTCCTTTTCAAGCAGCTGTTTATTCCTAGCAATGTGGCACATTAACATCTGTTATGACCTCGATAGATTGCAGTTTATATTTCTCCTGGTAAGTGTATGTGAATTCCAGGGGACCTAAAGAGGACGAAAGTAACCAGTTCTTGCAAGCCTGGCTCCGGCAAAACTCACCTTGAAGCTGCTGTGTGTTTTGCCTCAGCGCAGATGGAAAGGCTCACAAACCGTTATAGGTTACTCCGCTGCTCCGACTGTTGCTAATATGATTATGCCCTAAAGGGTTTAAACGAAAATTGTTTCGTTGGCTAGGAAAGAAGAAGGGAAGGAGGGAGCGTGTGGAAGAAACACATTTGAAACGTTTTCGAAAATGCCAACTGGCTTTGCTTTGTTTGGAGCTGGTCAAGCAGAACAGTGGCACTGAGCAGCTAATCAGTAGCTCCCACTTCAGAGAACAGCCAGCTCCCTGCACACTTGGCACCAGCACAGCGCAGCACAGCTGAATACCCTTGTGTTTGCTTATTCTCTTGGCAGAAGTGAAAGAGTACGAGCCCCCATTTGGCTCTAAAGTGCGAGAACACCCTTGCGTGGAAAGCATGAAGGACAACGTGCTAAGAGACAGAGGCCGGCCCGAGATCCCCAGCTCCTGGCTTAACCATCAGGTAAGAGCACCACACGTGAGCAGCTGGTTGCTGCACCACACATTTAGCCGCTGCCGGGAGCCTCAGCGCCCTGCCCAACAGGCTGAACCTCTCTTCTGCGTAGATTCGAGCTCTGTCACGCTGTGACACCAGTGCTGCCCGTGGTTCAGACACCACAGTGCTCCGCGCTGTTCTTACCCCAACACCCGGGGATTTCTGCTGCCCACCAGTGTCATCTGAAAGCGGCCAAAATAAAAAGACTGGAAAGCTGAGGCCCGACAGCCATCCAGACAGCCACAGAGTAATGAGGGGCGTAAAGCACACCCTGCGCGGGCTCTGGAAGGTCAAAGAGAACAACTTTGCACATGGGCCCCTTCAGCAGAGAAAACAAATCTCAGTACTCTATCATGGAGAGCAGTCATGGTTGTGTTCCAGCTGTTGACAGGTTTAGGAAAGTAGGAAATGAGTCTTCAGCAAGCCAGTCTGGTTTTATTCAGGTTGCACATTAGCAGTCCGTTTCCCTTGCATGTCATGAAGCACTCTGTCAGCTTTCCCCATTCCCGGACACCGTGGTTGCACTTCCTAGGTGATAGTAGACTTCTCAGTAGAACGGAATGGAAACAAGCCAA
This sequence comes from Bucorvus abyssinicus, assembly GCA_009769605.1. Lineage (NCBI taxonomy): Eukaryota > Metazoa > Chordata > Aves > Bucerotiformes > Bucorvidae > Bucorvus > Bucorvus abyssinicus. Next base: position 43,993,074 of record CM020028.1, read on the forward strand.
AGGCATGTATTTCTTCACCTTTGCTCTGAGCAGTTTTATCAGTAGAGATAAAATGAGAATCATATCAGAGAAGAAATGAGGCTTGGTCGTTCAGCTTGTCAGTGAAGTATGTTGAGTGGTCATTGCAGACAAAAGGAAAGCATCCTGAACGTTTATAAAATCCCAGGCAAGCAAGATCAGCTAGTATTTCCATCAGGAGCAATGCAACGCTCTCTTTTGCATTCCAGTTGTGATGTTAAAAATCATAGTTTAACACCTGCTTAAGAAAGGCCAAGCGAGTGGCCAAAATCAGTCATCTTTCCAACCAAGAACAACACATCTGCCTCCTGGTGACTGTGGCAGAGTGCAGCCCCTTCCTGGACCACAGGGACTCGCTCCTTAATTGGTCATCTGTGATGATTATGGCTATTGAGGAGGAAAGCTGTATTTTGGGGGACGCTTAGATATCTGGTATTACCAGTACTGAAAAGACCTTGACATTTTTAGGAGCCATCTACAACCATCTTCTAAATGACAAGTTGATCCGGGAAGGAGAAATGATACCAATGCTCATATTTATAGAAGAGAACTCGTTACAGAAATTTTGTAAAAATTGTGGATGAGCTAATCATTAATTGTCTGCCGTTGTTTGTTTTCCACAAAGTCCAAACTAGTAACACAAATGTGGTACTTCGGAAGAGCTCAATTAACAAAGCAGAAAAGAATCTTGATTCAGATGATCTAGGAGAAAAAAATTAAATAGCAGAAAATGCTTAAAATTAGGAACAGTGTGAGAACATTTCTTGGGATATTCAAGAGACGTGGTCTCACGTGAAAAAATGAAAGTAAAGAAGGGTAGAGAACCAATTAGGGAAACAGAATAACAACAGAAGGGTCTGTGGTCAGCAGGTTTGAGGATAACCAGAGTTTTCTCAAGAGTAAATGGAAATCCAGCTTAGTACCGATCTGTTGCTGGATATGAAAGAAAGATAGTGCTTATGCTAATGCGAAGGCAGAAGTGGCCAGCAAATACTTCTGTTCTGCATTTGGGAAGAGTCAAATAATGTGCACGTGATAGAAGGTGATGAAGGCCCCCGAAAGCAAAAGCACTGGGGCAGCGTTAGGTGAGACTTGTCTGCATTTGGGACAAAGCTGCTCCTGCAGGCGCTGCGGTGGGGCAGTCGAAACGGGAAATGCCCTTCGTTCGTGCCGGGGAGAGAAGTGTCCGGGAGCTCGATTCATGAGCAGCCAGTCGCAGCAGCAGGTGTAGGTGTGCCGGCATACCCCGTGTGCCGGGGCGGGGAAGCACCGGACTGGGGACCCTGGTGCTACTCGGGCATGGGGCAGGCGTGCGGCTGCTCTCGTGATGCCAAGCCTGGGTGTGTGGAGGGCTGCAGCTCAAGGTGCGGGAGTAGAGCTCTCCAATAAACCATGAATTTAGTCACCTCTGGTTTGAGGCAGCAGTTAAAATAATCTCAGGTTTGAACCTACGTGTCCTGCACTTCTTCCCTGCATCAAATCCAGACCTCAGCCTGCCCCCAGTACGGGGCACGCCATCAACTGGGCGAACCTGTCTGTGCTTGCCTGTTGCTCGGAGGGGCACAGCCAGCTCCAGTGGGGCTCGGCTAAGAGCCTAGGGCAAGAAATGAACGCTGGATAAACTACTCACAGGTCATTTCATGAAGGCGGATTTAATGCCTTTCCGCCAAATCCCTTCCCGGTTCACGTTGCACTATCATCTAAAACGCATCGGCTTCCGCAGGGCTGTGGCGCGTTGTAGCAGTTGGGGATCTGCTTCGAACTCCGTAGAAGTTGCTCTTCCTGTAATGGCTCTTCCATATTCATGTCCTTCCTCTGCAGTCGCGTGTTTGTAATGAACTCATTATTCAGCGTGATAAAATTCTGGAATGGATTTACATATTACAATTTTTCCCCCCTTAATGAGATTTGTCGCACTACTGATTTCAAGCTAATGTTTAATATTTAATTTAAATTACTGCTTGTAATTTCAATGCCAGCAGCAAGTTAATGTTATTTGTATACAGACAATAACATTCTGCTATTAATATCGACATCAGTCAACATCACCAAACAGGTAAATTATGCAATTAATGCAGCGTTATTTTTTTAAATAAGAAGTTTAAGATCAATCCTACTTAATGGGCTTTTAGTGCCATAAAGCAAAGCACACGATTTCCTGGCAAATACCTCATGTTTATAAAACACATTACAGAGATGCAACTGGTTTTTGCTCCTGTAAACATGCGCATCAGCATTGAAGTGAAGGTTAACTGGTTGTGTCTATCAGTGACACGTGTTTAAGTGTGGGACTGTGGCCCATGTTTGCTCATAGATTTAGGCAGTCTGCAGGGAACTCGTGAAGGGCTAATGTAGAGCCTGGTATTGCTGGGAGTCAGAATTTCGTTCAAAAAACTCAAAACGGAATTCAGACACGCAAAGGCATGGGTAGAGCAGGAAGTCGCATTATCCAAGAATTCCGATCATACTTATTACAAAAAACCCCTCCTTGGTTCTCTAACGCTTGTGCAAAGCTTAATTTTTCATGTTATGAAGTATCAGAACATTCGCCCAGGAATGGCAGTACCAACTAAAGTGCCGAAAATACGGTGGTAGGGTTTCTTATAGAGAAAACGAGAAGCGTGCCCCCTGGCAGGAGCAGCAGAGCCCCTCAGGCACCTCCAGGACACCAGTCAATAACCCCTGAGCTTCAGAGGGCACTAAAGCAGCTCCTACAGCCCGGGTTTGGCAGCGGCCGGCCCTATCACAGCTGCTCTCTCCGTCTCCTCTGCAGGGCATCCAGATGGTGTGCGAAACCCTCATCGAGTGCTGGGATCACGACCCCGAGGCCCGGCTCACGGCGCAGTGTGTGGCAGAGCGCTTCAGCGAGCTCAGGCACCACAACAAGCTCTGTGGAAGGAGCTGCTCCGAAGAGAAGATCCCTGAAGACAGCTCTGTGACCACTGCCAAGTAGTGTGCATCCGAGAGCTCCGCAACGGAGAGAGGCGCTCCCAGACACGTTCACCTTCGCAAGGGAAGGAGTCTCAATCAGTGCCTTGACTTGCTTCCTGGAGGACTGAGGCTGTCCCTACTCCCCTTAGGCTCTGGCTCCGGGTGGGGAGATAGATGTATTCGTGGAATTAAAAGCCGGGCAGTAGGTGTCATACCCTAGCGCTGGCTGCGGCGTCATGTCACAGGAAGAGCTATGTGTGTTAGCGCTTCCTCAGGAAATGAGATTTTAAAGCAGCCGATAACATTGTGCACTTTATTAATGCCTGTATATAACCATGAAATCGCTATTTTTATATAAATATATATACATATATATATATTAAAAATGTGTGTATGTATATATATCTATATCTGTGTATCTATAAACAGCCATGCTCCGAAACAAAGAGTTAAAAAAAAAAGAAAATGTTTCCAGGAAATTACCAGTGCCTTAGAGATTTGTGCCCCTTAGGGAACGAGCCTGGGGAGACTGGGGTGGCAGGCGCCAGCCACGGTGCCCTAAGCGCTCTGCCAAACAGGTAGCAGTAATACGCAATCAGACGAGGGCTTTCGAAGCCCGTGCTGTGACCGCCCAGCTGTGGCCCTGCAGTTCACAGCTGCAGGAGCGGTCTCACAGCAGGCGGGCCGATCTGGCTTTACAGTTGCACCTACACAGTCCCGTCTGCAGCCCGTGTTGCAAGGTTCAGGGGTACCTTGCTCTCACAGTAACCCAGTCATCCTCACAGTGAGGAGGTTTGGTCCCTCCCACACGCCTTTTGATGCAGAGGTCGTTGCTGTTATATGTTTATTGCTTGGAATTCATGCTGCTCGCAAGCAAGCTGCAAAATATCAGCAGGATGAGTTTTCCCCTCCTCCCATCGCCAGCCCCAAACGATACCAGACCGGGCCAGCAGTAATCCAAGCAGATGTTTTATATTTGCTGTGCATTCTGAGCGCAGGCAGGACTCTCTTTTCTCCCTTCCTTTTACCTTGATTGTGTTGCTGTAGGAACAAACGGGGTTTTTTTTCCCCTGTCCAACATGTCTAATTGCTTGACACACCACGGTCTGACTCCGTTCCGCACTTTCTAGAGAAGAGACAACAGCTGGTGCCCTTAGTTTTGAAAAAGGACCTCGGAGGTGAGGGAAGGCTCTGTGGCGCTAGGTTAATGGCATATCCTGCCGTCAGCACTGCTTACGTATAGGGCTGCCCTCGGCAAGTCAGCAATTAACAGGGAAAAAACCCCACACCCAGCAAAGAGTATTTATTCCAAAAGGGTCCCTCAGGCATTGCTGACGTGCTTGGAGTTCTCCAGTACCTCCAAGGCGGTTATCACGTCGGGCCAACGTAAATGGCAGCAATGTGTTTAGTAAGTGCGAACAACCTTGTCCTCAGGAGTTTTGCAGTGATTTTCTTTCCCTTTTTTTCTTCCCCACAGCACGTAAGCAGGCCTTGGAAATTAGAAAATCAGCCAGCACAAACCGGTCCTGTACAGATGTATCTAGTGCAATTTATTAAACACCCTTGACAGATAAATATGGATATCTCTCTAGAGGACATTGCCGTGTAAGTAATAGGAATCGTGCTTATTCAAATAGGAGTTAAGATTTATGATGACAAATATTTTATTTGAAGTGGTTTTGTATATGCCTTTTTTTTTTCCTTCATTTTAACCAAACTACTCAGAAATACTTAAATGGAAAGGGACAAAAGCTCAACAACTACTAGTGGAATCCAGAGGATACTATGTCAAATTTCATAGGGGGGAGATTTGTTGTTTCTAAACAAAAAGGAAGGCGTGCCGAGGCGCGGGGCTGCGGAGTGGGAAGTGACGACAGGGCCACTACCCTCTAGGGACACAGCGCTCCCGCACCGCACCGTCCCTTCGGCTGCCCGCAGGGCAGGAGGGGAGAGGGAACGTTACGACCGTTCCTCTCCCTCCATCCACACTGAAGGACAAGGAATGGCGTCCGTACTGACATTTTTATGGGGTTTTTTTTACTACTACATTGTAAAGGAAATTTTTTGTTCTTTTAAGGGATATTTCACCTGTACATCATGTATGAAATAGGAATGTGAGCAATATATACTCTTCTATATCAAAAGTTTCAAGCACTTAACTTTGTAAACAGGTCGGGGGGTTTTTTCGGTCTGTTTTATTTTGTTTTGTATAAATCAAACGTTTATTGGAGCAAATAAAACAGCACTGACTCAAGTTTGTCTTTCGTCTCTGGAGCATCCCTAAAAGGGAGAGGGCTCTTCCTGAAACGAACCCTTTCCTAAAATCCCCAGGCCCATTTCTTCCCACAGTCCCCATCTTGCCCTTCAGCAGAACAGCACCAGAAGACAGGAAGCTTGTTGGCTTGTTATCCCCCGCACTCTAAAACCTTCACTGGTCTCCGGGGAGGGGAGGGAGAAGAGGCTTCCCAGCGGATGCTCTCCTACTTTTAGGTTGCTCAGTTCTCAGTGCAGGTAAGGCCTTAGCTAAACCTCAGTCGTTTTGGTGCTGGCATTAAAGTGACCCAGGAGACAGCCCACTAAACCTGTGTCGCTGAAAAGTGTATGATGAATGTGCTCCTGCTTTACAGGTTGCTCCAGACCTTGCTGCATTTTGAGTCCGTTCAATGCCAATGATTTTGCAGTCTCTCTGGGCACCTGGTGCTCTGAACAGAGCGATATACGTAGCAGATGTTGAGCGTGGTGCAAAGCACGGCGGTCACATTGAGCCTACAACTGGCCAAACGGAGGCTCTCTGAAGAAGGCCCTGACGGGGTGCCCCCGCAGCAGGCAGCTGCAGGTAACCAGCTCCTCCTTCAAGCCAGCTCCTCTCTGTCCGATAGCAGCAGACTGTGAAACAAGCTGCACAGTGAGGATGCTCTGCAGCCAGCTGAAACCAGCTGCCTAGGGGCACCATGGAGGGGCCTGCAGGAAGTCTTGCCGCAGGGCTGCTGCCGAGGGTGCGCTCCGGACAGGACCCCCTGCCAGCTGCAAGGCTGCCCTGCCAGCACCAGCCTTGCTGTAACTGCTCTGACATTGAGGGATGCTCTACAGCCGCCCCCTCCCCTGCGGTGCAGCCTTCCCTTCTCCGCTGATCCTCCAGCGAAGGCCAGGTGCAAAACATCTCTCGGCTTCCCTAAAGGCACGCAAAGCCTTGCTGCCCACACCGCTGTGGCTTCCCGCAGCGCCCTGCCGAGCCGTAGGCAAGCCTAGCGTCACTGTGGTCAGAGCCGGTTTTCTGGAGCACTGGTGGCAGTGGTCACACCTCACCAGTCCCCGCTGCCTGCTGTATGTTGGCAAAGATCGGCAAGTCCTGACATCCTGTTTACACTGGCTCAAAGTCAAAGTTCTTTCTTTTGTCATCAGAAAGCAAACAAGTGTTGCGAAAAACAAATGTGAAGTATATTAAGAAAACGTAGCAGGCAAACTCCACAGACCTTTCAGGCTTGGAGAACACAATAGCCTTGAAATAAAGTACACCTTACCCTTGTAACAGTTCTTCAGTGCAGACTTTGGCCCACCTTTCGTGTCCTAACTGTGGTATTCAACATCCTTCTGTTAGCAGCTTTTAATTAGCATGTCAATCAGCATTTCTCGCCGCCCAGCGAGGAGCCTTCGGCCGCGCAGTGCAGGAGGCAATCCTTGGGTTTAGTCCCCAGCCATGCGGTGGTCTGCAACCGCGGGCACAGCTTTGCAGCGCAGCCCCTCTCTGCGCCATCCGTTCACACCATTCCCAGAACAATGGGGATTTCACCCCCCTTCTCGGATATTCCCAATAGCTACCGGAATAGAAATGAACGATAAAAGAAGAAAAAAGCATGACCCAGCCCCTGGAGGGTGGGGTGGGGGAAGAAAAAAACAGAGGGATTGAGACGTTGTTTTTCTGAACGCTCCCGGAGACAAACTGGGCCACATGCAGAGCACCTGCAATATTATCCGCTTGTCAGGCCAGCTGTGCTGGGACCCAAGGGCTCCCTTGGCCTCCAGAGGAGCACTGGTTAATTTATTTCCCAATCCTTAGCTCCTTCTCTTCTCTTCTGCTTGCCCCTTTTTTTTTTTTTTTTTGCCATTATGTTTTTAATAAAACGCTGCCTATGGCAGTTTTTCCCTCCAGCCACCAAAAGGATGGAGTGAATTCTGTTCCAGACTGTCTGCTTGTTTTTCCTGAACGCACTTTGGCTGTGGTCACGCTGCTTATTTCTTGGCGAACATTCGTGCAAGTGCCTGCACACCGTGTGCGTGTTCAGAAGGCTCTTGCCGGGGTGGGGGGGTGCCAAAAATTCCAGCCTCATCCTGGGTCAGTATAAGTGAGGCACCTCACTGCAGGACTTTTGGTGTTGGGTTTGGTTGGGTTTTTCTTCCCAGGCACCTGTGTGCTGGGTTGCGTTTCCCAGCCTGCCCCACAGCCCCGTCGGCCTGAGCCCGTGGCGTCCCAGCCCGGCTGTCCAGACCCCCATTCTTCGCAGCGCCTGGGCGCAGGCTCCTGGGGGGAGCAAGCCCAGCAAATAGATTTTAAACTCTTGACTAACGACAGCTTTGAGCTCCATCTCATCACTCCGTGAAGAGGCAAAGGCAAAAGGCAGCTCATAAATTATCTGCTGTGAATTATTTGTTCAGTTATAATGGTGACAAAGCAACCTCTTCAAACCGTTGCACCTATGTAGCTGGATTCTTAAAAAAATAGAATGGTCACCTGGTCAAGCCAGTACGATTAAACTCGCCCCGCTGAAATGGCTGTTTTGCAAACGTGCTGCCATGTGAAAGCAGGTAGAACAAAGATCCCTGGCATTTCTTCCCAGGTTGGCCATCCCGGGGACATCACAGGACTCACAGCTGAAATCACCCTCCATCTCCCTCCTGCACTGCAGCAAGGTTCTCCTGCGGAAGAAGAAACAAAAGCAATTCCCTTTGCTCTCTTCTTTCATCCATCCACGGCTTCAAGCCCAGGCTGCCGCTGCTGTCTCCTCACTGCCACTGCTGTCCTCCTCCCAAGCACCTTCGGGTGCCTGGACAGGAGCTGCCTCCAGCTGGGATCAGGGCACCCGTCTTTCGCTCATGAAAGCAACTCCCCGTATTTGTGTTTCAGAGCAAGAACTGCCTCAGATGCGTTGAGCTCACCCCTACACGACCTTCCAAAGGGCACCTCAACACCGTTTCTGCTCAGGCTGGAGCAGTGCCCTTCCTCCGACACACCTCTGCTGCCCAGCCCTTTCCTCTCCCCAGCAGGGTCCATCCTGACCGCCAGGGTCTGGCCTCCTCCAGAAACAGCACCCCAGTAAACCCCCTTCATACACCTGTTTAATACTCCACCACTTGGCTTAGTTAGGGCAGGAGCAAGGCAGAGGAAGCGAAACCCGATAGAAATACACGTCCCACACGTTTGTAACCGGCTTGTGCGGAGATGGTGCTCAGGGCTCCAGCCCGGCTTGCCAGCTCTCCGCTCCAGCGTGAATGGTTGTGCGAGGCTTCCCACACCAGGGCTCTCTCCGTAGTTTTCTAAAGGAGAGGATGACCGCATTGTCCCCTCCTGGCACCCCCGGTGCGCAGCTTCCACTGGTTTGTCATCCACGGGAGTGACATGCATTACCACCCGCTTCACAGTCAACTCCCTCCGCCCCGGCACCCCCACCTCCGTGAATCCCACCCCCTGAGCCAGGACTGAAAACAGTCCTACAACATGCACAGCCCTGCTGCAGCGGGGTTTTCTGTAGTCGCCTGTGCAGACCTTCGTACTGTCCTGGGTGTTCCACCTCAGCCACCGGCTGGCTGCGTGTGGAGTGTAGGGCAGTGCTTTATTTAGGATGAGCTTAACTGAGGTAGGACGCAGGGCGCGTTATCAGAGCTGCCTGGTACCCCAGAGAACTGGAGCTCCCCCTGCCCTGCTCCCACCCTGACGAAGCCCATATCCTGTGCTTTCTGTCGGGCACAAAGGGCTCCTAAAACAGACTGCGGTCTGTTAGAAACACCCCGGGGGCTTCACACTTCAGCCTTGCTGGAGATCACTTAAGGTTAGAAAATGTTTTACAGAAGATATTGATTGCATCTAATCCCTGCTTTCTCTTGAAGATCAAAACTCTTTCTCGTTCTCAAACAGAAGGCAGTATAAACTCCTGAGATCAACACCTGTCTGTCAGTGACTGCAAATGTTTCGCTCTGAAGGGCTCGTCTTCGTGTGCTGACTTGCGTATACCTGTGTGTGAATGCTGAGAGGATCTCCGCTCTCACCTAGCAAGGCTGGCTATGCTGTGACCACCCGGTAAGAAAAGATTACGAAAATAGTGATATTGAATTGGGAGTCCATCATTTGGCACCACCTAAGAAATGCCTCCCCAGGCGCAGGAGTGCCAGTGGTTGTTACTTCAGAGATTGAGATGAAAATACAGTACCTGCTCTGGGCTCTTTCAGTGCATCGTTGCAACAGTTGTTTGAGAATCGTTGAAGTAAAACACTGGTTTTTGAAAGAGCAAAGTCTTTTACAGAGGATATACGGATGCCTGGAATAACAAAAACTGTTTCATCTTTGGTCCAACACAACCAAACCAAAGTCTGTCAATGAAAGGATCTGGTCGAAGAAAACACAGAGCCCATCTGCTCACACCACCGAGAAAGTAGCCGTACCTTTAATTTGCTAAACGGTTTTGAACAGGACGCAAATCTTACACCAGGGCTTTGCATCCTCCACTTGTTAAGCGCCGTAGGCTTTTACACAGACTTGCTCACGTGCTTTGGCACAACCCCTTTTGCTTGTCTAATCCCCACGGGAGAAGCAGGAGCAACGTTTCTGTTCTACCAGACACCTCTGGCACTTCAGCGTCAGCGCGCCGAGGAGGAGTTTGAAGCGACTTGCAGGGGATTAGCCTGAGCTTTTTCTTGCAATGCTTTGAATGGTACAGTGGCATGCTCCTGTGTTCTAAGGCATTGAGGGCATCTCCCGTTGAAGAGCGGGTTGTTCAGCCTGAGCACTTCTGGAGAGGACACGTAAGCCTTGCTAAACAAGGGGGGAAATAAGGCAATTTCATTTTAAGGTAGGAATGTCTACATCAGTGTGCTTGTCCTGAAACAATTTCTGAAATGGTTGCTTTAAGGACCTAATCTTAACAAAGCCGTAGGAAATGGAAGGAAGAATTTGAATTCACTTACTTCATGCATTTGTAAATTGTTTAGGTTAATCGCCGTAAACCAAACAGGATTCGGCCACGCTTAAACACAGCCTTCGCCCAAGTGTAAACTGTTTATGATACCCGTGACACATGACCAGACAAAATTCAGTCGTGATCTGGGGAAGAGTCGCATTTGGTTTTATTAGCACTGGAGGGAAATATTTTGGCAGAAGCACGTTTGCTTTTCCGTGTGAAAGAGCCTCCTTGAGGTCTTCACAGCAGTGCTGATGATGCGAAGTATTTGGTTCAAAAATGCCGGTAAGAAATACAAAGGATTTTTACAAAGCCATTTTTGCCTTTCAATTTTGGGAAGAGCGTTTTGACAATCCTTGGTGAGTCTCGATTGCCACGTGGGCTGGCTAGGCTGGAGCTCTGAGATTTTGCACTCCTTGCACTGATGTGCAGAATCAATCGCATTAGCTTGTAGAAGAGATGGAAGTTCACTTCACGGACAAACGCATGGAATGATCTTTGGGTACAGGGTCAGCCAGGTCAAATGACGATGTTCATCTTGTTTCGTCTCCTTTTCTATACGCGTGGCCAATGCGTCAGCAGTTGGAGTGTACGAATGCTAGAGAGCGAATGACTCCTCGCGCCATCATAGCAACACGTTGCTTGCTTGAGCCACACATCTTGGCACCAGTAAAATTATTAACTCGAGGCTATTAAATGACCTGATGGATAACGTGTGTGTGCCTGTGACTCAGTTTTGCTATACTTTATGGAAAGAATTGCATTTTAAAATAACTGCTGTAATTGCCTTCCAGGAGTAGTTAAAATGAAATTACAGTTATTGTGAGCTGCATGTAGTGCTTTCATTAAGACAATAATTATGGGGGGGTGGGGGGGCTCTTAATTGGGCAGTGGAAAGGAGCTCTTTTTTTTTTTATGTTTCACGCAAATAGCTCCTACCCGATTGCCTCATCAGGCTCAATACTCCAGGACCAGAGCAATGCCTGTATCTTTCAGTTCTAAAGAAACGTGGTAAACTAAATATTGAGGGTATTTTTTATGAAGAAAAACATAAAAACCCGGAAAAGAAATGCCTTCAGGAAGAACGGCACAACCGAAAAGAAGGGTGGCTGGAAGGGCCAAAATGGTTAGTACTGATTTGGTTGTGTCCGTCTCCTCTCTAGCTACACTCAGAGAATAAAGATTAATTCTCAAACGAGTTCAGGATAAGAAAAGGATGGAAAATGCTTCGTATAGTGTATTGATTCAGCCTGACTGATCTGGATGAAGTTTCTCCTTGCAATCTCAGATCCTTTCGTGCTCGTCTGTAACATCCCTGCATGAAACAGCAGTACATGTCCAGCTCCAAATCCAAATGCAGTTCCCACCCACATCGTGGCTCTGTAGTTTTGGATGCTCTGTACTCTTTGATGCTCTCCCATCATCCCCTTTCCAGACCCCTGTCTTCACGCAGAGTCAGCACGCAGGCACGTGGCCTCGGCAGGCCTTCCAACACCCTCCAGCCTCAGCTCCACCCACAGCCAAACTCAACCACCCGAGGACCATATTGTCTGAGCTGCAACACGCCCCAGTGAGGATTTCTGCAGTTGCACACCTTGCTCCCCTCTCGCCAATGGGGCAGAAGGGGGGCAAGAGGAGCTGGGGAACCCATAGAGTTCCTTGTGTCTCAGGAAAGTACAAGGGGTGGGAAGAATCAAACCCTTTGAAGGCAACTAGAAAACAAAGAGAAGAGGGTAGGAGTCAACCTGGATGCATCGTGATTCTTTTTCCTACAGAGCAGTACCTCTTGTAGAATGGAGAAGATGTAGTAAACGTGATACGTCTTGAGCTTTTGACGAAAAGGCTTTCGACATCAGCTCAAGTGATGTCCTTGTTAGCAAACCAGGGAAACATTGTCGAAATCCAGGCACAGAGTGGGTGCAAAGCTGGCTTGAGAGATATAGTAGTCACTGTGTAGATCCCTAGGAGGCGTTGCGTACGCCTCCACGGGGACCCAAGTCTAGCTCCTACTCGGTATTTTAAGTAACAGCCTAGGTGATGACCAAAAATATCTGCTTATTGAACCTGCAAACTGTGAGGGGCTGCAAGTGTGCTGCAGGACGGACTGACAACTCAAATTCTTCTTGACAGATTGAATAAAGGTTTGATGAAACAGGATTCTCTTCGTGGGAACACTTAGGAAAGAGTAATTGAGTGCACAGCTATCAAAGGGGGAAAGCCGTTAACGCAGCTGGCCAAAGAAGCTCTAGTGCTCAGAGTGCATCACAAAACCTGCTCAGAGCCAACAGCGTCTCACAGTTACAAAAGGTGAACGTCGCGCTGTCACGTACGAACCGCAGCGGGAGCCGAGAGATGTGCAAAGGGATCCTGCCTCCCTTTTAAAACCTGGGGAGGCCTCAGAGAGCTGCTCGGTTTTGGTTTGGGCAGCAGAATAATCAGAAGACTTCCAAACCCGGCCTCTGAGGAAACATGGGAGGAATGACTGTAATGTGGAACCAGAAAAGAAGATAATTAAGGGGCGCTAAGATAACCATCGTTCAACCTGTAGACGTTTGCAAAGAGGAAAAATATGTGTTGGCCCTAATCAGGGTGGATAGATCAAGCACAGCAGGGAAAATCTAGGTTATCCTTTAAGAAAATGGAAGGCTGCAGGATGTCCAGCATTTTTGGTCATGAATTATAGACTAGGCAAAGGTTAGGCTCTTGTTCTCTGGTATCTCTGATGCTATCTCAGGATGGAGGTCGTATCATCTCAGGGACATCTCGAGGCCCTTTCCTGCCACGGGGGTTGCAGTTGTATGTCCGCTCTGTGTCTCCAAAGGTCTGAGTTCAGGGTGGTCAACGAGCTGGAATTTTTCTGCTATGGGAAATTCCAAAATGTGCCGGGGCACGGAGGCAGGACATCCTCTTTCATAACTCACCATAGAACATTGATATTTATGATGGAAAGGAAAATAGAAGAAAGCCCCAGACATTTAGATTGTTTAAAAATAAAATCCAACCTGGAAATGCAGCACTTGGAGGCCATACAGCTCAAAAACGGCTTGCTTGCTCCTGACTCCGTTTTTAGCCTTAGTAAAGAGCGAGCGTAAGGAATCACTTGCTCAGCTGAGGGTCTCAGGGTTGGGGAAGTGCATTTTTCACGGCACACTGAACGACCCATTGCTCAGCTGGGGTGCCCCAAACGCACCGGTGTTGCCAAGGCTTACACAGCATGGGAACACGCTGCCATCACTGCTTAGGCAGGATGACGAGAACTCATCCCAGCCCTGCAGGTACTGCCCTAAATTTCATTGACACCCTCTGTTCTCACAGAAGCCTGCCTGAAGCAAAGAAACATTTTCTGAGAAATCAGTTTTGCCTGAAAAATCCCCAGGAGTTTTAGTTCCAACTCCCTCCTCTGCCACACGTGTGTCATCCAGGAATGCTCTTTGGAGGAGACATCCTGTGTGTGGCACAAGGTGGTTACCAGAGGACCTACCCTTAGACGGAGCGCACAACCAGGCAGCGCTGCTCTTTGGCTCTGTAACACCAGTTAATATTCTCTCTGTTCACTACTCACAGCTTGAGACAACGGAGTTGGGGGGAAGAGGCCTTGACCAACCGCCAAACCCGCCACCCAGCTCGGGGTCTCTTGCTGCTGTGCTCCAGATGAGAGGCTAGACCTGCCTTGGTGTTTACCATCGGATTTCTTGGGTGGCTGACTTCATCTACACAGCATTTACGCTTAGCTCATGCGCTGCTATTTATGCTGTCGTTATACTTATCCCCACAATTCTCTGTTTCCTCGGTGTTTGGTATGCCCTGCCTCTAATTCAAAACTTCTTGCAGTTTTTTGCAAGTCCCCAAAGATTTTGCACTTTTTTGGACTGAATCTCCCTTGCCGCAAGCTCTTAAAGTCACTTAGTTCTTCATGCCTGCCAAACACCAAAACTTCAAACGTACCTTCATCAGCAGATTTCGTGAACACATATCTGATCTCTCTGAGAGGGTTAGTGATGACAGCAGGAAGGTAGATGAGCCCAGAATCCCTACCAGTCCTTGAGTGCTATCATCCTTTCTACATCCCTCATCTTCATCTTTTGTTAGATAGTCCTACCCACCCTACATCTTCCACCCTGCTTCCCATCTTACGTAGGTTTTCCCAAATGATACCACATCAAATACTGTAAGACCCCAGGCTAGAAAATCCATTTTTTTTTTTTTTCCCCAAGAAAGCTCTCTGGTTAGCTTAGCACCGTCTCCCTCTGCTAAGTCCATATCACGCTATGTTCCACTTTCTACTCACTGCTGTCTCCTTGTCGTGACTACTTCAACAATTTTTCTAAAGCCACAGTGAAAGTTTTCACAGAAATACAAGTTTTCATTTCCTTGTGCATCATTCTTCTGTAAAACAGGACGACTAACATTTCTTTCTCCCACCCTTTGTCGTATGTATTTTCCCACGGCCAGACTGGTCACCCACATTGCACAGAGAAGTCCTGATCTCGGTGGTACCACAGTTCCGACAGGAGTAGTGAGTGAGCATCATCTGGGCATCCAGACAAATCCGTTGCTGAGAAAGGTCACGTCAAGGTACGAACTCGAGCACTGCTTTTACTTCAGCTTCCAATCTTCCCCCTTCTGCTACGCCGACATCTTTCCTATGGTGCCAAACACGGCAAATCTCCCTCTGAAAAAATGTCCAGGCGTGAGAGAGGGCACGGAAAGAGGAGTAAAAATCCATATCCCCTGCTGCCAGTGCCGATGCCTGCCGGATTTAAGGAGTCACTTGCCAGAGTGACCAGCTGGGTGGAAGTTTCTTGGACGAACGGCGGTGTACAGAGAACCGTACAGACCGCGGAGTCCCAAAGGCAGGTGTGGTTTTCTATGGACCTCTGCTATTTCATGGCAAGGGCTTTCATTGCTTCCAAATAGCTCTGTAAAAACTAACACCCTCCGAGAGTGTTTCTTTACTTACAAGGAAGAAATTCCTTCATCACAACAGAACACCTGGGTTCTTCACCTTCTATTATTGCCTTTATCCTTTATAAAATACTGGGTTTCCTTTTTTTTTAATTAATTTTAAAAATGTGATCAATTGTACACGAGCTACTAAGGCTTAAAGTGGTCACCTCTGTTAGACTTTTTCAAGATGACCCTTTTGGTGTCACTTTTATTATTAAGACTTTGATACATACAAAACAATCTTTACCCTGACACGCACAAAAAGCGTCCAGCTTTCCGAAAGCACTTGTCCAGGATCAGTGGCGGGATCATGCTCTGCTGGGGAAGATTGCTGCAGGGTTTGGGTTTGTGCAGGTTCTCTGATGATGCCGTGACCGGTACTGCCCCACTGCTCCGCTCCTGCAGCAGCTACGTGGTACGTTCACATCCATTTGAGATAGCAGAGGTTAACTGGTCACACGATCCTTGTTCCCTTCTGTGGCTTTGCCTCAAGACCTTTGACGTTCTCTTTATTGTACCTCTTGCTGTGCAAATTTCCTTGTTTTGTCTTGCTTCTCAAAGTAATTTTCGGTTGATTATTGTGTAGTTACAGAATTAGATTAATAACATCTAATTGTACATCTGAAGCAAAAACATGTAATTGTGGGAGGCTAGATTCAATTTAAGGGAAGAAAACCCCTCCACCGGGGTATCTTATGATTTGCACAGTGCATGTGCCAGGCAGCGCTGCTTGGATTGCATCTAACCTGCAATTAGCATGTGCAATTAAGTCATGACGAATGTGTGCGATTGCGTTATTTCAGGATGTAACTAGCACTACTTAGCAGTCTCTGTACCAGACACCGTGCTTATAAGCTCAAATCATTTACCAGCATTTACCAATCCTGCCGCAGGAAGGAGGGCAGGCGTTTGAGAGGGTCTTCCCGACGACTGATGTCCTGGATGAACACATCTCGCTCTCCCACTGCAAGCCCGTGGAAGTGGCCAACAGGGAAGAGAGGCCGGGCAGCTTTGGCACTGTTGAAAACAGGGGTCTCAAATGACACCTTCAGCTTACGTTTGGCTTGTCGCAGAGCTCATGTGTGACGTAATAGGAGAAAACAGACTCAGCGTGTAGTACTTCTGAATTCTTCTCCTCTGCCTTCCACAGTTCATACCAGTTTTGTAAGCTCAATCATGCTCCGCAAGGATTTAAAAATAAAAGTTATCTGAGCATGAATTAATGTTGTGATCGGTGTGTACGAGGAAGCCTCAGGTACATAACAGGTTCTTACATGCTCTTTCCTGGCATTCTGGGAATGCAACTCTACCAGTTCTACCTGGCTTTTCTTAAAGTGCATTTGCTTGTCCTTTAAGGGTCAAATGATATTTGACATGCATCTTAATGCATCATTAAAGGATACAAATGAAAATACGTTTCAATTCAGTCTCACAGAAATAAGGATAAATCTGAATCTCAAGGGACAAACCTCGAGTCGATAAACTGAGATGTTCTTAGCGCCAACCTGCTGGTGTTGAAATAAAAGGTCCCAGGGATAAAACTCAGGGCCCAATCCATCCAGGGTTTCCAGTTAAATCAGTGGGATTTTCTGCCACAGAATACCGTATTGTAAGTCCTGAGACAGGGACAGCTTGTTCCAGGCACGATGATTTGTGTGAGTGATTTTGCACATAAACCCAGCACAAAATGGCCGAAGTTCTCACCGGATGCACCCACACAACTAAGCAAAACCTCACTTAGCATCTGTAGGAAGTGGGGCACAAAGACCCAAGTCACGTACAACATGCACAAAGTCACGCATGTAAGTCACGCGCAAGAGGCGGCTGGATGCCTGCGAGCTCTTTGTCGATAAAATTCAGCACCGGGTGATTTGGCAATTGGAACTACAACTATCACTAGATCAATATCTGGTGTTAGGGGTTGTCTTGATGCCTGGAGAAGTGTGAAACGGGACTGAGGTTCGGTGATCACCTTCCTCCATTTTTTTCCTCCACCCTGGATGAAATGAGCTGTTGCAGCTACCCATACAGGTGTGAATTAACAGACTTTGTGCAACTAACATAAGCGATAAGCTCCCCTACAGTCCCAGCCACACGTATGTCCACCCCGAGGACGTAATGAGAAAAATGAAGTATAAATATTGCGCCAATGTCGTCCCTAAGGTTGGGCAGGAGACACTGGAACCAAACTGAAAGGACGGACTGATGGATTCGCTCTCCCTCTAACCATTCCACCCCACCCCACCGCACCCGGGCTGCAACGGACGGGTTGTTGTGTGTTTGGTGTCGGACCTACAGTGTGGGTATGTCTTTGGTAACAGAGCTATCGCTACCCTGCAGTTCAGCAGTTGACCACCGGCCGTTCAAAAGAACTTGTACACGCTGCATTGTAAACAAACCGTTATTATTTGTGCCCCTGATTTGCTTGTTTTCACATACTCAGTGTCGGGCTTATAATACCAGATTTATTCCATTATTACAACATCATCCCTTCGGTCTAAATATTTCCTTCCTTTGAAAATAGATTATTAGAAGTAGACAAAAGAAATTACAGCCAATGGATCAGCTACTACGCTGATTTATACCCGTACCTCACTACTGCCAGAATTTGGTCTAGCGTGCTGAGAGATGGTGCTTGTCAGTAACTAGGAGAGGGAGCTCATGGGCCAATCCCGTTTACCTACAATAGTAAAAAAATAAATAAAATGCCATTTCTACAAAGACGATTTAGTTTCTGCATTTGAAAGCAAGAGTAAGATAAACTGTGACACATCTTCAGCCAAGATGTTTCTAAAAGATTATGCGGCACAGCACACAGACAAACCACGTCTTGAAGCACAGTTAAAGTAGGTTTCACATTTTACAGCTGTACTGGCAGTTTGCTGTTTCTCTACCTGGAGGGCTCCTCGGTACCGTCTTTATATGTATCTCTGCCGTTCTAGATCGACAAATGACCAACACAGCCTGTATTTATAAGGGTGTCTTTTACTTCATTTTTTATTAAGATCAGCAGCTACAGAACAGACATTTTGTACGTACTAGTCCTAAATAGGGCAACTAGGAGAAACTGGCGTTAGTCCTGAATGACACCACCATATTGCACCCCTGGGATGTGATCGGGGGTCAGATATAATAGAAACTACACAGAGATTAGATAAAGTACAAACATCACACGGGAAGGTTAAACTATCCTTCTGAAGAAATCGGTGCACACACTGATCAGAGACCTGTTCTCGGCAAACATTTTAAAAGTTCCATTTTGCTCTCCTTTAACATCACTATAGCCACTACTGCTACAGAAAGGAACGGTGTTACTTCAACCTGGCGTGTGCCGTAAGCGCCACAGTACCTGGAAACAGAGAAATGCCCTAACAACATGAAGAGACACGAGACAGTGACACTTTTTTGATAGTAGTGGTGTCACGAAACACCGTGAACTGAACCCTTAGGTGAAGGAGAGCGACAAAACTCCCCCACATCAAAAAGCAAGTTCTCATCAAGAATCTGGACCGTAATCAAAACGTCCTGACACTGTGTTCTGTCTTTCCCTTCAGGGTCAAAAGACAGGAGAAGGGGTGACAGTTCTGTCTAATTCAAGAAGCAACAGCAAAGTCATCCCATCATCCGGCACCCCTTGTGCACCGCGCACTCCAGCCAGAGTGGCTGGGAGGCTAAATATCTTCCGGGCTCTGCATTTAGCCAGGGGCTTGCCAAGATCGGTACAGCCGGAAGCACAAGTCAATAATGATAAAGCGACCTGCGGGTATTACCGGGCAGAATGCAGGGGCCACATTGTCACGTTCATTTTTATATTGATATCAACATGGGTTCGGCCGACAGCCCAGCGGATCACTACGACAGCACAAGAATAGGCACTTCCAGGAGACTGTTAAAGGCATCTGTCAGGTGCTGCAGGGTGACTCTGGCTCCTATCTACTGCTCTGATAGTGTGACCTCCTCAGTTACCATGACCTTCTTAAATTTCCCTGGAGGCTAGAAGTAGGAATGTCACGGAATTTTGGATCCTAGTACAATGTAGGAAATGGAAACAAGAAAGGGTTGTGTTTAAAGACAGCTCTCAGCAGGACAGAGAACATTGTATTTACAGCAGAAAGGTTCATCTTGGTCAGTGCTGCCTCAAATACAGAGAAAGGAGCAAACATCAAAACGTTAAAGTAGGTGTTGATTACAAGGTGAAAGACATGGTTATTTCCATTAGTTCGCTGCAAGAACTTCACCCCAAGAAATACGTTTCTCTCTTTATAAAATGGATCGGTTTATAGAGTAAAACCAGATCAAAAGTACACTGTAATTCTTAACACAAAGTTTAGAATTTAATTTTGCAACTTAAGATTGACCAAAAATGTTCGAGCTGTTCATATCCTAAAGTCACATGCAGGCCTTCTCTGATCACCACCACCTTAATTTCAGTGTCAAAAGATAAATTACACACTGATAACATAAGATAGTAATCTCAAATCTGTAGGAAAATATAAACAGGCAATGACAAATAGGTAATTTTACTATATTCTTAATATATAGTCACCATGCATAAAAAGTAGCTCTTAGGTAGACATCTTTATTTTTTTTCTCTGTTACAAAGTGCATCTAAAAGCTTCTAAATAAATCTTTAAACTTTAAAAATAGAGGTAGGTGGACAGCAGTTCAGAAATGATAGCCAACTCCTGCTAACTAAGAGGTAAGAGGTTCTAAGTGATATTCCAATGCTCTCCACTCTACTAAAGCAGTGGTGGTATTTTGGGTGGACAACACCGGCAAACAGTGACTGAGCCCAATGCCTGCAGTTCATAGAATCACAAAATCCTGTAGGTTGAAGGGATCTTAACAGGTCATCTAGTTCAACCTGCTCGAAGCTGGGTCAACAGTGGTTGCCCGGGGCTTTGTGCAGAGGTGTCCTGCAAACCTCCCAGAATGGCAACCCCACCAAGTCCCGGTCTACTGTCTGCCTGTGCTCACAGCAGAAAACCTGGGCAATTCATTCACCTGGGCCTTGAGGAACTCGTCACGTACGTTCACAATTTCCAGTCTTATCAGTGTCATCACCAGCCAGGCCTCTACCCTAAACACATACCAAACTAAAACGGTCATAGAGTAGACAGAGTATGAACTAGCACGTTAAGGCTCGCTGAGCTAAATCCACTCCTAACGGTAATTTCAGAGGAGTACTGCCTTCATAGGTAAGTGACCAGTTTGAGCTACACTGTGCACAGGCACCCTGTAGAAAGATGCCCTCCCTGGGACACGGACACCATTTCAGAAGTGCTCCCTTCAGGAGGAAACACTTCCCAGCATGGCAGTGGTGCTGCAAGTACCAGCCTGCCCCTGGCCACTCTCAGCCCGCATCAGCAAATACCTTCCTGAGAAAGGGTGTTCTACATGCAAAGCTCTCCACATCACTCTGTAAAATGACAGTTTGCAAACTACGTGTCAAACTTTTCACTACCTTTCACAAAATAGCACCAGACAGCTGCTGCCATTCTCTCTCCATAAATATCACATGAGCAGCACCTGGTGCTGTGGAGCTACAGCTACAAGTCCTTAGCAAGTAGTTCGATTTCATCCAGCAAGAAGTCCATGTCCTCTCGACTAACATGCGGGCTGATCACCACCTGGCGGAAGAAGTTGACTTTGCCCTGGTGAGGCTGGTATCCAAGCATCATGCTGCCCTTCTTCATCATCCTTTCTTTAATTATAGGAGCAACCTGAAAGCAGAGACAAAAAAGGGTTGATGTCACACTTAGAAATAAAGCAGATTTAACTAGGAACTCTATTTTGTGACTTAGGAAGTTTTTTTGAAGTATCTGAGTTTTGCACCTCTTGCCTACCGTTCCGCTGCCTGCCCCAAGAAACATTAAAGCTCAGACCTGCAGCTCTAGAGGCAGACTACGCACTGAGAACATCAGGTTCAGGGACTCCGGAAGAATCAGAGCAAGATCTAAAAGCCTCAAAAGTCTGCTGCTTGGGGCATTCATCAGTGACATGGGAAAGCTTGGGTTAAGATCCCTAGTCTTCCTGACTTAGAGCAAAGGTTTGAACTCAGAACATCAAAAGCAGATGGTAAAAGGCAGGGTTTATCTTCTGCTAACTAGGCTAAGGCTGACTAGTCATCCTTGACGGCCCTTCTCCTGCCACATCTGCAAAGCCACTCTCCCTAGAGAACACTCTCCACTGAACCCCTGTGAAACTTGAGCTGCCAAAGAAGTCACTGTGATGCGACGGTAAGGGAGAAGGCTGGATCCTGGAACTTAAGATTTCGTCTCTTAGAATTAAGGCTTAAGTAGCATTTGGCTCCACCTCTCTTGTGTCATACGGGATGCAGTCTCATAGAAAAACAACAGGAGTAACATTGTCAGAGTCAGGTCCTTAGAGCTGAACACTTGATTTGGTCTCAGCAGTGCTCTTAAGCTCATCCAATTAATCTTGTCCTTAACTTTAAGCCTGTGAGTAGTTGTAAGTTCTCCTGCTTGAAATAGTAGCAAGCTTAAATGCATTGCTGGATTAAGTACTCTATTCCAGAATTCAGAGATACACAAGACAGAATTCAACATAAGTATTTTGACAGAGGTAGTATTTTTTTAAAATGTTTTGTGTTATTAGAGATATATTAAAACGCAAATGTATTTCAGAACAGTGTGTTTCTTTTCTTCCTTTTGTGATGGTTTGTCTTTGAACAAAGCAAAGAGGTGTATGACCTAACCTTGGTTTCTGCATTGACTTTTTCAGCTCTAAAAGTTAGTGCCAGAAACTACCACCTGATCTGCAAAAGCAAAATGATGATGCTGACTGTAGAGAGGACACAGTGCCAGCACCAGTCCAAGTCCCGTCAGACATGCACACCATGCGGCTGGATGCCCACGAGCTCTTTGTCGACAAAATTCAGCGCTGGGCGATGTGACAATCAGAACGACAACTATCACTAATCCATGTCTGGGGTTAGGCGTTATCTGAATGTCCTGGAGGAGGGTGAAGCGTGGGCGGAGGTCCGGTGGTCTCATTCTTCCATTTTTCCACCCTGGACAAAAGGATAAGTGATGAGCTTGTCTACAGTCGTCCCCACGGGCACGTCTGCACCAGTGATGTAATGTAAAAAACTGGGTATAAATATTGCCCCAATGACGACCCTAAACTGGGACAGGAGAAGACTCGGCCCCACACCGACGACGGATTGACGAATTCTCTCCCTCTCTCCACGCCCCCACTCGGGACGCCCTGTGGGTAAGATTCTCTGCCTCAGCCTGCGCTGAGTGACACTGTTTCTCCCCGGGTGCATTTTGTGCGGTTATAATTGTGATGACACTTGTTCCTATTGCACTATTGGTGCATCCGACGGGTTTGTCTTACCAAGCGGCCGGGCTGCAACGGGCGGGTTGTAGCTTCTTCGGTGTT
Source organism: Bucorvus abyssinicus (assembly GCA_009769605.1). Classification (NCBI taxonomy): domain Eukaryota; kingdom Metazoa; phylum Chordata; class Aves; order Bucerotiformes; family Bucorvidae; genus Bucorvus; species Bucorvus abyssinicus. Next base: position 44,015,546 of record CM020028.1, read on the forward strand.
GGACCTGTGGTGCCTGGCTGTCTCTCTGGTAAATAAGCTAGAGCTAACCTGCAGATCTTGATTTATCAACGGCAATACCACAAGAACTTGTAAATGTTGCTCTGTAAATAAACCGTCATTATTCATGTCTTATAACACCGGTTTTATTTCCCCCTTTTCACAACACTGACCATGTCTTAATAGCTTTATTTTCACATGGCACATTTTAGAAGCCAAGTGCCATAAAGTTTGCTTAGATAGAAACAGCTAAAGTTTTCAATACTAACAGCCCAGCTTTCCTGTATTTTTTTAGTGGTACAGGTCTAAATTACCATTCTTTTAGCAGTTATAGTGAATTCCGAAGGGGAGCGTTTATGGTTCTAACCTAATCTGCTTCTCTGATTTTGGTTCATCTTTGTGACAAAGCTATGTGTTTTATTTAGTGCTTAGTTTTTAAGCTATGAGAGTGATAGAGTCAGAATTCTAACTGAAGTCCCGAGTGTCGTATCAGTATGAATAATGCCCATGGAAGCAATGAATACTCTTTCAGAATGCACTGTGCAGTCAGAACTTTGGGGTTTTTGCATATTGGGGCAAGCAAAAAGTCAGAAATAAGTTGTGAAAGTAGTTCTGATAAACATTTGGGAAACAAGAAGACAAGGCATCTAGTGATGCCTTCAGTCACAACCACTGGCACCTTTTTCCATAACATGTATATAATCTGACGTGGAGCTCCAGATACGCCTGCTGCGTAAAGATCCTAATGAAAGCTACACAGCAAAACTGTGATGTCACTGGTATCTGCAACGTCATTCAGAAATACAAGTCATCAAACATATCCCTATACCATCACCACCTGGGTTTCTGTCTGCCCAGAAACTGATTCAAGGATTCCACCATTTTCTTCTTCCACAGTTAAGAATTACTTCAGACTAACCTAATTTAGTCCATACTCAAGAAAAAAAACAAAAAACCCTGGAGTTCTGCTTGGATAGAGATGGTGGCTATTTTGCAGGAGACAGCCTTCTTCATCCTGAAAAGTACGTTACTCAGCAAACAATCCCCTCTGCTTCAGATCAAATATTCCAGACTGCATCCCAACAACCCTCTGAATGCTGTACTGTGCAGTGCTAACACTAGGGCAAAATTTGGGGTTTATAATTGTTCTTGCACATTTTCCAGTGGTGCAATCCAAACGGGAAGACTCTTGCTTGAGAACACTCCTGTTGATGCACACTAGTGTAGGGACCTGCAACACACCTTCTCGTACTCCTGCTTCTCCTAGAGTTTCCAGCACATAAGGATGCTAAGAGCTCTACTCTTCCATTATTATTCACGACGACTATGACCTGAGATAGCAATGACACTGTGAAGTTACTTGGAAGACATCATGCCCAAGAGTCATTGTGTTGGGCACCACACAGACACAGAAAAGAAAAAATTCCTCCACCCCTGTACTTGACAAGAACCTGCAGGCGGCTTCTACTCATGGAATAAAGACACCACAAGTGAAAGGGGAGAAGTAAATTCTTCTTAATATACTTTATCAAGCTCTTCTTTAAGACTCAAATCCCTATGGTAACTTCTAGCCTTTATTGATGTTCCATCAGAGTTATTTCATTTTTGGTATCAGGCTATTGATTCTCTTCATCCCAACACCCAGTACTCCACAATCCATCATCCCAAAATGCACAGTAGACCAAAAGGAGACCATGAAAGCAAAAACATTTAGACCTTCAGTAATTTGAGGTCTGTATATATATACTCATTTCAGTAGGTCTTCTTTCACGGAAAGGAAAGTTAGGAAAAATCTCGTTTTCATTATCTCATTTATTCTATCATTCATCCTCCGTGCTAATGAAGCTGCTTTTTTAATTTGATGTGCATCCATTCCTTTTTGACAGCAAAACAAACACTTCCTGCTTAAGAGAAACAAAACAAACATGAAACTGTCCCATGGGTTTTTGACAGGATTATTTTTGGAAAGGTTTTCCATCAAGTATTTTGCATATTCTATTTGCTAATGTGATGCAGTCTGTGTGACAAAACTATCAAGGATGCTATTCACAGAAAGCAGTAAGGAACAGGAACTATGCACAAATGCTGAAGTACACATCTCACAAAAGAACCGTGAAATGATACCTGCGCGCTAAAGCTCGAACTCGAGGATCGCAGGGTATGACTGCTAACTGAAAGTAAAGGCAGCCACCACCTTGCAGCAGAAAAATTAGACGGTTAAGGAACTAACTGCCTAGTGAGGAGTTCAATGAGCTAAATTCCCACTGAAATCAATGAGACCTGAGGATGCTCGAGTATCAGAAGCTGCACTACCCCATTCTGGATAGGGTCCTTGGAAAGCAATTTAGTGAGAGTGAGATTGCTTCACCAGTCCAATTATTTTACTACAGAAGTTACTTCAAATTGTAAATCTAATTCTTTATGTTACCTGTCAGGGGAACAGTCTCAGAATTTTAAGTGTAATGTATTCTAAAACTGAAGTCCTCTCCTTCGCTCCCTTCACCACTTCCTTCCCACCGCTGACCTCCCTTGCCAATCCACCATGGAGTTTATTATTTCAAGCACTCACTTCAGTAGCAGGTTAGCTATCCAACATGCCCTTCTTCCACCCAGCAAAGTGGAGAGGAGGTGCAGTGCATGGAAGGCCATCCTGCAGCAAAGCTGCACACCTTGCGCTGTGCAACCAGCGGCTCAGGGAACTGCTTTGCCTGAGGAGTGATGGCATCACAGCCTCCCCGTACAGAGCGGGGAAGCTGTAACATCTACACAGAGGCTGTAACACGTCATGCTTCCCTTACTTTTAGTAGCAGAGGTTTTTAAACTACAGGCTTAGCTTCTTCTCTGTTTACCTGGGTGAAAGGATCATCCCACTCTCAGCCAGCACTCAGACACGCTACAAACAACAGGAAGTTTTAGCCCTATAGATTAATCCGTTTCTATCAAGAGTCCAGACCACGGCAACCCTCATATATATTCACAGGGAAGATGCCACTGTTCCTTCCCAGCATGTACACACATAACAGAGCAGTGTGATAAGTAGCCAGGACCAGCTTGGACGCTATAGTTGAGTATCTAGTGCACCAGGAGAATGAGGAAAGCAATATATCTCCCTCTCAACTATCCTTGAAAAGAACGGTTCTGCACAACTGTACCACAGATCCATACCTTAAAAACCACTGTGTTCCCCCTAATTGGCTCATCAATGGCATTCAGTGCAATTTCTCCAATACTTCAAGAACTTCCACCAAGCTCAGGCTGTGACAGCATAACACGTTTCAGCAACCATCATTAAAAACTAACTCATCAGCAGAGTTGAGCACATTCTCAACAGGAGAAGCATGCACCTAGTGTCTCCAAGAGCTACTTCCCAAGTCTGGACACTAAAAATCCTTTCAGAGGACCCAATGAAACACGTATTTGAGATAATTTCTTCTTATTATTCCAGCTGGCAGGTCCTCCAAAACCATTCTCACAGTTGTCAAGCCTGTAAGCCTGGTTCTTAAGCTAAGGACTATTTCCTAGCACATGGATTTCTTATGTGAAGTGAAATCTCCAGATCAGCTCTGTTAAATAGGTGATGTTCCCACTGCATTAGTCATGGCACAGTATTATGCTCTGGAATTCATTCACTAAGCTGCCTCCTGTTGAACGGTATGGACATTTGTAATTAGAATTGCTTTGTAAAAGTTTATTCTAACTATAAAAAACCCCATCAATCATAATAAGATAACTGGATGCCTACCTTTTTCGAATCACACAATCCCATTAACTTCTAAAATACGTATACCGCTATTACCAGCTTATAGTTCCAGTCCTGTACTTAGTCCAAAATAGCTGATGCTTTCTGATGACAACAGACAGAAAAGAGCAACGTAGCTCTTTTGTTCCTAGGAGGTAAATCCACTGAGCCCTCAACCCCGACTGCACTAATGCTGCTGGGTATGGATAGCCAAACAAGTCGTCCTAAGGAGAAGCAGAATTTCCCAACAAACATGCTACCTTGTTCTTCCTGCTTAAATAAAGAAATAAGCACCTACTGGTTTTAATTAGCCCCTTATTTTTCTGCTCTAATTATAGCGATTAACAGATATTCTGAAAGTGCAAGAAAGCTCAGGCTGAAAAACTGCAGAATAACTTGCTGATAATGGCAAAAATATGTCCAACCTTGGTTATAAATTTCTTTCTCCTTGCCCTCCCTTAATCTGCAAGGGATCTCATTTTTCAAAGTGTCCCATCGCAAATTATTTTCTATGCCTCTGACACTGCACCTCTGTTACCCAAATGCTGCTCGTACTGCTGTCATTCTCACAGTCTAGTTGTCTTCGTCTCGTCATACCAGATATTGACATATCTCAAAAGCTTTTCCAAACTACAGGCTACAGGCTAGGCTCTTTAAAAGCAACATTCTGTAAATTCTGTATTTAAACACTAAGGGAACAGGAATGCATTGCAAATTGATAACAATGCTGGGTAAAAATATTCTGCTAAGCAATGAATTTACAAAAATATTTTACTTCAGGGGGAAAAAGAAAATAATTGTGAATTTGACAAACAGGCCAAGTAGAAAGATAGCATTAGACAGAAAAATAAAGAAACCAGAAAAGCCTAAAGGTTTTCTAATTTTTCAGAAGAAAAGTATTTAGAATATTTGTTTCAAAACACTGTTTTCAATTAAAACTTAAATTCAATTGGAAACTGACTCATTTTTATTGCAGCAAGTAGAAAAGGATTGAGTAAATGGAAACTAAGAAAATTGTTTCCTATTAGCTTGTCTGAAAACAAAAATTCTTTTTGGTCAACTAAAACCAAGAAGTGCTTTCAGTTTCCTAGTTCAACGGACAAACTGAAAAATTCATTGTTTGTACAACCGTAAATACGTGGGATGAAAAGTGTCGACACTGCGTAACTGAAACATCTGTTGAATTTTTGGCCCCCAGAAAAGACAGAAAGTATGAGAAAGTTCACGAGACTGTCTGTTCTGTCGGCAAAATTTGGCTGGGAGTCTCATGCCTGGAGTACTGCGGATGACTCTAAACGTGATAGCCCAGCAAGGACTACAAAGTCAGAATGCCCATAAAAACTGGTGTTAATATCGGCAACTGCTATCAGAAATTTTTTTTCCAAATCTTTTCGACAGTCCCCAGGTCACTGAGCATCTATGCAACATAAAGCTGAAGAGCTATTCCAGCTGCGAGCAGCAGCGACTCCCAGTCACCAAACCCCATTTCGCCTCTCTTGAAACTCATTTCAGAATTGCCGTGGACTTCAGTGGAAGCAGAATGCAATTACCTACGATTTCCTCTTTACGGGTATGCTTCAGGTGGCAGTTTGCAAATGGCCTTTAGCTTTTCCTAGAGAAAGCCCCGCTCGCAGTAAATCAATAACCTTGCTTGGGATCCACAAAAGCAGGCTAGACAGCGTTGGAAGGACAGGATCCTATTAGCAGCTCAATCTATTTCTCTTCCTCAGATACAGCCTTGATGAAATTTTCTGAGGTACCAAATACTGCGCTGAAATTGGCTGAAGATTTGTAGCTAGAAGACAAAAAAAGTCACCCTTTCGACAAAATGGAAAGATCCTGTTCTCATGACCTCACAAAAATGGAAAACATATTTTGTGTTCTAGCCTCAATTACTCCTTGCAATGGAATCAAGTCTATACAGAACACTCTCGCTCGTCTGCCCACAGAAATCTATTTTGGCTGCCCCAGAAGGGGCAAATTTTCATTTGGAAGTTCATGGTTGTTACTTAAAAGGCAAGTTACTGACTATTCAAAGCCTGACAAGTTATGCTTCCTGCTAGAAATGACTAGTTCATATTCATGTCTATTCAGAAGAAAACAACTATTGACACCACAAAAGAAAACAAAACAGGGACATATTCCGTGAAGTATTTGGGCACAATTTTAAACTTCTCCATACAGGCTATTCATTTTAGTAGGTCTTCACTACGCCACTTCTTATCTTGCTTAGCGCAGTGCTTGAAGTGCTGGATAGAGACTCAACAAACAGGACCGATCCCAAACCCTGTCGGAGGCTGCTGGGACAAATCGCTTCATCTCTTTCAGGTTTCGTGTTTCTTTTTCCCTTCACAGGAGGCATATAACCCTTCCAGGCAGTGAAGTCTCTACGTGTTCAGACATCTATTATAACCGGCCCCGATACTTTGTGGGTGCTCTGTTGGCTAGTATGATATATACTAAATAATTTCTGTGCCAAATAGGTGTCTCAAACATCTGAGACACCGTATCTGCTGCGTTTCCCAGGGTGACTACGGAAGATGACTTGGATATCAATGATATCAGTCAGTGGGAAGCAAGAACAGTAGCTGGCGTTTTAATATCGATCATTGGATGCAACGCAAGTGAAAAAACACTTGGTTGTTGTACTCGCAAAACTAGCTGAATACTATAAATATTTTGAAGTAATAGTGCTTTTGACATATTATAAACTAGGAAAGTATATCCTCCACTGCTAAAATTCTTTTCTTTCCTCGTGCTGCAACATCAGTTGCTGGCTTTAAAACAACAGGCTTTTCCCTTTTGGTGATAATTAAAAACAAACATTTTTTTGTCAGCTGTCACCCCAGTGGGGACAATCAAAATACAAAATATTTGCACACCCAATCACAGCTTGGTACCTGTAGCCAAGGCACCCTGTAAAACCGAAACACGTTTTTCTTTTGTCTAGAACTTGTTCTGGGCCCACATCCCTAACCCACCACTGAATTACTGCCATACACTCTTGAGCCAGCGTTCCCCTTGTGCCACACCAGGCAACGAAATGAGAACGAAGCGCATTTGTCAAAATAGCAGTAACCACTTCCACAGACAGTTCATCTTAAATCAAAGACATCTAAAATCCTCATCCCTCTGCCGTTTCAAGGCTATGGAACTGCGGGATAGACCCGAGACCTGGCCTGGTCACGGCGCGGAGTACAAGCGGAATCAAGGGGAATCAAGTGCTCCTCTAGTGACTGACGTGGTAAATGGGCATTAGGTGATGTGACTAAAGGCTAACCGCAGCGAAAACAAAGACTAAGCGAGGGTCAGAGAAACAAGAAGCAGCAGAGGAACCCTGGTGACCCGATCGGTGAAAACGGAGCCTATCACTTTGACTACTCCTCTGACTATCAGAGGAGAACGCTTGCCCCTGGTGTGAAACCCACAGAGAAAGAAATTAAAAACTCTCACAGGAATGCCAGGCGAGGGGTACTATGAGATACAGAGAGAAGAAAAATATGGAACTATAGAAAATGTAGTATGGAATGCTCAGGTGAAGGACTAAAGGTGCAGACAGAGCAAAAGGTAAAGGAGGATTGGGGAGGAACAAGTGTGAGAAAACAGAGGGGAAAGAAGATAAGCAGGGCAGTCAGAAGCAAACAGACTGCTAGTCAGCGTACTCACCTAGCTGAACCCTGATCACTGCGGACTGCCCTTTATTCTTATTAAACCCTATTTATTTCTTCTATTTGGATGTGCGAACACTAGTGAACTTAAAAGACGGACAAGCCAGCTGTCAGGATAAGAAGTTTGAGTACCTGCAACCTTGAGAGGTTTGCAGACCAAGGGGCCAGCAACTGAGTAGACTCAATTTCTAAGACCAGCTACCAAACAGATCATCATGTGCATATATTTTTCCTCACAAGATTTCAGTCCTTATCAGATGAAGAGAATTTGATTATTCACACTGTTCATGTCTTTATGATTGTCTGAAGTGTTCATGGTGCTGGCAGTAAAGACTCTGCCTTCTGGGTTGATCTGTGCAACCAGCTGTGTGCATATCATGTATTTTGTGTGTGCGCAGGCATGCACATGTGCACACGTGCACCTATTTGAATATGTGTACTCACTAGACCTGGGGACAGGGAACCACAGTGGCCTCATACCTATTGGGCTGGAAAAGGAGAAACGTTCTTGGGTCAGGAGGGCACCTGGATCCAGCCACCTTCTGACACTGGACTGAATTGTCACTGTTCCCAAGTCTTTTCTGTGGTTGAGAGTTGACAACTTTCACTGGAATGGCGCGGACATGTGCTTTGAATCATTTTCTGTATATAAGAACTCATTTGCATTTGATTCCAGGAGCATTCCATAGGTCCCACCACATGCATACCAATCACTAGAAAACTGTCTTCAGGGTGGAGGTTCATCTGGCATGGACTTGAAATGGAACTTCAGACTAGGATTAAATCCACATATGCTTTCACCTCATATCCTATCATACGTTGTCTAAGATCAAAAACTTAAAATGCACAGAATAAGACAATGTGAGGTTTGAATTTTTGATGCTTTAATGAAGAAAATTTGTGAGAATAAATGCTAACACCATACTAAGGGAGTGTCTCAGCTCTCTTGACACTATTTCCCTTCTACATTCTGAGCCAGTTTTTGCAAATTTCATGCATACAAATCCTTTTGGTGCCCTGCTGCCAAGCTGTACATGCAAAGATCCATTTTTCATGTATACACAGATTATTTTCATGCATATATTACATGCTCACAAATGTATACATGCAGTTGTGTAGGACCAATTTAGGACAAAAGTCAGACTGAGGGTGAGCTCCTCCAAAAACCACAAAAAACAAGCCAAAGAAAAAACTCCATCTAGTACATGGCCCAACTCCCACCTCTCCAACGCGCTACAGAGAAATCGACTCTCTGCATCTCGCGTGGCTACAGGCTACTCCCCCCCTACAAACTTCTGTTGTTTTCCTTCCCTCAGATGATTCTCATTATAACTGGGGCTGAGTGCTGAGTTTAAAAGTCAGTGTATGAATCATATCATCAACTCAGTTGTCTGGAATCTTGCTTTTCCATGCATTTCCTCACCGCTACAGTGTAAAATGTGTTGTAGATGCACCCAATTTCCTTTTGCTCTTTTTAACCCTACAATTGCCTGTGAGCAGATTCTTATTTACTGTTATCCAGCTTCTTAACCACTGACGATCTGTGCCTTCCGTGTCTGCCTTGCAGAAGTCACAAAGAATTATAAATATCAAGTTGAGGTTATTGCCCAAGTGGGATCTCTTTATCCAGCTTCTGGGATAAGGTCTCAGCTCTGAGAGTCTGTGTTCTGCTCAGGAAGAAAGACAGACAACTCTCAATTTAAGCCTAATTTAAACCATGCAATTGCTCCACGCACCATCAGATCTCCTCCATCCTTCCACAAATGAAGGCGGCTCCACAGCACTGTATCTCTTCCCAGTCCCATTCCCTGTGGGATCTCCTCCCGCGCTGGAGCGGCAAGAGGGTTGGTACAAGCTGTACCTTAACTCTTAACTCTACCAGAGGAAGGATGTATGCACGAGAGCGGCTCTGAGCACTAGTCCTGAGACAGGCTTCTGCTGCCTTTCTTACAGATGTACGCAGAGGAGAAAGAAAAAAGCACTCAGCTATGAAGACTTACTATTGATGTGACACCCTCCTCCTTCCTACTGCTTCTTTGAACTACACTGCTGGCCTCCAATGGCTATAGTACAGTCCCGTGTGTTGTACATTCCCCTTCTACTATCTAAACACCGCGTCACTGAGATTTTCTACCTACCATCACTCTACACAGTATTGTACTAGCTTTTTCTGTGTCCCTAATCTAAGTCCATCTATCAGCCTCCACGCCTGAAAATTATAGTTTCATTTTTTAGTAAAAGGAATATTTTTGACTGATTCTCTTCAGTGGAATGCATTTTTCCAGTTACATAATCCAAATTACATCTTGCAGTCTTTCCCTTGAAGCCAGTAGTATTCCCAAGGTACAGGGTTAGAACAGCTTTTATAATTCCAGGGTGGGCAGTACAGAAGTGGTTTCACCTTAATCTTATAAAAATCTGTAATTCTGTTTTCAGAGTAGTGCTCCCCCTTTTCCATTACTACCTTGTATTACCACCGGTAATCAATTTGTACATTCAGAGACTGAGTTTCAGTCTGTAGCAACTACTTTAAGAACTGGTAGATTTGAATTCCTATATTGTGGAAATAACACTAACCCCAGTTAGCGTTAACTTATGGGATATTACATGAATATTTCGTGATCACACAGACAGAAGTACTTCCTGTGTGTTTATCAAAAAACTGATTTAAAAATCACAATTTCAACAGGATATATGACTTCAGCAGCGTCACCAAATATTTTCTTAATCTCTAAGAGGGTTTGTTAAATAGATTAATCATTAATGGACAGATAAAAAAGTCTAAAAGCTTGGCAGGAAAAAGCACCAGTGTCCCAGGCTTTCATTTTCCACGTCAACTGCGGCGATCGGGAAGCAGAGGAGAGCGTACAACTTGGGTTGCTTTTGATCACCATCTAGTGCATGAATTCAGGAACTGCACAGATTTAAGGAGTGACTTCCTGATTTAAAGTTAAGTGGCAGTAGGAGTAAAAGTTCTTTTAATCACTTTTAGAGGACCTCAAATAGTCTTAGTGAACCTGAAAAAGTGGGAATTTCCAGATGCCCCTAGCTGCCTGATGAAAGGCAGCTGTTTCTTGATAACACTGTTTTCTAGTAGTCTGTGACTGTGATAGCCTAGCGATGTGAAGAAAGCAAGACCTGCAGAGTGAAGGAGCATCTTTTTCAGGCCAAATTCCTCAGTGAGAAAAAGTAACATCATTTCAGGCAAAGAGGCCTTTCATCGAGTCTCTGTGCCTTTTCCAGGTGTCTAAAGGTTACATTCATTTCATTGTTGTCTAATTTTCTTTGCCAAGATTGCCAGAAATACTGTTTGCAAAGTTTTTCACTTACAAAAAAAGAATTGAGTGTGTTGTTATAACTAAAAACCACATTCTGATTGTGCTCCCACATTCATCCGTGCAATGGGGACTTCAGTGGGTAAATCAGTGAGATGACTGGACAAAGGAATACCACCAGGACCACTGGGGATGAAAGCTCTGGCAGCTTTGGGTTTTGATCATTGCAGGTGACTCAGGATAACTTGGACAATGACTGGACAGCACTGGCCAAGCAAGGCCAGGTCTTGGCTAGTAGCCTTGCCTTTCAGAACGGATACTGTGACTCAACACACAGAAACTCAGTATCTTCACACGGAAGAACTTAAAAATGCTAAAACAAAACAGAAAACACATATTTACCGAGAGGGTCATACCTACAGTACTATTATTTAATATTGAAAGCTTTCAAAGATTAGCAGGAGGAATTTCAGAGGATACTTGGAAGAAGCCTTCCCCTGAAGACAGCAGAAGAGCCTTCTTTTTAAATGCAAAAATACTACTTTCCACCACCATGACCCCATTTTCTTGTGAGGCCAGCTCTAGCAGCAGGCAAAGATACTTTAATACCATGACTTACCAGTAGCCTATAGTCACTGTTATACAGTATTTCCCCATGTTAAAACACACATAGAGCAACTAACCAGAAGGGATGTCTTTAGATACTGCTTGGCCCCTGCAATTCAAACAATCAGCTGAATTAACGCTCATGAAAAAATCCAACAAAAGAACAAACAACACTCAACTGTTCTTAAAAATGTATGCTCACTCCTCAGGCTTTACTGGGTTCAGACCCCATATAGGATACTCAAACGCCCGGGAAGAAGAGAACTGTAAAATCTTTACAAACTGTTTCACACTGACCTCTCAGTGATAATTATTCAAAATACCTTTTCAGAAATACCGTTCTAGCCCAAACCTTGTAAGCAATACTTAATTTTATACAAAGCAAGGAAAAGGCCGTGCTGCCTGGAAAGGAGGAGATAATTCACACTAGCTATAGTTTATTTTTTAACGGCTCATGCCTTCGACACAGAGCTTGCAGTATTACTGAGGAAACGACGGTGACTGAAGAACTGGAAGAAATTTCCTCCCCTCAAGCACAGGTTCTTACTCTGACCGCACCAGACAGACATTAGCAGTCTGTGCACTAATTAGCAGATCCAACCTATTACTGCTGTTCTGGTGCCCCCCAATGGTCACCTGGCCTCACTACTAGACTGGGCTTTAAGACCTGCCTTGGCCAAGCTGTGCTTCAGCTTTGCGGAACCCCCAAATGCACCAAAGGCACGCGTAGCTCTTCAGCCGGCCGCTCCGGAGCCCTGCGCCCTGACCCAGCTCCCGGCGCTGCACGTTTCCCAGACGTGGTATCCTGAGTTAGCCATGCGGGGCGAGTCCTGCAGCCAGGTACTAACCGCCATACCTAACCCCTTCCAGCAGAGCGCTTTGTCAGCTGGGGCAGTGAGCCCCCAGGACAACACAGCTACCTCATCGCTACTGTTGACTGCAAAAATTAACCTGATTCACGAGCACAGATGCTACTGTAGAAAACTGCAATATATTAATCGAACTGAGGCATCACTCAAGCAGCTAAGACACGTGGATACCCAGCACGGGCTGTGCCTTCTCTCGCTTCCCCAGTCATGGCATCCTGTTATCACAAGCACCGACCAAGTGTGTCCAGACAGCCCCTATCTCACATAACAATCAGTTTTGCACTGCAATGCATCCTGTCCCAGCTCACTGGCAAAGGAGGTGATGACCCTGCGTGACGCATGTTCATTTCCAACCATATCGTGCACAGAGAAATTAATCATCGGTCCACAAATCAGCACTTCCCTCCATGAACTGATTACAACCTGACTCTCTTCACCGCAGCTAAAGGAAAAGGATCACGCCAATCACAAAGGGTATTTCAAAAGATTTTATTGCCAAAAAACTTCAGGTGGAAAAGATAGACGAAAACTTAAAGCTCTTTAAGAAGAGATGAGATGGCCAAAAGCTGCAATCCTTCAAGCAAGAATGAAGACAGCTTTATCTGAAAGCCCATCTTGGTTTATTGGCAAAGCAAATGTAGCAAAGCAGTATTTAACAAGTTGAAAGGGGGAAGCAGATCAGATAGCAATCAATACAGGTGGAGAAAATCTATCAGAAGAAATCCTTGATTGACAGGATTAGGGAAAGACGAAATACTTTAGTATGTACGTTAGGGACAAGTGAAGCCCTGTCTAAGGTTAATCATTAAAAAAGCAGGCAAGGCAGAAGTGTTCAATAATAAGCTTTCAACTTCTGAAGGGAGGGATTCCCGCTACAAATATGATGAACTTTTCAAAGCCACCAGCAGGTATTGGAATGTTAAAGGCAAATTTTCAGATCTACAGGCCTGGATGGCTTGTACCCAAGATTAAAAAAGGCTCACTGAATCTTTGCATAAATTTTGGTGATACCACAGAAATTTCAGAAAACAAGCACCAGTATCAGAAGCGGTAAGGAGATAGACCTAGTGAAATAACAATGCTTAAGCCAATGCAAACAAAGTTAAAAAAGAAAAGAAACTCTCACACTAGATTTATTTTGTAATGAATTAAAGCATAAGAATGATTAGTCATTTTGAAATTGATGGAAACAGATTTAAAATGTAGTCTTTTGTGTTTAGTTACATTTATATCTTTGCCAAACACCATTTTTTGGGGTCAGCCTGCCTTCATTATTTTGCTGATATTACAAGTTTTCTCAGTGATTTACTTGCACTTAGAACTTATAAAAGAAAGCCCTACACAAGCCATTTAGATGAAAAATGGCAGGAACAATTCACACAGCAACAGCTCAAAAAATTAGGACTGCACAATAGCAATCCAGTGAAACTAAGCAAAATTTTAATAACTAGCGTATCTCCACGTGTAGTAAAAAGGGCATCAAAACCCTTTTTACAAAGCCTCATCAGCTTGAGCTCCCAAAGAAATGAACTGTTTTCTTCTACTGTCTAAGATCCATGATTGCATAAAGAGGTGCACAGGCATTAAGGATGCAATTTTATCTCCACATGCTGTAGTGGAAACTCAGGTGCTGGAAAACAATAAGGAGTTCAGATGTTCTCCCTTTTTTTTTTTCCCTAAACAATAATGAAAAAACTGGAAGGATGCTGATGACAGCCACAGAAATGATTCAATATCTAATGAAGACTTAAAGATGTGTATCCATTTCATTATAAGTAAAAGAATGAGAAGTGACTTGGTGATAGCTTATAAGTATGTGAAAAGGGAAAAATAAAGACAGCTATTTTAATGGGGAAACCAGGTTATTTCCGCCCTTCTCAATCAATCTCCTTTCATACAAGAATGCTAATTAGCCATTGAAAGAAGGTGCCAAAGGAAACTGGTAGTTTCACCATTCCTCGATATTTTCCAGTCAAGGATGGATACTTTTCCAGAAGATGCGCTTACACAAAAGTCACTGGCCTACCCAGAGAAAGGTGCCCAGAATACAGAGACAGCCTTCTGACCTTAAGTTCTTTTTTTGATCATAGACTTGAGTTTTATGGCTAGATGCAAATCAGCTTCAAACTTGTAAATTAGTCCATTCATTTATTTTCATAAGCCGCATGCAGCAGCCTGAAGCTTGTTAAACAACGGTTCCTACGTTGCTGTCCGGCAGGCACAATTCAGTTTACAGTGCACTTTCAAAGGAAAAAGGTAAAGCTGGCTGATGCCTTCCCAGACATCTCTGGACTGACTGCAGCTGGCTCACCTGGTCTGCCCAAAAGAGGGAAGGGGGAGAGGAACTGCATCCCCTGTCCAGTCACATCTCTCCCAGAACACCTGGTCTGTTCAGAGAGTAAGAGCACAAACACTGTACTGGTAGGAAGTGAGCACAAACTGGTAGGAAGAGCCCAGACACTGAACTGCCTACTGCTGCACACTCCATTCCAGTGCCAGCACCACCACCACCACCACCACCCAAAAAAATGCATCTTTTGGACTACCAGGAACAAAGTAAGGACACTTCCACGCACAACCACTTTTCCACAAAACCTGCCTAAGCTGTCCAACATAAAGCATAAAACCATAAATGTTTTGTTCATACCCTAAAACAAACACCGAACAATTCTTTGATCCATTATTTGTAACCCAGGTATGCTTGTCATTCTTTTTTAGAAATGTTGCATCTGCCCAAGCGCCCACGTCCTTTGCAACTCCACCTGACATGGGAGTTCTCCACTTATACATGATATAACAAATACAATGAAATATTTCCCCAGATAGGTTAAGCCAGTGCTGAAATTGTCATCCATGTTTCAGACTACAGCGGAAGTTTGCCTTTCCCGTGAGGTAAAATAAAGGCTTATACTTAAGCAGCTTCTGTTTTCTAGCTGATAAGGCAGAAAGATATCTTGTTTTCCATCAAATATGCAGTAACTCTTGCTGTAGAATTCCATTAATTGAGGGTGAAACTCAGACTTTATTTTCCTTCTGTCCAGTTCCCTATAAAATGACCCCAAAAAAATCACTGTGCTATTTATCTTGCAATCGCTACTATTGCCCTACAGCAAATCCATGGCTAAACAATTACTAAACGTGACAAAACCAAGAGAATGCTAGAAAACACTTGGTTACTTCAGAACCCACAGCCGATACCAGCTGGCAGGGCAGAATGGTCACGATGCCGCCAGGAAGGTGTTTAACTGGAGGAAATGTTATTGTGTAGTGTAGAAGGGGTTTGTTTAAAACGCGACTACAAACAGACCACACCGACACTCACTGTTTATTCATGAGTTGTCATTTAGCCCATTTGCAATTTCTGTTATTTGAGATATGGGAGATACTTAAACCATTCAGGGAATCTCCTGTTACCACACTCTTGCAGCAGGAGACGCTGAACTTAAAAAATACAAAGCCAGAAAGTGGTGGCTCCCATTCCACACTGCAGTTTTGCTGTGTAGAAAAGCAAGAAAAATCACACACTAACAATTAAACAACTACTGAAAATAATTTTTCTTTGGCCACATTCTTTGTTTCACTCTCAGTGAGATTCATCCTGTGCAAAGGACAAATGGAAGGGGCACATGTTGCTTTTATCCCACAGGTATCATTCAGCAATGAAATATCAATTACTAGCAAGGTTAAGGAATATAAGTCACCATCGCGTATCTCTGGGCAGTCACCTCATCAATCCCTAGTGCGCCCTGAAATGTTCACTGCAAGTGCTAACCTGAAAATCGTCTGTATTTCCTCATTTGCATTCCTCAGTCGTAAACCCCGTTTAGTTCAAACTCCTGCTATCTAACAGAGAAGACAAAAGTTCTGATCCTCCAACCCGCACACCAAAATCCTCACAGGGATGGGAAGCCACAGCTTGGACAGCTACAAGGGTGGCAGCTCTAGGAGCAGCTTACAGGCACAAGGTGAAACAAGGTGGTGGAACCACCCCCGTGAGATGGGACTGACCCGGCTGTACGGCTGCCTGGCTAACTCTAACTCCGCGGGCTCCGGATCGGGAGGCATGCCCTGCACCAGCCCAGTTCTGCTACGATCGCACGATGCAGACCTGGCACAGGAGCCCTGCGATCACAACTCCAGAAAGGCCCAAGGGTCTCAATTTGGCCAAGTTTCCTACAGTTTCATTGCACGTATTTTTTCTGTCAGGAGGACATTGCAAAAGTCAACCTTCCTTCCACCACCTTCACATAGGAATAGAATTTATCCCCCCGACAAACCACAGAGCACCGAGTCCACAAAACCCTTCAGTGGCTTGTTTTCCTGAGACAAGACGATACATCCTCCCCACACCCACACAATACCACCTGTGCAGCCCCAGGGTTGCAAATTATTGTGTTCTCATCACCAAGGGACCAGTTAGGATCCTTCTCACATGAAAGGAGTAACTTCAGCGCTGGTGTGCAGACAAGCTTTACAGACCCAGAGAACACGTTCAGTGGCCCTGCGAGACGATCTCGCAGACACCCAACGCAGAGAGGCAGTAGCTGCATACTGGAGACACTCTGAAATGCTAACGCCGCTGAATGATGGGGTTTTTTTTCATTTCGCCCAAGATTGGGAGGTGAAATGGGAAGGAAAAGGAAGCTCATTGTTCCATTTTTGCCAGAAAAAATAATTTAAGTCAGTGCATTAAAATATGATTACCATTTGTTACAAAAAGAAAGGATGATGGGGGAGGAAGACAGCATTTATCCAGGTAAAAATTGAGAACAGATGGAAGCTTCTGGTGACTTTAAGACTCCGGTACTCAGACATTCCTGGGATGCTTCAATTATTGAGTTCCCCTGTGACGTATATTGGGTTTCATTTTGATCCACAGACTATTAAACATGATCTATGACACTATGGAAAATCTGTAGTTTGGAGTTCAGCCTGTAACTCATACTTTTTTCCTTCCATCATTGGTTATTAACGTGCATATGGCACTGAGAGAGCATAATGAAGGGGTGCACAGATACGCAGGAGCACAGTACTGCTTTATAAGAACATAGTCAATATGGTCAACTAGAACTAAATTAACTGTTGAGTGTCTTCAAACCCTGCTTTCTTATTAAAAGCAGTTCTCTTCACCCACAGGCATAAAAAGGACATTTAAAAATATTAGTCAGTATGTTCTAACTCCAAAATGAAACAAAGGAAAAGAAGAGTAATCAGTCCTATTTAAGCATAGGAAAATACATACTGCTTGGGCAAACAAGCGTGTAGTCAGGAATCTGGATGCACTAGCTGAAATGAGCAAAATACATCGAGAGTATAGTATATTTATCCATAGCTCAGCATGGAAAATATTTGACTGTAAATATGCTAAGAATGCATACTGTATTTTTGTTAAAAAGTAGAGTTAGAGGTCACCATTTCTCAGAAAGCATGTATGTACAAGGAATGAGGTTGTGTTTGCTTTTGCAGAGTTGTGGTTTTTTTGGTGACCATGTTTAAGAGAAACTGGAACATGCAGACAATAGAGGTTGGAGAAATGGGCTGACAACAGCCTCATGACGTTCAAAGGTAAATGCCAAATTCTGCACCTGGGGAGGAACAACCCCATGAACCAATAAATCCCGGGGGCCACCCAGCTGGAAAGCAGCAGAAAAGGACATAGCGGGCCTGGTGGACACCAAGGTGAACACGGGCCAGCAATGTAACCTTGCCACAAAGAAGGTGAGTGTGGCCTGGGCTGCATTACGCAAAGCACTGCTAGCAGGTCAAGGGAGGCGATCCTTCCCCTCCACTCAGCACTGGTGATGCCACACTTGGAGTACTGTGCCCAGTTCTGGGCACTTCAGTACAAGAAAGACATGGACACACTGGAGAGAGACCAATGAAGGGCCACAAAGATGGTTAAGGGACTCATCTCCTGTGAGGCAAGGCTGAGAGAGACGGGACTGTTCAGCCTGGAGAAAACTTGGGTGGGGATCTTACCAATGTATATAAAGACTTGAAGGGGGAGTGCAAAGAAAACAGACCCAGACTCCTTTAGTGGTGTCCTAATGACAGGACAAAAGGCAAAGACTACAAACTGAAATACTGGAGGTTCCCTCTGAACACCAGGAAGACACTTTTTAACTGCGAGGGTGACTGAGAAGTAATGGACTCTCCATCTTTGAAGACAGCCAAAAGCCATCTAGAAACGGTCCTGAGCAACCAGCTCTAGGTGTCCCTGCTTGAGCAGGAAGCTTGGACAAGACGACCTCCAGAGCTCCCTTCCAACCTCAACTGTTCTGTGGTTCTGTTACCAAGTTCTTCTAAGAATCTAGTTACTTCAGTAATACCATGCCTTATTCCATGCTCTCCCTTTTCAGGATTAGTTTTCATTTACATGATCCCAATATGTAAACACATAATCAAATACATGTGTATACATGAACACACACATAACCAAAACGCACATATTAACAATTCTAAAAAGTCTCACAGTGTTGCATTACAAAATACGATTTTTTTCATTTCTATAGTAGTAGTGAACAAAAATGCAATACTGTTCTGTGTGGCAACACGCCTCCGAGTCATGGCAACATGACTTCTTAGTGCTCATTTTTATTATGTTATTGGGAAATTACAAGAGGTACAAATAAGTGTTCTTAATGCAAAACCAGATTATAAACTCTTACATCCATACCTTTTTTCCTTATTTTATCTGTAAAATATTGATAATTCATCATTAATTTGCCTGCCTTTCAAATATGTAAACAAGGGTTCACTAGTGGGATAGATTTAATGTAAATTCCCTCTGGCTTCCTATACTCTGAGAATAGTTTAGTACTTTTTAATGCTTAATAAATGTCATAGAGTTGACTTAGTTTACAGATTAGCCTGTTTTGCCTATTAGCGTAAGGACAAGCTAGTTATGACAGAAAATGTTAAATTATTCTTTGTTCCTGTGTTCACAGCAATGATCATTTTTATTCCTTTCTACCTTGGTCATTCTTAGTAGGATATACCATTCCAGTGCTTCAGTTTTACCCTAGTATACCCCTTTAATCAAGACAACTACTATCTCCAAATTAGGAGCACTGAGATACCTTAACTATTTCGATTTTCACAAACACAGCGAGACCAGTATTCTGAGGTATGTCACCAACTGCCTCCTTAATTTACATAAACTGTGCCACTTCCACTTAATCTCCCCCCCCCCAAAAAAAAAATCATTTTTCTGGAAATGTGGTTTAGTCTTACCCTCTTGGTCCTCCTACAATACAAGATGCGCAACAACGGACGCAAAACATCCACTGCCCTGGGTTAAGATGCTGTATCTACTTGAAAGCCATAAAAATCAAGTAGTACTGTCTGTTCACACAGAAGTAGCATGAAGTGCTTCTGCAGTGCTTAAGCACCCTTTAGTCAATTGAATCTGTGGCAATAAAGTGGAGAATGCAGTCCCACTGAATCCCCACAGCCTTTGTTTCTGTGATCTTTCAGTTCGAAAAGAAGGCTTTTTAGATGCTTCCTATATATAAAAAAAAAAGAAACATTTATTATGTGCAAAGCTTTTAACAGTGCAAAGGTTTGAAATCAGCCTGTTTATATCTGAACTGAAAAGCTAGAATGGCTCTCAGGTTTCAGCAAGGCAGCATGCAAAATTTTGAATACATTGGTCAGGTGGAACATACGCTTTCTAAGAAGGGAGTACCTCTACATAAAACATACCCCACTATTGCAGGTGATTTGCTTGGGTCCTGAACGAACAGTCACGTTAACTAATGAGTCCTTGTGAGATAGTCTTTAACCTGAATTAAGTACCATACTTATGCGTGGCCATACTGCAAATAGTACCTGAGCTAGCTAAGGTACCTTCACAGAGCATGGTATACTGTGATGAAAGTGCGGCTTGCACTGATGTCCCTGGAAGGTTCGATCCTTTGAATCTGTCAGTTTCTCATTATTTCATTTCCTCACAATATTCTTCTTCAATTGTTTAACACCCTCAGCTTCATTTCATGCCATTATGCGTATTACCACACAGAGAAGTGATTGGATCCTCCATTATCCTTAAAAGAATTTCAAGCAAGAAACAACTAGTGTGAAATCTGCTTTGCCTCTGGAGACCTGAGCAGTCTTACTCTGAAGGTGGCTTGGGGAAGACAAAATCCTTGTTCAGCCAGAAGGCAACACAAGGAGCTGCAGCACACTCCCTCCCCAGAGCCTCAGCTGTTTCTGTAGGCCAAGCACTAGGGATCACTAGACCCCAGTGGGCTTTGACCGCGCACAGGTCAATGTAAAGTCTCTGACAAAAGTTGCCCTGCACTCTCATCTAGTAAACCATACAGCAGCAAAGCCATCTGGGTTTCTTCTTTTCTCTCCAAAAATTGACAGGTAGTTTTAACAGCTGTATAGCAGTACTCTTACAAGAGAGATGTTTTGCTGCCAGATGTGTTATCACTACTGGATGGGATGTACTGTCAGTTCAAGATATCACCTGATGCACGTCTGGAAAGGGACTGAGGGGTAGAATAGAAATAGCCAACTATCCAAAGGACAGAACTTAGATGAATAAAATGAAGTGGAAGGTTATTTAGTGATGTTGATTCCTGCCTATTTGCTTCAACTGAAACAGTACCATCAACCTAAAAAAAGATTTCTACAGGAATAGGACGGCTTTTGGCTGGGGCCTAACAGGAGCTGCCCACTCCTAAAAAGCCAGTCTGGAACTGGGGCGAAGCAGAGAGCTGGATCAGAAAACCCTACTATAGCCATATCATGAATTACTAAGATATCACTTAGGACCATTATAGAAAACATGGGCCAGAAGCAGTTCACATCTCTGCCTTGTCTTGTTACATCTACTGGAGGTTACAATACAGTCCTACAACTATACCTCCCTGCTATTCCCATACACACGTCTGATATGCCAGTCATCCACTGGGCCTCCTGTTCTCACCTCTCTAAGAATGCTGCGCTTCTGCCCCTTGAACAAAACACTGAGAATGCAGTTTGGCCCATTGAATTAGGAGGAGATTTTGCAGTTCTTCCATCCAGGAGCCTGTAAAATAACAAAGACCAACAAGTCTTCACAAGGATGCTTCTGACTGTAGGTTGTCTAAGTCATGATCTAGGAGTTCCCCTCCTCCTCCATGTTAAAGACAGAGGGAAACGGTGCTGACTCCTCAAGTACCTTCCTTGGGTAACTGCCTCAAGTTCTATCAGAGGAATCTGTGGCTTCTGTTGACCCTGACAAACCAAATTTCTTCAGTTCACCCCTCTGGAAGTCTCCATCTGATTTGCTGAAACGACAATCCATCCCCCTAGAAGGTCTTTCTTTTAGACCTGCCAAAGCAGTATCTTCCACTTGTAGATTTTTGTTTCTTCAAGTCCACAACAGATTTGCAGGTTGCTTTAAGAGAAAGCAAAAAGGTTAAGGGATGGCACCATCTGTTAACAATCCTCACATGTTGGCAAAAAAAGAAACAACCTAGAACTTGACCCACTCTTTCTTTCTGTTCTCTTCCAAATTTATTTCTATATGGTTACATTATCTCAATGTAACAAGAAAACACAGGGGATCGGAAACACTTAGTTCAACACGCAGTGTTCACAAAAGATTGATGGACAGCGCCAGATCTGTCAGTCACAACGATTTAGCCAAGCTAACTCCCATATACTTCAGTGTAAACCTTACCATTGATTTTCCTGTCATTTGATGTGGCCCTCCACAGAAACTTGTGTCAGAGCTAGATGCTAGAGTCAGTAGGCTACTTGTTACTGTAAAAATTACTCATGCAAGCAAAGTTCACCGAAATGGGTCTCTATCGTTACTCTTCAAGCACGCACTAAAACCCTGTTTAATTGTTTTCTTGTGCAGGTATAAGAAAACCTCAAAGCGTAGTACACAAGGATGCCACGCATTCAAGTAACAACATTTCGCACACAAATCTCAAGTGGAAATACACTTGCAGTGACACACAGGGGACCTTTATTGTGTATAAACCTGGGCTCACTGCATTTAACATTGTAGTTATAATCTATGTAATTTTTCTCGTGTTCTGCCAAAATATAGAGGGCAAATATTATTAATGTAACCAATTGCAGGTCTTGTTTTCCCTTCCCATTCAGACCTTGTACTGCAGTCATTAGGCATTCTGCATACATAAAGAATACTGAATCTCGTCCTTGATTAGTGTTTGATTTATACCACAAAGACCACAAGATTCAGAGGTTGCCAAGGCAACACCACTTCAACCTCCTCACATTCCTGCTTTGATATGAAACCTCTCATTATATAAACGTATCACAACACCAGCCAGCATGACAGGCTATTTTACAAATATGCCTTCAGACAGCAGACAGCTATATTCTTCTCTTCAGCGCGGGGGGGTGGGGGAGCGGAGGCAGGAATAAGGTTACCTTTTACTAAGGGGGAGAAGGGAGGGGCAAAAATGGCATTCCAAGCTCTAAGGTTTTAGTATGAAATTGTATCCTGAGCCACCTAATACAGCCAATAAATTTTGTATTGTTTGGCCAAAAACCCACAAAAGGGCAGGAAGCAAACAAAACAAAAAAACCCCAAACATACCACACAAGTAGAGTCTGAAACTGAGATGCTAAAATTTTGAGTAATTTGAATTACCAACTGTGTATAAAAGCTTTACTGAACCATTGGAAATCTGATACCCCAACATATATTTTTTTAAAACTACAGACAAGGCAAAGTTTGATAAAGCATAAAAGACCTACTAGGAACTTGGTGACACTTTTTTAACCCTAATTTTGAGGTCTAGAGTGGTACTTAGAAATATACCCCCACCTAGCGCTCTTCACTGAGCGGTATTCAACATGCCGTTACACTCCAGGATCCTTCAGGAGAGCCAGGCTCCTGCGGAAGGGCTGTTAAAGACAGTTACCTCTGTCTCATTCTTCGTCTTCTAGACCACACCGTGCTTGAGCAGACTACGAGCTGATCCAGAATACACGAGGCATGGCTGGCTGCCTGGGTTAGCAACAGGATGGTAATTGTTCCAGATGCATCCCCCTGAGCACTTCCTTGTGCCCTAGCACCCTCCATGCTACCAGGAGGCTTTCCAGCATCAGTAGTACTAACAAACAGCTGATTCTGCATCGTCTGGAGACACTTTAACATAAACTGAGAAAGCTGATTTTTCTAGAGAGATTGTTTGTAGTTACGGACATTTAGAAGACATTTGTAGTTATGGGGGAAAAAAATATGAAAATTGGAATGGTCTGGGCTCTAGTTTTTTTACTTCTTCCCTCTCTTCCAATTCTAGCTTGTTGACTTCCAGTTACACTTTTCTCACTGCGACTCTGTGACATAATGACCAACCCGCGGAGAAAACAAAGTGAATCTTACAGGGTGTCACAAGAGGAAGAGGAGCAAAAATACCACTAGGGGGCACAGAGCACTGGCAATGCAATCGTTCCTTCATCCTGCCAATTATGTCAGTTCCAGGTCGGAGACAACTGCCCCCAATTTGCAATGACAAAACCACATCACTTACAAATATTCCCAGTTGAACGTAACAGCAGCTTCCCAGTTACCACAGAGTGCCCGTTTGTATGGTTTCTACAAGAGAAAATCCTTCACTTGCTTGTGAAGAAGGTCACGGAGAAACACCTTACATCCCAGGTTCCTTTACAGGTTATACCATCTGCTATGCCCTCAGCCTACTGTAAAATGTTCAGGGCATGGACTATCTTGAACCACCCAACTGCACGCAAAGCCTTGCTTTACTGTCTATAGAACCAGTTTCAATACTCGGCCAATTCCTGCTGTAATCCCAAAAGATTAAAGTATCGTAAGACTGTGGATGTGCACAGAATTCCCAGTTTCACTGAGTAATGGAGCAATGTACTATTTATGCTGTTCTTGACTTCCCCACCCTGCTGCTTCTCTTTCCCTAAATTGTTCAGGTGCCAAATCATTCAAGGCCACTCTTTCTTACCACCTTTCTGGTTTCCATTTTGGAGACTCTGAAGAGGCAAATTTTTTACGTAAAATCCAAGGCCCCAGAATTTACAACAAACAAACAGCGTAGCACAAAAAAAAAAAAAAAAAAGGCACTTCTGAGAGACACAGTTTACGTAGGACAGCTAGAAGACTGACATCAGAACAAGGTATCGTGCCGCGATCCAGTCAGCCCTGACCCATTTCCACAAAGTGGGCCATGGAAGCTAGAGAAGAGCCGGTACAGCAGAAAACCTTCAGGGTTATTTTGCATAGGACTATGCAAATTCTGTATGAAGCTAAGGACTTGCGAACAGAGCTATTTGCTTATCGACTTTCACCAGCGCTAAAACTCACGTAAGTAACCTTAGAAGACAGCATGTTATTCTGAACAATATTGCTGAACAAGCAGTCGAATAAAATCAATTACCTGCTTGAAGGATTTAAGACATATGTTTCCTTAATTATTGTCAGATTTGCAGGTCAACAAAAAGGAAGATTGATTTCTGGATAAACAGAATAACTGTGATGTTAAAATGTTGTGTGAAAAGACAAATTGTGAATTAAAGCATTTTAATGCTCATTTCAGTGAAATGATAGGAATATTCAGGAAGGACTTGCAGCCAAGAAACTGCGCACAACCCCAGCTGCCCATCAATGACATAACGCAACAGCCTCTCCAGTCTTTATCTTCTTATCACTCACACCTTGCTCATCAGGATGTATTCCTTCTTGCCCAGCCATATATTTGTACCGATTAATGTAATATAATGACTATGCAGTTTGCGTCAGCAATATTAGAAAAAACTGACATTAGCTGGAAAAGTCAAAGCAGTCTTATTTTTTTTGTGACCCAGTGCTGTCATCTCATCTCCCCACTGATACATGTTATGCCCCAAACCGGCCCTCAGCATCCAGAAAAACAAGTAACCCCAGACCTGTCCCTGTAGAGAACCCAGAAGGTGAAATAACATGTTTTAGTTGTGTAACAGGCTCATTTCGGTAGTGTCCAAGAACTTCCCAGTAGTGCCTAAAGCAATGCAACTAACAATCATCGTTTGTTGTTTCCTCCGGGAGAGAAATTCGTGCCATTCAGTGTCTTGCTTTGCTAGGGAGTTTTGATCTGGTTTGTGGTAGATTTTTTTCAGGCTTTTGTGAGGAGGAGGGACACAAGTTATGTTTTAGTATTTGGGGCTTCTTAGTGCTTCATCAGAAGAGGCATAAGAGTCAGGAAAGTGTCACCTTGTCCATGAGCTCTGCAGCAGTGCTCAGTTCTGGGGAGAAATTTCACACAAGCTCCTTTCCCTCCAAGTCTCTCCTACAAAACACTGGCTAGGAAATCTGCATTTCCAGTGTCAGTCTGTCTATATCAGTATGTAAAATAAAGCCAAGCGTCTATTCCCCACCCTGACCTGAAGCAGCATAGAGCAGCAGAGCAAAGAACCCATAAGCTACACTCAATAAGCCACTCTCAAGAGAACGTGATCAAAGGCCTCTCCTCCTCAGTCCCTTCGGTAGCATACATAAATCAAAAGATGGCAGTTGCACCATTACTTCTTCCATAACTTCCCATTGCTCCTTTCCACATCCGCACCCCTCTACTGGTAGAGAAGCTGTTATACAGCAGGTATATCTATACACACACATGCATATATAAATATAGCCTTCCACTCTAAGAGCCCAAATGAAAGGCTCATAACCCATCCATGCTTGGTGAAAGTCTGGTAAATCAAGAGCTACCCTGTGGCAATGCATGGCTTTGTACTGCAAAAGTTAAATATACTTTCCGAAACAATATTGACAGGGTTAAAGACCACCTTGCTCCTAAAGACACAGGCAGCCAGCATAAATTGAAAGTAATTCCTGTGAAAGGAAAGCTGCTGAAAGGAGAGCAGATGAGATGCCATAAGAAGTATGCGTGTATGTATACCATATGCAAGCATGCACATGGTATACACATGCATGTTCTAGTGGCAAATTCTAGGAAAATATAGATACAGAACACCAAAACTGCTACAGAGAGCAGCAAGCAATGAATTAAATTCCTCACAGAATAGCTTATTCAGTAAAACATAATAACACAGTGTCTATTTGCTTCTTAATTAAGTCTTATCTACTGGTTCCCCATTAGTAACTTCAAAGTTCTACTGCTGTTTTTTTCAAGATGGTTGTGGGTTTCTGCCAGGATGGCGAAGAGTTACCAAAACACTCACCAGTGAAGTTTTTCCCATTGTATTCTTGCCATTTATGAGTTGTTTAACATCAGAAATGTATTCTTAAGCACTTCAATGATTGTATCATCATAGATTCTCATAGATAATGCACGACATGGTCCAAGGACAGTGTTAAGTGTCTGAAACAGGTAATGAATATTCTATCTAGAGAATGAGATGCAGACAACACTGTTTCTCTTCTTTCAGTTCTACCAGCCACTACCAGTATTCAGCTTACTGTCAAAGCTGTTAAATGCATGTGTCTTTAAGAAAAAAATTAATTAACCTTGTCTAAACAGAAAACGAACTTAAATCCTACCAACATCTAGTCAAGGATTAAATCATCCTTCTACTGATGGGTTAATGGTGAGCAAAGTCAAGGGCTATTTCACATTCTCATTGGCGCACAGATAAATCCGTAAGCTACAGGTAACACTGTTCATGTGACACTCACCTGCTGTAGCTTCTGCCAAAATTCAGGTCCATCAGCCATTCTTCTCAAGCTTGGTGGAATGTACCAAAAGCAAACGTTTGCATACTCTGGCTAAACAAGAGGAGAAGTAATTGCTTATGAGAGGTAACAAGTGGGACAGGAATACACACTGAGCAATTCTACTGCATGCGTTTTGCTGCTGAACAGTTCTAATCTCCTTTTCCATCAGATATCATACAGCACTCTACACAGTGCTGGAGCTAATGTTGCCTTTCTCAGTTTTCAGATTTATAAGAATCTCAGGACCTCTTGCAGTGTATGTAAGTGCCAAATCCTGGATATATCTTGTCCAGTATCTAAGCAGGTCTTTTGAACAGAGATTGAGGCATCACACCTTTCTTCCCTCCAGTGAAATTCTGCCTTTAAACTCAGCAGAGTTTTCTGCAAGACTCACAACAAGAATGGCTGTTTACCATGCACTATGAAATAAGGCATTTTGTGTTTATGAGGTTTCTGTTTCATATATGATTGAGAAAATTTTCCCAGCAGACCAGTCCAGGGTCTCTCTCCATTTCCTGCTAATCTGGAACTTTTTTTTTTTACCTGTAGAGATAGCAATAGCACAAGGAGCAGATGTGCCTTCTAATCCCATCCAACACTACCCATAAAATCACTCAGTCAATCTTGACCTACATTATTTGCAGCACGGTATTTAATTGGGGTCTAGATTATGACATGGATTATAAACTCAACACCCCTCTTCCCCTCCCCACATGCCATCCTCATTAGTATGGGTTGAAAGAAAAAAAAATAAAAATGTTAAAAGGGAACTTGGTTGCTGGGTCACACCACCTCTGTGCCCTGCTCGGAATGTGGCTGCTACTGCAATCCCGGGCAGGCTCCCGAATGAAGAGAGCCCACCAGCTGAGGCATGTTCTTTCACAAAAGGGTACTGAGAAGTGCTCCTATTTTCTGCCTCACTTCAAAGAATAAATTAAGTACAACTTAAATCATCACGAAGAATATCGTTGTCAGCAGAAACAGAGCTGCAAACCTGCCACCTGCTGCCATTGAATGCAATAAAGCTCAGCTCTTAAAGTCCCGTTTCCTTCCTCAAAGAGCATGCACGGAGTACACTCACAAACACAGGCACAGAAAAGTCAGCGGGCTCCTCATGAGCACAGGCACGAGCTCCCTGTTACAGGGTTTGTTTTAAAACTATTTAAAATGAGGTATCATATAATGGCATATTGCCATTGCCTATATTGCTTTCTTGATCATCTCTGCTCCCTTTCACACAGCAAATACATCATGAAAAATACCTCTGAACATATAGCTCTGCAAATTCCATTCATTCTAGAAAAACTTAACTACCTCCAGCCATGCTTCACTTTATTTCTGGTTACCTTGTCACAGCTCCTATCCAAGCAGGTAAGCAATTATACCACAGAGGAGCTCAAGATGACTCAAGCAGGAGTGGTATTTCCAGGCCTTAGACTGGTTCTCATTACAGGACTTTGCTCACCACAGGTATCAGAGGATTGGAGAATCATAGAATGCTTTGGGTTGGAAGGGACCTTCAAAGGTCATCTGATCCAACTCCCCCTGCAGTGAGCAGGGACATCTTCAACTAGATCTGGGATGGCCCAGAGCACCATCCAACCTGACCTTGAATGTTTCCAGGGATGGGGCACCTACAGCATCTCTGGGAAACCTGTGCCACTGTTTCATCACCCTCATTGTAAAAATTTTCTTCCTTAGAGCTAGTCTAAATCATCCCTTTTTTATAGAATCACAGAACCATCTGGCTGGAAGAGACCTCTATGATCATCAAGTCCAACCATTCACCCTGCACTGCCAGGGTCCCTAAACCGTGTCCCTCAGCACCACATCCACACGGCTTTTAAACACCTCCAGGGATGGGGACTCCACCACCTCCCTGGGCAGCCTGTTCCAATGCTTCATGACCCTCTGTGTAAAGAAATTATTCCTGATATCTAACCTAAATTTCCCCTTGCGCAACTTAAGGTCATTTCCTCTCGTCCTGTCATTCGTAACATGGGAGAAAAGTCCAACCCCCACCTCACTACAACCTCCTTTCAGGTAGTTGTACAGAGCAATAAGGTCTCCCCTCAGCCTCCTCTTCTCCAGGCTAAACAATTCCAGTTCCCTCAGCTGATCCTCATAAGACTTGTTCTCCAAACCCTTCACCAGCTTCATTGCCCTTCTCTGGACACGCTCCAGCACCTCAATGTCCTTCTTGTAGTGAGGGCCCCAAAACTGGACACGGCACTCAAGGTGTGGCCTCACCAGTGCCGAGTACAGGGGGACAATCACTGCCCTGCTCCTGCTGGCCACGCTAGTGCTGATACAAGCCAGGATGCTGTTGGCCTTTTTGGCCACCTAGGCACACTGCTGGCTTATGTTCAATCAGATGTCGACCAGCCCCCCCAGGTCCTTTTCTGCTGGGCAGTTTCCAGCCACTCCTCCCCCAGCCTGTGACGTTGCAGGGGGTTGTTGTGGCCCAAGTGCAGGAGCCGGGACTTGGTCTTGTTGAATTTTATACAATTGGCCTCAGCCCATCGATCCAGCCTGTCCAGATCCCTCTGTAGAGCCTCCTGACCTTCAGCAGATCAACTCTACCTCTCAACTTGGTGCCATCTGTGAACTTGCTGAGGGTGCACTCAATCCCCTCATCCAGATCATTGATAAAAGATGTTGAAGAGGACAGACCCCAACACTGAGCCCTGGGGAACACCACTGGTGACCGGCCACCAGCTGGATTTGACTCCATTCCCCACCACTCTCTGGGCCCGGCCAGCCAGCCAGTTTTTGATCCAGCAGAGAGGACACTCATCTAAGCCACAGGCAGCCAGTTTCTGCAGGAGAATGCTGTGGGAAACAATGTCAAAGGCCTTACTAAAGTCCAGGTAGACACATCCACAGCTCTTCCCTCATCCACTAAGCGGGTCACCTTGTCATAGAAGGAGATCAAGCTGGTCAAACAGGACCAACCTTTCATAAACCCATGCTGACTGGGCCTGATCACCTGACTATCCTGTACATGCTGCATGATGACACTCAGGATGATCTGCTCCATGACTTTCCCCGGCACTGAGGTCACACTGACAGGCCCGGAGTTCCCTGGATCCTCCTTGTGGCCTTTCTTGTAGATCAGCATCACATTTGCCAACCTCCTGTCCAATGAGACTTCCCCCATCAGCCAGGACTGTTGGTAAATGATGGAAAGTGGCTTGGTGATCACCCCCGCCAGCTCCCTCAGAATTCTTGGGTGGATCCCATCTGGGCCCAGAGACTTCTGCACATTTAAGCTGTGCAGCAGTTCACTTATGGTTTTCTCTTGGATTATGGGACCTTGATACTGCTCTCCATCTCTGCCATCTGGTTCTAGAGGCCAAGCACCCTGTAAGCTGGTCTGACCATTAAAGACTGAGGCACAGAAGGCATTCAGCACCTCAGCCTTTTCCTCATCTTTGGTCACTACACTTCCCACTGCATCCAGTAAAGGATGGAGATTCTCCTTAATCCTCCTTTTGCTATTAATGTACTTACAGAAACTTTTTTTATTATCTGTTATGGCAGTGGCTAGATTAAGTTCTAGCTGGGCTTTCACCTTTCTAATCTTCTCCCCGCATAGTCTCACTAAATCCTTGTAGTTTTCGTGAGTGATCTGCCCCTTCTTCCATAGGCCATGGACTTCCTTTTTCTTCTTGAGCTCCAGCCAGAGCTCTCTGTTAAGCCAGGCCGGGCTTCTGCCCCTCCAGCTCTTCTTGCAGCTCACTGGGACAGCCTGCTATCGGGCTTTGAAGATTTCCCTCTTGAGGATTGTCCAGCCTTCCTGGACCCCTTTGCCCTTCAGGACTGTCTCCCAAGAGACCCTGCCAATCAGTCTCCTAAAAAGGTCAAAGTCTGCCCTCCAGAAGTTCAAGGCAGCAGTTCTGCTGACCCTCCTCCCTACTGCTTCTAGAACTGAAAACTCTATTATCTCATGATCACTATGTCCAAGACAGCCTCCAACCTTCACATCACCCACCAGTCCTTCTCTGTTTGTGAACAGGTCCAGCAGGGATGCTTCCCTAGTTGGTTCCCTCACCAGCTGTGTGAGGAAGCTCTCTTCCACACACTCTAGGAACCTCCTGGACTGTTTCCTTACTGTTGTATTTAATTTCCAGCAGACATCTGGTTTTAGTTTAAAACCATTACTCCTTGTCCTGTTCTAACAGGCCTTGCTTAAAAAAAACAACCAACACTGTCCCCATCCTTCTTTTACAAGCTCCCTTTAAGTACTGAAAGGCTGCAATAAGGTCTCTCTGGAGCCTTCTCCAGGCTGAACAACCCCAACTCTCTCAGCCTGTCCTCACAGCAGAGGTGCTCCATACATCTGATCATTTTTGTGGCCCTCCTCTGGGCCCTCCCCAACCGGTTCACATACTTCTTGTGCTGAGGACTCCAGAACTGAGAACTCCAGGTGAGGTCTTGCCAGAGCAGGGTAGAGCAGCAGAATCACATCCCTCAATCTGCTGGCCATACTTCTCATGCAACCCAGGATACATTTGGCTTTCTTGGCTGCAAGCGCACATTGTCAGTTCATGTCCAGCTTTTCATCCACCAGTACCCCCACGTCCTTCTCCTCAGGACTGCTCTCAGTCCCTTCATCCCCCAGCCCGTATTGATACCAAGGACTGTCTCAATCAAGGTGCAGGACCTTGCAATTGGCCTCATTGAACTTCATGAGGTTCACACAGGCCCACTTCTCCAGCTTGTCCAGGTTCCTCTGGATGGCATCCTGTCCCTCAGGCATGTCAAGTGCACCACTCAGCTTGATGTCATCTGGAAACTTGCTGAGGGTGCACTCGATCCCACTGTCTGTGTTGTTGATGAAGATATTAAACAGCACTGGTCCAAGTACGGACCCTTGAGGGACACCACTTGTCACTGATCTTCATCTGGACATCAAGCCATTGACCACTACCCTCTGGATGTGACCATCAAACCAATTCATTATCCACCAAACAGTCCACCCATCCAATCCATATCTCTCCAATTTAGAGAGAAGGATGTTGCAGAGGACCATGTCAAAATCATCTTCCTAAGCTTCTTGTCCAAGTTCCAACTTCCTTTCAAAAAGGGCTCACATAACTGCACCTAGCTGCCTGCCAGCAGCCTGTCTTCAAATTCTCACTGCTTGTCCCTCTGCACTCCTGAAAACCTTTTCTTATCCCTTGTCAACTCCCTTCTCATAGCCCATACTACAGCACTCACTCCAATCCCACTTTTAATTCAGGTGTCCTGCTCCTGCAGGAACTAAGTAGCAGCCTCTGCTCTCACCAGCAGCTTTCACATCTATAGTACATCTGGGATCTCTGCTATGCTCTGCAATAACAGAAAATTGAGAGCTTTTAACAGACTTGCTACTTTAGTAAACCTATCATGTGCTCCCAGCCCAAAATTCTTCAATCTATGTAAAGCTTCCCAGTACACGCTTTCAAATTAGCGGTTTTCAAAGTTAAAGAGAAAAATTTCTATTATATGAATAGTATAAAATATTTTTTATTTCCTATTTCTTCTAGGCTAACCTAGAATTATGGTTTGTCAATCTCCATGTGTGGCACTTACGCTGTTTCCCTTCCTCCTCCATGTGCTTTCTTCCTTCCCATGCTACATACCCTTTCACGCACATGTACATTTCCAACAACGCAGAAAGTTTTTCTAAAAATGACAGGTCTTTGCCCTTCCCAGATATTAGCCTCATTAACCAAAGAGCTGAGGGTAGATGGAAAAACAGCGCTTTAGCTCTGCTCCTTTTACTCACTCTCCCCAAGCACGATCACCAACAGGTAATAAGCTACCAGGTTTAGCAAAGATGAGTGAAAAACATAACCATTGGATAGTTTTTAGGAAAATAGGTGTAGAAACAGAATTAAGGACAAAAAGATGAACTTTAAAAATGAAATGTCCATTTTAGGATCAAAATATTTTTTTCATCGAGCACAGTCCTACCCATAAGTCTAGCAAGCACTACTTTTTTGCAGCCAGACTCTTCATCTATACCCCCTGAGGCAATACAGGCCCAGGAGCCAGGAAAACTGTTAGAGTCATGGTAGGGAGTGCAGAGCATGGTGTGTGTGTTCAACCATATCCGTATATCTCCAGTACACATACTTCAAATACAAACTGGCAATTGGCTAAAAAGAATCAACACAATCAAAACAAAAGTCAAACAATAGACACACTACCACCCAATAACAACAACAACAACTCCATTTTTGCATACCTCTAAAAGAAGTCGGAATCCCTCTCTTTTCTTAATTTCCTCCACTAGATATCTGTAATTAAGAATGCAGAGTTTTAGAGCAGAGAACAAAACAATACCTATGGACAAGAACAAAAAAGTTCTTGAACATGTATACACTTTTTTTATCTCCCTACCCCCCTAAAAAAAGAGTTAAACCTCATTTCTACTTGCTGCAAGAATGCAGTAGCTATCAGTCCCTGGAAACAAATGAAGGCTACAGCCAGACAAGGAGCACTGAGAAAAGGAGGGGAGGCCAAATTCTGCCCTTGAGCACAGATTTTCAGTGGAGCCACATGGCTCAAAGTGATCCTATTTGCATCAGGCTGTGATTTCCCAATGCAAATTTCCACTGGTGGTGTTCTCTACAAGTTAATTCCTCCATCTCTTTTTCTCAAGTGCTGATACTGTGCTGCCACATTATTTCATGGTCACCTTGACATCTCTTGCACTACTACTGTCACCAAAACATCTCAGTTTAGCCTTGAATTTAAAAGTTTGCACGTACTTCAAGCCCAACATTTTTTCCCCATACCATCCTTTTTCCACACTGTACACAACAGTGCACATCTCTATTCAGAGCCACTGCTGATGCACGATAATCCTTAGGCATCCTATGCTTAACAACGCATTGAAATAAGTATTTCTTTTCTCTTTCACCTGTCAGTACAAAAACCACAGAAGCCTTTAACGTGAAGATGGGTTTGACTCAAAACTGCAGATCCAAACAGCTTCAAATTCTCGCAATTTTTTAAAACGACTTCAACTTTGCCATGACACACATCACATAGGAATTCTGAAACAGAGGACACTTCGACATAGCTGGAACTTCTCCATTTTCCCCCCTCAAAGCCTTCCCAAGGAAAACTCCAAAGAAATCACCTCAAATTCACACTGCTTTTCCATTTCAACAGAATTTTAGTCTTCTGCATGAAGATTTTGCTGTCTAATAGTGATAAAACTGAGACGGTAAAACAACTGATTGTGTACAAGTCTGTTATTTTGTTCCATTTATTTGGCACTTTCCTGCCTGCATTACTGGTCATCCCACAAATAATACTTTTATCCATCACTTGAGGGAAAAAAAAAAAAAATTGTGAAAAGAATCCCTCTTGGTCCTATCCACACGCCTGAAACCTGCCCTCACAGGGACCCCTCCAGCACAGTTATATTTGCAACCCCTGCTATTCAGCAGATGTGCTGCAGAAAGAGATTGGCTAGGGAGGCAGTGAACAATACCCTAGCTGGTTGACATTTTTCAGAACAGAGCACGGGGAGTTGTTCTGCTGTTTATCATTAACAAGTATTGTGCCTACGACTCATTACCTCTTAGCACACAGCCCTGCAAAATGATTGCTGCACTAGAGTGCCAGTTCCCACGACACACAGCTCCGTGAGTTGTGCCTCACCATGCGGTGTAGAGTGTTTTCCTCTCACAATATCAAGTTGAGGTTCTGGGTCTTCTCTGCTGTGACCATTTAGATCCTACGGTGTGCATTTGTTTACCTAGCTCTTAATGTTTAGGTCGAAAGAAAGGCATGCTGAAAGGTAAGTAGAAGGCTAGATATCATGTGAGCCTGTGGGGGGGAACCAGTTTCTGGAGGAGAATTGTCTTAAGCAAAAACAAGCTCAGTGCTTTTGTCCTGTTGATCAGAAGATACTTCTTTGTGCCATAGAACCAACACTCAGCAAAATCAGCAGACTATTCACAAGACAGAGGCCTTCAATTTATGTAGGTTTTTTTTTAATAAATCTTGAAAAAGAAACCCACGTATGATGCCTTTTTTTTCTTGAGGTCTTGCATTATTAGAGCTTTATTACAGTGCTTAATACCCTTCCCTCTAAGTGTCTCTTTTTTATACCACCATCTGACACAGGATATCTGATGTTGGTCAAGCTCACAGCACTGTTAATCATGTTCTTAACTATACTGCCAATAGCCTAAGAAGGCAGCCATTAGAAAATCCATTTCCCATGACTTATCCTGTCAGGACCATTTCACGGCAGTGGAGCAATTTACTCTGTGCACCTTTCCACAGTTGACAGTGCAGTTTTATCGTGTCACAGCTGTAGAACATTAGAAGGACTTCAGTGTCACTGAGGACTGGAGTGCACAGAGAAGTGGTATTTGCTATGATTAAGCCTTGCAGAAAATGAGGGGCGGAGAGCACCATTGAAAGTAGACATATGTCTGCTAAGAGTGGGTGTCAGAAGACAAATCAGGTAGAAAAACTGCAAGGATGCTGAAGCAAAAACTGCAGAGGTTGTTGTAGTTGTATTCTAAAAATGGTTTACTTTTTTTAGTGTATTTCAGAAAGAAACATCTCTGCATCAAAAACAGTTGGAAAAAAATTCTGAAGTAATCAACAGGATGCTCTACTGTAGGTATTTTAAAAATAAGCCTTTCAAATACGTAGCATCACAATGTTCCTGGGATATCTAATACACTGAAAACATGATTCATCTCCAGAGCAGGAAGAAATTAATGGAATAGCCAATAATCAAAGTTCCACGCAACAGAAATACATGCCTGCAATTACCCTAGCGCCTTTTCAGGTCTGCCTGGCCATGGGAAAAAAAATAATCTTGCTCTTAAATTCTATAGTCAGTTCCAGAATTAATCCAGTCTCTGTTCTGGAACACTGAAATACTATCTTTGCCATTTCAAAGTAACACCTACTGTAATAAATCAGGAGAAAGGCTGCACAGCTGCTGAGTAGTTAGGAGACCTGGCATAGTGCCCAGTAAACCTGATGTCTCAGCTGCAAAGTGCTCACGTCCATGCAAACTCAAGATAGCAGTGCAGCTACTGTAAAGAATATTCTTCATCAGATAATGATGAAGAATTAAATTTCTTCTTATAGAAGAAGAGAAAACCCAGTCACTCCTTAGAAATGCTACCAGCTGAATCCTAACATTCAGAGAAAATATTGATCCCAGAAAGGTCATTAATCACTACACTCAAACAACCTTGGCCAGTGACCCTGATAAGGCTGAATTCTCCTACTGACAGTGGAATGAATTACTCTGTACAGACACAAAACAGTACAATGCTTCGGAACGAAAACAAGGTACAATTTAACCAACAGATACCTTACGGAACACTTAACTACCTAAACGATGAGCAGTTTTAAAGAAAGAGAAAAAAAACCACAGCTCACTTGGACTGGTTTTTGCTTCTTTCTTTTTATTCCTTTCTAATCCACTCCAGGGCTAGCTCATGGGTATTTTTACCTTTTCTTTAAATGACTTTCTTAAAGTGAGCCTATGCCTTTAGTTTTTACGGGAGTACACAATCAGTTCTTTTCAACTTGGTAGTTCATACCAAAAATTAAAAGGCAATATGGTATAGGTGACTGTTCTTCAATGTTCATGATTTGACTCATGGTAGTGTGTAGCTAGCCCAGGAACCAGTGAAGATTCCATTGCAGTTTGTCTTGTATAAATTCTGAACAAATATGATACTTCAGTATCAGAAGACAAAACAAATTGCGTATGGAAGTTTCTTCCCAGAAACTGAGGTCCCTGAAACTATCACTTTAGAAACACCTACCAAGAATTTTGCAGAATTCATTTGTGAAACTCAGTTCTGCAAGAGCAAAAACTTGGTAAAATTTAACAGGGCAAGTGAGTTTGCAAGAACAAGGTGCTTCAGTCCCTAACAGAGCATAAGCATTAAGAACTTCAGCAAGCTTGTCGGGAAGACCGAAGCCATACCTCAGAACAAGCAGCCTTCATATACCTCTACTCCATCCTAACATTAGAGTGTCCTTATACAAATTTCCCCACGTCATTGTCTTTTTAAATTTCCTCAGTCGTGAGCAATGAAGTGAACACAACATTGGCTAATACTCTTTTTCCTAAACACAGCTCAGAGCTTGGCACATAGGGCTACTTTTACATTAACACCAGAACAAAGAGTTATGAGAAGAGGGTGTATTGGTAAACCTGTCCTAGGTCTGCTTCAGACAACATAAATATTAAACAACAGAAATTTATAGTCAAATTTGGACTTCTGTGTTTACCAACATCTATGCCCATTGCTAAAAGTAATGATTAGTATTAAATATTGTAGCAAATGTAGTAACACGATTTATTATTGCTATTAGCTCCTGCTATTACACAGAAACAAAAGGAACGGCGGAAAAAGAAGTAACAATGTGGTCTGTTCCAGGATACAGAGTACCAGCAGTGTCAACATTTCAGTGAATTAAACAGACCAGACATAGTCAAAATTGTAAGGTGGTACCTAGCTAAAGCCAGTGCCCTGTTCACTCTCTCCTCAAGGCCCATGGTTCCCAATGCTTTCCACATCAGCCAGAATTTGAATGCATCTGGACGCCTGCTGCACTGAATGGACTTGTCACCAGTGTCATAGCTGACATCGTAGAATTTGTCCTGCTGGAACAGGTATGCAGCCTTGGCAGAGTAACACTTCTTCAGGAGACCCTATTAGAAACACAATAGAGACTTAGAATGCTGATTGGCATTTTCAAACCTTTTCCTCTTCCCAAGCCCAAACCTTTTTTTTCCCATCTGTACCAACTGCTTAGTAAATCAGAACCTGAAGTGCAGGAAACTATCTAAAGCTTGTGGTGTGGTTTAAGAACCCTGGATGAACCTGAACCCAGTGGAGTCAGCACTGACAAGAAGAAAACTCCTTTTTTATTATTTTCATTATGTCACTGAAGAATTGCAGGTTGAAGAGGAATTCTGACTCAGATCTCAAGAAACTATGGGAGTGGATACCACAGAAAGAGTTGCCCAAAGACACACATGGGTGGGGAAAAGGGAGGAAAAGAAGCCTATGGCCACTGTTCCAGTATATAGATTGGCAGAACAGCCCCTGAGGAGCTTCGTACATGTTCACAAATGGCTCAGTCTATTCTTTTTTTGTCAAAGACATTTATATATGACACAGTTAGTTATAGATAGGGAAGATTTTAGCCTCAAGAAATAAATGTTTAGCCCTTACCAGAAAATGAAGTCACTGAGGATTTAGCAAAGGCTATCTGACTGTTTGAGTGGAAGCAACGAGGAGACTAGTACCACCCCAATTTTTGTCTGTTTTCACAGTTTAGAATATTTTAACATTTGAAAATAAACCTCAGAAAAGTTATTCTAGCATAACTTAATTATGGTTTGTTAGTTAAATTATTTTTAGTCAGCAATCGCCAGCCTCCAACTTCTGAGAGGCTGCCGGGGCAGAGATGAACAGCAGAAAACAGACAATGATAAATGTGACAAGTTCCAGCATAGAACAAAGCTGGGAAGCAGAAAGAAGGGGCTGTTACATGTTTAAAGATGCAGGGGAAGAGAAGAGGTATAGGACTGGCCATTGGCTGAAGAATTAAAGTATACTCTGTAATACTATGAAGTACAGAGAAATGCTGGCAGAAAGCAGATTACAAGACCAGAGATGAGGGTGGCCCTACAAGGAGCCCAGGAGACAGAAAAGGTTGTAGATTTGTCAACGATATTGAAAGTAGGTAAGAAAAATAAACAACAATCTGTAAGATAATACTACAATAGAAATTCAGGTGAGGGTAAAAACAATGCTACAGCATCTGATTCAGATCTACAAACATGTATTTAAGTGACAGTTGAACCAGAAGCCTTCCAAGCAGAACAGACCATGGAACAGAAGGGGACAGACACTGTGACAGAAGTTGCTAGAGAGGTTCTCGAAGGGCACAATTCATTTTCCAATTCAACATCACTCTACAATTTGAACCAACTAAAGAAGGATTTCACATTTCATCCTTTTCTCTGCATCTGCTGCAAGTCTGATTTTAAAACAGCAGAAGGTATCTGACCACACTCTTAATCAAAGTGTCATATTCCTTTAACAGAGGTACAATTCTTGGTCTACATTACAATGCAATACAATACTGATAACCTTGGAACTTGCAATAAAAATAGAGAAAAAAAGATCAAGATATAAAAAACCAAAGGAGAAATAATCCACTGGCATACACAGAATAAGTCTTCTTCTCTCCTCGCCTTTTCAATTCCCTCCATCAACACTAAAACCGAACAAATAAAAAACCCCAACTGCACAGCTATTCATAGAGCACAAAAGGAGAACACCACCAAAGGTTTATGCACAAATTCTGTAGGGGTTTGACAATCCCATTGTAATATTACTGATTTGCAAAAAGGAAGCAAATTCAGACTGAACTCTTTAGCCACAGGAGCAGCACATTCAGCCTTGTGAAAAGACAGTTTATGTCACAGCTGCTCTCCCTCTGCAGTCAGAGTCATACTGGAAAGCCAATGCTGGGAATAGTTTTTTTGGGGATTCTCATTCCTACTTTCCAACTGTCCCAGGAAAAAAAAAAAAAAAGGCAAAAAGATGACAGTAGAAACTGAAGTCAAGCACTGAAGCATCCATCCTTTACAGGAACAGGAGTCTTTGTCAAGCCGTTGTGTCCTATTCATTTAGACCTCCATAATTTGATTTTCAGGGGAAAAACAAGTTTACTAGACACGGTATTTAACAAAAAAAGAGGCAGCAACATTCACAAATTTAAGTTAATTGCTTTGTCTCTTAATGACTTTAAAATTTTGCGTAGTGTTTCTTATAGTGTATAGCAGGGTTGATCAATGCAGTTGATCAATCCTCTGTCTTATCAGAATGTAATATGGCTGCACAATAGATGACATCACAGGATACTACTTTTCCTCAAGCCTGAGAAATGATAACTTTGTCACAAGAACCTAAACTTGGTAATATTACACAGACTGAGAAGTTCACTTAAGATACAGGACAACTGCAGAGTTTCATAGTTTACAAACAAATGCTCTAGAGTGAAACAAGCACAAATAATTAAATAACTCTGAATGAACTCAAATTCCTGGGAATATATTCAATTTTTTTAAAAAAGTATGTAGTTCCTACTCTCCTGATGCATCAGAAGCTGACAAGATGCTGGCTTGATGATCCTTTCCCATCTGCTTATCTTACTAATAATTAACAGGCTGAGGAAATCCTGATGAAGGTATTGCCTACTGTTAATCTCCAGAGGCAAGTACAGTGACATCTTCCAGCATGCCACTAGAGCAGCCGGAGAAGAAATTAAAATTATGCTTTGTGAGGGAGAAAGAAACACACCAGGCCAATGCAAGAAGCAAGTTGCAGGAGAAAGAGAAGGGAAGAGCATGACAATGTTGCAGGACGGGGTTTGGGTGGACAACAGAAGAGGAAAAAATCCAATACAGATTTTATGCTCAAAAAAGCAGTTACTCCTCAGTTGCAGCAGACTCAAAAGTAATAGAGTCAAACATGCTGAAGACGTTAAAAGCCATCTTAGTTTTCCAGTCAAATGGTGGAAAAGTAGAAGAAAAAAAGGAAAAAGTATGCTTTCTAAATCAACATTCTCAGTCCTAAGAAGACCCCAATGGTTATCCACACAGTAACTGCTCCATCTGTTCAGCAGAATTGCAAAAATTTCATTAGAACTGCCCCAGTTGACAAGTTTGAGATTCCTTCTTCAGCATCTTATCTTTCTACCCTTTGTTCTGCCTTATACTGGACCTGTTAAAGTTTAGAGTATGAAAATACTGTTTTCATGGAGGCCTCAATCCACTATGAAGTTTCAAACAGCCTTTGGTTTTGAAGCCTATGAATAGTTGCTGTGCTTTCTAATTAATGGCAAATAAATTACTATTGCTACTGAAATCAATATGTCAGAGCTCCAGTTTCATGATTCAACGTATTTTTTTCTCATTGAACACACTTATATGCAGCAAGCCTTCTAACCTCTTTCCACTTCCACTTCTAGTGAAAATGGAATTTCAAATTCATTAATAAAACATCTTTTTCTCCAAGCTTCTTCCACAAGACGAATATCTTCCTGATTTGCCTCATCTGCAGCAATCTGAATGGCACACTTGAAAAATCCTCAAGAGCAGTGCAGTGCAAGAGGCCACACCTGTAATTCACTTCGGGTGAGAAGGATCTCTCACTTGTACTAATCCCAAGCAGAAAGCAATGGGAATAGAGTATTTCCTGCAGCTGCCCTGGAAAGGAATCGGGGAAGTAGGTATATCTTTGTGATACTGTTAATGACGAGGAAGAGATTACACTGTAGATGGCTACCATGATCATCTCAATCAGTTATATTCAGTGCTAAACCGGGATTTCATTAGCTGCATTGAGACTTTATTTTTAACTAATAACTGAAAAATCTGCTCATTACCTAAAACTGATTGCCAATCACTCTAATGAGTCATAGAGCTTTAGCACTGGTGATAAACAGTAGTTCTCTATTTATGTGGTGATAAGAGTCATGTTTATATGAATTATAGCAAGAACAAATTGGAGTAGCTCTGTTGTCTACGGGAGCACGTACAAACCAAGACTGATTCATAGCATATTAAGAACATAATAACAAAGCTGACTCACTAATGTTTTGAGAACACTGCTCCACCTAGCTTTGCGTTTAAACACGATTCATGCCACAGCAATACAAGTATTTTCTGAGTAAGTCTATCTTATTACAGAAGCGATGAAAATTACTCAGGCTATGGCAGCAAAGAAGGGATAGCTGTGCATTCCTCATGTGCTCTAAGCACTGAAGAACTACTGTCATTGATCTGAACTTTTAGAGGATTAACCATCTCTTTCCTTTTTGGTGAAAACGCTTCTCCTTCCTAAGAAAGTCAAACATATATTTCTTTTTTCTATCTCTACCTTCTTGGGAAATCATTCCAAATCTGTCGTTTCAACAAGGCTGGAAGATACTCTTTTATCCACATTTCACTGCAGTTTATCTTTTTTTTAAACCTGTATAGAAAAATATTTAAATACAATGTTTCATTCTAATAATCTAGCTGCATTGTCTTAAGCCTATTAACATTGCTAAACCACATAGCTCTATTGATGCTATGTGGCAAAAAAAAAAACAACAAAAAAAAACCACACACACCTCACCAAACAAGTCACTACTACTTTTGCTAAAAAAACCCTCTACATCAGAAATGTGGTGATTCCTACAAAAGATTATCTTTTCATACATAAAGGAAATATAAAGCTTGGGCCTTGTTAAATGATCTAAACCTTAAAAACAAGAAAAACTGAAGGGGATTATTTGTCCGCAGTTTCCAAACAGACCTTAAAGCAAATGGGAAGACAGGCTAACGAAACTTCCTTAATTAGACCTTCAAAGGGAGCTCAGGCTTGACCCATAAATGGGACTTAACATCTATGTTTAACGTTATGCTGCTCTGATTTCTCGCAGAATTCACCGCTTCAGAAACTACCTGAGGTTCCTTGAACATTCACTAGCAGAGCAACACGTTCCAAATTCTTCCAGCTCCCACTGCCACATCCTAACCACACTGTGAAGAAAGTATGTTCACATATAAATGTGTGGTTCACTTGCAGCCATAGGTATTTATGTAATTCAGGAGCGGTGAAACAAGCCCCAAAGACAGAAACCAATACACACACTCCTCCCTTCTCTTACCGGTGTGAAAATAGCATCTTTAATGGGAAACTGGATTTGGCTGCCTGTTCTGGTATGAAGAGACCCTTTCTGCCAAAGGGTCTTAAATATGTGTTTGATTTTTTTTCCTTAAGGATTTATATTCCAACACTTTCAAAAAGCTGATAAGAAAGTACTCAAATTTGTTATGTGTGTCTGTTTGCACATAAAGACTACACTGGCATGTACACAAAACATGCAAGTGCCGATTTTCCAGGAATAAAACACAGTAAAAAGCCCTCTCCTCACCATGCAGAGAAATCCACTGCTTTCCAGAAGGAGCTTCACTGTACAACAGTATCTGACTATATGATCAGTAATACTTGTGTTTTCACCCCTCAACAGCCTAGGATTCAGCTCCACATTTATTTCCAGCACATCATTGCCTAGCTATGATTTAGAAGTGTTCTACCAGACATTACCCTCCATGGAAGGAGAATACAGAAAGGCTGCCAGAGCCCTGAAGTTGGAGCAGTGTTTGTAAAGAGACTCTAAATGCCAGGGCAGCTAGAGTATTTCCTTCCTCTTTGTTTCTTTCCTCTTTCTTCCTGAGGAATTTCCACTGTGCAGCCCAAGTATTCTCATTATCACCTGAGGCTATATCTACATACTGGATCTAATTAATTAAAAATATAGCACTGAATTCTTCCCAAGCCTGCAATTAAGACACCACATTAATCTTAGTCAATAACTTTATTTTTCTTGGTTTTTGTCCTGGAATAAAGATAAAGCAATGGACAGGTAGTCCTGGAGTTTAATCCTCTTTAATCCCACAGACTCTAGTCTAAGGAAATGAGGAGCCACGCTTTTACTTGCTGTCCTGCCATATGTCACCTCTGACTTGGAGCAACCAGCTTCAAGAGAGCACTGATTAGCATCTATGCTCTTTGGTCTTCATCCATTCTTATTACCAGAAGTTGGTAATCAATTGCATAGATAGCTAACCAATTGCAGCTGAAGAGCAACTATCAACTGTTTTGACAGAGATTTATAAAAATTCTTTACAAACTGTGGCCACGTAATAGTGACGCAAACCTCAAGGGCTCCATATATTCATGATGTTCAGTCATTCATAACCTATGAAGTATAAGCTAAGAAACCATCCCCAATGGTGGACAATGGGCATAAGCCTTAGCACAGCTGAGTTTGAAATGGGGCGTGAAATAATTGACCACTTACTGGTTTCTTTATTAAGATAGAAGGATTCCACAAAGATATAAGCAGGGACTTTTACTACATTGCAGACTCATCTCATTTTCTTGCCACTTGAGATCCAAGCTCTATTGTTTGCTTGCTAGGCTTTAATTAGTCATGGCTTTTGGAAAGCCTATATCACCCTGGTGATGAGGATGAACTAGTCGAGTGAAAAAAGAAGGCGCAGCACCTTTACCTGCATGTGCTCTGACTCCAATCCCTTTCCTTTCCCACTCTGACGCTCCCATGTAAGGGGATGCAAGGAGGAGCTCTGCCTACTTCAACCAAAGACACAGTACTGCTGCAGTCCCAGTGAAAGAGAGCTGTTCTGGGGAGTTTGATGAGCTTGGTGTTTAAATGCTGCAGACCAGGTGACAAAAATACTCAATTCTGAATGTAAATCATGGACAGAAGTTAACTAGCAAAGGCACCAGCTGCAAAATTTGACCACTGGTGAGTACAGTGACTTGGATCAGTTTGATCCCGCTCCCTTATTCACCCTTTAATAATTCTGTAGTGCAATTCAAAACAATATCATTCAGCATTTGCACTGCTGTGTAGAACTGACTTGCAATTGTTTTCTGTATTACAGCAATGACATACTACTGCATGAAAAAAAGGCAAAAAATAAAGGACAGGAAGACTTACAGAGTTGTCTTTCACCAGAAGAGCACAGCACTGGATTCCTGCCAACAGCATTTTATGGGGATTCCAGGCAACAGAATCAGCCCTATAAATAGAGGTGGAAATTGCACCTATGAGTACTAAAGAATCAAAGGTGGCCAAACACAATCCAAGCAGACAAATCAGATTTCCCATTCTTTTCCCCTGCACACACTCACAGGTTCAGGAATTTCTCCAATGAATAGTAATACGTGTTTTGGAAAATGCAGTTCTCATGGAGGCCAACAGGCCACA
Source organism: Bucorvus abyssinicus (assembly GCA_009769605.1). Taxonomy (NCBI): domain Eukaryota; kingdom Metazoa; phylum Chordata; class Aves; order Bucerotiformes; family Bucorvidae; genus Bucorvus; species Bucorvus abyssinicus. The sequence goes on from CM020028.1 coordinate 44,060,212, forward strand.
CAACTTCCATTTCAGTTCCTGGAAATATGCCCACAAACTAAACTGACTTACCTGTGGATGCCATGAAGAAGTCTGCAATGCTTCCTCGATATCAAAGCGGAGCCACCCCAAGAAGCCTGTTGGAACATTTATAGAGTCAAGACAATATTACTAGTATAGAGTTCTTTTGATAATGCTTCTCCTAATAATTTCTGAAGATGTTTTATCTCATTTAAAACTTTACTGCATGCTCAGTGGGCTATACTTTGCCTTCAGTATCATCTACTGAAATAAAGATGGCAGCCTGAGCTATGCCTAAAAGGTTGCTGATGGTTTGCGCCTATGAGAGCCTGAAACTACACTTACAAGTCCCTTCTGTGTAAGCAAGGGCAAGAATTGAAGAGTCCTTGCATAACCAGACCCATTCCTGATACTGAATCAGAGCTGCTTCCTTTCCCCCAGCCTAAACCTGAGAAGTGAGAGCAGAAAGCCCCATTTTGCATATCTTATTCCTGCTAGCTATTTCCTTTGAGATATTCTCAAAAGAAACAGTAGAGAATGGTAATCTCTGCCAATTGCAAAATCCAGGCTGAGATTTTCCACTGAGTTTGGACATGAAAAGTGGAGTCAGCGAGTAGGCAATAGCAGCGTAACTCTCTGTTACCAGCAATCCAACTGATGTTAAAAGGGAGTAAGACTGACCACATCTCCCTCAGGGTATTTAAGAGGTGCGTGGTCTAAGAGTCATTTAGGTCTCTGTAGCAAGGAGCTCTCCACTGGACCTCCTTATTGAGCATCATCTTATCTATTCTAGACACCTGCCTTTGGGTGATACCTTTTGCAGATGGTCTCTCTCCATGGACTATAGAAGGAACCCAAACAACTAGCTTTTATTACACAAGTTTAATTTCTGGAGAGCTGGAGTCAGGGAAGTTGATTCTCATCCATTAATCCTGCAAGGATCAGATTTCACCCACCAGGGGCTGTGACTCTTCAGTTCTCAAACAACATGTGTCCACAGGGGAGGGGTGGGGAGAACACAAAACAGAGGACATGACATACAGTGCACGTGAGAAATTATTATGAAAAAAGGATTTTCAATCTTCATGCAGGCAGAACCCACTTTAGCAAATTCCCCGTGAAGTAAGCAAGGCTCCTCAGAGATGCACAGGAAGTATCAGTCCAGAAAACATCTGAACTCAGCTTTTTTTAAAAGACAGTCACACATTTTGAGCTAATGAAGGAAAAAAAAGATTACTTACATGAAGATTTGTGACCTAAGCATGGAGAATACATGCTTGTTTGGCTTTGGTTCTTTCTTTCCGTAAAAGAAAGAGATGTGATAGCTGATCTAAGAATTTAGCATCAGTATTTGCTTCATTAGAAGTGAGATTTGCTGTCTCTAGGAGACAGGAAGGGTAAAGGCTCAGAAGGAAATGAAAGGGTAATAACTTGCCTTAACACACGTCATTCTCATTAATGCAGCACATTAATGCACCACCATATTTTATGTTGTCACAACATTCTTGCTGAGGAAAGGACTGCTGCTCGATCTACAGGTGGGACCTAAAGTAGGAAATTTAGCTCAAAATTCACAGTAAGCCTGTGGCAGAAACAGGACTCGAAATTGGGTTTCTTCACCTAGCCAATATTTGCCATGTTATGGGAAGACAATAAAACTGAACTTCCTATTCATACACTGAACCATAGACAAATTTTACTCTTCTCAATAAAGTCAAAACAGTCACTAAGTTATTTCCTGATTCTCATAATTTGCAAGCAATTCATTGAAATGTCATAAATATTTACAAAACGTACATCCAAAGGTGTCCGTATTTGAAAAAGTCTACTTTTTCACACTGTCTCTGAAAAACAGGACTAGAAAGGCCCTCAAGAGGTCATCTCAACAGCGTGCCACTTCCAAAGGCAGGATCAGCCATACTCTTCTCATTTCTGTCAAACACTGGTCTTTCCTATGCTATTAGCATCAAAGTGAAAAACAAGGTGCAGAGAGACATCAGCAACTGCGGCCTCCACAGCACTATTGGCACTATTTTCTGCCTTTGCTTTAAAAATTAATGCTGGAGATCGGGAAGAGAGGGATGATAGCACTGGAGGTCCAGACATCTTTCTTGAGCCTCAGTACTACAAGATGAATTTGTACTCCATGCTTCTTTACCCAGTTCAACCACCAAGTGCTTAGGGATCCAGGGCTGGCAAAAAAACAGAACCAAATGAGAAGGCACCTCAGAATACTGAGAATCACTGGATTGTCTGACTTTGAAGACCTCTAATGACAGAGGCTGCACAACTTAACCACTTCATTTGTGTTTAACGGTAATAATCCTACTGATTGGAAGTGCCAGTCCTAAATAGCGATATGTCTTGTTATACCTGCAGTGGTCAGGGGAACAGATTATTCCTTTTCTTTTTGCAGAAGCTTTTCAAGGATCTATGGACTATTACGTATTGTCTCTTTGTCTTTTCTAGTTTAAATAACATCAGTGCTTTCAATCTTTCCTCATTGGTCATAATTTCTAGATATGGTTCTGTTTATCCTCACCAATTTACTGTTTTCTAATCTTTCTCCTGCAGGTCAATAACCTTCTTCAAACACAGCTTTTTCTTTGGACACAATCTAGATAAAGCAGATGAAATGCCAAGCAAAAGGAGAGAATTATTTTATGTATCATCTTTATTCAACTTTGAAAGACATTGAACTCTATTTGAAAATGCTTACAATTGCTCATTTGTGATGCACTGCAAATACCAGATCTTTTTCTGAAGATTTGCTGTTTAGACAACAATCCCCAGACCGTGTTTGTGCAGTTGATTACTACAGCTTAAATTTAGAGCTCTCTTTATTGAACTGTAGCCTAGATTTTCCACCTTTTTCTTCAAACTGTCAAGATTTCTTTGATTTCTAATCCTGTCCTCCCACTGCCTCTTGCAGCAGTTTTATGTCATTTTCAAATTTAGTCAGGATATTCTTTTTCATCCGAGTCATTAATGAAAACACCAGATAACTTCTAACCTAGGATGGACCTTTGTGGAATCCTGCTCAAAATCTTCTCCCCTTTTAGAAGTGAACCACTGGTTAACTGCTCTCTGGGTATGACTTTCCTGCCAGGTTTTCACTCACTACCACAGTGGCAGCTTGGTATGTTTCTCTGGCTTTCTGATGGGATATTGCAAAGAAAGTCAACTGCTTCTCCTCCACCCATAAGATTACAGAAGGAAGGTAGATCAAACTAAATTGACACATTTAATTTACAACAAATCCAGCTAAGATCAATGCAGGGTAGCTCAAAACACGAAGATTATCACCTGGGTCCCATGCAACGTAATTGGCAACTAGGTTTGAGAAAATTACTGTGTTTCACAAGCAGCAAAGAGCTTAGCGCTGAATGATGGGAATCACAGTGTTTGCACTGTGATTAAACTACCCACCTAAGCACAGGCCAATAGGTCAAACCTGATTTTCTGTACTCGTCTAGCCATAGGATAAACAAAGTTAAAGTAGGGACCAGCAGGAAAGAAATAGTCATACATGGTATTTAAAGCTGTATGAACACAGTATGTGACATACACAAGCACTGGAGCCTGAGTGCATATTGATGATGCAAAACAAGTCATTAAGAAAGGCATCACAGACATGTGATTGAAAGCAATAAGCAGCTGGAATGTGTGTACGAATACTGTAATGTGCACAAAATAAGCCTACTTATAGTCTCTGCACTTAGGCTTGACTGCTGAGAAAGTTTGGGCTTATTGGTATTACCTTCTTAAAACAACTCTTTCCTTAACTCCCTTTTTCTATTTAAGTTTGTCTGATGTGAGAGCTTATCTACTATTCCTGACTTTATTGAAAATGTATCTTTCTGAAGCTCACTGATTTTATGTTGACATTCCCCCTTTTGCCCTTCCTAAGAATCATGAGCTTTACCACTTCATATTTAATGAAAAGAGGCTCCCTAAGGCAACCGTATCAATTTTCAGGATCGGAAAAATATGCTGAAATGCGATACATCAGTGTAAATCTGGAAATAACACCACTGACATTCATGAGATATTCTTATAAATGGCTCTTGAGACTATTTGCAGTAGATAATACTGATTCCCATCAACAATACATGAAAAGTCCTAAACTAGACAGAACTTTCCCTGGTTTTGAATCTTCGGTTTAATTTTACTGTACCTCTTTTTCCTCCAAAGTTACAGCAAGCCCCAACAGCAATACTCGCTTGCTACAACTCAGACTGTATAAGGTGTAAATCATTCAACAAGATGCCAGGCCTTTCAGAGGAACGTAGATCCTCAAAGCTTTCAAAAATACTGTATTCTTGCCTACAAGGGTAGCAGGCAGCAGGCTTGGTTAAAAACAAATCAAAAATCCAACTCTTCATGATGTTTCTTGTACTCTCTTTCTGAATGGCAGATGCCTGGTCTCACTATACCTTTTTACGTATTATTCTAGTAAATCTATTTCTAATGGTGCTATGAGTGAAAAGGTCCCATATGAATTACAGTCTGCTCGTTTTATCACAGCACATTTGCATAAACATGTATGCCTGATGTCACTTACATAGGAAGCTTTCAGTCTTTTCCCCATATCCTGTTCTAATATAAATACAGCGAGAAACTTTAAAAAAAACCCAAAGAAACAGTCATCCACTCAACTCTTCATAGAGAGTGAAAGGAAATGTGGGAAAAACAGATAGGACTCCTGAGAACCACTGAGAGGTTCATGACATGAATCACATCGAACAATTGGTCTTCCAGACCATAGACTAAATTTATTATTGGACATTTGTCTTCTACTGGGAATCAGTTAACTTCTGACAACTACAGTCACTGTACAAGCAGAAAATTAAGATACTCACTGTACCTTAGTTTAACAAAAGGCAAAAACTGGGAGAAATGTTGTTCACAAAATGCTATCAACTGCCTATGACGGATATAGTTCACAACATGGCCCAGGCTCATCCCATCTAGTTTTAGTCATTCAGCTGCAGCGAGTATGTTAGGAGACTACTCATTGTCCTCCTACAGACACTGGAGGTGGCTCCAGCCATGTCTATACAACTCGGGTACCTAAGATCCAACAGAGATTCTGATTTCTTTCCACCAACTCTACAGAGACACGCAAGAGACTAGCACCTAATGTGAACGCTGCACTTCACTGAAAATCCGCTGGGTCCTTCTCACCAGCACACAGCCGTAAGGAGGCTTTGCAGACACTCTAAACACTAGGGCTAAATTCTGCATCTGTGCCTCCAAGTCAGTAAGAAAACTCTTTTGCCTCACACATACAGTGACTTTATTAATGTCTGCGAGGCATTTATCTGAAACACTATCACTGCCTACATGATTTTTTCTTTAGGTACTTGATGTTAAACACATACTTCAAAAATTTAGAGCAGGTCTAAAAATCTCCATTAACGTTGCCCCGGATTCTCTCATTGCTACGTGGCTTTTTAGCCATTCTGGATTTGTGGCATTGCAATTATAAAGAGAATACAATTTTAGAAAATATGAAGAAACTTAGTTTTAGAAAAATACATTTACAGCTAACCCTTTCAGGTATTAAAAAGGGTCAATGATCTTTCCAAAAAGGCTCATGAACGGATTTTAATATCCAAACCCAAAATTATAAAGAAATGAGAAAAAAAATTTAGGAAAATGTAAGGAGACCTACAGAGAACACAAACCTGTAAATATGAAACAATAATTTACAACTGGTTGAGTCAGAAACCTTTTAACCTGTATGAACCGCACACCACAATCCTAAGGTGTCCAGTCTCCAACAGATTGTGAAAAGAATCTGAAGTTATATTTGTATATAATCACCCTTGAAGCATTTTTAGAAGGTAGTAAGAAATTGATTTAAAAATAACTTTGAAATACAACCTGACAATGACAAAATAGCTCTGACTGCTTGTCACAACCAAATTTTTTGCTGTTTTTCAGCACACGTAACAGAGACAAATCAGAATGTATTTCTCTTCTCCATGTAAAAAAGTTAAAGCCCAACTTCTATAAAGAAACTTCAACAATCAAGGAAAAATAGCAATTATAAAAAAAGCAACACTAAACAAAACCACACAGTATACAAACTCACATCAACATGAAGCCAGAGGCCATGTTTTTCACAGATATCAGCAATCTTATCCAGAGGATCAAATGCTCCCAGCACTGTTGTGCCTGCTGTAGCACAGACAAGAAATGGTGCTGACCCCTGCGAGAGGATTGAAAAAAAAGAAAATTGTCATTTGCACTGCTCATTTCCTCCAGTATACCTGCAGAGCTAAAGTATAAAAAGGTCTAGCAACGTAGGACAAAGATGTGATAGTCTACATTTTAGTTTCCCAGCAGAAAGTACTGCATTTAACAGTGCTGCCTTTTTTTTTTAAAAAAAAAAAAAGCAAGCATTTTCCATTTCCAGTTAACACCATCCCAGGGCAAATTTCACAAGCTTCAGACTGTTTTGACAGATGCTAGTTTTGTCAAAATCAAAACATACTGAGTATTTGACATCTCTCTTTATAAATTGATTTTCATTTTAGTCATCCACATTTTACTGCCGTATTTGCTGCCATTCTGCCAAATAAAATAAAGCTGCCAGCTCAGCCAGCAGGCTGCCCATGCAAGGAAAGGGCTCATCACTCTAAGGATTCCACCTGCATTGTCTCTAAAATGCCTCTGTTCTTCGCCTGGTACATACCATGACTGGGACAGTCATCGCTGTCTGACCCCCATCTATAGCAAAGTGCTATTCTGGCTTCTACCCCTGTCTAGAAAACAGGAGATGCTACAGATGGTAACTGAGTGTTAAGAGGGAGATCACCAGAGATCTCAAACAGTTTTACGGTTAAGACAGGTGGGATAAGGAAAACTTTTGTCAGGCTGCAGTCTCAGACAACCACCACAAGCCACCCATTTTGGTTTCAATCGCTTTGCTCATTGCTTTCTCATTCAACTAGTAGCAGGGGGGCTATTACAACAGCAGACTAGGTCGTGTGCCATTGCAGATGTATGTGCCTACTTAGGAGCAAAAACTGAAACAGCGAGAATTGGTGGAAGCTACAACAACTCGGAGTTGAGGGTATGAGCCCTAGCGATGACACTGCGGTCTCACCTGCTGGTAAATACATGCCATAGGAACTCCTCTGCACATTTCAGCCTCTGGCCCACAGCCTGACAATGCAGTTACTGAATAGACACTGAAGTTGTTATTAAATTGTACAATCTGGGATCCCTGGAGTTCATTTGCAGTGAGTTTAAATCTCAGATGATGCAAGTCTCTCTGCTGATGTAACTCAATGTAGCTTCACTGAAATCAGACATCAGCTGAAAAAACACCCCAAACTCTACACATGAATTTATGTACCTTCATTTCAGCTGAAATCTCATTGCTCTTTTCTAAAAAAGTGTTGACACTTTTAAACATCTGCTACAGACATAGACGGGCTTGATTCAGGTTTCCACTCTAACAGCTTTATACTTCTTTAACAGTGTAGAGGAGGACTGTTAGAATGGTACATAATTATGACTTGTTTGGATTTTTAAATTTCTTTACAAATTGCTAAAGCAGTGGAAAGTAACCTGGGAATTAATTGAAAATCCCATACATTCACAAAGAATTACCAGCCTGTAATTCACTTCTCAGTCATTCATTCCTAGTACAACCTACCACAATCCAACTTACGAACCAGCTTGAAGCTTCAGTACAAAACACCTGCGAGGGAGGCAAAGATGCATGTGCTGCACCTAATTTTTGTTAGCGTTCTCACTAATTTTTTCCCACAGCTATATCAAAGTCAAACAGCCCCCAGTAGCCAGTAAGTAACATGACTGAATGTGGGGACAAGTCCAGGATCTCTACAAATTCCAAAGATGGTTACCATTACATCTTTCTGACAAAGAGGGAAATAAACTTTTATTCTTCTACACAATAGTTAAATAAAACTTGCTGAATAAATTGTCTAAGAAGAGGCCTAAGACTTTTGCTATTCATAGCGAGTGAATCATTTTGTGCTCCTATCGCTAGCAAATACATCCTCTGTTGTGTAGAGTCATTAGAGTATTTACTGTAATTCACACATGTCCTTCTGTAAAATTTGTCAAGCAGCACTTTGTCAAGGACAAACACACTTACTGAAGCTCTGATGAAACAAAAACCTTCCGATATACCTGTAACTTCCATCAAAATGCAAGTGAAATAGTGTTCTCCTGTAAGCAGAGCATTTTAATATAGAACACTTGCTTTTAAATTGCAGAGCACCATACTGAGGTTGAGCTTTTTTAAAAAAAAAAAGATAAATGCCAGAGGATTTCTTTCAAATAAACATTAGATTTATTACATCAACAAACAATTCTGTTTTTGCAAGAGCAAAGAGCTCATTCTCTTGTCAGCTTCCCCTTGCTCCATTTTATTTCAGTCCTTTCTTTTCCCACCTGCTTGATCAAATGAGTAAAAAAAGCCAGGTTGTCTTTCACAGATAATGCAAACTACAGAAAGAAGCAAGAGAACTGGCTAGGTGATTAGGGCCACCGTGTATCAATAGTTATGCTGTCTAGCATGAAACTCAAGGAAGAGTCGGTTGTTTGGCAGAAGATGTATCTAAGTCAGATCTCAGTGAAAGCTGTCGTGGCCATGCCAGTGCATGACAGGACAGCACTGTCTTGGCTTTTCTATCAGCCACAAAAGTAGGTTTCCCTAGGTAGTATTCCATGGCAGGTATCATCCACACTGCACTAGTTGCTTAGTCCACGATCTGTGAATACTAAGGACTGACCTCTGAATCCTACTGCTCTGATGCACAAACTAAGTGAGGAAATAAGGTGAGCTAACCAAATCCACGCTCTCTAAAATAAGTTATGTGGACTATAGTAAGGGCTGTCTTACAGATTGTGGGAATGTATGGTAACGTTGTCCAAATACACACATCAGTACATTTCCAAAAGCTGGCCTTTGACTTTCCACTTGGCAAAGTACCTGGGGGAAAAAAGGCACAGGACGGAAACTCTGCACTCTTGCTACAATACTAGAAAGGACCAAATTTAGCATTTGTAGCCTGTATGATAGTTTTAGAGACTAAGCCACATGTTACAGTCCTTGCTTACTGCAGAGCATAAAGCAATAGTTGCTGTAATTAACTGAAAAACCTACAGTTTTAATCTACCATTTAAGGAAAGCAAATACTGCATCCATTTAGAAAAGGATCAATGCTAAAAGAAATCCTAGAAGAAATGTGCTAAATACTTTAGAGCAGCATTGTACTTAGGACATTCATTAGCAGTAAACACCCTGTGGAATTTTAATCCCTTGTAAGAGCGTAGCAATTAGAAGTCTTGGCTTGTTCCACAAGTTTGTGGCAAACAGATTGCGCCTGTAAGAAAGACACTGTTACATTAACTGCCCTATTTTTAAGACTTCACTCTTAGTTTTCCTTCCTTTCACTTGGACACAAGCACACCATCAGCATACACTCCTCCTCTCCATGCACTCTCTACCACCCTCACCTCTTTCCTGGCCCGTTGGACTTGTTTCTCCAGTTCCTCAGGTATCATCTTACCTCTAAGAGACACAGATTTAAAACTTTTTCAGTTACATTCAAATAGTTTGGTTACGTACAGCACTACTGCATTTTTAAAAGGCTCAGAGACCACAGCCATGGCTTTTGCTTGCTTACCTGTCATCTGTTTTGATGAAGTAAACATTCTCTGTACCAATACCCAGGAAGGAGGCTGCCTTCTTCATGGAGTAATGACACTGTAAATGAGAAAGGCATGACAAAACAAAGTATGCTATTAAACAAAAGAAATTCCTTAGCATAGGGAACAGTGACACTGAAATTCATTTAGTAGCAGCTAATAGTCATGACAACAGCACATCCTAACACAAAATGTAAGCCGAGAAAGTTACATATCACCAAGACCATCTTGCATTTAACAATAACGCACACTGAAGACTGAGGAAAGTAACACAAAGACAGATATGCACCATGTGGGCTTAAAACAAAATACAAAGCTCTATTCCATACATTTTTTTAAAAGCTGGTTCTGCATTAGAATGAAAAAAATAGAGATTTTCAAATGTCATCAGGGAAGAATTGTTTCAAAATGTTTTCACAGAACTGAGACAAAAGTATCAATGACTGTAAGAGTAAGGAAATGCATGAGAAGAAAGGTCCAAGGGCTATTGAACTCAACAGCCCAGAAGCAACCAATAGCCTGAAAGTCCAAAAGCATTACTCCTTGGAAACTGGACCGTTAATTATGATGTACGATAATGATATATCTAAAGCTTCTACCACTTTGTCCTTGTAATATTTCTATATGCGTCCTCTAAACATCAGCTGTCAGCCACTGCTGGAGACAGGATACTACCCTAAACTAACCTCTAGCCTGATCTATCAGCCCTGTTCACAGGATCAGGGAGCCCATGTCCTGAGACTTACCCAAAGCCTTCAGATGTGGTACAACTGGGACTTGCAAGGCTTTCAAAGCCCTGCCTCCGCAAAGCGTCTGAAAACACGGTGTTTTCAAAGTTGTTTACATGAACATGAATCCTAGAAGCCATTATGACAGCAAGCAGACTTTAGACAGGACTCAACACATCTTCAGAAGTCAACGTGGATTTTGCAAAAGATTCCAGTCTGGACCAGTCTGCATTTTTCCCCCAAATGAAGTTACTATTAAAGCAAAGAATTTTAGCTAATCACAGAGATGTCTTTGGATGAGTACAAGTACACGCAGCCCACTTCCCATTTTGCACTGACTAAAGGTCATTACTGTATGAAGTCTGTGAAGTGAGTGCCAAAGAGGCCGCCCCTTCACCTGCTCAAAGGATGTTAGAAATGAGTGCTTATTCAATCAGAACGTGGTTAAATGGCTTTGGTGAGAAGGATACTCAAGCCCGCAGTCCACTCTGTACTTCTTACAAGCTATTTTCTGTTAAACAAATATTCAAGGTATATCTTAGTACATTTCCAACATTCACCGCTAAGGACCAGCTCTACTGTGGATACTGTTATTCCAGTATAGGAACATTTTTTTCTGGTTCCAGAATAAGAGTATGCTGATCTCAGCTTAACCCACCTTCAAGATTAGCCTGGGAAATCAAGATACAGCAACCTCCTTATCCTGAAGATATTTTTAGATGTCAAAACCACTCTGAATAACCTGCAGCATGCCAAATGCCTACCCCCTCAGAGCAATAGTGTCAGTTTTGAGAGTATGCTGCATCTCCTAGAGCTACACGGTTCTTCTCAGAATCAAGATCATCCAAGCCTTGGATTATCACTGCTCTTCTCAAAAAAATAAAATGGTCTCTTTTGCACACTATTACTGAAGAGTTAAAAGAATGCATATTCCAGCAACCATGAAGGTGTCTAGAAATGTTACTTTTCATACAGGAGATGAAGCCAGGTGGTTAATTAATTCAGTTTTCTTCCAGAGAGTTCACACAAATGCAGTTACCACGGAACATAATTATGAAAAATGTACAATATTTTAATGTGTGGGCATGAATATATTAAAGGTATTAAAGCACATCACGCTTATTTTGATGAGATGGATCACCTCAAAGGGCTAATTTTCTTTTTGACAAAAAAGTTTCCTCCACCATCACCCACTTTTTAAACAAAGGCATACAAAGACACTACCTGATACTATCAGGTAGTTTTAAGAAAGCTTAATTCTGTAACATGACATTCACAAAACCTTCAAGGCTCATGTATTTAAACTCTTACAAGAATAATAACATACATAGGTGGATAATTAGTCTTACATTACATCAATGAATAATTGCAGAGTGGCTGCGTGTTGTTCAGTAGAAGTTGTTCAGCACAAGTTTGGAGACGTTTCCAACTGATTAGTGAATCATTTAAAATATGAGTTGCCTCCACCACTGGTGGTTCAAACAAAAGGTATGAATCACCAGCAATAATCATGTCTTCAAACTGAGAAAGCAGTAGTCCTGCAAATTCAGTATACTAGTAAACAGAAAATCACCAAATCATATTTATTGTAAAAAATGGACAGGAGACTGGGAGAAAAATAGAGAGCACCTGAGAGATTATACCAAAAAGCAGAGGGAAAGAAGAACAAAGGGAATACCAAGACAAAACAGGCTGCAAGGTATTTTATTTCTTGCCTCCATAAATACTTCTGCACCTCTTGGAAAATCTTGTCACTTCTTCAGTAGGACAGAAAAGGGCTTAAAAGTACTACATAGGCTTGGCATATGCTTTAATGAAAAAAGTGGACTTCCAGTTATATTGATTGAAGACATACAAGAATTTCTTTCTTCTCCCCCCCACTACCATTATGAGAAGCAATTATGCTAAATTACACCACAACATTTTAAGAAAAAATATACCAAAGAACATTTAGCAGCTCCAGTCACAAGTGTCAATTAATCCACTTGTTCATAGATCCCTTTCCAAAAAAGGAGAAAAAAATATCCACCAAAAAAGAGATCTTATTTATATCTAGATTACACTCAATTTTAAATAACAATTTTAGATATTTTGAGTTCAGATCACTCTTGCCGTGTCCTTCACAGTTTTGCTCGTTTGGACATATTAAATCTGTAGCCATTTGTATTAAGAAGTGAAAGCCTTTGAGCACAAGATCAAATTGGAACAGCACATTTAAGATGTGCTGCTGTACTATTTTAACTATAGCTAGCCATAGTTTTTGCTTCCTAATAACATTTGCGAAGACAAGGTACTTTCCTGCGGTGCTCATTAAAACATAAGATAAATTTCTATCGATTTTGAAAAATTTCCTAGAAAAATGATTGCATAAAGCAATTACATTATTATGACATCGTTTTATCGCTCAATTTTGTCTGTTGTGATTTCAATAGGGCACAACACAGTGAGTTAATGTTGTGTTCTCTCACTTTATTACTTTTGTGATAAAGTTGCACTGGGAAGGAATTTAGCATCGGTGCATCTAAAAAACTACCTATATCAGCATGCACATTTCAGCTGTTCACATATCCTCTTCTACACGTGGTTACCTCAATTTTAGCAGATTTCTACCTTTTATACCAATGCAAATACAGTCTTGGGTCAGAAAAAAGTTCAGACAGGATTCAAATACCAAGAAGTGATAAAATGGTGGGCTGACATCTACAACTACAACTGTATTCAGCTCCTACAGAGCCACAAATCATGCCTCAAGAAAGTGGGATTTCTCTGCTGCTGCTCCTGTCTCAAGAGGAATCACTCTGTAATGGTCCAGCGAGAGAACTATGGAGTAGTAGCACAAACAGTGTACATTTTGTATCGCCACACTTTAAAGTAGCTACGTGTTTCACTTGCAGGAACAAGGAGCTTTTTTGTTCCTGAAGGCCAAACAGAGCATTTGAGGACCTTGGGTGGGCCAAGCATTGAACACACATGTTCACGTTTTTCCAGAACATACAAAAAATACATAGACCCAGATGACATAAAATTAAGTGACTGACAAGTCCATGCATCCCCTGCTCTACAGCAAGGCAACTCTTTCAGTACGCCAAGTGCCAGACTGAAACTGTGGAACTTGGCAACTCAAGGCAAAAATCATTTCATTTGAATACAATATTGAAGCCAAGCCCTAAAAATGACACAAGTGCCTTGAGCAGCCCTGTGTTTTGACTCCTTATCAATACTCTCAGTTCACTGTAGCCTCATGGCTTCTCTATGCCAACTCTGTTTACCTGATTCGCATTCAAGATAAATACACATTGTTAACTTCTCCAGGACCTATTTTTTTAATATTTACTTCGCCAGGTACCTCTTCAGTAAAAAAAAGAAAAGGCACAAAACACTAAATATATGAAGGCTTAAAATAAAAACAAATAAGAAAAAAATAAGACTGCGTGACAGAAGCACTTATGTACTTATTTTCAGTGTGGGCCATTTATGACGTATATTCTCAATATGACGTACCTGAACTAAACAAAATTCCAAAAAGGTCATGTGACTTGGACTCAGCACAGGCCAATCTAAAATAAGTGTATATGAACATGCACATCTCGTCCCTCATAACCACGAATAAACACTAGAGATCCTCGACAATAGCCACGATATCTAACTACTAAAAGTGGCCTCTCGGGCCTCTTCAAAATAAGCACCTCATCTATTTAACAGCAAACTGTTTGGAGCATAAACTTAAGAGCTAAAATTATTCTAGTAACTGTATACTTCCTAGTACAAGGTTCTCAACTTCCCTCGTGGCCTTTATATAGTGGAGTCAGAATTAATAACAACTCTGTACTAATCTAATGATACACTTAAAATGGGAGGGACAGGTGAGAGAAAAAAGCCTCAAAAAATAGCTTCAGAATAAATGTATGAATAAAACTCAATTTCCCACAGGCAGTTTAGACAGATATTATTCAAAAACTTTAAAACTAGACACATATTTTCAATTATTCAAAGAGCTCTCTAAAGATCCATCACTTTTTTTTTCTGAAAAAAAACAACACAAAACTTTGACATCCTAAACCTACCTATGGCTCCTGCTAGAATTTATGCTGTAGAAATCCAAAAGCTGCAGACCTCCACAACACACCACATGCCTTCTGCCTCAGGTTTGGCCCACGTACAACCTATCCTTATATCAGCCGTTTCCAAGAGCAGGAACCTCTGTGTTTGTTTTCTGAAAGCAAGGAAGCTATTGGAAGGAAGCTTACCATCAGACTTCTCCACTTAGCTACAACAGTGCACTTCATACACTGATGACAAACTTACTGCACCAGTGCCCCATCAGATAGCAAAGTGATATAATTTTGCAGCCATTGAGAAATAAAGTTCAAAAAGCATTTTTTGTTTTGTTTTTACCTCTTCCGAAGTGAACAGAGCTAGTCTTGGCAAGCCCGAAAGCCCTTTTTCCTTTACCTCAGGACAAAATTTGTATCTTGCTAAGTTCATAGCGTACATATTGGAAACAGAGCCACCTGCAGAAAGAGACATACAAATATCATATTAGCCACATTACTAGCACCTGCTCAGTCTCCAAGTGCTTGATCTGTAAAACAAATTTCATAATAATATGGCTAATAATAAATAATATATAAATAAAGAAATCAGAGTTAGCCTATAGATGCATCCATCATAGCTCGTTTCTTACAGACTTTGGGCTCCGCAGCATGCATGGAAACAGAGTGCATTTGTATGCTCTTGGGGGATATTTCCTGAAGACTTGGAACTTTGCCCAGTCCTCCCCAACAGAGAATACCCTGCAACAGCTCCTTCCCATTTACACCGAAGCAGTGCCAGCTCAGCTGCGGGCACCAAGCTCAGCTGTGTCTGCACCATACAGAGCCTAAGAGATCTCTTGGGCAACCAGGCCTCAGAGTATTATGAGGAGAAAAAAAAAAAAAACATTAGAAAAAACCAGTGAATGCAAACTGAAGATCTGCAAGGTAAGATCTGGATGGGCTTTATTCACTTTAAAGAACAAAAACAAAATAATAAGAAAAAATCTTACATAAAAATAGCACAAAAAAGTACAATTCATTCATCTTTGGACAGTATCTCAGTAAGTTTTAATTAAGAAATTGTGACATAAGAGCAAGGTTTTTTCTGAAAATACACATCAAATCTGATGTGACAAATACTCCATGTCATTAATACATATTTTTTCAAAAACAAAGCTTAGGGGAATTTTAGTTTATTTTTCTGCTACTCACATGTAGGCTAGAATTACTGACTTCATTTTGGTGCTGGAGGAGGGCATTAAATCCATTTACTGATTCCTCAACCCCAAATTAGATAGAAAAGCTTCACATCTAGCCTAATAATTTGTTATCTGAATAATCTGTGGAATAATATCATTATGCTTCATTATTTCGATACAGTGGGCTGCAGCATTGTCTTCCAGAACATTTGAAAACCACAGCTTATCAAGAAACCAGAGAAATATTTGTTTGGTTGGCCTTATCATAACATCTGAAAAGAAAAAAACACTATCAAAACTCCAAGTTAAGCTCATGACAGTTCCACGAAGATAAACTCTGCTTCCCACACTTGATAGTCAGGACACACAGATCAATGCCCTCAGGCACTGCTGTTTGGTGTCTAGCACATAAATCAGCTCCCTGCCTGTCAATCAGTTTGACTCAGTCCAATGAAGCTGCTGGTATTGTTCTTAAGGTCAGGAAGGCTATCAGTTACTAACAATTAATTCCCACACAATCACGTTTAATGTAGATCTGTTTTCATTCATTCACTGATCAGACTCACAGAATTACTACTAGAAACACATAAAATAAACCTGGATTAAATGCATCACTGCATTTTTGCATGCATTTTCAGATATTCCATATGAATCCAGTGTTCATGGAATTACTAGTATTACTTGGTTTATAATGACTCAGCTTGAAGTGTTCCTACCTGGATTAAATATACCATCACCTTCTTTCCAGCCTATGAACTCAATCATTTTCTTGATGACTGCTTCTTCCACCAATAGAAACACAGGGGATACTTCATAAGTATATCTGAACAAAAATAAAAGCATCGTGATTGGTATTAAGACTACAGAACTCATGCCACGGAGTATTTTTAGAAGTAGATAAAGGTTTCTTGCATCTTTCTCTAATCTATCAGATTCAGAAGCTGACTCTCATCAGCAGTAGAACTAAAACACTATGGATCTGACCCAGTGGAGTCAGTTCCTGAGAGTATCACATTGACACTTCCACTTCAAAGTAATTCAGAGTTTGCTTTTAATGTAGGTCACACATTTAAATTACGGCTATATTGTTCTATTGCAAGCAGCAATTACTTTATTTAGGCTTTACATTTGCAGGTAAACAGTAGACAGGTACCCTTTCCATTCAGCTCTGGGCAGAATGCTTCAAAGGAAATGAGTAAGTCTGATTAATCCATTTTTACACACTGAGAAAGGCAAAAGTCTAGGTTTTAAAGCATTGAAAGCCAAAGAGCTCTCCTCTTAAGTCCCACTTCACAAACTAGAAAAAGAAAGGTCTGATCAGCCAGCTTTCTGGTGAGTTATTCAGCCAATCCAGACTGTTTTCTCTCCCACACTCCTGCAAAATTCCTACCTCCTTTGTAACAATGAAAAGAGAAATCAAAAGAAGGGAAGCAAAAAAAGCTGTTATTCCAGAAAGCATACAAATTCATCACGAAGAGGACAAAAAAGCTACACTTACACACTTGGGTTCAGTGCTTCTGTAATGAAACGAGCCACTAACGAATAATAATCTACTCCGGCATACAGCTGATTGAAAAATCTTGGATGACCTGAAAATACAGATGAAAAGCAAGCAGTGGCAGCATATACATGACAAGAGAATATATCACAGGCCCTCTCAGTGAACACTGAGACTGCAAACCACAATTTACTCCATCATTCTCTCTGTATTTTCTGGATTTACTGTCCTTTTCTTAGGTTAGACAATCCTTTGAAAGTCAATTTAATAAGCACTTTTGAGTCCCAAAACAAGGATTGAGAGATGTAAGTAGTGCACAGAATGAACGTGGGTTGCTCACTGTTCTACAGATCAAAAAAAGAAGAGGGGTTGACAACTGAATATACACAGTGGCTTTTAACAGCGGTCTTGAGAGGCCACGACGGATGCTCAGCCAAGGTTTGCTAAGCAGTAGAATACAGGAACCTGCTGATCCCTAGCAGCTGTGCCTGTGCTCTCACCAAAGTCTCAGTGTTGAAAGAGGTAGACTAACAGCATGGAAAAAACTTGCTGCAGACTTAAAATTACAAGTTAAGACAGTGGGGTTACCTGCCTTGAAACGCTGAGATATAACTAATCATGAGAAAATTATATACTATTGCTGACTACAAAAAACAAGTCAGTTCAGCAGTGGGATCACCACCTAAATTTTAATCCACAGCATAGTATTTTTACATGCAAAACAAGCTGAACTGTGTGGCTCCACTCTATATTATATCTGGGGCTCCAATAAATGTTTATACTTAAGACTCTTTGCACAGCATATTTTTACATACCATATCCTTTTGAAGGTGACATAGCGTAACGAATTAAAATCTAAAGGCAATTTGGAAACGATAAACAGAACACCTTCCAGTAACTTAGTAATTATATCTGCACATTATTAGTGCACTCTCCCTGTGGATCAGGGTTGCTACTCTTCTATGGTTTTCAAAGGCACGCATTCGCTCTCAAAATTATTCTGTAATCTGACTTTGTAGCAAAAGGGATTGTAGCAGAGAACACGCCCTGGAAATGCACAACTAACTAAATCAAATGTCCTTCTCACTTTCCAAAATACAGCTTAAGCTATGCGACATCTGAAATCCTGAGCTACTTAATCCACAGCGCTATTTCCTGAACAGATGTTGTTCATCCCCTTTCACTAAGGCTGAATTATACTACACAGGCTGCAGAAACGTAGTAGAGAACTAATCCTGCAGAGATGCGGGGTACTGTCTCTGAGACATTGCAGGCTTTCTTCTCACAGTGTCTGGAACACGAATTGCTGCCTATCAGCAAATTCACATCCTGTAAGACTATTGCTCAGAAAGAACAATAGTAAATGTAGGGTAATCATAATTAAGAATGTTTGAAGGCAGCGGTGGCAGCTCCGCTTCCCTCCACTCAGACATCAGGAAATCGCACACAAAGGTCCTTCTCCTGCACGTTTTGCTAGGTTGTTATATCACAACTTTCTAGGTGACTTTCACAAGACTTCAAAATGACAGAATCTACCATTAATAGTAGATTGGCACTACAGGAACTAGTTTTCCATTAGTGTGCCGTGATTACACGTTTAAGTCAAACCTACGGTCACCAGCATTCAGAAATGCAGCCAGATGTTTGCATACTTGTACAGGCAGGCAGAAAACACCACTCACAGACCCAGTTCCCTGAAAGGTAACAGAACTTTGAAAACATTATCCTGTCTTCTTAAGTTAGCATACAAAATAACTTCACTAGAAATCACATTCCTACTGGTTTTGACGCTGTATCGTATAACATCCCGGCAGAGTTGCAAGAGTTTCTGATGAGATTCTCCAGTGTCCCTCATTTCCAGGTCAAGAATTTGCTTCAGTGTTTCAGGGGCTCGCCATTCACAAACCTAGTGATGGGGAGAGGGAAGACACCAGCAGTGAACAGTTTAGCCAAGAGGAAGAGGTTATAAAGGTACAAGGTAAGCATGATGTTCGGCACTGATTTCACAGAACTGCCCGTTGCAGGGCAGCTCTGGTAAACTGGTCTTGTGGGATCTTGGTTTTACCATGTCTTGGGCATTGCTTGAACATAAAAATTAAACTGGGGAATGCTGGCAGGCAGAAAAGCACGAGGCCTGCAGGTTGATTTCTGTCCTTAGCTAAGGCTTTACCTTTTCTGTCACATCATCAGCTTTCTGAATGACTTCTTCCATTATTATCTTATAGGCATCTTCCACAAACTTCTCTCCTGCTTTTGAGTCCGTTATCGGACCGTTTAGGATGACCCCATCCACCAAAACATTCTTCTTCTGGAGCATCTCCTGTTTGCAAATACCAACTGTAAGACAAATAACTCACCATTAGAGCGAGGCCTGGACAACTAATTTATAAACTAAAAAAAAAAACCCAAATACTCTTCATTTAGGAGAAAATTCACAAGGACTTTTCACTTGTACAAAAATCCTACATTTTGGTGGAAGAATCTTTACACACAAAAAAACCCAGAGATGTATTACTTCAAATACAGATTGTTACTGCATAGGTAATAACAGCCTATTGTACGTTATCTACTGCGATCTGTAGCATACAAAAGTATGCAAGGCGCCTTCCAGACAGAAGAAAATACAGTTCTGGCCTGGAACATGATACAGATGGATAAACATAAAGTGCAAGATAACAGGCTTTTTTCTCAGCTGGAAATGTTTCCCTCCATGTCATGCTTCCTGCTCCCCTTCTCTTCATTAAATAATTTTCAGCTTCATTTCCCATATTTTTATACTGCTCTCTCCCACCAGCCAATCCTAGTGCTCTGAGACTTCGACATCCTTTGCAAAGTGTTTCCTTGACCCACACTCCCTGAAGCTGAACCCTTTTGATATTGCTGTCCTTATCCTATTAAGCACTGTCAGTCAGTCACTGATGACAGTAATTTGCTGTGCACATTGCCTTGTTTAGTCACTCCTCCAGTGACGATCTCTTCCCTCTCCCTCACCTTTATCCACGAGACATACTCTCCCGATGCGTTCCATAAACACATTGCTACTTCTTCCTTTACTTCTGAAAATACATTCTAGATGCTTATGAGACAGTGGCCAAGAGGGGCAACTACATATCTATTTCAAGTATTGATTTCATACGGCAAGATCAGGACTCCGGTTTTAATCAACATGAGAATAAAGATGAAAGTGAGACATTTAGAGGTATCAAGGGAACAGACGTTTGAAACAGTATAGCCCTGAAAGGAGAAGCAGTAACTGCCATATCCAAATTATCGAGGTTACAGACCGCATCTGTCCACTGATCTCACTTTAGCATAGCCAAGATCTATGAAGCCAGGCAGCATTGCCGTGAAGGGTTGTCTTCACTTACAGTGAGGACAGTGGAAGGGTAAAGATGGACGAAGGAGAAAGTTCTATGTCCAAACCAACTTTATCTTCTGCTTTACAGTTTGCTCCAGTTACAAAGGACAGAAGAAAGGTAGCTTTTTCACAGGTCTAAACAAACAACTGACTTTCCAGAAGACTGCCAGACACTGCAGTCTGGCACATTGATCATGTTTATCATAATTAGAGTTCCTCAGGCAGGAGGATATAGAAGAACAACAACGCTGCCTAGACAGGTGCATGACTTCCAGGTCCACTGATTGAAAGAAATCCTGTCAATCCCATGAGCCTTTATTTACTGACAATTTAGAGAAGCTGTTCAGTTCCCTTTCACTTACTAGGGGAGATACGACAAACCTGATAAAATTCTAACATGACATGGAACCTCAGGCTTCCCATATCACTGATGGCAAAAAATGAGAGTCCTACCTTCTGCATTTCTGAAATTACTTCTATTTTTAATCCAAAGTGGCAACATACTAAATTTTGCTGAGGAAAGTAGCCTTTGGCACATTGCTATAGGAGAGGCATAAATGTTCTTGTGGGACAGATGGAGAACAAGCAGGTAAACCGTACTACAATCTTAAACAGGCAAAGAGGTAAAATCACAGATGTTAAGACCATCAATTCCCGTTATGCTTCCCAGCAAACCACAGCAGAGGCACTGTACAGAAACTGCAGCTTTGAAAATGTCTTAGAGGTTTCTCTCTGAAAACATAAGCTAGTAGGTCAACTGTACAAGACTTATAACACCAGGTATTAACGAGGAATTGGGAGGCATCATGTCTTTGGGCAGACAGAACAGAGACCATTTTTGGATTGAGAGTTAGTTATTAGATACATAAATAGCTGCCCTAAGTACTAACCGAAGTTTAACATAAACACAAAACAATCTCGGCTTCAGCATCCCATGGAGATGCTAACATCTTGTATGTCAAAGGTATTTCGTTTCTATGGAAAAGAGGACAGGATCTAAGAAAAATATATGGGAGATTAATATCTATCACAAAGCACAGATGCTGCTGCTTCCTTTGGTTACAAGAACAGACAGTAGAGTAAGAGAACTCACCAAGTCCTTTTTTTAAGCTCTGCTCCACCTCTCAGGTCTCTGCTAAAACCAGCTGTGCAAAAGCTTTTTGCTGGTAATTCCATCAGTCCTGTTTTGCACAGAGATGCAAAAAGCTCAGGACTTAGCCCACATTATATTTCATGAAATAATACACCCTACAATTATTTACCACTTTCTCAATAATTTTTGGTTATCACTCACCATTTCAATCTGGACTTGCTGAGCTGAATTCTGTCCTGGAACACCATAAGACTATTACTGGAAATTTATAGGAACGACTATTCACAATCAGCAGCTTAATCAAGCCCCAAACATACACATTTTGAGGTAAAGATCTTCAGGTTTTGCAAACCACTGTTGGGTATATGCACTATTCCCAGCCCCCATGATTTTATTGCAAATCCACTGATACTTAGGCTTCTCCTTATAACTGTCTGACTTCTGGAGTCCTTATGAAAATTCCAAACTCTTATTTACTGAAAACGAAATATGTTTTGGTTGCAGCAGTAACATTAAAGAGGAAAAGTAACTAGATGATAAATGCCTGGATTTTCATAATTTTTGACATGTGTTTTAAAAGAGCCTGTGACTATTTTATTATGTGTTAGATGGGTAAACCTCCAGAAAGATTCAAGGTTCACTTTTTATGCCACAGCACCCAAGGTAAATAGCACACCTTTAACACCTTCTCAGAGCTCAGCATCCAAGCTAAGAAACATACCCACTCTCTTTACAGCTGATAATTCAAGTTGTTCCTTTTTAAAAAAACACCCCACCACCATATCTCAAATGCTCAAATTATTATTTTCCAGGAATTTTGGGCCTTTGACATATCCATCTTAAACAGCCGGTTGCACTAAGGGAATGTGTTCCACATGGAGCCCACTTCATAAAAACAGTTTGCAAACATGATAGGCCAACTATCTAGAGATGTGGCTGCAATAAATACATTCTTTTTTTATTTAAGAATAGAGAAACAGACTTCCAGAAAGTATATCAAACGCAATTTCAGCCATATGGCTCCAGGCTTGAAACAGAACTAAAACTTTACCAAAGAGAAGTGCTTTGAATCAGAGATAGAGGATTATTGACTGCTCAAGATATCCTTCAGCAAAGAAGGCTCGATCTTGCTACTACAGAAGACAATTAGGCATTTAGCCACTGGCTTCAGCAGCAGCAGAATCAAGCCCATAATTCTCACATTTCATCCTGAATGAAATATTCTGTTATTGAAGCCTAAGGACTTCCGACCAGCATTGTTTTCCCAGAAGAAAACATAAATTAATTTGAGCTGAAATAATGTACAGAAAGAAATATAGAAACATCTGAAAAAACATTTAATGTAACTACAACCAGGTAATTTAAAAGCTGCATCTGTGTTTCTGTAAATCTATAGAAACTTTCACTTCTAAACTCTTGCACTACATAAAGCATCTGGAGCCTTGCACTTGGCACATTCAGACAACATTTGGCAGTAGAATAAAGTGCCCAGAAAGATTCACTGTTCACAAGGGAAAGGCAGGAACAAAAGGGGGTGGTTGTGAAAGAGCAGTTTGTACTTGAATGCCAGAGCCAGATCCTGCACAGTTTACACTGTCCTAGCACCACGGACTAGTCAAATGATGCAGAAGGCTGGCTTTGACCGAAGGCTGATTCCCGCTTCGTAACAAATGCGATAATGATTGCCAGCATTAATCAGAAACAAATTTTAAATTTCTCATTCTGTATGATCAAGTCATGGTTCTTGTTTCAGAAGACCTCAGTATTTTCTTCCAGCGTGTCCCACAAAAGAAATGAGGTAAATTTCAGTATCAAGACTCCACACCATCACGTTTAATGGATTTCTGTGGTGCCATATCTTGTATCAAAGTATTAAAATACAAACCTGCCCTGTACCATACACCTGTTTGAGTCCCTTGGCATACATAATCTTTAAAGCCACTTTTTCTTCAATCACCGCTTTCTGTATCTCTATGACTGAAGTAAAGCAGCTTCATTTTGAAGGCAAAATACATAGCCTCTTAGTAAACTGATTTCTCAGGCCTGTTGCCAACTAAAGGAGACGCAAGTTCCTTAGAATCCAGTAGGTACGTTGACTTGGTGTCCTGGCAAAGCTATCCGTATGAAAAAAACGTAGGCACAGGTATGGGAAGGCTCATGCAGTTGCCCCTATCCTATGAGTTCCTCTTTTTCAGGTTTGTAGACCACTGTCCAGACTCAAAGGCCCCTCCTAAGACACTGTGAGCACACCGCTAGCACTGGACTGCAACAGGACAACAAACAGGTCCTATCAGCCACCCCGCACCTGAATTTCCCATCCTTGAAAGGAAAGCTTGGGAGGAGAGAAAGAAATCTGGGTAGAGGCCCCAGGGATGAATATCTGACAGTGAGTGCAAGGTCCCCGCTAGGAGAGAGGTTCTGCTTTCAGAGGTGTTTCCAGAGTCCTGAGGGGCCACCCTTAGAAGTTGAACACTCATGAAATGTTGTGCCCATTCACTGCATGCCAAGTGCTTGCTACGCACAAGAGTACTAGGCAGCATAAGCTAAATTCAAGCGCTTCAAGAGGCTAAGTTCAGGCAGAAGTGACAAACATATGTATGACCCTCACAGAATACTAAGAATTCCTGAGACTTCTCTACTTCCTGCTGAAAAAAATTGAAGTGAAACACAATTGGGTTTTTTTTTTCCCCCCAAATGTAAGTCCTGCAACTTGATTTAAAGGAGTCCACAACAGCCTGTAATCTCATCCAAGAACTACATTTTTAGTCCTAATATAAAAACTATTTTTAACTCCAGTCTTTCAAAAATCAGCTAAGAAAGCAGTAATTTACTAAAACTGAGTTTTCTGTGACTCAATGCAAGTTATAACATAAAAACAGATGAAAAGCCTCAATCTCATTTTAGGAAGTTTTACCTCTATATTCAAGTCAGAAACAAAACAACTTTTCTCCTCTCACTTTTTCTTGACTTCATAATCGCTTCCACACTTTGTTTCTGTGAGACACAGAATGTTGTCCTTGCATTATAAGAACCTGATAAGGCAAGCGGGAGGCTGTCTGGCAGGACAAGAAAAGAAACCAGAGAGCAATTAAAGGAGGGAAGTGCTAGACAGGAGATTATAAAACCTTAAATCTGTCAGCTAGGGTGTTCGAGATGGATGGGGTCTTTTGAAGAAGTACTGCGCTTGCTTGATAGGCCTCCCAGGGGAGGCATAATCTTGAGATAATGACACATGCGACATATGAACTTATATGTACCATAACATGTAGAAGGCGTGTTGGGTTAGTCTGTAAACTTTAGAGTACCCAGCCAATGGGGAAACAAGGTAGGGATTTCGCGGCCGGGAATAGGGTATAAAACTCCATGTATTTCTCTAACCAGGTGTGCCTACTAGTTAGACACCCAGTCTTGCAAGAACGTAATAAAATTACATGCTTCATTGTGGGGTCTGACCTGAGTCTCTTTCGCGAGGTTTTGCTCGTTTCTCACATTTCCTACAAAGGATTTCCAATTACTGCTCAGTAACTTATGTCTACAACATGGCTCTGAGATACACCCTCATTTACTAACGCAGGGAAGCTAGCGCTTAGTAAGTTGGGATGGAACTTTCCAGCCTACTAGGTCCCCTGAACTAGCTCCTACATAGACATGCATAATTTATTAGCATATTAGGTATAGCGAAGTAGTTCAATCCGTTTTCGAAATGGAACAAGCTGCCTTGCACAGACTACTATAACACTGCTGGTCAGACCAGCAGAAACCAGTCACAGAGATGAAGGACCTGGCAGGGCTCTGGACCCATCACTTCAGATTGTGCCTGCCTTGATTTTCCCCTGTGGTTTTGGAAAACCACTCCTGAGCTGCAAGAGGCCAAGCCACCGAATAACAATACGCATTGGCAAGTGCCAGCAAAAGGCAAAGGCAGTGCTTCCTGAGGGCAGCAGCCTGGATGACGCCTAGTAGAAGCACAGACCTGACCATGCTGTGCGTGCTAGGACTCACCAATGGGACCGTGTGAGCCCTGCCCCAGCACGGCAGCCGAGAGAGCCCGGAGTCCCCACACCACCTGCACTCTGACTGCACCCATCTCTGGCATTTTTTCCTCTAACACAGAAGATGGATAACGTATTTGGGGTTTTTTTTTTTTTTTTTTTGATCACGCCAATACTGTAATCAGTCATTTGAGATAAGTATCAGCACTGCAACAAAATACCAGGTACATACAGCACTTGCTTCTTTCTCTTTCCCCTCCAGGCAGGTGCAACAGCTTTTTAACATGATACATTTGCCCCAAAGGGGGTCCAATAATCCTTGAACAATCGAGCAGGGCTGCTTGAGAAAAATTAGTTTAAGCAGCTCAGAGAAACACAAGCTGTCTTGCAGCATAACTAGCAGAGCGACGTCAAGCCACTTACGAGAAAATCTTTTTCTTATTGAAACCCTGACATTTGCCAAAGGATAAGATCATATTTATGACAGTTTTCAGCTTACCTAAGGTGAGATATGACAACAGGCAGAGACATTCAAGCTTTAGAGCCAAAAACTCTTCTGAATTATCTAGATTTAACCAGCTACTTTGTAGAGTTACTGCTACTTTGGTGGCAAAAGACCTTGGTCGCTAAGAACCACTTTCCTCATTATATTTACGGCACTGAAAAACTTCTGGTCCAATGACGTTTCTTTAAAGACACCTCTATTTGCTGACATATCACATGACTTTTTTAAAAAAAAGATCAAGGTCATACATACTCAAGAAACAGTAATAGAAATGCACATACATACATTTGAACCAGGTGTAAAAATTAAAGTCACCTTTTATCACCCTTAGACTAGTCCTGACAACAACCAACAGAAACGACCTCCATTGACATGCCACAAAGCAGCAATCATTTACTTTTTAAATTTATTGTTACTTAATTGTACGTGTAGAAACCCCATTAATGTTAAAATAAGGTAACATCTGTGCACAGATAGGAGAATAAAAAAAAAAAAGAGGGGAAATGGCCCCAACTTAGCCATGTCCTACTAAGTATCCTTGAGTTACCAGTACTTTACAAACAACTACCTCCAACAACCTCTACAGTGTGTGACACAAGACAAAGCAAAAAAGGCCATATGAATTTAACTTTTGATTTTTGCAGAGCCTGAAGAGGTAGGTTCTGTAAACATTTTGGATGAGCATTAGGACTGACTATCCCAAATCTGACTGCAGGGTGGGGGGAAAGTCAGAGAAATACAAGGACATGTATTTCAATGTGTCCGTTTCTTCTGTTTTGAACATAAAATAAATGCTTACGGAAATACAAATCATCTTTAAAGAAGTAGGCTGTTTAAAATAATCAAGGGCAGGGAAATTAAGGCACGTGAAATCTAAGTTGTTCAATAGGCAATAATAATATCTGAATCAGTGCGCAAAAAGATCTCCCAATGCATTAAGAAGTGACAATTCTTCGTTGCATGCGACAGCTTCAGAGATGCCTTAATCAAGAAAAAGATTATTTATTGAACTTCTCATATGTCAAATTAGGCTTCTTCACTAAACGTTCATTAACTGCCAAGAAAATACTTACTAATTTCACAGCACAACAAACGCGCTCTCACAGAATGGCTTTATTTGACGTCAGCTTCATTTCTTGCAAGCCCGTTTCCCTTCCTCTGATGAAGTGATATTAGCAAAGATCCTAGTATCTTTTTTTATCAGATCAGATTTTAAGACACAGGAGAGATTCTATCCCTCTGCTCTGACCAAAATACTAACCCGAGTGTCACATTACCAGAGCCTTAAAGTCACCGTCACTTCCAGTATGTTTTACCATGCTTCACGTTACACCTGCTCGAGATGGCAACATAGCACCATCTTACATGAAATAAATGTTTCCTGACTCACCTCCCTAGTCGGCTGGCAGATACCAACCGCCAAAAAGGCCCAAACGTGCCACATACGCACCAAGCGGCCAACAGTTCAGACATTAAAAAGCAGCATATTGCATGAATGCTGGCTGCTCCCCTCCTCTTCTGGATTCCAGCTCCGAATCAGTTCGTTGTACTTGATGAGCTAGTGATTTGCTTGAGATTCTACTTAACAGACACAGCCTTTATGCCCCACGTGGGAACATCTCATCTTTTATTCCCCTCCAAATACAGAATTCTCCAGGCTTTCTCCATGCCAAAACAACCTTGGAAAGCTACCCTGATGCCAAGTGATTGAAAGATACACGCAGTCAAGATCAATTTCTGCAGCTAGGAGTAGGAGTCTACAACTTGGCTCCCTCTCTTTGATGAGATTTTGCTATCTCTTTTGTTAGTGGAAGCCTAGCCTACAAAACAACCTTTTGCTCATCCCTGCACAGTCATTAAGGCTGCCCTTGTGAACAGTGGTGGTAATGTCTGAGAGAAGTTAGGCTCAATTAGCAACAAGCAAGATGAACTTCACAAGTGCTCACTTCCAGATGCATTAAGGGTGTTGATAAAGGAAAAAAAAAAAACCACCACAAAAAAAAAGCGTAATCCCCAAGAGTGCTCCCGCCGCATTCACCACAGCATCCCCTTCAAGGGTGACACTGTGCACATCCAAGTCCACTCCAACAGCGTCCACTCAAATCAAGCCAAAGGGAGCCATTGTTCTTAAAACAGTAAGTTTCTGGAGTTTTCTTTCAGATTTTATTTTGTCTGGAGATTTTCCACCAATAGAGTGCTTTCTCAACCTGGGAGTAAAAAAACCTTTTTGTGTCTCATCCATGGTTAGGGTAAAACTAGAAGAAACATACTAGGCGCCAAACCTTTTTGACTGTGTTCATAAGAGATTCCCAATTGGAGGTAAGTGGATAAATTCTTATCAAGAACATTGATCTTGTGGGAGAGGGGACAGACAGCCACCTGCAAATACTTTGCTATTTTCTGACTTACTCACAAGACCGAGGAATTACTCATTTCTTAGCCTTGGAATTAACAAGCAAAGGCTAGGTGCACCACAACTTAGTCCCTGCATTTTCTAAGCTTGCCCGGCAGACTCATTATTGTATTAACCACAGGTCTTTCACATTCCCAACTTGCACAAACAGATGGGCAACCTTTATTTTTCATTACACAATGGTCTTCCCGTTAACGCAGGTAAACAAGTTAACTTGCTAAGAGATTTATAAAACAGCATTAACTGCTCCCCTCCTGAGACCTTTTGCTCTACAGCGAATCACTGTATCGCCATGCCTTGTCTTATTCTGGTGCCTGAAAATAAAGAAAGCGATAAATACACAGCGCCTCTCTTTAGAGACCCTTCATTGCAACGACAGCCCCGTGCTGCCATGCTTTTGTACTTGTTGCAACTCTGTACCTTATTAAGCCGTCCTGGCGACTGTACGTGAAGAAGAGGGGGTTACAGACAGACATTCAACAGGCAGCCTTCCTGCTCATCTCCGCGCGTTACCGGGGAAGCCTCCGAACCTGCGGGAACCCCGCGCGAAGCAGCCCTACCCCTCCCGCAGCCTGCCTGCGGGCCGACCCCCGCTCCCTCCCCCGCCCGCGGCTTCCTCCTCCCCGCGCCCCTGGCGGTCGCCGCGGCGGGGCGGCTCCCGGAGCCCTCCCGAGGCGGCGGCCAGCAGAGGAGGGGGTTGAAAGCCCCGAGCCGGGCAGAGAGCGAGGCGCTTCCCGCCCCGCCCGAGCCTCCCGGCCCGGCCGAGCGGGCGCCGGCGCGGCGGGCGGGAGCGGGGGCCGCAGCCCGCGTGAAGCGGGGACAGCGGAGGAACCGGCCGTGGGCCCGGCAGCGTTTACCCTCCATTCGCCTTCGCGCTGGCAGCCGGGTGCGGACCGGAGAGCAGAGCGGAGCGGAGCGGGCGCCTCCCCGGCGTAGTTGTGGCCGCTCCCGCGCCGGGCTCGCAGCCTTCGCCCCGCGCACCTGCCGACGGCCGGGCCGCCGCCTCCGGCCGCCTATTAATACCTGCGGCGCCGCCGGCCCGCTGTCAGCCGCCGCCCCCGGCGGGGGGGCGGGTACCGGGGCACGGCTGGGCGCACGGGGAGGGGGGAGCTGCCCGCGGGGCCTCCCGGCCCAGCTGCCCGCAGGTGCGAGGGGAGCGGCGGCGGGGAGGCCGCGGTCACTGCGGGAGCTCTCGGTGCCCGGCAGCTGCCTTGCTCTGAAGTGCGGGGTTCGCCGCTTGTGCCCCGGTCTGTTCCGGTGCCGCAGGAGCCTCTCCCGGCAGGCAGGCGGCCCTGCCTGCGCGCTGCTGCTCGTCAGAGCGCGGCCCGGCGCTGCCGGGGCTGTGTTAAGGCTTCCGACGGCGCGGTGGCTGACCTCCTTGTTCCGGGTACCCCAGGACACCAGCCCCGCTCCATGCGACTCGGCCCTTCTGGGCTCTTCCCCTCCCTCTCCTCGCGATTGCCACCTCTTTAAAGAAATTGCAAACAAAGCGCTCTTTTTGACGGGAGGCTGATGTCAGAGGAAGGTCTGAAAGCATCCAAAAGTTAACTCCCAAAAAGCTCACGTCTTCCATTAGAATTCAGGCTGGATTGGAGTTTGGCAAAGGTTTTTGGAAGCTGGTGAAATATCAAGGCGTGAATGAAACATTTATTCACATGCAGTACCCTAATGCTCCTTGTTTGCGAGGAAACAAGCGTGGCCCGTTTCTAGCATCAGCTGCAGACTCTGTTCAGTCGTTCAGAACTGCTGCGATTTGCAGAAGGTAATTTTGTAGCCCAATAGCTATCCTGCAAGGGCTAAGTATTTGAACCTCATTGTAAGAGGCAAAAATGGTAGATACCACTAAACTCCCTGGGAGCAAGGGATGGTGGCCTGGTGGCATTCCCCGCGGGTAAATGAGGGATAGTCCACACCAAATCTGCGTCATGCTGCTGCTTCTTCTAAAGAGCCAATTTCCACAAACCGAGAGAAACAGTACGAGGAGCTTACAAGTCAAAAAACCCCCCAAAGGGGGGCTCTCTTAAAGGATCTATTAAGCGGCCAAAAGACTATGGTTTTGCAATCACAGAAGGCAGTAATTTTCCCATAAAAGCTCAAATGTGGCAGTCAGAAATACAATGGAAAACAAAGAGAAATTATATCAATTACAGTTGCTATAAATTACAAGTTACAATATCAAAAATTCATAAGGGAACATAATAGGCAAGAAAAAAAATCTGTGGTTGTAAGAGCTGAAGGCAAACGACACCTTTCAAGTGTGTTAGGAATAAAAGAAAACCCAGTGGGGTTACTGGTCCATCAGGAAATGTAGTTCATAAGTGGGTTCATGCTGATGTGGAAAATGTAAATGTCTTCAGTAAGTATTTCTGTGCTGCAAAAGAAACTAGCAGATGGATCTCAAGAGGATTATGAAGAACTGCTCCAGCCTGCTAGTGATTAAGATAGGTATCAAGACCGTTCTCCTGTAAGTGAACTTACATAACTTCTATTCCCAGTTCCAGAATAGATACTTTCACCTGTTTTAGTAAAGCTTGAGATAACAGATTTCTTTTTGAAAGACTTCAAACAAGTGAGTATAAATAATTCCAGTCTTTTTCATGAAGACCAGGACTAATCAAACTTCTCTAATTAATCCTTTTATGAGATTGCTCATCTGGTTAAGTGCATATTGATGATTTAGACTTTTGACAGTCTGAAAGAAAATGTAGTACTCCATGATAGCATTAAAGCGGATGGTAAATTGAGTTGCCCAAAGGCCTCATGACAAAAAGTGGCTGACAGTAAGGAACCTCCATCGAATGGGTATGTTTCTGAGGAAAGGAGGTCCCGTCTGAGAATGACATAGAAAAGGAGAGAAACAGTAAAGTAGTAAGGACCAAGCAACCACATGAAGTCGTCTG
This sequence comes from Bucorvus abyssinicus, assembly GCA_009769605.1. Lineage (NCBI taxonomy): Eukaryota > Metazoa > Chordata > Aves > Bucerotiformes > Bucorvidae > Bucorvus > Bucorvus abyssinicus. Next base: position 44,091,628 of record CM020028.1, read on the forward strand.
AATTAAGCGGCAAACTGAACCTTGTCAAACAAAAGGTACTTACTGTAACTAAATCCCTGTGACAAGCTTGAAGGATTGTAGGTGCTGTGTACTGAGAGGGAGGTGGCACTTGCTGAAGAAGATTTAGGGGTTGTAGTCACCAACTCATCCTAGACACTCTCTCCAACTCTGCTAACAGGAAGGATTAATCTGCACTAGGGAAGTAGGGGAGATAGTTTTATCTCTGGATATATCACTGATGAGACCAGTCTTGTGTGCTGTGTTCCTGCCCATGTTTTGAAAAAAAATGTGGAAAAATTGGAGGGGGAGCAGATTAAGAGCTGAAAATGTGATTTGAGAATTGAAAAAAAAAAAAAAATGCTGCTAAGTGAGACTTAAAGAGCTCAATCTGTTTATAGTATCAAAAAGATTGATTTGATTACAGCATATAAGTACTTCTACAGAGAAAAAAATACTGAACTCTGAAGGGCTCTTTAATCTAGCGGAGAATGGCGTCACAAGAAGCTGCGGTGGAAACTGAAGTCAGGCAAATTCAAATGAAGCACACGATTGTTCTTCTTAAGGTGAGACACATCGCTGGAACAAGCTGACAAAGGCACCAAGTAATTTTTAATGGTTTTATGTTCCCCAGCCCGGACAAGATGTCTTTCTGGAAGCCAGGTTTCAGCCAAATGCAGGTTACTGCCCTCAGAGCTTGTACATGCATGAAATTTAATGACTTACGGTACAGAGGAGCTCAGACCATATGACCAAATGGTCCTTTGTGGTCTCACATCGTGAGATGCTAAGTTATGCTAAGTAAATATAAGAAGGGGTGGCTACTGGTGAGCATCCGCTCAAGATTATATTCTTTGTCAACTGGGTGCAACTGGTCTCTCTGAAAAACATGACTAACCTGAGTGAGTAGGATTTTAAATGATCACAGCACATGGGACGTTCTTGGCAAGCAGAGTATGAAACATCAAAAGACAATCAACATTAGTCACCTATTTTCATTTGCCAGTGCACTAAGCTGAGAAGATTTCAATTCATCTGGGTCACAGAGGAGCTCAGAAGAGCTTAAGGAGAAGGAAAGGGCAGAAGCATGAATGCATTAAAAACACGGGCCAGACTTAGGTAATGTGATAATTGAGCTGCAAGCTTTGAGACGCTGGCGGACAAACCAGCCAACTAATTCTGTATGCAATATTACACTAGTAAATATGCATCACTTTTAAATATTTATGGATTTCTTGCCCAGCCTGCACATAAATGTCTCAAGTTACCTCACCTGAAGCTGTGATCCCCCATAATGAGCTGTGGTATGCAGTGAAGACTAAAAGGTTTGACACTGACAAGTAATACCCGCCTCTCTGAAAGCAGCCAGGACCACACAGCTGAATTGTGTTGCACATAAACTATTGAGAGCGGCATTTAAACATTAATGAACAAACATTCTTCTCTAACTTGTTGTATTTGCCACGATGTGAACTTGCATCTTCTCTCTTCTGCTTACAAATTTGATGTGGCAGTGTTCACGTCAGTAGCCTCTCTGTTCTCATCACCTGTTTTTCCTCACCCTGAAGTTTGTTACTTGAAGACACAACCTTTTTGACAAGTAAGGAACCTTCTCCAAACCATGCGGAAAACCAATGCCTGTAAACAAGTAGTTTACAGTAGAATAATACAACATTTCTTACTGAAGGAAGAAAAAATAGAGTTGGAGAGGGAGAGTTCATTTTGGAGTTAGCATGTAAACTTTTTTTCAATTCTGCTACTCCAAAATTCAAATCAAGGGGTGCTTTCCAAACAAGAAAACAAATTTTATCCAAAGAAACTCAAAGATTTTGAACTACCTAATTTTGGTAGGTACCCTAACACCCTGTGAATAGTTCTGTCTTCTAGAAATTATTTAGAAAAGTGCCAGACCCTTTAGATGGTATCAAAGATGGAAGTTTTCAAAATTACCGTATACTTTTGCAAATCTAACCTGGGAGATCCATAAAGTAAGGTCTCAGCTCTTTCTTTGTCTTTTCCCCAGGGGAAGCTGTGGGCTCCGTGTTCAGAATTACAAAGAATTCCCAATTCCAAGTGGGGTAAACAAAAGCTGCAGGATCCCTGCACTCGTGAAAATCAGATCCTAGGGCATTAATAATGGAAGTGTCATGGTTACCGCTATTGGTATCAACGTCACCTACGGAACTCAAACATCAGTAGTCTGGTGTAGGTAACTGAGACAGGGAAGAGAAAGCATTAAGAGGTTGAAGGACATTCATTACCTTTTTGATGCCTAGTGGAATAATGTTGCTGTGCTACTGGAGGCCAACCAAAGGTAAAGACTGATCATTCGATACAGCAAAGTGAAGAAGTAGTTAGGCTCTCAAGTTGCAGTATCTGATGCCTTCAAAGGAACAATATTACATTAGCTGGCTGGCAAAACACTTTGTTCAGAACAACAAGGCTCAAACCAGCACAACATCAGTAGGTACGGCTCGGACCCTAAAGGCATCAACAAAGACAACAAAGCCAGCAGAAGGAATACTGAATTTACGCAGCTCAAATTTACTGAATTTACTTGTTGCTCAAAAAGAAACTCACTCAAATTGCTGGCAAGTCTTTCATGGTTTCACAGACCCAGATTAGACATCCATGTTGTGTATTTACATCTATTAAATCACATCTCTATTTTCTTGGAAAAAAATGTAGGGTGTTCCAAATAGGGCTATTTATAACCCTTGAACCTGCAACCTTTCAAGATTGAAATTGATTCTGTTGATTCAAGTCTATAATGATAATTACAGATCTAACTGTTATTTTCTCTACGTTCAATAAAAGGAGCCTTGCAACGTACATTATTAAAGCATAAACTACCTAAAGTGTCTTGTCTCAAAATTATAATACTATTTTTGAGTAACCAGTATGTTTTGTACGTTCTCCTTTAATCAATGTTGGCAAACCAGGTCATGCCATATCCCTTCTCTAATGCTGATTTTGGTGAGAGGTGAAAGAATTTAAAACCTCATAGGAGGAGGAACCTTGCAGGACTTGGGAATCAGCATACTCTTTCCTTCATTATGTTTTAATCAAATATTTTCCTGATATGTGCTCTAGGAAAGATCCTAATGATAAAATAATGCTTAACAAATCTCATTACTCAGGTTTATGGAGTTGCTTGCCCCTTATTTAATTCAGAGGGATTAAATCACTCCTGCAAATTAAAAATAGGATGATCAACTGATTAGAGCAGGTATTCTGTGTGCCGGTTGAATCAGGCAGACAAAAGAGAGAGCAGAAGCAATAAGGAAACCACGTTCATTAAATTTAACAAATAAGTGAGGATGTTTCAAATCTTAGACTCTAATTTCAGCTCAAGATCTCATTCATTACAAAGAAAAAGACTGTACAAGCTTAATTCTTATAGTTTATCATGTTACCAGAATCTTTTGATAGTCATTTAATTAACATTTGCCTGTTTCATTGTGTTCCAGGCAGAGAAGCCTAGGGGAAAAATGCTAATAAAAGCAAGGTGTTTTCATCCTTATTATAGCTTTTTTTCTTTTCTTTTTTTAAAATCCAAGGATCTTAACTGTCTATTTTAAGCATAGAAAGAGAAAGGGGATCGCAGAGGAGGAACAGAGAAATATTAGAGAAACACCAGATACTGCTCTACCGAGGTCGTTGCAGCTAGTGGAGGCACGTATGAGCTATCTTTAAACTAACGAGCTTGGATATTGCCAAAGAGGTCACCAAAGTAACACGATGCTCAAGGCAAGCTGTAGACTCTTCCTCAAGGCTGGCTATTTGGCACATGGCCCAAACAGAGCTACATGCTGCTGAAGCCAGGGTGTTATCATGCACAGGGCTATTGCAGCTGATCATATGTGCTGACGGAACAGATCAAAGATCAGTCCTTTGTTTAACTGGGAAGTTAGGAGATAAAATCCATGTAAGAAGATTACAAAAGTTCAAGATGTAATTAGTAAAAAGAGGAGGTTTTACTCATCACTCAGCTGCATCAGACTCTCCCAACAGTGTCTCTTTTCCTAGCTCTTTTACAGATACTTTTGAATCGGTCTTCACTAGATATTCTTAAGACAATAAACTCTGAAGGACGCAACAGTAGAGATGAAGCAGAGAAGGGCCAAACTCTCCACTTCTTGTTTTATAGTGTCAGGAATCTTAAGAAAACCCTATATATCTGGTTTTTCCACATAAAGTAGCCTGCATGTTTGTTCCCCACCTAAAAAACCAACCAAATAAAAACAACAACAAAAAACCCAATCCAAAAAAACCCCAGAAATAACTCTTGCGATTTTCCAAAACAATAAAAACTAGGAAATTTTGAGCAGGCTAGGTATATACCATCCTGAAACACCCTTGTGGCAGAAGCTGCAATTGTCACATTAACAAGCCGTAAAATAAAAGGCATGAATATTGTTTCTAGAACCAGAATGTCCTTTGTAACTTGCAGCCAGCAGAAGGTAACAGGAGCCCAAGAAGTGCACTCCAGCAGGTCTAACACTCCATCCACTGCAGGGCGTCATGTGGTACCATTTGGAAGAAGCAGGCAGATACTGTAGGGTGCAAGTGGAACTCATCTACAGTGTCTCCCAGAGCATGTACCCAGGTTAAGTGAGGAGGCTAATGCATGAGCTTCCTTCCTGGCAAACTTCAGGAGAAGGGTGAAGTCTGTATCTATTCAAGACAGGTTTCATACGGATTCTTTCCTGTTGCAAAACGAGAGCCACGGACCACGTAACATTCAGAAGGATGCAAAGCAGCAGGCAACTTCAGAACCGACTGAGCAATGTGACGTAGCAAAAAAGGAGACTGTGGGTTCTGCAGATGGAACGACTGCAATACTCATTTGCATGGCAAATATACAATTCTGTGTAGAAACCATGCACACCGAGCATCATGAGAGTGCATTCAGGAACAAAAAAAAAAAAGCTGCTTTGCACCATCTTCATAGCTGATGTGACCTTGTACAATTTCACTGCAATAAGCACTATTTCTTGTATTACCGTGAAGACCTGTCATGGCTGAAGAAGTCTGAGGTAAAATGAAATTACTGTATGCAGGAGCTGTAATAGCTGATGTCACGGCTGGGACACAGAGACTGGGCACAGGCAGGGAGCAAGTAGATGTCACCGTCCCACACCCAAAACACCGTATTTTTTAAATGGTAACATGTTTTAAATAATATAAATACTGCATGCAGATTAGAGAACAAATTTCAGTTAAGGCAGCCCTTCTAGCCAGCAGAAGTTAAGTATTTCAATGGCCCTTTGTCTGTCTGCCTGCTAAAAAGCACAGCTATGCCAAACATTGTTATTGCGGTAACTGGAGGCAGTTTTAATATCTAGGTCCCCGTGCGGGAAGTAAAGCAACCAGTTACTTCCAATGGACACGCATTCACTTGCGATTCGAGTCTGTCCGGATACATCTGGGTTTTGTAAGGCTTTCGGAAGACTGAACTACGTCCTCGGCTGCAAATGGGCAATAAGCTGACCTTGCAAATTCAAGCTTAAGACCAAGAAACAGCCACGATCGGGAGTTGGGCACAGGACATTGCATATCAGTAATGTCTGCAAATTATTATTATTTTGGTTATTTCTTCAGCAACTTTTGTCTAGTGAGGAAAGAGTGTAGTCTGTGACAAAGCATCTTTTCTGAGATCAAAGCAGATAAACAAGAAATATAAGCTCCTCTCAGGACTAGAATTATGCTAAGCAGCTCACTCCTCTTAGTATCCTCAGCTCTTACATAACCTTAACAGTGCCTTTTGTTAGGTTAAAGGAAACAACTTGCATACCGACAGTACAGTGTACGGAAAGGTCAAATCAGTGCCAACGTGTGGCTGAAAGTTACCTACTACACTCCTAAGAGAGCCAGGATCTGAGCTCCTGTCTCCTGCATCCGGCGCAGTGCCTCGCTTATGGAGTACATTTCACACTTGGAGGTTGAGAATGAGCCAGGAATTTAAAATCGTGTGGCAGGTGCAGCTGCCCTGACAAGGACCTGACAAAGACCAGGGCTTGCCAAAGACGGGATGAAGATCAGCTTGGCGCCGCGCAGCCCCGGCCCTTAGCCTGCCTCTGTTGTGCACTTGCCCCCAACTAATTAGAATGACCAGAGCCAAGACTTGACATGGGTATAAACGGAGTCCTGCCGGAGAACTGGTTTTGAGCAGGTCCTCCTTGAAACAGCATGTTTGCAGTGGGTGACTCTCCCCTTGGATCCTGTGCGAGGAAATCTCCCTGGATGGAGTGAGCCCTCACCTCCCCTTCTGGCGAGTGAATGATTTCTTCTGGACATCCTTGAGTGAACCCTCACCCCCTTTTAGGTGAGTGACCCCTTGTTTTGGGTACCCTTGAGTGGGAGGTTTTCTCTTCTATGTGCTCATGCACATTTTGGTTCATCTTTCTGAAAGATTATTCCTTAAAGCTTAGGAATTCACTGTGCAGTAATATATTCCCACCTGACACCTGAACCTGTATTTAGCCTGGATCTGTCGGAGTGCCGGGCAACTCTGATTGCAATAAATCCGCAATTTTGGGGTAGCTACTGCTGTTCGGTTTTGTGAGTGCCTCCGCAACGAACTGTTACACAGCAAAAAGAAATGGAAGTGGCAGCCCCTGACTAGAAGGAAAGCCTGTCCTTGTTGCTGAAACACTCTAACCCCCGTTTCTGCTCCTTAGGGCTCAGAGGATCACTTCCTGCGAAGAAGACACCCATGGAAAGCACCAGCTTGGGATGTTTGTTGTCAGCCTTGATGCTGCTAGAGACAGATCGTCGTGACCAATGGCAGCGAGTGCTTACTGAGTTTATTTTGGTATGAAGAGGAGTTGACTGGAAGATGGCAATTTAGCCTTGGCTAGAACTGATGGCAGAAAGCACTGACTGCTTGAACTTACGGTGAACTTACCTCATTAACATACTAAAATCCCCTCCCCTTGTCTAGAAGGACCCTTACCGATGAAAGCCCCCTACCCCCTGAGCATGCATAGTAAAAAGTAGATGCACCACCACTTTAAATGGAGCGAAGGTCTAGTTAGCCAATCGCATGGGCAAATGATATCAGTAATCTTAGAGACAAAGTGATTTTACATTCTTTGGTCTAGAAAACAAATCCTGTACTACAGGGAAGGTGTGCTGGCTTTGTGAAGTTTCCACCTAGCACCCATCTCTGCACAGAAACGCAATAAGAGAAATACCTTGATTCTGTGTGTGAATCGGCTCATCGCACACGGGGTGAAAGAACCCACGTTTGGGACAGCATTTTGGCTGATCGAGCTGAGGCAGAGCTAGGACAGGTCTACCTGAGGAAGATGCTGATGAACACAACATATGGTACTTAAGTATAGCACAGCCTTTATTCTGGAGTAGAGTTTTGACATGGATAACTACAGACCTTTCGCAATATGATCAGTGTATCAATGAAAAAAGAAACCAGAGTTTCTCGTGTAGAAATGGCACTGTGTAAACAAATAGGAGAATTTGGAGAGGAGAGCCTTTTGACTGTTTTCAGCCCCATTTTCACTTTGGCAAAGACATTCACAACTGAATAGCTGAACTGGAGCTCTACTATTTCTTCCTCCATCAGACACTTTGGGAGCGATATTAGATATTAGGATTAATATCTGCAAAGTGGTCTCTTGAAAAGAGAAGTTCACACATTATTTTTGAGAACTTGTTAAGGAAGAAATTTAGAGAAAAACTTAGTCAGCTGCAAATGAAAAGTTGCACCTTGAGGGAAACGGCTTGAAGTCCTGGACCTTTCAGTTATGTAGACCCTTTTGTGAGGTCTGCTGGTACTGGGCTGCTCAGGTATGCATGATTCTTTATTTCCAATAATATTTTTTTATTTAATCATTCAGAACTGGTTTTCTCCTGAGACACCCTCTATTCAAACTTCTAAGGCATTCTTTGCCGAAAGGTCTTTTCTCTGTGGGTCTCTGGGTTTCACAGGTAAAGAAACGCAGACTGTGATTGCTCACTCAACGAGTAGCGGTGACAACACTGTACTTGAGAGCACAGAATACAAATGCAAAGACTTATTCTACAGGCCTATCTGAAAGAATGGAGCCAAATGAGTCACAAAACACAAGGACTGCCAACAGGGCAATGGAAAGAAATCAAAATGAACTTCCACCTTCTTTTCAGAAAAGATGCCGGTACTGTCTTACAAATAAACTGAACTATGCAGAATATCTGACAAGAATATAACTTAAAATGTGTAACTACACATACTGTTAAAAATTAAATAAAAAGAGAAAATGCATCATTTTAACATTCTTTTAGTACCTACTATCGTGAAGCAATACAGAGCGGTATATTATACATTAAGGGATGAAGATGCTATTAAATTATATACCTCACAACCAACTGTGGTCATTTAATGTCGACAGCAACATAAAATCAAAATACATCATTTTACATCATCTGTGTTGCATCCTGCACATAAGCAACCCATTTCTAAACATCTGTCTGGACACAGTTTTAGTGTCAGTGTAGCAGTTTGGACATAGGAAAACTAACACAGCCACAACATATTCTCTTACCACGGGTACTTAGAAGTGCTCTATCAGTAGCTCAAATCAGTGCATTGCCTTTTAAAATAGGGCTACTTATACTGATATAAGTGTATAAATGTAGCTAAGTGTAATCATGCAGCTATTTAATTTCTCTTCAAAGGTCAACCCCTGCAGTTTTGAACTTTTCAATAAAACTTCAGTAATACAGTCCCCTACGGTAAATTGGCTGTAGCAGAATTAGGTATCTCAGATGACTTCTAGTTTTTCAAGATGATCCTTTAAGGCTGCGGCGACACTTAGCCCATATCTGGGACTAAACTATACCAGTTTCTCTACCACTCAATTACCCCTTCCCAGCCAAGAAGGGGGATTGGGAAAATGAGAGGAGACCCACAGGTCGAAATTAAAACAGATTTAAATGACACAGCCGAACTAATACCAAATGTCCATATAAAGTGAACAAAGCTACACTCAGCCCAGCAAACGCGCAGTGGTCACAATGAATGGGAAAGCAGCCCTCAGCAACAGGAAAACAAAGAGGAGCAGGGTTGACAGGAGCCCAAGCAAAAGCGGGAGCCCAAGCAGGAAGCATCCCCCAAACTTCTCCCTTTATCCTGAGAGTGATGTTTTTGTTGGGGACACACCTCTGAGTCAACTCGGGTCGGCTGCCCTGGCAGACTCCAACCTGCTGATGGCCTGCAGACCACGGCAGGCCCACAGTTCTATCCCAGGAAAACCAGGGCAGGCCATTGGCTTTTAATTACACTAGTTGTCTATCAAGAAACAACAGTGCCGCCCTTCTCTGTAAATCCATTAATAAATTCTTCAATCCCGGTCACTTGTTATTTAGTCGGTTTACAGTAGCAGCGTGCCAATAAGGGCTTTTGTTCCACTCAGGATGCTTTGATTTCTTTCCAGATGTCAAACAAATTCCTGAGTATTCTTAGTACAAGAACGAAGGTAATAAACATGCCATCAGTTTTCAAGCGGAAACCTAACCCTTCGTGTCTTTTACACTTCACTGCTCCCATTTTCTCAGACGTTAGTTGTAGGGACTGGTGTGATAAGGGAACGTCAGGTATCCCAAAGAGTGCTCTCTGTTCTTCTTCCTTTCTAAAGAAAATGCAAGTTTGTTGGAAGAAATACGCAAGTGTCTGGCCCAGCACAGAACCATTAGGAAAATATCACATTTTTAATTTTGGTACCCTGAGGCTTTTTTGTTATTCTATTTCCCACAACAATAAAAGTAAAACACTAATTAGTTTTATAATAAGGCCAGCTATTAAAAATGGAGAGAGCTTACCAGTAAAAAAAAAAATCAGTTAAACAAAAAGGTTACAACAAAATGGTAAATAATAGGACTGCATTCAGGGGGGCTTCTAGAATCTTCTCAGCACTAACAGGAATATGGCATTTTCTGTCTGTTAAGGCATTATGAACCCAATCTTTTTCACCTGTTCAGAACTATGCCCGAGACTTTCGAAGGTTTGCCACTCAGAGTTGAGTTTGTCTGTTTGGAAACTTCCTTGTGACTTGTATACTGAAATGCCAGTTTCTGTCCAAGATCAATGGCACTACTAACGGACTCCTTCACAACCCCCTCTTTGTTGTGCCTGCTCCAGAGTGGTAGGTACAACCTCTTGGTGTAAAGAGTGGGCTGAAGCTTTCACTTGCTTTCTCTTTTACAATGGCTGCACATCTGCTTTCCTCTGATTTGTTTGAAGGCTAGAAGCATAGAGCCCTTCGTGGCCTTGAAACCCCATAGGGTAATTCTAAGAGACACTGTCTATCATAAAGAGCCTAAAAGTTAATCTAGTTTGACAGCAGCCCTACCTAATTTATGACGATGCGTAGGAAAGGCCAGATTTTCTATCTAAACCTTGCTGTTAGAGCCAGCAACTGTGAAAAAAGAAGATAGAGACATATGGTGGCAACACAGGAAAGCAAACCAACAAGACTCCTGCACTAGTCTCTAACGAGCCCCTCGCCTTTACCCTGCAGCAAGGTCGAACAAGCTTTAAAAAAAAGTTAGATTATTTCAGCATTTTTTTTTGTTCAAGATTCGACAAGACCTCTCTAACGGTGAGTGAATGGTCAACATAAGATGGGTGCGAGAGCCTGTGTTCGGTCTGTTTCTACGTGTCTCACTATCGCTATATCCATAATTGATACTAACGGAGAACCTCATTAGCTGTCGCAGAAGATAGAGGCCAGTGAGGAAACTGAATGGACGTGGAGGATAAACAGCAGTCCAAATCGTGATGCATCTCGCTCAGGTATCAAGGGTTAAGCTGGACACCAGATTTGTGGCCAAAGAATAATTTCAGAGCTGGTTGGCAGGGAAGGCTTGGAAGGTTTTGGTCTCTGTCAGCAGCACAAGGGGTTGTTTACTCTGTGGGATCTTCTAGACTTCTTTAGGGGACAAATTCTCCCGACATTTTAGCGTCTGAACACACTTGCAAAATCCTAATCTCTTCTGCTCTTTTCCTGTGGTGTGTTTTTGTGATTCTGCCTTTTGTGTTATGGACTTTTACATTATTACATGTTTGGGGAAGTGTTCTGTGGCTCCTGGGCTATGTGCAGAGTAGCATTTCTGTTGACCTATCTGTTGACATTTATCACAGAGATGCTTGCAAAGGACTAAATTTGATGGTTAAGGCGCTTCCTTCAAGACCCCTGTTCCATCTAGGTGGTTCTTCCACTTTATGCATAAGCCAACTTAATGGACAGCTCCCAGGACGTGTGCTCCAAATCCGCCCTGCCCAGCCAGCGAGAAGAAAACTAGACAGTCTCCAGAGCCATCAACACAACATAAGCTCAATATTGCTCTTAAAATAAACAACAAAAGCAGAGATTTCTCAGCCTGACTGCAGCAGCTGCTGCTTCCACCGTCTCCTTTCTCACCCCAGGGAATCAAACTTTGCACTGCAGATGTTTTCACAATACATCCTCCTGCCCGGCTGCCTGATTTATTAACACTAGACTCAAAACAACACAGGTTTTCCATCTACCTCTTTCTCTAGCTGACTGTAATCCTTGGTCTGCAGATTTTAGACCTTTCCCTCCTGAATTTTTCGTCTTATTTTAGACATTTTTTCACCTCAAGCGACCTGCTGTCATTGCCACATACACAATTCCAGAGCCAGCAGTGCTGAGGACAAACAGCATAATCAATGTGTTATGTAGATCTTGCTCCGAACTAGTGTATGAATTACAAGGAGAAATGCTGTCCCTGTACAAGTCCAGAAAATCACAGAATCACACAGAATCATCCTGTTGGAAGAGACCTTTAAGATCATCGAGTCCAACCCTTCCCCCTGCACTGCCAGGGTCCCTGAACCATGTCCCTCAGCACCACATCCACACGGCTTTTAAACACCTCCAGGGATGGGGAATCCACCACCTCCCTGGGCAGCCTGTTCCAAGGCTTAATGACCCTCTGTGTAAAGAAAGTTTTCTTGATCTCCAACCTAAATTTCCCCTGACGCAACTTAAGGCCATTTCCTCTCGTCCTGTCATTCGTAACATGGGAGAAGAGACCGACCCCCATCTTTCAGGTGGTTGTGCAGAGCAATAAGGTCTCCCTTCAGCCTCCTCTTTTCAAGACTAAACAACCCCAGTTCCCTCAGCCACTCCTCGTAAGACAAGTTCTCTAAACCCTTCACTAGTTTCGTTGCCCTTCTCTGAACCTGCTCCAGCACCTCATATTCCTTCAATGAATAATGAATTACTGTTAAATGCAACAAAGACAGATTTTTCAGCCATGGTGACTAAATTTCCAAGTAAAAGACTTTATACTCAAAGCTCCCTCTATGGCTACCGCCAGAGGATCTGGATCAATTCCCAAGGTATTTTGAGAAAATACGAAGACAAAAGTAGATCCCCTTTTATACACATACTTACACACACCCTTCTTCATCCATTCTCCTTCTCCAATCAACCAGTACACCTGACCCCCTTTCTAAATCCCTGTTGTTGTAGATGTTGCTGATGCAAAGTCTGTTTCAGGCTATTGGGAACATACATTCATCAGAAAAATAATGCAGTGCACCGTGCCTTCTTCTCTCAGGAGCAGCTGGAATTATTGCTTACTTGGTCACCCCAAGGCATTCATAATTGGGAGGCAGGAGATGTGCATGCCAAGGTAGTCTGTAAAAGACATATTTTATGCCAAAAGCGGGTTGGGAATGGCTTTGTAAGTACAGCAAATGGTTTTAATTTATATCTTAATGAAGGCAATTTTCTTGGATTTCATTTTTGTGATGTGCATAGAAGTGTTTGATCCAGTGCAATAAAGATCCAAGTAACATACTTTCATGATGGTGCAGCACCAAAACCTGCTACTTCTGTCTGCAACAATTCATAATTTCATGATAAAGAAAAAAAAACCTCCACAACTGCTCACATTTCTGAGTATTCAGATATGCACCTGAGGATTTAACTTCACAATGAAGTAACATTTATTTAACTGAAAGCATGAGTTTCAATTAAGCAATTTAAAATTTAATTTAAGCATGGAGTATGTGAGTTTAAACCGTGCTCACCAAGTTTAAACAAAATCCCCTTATCTGCCAATGCACTTGATGCTTTGCAATACCAAAGAAGAAGAGTTTCCACTGACAGAACAGGAATGGGAATGGCAGAGGCACCGGCACACACTTCTTTCTGCCAGACCTCCCAGAGCAATAGTAACTGCTAGCAGAGGGCGGGTAGCAAACAGCAAGGAGACTCGAAGAGCTGAAACTAGTGCAGCTGTTTTCTTAGCAACTGCCTTAGCTTTATCGGCAAACCCCCGGTTCTAGCAGCTTCACCAGGTGGGGGATGAGTTGATATGACTTGTCACATTCCCTTGCTTGGCCGTAGACTGAGCAGAGCTGTCTGTGATGAAAGGAAATTAGCGGTCTAGTGCCAGATGAAGAAGGATAGTGGGCAAGGTTGCCTCTCTCTACTCCTTCAGCCGTAGTGCTCACTGCACCCGGCTCAGCTCACCACCAGGACTGTGGTCTGCAGCTTCCCCGAGGGGCACCCTCCTTCTCTTTTCAGGGGCAGGCTGAAGAGACCCGTTTGACAGTCTCTGAACAAGCGTGTCGGGGGCCTCCTCATTGTCAGGAGGTGTTATTACTGGCTACTTACTGCCTATTATTATTATTTACTCCCTATTACTAAACTGTACAGGCTCTGTGTATGGATGGAGAGCAGAGGAGGGACCATTTTGGGGGGTATATGCACACAGATCAAGAGGCCAAGACCGTGAAATTCAGACTCAGATTCCCAGAATTCAGTGTTTAGGGTATCAGTGCTCAGGCACAGTGGGGAAGAGACACGGTCATGAATCAAAGAACCCGGATTTAATTTCTGCAGCTAACTGGAGGAACTCAGGGTCTCCGCACTACAGCCTTTGGACCTGAAAAAAATAGAACAAATTTGTTTTGAAAGTTCAGATGTCAAACACAAGTCTGTACAAGATCAGTTTGCAGGAGGAAAATGAAAACTTTATTCTCTACAGCACAGATAATCAAGAGGGATCTGCACAGGGGACGCTGCTATATTCTGAAATTCTCTGATTTTCTGCAGCCAAAGAAAGTATTTTTGTTGCATTGTGCCTTCAGGCTCATTAGCACAGCAAACATTTTGTATCAGAGTCACTTCTTGTTATTAAGGAATGTGTCACATAGCCTTCACTGAAGGAGACTGCTTGGGTTCATTCGGTTCCTTTGCAGTCTTTACAAGCTGCTGCTTTCCCAATATTCAAGTCCCACTGCCTTCGGTGGGTGATAGAGAAGCAGTTCTGGTAAGCCCATGACAGGGAGGGATCTCGGCGAAAAGCATCTGCTGAAGAAGTTCTGGAAGTCTCTTTCAAATACTGGGTCTCACTGAGAGGGCATGTCTATGCTTCATGGTAGCACCACGCTTTGTCCCTCCACAAACCGATGTACCAGGTCCAGCTACTGGCAAATTACAGATCGCGTTGGTCACACACATTCTCCGTCATCAGGTTCCACAAAGCAGGAGAAAGGGCAGGGTGTTATATAGGGGATGACAAAGGCAGAGGACAGGCAGGAGAAGAAAAAGAGATGTGGACTCCGTGGCAGAAGCCCCTTGAGCAATCGTAAGATTTGACAGGTCTGTGATTTCTTTCATCTGAAATAATAATTAAATAACCCCCCCCCCCCCCCCATTATCCTTTTAGGAGGAAATCAGCTTGAGGCCCTTAATCCTAATGACCAATCATCCTAATAAATCCTAAAAATAATCCTCCTAACAACCCACAATAACTGAAAGGTCAAAGGATTGCTACAAACCTACAGCTTTGATTTATGATGTCCAACCACCTTACACACTGTCCTTTGGGCTCCCTTGACCACGTCTCAGAAGTTGTTCACTGGACCTCCCATCCTAACCTGCAGGGAAAGAATTCGTGTTAGCCACCACCGAGACAAATGTGCAGACAACAACGTAACGGATCCGTCTGCGTTGCCTAAACTCGATTACACCTCCCATGTATTTGCAGCTGTGAACGCTGTGGGGGTTCGTTCTTAGTTTCTCAGACCACTTGCCAAGCAGGAGACACACACAAGGAAGCATACAAAGAAGGGAAAACAAGACAAGAGGCTTCCTTGAGGGAAAACATCTGGTGGGCTTTCTTCAGTATCAAGAGCATTATGCAAACAGATCTTTCCATATTCATCTTGTCAATAATTTACAATAAAATTAACATACACTTAAAATCTCCTACGCATGGATGGACTAGAAAACTTGCGTGAATCGTTGCATAATCAAGAGGGCAAGCGGATGTTAGATCCAAGAGATCAGGAGCTGCAGCCCAGTACAGACAGAAGGGTCTAATAATGGGCTCACACTGACCTTGACTGAAGCTTCAGCTGGAAGCAAAGAGCAGCATGAAGCCACCATTGAACGGAGCTTGCTTTCTGATGTTCAGCTAAGAAAGGAGACAGCCAACAGGACTGAAATGGGCTCTGTCGGAGTTAAGGGACCAACTTTATTGTCTCACTGGTGCTATAAATATTCCTTTGGCTTAACTGGTTTCCAGCAGTAAGTGAACAGACACGTCAGGAGAGAGGTGCTCCCTTTTTTATAGCAGCATTTCAAAATTGCAGTCTCAATGACTCACTTCTAGCGGGGCATGTCAGTGCCAATCCAGATCGAAAATGATGGGTTTAGATGTCCTTCTTTGAAGTGCCATGATCATAGGGAGGACATCTTGGCAAGCACAAGAGAATTCAACGTGCAAAATTACCCAGTTGCCTAACAGTATGTACAGGAACATTTTTGCTTTATGGTGGATGGATAGAAAGCGAAAAATACTACCAGTGGTCAGCTAGCCTTATGCACTGTGAGATACACTGCGCTCGGTTCTGCTTCCTCGTGCGTAGAGGCTACCAACTCCCCAGGCGACGCCCAGAGGTGTTCATACTCTCTGTGACATCCTCCCCTACCAGGTTCACGTGAACATACATTCTACTGCGTCTGCTACAACTCGTCAAGATGATCGTAAAGGTCATGTAGATTTCTATGGTAGCAAATCAAAAAATAAAACCGTGGTAAGAACAGAATGAAGAAAAAGAAGTCAAATGAGAAGGTTTCTGGCCCAGAAATGGGTTCCGATTTCCAAAGCAGTGGAGCTCTCTGAGGAAGTGCTGCTGGATTTTTCAACTTGCGTATGAGAGCATCCCGTAAAAAGAACATATCAATGCAACCCAACACGTTCTCAAGCACTGCACTGTTACAATATAAAGCATCCTAATTAAGCTTTGCAGGTGGAAAAAGAAGTCCCCTGCAGAAATCATTCAGGTTTTCTACACTTTCTCCTAACCAGCGTTCTTTGTGTGACTCGTACAGCTGGCACCAAACATACATTACGGTGCTTTTCTTGGCATAAGGTTCCGTGGCAGAAGGCCATGTTGTTCGAGTGATAAAGCTACTAAGCACCAGATGCACAAAAAGCCCTACATTTCGCTTGTCCCTGCATTTACCACCCGACCCTGAAGCTCAGATACGTAA
The DNA here is from genome assembly GCA_009769605.1 of Bucorvus abyssinicus. NCBI lineage: Eukaryota > Metazoa > Chordata > Aves > Bucerotiformes > Bucorvidae > Bucorvus > Bucorvus abyssinicus. The sequence continues at coordinate 44,108,166 of CM020028.1, forward strand.
AACCGCTGGCGCCTCCTTCCCCAGTTAGCGCATAAATCCTCATGTCCCTCGGGGAACTCAAGTGTAAAGGTCAGTGTTCCCCAAGCGGACTTCTGGCCATGCACACAGATACTTAACTGGATCTCACTTTTAGAAGATCTATGAATCTTTTAATAACGCCTGCTGAGAGCATGAATTATGGTTACATGTTCAGCAAGGCCAGCCTGCCCTTTCAAATTAAAACAAATTATGAATCTCTCTTGAAGCGCACTTGAAGTAGCACTGGTAACCCAGGTGCGTATGATACTTCTTGGGTAGCATGCTTCTGCGCGGAGCAGTCAATTGGAATCGAAAGGAGAATGCTCTGGAGTAAATAGAAACCAAAACGCTGTAGTTTTTCTGGCTGCGCCTGCCAAGCAGTGACGCAGCACAGCATGAGCACCCTTACCAGAAAATATCCTGTACGCTACGGGCACTTGTGCAAATGGGCAGGCTCCAGAGGAGTCCACAACACCCCTCTGCCTCCAAGACTTCAGTAAGACAAATATTTTTCTGCTTACTTGTTGCCTTTCTGCCATTTTTCAAAAAAGTGTTCATATTTATCCTAACCCCTTGGGAGGAAATTCGGCTCCACCCGAGAGCCAGAAAAAGGCAGAGGCAGCCATTTATCGGTTTGCAGCCTTGTTTTGGAGGTTAAGTGCAATTCTCTGCAGAGAGTTGGATTTCACTCTCCAGTAGTTCTAAGTGGTGCTATTAAAATTGGCTCTATGTCGCACTGAAGGGATGCCTCATCTCACGGTCCCTGTGATGTTCCTTAAACCCTTTTTACACATACAGTACCTAAAATCGCCTTTACCCAGGGGAGAATTGCCTCTTGCTTGCCTCCTACCTTCCTTCAACGGTAAGTAGGCTGTATTGGTTGTTCAGAGCAATTCCTGAATTTGACATGAATTCAACAAATTATGTTGGCTGAAACAAACAAAACAAACTAAAAAGAAGATACGGAATGGTTGACAAGAATAGCACTGATAATTTCCAAACAGGGTTATTTCAGCATTAGAGACTTGATTCAGGAAGGAGCTTGGATATCACTTGCAGCAAGAGAGGGGGATGACGCCTTCCTCTTCTCCATTAATAGCCCATATTCCGGTGGTTCTTGCTTGGGCTTCAGATGAGGAATTTTAAATCCAGGCTGACCATAAATCACAACAGTGATTCTCACATCTTGGACCAGCCCTCGTTGCTCCTCTCTAGGATGCTGTGTGTCGGCTCCTCCTGAGGTAACGTTTGCACTGCACAGTAATACCGAGGCATTTATTACAGCAGGTAAGAGAGGCCAGATAGCTTCCTTTGCAAGGAAGACCTGAAACCACCCAGAGTGGTTCTGGCTGTCTTTCCCTTGTCAAACAAATATTTGAATATGCTCTATATTAAAGATAATTTCCAAATGGAAAACAAATAGTTTAGTGTTGAGTCAAGATGGTTTTGCCATTTCTTGCTTTGGTGGCTGAACCAGGAAAATTGTGTATTTTTGCTTTTATTCATGAATGGGAAGAGCTTCAGAAGAATATGCTTCTAGTAATGTAAATATTAGTCATAATGTGCACTACTTAGTGCTCGAGCCAAGAAGCTTTAAGCAGGTTAAACAGTAGTAAATCGAGTACATTATGCAGACATAGCTACTCCAGAAGCAACTCCCACCAAAAGTAAACCGGTGTAAAAAAATCTTACAGACTTTTAATTAACAAGATATAGCTGAACCACTGTAATGGATTGCAGGGGGGAACAGACCTGGCTTGGAAAAATCTTCTGTGAGTCATTTTCCAGCTCTCCAGGAACCTGGGCATAGTAACCAACAAGAAGTGGGCCTGTTAAAATAATTAAGATAAACCAAGTACTGAATAGCCCTCAGCTCCAGGTTCAGTGAGAATTCTGTCATTAAAACGACAGGCTGGAGGGACAACCATGAGTGTATATATGGCTGGTCATCCTCTGCCGCAGCTCTAGCCCCTTTTCTGGCTATGGCAAGAATAAGACAGAATTCAGCGCCTGAGAAATGGATCTGGTGATGATACTAACTGAAAACCGAGAGTGCTCTTTGTTAATCCTGCTACGCGGTCACTTTTTGCAGGTTCCCAAGAGGTACTCCTTTTCATCCTCTTTTCTCCAGTGGAGAATCGATACTTTTAATTTTGTGGCTGTGGAGTTTTGCTGAAGTAGGAAAAGTTACATGGCTTCCACGGGTTTTTTGGTGTTAATGTTAGAGGAACGTATCCTGGAAGATCCCCAAAAGTATGTTCTTTAATATAGGCTAAGTTTCCCCCTACCTCCAGAATTTACCAGTCTCCTCTGTCCAGCCGCTCTATTAAGTTTAAAATTAAATAAAATAAATAGCATTTTGGGTAGCAGTTGTCTTACAAGACTTCCCCACGGACAAAGCATCCTCTTTTAACAGTCGAGTCGGCTATCTTAGGTGACGTTTATTATACACCAGCTTCTCCTTCCCTGCCTGTTACCCTTAGTAAACAACATTAAGGGCTTCGGCTTGAATTATTACCATTTCCATTGGGTTGCTAAGCACGTTAAATAGAGGCTGTCATTTCTTTCTTTACTTTCTTTCTCCCTCCTCTATTTTGCTCCCATTGCCTCCAAGTCCGTTTGTGATATGTTTGTGTTCTTCAGCTTCATTAGAGCATTGATTTTTGTTGTTGTTAATTTATCTAATTCCCAGTCAAATGAGGACATGGTACTTGTAAATCATTTAGTTTCTCATTAATCTCTTCCAGTGCTCGCTCCATCTTTCAGCTGTCTTCCTATTTGCTATCTCTAGCGAAAAATATCCAGCGTTCTCATCGCTTGGTCACAAGTAATGTCACGGTTGCTGTGGATCCATTGGCCTGAATAATCACATGATTTTTTTTATTAGAAATCAAAATATTTGCTGCTGTTGCTGCTGCTCTAGAAAGCTGCATCTTAAATTCCCTGCAAGGAAGTTCACTAAATGAAATGCAGTAACAGAAGATCTAAAGCCAGCCCGAGATTTGTGCCAAATCTTCGTCATTATTCTTCTTTAACAATAGCTGTAGAGTTTTAAGATGCTGTTTAGAAAAGCAGAAATCCTGAGAGCTGCATCCTTATGCCCTGATACCTCTCTGACAGAGCTCCCGGAGAGTGAGCGCAATGAGGACCTCGGCACTCACTTGAGAGGTACAAGTGTCAGCTTAGGCAACCCCACAGATCACGAATTATCTGCTGCTGTCCTCGACTACAATGCACTGGTTTGACATCAGACTGACAAGCTGCTTACAGGAGCTGGCGGCCAGGCAGGGTGCCTGCCCACATAGCAAACTGGCAAGAAAATAATGTTCTGCAATGAAGACTGCTTTTCGTGGCCATAGGTGGTACTCCCCGTTTCCGGGTCAGCACCAAATGGTGCCCTAACAGGGCAGCAAAGAGAAAAAGGCTAAATTCCCTGCTGAAGGAAAGGGTTGTCATATGGCATAGCTGTTACATTACTGTTGAGGTAGAAGAGGCCTCGCCTTTAACGTTCCCTGGCCAAAACTAACCTTCAGCTGCACGAGAGACACAGCAGACCCTTGTGGCCCCTAACGCTGCTCTGTACTATAGGAAAGCTTTTCAAAGCGCTTTCACTGCATTTCAGAGATATTTGCATCTTATTTCTGTATAAGCCATATACATATATATATGCCTTGAGATCTTTTGATCATTAATTTCAGCCGTTGTTACTATCTTATTCTGAAAAAAGAAAGATTTTGCCAATAGGGTCTTTCCTGGTGTCACTCATTCCGCCTTTTTCCACAGGCTTTGTGCAATAGTCACTGAAAACAACTTCAATACTCTGGTTATTTTAGTTGCCACTCATTGCTCACCTTCCTCTGATGGTAATGGAATTTAAGGAGCGTTAATGTTCTCGGCCATGTATGGGGCAGTTATCCTATAGCATGATAAGCATCTTAGACTTACTGTAGATAGAGATGTTGGGCTGATGGGAAGGATTAAAACATGCACATCTTGTATTTGAGAGAGCAAATAATAAATACTGCCCCTTCAAGAACAGAAGTCCTACGTAGGGAAGATCAGGCCACAGTGGTTTTGCCGTGTGGCAAAAAATATCCGAGGAGATGGAAGAAATTGGTGAGGCTTTGTTTGTAGAGCATGCACTGGTTGAATTGCTGCCCCATGCGAGGCAGCCTAATTCTTTTAATGAGGCTAGGTGAGCAAGAAGGAGGCAGGTGAGCAAACTCCGAGATTTATGTCTGTGAAAGAAAAGAAGCAGAAGATGATCCTCTAAACAGAATAGTACAGTGACTCTCCAGGTGTCCTTTTCACCTGTAAAAGGTTGCTGGATGGCAAGCTCACCAAACTCCGAAGCTCCCAGTGCCCTGGGTGCGAGTGTTGGACTACAAATCCGTATATTGTAAGAGCGAGAGATTTGTTCTGCTTCAGCCACCCTTTGGCTTGCGGTACGCATTTTTCCTAAGCCTGGATTTGTGCTGGTCCTTTCTGTTTAAAGAATGATGCAGCAGCACAACAGCGCGAAGGCTAGGACCAGCACACAGAGACACTGGGGGCACTTAGTTCTGCTCTGATGGACGGGATTTAAAGCATCTTTCCGGATGAAACTTCCATGATCTGAGGATAAGGGATGGTACTTCTTTTATACCTCCTCATTCTGGTTTTATAAAATATTAAAGATTTGGGGGACATGCTTGCACTCAGTGATTTCCACATAGGAACTGCCGGGACACCATCCCTTCACCAACGTTGATGTCACTGTTTATTGTAACTTTTCATTGCAAAATTCGTAGTCACCTCTGTTGACCTGTCAAAGAAAAAGGGTTAACAGATTCCAGGTTTCAAACTAGGTGTGCTTCTGCGGTTGATGGGGAGAAGGGGCGGGGCAGGCTGAGAGGACACCACATCCCCTTAACCTTAAAAAGGGCTGCAGGAGCCTGGAGGTAGGATTTCACGGGTGCAGTTCGGCGCGTGGAAGGACTAGCCGATCAGTTGTTTTACTGTCGTTTCTTCTTTGTTGTTATTCCGTGTGTAAGACCTAGCTTATTTCTCAAAAGGTGTGCTAGCTTTGCGAATTATTGCCTAGCACCCTGTTCTGCACGGAGGGGAGTCAAAGAAATGTCTCGACTCTGTGCGTCGACTCGCTTTTGCACACCAGGGAAGAACTCAGATTTGGCGCAACACTGGGACTGCAAACTCGCCACTAGGTTATGGAGTCAGATAACTTTCCTTCACCCAATGGGCTTTTTATTTTTTTATGCAAAATGAAGCAGACTCAGCCAGAGACGTGGTAAGGAAAACTATATGAAGACAATGAAAGAATACATTACCCTTCTGTTCTTCCTTAAAGATATTGCTATCAATGCTGATAATGTTGCAATGAAATTAAACCTATTTTACGATGTCGTATTCTGAAACAAACACATACCGATCTATTTTCTGCATATAAACATTATATGCCTGTTTAGCAGAATTGGTGTTGTGAAAGAAGCAGCTTCTGAGGCACGGGGAATTGGTTGTGTTCTTCCTAGATGTCTCTGGACGTACACAATAATCGGAACGGTCAGCCTCAGCAGGCAGTGGCTAAAGCCAGTGCTGCGCCGGTAACAAAACTTCTGACCTCTGGGGGCAAGAAGAGCACACAGAAGCTGAAGAAGGACACTCTACCTGCCAGGACAAGCCAGGCAGTGAGCAAACTACTCCAGCACAAACACACCACTGAGTGGGAACTTCTGGCAGAGCGCAGAGCGTGTAAAGCGCAGTAGGACTGCTGAGGGGACGAGATGTCTGCAAGAAAACCTGAGTGTATTTGGAAAGAAGGCAGGAGGAGGAAGAGGGGAAGGGACAAGATCATCTACGGGCTCAGAGGTGCGAGAGAAGAGATGTTTGTAGCTCCACGTGGAGTACCTTTGAGATTCTTCCTACCAATTCAGTGGGACCAAAATGTTTCCTGTCTTTTAAAAGGTAAACCGGAATAAGTTGGAAGCTGTGAGACAAGCCTCACATGGAATTACTGTGATAGACAAGCTCTATGAAAAGAGGAAATCAGATTCTGAATGCAAGAAAAGCTCCAGGTGCCCTGCCATCGACACACTAAATGAGCCCTCCTCGCTCTTCACTGCTCTGGGACAAGTAGCGCGATGCTGGCAGGTTCAGAGGAGTCCCAGCCATGCATAACTTACACCTGCAACTCCTTATCCTGAAGATGTCTCAGGACTAACCTCCGCACTAGTGTGTGACACTGCCAGAAGTTCAGAAACCATTGATCGTGGGAAAGGCCATTTTTAAAACCAAAGTGAAGACCAAGAGGAGGAAACCCCGAGGACAAATTATTTTAAGTATTTCAGTGTTCATTTCATTATGAAGATCACAACAATATTGATGGAGCAACCAAAGGTACCAAAGCGTAAGACATTCACTGCACTGCTAAACGTAAAGCCTTGAGCTAAAGCATTTTACAAAGTGTCTGACCAAATTTAACTGGCACCTTTACCTTATGATAAGGAGAACAAGAAGCAACGGGGCTAAGAGACAGAACTGCTCTTTCAGTCCTTTTGATCAGCCCTTTGGGTAAAGGGCCAAAAGCATCAACCTTGTAATTAAGAGGGAGTTTGAACAGCTAGTGTTCGAGCTAGACAAACTAGATTTGTGCATAAGCAGGGGCTTATAACTCCTGTTTGGGGGGTAGGGGATAGCTAGGACACACACATTAATATCTGTCCTACATCTCTAATATGGATATTTCTTTCCACATCAGCGTCTTTCATTCTCCAGTTACGGACTTCGAAAACTAGCCTTTTTTTTTTTTTGGCTGCCACCTGCTTCTCATCCATTCAGGAAACCAGGTTCACGCTCTGTGGACTCAATGCCAACTTCTTGCAGAGGGCTGGCACATGCTCTGTTTGGAGCAGAAATAAAATTCAGCTCAGACACAGTCCTGGTACTAATCCTCCAAGCACACACACATCTATCTATCCCTCGTGTACTACAGCTGAGTGACTGTTGAGAAGTATTCAGCGTAGGTGGAATTCAGGGATGGAGCGGCAGTTGTGGCAGGTGTGACCAGAGGTCCTTCCTGCCGGAGCCCTCTTTGCCAGGGCTCAGAACTGGGTGCTTAGGGAAGAGAACAAGAACAGGGTTAAGGTGTCGAGGACTGTCCCGAAGCACCATGCTGGTCATAAGCAATCCACGGCTTCCTGAACCACTGACCGTGTGGTTTTGTTTCCTAGGCCATGCATTTGTTCCTGTCACTTTGGAACCTGCACGACTTGTCAGGGACAGAAGGACACTTCCCTCAGGCAGGTCTGATTTTACCTAGCTTGTGTTGTTTAGATGGTGAATGTTCAATCTAAAGCCATTTTTTCTGTTCCCTCTAGCGCTTGGGAGAAGCACGCTTTCCAGAGGGAAATCCCACTTATCCTAAGAGTAGGTATGACAGACATGAAGCCTAAGTCGCCTCCTGGAGACCCTGTTTCTTCCTCCATTAACTTAGGGAGGAGCCCGGTGCACGCCTAGCTCCTGACAACCACAGTTAGATGGCACAGGTTCCCTGCCTCAAGAATGCCTCCGGAACCCAAAGATACCGTTGCTGTAAACGGCAGAAAATAGGGACCTCAAGAGAGTCCCTTTAACCACACAGAGACTCTCTGGCCTCTGGTCTGAGTGACCCCGCTGCTCTTCAGGATGGAGCTGGTCACTGGAATGACTTACTCACAGTAGCTGGTTTCTTAATGAAGTCCAGGGCTGTGACAACGTACTTGACGTTTCCAAGAGAACGCACTGTCTAACGACAGCAACAACGGTAACGATAATACTAAAGTGTTTCAGAAGAGCTGTGTTTTATTGTGGAGTGAACTGCTCCGCTAGAAGCTGAACAGAATTTTTAAAGGGAGGAGTGATAATTAGGCAAATGTTCAAGAAAGCATCTCGTAAGAATGTCAAATGTCACAATTATCTATTTACCTGATAAAACGAGTACTCTGTTGATTAATTTTACTGCTCTCACTGCTTCCTCTTTAAAACATCAGAATCAATTCTAAGACTCCAGGTTTGTTGGAAAGGAAGGGGAGGGTGCCTGTGGCAGCAGACGTCCTGAGACAAATTCTGCGCCGCTTTGGAGGGTCTGTAATGTCCACTGCCTTTCACGTGCCCTGGTTTTGCTCCCTGCGTCGGAGGGATGGGTAGAGGACCACAGTTTCGTTTTGTTTAGTCAGCCCACCCACCGCTACCAGCTATTCCACGCGTGCAGTCTTCCCTGGCCACAGAAGGTTGGCCACCGAGAGAGCAGAGTGAAGAAGACTTCATTTACACTCTGCTTTTCTGTAGCACCGGCGATCATCCGGCTTTAAGCAAACATGCAAAAGTCATTACCACTCGTGCTCCAGTCGGATTTACCATGGCATTTTCGTGCCAGTGTAACTTTATCACGCGCTGGCAGAAACCTGGAGTGACACAGGAGTTATTCCAGCCCTGGCTATTTAGAGGCTCCTCAGATATGAGCCGGGTGTGTTACAGTAGGTCAGCTTATGTAAGAGGGGGACCTTATCATTTACAGCTTGCGCTGGATTTTGGGAAGCCCGATGGCCAGCTGCTTTCACTCTGCGTTACACTACTGCTGGCTCCCGCCGGAGAGCGCCCCATCGGCTTTGTAAATCCTCTGTTTCTGTGCAGGGCTAGTTCCCAGTCTTGCTAGTCAGGTGTATCAACAACAGCTACTGTCTCTGCTGCCAAATCCAGGCACGCTGACTCCAGTCTTCTGGCCCGCTTCTCCGGTGCCATCACTGAACTATCCCCTGCAGAGCCTGGAAGGGTGCTGCTGCACTACGTGGTCTCCTGGCTTCTTGGCTCACGCCTTCAGTGGACTAGGAGCACCTTTACGCTTATCAAGTGTCTTACTCCTCCACATCTACATGGAAAAGAATAACGAGCAGCAGTACTGACTAAATAGCAGCAGCTGAAATGCTAATACCTGCGGGGATGTCCGGAGATAAAAAGCAAATGTGAGGAAGAGGAGGGAGAAAGTAGGAGCTCCTTCAGCCCTTTGATATCCTTTGATACAAACAGGTGTGCAGGACCAGGAGCTGAAGGATGCTCACCCTGACGTGTCCGCTATGACAAAGTACCTGCCAAAGGACAGTGAATACATTATCTCTGTCCTGCTACATGTTTTGGTCCCTTGCAGCACGAGTTAAAAACGGCTGAGGACTTGGGCCAGAGCTTTCAGAAATAGAAACCTGAAGTTAGAGCTACATTTAGACCTGGCACCCAGGGTTCTGGTGGTGGCTGCTGCATGCTCAGAAGCTTTCACAGGTAGCCCTCTGAAGTCTCAAAGACGACCTTGGCTGCTCAGGTCCACGCTTGTGTTTCTGAAACCCTTGTCTGGTAAACCCGCTTCCCTCACATGCCAAATCCCAGCCCTGCCTATTCATTAGCTTCTGCGTCAGTGTCCCTGCCAACCAGCCTTGTGTTCAGATGAGCTACACACAACTCTTTCAAGAACCTGCTATCACTTTTCACTGCGATTTCAGCTGCTGGGCAGATTAACATTCAAGGGCGCCACCAACTATGTTTTGCGTCGTGACTTTTAAGTATAAATAAACCGGATTCTGGAAGTTCTCCCTACCCGCTCCTTGCTCTTTAGTGCTTTGATATACTAAACCACAATGTCCCAACCAAGGCTATTTCTCTTACATTCAGCTTACTTTACCGTGAAATGACTAAATTCTGCAAGAGGGTTTGAAATACCCACTGAAGGCAGCGTAAAACAGCACCTTTACTGAGCGTGGAGAAAGAAATGTCGTCCATAAACAGAGCAGAAAGCACGTTAAAATAACTTCTAATGAACTCCAGAGACAGCAGAGCTTGAACCAGGCAACATACCCCTGACATCAGCAAGGGCTTTCAAAAACCATTGTCCTTGGGTCATATATTTCACTGTGTCTCCGAAGAAATGTTAAATCAATAAAACACCTAAAGGTTGCTGATGAATCAGACAGTGTTCTATAAAAAGCCAACCGTTATTGCTGAGGGGCAACATAAGAGCCGAAGAAATATTTTCAAGGAAAAGGCCATCCCTCCCAGCAGAGCCCGTTCATATTCAGCCATCTGACGCATTCCAGCAGTCACCAGTGGGCACTACTAGGAGCTGGAACCATACTGGGCTGCCTGCTTTGCTGCGGCGACTTTCCTCCATGACGTGGGATAACTCGCACACTATCGGTTTGATTTCTTGAGTGCTTCCCCTCCCTGAGCCTAGTGTTGGTGACATAATGAAAACCCAAGCTTGTACTGGCAACACGTTCACCAATTAACGTTTGAGGTACATCAGTGCTCATTTTTTCAGATTGCATATTCTATACGTAGCCCTCAGAAGGGCTGTGCAGTTGTGCGATCAGATCTGGACACTTTTTAACGACCCACAGTAGGTCTCCGGTTTAGTTGTTTATGTGTATCCCACAGGGGTGCGATCTTCCTGCTGATGGCAATATACAGAGGGGAATGCAAGCTTTAAAATACACAGAGGTGAGAACAAGCTTCAATATTGTGCTGTGGATCCAGAACTTCAGTGTCATAGAAGACTTTTGCTTCTCGTTTCCTTCAGATGCTGGCATCCATTTTACCAGCCACATTAAAGTGAGTGGAGTCCTTCGAAAATCAGAATATCATAGTCAGCTGCCTCAGTTTTCACAGTAGTAAAAATAAATGTGGGTGTCTACTTCCAGAACTCCTGCAAAGTACTTTGATCTTTTCAGGCTCGCAATTTTGAAAGAGGGCAAAGCAGTCTAAAAGCCAATCCAGTAGCGATGGGGAGGCTAAGCTCCACTGGAATGAGAATTATTTTAATTTCTTGCAAAAGCTGTGACTTTAGCCTGTATTTCCTGACGTTAACGTCTTCAAAGCCTCTCTTTCCAGTCGCGATGGCATACAAACCAGCAGTAGTTTCAGAAAATAGCGATTGGTTCCAGAAGACGTGCGTGTTACATATATTACATCTTGGCGACGCAGTTCTCTATCCTGCTTTGCTGTTGCTAAGAACACAAACTGCCCACAGCCGTGCTTTCAATAGCTATTCAATATTTGCAAACAGGGTGTCTTGGACACCCGGGGGTGTTTGGCTAGGCGTCCGTAAGCACTCTGTTCAGCTCCGTTACCGGCGGCATCACAGCCCTCTGAAGATGCATCCTCCCACTGTTGCCACCAACGTAGACACAAAATGGGGTCTTCATCACCTCACAGTCACTCTCTTGCAAGCTTCGTGGTTTGTAAAAGCCAGTCTCACCTACATCTCATTACTCACCTTAAAGAGTTTTCGGGGGAACATCAGATAATCTTTAGGCTTTATACTTGTCTTACTTAAAAATGCTGCTTAAGTTTTACCCCAAAATTGACCTCTCTGCCGCTACAGTCTTCCATGCTGGATTCACTTGTAGGAAGTGCTCGTTTAGCGATAGAGGCACTTAGCAGCCCAGAAAGACTGACGGGCTCCAAAATGAGTACCACCACACGTGTTTCAACATTGAGCTCACTGACAGATGTTCATTGAAAGCTTACTGTCACCTGCCGGTTCTGCAGAACCCTTCCTGCAATACACCAGGTTTACCTCTCTCCTAAGACAACCCACCATTTATGGGTTACAGATCTTCCCTGTTCCCTCACACCTTTCCTAAGTTAGACTTCGAGATAGTATGCAATGAGAAGCAATGTCAGACAGCATCCCCCTAAAGTCTTGTCAATACATCAGACATTTCCAGTTGCACTGCAGTGATTTCTATCCCCTAGAAATTATCCTTTTGATTCCAATTGCATTTTATCATTTTCCTGAGCCAAAGCATTTATTTTATATAATTTTAAACAAGTTTCAGTTTCTGAAAAACAGTCATCCTTTTACTCCTAATATTAAAAAAAAAAAAAATCTTCTGCTACACAATATTTTTTGTCATCACGCCGTATCCCTTTTGTACAACACGGATTTCTTGTTCAAATTCAAAGCTGACGTAAGTGGTGTAAGTGGGAGGGATGAGGAGCCAAACTAAGTCCGTGCATCTTTTCAACCACAAGGAGATTAAACCAAAAATTAATTAGGGCTACATAGGTAAGGCTCTACTGTTGAAATGACAAAACAGAGCATCTGGAGTGTGTTGCTTAGGAGTGAACATTTACAGACGATCAACAAATATGTGGAATCATTTTCCTTTTCACGAATTCTGATTCCCAGATCACCATTAACAAAACCAACTCACTAAGTTTAACAAAGGTGTTCTTGTCCGATCCTCGTCGTTATATCCTTCGCCCACCAGCATCATTAGTACTAACCCAGTATCATAGTCCCAGAAAATAACTGCAGATTAGTTTGCCTTGTTCAACATTTAGCAGGCTCTAGAAGAGCACAGAACATACCTGGAGTGGACTTTTCTGCCCTGAATTGCTGTGGAGTGCATCTCGTGGCTTTTATGGTGGTTGGAAGACAAAGCTACGGGGAACGCCTTAAAAATTGTCTTTTAGATGAGGAATGCCCATACGTACAAGCTCCTAACAGCAGGGTGAATCTTGCCCCCGATTTCCAAAGCTGCTAGGCAAACCCTAAAAAGGAGGCGGAACATACGCCCATTTCTTCCTTGCGAGCCCTGACAAGGCTGGGCACAGCTTAACTCTTCCTGTCCGAGTGTTAACTGGAGGCTTGGAAAACCAGCTAGCTCTTTGTTACTGGAATGCTGAGGGTGCCACAGGGAAAAGACAGTTAAAGATCCAACCAAATCAACGTTCCTGCGGTAAGAAATTGAGATGGTGGTAAAGTGTCTGTAACTTCATAGCGTTATTTCTGTTTATTGAGGCTTGGGGCGTGGTGTTGTAGCGGTCTCACCTCTCTGCCTGAAGTGTGCCACATCTAGAGCGTACAGGTTTGAGGGAAACTGACTCTTAAAGAAGCCATATGAATGGTGAAATCTTTAAACAGTTGGTGACTATAGCTTCAAGACCTTTTCAGATGAAATATTATGGCACATATCTCCATCTTTTTATCCCCGTACTATTCAAAATTTTAAAACTGTCTCTGATAATGATTTGAATCTAAGAATATGGAGGCTGCTCTGCTACAAACGCTCTATTTTGTTCCTCAGTGGGTGTAAACTGAGGTAATTCTATTGTGTTTTTTAGGCTGAAGGTGCTTTCCATCTCCAGAAGAACGCTGGTCTTGCAGCTGATGACTCGGAAACCTGCTTTGGCATCAGGATCAAGGAAATAAGACTAGGCTGAGTTGTCAATTGTGACTGCCGAGGGCAGTCAGGTTTGGACCATGCTCCAGGAATAACAGCCTGAGCTCACCCAGCATTACTAGACAGGACACAGAAGGGACTGGCTCCCACCGGACACTTGCAGTAGATCCTTCTGATGGGAGCACGAAGAATTAAGTGCTCCAGTGCATTCAGTCAAGCATGGTCAGAAAGAGGAAAAATAATGTCACATTACACTTGGTCTTCTCTGTTAGGCACAGTCTAGCAGCAGTAAGGCTCAGTTTCAAATGCAGTTGTGTCAGTAGGGCTGAGGTCACTGAACTCTTCCAACTACTCTTCTTGTCTGATTAATTTTGCTTATTTGACAGCTTTCGGGTGTGGTTGAGTTTGCTGAAAACCTTTGGCCACTGTGGTATAGAATAATGCTCTGTAATTTTGCTATTTAATTTAAATCTCAGCTGAAAATAGCTGTTCCCTGAGCCTATAACTTGCTGTGACTGTCGTCTTCTGCTGTTATTTATGTCAGTAGCTGTATTATTTAACTTGTGAAGCATAGTGGAACACAGTTTGTCTGGAGAATACCATTAAGTGCAAAATGAAGTGGTACTCTTAAACCAGATTTCACTGATTTCTTTGAAAAGCGTCTAAAAATTTTCACCTGGCGCTCCCCTGCAGTCATTCTTTAACATCTATTCCATAACACGACATGGAATGAATTTAGGATTCAGCCCTTCTTCTTTCCGAAAATCTTTCCGATCAAAGAATGGATGACGGTTTGTAATCTTTTTAAAGGTATAGCCAGTGCAAGAAGTTACATGCACATTTTCTGCATCAGTGCATCTTTCCAATTAAGTAAGATTCTCTGTTGCTGCAGGCTCAGCTGCTCAGAAAATGGACTGCAGTGAGATACGTCCCGAGCTGAATGCTGCCACAGGGATGAAATTAATGCTGGGGGAAAAGTGACATGAGAAGTAAAAATACGTGGAATGGTCATAATGCAACTATGTAATTCACTTCTAAATTGTGAGGAAAATGAGAAAAGTGTTAATCTTTTAACATTTAATGGGCCAAACGAATCTCTAGTTTATATAGTCTTAGAATTTAATAGACGAGAGAAAAAAATCTTGTGAAGATTATTTGAGCAAGCTTAGAACTTGGTTGAAAATTATATCCTTACTACACACTACTACAGGACTTTTTTTCCTCTACGGCATAAAAAAAGGATAAATCTTATAAATACATTCTGTTGTTGCCAGGCTTTCATATTTAGGGTATTCCAGCCAGTCCATTCCTGCCTGGTGGACACAGAATCTGTAGCTGGCCCCTGACTGCTGAGTACATACAACTAATGCTGTCATTGTTCTGCAATGTTTTCCCTTCCTATTCTTCAGATACCCGGTCGATTTAACTCAAAAATTTCCTGAGCCCAGGACATATTGCACATGTTTACAGTAACCAGTCTAAGGGTCTGCTCATCGTGACTTGATCTTCAGCAGGAAAAAAAAAATTAGGAGAAATATGGGAAATTTGCTTTGGTTGCCTTTTACTTCAGCAGTGCGTGTGCATGATGAGCAACTAGGCTGACAAGTAGACCTTGGACACGGAGACACTGTTCACGTGCAGTGTAACCAGTGACCCAGAACAACCTCGGTGTCCCCTTGGCCACAGTATCCCACAGCGGTGCCACAGAAAGGCAGGCTGCCCAAAAGACCTGGTCAGTTTTCAAGCTGAAGAAATTCAAATTGCAACACGTGATCACGATACCACGTTAAAGCACCTTCTGATCAACCATTGTGATCAGTGGCTTCTCTGAGATACAGCTAGACACAGACTTCAAGATCTTAAAAGGAGTGAAGGGTCTTACTTAAATATTCTTTGTGGGAAGGAAAAATGCAAATGAATGAGTCAGGGGTTCAATTAACATCAAGTGCATCCTAACGGCCAGCTTCATTTTGTCTGATCCATCATTAAAGCTCCATGCCCTACACCAGAATTAATAACTAGGGATTCCCTAGTGCAGTCATTCAACTTGCAGAGTTCCTCTGGCGGGTTAGGATAGGCAAGCACAGCCATGGCTGTCGTGACACACAAAGATTCAGGGTTTATAGATGCGCAGGGCAGCGCACGGCATCCCAAACAGACCTGTGCAGTAAGATAAGGCCATGATGGGTCTTCGATGATTTTTTTTCTTTGAGCAAAAAAAGCCTGTTTGTGAGATGCGTACAACAATAAAACGCCATGAACAGAAATAGAATATGATCTACACGGAGAAATGGTCTCATTTCAGAAAAACGATTGTAATGGGTTAAGGTGGAGCCGGCTGGGCTGAGACCCCTGTCTCCTCCCTTCCTTTTCCCCCCTAAGCGCAGGAAAACTTTCTCGCGACTTTTGTGGGGAAACGCGCCAACCCTCTCGGCTTCTTATTGGAGCCGCGACATGTCAATCAAGCGCCTCAGCGACTATGCATATAAAAAGCCGAGTTTTGCGACACTCCCTTGGCACGCCCATTTGAGTTTCACACGGGACTGAGAGTTTTCCATCAGAGAGAGAAAAATGCAGTTTCCTCCAAGCGGCCATAAAAGACTCTTGCGCAGTTAAATTTCCGTTCCTCGAGGGGGTGAAAGGGGCATGCAAGGCGTCCCCACCCCCACATCGAGACATCCACCTCCAAGGGACAAGAGGAAAGACCGTTCCCCGTAAGGCGGCGATGGAAGCCATCGTGCCAGGGCAGGCACAGCTGGATCATCACCTGAGAGACGACCCCCCTGCCCGCGGATGTGGAAAAGAAGACACCGAGCCATCTCCTACAAGGGGTGAGAGGGAAAGACTCTTCTGCGAAAGTTTGCCTGGACAGTTCATTTCTGGACTGGAACCTCAGAGGTTGAGTTACTGCGGCTCTCCTCGCACCCACCCCCGCCTCGGGCACCGGCCATGGGGCAGGGTCTTTGTTAAGCAGGAATGTGGATTCAACGTGGGGGGGAGAGAATGTACTTATCTGGATATACCTATTTATGTATTTATTAACACCTCTCTCTCTTCTCTCTCTCTCTCATCATCAGTCCCGTTTAACTTTAAATGATGGATTGCTGGTTTTAATTGCGTTGAGCATTAAACCACTTTTGTTCCACCCCTTTAATTTAAAACCTGTGTTTCACTTGTTTTCTTTTCCTAAACAAGGCTGAACGTGCCCAGCCAAACTCTTTTGTGTAGCCCTCAGGTGGGTTCACATGCTCCCCAAGGCTACAGAAAGTCGCAAAAGGAAAAAAACCTTTCGGTAGGTACAGCTTTCTAATTTCAAACTGCGACAATCATATATAATAAATCAACGCATCTCTGCTCCTATAATTCCCTTTTAGGAAGGTTTTGGCAGGGAGAGGCAAGAACTGTACATTGACACTGTTACTAGACTGTTTCCTCTTAGCAAGGATCTGATGATTCTGGACTAATGGCTAATGGTCTTCAAACTATCAAAAGCCATAAGATTTTGCTTTATTAATTCCCGCATCAAGCCCAATGATTGTGTGCAATTGAACTAGAAGAAATCTTTCAAAAGAAAACATTGAATCCTGATTTTAAAAATAAGCAATTGTCAAGGACCCACCACTATTCTACATAAATGGTTTCCAGTGGTTAATCATCTTGTTTGATAGAAAGGTGTACCTTATTTCTCTGAATTCCAGTGTCCACCACCATGGATAACTGCTACAAAATTATCTTTCATGGATCCTTCCAGGTGTAATCACTGAGCTATAGCAGGAAAAGCAACTGACGTCAGGAACTGGACAAAATAGACCCCACACAGCTTATGCCTTTTAATTATAACCTATAGCTGAACTGGAAACGTTTCATTAGAGATGTGAATGTGACATCAGCTGCTACAATCTTCATTCATTCAGGAAGGAGGACATGTTTCTGCCCTAAACAGCAAACCAGAATGTCTGGAAAAAACTCTGTTTTGGTTTACTTTTAACCAAAAACTATTCACTAAAATGGGGCAAAGCAGAACGTAGCACTTGAGTAACCAAGGAAGTTCTACCAAGTGAAAGTTCACAGATACTCAATAACGAAAAGGCCTGGTTCGTCAATAGGGGCAGAGTTTGAACGGATCTTGAGGATGCTACTGTCTCATCAGCTAAAACACAACACTAAGAAATAATGTGCGTATGTATTTTTTATCACATCACCGTAGTTTCCAGAGCTATTCAGCCAAACAACCTGGCAATTTTAATTCACCACATAGACTGCAGTAAAGATACGCAAGCTTCCACCAGCAGATACCATAGCCCATCTTCTAAAGCCAAACAGAAATGAAAATGCCTCCAGGTACCGCAATAACCCCGATAATGGTCATCCTGCCTTTTACCAGTCTTAAAATTCTTGAGCATTACTTTTCTGTCTGGATTTAAACTCTGAGAGGTCAAAGACTTTCCTCAGAAGCAAAAGACATCCATGGAGAAAGATCGAGTCTGAGAAGGAAAATGATCCGAAAACTCACCAGTTCATCCTGGGCTGATGCTGTAGTGACAGAGAATATTTAACGTGTTTGAAAACTGCAAGGCTCTGTTCCCCTTCGCTGAACGTCTTCTTACTCAACAGGCAGTTAAAGGGATGCTGTCATTTCTTCTTTAGCACCGCTGACAGCCAGCCTCTGGGCACTCAGCCTTTGGGCCAGGGGACAGAGTTGTACGAGGTTGTGCTAAGGAATAAGAGCCATTTGGGTAAGGGTGACAAGTCAGGATAATTATACAAATCATTGATGTTATCTCAGGCAGCCAAAGTATTTCTCACAGTCTCCAACATTCACGTTTGTTCAGCCGGTTTCCTCACAGTTTTCTCAAATATTAATGATAGGAAGACAGCAAGCAGCCACAATGAAATTTACTTCTAAACCAAGCGTTACTCAGCTCCTTCTCGCTTTTCACCGTTATTTACCCTGCTCAAATACACTGAATTTACAGCATTCTGTTTAAAAAAACCAGGTCGACTCCTTTATTTCACATCAGAAAAAGATGAGGTGGTGTGTCAATCCAAAAAGTCTTCATTTTCCAGGAACAATAAAGCCGGTCCACCTAGGTCTGCATGGCTTTGCTTGCCTGAGGTCCAGAGGGGCTGCACCTTTGGATTGGAAAGTCCTAGGCATTCTAAATGTTGCTAATAGATGAGATATGGCCAGCAAGACGTCGTGGCTAAATCGTGTTAAGATCTCTGCTGCTAGGCAACCCGCCTTAAGCACAGCGGGAGCAAGTTTGTAGTTCAATGGGATATATTTTCTGCGAGCAAAATTTGGTAGCAGATTTTATCTCACTCTTGACCTCTAGTTTCCCAGTACTCTGCATCTCTCCCACTCTGTACCTGCTCAGCTGTTTGCCGGTTTGAA
Organism: Bucorvus abyssinicus; assembly: GCA_009769605.1. Taxonomy (NCBI): domain Eukaryota; kingdom Metazoa; phylum Chordata; class Aves; order Bucerotiformes; family Bucorvidae; genus Bucorvus; species Bucorvus abyssinicus. Next base: position 44,126,787 of record CM020028.1, read on the forward strand.
ATACTGCAAGGACGAAGCACATCCTTACGCAGAGCGATGCTCTGATCAATACAACCATAATGGGAAAGGCTGATTATTGCAACGTGCTTAAGCCTGGCAACCTGCTGAATGGTCTGCAGTACGGAAGATAGATGGTGCAAACCCTTGGCAGGGAAGAGGGACAGGACGGGCAAAATATGCTAAGTGCAAGTAGGATGGCTGGGATTCTACAAGCGTACCCCCTTCCCACCAGGGTCACGTCGGAAGGCAGGCTGAAGAAAGCCACTCGCAGCTCTCAGTAAAAGCCCCTCTGCTTGTTTTACAGCTCCTCGTATCTGGTGCATGGGACCACAGAGACCACAGTGATCTGTAACTAGTGCAAGGAACATGCTCGGCACCACTGCCACAGCAGAGACGTGGTGGAAGCAGAGGAACCGGGGCTTTGCTGCCAGTGACTCACGGGCCAAGGGACAAGTCATTTCATAGTATCTTCATGTTACGGGCCTAGGCTCCCTCCAGCTGGCTTCAGGTCCTCCTCTGAGGCATCTAATCCCTGGGATCCTTCTGTCCCTGCCCTTCACAGCAGGCAGCTCAGGTAGTCTCTGGAGTAAAGTAAGTTGTTCGGCCAGTAGCCCCCATGCTTTGACGATGGAAGCGGGGTGAATAAGGAGCATGGAGCCCTTTCTTGATAACCCATCAACTGATAGCACTGCAAAGGGGACACTATAGTTCGCTCCATCCTGATTCGCTAGTGGCATGATGTCCCCTAACTCCCACTAGCAGCAGTTGCAGTAGTGTCTGTTTGAATCGCTACCATAGCTAACGACCTTGCATTGCACTCTACTAGGGAAAAAAAAAAAAACTATTTAAGTAACAGTTTCCAGTTTATGTGTCTAATTTTCCAAAACACAATTGTCCTGAAGATATAGATGGTTAGGTATAGATGGTTAGGAAGAATGGATTACCTCTCAAAAGTACCCAAACACTTCCTTGCTTTGATACTGGATCTAGGTATATATTAAGCCATGAATACACAGCGTATGAACATACATATGGCCAAATACTAATCCTTACTGCTGTGTTGCAAAATTGATCAAGAAGGCTTTTGATCTAACTTAATGCAGGTAGTGCAGTGTGTCTGTGCATTTTAAATAGGCCAAATGCATAATAACATGATGTTTTTCATTATTTCTTACATGCAATGCAGGTGAGTCGCGCACATTCAGAATACACTAGGGTTTTTTGCCTGATCTCATAGAACAGTTGCTATAGAATATGTTATGCTTTGAATATTATGGTTGAAGTTTCATTGGGATTTCTGATTTTCCCCACTTGCAACAGAATTATCTGTCATGTTCATGCCTAAAGTAGGTTTATCCATGAAATCTTTAGCTGAAAAGCCAATAGCCATCCTCAGGACAAAGCTGCACCTGGTAGACTTTCCCATGAGAAGTGCTTCCTGAAAGACGACGGACAAAATACACACGACAGTGAATGTAGTTTGCAAAGCAAGAACAGGGGCAAGAAGTACCGTAGATCGAAGTCCCTCTATTCTGAGGGTTGAAACAGTGGCTGTTACAGTTTGAGTACCTGAAGTACTTATAAAGTCAAACGGAATACTTCTAGCCAGTGACCGTACGCCATCTAAACCACATCCCTGCATCGTTGAGGGTGTTTGGAACTTCCAAATGGTTGGTCTCCGGTTGGGCTAGTCTAGATACGTGCTGACATCTAGTGGTCCTTTGGAGAACGAATACGGTCCAAGCGTGCATTAATTACCAATGAAGAAAAACGAACTCAGATTTAGAAAAAGTATTTTCCCCCCTTCTCTCCCTTTTTCCCCACAGTGCATTTAAGAGTGTTTATAGAAAACCAGATTGTGGCTGCTGTTGTCCTTTTCGCTATTTGTTCTCGCTGAAGGTTTTCTAGAGCACTGTTCCCATTGACATCGTGACGAGTCCTTTGGGAAAATCCACCTGGAGACGTTTCTTGAGTAGCAATCAGCACGCTGCTTAAGCAGAGACTGTAAAATTGAGAGAGACATAGAGAGGAGTGCCGTCCTGAACGTCTGGAGCCACAGGACGATCGGTATCGCATCTGATGTCGCCAGAGACCCTTGAAGCTACTCCTACTGAATTCACGTTAGAATCCAGCCTTGGACTGTTATTTACCTATTGGTGTAAGGAAATGGCCACGGATAGCCTTTAAATGATAATTTAGTTTACCACTCTTTTGAAAAGATCTGACTGTATTATAGACCCCAAGGAATATTTACGAGATGACAGGCAAAACCTCCCTCAGAAACCCCCTTCCCACACTGCTTACTCCACCTTCCTCTAGCACCCGTTCCTATTCATTTGCAAAGCCACGCACGTAAGGCGCCCCTGATAAAGATAACTAAATTGGGAAGAAAGCATCAGAGCTTCAGTCACTGACTCAAGGTAGACTGAAAGAGGCAGGAAAACCCGAAAACCAGCCACCTCTAGGAAGGACCAGTTCAGGAAACCAAAACCTTCTGAATTTAGATTCCCTGCCACCGAGAACGGCTTTTATTGCTCGACACGTAAGATAACTGGAAGTTTTACAGCAATGTGGCTGGTGGGAGTACCCCAGGCTCTAACATGGTAGATTCCATCCCTAAGAAGAAGGCTTGTAGCACCTCCGAGGGGGCCTGAAATCCTCTTCTACCGTGCTGCCATTTCCAGGACATAGTCTTTCAGGCTAAAGGAACAGGCTGCCGCAGAAGACCCCAGGTCAGAGAAAGGGAGGTGAACGACACGCAGAACTAGCGTTCTCTCAAGAGATTTATTCTGAAGGAAGAAAATGCAAGCTGATGAGAAAACGGCCTCATAGCCTGTGTTCGTGTGCTGCCACTGTTCCACACAAATATCGCCAGCGTACCTTTAGTGTTGCTCTGACGTGTGTCCGCCAGTGTCCCTAACACCCCAGCGTGCTCAATTCCTCACGAACAGCTCGTTACTTATCAGCCTCGCATGGTGGTCGTTTTGGGGGTATTACAGTTCAAGTGGCTGCTCAGCCGGTACCCTATAGCCTTTCCACAAAATGTTATTTTTCTTTTTTTCTTTTTTTTTTTTTTTTGCCTCAGTGCAAGACCTGGTCGTGATTTATTTGCTGTAGCAAAGCACAAAGCCGTAATTTTCTTTTATTGAACTCACCCTGGGTAGCCATCACTCTTCAGAAATGCAGATGGCCATCTTAGCGACAGGATGAATGCCACAACTCTGCTGAGGAAGACAGCAAAGTGGTAATTTATAATTAAGAGCATTCAATTTAATATCTGTATTAACTGCACATCGGCTTTTGGACACAGCTTGTATAGGATCTTGCTCTGCTAATGCTTTAGGACTTTACAGTATTAAGGCACGTTTTCATAGCGTGTATGCCGGCGTCCTGGTGAAATTTCTGTGCTTATAGCAAATGAAACAGAACAATAGCGCGCAGTAAAAGATGGCCCCGATTGAACTATGATCGTAGTCAGGTTTATTATGTGTATTTGCGATGCTGCCATTTAATAATTCGTCTATCTCTCTCCTTACTTCACACTTCAATTTTCAGGGCCATCCAGACTGCAGATGAAATTCTGGATCTGAACCAGAACCTGTGAGCTTGAGCGAGTGAATGTACTCAACTAGTTCGTTGTCAACGGAATTAAAGAGATTGCTTGTAGCTTCCCTGGCATGTCAGAAAATGTGGATTTAGGGAATTGCTGGGGCCAACGTGATGCTCAAAGCACATGTTCTGAGGTGAGAAGCGTGGCAGTAAATAATTCACAGCACCTAGTGGAGTGCCCAGAGACATGTCCTGTGATAACCAGTGACTTCGTGGAGAAAGAAAATACGGTATTGAATATTGAACAGGAAGGATCAGGTGGTTTTTAATACGCACCCTGCCTGATCCTGCCAAAGGGCCCCCGTACAGACCTTCACAGCTGAATCTGGAACGTGCTTCATCTCACCACAGAGCTGGCTATTGCTACAGCAACAGCACCTGTAGAGTAGTTCAAAGAAACGAAGCATAGATGCAAGTATTTCATCATTTAGAATAAGGGGAGCTATGCACTTCACCTAGCATATTCAGGGAACGGAAGCAGAGCAAAACCACATCCAGCATCTGCTAATATCACATTTTAGGATTGCCTCTTCAATCAGAGTAAATTATATAGCTTAAGTGTTCATATCGCAAATTAATCTCTCCTGAATCAGATCTGCATATTAGTTACTTGAAACAGGCTCCATACAGTCATAATTGTGCAACACGTGAATGCCATTTTTCATAATAACGAGGCAGTCACGTTGCCTTTTCTCTCAGTTTGTCTAGATGTTCACAGGCACATTTTAAAAGTCAGCAGTTACATTCGTACAGCATCTCTCAATTACTCCGTCGGTCTGTCTATAGCACCTTCTGCTCAAGGCACCAAACCCGTACAAAACAGAGGGGTTTGGTAGGCAGGGTATTGACTTGCTCAGAAACGTACTCATTTGAAAGGATTGGATCTCTGTTCCGGCAAGTGCGTGCCAGGGAAGCGCGTGAAGGTATTTGTTTCCCGCTCTGTGAAAGGCTCAGGGCGAGGAACCAGGCACGCTGACCATCAGACCGTTTCCTGCAAGCTGAGAGGAGGCCAGGAGCTTGCTGTGCCAGGGCCTGCCAAAGGAGCTTTGCGTTGTGCTGAAACTAGCCAAGCGTGATAATGCTCTTCCACAGCACCGTTTGATAACCTCATTTGCTATGCAGACCCCCAAAGTGACAAGGGGATAATTACTCTGACCTCTGCTTCTTGGAAGTTGGTAGAGAGAGAGTTGATAGCGGTATCACGAACTGTCCTCATGTTTCATTTGCTGAGGGACCGTAAACCTCCGGCTCACTGCCAAAATTTAGAGCTGCCTCATGAGATAATCCCAGCTAAGAAGTTCAGCTTATATGCATCTTCCTGCCCTTCCGCTGGATGCAGGGGCAAGAGCAACTTTAAAGATCATGGAAATGCTTTATTACTCCATGCTGTGGACAGCTCTGAATGCCAAATTATCTGTGTTGCACTGAGCCATGAAACTGCCCCGTGAGGAACTGAGTTCACCTTGAGACAGCAGTGAAGCCAAAGCTTTGATCCTCAAGGTTGACTTGAGTAAAACATTATTGTTAAACGCTTTAATCCCTCATGGATCCATAACATAATTTTAGTAATGCATTGGACTTAAATTTCTTATTACTTCAGAATTCAGTCCAATGTCTACTACAAATAAAGTCAGAGCTCCCCGGGTCTCCAGAGAGCAGAACTAGTCCTGCTCTACTGCAGCTCTCCCCTGAGCTGGTGAGACGACAGGACGGTATGTCATCAGGAACCATAACGTCACCTTCTTTGGATGCTTTTTCCTCCTCTTTTGTTGTATTTCAGTGTAGCATTTTCTGGAGACGAGGAGACAAGGACTGGGAGTCTGGAGGTCCTAAATTTAAGTTCTTGCTGCCACACCGGTTTATGAGACTCCAGCTTAACTTTTAGAGTATTTTCAGGAGCCGTGGTGAGCACCTTGACCCGCCCACCTTATCACCGCCTTTGACTGCTAGAAAACAAGCGCAGATAACACACTTGATACCAGAGAGCACCTTAAATCAGCTCAGATATACTGAGTATTCGGGTTTTATCCATATTGCTAGATAGGCTTAAGGCCCTGAGTGGCTTTGCCTGGCCACTCTCGGTAACGTTTGGCATGGGTTTTCCCTTGGTCCCCTGCAGTCTCTTCACAGCTTGAATGTAAAAACAATATTTCATTGCGTATTATTCTCAGTTCAGAGCATTTTGAATAATGTGACAGCTGTTATCAAAATAACATTTTATCAGCACACAATTGGGGCTATAGGTTGCACGGTCTGTGGTGTAGCAGAAGCCTTGCAGGTGGAAAGCGTCCTAGAGTATCGTTTGAGATAACACAGAAGAGTGCCAGGCTGCAAAACAAGTCTTAAGCAAACAGCTTAATCAGCTGTTTGTCTCACCAGCAAAGCTGATGAGAAATCCTGCATACTTCTTGCTTGGATAATCCAAATGGCCATTGATTTCCGTGGTGCTACCATAGCTCAAACATCATTCCAGCAGAAGGGAGCTCGTTTTGTGTAATATACAGTGTCCTGGAAGAAAGCCCGACACTACTGTCTCAAGCTCACATTGCTACCAGGAGTCAGTGGAGCTCAGTGAACTTGGCAACATCTTTTGAAAATAAATTTCTTACTGCTCGGAAAAACATCACGTGCTTAGTGTGAAACGGATTGATAAAACAATCCCTTGCTTTGCCTGCTCTGCTGTTTTCAACTCTTTAAGCCTCCAAAAATCTCCTTGCTGGAAAAAAATAAGCTGAAATGTGAAATCCATTTCTGTTTACCAGAGGTATAAAACTGCACATACGTCCCAGTGAACCAGTTTTCGAAATAGCATTAAAAAAATTCACAATAAGCTGTAAGTTTCCTATTTTTGCTCTTGCTTTAAGGAAAGCTAGATTTAAAAAACAGGGCAAGGCAGAAAAAAAAAAAAAATTAAAAGACTCACATTTACCGGCATAAAGCATCATCATTCATCAGTGAACACGGCAAGAGCGGCAAGACCAAGCGAGGGAAAGAAGAGTGACTGTGCTTCCGCCTACCAGCCTGGAGAAGAGGTGAGTGCTGGCACTCCAGACAAACTTGTTTACAAAGGCTGCAAAAAATGATGGTTCTGCCTCCACTACCCCCACTGAAACAACAACCCCCAGTAGAGGGAAACAGCAGACACCCTCCCGTGCTCAAAGTTCTCCGTGAAGGGTTTGGCGTGCTTGCTTTTAGGTGCCGCGGATGTTGTGTACCTCCCTGTCTGCTTGGGGATGTTTACCGTAAGAGAAACTTGGGCACAGTAAGACTCATGTTTTCATGGGCTGCCAGTCAGCTGGTCCTTCTGTCGCTGACTTCTGCCGAAAATACAGGAATCGGTGCTAACAACGCTTCTGACAGCAGCATTTCGGTACAGGGCAGACCTTCGTGCTTAGACATCAGTAGCTTGGCAGCACTAGGCAGGCTAGCTTGGCAACAGAGCATTAACCATATGACCTCCGAATCACATTGGCTTGGCTAACAGGGCTAAGACGGAGGCTGACACAATGAATTTCCATATTGGGGTTATCGAAAAGAAAGAAAGAGAAAGGAAAAGATAATGCAGTGAATCTGTCCTTTCACAGTTATAATGAGCCATAAAATAATTTCTAATGAAGAAATTCATGTACTGTGAATACAGAATTAGCAGCCGTAGTTCTTGTGAGAGAATGAATTAAGATCAGCATAATGGTAGCAATATATGTTTATATGACAAAAAAGTATCTTCAACAGTTCATTAATATTAAAATAATGTGTTGTTAATATTACTTTAGAAAACATTCTTGAAATGCTTGTAGGTATATATTTTTGTGTCATCTGGGTATTTGTAAGTCCTTATCACTACAGAATACGAGCATCTTACAGCTTCCAAAGGAAGCTTATTGCTTTTCATTTACTTTTCTTGAAGGATGTGAGAATGTAAAGATAATGAAAAATAGTCAAAATGCTCTATATTCTGTCTATAGCTCTGCATATTCACTGTAAGCACAATTCTAGTCTTCCTGGTGTAATAACGGCAACCAAAAGCTTTGCTATTTTACAAGAGAAGTTAGAAATGCACAACCAACAGCTGTCAAAAGACAACTGACTTCATCCTACCGCATTCTGTGCAGAAAGGGACACTGCAACCTGCCATCCAAAACAGTGCTTTGGAACTGCAGGCAGCTGTGGGATTTGGGGAGAACAGAAAGGCTGTGTAAGCCAGTCATTAGGAAAGGCAAAGAAAGGCCTTTGGAATTATCGTTAACGGTCAGACAAGCAACAGATTCATAGCAATATAAAGCCCGATTGCAGCCACATGCTGAACGGAGAGAACCGAAGACTAGTGAGACGTTTCTTCTGCTATTGGGTAAACGTCAACGACATCAAAGACACTACTGAACGGGACTGAAGGAACAGGACTGCATATCAACCAGAACAGGTAGATTCTATCTCAGGAAGACTAAGCTGGAAAGAAGCGACAAGATTTCATAATAAAAAGATGCGAGCACGGGCAGCGGGGCAAGAAAATCTATAAAACTTCTCTTAATTTCCTTCTCATCTCATCATTCCTAGTCCCAAGCAATTTTGCCTGTTTGAAATACTCTCTCCTTCCAGTCTTTGTCCTTTCCATTCCTTCCCCTAACAAATGCTTCAGTCTTTTGAAGTCCATGGAATCCAACCTGAGCTAAGAAAGTAAATATGGGCACCTTGGAGAAGAAAGGCCAAGTGGGAAGCCAGAGGCGGGGAACCACTTAAATAATGGCAAAAATGCTGGCCATGGAATTGGGAAGTAGGTAAGCAAAAAAATCCATGCACTTCCCAACGTCCTCTTCAACTCAGACTGCCTCTTCTGTCTGGTCTTTACCTCTAATAAATTATAGGCTCGCTCTACGCAATGTTATCATCGTGACTTTCATGAGCCTTCTCAAATGTACAGTAGCTTCTGCAGTCTTTGTAGTATGTTGCCTAGAAAACAAATGTACTACATCACGTTACTTGGGAGATCAGATAGATAGTGTGAATAAGGACATTCTTCACATTAATATTTAGTCATCTGAAGCTAAAAACCGGTACATGCAAAAATGAAAAAAAGAAAATTTGAAACACTGACTTGTGAATTTTAAAGCATTACAGAAAGGAACATGGAATTGTAAATTTTCCCCACTGACTTGAATTGATAGACACATAAATCATGCTGTTCTTTCAGAACCGCCCCATAAATAAAATCCCTCACAGATGCATTGCCACGCCTTACTCAGCATCGATAAGTCATTTAGTAATAACGCATTCTGAGTTGTGTGAGCTCTACAATAGACCGTTTTCAGAAACAGGGTGATATCCTTTAAGCAGTCTGTGAGCCCTTTAATGACCTTCACTCTTGTTCTCTGTCCGAAAGGAGCTAGCCTTCACCTGCCCTGTAGGATCGATATATACATTTATTGGTTATTTGGTGAAATATCTTACCATAATTATGCATATAGGCAAAAACCTGTTCTGTTTGTGCAAGCTCTTATCAGACTTATGTATAAAGAGACAAATATACCATGCCACTGTAACAGCCTATAGCTAATATGGTTATTAATACATGCTGAATATAGTTCATATAATTTCTATTTACTACATTGCAAGCATGCATATAAATACAGTATCTCCCATTTCCAGACATCATTGCTGCTTTTGAGCTGCTTGTATTTGCTCGGAAAGGATGCTCCTGAGGCTGCTCTAAACTACGGTCTCAAGATTTCCCCTCTCGCACCTTGCCTCCTCACAGACCCTTGAATCTCAAGCAGACCACAGAATTCCACCATCTGCGAAGAGTTACCATGGGTGATTAAAAGGCATCTCAAGATAAACTGTTTCTTGTTAATTAGAGAGGAGTATGGAATCACTCTGTACACCGTGCCAAGCGACGTGCACCACAGACAAGTACCAGTACAGTGGAAGATGTTGTCATCCCCTGACTACAAAAGAGTGGTATAACGGATGATGATCAAGTCTCTAGTTCATTGTCGGATAGGTAGAAACAACGTATGGCATCTCCTGACACACAGGGAATACAAGTCCTGCGGGGAACTAGGGAGGTATTCTGGCGTCTACGCTAGAAGTGAATCTGAGGTAACAGCAGTAAATGTGAGATTTGTCATCTACAGATTGCATTTACGTAAGCAGAGAGAGAAGTAAAGTAAAGCTGGGGTTTTAATGGGGTTTGTGGCATCTTGGAATCATGTTCTGTGAACGGTGTGTTTGAACTCGAAGCTTCTAATGCAGTATCAGCATACTTGTTGTTTCAAAACAAGATAGGACCTGTAACTGGTAACATTCAGACATTTATACACCCACTTGCGACATGCACAGATAAAACTTACGCAAATATAATACAGTGTTGAAGATTTTGATGCTTACATCTCTCAAAACTGATTGCTATAGAAAAGAGACATATGGGTAAGAAAGAATAATTTCTTTCAAATGCCATGAATTCCTATATTGGAATGAAAATGTTGCATGCTGTCTGTGTAAGATATTAAATTCATTCTATTTTATATATACACAAGTATTCCATCACTTTGTTAATTCAAAGGTTTCTGCCTTTTCACATTTTCCAGTTATTAAGGTGAATCCATTACTTATGGAAGGTTACATGTTGTCGGTACGTTTCAGCTGGGACCAAGGACTGTGATCTTTACTTCATTAAACATAAACGTTGTTTATTTGGACCTGGGTAGCCCAAAACTGGCAATCACTGAGTAACAAGCTCCACTTCCACTGACGTGGGCCACCTTTTGAGTGGCTTTGGTATCAGCGTCTCCGGTTATTATATGCAATAGCACATGGACAAAGCACATCTTCATTGGATCCCAAACTGGGCACCAAATCTGCGGTTCGGAACACAGGAAAAATGCAGCCACTTCAGCAAGAGAAGCTGCATTGCCACGGAAAGGAATACAATACAGACAGTGCTGAGAAAAGGAGAGAAGGAAGTTGGTAGGGTTCAATTAGAAGTTCAGTCCGAGTGCTTAGCCGTGTGAATGCAGCTGCCTGTCAGATGAAGAGCATAGCTTCCACTACTGTCAGTCATTTACCGCAGAAAACTACAAAGCTGCCTCTTGAACTGGTCAGAGCCCAGGAGACTTCACGTGGAATGAGAAGCAGAATGAAGGAATGCCAAGGAGACAGCAAACTTTTTAAAGACCTTTCCGTTAAAAAAAAAAAAAAAATAGAGAGAGAGCGCGAGACAGATTGAGAGAGATCTTCTAAGCTTAAATTTAAAAAAGACCAGAAAATAAATAAAATTTTCAATAATTTCTTATGTGCAAACGTTCCCGCTGGTCTTGAGCGCAACATAATCTCCTAGCTATTGTCCAAGCTATTGTCAAACAGAGCTCACCAGTGAAAGCACTTTCCCAAGTTTTATTGCAATTCCTTAAATTTTATGGAGGCAGTTAAAGGGGATGTGAAGAAAAGGAGGTATTTCCTTAGCATTTCATGACAAGCCTCACAAAATGTTTTATTCTGAGGAAATAGCGACACCTATTTCCTACTGCATACAATAGTGACGCCTAGGAAACAGTTACTTAAGTAAAACCAACTGTAAACCAGAATTCTTTTTATTTTATATCTGAATCGGTCTCCAAAGGTATTGCCAGCGTTAAATTCCTGTCATTTCCTGGTCATGTAGAAAATCAGTGATGAGTAGGCATATCATGCTGCTGCACCTCTAGAATTACTGAAAAAGACTTAGCAGGACTGGGGAAAAAAAAAAAATTAATTGTAGGACTAAAAAGCTATTTAACCCAGAAACTTATCCAGGAAGATAGCTTGCGTTTTGGAAGAATGGTTTAAGATTTAGTCTTTCCTTTATACTTAGCTAGTCATTAGAGAGAAAAAATTTCTGGACTATCTTCACAGAACGTAAAATCAAAGCATACAAAAGGAGTTTCGCATTTGCTCTTCAGATCTGTCTCTCTGTGAGGAAGAGGCACTCGATATTCCAGAATGCCAGCTGAATGTTAATCTTAACCCAAACAATACAATCCTAATTTGCCGACACAGCGCCGCACACCGGCATTCGGGCAAGGATTGCCAGAAGGTCAAACAAAGATGTCCTCTTTGCTGAACCTCAGCAGGAGGTGGATACCCGACTCACCTAGGTGCCTTGGCAGATGCGGCGTGGGACACGGGGAAGCCTGAGTGCTGGTCTTTCAGTTGTGTATGACAACAAAACCTTCGAAAGGGCACGTTGGAAAGCGTGCCTATACAGTTCAGCATTAGCCTCTCCAAGTTCCCCTGTTATTTCTTCTACAACCATTCAACATCTGTCTGCCACTGGCCAGGAGCACTCTGCCTAGAGCAGAGGGGAAGAAAATAAACATTGACCCACAACACCGCCCCAGCTTCCTGCAGTTCATTGAGGCAGAGGTAGGCGCTTTCTGTTAAGCATCCCTCCTTGGGTTTTCTTCCATGAATCTGCGAACTGCTCCGTAAAACCAGTAAAATTTTCAGCATCTTGCGGGGGTAACTTTGACTGAACTACACATACCACACTGAAGTGCATCTTTTTGCTGTGAAACTAAAACCTTCTATTTGCATTTGAGGTCTCCTGTGTTTTACACTGGAAAGGACAAGGAACCCTTTCTCTACTCTCCTTCGTTATGTCAGGCTTTATGGGCTTCCAGCGAGTTGTCCCTTAGTTAACTTTTCCCCGGGCTAAACAGCGTTAGCATACTTAACTTAATATTATGGAAATTTTTCGATATCTGTGATTATCTTTGTTATTAATCTCTCTAACTTTTAACGTGATTTTACATTTTATTTCAGACGGAGGAACCAAAACTGTTTAAAACATTCAAGATCCAAGACTAATGTGGATTTATACAGTCATCATCATCATCATCATGGCTTGGCTTCGCGGACGAAGATTTGGGAAGGGCTTTGCCCACGCTTATTGCAAGCGCGTTGATGGCTGAAAAGGCCAATGCAGGATAGGCAAGACCGGTTGCAAAGAGCACACCGGAGGGTCTCCTTGGGTGGTATAGTCGAGGCACGGTTCTTTCTGCGCTGTCTTTTCTCCTCGAGACTGATTCTACGCGTGCTCTCAAAGGAGACAGCAGCGTTATGTATGGTGTGTCTCCAAATCTCCCGATTGGAGGCCAGGGTGGACCACTGATGGTGGTCAATATGGCCTAGGCTGAGGTGTTGTTTCAGGGAGTCCTTATATCTCCTCTTTGGAGCTCTTCTCTTGCGGCAGCCGGTGGCAAGTTCACCATAGAACACGATCTTAGGGAGGCGGTGATCCGCCATCCTGGAGACGTGCCCTGCCCAACGCAGCTGCGTTTTCAGCAACATGGCCTCAATACTGGTGACGTCTGCCTGTTCAAGGACAGCAACGTTAGTCACGTAGTCAGTCCAGTGGATGTTTAGGATTGTGCGGAGGCAGCGCTGATGGAAGCGTTCGAGGAGTCGCAGATGGTGGCGGTAGATGACCCATGATTCAGACCCGTACAGAAGAGTAGGCAGTACCACGGCTCTGTAGACACTGATCTTTGTACTTTTCTTCAGGTGTTTATTGCACCAGACTCTTTTATGGAGTTTTCCGAAAGCTCTGTTTGCCTTTGCTATTCTGTTGTCGATCTCTTTGTCAATCGTGGCATCTGAGGAGATGATGCTACCCAGATAGCTGAACTGCTGGACTGACTGAAGCTCTGACTCGCCAATGGTGATGTGGGGATGATGGTAATCATCTTGTGGTGCTGGTTGGTAGAGAACTACTGTCTTCTTCAAGCTGACTTCCAGCCCAAAAAGCTCAGCCGCCTCTGCAAAGCAGGATGTTAAGCGCTGCAGAGCTGCTTCTGTGTGGGCAACAAGGGCGGCATCGTCAGCAAAAAGCAGCTCGCGGACAAGGTGATTCAGGGTCTTGGTGTGGGCCTTCAGTCGCCTTAGGTTGAAAAGGCTCCCATCGGTACGATATCGGATATAAATGCCGTCTTGTTCGTCGAGGTCTGCCGTGGCCCTTTGGAGCATCATGCTGAAGAAAATTGTGAATAAAGTTGGTGCGAGAACGCAACCTTGTTTCACACCATTGGCTATTGGGAAGGGCTCAGAGAGTGCATCGCCATATCTGACTTGGCCGCGCTGCCCCTCATGTAACAGGATTATCATTTTGAGGAACTTGGGGGGACATCCTAATCGTTCCAAGATCTGCCACAGACCTTTTCTGCTCACAGTGTCAAAGGCTTTGGTGAGATCAACGAAAGTTACATAGAGACCCTTGTTCTGTTCCCTACACTTCTCTTGCAGTTGTCTGAGAACGAATACCATGTCTGTGGTACTTCTGTTGGCTCTGAAACCACACTGACTTTCAGGTAGAAGTTCTTCTGCGATAGCGGGTACCAATCTGTTCAATAATATTCTTGCGAGAATTTTTCCAGCAATGGAGAGCAGAGTTATGCCTCGGTAGTTTGAGCAGTCTGACTTTACTCCTTTTTTCTTGTACAGGGTGATGATGATTGCATCACGGAGATCTGGTGGTAGTTCGCTTTGTTCCCAACAGCGCACAACTAGCTCGTGAAATTTAGCATGGAGCGTTTGGCCTCCATGTTTCCAGATTTCAGGCGGGATTCCGTCGACCCCAGCTGCCTTGCCGGTTTTCATCTGCTCTATGGCCTTAAGGGTCTCTCCCATAGTAGGGGCTATATCCAATTCATTTTTCACCGTTTGTTTTGGGATGAGCTGGATTCCTGAGTCTTGGACTACACGGTTGGCACTGAAGAGAGTTTGAAAGTGTTCAGACCATCGATTCAGGATGGAGGTTTTATCTGTGAGAAGCGTTTGGCCATCTGCGCTGAGTAGGGGGCTTTGAACTTGGTGTGTGGGTCCGTACGCTGCTTTCAGAGCCTCATAGAATCCTCTGTGGTCACCCAAATCTGCGCATAGTTGAGTCTTTTTTGCTAGGTTGAGCCACCACTTGTTCTGGATGTCTCGAAGTTTCTGTTGGAGTTTACTGCATGCAAGACGAAAGGCTGCTTTTCTTACATGGCAAGATGGTTGAGCGAGGTGTGCTTGGTGAGCAGATCTCTTCTTTGCCAGCAATTCCTGGATCTCTGGATTGTTTTCATCAAACCAGTCTTTGTTCTTCTTTGTGGAGAACCCTAAGAATTCTTCGGAGGACTGCAGGATGCTATTTTTAATATGTTGCCAAAGCGCTTCAGGAGAAGAGTCTAAGGGACAGTCTTCAAGCCTAGTTTGAAGGTTTGCCTGGAAGCTGTCTCTCAGTGCAGCTGTTTGAAGATTGTTAACTTGGAGCCTCCTCCTCAGAATGCCGCCCCTCTTAGGTTTGGGCTTAAAGTGGAGGTTAAGTTTGCAGCGCACAAGGCGGTGGTCTGTTTGACATTCTGCACTAGGCATCACTCGGGTGTGACAGACATCGCGAACATTTCTCTGGCGCACTAAGATATAGTCAATGAGGTGCCAGTGTTTAGATCGAGGATGCATCCAGGTTGTCTTCAGGCTGTCTTTCTGCTGGAAGATAGTGTTGGTGATGGTAAGCTGCTGCTCAGCACAAAACTCTAGCAAGAGGCGACCGTTGTCATTGCAGTTTCCAACTCCATGCTTGCCTAGTACTCCTTTCCAGGCTTCAGAGTTCTTACCTACTCGGGCGTTGAAGTCACCAAGGATTATGATCTTATCATCTGCAGGAACCTTTTGAGTAAGGCGGCGCAGATCGGTGTAGAATTTGTCTTTTTCTGTAGGGTCAGCTTGGAGAGTTGGGGCATATACGCTGAAGAGAACAACATGTTGCTTGTTGTGTAGCGGGAGGCGTAAGGAGATAATGCGATCAGAATGACCTGTTGGCAAATTTTCAAGTTTAGAGGCGATGGAGTTTTTAATCATGAAGCCAACTCCGGAATGATGACTTTCGGTTTTGGGTTTGCCTGACCAATACAGTGTGTAGCCGGCACCATGTTCTTTAAGGCTGCCTTCCTCATGAAGGCGAACTTCACTGAGAGCAGCAATGTCGATGTTGAGTCGTGACAGTTCGTGAGCAATTATAGCAGAACGGCGTTCAGGACGCCCACTGTCTGCTGTATCGAGCATGGTTCTGATGTTCCAACATGCGAGTGTCAATCTGGACACACCTTTGGAGGCAGGTGTATGCCTTTGTCTCTTTGTCTTTGGTTGACCGCAGAAGAAGATGTCCGTTGGCCGCGGCTAGCCAACCGGATTGGAAGGGAGATGAGCTTTGGTTAGGCCACCTTTTCTAGGCCCCTCTCCATGTGGAGCAAGCAGTGCTCTCCTTGAAAAAGGCTGCTTGGTCATTCAGGATGCTGCCGAACGAGACTGTCATCTCCCGGGTCAGTCTCAAGCGACCAATGTCCTGAACCGCCTGCATGCAGGGTTGGGTCTGCGGCTTCCAGTGACATCTTTCCACCTGCCGTTTCGTCCCTTGCCTGTCGCTACAGGGCTTTGCAAACGTGAGTACACCCTTCAAGCCTGCGCGGTGGATTTTTTAGGTGAGGCGCAGCGTGCGCAAGACTGGCCCCACCCTTTACACCTGAGGTTCATCTGCCAGGGCCTAGCGAGCTTGGACAGTGACAGCGAAGTCCTCAGGTCGTAGGTTTGGTTAGAGTATCCTTCTCTTAGATGGATGGCCTTACAGGGCTAAACGAGCTCCATCTGCCCGGGTTTGGAGTTAGAGTTGTCCTTCTCCTAGGATGGTTGCCCGAAGGCTAGTGAGCCCATCCTGCCCGTGGACACACTTTGTCTGACCCTTCAGTTGAGACCTGTCAGGCTTGGGAGACCCTACCGGAGGCATATGCCACCACCAGCATAGCTCTCAACTTCGCAAGGGCACGCAAGCTCTTTCCCCACGGCAAGGGGGTGCCCATGAAAGAGAATGTGGATTTATACAGTAGTATAACAACGTTTCCTCAAAATTGTAAAGACAGCTTTCTTTCATCATATAAAAACATAGAGATAAAGCATCAGGACTTAGAATTCAGTATCTGTAAGTGGATTTAGACAATATTTTAAAATATCCTTGCAGTCCTACGGGCAATCTTATTTTCATATATATCCAAGAGAACCTACAAATCACTGCAATCCAATAACTGAGACTGACCTGCATTACTTCCCGTTTTATTCATAAAGCAGAACTACAGTTCTTCAGCTAAGTTGCTACTAATTCTGACAAAATATTAAGTGAGGCGATAACACAATGATCAGCACATTAGAAGAACCCAGATAAAATCAGGCAGAAAACTGTAATAACTTAACTTACTCTGTACCTGTCCAGCGCTGAGGTCAGTCAGGGGACTGGCATGAACAACTGCTTCTCCTTTCAAGGAAACAGAGTGAATCCAGTTGAATCAAGTTTACAAGGTCCACCAATAAATTCCCTTTGCATTGAAGCCCTGCACCAGACAGGAGACAAAAAAATGTTAAGTTCTCAACTTGGCTCTCTCAGATATTTACATAACAGAAACAGATTTTATATGACTCTGATAATCAGCCTGCGGTCCGTAGCAGCTCCTGGATAACCATGCTGAGGTGGTTTGGCTGTGAAATTTCCCGTGACAACCCAATGAACGTTGTTGTATCTCCTCTATCAAGCCTGGTGGCAGAGAACTTCGTCTTCCTCTTTGAGCCTTGTAAAAGTGTTATCGGGTTGAATGGGAAATTCCATTTCATAAGCAAAAGATGTGTATGTGAGGCGGTACACGGACGGAGAGCGCAGCTTCTCTTCTCTGGATCCCTTCCTCGCCGCAAAGCATCTGCTGAATTGTGTGTTGACAGGTCTCCTCAGACTGAAATGGGGACGAGACAAAGCTGTTCCCTCCTCTTTAACATCACCCTTCAGTTAAGCAAGCCCTCAGCAAACCACAGCAGTAATAAGCAACAGAGTTAAGGCTTTATGCTGGAGGAAAAAGACAAGAGAGTTGCACTAACACACACATACGGATGATGTTCACACAAGTGTGACACATCCACACTTACGCTGCCACGCGGTCTGCAAGAAGTAACACCAGACCGTGATGTTCCAGGTTGCAAGGTCAGCCAAAAAATACCCCGAGAACTACTTCTCAACCCTGCAGAAAATCAAAGGGGAAAGTAACTAGCATTTTTCAGCTCCAGTGAGCCGTTCAAAATTGTTTTATGTAGGGATGTACATCATTCCTTACTGTAAAGAATATCTATGGTACCAATTTCCTACCAACACTACACAAACTGAGACAAGAAGCAAGTACCCGGAACTAGATATATATTACTTGGCTGAGCAGACTAAATGCAATAAAACTGAACCGACTCCCAAGAGCATTTTAGTTATTGTACATACCACCTTTAATCACTTCTCAGTCTTTCTTCCAAGAACTTAATATAAATTCAAAGTTTCATGGTCTTAAAAAAACCCTTAAGATTAGCATGAGGAGAATGTTTTCTAGAGCAAGAAATGTCAGGATATATTGCAGAACGCTCTCACTCAGCTGTCTAACAAGCAGGGACTTGTTTTCAGATAAAACCTTGCACTGGAACTGAGGATACTTATATTCAATCAGCACAGCTGCACTGCTATCAGCTTCCTGCCTGACCTAGAGCTACTCGGTCAATTACCCTTCTAGTCAGTGTTGGTCAGTGAGGACAATAATAGTTAATTTTCCCCACTTGTGCTTATTTAGACAGCAAGCCATCTGAAGCAGAGTCTCTTTCTACCCTCGTGGATATAAAGCACCTGTTGCAGAACAACTCCTGTGGTTTGTGCTGCTGTCCTAGGAGCAACTGTATGTGTTATTCCTCCAGGTATTGCTCTGTTCTTTCAAAATAAACTCCTGGGTCCACAGGACAGCCACGTAGTCACCACTAGAGGCAGGGCAAGCTGTGTATAAAAAAAAAGATGCCCTGAGCTGATGGGAGTATGAAGATATTTGTACGTTCACGTTGTACGTGACTGGAACAAGCCTTGGCAAGACATTCCAATTCACTTAAGCACAGAGTTAGCCCTTATTAACAGTCAGCGTGCGTTACCTCATACCACCTAATTGATGGAGTTATTCTGTAAATTACCCGTCATGGGAACTGTTGTGGCTGAGACGACAAGACGCAGTCACAGCAGAGAAAGACTCCCTGAGAATGGTGATTATTGTACGAAGGCATGAGATGGAAAGGTATCACCGTTACATGGGACTCCTCCCCTATAAAAATATCATCACTATGCGCTTTTTCTGTAAAAACAGAAAGCGAGTCCTAAAAATGTACCCTCTGGTTAAAGCGTAGTCTTTTCCCTATTGTATTTGCCCCTTTTTAAAGTGTAGTCAGCCAACGGTCTTTCTTGTTCCTAAACAAAATCTAAGAAACTACTACAAAGTAAACTCTTGCCAACCAACAGAACAGAGCAGTGAAAAGTGTTCCAGAGACTAACCTATTGCTGCCTTCTGTGCGTAGGAAATGAGATAAAGGAGATAAAGCATCTTAGATAAAAGACTGGGGCGGGGACGAAAGAAAAACTGGGTTCTTCAGATACATCAGCAGGATTTTAAGTATGACTCAGCTGCCTCTTTTTTTTTTTTTCCACTCTGTGGAAGGGCAATCGCTTTCAAACCTCTGAGCAGTCAGAGGGTCAAGTTGTATAAAATCCTGTCATCTACATTTAGAGCACCCGTGTAGACATTCTCTTGTCATCAGCACAAGCATACAGGGCTCTGGAACATATCTGCAATGTCAGTCAAAACCAAAAAGGAAAACAGAACGGTGAAGCGAGGAGAAAAATAAAAGATGGAAAATTATTTTTAAATCTGTATGTGACATGGCGTGATTTAATAATGTCGACGATTTGCAAGAGTTTCATGAGCATTTGCACTTTGATTCCTACAGAAGAATCGCGGTATTTTCGCTAACACTGAGGACTGGAATTAAAATGCATCTGAGAGGATGTCAGGGAATTCGTGTTTGTCAAGTATGGGGTATATTATTGACAACTGACCGTTATATTTATGTATTGAATGACCTTCGCGTCTGCCAATTCATTTCAGAAACCTAGTATAAGTTGTACTTGTAGAAAATCCTTCCCTTGCGAATCGCCACCAGCTGATGCCGAAACGTGGATCCTGAGTTTTGTCCCATTGTTTCAGCTGTCCCTTCAACTTCTGTCTGTGATTGACTCTTTCCTCAGAATTTATATAAGCTACAAATCTGATCTCAAAAGTGTGAGGTCTGAAACTATTCCTAAATAACCCTTCCCTAGAATATTCTGTGTGATGTGGGTTTATGATAGGGTTTTAGATTCTAAGTTGTGAAGTGAACTTCAGTGTTCAAGTGCTGAGTCTCTACCTTATGGAGGGCAATGTTTGGAATACAAACAAAATTATGGTCTGTCACTACAACATGGCATTGTGTTACCAAGTAATATCTGGCAAAACAAAGTAGTTGGATGGAGCTCTAAACACTGGTGATATTCATCCAAAGTGAAGAAAATCATGTCTGCTCCAACTGGTTGAAAATTGTTTTGAGCAATTTATCAGACTATTGATGCCAAAGTTAGTGCTGTGAAGTACAGATTGAGACAGTAATTTTGGTCTGGAAGACAACTTTAATTTCAGTATTAAGAAAAGATAATATTACACACATTGTTGTAACTCAGACAGCTGTCAAATTAGTTGTGCCATGAAACGAGCTTTGAGAAACATTGCAGTGCCAAGATACTTTGTTAATTACTCCAGTGGTAGATGATGCATCAAGTATGCCCAGCAATGAAAGCATCCATTACGGAGCGCTGGACCTTGGTGTAAAATGATGCTCTTTGTTTCATCCGCATGCCCCTCTCGCTGGAAATAGCTGACATACATACACAATCGAAACTTGACTTTGTTTTTGGACATAGAACTGCGATATTTTATATTTATACAAGAAGGTAGAGCAATATTCTGTGAGCAAACAAAGAGCACTACAAATGATGACCTAATAATCAACAGAACAAAAGAACTGCCTAACGCCAAAGGATTAACAGTATTAGCCCTGAAAGACGCCAATTTTTACACTTTCCCCTGGAGAGGCCATAGCTATGTACAAACAGAATTATGTTAAAACCAGAAGATGTTACGTGCCTGGCAGGAGAAGTGAACTGGAGTTCGTGTGATCATTGAAATCGTAGATTATTTCATGTTTCCCACATGGTTATGTTCCCTGCATCTCATTTGGCCATATACTGAATTTTTCATGCTCCTGGTGCTGTTGAGGCAGGTTCTCCGCTTTGCTCTCCGGTTTTGCTCACCATCCCTTCCCAGCTCCGCACACAGGCTCATGCCACAACTGGTGGGAACTCCGTCACTGCACTTGCAGCCCGCTTTGGGTTGTTTTGCCTGCCTGTTTCATGGTTCTCACTACACCGCTACTTCATTGCAGCTTCAGGGCTTGTTTCACCCTTGTCATTCTCTGTGAACCCACAACCCTTGGCCCTTTCCGTAACGGTTCTCCATACTCCTTCCCATGCCGAGAACGCTAGTATCGCTTCCGTAATGCCAAACGGCCCCATTTTGTCCTTAATTCCACCGCGAATATACCTTTTCCTGCTATCATCCACCTGTCTAATCTGCTCTTTTCTCTCTTCACTACTTGTAAGAGCACTCATAAATGGAAGACAAGAAAATGAAAATACCTTGAAATTAACAGCACGTAGTCATTCACCCGCATCATTTATTCTGTTTAAATTCCACCCCTTTAGTCCCATCCCCCCATAACTGGTTGGTTTTTTTTTTTTAATTACCTCTTTCTGTTCTGCCACACAAAGATCAGCCAGAATTCCTCTGTCACCACTGGTCGCTCGCTTCTCACATACGAGTTCGTACTGATAGACTGCGAACTCATCGAAACAAGGATTGCTCTTTTTAACCATCTTCCAACGGCCTTTTGGGTTCGATTGCTCTCCCCCATGCCCGATTCTCCACCCAGTCACCACCACGCAGCCCTTCTCTTTTACCCGTGACGTGCCGCAGCCCTCAGTTCCTACCACCAGCTCCCTCCTCCTTCTCAGAAGCCCTGACAGCACCATGTTTATTGAGTCCATAAGCAAACGCTGAAAGAGAATGTCTATAATCAGGGTCAGAAAAGAAGATTCTCAAACCAAAAGAGAAGAAGGAAGGGATTGGCATCTCATATGAAATTGAGGGCTCCTTTCAACACGCCGTAGCCTCAGCTGGAACCCTGTAAGAGTTTTTAATCAACTGCTGTGCCACAAAAGAGACAGAGACCTAAAGAGCTGGGAAAGGAATCCCTCCCTTAGAAGAGAAATTGGAAAAGTCATAAGGTCACAAAGTCAGAGGCGCTTGCTTATTGGCATCATCCCCCCAATAGGACGGAGGCCGAGCATTCCGACAGCTGCAGTATTTGAATTAGATATAACAAGTTGTTATCATACACCACTGAGCCATTTCTGACCCCAAATTCAAAAATAACGTACAGAGTCACACACACTCCCCTGCCCAGAGCTGGTCAAATCTGCGAGGTTAGAGTGGTCTGCTGGACTCGGTTATATGATCCAAGGCTGCTTTGAATGAGATTCTGGCCAACATAAATATGAACATTCACTCCAGCCTTGGAGGCTGTGCTCAATTCTATCACTAACAAACAATGAGATTAGGTGAAATAAATTAAAAAGCGTCTTGCGCTGAATGAGATGTTCCCATCCTCCTGTTTTTCTTTTGACATTTTCACAGGAAACACCCCCAAAATTAACAGCTGTAGATATAAAGTTATTAACATAGAAGGGAAAAGCAAAGAGGATGCGGGTGGTACACAGAGAAATATGCTGCACTCAAGGTCTCCTATTTTTGAGTTATACTTTACGTTTGACATCTTACAATATCCACAGATGCGTGCTTTTATCTCATGATTGGAGGGAGAACTGGTTGCTCTACACTTGAATAAATTTCTTAGAAATTATTTTGAAGCATAAATCACAACTTTTCCTTCAGATTAGCCCTCAATGTCTTTTAATTTTTATTAAGATGAAACAGTACTGAATAAACTTTATTCAGCCTGGAAGTCAACTGAGTTCTATCAAGCCTGCTGATCATATGAGATCTATAACCTTTACTTTTTCTAATGTCAATTTCTGATCTATAAAATATTGTCTTAATGAATTCTCATTGGTTGTTACCAATGCTTTTTCTTTAGAAGAGTTCATTTTCGTCATGCCTTTAATGGTAGTGCTCACCTACACTGCAAGGACATTGGGTGCTCTGAAATCCCCAGCTGCTTTTTTCTTTCCAGGCCAGTCCTGCAGTGATGTTCTCCAGAAAAGCTGAAGAGCGCTTCAAAAGAAAGAACATTTTGCTCTGTTGTTCAGGCTCTGATTTTTGTCTGCTCAATCGAATCACCCATGTGTTTGGTTTCACAAGTTTTGAGGAGCTGAACATCCGAGTGCAGACATCCAGCACAGAAGATTAACACAGGCTATGTCTATTGAACTCTTTCTGCAGGCACAGCAGGATGTTTTGTTCTTAGCAGGTTTCAGAGCCTGTTTATGGACATATGTCTATATATGTATTTCAAAATATCTAATGCTTTCAGGTGTTTTACTAACCTCACGTTTCATGGGGGACTATGCTTTTCTTTCTTCACCAAAACAAAAAAAGCCCAAAATATTTTATATATATATGGGGGGGGGGGGAGTGTGTGTGTGTGTGTGTGTGTGTGTAAGCACTTATTTCAAGAGGACAACAGGATCTTGCCTGAGGATTTAGTTGAAATTAATCTCCAGTCTTATACCCCGGCTCTTTAACTGTCCTATGTGCATTGCCACACCAAGGGATGCTAAGGATGCTACACCTAAGGAACCGTTGAGATCTAGAGGATCTGGCAACGCTTGTGTGCTTCTGTTCTCTTTGTAAAGGGTGCAGGAGTGACGCCACTTATTGAATTGGAGATCTGTAGAGCATCACCTCAAATTAGAGCAGGGATTTTATTTTTTCCTCTTCTGCCCACTATTTGGCCTAACACTCAACATTGGACTTGGCCCAAAATTTTAAAATAGACAATTACTTTTAGCAATAAAGAATGCTCAGATCACTAGGCTCAGAGTAGATCAGAGATCAAAAGCAATCAGAGATCAAAAGGAAGGAACTAATAAAGTAACGTATTGCTCTGCACTACTTTCAGTTTAAATCTGCAGCCCAATACAGTTACAGAGTTGTGACAGATGCGGCAAAATGCCATCAACTACAGACTTTGTACACAGACTCTTAGCTAGGAATTCTTAGAAAAAATAATGTCTGAGAAGCAGCAGAAAAATCAAGCAATGAGGACTGGATTTCTCTGTCATAGGAGAAATGCTGAAGAAAAGTGGCACAGGAGAAACTAAAGATGACAAACTGTGTACTTTGCCTAACCAAGTCCCATTCTTTCCCTACAGTGAGGATGCCAGTCAAGGCTCATTCACCAATGACACGTGGTAAGTCAACTGTATGACTTTATGTAAAGAGAGGTAATATAGGCAGGAAATGGAAAGTTACAGATACATATAGCACAGGAGGTCTCCTCTGATCAAAATCACCAGCGGAAAACGTAGATTGATTAGCAAAACAAGACATGAGAGGAATCGCTATCAGTTTGTAAAATCTCCCTTCCACCTCCCACACCCACGAGCATCCAGGGCAGGCAGGAATTTGTGGAAGTCAGTGAAACAGAAGAACTCTAGTGTCATGGTCAACTCTGCCCTGGTACCTCCAGCCCTTGACTCTATTGTTTGGGCAGCCCTTTGCAATTCCGCTGTCTTCTCCAGTACAATACCTCCCGCCAAGAGAGCTCCGAGGACAAAGCCGGGACTTCTGCCTGGATACAATAAAGAACAACGGGAGAAGTTGTATCCTGTAGTCCGGGATAGTTAATCCAGGGGAAATGTCCGTTCTTCTCACCGATAATGAGGAGGTAGCTGTCTCCCAGTCCCTCGGACTGAGCAACTTGCTGTCTCTGACACAAATTCTGAAAGTAGTTCGCTCCAGGAGCTCCTCTGCGTATGTGATGCTGACAAGTCCACATAGATTTGGCTTCCTCTATCCTCTCACATCGTATTAAGGATGTGCAACACTAATCTTTTGCAGCACGTCACAAATTAAGAACGGCAATGGGCTGTAACACAGCTGTTACGTTATTTCTTGGGATCTGAACTGGGGGAAGAAAAGCAGGGTGTCTCTTGGAATCCAGAAGACATCAAGGCCAAGTGCAGGGCGGGCTAACCCTGAGGGGAGCATACTCAAGGTAGTCTGTACAATATGTTAGGCTCTGTAAAATGCTGAAGGAACACAGGGCAGTGCTTCCTACATTTTTGGAAAAGGCTTGGCGCATACGCAGTATTCCCTGAAAGGCTGGGGCAGACTGAGCCTTCCTGGCCACTGTCTGTCTCTGCCAGAGCCCTCCTACATGTTCACGTAACTCGTAACATATCCCTTCTCCATGTAGCATCTAGTTGTAATACACAAGCAGGATTTAGGAAGCAGAAAGCCTACCTGGATGATCCTCATTGTCATTATCCATTGCTGCAAGGTCAGACAAGCACAGTGTGACCTAGAGTCATTAACTTTGTGCCAGCTGTTCTCTTATTCCAGGAAAATAATCTTGCTTTAATCTTATTTGCAGGAGTCTGATAAAAGAGAACCATTTATCATCCACTTTGAATTAATAAATCTCATTTAAAAATCATTGTGATGCAGCTTATATGTGATCTATATTGTTAACTTATCACTGTGAAAGCTGACAGGCCCCAAATTAGATCGTCCATATGGATACGGGAAGGTAAGATTGAACAGCGCGCCATCCCTCCGCTCCGCTCCGCTCCGCTCTCTGCTGATGGCAGAGTGAAGGCAGAGCAGAGAGCAGGGGCCCTGCGTATCTGATTCCTTCGAAAGGTGTTTCAGGGCCCTCCTGAAACACAGGGAAAGGATTCTGTGGAAAACAAAAGATGACTGAGGAAGTCAGCGGTGTGTGTTGCTGCGTGTGTTGGTGTTGACGGTGAGTTGTCTGTCTGAGAAGCTGAAGTGTTACCTGTGTTACAGCCTTGTTTCATTGGTGCATGCAGCTCATTCACTTTCTTAGGGGCTACGTGTCACCGCTTGGCCGAGGTACGCCAACCACGGGGAGGTGCTCTTTCCTCTCTCTGAAACCTCCCTCCCGCTATGGGAGAGGAAGGGTTAAAAGCGGAGATAAGAAAGAAAGAAAAATCTGTGAGACCTCTTAAGTTTGGGAAACTAAAACAAGTTTAGTAACACTAGAGAAAATACTATATACAGAAAAACCAATGAGATATTAACAGGTTTGTACGGGATTGGAAAGCGGGGGTTAAATGCAGTTAAGGGAACAAAAGCGAAAGGAAAAATAATACTGAGCACTTTTCAAAAGGGGGGCGGCCACGTGGCCGGCGGTTTCGCGGGAGCGGAGTAAAAGCCGCGGCGGCTGCAAACAAACACTGCGCTGCCACGTGGAAGCAAGCACGGACCGTGGAGCCAAGCTGCGACGAGGGACCAGGCAGCAGAGGAAAATAAACCCGTGGCTCCGGAGTGCACGGCAGCGGCGGTAGGGCTCTGTCCCACGCAGCGCGGGGCAGTGGCAGCAAAGGCAGTCCCGCCGGAGCTGAGACGCAAGCCCGGGCAAGTTCCCAGAAGTGCAAGACTCCCTGAGCCAGCCCGTTGCGCGGCTTTGAAAGGGAACAGGGAGCCCGCCGGGGTGTTCACAACCAATGGGATGTGCGAACGTCAATGGGAGGAATACATCACGATGGGTCATTTTAGAACAAAACAACCAAGCAGGGAAAACTGGGGGTTTTCTAAACCGGGACACTATGGGATAAATGTTGGGGTTTTTTTTTCAAATGTCACAGGAGCTTTATGACAGTTTATATGTTGGACGTGTCAGCCTTGAAAATGTCACTGTAGCGGCACGTGAAATGAACTATGTGGCAAGACCTAAGACTACTAAATCCGTGTATTTCTGAGAGTTCCGAAAACAGAATCATGTCCATTTCCTGATAACCAGACCCTTCATTGACGGGTCACATCTCATTTACAGGCTTGGTAGAAACAATACAACAAAATACGATCTATGAGCCCCGCAGAGACCTTTCCCGAGAAAACAGTGGTAAGTGTTAAAATTACCTGTGTTCTTAATGAATGGTGTTCTACGTGATCTGACGTTCCCTCTTTTCATTTTGCAATCACGGAAACACGGTGGTGAGTCCACGTGCCTAAGTACATTATACCAGTAAATGTGTGTGCAGGCACTCTTTATGTAAAGGCAATGAGACGTATAAGGATGCCAGGACTTAAAAGTGTTAGGAATTCCTGTTTGACCACTACACAGGTTAAGACTTCAAATAATCCTCTGTATAGAAACATCTTGGAAAGACTGCACACCAAAAAATTGAGTGAGTATCTCTCTGAGGAATCCAGGATCAACAGTCTGTGTAGTGTTTTGAACTGACGGCAAAGACAGCTACTGCCTCCTGAAAGGTCTCCGTGTCTTTGTGTATCTCTTTCTACTTAGAAGACTAATGGAGAATACTTAGTACTTTAGTACTAAGTACTTAGTACTGTCTATAAGATGGGAATATGTGTCTGTAAGATGGGAATATGTGTCTGTAAGATGGGAATTCTGCACAGTGGAAAGTTACCAGAGAAGCCAAGTGTTAAAAAGGAGCTTTGTAATATAGGACGCCTCAGGGAGATGAAGAGGAAGCTTTGTGAAGGAGATAAGAGTGGAACATCCTTTTATAGCTGGGATGCTGGTCTAGCTCCAGGACCAACTGGGGTTAAAGAGGAGCTAAACTGGAAAGATTTGGCAACTCGGGATAGCAGTCATGAGCAACAAGAAAGCAATTCTGGACCATCCCAGAGGGACTGATCCAAGAGCCCAAAGGATGTTCCAGAGTAGTGAGAAAATGGAGGCAGAGAAAAACATCCAGGATTTATTGTTTTGCTAGCTCTGGTTTTTCCCCCATGCAATTAAGAACACTGGCACTTCTAAAAGGCATATGCATAGCATTTATCCCAGATTTCATGAAGATCTATTTATAGCCCAAGGTAAACATGCAGTTGAAGTTGTGAGAAAGGGTCCTAAAGGTACACAGATGTTTGGAGACCTTAGGGCCAGTTTTAGACCTAACCTAGCAAGGCATCAGAGGCATAAGGGAAGAAACCCAACTACAGTCCGTTGATACGCACAGAACCTTCGGGCATATGAGCTCAATAGAATAGAGCCCGATGCAGCAGTCTGTGTGTGTCACTACTGCAGGACTGGATCAGCTCCCTGACAAATCGATAGGCAGCTCTTGTCAAAGTAAGCAGGCTCTGGATTATCTAACTACACAGTTAACCCAGACTCAGCAATACTCCCGATTAACTTGGAAGCACATGCGTTATGCTTGAATCGTTTAACAATCACTCCATTCAACTTTTTACACGAATATTTCAGGTAGGCATTGTGAGAATACTAGAAACACAATACGACTCTTCAAAAGCATATCCCGGTGTCCATCAGGTATCTGTGCTCTTTATTGCCACTATACACCTAGCGTACAGTATCAATTTTTGGTACGTATTACTGCTCCTGCTGTTCCCGCTCCCTTCAGAACATTTCGCTGTCCAACAAATATCTGCACTACCCTGTACAACACTACATGCTAAAAACCTAGGGCAGCAAAGCAGCCCGTGACAGCCCTTCACTCCAGCCACCCTCATTTTACACACATATGCAGCATGCAATACAGATACACTCCCCGCTCCATTTTCTTGGGTGTTTAGTCTTGCTCTGGTGCCAGTGACAACTTGGTTTCTGACCGAGTTCACACCACAGGAAATGCTCGTCAGTAAAAGTGAGGCTTTTCTGAGTGAGTAGTACGAGGGGTACAAATTCCCAGCCCAGTAGCCACTGAATTTTAATTCCCTTTGAAGACATTCTGCACAGCAGGAGGTAGCCTCCTCCATCTCAGATAAGCCAACTCGTATTAGATGTGCTGTTAGTGCACACTTGAATGGTCTCACAGAGACAGCATGACATAGCCATGGCACTCTAGACTCACAACCTTCACACTAACTTCACCAGCTCTAAGATTCATCAGGGGTGGACTGGAAAGAAGAGGAACAACAGGGCAACTGATTATTCACAATCTAGACAAGAATAGCTCCATAAAGCACAATTTGACAGATCTATCATCTTGTGCAACTCCTACTAATCTACTTATGCCAAGTTAGATAGTGGCTAGCAAATCTCTAGACAAAAGTTGACCAAAAAATTAAAAAAAAAAAAAGCAGGTTAGTGTCTTGTTGATAGCCCACATACATCATCTTAAAAAAAAAAAAAATCTATAGATTGAAGGAATGAGACAAAAAAAGAGCAGTATGTCTTCGCTTGGCTTCAACATGGGATGAATCTGATTTATTTTCTCACTAATTATTGTTTCTCATTATTGTTTTAATCTAAGATCAAAAATGGCACCTCTGAGACAAGGTCAAGATGATGCTCCCTGTTATTGTTAAGAGAACAGCACACAGGGTCAGCATTTGTGTCTCGTTGAGATTCTCTCTTCTCATTGCGAAGTCTCTATCACCACAGCTTCTGAGAGCGTAATGCCTCCTAAAGCAACTGCCGAAGTCACTGCACGCAGAAATCAATAGTATGTCTTTTATCACTGATAGAGATGATTTACATTTATCTCAGAGCATTAAATTGTTTGGAGGGAAAGTGAGGAGTGAGGACTAGAGCGAAAGCAAAAACTTTATGAAGTGCCAAAATCTTGGCATGTGCAAGTAAGAAGATCATTAATTATTCATGAATGCAACGAGAACAAGACGTGCTCTAGCATCAAAGCCTACTGGGCGGGGTGTGAAGACGTAGCAACAATTTTTTATTATTATTATTTTGTCTTTGTTTTTAATTAGTGGCTTTTTAGTGTTACCATCCAAAACCAGTGAAAACTGTTGCAGATACAAGTTTAAAGTATACGATCCAGAAAAACCTAGAGAGAAGAAAAAGAATCTCTGTAAGAAAATTTTTCTTAAGTGGCCTTTTAATGATGCATAAATTTCTGCATACTGCTGAAAACTAGCAATTAGGCAATTTAAGGAATGAGCAGATACAAACGGAATTGTCATGATGCCAAATAGCATTGACACTGAAAACACCAATAGGATAATGGCAGGCTTTACAGTGCTGTTATTCTCATTAATATTGCCGTTAGTCTTTCTGGTCTACTGCACCTAGGCATCCAGGTCAGATTTACTTGATCATGTGTAAAATGAAAGAGAATAGTTATAAATCAAAACAATAATCATTTACAAGTGTTTGGCTGAAAGGCAGCCATGTTTTTCCTCTTCTCGTCAAGATGACTTAAATGAGCTCCAGACATTTCTATACTCTAAAGAAAAATTCCTCTGCTCCCAGTTCTTAGTTTTAATAAATCTATACTCGAGGAGAAAACAAGTGTTGTCAAGGGTTGGGGCTGGGCCAGCCACGAGACAGGTAACGGATTCTTTCTGTCAACCTCTTTCCCTTCCCAAAGACGAAGAGAAAAGGAATAAGGGAGAGTCTTACAGACCGGAAAACTAAAACTGCTTTAATGAAAATAATAACAATAAAATGCTTTCTATTCAAATATATACAATACCAATACCAAACGCCACCCCCCGATGGCAATCTCATCACCGGCACCACTGATGCTGTGGGCAGACACTGGGGAAAGCCCAGACTGGACTCAGCGGCGGATGGGAACCGGATTCAAGACCAGAATTCCAGAACTGGATTCAGGAATGCGCGGACTGGGATTGAAGTCAGAATGGGCAGAGTCCTCCTCAGGCACCGGCCACTGAAGAAGAGAGTTGACCCTCGTGATCCCTCAGCTTTATTCCAGATATGACGTCTGTGGGATGGAACCCCTTGTGGGTCAGTGCAGGGTCCCCTGTCCTGTCCGCTCCTCCCCGCGGGTGCAGCCTCTCACTCACTGCACCCCACCGTGACACACAGGGTTTAGCAGTGACCTGGGTCTGCACAGGAGCGAGTGTCAGCAAGAGCCTTTCTGCACCCCAACCCCTGGCAGTAACTGTGAACATCAACTGCTGGCACTGCTAGGAGCAGACACCGTCTGTGAAAATACGCCGTTAACTGCAGAACGTGCCGCCACTGAGCAGAGACTGAGCTGAAATCACTGAATGGGATGAGTTCTGTTCTAACTCAAACCAGGACAAATATCCATGTGGAAAAAAAAAAAAAAACAACAACCTGAAGTGATGAACCAGAGCTCCTAATTTTAGGGACCATACAGAGATGTGCTGCAGATGCGCATGTGCAGCCCAGAGCAAGGCTGTGTGGGAATACTTGAGTTATTTCTATCTAGATACATCAGCAAGGCTAAGCAGCTCTGGCAAGGTCATATCCCAAGGTGACTGTATGGCTTCCAGTAGCCCTAGTAACTCCTGGGTCCTGTAGACATATCCTCATGACACCCTTCGTGATCTCATTACGGTGTTGGCCCATTCTATTGGTTAAATAATATTCAGGCTGTTGTGCCTCAGAGCTGTGCTACAGTACTTGGGTTTTTCTGGAAATTAGAAACTAAAACCTTACAGTAGCCTCCTTATTCAGATGGCCATGGTTCCTTTTGATGAATGAGAAGCTTTTCTTCTGTCGGGATTACATAATTCAGATACCAGATGGTTCATATCACCACACAGCAGGGGAAAGATCTAGATATTGGTGGGGAAAAGTCAGCACTCAGGCAGGATACAGCCATCAACCAAAAAAAAATGCCCATCACTGAACTAAAAAATGTTCCAATTGATACGGAGAAGTAAAAATTAGATAAAATCCAGATACCGCTTATCCTCAAGGCAACATCTTCAGAAAAGGTATCCTCCTAAAAATGATGTTGGAAAGACAACCAAACCTGCCACAAAAATCAGGCGGAGGAAAGAAGTTACATATTCTTTAAGAATAATCAAGAGCATGGAAATATTTTGGTCTCTGAGCCTGTGCTCTATTCCCGATGCTCAACCATCTGAGTGAGGACATCCCTTGAAAAGAAATGGCACTTCACAAAGGCAGACATCTTCCCATGTGGCTGCCACACCAGCAGGATCAGAGGGCAGTGTGCCATGTGCTAGCACAGTCACCAGAGATGCTGGTGTGCTAGGAATCATGGCAGCTCCTGGGAACAGTCAGGCGGGAATTAGGACTTCACCCCTTAAAAAAAAAGGAGATGGGATCCGTAGCCCAATTGAGGTGCATCTACACCAGCGCCTGCAGCATGGGCAACACACAGGAGGAGCTGGAAGCCATCGTGCAGCAGGAAAACGATGATAGAGTTGCCATCACAGAAACACGGTGGGGCAACACGCACAACTGGAGTGCTGCGTTGGCTGGCTACCCTCTTCAGGAGGGACAGGGCAGGAAGAGGAGGTGGGGGAGTGGCCCAGTATGTCAGGGAGAGTTTTGATTGTCTTGAGATCAACAACGGTGACAAAAGGGTAGAGAGTTTATGGGTAAAAATCAGGGGACAGGCCAACAGGGCAGACATCACAGTGGGAGTCTGCTATAGACCACCAAGATGGAGACGTATATGAAACATTCTGTAAGCACCTGGGAGAAGTCTCACGATCGGTGCCACTTGTTCTCGTGGGGGACTTCAACTTATCAGATATCTGCTGGAAATACAACACAGCAGAGAGGAAACAGTCCAGGAGGTTCCTGGAGTGTGTGGAAGAGAACTTCCTGACACAGCTGGTGAGGGAACCAACCAGGGCTGGTCCCTGCTGGGCCTGTTGTTCACCAACAGAGAAGGACTGGTGGGTGATGTGAAGGTTGGAGGCTGTCTGGGACATAGTGATCATGAGATAATAGAGTTTTCAGTTCTAGAAGCAGTAGGGAGGGGGGTCAGTAGAACTGCTGCCTTGGACTGCCAGAGGGCAGACTTTGACCTTTTCAGGAGACTGGTCGGTACGGTCCCTTGGGAGACAGTCATGAGGGGCAGAGGAGTCCAGGAAAGCTGGACAATCCTCAAGAGGGAAATCCTTAAAGCTCAGGAACAGGCTGTCCAGGTGAGCCGTAAGACAAGCCGACGAGGTAGAAGACTGGCCTGTCTGAGCAGAGAGTCTTGGCTGGAGCTGAGGAAGAAAAGGAAACTCTATGGCCTATGGAAGAAGGGGCAGGTCACTCAGGATGACTATAAGGGTTTTGAGAGACTATGCAGGGAGAAGATTAGAAAGGCTAAAGTCCAGCTGAAGCTTAGTCTGGCCACCGCCATAAGAGACAACAAAAAATGTTTCTATAAATACAATAACAGCAAAGGACTGTTAAGGAGACCAAGGATGAGGAAAAGGCTGAGGTGCTGAATGCCTTCTGTGCCTCAGTATTTAATGGTAAGACCAGCTCACTGGGTGCGCAGCCTCTTGAACAAGAAGGCAGAGGCGGGGAGCAGAATCAAGGCCCCATAATACAAGAGGGAACAGTAAATGAACTGCTGCACTGCTTAGGTGTGTACGAGTCTGTGGGGCCAGATGGGATCCACCCAAGGGTTCTGAGGGAGCCGGCAGAAGTGCTCACCAAGCCACTTTCCATCATTTACCAACAGCCCTGGTTAACGGGGGAGGTACCAATAAACTGGAGGTTAGCCAATGTGACACCCATCTACAAGAAGGGCTGGAAGGAGGATCCAGGGAACTACAGGCCTGTCAGTCTGACCTTGGGGCCAGGGAAGGTTATGGAGCAGATCATCTTGAGTGCCATCATGCAGCATGTACAGGATAGTCAGGTGATCGGACCCAGTCAGCATGGGTTTATGAAAGGCAGGTCCTGCTTGACCAACACTATCTCCTTCTATGACAAGGTGACCCGCTTAGTGGATGCGAGAAGAGCTGTGGATGATGTCTTCTTGGACTTTAGTAAGGCCTTTGACACCGTTTCCCGCAGCATTCTCCTGGAGAAACTGGCTGCCTGTGGCCTGAATGAGTGTACTCTTCACTGGATAAAAAACTGGCTGGATGGCTGGGACCAGAGAGTGGTGGGGAATGGAGTCAAATCCAGCTGGTGGCTGGTCACCAGTGGTGTCCCCCAGGGCTCAGTGTTGGGGCCTGTCCTCTTCAACATCCATATCAATGGTCTGGATGAAGGGATTGAGTGCACCCTCAGTCAGTTTGCAGATGACACCAAGTTGGGTGGGTGTGTTGATCTGCTTGAAGGTCAGGAGGCTCTACAGAGGGATCTGGACAGGCTGGATCGATGGGCTGAGGTCAACTATATAAGGTTTAACAAGACCAAGTGCTGGGTCCTGAACTTGGGTCACAACAACGCCCTGCAACGCTACAGGCTGGGGGAGGAGTGGCTGGAAACTGCCCAGCAGGAAAGGACCTGGGGGTGCTGGTCAACAGCCGATTGAACATGAGCCAGCAGTGAGCCCAGGTGGCCAAGAAGGCCAAGAGCATCCTGGCTTGTATCAGCAATAGTGTGGCCAGCAGGAGCAGGGCAGTGATTGTCCCCCTGTACTCGGCACTGGTGAGGCCACACCTTGAGTAATGTGTCCAGTTTTGGGCCCTTCACTTCAAGAAGGACATTGAGGTGCTGGAGCAGGTTCAGAGAAGGGTAACAAAGCTGGTGCAGGGTCTGGAGAGCAAGTCTGATGAGGAGCGGCTGAGGGAACTGGGGTTTTTTAGCTAGTAGAAAAGAAGGCTGAGGGGAGACCTTATCACTCTCCAGAACTACCTGAAAGGAGGTTGTAGGGAGGTGGGGGTCGGTCTCTTCTCCCATGTGACAAGTGACAGGATGAGAGGAAATGGCCTTAAGTTCCACCAGGGGAGATCCAGGTTAGATATCAGGAAAATTTTCTTTACGTAGAGGGTCATTAAGCATGGGAACAGGCTGCCCAGGGAGGTGGTGCAGTCCCCATCCCTGGAGGTGTCTAAAAGCCGTGTGGATGTGGTGCTGAGGGACATGGTTTAGGGACCCTGGCAGTGCAGGGTGAACGGTTGGACTCGGGGACCTTAGAGGTCTCTTCCAACCAGATGGTTCTGTGATTCTGTGATAAAAATATATAATGCAAGTGATCCCAAATTTATGATTCAGTGAAATCAAACTATGTTTTTTGAGAGGACGGGGGATCTGTGTCTTCTTGCCAGCTCACGTGGTGTAAAGACTGATCAGTGACTAAGGAAACGAATGCAATTAGGGAACTGCATAACCTAATAGTAAAGGCACCTTAAATGGAGTTGAACAGAAAATAACGGAAGGAACAAGAACTCCTCTCATGTTCTGATGGCTTGATTCCATAAACATTTTGAAATGGAATTAGACATCTTTCCGAAAAGCACACTATCCAGTGCCACTATAAAAACCCCAAATAACTTTTTTGCTTTCATTAAGGAACAGATAACAAGCAATCTGGAAAATGTCAAAGTGCCATTATATAAAATGAACGGTACAATCACATTTCAGTTCTGGTCATCCAATTTCACAAAAAAACAAAAACAAAAACAAAAACAACAAACAAAGCAGAAATAGTAAGGGACAGGGAAGGGCAATAAATCAATTAGAGACATAGAAATATTTCTGTACTGGAACAGATTAAAAACAAAGAAAAAGGAAGATTATAATTGTTGTTTGGAAAGCAAAAAAATCTGGGAATATGACAGATTTATAAAATAAATAAGGTACAGGAAAATGCAACAATGTGATCCTAGCTAATAATGCAACATGATGGAGCAAAAGAGATTTTTAAAACCAATAAAACACATGAAACACAAGATACTACTGAAGTGAAGAGTTCAGTAGGACTGGAAAGGCTAAGTATTGATGCAGGCACGAGAAAGTCTTCATCTAAAGCTACCTAAAATACATTTCGGTAAGCTGAACCTGCTTGCTTTCAGATACTGCTGTGCATAGGGATATTACTGTAAAACCGTCCATGGAAGATTGGATTTTAATCCTTCTCCAAAACATGGGGTATTGGCTACTGCTGCTCTCTGGAAATGCAGCTCTACAGGGAGTCTGATCAATTAGTTATAAAAGAGGGAAATAAAACAACAACAAAAAAAAACCCCAAAACCAAAGTACCAGGAGCTTGATACTTATCGATGAAGGTCGTCTTGCTTTGAATTGCTTAGCCCAAGTAACTCTTGCCAATCTGTTCAAGAGCTTCAAATGCTGAAAACTTCTGACAAAACCAAATTATTATTTATAATAACTCGTGAAACTACAGTGCTGTAGCTAAATGTCACAAAGGCTCATCATTTCTCATGCTTCCCCACCCAAGGTTAGCAGTCTGATCTCACAGAATCACAGAACCATCCGGTTGGAAGACACCTTCAAGGTCATCGAGTCCAACCGTTCAGCCGGCACTGCCAGGGTTGAGCTCCGACTTCAGGAAGTGAAGTACACTGTGAAGGTGTTCAACTTTTCATGAAAGATCGGGACAAGGTTTAAGGATTCCAGGTTGTTTTCCCCCCTCTTTTGGCTCACGGTAGAACGTTTCACACAGTATAATTGAAATAAATGAGACACTAAACCCTAAAAGTCAAGGTACATAGAATTAAAAAGTAATCACTGTTCACTTCAGCTACCTGCCAGGATATCATCTTGTAAGTCCCAAAAGCCACATCATTTTGACTGGATCATTTCTGTCTGCCCTTTATTTACAAATCACCAGCAGTATTTAAGTATGTCTGCTTTGATTATTCCACAGACACCACCTAATAGAGAGGTTTGAGCTTCCCAAGCTCATTTGACAAAGGTTCACAGATCCGACTCAAAGCAAGCTCTCTGAGAGAAAATGCACTTATTTATCCACCGAAGCTATCTACTGGAAAATCAATATCTCCGATGTAATGAGTTGTAAGACAAGTGAATTAGAGTACGGATTAGTCTGTCAATTGGAACACATAACCTTCCTCTGTCATTAATTATTTCATACGTGGTGCATTGCATTTGGCACTGGTTTGTCTAATTACTGTACATTTTATTTTAAATGAACAAGAAACTTCCTAAAATACCTTGGCTTCCACTTTCAAAGGTTCATCAGCCAAAAGAGAGGCTCTGGAGTAACCAGAAAAATTTCCTGCCCTGGCAGGAGCTGGCATTGGAAATAAAGTGTGCTGTATAATTAATGTGCCTGTCCTTCCCCAGTTCAGCCCTGCTACTGCTATGACAACAGGTACTTTGGAATAGCTCTAATCATCACTTATCCTAGTCACTAGAAGAGTGCAGGTGTGGAAGGCAACGTGTAAAATCATAGCTTAAATCCGTAACTCAAAGAAATATTTCGATTTAAAAATGACGCTAAGAAGAATACTTAGATGCAGCTAAGAAGAATTACTTCATGTTGTTCTTAAAACATCCATTGACTGAGAACATGCAAATCCCGTTCAGGTTTGCAGATAGCTGAGGCGTCCAAAACCTGTTACACCTGTACTGACTCAGGAGTGTGCCGTGGGTTCAGGACACACACAGCAAACAACATCAACCTTGGACAAACCCCGAATACTCTGGGTGCTTGAGAAGCCGATGCCATAGCTGGAGTCCCCACACTGCTGACGATAGAGGAGGAGTTTGGAATGTGTCCATGTTACGTGTTTCTGCATGAAGGACCACCAGTTAGCTGAGTCTGAGAGCTCTTCGGTTGTGCAAACTTCTGTTCTGAGGACAGAGGTACCAGAAAGGATCGAGTATCTGCATCCCAAGAGTATGCCTGCAGCCCTGTGGATATGAGTAGTGCCTGCACTGAGGTTCAGGAGGAGTCTGAAAGTCGGGTTCAGTTCAGCTAGCTCTAATCGGATTTAATCGCATAAGGCTGACCAAAACTAATGTTTGCATTTGAACAGATATGAGATGTACATCTTCTGTTTAAAAAGGGCTAGGAGACTTTACATGCCTAGTTGTGGAAGATTATAGACCAGAAGGACCCCCTGGAAATCCCACATCACCGTGTATGCCCTGATTTTCTTTTTAAAGACATTTCATATTGTTCTGTGCTTTGCAGGTCCTGTATTTAGCAAGGGTCTGCTCACTCTAAGAGTAAAAAAAAGGGCCGTGTTGTCTGTAGTTCTAAAGAACATCTTTGTAGAGAGAGATAAAATGTTCACTTTGTGTTGTTCCTTTGTTCTTCAGTTCCTCCCTTTTCGCTGCTGCATCTGACCCACCACCCAGAAAAACCAAAGGAAGATGTTTGTGATCAGCGCGCCCCTGTTATTGTCAGACACAATCAAGGACTGGGAGTCCATTACATTACGCAACGTTGGGATTTAGTGATGGGTCAGATCAAATCGGCTACAGGAAACCACCAAGGATCACCATTTAAAGCATATTGCCTTTTTCTTAAGTAAAACCTGGCCTGTTGTCAAAGAAGAAAACTTGCCATATTTTGATACTCACTTTGTCCTTTCAAACAAAGTCACAGAAGAAAATCCCCAGATGTATGAGAAAATAGTTAGTTGTTCGTTAAGTGGGTATTAGTATGATTTCTCATTTATTTAACATGCTCTGCAGAGAGGATCATTTATTACCAAGGAACCAAAAAATTTTTCTAGACCAAAGCCCTCCTGCACTACTAGGAATACAGAATAGAATTTACGTAAGTACAAGCTATACTTACCTCTATCCTAAGTTCATTTTACATTACCTGAGTGGTGTAAAGAGGTCGTGGTGTTAATTAAGGCCGGTTCCCATCTTCAAAACCTCTATCCAAACGTTTTCTAGTAATGTAGTTGGTACCTCAGGTACCTCTTTCAGGCCTCTCTGCACCATGCAATGAAGTAACACACACGAGTCTGGAGGTTCCAAGTCTAAACAGCACAACACGGAGCTGTGCGTGGTGTCTAGCTCGGGTCAAGTAGCTGTGTCTGATGGGCTCGGGCTGGAACAACGTGCCCATCCTGCTTCTGAGACCGACTGCCTCAAATACCAGGGACATAACCTGTTCACTCAAACTTATTCTCAAGGCAGGTGTCTTATTCTTTCAAACTCTTGTATTCGCCTCCAGCAACAGAGATCTAAGTCAATAAAGCGAGGACAGCTTTAGGATGCGTTTATGAATCATAGCTTAGAAGATCTGAGAAGCAGCAGCACAGCTGTGCATGAGGAATCATGACGTCTTCACGCGACAGGTCCCAGCAAAATCGGAAAGGTCACATGGATTTTAGGTGCCGACATTGCAAATGATGGCACACAGACAAACTGCTGAATCTATCCCACTAAAGGTCAGTGGAGATACTTGAAGATCCCCCGTTCTACCCAGGTGCTACTAGTCGCCGAATTTGAGCTACGTTTTGCAGACTTGCAGTAGAATATTCAAACAGGGGCAAATACATTGAGAAAGAGAACAACTCACCTGCTAATGTTTTGATATATTGTTTATGATATGCTGCAGTCCTGATCTCTAGTCCGCAAACTGCATGACCCAAAAGTTTTCTGCAGTAAGCATGTTGTAGATACATATATACTGTGCTAAAGGTCTTATGGTGTAATAACTTTGTACCCAATACGTGACTCCTTTTTAAAGTACGACAACTAGCTTTAGAGGTCTGACTTGAAAACAAAACAAAACCAAACAAACAAAAAACAAAACCCCGATGGAAACAGCACTGTATTTCTTTTAACCACAACATAGCTAGGCAAAGTCACAGTGGGTGAGATTTGCCACAGGCTGGCCACATCAAAAGCAGAAGTTCCTGGTACTTGGTCTCCATCGGGATCAGACCAATAAAAATGGAAAAAGCCACGCTTCTTAGAGTGAAACTGCAGGAGACAAAGATTTTGCCGCTCTCACAAATAACCCATGGAGTTGGGCACGCAGAGTGATCTCTCCGCCTGGGAGGACCAGCTCAAAGTCTAGCTACAGAACAGAGAGGAGCTTCAAAACTCAGCAGGAATTAAGGTACAACGCACCGGCTACCCTTAAATAGCAGAAAACCAGATTACATGAGGAGGATTGTAACAACTTCAGAGTACTCTGATCCTCGAGCAGGAGGGGTTCAGGTGATTCGACTCATCTGCCCTTATGCCACTCTTCCATCCAGTTTGCTGCTCAAATTAGATGCCTTTGTCACCCTCTTTCTAGGCATCCGGAGTGTAAACACTGAAAATACGGAAGATGCGTAGCCTGGACTGTTCCAATTTTGCACATAAAACTACCTAAAGATCCATGCATTCTACTCTGAGCAGTCATGCGGACACTTCTTCCTGAGTATTAATCATAGGATCTCATCTTGAGTGGCAGCTCCAGCCATGCCCTAAAGCCCTGGGGAAAGCACTGTTGAAGCCATTTCTGGTTTAATGCAAAGGCACTAGGTGAGGGAGAATATTCAGGACAAGGAATCCAGATTCACTTTTTAAGAAGATTAGTTAAACTGCATTAAGCTGGCAAGAGGATGCTTTTACTCAGAATGAAAGTGGCCTTAACTTGGTTCAGTTTAATTTACTTGGGAAGAAGATCCGGAATTAATCTGATTTAACTAATCCAACTTTAAGTCCATTAATTGCTTCTGATTCTTGAGTTTTCCAGTGCAGGCAAACCACTTTCAGGTTAATTGCCAGAGTCGGAGCTTGCAAATCTAGATGGACCAGTTTAAGGAGCACATTCCAGATACAGGTTAGCATCTCCATGGCTAAACCTCATTAAATAATTTTATGATCTTACCTAATATAATTCCATTGCAAAACAAAAGGCATTAATGGCCTTCAGTGATCTCGAGAGTAAACCATGTGTGCAGTAAATAAAATAGACTAACCTAAGGCAGGCTCACCAAACACTCTGTTGCTCAAGAGGCTTTTAGCTGGTAATGGTTTTATGGAGGTTTTATGGTTCATCTGTTATATCAGATGAACTGGTATATTGAAAATGCTGAAAATGGACCTCAAAAGGAAGAAAATACAGAACTTTCCTCTCTGTCCTTACATTAGCATTGGTCTCCTATTCAGGTTTTTAAGAATTCCTCCTAGAACAGTTGATGTGCCAACAGGGTAGATGCTCTGAGGTAGAAACTTTCAGGTGGCCCTGAGGCACTGATCTGTCACTGGGAGACAGTGCTGCTATGAGCCTTGTTCAGTATTTTCAAAGATTTTTCCATCCAGCACCTAAAGGGAGCTCAAATATATTGATTATTTTGCAGGGCTTCTGAGGGTGGGAATTACCATCAGATTAGGAGAAACCTGAACAAGTTCAAACGGTAGTTCACTCCAGGAAAGAGAGGCTGAAGTAAAGCCTGCTGCAGTTATTAATTTGGGTTTTGTAACACTCGTCGACCACGTATCACAGCCTTGCTTCAGGGAACAAGTAGAGAACAGCCCTACTGTTGCCAGCCCAGCCCAGGAATTACCTGCAGTTGTCACCTGCAGATGTGGTTTTGAAAAGAGAACTGCTTGTGCTTCAGGGAGAACTCACACCTCCACGCTTCTCACTGTCCCAGCTCTCGCAGGGAGGGCTGTACTCTCCCTGCCTTACATTTCCACTGACCCTAGCGGGCAGGACAGAGTGCAGCTGGGGCCAGCCAGTGTCCAGAGGAACTGTTTAACGCAGGTAGAAAACAGCAGCTTGGGGACGGATACACTGAACCCATGTTAATGTTCCGTTGGGCGTCCAGGAAGAGGGACTGCGAGTTCCAGCACCAAAATCAGCAAAACATGAGGGTATGGTAGAGATGACATGTTGCCCTAGGAGCAGCAATGGCTCTGCGTAGCATTGCCACCTCACTGAAGTCCTTAGGCCAGCAACAGCAGGACTTGTCAGGTGTCAGAGGGCATCTGAACAGCCTATGACCCTAGCTCATACTCTGCTACACAGCGCCAGCACAGTGCCTCAATTCATTTGTCCTCTACCTACACCAAACTAACTTACTCCTAGCAGGAAAACTGTCTCAGACCCCTTCACGGCACATTGGTCTCAGCCTGCATTCCTCTGTCATGTCATGAAGCCAACAAGCTGATGCCTAAAACACAAATAATGACACGTTTCACAGCTCAGAGTGGTACATGACCCATTCAGCCACCGGCTGAAAAGTAGCTGTCCTACCTGAGCGCGACCACATTCTCCCCAGCCAGTTAAAAACATCGCCAGTCACTGGCTGCGGCAGGCGGGGTGGGAGAAAGCCTCTAATCCTACCATGAGCTCCTACATCGCCGTGAGGCCTGGGAGATGCCTCATCCCTGGTTCAGCTGAACATACGCATCTCTTCCTTTCACATTAGGCTCTGCCTAGCTGCTCTCTAAAAGAGCAGAACTGATGCGACTGATCCGCTTTTTGACTCACCCCTTTTGACTCAAGCCAGTTGCCACAGTATTGAAGCCATGATGACCTAGTCCCAACTGATGAGGATAAACTTGCTGATGAGTTTGAACAGATCCTCCTAGGAAGTTTATGCTAGAAGGTTGTAACAAGCCTGGAAAAGAAGTAGTTTTGTGTGGTGAGCCTTCTCCAAGATCGTTAAACTTCTACAACAGCAAAGAAGGTAAACCCTTAAATCTAGCCCTGAAAAGTCTTCCTATTTTAAGGTATATTTATGACAATAAAATATTCTATCTTACACACACAAGTGTTATTGTTGGGGGTTTTTTTTATTGATTTTGAAAAAGATGCGTTTTCCACTAGCTTGACATGAAACCAACAAACCAGAAACCTCACATACCCTGTAAAAAATATATATTGACCATAAAAGCTAAACTCCATGATGAATACAGAAATAAAATTTTATGTCTTAATCATAATATTACCTGATTGTCAGATACAGCAAACAACAACAAAGAAAACTCGTAGTCTACAGCGGACTACAGCAATATATTGCTGTATTTAAACGCAGATGACAGATAATGGAGTATCTCCATCACCGTCTTGTGCCTTGCCACTCTCCAAGCTCATCTACTCTCTTTTTTGGATGGAAGGGGAAAAAAAGAGAATAAATCCATGATTAATGACATTTTTCAAGCACTCTGTTTTACATGTATGTAGCTTCACCACAAGAAACAGAAAGAATAAGGGTGAGGGGAAAACCTCTCAGAAGTGCTGTTACAGACAGATAAGTCACAATGCACGTTCTCCCCCACAATGCTTGATCTTGTATATTTTCAAATTTATATATATATATATATGACAACATAATGCAACATGGGATTTCACACACAGTTTTATAGGACCAAGTTAAGCAAGAGAAAGGAAGATTCAGGAAATTGCTACATTAAGCAACTCAGACACTATGACTTTTTACAAATTATGTCAGAATATAGACTTGAGACACAACGGGAAGGTGATTTATTTGATGGCTCTCTCTGTGCCAGCCCTGAAGGACCACAGCCTGTGGTGGCGGAGGCACTGGGCTTAGCAATGCAAAGCAAGAACCTCACTCAAATCGCAACGTTTCAAGGGAAGGGCGGAAACACAAACTACTCATCTACTCCCCAAAATCTACTCCAGCAGGGCTGCGAACCCGTAACATAGCTGGTGAGACGTACGGACAAGAATCAAATCTCAGTTCTAGTCCTGGATGACACCGAAGGTACTTTCGGTGAAAGTCTCTCCTAGTCACCTTCTTCCTTCTTAACGGTAATTCTTCTCTTCCTCCGTCGATAAACCCTGCCACCTTTTCCTGTAACCTAAGGACTACAGAGCAGCTTCCTGATGTGCTCAATGCCAGCAGGCACCAGCCTGCTTCCTGCCTGTGCCTGCAGGGAACTCGCTGAGCTCCTGAGCCTTTCTTCCCGTTACCTTTCTAGGTCCTCACATTTGCAAAATTGTCACCCTTGCCTCTGACCAGATCTCCTCCAGAAAGTCTCCCTTCCAACACAAATACGCTGGTACACCTTCTCATGGCCTACTTTTCTTACCTGTAATACTTCTTCAGCATCTTACAATTCTATTTCCTTCACCCTCAGCTTTTCCATGCTTCTTTAACGATGCGATCTACCTCCTGCCTCTCCCTTTTCTTCCTCTACTCTTTTTAGTACTTACAATCCCTTTTCTATCTCTTCACAGATGGTTCAATACGCCCTTTTCTCACCCCTTCCCCAGGCTATATATTCTTCTGTTCTCCACTCAGCCTACCCTTCGCTCTCTCTTTCTTACATTTGATTTTGAAGCTACACTCAGCAAAATCTAAACAAAAAGCAGGAAAGAAAGAAAGCACTAGTAAAGACCAGTTCATAATTCCCTAGGTCCTCCAGCAAAGTTTAGCTCTACTGGCCTCGCTAACAGTTTAAGGAGGGCCAACAGATCTCATCCAGGTAACGCACCTGGAGCAGTAAACGACTACCTTCAGCTGTCTTCGTTCTCTCTCACATCACTAGCACAGAGATACCGCCGTGCTCCATGAAGCCAGGCGTTACTCTCAGTGTATAACCACTGCATAAGCAAGCAAAGCCTAACACAAGACAAAATGACTTCCTTCATGTTAGTAAAGCGTTCTGGAAAATAAACTTCCAGAGGACTAGTGCTCTTCCAGTCGTGTGGCCTGCAGTCATGCCTTCCAGCAACCCAGCTGAGGCAGTCAGTAACCACTCTGAGAGGCACCGCTGCCCATGGTGAACTACTGCTTAATTAGGTGCAGCCACAATGTTGTATCACATCTGCAATTATTTATGAATAAAATCAAGTGTATCCTGCTTTCTAAGCATTCATTTCACGACAGCACAAAACCTGGGAAGTGACAGCTTGCTAACCAGGAGGAAATCTAGCCAAAAGAGGTATTTGTTTTGTCTCAAAACAGGAGTGCAACTATAAACGGTTCTAACCACTTGGTAGTCCGCAGTGCTGTCAGTCATAAATGTTTCTGTGGTGCAGGAACAAAGAAAAGTTCCAGTCAACAACAGGACCCCACTGTCATGAGCTGCTTGATGTAGGAAAAGCGCCTGGCAAGAGTTTCTCTACAAAAGCACCTCCATGGTCACTCTCCTTCTAGGCTTGCTCCAATTCCGCACTGAGGATGCCTTTATACTAATCCACTTCCAAACTAGTTCGAGGCAATT
Organism: Bucorvus abyssinicus; assembly: GCA_009769605.1. Taxonomy (NCBI): domain Eukaryota; kingdom Metazoa; phylum Chordata; class Aves; order Bucerotiformes; family Bucorvidae; genus Bucorvus; species Bucorvus abyssinicus. Next base: position 44,171,334 of record CM020028.1, read on the forward strand.
TCAGAAAGCTACTCTGCTTGGATTAGGAATGGATGCATGAAAAGTGTGTGCAAAAATTTGTGCATGTTTTAAATACACATTCTAGATTGTTTTGAAATTACTTTAACGTACAAGCATATACCTTAAACCAAAAAACTCTGCCTTGAAGGATTTATTATCCCAAGAATTCCAATCTCGCAAACACTTACACACCTTCTCAGCTTGTGGTACTCAATTAAACGCTTCCAGTGTGTTTTAAGAAGGTTACATAAAGTTTCATGATCTAAAATGTTAGGAACAGCTTTTAATTTCCGAGCTAATTGGAGGTGATCTCCCTCACGTCAAACTCCTAACAACAGGTCAATAAATTCAGTAGGAGGTCTTTGCAAGCAGTATTTAAATTTTCGGTTCATAAGAGAAGACGCTAAAATCAACATATACTTGAGTGAATATTACACTTCTCAAGAGGCTGAAATCACTTCTCATATTTGAAACAATTTGTTAGATATGACACTATGAAGATGTGTTAACACTTTAATTATTTGGTTAGTCCATTGCTGAGGGCTTTCTATACAAAATTGGCACAAAATTAATTCCCTGATTAATTTCACTCTTAAAAAGGTAGTACAAAGAGTGAACAGAAGCATGATGAAGATTGGGATTTATGTAGCGCAGGGAAAGTCCTTACAAACAAGACCTAAAGAGACATTGTGTAATGTGTGTATACGGCTAGAAGAGCAGGAACAGTGGTAGTAGTCCAAATAAGTCCAAAGATTAATTAAATCAATAGACATGCTGGTACTGAAAAGTGACTCCAGCTCCCGTTCAGTACAGAGTTGAGTGCAGTAACCATCAGGACTTACAAATGGGTGACGCTGTCCGCTGAAGGGAGTGACCCAACAGAGAGAAAGATGGTGTACTAATTCCATTGAGAGCCTCAGCTGACAGGTCTCTGCGAAAGGGCCTGGCTAGATGAAGCTGTGTTCTCTGTAGGAAGGCCTGAGGAAATGTAATCAGAGGCTCTAACTAATGAGTGGAAGATGCACTGCCTAACACTGAAGACATAAACACTACAGGGAAATGTGGGTGGTGCATATTGGACTAGTTCTCTTTCTACAGTAACTGTCATCATTGATGTGTCACGTATAATCTCCTTTGAAAGCTGGGAATATCCTAAAGACCATGAACTTAGAGAATGTATGTGCTTGGCCTCTAGAACCAGATGGCAGAGATGGAGAGCAGTATCAAGGTCCCATAATCCAAGAGAAAACAGTAAGTGAACTGCTGCAGAGCTTAAATGTGCAGAAGTCTGTGGGGCCAGATGGGATCCACCCAAGGGTTCTGAGGGAGCCGGCAGAAGTGCTCACCAAGCCACTTTCCATCATTTACCAGCAGTCCTGGCTAACAGGGGAGGTACCAATCAACTGGAGGTCAGCAAATATGACACCCATCTACAACAAGGGCTGGAAGGAGGATCCAGGGAACTATGGTCCTGTCAGTCTGACCTCGGTGCTGGGGAAAGTCATGGAGCAGATCATCTTGAGTGCCATCACGCGGCACATAGAGGACAACCAGGTGATTGGACCCAGTCACCATGGGTTTATGGTCTCCTTCTATGACAAGATGACCCGCTTAGTGGATGCGAGAAGAGCTGTGGATGTGACTTACCTGGACTTTAGCAAGGCATTTGACACCATTTCTCACGGCATTGTCCTGGAGAAACTGGCTGCCTGTAGCTTGGATGGGTGTACTCTCCGCTGGATAAAAAACTGGCTGGACGGCCAGGCCCAAAGAGTGGTGGTGAATGGAGTCAAATCCAGCTGGTGGCCAGTCACCAGTGGTGTCCCTCAGGGCTCAGTGTTGGGGCCTGTCCTCTTCATCATCTTTATCAATGATCTGGATGAGGGGATTGAGTGCACCCTCAGCAAGTTCACAGATGGCACCAAGTTGGGTGGGTGTGTCGATCTGCTTGAAGGTCAGGAGGCTCTACAGAGGGATCTGGACAGGCTGGATCGATGGGCTGAGGTCAACTATATAAGGTTTAACAAGACCAAGTGCTGGGTCCTGCACTTGGGTATCAACAACCCCCTGCAACGTTACAGGCTGGGGGAGGAGTGGCTGGAAACTGCCCAGCAGAAAAGGAGCTGGAGGTGCTGGTCAACAGCCGATGGAACATGAGCCAGCAGTGTGCCCAGGTGGCCAAGAAGGCCATCAGCATCCTGGCTTGTATCAGCAATAGTGTGGCCAGCAGGAGCAGGGCAGTGATTGTCCCCCTGTACTCGGCACTGGTGAGGCCACACCTTGAGTGCTGTGTCCAGTTTTGGGGCCCTCAATACAAGAAGGACACTGAGGTGTTGGAGCGTGTCCAGAGAAGGGCAACGAAGCTGGTGAAGGGTCTGGAGAACAAGTCTCATGAGGAGCGGCTGAGGGACCTGGGGTTATTTAGCCTGGAGAAAAAGAGGCTGAGGGGAGACCTTATCCCTCTATACAACTACCTGAAAGAAGGTTGTAGAGTAGTGGGGGTTGGTCTCTTCTCCCATGTGACAAGTGACAGGACGAGAGGAAATGGCCTTAAGTTCTGCCAGGGGAGATCTAGGTTAGATATCAGGAAAAATTTCTTTCCAGAGAGTGTCATTAAGCATTGGAACAGGCTGCCCAGGGAGGTGGTGGAGTCCCCATCCCTGGAGGCGTTTAAAAGCCGTGTGGATGTGGTGCTGAGGGACATGGTTTAGGGACCCTGGCAGTGCAGGGTGAAGGGTCGGACTTGATGATCTTAAAGGTCTCTTCCAACCAGATGGTTCTGTGATTCTGTATAATCTCCTTTGAAAGCTGGCAATATGCTAAAGACCGTGAACTTAGAGAACATAGGTGTGATTTGTCCCTTCCATAACATTAAATACATGAGCAAAAGCTTCATCAGGATATTAAAGTATAAATTCCTCAGCCCACCCTGGACAAGACTAGGCAGCCAACAGGGTAGCCCTCAATGCCTACCTCCAGAGAAAGCCATCAGCCCTCACATTTTTATTGCAATCCTCGATTCTCAAAGACATGGACCATGGTGATGGAAGACACTAAAGCTTCTGAGGAAGGAAAAGAGGGAGATTAAGTTCCTACGGAGAAGCGAGAGAGTCCTATCGGCTATTCGGCGCAATCTTTAAGCTGAAACAGTGAAAATAAGTGGTAAATTAAACTGGAGGGAGGCTGCCCAGAAACAGACACGTTTAGGCTCTGATTGAAAAAGGATAAGCATGACTACCTACTTATTAAGACTACCTGGATTTTTCTCGTGTGTGTTTGTAACATTTCTTCCATATTGACAGGCAACAGTATGGCCTTAACTCTTGTTTGGCCAGTGCAGTTTGTCTGAAGTTGGCTACAAGGTGGCTTGAAAGAAAACCACTGGACTGAGCAGATATAAAAATGTCAGTGTGGCAATGATTCTTGCAGAGCTGCAGGCATTTTTAGGACACACCGTGCTGAAGGGTACCTCGTGCAACACGGTTAATGACCTTTACTTGTAGTTGGTATCACTGGTGCCAAGCCTTGGAAAAACGTTCCCTGGGGCAGACACAATCCAGCATTTCTCTTGCAAAGAGCAGACGGATGAGCAGTACTCTGGGGTTCTAGGCAAAGCCTCAGGCATCACCCTTGGGAAATGTTTGGTTATCGTTCTTTTCCCTGTTTCCATAATTTAAGGAGAGGTTATAGAAGAAGCCAGGCAAGTACTGTCATAACGTAAGCAGCATTTCCGAAAGGCATATGGCCACGATGCTTTGCTGGTTACACTGCAAACTGGTCCCTTTTTTGTTAATCAAGGCAATTGTTGAAATCTTCTGTTTCACTTCAGTGGTGATAAATGCCTTTGGTTCTCAGCACCCTAATTCACGGTGAATACTTGAGAGTACTGCAGATACATCACCTGGGGTAGGGAGAAGAAAGAGGGGCAAAAGCTGCTATTTTAGAGGCCAGTGGATTTACGCGCTAGTCTCTCTCCCGATTTACATCGTCTAACATTGCAATGTTCATATAGTGGGAGACACCCTGGACCGGCTGGTTGGGAAAGTGATTTGGGTTTGTATCTCACAGTCTGCAGCTGCCTGGCTTGGGTAGAGCACCACCGTCCTTCCAAGTGAGCCTTACCTTAAAACGAGCTTTATTTATTCATCATATGTTGCTCCTCATCAGCTACAATCTTGGTTTCTTCAGGTTATCACGGTTCTGCCAGGCATGTGCTTTTCATGGGCACCTAGTGTCGGCAGTCCCATATAAACAGCCTGCGTGAAAAATCCATTTACGTTGAATCACTGCAGCATCTATTTATCAAAGCAAGTGCTTCTGTGCTCAACCAGTGTAAGCCACAGCTGGGCGGTTTTAGGCAATCAGCTGCAAGATTAGGAAGGAATCTGAATATATAACCTGCTCATGCATTTCTGAATTTAAAAAATAAATATCCAGTAGCATAGGACCTGTAGGCAGCAGGTCACTGCTGTCCATCAAATATTTTATCAACTTCAGTAATGGAACGTAGATACTTGCCTGGGACGAAAACACACTGCTGTATAGTCTGCTTTGATTAAGTTGTCACATAAATCCTCTCTTACAGGAATTTCCAGGAGGTACTGGAAGCATTATTAGAAATGTCAAGGCTAGAACTGTCAGGAGCTACAGTCTGGGGGAGTCTCAATTGAACAAGGCAGCACGTAACGAGGAGAAAACCCTCTGAATTAAAAATCTTTGATTAATTTTACTTTCCTGTATGAAATCAAAACCCCAGTGTGTTTTCTAATCCCTCATTTCTTGTTCAGAAAAGCAATTCCACTTTGGAATACTATTTTGATTTGGTTTCCTGCTATGATTTCCCCAAGTGCCTTTGCCAATTGGATGTCTCGGGTCAGGTGAACTTTCACGAGTGACTGGACGGCTGATAAATTTTAAGCTTCCTACAGTTTTAATACTGCCTCAATAATTATATATCCCTTATATACCCAGAAATAAACAGAATTTTTCAAAGAGGTGATATCAAAGAAGGTCCAGATTGAGTTGAAGTCCTTAGAGGAGCTGTGGATGATAAGAGGACATCTCACAGACGGAAGAATGAAAAATACTCTTTTGGACTTCCTAAGAAATCTGCGAAAACTGTAGAAACACCAGGAAAAGTCATTAGACCCTTGCAAGGAAAAGGAATTTTATGTGCTGTTGCTACTAAAAGACCCAAGTAAGATTTAATATAACATTCTCTCAATTTTTATTCCAAATCTCTTCCAGATCCTAGATGTGGGTTTTGTGGTGCTAATCTATTTTTAGCAGCTACACAGCATTTTTACTAAACAATTTCCTGTCTCAGAAAATATTTGCTTCACGTGTGAAATAAAAAACCCTGAATACCATAAAGCTGGAAAGGTCTCAATTTTTGGTTTATCTATGAAAGCCTATTTTATTTGGATGTTTTATTACAATACCTCGCGGAGGTTGTACACTGACATGACACCGTTGTTTATGTAAATTGGACTTTTTTTCACACAGCAGAATAGAAAATGTGCAATATGCCTACGCACCACTAGCGCAGGCAACTGTGCTATCCAGACACACGAATAAACCCTGGTTAAAGGCAGCGGCTACCAAGTGATTTCCAGGTCAATGCGACACTCGCCATGCTTCGGCAGCACGCGCCTAGTGACATTGCTTTAACGGTCGTGCCTCTCTTTCTGAGGAGGAAAGGCAGAGCTCATTTCACTCAGCATTCCTGAGAAGAGTTGTAAGAGCCCTGGCCCTCCCCAGAGCCCTGGTGCTCCAGCAGAGCCCTGGTGCTCCAGCAGAGCCCTGGCCCTCCCCAGAGCCCTGGTGCTCCAGCAGAGCCCTGGCACTCCCCAGAGCCCTGGCGCTCCAGCAGAGCCCTGGTGCTCCAGCAGAGCCCTGGTGCTCCAGCAGAGCCCTGGCACTCCCCAGACCCCTGGTGCTCCAGCAGAGCCCTGGCACTCCCCAGAGCCCTGGTGCTCCAGCAGAGCCCTGGTGCTCCAGCAGAGCCCTGGTGCTCCCCAGACCCCTGGTGCTCCAGCAGAGCCCTGGCACTCCCCAGAGCCCTGGTGCTCCCCAGAGCCCTGGTGCTCCAGCAGAGCCCTGGTGCTCCCCAGAGCCCTGGTGCTCCAGCAGAGCCCTGGTGCTCCAGCAGAGCCCTGGCACTCCCCAGAGCCCTGGTGCTCCAGCAGAGCCCTGGTGCTCCAGCAGAGCCCTGGCACTCCCCAGAGCCCTGGTGCTCCAGCAGAGCCCTGGTGCTCCAGCAGAGCCCTGGCACTCCAGCAGAGCCCTGGCGCTCCAACAGACCTGAGCTGCCATCACTACCACCGTAGACTACTCACTGTTTTCTGCTACAGCAAATACTTCTCCAACATCTGCACGTGTATGTTGTTGCGGACAGATGGATAAGGCAATGAGACACATACAAGAATTGCTGCAAAGTAACTCATCTTTCTGTGTCAGTTATTCATCCAAAAATAATTAATACATGCAGACTTCAAACACACCACGCAGGACATGTTTAGCAGGGAGACTTTGATAAATGGGTGAAACTATGAACAAAACCTCTAGGAGAACAAAACTTACCGCACAATGACTTTGAAAGTCTTTTTCATATCATCTTGTGAGGAGATGCGTTTCTTTATTCTCAATTTATTTCTCCGTGGGAGGTCCACTCTGAAGCATAAGCAAAATGGCAATGCCGCTGAGAGAAAGGAAAGGAGGGAGGGAAAGTAAGTGTCTTATTCAAGGAACAGAGGTAGCTAAACCATGGCCAGAATATATGTGGATGGACAATGAAGGCACATTTCTGATCCATCTTATTTAGTCTTATTTAAGGAAGATTGATACGGCTATCAAAGTTATCATATATAATTGCTGCCATTTTCATGGAATAAAGAGTGTTCATGAAGGCAGTTGACTATGCTAGTCCTTCTTTACTCACCGTGAAACTGAGTAAGAGCATGGTTTGAAGACGAACAGAAGCCCTCCCCCCGCCCCAGCCATTCTTCTTGAGCACCCCCATGGATCTGTACACACTTTAGTCTTTACACTTTAGCAGTAACACAGCTGTTCTCCAAATGTGTTCAACAACTGTTCTTTAACGCCATCGGTTTCGTAGTGTAAATGTGTCCTAAAATAGCTGGAACATTATGTCCTTTACCGTTATATCTTCCGCTTGGCTGCCAGATTGTTCTCTTCTCCTTTTTTGATGGATTGAGTAGAACAACAGCAATTTGTTGATTTGAAAACTAAGCAATCTCTTTAAACTATCTCTGTGCTCATTCACTGCTGTCACTGACTCTACCTAAATTCATCTTGGAGCCTGCATTAAGAAAGCTTTATTCGTAAGGAATTTGCATATGCAAGCAGTGTTGATGAACCCAATAAAATAGACTCATTTCCTATCTGGAGACATCTTTAAAGATTTACTTTCTTGGATCAGTTACTGACATCGGCTCCTTTCACTTGTCTTCTTGCCCGTCTCCTTAAGGGCAGAGGCTGATTCTGCAAACATCTCAGCGGTGAGGGATGTTCTTCCACAGATGCCCCTCTAGCTGGACTGTGCGGGAATGCTAGCAATCCCAGCCCTCTTCCAAGATTTGCCAGCAGCAGCGGGGCTCTATTCAAGCATCAGTGTGGATTTTCTTGAAACCAGCAAAGAAAATAGGCCTGATTCCATTGCCAGAAACCAAGAAGAAATGAATTAACAAGAGACTTGACATTAGAAAGACACTCTTCTCCACGACTTAAGAGCCCCCTTCTTCTCCACTGAGAGATGTGTGGGATCACAGGCCAGCTGTTAAGGTTTGGCTAGGACAGCTCTTCACTCACAGGGCGTATCTACAGTCCTGTTGCCCTTTGTCCCAGGGCAATAAGAAAAAAAAAAACCCACTTGTTACCCCGAAAACCTCAAAAAGGAGCAAAAGCTTGCGCTGGCACAGCAGGGCACATGAGCAAGGTCAACTCGCTCTGTCTTTTCCCCTAGTTCACCAATAGATGGTGGCAAAGACCCCCTCCGAAGATGCCACTCGATTTGCACAGTTAACGTTTTTCAAATCCCTCTCATAACGTATAAAATGGGGAAGGCATATGCCCGCGTCTCCTTTGCAACAATCACCTATAGACAAGTTAATATTTTTTTATTTCTAACATAATTACTCTGCTAACGCCAGCTTTCTTTACCTTCAGCTACGAACGTATGTGTTTCTCTTCTTGTAAAGCTACAACAGTGTTTCTTTTCAATTTCACGCAACGCAGCTTAAAGAGGAACATCGAAGCGAGTTCTTCCAAAATAGGTTAAGAAATTATTCCTGTTCCTAAGAACTCAACACATCTCTGCCTGGAAGGGAGGAGGCACTGGAGAAGAAAGGCTCACGGGAAGTGATTTCAACCTCTTGTTACAGTCCGTAACTTTTCGAGGAGCGAGTTGCTCTCTTCTGAACAGTCAGGGCAACTTGATGTCATTTCCAGAGACTCTGCGGAGCTGCATGCCTCTCTTGGCTGCCTGCATCAGGCTCAGTGGAGTTCTGATGGCTCAGGGGAGCCAAGGACCAGGGCCTTTTTGTGCAGTGTTTGGTGGTAAAATCAGCAAGAATTACTGTGGTTTTTTTCAAAGGCTTTTTAAGTGCCGTATTTGTGCTTCAGGAAGTCATGCGAGAAATCAGCTTCTGCCTAACTCAGGAACAGAGCAGACAGACAGAGTGCTAAGGGCGGCTGGAAAGTCACCAGCAAGGGCGATACGTAAAACAGGAGTGCTTAATGTTTGCAAAGAACCCGTAAACTACGGGCTGAAGTACACCAGAAGTGCTGGCCAAATTACACAGCACAAAATAATATCCTGCCGTGTCTTGATATGACATTGTTCTCAGTTCGTGATGATATTCACCACCCCATTTCACGACCCCGTGTAATGTTGCCAGTGAATGATGTCCCGCTCCACACCAGCTTTTGAGAGACGGCCAAGTCTTATTAATATTTTATTTCCAAACAAAGACTCGTGAGGTCCTTGGGTTCAAACTGGTAAAAAAATGTGACTTTAGTCTCTTTGCTATCATGTTCCCCTCTGAACACAACCGTGCTAGTTTCTTTCATCACATACCTTTGTAGAGCACTTCACAAGGCTTTTCTGTATTTGATATTTCACTTACACGCCTTTTAGTTCTTTGCTTCTTTGCAGTAACTCGTCTCCGAGCTAGCGATCCATGGTCAGCTTATTTGTTTAAGTACTGATCCGTCAGTATGAATAACCCATTGTGTATCAAGCTTTCCATCTTGAAAATTAGAACAAAAAAGGTATTGTCAGATGTTTTTTCCCTAGTAAGCATAAGGAAAACTTCCCCCACTATTTTGCACAGAGAATAACCGTTTAAATTATTGTATGGGGGCTCTAAAGTAATTTTTGTAAATAATAAACCTTATTTTTCCTTCTGGATTTGAAATGTAGGTATGTAGAAAATCCAAAAAGACATTTCAAGTGACTCATGGGACTCTATTTCCTATAAAGAGATAGAAAAAGCAGCTCTGAAGCAGGTATCTGTGGTGTTGGACCAGGCGAGCTCCAGAGAGCCCATACAATCTAAATTATTCCACGAATCTATGACTCTGTAATTCATTCAACTGTTAGTTTGCTTCTCTGGGTTATTTATGATACTGTGGCTGGATGCCAGCAGCTCACCAAAGCCGCTCTATCGCTCACAGAATCACACACAATCACAGAATCACACACAATCACAGAACCATCTGGTTGGAAGAGACCTCTAAGATCATCGAGTCCAACCGTTCCCCCTGCACTGCCAGGGTCCCTCAACCATGTCCCTCAGCACCACATCTACACGGCTTTTAAACACCTCCAGGGATGGGGACTGCACCACCTCCCTGGGCAGCCTGTTCCACAGTTGCTTTACAACCCTCTCTGGAAAGAGGTTCTTTCTGATACCTAACATAGATCTCCCCTGCCGCAATTTAAGGCCATTGCCTCTCATCCTGTCACTTGTCACATGGGAGAAGAGACCGACCCCCACCTCCCTACAACCTCCTTTCAGGTAGTTGTAGAGAGTGATAAGGTCTCCCCTCAGCCTCTTTTTCTCCAGACTAAACAACCCCAGGTCCCTCAGCTGCTCCTCATCAGACAAGTTCTCTAAACCCTTCACTAGTTTCATTGACCTTCTCTGAACCCGCTCCAGCACCTCAATGTTGTTCTTGTTTTGAGGGCCCCAAAACTGGACACAGCACTCAAGGTGTGGCCTCACCAGTGCCAAGTACAGGGGGACAATCACTGCCCTGCTCCTGCTGGCCACACTATTGCTGATACAAGCCAGGATGCAGTTGGCCTTCTTGGCCACCTGGGCACACCGCTGGCTCATGTTCAATCGGCTGTTGACCAGCACCCCCAGGTCCTTTTCTGCTGGGCAGTTTCCAGCCACTCCTCCCCCAGCCTGTAACACTGCAGGGGGTTGTTGTGACCCAATTGCAGGACCCAGCACTTGGTCTTGTTGAACTTCACACCATTGACCTCAGCCCATCAATCCAGCCTGTCTAGATCCCTCTGTAGAGCCTCCTGACCTTCAAGCAGATCGACACACCCACCCAACTTGGTGTCATCTGCAAACTTGCTGAGGGTGCACTCGATCCCCTCACCCAGACCATTGATATGGATGTTGAAGAAGACAGGCCCCAACACTGAGCCCTGGGGGACACCACTGGTGACCGGCCACCAACCGGATTTGACTCCATTCCCCACCACTCTCTGGTCCCAGCCATCCAGCCAGTTTTTTATCCAGCGGAGAGTACACCCATCCAGGCCACAGGCAGCCAGTTTCTCCAGGACAATGCTATGAGAAATGGTGTTAAATGCCTTACTGAAGTCCAAGTAGACACTATCCACAGCTCTTCCCTCATCCACTAAGCGGGTCACCTTGTCATAGAAGGAGATCAAGCTGGTCAAACAGGACCAACCTTTCATAAACCCATGCTGACTGGGCCTGATCACCTGACTATCCTGTACATGCTGCCTGATGGCACTCAAGATGATCTGCTCCATGACTTTCCCTAGCACTGAGGTCACATTGACAGGCCCGGAGTTCCCTTGGTCCTCCTTCCAGCCCTTTCTTGTAGATCAGCATCACATTTGCCAACCTCCTGTCCAATGAGACTTCCCCCATCAGCCAGGGCTGTTGGTAAATGATGGAAAGTGGCTTGGTGAGCACTTCCGCCAGCTCCCTCAGAATTCTTGGGTGGATCCCATCTGGGCCCATAGACTCCTGCACATTTAAGCTGTGCAGCAGTTCACTTATGGTTTTCTCTTGGATTATAGGACCTTGATAATGCTCTCCATCTCTGCCATCTGGTTCTAGAGGCCAAGCACCCAGTAAGCTGGTCTGACCATTAAAGACTGAGGCACAGAAGGCATTCAGCACCTCAGCCTTTTCCTCATCTTTGGTCACTACACTTCCCATTGCATCCAGCAAAGGATGGAGATTCTCCTTAACCCTCCTTTTGCTGTTAATGTACTTATAGAAACTTTTTTAATTATCCGTTATGGCAGTGGCTAGATTAAGTTCTAGCTGGGCTTTCACCTTTCTAATCTTCTCCCTGCATAGTCTTGCAAAATCATTGTAGTTTTCGTTTAACCCTCGCTACACCAGCTTTCCAATCCCATACAAACCTGTTAATATCTCATTTGTTTTTCTGTATATAATATTTTTCTAGTGTTATTAAACTTGTTTTAGTTTACCAAACTTAAGAGGTTTCACAAACTTCTTTCTTCTTATCTCTGCTCTTAGCCTTTTTTCTCCCTGAACAGGAGGGAGGTTAATTAGAGAGAGGAAGAACTCATCCCATAATTGGCATACCTTGGCCAACCAATGACATGGACGTGGGGGAAGCTTCTAGCAGCTTCTCACAGAAGCCACATCTGTAGCCTCTCCACTACCAAATCCTTGTCATGCAAACCCAATACAGATAGAAGCGTTTTGTTTCTAAGAAAGAGATAAGTTCAAAACAGAGTGTCCTGGTTTGAGTTAGAACAGAACTCATCCCATTCAGTGATTTCAGCTCAGTCTCTGCTCAGTGGCGGCACGTTCTGAAGTTAACGGCATATTTTCACAGACTGTGTCTGCTCCTAGCAGTGCCAGCAGTTGATGTTCACAGTTACTGCCAGGGGTTGGGGTGCAGAAAGGCTCTGGCTGACACTTGCTCCTGTGCAGACCCAGGTCACTGCTAAACCCTGTGTGTCACGGTGGGGTGCAGTGAGTGAGAGGCTGCACCCGCGGGGAGGAGCGGACAGGACAGGGGACCCTGCGCTGACCCACAAGGGGTTCCATCCCACAGACGTCATATCTGGAATAAAGCTGAGGGATCACGAGGCTCTTGCTCTCTCTTGCCCTCCTCTGCAATGGCCGGTGTCTGAGGAGGGCTCTGTTCTGCCTTCGATCCCAGTCCATGCATTCCTGAATCCAGTTCTGGAATCCAGCTCCTGCATCTGGTTCCCATCTGCCGCTGAGTCCAGTCTGGGCTTTCCCCAGTGCCTGCCCACAGCATCAGTGGTGCCGGTGATGTGGTTGCCATCAGGGGGTTGGGTTTGGTACTAGTATTGTATATATTTGTATATAGTTCATTTTATTATTATTATTGTCATTAGAGCAGTTTTAGTTTTCTTTTCCAATCCATCAGTCTCTCTCCCTCATTCCTTTTCTCTTTCCCCTCTTTGGGAAAGTGGGGGAAGGGGGAAGGGGATAATCGAGAGCGTCTGTCATTTGGCTGGAGCCAGCCCAGCTCTAACCCGTGACACAGAGAAGATGGATAAGTAGTTCAGCTTCTGTTCTGACCCGGTCTTGAGCTGATACAAACATAAAAACTGTTAGAATCCTCAGGTTCCCGAACGGCAGTACAGTATGGGTACCAGTACTTTGCGAAGAGTTCATCACAGAAACGGCACAAACGTCCTAACACGTGGCTTCCCTGGCGCGCACTCAGTTCATTTTCAGCAACAGGACAGAAAAGACCCCGAGAAAGAAGAGCAGTCATCCTCAGCCCGGGACAGTGGAAGATCTTCCGCACGGCAGGTAGTCTTTCCTTTTGCCAGTTAGTGGCGGGGGGTGGTTAGAGAGAGATTGCTGGTAGGAAAGGGGCAGAACAGCCAAGCCCCTAACTCTGCACAGAGGGAGACAGACTGCTGGCGAGGGGAATCGCAGAAAGGTTTCAGATGCCCAAGACTGAGCCTCTGCAGCAACGCAGGATACCTACAGCATTCCCCGGAGATCCAGTTCATCTCTTGTTCTGCAGATGGGAAGGGCAGAGAGCCGAAAACAGCCCCCGGCAAACGGGTAACTCAAGTTTTCCAGCCTCCTCAGAGGAAGGCTACATACTGCAAAGGAAGTTTGTCCCAAAGAGTTCAGTTTTGAACTGAGGTGTATGAGGTTAAAAGAACTGCGTTTTCCCATTCCGGTTTCATTCCTTACCACCACCACCCCCTCCGGTGGTGACCCTGTGTGGGGGCTTTGTGGTAAATCGGGGTTCTGGAAATGGAATGGATGAAATCTATATTTATACGTATATACCTATTAATGTATTTATTAATCTCTCTCTCTCTTTTCCTACCTCTGTCCTACCTGAATTTAGGTGATTGATTGATTTATGGTTCTCATTGCTTTCTGCATTAAATTAATTTCCTTTCATCCCCTTAATCCGAAAACCTGTTTTGCTGGTTTCTTTTCCTTGCCCTGAGTGGGAAGCCCCATTTTCTTATCAGCCCGAACCTTTCAACTCCTCTGTTTAGCTTTAAGAGAGATAATATCTTTCCTGAGGCTGTATTTGTCCCTTTAAAAACCTTTTCAAACCAGGACAAGCATGGGCAGAGAAGTCAATGATAAATGTGATTTACTCACCTTTTACCGCTGGTCTGCACTACCAAACACAGATGTTTACCTGCTGTTTTATTTGCCATTGCACCACCAGAATAGAAGTGCGTAAAACTAAGCAGTCCTCCGGCAGCATGATTCCTCTGAGCAGCTGTAATTCCTACAACGAAAACATCACTAGTTCTTACTAGTACACAAAAGGGGTAGGTCAACATTTCCAGAAGCATCTTGGTTGCTTCGAAGCCTGCAGGCTGGTGAATGCTGGTTTTATTTTAAATGCAACAAGCAGCGTTTAAAAGAAAACCTTCGAACGGAAGGGTACCATCATTTTCAGAAACATTGACAATGTTGAAATGTTGGAAATGAAACTTTTTGAGGTAATACTGCCTTTCAGCTCCCTTCTGCTTTATGAGACAGCAGTGAGTCACAGCGTAGCGACTTCAGTGATAGGTACCACTCTGCTGACATAGTGATACCACGATTCAAAAAACACACAGTATTACATAATTGGAAAATTAATAGGTGCTGTTACCCCCATGGTGTCTCTGCCCAGTGCTATCCGTGTCTCTGACCCTGCTTCCTGCCCACATACATGAACCTGGGGCAGTACCAGCATACCCGTTCCCCTGCCCCAGCAGCAGACAGCTGGAAGAACTAGGATGGCTCTGCCTCCCTGTTAGTGAGCAGCTCTCCTTCCTCTGCCCTGGACGAATGCCAGTGCTGCCACACTTGCGAGCCTGTGAAGACCTAAAGTTCTGGGGAAAAGAGGAGGAGAAGGAAGGATCTAACACTTTTGCACCCTGTCCTGCAGGGTCCTGCTAGCCTGTGAAGCTCTCTATTGACAAGTCCCAGCTCCTCTATCTTTATCCCCAAGCCAATTAATTCCTAGACTAAAATTAACGGCATTACAATAATTTGTGGCAGAATATTCTATTGTCAGCATCATTATTGATTCACTAGGTAGTGCCCCGCGCTCACTACGCCACCTAGGTACCTCCTACACCAGTAGCAAAGGAACAAAAATGGAGAATGCAGGACTCGTCTTCAGGAAGGGTGCTGGTTTGGGGGACACGCACAACACAAAACGCTCTTTTGTTATTCACGAAAAGGAACAACATTTCATTTTAAGTTAAATCATGAGGCTTTTCGCTTGTTTGAATCACAGCTTTTCGCTGATACACTCACTACAGTTTCTGATTTTCCATCTGGGTATTTAACAAACAACATCATTTGCCTCATAAATCTTTGTTAAGGTTTTTTTGAATGCTGCCTACTTCACCACACATGGGCACACAAATGCAATCCCACTTCCACAGCAGAGCACCGCAGCTCACAGCAGGAGATTGAAGGGGAAAAAAACCCCAACAAAACAAAAAAACAGCTGTAGCACAGTCCTGCAAAAATGAATGTTACCAACGCTGATAGGGATTCAACCTTCCCTTGAATTTTGTTGTTTCTCAGAATGAACCCAGCTTTCCCTCCCTTGTCAAGGAGTAAGGAGAGTGGTTTTTAAGGAGAGGCGGTCTTGGGAGCTGTTCAGAGAGCTTCTACTTTCCGAAAGCCTTTGCTGGACGTAGAAAGATGGGTGAGCACGGGAGGAGGGAAGGAAAGACTTGTCAACAGAGAGTATCGAGAGGAAATCAAGGTAACGCCCGCTCTTATCCACAAACTATTGCAAACTATTCCAGAAGTGCACGCGTTTGCTCCCCTCCCTCAATTCCGCTCCGCAGCTTTCAGGCCATCACTTTTGAAACGAATCCCCATGCACTGTCTTACCCCAGAAGTTAAAGCTTTGTGCTTCGTGTCCTGCCCTACCAAGGACAAGCAGCAGTAGCTTTCACGGCAAAACTGCCTGTGTACTCTTGCAACAGCCAATAAACAAACCCAGGATTACAAGCTCCTAATGAGGTCTTTGAGGGCTTACAGCTCAGGCTTCTCGAATTGCTGCTCTCTGAACCAAGGAGTCTCGCTAATCACTGGATTTGTGCTTTCCGGTTTTGGGAAGTCTGCAGTGTTGTTCAAATGATCTGGTCTGCTGTTAGATTTCGTTCTTAAGGAGCTGAGCAGAGCTCTCTGTCTCTTCTCTTGGCCCTGCTTCAGGAAAGTATTTGGTCACAGAGTAAGTCAGCGTTGATTCATAAATTCACCTAGGCATGGGTTTAAAAGCATTGCATGTCAATGCCAACGGAGTTTAACTATACATTACCTGAAAAGTGCATTTCCCTAACCAACGCGTTGAGAATGGATTCAATTACTGAAAGATCATTTGGCAGAATACGAAGAGCTGTGCCTGCTGGACAAGCATGTAAGAAGATGCTCTTCCAAGGGTTTTGTTCTTTCCCTGTGTTAAGTTACCTTCCTCTAGCTCAGAATTGCTGAGGCAGCAGGTCTCTAAGATGCTGGCTAGAGAGCTGCAGAATTCTCTTTTTCTTGCTGTGCTTTGACCTCATCTGATTTCATTTGCATATTCTGCAGCTTTTCACCTTGGCCTGTCAGATTTGCTTGACACATACCTAACTCCCTTCCTAACTTCTCCTCCAAGGGTTTTATGACTCCTGTTCACTTCAGTGCACCTACTTCTCAACAGTGGTTTGGTCCTTACACGGAAAAAGCCCGTTCATTCCTTGGTACTTCCCTTTAGCCCAGCTGCCGTCCACAGAACGGGTGCTTCTGATTCTATGGGATTCTGACTTGGACCGGAGGAGGCTCTTTTTACACCAACAAGCACTGCAAAGTTGGAATCAAACCCAAAGGGCGTTTGACTGAGAAGTTAGAAAGTTAAACTGCTGACATAAGTAGCTTAAAATTAAAGTACTGAGAAAACCCTAACCAAAAAATCACTAGAACAACACTCTAATTACTCTGTCCTTCACATCCTGCCGTTAGCGTTTCTAGAAGTGACTTAATAATAACGTGGGGTTTGGTTTCTTCTCTTTAGGAACTGTCAGCTCTCTCTACAGAATTCAAGTAAGTTTACAAAGAATATCAAACTCTTAAATGAAAAATGCAAATGATGATTTTTCTGAAAGAGACATGACAGTCACATTAGTAAGCTCATGACATTTCAAGTCAATAGAGTAGAACACCTTCTTCCTTTCTTTTTTCCTATCTATTCAGGGTTCAAGAAAAAAAAAATCAAACCCTAAAAATCTCTCATCTGAGCTCTCCTATTAACTGTTCAAATCTGGTGTTTCTGCAGGAATACGGACTGTCTGCACTTCCAGGAGCACACAGAGCGCCCACCTCCGTCAACTAGAAAGAAGAATCTGAGCCAAGAAACCAAAAAGATTTTAAGCAGGTAAAAATCAAGATTGTAATAAATACATTTGGAGGAGATTACCAAGGACATCCTTTGGGCTGGTGTTGCCAGGAGACAACGTTCCTTCTACCCCATAGCAAGGAAAAGGCTGCAGTACCAGCTGCAGCTGCCGAGTACCCGGAAGACTATTTCGGCATGTAACCTCCAACCACTACAGCACTCAGAAGGTGTCCTTTGCTGTCATTCTAAACCTAAACTTCAGCATTAACACTAGCCTCAGACCTAACTGTAAAATCTAAACCTAATGCTATCCCTTAACCCTAACGCTAAACCTAATCCTAAGGACCTTAACACTAACCCTAAAGCCTAAGCCTAATCCTAAATATAACTCTAATGGTACTAATCCTAACTGTGACTCTAACCTCTAACACTAACCCTAAACCCAACTCTCAACCCTAACATTAACCCAAACTGCCCTAATACTAATGAATCTAAGACTAGCCCTAACCCTACCCCTAACACTAACCCTAATAATCCTTAAGCTAACCCAAACCCTACCCACTAACCATAAACACAATGGCTCTAAATCTAACCCTTAACCCTAAACGTAACCTAAATCTAACCCTAACAGTAACATTAACACCTGACGCTAATCCTAAACCCTACACATAATAACACTAGTCTTAATCTCTGAACCTAATGAACATAACCCTATTAACCCTAACCCTAACACAAAAAGACCTAACCCTAAAGACCCTAACCCCTAATATTAAACATCACGCTAACCCTAAACCCCAGTAACCCAGACCATAGTGACCCTAACTCTAACACTAATGACCATAATCCTAATGCTAACACTAACCATAATGACCACAAGCCTAACCCCTAACCCTAAAACTAAACCCTAACCCTAAACAGAATTACACTAACCCTGACCTTAATCTCTAACTGTAACCCTAATGACTTACACTAATTGCCCAAACCATATACATAAAGCCTAAACCTAATCGTAAACCTAACCCTAATGCCTAACCCTAAACCTTACCCGAAACCTAAAGACCCTAATCTTAACCCTAACCCCAATGCTAACCCTAAAATTAATGCCTAACGCTAAAGGCCCTAACCCTATCACTAACCATTAACCCTAACCCTAAACTTAAAAGACCTAACACTAATGACTCTAACCCTAATCATAACCCTAATGGACATAGCCCAAGCACTATCCTAAGCCTAAACCTATCCCTAAGACTAATATCCCTAACACTAACCCCTAACCCTAACCTAATTGCCCTAATCTTAATCCTCATGGCCATAACTGTAACCCCAAGGGCCCCGAACCTAAACCTAAAACTAACCATAACCCTAAACCTAACACAAATATCACTAACCATAACCCCTAACACTAACTTTAACCCTAATACTAATGCCACCACCTAACCCTAATCCTAATACAAATAGCCATAAAACTAACTCAAAATCTAATGACAATAAACCCTAACCCTAATCATAACTCTAAAGATAACTTTCACATTACCCCTAACCATAATGAACTTAAACCATAATCATAACGACCCTAATGCTAACCCTAACCCTTACCCTAACCCTAATTTAACCCTGATCCTAACCCTAATGACACTATCCCAAACATTACCCCTAACTGCACAAACCATATACCTAAAGCCTAAACCTAACCCAAACCTTCAACCTAACCCTAAAAACCAACTGCAAACCCTAACCCCAAGCCCTAACCCTTATCCTAATCCTAACCCTAACCCCTAACCCTACCCTTGACCCTGATGACTCTAATCCTAGCCCTAAAGCTGACCAGCTCAGAGGTACTACCAGGGAGCACGCGGCCCCGTGTTACTGTTTTGGGACTGCTGGTGAGGCTGACTGCTGGGTCTGGAGGAGAGCTGATGCGCTGCGGAAGCACCGTCAGGCTTTGGCAGCCAGTTCCCTTCTGCTGACCCTCAGCCCATCAAAAATGTTGATAAAAGAAGAATGTATTTAGGAAAAGCATGTTTGCTGTCAAATAAGCAGAACAAGTATAGTGGAGTTGAAATGAGATACTGGAATGTTTCGAACCTTCCATGGAGCGCGGAAGTGAAGTACTAACACAAATCTAAAGGTATTCTCTAAGAGATTTTAATAACTGACTGCTTGAAAATAAATTATTGTATTAAAAAACCTCTGTGATGTTGATTAAATTGTATGGAATTAAATGGTTAGGATATTTCATGGGGTCGGTGGTATCATTTGCTGGCCTTTTAAGATCGTAGAATGTAACACTGAGGGAAAATATATCTCATCATAACAATTTTTGGGGGAGACAAGCGTCTCACATCTGACGCAGGCAGATAGTATTTACTTATGTACATAGAAGATACTGATTTACTAAGGACAGACAGGAAAGAGAGCGAGGTTCTGGGAACGTGTGAATTAGATGTGAACTAAGTCTTCCTTTACCAGGCAAGCACAGCCCCAACCTCGTTTCATAAACTTTACCGAAGTCAGTGCATACTTGTTTGAGTCTAGTACCACTTAAACGCAGCTACACTGCTGTCATAGATCAGTTCCCACCAGCTCAGAGCAGCAGCTGACAAGACATGTCAGAAAAATTGCTGCTGCTAAAGCCTTGAACGTCTGTTCTGTTTGGAAGCCTGGTCCAGAACCTGTGTAATGCAAGGTGGCCAGTGCTCTTCACGCCCTGCCAGCCAAGGTTCCTTCTTCCGTAATAAGGGTCACAGGGGTAAGAGATGGACTTCCGTGTGAGCCCCCTTCATGCTGCAATCAGTGCAAGGAAGGATTTGTCTTTACACCAGAACTAAGTTGTGGCTCCAAAATCTCCCTTTCCCAAACCTCCCTTTGACCGTATGTATGACAACGGCTTCCAACTCAACCTAGTTGGCTTGTAAGTTGAGGGAAATAGATCCAATCAGCACAAGTCAGTGGTCCACCCGATCATTCCGTGTAGCACATTTTGGTGTGGCTGCGGGCTAGCCTACACCAGTTGGGAGGGGGAACATGTGGGATATTTTGGTGTTTGGGGAACAAGTTGAAATCCCTGCCGCTTCGTGATGGAGTTATCCCAAGCGAACTAGCAAGCTTCTGCCAACTGGAGAAACTCTTCCAAAGGGACGTTACGCGCAGATGTAAAGATGTTAAAGCAGGGCAAGTAAAAGTTCATACAGTCGCGTCTGTAAGTCAGGCGTCCTTTTCCAGGCTTTGGCAGACTTCCCGCTGCTGTCCCGCTCTTCGCTGTCTCGCACCACGACCAGGCTGTCAGATCACCTAGCTGCCCTGCCGTGCCCCAGAGCCAAGCTGACCAGCTGCTGACACTGCTTCTGAAAGTTGACGTGCAGCTCAGGGAACTCCACTGGTGGCCACACACTCCTAAAAGCTGATTATTCTACCCAGCAGCTCCGCGATTACGCACTGTGCAACTGTCTAGCACTAAGCAGAGATCCCAGGTTTCCCTGACACCTGATGGAAGAAATTATTCTCCTTTAATAGCACGGAAAGCCAGGAACTACAAGGAAATAAATGTAGGACAGGTTTTTGCCTAGGACACAGGTAATGTCAAGAAGAGGTGCAACTTTTTCAACAGCACAGGAGAGAAAGAGCTCTTCTAATAGTTGTGCAAGACCTTATCCTTACTCTGGGTTGGACATGACAGAAAACACTGAGACACTGACGATACCAGAACCAGACCTCTGAGGAGCTAGAGATGAAAGCCGGAATAGTTATGCTGTGAAGGAGCCAAAGTACAACACAGAGAAATAGGTTGCGGGAGAGAATGAGTCCCACGCTCAACGGGGTTGTGAAGGAGACCCGGCAGTACGTGAGACGTTAAAGTACAGGAATGGATGATCTAGACAAAGACAGATCCTCTGTGCCCAACAGAGGCTGCGTTTGAGACAGGTGTCAGCGAAGACCCTTTCTGAACCTATTTGGCTCTGTCCCCGAGTTCCTGCAGGCATGCGGGGAAATTCACATCAGCAGCAACAGTTTTCCTTCTATTTGCAGATGCCACAGCCCCGCAGCCATATTAGCACTCGCCCCTCAGCCGCCCCCTTCCATTTGGCTGGCATTCAGGGTATGCTCCTGCACTCCAAGTGCCCTGCGTGAGGCTCCACATGACGAAGCAACGGAGGGTAGGTGGGAAACCACAGCATCAGTGATGGACTAATGAACTTTTGGCAAACCTCTGTGCCTTCTGTTGCAAGTGCAAGGCAAAGTCCTTTGATCTTTCCTTATCTACCTTATCTATTTATGTAGAAGCACGTAGACTGAAGGAGCAAATAAATAAATAAAATCCCTCAGGTCCACCAAAACAGGAGACCTAACTGGACAAGTTTTTCCTCCTGGAATGGGAATCTGAGAATAAGCATGTAACAGATGTGTAAGATACGTGGCTTAACACACTAACGGAAGGTTCTCACATGCCACAGGGATGAACGCAGCCTAACAGTCTAGGGAAAACGGAATTATCCCTAGCAGCATAACTGTGACGGTCATATTACGACATAAACTATGGGTATGTACACCATATATTTTATGAACATATATATATGTATGTTTGTTTCCTCCTTTCTATTCACCTAAGGTGTGATTTTTTTCCAAATTGCCTAAGTTAATTTAATTTAATTGAATTGCGTAATTACTCAAGATGACAGCATGAGGCCAAATGCTGCCCTTGAAATCATTGACTTCTCTGGGAATTGCGGGTATTCAGAAGACCACAGACCTTTGCAGAGGCTGAATCTGCAAAGTCTGCATAATTGTAGCAGCCTGGCCTGGCCTTTTGGAGTTGCCCATCCGAGTTATGCCTGCCCAGTGACTGTTGACAAAGTCTTCAACATATACACTATTTGAAACCAAACCCTTGCAGAAATGCTCTTCTTCAGTCGTCTGTGCTGGGCTTTCCCCAGCACTGCTCTGTAGTTTGAAGTGAGTGCCACACGTTATTTTAGGGCAGGTATTCCATTGCGAACTAGAACTTCTTGAGCACTCTGTCTTCCCGAGCCAGCGCAATTTCCAACATTGACAAGAACACTGGAGAACCACTGCCACGGGCTGTGCCTGTAATAGATTGTAATCTTCTAAGAAGGATCAGTGAACGTCTACTGACCAGCCAGCCAGATGGCTTCAATAGATATCAGTCCAGATGGCTTCAACAGATATCAGTCCAGAAGGCTTTTGCGTAGAAAAAGGTGGATGCCTTGTGATAGTTCCACATGGATGAACTTTTCCTGAAGCTGCTTTACTGAGGCAGGAAAACCAGGTGGGAAACCATCATCTTTTATCAGGAAAGGATAGTAATGTGCTCATGGCAACAAAATCTGATATAAGGAAAGAAAGAAGCAGATTGTGCCTTGGACGTGTCGGGTACCACGTATCTACTTGTTTAAGTACTCCCTAACCTGCTTTAGCCATAATAACCACCTGAACATAAACAGTTTACATTGTAAATGTAGATTGACTGGATTCATTTTGATGGAGGAGGGTTAGGCATTGCTGGCCACCTTCAGTGAGTGACAGCTTCACATACCACAAAGGGTGGCGACAAGCAGTTGTGGCACGAGCTGCTGGTGGTATCTGCTTCCTATTGCAAGCAAAACACAGCATCTCTCTATAGGCTTACGAGCCAACCTGTTCAAAACCTGAAAACCAGTGGTAATGATTTTTTTTTTAATGTGAAATGTCAGAGCACAAAACGGATGCCAGTGCTCCTGTGAGCCAGCGGTATTAGAATGAAGGCAAACCCCTAGGTTACTTTACCCTCCTATACGGCACAAGGATGGGGTAAAAGGGATTCCAGCTTCTGAAGCATCTGATGACAGCACTTGTGGACTATGAACGGGGAGCCAAATCCCAGCCTCCTTTACACATGTAAGTAGTTCTGTGCTGAGCTATTCTTAAAAGAATAGTCAACTCCCACTCAGTGCTTCCCCCATAAATTAGTTCGTGATGTATAACAGCCACTGAACGAAGATTTGAACGGGGGGAATTAACTTGCTTTTCAGTAACAGAGATTTATCAAAGCTGCAGTTTTGTCTGGGACAAAAACAATTCATCTAAGGCTTGTCAAGATTCCTAATCAACAATCCTCTACTCCCAATTGCAACTTACAAATACTGTGCTTAATCTGGAAGTTAATACTATTTCCACGCATATCAGCTACACTCTGCTGTAGGAGCTTTGACTCCAGTCTGATAACAGGAGCACTACACCCAAGCCAGCAGTAAATGACTTCCCTCATTTCTGTGTAAAAGTGAAACTTACTTTGTAGAAGCAGGGTGCAGAGGTTTAAAGCTGTGTTTATTGTCTGAATTTAAGCGCTATTGAAGGAGATAAGAGAGATCCATCTCTTTTAGGCTAATGCATCGGATATTGCAGGTCTCAAAGTCTTTGACTTTTCATTGCGAATCAGTCAGCTCCCACCAGGCTACCTGCTGCCTGGCAGATCTCCATGGGTGAGTATTTGTGTGCACAGCTTGGATCACAGGTCACACTAATGGAAGATCAAGCCTTAAACCAACTAGCCCATGAGTAGAGCTTGACTCTACTTTTCATTAGTTGTGAGTTGGAGGAGGTCTCTTCCTTCAAAGACTTTGGTAGTGTAGACCTTCAGCATGTTCAAGGACCAATTTTCTGTTCTCTAAGAATATGAGTAAGATTGTTCTGTTCTGTTCTGATGGACGATTATGATTTCACAGGTAATCATTCAAGCCTATCATACTTTGACTGGATTTTTTAATGCAAACTACAATAAGAACTTGAAAGAAAGACAATTCTCAATCTTCACCAACACAGTTCATCTTCCTCTACTTACAGAGGAGTATTACAATGAAGAACTTCACATGTGACAAATCTCCCATAAGACAAAACTCAAAACTCCTCTGACGTGTCTCAAAAACGCCTTCATTATACATCGGTAATATCAGCTCCCTACACCATCTCATCTTTGTTTGCCAGTTGCCTCCTTGCTTATGAGACAATAACATGCACAAGAATATTAGTTAATCAGGCAGTAAGGGTCTCAATAATTTATTTTTCTGTGCGCTAGCAATCTCATTACCTCAGTAGCCAGTATGTGGCCAGAGTTCTTGGAGATACTGCTTAAAAATAGGCAGTTTTCAGGAGAGATCCGAGAGAGAAACAGGAGGGAAATTTTCTGGTATTTATAGGGAAGGGTTTTCTAATCACCAGGGCCAGCACAGGAGAAAAACAGAAGCTGTGTTTATAAAAATCAGACGAGATGTAGCAGAAGACGTGATACCTGCCTGACCACAAGGCCATCATGAAGTTTGACCTGAGCCATGTCTTCCAGTAAAAGAACGGAAAACCAGGCTTGACTTACCCGATGTTTACAAGCACTTAAAAAAAGAAGGATGAAAAGCCTTTTAAAAGGCTAACCAGCCTCCTTGTTTCCATATTAGTTGGATATAAATATATCCAACAGTCAAAGAGCAACTTAAGAAACGGCAGTATAGACATTAAGGGAAAAAACCTCAGTAGAATGATTTTCTCCTGTTTTTTTTAAAGCTGAATTTAAATATCCTTATTTGTCCTTGAAGTTTAGAGGAATTTTGTTGTACGCCTCTCAGTTTAACCACTTTGGGAATCACTAAGAGCCAAAACCACGTTAAAGCTAGGTACTGGTGAGACGTTTTTCTTTAATCATTGAAGACTGGAATACATATCAATTTATGAACTCGGAGATGCAATGTTCAAACCACCTGTCTGACAGGGAACCTTTGCAGGACCTCCCTAGCTAACATGATTAACTCTTCCTTTGCGAGTCATTAAGAAAAAGATAAAAAACCTTCTCCTCATGTTGTTAGGACCTGGTCTAAATCCAATACAAGTCTTTCCAATGATTTCAGAAGACCTAAGTCCTGAGCCAGAACTGTTGTTTGAATCTGATGAACTGTGATTCTTCAGCACCGGTGGCACACACTGTCACTGGCAAGGTCACATCAACCAGGAAGCCCAGCCAGTGCTCGCGGTCAGCTTGCCTTTGGTGACGTAAGAGAAAACCCAATGGGCTACGTACCTATTGCGTTTATCGGGTTGCAGTTAGTGCATGGCGGGGAAGAGGGGAAAGAATCAATCTCCACCTGCGTTGTCAAAGCCACTCTGGGGGTTTTTCTACTCCAGTTAAATACTGTACATCTTACATGGCAGAGTTACTTTTACTTACTCAAATCATATGAGTTCTTTTTTTTCCTGCTCTGTAAATGCAGAAGTATAGATGTCTTGGCCTACTGAGCCAACATCACTTGAGTAATTAGGCTGCTGTTGAGAGCCCACAGTTTGACCTTCTGTGTGTTGCTGTGTACTTCCTAGGGATGTAACTTTTGTTAGATAAACCACGGTTATGTTGTCCCAAAATGTAGGATCTTCACCTTTTCGTATTGGCACAAAGCCAATACGCATAGGGCCAAGGTATTTATTACAGGTTTGCACAAAGCTGGAAATGAGGTGGTATTCCACAAAGCCAGATCACTGAAAACAATCACTCATTTATACAATCTGAATTAGCATAATTAACATATTCATTATTTACTGTGCTTTACCCGTTATTACAATCATTCGTCCTAAAGCTGGCTGGCTAACTAATTCCCCACTTCCAGTTAAAGTGCTGGCGCATCTATTTTATACTACACATGCTCAGAGGGCGGTGGGCTTTCTAGACCAGGGGAGGGTATTTAGAGTACGTTAATGAGGCGAGTTCACAGTAAATTCCGTTAGTCAGTGCTTTATACTATGAGTTCTAGCTCAAGGGTAACGAGACTTGGTATTAGCATTTTCCCTTGGCATCTTCATTAGCATCTGCCATTCAACTCCTCTTCATACCAAGACAAACTTGGTAAGCACCCCCTCCAGTCAGTCAGGTAGACCTGTTTCTTTCAACATCAAGGATGAGCTCAACGAATATTTTGGGCTGGCCTTTCTTTGTAGACATTAGTTAGACTGTTGTTACGCAAAAACATTCTAACTGACCGAAATAGCAGAACTAACTTACGCAAGAAAAATACTGCAAGAGCTAAAGCTCACAACCGCCCTCCCTGCAGCAAAGTTCAAGCAATATGGAAGATGCTGTCCACTTCTTAAAACTCATTCACCTCAGCCCAAAGAGGGAGAAGCACAACTCTGCTGGGGATACCTGACCATGGGGGGTCTTCAGGGATGTCTGGGACTAAGACTTAATGCCCTACTTCTCTAAACTATTGACAGCTGCTGCTCAGGTGAGCAGCTACTGTAGAAGTAAAGACAATCCCATTTTTGTAACTTCGTAGTCTTCTATGCACTAATAATCACTCTTTTGCAGAGACAATAAATATCCAATGTTCTTCACATAGAGGTAATTACCACATAGTATTTGATGCATGAGTTCAGTCTGTCCTGACGTAAACCACAATCACAGGATATGCACTTTGAAATTCAATAGTCTCACTGAATTTGCATTAATTCTGATGAGCATGAAAATAAGCAGCACTACCAAAAGAAGGTTCAGAAAGTCTACAAAGGGTTCCATTATGTGTTACAGCTATTGTAAAACATTAAATAAATAAATGCAACCATTCTTCCGACATAGGAGATCACATTAAAAAGAGCTCCAAAAGTAATCGCTTCGTCTTCAAGTATTTTGATGGGGCTGGTGGCACAAATTTGGTTTCTCTGGACGTACAGGTTTATCTTCTCACCAGAGATGAAAGACTTTTTGACAGTGGAATATCTTTTTTAAAAAAAATTGCTCAAAACCTATACACAAACTCGCATTTATAAAAACAGCAGAAATACCTAGTTGCCGTAAATTTTGTGAAATAATAATAGATTTTCTGCTTTCAGACTTAAACCTATATGTAACCATCGCTCAGGAGGGCACTGAATGTAAAGAACACATTAGCCTCATTTCTATTTGGAGCAGACGGTTTCTTCCACCTTCCCTCCGCAACATCTGGTGCTGGCTACATGCAGAGTAGATTGATATGAAGTCTAATTTGGTATGGCAAATCCTCTGGGACAAATTCCACCATAGTGTGCAGATGTACTATGTCTCTGAAGTCAACAATGATGCGTAATTTACATCAATATAGATTTGTCCCGGGTTGGTTGGCTCTGGGTTTTGAGGTTTCATTGCTGTTCTTTTTCCCCTTTTTTAAATAGGACTTTATTGGATTTTAACAAATAAATATACACAATATTGTGTCTTTTTTAGCATATTAACTCCTGGATATAGTCATGGGTTTTCTGTAAGGCTACTGAATTCAAACAGGGGAAAAAATGCCCTGTTTCATGAGATGGTCACATGACTCATGTCAAGAAGTACAATGCGATACCATGGGCAGCGAGTCTGGTCTTCACCTAGTGCTGCCAGGTCCTGCAAAAAACCCCGATCATATTGTCCCCAGCTGTATTACTCACCATAAGGAACGCTTCATCAATAAGAATGTTTTTGATCACCTGCAGCTTGCCCTGACAGTCAGGGTTTTTCCTTCCTTCATAAATGCATACAGAATTTAATTTAAATCGGAAGCGGTGATTTTTACCTGGAAACAATTTGAGAGCCTGCGACCTGTGCACACAGGGAACTCACAGATGGTCCAATAGGTCCTTGGGAGGAGTAGATGACCTCATCCTCATCCTCCTGGTCTCTCTCTTTTGTGAAGACCCCTGTAGACTATTTGATTTATTTCCCATTGAGAGGTGATTTATTTTTATTCATTGCCTGCTAGCAAAGGTTGTCTTCATGTTAGAATTAGCAAATAAATTTTTCCTCCATGGGAACTACAATCCTGTTTCTCATATTGCATTGAATAATCTTTTTACCAGAATTTATCAAAGCACTAACCATCATGCAACCATTCTCTCTGCAGAGCTTTGATTATCTTTGCATCAGACAACGATAAGCTGTTATACAAAGGTAAACTTAAAAAACAAGAAGTTTGCATAGTCAAGCGGGTTACAGACCTGTCATACCTCTGACAGCAAGCCGCCATGAACACGACTGCAAGCTGGAGATGCAATCAACCTACATTTTACTTTAATTTCAGGACTTAGAATTGATTCCTTTATGCGTCCTGAATGCAGCAAACACCAAGTATTCATGACAATCAATAGAGTGTATTATATTGTGACCTCTCAGCTGTAGCGAGATCTTTCACCCAGCAGAAATCATTCCATGTGAAGGGCCCTTGAGCACAAATTAAATGCAAGTAGACTGCAATTGAGGGAAATTATTGTCATAAGTGCTGTAGAAATGAAGTCAACTCTTTCTCTGCATGATCACAGCAAACAGTGCAGAAGCTCTCTGCTATCAGCACTGAGGCAGGTTCCAAAATTCCTTCCTGCTAAAAGAGTTTTATTACAATGCCTTTATCCTCAAGGGATGTATCATCAGTATTATACAAAAACAAAGACAGAAACAAGCCTTGAAAATACAATAGGTGCCCAGGAACCAATCTGATCTACTAGTGCCATTATAATACAAATGAGTGCGTAAGGACAGACACGGCACTTCGGGCGGCAAGAAGAATGCACGCATTGCCTGCCTAAGGGATGTGTGTGGACTTGTACAAAACACATTTAGAGGTGCCCTGCCCCAAGAAGGTTGACAGAATCACGCTGACAAAGCCAGGACATATCCTTATTTAGAAAATTGAATGGTGTCTTTTTCCTTCCAACTGCTTCAGAACAGTAGATTATTTTTTCTCTACAAAGCTTATAAAAGCAAGTGATAGATCCTACAAAGCAGTAAGTCATCCGAATCCAAGCTAGCTTGACAACAGCCAAAAAGCTAAGAACACATCGCAGATTCTGCTTGCCAACAGCCACCAATTGAAAAGAGAAAATATTACTACTTATGACCATTTTTATCAGAGAGAACTCACTAGCTGATATAATGTGCTACTGTCAATAAAGGATCACAGGAAGGGCAGAGCAGAGACACCACCTTCAGGGCTTTAAGCCTTTAAACAGAAGATCAGAGTGGGTTTAGCAGAGATTTTGAGCTCTCTAGGAGAATAAATGGGCATTTCGTTAAGGTAGAAATCTCTGAGTTTCCTAAATAAATGAATGCAAACCCCACAGTTCTCTTTTAGGACTCAAAGACTTTAAGTGTAGATCACTGAAGGACCAACAGGCCACTTGATTTCAAAGACACCAGAGAACATTAGGAAATGCTGGTCAAGAACTACTTAAGGACACTTCCTCTTTAAAAACACGCTTCACAAACATATCAGCTCAAGGAATTCTCCTTAAAGACTCACTCCTAGTACGTGTTAAAGCTTAATTTACAGTGCTGCCTTCTCAAAGAGAAAAATGCAAATAAAACAAAACACGTTGCCTCAATTGAACTGCTTGAAGGAAGCATCACCATTTCCATCAATAACAACCAGCATGCTCTGGAGACCAGGGCAGGTGGCTGATAGTCAAACAGCGAGAAGTCCAAACTGATCATCTCTCACATCACTTCAGGATTCCCTTCTCTTTCCATGCTGAAAAACACCAGAGAAACATGAGAGGAAGGGAAACATCTCTTTTCTTCAGGAAGAAAAGTAAACGCACAAACAATCTTTCTTATCTATGGTCTCGGCTCTTTATTGAGACAGCAAAGATTTGCATATGTATTTTTTTTTCCCCATTAAAGATTTTGGAAAAATGTAATGCAAAGTCAAATAACTATCTGTCTGGGTCCTTTCATGGACAATCCTTAACGTGCTGTAACTGGACCCAACCCAACCCGAGTTGCATCTCACGCATTTCCAAGCCAGCTGGATCTGGCAAGATTCCAAATACCGTCTTTACTCTGGGTCTCTCCAGCAAATTTCTGGATACAGAAATCCCCTCTGCAAGGGATCCTTTAGTCAAACTGCCCAGTACCTCGGACCAGTGGTAATACCCAACTCAACTCTGCTGTTGGGCATGTTCTCCCAGAACTACACTCAGCTGTAGCTGTTCTGGTTCAGGTTAAAAAAAAAAACAAACAACCCAAACTCGCAGAGATTCAAAGGAATTTCCTACAAAGGTACTTTAATTTTTGCTAGTGCTATAGCATTGCAATGTTTGTTAGATACACAAATACTGGAAAAATATCTCCCTTTGGGGCATCCGGATTTGGTTTGTGTCCTTCAGGAACGCCACTTTCTCCCCAGCTCCTTCAGCTGCCTTCTTTTTCCAGAAAGGAGGTTGGACATACCTCCTTGTCTTTTAGGGCTATGTCCCCTTTACAGAATCAGAACGTTATTCTTTCTCTTCTTCCTCTACTTGATACTTTGCCATCTCTGCCCCCTGCCTCCCCCTCTTTATCAGCAGCTGAGCAGGGAGCTCATCAAAATCTGTGATTGTGCTAGTAGAGACCCTTTTATTCTAGCACAGTGGAAACGCGTGCTGAGACCTTGCCTGGCCTCTTTCTGCTTCCCAGATCCATGTAGCACTCCGATAAAATGGATGTTCCTCTCTACGCTGAAGGTTAAAATCATAAACGATGCTCACAGAACAAGAATTCTTGTCCTGGCAGGGGCGTACTCCCCGCGCTGTCACACTATTGCTCCTATCTTTATGTACCAGAGAACCGCAGACCCTTGAAGAAGAGCTACTGAGGCAGGGTGTCACTAGCCTCTCTCAGCATAGCCCAGGCCGTGCGTTACGCTAACATGGCTAGGCTGCCTCCAGTCCACATTTCAGCTATCTGTGGTACACAAACGTGGTGCTGCCTTACGACTTCTGACCACCAAATCACTGCTGCTCTTCGCTGTTGCTAATCAGCATTTACGGGAGCAGAATGTGCTTTGGGTGCAATTAAAGAAGCATCTCTACCTATGGGCTCGCAATTGAAAACAATCCCTTTGTGCTAATGTTTCCTTACGAAGGGCATTGCCGCATATAACAATTCATCAGTACAAAAATATAAACATGAAATTACGGCATAAGGAGCCTCTCTAGTGTAATGCTCTAATTGCCCATGGAACAGATAACTTCACAAGATATTGTTATGGGTTTTCAGGCTAGACAACAGAGATAGTCTTTCTTAAAACAAGAATCCAATACTTATCCCTGGGCGCTTCGTTTGTCCATTTCCTTCACAATTCCCTGTGGAGCTCTAACGTGGGTCCAGTCTAATTTTGAAACATCTTATAAACCTTGTCTCAAGCTGAGCTCTCCAGCTGGGGTAGCGAGGTCAACTCACCGAACGTGCAAGCCTCCAGCTATACAATCCATCATGAAGTCAGGATTTCAGGCTGTGTGTATTTTAAACTGTAATTTACATAAAACAACACTCAAACCCTCTTAGCCACCTGACCTGTTGGTCCTCATGGTGGATCTACTCAGTCAAACCCTGCTGACACAAAGAGATCCGTTTAAATTAGAATAACCCTTTCTTCCTCTTCTCATCAGTTACCACCTAATAGATCAGCTTGTAAGACATAAACCAAAGAGCAGGTCAGAAACAATTAAGGAAGACTTTGTTCATGCTCAGAGGAGACCACAAATGAGATTGAAGAATAAAATTCTGAAAGACTGATCACACTACAACTCAGGAAACCTGTAATGCTAACATCATAATTTCTTTTCCCTCCCTACTAACAAATCCATTTCTTCAGATGAAGAATTGTATCTTTCTTCATGAGTTCCATAAAAAATTTTTGCACCCTCCACGTATTATCTTCTGAGCCATACCTTGTCTTCGGCTTCTTTCGGATTGCTCAGTATTTGGACCGAGTGCCTCCATTCCCTGCTGCTGACTCTCACGGCACTTGCCATTAGTTTGTTGTCTAAAGAAATCATTCTGGCCATCTCCTGAAATAAGTCACTTGCTCGGTGCATAAAATTAGGCACTTCTACAATACCGGATGCAGCTCCATCAAACGGCCAAGTTCTAAACAGAATTAAGAGCTGATTTGATGCCTTCAGGCACTACACTGTCGTGTAAAGGAACCATTAATAAAGCAAGTATAATTCATACACCTCGAACTCTTCACTCTCCAACTGGGAAGAAAGGATACCAAATCGTTTCAGTCCAATTCCCAAGAATCCCTGGGGAAAAGGCCGAGCAAAAAAACCCCCTCATTTCAGCACAAGACCAAAGAAAGCAAAGTAGAACAGGCTTTTTATGTTACCCTCTATGCTACCCCGTTGACCTGCAGCAAAACAAATCATAACCACTTAGAACTAGTGAGATTGTTGCCATTTTCAGTCTTAGTGTTTCTTCATCTCTGCAGAGGTAAGAAGCTGATGGAATACTGGATTCCTTACTACAGTCATCTTATTCCGCAACTCCAGAAAGAAGGCGATAGTATTATTTTAATAGGCAACCAACAAAGCAATATCACCTGGGAACACACGTCCTTCACCTTCGGAGAAATTTCACCCTCTCTTCTTCGTACTAGAATCAGTGCAGTACTTAAGCTATTTGAGAAGCTTTGTTAGTTGACTGCTAAAAGGCAATTTGCAATTTGCTTACATGAAGTACAAACATATTAAGCAGTTTCCTTACATTATCTATAATGTTAACAGGCTACCAAGTAAGCCTAATACCTGCACTAATACGTCAAGTACTTCAGTCTGGAAGACGGGGTACAGGAGGTGTCAGAGAGAGGAAAATTACATATACCTCAAGAAACTGTTGATAGGATCCTGTACTAAGCCAACATTTTGACTTGGAATGAGCTTCAGCCTCACCTCTCTCCTGGAACTCTGGGTTTTTTCTGGAATAACTGGCCTATAAAATTCCTCCCAGTCTGAACAGCAAAACCAGCAGCCGCAGGAGGTATGATTGGCTTTTTGGCAGAAAGACATCCAGCGGTGCATCCGACCCACGCTCATTAGTATTAGTGAGCATGGCTGCAGTCAGAATTAACTGCACACAGGACTCAGTGATAATTCAGCCCCAAACAATGAGAAAGCGTATGTATTTTCACTTGAGAAGTGATGGCGGCACCAGCTCGGCTGCTCTCTTAATTCTGTGGAATAGAATGCAAAACTAAGCCCATGCAGAATGCCCTGTTAGTCTAGTTGAAATTACAAAATGTGGAACAGAAAATGTAACACAGTCTTGTAATGTGACAAAATAAAGGAAAACCTGATGTGTGAAAAAAAGCATCATGCTTTGGACCAGCTCCTGCACAGTACTGGGCACGTGGTGAACATTAAGCATTACCAAGCCTTAAGAGGTCTCATTACCGTTCAAGCAGCATCTAACAGAATCAGGCCTTTGACCAGGAGATAGCAGCTGCAGCAAAGGTCACAGCAGCATGTGTCATCAGTACATCTCAGAGCACCCCATGGAAGAGTCTGGGATCATCATGCCTGTTGTACAGGTAAGGAAACTGAGGCAAAAATCTGTGAAGTACCTTCAGGAGACTTGACAAGCTACTGTTACACCTACAAATAGGATCCAATTCTCTTAAATACTCATCTAGTCTAGTCAGGAGCTTCCTAGAAGGAGACAACGGACACTGGTAAAGACCCGACTTTTTGGAGGTGCAGCCAGCAAAGGAGACAGACACTTGAAGCCTACAGAAAAAAAAAGAGTACATATTTTTTTCCCTTTTTATAGCCACACAGTCTCCAGATCAATAAGCAGCCTGGAGTGCTAAGACCACATTTCTTGGCCTGGTTTCAGATGGCATCCCAGACAAACAAATCCAACTTCCCTCAGAGTGTTGCTCTGAACTTAGCAGGGTTCCCTTCAGAAGAGAAAAGTTGCACGCACAGCACAAGTTACAGGATTAAGATATAATAGCATGCTGAATTATTAACTTTAAAATGCTTAAAATTGCAACATCCCTTTAAATACAAACTATTTCCTACATAGTCTTGACAGCGCTCTCATTAATTGCTAATAGATGGGTCTGTAATAAACACAAGCTTAAAAATTAATCACATTTATATACCTTGGGATGTCATGAGTAACTGCTTTTCAACTTAGAAGTGCAGAGAATCTTTTTTTATGATGCACTGACATCTCCTTCTTGGTGTTAAACAACACTTCATAGTACCTTACATTATAATTTTGTTTCTTTTGTACCAAAATTTGTAGTTGTTCTATACATTTCAAATTTCACATCACCCACCAGTCCTTCTCTGTTGGTGAACAACAGGCCCAGCAGGGACCAGCCCTGGTTGGTTCCCTCACCAGCTGTGTCAGGAAGTTCTCTTCCACACCCTCCAGGAACCTCCTGGACTGTTTCCTCTCTGCTGTGTTGTATTTCCAGCAGATATCCCATAAGTTGAAGTCCCCCACGAGAACAAGTGGCACCGATCTTGAGACTTCTCCCAGGTGCTTACAGAGTGTTTCATATACGTCTCCATCTTGGTGGTCTATAGCAGACTCCCACCGTGATGTCTGCCCTGTTGGCCTGTCCCCTGATTTTTACCCATAAACTCTCTACCCTTTTGTCACCGTTGTTGATCTCAAGACAATCAAAACTCTCCCTGACATACTGGGCCACTCCCCCACCTCCTCTTCCTGCCCTGTCCCTCCTGAAGAGGTTGTAGCCAGCCAACGCAGCACTCCAGTTGTGCGTGTTGCCCCACCACGTTTCTGTGATGGCAACTCTATCATCGTTTTCCTGCTGCACGATGGCTTCCAGCTCCTCCTGTGTGTTGCCCATGCTGCAGGCATTGGTGTAGATGCACCTCAATTGGGTTACTGATCCCATCTCCTTTATTTTAGGTGAAGAAGACCTAATTGCCACCTGACCATTCCCAGGACCTTCAATGATTCCTAGCACACCAGTATCCCTTGCGACCATGCATTGGCACACCGCCCTCTAATCCTGCTGGTTATGTTAATGGTATAATTGTAAACGTTAATTGTATAATTGTCCTTTATGAGGTTACAAGAAAGTCTCTTCAGATTCACTTTGTTTTGTACATGCAGACCAATTGCTCCCTTGCGTGCCGTAACAATGACAAACCTGAGGTACTTTTAATTCTGCGCTAAAAGAGACATAGCACTCCCCGTATTAGAAATGTAAGTATTTGAGCTGAAGAGAAGAACTGTAACCAACTGATGTTTTCAGGAGGTCACATTTCTCATGACCTGCTGTCTAATCCCTCTCTAGGTGTGCACATCATAATGTATTCCGAGCAAAGCTGCTGCTACTGCTGAGGTAGCAATTAATTAAACACATTGTTCTAAGGCACTTTGAAATCCTTC
This sequence comes from Bucorvus abyssinicus, assembly GCA_009769605.1. Classification (NCBI taxonomy): domain Eukaryota; kingdom Metazoa; phylum Chordata; class Aves; order Bucerotiformes; family Bucorvidae; genus Bucorvus; species Bucorvus abyssinicus. The sequence continues at coordinate 44,206,621 of CM020028.1, forward strand.
AGTCAAAGGCACCACGCAATTTCAAATATAATTACATCCAAAATCCTTGTTATCGCCTACCGTAATAATACAAATTACCTTAATACAGGCTGCAGGCCTATCGACGCAGGCAAACTGGAACTTCAGAGGGGTCCTCAAATGAGATTCTGGTGTTGGGGCAGAGGCAGGTGCTGCAGCCATTAAAAATGCAGCACCGTCTCAGCTTTTCTTCCTTGCAACAGAACCTTAGAGCTATGCTATCTCGTACATCTCAATTCCGACACAAAATAAAAAGAAGTCAACTACCAGTTCCACGGTCAGCACAGCCACTTGCTAGGGAAACCACGATGTCTGCATATTTGTGGGATTCAAGCTGGAAATCATAGAAAGGCAAAATAAAAGGTTTTGCATGACTTTTATATTTGGGAATGCCAAGGGAAAGAAAACAAGATGAGAACCAAGCTACTTACTTAGGAGGTACCAAAGGACGGGTATGGAGATCCATTTTAGCCATGAGGTAGGTTGCTAACACTGGTCGTGTTAAGGAGCAGACAAGCATACCATGTCAGCTCTGCGCATTAGTGGCGATGTTGGTTTTAATCGAACAGTTCCTATTTACCAGGTTTAATTATTAATAGTCTCCTTGCATGCTGGGCTACAGCAAAACATTTCTTCTGGCTAGGACTGGTAAGCCTAGATGAGGAGAAGGCTGAGGTATTCAGCAACTTTTTTGCCTCAGTCTTCACTGACCACCTCCTTTCCCGCACCTCCCGAGTTGATGGACCCCAAGACAGGGACTGGGTGAGAGAGGTGAAGTCCCTCCCACTGTAAGAGAGACGATCAGGTTCATGACCACCTGAAGAACCTGAACCAACGTAAGACTATGGCACCTGATGAGATGAGGGAATTGGCTGATGTAGTTGCCAAACCACTCTCCATGATCTTGAAGGGCCCTGGCAGCCAGGTGAAGTCCCTGGGGACTGGAAAAAGGGAAATATTGCACCCATTTTGAACAAGGGTGGAAAGGAGGACCCCAGGAACTACCGACCTGTCAGCCTCCCCTCTGTGCCTGGGAAGATCCTGGAACAGATCCTCCTAGGAGCTATGCTAAGGTACACTGAGGACAGGGAGGTGATTCGAGAGAAGCCAGCATGGCTTCACCAAGAGCAGGTCCTGCCTGACCAACCTAGGGGCCTTCTATGGTGGAGTGACACTGAGAGAGTTGGGGTTGTTCAGCCTGGAGAAGAGAAGGCTCTGGGGAGACCTTATTGCAGCCTTCCAGTACTTGAACAAGGCTTATAAGAAAGATGGGGACAGTCTTTTTAGCAAGGCCTGTCGCGACAGGACAAGGGGTGATGGTTTTAAACTAAAGGAGGGGAGATTTAGACTAGATGTAAGGAAGAAATTTTTTACAATGAGAAGTTGAGGTTGGATGGGGCTCTGGGCAACCTGATCTAGTTGAAGATGTCCCTGCTCACTGCAGAAGGGTTGGACTAGATGACCTTTAATGTCCCTTCAAACCCAAAGCATTCTGTGATTCTGTGATAATATTTTATGAAACTATGATTGTCTTTCTTTACTTCTACAGGTTTCAATTCTGCCTGCTGTGGGGTTTTACGCAATGGTGACACGAGCGTTATTATTGCCAGCTTTGTCACTATCAGGATCAAATTGCTTCTTTATTTTATCTTCTAGGTGGTAAAAACTGGCAAAACACGAATTTAATAGTAACTGTCAAATTAGTTACCTCAGCGCAAACTCCTAGAGGTATACGCATACACACAAATTACTCTGATGTAAAGCAAGGTATGTATTTACAGATATACGTATCAGCCGATCCAGAGCCACGGCCCGTGACAGCTTTCTTAGCCTGTAACCAATGGAGATAACCAAAGCTGGCTCACCCATCTCTCCAAGAAACCTCAACAAATGTGACTAATTCCTCACCTGCCTTGGACAGAGGCACAGTCGCTGTGGATCAGCTGATGGGCAGTACCTTGTAAAGGCGCTGTGCTGGGTGAGACGCAGGAGAACAGAGTAACGCTGCTCTCACTTCTGCACACGGAAACTAGCTAAAGGACCAAACTAAAATGGGACAAACTGCATTTTGTTTCAGCTGCTGAAATTTTTAGGCATCTCTGTCAACCTAAACTAACTGGCGCTGGTGCCAATTTTCTTTACCTAGATGGAAACCTAAAGAGCCATCTATGAAACGTAGCACTGATTTACTAAGTGTGCATTTAAAACTGCTGAAAGTAACTCAGTTCAAAGCACTACATTTCAAATAGATTTATTTTAATTTTCCTTAAATTGATTAGGAATGGTTTTAAATTAAACTAATGTACTCTTAAATCTGAATGCTAGATAAAAATAACAAAACTATGCAGACTTCTTCACCTAGAAAGTTTTTTGCACCTGCAAATGTCCCAGAAGTGGAATTATTTGCATATGCAAGATTATTGTCAACATCTGATTTACTCCCGGAGGAAATTTAATCCTGCCTGAGGAAATACCGCCAGGTAACCCAGAAAGAGTTAATTATTATCCTTGGAAGAAATGCAATATTTCTACAGCTTGAGCAGTCCAAATTAAAAATGTAAAAGCTTTTGCTCCTCGGACTCCACCTAATTAGACTGAATCATAATGCTCCCTTAAAACCAGTACGTATTAAAAGAAGCGCATTTAAAAGACTAGAAAAACCAACAAAAAGTAATGAAATTAGTAAATTCTTCATGATCCTGCAACTCAGTATCAAAGGGTTTACTGTCATCCTCTCCTAACGTCAAACTGCCTAAAAGAGAATTTCGCTACATGTTCCGAAGCAGGGACATCTCAAAAGACGTTTACCACGTATACTGCTTTAGTTGGAAGTGACAAAATACACAGAAAAAAATACGACTGTCCACGATGTCCACTCTCACCTCTCAATAGAAGAGGTAACAGCCTGGGTTTCATCCGTCGCAGGAGTCCCAGTGGTTTGGGAATCGCTCACACGAAAACGGCAGCGGGAAACATCTCACCGCACGCAGGAATAACCGAGGTCTTGCTGCAGTAAACTGCTCCCTGCTGAGGCTACTTGAGATCCGTCAGACACGGCGCTGACATGGGACATGGATTATTCAGAGCAGTTTGCAAGACCGAGGTCAAATATCTAGGAAAAAAAACCAACAAGAACAAAAACTTTAACAGAAATTACTCTCACTGCCACAAAAAGCCCCTTCTATATTTTTTCCATTTTCCCTTTTTTTTTTTTTTTTTTGGCTCCTTCTACATCTTCTTGGAAGACATTAGGAAGGCAAAGGTTTATGTTATTCTTCACATTTTTCATCAGTAAAAGGGATGTTATCAATATTTAAAAAAATTTGACATAAATAATTTCACAAGTTCTACTAATATTCAGTGATGGTTTCAGAGGTGGCCAAAACATTTCTAAAGGGCTAAGAAATTTTATGGGAAGGTATTCCCCAAAAGCCAGTGCAGAAATTCCTCTTTTCTTCTAGAGGCAAACTTCCAGCTATCTTTTATTTTCATTAAAAAGTTTCTCAGCTCATCCTGGTGGGTGTAGGTGGTGTAAACCAGTGGTTATGGAGAAAGGTCATTCTGAGCTGCTGTGATTCAAGTGCTGGCACAGGTTCTTGCAGACCCAGCACCAGTCCAAGTCCCGTCAGACATGCACACCATGCGGCTGGATGCCCGCGAGCTCTTTGTCGACAAAATTCAGCGCTGGGCGATGTGACAATCAGAACGACAACTATCACTAATCCGTGTCTGGGGTTAGGCGTTATCTGAATGTCCTGGAGGAGGGTGAAGCGTGGGCGGAGGTCCGGGTTGGTTATTCTCAGCCATTCATACTAACCTTGGAAAATCTGCAGAGGAAGCTGAGAAATGTCCCACTGTATTTAAAAATGCCCAGTATAGCTACGCTTTCGATCCATTATCTTAATAAAACTTAATTTATCAATTAAAAAAACAAAATCTGATTCACCATAGAGTTTGTATGATCTTCCCATTTTCACTGCATTAAGTGAAATGCACAAGGCAGACACATCCCAGCAGGGAACACCACTGAGGTATCTCGTGGCTTTGTAAAGTTTTAAATCAAGGGAGACCATCAGGCCATCCCATCCTCTGCCGGTACATCACAACCTGTTTCGCTTCACCTCGTCACCACTGCACTGCGCCTCCCTGACTTGTGTTTGTTGAATGCCTCTCTACCGAAGCAGACACCGGGGGTCTTCGCTTCAGTCGTTACTGGTCTCTGTGGCCCCCGTTTGAGCTGCTCATGAAGCCTGGGCAGAAAAAAGGCACAGTTTTGTGTGGCACTGTCTGCCAGGGCACCTCACTCCCGTTGCAACTCTTGTGTTTACGTGTGAGGACAAGGCTGGTGGAAGGACGCTCAGCTCCTTCCCAGCTCGTGGCTCTGGAGGACTGACAGGAGGAGTGGCAGGGATGTCAGAGTGCAACGACAAAACCTGAAAAGACAGTTATTCTCCCTGCGGGCGTAGATGCCATTCTGAGTGACGGGACACCTTTCCTGAAAGTCGGGTGTGAGGTGTTCCAGAACGATCAGTCCAAAAGCGACCGGAGGACTGGTACAACCCCAGCATCGGATCAGGCGGGAAGACACAGCAGCTTTTTACGGAAACCGAAGGGTTCCTACACTTGGCGTCTGTGAAGATCTTTGAGACTAGGACACCGTAAAGACATTTTTATCTGTACCATAGCTCCAGCCCAACTGAGACTAGCAGGTGGCTTCAGGTAAATGCGGGCAATGCTTCACTGCCTCATCTTCCTCTGTGGCTTCACCTGTGACTGTGATAGTGCACTTCCTTCGGTTTGAACTTTCCTGCAGCACCCACACAAGTGGAGCCTGGATTAGGGTGGAGATTAACGTACCTGAAGGCGTTTGAAGACAGCCGCTACTTTTCCTCGGTCCGTTTAGCCACGGACAGACTCAAGATACGCAGGGCAAACCCAGGGAGGCCCATGCAGAGGAGCACGTTCACCAACAGTAGGTGGAAACGGTTCACCGTGATGGCGGCTATCAAAGCCAAGGTAATGCAAGGGATTTCTGAAGAAGTTGAAAGGAATTTAATGAAGGGATGTAGCCACTCCATCTTTATACTCTTAAACGAGAACATGAGGAGACAGCAGGGGCATACTTCAAGTGTGAAAGAAGTGAATCTCCCACAGGGACTGAAGAACAAAGATGCTGAATTAAAAAGAGAGGGAAAAGCACAGATGTCCGGATAAAGAGTCCCACGTGATTCCTTCACCCAAGTGCAGTCGAGTTGTGCTATGCCAGAGAGGACAAGGATAAACGCTCTTACATCTGCAGTGGTGAGACAGAACACAGAACAATAGAGAAGAACCAGCAGATTCCTCACAGCTTCTAGTTCTCATTCGCAACACTGCAAGTGCACTGCCTGCAAACACAAAGCAGGGGACCTCTGCCTCTTTTTGTGTCCTGTAGTCAGTCCCTGAAGCGCCACTTCATTCTAAAACTCAGGGAAGAACTTAGTCAGTGAGGGGGTAGGAGCGTCAAGGAAAAAAGGGGGGAGAGAAGGCAAATAAGCAGGTAAATACCAAACCAAACAAGCAAAGGAATCTATAGCCCCAATATCAAAGCAGTAAACGCCACAAGGACGGAAAACGTGAGGCTGATGTGATTTATTTCAAGCCTTAGGGCGTTCAGCTCCACCTAATCTACTGTCAAAGGCAATTATAAACCTTACAGTATCTGCTCCTGGACCTGATCCAGTCTATCCCAAAGAAAACATCAAATGCTCTTTATAAGGTGCATGAGCACTTAAGGACAAGGATTTATACCCAAATACAATCGGAGTACAAGTTGTACAAAAGAACAAACCACAGCTGCTTTGCTTGTGTCTTTCTGGTTTTAGCAGCCGCACTTGATTTCTCAAGGGATTATTTTAAAAGAACTTTCTTCAAACGTAACAGCATTAGGAAACAAAAGACCAAAAGTTACTTTTCTCTGTTACTATATCAAATATATCATAATTATTAGATTTTTAAAACAGTCAGAGCCTGGCACCTTCTGCAGAAACCAGTAGCACCACCCATCTCTCACCACATGACCTTACCACTCCTGGGAGGAGGAGTCACTCTCGAACGGGATGAAGTAGTGCCACTTGAAGAGGAAACCTGTGCTGGTGGGCATGGGGAAATGCTTTGAAGAGTTTGAAATCAGAGTACGGTCTCTTTTTCTCGAAGATAAACAGTTGTAGGGCGGACAGTGGAGTCATGACTTCTACTAGATCTGTTCGGCTAACAAACACCAGCCCAGTCTGGCAGAAGAGGACCTCTGCCACATTTATTTCTGTCAAGCCCTTTCTTGACTTGCGTACAATCGCCATGTGCTTCAACAGGAAGCCTCTAACTTTGGAAATTCCAGCTGTCACGGAGCAGAGCAGAAACGCATGATGCTGTGAGCGCATCTTCTCACTTGAGAGCAGCTTCTCAACAGGCAACAGATGACGCTCTAGTTCTACCAGATTGCAGGGTGTCTAAAAGATCAACAAACCCTCCAAAATTACCATCACAATCGACATAATCCCATGGCCCAAGCCTGCACTATGGGAGCAGTCCAGACCTCACCACACAAGTACAGGTCGACTTTCTCCCACCTTCTTTTTTTCTAGCATTAACACACCACCGTAGGAATAGTATGTATTTTAAATTCCATTGCACGTAACCTTCCTTTTAAGGAACCATGGAGCGGGCAGCACAGTCAGGCAGCCAGCACCCTGCCATGGTAGCAGGAAGTATAAAGGCCATAGCAGCGGTGACATGGGTGGGACAGGACTTGTAGATTGCTGAGCACACCCTCATCTAGTGTACAAACTCAGGAGAGGTAAGCAAAATTGCTAGGACGTGCACAGAAGAGCATTCATCACAAAGAAGAATTGCTCAAGCCTACCGTAAAATCGGAAAGTAAGAGAGGAGGCTGGATCGGTCAATGCTATCTTCCAACACCTCGTCAAACCAGCAGCGGACAGTTAAGACACACTGATGCCAGCGTAGCTTGCGGGAAGCAAGCTGGTTTACCGGAGACGCTTTGCTAGCCACGGCGCAGGCAAGCTCAGGGAGAACCAAGTCTTCAGAAAGAACAGAAAGAATCCTCTACACTGATATTCCACGTGACTACGGATATTCTCTACGGAGGAACATTGCGCTGCTACAGTTCCTCTTGAAAATAGATGCAAGATTTGTTTCCAGGGCTGCTCGTTTGACTTCTCATGAGTATGTTACCAACTTATTCCTATATTTCTCACTTCTTTCTGATAGGAAGGGTTCCACTGGAAATAGTGGATAGCACAGGAGACTCATTTTAGCACAGGAAAAATCCTTCCACACTGTATAATTTCATTTGCTAAAATGAATCATTATAAAGTCAGCTGAAGTGCAAGATAACATATCTTAAGAACCTTCAAAGAAAAAAATATAATGGTATCTACCTAATTATACATCAAAGAGTACTTGAGGAATAAATTCTGTTATCTGCAGTGTTAGATTTTTTTAGTGCTCTGCTTTAGTAATAATATAAGAACAGTGCTGCCTGAATTAACCATCCTCCACAACTGTGCTCAGCTCTCAGGAGTGCCCAAACGTACCTTTACATGTCCACTTCATTCGTACCATTAGAGATTCTCATTCCATATTTCTCACAGCATTATTCAATTCTTAACGCACAAGTACTTCCACTTCGGTCCTTTTCAATATCTTCACTCTTGTCACAGCTCAGCATAATGCCTCTGTACCACGTGTGAGGCTCTGGATGTGGAAGGCCAGTCAGCGGAGGATGTGGATGACAGTCCATCCACATCAGAGGTGTCTCCAAGGTCAGAAAGACCTGCCTCCCATATCACGACCACCTCCACAAGGAAGAAGAGATGGGGTTTAGTTGTGGGCAACTCCCTTCTGAGGGGAACAGAGGCTCCAACATGCCGGGCAGACACGCTCCTCATAGAGAAGTCTGCTGCCTCCCTGGGGCCCCGGTTAAGGACATCACTAGGAAACTTCCTAGCTTGGTACGGCCCTTGGACTATTTCCCCTTACTGATCTTCCATGTAGGTGGAGAGGAAGCTGCAACCCATAGTCCAAGAGTGATCAAAAGAGGTTGCAGGGCCTTGGGACAGTAGGGGAGGGAACCTGAGGCACAGGTTACTTTTAACTCTCTCCTTCCAGATGCAGGCAGTGACATTGGATGAAACAGTCAGATCCGGTCTATTAATACATGCCTCCATGGCTGGTGTCACCACCTCAATTCTGGGGTTTTCAACAACGGGATGGTCTACACGACACCAGGATTGCTGGTGTCAGATGGGATTCACCTTTCTCCAAGGGGAAAGAGGGTCTTTGCTCAGGATCTTGTGGGGCTCATTGACAGGGCTTTAAACTAGACTTGAAGGGGAAGGGCGATAACAGCAGGTTTGCCCGTGACGAGCTGTGGGATGACACGCCATGGCTAGAGGGACAAGATGCTAGCACGGGCCCTCAGCCTGTTGCTCGGAGGCGTCCTGGGGACACTGCAGCACAGTTGAAGTCTTACAGACATGAGCCATGTAATAGGTGGTAGATGCCCCATCCCTGGAAACATTCACGATCAGGTCGGACAGGGCTTTGGGCAACCTGATCTAGTTGAAGATGTCCCTGCTCACTGCAGGGGTAGTTGGATTAATGACCTTTGAAGGTCCCTTCCAACCCAAAACATTCTATGATGCTATGATTATATTTTATAAAGAATTTTTTTGAGCTAAATGGCATGAAGTTCCAATAATACCAGTAATGTATATTGCATTTGTATTTCAGCTTTCAATTGTTTTCACATTTCTATTACCTCCTTCTCCACAAAAATATTTATATGGGGGCAGCCTAATTTTACACACAGGAAAATACATTTAATTTTGACACCTATCTGGTATGCTGCCTGGAAACCTTTTTTACTTTATTTGTCACAGTGTATTTAGAGGTAAACTTAACGCTGTGACATTTCAAGATATAACAGCATTTTCTTACGTACGCTAACAAAAATCCTAAAAATCTCCTATACTATGTTGAAAATTTTCCTTAAATCAAAGATATTATGTTTTTCAAGGTACTTTAAAGCTGCGTGGTTTTTTGCATCCAAAACACTTAATCAAAGTTGATCAGAGTTGAGGTTGGAAGGGGCATCTGGATGTCATCTTGTTCAATCCCCCAGCACAAGCAGGGCCACCCAGAGCCATCTGCCCAAAACCATTTTTATCTCCAAAGATGAAGACTCCACAGCCTCCTTGGGCAACCTGTGCCAGTGCTCAGTCACCCTCACAGTTAAGAAGCGTCTCCTGATGTTCAGAGGGAACCTCCTCTATTTCAGTTTCCATTTATTGCCTTTTGCCACTGGACACCACTGAAAGGAGCCTGGGTCTGTCTTCTTCACACCCTCCCTTCAGGGGTTTATATACATGGATAAGATCCCCCCTAAGCCTCCTCTTCTCCAGGCCAAACAGTCCCAGCTCTCTCAGCCTTTCCTTAGAGGAGAGATGCTCCAGTCCCTTAAGAGTTTTCATTGGAGTCCTCCATTGGACCCTCTCCAATACGTCCATGTCTCTTTTATACTGGGGAGCCCAGAACTGGACACAGTACTCCAGCTGTGGCCTGGGATACGTTGCTTGGTCCTGGCCTCCAACTAGACTTTATTGAGTGCCACCGATCCCCCTGGGCTCGGCTGATCACTCAGTGTTCAATCCCCCTCACCGCCTGCTCTTCCAGCCCATACTTCAGCTTCTCTGTGAGCATCTTTTGGGAGGCGGAGTCAAATGCCTCACCAAAGTCACGGTATACGACATCCACTGCTCTTAAGTTTACCAGAACCATGATTTCCTTTCATATTCTTTTATTGTTCATTAATACATCAATATTCCTGATGTGCTATGGTTAACATTTTTAAAACAGAGTAGATCAGACATTCTGCATTTGTTAATTGGCTCGTTGCCCCTGCAATCAGAGATACGTTACTGCTTCCCCATGAGACCAGGAATCAGCCTTTAATACTGGGAAGAGAAAGCAAGGAAAACAGAGGAGCAACCAAGCTGGTTTTTGGGTTTGGGGGCGTTTTTTATCCTTTTTTTCTTTATAAATTCACTTCTTTGGGGCATCCTTGGGGATGCCTCTATGAGATGTCTGAAAGAACAGTGAGTGATGGGCTGGTAATTGAGATGGAAGAAGAATGTCCTATACCCAACAGTCCTTAAAAAAAAAAAAAAAAAGAGACACAGGGAGTGGAACACGAAAAGCTGGAATCACTAATAGAACAAACGAAGGAGTGGTGACACGGTAAAAGACCATTCAGAGTCTACAGCCTCCATTGCTCCTCAGCTTTGATTAAAGCCTAGAGCAGGCTTGTCTTGTGTACTGGGTGAACCAAGGGGTCCTGTGGGAAAAAAAAAGGGAAAGCCTTGGTGGCACGGAACTAATTCCAAACTAATGGAAATCATATACCCAATGAGAAGTCCTTAAGAACAGCTTAAATGTATAGATTCCTTAAACATTGCACCCCACTGCAGCTTCTTTCTTTCAAACAACCATCATATTCAAATTTAGATATGTTTCCAAATGATTCACCTTTTTATGTGCAACTCCCAAGATATTTTCAATAATCTTCCCTAACAATAAGAATAAAACTTCTTCTTTTTCAAAGATGTTAATTCTCAGAGCAGAGGTGTCATAGGAGACAATTATGAAATCTCCAAGTAAAATCAACCTTCCAAAGGGTAAAAAGCAGTACAGTCACATAATTTAAAAGGTAGAGTAAGAACCGTGGCGAAAAGAGACTAGGCTGCAGGGCTCCAGCAAACCACTTATTATTTGAGCTTCACTTACGGGTCTAATACGCCGCTATTCACAGACCCGATGGAAGAACACGCAGTTACAACCTAACAGCAAGAACACGCGGTAACAGCCTAAAAGCGCACTCAGTGTTATACGTGTGTTAGTTAATCCCCTGCGGTTACAAACTCACAGCATGCTAAATATTCGCGTACCCTCCGGGTCAGAGTTCTCAGTCCCAGAAAAGTCACCTCGGCCGGTGTCCTGACCAAGGGGGAAGGGTCTCCGTAGCGGCAGGATGGAGCGTTCGAGAGGCGACTCCCCGTTTTCTACCCAAAACTTACAGGTTTTATCCCCTGATGTACGTGGCTGTGGGCGAGACGGTGCCCGAGTGGATCATGCCATCCGGGTGGTTTGTCTTTGGTGGTGTGATGGACCTCATCTTTCCATGGGGGAGGTTTAGCCTGTACTGTTCTGTCCCTAATTCTGCCATCGTCTAGTACACAAAGTCACTGACTAGAGGTTGAACGGGACTCGGGGCACTTTGTTTGTTAAGGGATTTCAAGGCTCCGCTCAGTTCTTCGTATGATGCAGTCAGTGTTCAGGCAACTCCGGGCTAAGCTGTTTCCGCAGCTCCCCCGGAGTCACCTCTGCACAGATAAGGGTCGGTCAAAGCGCGAAGCAGAGCTGAATTATAATATATATCAATATACTATATATAAAAAAATATTATCTTATTAATACTATTGTATATTAATATATATTTATATTAATGATATATTACAATATAATTAATATACTATGTGTCATATAAATGTGTTATGTATATTTATATTATATATTAATATATATTGAATATATATTAATTATAATAATTAATTCTTAATCTACATAATAGATATAATAAAAAAATAACTCCCTGCATTTCGCCTTTGTTCTCAGAAACCTGTTTAGTCAGGTGATCCCATACAATGACATAGTAATAACACCGGCAACGTCTTTCTAAAGCCCTTGGAAAGCTGTACAAATATTGGTGTAGGTGTAAGCATTACGATGTATCTGGGAATCAGGGAGGAGTTTCAGTTTCCCTTCAGGGATAAACCAAGGCACACACAGGATAACTAACTAGCTCAGGGTGACTCGGCTACATCACGGAATCAAAGAGACAGACGCAGAACGGCCACTGTTTTAACAACACGGCTAAAAACTGCTCCAAAGTTACGTGCCCGCCTCCTAGATCGCGTTCCATTCAGGAGGGCATCCAGGATGTTATGTTATCTGTCCAGGATGTTTTCTGTCCGGGATAACAGCGGCACACAGAAGGAGCTACAACTCTGCCAGTGCAGAACCTCAGTAACGAAACTCGTGTGACGTACAGCACGGGGTGGATGAAAAGGCGAAGTTATGAAGATGTGTCGTCATTTTCTTACCAGACAAATGAGAAGAGGCTTGTGCGGAAAGAATTATTAGAAGGAATGGGAATGAGAATCACCTGGATAAAATGAAATTCTAGTATACCAGTGGGACTGATGATGAAGTGGGAGGCCAAAGGTGCATGCTCACCTGCACTCATTTTTTGTCGGTGCAGGACTGAATCTATTCCATAGCATTGCACACCGAGGTGAGAAATAACCCAAATTCTCTCTCACAGCTATTTCCTCTAAAGAGGTGGTAATGTATGCCCAGGGCAATACTGCAACAAAATCAGCCACATCCTAGAGTGGCTTCTCTAAAGAGGAAGCACAACGAGTGTAATTCATATTTCAATAGAGACACAAGATCAATCAGACAACCAATGGAATGGGAAACTCTTCCCTAACACGGCGTTAGCCGCCGTCTTTACAGCGGGTGATAAGGGACGAGGCACACCTACTGGTGGCTGATACCCCGTCTGGTACCCTTACCCTGCACTTAGCATCCTACTGAACAATCAGAGCGGTTTAATCTCACTGCGATGCGCCTCCTAAACCTACCAGGGCACCCCATGGGTCAAACCTGCTGCTGAAGAAGCACTGCCTGTTCAGGTAACATTTGTGTGGAAGCAGCTCTAAATTGACAATTCTGTTATTCCCCCAATGTCCCTTATTTCTAAGTAACAAGAATACCAGCTCCATGTGATTGTGCAACCTTCCCCAATTACAAGCGCAAAACACAGGGGAAAGGCAAGAGGTGCTGTGTCCCAAGCTGGACATGGAATACTCCAGGACAATTCAGATCCTACGATACGGATTTATTTTACCTGCCATCAACACTGAACACACAGTTCTTTCAAGCCTTACATCAAGCGTTCTGGTTGCTGTTTTGTATTGCCATAGGGCTAGACAATGTCAGAATGATTTACGGGAAAATATTTTGATTTGTCTTAATGGTAATGTAAAGTTTTGACAGAACTCATAAACCAAAGGCAAAATGGTCTGTATTTTTAAAACCTATATTAAATTTTCATTTGCACTAGTGTCTGTCTGTTAATCTTTATTTCAATTCTTCATTCAAGCAACACATGTAGAAGATTAACACACCCACATATATTCCTGATTTTAGACATTTGCCTAACCAAAAAGACAGATCCTTAGGTGCGCTGTGGTTGGAATTGCACGGATCTCACCAGATCCAGAAGCACGTTCGGATTAGGTAGCAAGGAATTAGGAAACAGAGCCGTAAAGGCTACTGATGTAGAAATTTGCAAAAGGAGAGGTTTTATTAAGGCTTTATCTGGAGCTATGTGATTATTTTTCATTGTTTCAAGAGGAAAATGTTTAACTTAAAAAAAATTAACACCAATTCAAGGTGCATTTTTAAAAGTCCAATACGTGAAAGGTTTTCCCTAGTGTGTGCTAAATACTGTACATGTTCTCAGACATCCTGTATTTTCTCAGTTCTCTTCTTTATTACTCAGCAGAACACTGTCAAGGCAAATCACATCAAGGCACTTCCACAGGAAAAATGAACGTGTATATTCAGAAGATATTAATAAATTTTGTAACCTTAATGTAGTTTCCACATTTTGCACCCAGAAATGCAATTTATTTTTAAAAACCCAACAGCCTTCTATCTTGTGACAGAAAAGCCTCTCTCCATTTTTGAGTAAACCCTTAAAAGGAGAGTCCACTGAATTCCGTTTTATTAGCAGTCTATAATGCTAAAGCAAGAATATTCTCTTTCCATTACAAACGAAAAATAATTTGCATAATCTAGGACTCAAAACCCACAAAATCTGCTAGGCAAAAATCATATGAGAAAATGGAAGCTAGGAAACAACTTCTGTATCAGACAAGTTGCTAAAAAGGGTGATCTTCAGAGACAGGAACGGGTGCTTTACTGAAGACCTCATGGAAGCGGAGTTATTTCCTGAGCAAGTTGCAAGAGCATTAATTTACACAATATTCGAAAGCTGGACTGCTGCAAGAGAAGCGTGGAAGAGCAAGCACCTCCCAGTCAACATCCCGCCAGGGAAGGCAATACATCTTTTACCATAGCTTACAACCCCACAGCGCTGATAACGAAACCAGCTTATGCCCCTGATTGTCAGACTTTCCTATCTCAGGTAAGTGCCATCGTGACAGAAGGGCTGAGTCCTTCTCTCTGCTCCTGCACCCAGAAAGCTTTCACCCAGCAGACATTTCATGAAAATGAGTATATTTATGCGGAAAGTTTTAGTTTCACTAAGTGATAACTTTTTTGCAGAAGAACGTTTCGTCAGAAAATTCATTATGTCAATTCCTGAGCATCCTCATGCCAATGAATATATTTTTCTGATAGCATTTTTCATTAGTTTCCTTTCACATAGAGGTTATAATACGTTCTTAATAAAACAGTCATCCAAGACAGACAGATATCCAAGACAGACACTTCAAGGACTATTAAAACTGCCTCTCACAGTGCACAAAGAGGACTTAAGAGCCTGCTAAGGAATCCATATTTAGGATCACAGTATGTATTATCCGCAGTCTGTAAGTCTCGGCTTAAAAGGAGAGTTAGGAGCAGTATTTAATTCGGTCACCTGCAGTCCCTAAACAGAGTTCCCCGTTCTCTGAGTAGGCTGCTCAACGAAACAGGTCTGGCAGTCTTGGACAGTATACACTGAATCTGTCATAAATTTCTCATTGTTAGAGGTCCACAATATGCCTCCAAATCCTTTTTTTGGCACCTAATCAGAACAGCTAGGACTACGCTGTTGATAACAGCGTCCAGCGACTGTTCTCTGGCTCGAAGGCCATGTGGCAGATGCACACCACGTAGCACTTGATCCCGAGTCCCTTTGAGCCCCACGACTTGTCCCTCTGACCACAAGACATAGTTATTTTTCACCGTGTTTTCTTTTCAGTTCAAATTGCCTGAAATGATATGAGAGCTGTTCTTATAGCTCCTCCAGCTTTGGTTGTTCTCCGTCTGCAAGATTTTAAATCTAAAAATAGGGCTTAAATATTCCTTCCATGATGGTATGTCACACTGAAACAGCAGGCAAAAAAAATGAGTATGCATTTCCACATACTACTGCTGTGGCTGGCAGCTGTACTGTAATTAAAAATTGTTAATGGTTCTATAATAAGTGTCTAATTTATAGGTTTTATCATTTAGCCTGAAAAGATAATGGCTTCATTTTACTTCAGTTATTTCAGTGAGTAATCCTGACTTGTGAGAGGAGTCCTGTTAATCAGCCACGTCAGTAAAGATGCAGAATTGGCCCCAAACTGGAAAGAACATCTACAGCACAAACTTTAGCTGAAAGCCACATTTTTTTCTTTTCCCCTCTCTACTTGTGAATGAGGAAGAACAGCTTCGTCTGAATCAAAATGGAAACATGTAGATGCTCTCAGTTACCACTAGATCTGTTTTCAGAATGAAATGGGTAATTCATCAACTGAGCAGACATTCCAAGGTTCTGTTTTCTTTTGGAAAAGAATCTTCGAAATGTAGTTCAGGTGTTAATCTTTGCTCATGATCAGCGGTCAGTGCCCTTCTAAAGCAAAGTCCAAAGGATCTTATTGCAAATCTTCTAGAAGATGCTGAGTTTATATTCACTTCACACTCAACACAACCCCAAACTCATGTCAAGTCCAGCAGCGATCTGTCAGATCCACATGAAATGGTTGTTTCTGGATAACGCCTACATATCATGATTTTTCATTGGCAAACACGAGGCTTTTACACGTTGTGAGTATCTATGTGGCCATCTAAAGCCTGTTTTTTAATTCAACTATCAGTCCATCCCAGCACAGAAGAAGTGCCGTCATTTTGGTGGACATCTTCTCTGCGTTTTTATGCAGCGCCTCTACTGCGGGACTTCCCAGACCCACAAGGTACCCCTTGCACTTAACACTCCACACTCTGTAGTGTTGTGCTTTTTCCAGCAACCTGCTGTTTTAGACACTGCATCGAATGATGTGCCAGGCCATCAACAGAGATCTTGTATCACTTGGCATACAAACACGTGGAAGTGCTAAATCCCAGGGAAGAATGATGGTTCTTTGAGGGGCATGAACTCCAGGCCACCAAGGCCAATCAAACGCTACCGTTTCTTCCGCTAAGATGAATGAGGGAAGTGAACGTAGATCGCAGGAGCTAAGAAGAAGCTTGTGCAGCAAAAGTGGTGACAGAAGGATGCGACATTCACGGCACCAGCACTGGAGAGCTAATGCAAAGGGGGCCAAGCCAGTGATGATCCTCACTTTGAGCTGCTTATTTTAATGGAGATATTGAACTCATAAAATCAGATCAGGTTTTGTAAAGGCAAAGTTTGATCCCGATGAGCTAAGAGCCTGCCATGATAAGCCAGTCTGTCAGCGCAGCCCTTTCAGCAATGCAGGAAGCTGCCCTTGAAACACATCCATTTCAGACCACAAAACTTTCAAGACAAAACTAAATATTAAAAAAGCCCAGGAAACCACAGATAACACCTCCGCATTAAAACACAACAGAAAACAACACGGAGCAGCGTTTGACTGAGCTCAGAGGAAGGGACCAAAGGCAGGAGGAGCACAAGTGTTTAGGTGTGCTAACAGCCGAGCTCAAGAGAGCAGCCACTGAAGAAGAGCTAGCTTAGGTATGTCTTTGAAAAGCTGACCTACCATTTAAATTCCAGTCATGACAAGTGATTAAAAAAAGGATGGGGGGCCTCAGGCTGAGACTTAGAGGAATCAAGGAATTAGTTTTATTTATATATGTATATACATGCACTGAGCACCTAGGAGACACTGACAAAAACCTGAAGTTGTGTTGGTTAGAACAACTGGAAATTATTCCTGGGGCGAGGGTTTTCTTCCAGGTCTTCAGTTACAACGGAACTGGCTGAAACGCTCTCAGAGGCACCAGATTGTGAGAGAACGCACCAGTGGGCTGGTTCCTTTGGAACAGCCCGGAGAGTCTTGGAAGTTAGAGTTTTCCTGAGTGGTGTCAAAGGGTGAAAAACAAGGGTAAATATATCCAAAAGGAAACCAAAACTTCATCAGGCTACAGAAAGGGCAACGGTTTTGATAAGAGCAAAGAAAAGATGGATTCTGGGAATGCAAGCGTGAGGCGGTGCTGACCACAGAGGAGGGAGAAGTAAAGCTCAGGGGGCTTCATGAACCGAAGGGTATCTGCCGATTTCCAGCCTGGTATTCCGAAAGACTTAGCATATGCAGTCACAGAAAAATACTTTTCATAAATGTTTCAAGTCGCCATACGAACAGGAAGCAGCAATTACTGAACTTGTGTTTTCGAGCAGTGGTGACAGAAGAAGTGACCCAGGCCGTTACTGCACTGTTTGTACCGCAGTGGAACACGGGGCTTTCCCACCGATGATGCTGCTAGACAGAAATGTGGATTCAAAACGGATTCAAAGGCAGGTGAGTACAGACTAAACCTGACAGCATTCTTTTTTAAAGTGATCTGACTTTAAAAGAAAATCCTTAGATGTCCCCTGTCCAGACTTCAGTAAAATAGCTGAACCAGGACTATCTGGGAAGTTCATAAATAATGCTAGAGACGAAAGAGGTGAAAGAGGAACTGCTAGGTGGGTATTGCTACAGGAAGAATGGAAATAGTGTTGGAGAGCTGACAGTGTTCAAAGGGGCAGTTTGACACCACAGGATGCTTAACGGCAGTTACTCAAGGATTAGTATGGGGGAAATGCTTTTTCAATTTCCTTTCATGATCATGGCTTAAAAATGAGTAGTATGATGTCACAAAACAAAGAAGCACTGTCAATACAAAACAAAATCAAGTCACTGCAGAGAAATATTGGAATGATCTAAGGACAAGAGTAGTGGAAAAAAGAGAGTGGACTGCAACACTATTTATTTGAGGACCTGATTGCAAATCTTTCTGCAGTAAATGTAGGAAATCACTAGAGGAAAATGACTGAGGAAAAGGACCTGCCTTGACTGGAATTCCTGGCTTTCCCGGGAAACTAGAATGTCCTTCCCCTCTTGCACCAGCATTTACCTGAGAGCAAGTGCAGCGTAGATACTCCCATTGCAGGTGATGTAACGTCAGTTGTTCAGCTGCCTAGAGCTCCAGTCAGCCCACGGAATGCCTAAGGGCTGATCACGGAACAACTATCCGCAATGCAGCTGTGACAAGAGTGAAGGCAAAGTCAGGATGCATTATTTCAGCTATTTTCCGTGAACACAGAGAACCATATGTGCCGTTACAGAAGGCACTGGTAACCAGTGACAAATCCAGCCATCCATTAAAAACGACAGGAACGAGTGGAGAGGGGCTACGAGGAAAAGCACAAGAGTTCTGGCTGATGTAAGGGCAGAGCTCTGAAAGGGAGGTTGCAGGAGGTGTTGGCCAATTTTCTTTTCCTTAGGCTGAAATCAGCAGTCTTTGTTAGCCTGTCTCTACTGGCGTGAAAGCGGCAGTCCCAAACTAGAAGCAAAAAGTTGTGGTTTTATTTTAAAAAGTCTCCCAACCGCACAGGTATCTTAACAGGCTTTACATCTGGATTTACAGCTGTATGCAGATCCAAGATTACAGAGACGGAAGAGATATTAAAAAAACAACAACTCTGTTTGCATGGTTTACCTTTCGTGCCATTGTAGAAGGCTGCACTGTAGCATCGCACACTCGAAGAACCGGTAACTCAACCACAGACTGATCTATACTTACTGCGTTCTGCAAGAAGGGCAGTTATCATCACTGCAGCATAACACAGTCCCATCACAATGCAGTCCCACGAAGAAAGATTCTGCCACCCTGAGCCCACACCCAGAAACATGCCTTCAAAAATTCTTTATAGCCCCTATTCTAAAGTCTTCAGGGTTAAACAGAACAAACAAAAAACCAAAACAACAACGATTTTATCTAAAAAGTGTTCTGACCATTAAGGCACTTGTGTAACAACTTCTTGCAACCAGGATTAACAAGCAGAAGGACCAAAGAGCAAAGCGTGGGTGCCTGGGTTTTCATTCATTCCTCCAAATAGCCTCCAAAGAGCTCACGCTTGCATTTTCACCACATTATATCGTACCTGATAGTGAGATAGTGTGATAGTGAGGAGGGAGCTGCCAGCCGAGCAGTTCCACGCCCAGCCTTCTCTTCCAACAGCCCAGCACGTGGCAGTCACCAAACAAAGGGAAAAGTGGCAGTGAAGGGCTCTTAAAACACAGCAGTGGGGACTGGGATAGATCCATGATTCGGGAGGTTGCAGTGAAATAGCCAAAGCTTTCCTTGATGGATATGGACAGACATACGCTGTGCTGGGTACAGCAGTACTCCGCTGCGTCGGGGAAGCATCAGGTCTAGCAAGCATACTCCACCTCATTGATTCGGGCACGTTCAGGAAATCCAGCGCCGTAAGGATTAATCTAATTGACAGTGCAAGTGCAAATTCTCTGGCCATGACGTGCTGCCCCCGCGATCGTGGAAGAGCCATGACACACGACTAGAGTGCTTTTATAAGAAGCCGTGTGGCCAGCTGTATCAGCAAGACTGGGTATCAGCAACGCAAATAAATAATGGCAAAAATTGCTGCCCACGTATCAAGGTACCAATGTAGCATTCAAGTCACTGAAATTCAGGTTTGCTTTACCAGAGGTTCTCTCTGTGATCCAGGGCAAATCATTTAAGGTGCCCTCAGTGCCAATTCTGTGGACTAGATTAAGGGCATGACAATACTTTCCTCCCTCAGAAGTCTGTTGCAAGGATCAGTACAATAAGGACTCTTCAACACTCAGATCTTATGTTATTGGAGGACCACCCAAGGCTGCAAGAAATGTCAGACCCTTTCATTAACCCCATGAAGCTCACGCCTCCCATCTTGAAGCAGTGCAGCCACATTTACATCAAAAGGAGTTCTTGCTCTCGGCTTTAAACCGAAAGGCTGGGATTTCATCGTGAGCCCTTAGTTCTGGTGCTCTGAGACAGTCAGATGGATGCACCTAGTTGGCCTTCTGTAAGCCATTAATAATTTATACCCCCCCTTTCATTTCACCTCTTCTTCATCTCTGCTCTTACGTAAATACCCTCATCTTTTCAGCCTCTGCATGCATGGACCTCTTTCCATGACTCTCATCTTTCTCATTACTAATCTCTAGTTCCCATTTCACTTACAGGCTAAGAGAAACAAAGTGACCACACTGAATGCATATGAAAAATGAAGGTTACTATTGCTTTATGTAAATGTTTATAATACACTCAATTTATTTCTAAAGTTCAAGATCCTCTCTCTATTTTCCCCCTGTGAGTGTAGATGTTTTCAATAGGAAGATCACGGTAACAGCACAGTCTTTCCCCTAAATAGAGTTGCCGTTCATTTAGGTCTTCTCAGGGTTTGTAAGCCATTCTAGTAAATTTTTTCCAATGTCTATTAATGTTTTCTTACTTTAACAGCTGCTCGTGGAGTACAGGCTTTCAAACTGTAGCTTCCTGCATTCTGCACCCTGGTGTTACCTCTGTTTTGCTCCAGTTTCTTCTGTCTCTCCTGTGTCAGCACAGCTGTTTCTTGAGCTTTGCTCAAAAATCCTTTTCTTTCTTTAGTTTTATTCGTTACTCAAATAATTAGCATCCCACCGTATCTTGTACTGCTGCTTTATGCCGTTGTTTCACAGGAATCCCCAGACCCGGTCATCTGGGCACAATGAAGAGACCTTCACTCAACTGCTGCGCTGCTCTGTTGAGCTTGGCTTTTCCTCACCTGCTCCCATGAACTCTCTTGCTTATCTGTCGGGATCTTTTCCTGTCTGTTTGCCTTCCTTTGATTTGCTTTAAAGCAACGGTCTCCTGACTGTCTTGACTGCCAGCGACGCCATACCGTCATTTTGTGTGCCCCATGAGAAGGTGCCCTTGTGCTCCACGTCCCGTTGATGCCACTTGGCTAAACCCAGCTGCAGTGCAGCACGGACCATTGTCTGAGTACAGTACTCCCAGGCCAAACACATGCTTTACAAGACACACCTGGGGGGCTCTACTCAGAGCTCCTGCCTGCGTGTCCTTCCGACCGGCGCTTCCCAGAAATGTCTGCAATGTCCTATAGGCAGCTGTTGCCAGAATTGAGATGTGAAAAGACTACGCTGCATACTGTCTTTGAATTCATCATCCCGTTACACATATGGCCTCAATTAGGTATTTATGTCTGCCAAGTAGACAGGCTCTCTCACCGGTCTTAGTGATGTCTGTAATTTCACAGAGGAGATGCTCATTTCATACCAACTCCTGAGATTATGACTCAATTCTCTATCAATAAAATGACCCAACCACACAGTTCATCCATTATCTCACGTAAGAGATGGTTTCATGTGGCACTTACTCCTTATATCCGGTCCATGCCAGAGTATAAACTTTTTACTCTCATTAATCCTCACTTTCAGAAGTGTTGTGTTGAGAGAGCGAGCGTATACGCATCACAAGAGAAGCAGCAAATATAATGATGTAGTCCATTCCTGGAATCCATCTCACAGAGATGCATGCGTTGTGTCTGAGAAAAACAGTTCAGCATCTGCTACTAGTAGTGACTCTTGCTCCGTGTTGTAATTCTGGAGTTTTCACAATACTCAGTCATCCAAGCATACCCAGAATGCAGCTTTTCTGGTGGGACTGCTCCCAGTGCTGGTACCTGGAGGTGAGCTGGGGAAAATGTTTGTTTGAAAAAAGCTCAATCCAAGACCCTTTTTCTACTAGCCATTTTTTGTGTCTCTTGATGCTTTCTAACACCTTCTACAAGCAGCCACAGCATTCTTCACTTCCAGCAGGACAAATACTTTAAGCAAATACTTCAGCTGTAATCTTTTTTTTTTTCTTCAAATGCCTGGTTTTGGATCCATGACTCTTCTAATGCTGCATCACTCTGTGTTAAAACCCGTCTCAAAGGGTATTTGTAAGAGCATGCAGTATCTGGAAAGACAGCTATTAATCCTTAGAGACCATTGGCTCCCCTCATATACAGCTATCCTACATATTCTTAATAGCGTTTCAAGGCCGGACCATTATTTCCTAGAAGTCTACAAGAGTTCCGTTCCCCTCATCTTCACCTTGCCTTTGTTTTCCCTCATACACACTGCCCAGTACTTATCGCACCTTCTTATTATGGACCCACACTGCTTGTTCCTTGGTGCCTCGCTTACCTTCAAGAACGTCATCAGTACTGCTCCGAGGACATTTTAGTGGGTGTTTCAATTGACATTAGAACTCCTTTGAAGATGGACAGATACTTAAATCTACTACTCATGGCCAGCAGCGCTAGCCCAATGAGAACAGTAAAGGTAGTAGCGTGGCCTTATTATGCTAACTTGTACTTGACTTCACATAAAATGGTATTTTTTATCCTCAAGCAGACCTTACACCCTCACTCTGGATAAGGCTAATGACTTCCTTTCAGTGTGACTTCAGCACAGGTCTATATTACCTGAAGAGTCCCCAATGTCTTGTGGAGCAAGACGAGCACTGTAGTCTGCTGTAATTCCTGTCCACAGTACGGCAGTTCATTGGTATGTTTGCCAGTTCCTTTCTACAAGGAGTTTAACACCATTTCATTGTCTTACACAGTAACCATGGGAATCTACCTCTACAACAATCCTGCACTGCAGGTGTGCTTTTCCTGACCGGTCTCCTGTTTGGATGCAGCTAGTCAGTCTCCTCTTCTTCATCCAGGACTTCATTGCTGCTCAACGGTGGGATGTACGCTTGCATTGGGACTACTGGATATTCTAACAAATAAAATATCATTGGGGTAGGAGGGGTTCTTATGGGCAGTACGTATTCAGCCCACTGACTTTGGAAACATTTTACTGTCTTCCATCACTTGGTAGACACCCTTCTTAAATCTAACCACAGATCAGTCTCACTTATCGGATGGTATTATAACGCAGCTGGGTTTTAACTGCTTGCAGGTCTAAAAACATAGCTTCAAACGTTATGTGACATGAATACATGCATGCACACACACATACATATATACCTCCTAGTTTTGGGATTGCTCACATGTGGCAGACATCCCTAGGCTTCCTTCATCACCCATACTTCTGCTGACCGCTCCTACGGCAGTTTCGGTTCGGGATAAGAGTATTTCTAGTCCTCATCCCTGCCCACAGACTGGCTGTGTTTGGTTTGTGTCTGGCATGGGTTTGGAAGTGGCAGAGGGGGCTGCTGGTGCAGCCACTGGAAGAAGCTTCAAGAAAGGTCTCCTGGCTCCAAGCCAGCCCCGCCGCCGGCCAAGGCTGAGCCAATGAGCGCCTCTACAATAAACATATATAAGAGGGGAACCTGCTGAGCAAGGGCCTTTTCTTTTGGGAGCTCTCGTTTGTTTTGGAGGGGAGTAGGAAGAGAGAGAGACAACCACGCAGACACCCAGATCAGTGAGGAAGCAGGCAGGAAGACACTCCCGAGCACCCCTGTCCATTCAGCCTTGGGGGGAGACGGCAGGTTGAGTCCTTGCCGTCCTCAGAGGTCACCAGCAGAGAAAAGTTCCACTTGCAGCCCGTGACGGAGCTGGGGACAGAGCCTGAAAAACACCGTAACTCTGACAGAGTCTCACACTGGAGCAGTTCGTGGCTGGGGGAACCAGTGCCTGCAGAAGACCCCCACGCTAGCTGGAGAAGGTCAGGGAGGACTGTCTCCTGTGGGAGGGATGCCACGTGGCCGCAGGGAAGGACAGCGAGGAGTGTTTCCCTTGACACGGAAGGAGCAGCAGATGCAACGTGGAGCGGAGCGCGACTGCCCGCAGTCCCCATCCTCTGCCCACCCCTGCACTGCTGGAGAGGAGGAAGTAGCAGAGCTGGGCCTGGGAGGAACGGAGGGGTGGGGGGAAGGTGCATTTCAGAGCTGGTTGGTTTTCTCGCCGTCCTGCTCTGATGCAATTGGTGAATGGGCGGTGGTTTTGTTGTTTAAATCAAATTGATTTTGTTTCCTCAAGGCGAGTCTGTCTTTTGCCCATGACCATAACTGGTGAGTGTGCCCTCCCCGTCCTTTGCCTCGACCCTCGAGCCTTTGCTGTATTTTCTCCTTCCTGGGGTGAGTGAGCGGCTGGAGGATGCTTGGTGCTGGCTTTAAACTGTGACACTGGGCTTTTTTCTTTTTCTGCTTTTCGTATTGCTTTCTGATGTCACAGTACCAGCTTCAGTGTCTCCCATTTCTTCATTTTCTTTGATTTAAGCCAGTAGATTGTTTGGGGTTTTTTTCCTAGTATCCGCTGTTCCTTTGATAGTTTCCCTGGATAACGGAACAGTCTTGGTCAGGGAAGCTATGCTGTTGCGCTGGATGTATGCCTCTTGACAGGCTTTCTTGTGAGAAACTTGTCTGCCCCACACAAATTTGTGAATAACAAGGAATCTTTGATGTTTCCAGAGTTTCACAGGGCTACAAGAGTTCTCGGCTCTGGCTTTAAGTAGAAAATAACAAAAACAGGACAATAGCCTCTTGCCCCCGACCTCCTTCTGTGGGGTCACATTACTCATGAAGTACTTTTATCAGACATCCCAGCGTCTTATTTGTTCCATCTTTCCCCAGAAGGATAGTGAAAAAACCCTTACTGTCGTTTTCTCACCTTTAGTCCTTTGTGCATATACTCAATCACTTTTTTAACCACTTCCTTGTTTGTCTGGAATTCCACCATCATATTTTCAAACATCCCTCCAGGCCATCTGTTTTCTTTACTCCCAGCTTTATTTTCTAGTTAATCACAGTTGAAGGGGGCGGTGCGTCTTGCTGGAATTACTGGTGCTGACATGTTTCTGCATCATGTTCTGGAAAATAATACAAGAAGAACTCAGGTTTATAACAGTAACTTGGCTTTTTAATAATAGCAAACTATTTACACAGATGCTGAGACTGCACTTAACACCAAAGGAAGGAGCACACAGATTAGTTTATGCGTCATCTTTCCGATCTCCCTGCAGCCTATGTTCTTCTCTCTCGTTTCACAGAGATTGCTGCACAAGGCTCTCATTATTTACTTTCCCAGCCTAAGGAATTGCACATGACTGCAGCTAGAGAAGTCAGATGCTGAGCACTTATCCGTACTGGTGGCAGCTGTTATTCCAATAAATCTATCTTCTCCAGCTCAGCTTTAAATTTAGGTACTTGCTTAAGCAAGACTGAATCTATGTTAAACAGAATTCCTCTCAGAAAAGGGAATTTTAAGTATCAGCTCTGGCAACTTTATGTATTTACTAGAGAAGTTAATTTCCAAAACTTTGTGGTCATGTTGCACGTATAATACAGGATCTGCAGATAAAATTACCAATTTTAGTATTGACGAGCTTTTCTTAAATCCGTTACTGGTCTGGTACGCTTTTTCTCATTTGGACGGTGTCACCCATACAGGATGTCCAAAAAGTCTGTGCCTACAAAAGCAGTGTATTACGCTGATACAAAAATCTTTAACATATTCAAATTTACTCTTTGATCACAGTCTATGATGGTATTTGCCAAGATAAGGATGAAAGACACATTAAAAATTACTTCAGCTTAAATATTTAAACATTACTGTTTCTAAATTCAAATGTATATAGAGATGTTCTAAAATACATGAACTACTGAAGATGAACTCTAAGCTCTTCTTATAGTTTTTTTACTCAAGCATCTAAACATGGCAAAATATATCACCGCATTTTGACAGGACAGTAAAACATGAACATGAAAATGGGATACCTGCTATGGAGGGCTCTTTAGTCAATAACTCCTGCGTTAATTTGGAAATGTCTTGTCATTTTTCAAGCAAATCCGAGAAAGACATGGCAGTTCAGACCTTGTGCTTGAAGCATTATGTTCTCTAGTGTAAACCAGCCATGAAAGATCATGTCACATTTAAAAAATAAACAGTTGTAAATACAAGATGGCATCAATTCAAAATGAAGATTACATTGCCTTTAAGAAAATCTCGCTAACTTTCATTCATCCAAATATGTTCAGACTTACTTAAAAATTACTATATTTGTAGAGGCATATTGCATTTTTCCAGGAAGAGAGACGTAGCCTATTTTCTTACTTCACACCGCAGTAAAAGTAGCCACAGCTTCTCACCTCAGCAAGCAGATAGACATTAAAATACTGCATCAAAGTATATATTTCAAGGAGAAAATTCAACTGCCTGAGTGTCGCAGTTGAATTCAATATAGCTGAAGCAGGAAGATTAGAATTTGAAAAGATTTCCTGAGTTAATTGATTGGTGAATAACAGCTCCCAAGAACAGATCTTTATTCACCTCATTGCATACACCCTGATCTGGAGTTCACTCAGATTACCTCAGGTCATAAAAAATTATAACTAAGGACACACTGAAGTGTGCGCTGCACACCGCACTCTTACAGGTTCTATTTGAGCAGTTTTCTGGGATTTTAATTTACTGGAGACACACGACCAGAATACCTATTTCCATAAAACTACTTTCAGAGCTTGAGTCAAAAATATTGAGTATTTCCCCACCGTGTTTCTGCAAAGAGCAGTAATGACCTGCTGCCATTTCACACTCTCAGGAGAGAGGAACTTCTCCTAACCCTTGGCCATAGACAAATGTTAAAACTTCTCAGCTCCAATGATAAACAGTTTTATAAAGATGGTCGTTGATGCAAATGCTTCCATGTTTTCTGTCAGATTAGCTTCTCTGCCCAATAGCTTATACAATTGGACAGGTGTTTGCTAAAATGATCACTAGAGAGGCATAAACAACAATAAAAGAACGCCAGCACGAAGTCTGGATGTGAAATCTATACATATCATAAGTAAGTTATTGTGGATCCACCTGATTTTGTCACTGCTGAGTGGCTTTTAAATGTTGGATGCATTTCACTTGTGCATCCCCAGCAAGCGTAGAATGTCAACCCTTTCAATTATAGACACATAAGAGCAGGCAGACAAGTTACCTGAACAGTGAAAGGGAAATTTAAGAGATTTAGGTTTTGAGATAGCAAGAGCCAATTAGAAACGTAATAAAAAGCATAAAGCTTTGGAACGTAGTTCAAACTGTATCTTCTTAAAGAATGAACGACGATGCATCATCTTCAGCAGCTTCATGGCTTGCAGTACACCTCGTCTGAACCGGGTACAGCTCTGCACAGAACGTACACGCTTTTCATAGGGACACTACGTGATGGGATGTCCCACACTGAATAGGCATGGCACGCTTTGACTACATTCAGCCCTTCACCGGGCAGTGAATTTACATTCCCTGGCGAGGAAAAATACCTTCCCAGTCACACAGACCGGGTGACCGAACAAACGTTCAATTTGTGAATAACTGAAGGAAAAACTAAAATTCACGGAGAACTGGGGATTGTTTGTTTAGCATAATCCTGAAATGTCTGTTGTCCACACGGATTTATATAAAAAAATGAATATTTGTTCTTTAAAAATAAATGTTTTGCAATAGAACTGCACCATCTCTAACACTGATCGTAGAGGTTTTCTTTTGTCATGAGAATGGAGTATACACTGGAGTATGACCAGTTTTAAGCAGGCCATATCATGTAATTATTGTCAACATTCATACATATTAAATTGAACTGGTAATTTTTCTTCCCACCGATATTGGCTTCTATCAGTTCTATGGATAGATCTTTTTTGGTTTCTGGAATGTTCATAATACTTTTGGGAAACTGATTTCTGAACTATACACGAGGCAGAGTCCTTTACAACAAACAGCGGTTTTAAAAGGTTATGTTTTGGAAGTCACTTTCTCATATTAGTATGAACGGTCTCATTGCAAGGGGTTTGTTGAGCACAGCTAGAGCAAACAGGACGGGCAAAGTACAGAACAGTAACATTACAGAAGAGGACATTATTGAACAGAACAGATAAAATGAGATGCCAAAAAATACATGGTGTGAGGAGTCAGAAGGTTTAAGAAACTACGAAAAATAAGAAACTATGAAAACTATTGTTTCACGTACAGCTTGGTGCTGAGAAGTTGCCAGCTAACTGGTATCATCTAAACAAATGGTTAGCAGAGTTTAATAGCTTTATGTAGGTAACCGTGTAGAAATAGTCTGAAGCCCCCAGGCTCAAGCTGAATTTGTCACTTCTCCTTGGTACTTCCCTGCAAAAGCCTATTCAAGGGCCAGCTCCATTCCAACTCCACTAGCACACCTAGTAGAGAAACCCCCACGTACTTCTGAAAGCACATGAGCTACACTTGCTCGCTACATGGATGCACTGCAGGATACTGCGGTTTACTTGCCTTCGGGATGCCATCATGTCATGGAGGTCACCAAAATAAGACAGCTGAAGGTTCTTCCAGAAAGGCCCCACTGAGTCTTACTGCAGAGTCAAATGCCACGTGTGAGCTCAAGCTCCATCTCAAGGAAAACTGCTTGTAACAGACATAAAATACCAAGGTTTCAAAGTGTTTTGGGGCCGTCCAGCTCACATACGATGTGTAGGTATGGCCAGAGGTTGTTAACAGTTGTGATACCTTGGTATCTATCTGCTAAGCGATATAAATAACAAATAGGTTGCAAAGCCAAATATCACTCTGTGTGTTCCAACGACTGTTACCCACACATCAGTCCTTCCTTAGCTTGCTGCTTTTCTTCATTTAGGCCCCAGTTTTGCAGAGTTCCAGGGCCCTACCATGAGGATGGTAATAAAGACTCAAGAGCTTACATTCAAATCTGCTTGGACTAGAGACTGTCTTGTGTATAATGTCCAAGGTTTCAGGGTATTTGAGTTTGTTGTGATTAAAAAAACCCCAACAAAAACCCAAAAACTCAAAGCAGCACAAATCCAGTAGAAAGTTACATTCTGTCCAAAAGATTTCTTCCACACATGAACCTAGTCAGATTACTTGAAATTAGCTGGTCTATAGAAAATATTCCTCTGACCCCCCCAAATTTCTTCCTTTTTCTCTTCTCTTTGGAGTTGGGAAGATACCCAGAAACGGGCTCTTGCCCACTTTAATCGTGTCTTCACTTCAGAATCAACCAGCAAAGTCAGCACTATTAGCAAAGAAGATAACATTTCAAAAGAGAGTAATCCTACTTGCAAACCCTCACCAACGTCATTTACACTTCTTGTTTGCATTCTTGAAACAATACTTCTGTTGCCACTATACCCTTGCAACAATTGTCATCCGCTGGTGCCTTTAGTTTTGTCAACTAAAGCTTTTTATTCCTCCATAAAAGGGGGATTGAATAAAGAATGCGAGCAAAGCTAGCAAAAGAAAAAGCCTTTGAAGCCCAAGTATTCTGGTCATCATTTTCCTAAGACACCGTATTAGAGCCTCTCTCCTATGTTCATCTTAATACTGCAAACAAGAGGTGTCTGCTTGCAGAGAGAAGTGGAATGAAGGTGCCACAGCATCAGCAGTATCGCAGCAAGTAACAGACAAGCTCTGACGTAGCAGAATAACAACAGAAAATACAGCTATTTTAGGGAGAAAACGTACCAATCTGTAGTCAACTCCACATGGTGGAGAGCTACTGAAAACACCACCTTCAACTGGCTTCCTAAGAAAGAGGGTAGGATATCATTTTACTGCCTCTTTTTCCTGAGAGACACAACCAAGTGCATTCCACAGCAGAATGATGAATGCTGTTTTTGAAAAAGGATAGTTAACTATTACTACTAATAGCACTTGGCTCCTCATAGAGTTCTCCATCTCACCTGCATCTGACAGCACTTTGCAAAAGTTGCATGTTGTAGTAAGTATGAGTAAGCATAAGCGAGCATTATCAAATTGGGGTTGCATCTGAGGAAACAGCAAAGGAGGAAATAAACATCCCCAAACTGTTTCCATTGCCGTCAAGAACGTTCATCTCCTGTGTCCTCATCCTTGCAAGTTCACACCTGGAGAAGGCTGCATAACAGTTATAGAGGGAAGCGGGTAAAGGTAAAGCAGGCTGACTGGAAGGAAGCAGTGAGAGGAAAATAAGGGTCAGGAAAACCTCAGAGGAAGGACGGTTTGATGGAACAGAATGTAGTTGGGAGGGCCAAGACGCAGAGGTAAAGATAGTTCACTAACATTTATATAGACTTTCAACCACCTTGGGAAGTAGACCACACATGTGACAAGCCTGCACTGCGCTACAACGTTCGTTCTAGTGGGGAATGTGGCATCTGTTGCACAAGGAGTAACATTTCAGCACAATCTAGGGGACAAAATAAGATGCATCTAAGTGAAGCTCCTAGGAAATTTAGAAGACAACAGGTAGTTCTCTACAGTACAGACTGGGGTTTGCTTTTCCCACAACTGCTAAATGAGGAAAGGCTCTGCTTAGCTCCCAGCTGCTGGAAGGCAGTTGAGGTCCACCTGCCTGCGTTGAGAAGAGTATTTCTTTCCCCTATGTCATTATTCTTCTACAGAGAGTGCAAGAACTCTCTGATGAGCAGAATACAGAGCCGCTCTTCCGAAGTCCTTTAAGCAACACCTCTGCTTTGTATCCAATCACTAGTAGAATCTATCATCTACCATATGGAGCTCACAGTGGCACAGCCTTGGCTCAGTTGCACCAATTATCTGAAAAACACTATTTCAGCCACTAAATAGACCCTTTTAATCAACTCCTGAAACCGAATCATTGCCAGCAGTAGGCCACCGCACTCCTCATTGTTCAGACCTCATGGAAACAGTGGTTCCATCTGTCACCCGAAAGAACGGCTCCCTCTCAGACAGCTCTTCACCATCCTCAGTCAGACTCCACGCTTCAAATACATCCCTCCGCATTTAGGCAAGATTTTAAATACGGAAGAGTGCCCCAGCTGTTGTTTATTGGCACTAGAATTCCCGTGAACCATAAACGGCAGGGTTTGGGACAGAACTGTTACCTGTATCATCTGATTCCCAGGGCGTCCACAGGCTGCCATTCCGGTCTTACAGACTACCATTTCCTTCACCAGGGAAGAGAAGAAAAAAAAAAAAAAGAGGAAAAAGCTGAAAAAAATGGTAGGGACTTCAGCAGTGCAACTTCCATATAACCCCACTGTTTAAATTAACAACAATGCCAAAACCATTTATTTCTAAGATCTTTAATCTGGCTATCCTTGAGCAATCAACTGCACCCTAGAAAGAAAGCAAAACGCAGTAGATGACTGCATCTTCTCTACAGCAGATCTCTATTCTGTGCAGCGTTCCCACCCGTTCAGTAATGGGGGAAGGACTCCAACTTCGCGGTGTGTCAAAGCCAAAGAACACAAGTCCCTGCTAAGAAACACAATTCTCTGGTAAAAATTCCTGTAACAAATACGACCTTTGGAGAAACAGCGCGCTAGAGACTTGAAGTGTTCATTTAATACCTAGCCATGTAGAACGTAGCGCCTAACATTGAAAACAGTCGTCTTTTCAGCAGACATCAATTCTGTCACCTCAGTAATTCTATCACCAGATCTTTAACTCTGTCTGGCCAGACTCCCCAATGTCTTATCCCTGTGCAATCATTCACACTTACTCTAATCTAAAATAAAGACTGGGTAAAAGCGGCCATCCTCTCCTGACGGGATATAGAACATCCTCTGTTATAGCACAAGGTGCTCTGCGTTGAAGAATTTTTTAACATATCCAAATTCTTAAATGTTGGTATACTACCACATACACAAATTGATTAAAAGTCATAGCCAAAAGCCTACCTAGAGACAAATATTTTTGTCCTAGCAAACTGCAGATTTAATCTGGAAGAAGTCTAAAACACATTACTAAAAATAATCTTTCCAGAGAAGAAACATTCAATATTCAAGTAAACTTCTGCTTACTTTTACTATCGTTTGATCGCTTTTGTCACCAAGAGCCACAGTCATGGCCCATGAAGTCACATCAGCTTAACTATCGAAGAATTATTATTTCCTATGTAATTGAGCGTACTTGGACATTGGCAAAGGACAACGGTTTCAGGGCAGAAAACTGAATACCTGATGCCATCAAAAGTGAGCTCAATGTCGGGTGTCTGTCCATAATACAGTGTAATTCAGTGCCCCATTCTGCACTTACAAGACCATGAAGAAAACAAACCATATTTGCCATAGGATTGCGCTTTGTAACCCATATCTTCACTTCCTGTCTTGGTTTCACACTTCTGTGGCCTTGCATAAACACACAATATTTACACCTTCATTCTTCTAAGGAGAATACATCTGGGGTTTTTTGCCTTCCAGTCAAGTTTGAACTATCTTTACCTCAGTAGAGTTAAGACGCACATGGAAAAAAAAAGCCTTTACAATATTGAAGTGTTTGTCATGAGTACAGACCCAGGAAAAAACATATCTTTGATGTGCATGTGCTATCATACTGTGACATTATATTACCGGGTGGTGATAAGACACGACACTACATGAAATGATGATACACCTTTGTCAGGAGTATTTTGCCTGCTTTGGAAGAGGATGGCTTGCTGTTCTGAGAAAGAAGTTATCAGGAAAGTTACATGATGGCTGCACCCAACACTGAAGAACGTTGCTATAAAATAGTTTCAACTTCACTGTCCAGAGCGTACATTAAATGCATTATCTGTATTGAGCTCTGCCGCAGCTCTACACCTCATCATCATCATCATGGCTTGGCTTCGCGGACGAAGATTTGGGAAGGGCTTTGCCCACGCTTATTGCAAGCGCGTTGATGGCTGAAAAGGCCAATGCGGGATAGGCAAGACCGGTTGCAAAGAGCACACCGGAGGGTCTCCTTGGGTGGTGAAATGTGGTTTTCACTGAGGTTAATGACACTAGTCATCCCTATGAAGAATGAAATCTCAGCATTTTTTTTATTCAGTGGCTTCTCATTTTCCAGCCAGGCCACCTCAGGCTATGACTTATCAGAGCTAAGAAGCTAAGATTTGAGAGTCTTTTTAAACACTCGAATAGGACATCTTTTTGAAAAACTTGGTGTTGAAGGAAGAAGTACTAACAATACTATTGCACTACTGTAAACTCAGAACAAGGGTAGGAGGTACCTAGCCATTGAAATTGCCTTCTTTTGACTGAGATCTAAAACAGAAGTGGGATTAGCAAAAGCCTTTCCAAATTTTTTTTCCCCCCCTCACAAGAGGAAATGCCTATACTCCTAGTCCAGCAGGACACCAGGCTGTAGTTCTGCATACTGCCAGGTCATGGAGCAGTAAACCTTTCTTCTGGCTTAACTGTGGGCACGTAACCACAGATCTGTTGAATTTGCTAGATGACACAGCTTGGAGCTTACAGTGGCTTTATACTTTTG
Source organism: Bucorvus abyssinicus (assembly GCA_009769605.1). Classification (NCBI taxonomy): domain Eukaryota; kingdom Metazoa; phylum Chordata; class Aves; order Bucerotiformes; family Bucorvidae; genus Bucorvus; species Bucorvus abyssinicus. The sequence continues at coordinate 44,239,982 of CM020028.1, forward strand.
TGATAACTGTACATCACTACAGAAACACCTGCTTCCCCCTAAAACGGGATTGATACAGATCATCCATACCCATATGGCATAAAGTCAGAAGGAGCAAAGCTAGCCTGCCAAAAATTTTCAGGTAAGTCTAACCTAGCCATGTGAATGGGGTTGGTTTGTCCCCTGGCCAGGGTGGTTTCCGTACAAGACTAAGAGCTCTAATGTTGGATTAACTGTATCATCATGTTATATCCAGATCCAAAGATCAAAAAACCCCATTTGATGTAAAATGTTAGGAAGTTGGGACTTACCTCTAGATCAAGACATCTTGTCACCGGTTGGCACTGAGGCAGCTCTCACTCCCTCACAGGCAGCCAATACCTCCTGCTCAGTGGGAGGATAATTGGCTTCTGAGCCCCTATATCCCCGCCTCCAGAATCCACGGGTTTCTCCTCATGCCTTCTGCCACAGGCTCCAGGTAGGACCGCAATCCCCAGCGGCAGCGTACAGAATGTTTTTAAGCTCTGGTCTTGTTCGCACAGGTCCCAGGGCCATGGCATGCGCTATCTCTCTTCTGTTAAATTCAAAGACCTGTTGTTGATCAGAGCCCCATGTGAAATCATCTTTCTTCTGGGTTACATCACAGAGAGGTTTAACGATCTGGCTATACCCGGGAATGTGCATCCTCCAGAAGCCTATGACTCCCAAGAAAGCCTGAGTCTGTCTTGTTGGTGGGTGGAGACATGGCTGTGATCTTATTGACCACATCCACGGGGATGTGGCACCGTCCATCTCACCATTTAACTCCCAAGAACTGGATCTCTTGGGCAGGTCCCTTGACCTTACTTCTCTTAATGGCAAAACCTGCATCCACCAAAATGTCAATTATTTTACAACCTTTCTCAAAAACCTCCTCTGCTGTGTTACCCCGTACAATGATGTCATCAATGTACTGAAGATGCTCAGGGGCTCCACCCTTCTCCAGTGTAGCCTGGATCAGTCCATGGCAGATGGTTGGGCTGTGCTTCCACCCCTGGGGCAGGAGCAGTGGTCCAGCAGCAGGCAGCCATAGCCCGAACAATGGCAGCGCTGATGGGTGAATCCCTCGCGGGCCAGAAGGAGGATGGAGGTAGTGGCTTGTCTCCGACAGCAGGCACAAGGCGCGCTCCCCCGGCTCTTGAAGACACTGCATCCCGCCAAAAAGGTCTCCAGCCAGTCAGATGCAGTGGCGTGCAGGGGGAGGAATACTTTAACTGGCTTGCTTCTGTGTCCATCAAAACAAACCAAGCTGTATTTCTCCCAAGCCAGAACACATCGACACATAAGGTTCTAAGTCTGAGCTAGATATTCTCACTCCCACCGCGGTCAGTGGAGATCCGATCAATCTAGTTGATGGAATCCAAGAGCAATTCAGCTCAAGATCCAGTTCCAAATTTGGCAGCTCATCTGGCCAGCATGGGGAAGAGCACTGTTTCTGTGGCCAATTTTATACAAACGAATGCTGTATCTGTCAACCCACTTCTTTACTTTTGACCCCTGAACCTAAAGCCTGAGGACCCATGCACAGCGGGATCAATGACAGTTTTGTCCCAAGGCTGAAGTTCACATCTCTACATACCGTAAGGCCCACCCTACTGCCAGTGCCACCACTATCCGAACATCATCTCTGTGTCTTTACTTCAAAGCTCCACTTAAAAGCAAACAAAACAGTTCAGATCCGGTTTAACACCACCATTCGAACGGTATAATTTCCTATCAGCATTAAGTCCTCTTGGAGAAATATATAATGGCATAATCTACATAAAGCACCCAAAATTTACTAAATGTCTGAGGTACTGCGCTGCCCGATGAAACGTATACCGATCCTACACATCCACTAGGCAGCCCTTGCTGACTGAAACCTAAGAAATGCAGTGTTGAATTTTAATCTCCCCACACACAGAGTTCTCAAGCTCGCCGACCAATAATTGTACCTCTGCATTACAGCACGCGTCCTCTCGCACACGACATATCACTGAAAATTGCTCACCCCTCAGGGAAAGCCTGGATGAAGATGCTAAAGATACCCCCTGCAGATCAGCTTAAAAGCTTTTTAGCTTGGATAATAGATGATGTATAATATAATGTATTAGTATCCGTTAATTGATTTGGGGAACAAAACCATACTGCCTTAGGTTTAGCCAGTCTCACAACTGCCCTATAGTTTGTTTGCTGGTAAAGCTGAGTAGTCAGAGACCAAGTCTTGCCAGATGCAGGAGACACTGGGAATTGGATGTTTTCCAGCTCAGCAATTGGTATAGACACTATCTGGATTATGCAGTCCCTCATTAAGAAGTGTCAAGGATTAGCCAGAACTAAAAACACTTGCAGGATTAAGGGTTTATTTATATGGGGACAATCAGGAAATTGAATTAACTAAAAATGTTACTTTAAAGAGGAGCTGTAAAACTGCATTAAACCATAAAGTGGATGTTCTCCTTCAGAATTACATTTGAATGATCTAACTTCACTGTAGAAGCAAATTAAATTAAATTAGGACCTCTTGAATTCTGCCTAAAAAGGTCCTTGGGGGTTTTAATGGCATTTAAGTGATCTATTTCTAAATCTCATCTTTAGTTGACTCATTAATTCTCATGAATTGCTCCATGTAGATAAATCTCAAGCTATGAAATGAGGAAATCCCACAGAAAGAAAAGCAATGGCTGAACTAATGGCAACAAAACACTTCCAAAAACAGTTGCAACATAGCTTGTTCATCTGCAGAGGCAGCCGTAAGTCACCGCAATGACTCTGCAAGGACAGCAGCAGGCTCTCAGGTAAGTCCTGGGACAGTGCCCGAGGGAGGCTGCTTCTTACACACTCCTCACATAAACAACAATTACAGAGCAAGCAGTTTTCTAGGTAGTTCTTACCCGCCGATTTTAGGAAACTCCAACCATTCCGGAAGGCATTCAGGCCAAAGTTAAGGTTTATAATTAAAGAGTAGTGAGCTATTGACATGTCAAGAAAGCAGTTTTCCCTTTTTTTTCATTCTAAGTTCAACTGCTGGAGGCAAAAAGAACACAACAGAACTCTCTTTTCTTTTTTTTCCATTTCTGTAATCTATGCAATCCACGGTTTACAACTTCTGCCCAGTCTATTTCTTCTACGGTGTTAGAAAGCCAACGGGGGAAATGGCATTACTGACCCTTCTGCTTTATGGATGTTCAATAACCTATTTCCAGAGGGGAAGGAACTACATGGCTTTATAATATTATTGATATTTGAGTCAAATTATGCACCAGTTTGGTTTAAGTTCAGCTAATTTACCATCGTCATCTTTCTCTTGTGCATCTAGAATCCCTTCTGTGCTTTTACTGTCTATAGAACAAACGCTGTTACAGACACTTATATGTGGGGGTGTACATACAAGGTTACCTTTTCCTTAAGACTTACATGAGAATATGCATTTAAATTTTAATACCAGGCATCATAAATAGGTTTTCCTTACCAAGAGATCATTTCTCGAGTCCCTCTCCTGACTTGTGAAGTAATGAGCATCATATCACAGTAGATGGGTTGTAGTTATTGCTGTTTAGAGAGTATCCCTATACTTAGAGGTGGAAAAAAGGCTGGGACCAAGCTACAAGATGCTGGTTCCATTCCTTTCGTCTTCACCACTGTTGGCAGCTAAGGGTAAGTGCATTCAAATTATGCCTCAAAAGAAGCAAACTCAAAAATTTTCCTTGCGCACGGGATAATCTGTGACCTCTGTTACTGATAACAATGAGGTTTAGATTAAAATGCAGGTCTTAAAATATCCTCCTCTTGCACACATGCACCTAACAAGGATGTTATGTCTAATTTAGGCCTTTTTGGAGGCTCACTATTTTCAGATCACATTTTACTGATGTCTTTAACTGTAGTTGCAGAAATAAAGTACGTGTTGACTCAGTAACAATCGTGTTTCAAAAATCAAGACTGATATAGTGCTTTCTCCTCACTTAAAAAGAATAAAAGACACTTTGTACCAAAAGCCAAAGCCATTTCATTATTGTCATTAATTATGCTCTGAAAAATTGCTTCCAGAATTGTTAAAGGAGCAGAATGTGTAAAAAGCTGTAGTAGAGCTTAGCTTCGCATCTTTATCTTTTTCCATTATGGCATGAAGACTTTGGCATTTTGATTAATAATTGCTGATGTTTTACCCGTCACATCATCATTTTCCATAGAAAGGAAACATAACTTGCCTATCTCGATGCACTGAACAAACCAACAGAAGTGGGGAGGAGGTTGCATTCATGAACAAGGTAGAGAATGCAATCCGTCTCTGAACTTTCTGGAAAACACAAGGGACTAAAAACAGAGAGGTTAAGGGGAGGAAATTTTGCCAGCTTTAAAACTGAAAAGGAAGCCAATTTAATCTTGACTTCCCTAGTGCTTGTGAAATCCCAGCATCCAAGATCTTTACATGAAAAAAACCACCTCCACCCAGCCCTGCCTCTCAATTATCCTGGAGGACAGGGACTGCAGACCTTCGGAAAGCACGGCTCTGCCGTTCTCGTATGCTGCTGCCTGTCAGAAGATCCTGATTCTATTTTCGACTGGAAAAGAGAAATGAACCGTTTGGTTTTGAGCCCTGAACTGAACGTAGATCTAAATCCTTCTAATTTCTAAAATACTGTAGGTTTTTCAGGACCGTGATCGTCTTTTTGTTACGTGTTTGTGCAGACTCTTCCACGACAAATATAACAAATAAAATTGCAAAAGCCTGACTTGGGTCAGCAAAAAACCCCCACACTGCTTTGTGCTGACCTGGTGAGCGGAATCACCTCGTGAGCGGTCGAGCAAGTAGCAGCACCTGTAACAAAGAGGCTGGACCGTGGGGCAGAAGAGGACCTTCAGCAGTAGCAGAACATTAAACTGGGTCAGAGATCTCATCTCTCTGCAGCTCACGGACCCAAGTACGATGTCTGAAAATAGGCAAGCCGCTCTACCTTTTTCTCTTCTCTTGCCTCCTCGGGGCACAGTTCTGCTAATTGCATAAAAAAAAAAGATGTTAAATCTTGCAAGATTTAGCAAAACCCTTTTTTTTTTTTTAATTGCTGTGCAAGTATTTTGAGTAGCTCCCGTGCACTGGACACAGCCTTACAGGGAACGTCCTAGCCACTCAATAATAACCCTGATGCTTTCTCATGCTACTCAAGAGTAATTATTAACCCTTCAGACAAGACATTTTTACAGGGCTTTTCAAAAAGCAAAGTCTTTTGCAGTAAAAGTGAAAATTATTTCTTTCCAGTTTCCACTCTTTCAAAAAACAGCTTATGCCATTAAACCTGAGTCCTTTCCAAATACCTTCTTTTAACTACACATCACATTCCAAATTTTAAAAAAGTTTTACTCTATGAAATTCGACATTAAAATATTTTAACAAAAAAATGTTTTACAACTTTAACTGTAAAACTGCTACGAGAAGACTATTTTCTCAAGACGCACCGCAAAATATTTGGGGGGAGAGGTACAGAAATTGGTCTGGAGTTTTCTGTAAATAATTATCAACGTGCACTGGCAGACTTTGCTGGAACACACTAAAACACAGTAAAGGAATATGCGGCCCTTTTCTATCTATATTTAAATTAGGCCTTTGTTCAGAAGCCCATTTCAGATCAGAATGTTTTTGCTTAATCCAATACTGGAAGAGATGAAGTATTTAAAAAAAAAAATCCCTTCAAATGAAAGTGACGATTATCCAATTTTATTTTCTACCCAGTTTTGATTAGAAGTCAGTGATAAAACCCCTCATACGCTAGCCTATGAAATAAACTGAGATATAACCAGCATCTGCAGAAATCCGAAAAATCCAAGCATTTTTCAATGCATATTAAATAGCACACAGTAGGAACTGTAAGTGTATCACAGAACCATCTGGTTGGAAGAGACCTCTAAGATCATCGAGTCCAACCGTTCACCCTGCACTGCCAGGGTCCCTAAACCATGTCCCTCAGCACCACATCCACACGGCTTTTAAACAGCTCCAGGGATGGGGACTCCACCACCTCCCTGGGCAGCCTGCTCCAACGCTTCACAACCCTCTGTGTAAAGAAAGTTTTCCTGATATCTAATCTAAATTTCCCCTGATGCAACTTAAGGCCATTTCCTCTCATCCTGTCACTTGTCACATGGGAGAAGAGACCGACCCCCACCTCTCTACAACCTCCTGTCAGGTAGTTGTAGAGAGTGATAAGGTCTCCCCTCAGCCTCCTTTTCTCCAGGCTAAACAACCCCAGGTCCCTCAGCTGATCCTCATCAGACTTGTTCTCTAAACCCTTCACCAGCTTCGTTGCCTTTCTCTGGACACGCTCCAACAACCTCAATGTCCTTCTTGTAGGACACAGGACTCAAGGTGTGGCCTCACCAGTGCCAAGAACAGGGGGACAATCACTGCCCTGCTCCTGCTGGCCACACTATTGCTGATACAAGCCAGGATGCCGTTGGCCTTCTTGGCCACCTGAACACACTGCTGGCTCATATCCAATCGGCTGTCGACCAGCACCCCCAGGTCCTTTTCTGCTGGGCAGTTTCCAGCCACTCCTCCCCCAGCCTGTAATGCTGCAGGGGGTTGTTTTGTCCCAAGTGCAGGACCTCGCACTTGGTCTTATTAAACTTCATGCCATTGACCTCGGCCCATCAATCCAGCCTGTCCAGATCCCTCTGTAGAGCCTCCCAACCTTCAAGCAGACTGACACAGTCACCCACCTTGGTGCCATCTGCGAACTTGCTGAGGGTGCACTCAATCCCCTCATCCAGACCATTGATATGGATGTTGAAGAGGACAGGCCCCAATACTGAGCCCTGGGGGACACCACTGGTGACCGGCCACCAACTGGATTTGGGTCCATTCACCACCACCACCAGCCATCCAACCAGTTTTTTAATCCAGTGGAGAGTACACCCATCCAGGCCATGGGCACCTAGTTTCTACAGAAAAATGTTGTGAGAAACAGTGTGAAAGGCCTTGCTAAAGTCCAGGTAAACATCTACAGCTCTTCCCTCACCTACTAAACAGGTGACTTTGTCATAGAAGGAGATCAGGTTGGTTAAACAGGACCTGCCCTTCAGAAATCCATGCTGACTGGGCCTGAGCACCTGACTATCCTGTACATGCCACATGATATCCATCAGCTTTAAAAATTAAAAAATGCTCAGAATAAAAGCAGGAAAGAGACAAAGACAAATTTTTTAAAGGAAATAAGATTTTACTTTCTGGAAATAGCCATTTGGACATAAAGTCTGATTAATGAAAACTTAGTAAGGCTTTTAGCATCCAATCACATTTGCTCAGGGTGGTTTTGGCTCTCACCAGTGCTTGTTATCCAGTAAATTCCTAACCAGTGAAATAACATGACATTTCCCCAGTCACCTGAAGATTTGGTGGGAAGATTTCTCGAAAGACACTGACGCCAGTCCAAGAGGTTCTCAGAAATACCACACAAATTTTGAAGATTTCTATTTTCAGCTTCCCGGGCAACAAACTTGCTCATTTGCTTATTTTGCTCAGCAATTTCAACAGGCAAAAGCAGCAAAAGCCTCCTCAGATGGGAGCACTATTTTGTAACACTTCTTTAAGTGTTTAACTTCTTTTTACTTTCTTTACCTTCCTTCTTTTTACTAATTTCTTTCGACTTTCTTTAAGCAAAATATCACCCCAGGCATCCTACATGTAAAACTAGAGTCCTTAAAAAAGAATGTAGACAAGTGTCCAATCCAACTTCTTTTAAAAGTCATTAAAAACTTAAAACATTTTAGCGTGGGTAGTCCCATCAATGTTTTTGGGAAGCGAGGGCAACGAGTCTCTTTAAGGTCTTTATCATTATACAGGGAAAACTTGAGGAACTTCCTGTGTGTAATGAAGGGATGAAGGCCATAAGAGTTTCAAATCCCCTTTCTGGTCATAAACTGATCTACAGCTGCGTAGGCAATCATGTCATTTCCTTAAGATATAATTCATTAAGGAACATAAGCCTGACAAATTGTAATGATTCTATTACCAAGACGAGAAATATCGGAAGACATTTACCTACTGGGATTCTAGCTATTAAAAAAATTAATAAAAGCTGTATTTAAAAACTTTAAATATTCAATACCTATAATCTTTAAATTAGAGAGAATACTATCTTTAGTTTTATTCGAACTACTTTAGCAAGCTATAGTGTTAGGCTTATTTACTTACACTGACCTGTTTTCAGTTCTGAGATTTCTATTAACCATCCTCTCATCGCACACTCCTACACAGCAAGTCATTGTTATCACATAAATTGTCCCAAAGAGATGAAAAATCATTGTATTAATGGGCAAATAGGTGTGCTACAATGTTCAAAAACCTAGGTATTATTCCTCTTGCACCTTCCAGCAGGAACAGTAAGAGTTTCATTAAATAGTGTAACAAAATGGAAGTGAATGTTAGGTTTTTGTGCCTCTATAATGTTCTTTACTTGATCTTTCATCTTTCAGAGAGATTAAAAGGACAAGACCTGTGCAATTTGTTTCAACAATAACATGGTTAGTTCTGAAGGAATGCCTATAAAGATCTGCACTGCTTGGCAGCAAGAATTAAGGACAGTAGCGAAGACATGTAGACACGAATTTGAAATTAAGAGATATAATTCACACATCTCATTTTGCATACTCTTCTGTTTACCTGTCATTGCAATAAGCAGTACATTAAATGGCTGTGATAAGCAGCCACAGTAAAGGAGAATTTTTTTTTAAGACAGGATGTATTTGAAAGAATTTGTTTCATTAGTATATCCTCTCTCACTCACAAATCACTGTCCTTTAAAATAGATCTATATCCATATAGCTACCTATATATACATGCCAAATATAAATTAAAATATAATTAAATAGTTTTGAAAAAGGTGATCAGTAACTTCCCTAGGGAAGCAGTCCAAACCCTGTTATTTGCAGAGATATTTAGAACTAAATTGCATAAAGTACTGCAGAGTTTATGGTAGAGAATCACTTTGCAGGGGCAAGGTGATGGACTGTATAACATAATAGCTCTTTCCTATGTCTAGATTCTATGATTTATATAGTACAGGAAGATGACCAATAAAATGGAACCCAGCATCTTATGAAAACTCTGTCCTACATTATTCTGGGTGATAAGGGTGAGAAGTCCGACCACTACAGTTCTAAAATTGCAACAAAATAAAAACTAGTATTTAGATTTAAGTACCATTTCCCAAGCACTGTACCACTCCTATACTTCTAAAACTTTTTAAGAGGGTAGAAAGAAGGACCCTGGGACCTACCGACCTGTCAGCCTCCCCTCTGTGCCTGGCAAGATCATGGAATAGATCCTCCTAGAAGCTATGCTAAGGTACATGGAGGACAGGGAGGTGATTCGAGAGAAGCCAGCATGGCTTCACCAAGGGCAAGTCCTGCCTGACCAAGCTAGTGGCCTTCCACAAAGAAGTGACTGCATCAGTGGGGAAGAGCTATGGATGTCATCTATCTGGACTTCTGTAAAGCCTTGGACGTGGTCCCCCACAACATCCTTTTCTCTAAATGGCTGAGAGAGAGATTTGAGGGGAGGACTGTTTGGTGGATAATGAATTGGTTGGATGGTTGCATCTAGAAGGTAGTGGTCCACGTCTCGATGTCCAGATGGAGATTGGTGACAAGTGGTGTCCCTCAGGGGTCCATACTGGGACCAGTGCTGTTTAATATCGTCATCAATGACATAGACAGTGGGATCAAGTGCAACCACAGCAAGTTTGCAGATGACACCAAGCTGAGTGGTGCAGTTGACACACCTGAGGGATGGGATGCCATCCAGAGGGACCTGGACAAGCTGGAGAAGTGGGCCCAGGTAAACCTCATGAGGTTCAACAAGGTCAAGTGCAAGGTCCTGCACCCGGGTCGGGGCAATCCCCAGTACCACAGAACCATAGAATCACACTGAGGGATAAAGGAATTGAGAGCAGCCCTGAGGAGAAGGACTTGGGGGTAATAGTGGATGAAAGACTGGACATGAGCTGACAATGTGTGCTCGCAGCCCAGAAGGCCAACCGTGTCCTGGGCTGCATCAAAAGAAGTGTGGCCAGACAGTCAAGGGAGGCGATTCTGCCACTCAGCTCTGCTGAGACCTCATCCGGAGTACTGTGTCCAGCTCTGGAGTCCTCAGCACAAGAAGGACCTGGACCTATTGGAGCGAGTCCAGAGGAGGGTCACAAAAGTGATGAGAAGGATGGAACCTATTTCCTATCAAGAAACACTGAGGGAGATGGGGTTGTTCAGCTTGGAGAAGGCTCCAGGGAGACTTTATTGTGGCTTTCCAGTACTTAAAGGGGACCTATGAGAAAGATATGGACAGTAATTTTAGCAAGGCCTGTTGCAACAGGACAATGGGGAATGGGTTTAAACTAAAAGGGGGGAGATTTAGACTAGATCTAAGGAAGACATTTTTTTATGTTGAGGGTGTTGAAACACTGGCACAGGTTGCCTAGAGAGGTGGTAGATGCCTCATCTGAGGCAAGGTCATGTTCGATGGGGCTCTGAGCAACCTGATCTAGTTGAAGATGTCCCTGTTTACTGCAGGGAGGGTTGGACTAGATGACCTTTAAAGGTCCCTTCCAACCCAAAACATTCTATAATTACACTTTCTGACACATCTATGTTTGATCACGGTCCAATACAATGTGCTGCATGCACAGAGCAAAGTGAAACTACAGCAGAGTCCTACAGGTAAACAAAGGGTACACAACAAGCATTTAAGTCCAGTTTGAGCTGTAAATCTACTAGTCAAGAGCAATAAATGTTTGATCACATCAGTGAGAATTCCTGAAACAACACAGTGGCCTGGAGCGTTCCCAGCCTCACTTGGATATTCACCAAGATGTCACCTTGAGCTCCACCTACAGCCACTTCTGAGAAAGCTGCTCTGCCATGCAATTCTGGCCACCTACAATCCAAGTGAAAAAAGAAAAGAGACTGAACAGGGAGCCTCAATTATTGATCCTTGCCCCAACAGGGAGCACAGTCTGAGACGGTCCTGGGAGCCCAGCTGGAAATCCCTCCTTGGAAATGTTAGCAGATAATGACCCCAGCATAACCCCAGCTACTCACCCATTACAGCAGGGAGCTGCAACTGCCCCTGCTGGGATATGCGGCCTGAGCTATTGCTTTCTCCTCTCCACAGGGCACAGAAGGGTCATATACTGGAACCATACAGACTTTCCTATAGGACAGAAAGAGTAGTAACTGGGCTGTGCACTGGCTATGCCTGTGAGCTACTTTTTGATCACAGCTGGGTGAGCCTTGAGTAACTTTGGGTTCCTCACACACTCATCTCCCTTGGGATACTTCCCATGCACCTTCTTCAGGAGCATACACACCCCAGTCACCAAAAATAAAAACAGGAGATCCACTTCTGTGGGCTAATTCTTCCAAAACAAATTATTACTATCTCTTACTGACAAGAGTGGCTTAATCCTGCTTGAGGAGTGATAATACAGTTTCTTAAGCACAATGACTAGTATTACACTGGATAGGAGCAGGAGGGCAGGTGATGTCTTGCACTTTTTCTGTGCTTATGTAACACTACAGAATAGTACACAAATCCAGCCCTTAGGTTGTTAAAAAGTGTCTTATTACTGTCCAGCATTTCATAAATCCTTAATAAAATAATAGCATCAATATATCGCACGATACACCTACCAAATGCAACTTTGGGGGAGGGAGGCAAGGGGAAGATATTTATGGTGTGCTTCTTGCATCTGGACTGCTGAGCATCAGCATTATATTCAAAGTGCATTCAAGAGAAACGTATACTAAGTAGTACACACAGAAGCAAAAATATTTCCACCAACCTGGGAGCAATCCTCATATATTTACATATATTTTTCTTTGCACACATTAAATTCTCTAGAGACTCGGTTCAGCAAAATAACTCACTATAACATTAGTTCTATGTACTTTTATAGGGTTATTCAATTGCTTACAGAGAAATACTAGCTTAAGTACTCAACTTAAGGTTTAGACATTTCAACAACTTTAAAATTACAGTCTTCCAATAAAACACGCCAAGATGGATTTTATAAAAATGGATCTTATAAAAATATTCTCAACTTGCAAGCAACTTTTCTCCTATCATCCAGAATCTGCAGGGATGTCCTCACCTGACCCATTGCTAGAGCGGATCCTCAAATCTGTCTCTTTTGTTATATCCAGACTTATAACCGAACCACAAATGTCCAAGGCAATCTGATCTCCAGCAGGAGCCCAGAATTTATTTTTTCTAAATCACAACTCTGTTAATTTTCCTAGAAAAAAAGATATTTGAAACAATATACCTAGAAAACTCTCAAGAAAGATGTTTTTCTTGATCCAATACATAAACCAAAATGCTTCTGCAAGAAGTTATCACTCTGATCCTCATCAGTCACCAGCGTCATCTTTCCTGGCTTCTAGGAAGGACATGACATAAGACACAAGTCTAACACATATGTTACCATACGTGTGCCCTGGCAGCGTTTCACCTCACCTAGATGGAAACTTTCACAGGAGGAGCTACAGATTTTTCTCTTTTCATAGTCCCTGATCTTCTGTCATGGATTCAGTCCAGTCAGAATCCAAGCAACTCCATCTTCAAAAGAATTTGAAAACTCAGAGCAAGAAATGCTTAACTCTACTACTGTAGGCAAGTTGCTTAGATTAACCAGGTAGCTAAGCACCAAAAACACTCCCCCTGATCAGGATTTCGTATGTGCTCCTTACGGCACAAGGCATTTTTCTTTTCCACCACAATCACAGGATAAGTTTCACATTTAAAATGCTTCTTGCATTTCTCTACAATTGAAATGAAGTCTTCCACGACTATCATCATAGTTTTCTTCCTTCCTGCTTCAGGCATCACAGTCAGTACCCTTGCAACACAGCTGAAGTGCAAGAAGTTTATGTCTATTTAGTATTAAAGGTTTAAAGATAGAAGTTCATCTCCCGTCAAACCAAGACATATGTCAATCTGCAGTACCCTTCTTCAGAGCCCTAAGAAACCTAAGTTTTATTAGTTTTAAGGACATATACTAAAAACAGAGTCTAAAAAGTAAAATACACTATTGCATCTGTAAGTTCTTTCACTCCATGTGTGAACTCTGTCCAGACAGGATTGGGGCAGCTCCTTGCTCACAGCAGGAGATCTTCCACTAGACCAAGAGCATAAACATTGCAATGCAATAGCTGTTTTCAGTCTTCTTCAACTTTTATACCTGTCACGTCCCAGTTACAGAGGCTGATGGCACTAAAATAAGATGGTTCATAATTTCCCTGCAGCGAGATTAAGACACAAATGAGGTCAAACATTGGTTTCAAACAGTCATTACTTTACTTTCCCTATAGGTGATATATATAGAGAGAGATATATATAGAAGATAGGTAACATATAGAGATATATATATAAGACAGAAAGATAGAAAAGTAAATAGAAAATAAGCAAGATATCAGAGCAAGAGATAGTCACCACCGTGGGTCCCGCAGAGTCCTGTTGGTCACGAGTTCCTTGTAGCTTGGGTGGTGGTCCTTCCTGGGAAGGCAAAAGCTGTTCACTTTTACATTCTTTTATACACCTTCAGTCTATGGATAGTTTCATGGTTCTGTCCTATCCAGTAACAGCACATTATCAACTTCAAGCACCGTCCACAAGACAAAGTTCTCGCTTATTGATATCAGTGCAGCTTTGATTAGCTTTTTCCTGATTCTCAGAAGAGTTAGCAAGAAGCGTGCAAAACATGTGATGGTCAAGGTTGCCTTGGTGGTTAGCAGTCCTTGTTTCCAAGGCAGACCACCACAGACATCCAGTTTCTCCAGGTTTGAGACAAAGGCAAGGAGCAAGTGGTCATCTTTCCCAAGCACGAGGCATCCTGTCTCTCACAGGGAAAAGTCACAACTCCCAGGCAACAATTCCTTAGTGGGAAATGTCCCAATATCAGTGGCAATGTTTGAGACATCAGCAAAACAACAGTTTCCCACACCATCCCCAAAAGTTTTCCAATGAAGATGTGTTTCTCCATAGTCAATGTAACGTCATTGGTATTGGGCTTCCTTTTGCAAACTCCTTATAGGCAGCCAAGGAAGGGGCTCCTCTGACCATGCTCTGAAATCTGTAAACAACACCATTACCAAAAGAACTGTCCCCTATGACTCTATTCCTCCAGTGGAAAAAGCTCTCCCACATGTAAGTCAGGCGTAAGAAACTGTATTTTTAAAAAAATTCAGAGTTGACTAGATATATGGGTAGAAACACATTGTGTTCGTTTACTCTTGACACATTGTTCTAGTAAGGATTCGTAGGATCCCGGGGCGACTAAAACCACAGGCACACACACAAAGATAACCACAAGCATGCTCACAAAGATAACTGGGTTTACTTTATTTATAAACAGACTAACTATAGACATATACATATCTACAAACTATTAGAGTTTAGACCTTTAAAATATTATGGCTAAAATTACTGTTAATACAACTCAGATAAATAACAATATACCCTGTTAGAATTTAGGCTTCCAACTATTACAATTAAGATTATTAATGATATAATTATTACAACTAACAATGCACTCTACAGACATTTGGGGGCAATATAAGCATTCTCATCTGTCCAAGAGCAATTCATCCGGATGGGGGGGGGTGGGGGAAGAAAGTTACCTCAGTTCACATACCAACCCTAGGATAGCAAGTGATGTCCAAATCCACAGCGTCGCCAGCATAGGTCATTTTTGGGATGCGGCGTCAGTAGGTACTGGACCTTTTGCGGGCGTCCCCACGGAGGGCAGCATGGCCCCTTTTTTCCATATAGCTACCTCACCTCTGTGCCCAAACAGCACTACCTTTATAGCAGAGGTTAAAGCCGCCCCTCACATAACGTGTGGCCAGTACGTATGTGTGGACTGCCCCAAACTCCACCTGTCAATGACATAATTCATAACTTCACACATGCCCAATTTCACTACTGGGGTCGCTGTTTGGGGGTCGTTCGACTTCATCTTTACTCTTCCTCGACAAGAGCTTTGCAAACATGGGAAAACTCACTATTGTTACAACTTCTCTCCAGTTCACATCCTTTTGACGTCCAACCACAAGTCTCGTGACTAGGAGTTTGTTATGTAAAAACCTGTTAATGTTACAATTAATCCACTACTATCACTCCTCCCTAAATATTAGAAAGCTCGCTATTGTTTCCTACAAGGCTCACAAAAACTCCCCACTGCCCTTTGGTTCCTTGCAAAGCTCAGTGTTCCACTTCGGACCAACTGTTTAAAGGAGCCGTCTGACACACACATACATTGATGAGCTTGTTTTGAACACTTAACACCCTCAACTCTGCTACCGGTGTATTATTTATAACTCCAGAGCATTCTCAAACCTTGCGGATGCCTGAAAATAAGAAGCATACGAAAGGAGGCAATGCCAGTAAACTACGTACTAAGAGGGCTCAGAAGAGCCATAATACTCTTCTGGCCGATTTAAATGTTCCTTTTTTCCTGGTTAACATAAAGCCTCTTCACATTCAGTCCTCAATTAAGCAGGAGGTGAAGTGGTTTACATAGCAGAGCTTTAGAGAGATAGAATCTAATTACAGATAATCTCCCAATACCAAAAGGTTGGCTTCCCAACAGTTAATAAAAGCAATGGTTAGAAATTACGAGAGTAGTGCTTCCAATACGAACTTAAGATAAAGCACAAGAATGTCTAATAGCCAAATCAAAAACCTGCATTGAGAGGTATTAATTTCTCAAGCAACAATGGGTGGAACAAGTTATTATTATATCATCCTGGAGGAGAAGAAAGCTTACCATAAGCATTTCTTACAGACCTGCCTTGCACTAGTACTTAAGAAGCTGAATGCTTCTGCTTCCTTATCAAGAACGAGGTGCCATGATGTTAGCTGTAAACGGACAATACCACCTTACGGAGACAGAGGAACTACAAAAATTTATATTTAATATTTTAACTTACTGGGGATCTGTCATTCTTCAGATTCTTCTAATATGTGACAGACATAGGAAACTCTTTGCCATCATAAATTAATATGACTCAGGATTGCACACCTAAAAGCACTCAGGGTTCGAATTTGCATTTCTGAATTTTTAGGAGTCTCTATAGTACTCCAGAACATAATAGTATTACACTGACAGCCAGTGCTTATATACTCTGGAGGATCTGGCTGATCTTCAGAAGCATATCTCTATCGCAACTAAACAGAGAATTAAGTAAAGATGGTCAGTCTTGCACTTAATATTCAGAGCTTTCCTAGTTTCTAGCTGTGAGAACTAGTAGTGACTATATTAAGAAAAATGTTCTCCTGTCACATTAGAACAAACCACACAAAACTTTTACTTGACAGTTCAGGTTCGGACAGTGAACACCAAGCTACAGGCCACAGAAGCGTGGAGGGACTACAATGAAATAACTCTGCATTTTTTCCAAGTCTGACAAAATTACTCCATGCTGTTAAAAGAGTATTTGAACACTGTCTTCTTGCTGTTACCTAACACAATGAGTTAATGAACAAAACAAGAAAGTCACAGACTAATACAAGTCACGTTTCTCTCCAGAAGAAGGATACTTGTTGCAGAAATAAGAAAAGATTAGCACGCCTACTAATTTAAATGCCAGTAATTAACAGCCCAATAAAAATTGCCTAGCATTTTCACACAAATCTTACCATCTGCCTGCAATAAAAACCACAGAGTGTTTTTCTGCTTCAAGTGGAAGCCACGTGAAGGAGATGTAAGTAGAACCAATTCAGCAAATTAAAGAACCTTGTATATCAAGATAATGGGGTATTTTCTCTAAAAAAAGAGGCCTATTATCTTAGAAATTTCTGAATTTATTCTGGTATTAATAAATAAGATCCTCTCAGAAGAAAAAGTTGTGTGACTCCATAAATACCCACAGCCTCTGAACATATAGTGAATGTGTGACGTTGTATAAAACAAGAAGAGTATGTAATAAAAGACCTTTGAGTAAAGTAAAAATATTCCTGGTAATAAGCAAAAAGATACAATGCAGATAGCTTGGTCACATTCCTATCCAGCTTGCCTACGTGGACTTGGAAACCTGTACTGGGTGTGTGCAGCAAGCCTTTGGTAGTGGGAAGACTGCAGGGGCAGCCTCTGCGGGAAGATGCCAGGGACAGCTCTATGCTGGGCACAAAGGGTTCCAGATGGCTTTGCAACGGACCCACTGCAGGTCAAAGCTGAACCCACCAGCCAAGCTGGTGGCACTTTTATGAAAAGATATCTAAGAAGAGAAGAAAACACCAGCTAGAGAGAGGAGGAGGGAACAAAGAGTTAGAAACAACAGAGGAAGCACCCAGGTCAGAGAAGAAGGAAGGGGAGGAAGTGCTCCATGACAGAGACACCCTGCAGCCATGAGCCACTAAAGATGTACCAAGCGCTTGACAGACTGCAACTACACTCACAAAATAAATCCCTCTCAATTAATATTGATAAGCTCTTTATGACACGGTACGTCTGTCAGATAACAGAGGACGAGAGCTGGCATGGAAGCTGTCTGTGCCATCCTGGTGTGTCTGCCCTCCACCTCATTAACAACACATGTCTGACACGGTAGGTTTTGGGACTGAAAAGGCTCTTGGGATGAATCTTGAATACTGTAAATCTCTCACTGCTACAATTTTGAAGGTCAACTGTTTGGCTATTCCCACTGTGTGATGTCCATGGCACAAAGAAGCTAAAGCGATCCTGAGCATAGTCCTTTGTGCAAAACCAGTGCACATCTGTTCTAGATCAGAGAAGAGCAATATTGAAATTAGAGTTATCCCACAGGTCTCAGCCACTTTGGATGGTCTTAGAGTAACAATGGCTTAAACAACAAAGGGAAGGGGGCAGGCAAGCTGTATGCGTGTGCCAGGGAAGTAGAGTTACTAAATCCAGCATTGTAAGCCACTTTTGTATCTTCATGTTAAAGACAATTTCATGCAACCGCCCAAGTGTTTTTAAATGGAGAAGTACAGAGAGTGTAATAGGAAAGAATAAGAACAAGTTCTAGAGGACAAAATTCACATCAGACAACAACAAAGAGGCTTTTAAAGTTATTAGATGCCTTGTTATGTTAGGGTACATTAATCCAGCTGATTGCACATCAGTGAAGAAACCAGGACACATAATAGTCACATAACCCTGTCCAATACGTCCTGCAACTGTCTGCCTTGAGCAGTGGCTCAGGTGCTTTGGCAGGAGAGACTATCCTCTGGTCCTGGTTTTGTAGCAGCACTTTTTATATAGTCAAATAAGAAAAGGATCTTTATCTTTGTGTAAGATTTCTGTAGCTGCTTTCCTTTAGCAATTAGAAATTTTTTTTTTTTTTTTTTTTTAGGAAATGAACTTGAAATACTAACTGGGTTTTAAGTCTGAGAACATGCATCAGTAACTGGCATAAAGCATCAGTAGGGATTTCACTGTCCTAAGACCTATAAAAGTGGAACAAATATTTAAAGGAGGGATGCATAAAAAGAAAGTTTAGCAGTAAGGATTCCATGGTAAGAACCGGAGACCTACAGATCAGCTACCACAGAACATGGTGTCCTCAGCTCACACGTGTATAGAAGTCATAAAAAGCCTCTCAGTAACTCTTCCGCAATACAACAGTTTTTTCCACTTCTGAAGCCTCTAATCATTTGATGTCACTGCAGCAGTCAAAAAAATTCAAGTCATATTAAGTCATAAAACAGTCATTGCTGAATTCTCTTCTCGACAATGATGGAATTCTCACTTCAGATCTGTATCTGAGGATAGGTTGAAATTACATTATCCCAGAGCACCCAAAAGCTCCTGTTTTGTATTGCATTGTGCATTTTGGCACAGTCCATTCCACACACAAAATTACTTAAATACATCTGCACTTCTGATGCACTTATTAACGCAGCAGTTGACCAGAAGAATAACTACAAATAGTCTAGAAAGCAGAAAGGAGAACAAGTAGCCTGAATTGCTAGCAGCAGAAAAGCACTTGAAACAATCCTTTGTAAACTCTTTCCTCAAGGCTATGCACATTTAGACTACAAACCCAATTATGGAAAAAATACTGCACAATACTTCAGAGAAATTTTCAGGCATGGGTAATTCTTTGCTGATATTACAATACCCAATCTTAAATTTTTTTCCTACTGAATTAGTTAATGTGCTGAATTATCTTTGATACTGTAGAAGAACTTTCCAGCTTAAAGAACTTGCCCAAATTTATCAACCAAACTAAAATCAGAAGAGTTAAGCTTTGACGAACTACGGTAATGGTTTAAAGACAACACAAGCAATACCTTCTTCTGCTTCCCCTACACTCAATGGCTACCAGGAACTGTGTGGTGTGTTTTGGTGAGGGAGGCAACAAAGAAAAATACAACTCAAGGGTGATCAAAATCCTACCAACAAAAAACTCCCACCGATTTCAACAGGCTTTAAACAACAACATAACTTTCTTTCTCCTCTGTCCCACTGTTGTTTGCTGTTTCCACGTCTTACTCCGATGATGTAACAGGCAGCCAGTGTTACCGCTAACAACAGAATGCTTTTTTCCTGTATTCTGCTCTCCCCTCTCGTATCAGTCTAGTGACAGAATTCACCTTAATTGCAACTAAGCAGTAACAGATCCCGTATATCTAAAATTGGTATCTCTATCACTCGACTCTCCTAGCTTTATCTGCCAGCTGGTTCCTTCAGTTGCTTTGCTGTTCCAACTCAATTTTATTAATGCCCAGTGTCTACAACTTCTGGGGACTTAGCACTTACATACCAAACATCACTCTGCAGCTATTTGATGGGCCATTTAGTCCCTGAAGAAAACGGCCTTTTTAAAACTTTTTTAATCATCATCCCAAGGCAGCACATTCCTTCTCACCAGAAGGAATAAAATTAAAGTTTTGCAAAAATACTTGGCTGCAGCATTTGCCAAGAACAAGTTCTGGTTAAGGTGCTTGCAAACACTAGGGATGACAAAACACAACACTTCAAGAACTGTATTTCAGAGGTCCACAGGTTTTAAATGTTTCACAGCACTTATACATGTGGGTAAGAATATACATCTGTATAATCCTGAGTATGTTGATTTTTTATTTATTTAAAGAAAGGCCCAGTATGTGCCTTTCCCTCGGTTTTTCTAACGTGGGATAGGGACTTTGCAAAGCTGGTACCAGCCCTCCAGAGGGAAAGCCTCATTTCGTCACAAGAAGTGAAGATGAGGTCAATACCAAAAGGTGCAGGTAGCAGAAGAATGTGCCAGGGATTGGCTAAAGAGAGCAAAATGCATTGTGATTCCTGGCAGGTTTGTGCATGCAAACCAGAGTGATTTGTTCTACTGTGTATGTCATAGGAAAGGGAAATTAAGTAGGATAATTAAGACAAGAGAAGCAGAGGAGGAACATCACCACATGTTTAAATTATTGAAAGGAAGTGGAGAAATCACCAGTAGAACGCACCAGGAGTACGTCCAGTTCCTACAGTCATGGAATGGAAGGCTAGATGAAGGTCTTGTCTAAACACAACAGCTGTGCCATTTTAATTCAAATCAATGACAAACCTCATTATAGGTACACCAGTGCAAAGCTCTTTGCAGACAGTCTGCTATATTACAACAGCCTCAAGTGATTTACACTTATCTAGAAAAGGTTGCACCTGCTTAATTAAACTGATTTTAAAATTATTTTAAACTCATGTCATTTTGTCGATATGGAGACTAACAGACAGTAATTTTTTAAATGCATTAAACTTCAGATTCTCAAGGATAATTATGTGCAATACTATTATGTCTTCTCTCATTTAAACACTGCCATACATTTTTAAACAATGATCCCCTGAGCACACAGCTGAAATCAGGCATCCTCCACCACTTTCAAGTTATGCTCAACTATGCTACTTACGTTGTGACATTCTTCAGTTCAGGAAGTATTGTATTGTTAATTTCTAGAGCCACCCTCAAAAATTTTAACACCAAACTTAGTAACTTCTTCATCTGCAGGACCACAACACTGGAAGGACTGTTTAAAAGACTTTTTATTCACTTCAAACTATTTTACTGTTTATTCACCTTTCTAAACTAAACATATTTACTCCTTTAATAAATACCATTAAACTGTCGACAGTAAAGTTTGGTGAAAAGAATGAATTGTTCTCACCAACCATGAGTTTGTACTTCTGATTAATCATTTATTACCTGGATGTGCCTGTTGCAATTTCTGCACAACTTTTATTTGCCATTCTTTCAACAGCAGACTGAACATCAGTGACACGCAGTAGCTGAGTTGAGGAATGAGGAGCTCTCCTCTGACCTTTTCCTGTATGAGCTCAACAACTTTCAAGATGCTCTGGTTTGCTCAACCACAACATGAATTCTGCACGTAGCATTATCCCCCGAATAATTCCATTGTTAAGTAAGCTTGGAAATTAAGCAAGATTTTTTTTGCTTAATGCATTTGGCTATTATTTTGCATCCTCAGAATAGGAAACTCATTTACTATACACCAAATGGTTCCATAATCACTATGCAAAGTCAACTCCTCAGTCACTAATGTGGACATTTCTGTGGCTTTTTTTTTTCCTATGTTCAAAGAAAACACCACACACACAGTGGAACAAATCAAACCAATCACCTTAAAACAAATGGAAGAACACAAGAGGATAGGAAGGAGAAAAAAGAAAAAAAGTATGAAAAACCTCTTTCCCCAACAAGCTATGAGTATGGCTTGAATGCAGTTTTCAGTAGACCTGTTTTGCATGTCCTCTAGAGATGTTCTTTCCATTGCTGTCATAGCAGCATAATTTCAAAATCACTGACTCCTTCCATCTAACTATAGGAGTGCATCTGTGTGCATGTTAGAACAATTTTATTGCAAGAACACCAAACCTTATTTCATACAAAAATTCAAACATATATTGACAGAAACATTAATAAAAGCTTTTACTAGAACTGTGAGTTTGCTCCCACTAAATTTCACTGCCCAAACTCTCAGGTATTCAACAGTACAGACTTTTGAATGGTTTGACAATGAATAGGCAACAATATCATTTGTCACCAAAGACAAAGAAACGCTTTACCATTAGTCAACATTCAAATAAATCGCATTGTCTGGTCTTCTCTATGCTCAAAAAATTGTCTGATTCAACTCTGTCACTATAGTCAGACTGATGGGATGTAAAAGTTTATAGCACTGATACTTAAATTAAATATCATATAACCTTATCCATACCATGATCTGCAACAATTTTTAAATAAACCAGATTCCCAATCAAGGAATATTAACATTGACACTAAATTTTACATTAAAAAAAGTTCTGATACACATATTTTTTTCTAGCTGATACACATCACACCGTTCTTTTTTGGTCCTTAACATCAGAAAAATGGTCCCGGGGGAAAAAGACAAAGGTATTCTGCATACAACACTGCCGTTTAAAGCAGCTCCTCTACTACACTGTTAAGTTTGAACCACTGTTACCAGAAGACAGGATCACAACTGTGAGAATGGCACCACATCATCATTTCAGAAAAGTAGACCAGGACTGAGCCTGTGTTAAAACCAGTCAGCCTCTTTTAGAAGACACTTGATAGCTGGAAATTTCTAGTCACATTTGCTCTTTGTTCATCAGCCAATTAAAAAACCAGTCCTTCACCTGAAATGCCACTTGGTCAGCTCATTAAAAAAGCCTCACTGACAACACTAGAAAATGGGCAAATGTCTAACTTAGTTTATCTTGAACATATTGTTGGCCTATTTAAACAAGAATTACAGGGAACTCAGTATTAAAAAAAAAACAACAACAACAACAAAGCCCCACCAAACAAAACCCATAGCCTTTTAAGAGCCAGATTCAGGAAAACTGAATCTCAAAACTTTCTGGAAGTTTTCCTAAGCCTTATTCTAAAAAGCATGTAAAAGGAAGTCCTTTAGCAACAGTACATCAGTGCTCATCTTAAATCATACACACACCTTACCAGTAACTCTGTTTTCAAATCCAGGGACCGAATTCACAGCTGTTAAATAAAGCAAAGATTGAGGAAAAATGTTTACATTCTCCACAAACTGTTAAACAGAGTTTTCCGCTAAAAGAACAACTTTAATAGAGAGGCTCCACTTTGCTTACAAAGAAACATACTGTTTTCTTCCTCTGGAAATAAAATAAAAACCAAGACAATAGCAAGGACTTATTAAAACTAAATTAGTGAGCTCATGTCCAGTGTTAGTCCCCATCAATACTAGTGAAATTGAACTGCAAACCTTCAGGACCTCTGAAGAGCCACGTCTGTGTATCAAAGGGAATACCCAAAGCTCAGACAACAAAACTCAAGCTATATAATTTCAGAAATGCAGCCCTACATTAAAGTAACAAAATGTGTTGTTGGTGAGAACAGGGCAAACAATCATGTATTTTTTATTTTGTCAGGGCTTAGTATCATCATCTTTCCAAAAGCAGGCAGTCTTCTGTCCTCTCACAGTAGAACGAAAGCGAGTGCAACCACGCTAAAAGAACGGCCAGCTTCATTTTCCTTCATTAACTGCAGGTTTCACCAATATTTGAGGAAGTTACAAAACCTGTAAATAGCATTTCATTATGAAAACTCCTAAAAGAGAAGTCCCTTTTAAAAAAGGTGCCAAGGTTTCCGCTTGCTGGTCCCTGCGCCGGACTGAAAGCCCTCCCAGCACACGCAGGTGGGCCCGGACGGCCTGCAGCTGGCTGCCCTGGGCAGGGGCAGCAAGCTCTCCAGACCCTGCGGCCAGCCGCAACTTCCAGCTGCCCGAGGGCCGAGCTCTGGCACACCGCTCACTGCAGCCAGCGCGATTTGCACCCGGGTGATTCAACATCTGTAACAGACAGATCAAAAGCGCGCCAGTCCCAGCGGGGCACAGCACCGACGAGTGATCTCATACCCTGAAAGACAGGCAAAAGCAGGCTCCGGGCAGACGACCGGCGGTTAACGCCAGCCCAGGGCGGCTGCTGCCACACACACCGCGCCGCCAGCGGCGCCACAGGACGCCCCCGAGAGGCAAAGGGCGCGGAAGCCCTTAGAACCGTTAGAGCAGCACCCCGCGCGCTCAGGCGGTCGGGCACGCCCCCAACGCGCTGCCTACGACTCCCGGCATGCTCCGCTCGACGCAGCACGGCTCGGGCGCCACCGCGCAGAGCACGCCGGGAGCGGTACCGCCCCGCCGGCCCACAAGCACTACGGCGCGCCGGCATTACGTCAGCGGCCACCGGGGTAATGGCCATTCCTGAGGGGACCCACGTGATTCGCATACCTCGCTCCGATTGGAGCAACACGCTGCCAGTCACCGCCACCCTTTTTTTATCCTCCCAATGTCCGGCAGTGAGCACCACCTCTCCTGCGCGCGCTGCCACGCCTTCACCCCGCCGCTCCGATTGGCTGTCTGAGCTCGCCCCCGCCCCTTTTAAATACCTGTCACTCTGTGACAGGTCGTCACGGAGTTCCTGTTAGAAGGGGTACCGCGGGGATTGGTCCCTCCCCGCGCCATCCTCGCCTTCTCCCGGGAGTCCCGCCCCGCACCCCGCAGCTCCTCCCGCGCTGGAGGGCGGCAATGTCAAACCGCTCGCTCGGGAGGATCCGATCCACCAGTCCTGGCGCCCGCTCGCCCCCACCCGCCTGGCTGCTAGCGCGCGGCGCGGCCGCATCCCTCTGGCGCCGGCCACGCGCCTCTGAATCCCCCGCTCTACCTCCAGCCTGCGCGCGCGCGGCCCTCTCCCCCCGCCTCGAGCCCGGCTCTCGGCTTCCCGGCTCCTCCCTCTTCCCGTCACTGGCCCCGCCCCCGGGCTCGCGCGCCGCACCGGCCTCCTCCGCCCCCCGCCCCGCCGCGCCGCACTGGGATGGTGACGGTGGCGGCGGCAGGCGGCGGCGGGAGGCTGAACCCGGCTCAGCGAGGAGGCGGTGGCGGCGGCGGGGAGTCAGCGAGGACCGCTGAGGGAGCGGGCGGGGTCCGCCCCTCCCCTGCCGAGCCTCCCTCCCCCTGCCCTTCCCCCTGCTCCCTCCCCTGCTCCCTCCCCCACCTCTTCTCCGCCTCCTCCCCGCACGCGCCAGGCGGAGAGACTGCGAGGGAGCCCCGGGTACAACATGGCGGAGCACTCGGCCCCCGACAACAAGCACAAACCCGCCGCCAACTCCGTTGCGCTGCTCAACAGCCGCTCCGGCGGGCGGCGGCGGCGGCGGCGGCGGCGGCTGCCGGCGGCCCCCCGGCGGGTGGAGGCGGCCTGTCGGGGGGCCTGTCGCAGCCGGCAGGCTGGCAGTCGCTCCTCTCCTTCACCATCCTCTTCCTGGCCTGGCTGGCCGGCTTCAGCTCCCGGCTCTTCGCCGTCATCCGCTTCGAGAGCATCATCCACGAGTTCGACCCTGGTGAGTCCCCGCCGCTGCCGGACGGGACGGGGAGGCGGGAGAGCCGCCCCGTCATGGGGCGCCCCTCGGGCGGGCGCCGCGCCGTGAGCCCCGGCGGTAGGGGTAGGGGGGAGCCGCAGGCTTCCCCCGCCGCGGCTGGGGGGGACGGCGGGAGGATCCCGCCGCCTGCCACCCGCTCCGCCACTTCGCGAACTTGCACCCTGCTTGTTTCCCCGGTCGCTGGGCGGGGGGAGCCGAGAGCCGCGGCCTCCCTGGGAGGGAGGGCGGGAGGGAGCGAGGGAGGCGGTGCAGACAGGACTCGCTGTGGAAGGTCGGAGGGAGCCCGAGGGGTCGCGGTTCGCGGGGACAGGTGTGAGGGGCCGCCGTCGGTGTCCCCGTAGGGCGGGAGGTAGCGCGGTGGTGGCGGCGACGGCGGAAGCCTCGGGGACGGAGAGGCAGCTGTTCCCGCGGATCCGGCGGAGCGCGCGGGCTGGACGCGGTGGACTTGCGGCAGGACTCTGTGCCTTGCTGCCAGGGGGCACGGGGAAAGTCGTGGCGCTGGCGGGGATGCAGGGTGCCAGACTGAAACTGGGGCCTCCGGCGGCAGCCGCCGAAATGAAACAGTTGTACGTGACCGACAGCCAGGTCCGTGTCCTTCTGTCGCGGCGCTGGTCTCCAGATGTGCGGTGCGGCTGGTCGGAGTGGTCGTTCCTAGAGCCCTTGTCGGCCGGCGAGGGAGGAGAGTGAGGAATGCACTGCAGGAAGTAATCTTCATAAAAGTGGCTTGAGGGATTACAGTGAAACGGGTGACATTGATCTACTGCGAGGTGTTTCAAAGCTGCCTTTCTGAGCTCAAGGACTTTTGCAGTTTCCCATGCATCTTGATTTTTCTAAAGATTACTTTTCCTCCTGGGGAAGCTGTCTGTTCTTTTCCCCATTGGAGGGTACCAAAACAATTTTATATGTAAGATCAAGAAATGACAGTACTTGTGGGGCAGTTTTCTTAATGCAAAAACATGACAATGATTTTTTATATTGACTACTTCTTCCTAGGAGTCTGTGGGGGCTATTTTGAACTTTAGGTAGGGTAAGTGGCAGATGACTTTACAATAATGAATTCTCTGTTTTTAATTTGAAATTTTATGAAGGAAGGAGATGCTTCATTTTGAAATGCACGATAGCTACTTTATGTTAAAATTAATCTAAAATTGTTGCTGAAATAGTACTTATCTGCAAAGCATGCACTCCACTTTGATAGTTTAGAAGCAGAACTTACTCTTTTCTGGTTGGTTTTCCCCCCTTGCTTGCCCCCCCTCCATCCATTCACAAATCAAGGCTCAGAATAGTGGACAGAGAACAAGGAATTGCTTTGTTTTTAAATGCTGTCTGAAGTAATGCATGCTTTGTGATGCGAAAGCCAAATATCTCAAAATATCTTCAAAATATCAACTAATTGCCCATAATTTAAGTGTTTTTCTGCAAACACCAATGGATGGAATGCAGACTTTCAATTAGTAAAGTTAACTGGGGGGGGGAGGGTGGAGCATATTTAAACACATCTGCAATGAGACTATGAACCTGGAGTTATATCCTATGGAGTAGTTCTCAGGCTCTTCTAATCTAAAGTAAAGCAAAAATATTTTCCTTTCTGTCATGGAGGAAACTTTTTTTTTAAGCCTCCATTTTTGTACAACTTTATCTATGATTTTTATAATCAAAGCTCATTCTTGTTGCACAATTGGAAATTTTACAGTGTTGAGTTGCATAACTTTTGTTATTAAACCTTGAAGTACATTAAGAAAGGTGCGATGGGGGTTAAGTTCATAGTCATGATATGGTTGTAAAGATAAACTTCTGGTTTAAGCAATGTGTAAGGTGATGCAAAGTCATCTTCCTGGGTGTATGAGCAGAAGGCACTGCTGCCTATATGGCTGTGTGTACCTTTCTAATTAGAGAATAGTTGACAAAGCTCATTGATTTTAATGCAGGTCTGTGAGAAGCAGTTGAAATGTCAAGGATCACGCCAGTGTCATGTTGCCACATGCCAAAAATGGTAGAGACAAATGCACTAAAGTTAATTAGTAGGAAAGAGAACCTAAAATGGTAGAAAGTGAGGAAAAACAAAGGGCTTTCTCTATTGCAGCAGCAATATTGGTGGAAAAAGTAAAAATTATGTTGTTCCTAAATAGAGTTGAGTAGCTAGGTAGGAATGGTTTTTCACAGTTCTAAGGGTCTTACAAGTCTGAATCTAATGTGGGAAAGGAGCTTATGAAAAGAGATTAGGCACAGTGCTCTTTTTTAACCGCTTCTTTAGCAACTTGTCCAGCTAAACTGGATTTACTTACTTTTTTTTTTTGCAGGACAGTGTCCATAGTCTTTGCTGGTGGACAGTTCCATAGTTTTTCTCTGTTCCTTTGGCTTTTTCTGTCAAGCTTGCCTAGGATATCTCGCAATGTGTTGATGAGTCACCTATTCTCCAGTATTTGTTTTGTAATGAAGAGAGGAAGCAGAGGTATATTTGATAAAATAAGGAGCATTAGGCAAACCAGTTGTTCTTTTAAATGGAAAAATGTTGTTGCCTCTAAGGTGTAGAAAGCTTTCTCATTTACTTAGGAATCCAGTTTTCTGGTATGGACATAAGGAACATAGGCTGATCTGGGGTGGAAGAAAGGCGGATTTACTATGGGCTTTCTACATATTAATTTAATCAAATATGACTTCTTTCTAACATCCATTTCAAGCGCATTTCTGACAGTAAAGTTAGATTTTGATTCAGGGTGGAGTGAGTTTGCTTGTTTTGGTAGAATTAGCCTGAGACTTAACTGCAGTTGACATTTCTTCCAGAAATTACCCAGATGTATTACCGGAGGCCAAGGCAGGTAGAGAGATGACAGCTTGTGGTTTTGATCTCCATTATAATACAATGTTTGTGTGTGGAAAAACAAAGTGGTATTTTGAGTCACCGTACCATCACTTACAACTGCAACTTGCTAATCAGGTACTAGGATACTGGACTTTTTTCCACACTGAATACTACTTTCATATAAGTATATGTGTTTCATATATTTTATTTTATTTATTGTGTCTTGTTTACCTACCATACTTGAGCTTGTCCAGAGACTTTGAAAGATGTGTGTACTTTTGGGGAGCTCCTAGGTCAGGTGCGCCAATGCATGAAGTCAGTCATCATTGAGTTTAAGCTATGCTTCCAGCATTTAATTTCAGGATTTGTTATCAGGCCAAGAAACATGGACAGTGATGGTACATTGGGATGGACAGGTTCCCTGTCTGAAGTTTGGTTCATCTCTTGGCTGATTTGGCAGCTGGGTGGACCAAGAGCGTCATTTCCGTGCTATGTACACACAAGCACACAGTGAAAGCTTTTTGAGGAAGTACAACAGCGTGTTTAACTCAGCTGTCAAGCAAAGTCATTCTTTCTGTCAGATACTGCCTTAAATGCCAGCACGGCTGCTGAACCAAGGCAACCAAAATTATGGAGTACTTGAACAGGGACTGCTTGCTGTGTACTGATTTGTCTGAAGTACAGCCCCAGCATGACCATATGCAATTTCATTTGGTTGCTCGTATCATATATGTCCATAATTATCTGTGTATATGTGCATGTGTGTGTATACGTGAAAGGTAAATGTATCTAGCAAGACTGTTGCATCCTGATACTGCTACTAACTAAAATGGTAACAGCCTTTGGTACATTGGTAGTCTTCAGGCAGTGCTATCAAAATAGTAACATTCACTCTGTTTGCACAATTCTTACCGTTAAGTCATACATGTGAGAACTGTATCTGAATCATTAATTACATTAGATCAAACCTTTGTCTTTCCCTGAAAACTTTAACAGCTGGCTAAATACCGGATTAACAGCAGGTGCTTTAGGAGTGAAAGCTGACTTAAACTGGAATGTAGAAGCTCGCGTGTCTAAGCACGAGACCCTCTCCATACCGGTTTGCACGTGCAGGATGGAGCACCAGCGTGCTTTTTGTCAGTTACCTACCTACTACTGCCAGGAATGTTGTCTCCTACTGTCCTGTCACTTCCTGTCCTGAACAGCAGCCCCACCATCTCATGTACATCTTTGCCTCTTCCAAACCAACATCATTGATCTCTCAAAACCACCAGCTTTTTAACTGTCATTAAAGTGACCATTGATTATCATACCTCCCTGAGATAACATCATTGTGCTATCTGGAAGTATGGTTTATATATATGGTAGCAATCCACTTTCGCATCACTGATACCATCATCTACCATTTGGTAGATGACTTTGGTAATGGGGCTGAACTGGTGAAAATAAACAGAAGGTCGGTGTCACTTCTTGCATTTCAGAGGTAGGCAGGTCAATGGAAATTGGAATTTTAGCTTGGGCACAGTTGAAAAGACAGATTTTGCTAGGCTCAAATCATGTTTGCTAGATGGATTCTTGAGCTGTTATGAACATTTTTCATTAATGAAAACTTAAATTAACACCTACAAATATGATATGGAAGCTTCATTAAAATACAGAGAGTGACTCAAGTGAACATTACAAGTGGTGTATGGAATTGATCAAACAGTGGAGTTTGTGTAAATGTATTGATTTCATTGGGAGAGAAGTAAGGTTGTGGGTATGTGTTACTTAGCTCATCTGATGGTTGCCTTTTGGAGTAGAAGTTCTCTGTCGCCCACTGTGGAGTCCTGCTTTTTTCTTTGTGCTTGCTCTAAAGCAGTTCATGATGAGATGATTCAATGAGGTAAATTGTCAAAATACTGTAGCATTTTAGTTCCCTGAGCCTGCCCACCATCAGTTCTTATATTGCAATTAATTATCTTATATTTAGTTTCTTATTTTGAGGAGGAATATGGATGTTGGGAGGGAATGTAAATAGCAACTGATTTTAGAGTGTAAACTGGGATTGAGTGATAAGGTGGAGACAGGTATACATATAAAAACAGCATGAGCATGTGGAGACACTGGAGCAAAGAGAGTGACAAAAGAAGGGGTATGTGGCAGGGACTGAGAGTACCTTAAGCTGGTGTTCATAAGCAGAAAAAAAATCATGTAAAGAGGATGATGGTGTTAATAATCTCAATTAACAATGCTCAGTCTGTAGGCTGTGGTCAGATGTGGCCCACCCCGATAATTCATCTGGCCATTGCTTACATGTTAGTCGCTCTTCTTGCTGGGCAAACAGAGAGCAGATTGCATAATAAATGTATTCTTTTTGAGGGATGGCAGCCACTGTCATCTCCAAACTACTATCTGGAGGCTTTCAACCCATCGCATAATCTTTTTGAAGGTGAGTACATGAATGTGGATCTGTTTTAACTTCCAGACCTTGGGAAAGCATTTGATTCTAATCCAGTTTGAATATAACTTTAGACTGATTTTGAGATTCATATTAAAAACTTATTACAGTATCTTCATTCACAAGCTATGAAATATGAAATACTTGCTTCTATTTTATAGAAATTTATTTTAAAATGTTGTATGCTTACTGTTAATAAACAGTTGGATTAAGTATTTTTGTGACTTTTTTCTTAATGTAAGATACAGACATATTATGTTTGAATGATGGAAGTTGTATATACTCTAGTAATACTAATAAATTTAGCAGGATTTCAGGTAGCCAGGTGGCTCAAACTCATTTTTGCCATTTTATTACAGTAGGGAAAATATTCTAGCATAGTCTTCAGATATGATTTAGCAAGGCCTGTGTGTTCCTGAAGGGCAAATTTAGAGGTTTTTACGTTCTTGGAGAATAGCCTATCAGGAATCTTTCCCTTCCCTCCTTTTTAATGAGGAAGATCCAGATCAGGTACCTTTTTGATGCCTTCTATTGCATTATGACATGCAACATAAGAGAAACTCTGTTAGCACAGGTCAGTCTCTGGCTTTTTGGACTTTCTAGATTGTGAGATAGTAAGTCCTGTATGTCCAAGGACTTGAACATCCTGCCCTGTTTAGGTACTTGGAGAGTGCTGTTTGAAGCTAGGTAGACTTTTCTAGAAGGTTGGTACATGGTTAACAGCTGGGAAGGTGTGCCAGATTGACTACTGAACTCCTCTGCTGCTTAGGAAATTGCAGAAGTAGGTAATATTAGAGATTTAATGGAAGGAGGACAATCTGGAAAAAGAACATTAGACAGAGTTGAAGGCATGACAGAGATTATGGATTGTGAGTGGGAGACCTGAGGCTCGATTGATGTTACGACTGATGCAGTTAAAAGGGGTTCACCATGTGGCTTCATGAAGTAACATTCATGTAAGAATCAAACCTCTGCTCCATCTCTACTATTGTTGTCTACCATCTTTACATAGCAGGTACTGTTTCTTTCCTTACTTGCTCAACTTACAGTTGGGGTGAAAACCTCATCGACTTCACGTGGGTGCAGTAATGGGGTATTCATGAGAGGGTAGGAGTGGCAAAGATCAGTGTCTACAGAGCCGTGTACTGTCTACTCTTCTGTACGGGTCTGAATCATGGGTCATCTACCGCCACCATCTGCGACTCCTCGAACACTTTCCATCAACGCTGCCCTCCGCACAATCCTAAACATCCACTGGACTGACTACGTGACTAATGTTGCTGTCCTGAACAGGCAGACGTCACCAGTATTGAGGCCTGTTGCTGAAACGCAGCTGCGTTGGGCAGGGCACGTCTCCAGGATGGCGGATCACCGCCTCCCTAAGATCGTGTTCTATGGTGAAACTTGCCACCGGCTGCCGCCAAGAGAGAAGAGCTCCAAAGAGGAGATATAAGGACTTCCCCTGAAACAACACCTCAGCCTAGGCCATATTGACCACCATCAGTGGTCCACCCCCCTGGCCTCGAATCGGGAGATTTGGAGACACACCATACATAACGCTGCTGTCTCCTTTGAGAGCACGCAGTAGAATCAAGCCGAGGAGAAAAGACAGCGCAGGAAGAACCGTGCCTCGACTATACATCCAAGGAGACCCTCCGGTGTGCTCTTTTGCAACCGGTCTTGCCTATCCACATTGGCCTTTTCAGCCATCAACGCGCTTGCAATAAGCGTGGGCAAAGCCCTTCCCCAAATCTTCGTCCGCCGAAGCCAAGCCATGGATGATGATGAGGAGGAGTGGCAGTGTTCATAAAACACGTGTAGAGTATGGTTGAGTACAGAGACCATCCCTACAGTCTTCTTTTGGAAAAAACATAGGAGGTGAATCAGAATGCTTGCAAAGTGTTAACCCTTTTATTGATTTGTGGATAGCAGAATGAAACTTGAAAAGGAAACTTAATCAGAATGTTTTAGTAACCTGGTTCGAACTGAGCCAGCAGGTTCAGCTTTTAATACCATGATTTTTTTTTTTTTTTTTGTAAACAGTCTTCAGCAAATGCTCAAACACTTGACTGGCTAGAAGCAAATTCTATGATGAAAATCATTGAATGGACTTTTCTGGCAGATATCCTATTCTTTGAGCAGCTTAGTATGTCTGGTTTAAACAGAAATTTTGTTTTTATTACATAGAGTTAGGGTGGTTTAGGAAAGGTTACCTTTGTCTTCCTATCATAATTCTCTCCCTAATGGCAGTGGTTTTGGCAATCTGTAATCCTCAATACTCATGCTTCTAAATCTGTCTCTTGTTGATCTGGTGGGAGAAGGGGAGAATAAAACTTTTTGTACAGTAAGCCTAGCAGGGAAAATTCAAAATCCTATAGGTATTGATAGTTTTTAAATGGATTTGGGGTAGTGTGGTTTTCGGGAGCTGTCTTTGCTGTTCAACAAGGATCTCTTCCTGATTCAGTCATGTATTTTCCATTTAATGTCTGTCTGTGCATGTGCTACAGATTCCTCCTTAATTTTGTAAATTCTTATTTTGCAAGCTCTTTGAGGTACATTTGGACTGACATTAGGGCTAATCTGAGGGCTTCTTCTACTTAGCAGAGCCATTAAAGCTGCTGCTTTCAGAGCCTGTGGAGCCTGCACCCTGTAGCAGGGTATGTGCAGATGTCTTTATTACTATTAACTCCTTTAGCAAAACTGCTAACCGTCAGTCTTCCACTTGCTTGGAGAACAAAGTGAACTTAGGACAAGTATTGCGGTAGTCTTTCTGTGCTCTACATCTGCAGTAAATTCTGTAGTATGTCCCACAGATAGACTTAATTTCCAGCCCTGTAGCTGAGCAGAGCTTGTGATCTTTATCTGAGCTGTTGGTGCGAGTCAAGCTGAGATATTTTTAATGTGGGTAGCTGGTAGGTCTGGCTTGAGAGGTACCAGGAAATTGACCCTAATACTGCACCACACCTTACCTGAGCTGAGGCAGCCCAGGAATGAATTTAAGGATGTAGATACAAGCGAAATAGATCAGCTTCTGGATTTCTCACTTACTGCTGGTTTCCCAAGGTAAAAGCTCTTTTGACATGTGGAGCTATACTTCAAAAGTTCTTGCTGTTAAGTGAGGCAATATCCTGTGCTTTAGAAAAAGAAGTGGTCTGTCTGAGACAAGGAATAATTGTTTGTACATGGTGCTTCTAAAAGCAAGAAACAATATTTAAAATGTCTGTCTGCTATGGGAGACCTAAGTCCAGTATCTTAAGCTACTTCCTAAAGAGCCTATCTATAGAAATGACTGGGGTATGTAGACTGTAACGGGTGTTACAATGCTTATCATAGAATTTTCTATGGCATTTGATTTATCTGGGTTATGTTAGTTTAAGTGAAGAGCATGCTGGAGTTCTGTTCAGCTGATAATCCATGAAGACAGAATGCCAAAAACACCTTTTCAAAACTTCTATCACTGCAAACAAACAAACAAAACCCTTGGGAAACTACATTACCACTGAGGATGACAAGTTTGGTTTGATTATTGATTTTTGGTGGGGTTCTTAATGGTGTTTGCTGTTTTCTCCTAGACTGTTCTACAGAGTATCATTTAAATTTATTTTAAAAGAGAGGCTCGATGTATGCATGGGCACCATCTATCCGTTTGTTGAATAGTAATTTTGCAGAAGGAAAAAACAGCATGTAATTATGTAATTTTAAACAGTTCTAGCACATGTAGCTGGGCAGCCTACGTTTTGTGAGTTATTTGCTTAATTTTTTTTTTAATTCAGTTTCTGCATTAATTTTTTGTGATTGTATATACTGTAAATTGTAGCTTCTGTGCATCCAAGGAGTGTGATTTTATTTATTTTTTATTCAGATACTTCCCAATAGATGGATATTTTAAGGGCAACTAGCTATGGGAAGTACTAGGATGTAGCTGACTGGACGACGTCATGTTGAACAGAATAATTCTGGCTATAGCCAGAGGATTTGAAACTACAGCAATGCATTTTCTTGATGCAGAAGCAAAACGTAACAAAACAAGCCTACTTGTCCTGATACTTTTATGTTTATCCAGCTTTTTTTCCTTTTTCTGTAGTCTGTTGCATATGTTGAATGTGCTTCCTTCCTATTCTAAACTTACTCCAAGTAGCATTTGAAAATTCAGTTGAATGACTTAGAACTTCATAAATACTGTTTGGAATGTATCTCTTGAAAAACGTAGTCCATATTCATGGTTGAAATATTTAAAGTTTATCATTTGGGTATTAAAGCCTTTAAAATGCCCTTAATTCTTCTCCTGCCACTATATAAAATGCCTTAGAGTTGCAATTCTTCTAATTTAGAAAGTCAGCGAAACAAAATTGGAGCTTTGGCATTACTATATTGATGTTAACAACTGAAGTAAAAATGGCTTGTCTTTGGCTCCCTTTACTGTGGAATGAAAGTTATGAAAGCCAATGCAGTGTTTGAATTTTCCAAGAAGTTGCGTAATGTTACTGTGTTTTGACTATTTTATCTTACACAGGTGTCTAGAATGATTATCTAATGTCAAATGTCTGAAGTAATATTTGAAAAACTGTTGCATATGTCTCACAATTCATTTTACTCTGTAACAGTTTTAATCTTTCATTTGCCAAGAGAAAATGGATTTTGACACTGGAGAGACTACCTTAAACATTGCAACAGTATCTTAATTTGTGATGTCTCAGGTCAGCTAGTGATGACAAATGTAATTTTTCTCCCATGACTAAACATGTTAGGAGCAAGGAATTTTTGTGCTTCACTTTTGCAATACACCTCTACTTCAGCAATGCTGTCCCACCTTCCCACAGTAGTTCAATTTTTCTTGGGAGAAGAGTGGGTGGTATGTTTTATGTCAAATCTGTCCTGCCTGTAATTGTTTCATCACTGAATTGTTATTTCTAGCTTTTGCTTTAGGAAGTCGGCTGTCAGGTCCTTTTTCCTTATGCTTCCATCATACTCTAGTTTCAACACAACATTCTTAGCATGCCCATCGTGGTTTGCTTTGTGATATTCGTTCCACACAGCGCCATCTGCTGTCTTCTTTCAGGGCTATCTTCCAGAAGAAAAAGCCACAAAAGGACTTTCAGTGTAGTTAATTGAATGATACTTTACCTGTGAAGTTAAGCACTGTGGTCTTCTATCTTGGTACCTATTGTGCGGTGCTGGGAGTACCAGTGGACATCATTTTTGTGTTTGAAAACACATGGAAGATTATTTCAAAGGTTCCTTCTAGAACCTCCAGGAAGCTGCTGTTGCTGATAAGAGGGCAGTTCAGTGTTTTGAGCAAAGCCTGACTCTGAATATCTACAGCACGACAAGGTGCTGCTAAGCTTGTCTTCACCCACTGTAAATTTGCCTTATTTGCATCTAATCAAATGGAGCAGTTCTCCTGAATTTCCTATCTTCTGTTGGACATTTCTGGGATAGTTTTCTGCTGTGTTAACACGTTAAGGCGACTCACAGAAATCTGGTAAGCGGTAGATGTCAGGATCTGCAGCGGGATGCAGGAAGAGAGAAACTCCCCTTTTCCAGTGGCAGCGAGTTACTGCATTGTACCCTGATCTGATATCAAGTATCCATTAATTCTCTGACCAACAGATCGTGAGATTATTGAGAGGTGAACATATCAATAGCTTCTGCTAAAGTTCTTCTGCTGTGCTGTAACTATTTAAAGTTCTGCCAGAAATAAGATTGTCATTGCTCAAATGTTTATATGGGATGTTGGGGATCTAGAAGCCAAATCCCTTTTCTGAATCAGGAAGGCTAACTAATGTTCTAATTTAAATGTGCATTGTGGAGAGTTGAGAGGGCATAACAGTCTCATGAGGATTGAAGCGTGAAAGGTCCCGGAACACATCAATTATGTCTGGAGAGCAAGGAGAGAGAAGATTTAGGGTTATGAGACCTAAGAATTACCCCTTGAGAACTTCTGCTAAGTCCTTCCCAACAACTCGCCAACAACTCCACCTCAACTGTATCTGATCCTCTTGCCTTAGTATCCTCCTTTCCCCATTCCTTTTCATGGGCAATGAGATGTTCGTTTTACTTTACCCTGTTTCATGTGGCAATGGAGGGCAGAAGGCATGGTACCTCAGGTCAGCACTTGTTATTTAATAAAAAGGCATTTGTAATTACACTCATCCCTTTTATCATCCGTTAACACAAAACAGAAGGGTTATAACTACCAAACTATACTAATGTAGCCAGCTGTCAAGGAGGTGATGTATTTGGAAAGGACATACTCCTGGACATGGGGTAGACAAGGCAAAAGTGGGTCTAGTCTATGAATAATTCTGTACTAGCATTTGTGGCAGAAAGGCATCCCAGCTTCAAAGCATATGCGTGTAATATTAAGCCTAGCTCATCTTAACAGTGTTCCTTCACCTCTACATTTATATTTTTTTTTCTTTTTAAGCCCCTTTAATGTTACTTCTAAATATGAATCAGATTTACTAAAGTGACAGAGAAGCACAGTGAAATAGTTTGATAGCAACAGTATAATAAATCTAGGTAATACTAGAAATTCCATCACATAATGAGAAATACAAACATGTAACTTTAATTTCACATTGTATGTGGCAAGAATTTAGTATTAATTATAAATACTGTTAAATGCTGAGCACTGTAGTCACTGCAGTACGCATAATCTGTAGCGTTATGTGAGGATACCTAATAAAAAGTAAATAATGATTTGTTATTACACTCTGTGTTTCTTGTGCATAAAGAAACATTGGTAACCATTAAGTACAATACTTAACTATTAAGTACAATTCTCAACAGGCTGAATTAAATTCAGTGAAGTCTTGCCTGGTTTGGTTTGGTTTTGGTTAGACATATTGAAACAGTACGAAACATATGAAAATAATGTAGTGGATAACTGATTTTAAATTCCTCTTGCATACTTACTTCAGAGTATATGAGACATTGAAAGTGGATCAAGAATGCAAAACACAGTCAGAAAGATAAACTCCAGTGTGTGTATTGTAGCGAAGGAGGAAGACCACTTTCTGTTGTCATCTACTTTCTTGGTGGTGATTTTGTTGGTCACATCCTGTTCCCATGTCAGTCTCCTCCAGGGAGAGAATATGCAGTCACTTTGCAAAGAGCTGTTAGGTCTTTCTGCCCTCAGCTGGAGGCCCACCATCCCTTTTGTTGGGTACCTCTATTATGCTTCAGAGAAGAAATCAGGTGAAATAATTTAGATCATCTTTCGAGTGGTTCACTTTGGCTGTCATTCAGGCCAATTTGTCTGATTTGGGCATAGAAGTGGATTAGGAGTGCTTCACATTCCTTGTAACTAGCAAAGGTCAGTTGAAGGATAACTGCCACTGTTAAATTTGCGTGCATGTGTAATTCAGTACAAGGCCTTCTGGAGTTGTGAATCTTTTTGGGTTTGTTTTGGTTTTGGTTTTCCTCCTTTACCCTTTTGTACTTAGGGCTATATTCATGCCTTTTTCTTTTCAGCCTTATTTAATTAGGCATAATCTAGATCTATCACTGTTTCTGCAAACCCTGGGCATATTGTTTGATTTGTTCTGCGGGTAGCTATATGTATATACCTATATACGTACATATTCAGAGCAGGAAATTGCCTGATGAATGCAGTATTTATATCTATTTATACCAGGTTACTGAAGGATTAAGCAGAATTTTAGCAGACATATTTAAGTTGGCTAAAATTAAGTCTTTAACCCAGCCTCGATCACTGGGCAGAAGTTGTTCAGGTTAGGTAGACTGTCTGGTTGTGCTCTGCTGATGCTTTGTATTATCCACTCTGAAACATTAATTTTTATTTTTTCAGCGTTCATTGTAGTAGAAAGTCAGTAAGTCAATATTGCAACAGATGGAGCTGAACAGGTGCACTATGAGAGGTTCAGCTTCTTGGACTAAACATAATCCACATACAGAAATGACAATTGAAAGAAAGCATAGAGAATTCAGGTAACTGATAGCTAGTGCAGGAGGAAGAATAGCAGGTGCCTTGAGAGATGTACTAAGGAGCAAATATTTAGGGAATATTGGATGAAACACTATTTTAACTTGCTAAACTGACCTAGACTGCTGACATGCAACCACAATGCTGTAAATTCTTTTAATTTCCGTGAGCTAACAAAAACCGATGTTGACATAATCTGTTCAGAGTGGTTTGATACCTGAGGTTCAGTTCTGTCTGGATCTAATCTTTCTCAGATTCCGTGGAAGTTCAAGCAACCGGCTGTTGGCTATTGAGGGGTGAACACAGTAGTTTCTGCTAGAGCTCTTACACGGTGCTAATAACTGTTTAAAAGTTCTGACAGGAATTAAATTGTAATTGCTTAAATATTATATGGGATGTTGGGGATCTAGAACCTTTCTAAGAGTCCTGTTTACTTTTTACCATGTCTTCTGTTTTCCAGTGTAGAAATGGTCTGCCAGGCCACCTTTTGTCCAGACTGATTTCTTGAACTTCACTTATTGGGAAGTGATTGTGAAGTTGGTTTACTACATTTTGGTGTAGCTAGTACTTCCATAGTTGCCACTGCATTGTAGCGTATAGGTGACTTTATGTAGCAGAGATGATAACTGTGCCATGTAGTCCCAAATAGTTAAATATAATTCAAGTGCTGCAATGAAAATTAGTATTCCTTTCTGGGTACATACTAGATCTTGCAACAAGGTAAGCAGGTAGTATGTTTGAGATCAGTTTAATAAGAATTCACTAGAATTGTTTAGGTGTTACAGGTTGCTTTGTTTTATAGACAAAGACAGTGTCTTGGGAGCTAGACGTCCTCTGTTCCCAGTCACTTCCTGTGAAGCAGTAATGTTTCAGCCCATTGATTTCTAGTATCACATTTCTCACAGAAAGAGTATTTTGCTTCTCTTAAAATATATTAGTCAACTAATTGTCTTTTTGAGTTCCTTTTTGCCGACCAGATCCTCGTGTAGCAGCCTTAAACTTAGATGGTCCTGAAGTCAAGCTGCCTCCATCATGTTAAAAACAAGTACAGCATGAATCTGTTTCGTCTGGAAGAAACATCCTTCTCAAACATACTCCTGGATTCTGTGCAAAGCCTTCAGAGTTGCAAGGTGCAAGGCTAATGTGCCAGAGAGTAGCTGAATAGCACTCAGAAAGAAACAGACATTACGCTATAGGGCCTTTTGAGTTTGTATTAGTTAATATTGTATTGAGCAGAGAAGTGACGCCTCTCAAGAAGCTGATGTTGTCAAAAAATAGGAACAGTACTGCCGTCAGTGTTGATGCCAGCATAGTGTAGTATCTGCATTGAAGTGTATGTCCAGTAGAGAAGAAAACAAGCATTCAGTTTTCCCTGCAGAAATTTTGAATGATTCTGTTTGCATCTTATCATTGAAACCTCTTGGGAATTTTGACTGTCCCAAGAAAAATATAATCATCACTTTTTTCTTAGTTCTAAAATGTTGTTAAATATTATGAATGGCAGACTTCACTGAGAAGTATGTCTTTTAGTATTGATAAAACTAAGGCTTTTCTTAGCAATTTGCCTCGAGACATGGAATAGTCCAAAGCAAGACAGAACAAAGTAATGAAAAAGCCTAACAGGCGTCAGAGGAAGTGTCTGAAACTGTGGACAGATATAAGCCCACTACAATGATGATGGGAAGGATATTGTGGCTTCATATATGGCATATTGCGTGAAAAGTATAAGCTGTGGTATGGAATGCTTTAAAAAGCTTGCAGCTCTTTTAGGAAAAATATTGAAAATTCCCCTGGGCTTTCCAAAGAAGTTGGAATGGCTCTGCTCCCTGTAGAATTTCATATCATTAAGCTGCTGGCAGCATGCGTTTCCTGATAGCATAACATAGCACTTGGTATGCGTGGCATCTTATTGCAGGCAGTGAAATACCATGCCAAGTAGTTGCAGTAGGAATGCTGTAATCCTAAACACATTGTGGACATTGTGATATTCTAGTGGTTATTCTGTAACCATTCTGGTATTCTTCAGGATTTTCCATTGAGCATGGTTGAACGTTGGACCTGAAAAATTAGGGTACTGGTTGTGCCATCCAGCTGCTTTTTCTGCCCTAGGCTTTCTATTGTTCTTTTCCATTAGGGATTATTCTAACAGAATTACAAATGGGAGGAGTTTCATTGCTTGGCTGGATACCAGGAACAGAAACTACTTCTTCCTTGAGTCAGAATTTCCACCTTTTCTAAAGTTAGGTGGCCACATCACTGCAGAACTTCCCACTCTTTTATTACTTCATCATGCTAACTATCCTTCATATAACAATGGGGTCTTCACCATATTCTCTGAGTGTGTTTGTTCAGAATTAGGAAATCAGAAATCAGAAGCAGGATCATGACCAGTTTTAAACCTGAGGAAACTCAGAATGGTAGTACTGCTGCCAATTCTCTTACCAATCATTAGACTTCTGCTTGACAGTCAACTTGCAGGATGTGTATTGCCCTAGTTCCAACAAAACCCCTAAAGATCTCTTGGGCCTCTCTAAATGTAGGGCAGCCTTGGGAGCTTTCACTAAGTATTTCATACTAGTTGAGGCGTATCTCGGAACACAAATAGTAATTACATATCCATATATTTTCAGATAAGATCATAAAGACTAAACCATCAAAAATCCCATATTTAACCCCCTAAAAATGTCAGAATTAGGACAATATTAAACTCTACATCAGCTGAAGCTTTATTTTTTTCTTTCTGGTGGAATTGACTTAATAATCGTCTTTAAATGAACTTTAGTAAGAACCGTGCAAACATGTTCCATGCCCCTTGTGAAAAACTGGGTAGAATTAATGTGTCATGACTCCTAGGTGTTTGTTGTCCAGTGAGGTGCAGAAGCTCCAGCTGAGTGTGCAAAGTAATGACATCTTCCACATAAAACTGTGGTAGGTGTGGTATCTAGAGAAATTTCAGAAAAAGCTTTCTGAACACATAAGTACTTGATTATATATAAATGTTCTAATTGGGGACAATTCATGCAGTGTATCTGTATGTTTGTATTAAATTTAAGACCTAGTAAAACCATTCTGCTGACATCAACTTAAGTTAAAAAGAAAGGAACATGAGGTTTTTCTGAAATAAATCACTTGGTTGCCCTTCAGTTTTGCAGAGTTATGTCAGGTTTGGCTCAGGTAATGAGGACCACCCTCCATCTCACATGTGAGGTTCGTAACACCTTGGGTTTGGGTTGTGGGCAGTAGGAAAGGCTCTTTACTTATCTTAAGTACAAGGGCCGCTCTGAAGGTAGTGCCTCCTATTTTATTATGTTGGCCCATGACGTCAGAGGCGGATGTTGGTGGTCTGGCAGTAGAGGTTGAACCGTCCTGCCAATACCCCGTTAAATTTTGTTGCTGTGTGACAGATGACAGCAGAGGGCCCATCTGACAAAATGGTGTCTGACATGGAAGTGCGTATGAAGCAAAGGTGTGTAACTGAATTCCTTCCTGTGGAAAAAAATTGCAACCCATTGACATTCACCGACGCTGCTGAACGCTTACGGAGACCAAACAGTGGGTGTCAGCACAGCGAGGCGGTGGGTGCCGCGATTCAGCAGTGGCGACGGTGACGGTGGGCACCTCCGCTGGGGCAGATTTTCATTAGCGCAACATGCAGGCTCTTGTTCATCGCTGGCAAAAATGCACAGACAGTGCTGGTGGCTGTGTCGAAACCAGTGTTCTGTAGCTGAGAATTTGCTCTATCAAATAGTGTTACTGTGGTCTTTGTATCTGCTGTAGTTTTCCATGGAAATAAATAGTAAACAGGAGGCATTACTTTCAGAGCAACCTACAGGTATTGCTGGTGAAAAATTCTGATGTTGACTAGTTGAAACTGGCTTGAATGTCCGTGCATACTTTCCAAGGTTATAAACACAACACAAGTAAACGTTTTCATGGTAAGAAATACTGATGTAGTGCATTGAATTCATTAAGATTGAATTCATTAAGTGATTGATGTACTTCCATTTTAAAAATTATATGCAAAACTCATTGTAGTAATTGCTTATTCATAGATACATACTTCAGAATAAGACTTTCAGGATGTTGTGCTTGTATAATATGTAGGCAAGCAGGTGTTTTAAAATTTAATATTCGGAATACTGTGTGTGTGTGTGTTTTTGGTTGTTTTTTTTTTTTGTTCATTTCATTGGAAGTTACTGAGCTTTCTCATTAGATTTTCCATAAAAGTGTTGCACTGAATAAATTTTTCCTTT
Source organism: Bucorvus abyssinicus (assembly GCA_009769605.1). Taxonomy (NCBI): domain Eukaryota; kingdom Metazoa; phylum Chordata; class Aves; order Bucerotiformes; family Bucorvidae; genus Bucorvus; species Bucorvus abyssinicus. The sequence goes on from CM020028.1 coordinate 44,282,845, forward strand.
GGATGCGAAGAATATGTCGGATATGGAGTCAATCTGCAACTATCTTTTTCAAGAATCTAGACTTGCCATCTCTAATTAGATGCTGCATGGCAGAATGGATTCTGTAATCTGCATTTGCATTAAAAACTGACTCCTAGAATTACTCAGATTGTAATGTTCACAGTTTGTATCATGCCATTTTTCTAAGTTTGCAGATGTGAAAATTTTGTGTATCTGCAGCTGAAGACTTGTAGAGCACAGAAGCCTTTATAATTGCAGGCTTAGAAAATTTTCAGCTAGTAAGGAGATTACATATTCTGACTATAAAATGCCAGATAAAAATCTAGATGATGAAGCAATAGTAGTATGAAATCAAAAGGGTTTTAGACAGTCAACATTCCCACAAGAAGCAACACTAATCTTGTCTCTTTTGGAATGGAGGGGTCAAATGAATTCCGTTGCCATCACTGTAATTTGCCTTAAATGTTGTTAAGTTCTGGATGTAGCAACTGCATTGCTATATGTGTTGCTCTTTTCCTATATGTTCTTACTTTCTCAGTAGGCTGATTTTATTTAAATGTTCATCTTAAATAGTAGTTTTGTCAAGGAAATACTAAACTTAGGAATGTCAAAGCGAAAGATGTCTCCTTATAAATATAGCAGTAATTGGTGCTGTGAAGTGCTGGAGAATTCTATAGCTTCTGGATAGAGTGAGTGATCGCTGTGACTGGCACTAACTAATCATCTTACAGCATTACCATGTGTCATCAAAAAAGCAATTCATAGGGTGGAATAAAAATCAAACCCAAGCATGAAGTTGAGATTATGCATTAACAGGACATAACTTAAAACTTACAGGCTTCATTTTGCAAGTTTCCTAGTTAATCTTTCTAAATTAATGTTGCTACTAAAAAAAATTTATTCCTCAGCTGTTATTGCGCTGTTGCTACTTGTGCTCTGGTCTATGCTGAAATGCAAATGCTTTGAAAATGAGAACCATATCTTCAGTTGTCCGCTGAATCAGCGGTAGTATAGGTATCTCTGATAGTGCCACAGAATGAATGGTACCATGCATAGAGCGCCTTCGTGATCATTAGAGCATCCCCCAAAAAGGTTCAAACTGTAATACCAGCCTAATTTGGTGGTTGGAACTTTGAATTCTGAAATGCACAGTCTTGGGATTATGTGATGGTTCCTTTAAAGGTTAGCTCAGAGAAGACAGTTCAAACTACAGACCTGACAGAGAGAGGCAAAGAGAACACAGCACATCAGTTTTCCTCCTAGAATGTCAGCTAAAATAAGAAAAGTCAACACTTACTGGTGTTTAGTTAGTCAGGTCCTTCAGAGCTCTTCTCTGCTGGATGTTAGCAAGCGTGTATCTTCTTCACAGCATGGACTGAGGACTTTAATATTCATCTCAGTCTTTCAAGCTAAGTTCTTAGTTAGGCATGTGCTTCACATACTTTTGTTCTTTATTCTTATCAAGTCTGTCTCAAATTGACTTGCCTCAAAGGAATGAGGAAGGATGAGAGGGAATCTTGGGAGCTGAGTGAACAGTTCCCATACATCAAGATCAGATGGGTGTGAGGGTTGAGGGTCAGAGAAAAGTGATCCTTGCCTTTATTCTTGTCCTGTCACATAGTGCTGCATCCTGTTTAGTCACTGTAACCAGCAGCGTACTCCAGTTCCTGTGTCTCCCTGACTAATGTCTAGCCAGTCGGATTAAAACCCTAAATATCACCTGTTCTTGTGCTGCTGGAGGTGGAAGAATTGGGGTAGGCAGTGTGACACCCAAGCCTGAAATGTGACCCCTACCCAGCACTGGCTGTTCCTGCTCCATTCTGATTCCTCCCTCAGCTGCAGTCCCTAAATCTCCAGGATGTGGGCAGAGACAAAGGTGGCACTTTTTCTGATTTCCCAGTGCTGTTTTACACCCCTATGAAACCTGTTATAGATACGATGACAGTACTGCTGTAGGAATACCACTGTTAGAACTTTTCCAAGTACCAAGATAGTAAGAGGGCTGTGTGACTATGGTTTGCAATACTCAGCGACTCTCTCCATTCTGGCTGTTCTGGGTTTGGCTGGAACAGAGTTTATTTTCTTCACTGTAGCTAATATGGGGCTATGTTTTGGATTGGTGCTGAAAACAAGGTTGACAATACAGGGATGTTTTAGTTACTGCTGAGCAGTGCTTACACAGAGTCAAGGCCCTTTCTGCTTCTCACACCACCTCACTAGTGGGTAGAGTGGAGGTGCCAAGAAGTTGGGAGAGGACACAGTCAGAACAGCTGACTCCAACTGGCCAAAGGGATATAAGATACTGTGCTCGGCATATAAAGCTGGGGAAAGGAGAAGAAATGGGGGACATTCAGGGTTATGGTATTTGTCTTCCCAAGTCACTGTTGCATGTGATGGAGCCCTGCTTTCCTGGATGTGGCTGAACACTTGCCTGCCGATGGGAAGTGGTGAATGAATTCCTTGTTTGGCTTTCCTTACATGCACAGCTTTTCCTTTAAAGTGTCATCATCTCAACCTGCACATTTTCTCACTTTTACTGTTCCAGTTGTCGCCCTATGAGAGAGGGGGCAGGGGGGACAGGAGTGAGCGAGCGGCTGTGTGGTGCTTAGTTGCTGGCTGGGTGAAGCCATGACAGTCCCTTTGGTGCCCAACGTGGGGCGAAGAAGAGTTCGAGATAACAACAGATTTGACTGGAATGTGCTAGATCAAATTTATAGCTGCTGCTGCTGTTTAGCCACTAATGGCAGGCTTCTGTGCTTGCCATGGGGCTTGCTTGCCTTACTGTATGTTAGGGTCCAGTGCTCATTAGAGGCCGCTTTTTGCTTTTGCTGCTTGCTGTACCGCTTACCATCAGTAATGCGCCTGGGCTGTTTCTGTGCTGCAGTACTAGCTGGAACTCCTGTGTGAACTCCAGTAGAAGGGACTGTGGCTCTCTCCATTCTAGCCAACAGGGAAACAGGTTTACAAGGTTGAGGCTTGTCCCTAAAGGAGTAGAGGGCTATGAAGTGGATAAGCGGTTCTCAGAGCATAATACTGGTATCGTGATTGCCAGACCATACTGATGTCTGGTGCACTGCCCATTGCTGCCACTTCATCAATGCCTGAAGCTGCCTTTGGTATGCAGCATTACTTATCAAGCTTCTTATGTATGCATATGTTTATATTTACATTTTAACTTATTTTTGTTTGCTGGTTACCTAGTGGGAGGTGAAGTGAGCACTTTTTTTTTTAAGTCACAGTGAGGTGCTGTAGTTAAGCTTCTGAATACTTTTCTAGGTTTCTGTGGTCGGAAGGTTATTTCCTTTTCTCACCTATAGGTCTTCTCATAGTGAAAAATTAATGTACCTATAGTATTGCTAATAATTTCTGCTTTAAAGACATGCCCAGCTATCTCTGTGTGCTTTCATATGTGGCTAAATAATCGCTTTTTGAAAGAAGGGGTTAACAGATTTATATCTACCCAAAAGTTGGAAGGAAGATTAAATTCTTACCTCTTAAGTATGAGAAGGAGAATGCTATTATGTTGCATTTCAATTTTGGATGGTAATTCATTCTTAAGAAAGACTTAATGAGATTCTGCCAAAGCACAAGACGGTTTTTCACATCCTTCTGAAGTCAGTTATGAAGATTTACTAGTTCAAAACACACGGAGAATTTCAATATGTATTCTTCTTGCATATTTCATTTGTTTAATCGTTTAATGCTCTTAAACATTAGTCAAACCTTGTAGCCTCTGTGAGTTTGAGTCATGATTTAAAAATCTGAACGTTATCCACGTTAGTTAATAGCTTTCTTGTTTCCTTTTTAAAGTTCTAGGATAACAGCATTGGCTGGGTTTCCAGTGCATTTTAAGTCCAGTCCATAGCTGGCTGGATTGTATGTGTCCTGTGCAAAGTGGAACCTCCTGCTTTGTCTTGTCCCATACTGCAGACACTTGGCACTAAACAAATTAACAATAGACCTTGCTATACTAAGATAAGAGGCTAATTTTACAGGTACAGCATTTCATAAATCACATTATAGTTGACAGTTCAAACTGGAGAATTAATTAATATTTAGAAATCTAGTCAAATGGGAATAGTTGCAGGCTTATTAGAAACAAATGTCACATTGCTGTTTGATACAAACATTTCTAGGTCAGAATGACTGATTCTGTGTGAATTTTCTTAAATAAACATGACTAATTACTTTTGGAAGACCACAGTTTTACCAGTTAGTGTGTCCTATGTAACAGCTTATTTAATATGTAAGAGAGTGTTCCTGAAAATATTGCACTTTTTATTTACTTATTTTTAATGTCACTTGACTGATGCTGTGATTTTTTTTCAGTCAGTGGAAACATGCAAGTTGGCTGACATCTGGACTTGAATTTCAATTCTTTTTGTTCTTTCACTGTGTAGATGAATAACTCTGCTCATGACCTCTCTGTGCTTGTACTTCAGATATTGGGCTTGTTCTGATTAAACAAGTAGGAACTTGATCGGTCTTACAGTCTTGAATGACATTAGCTTTATTCTGTTGAAATGAATTAGTTCAAAGTAAACTTTTTTAGGAATCCTAGATATATGAAAGAATTTGATGTAGTTTTAAAATTTATTTTAAAGTGATGCATGTTACTGATGTAAGTGGATAATGCCATTAGTAGACAAAATGAGAAATACACATAAGCTTTTTCTAGTCCTGAATACTGTCTTTGGAAGTCTTTCATGATGCTTTGCTCATTTAACCTGTTGTCTGTTACGGTATTCTATTTAGTCATCTGAGCTTTTACTTAACTAATGAACATAATCTTTAATATTTCTTTAACTAATGAACTTCACATTGTTATCTAACCTCCAATTAGCATATCTATTAGGAAGGTTGGGTTTGTGGATTTTGCTTGTTTAAGAAGTGATGTTAACCCAGTCTTCTCTAAGCCTAAACTTTCTTTATAAAACTTTACAGCATCAATACCGGTAGCCTTGTTAGTTTGGCTTTTGAATGGTCATGAAAGAGTTGCGTTTTGGGATAACATGCACTGCAGTTCTTCTAACAGAAGTCGGATACCTAATTTGAAGAATTAATGGACTTTGTGATAATTGAAATGTTTCACTATCTGAAGTTGTGAGAAGTTGGAAGAATTATGGGCTAGAAAAGTAGAAGTTTAATGCCTTGATGACAGTCCGTTAATGTTTTTTAATGGCATATGGGCAATGTGGAAGACTAAACTGAAGGTATGCATGGGAGGGCTTTTGTTCTGCAAAGAATTTTCTGCAGCAGAGAACCTACAGACTTCATAGATGAAACTTCATAGATTCTGCATTCTGTAGACTGTATTGATTGAAAGGAGAGAATATGTCAAGGCCATTAGTTTGATAGTGTGAACAAACAGACTGATTCCCTTTGTTGCATCTTATTACATTATGTTACTTCTCAATGTCACGTGAATGCAGCAGCAGATAAGGGTAATTATCCTGTTTCAGAATGGGAGACTTGCATCAATTCTTCCATGATCTTAATTCTGCTTAAGTGGTATTCTGGATGTGGTAAATAATTGATTGATAGACTGGATTTGAAAACTAGCTTTAGAAAGGAATGCAGAAAGTGAGAGGAATGTTTGTCAGAGTGACAGTAAACTTTTTAATGTTCCAAAAAACCCAAACTGTAACATTTCCTCTGTGTGTATATGCACTTGCTGTAGAAGTGGAGAAGATACTGTGGTTAGTAACTGAGAGCTTAGTAATTTGCTTTACAATTCTGTAGATTTAGAGAGGACTGTTGTACTTATATACTAAATGAGATGCTAAAGTTTAATTACTTTCCAAGAAAACATGACTGAAGGTATGCCTAAAACTTAGGTTCTTTTTTTTTATCTTCCTCCCCCCTGACCCCCTGCCCCATTCTTTTTCTCTGTTCCTTTATAGGTTTAATTATAGATCAACACATCATCTTGCATCCCATGGGTTTTATGAATTTTTAAATTGGTTTGATGAAAGAGCATGGTATCCACTGGGAAGAATAGTAGGTGGAACTGTAAGTATTGTAATAATAATTTAAAGATGACTTTGCAATAAGTTTTTTGAACTTTCAATACAAATTGACATTGATAAAAGGAGAACCTAAATAAAATATGCTTTTAATTGTCAAATTGCTGCAGAGGGAATAGCAAGATGTTTTTAATTTTTAGCTGCAGGAGCTAAGACAGTAAGTCAACATGCATATCCAGCAGCATACTGCGAACACGAAACACAGAACTGAGTTTTACTTCCTTACATATGAACTTCTAAGAGTAATAAATAAAGGTGATGGTTATTATAACTGCTATAATTCTGGTACATGAAATGAAAAAAGAAAAAAATTTTTTGAGAGACAGTTATCTAAATCTCTTAAGGCACAAGTTTTAATCCCATGGTGTATGTCGAGCAGACTTCACATGTGTATGGAAAAAGTTAGGATTTGACTGGGAAAAGACCTTTTGAAATTAAGTCAGTGGGGCACCTGTGTGATGCATCAAGAGTAGGTAAGATAGGTATCGATGCAAATTACAAGACAGGAAAGGAGTACGAAACAATAATATTAAATCAGAATACAAACATCATTCATTGGTAGAATAGCTTTAGTAACACTAATTAACATAATCATGTGTTACTTAATGTGTGAAAGTGCATAAAAACTTTTTAATTATAGTACACACCATTTAAATGCATTTAGAAAGTTTTTTGTAACAATTAGATCACCATTTGGTTTTGTATCTTAGAAATACTTGAGAATCTTTTTATGTAATATAGATGTGTTTTTTCCATACCTGTCTTATATGAAGTAAAAAGCCTTAGGAAATAGAATTGAAATGTCACTTGCATACATTATTTTGCAAGTCAAACAGTATATTATGTTTTAATAGTTTACCTTGAAAACCAGTTCTCAAGAATAGATGCAGGGGAACATTCTGTTGTCTGTTAATTTAATTTAGTACAAACCCTTTCTTAGCTTTTGAAAGAAACTAAGGCACTTGAAGCACATATTAACTTTTTCTAGTGCGTATTGCTGTTTCTACTGTTGATAAATGTGGGAGGGTAGAATTCCTACTACGAATATGTTAAAATTCTCCAATATTCTGTGATGTGTTCAATAGTTTTGTGTAAGTCTGTGCAACCTTTTCTGGAGCACAACTTAATTCTATTTTATAGGACTTTATTTCAATCCTTCAAATTTCAAAGATGTCTATATATATTTTGCAAATATATAATACTCATCTGACTGTCCCGCAGCTTTTCAGGTTAATAAAAAAAAAAAATCTTGTGGGTGAACATTTTCTTTCTCCATGGGTAACAAGAAATGAGAGAATGGTGTGGTGCGTTTTCGAGGAAAATGGATAGGGCTGGGAAATGTTGTTGGGTTTCTTCATGTTGTCTTAGGGTTTTGGGGTTTGTTTTTTCTTAAAGCTGTTAGCTGGCTTGAAATTCTGTTGCAAGCTTTAGCTTCTGCTTCCATACCTTAATGACATTCTTCTCATTATATGATAAATGTCAGGCAAGATAGGATATTATCTTTATACTGCTTATTCATTTACAGAATGGATTATATGTAATTGTTAACATTTGGATAAAATTTAAAGAACCTCTGGTATTCAGCAGTGTGGTCAAAACGTGATTAAAGTAGTATTAAAACAATTCCATTAGCTTTACCTGCTTATATCAGCTTAAGAAATGACTGTTTCATTGCAAATTATATGCAAATAAACCTACCATGATCATTTTCTGCAATAACCTAATGGTTTTTGGGTTTTTTTCCTCCTTTCAGGTATACCCAGGACTGATGGTGACAGCAGGCCTTATACATTGGATTTTAAATATGCTTAACGTGACAGTCCATATAAGAGATGTATGTGTGTTCCTAGCACCAGTTTTTAGCGGCCTTACAGCTATTTCTACTTTCCTGCTTACCAGAGAACTGTGGAACCAGGGAGCAGGGCTTTTAGCTGCCTGCTTTATTGCCATAGTTCCAGGTTACATATCCCGATCGGTAGCAGGATCATTTGACAATGAAGGCATAGCTATTTTTGCACTGCAGTTCACATACTATTTATGGGTAAGTAATTGCTGAGTCTTTTGCTTGGAAAGATTTTTTTGATCCCTCCTCCACCCAAATGACTGACTTTTCTTAGAATCTATTGAATTCTTAGTTTCCTCCCTCTCATCCCTCTTCCCTTTGGCTTGATCAGGCAAGTACGGAGAAGTCACATGATCCTAAACACTCCAGAATCTTGCTCTTTGGTGTGCTGTGTAAAAGTACTGTTCAACTGAAGTATGTGTGTCCTGGAGTAGTAATAATAATAATTATTATGTTAAATCTATGTATTTAAAGCAAACAGAAGGGTGGTTTCTGTTTTTCATTTTGAAGGTATTAGTATTATGTGAGCATCAAACTTCAACCTCCTTATTTAGCTGGTGAAAAGCAGTAGACTGAATAGAAAGTGCTTTGAATTGTATTCTGGAGAAGCTTTGGACTGTACGGAGGGTCTGGGCTTTGACTTAAGCATCCAGATTAAATACCCACAACTGTCCAGAGATATTAACATTGCTTGCATGCTTAAAAAAAAAAAAAAAATCTGATGTCTTTTAATTAGGCTATTTGCTAGTGGAGCTTGTCTGTCACTCCTTAATCTGTATGTAGAATTCTATCTGTTTGGAGGATTTTAGGTAAGCTGGAGTTCTTCTGGACTGTCGATTCTGTTTTGGAATTCTCACAAATAGTATAACTATATTGTTAATTCAGCATAGACACTGTATGTTAATGTCCCTTGTGCATTCCTTGAATGCATATATGTTTCATTTTGAGTGTCTCCATGTACGTACATGCTCTTTACAGCTTTTCCCATAGTTTTGTCTAGAGTTCTACTTTTCATAAGCAGATGCATATTCACAAGTTTTTTAGCTTTAGAATATTGTTGTTAGGAGTATAACGGAAAGGAATTCAAGTTTTTAATGACTGAGTGACTGGTGTTACTTAAATGCAGGTTTTTTAAATCTGAACTTAGAATAAACAGCAGCTGTAAAGCTGTACTGTGTTTGATAACAGTGATAGAAACAAGCTACACTGTTACTTCATAACGACTGAGACATGATAGCAGTTATCTGTTCTTACCAAACTCATATTTAACTAAACTACGTAGTGCAATAATGTTTGCATGAGCCCTTGTAGAATGATGCATGAATCAATTATATTCTGTAGATCACTTTCTAGCTTTATTTAATGTTGATTTTCAGTCCTATTTTCCCACACCACAATCACCACCATCAGTTTTGGACAAAATCACACTCCTCAGCCAGTTTATGGATCCTGCTAAACTTGTAATAGTATCTGGATGCTCTCATCCAGAAAGCAAACCTTAAATGAGTTTTTCAAAATTACAGAATAGCTCTTTGGTCTGTAATTGCAGAGTTGGGTCTGTTGCCAGCCAAAGCAAGCCATGGATAGTGTACACTTAGAATTATAAAGTGGGCTAATGTCTCAGAGAAAGTAGCACAGAGGTGTTGCAATTACTTACAGGTCTCAGCTGTTTTGTGTGTGAATGAACTGCACTTGTGGTTTGGTTTTATGGACATCGGTTCAAAAGCATACAAATATAACTTGATACTTGCTACAGAAGTTCTCTTGACAGTTGTTTTTGAATGAAATTTTCAAATATTGTGCAGTATTTGTCATTCATAAATACTTTGTTATTTTTAAAGGTGAAGTCTGTGAAAACTGGGTCAGTCTTTTGGACAATCTGCTGCTGTCTATCCTACTTTTACATGGTAAGCCTTTTTTATATACAATAGCTAAACTGTTTGAGGAGGGCTTGCATAATGCATATGTTGATGAAAGAACAGAAGGAGATTTTAATCTTTATTGGAGCCATAATATAAAATTGTTGCTTCGTATTACTATTAAAACCTTAAATATTTGAGTAAAAAGACATAATAAAGATTTTGAAATGTAAAGTATTTAAATAAACACAATGAAAACGATTTTTGGAAAAACTCTTCAGTATAATAACTTTACTTATCTTGCGCTGAATAGGTGAATAGGTACTCTGATTCAGTAGGATTTTTGGTTTGGTCCAGGTGAATTAAGGTGAATTTTTGATATTCACGTGTCTGTGTGTCATTATTACTAAAATGCAATAATAGTATTTAAAACTTACAGAAAAAGTTACACATATAACTTTGAAAGCTATTTGGGTATAATTATGCCATAAAGTAAAGTTTACCACCAGAAATGCTGAATTAATTCAATGTCAGATTAAACAATCACAGAATCCCTTTTCATTCTTCATCTATGAAAATGGAGGCTATCGCAGAGGTGTTCCTAAGCTCTAACAGAGGGGAAAAGCAGTAGTAAAATTGAGAAAATGAAACTAATAGCAAAATGGAGGGCATTGGATTCCCCCTCTCCTCCATCTTCTGAAACCTTAGACTTGAAGAATTTTCCTGTATGAATCAGTTAAAGGTCCTTTTCTCCCCTAACTGATAAACTTTTTTTTTAATGTGGCTATATGAGAAATAAATTAACCTTAAAATAGCAAGTGGTGGGACAGTCAGGCTAATTGCTTGGTGTCAGTTAAGGTTGAGGTCTAAAATACTTTTTCTACAGTCAGGGGCAACTAGGCTTGCAAGAAAAGGAACTTAGGAACTGTTCTGCATGCCTTAATTTAAAGTATAACTTTAATTTGAAGGTTATCTGGATTGTGCCTAGATTTCCTCTAACTTTAATGTTCATTGGGTTTTGTGGGACGTTTTTGCTGTTAATATGGCAAGAAGGCCAACAGCATCCTGGCTTGTATCAGCACTAGTGTGGCCAGCAGGAGCAGGGAAGTGATTGTCCCCCTGTACTCGACACTGGTGAGGCCAGACCTTGAATACTGTGGCCAGTTTTGGGCCCTTCACTTCAAGAAGGACATTGAGGTGCTGGAGCATGTCCAGAGAAGAGCAACAAAGATGGTGAAGGGTCTGGAGAGCAAGTTTTATGAGGAGTGGCTGAGGGGAGACCTTACTGCTCTCTACAGCTACCTGAAAGGAGGTTGTAGTGAGGTGGGCGTCAGTCTCTTCTCCCAAGTAACAAGTGATAGGCTGAGATAAAATGGCCTCAAGTTGTGCCAGGGCAGGTTTAGGTTGGACATTAGGAATAATTTCTTTACTGAAAGGGTTGTTAAGAATTGGGACAGTTTGCACAGGTTAGCGGTGGAGTCACCATCCCTGGAGCTATTTAAAGCACGTGTAGAAGTGGTGCTGAGGGACTTGATTTAGTGGTGACTTGGCAGTGCTTGGTTAATGGTTGAATTTGATGATCTTAAAGGTGTCTTCCAGCCAAAATTCTGTCATTCTGTGAAAATCAGGCAAGTAAGTTTTTGAATTGTTATATATCATAGTATCTTCTATATTGTGCCAGTTTCTTGTCGAGATCCTCTAAAAGTGATCTTTGTAAATACGCAGATAACAAATACAATACTTTTATAATTTGACTGCTGAAAAATCATACAATAGCAAGTTCTGCCCATCTTAGTCTGACTAGTGTTTTGGTCTATGGCATTGTACAGGAGGGAGGGCATGTGATCTAGAGTGTGCAAGGGGACAGAACTTACAGAATCAATGTCATCATTCAATACTTGAACGTAAATTAATGTTTTTTCTTTTATATTTCTTTCAAGTGCTGTCAGCTAGTGAAAAGTTGAGATTTGTCCATAGCTTAACCTCGGTGATTAGATGATAGAATTTTATTGCTTATAGAGTGTACCTATTCGTCCCTGATGGTGGCCTTCCATATATTTTATTTCCCTTTGGGAAAGAGTTTTGTAACGATGCCCTTCTAGACATTTTGCTTAGGTAAATTTTTAGGACAAGCATAATTGTACTATTCATTATATAGTATAGTATAATTATGTTTTCAATGTAAGTTGAAAATTAAATCACAATTTTGAGGTCATAAGAGTCAGTCCTTGAGGTTATAAAAGTCAGTTTCTAGAAAACTTAGTTTTCCATTCTACTTGTTTCACATTGTCTGAATCGGTTATCCCAGATTTTGAAATGCTGGGTTTTGTAATATTAGTATCAAAAACCAGTAGTACTTGGCCTCATCCTTGTTTTAGAATCTGTTCTATAGAACATAGTCATTTGGGTTTCTTTTTGGGTTCTAGAGCTTTAAAAATACCTTTGTGAATCTAAGCCCTAACATAAAATTAAAGTGAAAACCACATTAGCTACTGCATTCTAAAAATGAAGATCTAGGGTAGGCATGGTACATATGGGAGAAGTCTAGACTGTAATTTGACAAGAGGACATGTTAAAATACGGATTTGTCTAGTCAACGTTAGCCCTTCTAAATATGTTAGAAATTTAGATAACATCGTAATGACAACTCATTAAATCTTTATCTAAACCAGCAATCAGCAATATATTGATAACATTGCAGTGTTTCAGTTCTAAGCACGTCTTAGCAGTGCTTCTCAAGTGCTGCTCTTACTACAGGTTTGCAATATCCATGATATTGTACGCCATTCCACAGAGCTCAGCCCTGCTTCCCTGTGCATCCACCTCCTTCCTTTTCTTTCTTTCCTTGCACTGCAACCTGCCTTGGCTGCTCTGCTCCAGGAGTTCTGCTACTGGAGGTGTACCTTGCTCCCTTCCTCCTCTCTGGCTGGAGATACTGTTCCCTGACCCAGCAAAGTACAGAGCATGGTGCTAAATTTATATGTCAAAGGAAAATTTTGGGGGGGGGGTGTTTTCTTCTTAGACCATCAGGATGTATAAATCTAGCATTGGTTATTCTAAGAATTTGCCAATATTTTCAGATCTAATTTCCTATTCCATTTCTCATAGGTCTCTGCATGGGGTGGTTATGTTTTTATCATCAACCTTATTCCACTGCATGTGTTTGTTCTGTTGCTGATGCAGAGATACAGCAGGAGGGTCTACATTGGTAAGTTTTGTTCATTGAACAGTCATTCTCAAATGCTTAATCATGAGATATGAAATTAATTATACTGATGTGTTTTATATCAAGTGGGAATTAAGTAATTGCCTATCAGGATGCATTTTATTAATTGATTACTGATTATAGTCAGTTATTCTCTACAACATGGAAATAAGGAGCTAAAACATGCTCACACTTCAAAATTTCATATATGTAGCTGCTAATTAATTTTCTCCATTCTCATGCACTAAAGAAACCCAATTGGATGATTTGATATTTGTAGAATAATTTTAAAATTCTTTCATATATATATATATATATATATATATAAAGTGTGTATCTGTAATAATGTTGCATATTTTTGTCTTTTCCTACTATGCAAAACAATTGTTATTTTTAAAAAGTTATGCAGCAGAAATTATGCAGACATACAGTATCTATTGTGACATACATGAGAAAAGACATGGGGAATTTTAAGCAGCCACATATGTTTTATATAACCTAGACTAAAAAGTACTTTAAGAGTCTGTCCACTCCACATGAATCCTTAAAATTTTATCGGGTTAATGGGTCAGCCTTCCTTCCAGTTTCAGGAATATGCAAATAGCTATCTTAGGAGATTAACTTTTAAATCGATTTGCCTGACATTTAAATACTCTGTAAACCATTTTTACAGAGACTTTACCAGTTAAATCAGTTGGCCATGGTGTAGGTCTGTGAATGAAATAAATAGTAAGCAATTCGGATATTCAAAGATTTGTAAGTTAGCTAGAAAATTTTTGAGTCCCTAAAGTGAAACTTTTACAATAGATAGAACATAGTATGAGCTGATGTGTAATATCAGAGGATGTTTCATATTTGTAAATACATTTTTGTTACTCGTTTAGTAGTTTTATCTTTGTATTTTAATATGGTTTTTTTAGTGCCTGCTAGAGAAATAATTATATTTACATATATATTTGAACCATTATATGCTATAATAATTACTCAATTTACTCAAGTTCAGTTTTGTATTTTTGTTAACAAAACTAGAAATATTGTTTTCATTATTCTTTATTAAACTATTTATGTAATTTAGAAACAGAAAATCTTTAAATAAAAAATAAAAGAAAAAGCTCTAATCCATCTTTAATTGTTAATGTTAGTAGTACTTCTTCATTAACTACTTCATAACTTAAGGAGAAAGTAATTTATCTTGTTTTGCTTTTAAAATTGTTTTATTGAATATCATTTTCCAATTTCTATGAGTTAGGCAAGAGAAAATGAAATCTATTAATTATAAAATCCTGAAGCAATATGGTAACCAGACGCAATAAAGAATAACTACTCTTGCTTTTTCAGCTTTCAATGAACTAATCTTTGAACTCATCTGGGGAAAATAGTACTGCAGGTTCATGTGAATTAAAGATTTAGGCAGACGTTTGCTTTGCAAATAGCTACAGTGCTTTGAGATGTTTATAGCCCTTCAGCTGTGAGGGAGACGTACTTCAGCAGAGTTGTAGGAATGAAAATAAGATTGCTGCTGTGCTGTTTCAGTGCAACTGCTGACTCAATTCAGGCTTTCATGGGAAGCCTTACACACAGAGAAGTCTACGTCTGGTGTCAGTGTGTGATTTCTAGGTTTGCTTAACAGGATGTTTTTGTAAAACAGGTAAGAATGTTCAAGCACTTCTGAGAGGAAATTCAAGTGTGCCTCACTTTCAAACTATTCAGATAGGGAGAAGAGTTTTCAAAAGCTCATTGAAATAGGGAGAGTAAAGATATTTTTGGAGTTTCTGTGATACACAATGGCTAGTGTGCCTGCAGCAGCCTCATAATTCTCAAAAAACTACCAATGTGCAGCTAAAACTTTTGTAAACTATTGTCAGCTGAAATTAGCTGGAAAAATCTGCAACTATTTTCCTATTACCAAGAATTACTCTCTAGATCAGTTGCTTAATTTTATTTTAAACTAGCATGAGACCACCTTTTGTAACAGATGAATGGTTAATCTAACATAATAACATAAATGTAGAGAACAATATTTGGCAGCACCAAGTTTTTGAAAATAGTGATGGTGTCCTGGTATGTAATTTTCACGTGGCTGTTCATACACCAAAGAAAAGGTTAATGGAGCATGATCTGATATGTCTGGCAGTGTAATTAAGAATCATTTAATGAGTAAAAATTTCCCAGAATGCGATCTTTTTGCCGATTTTAAAATATTTTATGACTTGCAGGCGGATGAATTTACCAGCCAGATAGCTTCTGACTCACTTGGCATCAATGGAGATATATGCTACCTACATTTGAAAGCCTAAGCTGTGCTTTTTTTTTTTTTGTCTTGACAGTGATCAGTATCTTTTGTTCAGATCTTAGTAGTTTAGTAATTAAGAACGAGTGCTTACAATTCCACTGTATTGGCAGCACTTATAATAGCACTTGAGATACAGGAACCATTGATACTAATTTATATTATGGTACATGTAGTTTCTCTTGTGGTTTGTCATATGTTTAAAAAATAAATGGGTTTACATGTGAAAAGGTATCAATATATATTTAAGTCATGCTTGCACACTTGAGAGACTTCCGAATTTTCAATTCAATTTTTTTCTCTACATTTTTTTAAAGTTCTGTATACTTTTTAGAATATTTAATAACAAAAAACTTAAAGATCTTCCAGAATTTAAAACTTAATTTCAATAATTTCTTGTTCTATGTCTTGGATTTTATCATTTAAATAGTGAACAGGCATATACTTATATCAACTACTACACTATTCAAAAACTACAGATGATGAGTGTTTATTTTGGTGATTATAATGTGTTAAGTGAAAGTATGTGGTCATGTATTTGATCATACTCTCTGGAGAATTTTTTCAGTAGGTTCTTCCTGCGGAGTGTACAGCAACTAAAATTGTTTGTAAAATGAGTTTATCCACAGTAGGTCAGAATGGTTTTGTTCTTGACCTAGTCGTTTCAAAATGAAACAACCACGAGTAGCTAACAAAATTAACTACTGTTTTTGCAAAGACTGTGCAAAACAGTAGATTGTAAAGGAACAAGGAAAGTTTGTGATGGTGTATCACCTTGATGTACCTATGTTCCTAGAATAATTGTGTTGCTCTGCAAACTGCCAGGTTTTTTTTCAACACCAGGCAGACATACATGATAGCTGTTTGAAGGAATTGGAAGTACGGGATGGGAGAGGGGTGGGGAAGCGGGCATAAAAAGTATTACAGTTGCAGAACTAGGCTCGAAAATGATTATTTACAATGGTCTGGTCTAACGAATGTGAAATGTAAAGATTTATGCCAATCATTGAAATTCCACAGGATGGCAGTGTTGTAACACTTTCGTGGTATAGTGAATGATTTATGTTGTACTGAATTTTTCAAAAATGTAGCTTCCTTCAGCAAAAACGTATTTCAGTGATGTAAGAGGGCATAGCTGGGTAGCTAGGCCCAGGAGTGCAATACAGGTGCTTGAAAGAATACACCAGAGAAGACAGCAAATAGTTGGAATTATCATCACAGTCACTTCTGTGACTTTTGGAAGGCATGCTGTACCCTGGGGGCGTAGTTCCTCCATGAGCTATGGTGCTGTGGAAATAGTATCACTGGCAAATGATGCACGCCCTGAACCTGTTGTCATGGAGGTGAGCAAAGGATTGTGTGACAACAGGCATCTCTTCGTAAGATCAAGGCTGTAACAAAGACAGTGGTTTATGATTTGTAGGAGTGTTTCAACATCTGGGAGGTGGATTATTGCTGTTTGCCACTGAAGGAACAAAATTTCATTTGGACTTTCAAGTTGGCTGGTTACTTCAAATGTAATCAGACTCATGGCTGTTCAGAGTTCGTGTTTTTCTCTTCCCCTCCCTTCTCTTTTTCAGCCTGGAATACTGAGGACCAAAACCCTGTCAAAATAAAGTATATGAATCTTAGTGCATACATAATATTAGTATTATTAACATGAATGATTATTAATATTGATTATGTTTTGGCATCTACTTTCTGGAGGGTTAAGAGTCCCCACAGCTGATACAGATCCATTAATAAATATGCTTAATATTGAATTCTGTTGCTTTTTGGTTTCTTGGCACGCCTCTGCTCTTGTGTTGAAAACAGAACAAGCGTACATCTTTGCATTTTCTAAATAGGTAGAGGACTCTTAAATGTTTCGCTTCTTTAAGGTCTGGTCCCTTTGATTTCTCCTCATACACAAAGCTGCTTTTGTCACTTGTTATGTGAGAGCTCTTCTCCCACCCATGACCCATGAAAACAAGATGGGAAAACTGTTTCCAGGCTAGAACATCTGAGGTAGATGGATTATCTCCCTAGGAGGAGAAAAAGCACGCAATTAGGAACCACAATACGTTGCTACTTCCTCTAAAATTGGATGCAATAGGCAGCTTTATCAAGTCAAAAGAGGAAAAAGTAATTAGGATAGCTGGAATATTTAGAATTATATGGTTCTGTTTCAGTGTCACAGAAATTGGCGGAAGGATGAACCTTACTAGAGAACCAATGCTTTTTGAAATTTGTGTATTCATTTTCTTCACACCTTTCTCTTCCTCCCCTCTTCACCCTCTTTTTTTTCCTAGCATATAGTACTTTCTACATTGTGGGGTTAATATTATCGATGCAGATACCTTTCGTGGGATTTCAGCCAATTAGAACAAGTGAACACATGGCAGCTGCAGGTAAGAAAATTAAATGTCTGATTCCAGAGCACTTAGTACAAGAAAACCTCCAACTCCTGCAGCTTTCTTTCCTTGTATATAGAAAGTACACCAACAAAACAAATTGTTAAAGAGTTAAAATTAGTGTCTGTAGTGAAGCTTTCTTTCCAATTGACACACGATCCTTCTTTGTGTGAGCTAATGGAGGTAAAATGCCTCTGTAACATTGGATCAGTAACGCGTTGTGACAAGCCCTTATTTTACACAGTGATAATCTCTACTGTTTTGCAATATAATGTTCTTTCAAGCATTGTACAATTGCAACAGTCCTTATTGATAAATAGTTTTCATTGAGCACTTTGGTTTTAGAGTTGATAGTCTTCTATAATTTTTCAAAGTGGATTAAATACAAATGACTTAAATTACTAATGAGAAGGCTGATTTTTAAATAACTGATAAGGTGTGAACCTCATGAGGGTCAACAAGGCCAAGTGCAAGGTCCTGCACCTGGGTTGGGTCAGTCCTCGGTATCAATGCAGGCTGGGGAATGAAGGGATTGAGAGCAGTCCTTTGGAGAAGGACTTGAGGGGTGTGATCCCCCAAGGGAACCCTCTCCCCACTTGAGGGGGGTGATCCGGCCACTCTGCCCTGCTCTGGTGAGACCTTACCTGCAGTGTCCACCTCTGAAGTCCTCAGCACAAGAAGGACATGAACCTGTTGGATAGGGCCCAGAGGAGGGTCACAAAAATGTTCAGAGGGATGGAACACCTCTGCTGTGAGGACAGGCTGAGAGAGTTGAGGTGGTTCAGCCTGGAGAAGGGAGGTCTCTGGGAAGACCTTATTGCGGTCTTGTAGTACTTAAAGGAAGCTTATAAGGAAGATGTGGACAGCCTTTTTAGCAAGGCCTTTTGCAACAGGACAAGGGGTAATGGTTTTAAACTAAAAGAGGGGAGATTTAGGCTAGGTAGAAGGAACACATTTTTTACAATGATGGTGGTGAGACACTGGCACAGGTTGCCCAGAGAGGTGGTAGATGCCCCATCCCTGGAAACATTCCAGGTCAGGTTGGACGGGGGTCTGAGCAACCTGATCTAGTTGAAGGTGTCCCTGCTCACTGCAGGGGGGTTCGACTAGATGACCTTTGAAGGTCCCTTCCAACCCAAAGCTTTCTATGATTCTGTGATTTCGATTTTCTTTGATTCTTTTTATTTCTTTAAAGTAAGTTGATTTTTTTTCAATAGTTGTTAACAGTCAGACATCTTGATTTCTTGACAGCAATAACCTCTGCTAAGATTGGTAGGTTTATGTGTAACTGCATACACTGTTTGTGTGATAGTTTAGTTTGTTAGGTTCCTCGGGGGAGTGGTTTTGTGTGTGTATAGCCACTTATCAAAATAAATTTGGACAGCAGTTGGAATATCATATACTTTTAAAATTGAGATTTTTTTCAACAATCCAAATATAATGGAAAGAACAAAGATTATCAAACCACTTTTTGCACCGGAAGAATTTTACATTTATTTAGTGAATAGTTTGTGTCTTTGTCTAGATGTTCAGAACTATTGAATTTCAACATTGTGCACCTCACATTTATTGTTAAATTGAAGAAAGACCAGAAACTTAAGTTCTATTTTCTTTTTCTGCCATCTACCAGTGAATTTTCACTTTTGAATCTACTAATCATTGGATTGATCTAATTGTACACATTGAAATTAGTACCAACAGAAAAATCGTGTCCAAGTTCAGGTTTAATATTGAGCTCTGAACAGGCTTTTTGAGGGTGTGGGGTGCTTACCCAGTGAATTCTGGTGTTTCAACACTAGTTTTATATAATTCAATTGTTTGTAGTGCTTTTTTTTTAATCTTTCATTAAATCCTCCTCTTTTGTTCAGTAGCTTAATTTCCATATGTTTCTCTGTGGTTACTTTGTGTGTTGCCTGGGGACTGTGTCTTAATTTTCCCCCAGGTGTAGGTATGTTAACCTGTGGTTTTGTCATAATCAATGTGATCTAGTTTTCAGGTGATTCCCTTACTCCAATTAAATTTGGGAGAAAAGAGGCAAGGGGTATTGGAGCTCTTAATATAATGAGCAACGGTGAATTTGGAGAGTATTTTCTCTCATTGCAAGTTTGTCATTGCAAGAAAGTATCATTCCTGTTAAGTCTTAAAGACTATTTGCCAGAAAGTGATTTTAAACTGTTTTTCAGATGTAAGGATGTACCTTAAATTTATTTTTCTAATTCAAATATAGCCAAGGTTTGCCAGTTGCTTTAACAGCTGTTACTGCTTTTGAGTATTTAAACAAAAACTCTCCTCTTTCTTTAGGTGTTTTTGCTCTGCTGCAGGCCTATGCATTTTTGCAGTATCTGAGAGACAGATTAACAAAGCAAGAATTTCAGACATTGTTCTTCTTGGGTGTCTCACTAGCTGCTGGTATTGTATTCCTGAGTGTCATCTATTTGACATACACAGGTAAATAAATGTGAAAATAGTTTACTAGGTTTTTAGCAGGTAAAATATATGATCAGCATTTGATTTAGTCTAAAGTAGTTGTTTGGCAATGTCACTGACCATGTTCCTCTGTATATCTCTGTGTTGGAATTCACTATGCTTTCTGGGCTGCAGGAAAAAAAGCAACTTTGCAGCATCATTCCAATATTTCAGGTTTATCCACAATATGTAAGAAGTCAGACTGTATGAGGAACATAACTATAGCCAAAGTGTATTATGAAGATACGTATAGCTAATCTACTCTAAATAGCACTGATAGGTCGAGGTCAGATTGCTTGCTTTGTGAAATACTTGAACCCGATTTCTGTATGACTGGATTTAATCTGTAAGTTCTACTTTTCTTCTGTGGTTCCGCCTCCAATCTTCAAGGCAGTTCTACCCAGTATCACAAGAACAAACATGTCTTTGCTTCATTGCTAACCCAATACCTCACTGCCCTCTTCTGATTCCATGATATACTTCTTGGTGATCTAATACCATACTTCCTTCCCCTGATGAAGAAAAAGCAATCTTATTTTCCTAGCTAAATTATATGGGTTACCCATGCAAAAATTGACTACTGCTTGGTTTGAATTGCATGATCTTAATGACCTCATTGCATGATCTTAATGACCTCAAATAGAGTCCTGTTTGTCAGAGTTTTATTCTGGAAAAACATACTTTCCTGACACATTAGTTGTTTTTATTTTAACTGACTTCTTTTTAGCAGTGTTACTGGCATAATCTTTTTTTGTATCGGTTGTGTAACATCTTTGACTGTTTAATAGAAGTTTTATTTTTGTTAATTGTGATACCATTATTCCAAAAGAATACTTAGCATCTCTGTTTGAAAGTCTTTTATAACTCAGTGGTTTATGATTTGCCTTTTAGTATGTATGAGCAGGTCCTACTAATACTTAGCAGAAATTTTCAAACTGGCATATCAAAACACAATTTGGCTTCTAATCTCAAAGTGCAGCAAAGTATGTCTTCTGTTGCAGTTCTTAGGAAGTGTTGATTTCAACTTCTAAAATTCACGATCAGTATCACTACTTCACCTCATTCCCTCAGCTTCTGGTATGCTTGTGTGATCTGGGCTCTTGACCATCTCACAGCACTCTCTGATCCCTCTCTATTTCCTTACTAATCCTCTTGCAGAAAGGTGCCCACATCTGGTCCCTATATCCCAGGTGCTGCACCTGGAAGAAGGAGTTTGAGGTTCTGGACTGAAGTCCTGCCTGCCTTAAGGCACCTCAGCCAGTCTTCAATTTTAACACAGTTTACTGGTTTGGCCACTGCGATATTTCTACTTTTTACTAACCACCAGCTGCACCCCAATCCACTGACTACTACTTGACCTTGTCAGGACAGCCAATTTTCAACCTGTTTGTCCAGCCCATTCTTCTTCAGCTTATAAAAGAGATATGAGGACATTGGTTCAAAAAGCATTTAGTAATGTATTTCAGAAGGCTGTGCTCTATCATCTTTTCAGGGAGTCAGTTTTACTAGCCTGTAGTTCCCTGCATATTCCTTCTTGCCTTTCCTAGAGGTTTAGCATTAGCCATTTTCCAGGCACCAGGGGCCTCCCTTACCATCCTGGTGAAGATGGTGGGGTAGTTACCACATTGACCAACCCATTCAACATGCCTAGTTGAATGCCATCTATTCTTATGTTTTGGATATGTGCAGAGGAGGACCGTAACTGGTAGAACCCCATCTGCTGGCAGCTGCTTCTGCTGGTTTGGGAGCAAGCTTTGCATCCTAATACTGAAGGGAAAAGTACATCTTGTCGTAGAAGATTAACCACAATATTTAAATGTCTAAACCAGATATTAAACTAAAACCTTCAGTCAGATTATACTTACTTTAAATACCAGATGGAAGGAGGACTTACTGTGTCATGCACAAAGACTTGGGTAATAAGTAAAAGGATTTAACTTTCTCTTATTACAGCTTGTCTGTATCTGTCTTCAGAGGGAGCTGAAACGGTTTAAAGGAAAGTGGAAATTAAATTTAAGAAGAATCTTACTAATAACTTAATTTTTATCTTCAATCTAATAATGATACTGTTTCTTTTTCATCTTATGATATTCAAGTATGTAAAGTCTTTGTTTAAAAAAAAAAAAAAAGATTATCAGCATGTCTAGCAGCAGCTGTACCATGCCACATGTAGGTCCATTAGTAGAGAAACAATAGGAAACCAGTGTTTCGAGTTGTTAGTGTTTTGGCTATAGGTCATTCCCAGAGTCCTTCTTGGGCATTTCAGAAAAGTTAAGTACTTTCTTATCAACTATGGGGTTTTTTTCTTATACTTCTTTACAGATTATAGGTTGCTATCTGACATTCTTTGTGAAATATTTTGTTTATTGTTGCATTGCTTTGTCTTTTGGAGGTGTGCATGTCTTCATACTCAACGAGAATAATGTGATCCAGTAAGAGAGTGTTCTTCTAAAGCCAGCTTCGTAGGTGATAGACTTTATAGCCTGCCTAATGCAGTAGGTCTGGTTCACATATATTACAAGTTCAGTGGAAGTCCTTTGGTTTTGTGCTATGATTTGAGGGAGTAGAAAAATTGTTGCATTTAAATACCTAGGCATCAAAAAGATTGTTTTCTCCCCTTCTGCGTTTCAGGTTATATTGCTCCTTGGAGTGGCAGATTTTATTCATTATGGGACACTGGGTAAGTAAAGATAAAGGATATAAAGACTTAGATATCAATAGCATTCTACTGAAAACTAATAATCTTTTGCTTTCCTTGTCCTCAAATCCATTTAGTATTTCAGACAAGAATATAGTGGGCTTTAATCAGTTATCGAAAGAGAGCATTTTGTAGTAACTGTTTCATGATCTTTGCAACCATTTCACTAATTTGTCTATGAAATTTCTTGCTTCTTTGGAAGTCTTTGAATATGTCACGGTATGTTAGTGTATATGAAATTGTAGAGCTTCTCAGCATAAAATAACCAAAAGCCATACCAACACTTTAGGACACATTTAAAAATTATTAAGAGCCTTAAATTTCTACTATTTTCATTGCGCAACATTGCATGAAAACACAAAGATGTTGCGCATGTGATCTTGCATGTTGCCTGTTGATTATGTTCATACATCTGCTTTGTGTATACAGATGTCTATTCTGAACAATTCTGACTTATTCACGTGTGTTTTCATGGGTAAAAACCCATGTTAGTTAATCTTTTGTTTTAGTTAACCTTTACAAATCCAATGTTGGATTTGTTAGCCAGCCAGGAGAATAGGAATAAAGCTGAATATATTTTTCTCAGATAAATGTACTTAAGGTGAAATTCTGTTGGTGGATTTTTTTAAGATTAAAAGCAGGGATAAAGGAACTTCAAACTTATTGCAGGTCAGGTTTTTTTCAGGCTCCAAAGTTCAGCTCATACAGGATTCTGTACCAACTCTGTAATAAATGTAGTAGAATAGATGTCCGTAATGAAGCCTCAGATTTATTTGAAGAACATACAGATGTCGTTCTTTGTCTATAAATGGTCTATATATTCACAAGCATTAAACTTTTGAGGGCTTGTCTACATTAGAAAATCATATTGTGTTAAAACACACAATGCAGTTTTGAATGAGAACTAGATCTCAGTGAAGAAAAGGACATATGTTTGACATCTCCCCATGCAACACCACGGAACACCCCAGCTTAGGCCTGTATGCATAGCTGTCTTTAACACAGAACACAGTTTTGTCCTTGTCTGCACTGAGTGTTTGACATGTTATTGAGTTGACCTGTATTTCCAAGTGTAGACAAGGCCTGATTTTTTCAGCATCTAAAAGAATGTGGGGGCATCAGTAACTGGTCTGGTGTGTAATACTGTAACTTGCTGTAGTAAGGAAATGAAGGTATTCTGTGTAGAGGGTTGTCTTCGAAATACGATGTTGAAAATCTAGGAGACTTACTGGCATGGATGATTATCTCTTCAGAATGTAATGTTGGGGCTTCCATAGCTGCGTGTTTTCATTTGGGCAAATTTGGCTTCATATTTAGCCATAATAAAACAAACATCCATAATTTTTATTCTTTTAATTAGTATGGAAACAATCCTGTATATTGGTGTTTTAAATAACTCTATACACCAAATACTTCCTAAATACTGTAAGACCTGAGGACACTTTTGGTATAAGAGTTTCATCAGATTTCTGCTGAATAGAGCACTTGCTATTTTAAATTGAAATGCTTCTTTTGAAATGAATTTCAGAATTCCTAATGTTTAAAAGTTTTAATAATTTTCTCTTTTCAAAATAATTTGAACTCAATTTTTTTTAAAAAAGGTATGCGAAAATTCACATCCCGATCATTGCCTCTGTGTCTGAGCATCAGCCTACAACATGGGTTTCCTTCTTTTTTGATCTGCATATTCTCGTGTGTACTTTCCCAGCAGGGCTGTGGTTCTGTATCAAAAACATCAATGATGAAAGAGTCTTTGGTAAGAGAAAATATTTAAAAATTGTTTTGAAAAATCTTGCCTTCAACTTGATTCTATTTTGGTTTTGTTTGCTCAAAGCTGGTATATGGCTTGTTCTAAAAAAGGTTTAGAAGTGATGTGTTTAAAGATGGTTATTAGAAGTTGCCTGCACCCAGCAGTTTTTAAAACCATTTATAAAAGTGCAGAGAGTGGTGGTGATGGAGGTGGTCCCAAGACGTGGGATTGAAATATTTGTCAGTACGGTTGGTGCGCTGGGGTGCAGTTCCACAGTACAGTTTGGCCACATGAGCAGCTCAGTGCAAAGGGAAGGTCCCTACCCTACGCCAGGCTGCAAGGCAACCAGCCCTTCCTTGGGCGTCTGGCACGCATCCCATCACAGGTGATGATCCAAAATGCCTTTTCTTTCCACGTTTTCTGCTACTTTAGTGAACTGAAATACTTGCTTTGGAGCACGTGCTAGACTAGGCACAAGTTTAAGTGAAGGCGTGGGGTCTCCCTGTGTCAGTGACAACAAACTGTTTATTTGTACAAAGCTATGCAGTGAAAGTAGAGTTTTAAATTATGAATGAGAGTTGTAAGGATGTAATTTGAAGGTGGAGCCCATATGGAGCAGTGAAGATCACTCAGGTCTTGAGCTTTTACAGGGACAAACAGATCCAGACTAACAGCTGTTCCTTAGGATGACCTGAGAGTTACATGGGCAGTGGGAACACTTACTGTGTTAAATCCAGAGGCTCTGGGATAGTCTGCATCCTGTGGCTTACAATGAGGCCACTGTCAGGACCAGTGCCTCCTACTGCAGCATCATCCATTTAAGTCAGCATAGAGGCCTAAGAGAATGGAGAGCCATACTGCTTCGCTACAAAGTAGAAAATATTTACGTAATGTAATCTGATAAATCAGTGTCCCTTCAGGATGTCAGTGGCAAATTTTTTTTTTTTTACAAAAGAGTATTGTTAAACTAACTGTAGCAAACAAGGAATAACTCTATTACTTGAACAACAGCTGTTCCTAACCAGTGTATACAAGTTTGTTTGGTTTTTTCCTTCGAAGAAGAGTGTTCTGAATATTCCTTACTATTCTGAAGATCTTGTTCTGTTTGGGGGGGCAGGGGTGTGAAGATAATACTGTTCAGGAAACTTGTTTCAGAATAGAGCTCTCGATATCCTATTATTTGTCTGTATGGAATTATAATGTAGACAAGCCCCCAATTTGTCCACAGCTATCTCTAACTTAAATTTTATATTTACATTAAATTCTAACACTTCCTCTTGTTTTTCGGTTTCAATAACTTGTTTGGTTTAGGGCTATTTGACATTTTTAATCACATGAAGCTACCTATTACTCCAGTAGTATTTTTGGTGTGTGATACTAAATTTCACTAATAAGGTATCTTCTGACACATTATTAATGAATGTGAAAATGGGGTTGTGTTATTGTTAACAGTTGTCAAGATGAACTTCAGGAAAGGTTTGAGGCTTAAAAGGGATGAACGTTAATTGAACTGTATCTCTGTAAATTAAAAAGCAATGAAATGCAAGATGCATACTCAAGTCTTTATCTGTACAGATGCTCAACCCACTTCCAGAAGTAGTTTTATGGAGAGCATGCATGTGTGCAGTCAGAGTGAGTGCTACTTTCTAAACATCATCAGTAGATCTGTTTCTTTGCAGTTGCTCTATACGCAATCAGTGCCGTTTACTTTGCTGGTGTGATGGTTCGGCTGATGCTCACTTTGACTCCAGTGGTCTGTATGCTGTCTGCAATTGCTTTCTCCAATGTCTTCGAGCGTTATTTGGGTGATGATATGAAGAGGGAAAATCCACCAGTAGAGGATAGCAGTGATGAGGATGACAAAAGGAACCCTGGCAACCTGTATGATAAGGTGAGGGGAGGAAGCAAAAGTTAGAAGTCAGAAAACAGCTTACTTTTACTATTTTATTTTCTTTTGGTCAGAATATTTTAAATGCCACTAGAGGTCTGAATCCTGAGCACTTAAATTTAGAACAAGTATTGATGTTCTCCAGTAAGGTGTAACTTATGTCCTGAAAAAAAATTGGTATGAGTGTAGAAGTGGTTCCTTCTAGCTTGATCAAAGATGAGCCTTTAACCTAAAGGAATATGACCCAGTGTTGACCTAGCATTCTAGAGGAGTCATGGCAGACAGTTGCTTATTTTCCTTAACCAGTTACAGCAGTTCTGGGTCACTGAACATTTCCCTCTTGTATTACCTCTAAGACATGGTAAAATTAAAGAATAATCTATTTTATGAAAAAATATTTCTATTCATAAACTTGCATACTCTCTTCATCATGAAGAAAATGCTATTAGGTTCTGATTTCTTTTATCTCTCGGGCTTTGTTATGCTGACCCTGACAGTGCATGAGCCTTGGGTTTCCCCCTTTTCTTCTCCTCTTTTCCACCCTGCCTTATAAAAGGGCATCATCATACTGAGACAAAGCAAGGAAGTCATGCATTAATCCTCATGTAATAGTTTTTTCTTCTCTAACCGGTTTTCAAGGAATCATCCATTTTTACAAGTTGGCTGGATTGTCACAATATTCTGTGCATACTTAGTTAATTTACGCTACAACTTGGTATAGTAGTATCTTTAGCTTTATAGTATCCCGTAGCATTTATGGGGTGCATGTGGTGAAGAAACAGACCTGGGTTCCATTGTCAAGGGTGATGAAAGTTGCCATAACAGATATATTTGTGTTTGTTTAGGCAGGCAAAGTGAGAAAACATGTAGCTGAACAGGAAAAAACAGAAGAAGGACTGGGACCCAATATCAAAAACATTGTTACTATGCTGATGCTGATGTTGTTGATGATGTTTGCTGTTCACTGTACCTGGGTAACTAGCAATGCGTACTCCAGCCCCAGTGTTGTTCTCGCTTCCTATAACCATGATGGGTAAGTAAGGTCTACAGGTCTGAAAATAATTAAGGGCCTTTCTACTTCCTTTGCATTAGCAATTTGCTTTACCTTCCTCTAATCACTTATATTAAGGCAGAATTGTGACCTGAATAATAAAATCTTAATACTCTTAATTTTCAAAAGATACAAGATTTTCTTGAAATATTTAATATAAATACATTAAAATAATCCTATCCAAAGCCAGTAAAGGTATTAGTTTAAAAAAAAATAAAGGTTTTGAGTCAATTGAGAAAACTTGTTTATGAGTATATATTTGACTGGAAATGCATTTAGTCACATCTTCAAAAGCAGTTCCGATTCTGGCCATTCAGCTTTCAGTGGCTTCAAACTTACAGCTGCTGGTGACTGAATTCCTCAAAAATGAGCTGAATGCATATGAAAACCCTTATTTGTAAGCCCAGATTTATCATGGTGCAGTTAATTTTTTGCTAGTATTTGTGCCAGTGTGAACAAAATGCACTCTGTTTTCCAGCACTCGGAATATCCTAGATGACTTCAGAGAAGCCTACTACTGGCTGAGACAAAACACAGATGAGCACGCCAGAGTGATGTCGTGGTGGGACTATGGTTATCAGATAGCAGGAATGGCTAACCGGACAACTTTGGTTGATAACAATACTTGGAACAACAGCCACATAGCCCTGGTAGGGGTGGCAATTTTTTATGGCGTAGAAACACCAAAACATTTACATTGCAGTCAAGTATGACATTGTAAACCTCTGTTGATAGGTAGTATGATATTAAGGGAAAATTCCATGGAGTGGGAAACAGAGAGGTGGAAGGAACATTTTTTGCATTTATTACAATTCAAGTATAAAGAGATTAGGGGCTGGAAGAAATCAATTTTACTCTTGGGAGTTTCCATTTTGTTTACTTGGTATTTCTGGAACTTCACTTCCACTTCAGTTTCTTCTCTTTGTGGGAGAATAGACAAAATCTAACGTAACCATTCCCCTTGTGATCAGTGCTGCAACAGTTTACCTGCTACTGATACTTTACTGGCACTATCCAAACAGGGATCAGTTGAGTTCAGCAGTGTCTGTGCTGACTGAATTTTTGAATGGCATATGAAAACCAACCACATGAAACAAGAAATTTTCAGGCATCTTGGAAATTAGAGAGTTTTATGAAAGCAATGGAAGTATGGTAGATTCGATGCAATTCTGTCGTCTCAAGTTTAGACAAAACATCTGAACGTATAATTTTGTTCATTTCTGAAGAGTACATTTAAGCTTTCTGCATGTGCTTCAAGCAGGCTGCTAGCGTTGCCTGCGGTTATGAGGGCACCACCTTGGACAACTTTTTTCAGAAACAAAAGAATGCTCTATATTGTATCTGGGTTGCATTCTTAATAGGTGCCATGTAATGACTCCTCATCACTCAGTGGCTGTTTCTTCCCCGAAGACCTATGTCTAGCTACATGGGCAGAATGGGGGAAGGGCTTGAGGAATCTCTTAGGATAGTTTCTTGTTTTGTGTCAGTAGCTAGGACAGCAGTTGGACCAGATCTGCTGACAAGCAGTGTTCAAAATCAACAAATTAATCAAGCTGTCCTTTGAGCATACAAAGTCCTGGAAAAAATGTGTATTGGGGAAGGGGGGATCACATGTACATGCTTTTGACAGGGACAGGGAGCTCACATCAGTCAAAAGGAAGCTTGGGAAATAGTGCTGTTGGTGCTAGTATCAATCAACAAGCCTTTCCACATACGCCAAGGCACTTTTATTTTGGTTGTTGACCTGTTAGCAGCATTAATGCGTTTTGATGGACGCTCAACTCTGATAGCTCTATGTGCCTCCCTCTTCTACAAGAGGTAGAAGTGCAGATATAGTATATCTAAACTAACACATCCCTGCAGAACAAGGTGCATCACGTGAATAGAGAGACTGTATTGCATAAGCACAATAACAATACGTATTACAGCAGTTAGCAATGATGGTTTTTACTAAAGAATTCTCTCTGGTATGACTGCTAGCGCTGTCAGGTTCTCTTTTGGAATGAATGCTCCGCAAAGGGGGACCTAAGCAATAAATGTGTGTTATGGAGAATACCTGAACTTATGCTCTAAATGAGGCATGCCCTGGAGACATGTCCAGATGACTTCCTCCTGCCCAGAAATGTAAATCTGCCAAATAATAACTTCACATTGGTGAGGATAATGGCCAAGAAGCTGAGGTTCTCCGTCATTTTGACAGAATTGCAGCCGAAGCTTAGCTTTTTCTAATTACCTTCTTAACTGAATGATGCCAGTTTGGAGGCACTACTATTTATATTGTAGTTACTCCCTTTTACTACAGTGATGCATTATTATGCCTTAAATAAAAGAGTTTGATAGCAAACAAAACTACTGAACCAAATGCCAGTTACTGACCTAAGTGAATTCTTTATGTGTGGGAAGTGATCAGTATGGAAGAAGTTCTGCATACAGCTTTAAAAAGTTTTCAAGGACAAAACTATATTGTGCTTTTAACTCAAGGGTGTCTTTATTCTGACATTTTCTCTGCATAAATTTACCTTGAATTCAAATGCTGAAGGTGCCTAAATGCTACCGAGTACAGTGCAGTATGGCTGCTTCATTAACGAAGGACAGAGCTCAAGAAAAAAAACCCAAAACCCAAGAATTTACTAGCATTTCAAATAATTTATTCATTTGGGGCTGTGTTTGAAGCTTTGACAATAATTTGTAATTAGGTATTTTCTGCAACATAAAGTTTTTGGCAATACAGCCATGACTTGAATAATCTGTAGGTGCCACAATGGGAAAACTCTCATTGTTACATGTTATTCTCAAAACACTCATTTCAACAGGCAGCACTCCTCTTACAGAGCAGAAAACATTACAGTTGAAGTGGGGCTTTTGCGTTTCTAAACATTCTCAATGGGTTTTCTTTATCTAGAACGAAAATGAGAGCTTCGGTTGTATTGTATTCTTGAGCTTTGGTCTGGCAGATGTTGATCTGTGATCTGTTTGATAGGCAGCTATACAGATATTTAAGGTATTTTTGCTATGATACAGGTGGGAAAGGCAATGTCATCAAATGAGTCAGCAGCATACGAGATCATGAGAAGCCTGGATGTGGATTACGTTTTGATTATTTTTGGTGGTGTGATTGGCTATTCTGGTGATGATATTAATAAGTTCTTGTGGATGGTGAGAATAGCAGAGGGGGAACATCCCAAAGATATTCGGGTAAGTGGAAGCAAAAACAAGAAAACTGAAGCAGTTGAATTCTGTATGTTCATTTCTGCTTCTTTTTCTTTTTAAACCTTTATTCATGTTGTTGCTTTTCTGGTAGTGCTCATTGCAGTGGAGCAAATCTCTACTACTTACTGCAATTTTATTAGAAAAATGTGTTATGGGTTGTTTTCCTGGAGTAGGAGGAGTGCAGAGGCCTGTAGCCTAGTTTCTTCCAATATTGATGGATTTGAAAGGTCAGTAACCTCAAAAGTTTGCACAATACCAAAAGTACAGGATATCATTTGTAATTTTTGTGTATCTCACTGTGCGCCATCATACGTTAAAAAAGTAAGAGTGTTCACGGACTGTTTAGATAGTAGGCATTACAAATGTCTTCAAACTCTGTAATAGCAGGAGACAGTGTTAATATTGACTTATGTGGAGTTTACATTATTCAAACATCTCAGAGATTGCAGAAGTCTGTAGTAATATTTTCTTAAGCCTAACAAAACCTAGATACTCAGCACAGGCTTAAGGTGCATAGTTTCATCTTGTACTGGAGATGAAAGCAGAAGACATTTTTTTGTTTAAACACTGTGCACATAGGAAGTTTATGAAAACACTGCAGACCTCTTGTATTAACAGTTCAGTGCTTTTTACCTTTCTGAAGAATATTTTTGATAGATGCCCAACCAGCTTTTACATTTACATTACATGAGATCAGTTTTCCAGTAACTGCTTACTGTGAAGTGACAAAATTTGTACCAGCACAATAATATGGATATGGGAAGATTGGTCCATTGAGGTCTGGGTTACAGACTGTTTCACCTTTAATGAGCACCATCATCTTCTGTTTTAAGACTAGCTTAAATCAGCTTTTAAACTGTAAAAGTCCGTTTAGATTCTTTACGTAGTTTTTTTTTTGTGGAGAAGGGAATGAAAAATGACCTTAAATAGTGGTTTAGTTTATATTGATTTTTGTACCTTCTTTTCTTTTTAAAGGAAAGTGATTACTTTACCCCTCAGGGAGAATTCCGGGTAGACAAGGCAGGTTCTCCAACTTTGCTGAACTGCCTCATGTATAAAATGTCCTATTACAGATTTGGAGAGATGCAGGTTAGTGCTACAACTTCTACTGAATTCTAATTGAAATGTGAGAAAGCAAATGTTATTGTGATGTATTTTTCATCTTTTAGATTGAGTGTTATTTGTAGTAGCAGAATCAGAGGTAAGAGTCAGCTTTACAAACTAAAACACATCCATGCAAGGTCTACTGTATGTAACCTTTAGAAAAAGGCATTTCTGCTGCTAACCTACGCTTGTATTTAGCTTTTTGCTGCCCTTCACATTGCCTCAGACAAGCATCTTAATACCACTATGCAGGGTGCTCACTAAAATATTAACTGTTATGTCCTGGAGAGCTTTAGATCTGGTTTTTGTCATAGCACACACAAGTGGAACTGTTAATTGACTATCTAGTATCTGTCCAAAACTACCTGATTTCTATCCAAGTCATGTCAGTGTGTTTAAAAAAACAAACAAACAAACAAAAAACAAAACCAAAAAAACCCACCCGCTACACAATTGTCACTCCCCTGTAGCTAAGTCTGCCTCGTTTGAATTGTTTCCTGTTCTGTACTCTGCCCCTGCTCCCTTGCCAAGGGCCTTTTCTGATGTGTTAGCCAAGAATCCTTTATTCAGCTAAAATTGAGGCCAGTGGATCTGATTTGTAACACAGGAGGGTCAAAATTAACTGATGAGCCTGAACCATTTCCACCTTGTATGAAAACCCAGGAAAAAGCAAATTACTGCCCTAGAGAAAGGAGAGCACAAGGGAGCAGCTATGTTAAAAAGCCACCACAGGCTGCCGCATCTCAGACGTTCACTTGAGTAGTTCCCTCTCGGAATGCAGACATGGTATTTCTGTTGAGACGTTCAAGTGCCAACTCCTACATCTGTAGGAGTACGAATGAATTTGTCTCTTTCTCAGCTGTAAAAAGGAACTGGGAGTTTTTCTCTGTAGTAACAACCAGCTCAAGAGAAGTGTTACCCTTTGACTAGACCAGCTGAAAGTGCTGCCTTGTGGCACGAAGTACCTCAGTTTTGCAGTGATGGGTGTTTTGGGTTTTGTCTCAAACTAATACGCAACTTTAATTTTTATAGCTGGATTTTCGGACACCCCCAGGATTTGATCGCACACGCAATGCTGAAATAGGCAACAAAGACATTAAATTTAAACATCTGGAGGAAGCCTTTACCTCAGAACACTGGCTTGTTAGAATATACAAGGTGAAACAACTAGACAACAGAGAGACATTGGACCATAAACCTAGAGTAACCAACATTGTACCGAAACAGAAATATTTGTCAAAGAAGGTGGGTTCCCAGTAAAGTAACCAAAAGGGGTCAGGAGGTAGCAGTTTATTTTTAACAGTGAATCACATAGCTGATGAATTATGTATTTCCACTAGCCAGAATGTTACGGATACTGTTTATGTTAGTGTCCAATATCAGACCTGCCTGCTGGTAATAACTGTTAATTTACTGTCTACTTAACTTAAAAGCATGTGAAGACACAAGGCTAGATTTTTTTTTTTTTTTTAGGCAGAATGCTAACTGGAAATAGAGTGTGTGACTGGCTGTTACAACTTTCAAGACTTCATGTAACTGGAATTATAATCTCTAAAGTGCATCAGTTCATGTTTCAGTAACTATGGCTCACTAAGTAAATAATGTGGAAGTTGCTTTCTGACTTTGTTTGAAAGTAGTGATGCCTCCAAGTTTACAAATGGCAATTTTGTATGAAATAAATTAAATATGAAACTTTTGTTGACGGAACTTTAGTGTCTGGCTGCTTACTGTTTGAAGTCACCTCCATGGTTTTTAAAGTGTTAGCGGTGGTGTGCTACTTCAGACTATTAAGAAAGAGGTGTTGCCATGGGAGCTGGGGAGACTCTTAGCAGCCCTCTCCTTCATAACATCTGTTTTCCATATATATGTTGCAAAAGGAATTCCAGAATCCTGTCAGAAACAAATGTATAGGCAGCAAATTTACACTGTGTCATGGAAATACGAGAATGTTACAGGGTAAAGAAAGATGTTTATCTTTGTGATTTGATGGAATTTCATAAAATAAGGTATTTCAGAGTTTTCACTGAAGCTAGACTTGACTTATCCTGCAAGGAAATTATAGGCTTTACTGTGCCTATCGTACACTTTACAGTGTAACTTCTAATCTTACGTGACCAGCAAGGCGAAATTTCTTAGTGATAGATGCATTGATCCTGCTTAAGCTGTGGATGTGTTGGTTCTCTGATGAAAGACAGGGTAAAAATTTATGCGAATTCTGATCCTCACCAATTCTTGCAGTACAAGCAGGCGCTACCTCCCGTTAAATCAGAGAACCAGCAAAGAGCGAGCATGGGGCTAATGTCTAAACGAGGATTTCTTCAGTGCATTCTGAGGGCTCCTTAGGAGCCACAGGTTTTCAGTATTGCTTCTTTACTGGAAATTCAGTCCATCTACTATCACTCTTGCATGTTAGAGTGACATTCTTATGCTCAGAGACATAATGTCTGAGTATTACATAGTAGTTTGTATCTCTCTCTTTACAATAATATTATTAATAGTGGTGGTGTTATTTAGAGAGTTGTATGTAGTTGACATAACAGAGCCTGCTGGTAAGCACAGCAGTGGCAGCAAGTGTGGGAGCTGCCTACTGTCTCTTTTGTGGTGGCAGGCACGCTGCATTCTACCTGCCAAGAACTAACTGTATTTATACAGCCTTTGAAGTTAATATTACCTAGGACTAACGTTATTCTTCCCCCCATTACTACCTTAAAAAAATAAATCTAAAATACACTGATAAAGACACATGAGCAGAAAACACTAACTAGCCTACAGAGCAGTAGCAGCGGACTAAAGACTAAAAAGGGATTATTCATTTTTTCTCTTACTTTTGAAAAATGTTGCTTTGAGCAAATATTTCTATCAATCATCTTGCTACCTTGTCAGAGACTCAAATAGGGCAAAAGATGCAAGAAGGGATTTTCTACACCACTTCTCTTTGGGAATATTAGAGTTTTATCGGGTTGGTTCATTATTAATTCTGCCTCGTCACAAGCACTGAAGACAATTCTACAGGGCTGGTAGATGGACCTTGCAAAAGCACATCTTGTGCAAAAGCAAATGTTGGGCACGAATCCCAACTTTAAAAATAACAGCTGGATTGTACCTAGTCAAGAGTTTACCATTTAAGCTTTTAAAAATCAATCTAAAGATGATCAGGCATTGAAATGCACATCATTAAACCGTGGTCAAGACTAAAACATTAACTAATACATTTTATTCTGTTTTTCTTTTTAGACCTCCAAAAGGAAGCGTGGCTACATTAAGAATAAACTAATTTTAAAGAAAGGCAAGAGACCCAACAGGAAGACAGTTTAAATACACTGTTCTGATTGCTAATACGAAGCAGTTGTCCTTGAGATAACCAGTCTTTGCCTTTAGCTCAAGTCATGTTTCACAGCAACATGAGGGTACAGAACCATCATTGGTCCAGATTATTGTACAAAATTTTCAGGCAATGTCTGATTACAAGTATTGGCTTATTGAGAACAGCTGTTTTAGATTTGTAATGTGAAGCAAGACAGAGCTGCTATACAAGTCTAGCAGCGGGTTTTTTTATTGGTACATATTATCCTTCAAATCTGTTGAGAATTTGGACTGACTGCACCAAAGAACCCTGTAATTTGGTCCTTGGCACATGCATACTTGTCGATCTTTTTTTGGGAAACACTGTTCAGCTGAATAGCAGCAGTATGTAAACTGGAATCGTGAAATCTAAAAATCACTCGTTTTCAACAATGAAGAGGAAGCAGAGTGCTCTGAAATTACACTTTCAAAATAAGTTACTCCCATGATTATTTCTCAGTGTTTTCTTTCAGTGTCCTTTTACTCTTTCTGCAGGCCGGTTTTGATCTGCAGTGTAAGAAACAAAGCTGCAGTTTTCACAAGAGAGGACAGGACAGATCAACTGGATGCTAGTTTAGCTTGGACAAGCTGCTTTTGTTTAACATGGGATTGCAGTGTTGCTGCCTTACACTGTCATTTCACAAGGTAGACAAGGCAAATCTTGCACACCGTAGGTCCAAGGGCTAAACTTGTATCCTCGTGAAAAAACGACAGTAATGAATGCTGTAGTGATGTACAACTGAGCACCATGTAGTGGCTGGTGCTTCAGAACAGAAATTAAACTATTTTAAGTAAATGTTTACATTGGTAAAACAAGTAGCCTGTTTAATGGGGGGGGGAGGTTGACAGGTATACAAAACCCCTTTTCTGCAGCTGTCGGAGGTGGAGGATTCGCAAATCCCTCTCCCCCCTCACTGCCTTTCTTGTGAGGGTAAAAGTTTTTCTGGAAATCTGTTCCTCTGCATTTTTATTTAGAGTGCTTAAATCAGTTGAAGAAATTCCTGCTATAGTGCTATTTGCTTTGTCTGTCTTTTATACTGTTGGGGTTTTTTTCGTTAAAAAAGTGGTGAAAACTGTCAGATTAAATGCACTAAAATATAAATGGAGACTGAACATGTTCACTTTCCAGCTATAGGAAAACTTTATACAGACTTGAAAAAAATCTTCTTTAAAATGGAAGGGTTGTGCAGTTTTTTTCCTGCCACAGGTTGTAACTTTTTATAGAAACAAAACTTGCATCAGTAATTTGATGCACAGTACAGAATAGTATGTACCGTTCATGAAGAAAATGTAAATTTACAGTGTTCTGTGAGAATGTTACTGCTGACTGCTTTCCCAAAGTGTAGAATATTTTTTTGATTTATGAACTCATTTTTGACTCTGATGGTTTATACAGACCAATAATACAGCTGCAACATTTTCACAAAGGTAGTTAAATCTGGATTTCTGGCCCCCTGTCATTTGGAGATTTCATTTTATTTTGTTGCTTTAAAGCTCAATGCAGACCGGTTATTGACTGTAGGGGAAAATAAAGTTAATTCTTAAGTTTTGTGTTAAGGTGGTTGTGTCAGTTTTGTGGTGATTAACTTGATAACATGTTGCTTACAATCCTAGTGATAAATTAAGTCACTCAAACACCATAATGCAAACATGCTGACCTCATGAAGTTCCTGTAACGAAGCCGCAGCAGCTACTTGCTACCCTCCCAGTTTAAATTTATTAAGCCAAATGTAGGGCCTCTGCTGTGCTGAAGTTAAGGTGGCTGTAATGTTTTCGGAGAACACCAGGCACCTTTCCCCGACACTTGCTGCAGTGAATCCGGGCACCTGGAGAAGCTGAAGCTGTTACAGTCGCTTACCCACAAGCAGAAGGGGTGATTACGTGATGTGTAATTTGTAGTATCTTGCTTCTTCCAAGCAAACCTGCGTCCTTTCCCCCTCACCATTAGTAAGAACGAAGCGATCGAACATTTGGAAGAAATGTTAGATCTGAAAGGCAGCAGAACAGCTGCTGCTGGTCAGGCTGTGGTTTGGCAGTAACTCAGCCTTGTTTTAAAACAGAAAATAAAAGGTTGCCCTCCCATTGTTTGGTATCTATCTATCTTTACAATTCTGTCAGATTGTTTTCTGTCTCACCTGACAGCGTTCTCTTCAACGGAGCAGAGGTAAGTGAATCCTGTCAAGTTTGATAGCATTTTTACAGCTCTGAGAAAGAAAACCAGGTTAACTGCAGGACCCTTAGCCTGCCTGGGCCTAAAGCTGCCTACCACTTGCCTGAGCTTTCTTAAACCTAACGACGCCTTCAGTGCAGGCCAATGGTCTGCATTTAAAATGAAATGAAATGTTGTAGTCATTAAGGCAGCCACTTAGAAAAAAAAAACGAAGTTACAAAGAAGAACTGGCAGGCATTGTATCACCTTCCTTGGTTCCTCAGGAACCCAGTCACCAGGTAGGCTACCTGGTTCTCCACCTGTGTCCTAGAATTACTCAGCTAAACTAACCTCTACCTCTTCTCTCTGAGAACTGACCCACACTCACACCAGCAAAGACTACTACCATCTTGCATCATTAGCAAACGTACCTTCCACGGGCGTTCATTTCCTTAGCTACAGCCGACCTTTTGTTGTTCTGCTAGGTCAAATTTTGTAGCATTAAGTAAAACATGCTTAAGCCAGGCTCTGACCTTCTGTTGCTGAGGAACTAAAACGGCAAGTGTCTAGAAGCCAGAATGGAATAAGCTCTGTATCTCTTAGTCATGGCTGTTGAAAGCAGTGAGGGCAGACAGTCCTTCTGGCAATCCCAGGACTACTTGACGTGTGGAAGTAATTCCATAACAGAGGGGGGGGAAAAGTCATTAGTTGAATATCTTGATAGATTTACTCTTGAAACCCCATTTAAATGCTTTGACTAAGCCCTCTGTACACATCATTCCCACGGAGTGAGAACTGAAAATAAGTCATATTTGGCTATGACTAAAACTCGGTAATACCTTTAAACCAAGCATATAAACTGCTCCAACACATAGCCTTGAAGCAGGGCAATGAAGGGCGAGGAACACGACTGGGTGGTGTTTCCTGTCCTATGTACAGCCAGTGGTGTTTTCTGTTTTGCATAAAAACAAAGTGTTCTGGCATGATAGTATCCAACGCTCGATGAATGTTTAAAATAAAACAGAACTGCACTATCTAACATTGGAAAAACGCTGACCAGGACCCGTGAAGCCTCTAAGCACATTTGTCCTCCCTGTGCAAGTGTCCAATGCTGCAGTAATTTAGAGTTTTGTTTTAAGAGGTATCTAATCAAGAGTCACTGTTAATGATGAAGGTTAAATGAAATACCATTTTTGGAAACTAGGGACCACCTTAAATCACTGACTTCTTACTTGTCAAAATAAGGCATATGTTCCCCAGCCTTTCCTAAAGCTGTGATGCTGCACTGCCCAGCCCTGTTTTCCCTGTGTAGTGCTGTACCACTTAAAACAAAAACTTACTTACCTACGTGGCATCGGGCAGCACGACCAGGACAGAAAATTCCCCACACCACACCAGGAGTCAGCTGACAAGTCATTTCTGTCAGAACCATGTAAACAGATCCCTGGTGCCCTGGGTGTCGTACACCGCTCCTGGACAGCCGAGTAACTGAGCCAGTTAACTGGTGCTTTAGCAGAAAGAGAAAGGGCATCCCACTACTAAACGAAACAAATCTTTTATTTATGAGCATTGTCGTTTTAAGTTCACAGATTATGAAAGGAAGGCAAAGCAGAAGAGACTGCCGGAGCATCTTTTAAATGATGAAGGTATAAATTTTCTTTCTGAACATTTCTAATTTAAGAAAGAAAAGGGTTGCATAGGCTTTCTACAAGTGTGCCCAAAAAAAAAAAAAAAAAAATTGAAGTACATGGAAGCTTTTACAGTTTGGAGCATACACTGGCTACCTGAAAAGGAAAATACCTACTTGCAAGTGCAAGACAGCTACTGGATCACCCTACAGAATAAAGCTTATGAAAATTTCCTTTTTGGTCCTGTAAAATATACTGAACACATAACTATTGGAAAAATAAAATGAGACTTGTGAAACGTGTTCTGGAATCTCTCGCCGAGGGGTTCCTTTCAGAAAGGGCTCTTTTTGTTTGCCTCTCCCAAGTTACTTTGGGAAAGCACCAGTGGTAATGGCGTAAGGGGGTTCTTCAGAGCATCAGAACAAAACGTCTAACGGAGCACAAGTGGAATGTTCTCAGCATGCAGAAACAACCAACCATGCAGACAGGAAAAGTCTTCAGTAAATTACAAGCATAAAATTTATTCAAATTTCTCCTTAAAAGAATGGCTACAGCATCTTCGTAGCCTTGTCAGTCACCCTATCAAAGCTGAAAGAGGTCTAACTCTTCCAGGGCCGCGGGCCTGACACAGAGAGGTTTTCAGTGGCTACTTCTAGCAAGTATGTGGCTTGTTCTTTGGTGTGGGAAAGTCAGTTCCGGGAGGATGTTCCACGTGTTTCGTTCTGCATTTTCGATTGTGATGGTATTGCACACTGTGACTTACCAGACTAACCTCTAGAACCAGAGTGGATCCGTCATAAAGTTAATTCTTGCAGGCGATTTCCTGACAATACCGGCTAGCAGTTCAGTGATTACTATACTATGACAGCATCACTTGGGTTTTGATACAGAAAAACATCAACTATTCCTAAAAATAAAATATTTTTCCTTTAAAAAAAAAAGTGTCAGTTACCAAACCATGCTCATACAGTCCACATGTTTTTTAAAAATAGGATTTAAATCACTTATAACGTCAGTCTTTGTAATATGACATACAAGCGGACAAAAGAGCATTTAGGAGGAAGGAGCCACACCTTCCTTAAATAAAGATCTGAAGTTCGAATGTAAAGACCTATTAAAGTCCCAGTGAATAACTAATGGCATGTTTCATCGCGTACACGCCTCCCGTTTAGCCTGTTGAGTTGCTCAAGAGATTTTAACATCTACCGAAAAGAATAATTACAGAACGCAGGACACAGAAGAACAGCTATAAGCAGTGCTTTGACCTACATGTATTTGTGTTATATAGGTAAAGCGTAAGTCATTGTGTTAAGAAATCAGACAAAAGGCACAAATTAATCAATCAGGACTGCAGAAAGGGAGGCATCCCTGCTACTGTGTGTGAGAAATACAGGGGTTTCTTCACGGGGCTCTGCAGGAAGAAGCGCTGAGCAGAATTCGGCACATTTTACACTTGCTTTTTGTCGCCACTTCTCTCAAAAACGTTTTCACTTCCAACAAATACAAACTAAAAAGCCTTAGCACGCTCTTAGAATCCAATTTCTTAGTGTCACGGCGGTTACCTTGCAAAGCACGCTCAAACTACAGCACTGTTTGCTTACTTTTTTCGTTCAACTTTACAGAACAAATTATATCCCATTTTGTTTGTTTCATTAATAAAGTTATTGGCTCGGTGTAATAATTTACTAAAATTCCTTTTACAACAAAAAAAATCATTCCTCTGAGAAGGCTAGTTATTTCTGTTCATCCAAATATTTCATCCAGGAGCAATCGGCTGGGTCAAAAGCAAAAGAAAGCCAAGGATGGGTCTGCCTGGAGCCCGAATCCAGAGGAAGGGCTCTGACCAGCCACACTCATTTCCCAGAGCCCTGCCCAGAACCCGCCTCTCGGCCGCTGGGGAAGGCTCCGGCCCCGTCACCGCGGCACACCAGGACAGGACTCCCACCCAGCCTCGCCCACCTCAGCGCGCCGCCGGGCATTCTAGCGTGAACCCATCGGCGGGGGTTCAGCTGAAAAAGGCAAGGTTGTGCAGAGGGGCGCCTGAGGCACAGCCCCGTGGCACGCTGCGCCTCTCGTGTGGGGTGGAAAGCTGAGGCAAGAGTGACCTGGACCACCAGCTACATCTGCCAGAAGGGATTCAGCGGAACATGTCACACAGAAGTACTGGCATGACGGTAGCCAGAGAACATCATCCAGCAAGATGAAAATCACCGCAGCAGCGGGCTCCCTGGTGACCAGAGATCTACTAACCGGGTGGAAGTACGAACAAACAAAAAAGTGAGGACACAACGGGTCGGTGTGAACAATGTTCTTGAGAAGATATTGCTACTGCTTAGAAGACGGCAGAAAATTCACCCTCCTAAGTTACAGGAACCATGCGCTTAAATCAGCATGCCAAAGAGCGAGCTCGCTGTCCGTGCATCGTTCCAGGTGAGTTACTCCATGACCGATCAGATGGAGTGACCGTCATTAAGTGACACGTCACATTTTAAGTGCAAAACATTTTTGGCAAAAGTGAAAAATAGAAAAACCTTAACTAGTACTAATAAAAAAGTATTTTCTTAAATACTAGCATAGGGCCTGATCCTGCAAGCACACAACTTGGGGAACCCCACCCGAGTCCAGCTGGAGTTCTGTGCCCTCGCACTTAGAGGAAAAGGTCTTAAATCTGTTAGTGTTTATACTTGTTTACGTGTAGTGTAAGTAATATACGCACAAACCCCCACACCCTGTGCATATAAGTATATGTAGGTGTGCGCGTGGGTTTGTGTATCCGTACGCACAAACCGCCTCCTGAATAAACTTGAGCTTGTGGTTACTTTGAGATGCGTGATTCACAGTATACAGCTTCTCGTCTGCGTTGTCTGACAACAGGACCTGTTCCGTGCCATCTTGAAGTTCTATATGTCATTTTAATGCCTTTAAGGTAAAGGTACGAGGCAACTGCTCTATCCTGTCAATGGGCCTTCCAGAGAGGGTTCAAGTACAGCCAGCCATCGCCCTGCAAGAAAATCAGGAAGAGTTTACAAACAAGACCTATACATACTGGATCTGTGTCTGTCCACAGAAAAGCTAAAATAATACTAATCAACACAAGAAACCATCCCTGTCGTCTGAAAATTCTGTGCTCAAGGAATTAAGGCAATCTGGGTGGGAGGGAAAAAATTACAAGGGGGAAAAGAAGCAATGGGAAGATGCAACAGATGAACTGCTGGTTCAACGAGCTGCACATCCTGGCTGACGTTACAACGCAGTCACGCAGTAACTCCCTCAGCCAGTCCTACTTCCCTTCGCCCTGCCTCTAAGAAAGGGAAAAGGTGAACTTAGTAAAATAGGCTTCATTTCAAGCAGATGAAGCCCAAGACTGTGTTGAAGATGTCCGTGATTATGCTGGACAAATACCCCGTGATCGTGCGCACTTCAGTATGCCAAGGTCAAGATCAGTGGAAGATGGGAGTATAAAGCATTTGCAAATTAAGGGGTGGATTTTAAGGTAAAAACCACAGCTTTAAGTGCTAAACATTAGGTACCAAAAATTCAAGTTAAAATAAATCTAACCGAAGGAAAGTGAACAAGTCTACAACACGGACATGGAAAAATCCATTGCTCTTCTTTAAGAGCCAGCCGACGGCAGAGACCGAGTTTAGCACGATCAGGGGTACCTAACACCACGAGCCCCCGGTAAAACCAATTCATCTGTACTACCGTCCTCCCGCACGCAGAAACATGCCGTACAGTCTTCAGCGTAAGACAGCGAAGGTACCTCTTTGGCAAAATACTTTGGTTTCCATGGCGTTGTAAGAGCCACGCGTTGCCTCTCCTCTGCTCGCTGTCTCTCTTCAAGGCGGTGCTTGTGTTCTGTTGCCGCATCAATATTCCCTTCTTTCAGAGAATTGGTGACGTGCTGCCAAAGGTGCCTGAGTGATGGAGGAGCACAAGCAACAGCGTGAGAATGCTGCGGCCACGGCCAAGTGCCTGGCCAGACAACCGCAGGGTGAGCAGCAGACGGCGGCCGTGCTCTCCACGCGGTTTTGACAGGTCGCGCAGCTCTCCTAGGACACTCGTTGCACTTGTGGACCGGCTTTTCAGATGTGCTCACCTCCCAGTGTTTAGCCACACAAGCCGTAGCTCGGCAGCTTTTGTTTCATGTTCCTGACTCCTCACAACCTGAACTTTTTCTCAAAGCAGCCGGACTTCTTTCTATCGCTTCCTGTTCACTTTGTTCGCTGACGATCCACCCCCAGATGACACGCATTCGTGATTCAGACACCGAACCACGAATAAGGGAGTATGAGCCACAAGTCAAGAGTGCGTGAAATCGGGACGCTGACAGTCTGCACCACGTTCCGAGCAGCGGGACCGATGCGCTGGTCCTAGGGAGCCCCTCCAGGTGCGCGCCCTGTATTCCCAGTTAGTTCCTCTCAGGATATAACCAAACCTGTTTCTCCCACAGCCGACCGCACGCAGCTGCAAAGCCTTCCCACACTGTATTACACCGCTAACAGCGCTTGCAGTGGATTAGCAGAAACCGCCCAGAAAAATGCTGAGAAGAGACAGACTGCAGCTTTCACGTGTTTCCAGGGGTGTTTAAATGAGTTTCTGGTTTCAATCTGATAAACTGCGTATCTTGCAGAAAAAATGAACAGTTGTGATTTGCTTACTAGTATCCCAAAAATACAATTATTACACTGCAGAGCTACCAGTTTACTTATTTACTCCAACCTTTCTGTTCCAAAACTACAGGGGAAAAAGGAGTTTGTGGTAAGCACGCGTGTCGAGAAAGTGGGAAAATATCCGACCCTGCACAATGACTCCAGACGCACCTTAGTACAATAAAGAGAACATATTTACACGTCATAAAATGAAGCTTAACTCCTATTTTTAAATCCTCCAATAAAGTGTTCCTAAATTCAATAAGAATTGGATTTTTTTCTGAAAATAAGCATCAACAGGTATTGGCGGCGAGTAACCGAACAAGTTATTTTCTAGTCTACCTTGTCAGTGCGCCATGTGATGTGGGTGCCGAGAGCCTTAAAACCACGTTGTATCTCACGCTGCATCACATCTTATGTATTTTTATACGCCTCTATTCTGAAATACATACAACACTCAATCCTAGGATGAATTACCGCCTAGCTTGCAGCAACCTGACTATTTGCCTACCGTGTTACCGTCACTCAGAAAAGCGGGTGGAAACGCTGCGTTTCCATCTTCCAAGCGCTCGCTAAAATGCACCCAAGCGTTTCCCCCTCCACACAACTGATGTGCTCGTCCCTGTCACACAGTTCACATTCCACCGAACCAGCGCACAGCCTCAGCTGGGTTCACGGGCCGCAGGGAGGGAGGCGGTTTTGAATCCCACCCTCTGTAACCGGCGTTTTCCTCCCTGCTCTGTTCCCATCCCGAGCTCA
This sequence comes from Bucorvus abyssinicus, assembly GCA_009769605.1. Classification (NCBI taxonomy): domain Eukaryota; kingdom Metazoa; phylum Chordata; class Aves; order Bucerotiformes; family Bucorvidae; genus Bucorvus; species Bucorvus abyssinicus. The sequence goes on from CM020028.1 coordinate 44,327,158, forward strand.
GAAGCAGAACGCCGCGGCGCCTCTGCCCACCTTGATTCCAGCGGCCCCTGCTTTGCTATCGGCCTGATCTTCTTCCGGATCACGGGGAGCTTGTGCGTGTCGATCACTCTGGTTTCTCCGTTGCTGTACGTGAATTCCAGCGTGCCGTTCCACTCCCCCTGCGCCTTGCACACAATGGTGTTAGTGGGATTGTGTTTCACTTCGGCTGTAACCCTAACGCAAGAGGGAAGAAAAGAACACAGAAGTAACTGGTACCGGTTCTTACCAGCGTACGGAAGCACCGCTAAGGCTACGGGCAGCGTTCCACAGCTATGAAGTGTTTTCCAAGCAGAGCAGTGACACTGTCTCCAAAAGGAATGACTCGGCCCAAGGAAGCTCTGCCAGCACAGTGACAGCTTTTGGACAACAGCCTCCCGAAGCGCAGCAGGAACCCGGCTGAAAACCCTTGAGACTCAGCTCTCACCCAGACCCGTTCACCTCACAGCCTGAAAAGCCACTCCTGACGCTCACGTGACGTTTCCACACGTTCACGTTACTTCCACACCTGAACACGGCACTGTCGGATACCTACGTCAAAGACTTCAGGTGCCTTTATTTTCTCCTTTAGCTCTGCAAATGTATTTCCCAGCTGCTGAGGAGCAATGAGCAAAGCTACCTCAGAGGTCTAAGAGCTGGTCTGACAGTGAGCAGAATAGGAAGGTAGGACTGGAAACCCAAAATGCAGGGTGCTTGTGTGCGTGCCTGTCTATAACCACGCACAGGCGTGCTTCAGCAAGCCCCACCCAGGAATCTGTGAGCTCAATGACGTTTTTAAATTATTAAACTGATAAAGTGCAACCTTCCCCAGTTGTCACTCACCCTGATGGCACCAATTACTAATCTCCACCTTTCAGGGAAACCCATCAAAACAGCCCACGTTGGTATTTGCCTGAAGACAGTATTGAAACGGTCGACACATACACACAAGAACAGACCAACTAAAATAAAACCGAGGTGACCACGCAAAAGCACGGCCTCCCACGGACGCCGCTTCGGTCCGCGAGCAGGACAGGAAGGGGCTCTGCGTGTGTTCATGATGCGGCATCAGCTCGAGCATGGCAGTAAGACAGTAAGCGGTCTTGCACGGTGCCCCTTCACAGCCTTAATAAGGGGAAACAAAGACACAAAAATAGTATTTTCGACATCTGGAGTTTCCGTGCAGAAGTGGGAGTCCCCAGGAGGGAGCTACCGCCACGGGCAGGGACACTTTCACTGTTCTTGTTAAAGGAGCTACACCCGGATCACCAGTTCACCTCCGAGACTCACGCGGAAGCAGAAGCTGGCGTAGCAGAAATACTGCCTTTTCTACATGCATTTTTCTGATCCTGCACTTACAGCATTTTTACAAGCAACAAAGCCTGGAAGAATATATTCACTTCAGTTTATGAGATAAATACATCGAAATCAGTTAAACGATATAAAATTCCTAACTGCAATAAACTGCTTTAAAGCTGTCTATCATCTCAAACACTAACAGGAGAAGAAATTCAGCTATCTGACTATAAAACACTCCTACAGAAGATCCAAACGGATGCCCAAGAATCTTTCCCTTGAAATCCAGGAGCAGGTAAACAAGAATAAGACAGTAACTCCCATACCTGTGGACCTTCCCTCCATAGAACGGCTTGGTATGGAAGGTGACTGTAGCAGAATAGCCTGTTCTGGCACAGCTGATGTTGACTTTCCCTCCAAGCTCCACCCACGGGATGGTAAGTATCGAGCGAGCATAGGCACTCGGCAGGGTGAAAACATACTCTTCTTCATGTTCCATCAAGTAAAGAACACCTACGGAGCAAGAGGGTTGAAAGTGAAACGACACAAGTTCACTGGTAAGACCTGACGGTCACCGACCAATTCTTGTCATCAAAACGTACTTCCACAGTGAGCACAACGCGCAATTCACCCTGAAGAAAAAAACCCGAAAAGTCTGCCCTCTGAAACGAATTTCTTCAAACGAACATTTTCAAAAGCACAGCAGCTGAATGTGTACCTGGGGTCCTTCATTACACCGAAGGGCTCATCAGAAAATCTGGCTGGATTACTCGTTTTGTGTTATTAAAAGCAATGAACTGTTAAAGCTGGGGGAAAAAAAACCCAACACTTGCAAAAAGCCGTACTGACTGTTCAGATGCTCACTCAAGTGTCATATCATTATTTCTGTCCAGAAAAAATATAGGCATGGCCAAAGGACTCTTCAGTTCTCCATTCCGTCAGACACAACCAGGTCCTCTCCACTAATTCTTTCTGACGCGTGCGTTGATGGGAGTGAAAGGCTCTCTTCTAGGTCTGCCTGGGTGCAACCAGAAAACATCCTTCGGGAAGCCATCCAGAAACTTCCTTTAAGTTTGCTCCTTCATTTCCAAGTGCCTGGTTCCCACACAGATTTTGCAAAAGTCTTGGGTAATCGACGGGTGGCCACCAGGGCCACTGCTCTATTGCCACCAAAACCAACATCTCTGCCACAGCAGGCAGAGAAAATTACTGGCAATTGTTCCATTCTGTAACGGTTCCTCCACCCTCAGCATTATGGGGCTGTAACTAAACCCAACAACAGGCAGCAGCAGTAATTTTTCATGATTATTTGGAACTACAAAGAGAGTCGCCTGTCTGACCAGATCTTGGCTTCCCCTGGGGTTAAGGGTACAGCTCTATTCTCACCAGAGCTGCAGTTCAGTCTTCAGGATGACAAGGAACAGGAGATAAGACCAGGTAAAGAGCACCTTAAACCTTGCACACAGAATTATATCACACCAAATACCTGCAGTATATTTCTGAGTTGCGTTTTACACTGCCTCGTGCCCCATTTAATAACCGTCTAAAGGCAAAAGTTACAGCTTTGAAAATAGTTTTTCACAACTTGGATTGAAAATGACTCGTCACAGGAAGCACTCAGAATCCAGAAATATTGGGGAAAAAGGTCAGGAAAATGATCTTGACATACGGTATCTGTTTAGAAGAACAACAGTGGTGCGGGTGGAGAAACAAGACGAGCTCCAGCGGATTTGCCTTCCCCCCGGGGCAGACGGGGAAGAGCACGCTGGCAGTGTTCCTGACTAGTCTGTCTACCTGTTTAAGGGAGTAACGACACTAAGGATGAAAAGCACTACACAGGAACAAAGCACCACCACCACCACCGAGCCGTGCCCTTAACGCTGTATGAAAACGCGGACCTAAACCCCGTCAAAACGTAACAGCACAAACCTCTGAAAGAATCATCCTCTTAAATCCTGGTCCGATTTCTTGGAGCCAAACGCAGGCACAGGAAGCTCTGCAACTCGTCGCTTCTGCCTTCCGGAGCTGCTCCACAGGAACACGTCTTTCGCAGACTGTCAGAGTTTTATGCCGTTGTTCTGAGGACTTCCGCGACTTCAGACTGTCACCAACGCCACAGGCAGCGCTCCACTCCAGCAAGCTCGACACACAGGAGCGGAGAACGCACCTCCTGCTTTCAGGTGGGACGGAGTCCCATGTTCTTCCTAGCAGCTGGCAGGGGGCTGCTTTGGATTTAGGGTGGGAACAATGCTGGGAACACACTGATGGTTTAGCTGCTGCTGAGCAGAGCTTACCCCATGTCAAGGACTGCTCAGCTTCTCGTGCTGCCCTGCCAGCCGGCGGGTTGGGGGTGCGCGGGCGGGAAGCTGAGAGGGAACGCAGCCAGGACGGCTGGCCCAGAGTGACCGAAGGGACATCCCGCACCGTACGATGTGATGCCCAGCACATCACCTGGGGGGAAGCTGACTGGAGAGCCACTGCTCGGGAACAGGCTGCACATCGCTTGGTTGGTGGTGAGCAACTGGTTTTTATTTGCATCACTTGTTTTTCTTGGGGTTTATTTCTCTCTCTTTTGTTATTTTCCTTTTCGTTACGACTATTATTAATATCGCTGCAATACTAATATTCATACTATTCATTTCAACTCTTATTTCAATTACTAAACTGCTCTTATCTCAACCCATTAGTTTTCTCACCCTTCTTACTCTTCTTGAGTTTTTCTCACTCCCCTGATTCACCCCCCCATCCCATTCCGTGGGGGCAGGATGGAGTGTGGGTGGTGCTTAAATGCCAGCTGGGGTTAAACCACGACAGTGCAGAAGCACAAACGCAGAAAACCACTGTCTTAAAAGGACCTGTGATCCTTTTGCCTTAGCAGGGCACCAGTTCCACCCATCACGTGCTGAACTCTCGGCAGCAGCTAACAGCCAGGGCACAGCTGGGGAACACACACGGTTTGCCTCAAGCTTCCTCCGCTCCGTACCTGCAGGGAAACCAAGCTGCAGGAAGGCTGAACTACCCGACTCACCTGGGACACAGAGCCGGCAAGAACTTCTACTCAGAAAGACAACTCAGAAGGATCGATGGCAGCTAATGGGCACTGCTCAAAGCCAGGCAGGAACCTGACAGTCGGCGCCTGGGCGTCTGGCATACGGAGAACCACAGCAGATTTCAGACGCCAGCTGTCACCTTTGCTTTCTCCTCCTCTTCCTACTTATTCTCCACCTTCCTCACTACGGACGCAGGCGACAGACGTGTAAGCAGCAGCCAGCTGTGGGAAGTGGCCTGTGGTGCCACCACCAGGTCACATTTCCCAGTCGTAACGGTCTACGCACAGACACAATCTTCACCCGGTCAACAGGCACAGTCGGCCTGAAGGCATCAGCTTCCGACGTGACAGCGCTGGGGGGTTGCTGTTGGGAGGTTTTTGTGCTGGGTTTGTTTTTAAACACAAACCCTCTTAGGGCGGTATTGTGGCAGGTGTGGTGCTCACGCCTGGGGGAGAACCTCACCGTGCTTATGGACCACACCTTCACGTGAGCTTCTCCAGAGCCTCCGACCTGCCTGGAGCCAGCCGTCCTCCTCTGCCCACCGCTGCAGGACCCACGCGAGAGGCGACGCATGATGAACACCATTTCCCTTCTGATCAGTATGTTTGCTGTTGTTTCTCTGATGGGATCGGCAGCTTTCTTCCTCTGTGCTCGAGTGGGAGGAACACAGAGCTCTGATGAACGCTGCCGGGTAGACCGCGAAGTGAGCAGCAGTGACCTTCAGCGTAAACACCTCACCACCACAGCAGGTTAGACACCAGAAACTGAACCCAGCTCTCTGGGCAGTACTTCGAGCGCCTGGTAGCCTATTTTTGAACTTCTTAAACACTTGAATAAATACCTTTTTAATCAAGTCCTATCTCACTTGAACTATGACTCCAGCTCAATAATTATAATCCAAAAAAGAATCAAGGGAAGATCTGAAATACCCGGAACTCGATACCACTTTAGTGTTAACGCGACCGTCAGGTCTGCATTCTGTTGTTTGCAGAGTCCACACGCAAAACCTCGTCTAAGTGGAGCACCGTGAAGTCTGCAGCTGCACCAGCACGTCTGAACTGAAACTCGTGGTCTCTCAGGGAAAAGGAAGCCAAAAGGACCCTGAGAGTCAACACCCGTCCCTGCTGCCACAATCCGAATTCACGCCCTGCCCTGACAAGTTTACAGCTCGATAAACCACGGGCAGAAAAACTGAAACCTAACAGTTATTTTTAAACGTGTGTGTACTTTTAACATCTGCCGTAACGACCATTACATGGTGACTGATCTCTAAAAACACGCAGGCTATTTTTCTGCCCTTGCTTCCCACTGTAAGGGATTGTTCATTTTTAGTTTTAAAATGGCTATAATTAAATATACATGAAAAGCTGCAGAAGATTCTCCCACTTTCAGTAACATTTCCTCCTCTTGCATCAAAGAATTATTTCAGGAACCGCAAATGCCTTTTTATAAAGTCTTAAGTATTTATAGGCAGCTATTACGCATGGAAGAATGCGCCAGATAAGTACCCTGGGAGGAACGGTGGATTTAGTAATCCAGTTTATTAGAAAAAATCCCACAGAGAATGGCACATGTTTTATAAACCAGTGTGGAGTTTTGAAATTCCCCCTTGCAAAGTCCTCAACACCATTTACTGCTGCTTTTGACTACGGCAGCCCAGTCGCAGTCACGCTCCCTCCCGCGACTCGTCAGCCTGCACTAAAGGACGCGATGTTCGCGGCACAGCGTTATCCCCGTTTGACTGTTACGTGTCCCTCGCTGATGCTGCAGCTTTGTCAATTGATTTGCTGGTAAAACACATTGGCAAAACACCCAGGGGAGGCTCTGGACCAGTGAGCTGCAGAAGCGGCAGATGAAATTTAATGCTTCCCACTGATTGTTTGGAGATCGATCCGGACAACAAATGGAACGTGTGACATAAACCACCTCGGGCGGCTTCCTCATTTAGGAGGCTCTTCACTCTGTCTGCACTATGATAACATGGCACAAACAGGAGCAGGTGACGTACAGGGCGAACCCCGCGCGGGCGCAGCGCATCACCAGCCATGCCGATGTGCCCAGGACAACAGGAGATGTCAGAACCAGACTCTTCACCACCTCATGAACACTCCAGCAAGCCGCGCTGCACTGCTTGTTTTCTGAGGGCTGGAGCCGTTTGCTAAATGAAGTAATGAGTGGCATGCCATACAGAAAGTGGTGTGAAATCCGTGGGCTAAAAGCTACTAATACAAAAATGAGCACTAAGGAAATATTTTGGTAGCTCTAGTTGCATGGAGCCACCAATTAAAATTAAATTTAAAAGTCACCAATGCCTCAGGAATAGAAATTATTGACTTGTAAGTCTAGGAGCACCTACAGATACACGAGCAGAAAAAAACAAGAGAAAAAACTTTCATTGCTTTCATTTAGATTTACCCTGGAAAAAGCACTGAACCCTTTCCCTACCTATCAAATCTTTCCAAGGTGGACTTCAACCTAAAAAACAACTTTTGGAAGCCTACACTCCACTAGTTTTTAAAACATTTCGAAGAGCAGCAGTGAAAACACAAGACGTAACCAGCCGTTTGATAACACAGAGCAATCCGCTTGAACTGACTTTACGCTCTCTGCAAAATTGACCCGTGCATCACAAGGGACACCTTTAGGTGGGTTTTGGTGCTTTGGAACAAAACCCGAGAGCAGAAAAGGAACACGCACAGCCCACGCTGAGGCGTGCTCACCACTGCCGTTTCCACCACCGCATCCTCTTCCTACAGCTTGGTTCTGTCTGAAGGTTCTTTGGACCACGTAAAGAACATTAAATGCTGACACTGACTCTCCCATCCCTTGCTGATTTAAATCTTAGTGTGATCCTATTCGTTACTGCCTCTTCTCCCTCACTCGCTCATTAGTGCGTAATTAACACTAACGAGAATGAGGGGCTGTGCGTGTAACACAAACTGGTTTATTTTGAATTGATTTAGGGGAGCTTTCTCCTGAGGAAACTCACTGCTCGCTACTCCGGAGAATGGAAGTTTTGTTACACAGCGAAGTCGAAACGCGTCATTAGCGAGCCAGATTTAAAGCCCCTCACAAGCACAGGAGCATACAAAACAGCTGCTCACACGGATTTCCTGCTCATTCTGCATCTCTGCTACTGGTATCAATAAAAAAATCAGTAAAAATCACATACAGAGAAACAAAAACAAACAAACAAACAACTTAACTCACGTTGAGGTGCAACATATACTAGAATTTGTACAACTAAGACACTGAGCTGGACCCTTCGTATGAGAGGACCCTTCTGTCCTCAAACGCCTTCATTCTTTAAATTCTCACAGAGGATTTGTCCTTCCATGACATCCTGCTTCAGCACGTCTACTGCCACTTCTATCGACAAAGCATAAAAAGCAACATGCTCTATACACGTAAGGACATGAAGTTAAAAAAATACGCTTCAAAGCACCACAGAAACATTACCAGCACGTTCCTCACACAACATAGGTCCAAAAAGTCACTACTACTCTATTTCTATAAACAGTCGACTGCAGTAGAAACTCCAGTAATCTAACAAAAGGTCAAAGGCACCCACGTGTATGTAAGTAAACTCCAGCCACAGTCAAAAAAAGAGCTGGATGCTCCTAATGGGGAAAAAAAAACCAAAGAGGAGGGAGGGACAAGACAAAAACCCCAATTACAAGACATAATTCATTTGATCATCCAATGCACAGTAGCAAAAAAAAAGAATGTACAAACCCCACGGATTTCTACGATTCATGAGATGTCACTTTGCCTCTTGACCAGAGCAGGATCAGTCATACTTCAACCATTCCTGAGTTTTTAACGGTTCAAAGATCAGATTCTACAACCTTACCAGCCAACCCTGTGGTCACAAAGCTCCTCCTAGGAGCTAACCGAGGGTTTCCACCTGTCTTAACTACCTTCACCTACCTTCTGGCTGTGTGCCTCTTTCCACCACGTGCTCTTTGCTAGACCAACTCACCCCATCTGAAATGCTGCAATGCGTGACACGTCCTTAAATACAAAGAAAACTCGCCAGACTGTATTTCACGTTAAAAAATTACTGACTCTGTGCAGACACAGTTTTTTCACACTGTGAGTCCACTGGCTACTTTTTTGGGTTCAGCAATCTATTCCCAAGTACTCACTGAGGCTGACCTCGGTCTATGCAGGATTTGTACTTACACAGCACACGAGAAAGCAATGCCTGCAGTAGACTCCGATTTTTGCACGGCTTGACAAACCTACACAGCAACTTCCCTGGGATTAAAATAAATCTTAAAAATTTGAAGAAATTGTATTTTTGAGTGAAGAAACTGCATTGCAAAGGAAACATTTTAAGCCAAGGCTGTCAGGTTTAGGCTAGCTGGTTTTGGGCAATAGAAAAACTTCAGTGGAACAACTTCTTGCTGTCTGTTGCCAGTCCTCACCATGCAACAGAAATGCTTGGGCTGCACCGGAGTTTCTCCACCGTTTCCCAGAAACGCTGTCACGGTGAAGCTGGGTGCTTCTGCACTACTTAGGTGAACACAAAAGACGAATGGTAACTAGAAATGGGTAAACCCAAAATTCCTCCCCAAATGCCCATCACCAAGACAAGAGCACACCTTGCAATCAAAGCGTTCACCACTGCACGTGTTCCTCAAAGCCTGCCTCTACTCCTGCGACGTCTCCAGGGTCATGGAAAAAAAAGAGGGGATAAGGGAGAATGTATTCTCACAAAGGCGCATTAAACAATCCTTGGGGTAGGAAAGTGCTTAATTCCTAGACTCTTTCTCCTTCAAAACTGGGACACATCAGGACTTTGAAGTCTTAAAAAAATCCCCCCAGCAGACACCCCCAATCCCATGGAACTGTGTGCGCCAGCAGCAAGAAAATTCCCTACTTCTACATAATCATAAGTGACTTTGTGCTTAATTTTATTTCCATTAAATAGCTGCCCTCACTGAGAAAAAGGGTACCAGCAACGAGTACCTACAGGAAAAACGCAGCAAGTGACCCCAGTGGCTCAGGCTGGCAGTAGTACTGTCAGCAGACAGACAGACACACCAGCTCCCTTCTGGCACTCCCTTCCCAACCTCCTTAACTCTACTAAAAGCAAAATACCTGGACCCGAGGACGAAGGAACAGCCATGCCATTACAGACCCTTCCCAACATCAAACCCAGCAGTAAGGAAGTTTCATGGCTCTTCTACAAAGAGGGAAGATATTGCCATCAGGAAAGAAGCCACTGTAGTCCTTCCCACTGCCTGAGTTTGTTCTTTCGTTCTAGCTCGCAGAAATAGCAGGACGTATCTGTATGTTCTCACCATAATGGTTTCGTTGTTATTAATAAGCAAAACCAAATGATGACACTTCCCACTGTTTTTTCACTACCTTTGATATCATAGTATTTAACATCAAGACGACAAAGAGAAGCCTTTACTGTAAGTCGTCCTCGTCCTTCTGAGACTGCAGTCTACAAACTAGTTACGACAAAACACTACGAACCACACGCAGGAAATGACCCGCAGACGGCAACCCTGACTGAATTGCTCAGAATCACTGCATCAGCCGTCTGTAACGACACTGCTACGGTGTCGATCGGGTCAGATCAGCCGTTAAGAACTTGTTTTGATCCCTTGTGTTTCTGCACTCATACTGAGCAACGACTGACCGCAGAGCAGACCACGTATGGATGGTGGAGCAACCCGTGATGTATACCTCGACTACACGCCTTTCTGTAAAGCTTCGGGAACACTAGAAGACCGCAATTCTTTGCAGAAACGATCAGCAAATAATGTCAGGCTTAATCAAAGATGTGGTTTTTCCTGCTGCTTTGTTTCAGTTGTGAAACTGTCCCATACCGAATCGCCTGTTCCTTTAGAAGCGAGCAAGACTACTAAAAATGTTCTTACAGAATAAGCTGTCAGTAGCCATTCGCTACTGCAACGTAATTATACCTCAAGCACAGTCATATGTTCACAGACTCACATAAATACAAACACACATTTATACACATCATGCGTCTCACGTTCTGTCTGCAGAGAAAAAAGTTACATGAACCCTACGGTTTTAATTCCAAACTCCACAAACGCAGAAAGCCACAAGGTCCAAATGAAAGGTCAGAGGGAAAGCGAGCAGGAGAACATCTGGATTTCTGTTGTGTGGACACCCACAACGTTAGCTCAAAGAAACCAAAACTGAAGGCACGTTTCTTACCTTCACCTACCATAGACACTCCTATGGACATGCCCATAAACTTGCTTTTGGTCCATACGTGCGCGTTCACACACATTTTCTTCTCTTTGCATTCACAGTAAAAGCAAGACACCGGTGGATGGTGAGATACTTGTTCCGCTACAAACCTCAGCTTGTAGCACGCAGCCTGGTCCTGGACAAACTCCTTGGCTGGGTCCTTAGAGGCCGTGGCGGCACCATTAGTCCTGAATGCTTTCACTTTATCTTTAGGCACATCCCACGAGCAATGAAACGTTTCACCAATTATGGGGTTATAGGGCTTCTTGGCAACGGCTCCCTTTCGGCCTTCGTGAAAAGCTGTTAGATAATACTCCACAAAGCAGATAATTCTTTCCTCAGGGGTGGCTCCAGCTGCAATTGACAAAAACAGGTCTGGATGGGCCATGAAATTTGCATACATCTCCAGCAGGGATCTTTTCTCCAAAATAAAGGTTGGGAGCACTACCTGTATGCAAAGCAGACAAAGGCAGATATGATTTCCCCATGATCACACTACAACGGGCGAAGGGGTGGGGGAGCAGTTAAGAGAGCTGTAATTCTGGCCCTGCCAAGCGTCGGGACAGCGTACCTTCCTCCCCCGCCAACAGCCATTTCGTTTTCTTTGCAGTCTAAATAATGAGCGAAGGAGAAAGCAGCAGCCTTGACAGCCATGCAGCTGCTTCCTATTTCATGACGATTCTCAACAGCAGCTCACCCAACAGGGATGGGCTGCTCTGCTCGCCTGGAAATCTGCCTTCTCTCCATGCAGTCCAACCAACCAACCAACCAACCAACCAACCTTTGTTTTCCTTGTTTACAGGACATAAAAGAATACTTCGATGTAAATCACACCCAACATCAACAAACCCACTTAATCATAACCCCGCAAAAAGGGAGGGGCACACTCTCCCAGGGCACTAGAAAAAGAGTATTTTCTATCAACACACACATTGCCAGCCGTTAAGTGCTGCAGAGCGTAAGGAGTACATCTACCATTCTGTCAAACATCTGGGCTCCCGATTTCACCCCTGGGCCCCTGACCATCCACTGCATACGTCTTAGGTCCCCTCCAGCCTCTAACAAACCAAGCCACTTAGATCAAAGCAAACCCAAACCTCGGGTGTGTTTCCAGGGATACAGCCTTGCCAAGGACCCTTCCCCAAGAGGCTGTAGGCAAGGAAACGCCTCCTGTTTGACTTCCTCTTCCCCACATTGCCATCGCCTGTGTCACGTCCCCTCCCATTGCCCAAGTCTCGTCAACCCCTGGCCACCCCTACGCTCTCCTGTCGCTCCCAGGCACCTGGCACACCCCCTCACTGTGAGATTGCACCATACACTGTGGGGAGCCCCGGCGTGCTTCAGGGAAGCTGAAATGAACAAAACCAAACTGTGACATCAAGGTCCTGGGACTGGAGAGGCTCCAGGGAGGGGAGAAAACAGCTGGGACGGAGCACCAGGCGGTCTGCACTGGAAGGAGCCACCCCGGAGGGATCTGGGTAGTCTTGAGCAGCTCATCCAGCAACCCACTTCACATTAACACCTTGTTAAAAGTTTTCAGTGAAACATCCTGGAGGGTACTCCCAGGCGGACAAGGGCTACAGGACCCAAAATTTATTTCCTGTCCCTCTCCCTCACGCTCCACACCTTGTGCAGGACTGGCCCAGGGGAGCTCAGAGGTGGCTCTTACGTGAGCAACAAGGAACTTCTGGCACACACAAATACATCGAGAATCAAAGTGACCCGATGCCAGATGCTGACCAACAGCTGTACTCTATTAAGGCAATTCTGCTTTCATCTTTAATTCTTCATTGCATTTAGTTTTTTCCTCTCCCAAAAGCAAGGGTTATTCAGAGCAGGCAGGGAGCCACCCTTCAACCATCAAAACATCTGCTTTCCCCGCTGCCACCCCAGCTTGCGATTCTAAGTGGGACCAAAGCACAGCTCAGTCCTTTTGGATCCCACGGATAACGAAATAGAAGCTGTCAAACTTTAAGTAATCATTTAGTTCTTTCCAAAGAAAACTTGTACACAAGAAACATCCCATGGCTCAAGTGCAGTCTTAACAGCTACGCAGGAAGTCAGCGGACCCCAGCTGCAAGGAGAGGTCCAAACCGATCCACGCTCACTCACTCTGCCATGTATTATGGACACACATACAGGTTTTGACAGGCTAATAATTTTTTCAAGTTTATATACAGATCAAGCAAACTTCTACCTGCAACATTCTTCTGACCCTACTCGGTGAGCCTTGAGGACTCTCCATGGTCTCTTACCACCTAACGAGGCCCCAAAAGATGCAGGACCTTAACTCTACCCGATGTGGGGCAGACTACTGAGGGCTAAAGATAGCTTACAGTCCCCACGGTGGTGTGACAGCAGGGGCTGCGGAGACTGATGTTTCAAAGTGAAACCTAAGACTCTGGAAGGCAAAGTGAAGAGGCAGTAGATTTTAAGGTATTTTTAGCTCTTTAAACAATTCTGTCTTACTTGCGACGTTCTCATTCTGACCAAATACTCATTATCCGATAGAATCTTTAAAAAATGCAATTCAGCATTACCAACCCTCAGTACAGGATCCTGTTTTAACAGAAACTTTACACTCAAAGATCAGGTTATCAAAGGAGAAACTGACAGTAAAATGCATTTAAAAAAAAAAAAAAATCGCTTCTCTCTCGAAGTACTGTCATGACTATCATGAGTTCACTGCACAAACTTGAAAGGGCAGAGAAACTCATCTGAATAAACAGCATTTTGCATCTTGTTAGGTCTAAGTGTTTCTCTCTATAACAAGTGACCTTTATTAGCACATACGGAGGAAGAAAACTCAGACCATACTCAAGAGGATGCAGATTGTACGGTACAACATTGAGACCGCTGTGGTTTCATCCTGTTGACTTGGTCATACAGCCCTCACAACTACTCTTTCAAGCATTAGCTGTGTGCTTTGCAGCTACACACTGAACACAGACGCTAAATAAGATGCTACAAATCACGGGACTCTTATCACTCAGTTTCAAGAATCAATTTAAAACCTGAACAGAGCTTGAACTCCAGTTCCAATGATCTTGCTTTAAAAGCCCAACTACAATGGAAACTACGTCCTTACCTGCAGCAGGAAAGGAGCCCCTACAAAACACAGAGTAACTGAACTGTTTCCACAGAAGGAGGCAAACTACGTAGGATATTGGAGTTTTAAATCTTACACATCTCCAGTTTAACAAGGTATGCCTAGAAAATATTGCCTTTTACTAAATAACCCCATAGCTTCAAAATTTCAATATGCAACACCACCATACACTAACACAGTTAAAAAAAAAAAAAAAATATCACACCAGTCAATTTTTTTTTTTTTAATTGGCCCTCCCTTGATTTCTGCAGAAATAAGCAAAACAGAAATAAAGACATTTGGAAGAGTGCGGCATTCTTCTTGCCAGTGTCGAATGGTCACGCACTTGTGCTAGTACTCTAACTTCCAAAGGAATGAGGTTCTCAGCTCTTCTGCAGCCAAACAGAAGGCACTGTCCAGGAAAATACACTTAGGACTCATGTTCTTTATGTTGGCTTTGGACCGAACTACATGAATTTTTTTTTTTTTTTTTAGTTGCATGAAAAGTTAAAGCTGAGTAATTTTTTCCCCTGAGAAAAAGCCAGCATGACAGCCATATGGACAAAAGAATCTCCCCAGAATAAATCCCAAGTTGCTGAAGTCTGATGCAGAAGAATCCCCTGAAGGCATTCTAAAACGTTGGAATAATCTCTGTTCTTGTCCTTTCGGAGTGAAAAGGAAGTAGTTTAAAAGGCATTCTTCTGTTTTCACTGCAGTTAAAAAAAGGATACTAGTTCAAAGCTCAGTCATAATCTCCTAGGTCAGAATCCACCTATACTTAATTAGATCTAAACGCGACTGGGAAAAGTAAGAACGTGACTTGCTAATAACAGCGGTATTTATCCCTGTTCCTCTTTACTGTGAGGCAAAACCCAGGAGTCGGACCATGCCCTACTTTCTTCCGAAATCTGACCGAGGTAGCCCATGCTGAGATGTCCTTCTCTCAGAGGTAGAAAGGCTTTCCCCTGTCACCCGTGTCACCGTGGGAGCACAACAAGCTAACTTCACCCCACTTGGATTGTAAAAGTATAGTGTCCAGCGAATTATAAACTCCTGACACTGAATGTAGCACGATGTTAAGTCACAACATGCTGCTACTCTGCAGAGTTACTGGCAGCCCTTTCAAAGTGGTGGCCCTTTATTCTGAGCACGTATTAACTGCGGAGGGAAGGTGAGGGAATGCAGGGGAGCGATGCCCAGCTGTACAAACCGTTAGCAATAATTGCAATCCACTAGATGACATTTGCCAACAAATTTATCAGGCTGCCAGTGGGTTTTAGCACATTTTTCTTTTTTCAGAAGTCCAAAGAACAAACAATTTAGAAATGTGTTTTTTTCCCCAACAATTCCAATTTTAAATGAGGTTTAAAGTCCTAGACCAGTGCAAGGCATCCATTTCGTGCTATGTTTCTGCCGCTGTGAGCTGCTTCCCCAACCTCGCTCTCTCTAGCAGCTATTTAAGTCGAACAGACCACTACAGAGTTCAGCCTGTGCTGGCAAATCCCCACGCAGATCGAACACTCCATGGCAGATGTTTCCCTTCACAGTCTATTTTTGCCGTTCAACTCCTCATTAAAAGGCGTGGCAGTGGGACACCTTTCAAAAGCGAAGCACCTCCTCAAATTAAACGTGGCCATCCTCGCTGCGGGGAACTGATGTCAGCACCGGCAGGGTCAAGACTCACATCAGCAATTGCCCCAGAGGGAAAGGAGAAGATGCCGCTTCCTCTGAGACGGTACCCGACGGTAATGATTATGCATCCAGAACCCAAAGCCACCACGGGCTCAGAACAGTTGTTTGTTCACGGGTGTATCACGGTACAACCCACAGCTCGCGAGAACCGCAGAACCCACCCTAGGGAGGACGGCACAGGAACGTGGAAACACAGAACACATCCTCTGCTATGAGCAGCCACTGCAGCACAGCCACTGCCAGCAGAAGCCGACTCAGAGCAAGGCTGTTTGAAACCTGACTTTCAGAGGAATAATGAAAAATCCGAAGACGTGCGGCCAACAAACCAAGCTTTATCATCACGTGGCTGGGGCCCCAAGGGCCTCGTGTCACTAAGCTCAGTTAATAAAAAAAAGTAGCCAGCTGTCTCGTCATTTTTTTTTTTAATCCTCAGAACGGTCAGAGGAGCGATGTGCACATGGCACGTCTCATTAATACTCATCATGCGTGCATTCATGCAGGACACAGACCAGATAGCTCCAACTCCGCCATATGCCCGTGCGTGGGTATGAGATACTCACGTTCCTGCACGCCCGCATTTTGCCATACTGTAAATCTGATAATATTCATCATTATCCTCCAAACTCTGCTCTAAGAACACTGCGTAAGAAATAGGTCATCATATATATTTACCTTTCTACTTTTCTTATAAGTGTCTACACTGCTCTTATTTACAGGATTTTCTCCTATTTACGGTAACTGTGTGGTCTTTGGGGTTTTGCCTCCTCTGCCATGACAAGAAGATGACACTGGAAATCAGGGAAGAAAAGTCTTGTTCACTACCAAAGACAAAATGTTTTGAAGATGCAAGAACAACATATAAGGAATCTTAGTCCAGTTTAAACATTAGGGACTCAGACAGCTTAGCAAACCAACACAGAAAAGAAAAAGAGCTATGAAAAACTGAGGAATGTAAGGGAAAAAAAAACCTGAACTGCATGTAACCCCAGACGTACTAAGAAGTGACAGGTATGAATTATTCACAAAAGAAATGATTAAATTCTTGTTCTATTTTGAACACAACAATCTCTGTGCAGCTATTCAATAACTATATTAGCACAGGTCACAGGATTGGTCAGTCTTAAAAATCTAAGTATTTTTAAATACTGCCAATTGTTCCAGAGGAACAGACTTATTTTGTAAGAAAGTTACAGTAAAAATAGATTTTCATTAATATATAAGATCAAAAGAAAGCAGATGAACTCTTCAGAATATCAAAACACCCACGAGAAGCATCTCCTGCAAAGCTATTGCGTGCACAAGGGGAATTCTCGTCATTCAAAACTTTTTTCTATTTGTGGAGGGGGTGTCAGAATGAGCTTTTCTGATTTGTGGTTAGGGGGTTACAGGGGTTTTACTTAGGTTTTTTTCAGCAGAAAACCTTTGTGGAAGGAAGTGGCATTTCATATTTTTACAAAAATTCACTTGATTATTTATTAAGCCCCATGAGAAGGTTTCAGTGGAGTGTAGGACTATTCAAAAAGAGACATTCCCTGCTTCCAGAACTTCGACCTCATTTCCAGAACTAAAAGGACTTATGGGGAACTTCTCGGATACCGTAACGTCTCTGATCATACCAGTCCGGAAACGCTCCTAACTGGTTCCAGGACCAGAACAATGCACAGATTAAACCGACAAGAACAGAGAGACACTGCAGACTCTCATTTCTTTACCATCAGGTGTTTTCTGAAGCTGCCAAGCGATGAAATGGAATTCAATCCACAAAGCAGTAACGAGCACATATCTCCTTCCCCCACACAACTGCTATTATTGTTCCTCAAGCACTCAGCGCAACCCGACAACACATGTATGGGATACCTACACAACATACAGTTGCTCTGTAAGACTTAGAAAAAAATAAGGAAGAGTTTCAGGGTTTTTTTCTTTTTTCTCTCCCTTCCCCCCACCCCATCCCACAATCCCTAAAATATCTCATGGGTCACTTCATGTGAAAGCCTGCCTAGTAGGAGCCTGCACTCCATAGCTCTCTTGAACCGTGCCTTTATAAAAAGGCAAACTTCCTTGTCCACAGGGGCAAAACAGGCTCACAGGAGTTAAATGCATGCATGCACACACACATCAAAGTATGAGAAGAAGAAAAAACAACGAACACTTATAAAAGAGATACAGTGTCCATACCCTGGTAAGGTCCATGCCAAGCTTAAGCTGCGAAATGAGATGTAGAATTACACTACGTTGATCATCCATGACTCCTAAATCCTCCTCTTCATTATCTTCAGTATCTGTCACTTCATCTTCAACTAGGATCAACTCAGAAGCTGAATGCTGAAATGCAAAGAAACGTCACCAACTGGGCAAAAACATACAGTATGGTTTTCTCCACTATATTACGTTTAAAAATGGAGCTGTCTCAACAGAACCAAAGACACCCTCTGTTAAAACCAAGAAATGATACCAATTCAAAAGAAAAACATCTCAGTGACGGGTTCATTAGAGCACTTTGATCCCATCCTCAGAAAGTGAGTGGTAAGTACCAGGTGCTAATTTACACATGATCTTCCCAGAGTTATACTGCAGTGACGCCAGACCAAAACAGCAGCATATTAAAGTAATGGCTATTCTATTTATTAAATAGAAGCACACCGTTGAAAATGAGACTTCAAGAGTTTGTTTCATGCATCTCTCCAGCGAACATTCATACGTCATACCTCAATGTTGCACGACCTCATCTCACACTATTTTTTTTTCTTTTCCTCTATCCAACTTCCAAGTTAGATATCTAAGAAAGTCAAGTCTATTAACTGAAGGAGATAAAAATAAAACTAAAGCACACATCTTTGAAAAAAAAATAAAACCAACAAAGACATTAGATTTTAGGGGGTAAGGCAATCCGATGAGTCTTTACGACATCTGTAACACTACGCCGCTTCGCAGCACAACAATGCCCCCACTGCCAAGTTTCCAGACGTACTGAAGACAAGAGAGAGGCATCACGCTTCCTCCTACCGGAGGACTGTCACAGCAGAAAGGGATATTTTATTTCTCCTCAGGGTTTACAATATATTACTAACAAAAATCCAGACAGTGGCAGTTGTTTTGTTCAATCCATTGAAACCACTGCACAAGCCTTCAGGCACGTACTTTGAAAAAGAAAGTTGGTTTATGCAGCTGAAAAATTTACAGCCCAGCGTTTCATTATTGCCCAAAGATCCCATGATGTAAACGAGACAACACTACCTGCAAAAGTTAGCGTTACTTCACGCTAAATAACATTTCTGCAGAAACAGCTCGTTCATTCCATATAATGAGAAATCTTTCACGCCCCTGTGGAAGTCTTTACAACTGAACGGTTTAGTAAAGCCAGCTGATACTTAGAATTGGGTTTCAAATAAATATTTCTGAGCGATCGCATTAGAGAGCCCCCAGGTGAACCACAGCTTGTGTAAGGAGAGTGTCTCCGAAATGTAGTTACTACAGATGTTTCCAAGATTTGAATAAAGTGGGTTTTCTTTCTCTCTATTTTCCCTTTTTTTTTTTTTTTTTAATTAAATAACTGTTTAGGTAGCCTTTCCCAAAGAAATAGCTATTTAGTGAAATCCAAGGACATTTGAAAGACACTTTACAATTACTCAGAGAGTAGAATATGCAGATTATATAAAACAGAACCTGGTGAGCTGCAACCTCAACAGCTCGGAGCTTTTCAAAAGGACAAAACCACACTTTCTTCCTCCCACTCCTGCAGAAAATAAAAGGATAGAACGATATGCTCCTTCCTCCCCAAATGCACAGAATTATCATCCAATTGACGCCTTACTGACAAGTTCAATTAACATAAAACCTGACAAGCACATACAAAATTATCAGCCAGGGGGACGTAAAGCACCGAAGCCGGGCTCATTTGTCCAGGCTATGATTCATTTGGAAGGAGCGTGGAAAAAAACAGTATTATAACTTACAGTAGATGCTTCCACAGGAGGTTTCCCTTTGATCCAGCTTGACCTCATTGGGAACAGAGCTACTGAATAAGCACTGCTGCTGCTGCTGCGACTGCCATGAACCAGGCGTGTGACAAACAAGCTCCAGCAGGAATTAACAGCACTACAAAAAAAGCGAGGGAAATTCCTCTCCTCACTCCCACCTCTCTTTTTTGGGTTGGGTTTTTTTTTTTCTTTTTTGGCTATCTGACGAGCTGGAGAGCGTGCACTGGGTATCGGTCTGCTCCTCGCGTTTCTAGTCACATGGCATTGAGATCCGTGAGCTTAACTGCGCACAGCTCCTCCTGGGAAACAGTGCTGCTGCTCCCCAGAGGATGTCCCGGTGCAGGGTAAGAGGGAGGGGGCACCCTTGTGCGTGAGCGTGCACACGCGTGTGAGAGAGAGAACGTGCTAGGAGGTACCATGCTGCCAAGTGAACACGTAAGAGCTGCACGACCGTTAGTTATTAAGAGCATCAGACAACAACAACTTACACGTCGACAAGTTCACAGACTAAACCATCTACCAAGAATTTTCTTTTTCTCCTGAAGATTGGATACTCAGCCAGGGACAGAAATCCTGCTTGCTTTCCTGCTAAAATAGGTATTAGGTTTTCTGTGCTTTTCAACGGTTTGCCAACAAAATAGCAACTACCTCTCGCTGCTGCTCGACACAACGTGCACAGCGAGGGCAGGCAACCCCACCGACAGTTCAGGTGCTCGGGAAAGCAGTGTTCGCATTGTTTTAAATGCGAATCAGGGAGTACACATACAATGTACCATTAGGATCAAGTGTGTTTAATGACCGCTCTGCAATAAGGACTCTAATTTTAATTGTCTTAACTATCCCCCATTTTAAGAACATATGCAAGAGCACCAAAATTCCCACCACTCTACTATGAGTATTGTCAACATATCAGTAACTTTCAGTGCCTGTAGAACGTCTGCGTCTTTTCTCACTTTCCAAGAGAGTAAGAACTGAAGTAGCAGGTTACAACTTATGTCACAGGAACTGAACAGCAGTCCTCTTCAGGAAGCAATACTCTTGCTGTATTTACCTCTCTTCTCATTAGCTAGTCTAGCGAATTACTGAATTGCTTTTTAAGAGCACGGAAAATATTTTGGTTTTTAACTAACGCGTATTTTCTTTTAAAAACCCCAACACGTAAGCACAACGCGGGGTGTATGGGCACACAGCCACTACATCCAAAGCTACCGTATCTTCAAGGTGCCACAGAAGTCCAATCGTGTTTTCAATTCTCTTTCTTTGCACAGAAATAGTACGCGGTTCAGTAGTAACCAATGTGTAAGCATTCGGTAGTAACCAATGTGTAAGCATTCAGTAGAATGCAAAAGATTACGCTGAGTGATTATCCTTTCATGGCAGCTTTTCCGATTTAGCAGACAGAGACACACATTCCCCCTGCGCCTGTAAAACACAACTGTGAAGCTGAGCTAGCAGAGCAGTGACCTGCTCCGTTCCCGCGTGGTCAGAGCAGAAGGTACACGCTACTGAGCAGCGCACAGCTCAGCCTAGGGGTGAACAGCAAGCAAGGCTTGGGTGCTGACCCCGAGCATCAAACACCCAACGCCAGTTACTAACAAGCACCGAACAGGGGCTTACGCTTTAAATCATCTTGGTCCAAATGAGTTTACAACACTCGGAACAAGCACCAGGAGTTTTCAGAAAAACCTGCATGGTAAAACAACAGTTCACTTCGAGAAGCCCCATGACAGGATTCACTTCAGCGTTTGAAGGGTTTTGACCTGTCGTCTGTAACATGAAAGCACATGCTGGCAGAGATCTATTTTAAACGGGTCACTTCATTAGAATGGGAATCTATTAATTCAGAGAGGTCATCTGCTGGGATATGGAATGGATGTTCCAGTCAGCGCTCTGCACCAGGAAACAGGCTAATTCTTTTTTTAACAGATTAAATCTGCAAGGGAAAGAAATTGTTTCTGAAAAACATTCTGCAATTTAAAAAAAAAAAAAAAAAAGGTCTTCAGGAAAAAAAAACACTTCCGCAAGCCTGGGATAGAATCACAGAATTAAAAGCTAAGTTTCTGTCAAAGGGCAAACCTGCCTCTGTTCTTCCAATGCCTCTTCCACAAGTTAATTTTTCAAATTAACTGCTGTGTTGAAATTAAATTTTAGATAACTAGTTCTAAGGCTCAGAGCTTGGTTTTCCAACATCCTTCACAAACCATATCATGCAACAGTACTGTTCAAGCATGGCAGGGATTTCGCCTTTTTTATTTGTTGGGTGGAGAAAGGAATATACAGAATAATTTAGGTTGGAATGGACCTCCTGAGATCATCTTGTCCCACACCCGGCTCAAGCGGGGACACCTAGAGCTGGTTGCCCAGGACTGTGTCCAGCTAGGTTTTGAGTATCTCCAAGGATGGAGACTCCACAACCTCTCAGGGCAACCTGTGCCAGTGTTCAACTACCTTCACAGTGAAAAAAAAAAAAAAAAAGTGTTTTCTGAAGTTCAGCCTGACTTTCATGTGCTCACTGCCTCTTGGCCTGTCACCGGGCACTACTGACAAGAATCTGGCTCCCTGTTCTTCACGCCCTCCCATCAGGTATTCACATACCTCGGTAAGATCCCCCCCAAGCCTTCTCTTCTCCAGGCTGAACAGTCCGAGCTCTCTCAGCCTCTCCTCACGTGAAGGATGCTCCAGAACCTTCACCATCTTTGAGAACCTGGGCTGAACTGACTCCCGTTAAGTCCACGTGTCTCTTGCACGGGAGAGCCGAGAACTGCACACAACGCTGCACATGTGGCCTCACCCGTGCCAAGTAGAGGGCAAGGATCACTTCCCTCCTAGTACTCTTCCAGCCCACGATGCTCTTGGCCTTCTTTCACACAAGAGTGCCTCGGCAGCTCGTGGGCAGCTTGTTGTCCACCAAGACTCCAAGGTCTTCTCTGCAGAACTGCTTTCCAGCCAGTTGGCCCACAGCCTGGACTGGTGCAGGGGCTTACCCTCAGATCTCTCTGGATGCAGGACTTTGCATTTCCCTGGGTTGACCTTGATGAGATTCCTCTCTGCCCAGCCCGTCACGGTCCCTCTCTACGGCACCACAACCCTCTGGCCCATCAGCCACTCCTCCCAGGTTTTTTATCACCTGCAAACTTGCCGAGGGTGCCCTGTGCCCTGTCATCCAGGTCATTCATGAAAATGTTGAACAGCACCAGCTCCAGTATTGACCCCTGGGGTACACCGCGAGTGACTGGCCTCCAGCTGGACCTTGCACCACTGATCACAACCCTCTGGGCCTGGCCATTCAGACAGTTTTAGTCCACCCCACTGCCCACTTACCTCATCCATACTCTTGTCAGTTTGTCTATGAAGACGTTACAGAAGACAGGGTCAAAAACCTTACCAAGGTCAAAGCAAACAACATCCACAGCTCTTCCCACATCCACCAAGCCAGTCACTTCATTGTGGAGGGTTATTGTGTTGGTTAAGATTGACGTCTCTTTTGCAAATGCATGCTGATTACTCCTGATCACCTTCTTGTCCTTCATGTCTTTGGAAATGATTTCCAAGGTTAGTTGCTCCACCACCTTTCCAGGTATCAAGGAGAGGCTGACCAACCTGCAGCTCCCCAAATGTTACCAGAACATCCCCAGATGTTCCTTCTTGCCCTTCTTGAAGATAGGAGTGCCATTTGCTTTCTTCCAGTCTTCAGGAACCTCTCCCAAACACCCTAACTCTTTAAAGACAAAAGATGTTGACCTTGCAATGACACTGGCCAACTCCCTCCATGGCCACAGGTGCATCCCATCGGGCCCCACAGAGTTCTGTATGTGCAGCTTAGATGCTGCCTAGCCTGCTCCTCCTCCACCAAGGGTAAACCTCCCTCCAGACCTTCCTTCTGATCTTGGAGGCCTGCGATTCCTGAAGGATGACATCAGCAGCAAAGACTGAGGCAAAGGCGGCATTGCATAACGCAGTGTGCGGGTTTAGGATCTGGTCTGGTTTCAGAAACGGGGGAGGACGCCGCTGCCTTTTGTTTGGCACAGTTTCAGTTGTAGGGGATGGGACTGCTAGGGTGGCTCCTGTAGGAAGCTTGTCGTAAGAGGCTCTCCCAGCTCCAGTTCGGCTCTGCCTCTGCCCAAGGCGGAGCCAATTGGGGCCTCTGTGAATAAACCTGTTTAAGAGGGGAAACTCGTTTGGGAATGCACTTTTGGTTTCGGAGTGCTCTTTTGTTTTGGAGGGGGTAGGGCAGAAGGAGAAGCGACCAGGCGGTCACCAACCACGCAGTCAGCCGGGCTAGTGAGGAGACTGTTGAGGAGGCATGCCGGTACAGCCACTCCCCTTTGGCAGGCTGAAACCCTGCAATCCTCAAAGATCATCGGTGGAGAGAAAGTTGGCTTGCGGAGAGTCACGGAGGGGTCCACGATACAGCTGGTGACTGATCCTGAAAGAGGCTGTGACTTTGAAGAGGACTGGTGCTGGGTTGGTTCAGCACTGGGAGAACTGGTATTGGCGGAAGACGCCCAAGCCAGAGAAGTTCACGGAGGACCGTCTCCTGTGGCGGGGAAGCCATGTGGCCACAAAGTAGAATTGTGAGGAGCGTCTCCAGTGAAGAGCAAGAGGTAGAGACAGTATGGAGGGAACTGAGGCTGACTGCACCCCTGACCGGGTGTCCCCACCCTGTGCCCAGTGAGGGGGAGGAAGCAGGTAGCCAGGCCTAGGAAGAGGTGAGGGGTGGGGGAAAGAGCCGGTTGTTTTCTCTCACTGTTCTACTCTGACTTCAGTTGGTGATGTCACTGTGGTTTCGTTGTTTGAATCAAATTGACCTTGTTTCCCCAAGTCGAGTCTGTCTTTTGCCCGTGACTGTCAGTGGTGAGTGAGCCCTCCCTCGTCCCTTGCCTTGACCCTTAAGTCATCTGTTCTGTTTTCTCCTCCTGGAGGAAGCATCACTGCGTGGTGCTTAGTTGCCAGCTGGGTCTAAACCACGACACTCAGCCTGTGCTCCATCACAGTAGTAAGCAGAGACCATGTGTATAGGACTCATAAGGAAATCCTGCATACAATGACACCTAAATTTTGTAAGAGTTTTCACTGAGGCATGAAAAGGGTTTTACGTAGTGCAAAAAGGCTTGCAGTCGGGAGCAAGAGGATGAATCCTAGGAACTTCAAAAAATAAAAAGACATCAATAATAATCCAAGGAAAGTAGTACTGAAGTCTTTCTACATTCAAAATAATTGCAAAAGATACTGAAAAAGTAACACTGTGTGGAACATTTCTGCATTGAAAGGAAGACAGAATAAATTACTTGCAGGGCTTTTTCCGAAGCAGCATTAAACAATTAGCATTTTCAGACTAGGCGAGTACCCCATATTTTCAGTAATTGAATTACAATTATTTCTGCTAGTTCTGCTACTCTGAAATTACTTCTACTGCACTAAAACCCAAAGGTCTCATTCTGATTTTCAGATTCCTGTCGTTAATGATACAGGTTTGCAAGCATCATTTACACTCGCACTCGTGTAACTTGAGCTTGCAAACAGGTTTTCTGTGGGTGCAAGATCAAATATAACTCTGTAAGGTCAGGGAGCTTTAGCATATTTACACTAATGTAACGAACTGGCCCCCAGAAGATTTTCACCAGTCTCAACACCAAAGTTAGAGTTCTCTTTGTAAAGTATCTACAGTAAGAATATGCCACAAGTAGTAGTATATAATGAGCTTCTCGCAGGGCTCATCACTGTGTCAGAATAAACAAAACTGCACTAACCTGCATGCTTCGCTTGTCTTCTATTCTCCCAGCATGCACACCTTCAAAATACTTAACTGCATTTATTACCGGTTATGGCATGCATCTGACACAATGGTTTGGGTTGGAAGGGATCTTGAAGATCATCTAGTGCCAAGCCCCTGCCACCGGACCAGGTCGCTCAAAGCCCCATCCAACTTGGCCTTGAACACCTGTAGGGAGGGGTCATCCACAACTTCTCTGGGCAACCTGGTCCAGTGTCTCACCAGACTCACAGTGAAGAATTTCTTCCTTAAATCTAACCTCAACCTACCCTCTTTCAGTTCAGAACCGTTACCCCTCGTCCTATCACTACACTCCCTGATGAAGTGTCCCTCCCTACCTGTCGTGCAGGCCCTCTTTAAGTACTGGAAGGTCACTGTAAGGTCTCCCCAGGACCTTCTCTTCTCCAGGCTGAACAACCCCAACCCTCTCAGCCTGTCCTCACAAGGGAGGTGCTCCAGCACACTGATCATCTTTGCATCCCTCCTCTGGATCCACTCAAGCAGGTCCGTGGTTTTCAGACACTGGAGGCCCCAGAGCTGAACAGAGTACTCCAGGTGGGGTCTCACAAGAGTGGAGTAGATGGAGAGAATCACCTCCCTCAATCTGCCAGCCATGCTTCTTTTGATGCAGCCCGGGATGCAATTGGCTTTCTGGGCTGCAAGCGGGCATTGCTGACTCATATTCAGTTTTTCATCTGCCAACATCCTCAAGTCCTCTGCAGGATTGCTCTCAATCCACTCATCCGCCAGCCGGTATCGATACCAGGGGTTGCCCCAAGCCAGGTGCAGGACCCTTGCACTTGGCCTTGTTGAACTTAATGAGGTCTACACATGAGAGGCCCACCTCTCAAGCCTCAGGTCCCTCTGGATGTCATCCCTTCCCTCCGGTGTATCAACTGCATCACGCAGCTTGGTGCTGCTGGCAAACCTGCTGAGGGTGCACTCAATACCACTGTCCATGTCACTTACAAAGATGTTGAACAGCACCAGTCCCAATACCGATCCCTGAGGAACGCCACTCATCACTGATCTCCAGTTGGACATCAAGCCACTGAAAGCAACTCTGAGTGCAACCATCCAGGCAATTTGTTACCCACTGAGTGGTCCATCCATCACACTCATATCTCTCCCATTTAGAGACAAGGATGTCATGTGGGACAGCATGAAATGCTTTGCACAAGTCCAGTCAGATGACATGAAAGTTTACTGCACCCATCCCTTACCAGCAGTGAACTGAATCTCAAACGTAGCTTGGCCAGTAGACTGTACTGGACTAGCATATTAGTATGTTGCCTTGGTGGGTTGACCCTGGCTGGACGCCAGGTGCCCACCAAAGCCACTCTATCACTCCCCCTCCTCAGCTGGACAAGGGGAAAAAATACAACGAAAGGCTTGCGGGTTGAGATAAGGATGGGGAGAGATCACCCACCAACTACCGCTATGAGCAAAACAGAAATCAGTTTGTTACCAATGAAATCAGAGTAGGATAACAAGAAATAAAACCACATCTTGAAAACACCTTCCTCCCACCCCTGCCTTCTTCCCAGGCTTAACTTGACTCCCAATTTTCCCCACCTCCTCCCCCTTGAGTGGTGCTTGGGGGATGGAGATTGGGGGTCATGGTCAGTTCATCGCACGTCATTTCTGCCACTCCTTTCTCCGCAGGGGAAGGACTCGTCACACTCTTCTCCTGCTCCAGCATGGGGCCCTCCCATGGGAGACAGTCCTCCACAGAGTTCTCTGTGAGTCCTTCCCACGGCATGAAGTTCTTCATGAACTGATCCAGTGTGGGTCCTCCATGGGGTCACAAGGCCTGCCAGCCAACCTGTTCCAGCATGGGCTCCTCTCTACATGGGTCCACAGGTCCTACCAGGACCCACCACAGGCTTCCCATGGGGTCCCAGCCTCCTCTGGCTGCTTCAGTGTGGGGTCCTCCATGGGCTGCAGGTGGATATCTGCTCTGCCATTAACCTCCATGGGCTGCAGGGGGACAGCAAGCCTCACCATGGTCTTCACCATGGGTTGCAGGGGAATCTCTGCTCTGACACCTGAAACACCTCCTCCCCCTGCTTCCTCACTGTCCTTGGTGTCTCACATATTCTCACTTCTGTCTCCTAGCTGCTGTTGCACAGCAGGATTTTCCTCCTTTTAAATATGTTATCACAGAGGCACTATGGCAGTCACCAACTAGCTCGGTTTTGGCCAGCAGCTTGGAGCGATTGGCATTGGTTCTATTGGATGTAGGGGAAGCTTCTAGCATCTCCTCATGGAAAGTCATGCCTGTAGTCCCCGTGCTACCAAAACCTTGCCACACAAGAAGGAGTAATTCCCATATAGAAAATTGAAATTAATATAATATAATTTAAATTGAAAATTGTCAGTTTACTTCAACCTAAATTTTGAAACAAAACAAACAAAAACTCAAACTCAAGCCCACTGGTAAAGACTGAAACCATCATCATCATCCATGAACTTCTCCTCTAACTTCTGAACGCATTAACACTTACAGATTAGCTTAATTATAAAGTAGCAACACCTTTTTTTTTTATCTCCAACAAGCTGCTGTATCTCTTTATATAAGCTTTCCTACTCCTCAAGAACAGTTTGAATAAAACAAAATAGAAAATACTCTTCTCAACATTTACCACCACACAATTACAAAATGTAAGCAAGAAGAAACAGGGTTAGAAAAGTGGTGGTAGAGTGAACTCAGGTCATTGCTTGAGCCCTGGCCTCCATCTCACTGTAGTCTTATTTATGCTACGCTCCTGGTAGCAAATAAAGAGCAGATCAAAGACAAAACCTCAAACACACCAACATCCCACATACCCATTGTAATGTGGGCACCTGGATACAAAAGTGACTTTCAAAGAGACTTTAGGCTCCTTGGTGTTCCAGGTTTGATTTTTTTTTTAAAAGAGACTTAACAAACTCAAAACCAAAGCACAACTTAAGGAGAATTTAGAAAGCAAAACTTATTACAGCATGTACATCTCAATTTCATTCTGAAAAAATGTCCCTTAAAGATAGCAAAATAGGTAGCTCAGCTCAGCTGATGTTTTTCACGTACTCTGAATATTTCATAGGAGCTGTCTCCTCTACGGACATTGCCGGTAGCTTTTCCTTTAACTGCTGGGGAAAATTTTGCGATAGCATTAATGTGCAAAAAGCCTACCAGCTCAAAGGGGAACCCATCCCCACCAAAAGTCCAGAACAAACAGTCATTATAGCTTAGGTGTAACAATGATGAACCAAAATTAAGGCAACCTTTAAAATACCAAAGGAAGTAGCAGAGGATAACAATCAACTGAGAAGGATTTTACAATTTAAAAGTGAGCACACCATAACTTGTACACAACAGTGCTGTGGCAAGCAAAAACATCACCTTCCTTTTGCTTTGCTACTGGCATCTACACACAGATCCCATCAGCAAGACAGTTTCTCCTTCATATAACTGGATGAAGGAA
The DNA here is from genome assembly GCA_009769605.1 of Bucorvus abyssinicus. NCBI lineage: Eukaryota > Metazoa > Chordata > Aves > Bucerotiformes > Bucorvidae > Bucorvus > Bucorvus abyssinicus. The sequence continues at coordinate 44,355,756 of CM020028.1, forward strand.
AAGGGGCACAACAGGCCCATTTTCTACTTACTTTAAATTACGTGTGCCAACAAAAATAATCCAGGCCTATCTATCTGCATAGATAAGTAACTGCTTCATCTGGATTGGGGGTGTGAGGGAGGGGGGTCGAAGCTTTTAAGTAATCCGGGATACATCATTCATCAATGATAGGTCAAACCACAGAATAACTGGTAGCAAAAGTTTGCATCAGGAAAGATTGTCTACAAAGTGTCCAGAAATTAATTTCTTACCAAATACATTATTTGTGTTTGGTAATTTAGGTCTCCAGGGAAAACAGACTTCTTCAAACTAGGACTATCAATGATTAAGACATCTCTTTTTTGTGTGTGTATGGATAACTTAGCTATATATTTGGGGGTTTGTTGTTTGGGGTTTTTTAACTGAAAATGCTAAACAGGCTCAATGTTCAGAAAAATCTCTCCAGCTAGGGACAAGTGCCAAGGATCAAAGTCTGGCAACATGAGCCACCTGTCTATCACCCTGTGTATTACCTGCATACAACACCTAACAGCAGAGTCATCTCCTGAACCAAGTAATACCTAGCTCTCTTTAGGAGATCCTGCCGTCAGCGTGAAGTACGAATGCAAAGCAGAAATGCACACTGATACTACTACTTCCTAACTAAGGGACGGGCTGACACAGAGCTGATGCAAGCAAAGAAAATAACCACAAACCCCACACCTTAGGGGACAAATAGGGCTGCAACCTTTTTCCTTCTCAACAAAACCAATCTGCCAGGCATCTGGAGGCAAGCACATTATCTGCGTATTCACTACTCTGAGAGCTTTACTAATGCTTTTTTTGTTAATGTTTTGCAACAGTATCTCTGGGAACAAAAATCTTTTCATCCTTAGAGAATAAGCTCAGAAAGCTTCCTTTTCCTACACTGCAGATGCGACCATATTTAAGGGTAAACATAACAATATAGCAGTGACAAGGACCAGATAACAGAAGATATTTAAGAGGCAAGAGGGTTGGTTCGTTGTATAAAAGAACAGGAAAAAAATGCACGTAACATGAAACAAAGGGCATCTGTGTTTATGCTGCAGTATAGCCTGCGAAAGCTTTTTAGCAAAATATTAGAAACTACCCGTGACAGTGATTATGTTTGAGAGTAAAGAATCAGTCAGTGACTGAGCATCCTTTTAAACAGAGATCCTTATCTGGGTTACCTACAGCACTGTAATCCCGCTACGCACCAAATAATGTTTGATGGACAACTTTTCCCCTGTATGTTCACACCTTCGTAAGTGAATTCAGCTTGAAAATTCCCATTTTCATAAACCTAAGTTAGTCGGTTCTGAAAATTATCCAAAAAGCAGCTAATTCCCAAGCATGGAGTCCACAGGAAAATATTAAGTACCAGCACCAGTCCACACATCTTGTGAGCATCCTTCATGAAATGAGGGCTAATGAAGTACAGCACTGATGAATGTGAATCCTAAAACAGGAGAGGACTTAGCAGTATTGCATAGATTCAGTAAGAACTGGGAATAAGTATTTTTCATCACTGGTCCCGTCCCACCAGAAAGGAACAGCAACATGAGACTACAAAAAAATGCACAAAGGAAAAAGCCCCATGGACTTGTCCTAAATTGAAGCAAAAAGCCTTGAAGGCTGGTACAACTCTGTTATGCTAAGCTAAAACCTCAAGAAATACAGTACCACATCATAAACAATTTTAACAAAACCTGCTCCTAATACAATACAGATACTAGCGAAGAACAACGTCCTGAAAGACACTCAGTTCTGAGAATCAAATTTTTTTAGAAGCAAGATAGCTATAAATACAGCATCTGACACTACCCAAAGTAAGTTACTCAGAATTTACAGCTTACAAACCACATGGTGCGGCAGAATGGAGTCCCATCACTAGCCAGGCAGGACTTCAGAGATTGAAAGGGGTCTAAGACTCACATGCTTATAACTTTTGGGGAGCTGAAGATGAAAGCCTGCACTGAGCCGCAGGCTGGTGAGGGAGACTAACACAGGAAAAGGTATGGCAGAAGGCTCTACTCTCTAGACATACGCCTGGATTAAAAGGGATCCTCTCCAGAATGAGATCCTTGGGGATAAACCTGAAGAACTAGGAACAACTTGCCTCATACTCCCACAATGAAGGGAAAGACAAACACTTTTGGTAAGGGACCCAGCAGGTGATTTTAGTCGCCCACCAGACAGTACAGCGCACTGTCCTCAATGAACATCACACTCAAATGAACCTTTGCTCCCACAGCTAAAATCCCCAGAGTTTGTGCACTGAGGTTGGGGGACCTCCTGTGTTGGAGATGTTTAAGACTTAACTGGACATGACCTTGAGCAAGCTGGCCTGATCAGCTTGGCTTTGAGCAAAGTGTTGAGTTGCAGGACCTCTGGAGGTCCCTTCCACCCCAGAGTACTCTGTGATTCCATGATTCTGCTTGTTTCCACATTCAGGGCTTTTAAAATAACGACCAATAGTCGTTGTAGAAGAGTTCAGCCCAACTCAGTGAAGCCTAGCTAAGCTGTTGACAGTCTTAATGAATGGCTAAGCTTACTAGTGGGCAGCACTGCCAAACCCTCTGCGAAATAAAACTGACAGCACAAAGCAAATCAACTGGCACACAACAGATCAATTAGTGCCTGATCCTGAAATAAAATTAACATCAGCTTCAGAGTTCATTCTGCAGAGAGCACAGATTTTACCGCACATAGAGTGATCCATTTGAGCTTAGCTGTACTGCAAGGGAACCTGAGTTCTTTCTATTCTAATGATGACTTTTCACTGAATTTCACTAGCAATTATTGAACGCCACATGAATCAGAGCCTCATATTTACTCAAATTCAACGCAAATTTTGTATTAAAGCTTCATATTTTTATTTAAAGTAGAATATTACTCTCAACTACATACTAGAGATGGCAGCTGGAACACATGCATTTTGGAGGTTGGAATGACTCAGAAAAATGTAATGGCTTTGGCCGGAGATAAATTTTTATTAATTATTTGCAAAAGCGGTTTGACTAGAGATCATTTGCTGACAGTAACTATTTCAAAAAGCTAGTAAAAAATACAGTCAAAATTAGCTATATTATCTTAGTCATTGTCAGTGCTTCTGCAGCAGGCTTAGAGTCATTTAATTCTACTTTTAGCGTAATTGTACATTTAATCCTTCAGTATACCTTCTCTTGATTATCCTTAAATACACCTTCAATTGATTATCTCAGATTTAATCTTTTAGATGGTCTGCTAGTGAACAGATTAACGGGTACCATCTTTGCCTGGAGATTAATTCATCTCTTCGAGTCATTACAAGCCATTTACAGTGCTCTTTGGCCCAAAAAGTACTTAATCGTGCAGAAGGCAAAAAGCAGAGCGCATTCCGAAATCCTGAATCGTCCGTACTGAACAGTGAAAATGCACTCTCTAATACTGCAGACGCTCCTGTCCCACCCTCATCTGTTCTCTTTCCACTACCGCACTTGTGGCTAGCAATGAATGCTCATGGCTGACCTACCAACATCAACGACACAGATTTCTGTCAAGTACAAAAAGGGGCTAGAAAACACTAGCAAGAACTTACACCAGGAAACAATCCACAGTCCTGGGCGAGCCTGCTGAGACACAGATATGCGAATCATTTCTTGTATCTAGCTTAGTTTCTGTAATTGCAGGAGCACTTTTTAAATCGTTTCTTAGCCTCTCTAACAGCTGTACATGCTATTACATCCTCTGCTGGCCTGGTCTGAGCTAGAACAGAACCCAGTCTCTGGTCAGTGACCTTACTCTCCAGCTCAATCTCTGCTAAGTGACTGCCCTTTCTGAAGTTAACAGCATAGTTTTGCAGGCAGTGTCTGCTCCTAGCAGCGGCAGCACTTGATGTTTATAGTTACCACCAAGGATGGGTGTGCAGAAAGGCTCTTGCTGACACTTGCTCCTATAGGAACCACGGGGACTGCTAAATCTCGTGTGCCACGTTGGAGTGCCACAAGTGAAAGGGTCCTAAGTAAGCAAAAAAGTCGCATTTGTGGGGAGGAGCAGACAGGACAGGTGACCCAAACCTGACCAACAAGGTATTCTATTCCGTGTATGTCATATTCAGTATAAAGCTGAGGAATCACAAGGGTCAAGCCCTCTTCTTAACGGCTGGCATTCAAGGAGGACTCTGTCCATTCTTTTGCCTTGGTTCCCAATATGTGAGTTCCTGAATCCAGTTCCCATCTGCCACTGAGTCCAGTGTGGACTCTGGGAGAATTCAATATTGATTTTGTCTATATCTCTATCTATTTCATTATTTTCTTATTAATATTATTATCTTTTATTTTTACTGTTTCATTAACTGTTTTAGGGGTTTTTTCCAATCCATAAGTCTTTCTCCCCTACTCCCTTTCCTTCCCCTTTGGGAAGGGACAGGGTTAATAGAGAGCATCTGTCATTGGTTTAGCAGCCAGGCCAGCCTTAACCCGTGACATCTGTAAAGGATGAAGTATCATCCTATTAGGATGTATACTAACCTACAGATAGAAAACAACTTCAGCCTGAAAGCGCCCATCATCTGAAGAGATTGGACAAGACCACAGCCTTTTAAGAACTAAGCAATTCAATACCTTCCGTAAACAGCACAGTTCCTTCTTACCCTTGAAAACAAGGTTCAGATCCTCCAGGGGGACCAAAATATCTTTGATAACCTGGACTTGACTGCCCGCGCAATCACTACCACAATTAAAACCTGGTTTAGCAGTTCGATAATCAGAGCTAAAGCCTCAATCCTACAGAGCTAAAACTTCAATCCTGTTAAAAAGACGCTTCAATATGAAGCATGTGTACAGTGTCTCATGCGCACAAGCAAGGGAAAGTTAGGGACAGGAAAGCAGAGAGGCCCTACAGATCCACAGGATGGAAGGAATCAGCTGGAGTGGCATTTTAAGGCATAAAAATCACACGAAGAGAGCTAAATCACAGATGTAGCTTCAGCACGGTTTTTGAAATAATTCTTAACTAAACTGTTAGATCAAAAGAAAATTACTCCTCCCTCCTCCCATCTCGCATAAGAACAGCCTGTTTCCCATCTGCATTTGGCTGGCAGGGGAAGCATCTGGGCTGCAGGTCCCTTTTGTCAGCTGAGGAGGGGAATTCTGACACCCACAATGACAAAACGTTCAACTGGAACAGGAGCTCACACATGGAAGTGATTCACACCATGGTTCTACTTAGGCGCCAAGTTCATTCCAACTAAATTTACTGTGAGACTCAATACTTTTTTCAGCATTTGATTTCAGCATTTCTTGAAGGGAATCTCAAAATTACAAACCCTTAAATGAAGGAAACAGGGTCCCATTTACTGCAGACTGGACTCGTACCAAGTTTATGTCACAGCTATGAAGAGGGTGCTCTAGCATATGCCATTTCCAAACTCCTGTTCTGCTTTAAGGAGAAACCCTTAAATAATACCTTGAAATTATAACATAGCTTACACCAGGAAGTCCAAAGTGGTTCACTAGGGGATGCAAAAAAATATTTTACGTCAACTCACATCAGATGGAGAATAGTTCTGCTCTGTTCAGCTCAGCCTTTATCGCTGCTTCCACCTTATGTTTCAGGTGGATAGACAAAAAAAAAAATAAAAAGGGAAACTAACTAAAACTTGGGAGTCTTATATAAAGAAAAAGTTATGAAAAATAAAAGACAGAGGCATTTGAGCCAGCATTTCACTGTCAGGCATTACTTCTTCAGTGAAGATAAAGGCTTTAACTTCATGCTGTCCTGTACCATGACTCTAAAAGAAAACTCATCTGGGAAGACCACACAGCAACATCAAGAAAGGAGATGCTAAAACAGGCAAGGAATATACAAGAAAATAAGTTCTGCCCCAAAAATCTTCTATTTTCCAAACTAGTTTAAGCAATATCTCAAATTACATCCATGCATTTGGAAGCAAGAAACACCCTCAATAACAAAAGGAAGTAAACACTAACACGTTATCTAAAGAGAAGAATCTTTAGCTGCTACATTATTTCACCAGGGGAAAAACTCTGCATTCCTGAAACTCTTACAGTGTGACGGACCAAAAAGAGAAGAATTATTTTAGTTATCCACAGCATCAAAACTCAACTCCAGAACTTACTATATCCCTAAAGAATGCTTAAGTGTTCAAAGAAAATTGCATCAGATGAACCTTGCTGTTACAGAGGAGAATTATAAAGATCCATCTTTCTTCATAAAAATATAAAAAACACGGCACAGAACAAGTCATTGTTTTGTTAGTGATGTTACTTAATGTGCTGTTGCCAAGTGTCTACATGCTGTGCTGAGAATTCACACAGCTATCACTAAACACAGCCAGGCACCTCGCCACGTTGCCAGGGAACTTCTTCAGAAAGGAGGATCATCCAGTGCCTAGTTTGGGGTTTTTAAAAGCAAATCATTAAGAGAAATAAGCTTCACTTAAATGATAGTTGTGGATTCCTCTTTTCTTCTACATCTAAAAGAAGCTAGCACATAAATAAAAAAAGAAATCGGGGTCTTCAAAGTCAAAAATTTGTCCATGACATCTAGATGCATTTTCTCATTCTCCACCACAATTAACAACAATGTACCTGGACTACAAAACAAGTAGACTATGATGATTTGCAGTTGCTTTTATATATAATTACACGTGCAGAGTAACTAGCAGAGTCAGTGCTTTCTACCTTTGAAAATAAACCGAGTACTCAGTACCAAACCTAGGCTCCTGCCTCGGACACACGACAGGCCACAAGAGATTTAAAAATACACTTAAATCCTGCACACAAAATTGCTGAAGTGTGTGAAGTCAAACACCTTTGATAACTTGGAGGGATGTCAGACGTCATCTCCTGGGTGACACCTGGCTCAGAGAGCATCCTTAACCAGGTAATAGTTGTTTCTCAAAACATTTTTCTCTTCTTCAAAGTCTGTTCTCTCACCCTTCTTTCTCTTGTCACAACAAGAAGCAGCTCCAGATTCCCGTTAAACACTTTGCTCAGCTCGGGCAGCTGGGCAGAACCCCCAGCACTCTTTTCCCCTCCCAGAAAAGGATCTGACCCCAGCAGTGGAGAGGTGTGGTCTCTGCAACAGGGCATGGCATCTCGGTTTATCTGAAGAGGAATATGAAAACACAAAAGCTCCAACTTATGTTAGATGCAACTATTCACCTCTTTCACACCTCAGGTTTTGCAACTCAGTTTTCCAATGGAGCACTGATATCTTGATCAAAATGATCAAACCTAAAAAAAAAAAAGGATCAGCCACATTTAAAAGAGCACTTCAAACTGCAAGCCAACCGTACCAATCTCGGACAACATGAAGCACCCAAGGACTCAACTGAAGGGAAGACACAGCTTTGGAAAGAGCTTCTAGGAATGAATCCTCTCTCTGGCCACCTTTTCACATCAAAACCAAATTTCTGCTTAATAAACTGTACTACAATAACAAAAATTAACACGAGTCCAGCTGCTTCGTGTTGTTCCCCCAATCCACAAACTTCCATTTACTGCTTCTGCCAAAAACACCATCTTCAGCTGAGCTTTTTATAACTAAGAAAACTTATTCAGTGTCTCTCTCTTCTTTTTTCCACTTCTTTTTTAAGTGCTAGTGCCCCGGAGCCTACAAGTGCAGGCTGCTGATTTGAGGAAGGCTGCCCACAAAGCACTGAGGATTCTGTACCACAAAGCGTTGTCGGCTCCCTTGTTTACATCCATCTCCTCAAGGGTACACCCTTCGCAATTCATCATTACTTCCACAAGCAAAGCAATACCTCATGCCCATGCGCAACTCAGTATCCCTCACCAGCATGCAAAGGGGGGGAGATTGGGCTTTAAAAAAAAAAAGTCACTTAAAACCCGTCACAAATGGCTCAACTCAACTGCAAAATGATAGCCTGAGTGAGACCGAGTTAAATCAGCTGCTGCTCCTCGTGTTCTTGCTGCAAAGCCCATACTGGCACATCCCATTTGGCTCTACCACACGGTCAAGAATGAAAGTGTCTAAAAAAAATCTTAATTAAACAAATTGCAGTGTATCAGTGTCTAAAGTAGTAACTCCCAAAACAATACTCTTAAATTCTTAAAAACACACTACAAGAACTGCAGTTGGCTTATCTAAAAATTACACAACTTTGTAATAAAAAGCAATTATAGGTAATTTAAACATTGTGATTAACGGACACCAGGAGTAACAAAATTTGAAATTGCTTTCTAAGGACAGATCTGGAAGAGGACAAAAGTAACACATTATATAAGGAAAAAAAAGAGTCTGGTTTAATCCTTGGATTTTTTTGAACTATATTAAATTCAAGATACTACAAAAGAATTGGAAAAACAAACAACTTTATTGATGTCCCCAGCCATTACACATTTTGTTAAAGACGATATAATTTAATTTAAGCCATTCCAATTGCCAAAGAGCATTCACTAGTCGAAAAAGGTTTCTTCAGCTCTCCCAGAAACTTCTTCCCAGTTCTCCAGGTCTCACGTGCTCCAGGTGCCCTACAATCTGTGGGGTCTTAGAGTGTTTTCCTGGTGGACAGCACTGGCAACCAAAGCAGACGGTAGAAGCTGGAGAAGTCTGGCATGGTGAGAGACTTTCAGTGCATGAGATGCCTGATACGCAGCTGTGAGCCTCCTCAAAGAGCCGGTGATTCAGAACTGCCCTTTACCAAGTAAATGCCACAAAAGCACAAATCAACAGGCTGGTGCAGGATGATGTGGACAAGTTCTGCCCATAATCCCTTAACAGGCAAACAGGTCAGAAAACAGTATAGTTTTCCAACTCAAAGAACAGTCAGCCATACTCAAAGAGGCACTCAAGAGCAAACAGCAAAATGGAAGAACAGTAGCAAGCAAACGTTGTGGTCCTAGCATCTCCTCTCTCTCTGACCAGCATAAAAAACAAACAGCTTTTTCCATCACCAGAAGATAGAAATGTGTACTGACAGTCTGTTAATTCTTTTACGACTAGAAAAGAGACTGTACGCTTGCCACAGTAGTCCACTGTCCAACACACCTCAGGGAAGCAAAAGTACACAGCAATAGCGCCAACATATTTTGCTAGTTTTTAAAGTGCACTTTTGCATCAAACAGCGTTTTCACAACTGATTTCAAACAAAGAGGATATTATAAAGAAAAAATACAATAGGTAATTAATAAAAGCATCCACTGTTGTATATGTTTTGCATCTAACCAATGTCAAGACTCATACGCCAGCAACAGCCCACAGAGACCCAGCGCGCTTACCTCTGTATTTGGTTGTAGTGCCTGTCCATCCTGGGCTGCACATGGTACTATTGCCCATGTAATGTTGGCACTAGCAGACGACAAGGAGCTGAGGGCACCATTTTTCAGTTGCTCTGTGGAGTGCGACTTGGTCCCAGGCCATCCCAGGATACCTTCTGAAGCAGAAAACGGGTGTCAAAGAGACAGGTTACAGACCCATTCATGTCATCATTCTACTACTGTAAATGAACTGCTATCTCTTCTCTGCTTCCCAGCACAGTTTTACTTCAGTAGCAAAAATACTCTAGCATCCCCTATGCCAATTTATCTGTCCTAAATCTGTTTTTCTAGAGGTCAATGAAGGGAGATTTTAAAACATTACTCCTACCACCAGACTGATTTATACATAAAGACTATACAATCTGGCACACCTAGGTAATTAAGCAAGTATTCTCAATCCACTATTTTCATAGTTACGAAGTTATCCAAGTAAATCTTTCTTTTCTTCTGCCTAGAATCAGTTTTAAGCTTAGCAGCTCTATTTTAGTTCTAGCTGTACTATTAAAAGCTCTGTCTAGATTAAGTGCTAAAATGCTTTACTAGCCTCAAGACCACAGTTTAGAAGAGGTCTCGTTAGAAAGATACACATTAAGTATAAATCCAACAGAACTAGACATCAGAACAACCCTTACTTCTGGGGACACCTGATTTCAGTGATGGGCCAGTACTGGAGGATGCCAAGACAGAAAGAACAGTCAGCTAAGGCGACTGCATGGTTGTTCCTCCCCTTCTCTAAACCACAGCATCAACGCTCAGATCAGTAGCCCTCAGCACAGGGCTTCAGTTCCAGCTATTAATGACACGCTGCTATAAAATGCAGAGATATGGATAAGAAAATCGCAGCTCTTCAGTCACTACCATAATTTGTAGATGAAAATACAATTAGTGCCACACGGAAGATCTCCTTTTCTCATCACTGACAACTTTTTAAGATGACCCAAATCAACACAAAGTACATTAAAGAACATGTAATTTATCCTCTCCGTATCCCCAGGCGTTACCAGAGGTTGCCTCCTAATCAAAGTAAATGGCTTGATCTGTTGAGGTAATGCCGTGTACTATTACATTAACACACAATTTAAAAATGGGCCACAAATCCTATAGCTGACCTCTCACCAAATTCTAAAGATAAAATAATTACAGAACATTCTTCTCCTCTAAAACAACACTAAGTTAAGAAGACACAACAAAACTTCGGGTCTATTCAGCATGATTTTGTGGCATCATCTTTTGCTGAAGAAATCATAAGCAAATACTTAAGTATAAAATTATTTTCAAAGATCTGAGTAACCAACAGGGAAAAAAATTCTACCTTCCTTTTTTTTTTTTTTTAATTAATGTATATTTCACACAAAGACTCGAATTTCCCATTGCCAAAGAAAGAACATCTCTGTGGCCCTGCTGTGAGGCCACATACTGCAAAGGTTTTGGGGGTTCAATGACTTTGAAGACTATGCCAGCAGATGTTATAAGTCCCAGTTGACTTCTGTGAACTATGTGAGAGAAAATGCAAGTATCAAACAAAGGGTCATTTTCTTGCATGGGCTCTACACATTGGTCCTTCACATCAGGAAGCTAACATCTGCCCTCATTCCAAATCAAAGACTGAGTTAAATCAACACATGATGTCGGTATACGTGGCTAGGAATGAAGAGCACAGTGACTGTCGTCAGAGTTATCTCTTTGCTTGCTCCTCAGCTCTTGAGCAACTTGTTGCTAGGAACAAAGAACCAACCAATTCCTCAAAACAACCTCCGATTCAGAGGATAATCTGAAGATTGTTTTGGCGGATCCAGAATAGACTCTTGCTGCATGGGAGAAAGGAAGCATACCATCATCATTGAACAATAAAACTAAACTATAAGTATTCAAATAAAAATGTTGGTTCCTTGGAGGGAATTCACATATCTGTAAACCATTAATTTTTTTTTTTTTTACTCTTTTCATGTTAATACATACAGATTTCAAAGAAAAAAAGGCAAGAAGTTAAAATAAACTTGTTTCACTTTTGAATAGCCACAAAGAGTTCCATGGAGCATTCCTACGCTTCCCACTTCTTGTTACTTTGCAGTAACAAAGCTCAATCTAGCGCCATCAAGGATGATCTTTAATCTACAAATCCTACTCTGAGATATCAGCGTTCTCATGTCATCCCAAGGGAGTTGCCACATACTTAACACGGCAGCCGACTTTTCAGGCAAAAGCAAAGCAAGGAGAGAGAACTCATCAGAAATAATCTTAAAATCAACTAAGATCAGAATACAATCTCTGTAGAGAAAGTGAATGGACACAACAACACAGCTCCTACTTCCCTCACATTATCAGCTCCACATGCAAAACACTCTCACCTGCACTAGTAGACATTACTCTTGTGCTCTGTGACACAGAAAATCAAAGAGGTTTATTGGATTTTACTCTCCACAGACTAAGCTGCCCTCTGTAACTAACCTGACCCACTCTAACGGAGCTGCCGTCTTTGCCACTTCATGGCACTCAAAATTTTCTATCACTAGTTCAATTCCTCCTCTTCTAAAGACTTCGAAAAGAAAAGATATAAAAACCTGAACATATGAGAAAGTTTATCTTCACAGTGGGATAAGAATAGGAAGAAACTGCTGTCACTGTTCTGGTTTTGAGCCAGATTTTTGCTCTGTTCTCAGTCGCAGCCAGAGAGCTGACAGAAAGGTAAATTCAATTCTTACTTTGATACATTCCATAATTCTAAAGAAATTCACCAGAAAGACAGTCACAAATGACACAAAAGCTTTCACAGCTACTTTACTATTTGCTTTAAGACTATGCAAAGCCCTACACCAACTAAAACAAAACATCTATTTCTGCATCAAACTATGCAGATTTAGAAAGGACGTTCCAAATCTACTAGTAAAATCATCTTCTACCTGCATGGTGCTGGTTCTGTGCTTCCAGAAGTGAAAACTCAAGCCTGATTCCTCTGGCAGTTCAGTGCATAAGTACATACAAAATGAGAGTTCTTCCAGAAAAGACCCCAAAATTAGCCTCCTTCCCACTTCCCCTCAACACCAACTTCCCCTGTGATGAACACGCAGCAGGTGAATTCACCAAGGCACAGGATAACACTTCTATATAAGAAAAGTATAGCATCCAGACACAGCCTACTCTCCTTTTCGTATAGCAATGCTACGCCGACCTCAATCCTGTAACAAAACCCTTTCTGTTTTTAAGTCCTCTGGTCTTGGTTTATAGACTAACAAAACCATGGTCTTTCCTGGCACAATTGGAAGCTAACCTCTATTGATAAAACTCTTGCAATACACTGTCACTCTACTCTAGCAAATTCTGCCCCCAGCAATCCAACAGGAGGTCTTGAGGAGAGATCAAGCTCAGATCTGGATTCCCTCCCCTGTCAGGGATGGATGCGACCGTTTCATCTCCCCACTGACTCCTACAGCAGGCTGAACCAGCAACAGCAGGAGGCAGCTGCATATGTGCTTTTCAGGTTAGAAAGACAACCCTGTATTTGCTAATGCTGTACGGGGAATAGAAAATAGCGTTACGTTCAAAGGAAAGAAGAACACATAAGGAATAATGTATTAGCATTTAGACAGACAGTAAATTGTTGAGGCTCTATTCTTGACAGAGGCAAGCCTAGTCATGGTTCATTTAAGGGAGACCTGACTGACTGTGCTAAATTTAGGAAGTTACACCAGTAACAAGGAGTATTTTCTCCTCTGTCGTCTTTCCTCACGCTCAGCTGCCCACAAGCATTTGGGGAGGGGGGGCTGTTAAGCAGCAAAGAGGACTCCCCTGCTCGCTCTTCTCCGTTCCTGCCATATCAACTGCAGGAGAATCCCTAGTTGTCATTTGTCACCAAACTGAAAGCATCTAGATTTTGTCTTTCCATTTATTTTCTCCAAAAATGAGGCAAGAGTGAACCTGCCAAAACAGTTTCAAATACATTTCCTCCCAACTCCAGAATCAGCTCCAATCCATTTGCTGCCATGGGAGCCAAAATAAGCAGCACGTGCACATTCAAATGAACTCTAGCAAATCCACAGTGAGGATGGGTTTGGGTTTTGTTTTTTAAAAAAATCTCAGATCAAAGAAACATTCTATTTTACGCTTTGGAACAGTGGGCAAATGAAAGACAGGAAAATATAGGAGGGAATTCCTATGGGGAAGATGCTTTATTCAGTAAATGAATGGTTAATATGAAAGGCAGACTAAAAGAAGGGATTTATCAGCGCAGGCTGCTACAACAAGACAGGATTCTGTCTGGCAAAACACTGAAATAAAAAAAGAAAAACAAACCCGGACTTATAAGTTGGGAAAGCTACTTTAAAACAAACCCTCAAGTGTACTCTGTTCCCGGTGTGGGAGGGAAGGATGTTAACCACAGCAGTCGGCAGGCTCTGGAGATACTCTTCTGCCAAAGGCTACACAGCTTACACAGGTGGAAAAACACAACACCAAAAGTTTTAAAGTTTGACGTGAAGACAAAAGTTTCGTCTCCACATTTTTACTTTAAAAGGCTTTTCCTGACTGCATGCTGAACAAACTCTACCTTGTCACAAGGCCCATAATGCTGACTAGCAAATACTTTACGTGCTCCTCAGTGGGAAGGTTCTTTGTCCAATAAGAAAATCCTTGACTTTTTTCTCCCTCCTACAAAAAGAGCAAAATTTACAAACCCAAAGGAGCTTGTATAGTCGCAATCCCTTACTCTCAACTCAACTATATGTAACCAACACTTGGAGGTGATAATATCCTTCTGCAGCATATTTTTCAATGAAAGAAAAAAATGTACATAGAATTTAGCCAGTGATCAGTGCACGTAGCTTTAATAACGACAGATAAAAATGAATTTGACATTCTTTGACATTATTTTGACTCCAAAGTAGAAACACGGGCAGGATTTTGTTTCACTGACTGTTCTAGTTGATGCACTTCCAAAATCAAGCACTAACAAATAAGACAATCAAAAAACCCTTCCTTGAAGTTTTAGAGTGGAAATAAAACATGTATTGACTAACCTTCAAGATAGATTGAAGGCTTCAGTTTAATCTTCATGCCTGCTTTTTGGCATGAGGTCTAAGACTGACAACTCATGAGAAACATCAAAATGAAGAGGAAAAATCGTGTCATCCTTAAACTATTCCATGACAAAGGATGCTATAAAAATATTTAGAGTTGAGACCTACACAATCCTAGATTCTGCATAAGATTCCACTAAACTGAATGCCAAGTTGCTTTCTTTCTACTCACATTACTGGAAAACGAAGCAAGAAAAATATTGACATCAAAAGAAAGGAGATTATTTTTCTGTTTAAAATAGCTATTATTTAATTATAAACTTTGTAGTGCATTCTGTAAGTACTAGGTCAGAAACTCTCAGCTACTTCAAGTGCTTGCTTTAGAAGCAGTAAAACTGCAAGGCTCAAGGTACACAGACGTCGTCAGCCATCCTTTCATAATTGGCCATAAAGATTTCAAGGACACAAGGACCCAAGTCTCTCTCTGTAAAATTTTGTGGAGCCTGCCCCAGAATGCCCACTGGCATCTTGGACACCACGCAGCAGGTAAGGAGACAGCACTGAGATCCAAACATTTGGCAGTAAATTGCACAGTAAATCCACATCTCAGGGGGAAGGTGTTTGAGACTTCCTACCAGAGGGACACATGTGTTTGGAACTAAAAAGAGTAATTTTCACCTGACAGTATCAACAGGTGACAGTAAAGGTCATCTTTCAGTTGCATCTTCTGGGAATGAAATTAAAACACTTCACCGGGAGGACAGAGAATCGAAATGAAAGAGATAATCTCTCAGAATTACAGTTCACTAGAGTATTACTTATGGGCACTAGTCTTACTAGGTATGAGTTTATGCAGCTTTGACGACTCCGAAACTCTACTGACTCAGCAGACATGTTAAGTCTATCCAAGTATGCCTGGACAAGATTAAGTGTGCAGAAAAATCAGTAATCAAGACTTGTAGACCAGGTTCTTTAAGGCAACTATGTTGCCTAACAAGACCTGGGGAAAAGAAAAGGGGAAAAAAAAAAAATTGTTTCACAGACTCTTTCACTCAGGGAGAAGAGACAAAATATTTCGGCAGCTTTTAGTTCCTTTAATTTTTTCCCCCCTAGATTACATACCAAAGAATAAGCACATGTACATGCTAAAAAATTAACTGCACTCAGTTTCTTGTATTACATCAAAGATGTTGGTATGAACCAGTGCCACACAATTCTGATTCCTGAAAGGATTCTTGTACAAGTTCAGTCTTTGGAGGAACAAACAAAAATACTCACTGATTTTTATTAAGTACTTTATAGTCGCGGCATTCCACTTTTTTCCAAAAAAATACAGGATTCTCCTTCAGGAATTACTAATGTTATGCTTGCTTTTCTCTGTTCTTGTGCACAGATCCTCAAAAAATCATTATCAAGTCAAAATATAGAACTGACTTAACACAGTATTTGCTCCCAGAGTCAAGGTCCGGAACAACTTCAGTCATCTATCTCTGGCAGTTCACTTAGATCACATGGACATGAAGACCAACCTTCAGGGACTTCAAAACTATAAAATCACTTTTCTTTTAAGGATGCTTTTCATCTTTGTTCCAAACCATTCTCTTTTGAAATGAAATTATACCAAAGAACTCAATTAAATGCACTTCATCATTACTATTTAGATATGTGCAAGGTTTTTTGCATTTTCTACAAGAAAACCAGAATACAGAAAATAAGAATTTTTTCCATTTATTTATGTTCCTTTATTTAATATATATTAGCTGGATGCAGGAAAGTCATGATATACCACAGTATAGGTGTAAAGGTTTTTACACTGTTTTTTCCAGGAACAATTTTTACATCATTTGCCTACTTCTCAGCTGACCCTAACACATTTCTATTCACCCCACTATAGGAATTCTTCAGAGGGCTTCCTACCTAGCTGTCTCAGCATATCTTGTCCTATAGTAAACCTACTGTAAGCAAGAACAGCTGGGGAGGGATGTTGTTGAAGCACCAGAAGGAAACATAAAAAGACCCCTGTATCCAGAGTTCTGCTGCTGCTCCTCTGACATCAAGTCCTGCTCCTGCTCTTAGACTAGGCAGTGCAGTTTGTGTATGGAAAAAACACTGACCGCCCCTTCAGAAAGCTAAAGGTTCAAATTCCAACATTACAGACACAGATGTAGAAATGGTTGACCTGAAAAAAACTGAGCTGCACGGGGACTGAGAGGTTCCTGCCTGCAGAGCTCAGTGCAGAATCACATTGACGTTTTAGGCTCAAAAACATTTGTGACAGATTTTTTTTTTCCAAATAGCAGCATGGAGAACTCTTTCCAGATTTAAAGAAAATCAGAGACTGGAATAAATTTGCCTCAGCAGCATCCTTCTATGTAGAAAGCTAGAAATATGGTTTTCACTGTAGCACTACATAGTATTACATGTGTTTTTATCAAACAAATCTGCATTGTGATTTCAATCTTAAAAGAAAAGAAGGCAAAAGTAAACAACCAAGCAGGTTCTGCACTGTCACTAATAATCTAGGCTTATCTACCTGTTTTCCATGCTGCTCCCCTTTTTTTTATCTTGCTGTCTTCAGAACCTCATTTCCCCGAGAAGATTCAGGCCAACCTCTTTTCCTCCTCTTTTCTGATTTCCATAGATTTTGCATCTTTTTTAGGAAAAGAGAAAAAAATACGACCCTCGAAGCTGTAGAAGCTTCCAATCTGCTCACCCCAACTTGTCTCTGTGAGGAATGGTTCGTTTTCCTGCTTCAGTATCCTAACAAAACCCCTCAAGGCACATGGAACACCCCCCAGGAGAGCCCGTGCTCACCTGCTGACAGCGTTCTGCTATGCTGCTGGCCCACTTGGTGCATGCTTTGCTGTAACAGCGTCAGGCATTCTCCAAGGCAGCTCAGGGTGGCAGCTGAGGTAGCTTTTAAAAGCAGCAAGTCCTGATCCAAGGCAGAAAGGGGCCCAGAACCTGGGAGAGCTTCAATGGCTTGTACAAGATTCTTCTGTTGTCCCTCAACTTGGCTCATGATCTGGAAAGGTTCAAAGACACCTGCTGTCATAAGAAATATCACCATGTAGCTGTTAAATACTTATGGGTTAACATAGTGACTGAATATGAGGAACTACAACAAATGGGTGTTAATGTTCTGATCCAAACGTACCACACGCTTACCTACAAAACCGAGGGGCTTGAGATTACCAAAGGCCTGTAAAAATGTCAAGACTATGTTAGAAAAAGTCTTCTCTTAAAATAACAGGTTTATAGTAGGCTTAACAGTGTGACTCCTACTTTCTGAAAGTCTTCATAAGGAAACGCATGAGAATTCTACTTCCCGCTCCATTATTAATTTAGGCTTGGATTGTCTTTCCTTTCTGTGTGACCTGAAACACGCACGGAAGGTACTGTCCCTCCTCCTTCCTTCCTACGTAAAATATCACAGTTTAACAACAGCCATTTTTCATTTCTCAAGCATCAGTAAAGAGCTGTTTTTACAAAATAACCTAACTTGTAAGTTTACAGACATGAGCATAGGATGCCACTTGAAGTATCATTTACTACCAGATACGACTACCGGCCGTCAGGGAGAAAGTTAATCTCTTTCTAGATTTTGACCATACAGAAGAAGATGAAATACGTGCTTGTATAGCAGATAAAAACAACGTTATTTAAGCAGGATGTTCTTTAAACAATTGGCAAGCTTCCAAAATCCTTCCTAAAGCCAAAGGAAAAAGGAGATGTTTAAAACTTCCCTCTCCGTTTTACTGTAGCCTGTAGGAAATTACACATGCACATGACAAGCCTCTCTTCTTACACTTACCTTGAAGGAATTTATTGCAAAAACTGATAGTTTCATACTTGAGGTATCCAAAGCTTTCAGAAAAAATATCTGAAGACTTCACAAGCAACAAAGTCTCAGGCCCCATTTGTCCAAGCTACTATACTGTAAAAATGTATTATGAACTCAATGAATTTTTTTGTTATCACTACTATATTTTCCAAGTATGGTGTGCTTCCTTCAGCCTCCCTATGCTGCGCTAAATGGACTGGTTAAAAAAGAATACACTGAGCGTACTGAAACGCGAGGGAGGAAATTGAGCTCAAAGCTGCAAATAACCACCTTGAGAACAAGTTAGAGTAGAATTAAGCAAAAAGCTCGTGTTGCAAGGTTCATAATGAAATTCAGCTAAATGCCTTGCTGAAGGTTGCAATAATGACATTTTAATAGTCAGCATTTAAAACAGAGGCCAAAGCTTCAGTCGAAGCCACAGTCAGTTTTAATTCCCTTTGACAGAAAACAAGCTCAGAGAGAAGGTGACACAGACCGCACAATACAGAGCTTGAGGGAACTGCTCCGACTCCGGGCAGCGCTCTGCTTCGAGAAGTACCACACCGCCTAACTGAGCTTCACAGCACAGAGGGCAGGTTCAAAGCTGAAAGAAAACCAGGAGCACCACAGACACAAACTCACGCAAATATTCCCTCCTCGGGAAGAGAGCACAGGGGGGCACACTGAAGGAACAGCTAGGAGAGAGGAACATAAGATAACCTGAGCAGAGAGCTTAGGAAACATGGAAAAAGAACTGAATGTTTGCAGTTACCCTTGCCCAAGGCTTTACAGGCTTTTATCAACTGAGTTCTTCCTAGAGTAGGAGAAATCTGAATGACTTATTCTCCCTTTCCCCAAAAAAAGGTACTGCTCTGAGTCTTACTATCCTCTAGCTGACCTAAGGCAGCTCGAAAGCAGCCTTCCTGAACTGTCCTTTCTGCACTAGCTGGTTTCATGTTCTACTTTGGTACCAGCAGCTGTTCTACACACCTGACACAGCAGAAGACACCAGGAACAGCGATCCTGGCGCGGGAACTGAACCAGGAACAGCGATCCTGGCGCGGGAACTGAACCAGGAACAGCGATCCTGGCGCGGGAACCGAACCAGGAACAGCGATCCTGGCGCGGGAACCGAACCAGGAACAGCGATCCTGGCGCGGGAACCGAACCAGGAACAGCGATCCTGGCGCGGGAACTGAACCAAGTATTAGAACTTGCTCAACATTCACAGGTCCAGCAATGATCAAAAAGCACTCCGTTTAAGGTGCTGAATGAACAGAACAAATAGGAAGAACCTCCCCTATTCCAGAGTCACAGAACAACTCTGGCACAAGTGGAAGGAAATAACGTATATTATTGAAATAACTGAACTTTCTTTACATGCTTGCCAATATTCGGGTTGGTTTTTTTTTTTAAGTTGTTGACAAAAGATTTTAAAAGAGTTGAAGTGTGGTTGTTCTACAAAGAGTAAATCAAACAGGAGTTAACACAAAAGCACCAATCTATTCTCAAGGAAACTCAAGAAACACGTGAACCCTTAGCAGGCCAGACACGAGGCCATGCAGCTACAGCACCACCCTCTATTCTCCTCAGGGGTCTGCTCTTTGCTGTCCTGGCGGGAGGGGAAGCAGAATGCCTGATTTATCATCACTCGTAGCTGCTTTCAAAACCAGAATGAAAAGCTTTGATTTTGGGAAAGTTAAATTGTAACTTCATTTTCCAAAGTTAAATAATTTGCTGAATTTTGAATGACTTTGCTCTTATACCTTACAGCTCCCCATCCTCCCCATTTGCAAACACAGAGAGCTCAAAGTAGTAGTTCTCTACTTCTTCAACAGCAAAGACTACTTGCCCCTGTCACTAAGACTCAACTCACTTCTCCTTCCACCCTTGTTTCAGCTTTGGCACCTCCTCTTCACCTGTGAATAGCTTCTCATAACATGGAAAAGAAACCGCGCGTTTCCACAAACACACTCAAACTTCAGAAATACATCTCTATGCTAGATATAAAATGGAAAAACTCGAAGAACTATCAGTACTACATGTATTTAAAGGAATTGTATGTGTGCATATATCTAACATTAGTAGGCCTGCGTTTATCCAACTGCAAAATGTTCAGAGTAAGAGGAAGTCTCAGGCTAGGAAGAGACCAGCTCACGTGCATGGTTTGCTCCTCTTCCCATCTTCAGCCTGCAGCAGATGAACATTTTGTGTTCCCCTTTAACAGCTGTTCCTGAAGCCTGAAGGAGATTCAGACTTCCTAGCCTGCCAAAAATTCTCAGGTATTGTCCGCATTCTTGTGGTAGGCTGACCTTTGCTGGACACCAGGCTCCCATCGAGCCACTCTAGCACTCCCCCTCTTCAGCTGGACAGGGGGAGAAGAAACACAATGAAAGGCTCGTGAGTCGAGGTAAGGACAGGGAGATCACTCATCTATTACTATCGCAGGCAAAACACACTCAGCTTGGGGAAATCAGTTTCATTTATTACCAATCAAAACCAGAATAAGATAATGAAGAATAGAGCCAAATCTTAAAAACATCTTCCCCCCACCTCTCCCTTCTTCCCAGACTTAAGTTCACTCCTGATTTCTCTACCTCCTCCCCTGGGCAAGAGCCCAGGGGGACAGGGAATGGGGGTTACAGTCACATGTCTCTGCTGCTTCTTTCTCCTGGCACTCTTCCCCTGCTTCAGCATGGGGTCCCTCCCATGGGAGACAGTTCTCCACAAACTTCTCCAGTGTGGTTCCCTCCCGTGGGCTGCAGTTCTCGAACTGCTCCAGTGTGGGTCACCTCCATGAGGTGCAGTCCTTCAGGAACAGACTGCTCCAGCGTGGGTCCTCAACAGGGTCACAAGGCCTGTCAGCAAACCTGCTCCAGCAGGGGCTCCTGAGTCCACAAGTCCTTCCAGGAGTCTGCTCTAGTACAGGCTCTCCTGCACAGTCATAGCCTCCTTCAGGCAAGTCCACCTGAGCCAGAGCGGGGTCCTCCACGGGCTGCAGGGGGCTATCTGCTGCACCATTAGCCTCCACAGGCTGCAGGGGGCTATCTGCTGCACCATTAGCCTCCACGGGCTGCAGGGGGCTATCTGCTGCACCGTTAGCCTCCACGGGCCGCAGGGGGCTATCTGCTGCACCATTAGCCTCCACGGGCCGCAGGGGGCTATCTGCTGCACCGTTAGCCTCCACGGGCCGCAGGGGGCTATCTGCTGCACCGTTAGCCTCCACGGGCCGCAGGGGGGCTATCTGCTGCACCGTTAGCCTCCACGGGCCGCAGGGGGCTATCTGCTGCACCGTTAGCCTCCACGGGCCGCAGGGGGCTATCTGCTGCACCGTTAGCCTCCACGGGCTGCAGGGGGCTATCTGCTGCACCGTTAGCCTCCACGGGCCGCAGGGGGCTATCTGCTGCACCGTTAGCCTCCACAGGCTGCAGGTGGACAGTCTGCCTCACTGTGGTCTTCACCACAGGCTGCAGGGAGATCTCTGCTCTGACAGCTGAAGTGCCCTTCTCCCCCTCTTTCTTCACAGAAATTGGTGTCTGCAGAGTTGTTTCTCACATATTCTCACTCCTCTCTTCCAGCTGCCATTGCACAGCAGGTTTTTCCCCTTCTTAAATATGTTATCCCAGAGGCACTACCCCCATCGCTGATGCAGTGGCAGTTCCATCTTGGAGCCAGCTGGCATTGGCTCTGTCAGACATAGGGGAAGCTTCCAGCATCTTCTCACAGGAGCCACAACTGTAGAGCTCTTGCTACCAAAACCTTGTCATGCAAACCCAATCCAATTCTTCTGAATAACGCTACCCTCAAAGAAACCTACTCCCCAACGACACCCTCACAGAAGACTGAATGCAACAGGAATCACGTCTCATGTTTTCCTCAGTAGGTCATCAGCTCTCTATGGCTTGCTCCAAAACAGACAATTCACAACTGCTGCCTGCTTCCTCCTCTCCCTGGCTGATCTTAAAAATCATGTGTGATTGCTTTCCCTACTTGCCACCGCCAATGGCTAACTACTCCTTCACAGCTGGCACCGCACCTCCTGGATCCCCCTGTTGTGAACACACTGCCAACCATGATGCACGAGACCAAACGGTTATGTGCAAAATCCCAAACAAATGGGTAAGTAGAAGTGACTGTATTCTCAGGGTCACACCCACAGTACATGAAAGATAGGCAGAAAAAGCTATGAGATACCCTAGGATTGCAAAGAAATGTATTTCATACATAGTAAGAATGAACACTCTTTCATACAGTAAATAAGCTAAAATTAGCTGTTAAAAATTAATTTAAGACATAATAATGAAAAATTGAGGTGCTATTTTCTGTGCTAAAAAAATACAGTAATTCAGTACTTTATTATACTAGATGGTATATTAATCTTTCCCATGCAGAGAAATCATCTTACAAAGCCTGAATGTCATTTCTGAGTTGAGACTTCCATTTGTTTCAGAAACTAGAAAAAGAGAGATTCCCAATTATTAAACAATATAATAAACTCTGTTTAAGACTTTTCCTCCCAGCCTGAAACAAAGACAAATAGAAACTTCAAAGGAAGAAAGCTGAACAGCTACACCTATATGGAAGTGCAGATGACTGCTTTTGACACTGTTTTATTTACAGTGGAAATGCTCTTGTTATCCAGACTCCAGGACTAAGAGGTCCAAGCCTGTTTGTCCAGCCCAGACAGGTATTATGACAATCAGAACACCTTTCTTTCTACAAGTACTAATCCTACAGAGTTCACTCAACTAACAAAGCACATCACAACAACCTTAAGCCAACACCAGCTCAGCCAGTTGCAGAACTACCCAACCCACAGCTGTCTCGGGGGCATCTCCCAGGACACAGTGCTTTCAAGCTCCCTGGAGCAAAGGCAGAATGCCACCAGCCATATCAAAGGGCAGGTAGGCACTCTGCCTTCATCATGCCGGCCACGTGGAGCAGGCCAAGAAAATACGCAGCGTCCCCAATCCTGTTATTCTATGCAACTATTTAAATACTTTAGATCTACCCTGCTTTTGGAATATAAAACCTGAGAAAGACTCTTCAGACCTCCCCAGTCACAATCTGATACGCACACAAGCAATTTAAATTTTAGTATCTGGAATTTCCGTTTTTTGGTATTGATCTTCACACATATTGAATCCTTTTATATTAGGTATTAAGATACGCCTAGCCATGTGTAGGAAAAAAACAAAGTGCTCCGGAGAAAAAGGAAAATATTCTTTTGGTGCTGAGAACCCACAGAAACTCTGTATTGTCAAGCTTCTCTGCGATGTGCTAGAAATCATTCATCAAGGAGACATCCAGGTCCATCCGCTAGTAACTGGTTTTCTCTCCCGCAGTATCCTCTGCACACCACCACCAGCAGCACATTGTCTGCCTACTTGTCTCTAGGCAATTCCTCTGAAAGATCTAACGCAGTGATTTTTAGTTTTAAAACCCTTCCATTACTGACTGCAGGCAAGTTGAAAACAATTATTAAAAAGACAGGAAAACGTCAAGGGTTAGGGCTGGGCCAGCCACTAGATGAATGACAGACACTCTCTATTACCCGTCCACCCCCTTCCCCACCTTCCCGAAGAGGGGAAGACAAAAGGAATAAGGGAGGGAGACTTTTGGATTGAAAAAGAAAACTAAAACTGCTTGAATGAGAATAATAATAATAAAATTAAATATATACAAATATATACAATACCAATCCAGAACCCAACCCCCCTGATGGCAACCCCATCACCGGCACCACTGATGCTGTGGGCAGGCACTGGGGAAAGCTCAGACTGGACTCAGCGGCAGATGGGAACCAGATGCAGGAGCTGGATTCAGGAATGCACGGACTGGGATCGAAGGCAGAACAGAGCCCTCCTCAGACACCGGCCACTGCAGAGGAGGGCAAGAGAGAGCAAGAGCCTCGTGATCCCTCAGCTTTATTCCAGATATGACGTCTGTGGGATGGAACGCCTTGTGGGTCAGTGCAGGGTCCCCTGTCCTGCCCGCTCCTCCCCGCGGGTGCAGCCTCTCACTCACTGCACCCCACCATGGTACACAGGGTTTAGCAGTGACCTGGGTCTACACAGGAGCAAGTGTCAGCAAGAGCCTTTCTGCACCCCAACCCCTGGCAGTAACTGTGAACATCAACTGATGGCACTGCTAGGAGCAGACACCGTCTGTGAAAATATGCCGTTAACTGCAGAACGTGCCGCCACTGAGCAGAGACTGAGCTGAAATCACTGAACAGAACAAGTTCTGTTCTCAGACATCATCATCATGGCTTGGCTTCGCGGACCAAGATTTGGGAAGGGCTTTGCCCACGCTTATTGCAAGCGCGTTGATGGCTGAAAAGGCCAATGCAGGATAGGCGAGACCGGTTGCAAAGAGCACACCGGAGGGTCTCCTTGGGTGGTATAGTCGAGGCACGGTTCTTTCTGCGCTGTCTTTTCTCCT
This sequence comes from Bucorvus abyssinicus, assembly GCA_009769605.1. NCBI lineage: Eukaryota > Metazoa > Chordata > Aves > Bucerotiformes > Bucorvidae > Bucorvus > Bucorvus abyssinicus. The sequence goes on from CM020028.1 coordinate 44,380,325, forward strand.
CGAGACTGATTCTACGCGTGCTCTCAAAGGAGACAGCAGCGTTATGTATGGTGTGTCTCCAAATCTCCCGATTGGAGGCCAGGGTGGACCACTGATGCTGGTCAATATGGCCTAGGCTGAGGTGTTGTTTCAGGGAGTCCTTATATCTCCTCTTTGGAGCTCTTCTCTTGCGGCAGCCGGTGGCAAGTTCACCATAGAACACGATCTTAGGGAGGCGGTGATCCGCCATCCTGGAGACGTGCCCTGCCCAACGCAGCTGCGTTTTCAGCAACATGGCCTCAATACTGGTGACGTCTGCCTGTTCAAGGACAGCAACATTAGTCACGTAGTCAGTCCAGTGGATGTTTAGGATTGTGCGGAGGCAGCGCTGATGGAAGCGTTCGAGGAGTCGCAGATGGTGGCGGTAGATGACCCATGATTCAGACCCGTACAGAAGAGTAGGCAGTACCATGGCTCTGTAGACACTGATCTTTGTACTTTTCTTCAGGTGTTTATTGCACCAGACTCTTTTATGGAGTTTTCCGAAAGCTCTGTTTGCCTTTGCTATTCTGTTGTCTATCTCTTTGTCGATCGTGGCATCTGAGGAGATGATGCTACCCAGATGGCTGAACTGCTGGACTGACTGAAGCTCTGACTCGCCAATGGTGATGTGGGGATGATGGTAATCATCTTGTGGTGCTGGTTGGTAGAGAACTACTGTCTTCTTCAAGCTGACTTCCAGCCCAAAAAGCTCAGCCGCCTCTGCAAAGCAGGATGTTAAGCGCTGCAGAGCTGCTTCTGTGTGGGCAACAAGGGCGGCATCGTCAGCAAAAAGCAGCTCGCAGACAAGGTGATTCAGGGTCTTGGTGTGGGCCTTCAGTCGCCTTAGGTTGAAAAGGCTCCCATCGGTACGATATCGGATATAAATGCCGTCTTGTTCGTCGAGGTCTGCCGTGGCACTTTGGAGCATCATGCTGAAGAAAACTGTGAATAAAGTTGGTGCGAGAACGCAACCTTGTTTCACACCATTGGCTACTGGGAAGGGCTCAGAGAGTGCATCGCCATATCTGACTTGGCCGCGCTGCCCCTCCTGTAACAGGATAATCATTTTGAGGAACTTGGGGGGACATCCTAATCGTTCCAAGATCTGCCACAGACCTTTTCTGCTCACAGTGTCAAAGGCTTTGGTGAGATCAACGAAAGTTACATAGAGACCCTTGTTCTGTTCCCTACACTTCTCTTGCAGTTGTCTGAGAACGAATACCATGTCTGTGGTACTTCTGTTGGCTCTGAAACCACACTGACTTTCAGGTAGAAGTTCTTCTGCGATAGTGGGTACCAATCTGTTCAATAGTATTCTTGCGAGGATTTTTCCAGCAATGGAGAGCAGAGTACAGAAACGCAACACAGATCACTTTCTTATCAACTCTCAGTCAAGTTGCCCTTGTGAGAAGTTTACTGCCTTCGAAGGCTGGGAAACAGCCAATTTGCTTCCTCACTTCTAGTTTGGTGGGGTTTTTTCGGTTGGTTGGTCTGTTGGGGTTTTTTAAATGAATAAAGTAAAAGAAGAAAACACAATACTTCCCTCCATTACACACACATATACATTTTCTGGAAATACTAGATTCTTGCTTTTAGACAATAGTGACAAAAGAAAAACATTTCAGAAGACATTGGAAAAGGACATAAGGAGAGACCAGCTGTTCAAACCATCCTAGTCATAACTGATATGAGTTCTCATTGGTTCTCTTATGGTTCTCATTGTTAAACAAGCATATACCACAGGGGTTGATTTTTTTTTCTTTAACATAAAAAACTGTTTTTCTTAAAAGCAAAAGCAGATGAGTGACAGCAGAGAAGAAAGTCCTCACACAAAAAATAAAAATCTTCTGAGATACTGTAAACCCAATCCATTGGGGTTCTGTGTAAACCTAATATAGCCATCAATTCTGACCTTGAGCAAGGACTCCTCTTTCATCAACAATAACACAAACTGTCATATCATAAAAATTAAAAGTTAAAATAGACAACCAATGTAAGTAAAATATATAGATATATACATGTACCAAGTACATATCAAAAAGATGCCCATAACTCCAGTGTCCCTAAAGCAATTATTCCAGTCACTAAATTGACACACTAGCTACCAATTCAGCTCAAGTTCGCAATTCCCACTCAGTATCTCCATGAATCTTTTCCACTTTCACCTATTTATTCTGAAAAAGGGAAGAGCATAAACACACATGGAAAAAGCCTAAATACTGTGAATCACCAGCTCAAAAGGTATACCTCTCCAACTGAGAAGTCTGACACATTAAGGTAACTTCTACAACTGCAGTAGAAGTGATAATTTTTTTTCAATTTAATGCACTTTTGCTTAATGCATTTTTGTTTTGAGTTAAGCATTTATACCTAACCACTGCAGAGCAGAAGAACTACTGGCTTGGCTTAACTTCTGACAAGTGTTTTCAAACGACTCAAGGTCACTTGCCATGTGCATCGTACTTTTTGACAAAAGAGCTTTTCCGACTTTTCTAGACTTCTGATTTTTCTAGACTTCCCTCTTTTCCTCAGTAAAGTCATATCCATAGATCTTTTAATAGGATTCCATCGATAGCATGCAAGCTACGAAGGCAAAATTACAGCTTAATATCTACCTAAAGTGAAAGAGCTACACACAGAGGTTGCTTCTAGAAACACTGCATTAGGTAACACAAATCTGCTAAGAGAATTTTGCATTTCAGCTTTAAAAGTGTCTAGTATAGTAACACGTACAAGACCAGCTGACCATTAACATGCTCAAGTTCCACAAGTAACATATCTGTACCCTTTGTTTACAATAAAACCTGAGCTTTTGACCCAAAAGAAACTCCTTGTGCTGAGAACAGAAGACAATTCCATCCACAAAACTTCAGTTTGGATGAAGACCCACAGCAACCTCTGTGAACATTACTATGCTAATGAGAAAAAAAATACTTTAAGAACAGATCCTAGAGCACCAAATGAGATACTGTGAAAGCATCTTGGAAAGATTGAACCACATCACGACAGCCATATCAATCGTCCTTTCCTGAGTACTGCTTCCCTTCCATTACAGAGAACGAGCGCGTAATTCTTCATTCTTGTCACCTCAGGGTAGCAGGTAGCTGGACCTCTATTATTTCAGAGAAGCAAACAATGAACAGTAAAATTGGAATGACTCGTTATATAATAGTTATTAAGGCTCAGACACATTCAATCCTATCAATGAAGCTTCAAAGCAGCAGGTTAATTTTCACTTGGCATGTAATTTGCAGACAGAGACACAAGGAGTAACGTAACAAACAGAAGAATACCTCTGACAATCAGGATGGCAGCTAATCACCAGGCAAATTTAACTTTGTTTTCAGTCCTGCCCTCCGTTTCCACAATTTTATTTCTTCCCTGGAAGGAGAATGAAAACAAGCTCCCCCTACCGCCTATCTTGCATTTTTTCTCTCTTCTGTAACCAGGAATCCACACAAGCTCTGTTAAGGGACCATCTGAAAAGCCAGTTGCGATGTATCCTTCTTGTCCCAGCTAACAAAACATTTCCTTCGGGGCTTTATTTTGGCTTTTTTGTGTTTAGCCTTCCCAGCCCACACTCTGCAGGGTGTTTCCTCATGAGGAAAACCTTACAAAACACAGAGCAAATGTCATCAGAACTGATTCTAAAAGCCAAGTCTAAGACGATCAGGAGAAAACAAGGTGTGGAGGAGGCAGTGTGGCTCAGTCGTTCCCTGCTCTTCACTGCTCTTTCCAACCCGCTGCTTACCCGGATGACGCTGCTGTTCCACCCGTCGCCCTCGGCACCAGCAGGGGCTGTGAGCTCTACAGGAACTCCGCACGGCATTTACACTCCAGGGAGCAGCTGTGATTTACTGACACCTGCCACGCACTTTCGAAATTGGCTAGTTAATTTAGTATACACTAGACAGGATCCTCTGTTCCATTCTTTACACACTCAAATCCTATTTTATATCTTTAAACGCTGTAACTTGGACACTTGCTGCATATCCTTACAACACAGTATCAGTCTATTTTTGAAGACAACATTCTTTAATCTTTGATGGACTATGACTTCTCACTCATTGGTAACTAATAAGCTACTGGATAGCAGACATCTCCCAGCTGCCCTGCGGTTAGTTGCACAGCTACAATAATCAGACTTCATATTTTGTAGGTGAGAACACTACTGCTTTAGCCCATAAGGTTTTTGGATTTGGGGAAGAGAGGAAAAAGGGGAGAAGGGTCTTTTCTGTTGATAGGTCTGGAAGCCTTAAACACTCCTTCCAGTACCAGAGGAAGGAAAGCAATCTACCTTCCCAAGAAATGCTGTCGCAACTCAGCTGTACGTGAGGAAGCTCCTCCTTTCCTTCAATGCTTTAAAACGGGCAGAAGCTCAGCAAGAAAAGGAGCTGGCCTAACTACCTGTTCTACAAAACCATCTCTCTTGTTCAGAACAAAAGACAGGATGTTCTTAACAGATCTATCATCAAATACTAAAAAGCATATGACATCTGTCAATGTTCTCTAGGACTTTATGCAGACACTTTATTTGGATGAAAAACACTCCAAGGACAACCTGACTGACCACTGTGAGCTTCTACGGAACTCTGCTTCCTACATCAGGCAAACTGAGATACACCAGAGAGGTTCACAGCCCTTGCAACAAACACACTAGTTAGTGGAGAGGACCTGGCAGTTCCGGCAGAATCCCTGAGAGCGCCTCCAGCAATCTCAGCGAAACAGCTCACCTCCTTCAGGCCAAACCAAATCAGGTAATTCCCTTTGCGACCTCGGACAGACTCCTTACCACACTTCTTTATGACCACCATTCCAAACTTACAGTTAAATGCATGCTTTCTGCATTCACTCTGTCACTCTCCTCAGCCGAGTTACCGAATGACAGAAAGGAAGCAGGGGAGGGGCGGGGGGGAGTTAAGGACAAGACCGTGTGTCCATGGAGACGGACTAGGCTGAAAAGTTCAAAGCTTGCCAGAGATTGTTTTAGCAGATAGACAATCTTGGATTTTCTAAACAAGAAAGTGTTTTTAATCCTAATCAATACCCTGAAATAGTCCAATTCTCTTGAGTGGCTTCATTTTGTGGCTGTAATTTAAAAGAAGTTTTTCCTGTCATCCTCCCCAAATTTGCTAGTTATTCTGAGAATCGCTTCTTAAGATCTGAAGACTGGAACACTTCTCCCTTCCAAACCAACAAAAATGTCAGGTTCTTCTCCCTGTAGATTTACAGACAAACCAAAGTACTAAGACACGGGAGAAATCTGAAATTCCTCTGACAATGTCAGCTATCTTAAGAGTGTTTCATTGAACTGCTCCACAAGACTTTAGGTAAGAGGGCTTTTTAGGAAGAGCCAGCTGTCATAATAAATAGGCAAGCGAAAGACATGATTCAGATAAACTGCATCCCTGAGCACTACTTGTCCCCACGGATCAGAATGAGTAGGCTATACTTTCTCTGAAGAATTATCAGTATCAATCTAGCACTGGTCATTTGCCACTGGAGGGAGATGTCTGTGTAGCAGGACCTACTGCAGGAGACACGACAGGTTGTCTTTTCTGCCTATTGTGTTAAGAGTTCCCTGTGGATACTCCACATCTTGCAGGAGATTCCTGTTATGCACTTTTACTGTAGAAATTACCTCAAAACCTTCAAAGAAAGCCATTAGTTTTAGTGATTAAACTTTGCTCATAAGCAGATCTTATTCTATGGTGTCTTCTAAGCATCAGTTTTTCCTTACACATTTCAGAAGGACCACTTTGGTGAAGTTAACAGCTATAGCACAGAGGCTGAAAGCATAGTTTATCACCATTTAAGGCACATTTGTGACTTTCAAGCATTCGAAAGAGAACCTAAGAGGTTGCTCCTAGTCATTAAGTCAACATCAGCAATCACAAGAAAATTCTATCGGTTTACCACTATACAGCACACCATTGACAAAATCTGTTTTTTTGTTATTTTGAGTGAAATCAGTCTTCAGAAGAGAAAAGGTCATGTTGCACTGGAACATACATTACATTTCAACAAGTGTAGCTCCAAGGATGAGGAGGTTTCTCTCAGAACACATGGTGCTAGAAAATGTAACCCTGAATCTTTTTTCTTTTTTTAATTATTCCATTCCACCTGAGAATATATACACACATATTCAGCCATTCAGAGTAGTCCAATACCCCATTTTGACTGATTCAAATCTCCGATAGACACTTCCAGTGCTTTTTCCTATCCCAATATTGCTTAGACTTCCTTTCACACACACCCCACAATTAGACATCTAGCTTGTAGTGTTCAGGGGTGAAATAAAATTTTATTTCTGCCATTTAAACAACTCTCCCATGTGCAGTATACACTGGAATGACCTTCACTTTTAATCGAAGTAGATAGTACAGCCCCATCTTCCACTCAATTCACCTCATGTTTTCAGAAACGCAAGCGAACGCTCACTATCAAGGCCATCTAATCCTGACATTCCTGAGCCCTGAATGAAGCGTACCTCTATGACTTGTGACAAACCATTCCAAGTCCACCCCTTTGACTTCTCCCCACATCTCAAAGCTGAAGGTCAACGGGTTTAAGCTGACATCATTAACAGCACTGAAATTACCAAGCAACATAGATTGCCATCATTTTGAACAGCCAATTTATGACATACTCTAATATGGCTGAATTGTATTTATATAGCAACTTTTCCACAAAACCATGTGTTCTGTGTCTACCAGCCTAGACCTACCAATAAAACTGCAATTGGATAACGGGAGAGCTCTGTGAGAAAAACTGCAAACAATCATCCCAGAACGCAGTAGGTATCACCAGAAGAACACGCTAAGCAGTGTGTATACAAGCATAAGACTACGCTTCACTGAGACAGAGCCAAATACATGAACCATTATAAAATTTAAAATAATCGACTACAGGTATAGACCTAGTACCCATAATACAAAGCTACTTTAAAGTCTATGTCAAATTCAGGCAGATAAAGCTCATTTTAGCTTGTTGGACGAAATGCTGCTACCCACCACGTTATTAGCCATATTTTAAAAGCATACTGTTAGAAACGAGAATTGCAACCAAGAAGCAGGTAAGCAGCTTTAAAGCATCCGTGTAACATGCACAGTTTCTAAAGCACTCAAAACCTTCAAGCCAAGCATTAGACATGGAGATCACAATAACACGTAGCAAGAGCTGCTAGAGACCAGGTCTTTGTTAAACAACTGATGAGAGCTAGTGTTTACTATTCCCATTTCTTGTAAAATCAAAATGCTTCCTGTATTTGTCAGCGTAGCACGCAGCACTGTGGGTGTTACACAAGGAGTTGAAGAGTACAGTTAGTCCCTCGATAAACGTGTACAATAATGTAAACTGAATGGTACACTTAAAATATATGAGCCACTTCTGTGGTTACCTTCTCCTGGAGGGCATCATAACCGCAGCTTGGCTAATACTATATCGTCAGCCACCACCACTGAGAACGTTCAGAAATATCTTCCAGTTAGTGTAATAAACCAGCATTTACGTGTGGGTTAACAGAACAGCCTATGTATCCTGCACGCTCTGATTTGTATTATAAATGGCTGCAGAAGGTAAGTGCACCTTGTCGCATTGAGGAACCTTGCTATGAAGACCACGGCCGCACCAGCCAGCCACCCCGAAACACGACACGGCAAGCAAGGCCACTAAACAAGCGGCCACGAGATGCGATACCCTCAACTGAGAGAAGATTTACTGACGTACGCGTCCTTTAACGCTTTATTATCAAACCGTTAACTCTACATTGAAACTACTGCAGGATTTGTGCTTTAATCGTGAAAGAAAACAGCTCTGTAGCTTTCAAAAAATACAGGTAGTATATGGTATGTTGTGTTGGTTTATATATGTATATAAAACAGAGCAGCTGAGTTCTGGTTTACGTACAAAATCGACAGTTTTGAAGGCACACAAAAGCTAGAGACTGAATTTCCTCCAAATCTGACTTCTCACAAGCTCCTTTCGGATCCTAAAGAAAGTATTTTAATAATTGTAAAGAATAATCTTAGCTTCTTTGCAATTGCTTAAGAAAAGGAATGCCACAGCAAACTCTGAATCATACAGAGTTTATCATACAGCTATTATTCACACTGTATTATCCCGAATTTATAAATTGCCTTTCATTAAATGACTGAAAATTATCATCTTTGCACATGTTCAGTTACTACTAAACTACAGGCTGAAAAAAATTAATTAAAAGGAGCTATAACTGCATCATTTATGTTTTTCAGATTTGGAGATAAAAAAAATAAATCAGAAATAACAAACCAGGTTCACTCTAGACACAACCTGCATGGACAAATGGCGTAATTTTTTCTCTACAATTCCCAAAGCAACCTTAATTGTCCCTGCCTGGGTATCAGGAATCCAGGATGACTCGGACTTTGCAGGCATACAAAACCAAACGCCCAGAACAAGGTTCAGTTTAGGAAAGCGCAACATAGGCACTCGTAGATACCGCACATGCAAGGCAAAGATTCAGAGAGCACAGAACATTCAAGTCATGTTTATGTGGTTTAATTATTACTGGTTTATAGTATTAAATAATTTACATTTCCTCCAAGTGAGACAGTTCATGCTCCTTACTGAATAATATTCATGAGCACATGCGCATTTGCTAGTCAGGAAGGTACTAGACTGACACAGAGATCTAAGCATCCCATTTATCTCCCGAGGAGACATGTTTAGTGATCTTTGCAGGCAGTTTATTCAGGTAGAATAAACTGACATGAGAGATGAGACTTCTGCAGACAAGTCAAAGAGCCTGTCACAGAAGATATCTAATAATTCCATCTGTTCTATATGCTCTGAACTTGTCTATAAGGACGTGGAGAGCAACCGATCACAGTAACACTGCTGAACCACCCGCAGAACATTTCTGCGTGCTTGCCCGGGTATTTTCATTCCGTATGAGGCACACGCGTTTCTAGAAACGGAGCCAGCATCAGCTCGGGAGAAAGTGCAATGTTAACATCCGCAGCTGTGCCTTTAGCCCTCACGTTAGGTTTGAAACGGGTTCGTGCTGTTTCAGGCTTAATGCCCCCGAACAGATTCTAAGGGCTCCTTTTCAAACGCAGCTGGGAGCAACCCTTTTGGTACGGGCCAGCTCAGCTGGCTGGACAGCCGGTTCATCCAACAGCTCCACCGGTAAAGGTGCCTGTAACACAGGTCTGTACTACAGTTACCTCTCGATTCAAAAAGTGTTCCTAAGCACCGTTAAACAGTAGTAGCTGAAGCAGAACTTACACACGCATGTCCAATACCAAGTAAGTATCAGCAGCTGGGCTAAGACTTAAAGCCTTATTCCCTTCCCATTGACTTCCGTGGACACAGCACTGCCCCAAAGGGTTTCAGCTGCCTTGTCTTCACTACTGCTAGCCAAGAAGAAATCGCTGCTTCCTGAGAAACAGCTATGGTTCTCATCTGGGTTTTCTGAAAGCACTTTCTCATCATCTGTTTTAGAGTGCAGACATTAGTCCCCGTTTTCCACACCCTGCTAATGAAAATTAAACATTTGTGACCACGAGCTTCCAGACAAGTGAAGGTGTTAATACATACAATACATACAAAGTACAGATGTAGTGGTGTTAAGATGTAACCTGTTAAGTAACAGACCTCGTTTTCTGACCAGCATCCATCTATAGTTAACAGACTACCTATTTTGTATATGATATGATGCATTTGATTAAACATGATCAAGAGAATGACCCTTTACCTTTAATTTACTATGTCCTTTGAGAGCACGCGTAGAATCAGTCTCGAGGAGAAAAGACAGCGCAGAAAGAACCGTGCCTCGACTATACCACCCAAGGAGACCCTCCGGTGTGCTCTTTGCAACCGGTCTTGCCTATCCCGCATTGGCCTTTTCAGCCATCAACGCGCTTGCAATAAGCGTGGGCAAAGCCCTTCCCAAATCTTCGTCCGCAAAGCCAAGCCATGATGATGACTATGTACTGTCGGGGGTGGGAGAAAGATACTTCAAACACAAGCCCAGGAAAAACTTGAGATTTATAACTAACAACAGTTCCTCCTCTCTGTTCCTTCCCTTCTCCTTCCAAAATTGCCACTCACTGCACCACCATATTATTTGTCAATAATAATAATTTGTCACCCTACATCCACACCTTTTAGTTAGGTGAACATGACAAGACTATTTTCATCTTCTGAAGGCAACTATTTGATTTATTAGCCATGCAGTCCTGAAGGTCATCTTTGTCACAATGCTAGCTCTCATCTTCCCACACTCCAAAATCAAGATAAGAACTGTCAGTGAAAGCAACATATACAATATATAGCACTTCTCACTACTTAAACAAGTTTATCAAACTAATCGAAATTATACACACTTTCAAAAATGCTTCGGTTAGCAGGATTTTTGACATGTTCTTTGTGCATACTTCACACTGTTCATGCACAATGTCCCATTCAAGGATTCGAGTCCATTTTTTTATGTGCCCTTATCACATAACCTCACATAACCTGATTATATATAATAAAGTATTATATATTATTATATAATAAATCATATATATTAAAACTGATTGTAAACTCTTACCATCAACACACTTACAGGTTAGTGTATGTTTTTGTGTGCTCACATATGTGAAAGTCCTTCAAGTGTGAATGCTTCCCCGAGTGGCTTAAGTGCTGCATCTGCTTTTTCACCTACAAGACTATTCACCTACAATGCTGCCTGGGCAGTGCTATAATTCTGTCACAGAACAAACAGTTCTCCACAGACAACAGCATCATTTTTTCTCTAACAGTAGCTAGTCACAGTTGCTGATTTTGCTATCTATAGTGACCTGAAGACATTCACTTCTTGACTGAAAATCCCCAGAGTTTTTTTTGAATCACCTCTTTCTCCTAGTAACCACATAAAACCAGACAATTGCCGCCCCACAAAATTGCAGGTAAACCTCACTTCATGAAGCCCTGGGTGCAAGTGCTCGATCTTCCTATATTACAAGGGAGGAAGCAAAGAACTGTCAGCTGGTTGCATAATTCCTGCAGGAATCACATGGTAACCATGTTTATACATGGCAAATACACACATGCTGATGACTAGTCCACTGTAGAGTACCAAAAAGCTGTAACAAACACCACATTTCAAAGCGATTCCTCTATCAACTTTTTTAAATTATGGGAAAAAACATTTCCCTAGACTTTTTTTTGTTAACTCCATTTATATTCTCTAAACATCTGTAAATAATTAATGTCAGTTACCACAAAATGTTAGCATACTGCAATGGTGACACTGGCAAAGGTCCTTCAGCAGTCAGATGTTCTCAGCCAAAACAAACACGATTCCAAGACGAAGCGTGCCACTATTACTTAGTTCAGTCACATCTAAAAATTAACATGAAGTGTGATGTGGCCGCTTGGCTTTACGTTCCAGTAAATTTTAACTGCCTGCAGTAAGGAATTCTCTAAGCATAACTCTTATCACAAATTGCTAAGAGGATAATAATATGCATAGTTTAAAAAACAGAATTCAGTTTCAAAACCACACACACTTAGGTTACCATAAAATCACTTACTAAAAAAAATCAGTCAGAAGCATCCCTTTAATAGTAAGTTACAGTCCAACTAAAGAGGTAGGATCTCAAATAATTCTGCATAAAATGCAACACATAGCAGATCAGCTCTCCCAATTAATGTATGGTGAATTTTAGTTTTGATATAACATTCCATAAATCAGTACAGAACTATTAACACCAAGTTAATATAAGCAAAACTCTGATTTAAAAGAACATTATTTTAAGCACAAAAAAATTATATTATGATGAAAACTAATGCTCATGAGCTCTTTTTCAATTCAAGGCTATAAAAAGTAGCTTGAGCCTTAAAAGTAAAGTTCTTACAGCAGTCAAAAGTTCCATATTCATGCTCAATTTTAAGTTATGAAAATTTAGGAAAAAGGCAAACTTCTAATTTTACAACAGAAACATTTATAACGTGTGATTTTGGAAACCTGTGCAGTTGTTTTTACTACCTTTATAGAATTTTGTACTCAGTTTGGTGCTAAATAGCTCTCTTCCCTATAATCTGTTTGACACTAAAATTCTCTATGCTGTCTAAAAAAAAATATAAACCAGCCTGAACAAACAGTGGAAGAAAACAATGTGCTCTTTACTCTTACTAAGAAAGGAAAAAGGGGGAAAAAGAACAACCAAGTATTATCAAATATCATTGCATTATGTCAAATATAAGAGTACCTTTTGTCCTATTTGCAACACGGAGTTACACTTCACTGTTTGCAAATAACATTGCCAAATGAAAAAGAAAAGTTGATCCAGAACTGAGTAGCAATTTCAAGTTCAGCACTTCCCAGGGACACTGTCCAAGCTAGCAAAGACCGTATGCGCCAAGTGAAGGATGCCCCTCTTATAGAATTCCTGTTTTTCACCGATCTCGTATATAATGTTGTATTATCATAACTTTGTTTTAAAATATAAAAAATACATGTTGCTTCTCATTTTCCAGAAGTGTATCAACTCTTTCCATTGATGCTACTACTGTATTTTACACGATGTAAAATTAGTTAAGGTTGTCCTATTTATAGTACAATTTTAAAAAAGCTTATTTGCATTTCAAAGCTTCAATGACTTCATTCTGTAAGGGGAACACTAACACAGATCAATAATCTTTCTGCAGTCTCTTCCCTTCATCCAAATCATACCAACCAACTTCAAAACGGTGTTGAGGAGGAGATTAACACTCTCTTATTGTGCTTCTAGTTCACATTTCTCCTCACTTCAGATTGGAAAAAAAGGACTAGAACAGATTTAAGTGCACTTTTGTGAAGGCCTCTTGACCCATCTCGTTATTCATAACTGTAACAAGGGAGGGTAGAGCTAACAATCACCATTGACTCATGTAAGGAAAAAGAATATTCCCTGAAAAAACCAGTCAGCATACACCCAAGTCTATTGCATTCCCTCTGGAAAAGCGGGGAGAAGGAAATACGCAGAGCATGCCACTGAAATGAAATCTGACTGCTTCCTTAATCTGGGAAAACAGACTTCTCCTTCTACGGGATGGAAACATCATCAGTCAAGCAGCCACTTTTCACATGAGGCTGGGAAAGGGGGCAGAAGTACTGATTGTTCCACTGATTCACTTTTTTTTTGTGGCAAAGCTGCAACAGCTCCCACTGTTCATTTTATTAATTGGTTTAAGGTACACTCTGAATTCACCCTGTGAGAGCAAAAGGTAGAGTAAGGTAGAAACAGCTTGAGGAAAATGATTGGTAGGCAAAGACAAGTTATCCTCATGAAAAACAAACAGAAATGTGTTTCCTATAATGTCAAGGACATTATAGTCAAGACTATAGCCACGTAGAAACAAACTGCTGAAAGTCGGGAGCTGAGCCTTCTTTCACATTCATTCATCAGACTTATTCCAGTGGGTTTTATAGTTATAACTAAATACTTCAGGGCTGCCTTTCCAAGCTGAAAAGTTTGGCTGCATGCACCTTAAAAGAGACATTCCTCCAGCAATGCAGCGGCACTGCAAAGCCTGGGAGCTGGGGTCGAACGACTTCCCCTTTTAGGCATGTGCACACACTGATTTGAACATCGACACAAAAGAGCCCGTATATACCAGACTTCAGGCTGAACCAGAACTAAAGACCACCTTTTGCTCAGTGAGGGGATCAAACCAAAGCAGCCAAACATAAAGTGGGAAACAAAGAGAATTGTTAACTCGTCAGACATGATTGTTTATTCTAACGCAAAAGAAGCGTTGACAGCAAAATAGCCAATTTTTATCTCTTACCTCTCTGACTTCATGGAGTTGGCCAGAATGCTGGCTCTTTGCTCTTCGAGCAGCTGCAGGTGACTTGTGATGTGTGATGGTTACAACTGTTGGCCCACTTTGATTCATATGTTTCTGGCCACCAGGAGATGCAGAATTAACTGTCCCAGGTGGCAGCAGAGATGAGCTTCTACTTCGCGAGGATGAAATGCTCTAGAACAAGAAATGGGATGTTGGTATTAGCAATCTTTACACAAGTGAATAATTTATGATGCGGGCTATAGATTTACACTGTTCTACTTTCCTCACAAACCTAAATCTGGAGGTGTAACTGTGCTCAGGACTGATTTATTCCTTCTGAATCACCTGCACTGCTCAGCAGGGGTCTTCTTGGAAACGCTGTGACTATCACCTTTGTTCCTTGAATTGTCTGAAATTGGCCTTTGCAAAAATTTTCACAAACTCTTACATGTTAACATGCTGCTAAATTCTTACAACCATACATTAGGAAATATTAAAAAGGATTTTGCAGACAGAGCATTATCAATGCAAACACAAATATTTTTAATGAAGCCATTGACCTATAACTCACCATACTGGCATGAACAGTGAAGAAGAAAAAATCTTAATGCTTTTACCTGATGAACTTCTGAAACAGTGCAGTGCTGTTTTCAACATCAGAGGAGCTGCAATTTTGGCAAGGCCAATCCACAAACCAGTTTAACATACCATTTAAAACAAAACACGGCTTAAAGAGTCAATGCATTTTGAAGTAAGCTTGGAATAAATCTTATATACCAAAAAAAGGCTATAAATTAATTTCCAACAGTATCTGCACTATGAATATCCTTAACGTGCAACCTATAAAATCATTCAAGAACTTTATCTGTTCTTATCTAACTGTTTGTCAGTGTTGCCATCTTGGTTTGTTTCCTGCAGCCCTCAAACCTGAGTTTTCCTGGAGGTCTTTAGGACGGCAATTCTCAATCAAGCTCAGATGTGCCACAGAGCACCTTAGGAATTCATATATAAAAGTGCAATATAAAAGAGCTCTTCCCTTCTACTTGAATTGTTGATTTCATCTGTAAGGTTAAAACTGAAGCAGAATAAATCTCAGCTGATGAAACGTAAACCATTGCAAAGTGCGACATTTAGCAGCACTTCAAGAAAGTAAGGTAAATACACAGCCCCACGGGTGAAAGCCCAGTTCACCTTTCCTACAAGCCCTGCACAGGTAATGATGGCAGCCTTCAACACTGCTACCACAGTCAGCATCACCACGGGCTACTACTCTTGAGCCTGCTGGCAAGGGCACAAAAATATTACTTGGGTACAATGTCTCTTCTTATCCCTTACAGGTCAAACTTAGCAATGCTGTGGTAATCTTACCAGAAGACTTTAAAGTCAAGGTGGCCAGGTTCCAGTCAGCACTGGAAGACATCACGTTCCCTCACATTACCTGTTACCTCAGGTTCCCAATGCGTCAGGCACCCTGCTAGCACTACGCTGACTGTAAATGGCAAGGCAGATTAGCTGGCGCTGCCGAGAAGGAAGAGTGAAATAAGTTACGTGATCCCTCTATCATCCCCACACAAAACTAGACTTGAGACTTTCTGAGGCATTTGAAGGTTTAAAACCGGATTATCACATGGCCAAAGTGCAAAGAACTGCTGTACTCATAGAACCATGTGTTATGCCATTGGTCTGCACTTCGATTGACAAACACTTCCAAGAACGATGGGCCGACTCTGTTTTTCAAACAAATGTATTCTTTACTACCATGACTAATAAGATTATAACAATAAGCATCTGTAGAACCAAACATTCAAAAACTATCTATCCTGGCTGATAATTCACAACTGCATTAAAACTGGATTTCACTCTAAGGCAAAAAAAAAAAAAAAAAAAGCACAGGCGGTGGAATTTGTCAGAAGGGCACAGAAGGTTGCCAGGTTTCAAAATCCATCTTCCATTTGAAAGAGCATTGCTTAGACATCGCTACAATTAAAACAAGTAGATATTTTGGTGAAGGAAAGGTATGAGGGGAATGGTGTGATTGAATTTCCTTTTTTGAATAGAAGTTTCACAGAAAAAGCCTTTCCCTAGTGTATAACTGCAGAATATACTTACTGATTTTTCTTTTTTAAGCTGACTAGCATCAGAATACTTCTGAACTAAATTTAGGGTGCAGAGGAAAAACAAGATACTTTCAATTTTTTTCAGCGTAAGACCAACTTATCTTTCAGTTTAATAAAAATTATCTTGTTTTTAGAATGAAATCTTCTGAGAATCCCTGACATTCTAGTATCATGCAATCACGATAATAAAAATACATGACGGTTACCTTCATATAACTAAAGTAATCCTAAAACTCAGGTAAACAGCAGTAATATAAAACAGTGAGTTTAGCCATTAGATTTGCCTGAAAGAAAACAACATTCTTTTAGAAGCTTTGGAGCTTTAGTTTGGTTTTGGTTTTTTGTTTGGGTGGGGGTTTTTGGGGGGGGGGGGGGGTAGTTACAGATGTACACATAACTAAAGCAACGTAAAACAAATAAAAATCCATGCTTGTTGCTGTTTAAACACAGAATCACAACGGAATTCTAGGGGAGAGGTAGCTTTCTGAAAAAACAGCTGCCAAAATAATCTCATTTAACCGCACACTTTGCAAGACATGTTCGGAAGTGGAAATGTATGTATATTCTAAGTTAACATCTCTATCATTTACATTATTTGGCAGTTCAGGGTTATTTTTCCTCAGGGCAGCATTTCAAAGTGCAGCGCACTATCCACAGCTGACCCGTGGATCCCAACATACACCGGGAATGCAGCGCACTCTTCACGTTTTCTCTCACTATATTACCTAACACAACACGCATGTCACCAAATCCCTTTTACACTTGGCGGGTCAGAAATTTGATAGTGAACTATTACTATGAAAGCCATTTTTTTAACCGGCTTTGAATAACCAGTAAGTATTGAACACATTTCCAAGTAACATGTATGCCCATCATTTAGGAGGCAAAATCCAGATTACATTTCCTTCTCTACAAGAGTTGCTCTAGTTCATATCACAACTCATCAGGCTACATCAACTACACTCCTAAACTGTGGCTTGCGACAGAATAAACAGTCTGTGGGACCACAGTGCATTTAAAGATGACTTTTCATTAAGTTTTGCAAAGGCATGTGGCAACTGTTGCTGGACAGTCATTTAGAGCATGGGGTTTGGGAATTTGTGGAGCAGGAGGAAAAATCGGGAAGGACAGCCCATCTACAGTTTCCATAGCGGGTGGTGCTCAAGAAGGCTGTCCTGCTACAGGGACACCGGGTAAGCTCAAATCTCTATGTATACAAGTTCACAGTCTGGCAAGGGCTGACCATATCACTGCCTGGGGTGAGCGACATTCAGCTGCAGGCTTTGCCCTACAACATCGCTATGGGATCTCCACCGAGAGACCACCTCTGCCAGTGAGCCTCTCCTTCTCCTCGGAGCACAAGAGTTATCAATCCTGTGAGCTCACCAAGTCAGGAAGAGTGGTGATCTCAAATTAGCAGATGCAGCTACAGCCTGTGCCAAATATCAGAGCCAAAAACATTGTTTTGAATGGATCCTACAGGCCTATAAGCAAGTTCTCCTCACCTCTTCGTCTTCTGTCCTTTGCACCCTTCATTCATCCAGTGATCCAGCATTTCCAACCAACGTGCCAGAAAACTCCACCAGCCTAGGACTCAAATCCTCTAACGCATAATTTGGGATTATTCTTTAGCGGAAGTCTGTACTGTCTGTAACCTGAAATAAGCTCAGCCCCAGGACCTCTGGCCACCCATCAGGCTAGCCCTAGGCAAGGCTCTAGGATAAACGTGAAAAATTCCAACTCACGACTTGCAAAAGCAGTCACACACAAAGTGCGGGTGAATGTCTGCAGGAGGCGGTTTCTAGACCCTTCAAAACCTTTTGAAGTGGGGCTTCACATCTCAGTGCCACAGCGAACAGCAGCAGGAGCTCTGTGCCTGCTCTGTCCGCGGAGACAGGGGTAGCAGCTACTTCTTTCTGATAGCTTCTTCCTGCCACTGCCAGAAGTGGCCTCTCCAGGAACTCAGCTCCTTGGGCACTTCTGAATTCTATAACAGACTGTCAACACTTCTGTCCCAGGCAAATACTTGACTCCTTTTTTGCAGAACTTCTTCATATCAAACACTGGGAATGACAAACAGAGCTCTTTTGCATTGACACCCAGCTGTGCAAAAATGAAAACTTCCTATGGGATGTTTTCCATGGCTAAAACCACTCCAATTACCCACCATGCTACAACAATCATTGAAGCCGCTCTCTCAAGATATCAAAGCAGTGACAGTAACTGACGGAGCTTTATTCTGAATCCTCTGCTCTTCCCCCTAGTACTGCTGCTATGACTGATCTGTCCCTCTAACTATTACGATAGCTCATTTTCTTTGGTCCTGCTGCTTTCTGGATCACAATTAAATGAATAAAATGGTAGTGAAAAGTCTGGTGAAAGGAAGACATCAACCCTTCAACAATTAGTCATACATGGTGCCGAAAAAGAGTTAAGCAATCCACATGCTGAAGCATCCCAAAAGGATTACAGATATTCTTTCCTGAGGCTACACTTTAGCATTGCACCAACAGTTTGCCTGCTTATAAAATTAAACTAATAAAAAAATAATAAAGAAGCTAATTAAAGATTAATTTGTAACTTGAATTCATCTTGCATTTATGACGTAAAGCTAGCTAAAGTATCCTTAGCTAACATCGGTTCAGGCTAAGATTTTTATTTTAGTAGACTGTCCATCTTCAAGATAAAAACACAGTATAATGAATGCTTCCACTTGGAGATCAAAAATCCTAACAATTAAAATAATGTAATTGTAGAACGGTAAATTCCAACTATACTAGTGTATTCACGACTCATTCTCCCTGGAGAATGAGTTCCTTCTCACAGAGAAGCTGAAGTGGTTTTCACCATTTACCAGAAGCAAACAAGTTTTGTTTATTTTGGAAATTAAACGTTCCAGAGATCAATAAACTAATTTCTGAAGTGAATTGTCATATCTTGTTTATGGCTCATAATCGTCATTTTCCCAGGCACTGTGCCACACATGTTTTCTACAGAATAATAAACACTGAAACGACATTCCTTTACTCTTATGCATATATACAGCTCAGAACCAATCCCTGTACACAGTTTCAGAGCAATGAGAAGTCATATGCTATCAGAACGTAACTACGATTTTGAGACACCACCACTCAGTACTTCAATTCCCATCTACTTCTTTTCTAATGCATCCTAAGTAAACAAACACTGATAAAAGAAAAGGATGGACACAGATCTGCTTAATTTACATTATAATAATTCACAAATACTAAAATGCAAATGACTGAGTCTACAGACCATCCAAACTTCAGCATTGCAAAGGGACCAGCTTATGATATGCTTTGCACATCACATCATCTATGGTACCAACTTCTGACAATACTATAGTGCTTCGCCATCTTCAGTAAGGCAATACATATGTCTGCTTTTAAGGAAGGGACTGTGACAATCAACCCATCATAAGATCTTTTGTTTGTCAAGAATCATTTAAGCAAGCTCATTTTCAGAATTAAACAGATTCTTTTTCATTTCTGTAGACTGATTTTGAAAGCAGGGAGCTGTGAACAACTCTTATCTCCATGCAGCTTCCAAAGGGAGGAAAAAAGGTGTCAAACACACACATACCTACAGCTAAGCACTGCTTCCTTCTCAGCCTCACCACTGAAAGATTTCCAAAGTATGCTTTAATTAGGAGCACCATTCTTTAGTCGACTTCTGTAGGTTGGGGATGAGAGGAGGAAGTTGACAAGCATACCAGAGGAGGGAAAAGTGAACTTGCTCAAGAGGAAAAGAGGTCTGATGTGCATAAAAGAAGCAAGACAATGCTTACAAAGACTTGAAACTTTCACTGATCTGGCTTTATGGCAACAGTTTACAGGCATTACTTCAGGTGCTGCTTCACAGTACAGCTAAACTGCTACTGCAGCTGCCGTTGGAAGGGGCAGGTTTGGATTTTTTTTCCACCAACTCTCCATGCTGGGTCTGAGGCCCATTTGACCTCATGGAAAGCCACTCCAGGGAGTTAAACCAGAAGAGAAACAGAGATGTAGACACACATACCTAATGTTCTGCAGATTTATCTCCCCAAACTGCCTTTCCAAAGGGCTGGATGATGGTTAGAACAGGCACCAGGAGCACAGCTTGAGGGGAAAAAGAGCAGGACAGCCCCTCACAGAGGCATGCAGTCATCAGATTGGCTTGGTTTTAAACACAAAGCATAAGACTAAAGCAGAGAAAGGTTAGGTTTTTGCCAGATCCATGTCAGCCATCCTCCATCCAGGAGGAGGAGGACAGCAGGGGTTTACCACCAGGGTCTGCTGGAAGCAGAGTCTAGTTTCCCCTGCATCACTGCTCATCCAATTCCTCAGGGAGTTGGTCAGAGAGTTAAGTCCTTTTTAGTAGGATGCTCTTTTTTATGCTTCTGATGCCCATGCTAACTCAGAACCAGAAACACAACAGAGCCCACACAAAGAGTAGCAGCAAAAGGAAGGAAACTGGACTGCCATTTACAGCTGCAGGGAATGAGCAAATGTCTTCAACTGAAACGTTAATCCACACCATCCGATTTTTAGCAGCTCGCTGTGCAGCTCCAAGCCAGAAGCCGGAACAAGGGGGAGTCTACCTCCTTATTCTAGCACAGATCTAAGCTGAAAGTTACCATGTGAGCACAATTTAAGACAATAGCCACTCCACAACACAAAGGTTACTGTTCCCTGACACATTCCTGATACACACTGAGAAATACAAAGGTTAGATACCAATCCACATGTTGGAATAATTTTATACCACATGCTGGTATAAAAACTTGGGGGTTTGTTTTTAGTAGTGTTTTTACATCCACTATCATTAAACAGTCAAGAAAATAGGGGTATGAAACAGAAGAACTAACAAGCTTGTGACAATTCTGGATATAAAATTGTTCCTGGAAGTTACCACAAAAATTATGTATAAGCCTACTTCTTCTTGGAAGCATTTTATATCACCGAATTCCAATGTGATGAATGCTTCAACCAAAACGTGTACAGTAATATTTACTTAGAATAGTCTAAAAAAACAGCAATTTTATCCATACATAGAAAACTTCTTCCAATACAATGTGATTTGGCATTCTGGGGATGTTGAGCAATCTGTAATTAAGCGAAATGAGACTTAGATAGGAAGTCTCAACAACATTAAGACTATCTTACAGCATGGGAATTACTTGCCAGAGAACATTATCCTTTTACTGCTTTTTTATCATTAAGATGTAAAATTAAATTAAAACAAAGTGACAGACTTAGCTTGTGTTACATCCACTTGTTAGCTGCATAGTTCACCTTTGGAACATTCATTAGGATGCAACTAAATTTACTCATTAGTATACAAACTTTTTTTTTTTTAAAACACTTTTTTTTTTTCCTTTTCAATCATTGTTTTGCTTACTTTCCTACACCACTCCAGTCCTCAGCTGAAGCTTTAAAGACAGCAAGGACAGCAAGTCATACACTAGCACTTTGAAGCAGTCAGTAGCTCTGAAAAGGAAAGAAAACCAGTGCTAATCAGGATCCAGTGCAGGAAGAAGAAATGTTCTCCTATGAATATTTCACAGAAATGGTGACCCAGCCTCTGCTTTGAAAGACATTCTCCAAATTCTCATATTTTCCTGTGAAACTCCTTCCAATAATATCTATTCAAGATTTCAAAAACGTGTATTCTCTTCAATATGAAAGACCCATGGCTAAGAGTTTCTTCAGTGGTATTCCTGGGAACATTCCCACTGCTTGACCAGTTATCCCATTAATTTTTCCCAGTTAACCCATTTCCCACCTGCATAAGATAAAACATATCCCTCACTACATATTTTACACTTCCAATTCCACCTCCTTCTCAAGTGTATGAATCCTAAAAAAAAGCTAGAAATTTCCACCTCTCATTCTTCCCGTAAAAAAGGTGAGTTTAAGCTGTAAAAGAAGCTGGAAGCAAACACTCAGACCCCAACTTTCCAGATGCAGAAACAGGCCTGTTCCCTACAGAGACAGAGGCTGGATCCTGTTCACACTCCAGAAGCTTAAAACACACGAGTATCCATCTGCCTGTTCATGCCAGCACTAGGAGAGACAGCCATTCTGCAGTTAGCACTTACTGCAGAGGATGGGGGGGAGGAGGGCAGAGAGAGATCCATTCCTGCTGCCAGCAGAATAACAAATCACATCACGACAGTCCTATGGCAGGGCTATTTTAACAAAATGCAAATATACAGATTTTTGTCAAGTCCTCAATTATGCCAAAGGAAATCAAACATGTACCCCTCTCTGCATCATTACAGACCTTTCTATGTAATTCCGGTCCCTAATCCCAACACAAAAGAAACAGAAAGGTGGCTAAAATAGCAGCATGCCACTTTATGTAAATTTTACATAAATTTAAAGTATTTTAAATGGCATGTGTCCGCTCCCATGTTAATAATTGTTATATTAAAGTACCTTCATCTACAAGAGAAAGAAAAAAAAAAAATCACAAAGAAATGCAGCAGTTCTTATTTCCTTTACCACCTATCAGGCAGTGGTTTTGAAGTAAGAAACTTTGAGGAAAAGATAAAAACAAGTTCTAGAAATGCATTTTTTTCCTAGTTTCTGCAATCTCTGTGAAGCATCACTCCCTTGTAACCAGAATCTCATCTCCACAGTCTAATCATTGTAACATTAAAGCTTTTGATAACTTGCTTTTATAGAGAAAAGCAGAGAGAAGCTTTAAAAGTTACTTGTAAATGAATCCAAGTTAGCACTATAAGCTGAAGTTAACCCTATATGAAGTTATAACTATATGTTATAACTATATAAAGTTATAAGTATATAAAGTTAGCACAACATGCTAAAGTCAGGGAAAACCTGCCTTGCAGATAATACTCTAACCCTGAGAAGATGAGAGAGGAAAAAAGGAAACAGCATACTGTAAAACAAGAGACGAATCTTGTCAAAAGAAAGGTTCCTAGGAAAAGGTAAGCACAACACTGCTCCCAGTACAGTACACTGCTGGAGTAAGAAGCAGAGTCATCAGTGGTCTCATCTGAAGCACAGAAATTCTCAACCATTTTCTGGACTGTTAAGCTTAAAACTACAGAAGATAAATTCTCTATCTGCTCTGTGTCTTACAAAAGTGGAGAATTAAGAGTGCTTCACTAACAAACATGCGAAGTGAGAAGCGACCTAGTCTGATTTTAGATGTAGACCTGTAACACAGAATTTAAAAAAATATCTTCATTTTCTTCAGCATCTCTGTTTTACACTAAATGGATCCAAGCTAATTAAAATGTATGACTGGCTGTACCAACCAAAGTGTATCTATACGCAGCATCCTATGCCAAGTTTCTGTATCTCACCAGTCTTCTAAGAAAAATGCAAGAACCTTCCTCCTGCTGTCTGAAATAATCTTTCATTTGGTTCCTCAGTTATGTATGTCCACCACCCTCAGTCAAGAAAATCCTTTTAATTTCTTGCACAATGAGCCTGGGAAGCAGAAGAAAGCCACAGCAGTGGTAGAGTACATGAACAAGTTTAGAGAGTTGCTCCCCATTCTAAGTCCTTCCTGTTTCCAGAAGTCACGTTAGATCTTCTGTGACAGACACTGTCTTTGTCTTTAATAGCCTCCCACTCACTTACTCAAGTTTTTCTAATAACATTCTGCCTACCAAATACTCTTCAAATTTATATACACTTTTGGCATCCAAAGCATCCCATAATAATCTCCAATTTTCATTCACCTCCCTTTATTTTGAATCCGTTTTCAGCTCATTTTCTTTGAGGCTTCCTCATACCTGTATTAACAGCTAGCAAATACTTCCTATTCAGGCACTCCAGAGCACTTAGTAACACTATACTTTCTCTAATTTGTCCTCTCCCTTCTCATCATCAGAAAAAAAACCTCCAGTGCAGTCATGTTTCATCCCACAGAGTTCACTTTGTACAGAAGAACAAAAAAAGTGATGAGAAGTACTTGCCCCCACTCCAGTGTTTCTGTTTTAGCAATGGAAGGGGACTGATAAAAGTACTCAAGACAAGTATTTGACAGTGTTAGAGCAGTTTTAGTATTCTCCCTTTTGTTCCCTGCTCCTTTCCTGGTAATTCCTAAAATTCTATTTGGGCTTTTTTTTTTTTTTTGACCACTACTAATTGTTGGACATTTTCACTGTTGTAACAGCAATATTTTCTCCTGACATACTAATTAATTCAGAACCTATCAAAATATGTAGCTACTACTACTACAGGAGCTCAAAATGGAGAGGCAGTACAAAAATTCTGAACATAAATTATTACTAAGTGCATCAGTTTTTACTGAAGGAGGAAAAATGGTCCAAACTTCACTTAAACAAAGATCAGCTTCGACTCAATTACTGCTACTTTGGAATGAGATTCTGATATTAAAATAGACCCCTCTACAGAATTATTTATCAGGAGCAGGCAAAAGCAGAAAAACAAATCCAGCATTAAGAGATATTAGCAAGCAAATGAAGAGTAGAAGTGTAAGAATCAGTACGCCATTGAACAATTTTCTGATCTCATACACACTGAACAACAGTTCTACTACTCACAGTATGTTGTAGATGCTGAACATTTAAATGGGTTCAAGAAGTGACAGCTAAACTTGCTGAGGAATAATTCATTGATGGTGACTGATCATAAAAAGTTACCTTCTCCACCTAGCACAGGAAGTCCCTGAGCTGCAAACCAACAGCAACTGTAAGAGTATCCTCAACAAGTGGAGTCGCATCTCCCTGAATAGTACCGTGCCACATTAATTTGCCATGCACAAGAGTTGAAAAACTACTGAAACTGAAGTTACTTATTCTCCTTCAAAAAGGGGTTTAATGATACCATTAATTGTTTCCTGACAAGTCCACATCACTCAAAAAGAAGAACAAAAAGTTGGTTATATTTTACTTCACACACTTAAATGAATGCCAATCTCCTCAAAATACCGTTCATCTTTTCCAAGTCTGACTTTCAAAGATAGTCAAGGTCACGACTTTGAGGTTTACGCAAGAATAGTATTCTCAACGTCTTGGGGCAGAGAGGAATCCTTTCTGCTTGCTGTTACATGTATTTTTTTAAATATGGCAAACAATGAGTCATGAGGAAAGCAATCTCTTTCATTCTTGTAAAGATATCAACAGAAGTGCTTAAAAGACTGAAGATAAGAACAGGATTTTTTTTTCTTTTAGTAACTTCCTATCAACACCAAAAGCATAAGTAAAATAAATACAATAATCATTTATTTCTAATAGGGTTTTTGTTTGGTCGGTTTTAGTATCTCCCACTTTCAAAGAGTGTTCTAACTTAAACAGAATCATAAATAATATAAACCTTCATATGATGACCTCTTTCAGATTTGGTAAAGAAGCTGAAGACTGACCACTGCTAACATCTACCTGAAACTTCTACAGCAAGGGCCAGTAAATCTTGTAAGATGAAATAAAATCAGTACTGGTTAACCCTTCTAAATACTAATCAGGACATCACACAGGTATTTATTAATATACTGTTGAACAGCCGCTCAATTAACCATGTATTGACAGCACCTGAAATGCACATCATTAATTTTTCAGAAATAGCCCAACATTTACTTATTAAGATTGCCCAGTGGACTTAAGCTTGCTCCAGTTAGTGACAAATGATAGCTTGTCGCTTTTATTTGTAAACCTCTGAAGATGAACCCACTAACTACAGCAGCCAGTCTACCATCCAGATCATGCTGTTCTTCACCTACACTTCATAAAACATAATAGTTACTTCTCTCTCTTATTTACCTTAGAATTACCTTCCTTGTGATGTTTGGCACAGGATCGAAGCTGAGTTATCCAATATTGTTTCTCCTTTGCATCAGCAGCTAGAACAGAAACAAGAAAATGCAGGGACTCACACACAAATCAACTCTTTTTTTTTTTAATAAGAGAAGGAGACTGGGAGGAGAGTATTTATTGGTTAGGATGCACTAAATATTCTAATTTACCCTACTTATGTGTAAATTCTTCAGAACAACACATTTAAACGTCAACTTAAGATGCTGTGGCCACTTGGAAGAGGTAAGCTTATGAACTTCTTCGGAGTTATCTCCTCCAAGTGTTACTAAAAGCAGAATTACCTCAGGATGACTTTTTTTGTTTTGAATTTTTAATCCACTTGTCTCTCTTCGTGAATGACAAGGGCCACACCATAGCATTTAAATCAGTAAAACCTCTACACTCAGGCTTTCAATCACCTACCAGACAAGCTACCAGTCCCCCAGATACTTAAGTACTTCTGTCCTAACACAGTTCAACTAAATCTCTCTTTAAACCTGCGTGTAGTTCACCAGCAACTTAAAAGACACAAGAATGAAAACCACAATTTCCCCTACACATCTTTAAAAAACAGCTTTAAAAATATCTGTACATGTTGTCTGCAGTCTGTATCAGGTGGCTCCTGTGTAATACTAGTGAGGCTATTCAGGAGAGAGGTTTGGGTTTGTTTTGTTTTAAACAAACCACTACCACAGTGAGTTCAGTAAATATTTTCTCTTACTTCCTCTGCTATTAAGTATCTCAGTGATTAATGACTCAGCATAAAAATTTACTGATTTGAATCAAATTCATAGATCTCATTAAATTAAAAGCAGCATACTGTAAGTATTTGATAAACCCAAATGACTGGAAAAGCGTGATAATGAAACCACGAGTGTTTGTGATTTTTAGCTAGGCAAATCCGAAAACACAGAAACTCCCTGGCTGGTATTGGGTTTCAGTTCTAGGTATAAAACAGCAACGCACTGCACCACAGGGAGTCCTGCGTACTCTGGCCTGCTAGACAACTGATAAACTGTGGTCAGAATAAAACTAATTTTAAACTTTTGTCACGCTGTATTACATGTCACTTCTTTTATATTTTTTTTAAACTAGCTTGATATGAAAATATCCTGATCAATCAACCATACTGAAATACCTTAGAATCAGTATACTGCTCTTGTTTTAAAAAAAAAAAAAAAAAAAAAGTAACTCTTAAATTCCCTATATTGTCCTGCTTACATTTGGGAGCAAGGAAAGCAAAAATTCTATGTCAAAGGTGCATTCAATTATTCCAAGGCTGACAAGAACAGAGACAAGAACAGCCTTGCACTGGCATTTTCCCCTTCTCCAGCTCCTCAGCAAATTCCTTACTGCAAGTTATCGGCAGGACAGCGGGAGGGGAGAGCAGCGTTAGAAATTAAACGCTATGCTGTGGGCAGCGATGGAAGCAAACAACCACTGTACAATCTGGACTGCACAACCCAAATGCCACAATAACAGCTTATAGAAGGCATCTCGAGTTTTCTTTCAGCCCTGGAAGTTGTACATTCACATGTATGTAACTCCAGATTACTCTTCCACTTGTTTTATAAGGCAGCACATAACAATACAGCTGTATAACCACTACCTTCTGACAGCACAGGGAAGGCAAAGAGAAATGAAATATGAAAGAGGAGACACAGAAGTTGAAATGGGAGAGGAGAATGACTCAGCTGGCACTTGCAGCATCACTGTACCTCTCAACTTATACATCTCTCCGTTAGCAGAGTAGACCACCAACATGTGCGGCACTTCATCACTGGGCGATATTATAGCTCCAGCTAAAGACAAGGTTCCACGTGGCTTCTGGTTTTTACTTTGTTCATTCACGAAATACTGCAGAATCCCCGTCTCAAAGTCCAGCACGAAGTACCTGTTCAAAGAAATTGCAATTGTATAGTATCTCTACTAAAGTTTTTCACGCATTTAGTCAAAGAAGAGCAGAGATAGATCTTAAATCAAGATCATAAATAAACAAAAGAGGTTAAGGTCATTTTTGTAATAACTCAATTTTATAAGGTACTGTTATTTTGATCATTAGGTTTGGTTTTTTGAGGCCATATGTGAACTATTCTTTTACTCATGTTTCTTTCAGATTAATGGTGAGGTTCATTTACAAGACATGAAACCAAGAAAAGGAGTTTTTAATTAAGGAGGTTCCACTAAAGAATTATGAGATTGCTTCTTGGGGGGTGGTTTTGGCTTCTCCCCTTTTTCTTCCATTTATAACCTTGAAAGACATGCTAACTTCCCATAACTAGTTTTTTGAGAAGGTGACACTGTTATTGCAGAGGGATGAGCACAATTTAAAGATACCATGGTGTTTTCAACTTTGTGATAATATTTCATATACAGATGCTAAGTGTCATTTTGAAAACTGGCCAAGGGAATTGAACACAGAGTTCCCAACAAGTACTAGGTAAGAAGTAGGGACACTAACATATAATAAAACAATTAGGAGGAGAGAGAAATAAAGTCTAAACTCTATTTGGTCATTTTGCTAACAAACTCTAAAAAGGAAAAAAGAAACATTTCTACTACTGATCATATACTTAGGATCAGGAAATACTTAGCCAGTGAAAATGCAGTAACAACAAAGATTAAAAAAGAAAAAACAAGTTGTGACAAATGCAACCCATTACACAATAAATGAACTGCTAGGAATGGAAGATCACGCAAACAAAAATAAACTGATTTCATTGTCCAAGTGCACAAAATGAAAGTGAAGATGTTTCAAACTTAGTGTGTCAGTCTCAAGAGTTGGAAACATAATTTTTAAATTTTTTTTTTCCTAAATAAACCTATCTTTCACAACAGACACATCTTAAATTCCACGTCCCCACGGAAATCATCTACGCTATTACAGGGAATTATTTAACACTTCAATTCTTTGCCAGAAGGGGCAAAAGAGCAACCTCCGGGCTCACACAAAGGACAGTTTGCTATGGCTCAAAGGGACTAGATGGAAGATCACCGCTTACCCCCTCAGCTTCCACTGAAAAAACACCCTAACAACCTGGCTAATACCACTAACATGGGCATTTACAACGTGTACTATTTGCTGCTGTTCCTATAGGCAAGATTAGCACAGGTCATACGAGCTCGTGCAGAGTATTTCAGAAACTGCAATTACTCAGACTTCTCTAGCCTCACACACTCCACATTTGCTCAAGTCACTACTTGTTCTGAAAGCGGCAATTTGTCTTAGCCCTTTTCCAACATCCCCGCAGGCAGAACACCTCTAACACTTCCCATGACAGAGTATTTCCAGGATTGTCTTCAAGGACTCTTGAAGTAAAAGGTGTTCTTGTGCTCATCTCATCATTCCAGTTAAGTAAGCCTGGACACGAGCAAGTAGTCACTGCCTATGATTTAGAGAGCTTCAAACATTTTGGTCGGGCAACCTTCCTGCGCCACATTTATGCATAACTCTCTATCGTCACCGTCTCCACACCAGAACAAAGATCAAATTCTCTTTAAATTACTACAGATTAACAACCCCTGTCCCAAAAAATTTTAAACTAGTGCATACTCACCCCACCACTCACTTCTTCCCAGCCTCCATCTCCCAGACCTCCCCCAAGCACCTCTGCATTCCTTCCCTCACGAAACAAACGGCAAGTCTCCCTTTTGTAATTGTGAAGCACATCTCTCCACCTTCCCTCTATAGTTTATCTTCACCACAAAAGACTACAGAAATGGCAAGCTGAATGTCAACCACCACAGTGTTTTCAACTATAGTGTTAAAGAGGCCTTTAATGGGAATCACCAAGATTTCAGACCACCTTACTGACTTATATTACACTAGTCCATGACCTTCCTGTTTTGTTTGACTTTTAAATGATATTACAATATTGCTCTCCCACTTACAAAGCACATTTTCTCTTCAGGTTGCTTAGTAGGAAAGACAGGTGGAAACAGCAGAGTTGGGTAACATACAATAAAAAAAAAGTCAGACTTGCACATTGCATAGTAAATTTTAATTTCGTTCATTCTCAGTTCTCCTTGTCCATTATAGGAATATCTGTTACGTAGTCAGGGAAAAAGCAAAGCATTAGACAGAAGTGACGCCATGCCCCTGAGAAAACGATACAGTAGCTTGACCCTAAAGCTAGTGCTTCTCTCCATCCGACTAACAAGTTTTCACCAACTTCTTTGGGTTTAGCAAACAAGCCTAGGCTTCACATGCATAGATGTCCATTCTAAGCCTGTGCCATCCTCATTAGAATTTCACTGTCCTTTATTGTTCAGGTACCAATCACTTATTTTAGCCTTTGTTATCAGGCCATCTTTATCCATTACTACCTTGGAAGTCATCATCATTGTTACTGCAGAACAGCTCTACAATTAATGAAATGAGGAACAACAGTAAAAAAAAAAAAAAAAAAAAAAAAAAAAGAAACGAGGAGAAAACGGGAGAAAAGGAAAGACAAGAAAAAAAAAAGACAAGACAAATCATCTTTTCTTCTTCCATCAAGACCAAAGGATTTTGGGAAAACCATTCCTCTGAATCTATTACAACAGAATCAATTAAGTTATGCAAACACCACGAGCACTTCAACTCAGAAACCTCTGCACGCTACACCAGCAAAGCACTCCCAGAATGACTGTAAGCTCCACAAGGATGGGCTTTGCATTGCCATAATGCTACCCCAGGGAAGGAAACCAGACATTCGAGTACAGAACACACCTTTATCAGCATAATGACATCCAAGAGCATCGACATCTGCAAATCCACATATGCAGAGATAGCATCCTTCCACAGCTTGTTACCACAGCTACAACAGTAGTGGTAACTTGACTTTCTAGCCAACCATAACCTAAATTATGTACAGTCTCAGAGAAAGAGAACATTATCACCGGCCTTGTAACTTCAGTTTTCATTACTTGTGACGATGTCTTCGATTGCCTGTAAAAGCACACAACATGTTTCCAGTACAACTCAAGCAGTAATCTTAAGAAAGAAAAAAGAAGGTAGTTCTCACAAGCCTTTGCATCGCCCTCTTCAAGCACCCTGCCTTCTTTCTTGTCCCAGATGAACCAGTTCCTATGTTTGTCAACTTTGAAAGTCATTAAGAGAAAAGAGAATGATCTACAGAAACGTGAGTCCCAACTGCTCAACAAAAACTAGTTGTGTCAACAAAATAGCTTTCCCACGACTGTGGAGAGCTCGGGAACTTTTCAGAGGCATCCTGACTGTGACACTGCTCATTATCACACGGAGCCAAGCACTCCCTTTTCAAGAGTTCTGGTTTGATGTCCAACTCCTCTCTCCACCTTTCACACAGTGGTATCACAGAAAAAGACAGACAGGAGTAAACTGCACCAGTAACTATAATCTCACGAGAGAATCAAGGGGATAATGCACTTTGAAAACTGCTAAAAGGATAGAAAAAGCCAGGAGAAGGAATAAGGAACTAAATGCTATTCAAGCAGTGCAAGACTTAATACAAAGAAGGGGGGAGGGAGGAACAGAAAGGGACAGAAGAAAGAGAAGAAAAACTATTTTCTTACATCACAGACCAAGTGATGACCTAGTTCATATAATCACAAAAACACCCAAGAAATGAAGACTAGATTCTTTCATTAACTGAGGAAGGAAAAGCATTGCATATAAAGAACAGAAGTAAGAGAATGGTACATGCCCCATTTCAGAAGCTTCATGTAACTGTATCAAAAGGACAGGGATATCTTTTAACTTTAGTACCGAAAGCCATTTGTTCCGCGTACCATGGAAATAAGAGCACTAACACCTCTAGAACTCTTCAATCTTGCCACCTTACCCTGTATTGCTCTACTGGCCTTGCTTACAGAGCACACATCTACCCACGATGTCCCACTTCTGTAATCAATTTACAGATTAACATTGATGAAAACTAACATACTCTTCAGAGAACAGTTGGGTAGGAGGTAGCAGAGTCCAGTTATGTAGTACTAGACATACAAACAATTAGCACTATACAGAAATTATGAAACTGCTGCCAACAGACACTTCCAAACGACAGATAAATTTTTATGCTATTCCAAAATTGGACAAATTCACAGTTTTGATTTTTTTTTTTAAATTAGTATTCATTATTAGAGTCTTTCTTTACCACTTTAACACATACTAAGCAGTTTTAACTGCTTAAGCACTGCTCAAAGTAGATACATAAAATTACAGGCAAGAAAAAGCAGGCCATTTTACAAAAGAAAAGCCAATGGATTTCCCACTTTAAACTCAAATCTGTTCAGACACTACGGGCTGCCTGTTCCTTTGGACCAGTCTCCCTGAAGCGACTCCCCAGCATACTTCCTTCCTCCGTTCCAATCAAATGCAGATGCATCACCAACTGATATCAGTTACAAGATAAAACATTCAGCCAAACTCGGTGAACTAGAACTTTATTGTTGTTTCATCAAGTTTTAAAAAACCCCAAAAAACAGTCTGACATTACCAGAATTCTTTTAAGTTACTCATGAGTTTGTTAATATGGCCTGATGAGTCTTCATTTCTATTTTACTTCCCATATGTCAAAAATAAGTGCTCACTCAGAATAAATCCTATACAAAAAAAAAAGAAAAAAAGTCAAGCAGAACAAGTATGACATATTAGGAAGTGTAACTATGCTGCATTCTGAATTCTTGGAGGGGAGGAGAGACTCAAACACTGTACCAACAAACTATTTCAACCGGACTTCGCATTCACCAAGATGAACATTTATTATAGTAATATATTAAAATTATAATTATTTAATATTATAATAATGTGTAACTAGTTCCCCATTCAAGAAGAATTTACGACAAAGCAATGACTATGGTTTAAAAAGTTATAAAATGCTGGTAGTATAGTAGGAGATGAAAATGGTCTACCATCAGAGCCTGTCAGCAAACAGCAGTTATACAGGTTTTCCATGAGAAAATGTGACACTTCCAACACTATTCCAGTCTGAGGCAAAAATTTTAAAATAAATAAATAGATAAAATTTAAAAAAAGACACCAAAAATATCAGAAGCATACACTTCCCATGTAATTTACTCACCTCACTGGATTTAAGAATTTTCCTTTTCCCATTTCCAGTCAAATTAAGCATTTCTGTGTGCTCCAGTAACAATGCATTCTTTTTAAAAAAAAATTTCTCAGTATTTCAGCATTCGGTTACACATCTGTAACATGGTACACTGCTCACTCAGATGCGAGTCTGCCATACACCCACAGGTATGTTCCTAGCAGAAAAAACACCTCCGAAAATTTAACTTCCTTCTTTTCTGCCCTTATTCCAAACACATCTCGGAAACCAACCACCTGAAAATAAGTTTTCACTACTCTGTAATCCCAAGAAGTTTTCCACGTAGGACTGCCAAATCTTTCCACCGTGTAACGTATTCCTAGTGATTTCAAATCTCCCCACACCCTTCTTCCCCAGTTAAATCAGTTTTCTGGACCAGATTTTGAACAACTTCTAGTTTGAATTCATAATGTGCTGGAGGTTTTTTATATAAAAACCTGCAACTGCAATCCCAGTCAAATCTTCAGTTACATACTCAATCTGCTAAAAAACGCACCTCTTTGGAAAGCAGCATTGCTTTCCACAAGCAATTACAATTTCACAAGCAATTACTGCCTTGGGCTCATAAACTAGCCTACATTGGAACCCACACTTCATAGTTGGACCGTGTCTAATCCCCAAGCTCAACTCTTTAAAATTGGTATGGACGCCTGAATACTGCACAGGAGAACAGACTTGGACTCTATCCTTTGACTTTTTCTATCCTTTGACTAAAGACAAAATCTTCCATCCTTTCCAAACAATACAATTGTTTTCATTACATTATAAGCTAACACAGCAACTCCTGCTCGACAGAGAGGAGTGCTGGGTTTCGATAGCAGGCTAGCCTTAGTTTCAGCTTTCTGGAAATTTATTCCCAGTTATTTTCTCACTGATTGACAGAGAAGCTTTTTTCTCTCCACACCACTTTAGCTCTTCCTTTGACACCAATTCTCCGAAACCAGTCTCACAATACATACTTAATGACCTACTTTCATTTTGCTTTAACCGAAAAAATATGAATTGTTTGGATAACATACATCGATTTGAAACAGCACAAAGTCTTTACCTGATTTAAAACCTTGACAGGTAATGTCACCTTCCCTATCGTATTAGAAAAGTAACAATTCGTGTATTTCCCCTTCTCAAAATGCTGAATTTACTATTCTAGTCAACGCTCCACTACACATTTCAGCATCAAATAAGCTCATGAACTGAAGTGGCTCACCAACAGAAGAATTTCACTACCTTCTGCTTCTACCACTTTGTTCTCATAACCAAACTAGGTTCTATAACCAAACTAGGTTCTATAACCAAACTAGGTAAGAAGTGGTAAGTAAATTAGAAAAACTGACTCATTTGCTTTCATCTTGCATAACCGTAACAAATCACCTACAAAAAAATAACTAAACATTGGGGGGAATAGAATGAAAAATTGAAAAAAACTGAATTTCTTCTCCAAAATAAAGCATTTATATATATATATATATATATATATGAAATGGGACACTCAATTACATCCAGCTTGTGAAAGCAGCTTTTCCATATTTGTAATTCTCTCTACTCACATTAGCAGTTGTCAAAACTGCTGCTGAGCAAACAGCTGCCTCATCATAAAGTTTTAAACAGCTCTCAAACCGACGCCAGCCATGCCAGTAACCTTATTGCCTGTTCTTTTCTGGAACAAATAGCACACCAAAATTGTAAGCAATATAGAAACATGTGACCTTCCATAAAAACCATAAAAACATGTCACTTTTTGCTTGACATTTCCGTAAGATTTGACAAGTTTGGCAAGCACACATCACATCAGAAATTGCCTAGCGCCCAGCATCAACTCATCTTTCCACAAAGTACTTACAAAATACAGTATAAAATAAAAAGTTTAGAAGATGGCCTAACATTCCAAAATACAACTCTCCAAGAAGCCAAATAACAAATTCAGAAAGCCTGAAATGCTGAACCAAAAGCTCTACCATGCACATTAAACACAATAAGAAAATATGAGCATGTCACAGACCCAGTCAAAGGAAAGCAATGAAAAAGGTGGCAGCACTAAACGCAGCCACGGTGAA
The DNA here is from genome assembly GCA_009769605.1 of Bucorvus abyssinicus. Classification (NCBI taxonomy): domain Eukaryota; kingdom Metazoa; phylum Chordata; class Aves; order Bucerotiformes; family Bucorvidae; genus Bucorvus; species Bucorvus abyssinicus. The sequence goes on from CM020028.1 coordinate 44,415,180, forward strand.
CAGAGCTGCTCAGACACTGGTGCATCACAGAACCACACAATGCTTTCAGGTGGAAGGGACCTTCAAAGGTCATCTAGTCCAACCCCCCTGCAGTGAGCAGGGACACCTTCAACTAGATCAGGTTGCCCAGACCCCCATCCAACCTGACCTGGAATATTTCCAGGGATGGGGCATCGACCAACGCTCTGGGCAACCTGTGCCAGTGTCCCACCATCCTCATTGTAAAAAATTTTTTCCTTAGATCTAGTCTAAATCTCCTCTCTTTTAGTTTAAAATCATTACCCCTCATCCTGTCACAACAGGCCTTGCTAAAAAGACTGTCCACATCTTTCTTAGAAGTCCTCTTTAACTACTGCAAGACAGCAATAAGGTCTCCCCAGAGCCTTCTCTTCTCCAGGCTGAACAACCCCAACTCTCTCAGCCTGTCATCACAGCAGAGGTGTTCCATCCCTCCCATCATTTTTGTCGCCCTCCTCTGCACCCGCTCCAACAGGGTCTTTTCCTCCTTGTGCTGAGGACTCCAGAGCTGGACACAGCACTCCAGGTGGGGTCTCACCTCAGCGGAGTGGGGTGGCAGGATCACCTCTCTTGACTGGCTGGCCACACTGCTTTTGATGTAGCCCAGGACACGGTGGCCTTCTGGGCTGTGAACACACATTGCTGGCTCATGGCCAGCCTTTCACCCACCAGCACACCCAGGTCCTTCTCCTCAGGGCTGCTGTCTCAATCCCTTCATCCCCCAGCCTGTACTGATACCAGGGATTGCCCCAACCCAGGTGCAGGACCTTGCACTTGGCCTCATTGAATCTCATGAGATTCACACAGGCCCACTTCTCCAGCTTGTCCAGGCCAGTCTGAATGGCAACCTGTCCCTCAGGCATGGCAACTGCACCACTCAGCTTGGTGTTATCTGCAAACTTGCTGAGGGTGCACTTGATCCCACTACGTCATTGATGAAGATACTAAACAGCACTGGTCCCAGTATGGACCCCTGAGGGACACCATTTGTCACCAATCTCCAACTGGACACCAAGACATTGACCACTACCCTCTGGACACAACTATCCAACCAATTCCTCACCCACTCAACAGTCCACCCATCCAATCCACATCTCTCCAATTTAGAGAGAAGGATGTTGGGGGGGACCATGTCCAAGGCTTTACAGAAGTCCAGGTGATAACATCCATAGCTGTTTCCCACCGATGCAGTCACTCCACCATAGAAGGCCACTAGGTTGGTCAGGCAGGACTTGCCCTTGGTGAAGCCATGCTGGCTTGTCTCGAATCACCTCCCTGTCCTCCATGTACCTTAGCATAGCTTCTAGGAGGATCTGTTCCAGGATCTTGCCAGGCACAGAGGGGAGGCTGACAGGTCAGTAGTTCTCAGGGTCGTCCTTTCTACCCTTGTTCAAAATGCATGCAATCTTTTTCAAGACACCAGGGACTTCACCTGGCTGACAGGACTTCTCAAATATCATGGCTTGGCAACTACATCAGCCAATTCCCTCGGGATTCTGGGATGCGTCTCATCAGGTCCCAGAGACTTAAGTATGGTTGGGTTCCTCAGGTGGTCATGAAACTGAACTTCTCTTACAGTGGGAGGGACTTTGCCCCCCACCCAGTCCCTGTCTTGCGGTCCATCAGCTCAGGAGTTGTGAGAAGAGAGGTGGTCAGTGAAGACTGAGGCAAAAAAGTTGTTGAATACCTCAGCCTTCTCCTTGTCTGTTGTTACCAGCTTGCCAGTCATGTTCATCACAGGGGCTACACTTTCTTTAGTCTTCCTGTAGAAGCCCTTCATATTATTCTTTGCATCCTTTGCCAAGTTCAGCTCCAGATGCACCTTGGCCTTCCTGACCTCATGCCTACACAACCAGGCAGTGTCCACATATTCTTCTCAGGATACCTACCCCTGCTTCCAACTCCCATGCAGTTCCTTCTTACCCTTTCATTTGACCAGGAGGTCTTAATTCTGCCATGATGGTCTCTTCCTTTCTTTGCCTGATTTCTTACACCTGGGGTCCGACAGCTCCTGCACTCTATGGAAAGTGTCCTTAAAGATCTGCCAGCTCTGGTCTGCTCCTTTGTGCCTAAAGGCCATTTCCCAGGGGTTCCTGTTGACCGGGAAGTTTGCTCTCCTAAAATTCAGGGTCCTGACTTGACTCTTCACCTGACCCATATCGCTCAGGACTGTGAATTCCACCAGTGCGTGATCACTGCAGCCCAGGCTGCCTCCAGTCCTGACATCAGCGATGAGCTCACTTGCATTGGTGATCATCAGGTCCAGTATTGCATGCCCTCTGGTGGGACTCAACAGTGACTGACACCATTACATACTATTCTTTCAACAGTCTCTACACTAAGTACGAACATGCACACAGACAACACACTTCCAAGAAGGTCATGTATGAAAACAGATCAATACTGAAGCAAGGTTTGATCACAGGTAGTATTTTACAGAGATTTCTGTCTCCTGCGTGCCACATTGTGCTGGAGACTTAACAGACTGAAAAGAGAAGATGAAATCTTGTGTTGGTCTTTCTGGTATTTGCTATTACAATATCCATAAATGAACCAAATTTATCCATTTGACAGCATGGTTCTCATACAACATAATGAGAGAGTAGCAAATTCAGTCACCTACTGCAATGCTCCCACAACACACGTCACAGGGAGCCTGGAATTGCTCACAACAGAGTTCAAAGAAAACTGCATCCCACTGAATTTGTGAGTTAGCCAGGTTTAAATCACAATTTTATGTCACAGTACTATCATCCACCATGCAAATTCTCTACAATTTGCAGCCACTAAGTTTTGACAACCCCAAAAATACACACCCCCAACAGAGGCTGCTGAACAAAAAAATCTATTTGATTGAAATACTTCCACATCCCTCTCCTTCACCTTCAGCAACTAAAGCTTGCTGCTGAACTACATTAAGAGAGACGGATGCTATTACTAGAAGGACAGAAAATTTAGGAAGGAAGATGTAAATCCTGATGCACACACACACCATGTGTATCACACAGCATCTTCCACCGGCCCCATCCTAAACCTTCACATCATTTCCCTCTTAATGGTGTACCAATGATGAACCAAACCCTTATTTGAAGAGGTAAAGTTGCTTCATATTTTTCAAACTTGTGCCTCCCAACTCTTCCTCTCTCTTCTCCAAAGACTTGTATACCTTACTAGTAAAAATTAACCCTAACTCAACCCAGCACTACTGTTATTGGATATTACGTCCTATCAAGGGGAGGCACCTTCAGACATCAACGTATGCAGATTTTTAGAGCTCTCTTTTGCTGCCAAGAATTACAGACTGTATACTGTAGCTGAGAAAAGCACTCAGCTATGAGACAACCATTATGACCCTGTTTTTATGCAAGACTTGATGTTAGTTAAGATTTACCTGGAGATAAAATACTTTCAGGGACTGAAATATTAATGAAACAAATAACAAAGGCACAGGGAGTGACCCTGAAGAACAGTACAAATGCTGAAGCTGAGCAAGAGACAATTGCTTTATGACAAACCAAACATCTCCGGGTGGGAATATCAGGCAAACAACTCAGGTAACCAGATCACAAAACAGACTAGAAAAAGCAGTAACTCAAATTACAAGACTATTCTAGCTACAGTTACAGTAGCTGTAGTAAATGAGCTGTACAGTTCAGCTATTTTAAGTGGTGCTTTTTGCTCAATTCAACAATGAGAGAACGGAAATTAGGAATATTATTCAAATCATACCTTGAGCCAGTTACACAGACAAAAGGAGTCTGTTATCCCAGCCCAAAGTATTTGGGCTGCATATCTCCAAGTTAAGAGCCAGAGAAATTATCTATGTAGGCGAACCCTAATGATTGTGTCCCTCACAGGTGAATATGGTCCCATGCCCAACAGTAACTGTAGTGGGAAGCCAGGGAACTTCAGGGAGTTGACCTACATATAAATAAAAAGTGCAAGCGAATTGGCCATCGAGTTCTTTCCAATTCAATTTTACTGCTCACTGGAAATCAAGCTTGCTTTTAGACAGGCTGTAAAAAAAACTGAAGTCTTAGAAAAGGAATCTTAAGTTATGCAACTGAATTGTACGTTGTATGCTATAAAAATATGCGGCATTTTGTATACAGTAATTACTAAACAAAATAACTATATCACTGAACTATCTTCACTGTTACTTAGCTCCTCCCTTGTTTTTTAATTAGTAAACATGAAATACAGAAGGTTAAATAGGATTCATAAACTCTCTTAAATAAAAGATATCACCAACCTACAAGTTTTCAATAGAAAGATGTTGCTGAAAATTAATTAGAGCAGTCACACATGTCATGCTTTATGGAGACAGAACCTCAGTTCTATTATGACCACTCTGCTGTCAACAAGTGAGGGACAATTTACAGAGGAAATTAAGTGAAAGGATGAAGGACCAGAAAGCAGAACAGTTTGGCAACAGGATGTGCCAAAAGCTTTTTCAGTAAATTTGCCTAAAACTAAGTAAATAGAAATCTGAAGAATCATTTGACACTACAGTCAAGTATAAAGCGCTCTGCTAACTGGACTTCCAACCACCATCCAAAGCAAAACACTCTCCTGCACTGGACCAAATAGGCTAATTATTAGGTTAGTAATGATGTACAGTCTGAGGTCTGGCATGTTATTTTTCAATTACAGAGGAATAACATAGTACTAATTTTTTCTGATTCACTTCTCTCTTATACCGTATTCTTGACTTCTGCCTTACACCTGCTAATATTAAAACTATAGATATGGAAAAAGGAAACCCGTAAGTTACAATGCAAATCTACTATATTCTCTACATTCCATACTCTCAGGCATGCTGTGTACAGACCTAGTTATATCACTCCTGCTATGCTTAGAGGTGACTAGCAGGCAGGAAAAGCACCCTCTTTGTTCCTTTGTGATGTATGATAGACACCTAGGACGCTCTCCTCCAGTCACGTCAGCCTTAAGATACTAGTTCCAGCTCTCCCTAGTCTTCCTAGAAGAGTAATGTGCCAGAAACACTACCACAAGATAATAAATAAATAAAAATAAACAAAAATTCCTTAACGTAGAGCCAGCAGGGAAATATTCAAAAGTACACAGGAATCTAAATGAGTCTGTAAAGTCATTCCATCTTCCGTGCACGTCTTCTCAGAACATATTTTTGCATTCCAAATCTTGAAAAACTTCCAACAGGTACCATTTGAAAGTATTAAAAGTCACATTATTAAGGCCCCAAATCGCAAGTGCCACTACTGCATACTGTGGCAGGAGAAGCTGTTATGTCTTCCCGTCGTCTGTTTTCCTCCACGTCATTGCCGGAGATCACCACCCTGCAGAGCAGCAACCAGCCAACCCTACTAAAGTCCTGGTCTCGGTGAAACTAAAAGTGACGGCCTGAGGGCTGAGGACAGTGTGTCGCTGTGCCACATTACAACACCAGCAGCTGCTGGCAACCCATCCACAACCTCTAGTACACAAGTGGTAAACGAATTATTGGAAAAAGGCCTCAGTTAAGTGTTGAGACAGTCCAGGAGGTTCCTGGAGTGTGTGGAAGACAACTTCCTCACACAGTTGGTGAGGGAACCAACCAGGGCTGGTCCCTGCTGGACCTGCTGTTCACCAACAGAGAAGGACTGGTGGGTGGTGTGAAGGTTGGAGGCTGTCTGGGCCACAGTGACCACGAGATGGTAGAGTTTTCAATTCTTGAGGAAGCAGGCAGTGGGATCAGTAGAAACTGCCACCTTGGACTGCCAGAGGGCCAGACTGACGTATGTGGAAGCCTGGTTGACAGGGTCCCTTGGGAGGCAGCCTGAAGGGCAAAGGGAGTCCAGGAAGGCTGGACAATCCTTAAGAAGGAACTCTTTAAGGCGCAGGAACAAGCCATCCCAGTGAGCTGTAAGACGAAGCCAGCAGGGCAGAAGACCAGCCTGGCTGAGCAGAGAGCTTGGCTGCAACTCAGGGAGGAAAGGAAAGTCCATGGTCTATGGAAGAAAGGTCAGGCCACTCAGGAAGACTGCAAGGATTTTGCGAGGCTGTGCAGGGAGAAGATTAGAAAAGGCCAAAGCCCAAGCAGAACTTAGTCTGGCCACCACCATAAAAGTCAATTAAAAAATGTTTCTGTAAGTACATTAACAGCAAAAGGAGGGCTAAGAGGAATCTCCACTCTTTACTGGATGCAGGGGGAAAGATAGTGACCCAGGATGAGGAAAAGGCTGAGCTACTGAATGCCTTCTTTGCCTCAGTCTTTAAGGGTAACACCAGTTGTTCTGTAAGGGCCCATCACCCCGAGCTGGATCACAGGGACAGGGAGCAGACGAAGCCCTGTAATCCAAGAGGAAATGTTCAGTGACCTATTACATCACTTACATCTGCACAAGTCGATGGGGCCAGATGGGATCCATCCAAGGATTCTGAGAGAGATGACAGAAGTGCCTCACCAATCCATTTTCCATCATTTACCAGCAGTCCTGGCTAACGGGGGAGGTACCAATCAACTGGAGGTCAGCAAATGTGACGTCCATCTACAACAAGGGCTGGAAGGAGGATCCAGGGAACTACAGGCCTGTCAGTCTGACCTTGGGGCCAGGGAAGGTATGGAGGAGATCATCTTGAGTGCCATCACGCGGCACATACAGGACAACCAGGTGATCAGGCCCAGTCAGCATGGCTTAGGAAAGGCAGGTCCTGCTTGACCAACCTTATCTCCTTCTATGACAAGGTGACCCACTTACTGGATGAGGGAAAGGCTCTGGACATTGTCCACCTAGACTTTAGTAAAGCCTTCGACACTGTTTCCCACAGCATTCTCCTGGAGAAAACTGGCTGCTCATGGCTTGTGTACTCTTGGCTGGATAAAAAAACTGGCTGGATGGCCAGGCACAGAGAGTGGTAGGAAACGGAGTTCAATCCAGTTGGTGGCCGGTCACTAGTGGTGTCCCTCAGGGCTCAGTATTGGGGTCTGTCCTCTTCAACATCCGTATCAATGATCTGGATGAGGCGATCGAGTGCACCCTCAGACAGTTCGCAGATGACACCAAGTTGGGTGGGAGTCTTGATCTGCTTGAGGGTAGGGAGGCTTTACAGAGGGATCCGGACAGGCTGGATCAAAGGGCCGAGGCCGTGGTATGATGTGCAACAAGACCAAGTGCTGGGTCCTGCATCTGGGTCACCACAAGCCCTTGCAGCATTACAGGCCTGGGGAAGAGTGGCTGGGAAGCTGCCTGGTGGTAAAAGACCTGGGAGTGTTGGTCAACAGCCGGCTGAATATGAGCCAGCAGCGTGCCCAGGTGGCCAAGAAGGCCAAGAGCATCCTGGCTTGTATCAGAAATAGTGTGGGCAGCAGCAGTAGGGAAGGGATTGTCCCCCTCTTCTTGGCACTGGTGAGGCCACACCTTGAGTGCTTTTTTCAGTTTTGGTGCCCTCACTACAGGAAGGATATTGAGGTGTTGGTGCATGTCCAGAGAAGGGCAACAAAGCTGGTGAAGGGTCTACAGCACAAGTCTTATGAGGGAAGTGAGCTGAGAGAACTGGGGTTGTTTTAGCCTGGAGGAAAGGAAGCTTAGGGGGTACTTCATTACTCTCTACAACTACCTGAAAGGAGGTTGTAGCGAGGTTGTAGTCGGTCTCTTCTCCCATGTAGCAAGAGCTAGGATGAAAGAAAACGGCCTCAAGATGTGCCAGGGGAGATTTAGGTTGGATATTAGGAAAAATTCTTTACAGAGAGGGTTAAAGAGCAGCAGATTTTTAAGCAGGAACAATCTGCCGAGAGAGGTGGTGGAGTGCCCATCCCTGGAGGTGTTCAGAAGACGTGTAGATGTGGTGCTGACGGACATGGTTTAGGGACCCTGGCAGTGCAGGGTGACGGTTGGACTTGATGATCTTAAAGGTCTCTTCCAACAAAATGCTTCTGTGATTCTGTATGTTTCTTTCATGCAGTAATTAATAAGGTGAACCTTGCTGTCAAACTTATTGAACCTTGTTAAACCACTGTTAAACTTGGTAAATTCCGTCAAATTTACTGAACTCTGTCAAATTATTTTACCTCAATAAAACATACTGCTTCTTCTCTCTTTGGGTGAGGTGCATTCTACTCATCCACGACCAGGTCGCACAGAGGAGCCATCAAACATAGCAGTCCTGACTTGACAGCTTGTCCAGCACACAAGCTCACTTGCTGTTCCATTATCAACTTTCAACTACTCCAAACTCCTGGAAAGTACGCTTTTATGCAATTAGTGCAACAACTTTCTCCCAGGCTGAAAACACAGCCTCTCCCACCTCAACAACTACTTTACTAATACGAATCTTAGACAGACGGTCAAAGGAAACAGTAAGAACAATTCACACTCGGCACTAGCAGTCCTGCCAAATTAGTTTCTCTTGTGCTCAGTACGACATCAATTTCCATTTTAAAATTACAAAAAATTGTATTTTTCAGGAGCCTCCACAATTACATTACATACATTTCTGTCAAATCTCTTGTTATACCTCACTGAATTATTGAGAAGAGTCAGATTGGCTGATCAGGTGGCAAGTAGGTACTTTTAAATAAAATTACACATCATACTTAATACAAAACCAATCATTCTGCTCTACAAAAAGGCACAAACTCATTAGTAACTTTTTAAAAGCTTAACATAATTTCTTTTGTCATTCTATAGTTACAATCACGCTAGTTATAAAAGCAATTCAGAAATTGCTGATCTAATCCACCCTCCCACACAAATAAAAAGAGGTTCTTTGCCATAATTGAAATTATGAACTCCAGAGCTATGAATAACTATGAACCAACAGCTTTGAAAGAGAAGTTTAAATTCTTGATTTTCACAATAAACTAGTACAGAGGTATTAAAGAAATAATGCCAATAATGAAAATATATCAATGGTATAAAGCAGAATCACCTCCCTGTGAAGATCAAACCATGGAACAATGAATTAACAAGACAAATAAAACATCTTTTAGAGTCTGCTTCTAGTTCAACTTCAGATTTTTACAGATACCTCAGGTTAGGTTTGTGCTCTCCTCTTTTGGTAAAACCAGCATTAAATACATAATAGCAAAACAGGCTTTTTTCCACATGAGGGCGAATAACATCGAGTTGTGAGAATTCTATTAAACTTGAAGTTTAATGGTTCTGGCAGCAGCTAGAATCCCAGCTCTTATTTTAAGTGTCTGAACATTTAGGCTACATTACAAACATCCTCATGAGCCTCCACAGTCACATTGATTAAATGCTACCGGGAGATTTGGAAGAAGGAAAGATCAAGTTGTCATAGTTGAACTATTTCCTTAACTAGCAGTTATAAGCAACAGGTTTTCCTTCAGTTCCCAGAAGTCTGCAGCTTTAAAAATCAGAAGCAAGCGGAAGTACTCTACTGCACTAAGGTCTCTTCAGTAATGCCTTAAATTTATTTTAACATCTTTCTTCAAGTGCAGTTCAAACAACTCTTCCTTCTAGCCTTTTTCCTTGTCCCAAATTATGATAAAAAACAATGCTATGTTAAGTACTTCTCTATTTAACAACTTGTTTGTAGTTTTCTTTTAGTTTATTCCCCGATGTTATCAACTGTTTGCAAAGTTTTAACAGATGGTACTCCTTAGCTGTTAGTTTCTCTTATCTGCCACCCTCAAACAGACAAGATATGATTGAGGGCTTCAGAATGTATACCCTTATCCCACCCCCCCACCTTCCCCAACAAATAATTCCTCTCACTCATTGTATATGACACACCCAAATTATAATCACAATACTCCGTAGAAAAACAAGGGGGAAAAAAAATCCCAAAGAAATGATAGTTCCAACTGAAAGCTGGAACTATGGAGAGATGCAATTTTTTTGACCAGCTATTTCTAAAAACTTATTTTTCTCAAAGAAAACATTGTAAAGAAGTAGTACTACTTCCTTCACTTCAGGGAGCACAAAGTCAAAGTCCTGTTTCCTAACAGGATATGACATTTGAAGGTCACTCCTGCTCTGCAGTGCTCTTCGGTACCCTACTACTTGCCTTCACCACATTCCTCAGTACTCAGGCTTGTTCTGCAGTACAGCATCTGACAAGGCATCCTCTGTGCTTTTCATTTCCTTCTGAGCAGTGACAAGCAGACAGTATGATAAAAGGACTGTAAAAAACCAAACCAAAACCCCACAACTTAAATACACTTGGAGAAAAAACTCCTTAATAACAGACTAAAACACCAGCAATGATTTTAAGCATTTCCTTAGACATCTCTAGTAAACCCCATGCTTCTTGTTAGAACTGCAATAGCCAGCTTGCCTACTATGCAGTCCCTGAAACAACGACAGAGCAGGAAATGATGCAGAAGAAGAATTTTAGGAAGAAATTCAGTAGCAGGAATTTCAAGAAACAGAACTTCTTTCCACTGAAGAGAAAAGACATAAGGTAGTCATTTTTTTCTTCAGCACGATAAACATGCCACAACTTAACTGAACCTCTGAACCCAGTGATGGCAAATGTGTACAGCAAAGAGGTGGGCCAGAATAAAACCAACTCAGAAGTGTAAAATACTTTCAGAACAGAAGAGACACGTCACAATCAGTCCAAGCACCTAATAGATGACAATGCTCTTAGGAAAAAAAAAAAAAACAAAACATAAGCAGAGAACAAACTGAACAAGTTTCTAGAGCAAAGGTCCAGTAGTTTCCACTTTTTTATGCCTCCACGTAAGTTACAGTTTCAGAATTCGGATATTTTCCCTTTAAAAGCCTGCAATTCAGCATTTCAATAAATAATGCAGTTGAGGGAATTATTTAATCAAAGTTAAACGCAGCACAAGCCGAGTAGATATTTTCAGTCTCTCAGACATTTGTTCCTGATGTCCTGACATCACCTCAAATAAGCAATCTGTGAGAAACTGCACTATAGTTTTTGCTATACCAGCTGCTTTATAACTACTGACAGTTCATTGAGCTTTCCAGCTCCCTCAGTTGAGACACCTATTCCACGCCTCTTGGATTCAATCCGGTCAAATGTCACTACTGAAAAATCAATTTTTAAGCTCAAGGGAACTAAACCCAAAAAGGCTTCATGTCATTAGCCTCCTTTCGGAAACCGAGGTGGCAGCTCATCCATCCCCAATTTTTAGCACATGTAACATTTTCACATATGATCTCCTCACTTGCCAGATGTTTTCTTCAGTCCATCTCCTACAGCATGACTCCCCCTACACTTGCTGTTACAGTACCAAAAGCAAGATCAAATGAATGGGAGAGACGTCCTTCAAACACCGGAAGGAGGGCAGGTGGATTCATACCATTTACCTGAGCCTACAGAAAAGCTTGATACTGAAATGCCAAACCTGGTTGTTCAGCATAAGAAGCAGCAAGACTCTATGTGGCATCTGTTCAACCCTTTTCCTCAAGGCTTTAATTCTTCCACTTAAAAGCTAGCACAGAGAGAAATAAGAACCTAAGTTATGGGCTAATAATTGTAAGCTGCTACGGCCTGCTTAAATTGTCCAGCTATTTTCCTGAAGCTCGTCCCTCAACTCAGGGACTCCCACCAGAAGCTCTGTGCCCAAGGAGTGTCCACCGCAGACTGCTACCGGTTTTTCAGTCATCTGACCCCTTTACAAAAGGCCATGCACAGGGAGACACTTCCAACACTTTTCCCATGCTGACAGGAGCACAGTGTGCTACGGGGAGCCCTGATCTCTGTCGACATTTGAACGATTGCCAGCCTTTCCCCCAGCATAGCAAAAACACAGTAAATATTACAAGGTGTCTTTTGGCCAACAACATTTAAACTACCGCGTTGAATGAACTAAGCTATCCCATACCTGCAACCTATCCTTTCGGTTGGGGCCAGGGCAATGAATTAATTCAGTATAGCTCAGCAGCTAACACCAGCCTGAGCTCACAGGCACAGATCAACTCCAGGCCACGGAGCGCTTGAGCACACCAAACCAGGGCTGTGAGCAGCCGTCAGCACCAGCTGTCAGAAACCACCACCACAAAACATGCTAGAGCATCCCAAACGGGGGTATCACCCACCTATGCCCTGTAAGTAGCACAGGGCACGCAAGGACTGAAAAAGGCTGAAAAAGCTCTGGGAACTTGCAATTTGAACCTCTGACCCCCTGGGAAGGACAGAGCAGCTAAGTGAGGCTGTCATAAAACCACAGGTTATCAACTGCTTACTGTCTGCAACTGATTCTCGTGTTTGTACTGCCATCTGAGAGCTCTGCTTCAAGATACCGCCTGTTCCCGTAACTCCTCATGACTACCAAGTCTAAATTAGTATCTTAATTCAAAAAGGATGAGAGTACCAGTCATTATTTTCCCAGCACAATTACATTTGCATTAGGGTATTTACAATAAAAATGTAATGACTGAGGGGAAAACTACCAGTCCCATCAGCAAGTTATTTACAGACAGAAGAAAACCATGCAATTAGAAGTTTCTGGTATTCCCGTCCCTGGTTGTGTTTTTCTCATCCAGAAGCAGACAGACCTAGCTAGACAGAACCACTCTCAGGTCAGGTGTCTCAGCTTTCTCTTCGGGGAAAAACTTACCAACCTTCCCCTAACCTTTGGGACTTGAAAGAAGAGGATATTCTGAAATAAGCCTCAGAACCATGTTTAGATTGAAGTGCTCTCCCTGAGTGAGAAGAGGGAAAGGAAAAGAAAACGTGAAATACACATTTTATCAGCAACCTCCAGATCCCTTGCATTTCACTGTCTCCCTGATGATAAATTTACTTGGCACACTAAACAGCATTCCTTACTGCTTGTGGAACAATTGCAGACATACCGTATGAAGCCTGGTAAGCATTAAATAAAATGTATACAGACTTCACTGAACAGGACTTGCATCAATTATAGCTGTAGCATTTATAAACAGAATACAGAATTACAGAAATGCCTTCAGAGATGTCCAAAAAGCTGAAAAAAATGAAGAGAATAGAGGCACTGGCAACAGAAGGGTGGGGATGGAAGGGTCATGGCTGCACAGTCAATTTAAAATAAACCCATGGAATTTTTACAGACATCTTCTACAACACGAAGCAACTCTATTAGTAAAGATTACCGTGCTACACAAGAATTTTTTTTTTCCTCAGCACCCATTACGTTAAGGATTGGCAAGTACAAGTACTATCATATTATCATTATATGTTTTAAAAATGTCACGAAAAGTTTCAGGTATACCCAAACTACTACCAGTTTATGTTTAGACCAATTAGACTTCAAGTTGACATCTTTTCAATATTCAGAAGCTATTTTGTTGAAGTCAACCTTTAAGAACAAAATGTATCAAGAGAAAGATATTGACTGTACTGTAATGCAATAATGCAATCAACTAAGTTCAAAGCATAACCACATCCCTTCGATGGATATTACAGCATAAATTTTCAATTAGCTGCCTTGAGTCAGCGAAGTTTTATAGAAGTTGTATCACAGTTCACTTCTTTGCCAGGCCTTCATAATTCATCCTTGTTTTGCAATGCCCTGCCCTCAGCAAGAATCACTGCCAGGAGCCATCAACTCTCTTCAGTGCTATTTCTAGCCTACAGCTAAAAACATCAAGGAGGAAGAGACCTCAAGATATAATAACCTTCCTGTAAATTGAAAGATTAACGTTTAGAGCTGAAAATCACCCTGTAATCAATGAAAGCCACTTGCAGATCTCAGTTTTGCACCAAGAAAAGAAAAACATCTACTACACCTGCCAATGATTTAATGAGGAAAGACAGGCTGAGTTGGAGATCAAGCACCTCTTCCTCTAACCTTAGTACTGTAAGCATCATATTTGAGGCTTGTTCCAATTTTGTGAAGTAGCCACGGTATTCTCAGATGAAAAATACAACTCTTTTTTTAAGAAAATACTATCAGCATAAAATTCAGTGTTAAAATTTTTAAAAAAGAGAACAGTTGTGATACAACTTAGTTTTAGTAAGTTCTTTAGTTTTACTGAGTAATCTATTGCAATACTGACATGGATGCAAGCTCATTGATGGCTATTTTTTAATATATTATGGCGTGTTCAAAGTATTAATAATATTTCTAACAAAACAGACAAGTAAAACAGTTTGAAACACCTTTTCATCTAAAGTGTGCTTTCGGTTTAGGTCAGCAGAGTTATAAAGCCAATACAAAGCTTCTGTAGTCAATAATCTTCCTGATTTTTCCTCGTAACTGCCTCATGTTCATCTAGCTATTTTTGGCTTCTGAACATACGTACATTACTCATATAACTTATGTGTAAGAAACACATAATAACAAAAGCTGATTACCACCTGCGAAGCAACACAAAAATTTTAAAGGTAGGTAGAAAAAGACACATACATGATGCCAGGAGACAGCAGTCCTCACACCAATTCCTGTACTATCAATGTACTATCAGATACTTTCTAGCAGACAAATGCTTTCTGAACGCAGCTGTTTGAACAGTAATTTTTGTACAAGTTGATGGAATAAAACATCTGTTTTCAAATTTGTGTTTTTACTGCAGTGTTTATAGCAGCTGTTATTTTTTCACTGTCAAAACACAGATAATTGATCATCTAGGTTCTCAAATTTGAACCACATGAATGCTGGCATTTGTCCAAGCTGCAAGTTTCATTTAAAATATTATTTCACTGACAGAACCTGTGAAACAAGTAACATTCATTCCACTCTCATATACAAAGGCCTGAGAAGTCAGCTATGATACACTAATGTCATTTTTTACGAGTTGCAGATACTTTTAATATAAATTTACATAGAAGAAAAAATGCAAAAGGCAAGTTAAAGTCTCACTTTGGGAATTTTGAAGTTCTCAATTGTATGTCGTCCTTTCTGCTTGTTCTTCCTAGCGTTGGACTTTTTTTTTTTTAATCTATAGTCTAAAAGTTCCTGGCTGGAAAGAAAGAACATATCCAAGACTATGCAGTATTTTTCTTTACACGCTATATGGAAGGAAATACGATATACAAAGTAAGCATCATGCTTGCAAGATCAGCATCCTGGCTCATTTCCATCTCTTCTTCACCCCAGCTAGTTCAAACAAAGCTTTGCAGAAACCAGACCTCTCTTACATACTGCATCATCTTAGGATAGTTGAAACTTCTCAGCTTTCTGGGCCAATACTTCACAGTCCCATAGGGTTTGCCTTGGCTTTACTGTTAAGACTACCAATTCATCGTCTGAGATGAGAAGTTTAAGTTCCTGTGTCTGGTCTTTATCCTGATAGTTGATATGCAGTCATCTTCACAACGGAGTATGTTGTCAACACTGTTTCTTAGAGTGTACAGAGTCCACAGAGTCCATGAGAGGGTGGTTTCATTAATGTGTTGTGAGACTCCACAGAGTCCATGAGAGGGTGGTTTCATTAATGTGTTGTGAGACTCCACAGAGTCCATGAGAGGGTGGTTTCATTAATGTGTTGTGAGACTCCACAGAGTCCATGAGAGGGTGGTTTCATTAATGTGTTGTGAGACACACAACGTATTAGCCATGATCCTGCTGAAGAAAGCGTTATTTAGATTTGCAAGCAACAATTACTTAATTCCTTCCTACTATTTACCTTTATGCATTAGGTTGCTGCTTTATATATATATTTCTAAAAACACTGTTCTACAAAAATGCAGATCCTCATTGTTTTCATCAAACATGAAGATACAATACTTATAACCTTAACAGGAGAACAGTTTCATCCTCACATAGGCTTGAATTCCCACACAAACAATATTGTTTTTAAGAGGGCAAAGGTAAGCCTGGCATGTTAATATATACCCAGGTGGACGCTGTTGGTAGCTTCCTCTGGCTGCTCTTCACACCAGTCATCTACTAGCCTGAAATGAGCTCTGCCAGAGAAGGTGGCCGAGGGAAGAAAACTAAACCAGAAAAATCCTCACTGTACTATGCATTCTGCAATTCAGAAAATACGAATTTCCTCTCTATTTCTTGTGTGCCATTCTTAATTGCAGTATTAAAATTCATAAATAAGAGCAAATTATCTCACTTGGGTTTCCAAGACTTCATTCTGAATTCATGTTATAAGATTTCCAGACTTTCTTTTTGATTCTCTTTTAAATTGGTAAAGGTCCATCCTTGTGTTGTCTCCAGTTCAGTACTTTCTTCTCTCCTGTTTCTTCCCTTTCCTTCCATCAGTCCTGCTCCAGAGACTTTAACTCCTTTTCTAAACCTCTCCCACTATTTTACGTCTCTTCTTTCAATTGCCAAACTTTCATAATAAAAATAAAAGTTTGATACATTAACCCAGCAGTCAGAAAATCAAAGCCTACTAACCAGGTAAGATAAAACAGAGGGAAAAGGAAAAAAAGGAAAAAGGAAAACATAAAACTCACAAGGGTAGTGGGGAAAGAGATTTTTATTCCATTTTCAAGAACAGGAGCTTCTATAAAAAGCTTACTCTGGTAAGGCACAAAAAAAAAAAAAAAAAAAAAAAAAAAAAGCCCAAACAAACACAAAATAGCCCAGCAACTTCAGGAGAGGTTTCTGTGCCAGTGCAAAATGCCCAAGTGCTTGCAGCAGTACGTAACACAGTTTGCTTCTCCATCTTGCCTACATCTTTTCCATGATCAAGTTCATCATCTTCCTCCTATCTCCACGATAAAAGCAGTAACAAGAAACTCAATACAACGGTTCACTTCCCTGACAGCTCCAAATAACAGCAACAGACAAGAAACTGGCCATTTCCCCCCTCCCCCATCCCCCCTTTTTTTTCTTTTAATTTTATAAATTTAAGGAGAATAATAGCTGAATGCCTGGTCTTGCCTGCACTAGCTTAAACTCTTCTCCTGTTACTAGGCAGGTTTGCTCCATACTCCAAAGCTAGAAAAGCATGCACATCCCTCTCCCAGTGAGGTTAAACATACTGCTCTGACTCTGGCGTGTAGATTTTTCCACAGTATGCAGCCCTTACAGAGAAGAATCATCCCACCTCTGTGAAAGATGTAGCAACCAATACAGCTGAAAGTGGCAGTATCGTTCACCATTCTGCATACAAGGTAAAAGGAGCAGCTTTATCAACACAGAGACCCAACTTTGATTCATGCACTCCCTCTACCTTTTAATACACTTTTGAATGACCTAGACAAGTTGTCCCATCACAATTCTTAACTGTGCTCCAAGTCCATTCTCAATCAGACCAAATAATCATTGATGGATTTTACAAAAAATCACAGGAACCTGATGAAAGGCACACTATATAAGATGTAACTCTTAATTGGGCAACAGGTAATCTCTAAAAGGCTGTGTAGCTGAAGAAAAGACATTTCCTAGGTCAATGAGAAATAGGTACATGATATGTGAACTTGTAGTAGTAACTTATTTAAAACCACAGAAAAATACTAATTTAGGGATTTCAACTTACAACCACCCAACTCATAGCCTAAGGTCTTTTCAGTCAAACGCATTAAGGCATGTGCAAACGCTGTGAAACACTGTGCTGGACTAAGAGATACACAACAGCAACTGCATTTAACCTGTAGACGGGTCCTGAAACAAGCACCAAGCATGGAGCAATTAATACTACATATCAGTGTAGCCCCACCTTTTATTTTGATACTCCAAATTTTAAACTGTAA
This sequence comes from Bucorvus abyssinicus, assembly GCA_009769605.1. NCBI lineage: Eukaryota > Metazoa > Chordata > Aves > Bucerotiformes > Bucorvidae > Bucorvus > Bucorvus abyssinicus. Next base: position 44,432,733 of record CM020028.1, read on the forward strand.
CTTTCTCAGAAAGATGCTATCACTTAACTGTTAGGTTTCACCAACCATTCACCAATATGATTCAAAACGCTAAGATTCATCAATACTGGGTGCACCCAGCTCCTTTCCACCAAAACAATGGGGAGGTTCCCAAACTAAAGGAAACTACACTAGGCAAGTATTTTTAAAAGTATAAATGCAACAGCCCAGCTAATTGCATAGGCCTGACAGCCAATCTCATCTTCCATAAAATTAACGCAACAGCTGTTAAGCAAGCAAAAGATATTTAAAGCAAGATAATTAACACCAATCAGTATGCATTTACTAAAAACAAATTTCCTCCAGAAAACCTGCTAGGTTCCTGGTATCACAAGGTTGATTCATAATATTAACAGCACTGAAGCAATGTTCGAATGCAGGCAGCACTGCATTTTAAGTACAATAAAAAAAATTAACAAGACACATTAAATGCATTGAAAAACAGTTAAAAGTTGTAGCGAGCCTCTAAATATAACTAAATTAGGATCTTTGAGTGAATGTGTTTCTAACAGGGTTTCTTGGCAATCAGTTCTTGGCTTTGGAGCATCTAGCAATGACCTAGATAGGAAAAAAATTTCCATAAAGATTGCTGATGACATGAAAATAAGCTATCATCAGCAAACAACGTGCATTTCAATACTGTCAAAATCTCAAATCTAGTCACAAAAAAGTCATAACTACAAGAGAAAGGATTTACCTGGAAAAGCACCGACTCATTAAAATTCAGGGTAAGGAAAATCTCACTATTATTCTGTCCAAGTAATTCTTTCAACTAATAATCAGTTTCCTCATCTATATTTTAAAATTACTGACCTCTGTAAACAAATAATTAGCTACTACTTCTACCCCCTCAACAACGTGGCATGCACACACTGTGAAAAAGCCCAGGAAGTATCACTGGGGATATGCAAACACATGCTAACCATGGAGAGAGCATACTGCAGAGAGACAGCTCCCACAGCACTCCTTTTCATCACCTTCCCACCCAGAAAAGAAGAGTTAAGGGCCTTTCTTCATTTTGACACTTCAGGCACTCATTTGGGTTGTACTACGCCGTATGTTACTGGCTCAAGAAGTACACCAGGCATCAGGAGAAAACGGCATAACAAGCACCAGGGTGTTGTGCCACAGACAGCTTAAGCAAAGCAAGCAGTAAATAACAGGCGCCTGGGTATGAAGATCCTGTCTGGAGAACTCGAGCAGCACCAGTGAACAAAAGGTCTCAGTGTTGTGCGTCACTAGACTAACAGTTAAACTTATGAGGCCAAATTAACAACCTAGTTTTCAAAAAAACAAAAATGGACAGGGACCTAAGCAGCTAATGGTGTTTGAACTTTTTAAGCAGGTAATATTGAGTTGGCATAAATGGGACACATCACCCCGTATATGATCCCCAGTGCAACCACAACCGAAACTGTACCCAGTTCTGGTGTCCTCATGTGAAGGAAAACACTGAAATATCAAATAATAATCAGAAATATCACAAATTATTAAAATTACTTGGAGATCTGACTTGTAGCAAGAGAACTCCATTTGTCCAAACACAGACTAAAGATAACCTATCCTGGCCAAAAAGACTGCACGTAGAAATTAAATTTGATAAGAGCTATCTTCAGTCTCACCCACAATCAGCATAATGAGACTCGGTGAAAAGTCAAAGGCTGAAATGTATTAAGAACAGGCAATTTTTAAAGTTGTGATTAAAGCTGAGCAAATTGTTCCCACGCTATGGCGGAAAATCCTCTATCACTGGAAGAAAAATTCTCAGATAGATACCCAAAGAGAAACCAAGTCTAGGTGGAACAGAAACGACAGGAAATTATATGGCTTGCACTACAGAACTGAGTAGTTAAGGAACTACATTCTTCAACTTTAAATTACCTACTAATTAAATGCTGTCTTACAAAGAGAAATGCAGTAGCACCTAGCTTTTACTGAACGACTTTTATAGGCAACAGTTAAATACTAAGCAAACTTTGCCTCACTGGCTTAGGTACAAAAAGTAATCAGTATCTCAGTAAGACATTCACAAAAGCCTGCAAGATCTAAAGCACTATCCCAAGACACTTGAAAATAAAGTTGCAGAAGTATGTTAGGACCAAAGAAGCCAACTCAGCATTCTTAGCTGAACCAAATTCAATACTTTTTGTTTAATCATTCATTGTAATATATATTTAACAAATGTAATTTTACATTAACACCCAACAGTTAGCGGTACTTTTTAGCATCCTTTTCGCTTGGAAGATTCAGCATTTTAAATACATTATGAAGACAAAGTAAGAACATTAGGAGATGCTAAAGTCCAAATATATTCTTGCTAGTGTCCGGAATCTGTTTTATCAACTTTTGTAACTTTAATGCTATCTCCTTTTCGGAAAGCACAGCTCTATTTTCAGCTGTAGCACAGGATCACCATAGTAGGGGAGTTCAGGAAGCTGGCAGAGCTCAGAGTTTAGAATGACTGGATTTGTGAAACCGCATCTAAGAAGTGCCTGTTCCAGGCATCCTCTACGGAAAAGAACAAGGTCAGGACAAGTTAAACTGAAGAAGGCAGCTTCCTGAACCCGTAGTTAGCCTGTTCAAAAAAATTAACATTTGTTTCTACGGCTGAAACCACGGCAAACACTCTCATATGGAGCCATGCAGGAATGCACATTGCGTTGTGCAGAACAGGCTCTCACAAGTCAAAGATCAAAGCTGACAGCTGAGTCTTAGAAACCAGAGGGACACAATCCTAATTCAGATCTTGGCATATCTGGGGCTGTCTCGTCTCCACCAGATACTCCTGTCAAGGCTGAGTATGAGACGAGAGAGCAGGCGCTACCAGCACATTCACTGCAGAAAAGAATGGGGCTCTCTTTTTTTCTGTCCAGCAGCCACAGGAGGATTAGGGAAATGATCTTGTCAGGCTTTCATAAACCTCAGTTCCTGCTGTTCTTCAGAATCAGTGAAGACAACAGTCCTCGCCGTGCTGTCAGGACCTGCTGGACACCATGTTGCCTACCTGTTATATCTATATGCTAGAGAAGAGGACAAAGATTTATTTCTGTAGTAATAAACAAGAAACCCTCAGAAATTACTATAAAGAAGTAGTAATGCAGTTCTCCAGATTTACTGAATTGGAGGCCTTCGATTACTTCAGTTAACACTCATAAATGCAGTGTTATGCTTTAGTATTCATACTCAGTTGCCTGATCCAGAAGAAGACTATCATGCACACACCTGTTACAGGATAAGTGGTAACACAGCAACACTGATTTTTTTGTAATTCAAATGACGACTATTTCTCTAGATCTGTAGAAGCTACCCTGCACAGTAAGTGTCAATAAGCTAGGAAAGCCTTTCAACTTCAGTATCACATAGCATAACCTAACATTAAATAAATTTAAATTATTTAGGCTAATGGATAGGAGCTTTAAAGAAGAATGCTCCAAATCCATGATTACTGAACTCTGTCCGTTTTTGCTTTATTTTTCCATTTTATTTATGTTCGCGCCATCTGGCAGTATTGATCATGCAGTTAAACAATCTTGTGGTTTTTTCAGACAAAGTAAATTCAAAACTAATTTGCATGACCATGTGTATTACACACACACTCTTGACTGATTTGCAGGAGGCAGCTATGAATTCCCTCACCAACTCTTACGGACTGAGCTCCAATGCAGAGAAAGCACACTCCATAACAAGTATTTGGAAGGCCAAACAGACAAACACACTCAAACTCATGGATCACTACTCATTTAGTGGACATTTTATAATAAGACCAACTTTTGTAAGCCTGCAGTTTCATCTGTTCTGCTTAGAACTTTTGTCAGAATCCCCATCCCAAACAACAGATACATACATCAACAGAACGGAATATCAGAACAAACTAAAAAAGTTACTCAGCCTAAAAGCTCTATGTCATCACAACCCTCTTGCTCCGACAGATTTACAGAAAACAAAACTGACAATTGACAAAGCATGATAAAGCAGCATTTAAAAAAGACTGCTAAAAATAACCAGACATTAATATCCAAGTGCTATGGTAGAATTGTTTAAGTGACGTTTATCTTTTTTCCATAATGTTTTCAGATAAAAGTTTCTTGGCCATTCACAGATTTTATGTGCCGTTAGGAGCTGTCAGCCTTATCAAAGATTTAATCTGTTAGCAAACAGGCAGTTCTACATCCAAAGATTTATAAGCAATGACCTCTATTTAGTAATTTCATCAGATTACATGAAAGTGACCCTTAAAATCCCTCAGAGTAAAAGGAGTCACCATTTCTACAGAAAAGAGATGGAGGTGTCAGGAGGAAAAAAAAAAAAAGGAGGGGGAGGGTGGGCTTTTAACTTTTAGTCATGCATTTTAGTCCTATATTTTAGGTATCAAAATGTGTTTATTTGTTATTTAAAAACAAAAGGACAGGAGGACTGAATAAATCAATGAACATATACTGCATAAATCAACCAACAGATATAAGTCTAACGTGAATGTAGCACAGTACTGCAGTAACCAAATGACAGTAAAGGGCCTCTCTCTGCTTACACTGAAGCAGTCTAGTTTTACGGGGATGAGTGTGCATCCACATTGTACCAGACATACTCGTTATCACTCACTGCTGGTGCACCTGTGCATGCTTTCCAGTGGATGGAATTAGACAGCTCCTGAAACTTTCCGGGAAGTCCTGCTACTACTGCTCCTACTCCTGATGTCCCACACGAGCCAGCATCATAGCAACACTGGCATTTGTGCAATTTAAACGTCATTTATAAAGGCTTTGAAATTTCTGTCCGAACATCAAGGTCCCAGGCAATCCCATGCTCTTACTGCTCAAAATCACTTTATATAAGCAACAGCAGGGTTTGGTAGGTTTAGGGGTTTTTTAAAGGTTTGTGCAGGCGTTTGTAACTAGTCCTGTAAATGTTCTCTCTATAGCATTTACTTCTCTTCAAAACCAGTACTGTGATGCCTTACACTAAAAAGTTGAGTTGTAGATACTCATCTTCATCCAGCCGCTAAGAGGACAAAGTTTAATAACCAAAAATAAAACACTGCTAAGACATCTTCTTTCTTGATTTCAGCATATCCCAAGACAGCGTTATTAATTCCACAAGCTGGCTTCCACTCTGTAAAAAACTTTGCACTGAGACACTAGATTCAAAAGCAGACCTTCCCCAGCTGCACATCAGCCCGTCCACACCCAGCAAATTGCAGGACCAGGGCCGGTCACCGTACCAGCATGAACTAGGACTTGTCAAACAGGAAGGACACGGCAACAGAGGAGATCTTACTGAACACACAGGAACCGTTCCCACTGTCCCACCTCACAGCAAAAAAAAAAATAATAGCGATAATCAGAATGGCGGTCTTTTCCCCCTTTGTTTTAGAAGGCTCTCCCCCAGTTAGTTATCCAAGATAACTTCCCAGGAGACTAACACCACGTTACAAAAGGAGCTTAAAAACAGAACGCTGCCGGAAGACCAGAATGGGCAGCGCCAGCCCTCAGCGGGCCCCGCCCGTACCTGCAGCGGCCGCGCTGGGGCCGCCGCTCCGGCCGCGCTGACCCGCGCCCGCCCGGCCCCACATCAGGGCGCCGTCCCCCCACCCCCCACCCCCCGCCCCGTCCTGATGCCCAACTGCCCCTTCGGCTAGGAAAACAAACAATTATAACTGAAGGTCAGGGGTGCGGGGGGAAACAGCCTGCCCTCGGGCAGGGCCCGGCCCACCTGCCCGCGGCGGCCGGGGAGGGGTCGGGGTGGGGCGGTGGCGCCAGCCGCCAGACACCATCTTGGGGGCGGTTGGGGGGGAGGACGCGGCCCGCCGCGCCGCCGGGGGCCGGCCCAGCGGTTTACCTGCTCTGCCAGCCCTGCAGGAGGTTGGTGTATTTGCTGAGCGTCCCTTCCAGCACCGGCTCCCGCCGCCTGCCGCCGCCGCCGAGCGCCTGCGCGCCCCCCGGGCTGGCCGCCGCCGAGCCGGGGCTGCTGCCGCCGCCGCCGCTCCCCCCGCCTCCATCCAGCCTCCCCGCGACCGCCGCCCGGCCCGGCAGCCCGCGGCTGGCGGAGGACGACGAGGGAGAAGAGCCCGCCGACGTGGGCCGGCTGCTGCTGCGACTGCTGCTGTTGCTGCCGCCGCCCTCGCTGACCGCTGCCGCCTTCTCCATGGGGCCCCGCGGCGCAGGCTGCGAGCCCGCTCCGCCGCTGCCGCCGCCCGTGCCCGGCAAAGCCCTGACTCACGGGCGGTGCGGGGAGGGGCGGCGCTCGAGGGAGAAGAGGCCGGGCCGCGCCGCGCCGGGCGAGGGAACCGCCGCGCCGCCTCCTCGCGACTTGCGACGGGCGGCGGTCGGTACCCCGCAGCAAGGCGGGCTCCCGGCCGCCGCCCTTTCGGCCGCCCCGCCTGTCCGAGCCGGGGGCCGGTCGGCCGCCACGGGCCGCGGGAGCCGCGCACAGGCGTGCGGCGGAGGGGAAACGGCATAAGGCTCGCGCAGAGTGCGCGCGGCGGCCCACGGGAGCGCCCCCGCGCCCCGCGCGGCGACTACGCTCACGTGACACGGAGGGGGTGACCCCAGAGGAAGGAGCGCCCAGCACGCAGGGCGCGGGGCCGGCGGGCAGGCCCCTCCACGCACTGAGGACGCCGGGCAGGCTGCCGCGCGTGCACGTGGCCAGGCCCTGGGGCAGGTGGCACCCAGCACCCAGCACCCAGCGCCGGGCAGAACCCGCATCCGTCCCCGGCGGGGCTCGCACCACGCCGCAAGCAGTGGCCCTGTGCGGGGCGTACACCTACGACAGCCGCCGGAGAGGAGGATGCCCAGGCTGTAAGTCGGGGGACCGACACGCACAAAAGCTGTGCCCACCAGAGCACAACGCGGAGAGGGGCTTGCTGGCTGCAGGCTGATGCGCACCACTGCCCGTTACCACAGAGCGTGACACCAGGAGGACAGCTGTCCGTGATGCAGGACACCAGCGCACAGAGCGGTGCCCGCACGGTGTGAAAAATCACAAAGTAGGTGGTGTGCTCGGCAGGTGGGAACAGAGCAGTCTTGCCCAACACCTGATGTGCTGCCACACGTAAGGTCTATCGACGTACCACATCAGTCATGGCACTCCTCCGGCCTTTGCAGAAAATGCTCTTGCGCGCTGTGTCTCGTCTCCTGAAAACGGAGGATGTAACCTCAAGATCCCTGGTAAAAAGCTGAGCAGATTCCTCGTACGGTCGGCGCGGTACAAAGCTGCGTGGTCACACAGCCTCAGATCACTTCTGCGGCCATCCGTGCTGCATCAGCCAAATGCCTCGGTTTTGTCACAGCCTGTACCTCCACAGCATACCGGAGATGGGGTTGTTCGTGATGTCATTTTATAGTCGGAGACTTGAAATGTAGAGGAGCTCAGAGAGTATGACAAAATACAAACTGAGCTTAGCTCCTGCGCTTTAACCCTGTGAACACTTTTACAGTCCTGGGCACTTGAGGTTTTTTGAGTGTCCTAAGGGTCATGTGCCTCCTGTGTTCTGCACCTCACAAGGTACTCAAACCATCTGAATCCAAACGCAGTTAGAGGTCTACATTGCCCATAGAAATCAGCCTGGAGAGAAGGGCTCCTAACAGATTCTCCCAGTTTTCTCTCTGGAAAATCCTACCATATGTGTTGTGGTTCAGTAGCTGAAATGTTGGGCAACCTGATCCTGAATTTTGGGTGGTTAAGCTTCTCAAGTTATAGCTAAATACTGAGGCACTGCAGACTGGAAACTTGAATTTTAATTTAGTATTTCATTGGTGGAACATTTAACGCGTATCTCTGTCAGTACAGACAAAGATTATCAACGCCAGTTATTTTTTAAACCAAAGTATTGTAGAGTAACTACTTTTCCAAGTCAGAGGTATTACTTAAGAAGTTCATGTAAAATTCCACAGTCATTGTTTACTATGGAAAGAAACTCCACAACCACAATCTGAAAATTCTCATTCAACTCCACTACTTCTGATGACCACAGTTTTCAGAAGACATTGGAATGAACAAGGCATAGTTCTTCAGGAAGCTCAGACCCTGCTCGCTGGAGATCAGAATGAGACCCCGTAATTTCTCCTCATAATCAGTTACAATGACAGCCCAGAACAGCGGAAAAAAACGCTTTAATGAAATAACAGGGTCATCACATCAGCCGCTGCAACACGTTACCTATACATGTTCCACATTACAGGCAATGAATGTAATTTCTTCTGCCTTCCACAGAATTTATTGGAAGATAATTATGTCAGAAAAAGAAGCTGCCTTACACAGGTATAGAAAAGCCTCTCCGTGCCTTTCTGTACAATAAAACACTAACAATGGTGCGTTCATCAGGGAGTTTCTGAAATGAAGGGTTCAACAGGCTGTATGTTATGTCCCCAGGAGAATTTCACAAAATCTCAAAACATTCTTCACTGCTGTTAGAAGGATTACTGTGATGCGATAACATTGGATGTCATCTTACAGGTCATAAACTAGTTAATAAATGGGAAGCAAAACACAGGGATAAATAGGCACTTTGCAAATAGAGGAAAACCACTACTCTGAGTTGGGATCTATGTTACTCAGTATCTTCTTAAATCAGAATCCCTTCACTCGCTCATAGTTAAAACTAGAATCAAGTGCAGAAAATAGAAAGATATCATAGTAGTGGCTAAATCACTGATAAAATGGCAACTGAAATTTCAATTTGCTAAAAAACAAAGTAAAGCACATGGGGACAAAACAGCTTTTACTATGCATGCATAGCGATGATCTATAAATTAGCTATAGCCTCTCAGGAAAGAGACTTGGAGTCATTTTAAATAGTCTTCTGAAAACCCCATCTCAGTGTTCAAGAGTAATTAAGCAACCAGCTGTGATGAGCTCATGAGGGAAACAGAAATAACAGCGTGCTGCTAGATAAGTCTATAGGACAGCCAGTCTGTACACTCTGCATCATAATATTCCTTCAAAAAGGACAGAGTAAAAAGAGAAAAGGTATAAACCCCAGCTCATCTATGAGGAGAGAGCTCACTGAACAGGGGTTTCGGTTGGAAAAGAGATGGTATTCAGGTTCATAGCAATTGTTCTTCACCGTTTCTCATGAAACAAGAGCTATGGAGCAGGTGGTTTAGAACAATACTTTTTCACTTGATTTGTAAAACTCATCGTTACAAGATGGGTTGGATGCCAAATGTCTTGAAAGATTAAAAAAGCAATTGTTTTTGAAGATCGTTTAAAGAAGGTTGACCAAAGTGTTTGGGACTTATGTGAAGTTCAGAGACTTCAGACTTCTGAAGAAGACCATTTACTTTATTGATTAAATAATCCCTGCACTGTTCTTGAGTCTTTCTCTAAACACCTACTAGTGGAAGGAATAAAGTCCTAGACTAGATAGACCTAGGGGAAGGATTCCTTCCCCTTGCTTAAGCAAAGGTCCTTTTGGGTCAAACATTGGCACTCTGTGCAGTTTTGAGATTGTGTTTAAGCAAAAGAATATGTCATTCTGCTCATCCCTTTTCCTCTCCGGTATGTACATACTGTTGCAATCTAACAGAGCTAGACAACCTTTCACAGTAATCTTGATATCAGTGAGTCCCTATCATTTGTTTTAAGTTTTTTAATGTTCTTCGAAATGACTGAACCCATTGGGGAGGTTTTTGGTGGGTTTTTTTTTTTTTACTAGCTAATAGTCTGTCCCAATAGAGCTAGATTTCAGGGTAATACACACTGACTTAGTCTGACGCAATACTGCATGACGTATGCTTTGTTACAACTATTCCTAATTAGCTATTTATTAACAGCAACCTGCCTAATGAAGGTTCTCACTGTTTCCAAGGTAACACCGCTGCTATGCCACAGTCCTCCTTTAGCACGTTACTTTCACTCTCTGACTAAATCAAAATTTTGCCTCTTTCCTTAAGTACCCTAAAGACTAAAAATAACTCATTATTTATCCCACCCTTTAGAAACTAAAACATCTGGTAAGATAGCAAATCCAATATTGTTTGTTCTTACCAGGAAACAGACATTTCTACAGTTTTAACTTCTGGAACAAGGTCAGCTTATAACCCATTTGCCAATTTCTGTTTCCTGGTCAGCTTGGTTTGGGTTTCTATTACCTTTTTAATGCTCCCCTAGCAAACAGATTTATAGAATTACTTTCTGATTTCTTTTTCCACCTCTTCCCACCTCCAGATTTCCACACATTTCCACATCGTAATCATATGGAGCAATTTGAAGATATGGTCTACAGAAACTACTTCTGCCCAATCTATGTTCAAGCATTGAACCTATTCCATGGCAATGCCCCAAGGCTTGCTCGGTTTTACCGTCTCCTCATTCTTGCCCTACAGAGTCCTCCTGAGACACTGCTTCATTTCATGTGAGCTTTGGAGACTGAAGCCATCTGTCACTAAACTGCAGGCAATACTTTGTCGGGGTGATAATAATGGACTGCACGCACTTTATGAAAGTGATAACGCAGACCTTTATTGCTAGTTATAACAGGGTTTATATATTCTTCTTAGTTCCACGTTAGTTCTACGTGTACTACATGTTCTCTTCTCACTGGTTCGCGTTTATATCTCTGCCTAGAAACAAACTGACCATTTAGCAATTTGCCAACTACATATTTCTGCTTTTCTCAGATAGACACAAATCCTGTTTCACAAGGCCTACTTTCTTCTAAGGTTTACCAGCTGTTAGCTTATTATTCTTCTACTCCTTTAAGCGTAGACTTGTATTTTTTCCAGGCCAATTAGGTTTTCCTCGGACCCGCCGAGGTGCCCCACAATACTTCAGGCAAAGACATAGCACTGTGCACCTCTAGCACCACTGTCTATAGACATCAGCACTGGAAGGACTTGGAATGATCCCTAAAGTTCAGTTCATGCCCCAATCACGCCTGCCCCAAGGCAGCTCTCACTAATGCTTCCCCAGTTGTCTACAGCAAACTGCCAGAGAGTGAATGCAGCAGGTGGAACAGTGCCCAGCAGCATCATGTCCTCTGCTCCCTTCTCAGACCCAGTTCCGTAGATGCCTGCAGTTGAAGATCTAAAAGAAGCAGTGACCCCTCTAATCTGCCCTTTTTTGTAACACAGAACGAGAATGGTAATACTATGTTCTATCTTATATAATGGTTTCACTTAGATTTAACCAGCATGTCAGCCATGTATAAAACACCTCTGACATGAGGATTTCAAGAACACAGAGAAGCTACCATTAACCTTGTAGTCTGCCAACTGTAGCATTAGCTTTGCTGAATCAGTATGTGTCTTATCCTACCTGCCTGGTGCCTGACAGCCTGCAGCGTATGCTCAATATGCTGCTTTGCCACACCTCATCCTGTTGTCAGCAGCTTCTCATCCAAGATTCCCATCCACCAGCGTAACCATCCTCCTAACCCTCGTATTGGCTCTAGCAGGTCAGGAACAACCTGATCTGGAAAAGAGTGAGGTTCTCTTTACCTTTATCATAAGCAGAAGGAAATGTGGGGTTTTGGTTGGTTGGTTTGTTGTTTTGAGGCAGTTTGTTGTATGATAAACGTGTCAAGAGGCTGGGCATCTAGTATGTAACTTCCTGTGGATTTACACAGGTATGAGTGCAGAGAGGGGAACTTAATAAACACAGATGCTTTGACATAAGAACACTTGTGCCTGATCTGACGTACTTGTGTCAGCCTGAGCCACTGAATGCCTTCTTTGCCTCAGTCTTTAAGGGTAAGACCAGTTGTTCTGTAAGGGCCCATCACCCCGAGCTGGATCACAGGGACAGGGAGCAGAACGAAGCCCCTGTAATCCAAGAGGAAATGTTCAGTGACCTGTTACTCCACTTATATGTGCATAAGTCGATGGGGCCAGATGGGATCCACCCAGGAATTCTGAGGGAGCTGGCAGAAGAGCTCACCAATCCATTTTCCATTATTTACCAGCAGTCCTGGCTAACGAGGGAGGTACCAATCAACTGGAGGTCAGCAAGTGTGACGTCCATCTACAACAAGGGCTGGAAGGAGGATCCAGGGAACTACAGGCCTGTCAGTCTGACCTTGGGGCCAGGGAAGGTTATGGAGGAGATCATCTTGAGTGCCATCACGCGGCACATACAGGACAACCAGGTGATCAGGCCCAGTCAGCATGGCTTTAGGAAAGGCAGGTCCTGCTTGACCAACCTTATCTCCTTCTATGACAAGGTGACCCACTTACTGGATGAGGGAAAGGCTCTGGACATTATCCACCTAGACTTTAGTAAAGCCTTCGACACTGTTTCCCACAGCATTCTCCTGGAGAAACGGGCTGCTCATGGCTTGTGTACTCTTGGCTGGATAAAAAAAACTGGCTGGATGGCCAGGCACAGAGAGTGGTAGGAAACAGAGTTCAATCCAGTTGGTGGCCGGTCACCAGTGGTGTCCCTCAGGGCTCAGTATTGGGGTCTGTCCTCTTCAACATCCATATCAATGATCTGGATGAGGGGATCGAGTGCACCCTCAGCCAGTTCGCAGATGACACCAAGTTGGGTGGGAGTCTTGATCTGCTTGAGGGTAGGGAGGCTTTACAGAGGGATCCGGACAGGCTGGATCAAAGGGCCGAGGCCAGTGGTATGATGTGCAACAAGACCAAGTGCTGGGTCCTGCATCTGGGTCACCACAAGCCCTTGCAGCATTACAGGCCTGGGGAAGAGTGGCTGGGAAGCTGCCTGGTGGTAAAAGACCTGGGAGTGTTGGTCAACAGCCGGCTGAATATGAGCCAGCAGTGTGCCCAGGTGGCCAAGAAGGCCAAGAGCATCCTGGCTTGTATCAGAAATAGTGTGGGCAGCAGCAGTAGGGAAGGGATTGTCCCCCTCTTCTTGGCACTGGTGAGGCCACACCTTGAGTGCTTTTTTCAGTTTTGGTGCCCTCACTACAGGAAGGATATTGAGGTGTTGGTGCATGTCCAGAGAAGGGCAACGAAGCTGGTGAAGGGTCTACAGCACAAGTCTTATGAGGGAAGTGAGCTGAGGGAAGTGAGGTTGTTTAGTCTGGAGAAAAGAAGGCTTCGGGGAGACCTAGACCTTATCACCCTTTGCAGCTACCTGAGAGGAGGTTGTAGTGAAGTGGAGGTCAGTCTCTTCTCCCAAGTAACAAGCAATAGGATGAGAGGAAATGGCCTCAAGTTGCACCAGGGGAGGAAAAAAATTGGTATAGAGAGGGTGGTCAAGCATTGGAACAATCTGCCCAGGGAGGTGGTGGAGTGCCCATGTCTGGAGGTGTTTAAAAGACATGTAGATGTGGTGCTGAGGGACATGGTTTAGTGGTGACTTGGCAGTGCTGGGTGAATGGTTGGACTTGATGATCTTAAAGATCTCTTCCAACCCAAACAATTCTATGATTCTATTATTCTATGATATAACTTAGAGCTGGTGACAGGGAAACAGTCAAGAGAGACACGGCATATGTCAAAAGTACCCAAACTACCTTTGCTGTCAGCAACAGTTGAGCCCAGGAAACAGAGGCTTGTGTGTAGGGTAATTTACTCTACCACAAGACAATGCAAATTCATTTGGACTGAGGTTTGTGCTGCCAGAACTAGACTCTCTTAGCCTGATTACTCAGCTACAGTGCACTGCTCTGTAATTTGTAGGTTAGACCAGTTGAAACAAAACTTGATCAAAATGTCTGAGTCTCTGGAATACAAACTCTGGGATGGTTAGCTGGAGAGACTACTAGTTTATATTATGCATATTACATATATCTGCATTGGGTGTAATTGAATGTGCATGAGGAAGTACTGTGTACCACAACCATGACAAAAGGTGTTTTCTGCATAACTCTTGGAACTGCAACTGGAAACAATAGGAAGCCAGTGCATAAAGAAAGTAAGTGAGCATAAATACCACTGACACTATATATTGTGTATTTTAGCTAGTGGGAACAGCCTATTCTGTGCCAGCTAATGTTTGAACAGTTGTTATAGGTAGTTACAAATACAGTGCTCTAACATAGATTACTTCATACAGTGAGGCCAGAAGAAAACGCTGAGATTATCTAGCATGACCTAACAGATAAGAAAAACCCATTTTTGGTTTGATGTGGAAATACAGATGAATGTCAATATACCAAATCTTAACAGTGTGCAGGCATTTTTACCCACGGATTTCTAACTCTATAGTTAAACATATAGAGATTTGAAAAGTACACTAGCCAATAAGGATCAAATTCAGATTCAAGACCAGGCTGAGTTTACTCAGTGCTATTCTCTTATATCGTATCTTAAACCAGTGCTCAAGCTCTGTTTTATCCCCATTTTTTGGAGAGCTCAGTTGTTCCAGTGGAATCTGTCAGATATCAACATTTGAGGCATTTCAGCATTTCAGGCATGAGGCTGAATATCACTGTAAAAACACCTGGCTTAGTATCCATCCACTTTCTAAATTAAGTATTGATGCATCTGTAATCCTATGCCTAGTTTGCAAAACCATTTTTACATCCTAAAAGTATTGCTGTAGAGCACTTATAATGCTCTATAGTTTATGCCACTTGGGCTCATGCTCCAGCAACAACAATTTGTATAGTTGTTTGATAACAGCATGCAGTATCTTATAGCTTAAGAATCAATCTCGTTCAGACTGAACCACTCTGTAATCCCCTTATTTGCCCACAGCAGAGCTGTATTTTATTCACACCATCTTTAAAAATACTATTTAGGTAGTGTTAGAATGCACCACACAATGGGATGACAGTTAAAAAAAAAAAGGAATGAACTATGCCCTGGAGATTAAAAACAAAACACAAACATTTAAGATTTTTTGGCACTGAGAAACAGAGAAAAATTCAGTTAATAAAACAACTACTTATGCAGAAAGTACTTTAGATTACTAATTTCAGAGCTCATTGTGCAAGTTTCATCTACAGAAACCTAACTGAAACAAACATAAGTTTCTAATGCAACATGACTGACTCCTTTTTTACCTACAGATCAGTATAAAAAATAGTGGTATTTCAATACGTGTGACTGAAATATGTAGACACGACAGAAGACAGAATATGTTTGAAACACCTTTTGAAACTGCGGACCTTGTATTAAAACAAACATAATGTTCACTCCCTTTTTCATGGCAATGTTTTAGAAGCTAGGCAGATTACAGAGATTTCCTCGTTTTTTATGTGTAATTAACACAAAATGCAAGAACCTTAGAGCAAATAATGACTCCTGTATTTTAACCGTTCTTTACTATCAAAATAAATCTCTTGTAAATTCAGTAAACTACTGAAATATATTTTGCCATTCAGTTCTAAGTTTTAGCTGTCTCCAACAAAACCAGACAATCAGCATGTAAAAGGCAGTAAGGCTTTTGGGGTTTTTTTTACAGTTTGGGGGTTTAAGGTCTTGCGGATTATACTTTGATTAACACTAGCGTGTGTAATGTGTGCAATTATCCCAAGTTCTGGATGACATTTTGTTTGCTACTGTTCACAACTGAGTGGTTTTAATTGGGCTGATAACAGACAAATTCTAATAGCTTGTGAAAAACACATGAACCAAAAATCTCTTACATACTACAATAAATAAGATTAGTTTTTTAAAAAGTGTAAAAGGACTGTGCTGCATATTGCCTAATTCGTGCAAATGTGGCCTGGAGTTTTAATGCTTATATAACAGGTAGGCAACATGGTGTCCAGCAGGTCCTGACAGCACGGCGAGGACTGTTGTCTTCACTGATTCTGAAGAACAGCAGGAACTGAGGTTTATGAAAGCCTGACAAGATCATTTCCCTAATCCTCCTGTGGCTGCTGGACAGAAAAAAAGAGAGCCCCATTCTTTTCTGCAGTGAATGTGCTGGTAGCGCCTGCTCTCTCGTCTCATACTCAGCCTTGACAGGAGTATCTGGTGGAGACGAGACAGCCCCAGATATGCCAAGATCTGAATTAGGATTGTGTCCCTCTGGTTTCTAAGACTCAGCTGTCAGCTTTGATCTTTGACTTGTGAGAGCCTGTTCTGCACAACGCAATGTGCATTCCTGCATGGCTCCATATGAGAGTGTTTGCCGTGGTTTCAGCCGTAGAAACAAATGTTAATTTTTTTGAACAGGCTAACTACGGGTTCAGGAAGCTGCCTTCTTCAGTTTAACCTGTCCTGACCTTGTTCTTTTCCGTAGAGGATGCCTGGAACAGGCACTTCTTAGATGCGGTTTCACAAATCCAGTCATTCTAAACTCTGAGCTCTGCCAGCTTCCTGAACTCCCCTACTATGGTGATCCTGTGCTACAGCTGAAAATAGAGCTGTGCTTTCCGAAAAGGAGATAGCATTAAAGTTACAAAAGTTGATAAAACAGATTCCGGACACTAACAACATGAAATGACAATAAGAGGAAAAATCCAGGGGTTTGCACACACAGATTATTTTCTTCCTTCTTTATAAGATACACAGGAAACTGGAGAATTTTGTTTTAATTCTTCTGACATCCTGTTTGTGTGAAATGAAGAAGGAATGTGTAATCTTACTATGCTATTCTGGAAAAATAGGGGCCTATCCTGGGGGCCCTTGAAATCCTGATCAGGAGAGGTGAACACCTAATTGACACAACAAGCATTGCATCTCTTTAAAAAAGTCTCCTCACAAATGTTTGAACCTGTCACGATGTCCTGGGTTTAGCTAGGATAGGGTTAATTCCTACACCCTGGATAGCCAGACCTAACCAGCCAGTGGAATGTTCATACCATACGACATGTGCCCAGTATGTGTAAGGGGGGGCTGCAGAGGGCGAGCAGTTTGAAAACCAGCGTGGTGCGGCATTGGTGAGCTGCGCTGTAGATCACTCACTTTATTATTGTTGTCACTATTGTTTCCTCTCCTTTGTGTTGATCAAGTGAAGTCTCCTCATCTTAACCCATGTGGCTTTACTTTTACCTTGTTTCGCACGTCCCCCCCCTCGCTGCGATAGGGAGGAGTGAGCGAGCAGCTGCGTGGTGCTGAGCTGCCAGATGGGTTCAAACCACAGCACAGCAGAAATAAACATTTAAACGAAAAATACAACAAAGCTGTGAAGGTTCTCCATAAGAGCGCCCCCCATCCAAATTAGGCATCACTTAATCTGATGTCAGATTCAAAAATTCTGTAAGTTCTCCACATAATTTTCGAAACACTTCATGAAAAGCAAATAGAAAGGATCTGAGGTTTTAGTATAAATATCAAATGGATCAGGAAAGGTCTTCAAAAGAAAAGATCGTGCGCGTCCTTTTTTTTTTTTTTTAGAACGCTGCTGGAAGAAAATCTGAAAGCTGTAAGTCATACACAGCATTTGCTTTGTAAAGTGGAATAGGGTCTTGCTATGGGAAAGCACAGCCCATATACTAATTTAATCTGATCCCAGATTCCTTCATGTCAGAAATCAAATTCATATTGCTTTTAGAAAGAAGGGCATAGAATTCTATTGCTGACAGGGAAAAATGGGACTTCCAGGCAGAAACAAAGACAAGAATCAGTCAGTTTGAAAGAGTTTTAGATTTTTCTTTGCTAACTACAGTGAGGTCTGTCACCACATTCGGAGCACCAGCAAGGTCTTTGGCAGTTGCTATTGTCTTATTTTGCCAGCAAGATGTGTTCTAATCAAGTTTAGACCACACTTTGATAGCAACACAAGCAGCTGATCTACTTTAGGATTCTCAGTGGAGGTGGAGCTGCTCCAGTGCCGGCTTAAGAGTGTAATGGGGAGTTTGCCAAAAAAGGCTGGGTTAGATGCGGTCTTCGGAGGCTGCACTAAACCACACGTGTCAAAATCCTGGCAGTTAACTGCCAGGAAGTTTATAACCCAGGGAGAAATAGAAGACAAGTCTCCTGCCATAACCGCAGGATTTGCTCACCCTCATAGAGCTTCAGAAGGAAAATTGTTGTCTGATGTGCAGTGCACCAGAAATAAGTCAGAGGTCATGAACAACAGAGAGACATAACCAAGTGTTTCAGGGTAATTTGAATCTTAGGAAAATATTACAAAGGGAAACAGATCGAAGCAAGCCAACCCAAGCCGTCGCCAAAAAAGGTGGGGTTTAAGGAAAAAAAAAAGGTACTTTCTCTGCATGAAAGTAAACTGATGCCTGAGGCCCTGATGCCATAGGTTTTAAGATTATTTTTCTTTAGTTTAGTAGTTTTGAGGGAAAATACCACTCCTATCTACACAAATTTATGCATAACACTTCTGACACGTTCCTTGCACTCAAGTAATTTTCTTCACAGAGGATAGGAACTGTGTTTATGTATTCAGAGGTACTAATGGCCTTAATTATTAAATATGGGAAGAAATACACAAAGCAATTTCCTTCCACTTTGTTTTTTTCCTAACATATCCCTAGTATAAAATTAGCACAGTTCTCAAAAGTGCAAATTCTATGATGTTGTTTAAATGCAGTACTGGTCCTCAGGTTTGAGTCTTGCTAAAAGGAAAAAAGAAGTGAGGCAAAGGTAGAAAAACACTCTTGCATCAGTCTCAGGAAAATTCTCATCTTCAGTTCAAATCAAGAAAGCTAAGGTTACCAACTTGTTTTTCTTTGTCCAAGAGCACTTTGATTCAACCTGGACTGGGGAGATAGAAATAAGCAGCAAGCCACATACAGTATCAGTTTACAAGAAAGGGATGAATATCCAGTTGTAACATAGAACCAAGGCAGTTTTCATTTACTGTCTGTGGCACCAAGCAATTGTTGTTTCTTCCTTGGAGAATAAAGATATTTTCTCCCCACTACCACTCAGCTATGCAGGAATGCGCACATGGAAGGACTGACCAGGAAGCGTGTACCTTGCTATTTCACTGGGTTCTGAACCTCCCTTACGTTCTCTGTACTGTCAGTGGCACCCTTTGGGAAGAGCTGCGCCTCTGAGAAATTTGTGGTATATAATAGAGAAGATCAAGAAATCTAAGTCCAACTGGAATCAAAGCACTTTAACAAGTTGATCTCTACTATGCATCCTGTGTCCCAGAGTCTACTTAATGTCACATAACATCAGAAATAAAACTAAAATACATACCCTAAAGGCTCAATCACAGCTCTAACTCCCTGGAAGTATGGCAGACAACAGAATGAAGTTCAAGCACTGTTATACAGGGTATACAAATCAATAACTATCATTAAAAGAACAAATGACATTGAGAAGATCACCTTTTTATAGTGGCTGGTGCTGAACACACGGTACATTTAGGCATCTCTTGTTAATATAGGTCAAAGGAGGCAGTGAAACCGCAGCACAGAAATGTAAGAATAGCTGTGCCATTACATTAGATTACATTATAAGATTACATCAGAAGTATCTGTGGGTGAATGAAAACTAAAGAATCAAATTTGTTTTCTCATGAAGGAAAAGAGCATTGAAATCTAGGACATTGGAAAGCTTCAGAAAACACTTAAAAGACTGGGAGATTTAGAATTAAATCTGGGCACATTATTTAGAGTTAGCTCAAGATCTACTCCGTCCAGAACAAGGCTTCTATCGGATGGCAGTCCAGTTCAGCAGACATGACTGGAAATTCAAAATGCCAGTAAAAAGGAGGACTCAGGTATGAAGCTCACATCTGCAGGGTAATGAGGTATATCCACACAAAGCCCAAAATCTAAGTCAAGCAAAATATCACAAGAAGCCTTACATTCTGTGATAGTCAGCACAATCTAGGAAAACACGTCACAAAGCATATTGAGAACGAGAAGCAAAAAATCTAATAGGTTATGTCATTTTGCACGGGTGCATCAGCAGAGAGCACAACAACAACAAGGAAATGATGAGGGCCTCATTAAGTCTAATTAAGGAGTTGTACCAGGAGATGAACGGACCGTCAGCTAGAAAGCAAATGGGAAATGTATTGCTTTGTACACCAGTGTCCAGCTTAAAACTACTGTATTGCCAGAACTGCAGAGTTTCTAATAAGATACTACTTATAATGGAAGATAAGCAACAGGACCTAGGTCTCGGTTAGCTTTTCCCACAAACATAATACATTAATTAGGCTATATTTCTGTAAATCATAACAGTGTCAAAGGAAACAAAGGCCCAACTTTTGGATTAAAAGTAACTAATATTCTTGGTACTAAGGAGGCCACACTCAGAGACAAACAGAAAGCAAAATAATTCAGATTATTATGGAGACATCTTCCTAGAGAATATAGAAGTCCTCACAGAGTATAAAAGAGATGGAGAAGTTCAAGAACTTCACAATTCATCCCTCCAGGAAAATTCCCCTTGGCCTAACATAGCATGAGAAGAGAACCTGAATGCATTATTTTGGGAGTCACAGAGCAAACAAAAGAAGCAAAAGCGCAAATGCATTTAAACAGAATAGAAAAATTATTCCACTTAGGCATGGATTCTGAAGAATGGAGCAAATATTTAGAAAGGGAACATGTTCCATTTCCTTAAAGGGAAGGAACACACAGGGAACATGGCTAATGCCAGGAAGTTTTTTCACTGAATGCATGCTCAAAATCTTCCAAATAGGTCTGCCATAGCCTATCCTGAAAAGTCTATGCATTTCACTTTTCCCTTTGAGAAAAGACTAAGTTATATTTTTATTTCTTCCAAAATTCTAATAGAATCTCTAAGGTTTAAAGATGCCCAGTTAATGTGGTAATTAATGACTACAAAGACAATTTTCCATTTCATTGTCATTTGGGCAGCTCACTCCTAATTGCATTACTGATGATGAATTTTAAATGGTCAAAGCATGCATGTGTTGTGCACATTTTAGTGTCTTCAACGCCAACACACTAAACAATTAAAAACTTTCAAATAAATACTCTTGCAAACTTGAAAGCTAAGCCATAAACTACATTACTAAGGTCATTGTCATTAGAACAGATTAATTAGTCATGCAAAAGAGTTTATGGGTGCACAGACAATGCATCATCTCTACTAGCAGCAAACAGGAAGATCTGAATTTCCTAGAAAACTGATAATATTTCTACTAAAAGATGATGCACATTTTATAGCAGTTGAGAACATAAGCAGAAATGAGAAGATGCTGCATTTTCTACTGTGTTAATTTATTCTTCAGTCCAACTATGTTTTACACCATCCTGGTATCCATTATTACATATTAGGTATAAACTGGAATATCAGAGCAGGGGAGACGAGTTTGCAGAGGTGGAGATAACTATTGGGAGGATAGTCTCTTCATGCTAATATATGTGAAGGGTTTTCCTCTTTAACCAAATGAATACAAATTAGGCTATCAAACAGTGCTAGAGCCTCTCCTCGACATAAAAAGACAGCTGTTTTGTTTTGGTTGGGTTTGGGTTTTTTTTTTTGAGACAGTAGTTTGTGGCATGCTGTTGACTCTCAGAGTGGATTTATGTAAATAAAAGTGGATTTACCCCTTGTACATATTCAAAATTAAAAGTCTTCAACTGAGAGATATTCACTGATGTTTTCTGATATCTGGTGATACCTACTGATACCTGTCTACTGACATTTACTGTGTTTCATTCCTATCAGTAGTGATCAAAACTCCACTCTTCTTCACTGTTTCTTAATCAACAAGATTGCATTTTATAGTACCATATGCCTGCACAACCCTATCCATGCCAACCAAGTTGCATGAGCTTTGGGGATGAATACTTCAGGCTCTAGAACATTATTTTAGGTCTGAATACCACATTAATACACATAAGCATTAAAAACAATGAAGAAAATCAAAACTGATGACAAAATTGTTAACACCACCACAGTTCATCATTGTTTTTCTGAAAACCTGCAAGGATGGTTTTCATTTCTATTGATTCTCCCACACCCAAGTGACCGACTGAGGCATCACTCAGGAATTTGGTACTCGGAGCTCTTTTGGAAATGCCTCTGTTGAGCAGGCATCTAAGTTAGCTGCTAAAACCAATGAAGCTATCCATAAAATACAGGTTTTTAGTTTAGCCTCGAAGAACATCCCAGTCTTTCTTAAAGGGTACAGACTCAAATTACATCCAAAGTGGGAGATTAATGAAACTCATTTACTAATTTTAAGAATTGCAATAAAATTTGACATGCTAATGGGCTGTGAACTTTGTTTTCATAGAATCATGAAATCATAGAATGTTTTGGGTTGGAAGGAACCTTCAAAGGTCATCTAATCCAACACCCCTGCAGTGAGCAGGGTCATCTTCAACTAGGTCAGGTTGCCCAGACCCCCATCCAACCTGACCTGGAATGTTTCCAGGGATGGGGCATCGACCAACGCTCTGGGCAACCTGTGCCAGTGTCCCACCATCCTCATTGTAAAAAATTTCTTCCTTAGATGGAGCCTAAATCTCCCCTCTTTTCATTTTCTCCTCATCCTGTCGCAAAAGGCCTTGCTAAAAAGACTGTCCACATCTTTCTTAGAAGTCCTCTTTAACTACTGCAAGACAGCAATAAGGTCTCCCCAGAGCCTTCTCTTCTCCAGGCTGAACAACCCCAACTCTCTCAGCCTGTCATCACAGCAGAGGTGTTCCATCCCTCCCATCATTTTTGTCGCCCTCCTCTGCACCCGCTCCAACAGGGTCTTTTCCTCCTTGTGCTGAGGACTCCAGAGCTGGACACAGCACTCCAGGTGGGGTCTCACCTGAGCGGAGTGGGGTGGCAGGATCACCTCTCTTGACTGGCTGGCCACACTGCTTTTGATGTAGCCCAGGACATGGTGGCCTTCTGGGCTGTGAACACACATTGCTGGCTCATGGCCAGCCTTTCATCCACCAGCACACCCAAGTACTTCTCTGCAGGGCTGCTGTCTCAATCCCTTCATCCCCCAGCCTGTACTGATACCAGGGATTGCCCCAACCCAGGTGCAGGACTTTGCACTTGGCCTCATTGAATCTCATGAGATTCACACAGGCCCACTTCTCCAGCTTGTCCAGGCCAGTCTGAATGGCAACCTGTCCCTCAGGCATGGCAACTGCACCACTCAGCTTGGTGTCATCTGCAAACTCGCTGAGGGTGCACTTGATCCCACCATGTCATTGATAAAGATATTAAACAGCACTGGTCCCAGTATGGACCCCTGAGGGACACCACTTGTCACCAGTCTCCATCTGGACATCGAGACGTTGACCACTACCCTCTGCATGCAACTATCCAACCAATTCTTCATCCACGCAACAGCCCACACACCAAATCCATATCTCTGTAGTTTAGAGAGAAGGATGTTGTGGAGGATCATGTAAAAGGCTTTACAGAAGTCACTCCATCATTTTGTGCCATATTTTGTTCCAAAATGTTCAGCCTAATGCCTCCTTTGTCTCCATCTTGTTCTTTTGCTCCGTCAGTTTGCATATAAACTCTATAAACCAATAAAGCCTCCACATGTTTGAACTTTAGCTGCATAGGACGGGATTTATTGTCGAGAAACAGCAACTGCCTCTGGAGCCAAAGGAGCCTCCTCCTTCACAGCACACTAAATTAATGTTCAGTGAATGTCATTTTTTGGTGATCAGTATTGTGTTCTTGTTATGAAGTTGCATTTGGGAGCCTTCTGTTACTGGGCTTTGTTGTATTTGCTAAAACAAGTGTAAACAGGCACTAACATTTAATAGAAAAAACCAATTCTGTGCTTGCAATTCAGGACGCTGTTGGACATTGATGACTTTTTCTTTAAAGCAAATTATGTTAAGCACACTGAAAAGCTTTGGTTATATACTCAGACCCTATCAGAATGGCACTAAAGATGGCTAGCTGCCAACTTTGAAAGCTGTTTCAGAACCCCCTGGCCTTTCACAATTTATGGCAAGTGTATAATTTCCAACTAAACAAAAATATTGAAATCAGTCACAGTTACTCTGGATGCTAAATTTCTCCTATGTGTCAATACTCAGCAGGTTACTATGCACAGACTCCACCACAGAATAAGAAAACAGAAAGTTCGAACACTCTCATGGGAGTTTTTGTCCTCTGCAGATGACATGAATAAAGCCCTATGCCCTTGAGTTACAAACCAGCTGTGGCACATCAATTCCACGGGGGACATTCCGTGCTGGCTTGGTATGCTGATAACATGGTTTGTACACTGCTGGTACTATTAGACTGGACATACTGTACACAAATGTTACTGAGATTGTCACACTCGATGCAGAGAAGCTTTGCACACATGAGGATTGCATTGTTTTCTGATGCACAACAATGGAACAGCATGAATGTAAGTGGTAAAGGCAAAAAACCAGTCAACAGCTGGTAAGAAATAAGATTGCATCTCATTAAAGGCAACCAAAGCCAGCAGGAAAGATGTCCTACCTCCATCACAGAGATGATTAGCCTGCAGTGCTAGACCTGCCCTCCATCCTGAAGATACACTAAGCACTATGGGTGGAAAAGAATAGGAAATGGGATTTATAGAAAAGATCTCATTAGAAACTCCTGTTTTAATGCTCTAAAACTTAGATAATGATCCAATGTCCAAAAAAATTTCATTGTTATAGGATCCCTTATTATCACCTCCTGTCCTGGATTCTGCTAGGATAGGGTTAATCTTCACAAGAAGCTGGGAAGAGGCACAGCCAGGATAGCCAAACCAGCCAAGGCCATATTCAATACCACACTGATGTCATGTTCAGTATCTAAGCGGGGAGCTGGCCAGGGAAAGGGTGCACAGCTCAAGCGGGTGGCAGGGTCCAGGCGGTGAGCAGTTGCATTGTACGTCACTCACTTTCTATATTATTTCATTAGTGTTATTGTTATCCCTGTAGTTTCTTCTCTCTTTGTGGTGTTCTATTAAAGCCTCCTTATCTCAATCCATAGGGGTTTACATTTTTCTTCCAATTCTTTTCTCCATCCCACAAGGCAGGGAGGAGTGAATAAGTGGTCATGTGGTGCTTAGTTGCTGGCTGGGCCTAAACCATGACACCTACTATCTAGAAAAAGGATGAACACAGGAAACAACTAGCTGCTTTGCTGTCTTAAGCTCAGAAGCTGAGGTACAAGCTGCCTCTCCTGTAGTGTACGTGGTGGCCACTTACAGAGGAGACAAGCACAGGGCAATACACATACCTTGTACGTGCAGATCCATAGCAGCAAGGTATGTTTCTGTATGTTGCAGTGTGGCAGATTTCTGTTCAGTGCACAAGCTAAAATAGCACAAAGTCAGCATACAGAGGATTTAAGGTCTCTACAGAGTAGATAGAAGGGGTGAAGACAGTGGGGCCAAGAAATGACATGTCTATTCCAATGCAACTGCCACATACAATTTGGCTTTCTTACTCCTGTAGCCTGTACTTTTTTTCTTTTTTTCCCCCGGGATCACTAGCAGCGCATGAGACCCCCACAGTAAATTCCTACAGATTGTACAGCTTTACACAACTGATATCCCAAACCCGGTCTTCGTCAACAACCAGCTTGGCTTGGTACTCAGCTCGAAGGCTCACAAACTTCCTTCCTGCTCTAAGGAACCACCTATTATGAGAATGTCACCTGAGATTTAACTAAGTAACCAGCTCGACTGCCCAAGTGGAGCCATGGGATAAAGTGATTTCCTTAAGTCTCTAAAGAACCTCTTAAGGCAGCGTTTCTGTGTCTGTTATGTATTTTGTGGCCAATGAAACATTGGCTGGCATAGTTGCTGGAGTTCCTACATTTTGCATGAAGAGTTAGTAGGCTGCATTTTACTAAATACCATATTAGTTTTGCTTGGCATGTCAGTGAATTTAGGTACAGATTTTGTTTATCCTACCTGATTTATTTTTAATATCATCTCACATAATAATAGAGTGATTTGCTCCAATTCTACAACAGGGGAGTAGAAGATGTTTTCACTTCCAATCTTAATAGTTTTGTAAGCTGGAATAATTTGCCCTTGGTACATACCTTCTTTGTATGAGTGAGAAATGTATTAATTGTTACTTCTTATGGCCTAGTCTCTAATGGTGCATAGCTTTACTCAAATAAACTGGCTCTGTGGCTGCTCAAACGAGTGAAGTCAGACACGAACACAGGTAAATATCCTTTCTGTGCAGCTGACCTTTGTCCTCTTGTTAGTCTTACTCCTTTTTTCAGCGATGCAGGATTGGCACAGGTCCAATAACTAATAAAACATAACTAATAAAACAGTTACGTATTTGCTGTGCTGAAAGTTAATCTTACATAAGCTTGTGTCATTATAGCTAGCGTGGAAAAATATTTCTAGCTTTAACTATCAGGAAACAGCAAGAATGAGGTGCTCTGCAAAGGAAGGCGAGCCAAGAGCATGAGCCAGGATGGTAAGCAGATGGGAGCAATGCCCTTCCTAACATGGGTGTCGTCCCACACTTCCTGAGCAAGAAGAGCAAAGCAGGTCCCGTGACAGTAACCAGGTTCAGCCAGAAGTCTACTGATGGCCAGCCAACTCTGCAGACACCTGGCAGGTCCAAGGTCAACCCAGGGAGACAAGTCAGGAAGGCAAGATCAGGGCTGGGAAGGTACAAGGCCAGGCATCACATACATGCAACATAGTTCAGGCAGGAAACAACAGCAAGGCCTGAGCTGAAATGCAGCTCCTGAGCCCATGGGTGGACTGTGGAAGGATGAAAACGTGCATCCTGGTTCTATCTGAGGTGTCTCACAGCCCTTTCTTGTGACCTAGCTGTTTACAGAGCAGTGCAACCCAACATTACACAGTTGCACCACATCATAGTTGCCTATGAACAGAGGCAGTCGGAATGTGGGAGATGGGGAGGGGGTTCCAGAGAAGGCTTACAGGAAAAGATGGTTCCAGGCTGGCCAAGGCAACTAGAGCCTGTGGGCTTACTGAGAGCCCTGACAGCCGCCTACTTAAAATGTTTTGTAAAAACTTTCTAGTTATGCATTTCATTTAAAAATGGAGTACTCTTGGCATATTTCTTACTCTTTGCTACATCAAATGTTCACAAACCCATACACACCGAGGCTTTAATTTTACTTTCTCATTTTAGTACTTTACATTGACTGTTTCACAGTAAATTTATATTGTTTATTGTTTCACAATATTTACACTGTGAAAAACGTGTTCGATGGTTCTCAGTTCAGTTTTCCTTGATAGACAAGACAGCTCACTAATTTGTTGCAAAAAATGGCAATGACATATAATCAAATTTGAATGCAACAAAAAATTCAATTATGGAACTGCATATAATTTCACATAGTCTATGTCAATAAAAGCTATTCGACAGTAACAAACTGACTTTGAGACACAACTATTGAGAGCATCAGTTAAGCATATCATTGATCTAGCAGGAATTGCTGGTCACAATTATTTCTAAAAATCAGTCAGTACATATTTCTACAATAACTTTATCTGAATGTTTTCTTCAGACTACATGACTGAATATCCGATATAGAGAGAGGAATGAAGGCATACATATCTAGGTCAACCTTCACTATGTTAATGGAACTTCTTTCACTGTCTCAATCCTTATTTTGGAAATCCCAAACTGCACATCCTGTTACAAAAAAATTTGTAGTGGAAGCTCTGAGACTGTCTTAACAGAAACTTTCAATTTGTAAGGGCAGCTGTGTGTGGGTTAAAATTCATTCTAGATGTAGTAAAAGTCACCGGAGCACAGCAGAGAGAGACTATAAGTAATCTATCCTGACTCCAGATCATTAGACAGCCCATCAGATTTCATTACGGATGAGAGAACTGTGAGGTCACTTAGCTGCGCTTCCCATCATCTGAATGTCGGTTACATCCATGATCTTCTGATTCTATAACTCAACCAACCAGATAGTCATTTTACATCTTGACCAGCTAGAAAGTTTTCACTTCAAGTCCACACCCTCTGTGCTATCAGATCCTTCACTGCAACAACGTATTGGTGCCAAGTGCCCCTCCAGAGCTGCCCAGTGTCAGCATGATGCTAGCACACAGCACTGTACCTAACAGTACAAGAAATCAGTAGTGGTAAACAGCAACGCTAAGAAAATCCTAACTATTGCTTGTCAACAGCTTGCAAGCCCTCTCAAAACTCTCTTATGTTAAAATGTGGAGGCAATGAAGCCAACGAATGTGCCACAGATCTGCAATCATCTGTGGCATCATACTAATACACACCACTCTCCTCCAGTTAAGGCAGAGTTTTTGTAATTGCAGCATTCCATGGGATAATGGTACATGCAGGGAAGGACCTGGTATACTGTTTGTTCCTAGCTGAGAACAGCTATGTCATGTAAACACTAGTCAGTACAGTTTATCTAAAGATCCAGATTTTAATTTCACTGTGCCACCCCCAATCCCCTTGCAGTCAACAGACTGCAGGAAAAAGTTGACACATGACCCAAACCTTTTTTTGACTAACAACTTTGTGAAAATTTTATGTAGAATTCCATTGAAATAGGGATAAACAGCAAATCATTTCAATTGATCCCTAAACCTCATTATACTCTACATGTGCTTGATGAGAGCCTTGTGTAGCTATGGGAACACAGCTCCGTGGATTGGGGCTGCACAGTAGTGGGAGGCTCCTTTTAGAGTTTTGTAGGAAATTCAGTCACTGCACTGTCTGGAAGGCAGAGCAACCGTGTGAGCAAGAGTTATCCTCAAATCATAACTCTGAGAGTGGGACATAACTGCGGTACGTACCAGAGTGGAGGCACTCATTAGTCCCTAGCAGCAGTAAGGGTCTCATCAGAGATACTGATCTATGCTTTGCAAATTGAAGGTACTATCAAAGCTGACTCTTAAACCACAGGGAACTAGGCCTACATTCTGACACCATGACCAGTCTCCTAGGTTCTAAACACAAAGGTCTTTGTTATTGTTGCTTTGCAGAGGAAAGGTTAGAAAGAAAGCATTCCCCGCATGCCATCAGAATGGTTCAGTGGGCCATGTGAGACGAAGACTAGTTCAATTTCAAGAAGATAAGAATGGAAGATAGAAAATAAAGGAATTATTTGAGGCCATCTGCACTTCTCCACTGCCTAAAGATTGTCAGCAAGAAACACTTACCTGACAGACAACTGTATTTCCCAGAATCAGTTTTGTGTATTGCCTTCAGCCCACATAATTCTGTCTCCGTTTTATATTGAGACTCTGTATTCCAGAATACAAATCTAATAGCAGTAAATTGCTTAGTCAGACATTTGACTACTTAATTTTTAGGCTGAGACAGTTGTTCAACAAACACTTTAAGCTAGAAAAAGCAGATAAACATAGCTAATTTTCCTATTAAGTTTTCTGCATGGACTGCACAAACAACTTGCCTGTCAACACAAGGTGGGGGAAGAAAGTGCAGAAAGGGGAATAAGCAACTAGGGGGGAGGATGGCCTTTTTACTGACCCAAAAGCTTTATCATGGTATGACCTTAAGTAATAATAACGTAAAACAAAAGTTTAATGGAATAGTTTGTAACAAATTACCATCAGTAATAAGTTACCTGAAAGAAGTACACCATGTTGGGCAGGAACAGGCATCCTAGCAATATATAGAATAGTTAAAGCAGATCAATAGATTAAGCTGTAGAGTGCAGTGACTCTGCATATAAGTACTCTAGAACCAGACAATCTCAGAGCTTTATACTGCCCTTGTATGAGTTGGTTTTGTTCTTCTTAATGGATGCTTAATCCATGTGGTCTTTTTCATTAGCATGTGTAAAGTCAAATGAAGCACTGAAGAAGGAAACTTATCTACCTCTATGGACATTGGACCAACAAAATACTGAAGTACAGAGAAAAACTGGAAAACAAGAACAGTGATCTCACTGTGTATTACTTTCTCCCCCATCCAAAATGTATTTTTATTGTCTTTATCAGTCTTCCACTTTTTTAATTTTTCTGTAATGGAATTATAAGTACCAAACCATCTGCTTTCTGACATGCGCTAGATAAAGTTGATATTTACTTAGGTTTTTGGGGTGTTGACAAATCAAATCTGTCAAATCTTAGTGCTGGTTTAATAAACCCAGATGCCTGCTTCACCTGTCAGAGGACCTCATACTGCTGCCATAGCAAAGCTGGCATAAGGGAAAATGTACTGCTGCCTCAGCTACTTCTGTACAAAGCCCAGAATCTGAGGGTCTTACCACCCAGAACCCGGGCAAACGGCAAAGCCCAGAATCTGAGGGTCTTACCACCCAGAACCCGGGCAAACGGTTGTTTGGCTTGATTTGTTAGAACCTATTGTCACTTGCTTTTGCTTGGTTGATGTATAAAGTTCAGGAGAATGGAATATGCGCATGAGTATCTGTGATTTCAATTCATTGATTATACCTGGACTGTCATGGCTACACCATGACGATGTGCTCTTTTGTGAAAAAGACTGCTCTTCCGATTTCCCTGAGACTACCTTTCAGATTGCCTTTGTTCCTAATGCATCTCATTAGCAATTTAAGATAAGATGCCAGACTCTGAACTCAAGCCGCTAACCTGCAAAAAGTCATTTCTTCTGCCAGCCTTGAGAAAAACAATAAAATCTCTAGCTGAGGTCAGTATAGACTGCTAGGACAGGAGGACAGTATCTTCAATCAGTGCAGCTAGAATGCCTGAACACATCTGTCTGAGTCTGCAGATGAGGCATAAAAGAATATCTTTGTGTTCTTGCTAGCATTGATGATCTGGTAGCACTTGTTTTAACAAAGAAAGGTTCTTTCTTGCTCTTTCTTGTCCATCATCTGAAATGCTTTATTTAAAGGATTGGCCACTTCTTCCCTCAGATGCAGTTTAATCAATACTAATTGCTCTAGCTGCCAAGAGGGCACACTGCATCCTAGGGCTCATTAAACACAGCCAGCCATTCAAAAGAGGTGATTATTCCACTGTATTCTGTGTTGGCGCTGCTCTCCTGGAGTACTGTGTGCATTCTGGGCACCACAATTTAAGAAGGATGTGAAGGTCCTTGACTGCATCCAGAGGAGGGCAACAAAGCTGGTGAAAGGGCTGGGAGGAATGTCCTTTGAGAAACGGCTAAGGACTTTGGGTTTGTCTAGTTTGGAGAGGAGGAGGCTGAGGGGTGACCTTATTGCTCTCTACAGCTTCCTGAGGAGAGGAAGAGAAGAGGGAGGTGCTATCTCTTGTCCCTGGGATCCAGTGATGGTATGCAAGGGAATAGTTCAAAGCTGCACCAGGTTTAGACTGGCCAGTAGGAAGCATTTCTTTACTGAGAGAGTGGTGAAACGCTGCAACAGGCTTCCTAGAGAGGTGGTCAATGCCCCAAGCCTGTCAACGTTTAAGGGGCATTTGGACAATGCCTTAATAACATGCTTTAACTTTGTCAGCCCTGAATTGGTCAGGCAGTTGGACTAGATGATGGTTGTAGGTCCCTTTGAACTGAAATAGTCTATTCTATTCTAATAAGCCTCTATTCGGAATGGTGTGCGTAGGCCTCTGCAATGCATCTGAGGATTCCTCAAGATAAATATGTGTTTTCATTATATTTTGGCTGTTAACAGAGTTTGTAGAAACTTGAACTGTTTAACCAGACTGCAGTTTAGTTAATGGTGAAGATGTATGTTGAAGTTCAGGTTGCAGGCTGCCAGTAAGACAATGACAATTCTGTGTAAAACACAGAAGTACACACACAACGCAGACTACAGCCTTCTAGACTGCTGAAGAACTGTCAGCTTTATGAGAAAATCTGTAGAAATTATAATTTGTCTGCATTTTTTATATTTCCTACTTAGCTTAGTAGAGTCTTCTATCTTTTTTGTACAGATCATCAAAGCAATCCTGAAATGCTCTCATTAAGGATGTACTTTTTGCATCATTTTCATTCCCATACTTCTCTCAAGTGACATCATTTTCATTCCCGTACTTCTCTCAAGTTCTCAAGTGACTGCAGTCACTTGTTACTCAGTTTTATAGGACTACTTCTTCCCCAATCACTCAAAAACTAGGCTGGATATTATCAGCCCTGGTCTGTGGATGCTTAAGGCAAGTGCCAGCAAAACACTGCTTCACAGGACTCAGACAATAACGAGATGTGGAGTTTTTTCACATTAGGAAGTGCTACTAGTGGAAATGAAGATACTAATGGGAGCAGATTGGATTTAGGCATGGTTTGGTTTTTTTATTTCCCTTCTGGGTTAGTTTAATGTGATAGCAAACCATCAGCAGGGTAAATGAAATACCCACTTTTAAACAGAAAGGAGAACACCAGGTAGCAGTTCACACTGCTTCAGTTACAACGACCCAAAAAGCAACCAAGCTGATGCAACTTTTCGTCTCATGTAGCCTCTGATCGAGGGAGCATTTCAGGAACAGCTAACGCCATCAGGCCCCTATTAAGACACTCGGAAAAGTACGAGAGGAGCCTGCCACAGTCCCCTGTAACGACAAGTGCAGAAGGGTATTGTACTGATACCCAGTGGATTCTAACAAAGAGAGGGGGCACCACTTTGTACAGAGTATTGCTTCTGAGTGCTTCCAGGGGGTTATTAAGTACAACTAAAGTCAGCAGTAAGTAAAAATACATCTTCAACAAAAAAGTTTATCACAGATGACTGAGAACCATCTTACCAAACCAACAGCTCATTGGCAATTTTTTTGCCCCTGGAAGCATGGCGGCTGGAGAACAACATGATTTGGGCTAAAGGCTGAGGGGAAAGGGCGATCTGGATACCTCGTACTTCCCTCATCACGATCTCCCTGGGCCTGGTCGCCTCTGTTACTTGATGCGTTGGTTCCTCCACATCTGGGGGCATCACAGACAGACTCGGAAGCTATTCAGCCCAGCTCCAGCACTAGGAGAGAGCAAAAAGAGTTTAGTCGTGACATCTGTGACTGAAATGTATGGGAACAGTTGAGCAGAACACAGTGACCGTAACGATACGGCACAGTGCCTGTGGGACTGCCAGTTCTGGTGGAGGGCTCCTGCCATGGAGGGCGAGGGCGAGGCCAACGCAACGTCCCGCCGGGCCTGTCGGGCCTGCCGGGCCTGTCGGGCCTGCCGGGCCCGCCGTTAGCCTCGCCCTCCATGGCGGGAGGCCTCGACCCCTCCACAAAGCCGCCAAGAAGAGCGAGTGAGCGACGCGGCGCTGAACTACACTTCCCGGCAAGCCGCAGAGGCGGAGGGAGACGGCGACCCCTGACGGCAGAGGCGGGGGAGCGTGAGGCGGTGGCCGCGCGAGCCCGTTGCCGCGGCCATTGGCGGGGAGCGGGTGGCGCTGCCATGGCGCTCTCGGCGGCACCGCTCAAGGTCTGCATCGTGGGCTCGGGGAACTGGTGAGTGCGGCAGCAGCCCTTGAGAGGGCTGACACCTCCGCGGCGGGCCCGGCCTGCCCTTCTCTGCTCCCGTACCGGTCCGGGCCTTGCTGTCGCTTCCCGCGCAGCGCCGCCGTGCCCCCGGCCGGCAGCCGGCGGGTTTCGCGCTGTGGCCGCGCTCCCCTCAGGGATGGCGGCGGCGAGGGCAGCCGCGCCCCGGAGCTGTCGGTGAAACACGGCGTGGCCGGCAGCTGCTAGCAGGGCTGGGTCTGTGGTGGGCTTCTGGGCGCGCTTGTGCCCGTAGGCGTGAGCTTCTCCAGCCCGCGGTCCCCCTCGGAGGCAGAGGTACTGCCCTGAGCTACACGGAGCGGGCAGCGGCGGTATGGAGCACGCTGTTTGGCGTGCTGGTAGGCACCCATCCGTTCTGTGAAGAAGTTGTTTTAGGCTATTTTTAACCTGGTATTTGTTGTGTGGTTTGCCCGATGCCAGGTGACACAGACATGAAAGATACTGAACTTTTTTTTTTCAGCAGGTCACTGCTAACTAAGCGCTGTCTGTAGGGCTTCTGTAACAAGTACTCTTCTCTGCGAAAGTAGTGTTCGGGGCTTCCTGTACGCTCTTTTCCAGGGTAGTTCAAAAAAGAGTTGCAAGATGCTAGGTTATTGGAAATACCTTTTATTTCTCATATGGATTATGCTGAGGTACACTGAAGGCTTGGGACGAGGTTTTATTGCTTCATCTATCACTAGCTTATAGACTTAAGTAAACCTGCTGATATGTCCACTGAAAGCAATAGATTTACTACTGTTTGCTCTAAGATGCTCTAAGAGGACCAATGTGTTAATAATCCTTCATCTTGCTGCTTCAGTTTCTCTACCATTCCCGATCACTGTTTTTACCCTACCATCCCCATTTACAATAAGTACAATGCCTACTATAGTTGTATCTTCACAGTTTGTCGCTTTAATTACTAATGCTAAACCTATGTTTGTTTTTTAAACATATTCTGTTTTTTCAGATAAATCTAAATTCAGAAGAGTTTGGTGTAGAGCAAGGTACTGCAGTTCATTAAACAAAACTCAACAGCCTTTTATCAAGGTGATCTTAGACTTGTGCTCACCCTCTGCCCCCTCCCTGCAATTGGCTTTTGGTGCTGTTTTACATAGTAATATCAGGAATTGCCAAGTTGTGGTTTTCTTTGTGTTGGCTTCTTGAGGGAATGGCTGACATTTCAGTGTACTATCTCTTGCTTTCCCTGCGCTAGCTTGTAAGATGAACAAGGAGATACTGTGCATTGCAAAGTATGTCAGAAAGGAATTAAGTCGTTAGACCTGTCAATATCTTTTAAGAGTATCGATGCCATTACTCCATACATGAAATCTAGCAGAAAGTTTTACAGGAAGTTTGACTGTGTTTATATTTGATTCACTGTGAAACAACGCTTGCTGAAGCAAAAGGATTTGTAGATATTAACCTACTAGCAAAACCCATGTTCGGATATATTTTGTTTTCACCTCATTGGATCAGTTAATTAAAAGAAAAGCTCCTGCCTAACAGGGTGGCTATTTGGGTGGTAAAATACCTATATCTGTGATGCTGAGAGAAAGAGATAATGCTATTGCCAGGCATCAAATGTATTCAAATAACTGATAGCTTATTTCATATTTGATAGCAGTATGGCAATTTTTTTTTTTTTTTTTGTGGCAGGAAAGCAGAAACCAAAGTAATAAAAAATTTTAAATTGCAAATGTGCAACAGCTCTCCCATCCCCCTCCACCCAAATGTTTCTGAAAACAGTAGTTCTTGGAGAGGTAGCCAGTTTTTTCCTTGGAGTCCAAGGGATGACAGCCACCAAATCCTGATTGCAGAGAGCACCATGATTCAGTAATATACGCAACCATTGAACTAAATAGGACTTAATTTGACTTGTGTACCTGTGTGCACGTTCTCTATGGAGGTCTGTGCTCCTAAAGTGGAAGCATTTAATGCTCAAAAGCAGGTAAATAGAAAGAAATTGAAGCCCGTATATGCATCTTATCATTGATATTCTGGGACAGACGTCTTTGTCTTCTCATAGCCCTTTAACCTATATCTAGGATAAAAAAAAAAAACCCTCACTAAAGGAGCTTGGTATGACAGTGACTTTGTAGAAGGGTTGAACCAATCACCTTTTACGATGAACTACTTCCAGTGAGACTTGGTTGGTTGGTTTGCTGTGGGGAAGGTCACCTTAACAGTGAAGTTGACTTGGCAGGGGTCACTTGACAACTCATGGAAGATCATGGGACTGGACAGATGGCTCACAAGGCACCAAAGTGCAGGAGCTGTGCTTTTTGCTGGCCTTGCCCATTTAGGGTTGCTCAGCTGGTGGACAAGTGATTGTGATAGGATCTTTAAGATAGGGAATAAAATAAGCTTTCTTGAATGTGAAGAGGGTACACCTTGGGAATATACCTTGGAGCCTCAGGATTCAAGGACAGTGCTTACATTCAGTTAAAACTCTGCAAATGCTGCCTCGGGCATGAGCTATAGTCTGCTCTTCTGATAACACTTTCCAGGGCAGGTTAGCAAGGTGTGCACAGCCAGAATTTATACCTGTCTGTTTTGCTAGGACCAGTTGTTAATTAATCTGGTTGCCCAGCTTGAACAGAAACTGTAGGGTTTGGGAAGAGATGAGAAGTTTACTGGGACAGAGGCATTCATACAGCTAGGAACTTACTTGCTGTAGA
The DNA here is from genome assembly GCA_009769605.1 of Bucorvus abyssinicus. Taxonomy (NCBI): domain Eukaryota; kingdom Metazoa; phylum Chordata; class Aves; order Bucerotiformes; family Bucorvidae; genus Bucorvus; species Bucorvus abyssinicus. The sequence goes on from CM020028.1 coordinate 44,468,501, forward strand.
AAAATGGAAGGTAAAACTTGTGGCTTAACTGAGGTGATTTTACAGATCCAAGCGGTAGAGCTAGAGTTAATGGTATTATTTGCATGTGCATGTTGTGTCCTTCACTGATGCTGGCATCAGGGCAAGTTTAGGAGTTTCTGGGTTTTTTGCTCTTCTTTTGAAGTGATGAGGGGAAAGCAGACCAACTGTGATGCACTGTAACATTGAAGGGTAGGAGACAAAGCGGGTTGTCACACTCAGTGAGCATCAAATAGAGTTCTTCAAAAGTGTTAAGTAAGTGTATGTGATTGTATTTGGGCTTACCTTTGATGCTCATTGCAAGGAAAGGAACTACTGTTTGGCATGCAACTACACCGTGTGACTTGAACAGCATTAACCTTCCCTCAGAGCATATAAGGGTTAAGGTTTATGAGGGAATCTTTCACTATGGTTTTTCTTCTGTAACTGAGCTGCTGCAGGCACCAAGTCTTGCAACCTCGCTCACACCAGAACTGTTGTTGCCAGGAATACATTGGCAAGATTTCCTATTCCTTTGCCTTGTGATGTGTCAGGAGTATACAAGACAAGCCAGACATTTCAGTAAATTATTTCAGAGTACACACTGAGGAATATTAGGTCACAGAAGAGAATATAGGCTTGCTTGTTGAATTAACAGGTGTGGGGACCTGGTATTTAATCTTGTATAGAGCGATCTTGGACTTGGTGTCTGTTGTTTGACCTTGCTTAATTCAAGTCCTACAACAGGTGTTGCAATGTAACAGGAAGTGAGAAACCCAAGAGAAGCTAGTCAGGAGAATCTTCTTGAATTCAGGAACTAAAACTAGGCAAATCTTAACTTTTTTCATACTATATTCAAAGGCTGAAAATAAGACAACCAAGGCATTTAAGTGTTAAATACCAATGGAATTAATATATCACTCAAGTAGTACACGCTGGCAAACTTTATGCTGGCAAACTGTTTGATAATCCCCGTTGGACAGCTGCTGAATCAGTTGTTTCTGTCTTTCTTTATCAACGCCAAGCACACAGAATGAAGTTCAAAACTGAAGACAGTGAGTCGCCAGCATCCAGGCTTTGTATGTAAGGCAGTAGTAAATGTGCTTTTGTTCAAGGAACTCAAAGCACTTTCTGAGGAACACATACCTGTGTTGTGGTGCACGGGATTCATACTGTTTGTGTGGATCTGAAGTCTGGGAGTTGCGCTGGGGAGTTGTCCACCATTGCACTGGAAACCACTCTGTGTGCATGCAGGTCTAGAATATGAGCTTGATAAGAGAGGGCGGACAATTGTGGCTTCCCAGGGGAATTTGTAGCGTATAGAGTGCTATCAGAGAAATAAACTCCAGTCTTTTAAGACATACAGTTTTATGATTTAACTAAAGGTCTGCTTAAGACACCGTAATTTTTTCTGCCACTACTTTGAAAGTGACCTTAGGCCTGTCACAGCACACATCTTTAACATAGCACAATGAGTTGTGCTATCTTAAAAGCTCTTGAAGCAGAATTAATCTATTTGGTTTAGTTGCCAGCAATGAGTTTATTAGAAGCAATGTCCCTAATAAATTTAGGGGAGTGTGTGAGTATAACTAGATTTGAAATGTTATAATAAAGTGTGCAGTTTCCACACATGCACGCAAATAAGCCTCAGATCGCTGACTTTCTGTAGTTTTATAGCATCTTTCTATAATTTTTTTTTTAATCTGCTTAGTCGGTTGTCAATAATTATGAAGGCACCTTCTTGTCTCAGGAAAGGAAGTTAGGTTAACAGGTTTTATAAAATTGCATCTTTTCCTTCCGTGTAGTGTTTAGGCTAGGAGTGGAAGGGAAAGTTATGTTTGTTCCTCTTCTTGTATGTAGCTTCATAATTTCATTGTTGCTTAAACATTTGAGCAGTAAAATTGATCACCGTCCTACAGGTTTTACTGTGTGCTGTTCTTGGGAAAAAAATGTGGCTAACAGTAATGGAATTTTCTGACTACAAATTCAGAGGATGCCGTTCCAACAGTTAAATTTCGTGAGGTTGGCAGCATAACCATAAAGCTTGTAACTTATGCAAGATTTAAATGCTTCTTGGCTTTAAATGCATAATCAGTATTGTACAGCAATTGATTGGTCAGCCATCTCAGCAAAGCAAGCTTCCTATTTCTTAAAGGTGAAAATGATCCATTTTTAAAAAATTGAGTATGTTGCTTTTACTACTTGCTTTGAAGATATAATCCATTTGATTTGTCAAATACAGTAACCCAAACTCTCACTGGATAGCCACTAAGCAGACAAAATAAGTAAGGACCTTTTCAGGAGATGCTTCAGTCCAAGCTAGTCTGGATATATTTGAGAGGAAGCAGCATGTGTGAACGACAGGTGTATTTTTCTACTTGCTTTGCTAGATCAGAAATGCTGCATAGTAACTGGTCCAATAACCTGTGAATTCCTGTTTATTTTAGAGATAGTCTCTTTCTTCTAGAGCCAAATAATTATTTCTTTTATTTTTTTTTCCTTTCTTGCAGGGGTTCTGCAGTTGCCAAAATAATAGGCAATAATGTAAAAAAATTGCAAAAGTTTGCTTCCACAGTGAAGATGTGGGTCTTTGAGGAGAATATTAATGGAAGAAAGCTGACAGATATCATAAATAATGAACATGAAAATGTAAAGTATCTCCCTGGATACAAGCTGCCAGATAACGTGGTAAGGCTCAGAAGCTAAATTCTAGTTATGGAGCAGAGGGAATATTGCTCATGCTATGAATAGAGGTAGAAATTTGTTTTGTTATCACCTTTAGGGTTTGTAATATTTCAGACTGTATGCTATTTTCCTGATGAGATCAAAGAGTTGAACAAGTAAAATTATGGAATTTTGCAGGTAGGTAAATCCAATGTACCATAATCCCTTTTTTTTTTGTTTTTTTCAGTCTCACTATTGTCTTTTATGTTACTTCAGCTTCTGTATAGGGAAGCAAATATGAGAACGAGTGCCAGATTAACAGCTCTGACCACACCATTAAAAAAAAATATTTGGCCTCAACTGTGGAAGGGAGCTGGCTGGTCAGTGAGAACTGAAGGGATTTCAAGTACTCTGAAACTCTAAGAAAGTGTTACAGGATGAGAACTAGAGTATTTCTCAAGCACACTGCAAGCTGTTTGCAGCTTATCTGGTTCTCAGTTGTGTTTCAACTATGTGCAGTCAGATCAGCATGCTAGATGCAGCATTGCCAGGGCAGAACAGGGAATTCCACATCTATTCTGTGTTGGTGTAACAGGATATCAGGTGGGCAGGTGGTCACTCTTGCCCCCAAAACATTATAGGAAGAGATTGCAGCAGCTGACAATTCAGTAGAGATTTTGGGCAGGAAAACATGAATTGCTGTGCATTGCAGTTTTCTGTTTGCCTTCAGCAAGTGTGGTGTTTCTGCCGTCCTACCTGCTCATTAAAGTTTGTTCTCTTTATCAGTACTAATAGCTTATTTCTACATTTTAAACCTAGGTGGTAAAAATTCGGTGGTCATCAAGTGTTAGGAAACCTCGAGTCTGGAAAGTGACTTCAAAGTAGTTCACCTTCTTAAAGGGTAAACAAAATCTATGAGTACAGAGAAAGAGAATATAAACTATTAGGTGTATGAGGCCTGGAGAAGAAATTTGAGTGTATAAGGCACTAAGAAACTACTTTTCTGCATGCAATAATTTATCAAAACTTGGGATTATTTTGTCAGAGAAGGCAGCTTCTTGTTCTATATTTTCTTACTCAAAGTACTTGTTTGAATGTTATGGGAAATTTTAAATTTTTGTGGCACTAACCATGCTGGTGGCTGCGAAGATGCTCCTTTCTTTTAAGACATAAAATAGCTTGTTTGAAAGCTTAAATTTTTTTGTTTTTCTGAGAACTTTTTTACTGCTTAATTTCAGTGATGAAGCACAGTAGTTTGTAGCATTCAGTATAAGACCAAAATGTATGTTTACTTATCAGATAATGCTTGTGTGTAGTGTTAATTTTAAGAAGTTATGTGGCCTTTCTCTCCCGTAACTACACAGGTTGCTGTCCCAAACCTTAAAGAAGCTGTACAGGATGCAGACTTGCTGGTTTTTGTCATTCCTCATCAGTTTATTCATAAAGTCTGTGATGAAATCACAGGACGAGTACCCAAGAAAGCGCTTGGTATAACTCTCATAAAGGTATAATAAATACTATGCATTAATAACTGAGAATATATCATGGCTCTATATTTTGGTATGAAAAGTCTCTTTGCATTATCCACTTGATTGTTCTGTTAAACCTTTCTAGATGTAAGACTGAAGTTTGTCTTGGTCATTAGTGGATGGTTACATGGTGTTTTATTTTAGGCCAGCACTTGCAGGAAGAGGGAAATGAGGCTGTTCGCAAGACTTTTAAAAAGAAAGAGGGAATGAATATGTTTTGCACCACCAAGCTTTGCAGTCTTGTTTCCAAACACATCATTAGTTGAAGAACAGAGCACAAGCATAATGCTTTGATTGTTAACACACGTCCCACACACTGAGTTGATCATTTTAGGAACTGCTGAGAGAACTTAATGTGAATTAGAGGATAGTGCTCTCTTCATGTTCCAACAAGAGAGTCTGTTCAGTGTGGCCCAAAAAGACTTTGAGCATTGGAAATAGGAGGCAGCAGAGGTGCATGAAGTGTTTCCTTGGAGTGCTGGAGTGTTTGTAGTTTTAAATGTGGATGAGCTGCACTTTTTTTTTGTTGGTTGGTTGATTTGGGTGTTTGTTGTTTGGGTTTTTTTTCTCCTGTGTGTTTAGCTGCAAAGAGTAAGCTATTTCCACAAGGTCTGTAAGATTCTGGTTTGTTGTTATTTTGTACTTAGTTGAGAGTAGGCTATTTTCTCAGCACACATTCTCTGTTTACTGTCATTTCTGGAAAATGATACATTTATGGATCAGTGCTTAAAAAGAACAGAAACCCCCTATCACTACTTACTGCAAACTTGTCTCTAGTTAGGCTGACTTAAGCCCATCAAATCTGCATTGTTTTGTCAGTGCCGACTTGATGTGTTGCTGAGATGTATGAAAAAGTAATGCTTCCCAAGAGCACTTGCTGCATTTTGTAGAAAAACTTCTAATGTTGTAGAAGGATAAAATAAGGCAGTGTTAAGAGCTGAATGCATAGCATCAAAACAACACAACTGTCCTAGATGCCCTTAAGTTTGCTGCTTTGAAGTAGTCCATTTATGCTTGTTTCTTCTGTAAGCTCAAGATGAACTTTATTCTCTTTTATTTTGCTGAATGTAGTTTATGTTCTCATGTCCTTAGTGATAGGAATAACTAAAGAAATGGGTGGAGTAAATGGGGATTTATGCCAGCATATCTGAAGTCAGAGTCTGTGCCTATATTCCCTTGGGATTATTGCTCTGGGTATTGATTACTGGTGTTTTATGGGAGTGCTGATTATCGGCTATGTTTTAAAAAAAAAGGGCGGGGGAATACTTGTCTTAAAAAAAAATCCAACCCCCAAACAAATTAAAAAAAAACCCCATCAAAACAAAAAGCCTGTACTTAGTGTAGTATAAGTAAAGTAGAGGTACCTGCCATGCCAAGCAGTTGAGTACTAGGCAGCTTCCCACTGTCACTTTGCGACAGTGCATCAGTAGGCAGGCTTTCGAAAGGCAAGGCGTGAGGCCCCTTAACTTTTTGCAGGAAAATGCCTTTATGAAAAGGCATAACTGTGCATCATTAAAAGTGTCATTCAAGAAGGGCGGAGATTTAACACAACAGTGAAACTGAATAGTAGAGGCAGGAGTGCATTCTTTTCTCTACTGTTGCAGGTTTTTTATGCATGCTGTTTTCATCAGTCACATTTTTAGTGGTCTAAAATATGGGGAGGGTGTTTGTTTTTTCTCCTGTCATCTATCATGCAGTATTGGATTTAACTCTACAAGAAACAGGTGCAGCTCTCCTTGACTTTGTCAGAAGCTGCATCTGTTTCATAGTGGAGCTGAATGTGGCACCTAAACCTCTCTGATCTCCTTTCACTTGGACGAATAACTGTTGTGTATGTATTCACATTTTTTTTGAGTTGTTCTCAATGTGTGCATGTTTTTTCTGTTTATTAATTGACTGCTTAGGAGGAAGGGCCTTACGGTTATTTTGTGGGGACACTTGACACTGTGAGGGAAAAATACATGTATATGTGTGCTTGCTTTCAGGTTCTTTGTTTGGCTTATTAAAGATGAGAAAGCAGAGCTGTGCGTTAAGCGATACAGATTGAAAAATAATGCAGAAATGCAAACACTCGTTTAATTGGCTGGTTTTATACAGGCATTTCTGCATGCCTCTTGGTTGCACCATGTTGATTAAGAAATAGCACTTCTGATCTGTGAAAATGCAAATTACTGCCTGCCTGAAGTGTCACTACTTACCACATACTGACAAGTGTATGTGTGTATGTTTATCTGAAAGTAGTAGTTCACACTGCATTTTTGCATTTAAGTCGTAATTCAAAATTACCAATCCCCAAAATTACCAAATCCCCAACATTAAAAAATAGCACTGTATAAAAGGTGGTATACTGTGGGAAAGAAAGACCATTTCGGTAGCTTGTCTGCCGTGCTACCGTTCTAAAATCTCAAAAGGAGTCTGCATTTAGTAGGCTGGGAGAAAAGGGTTTTGTGAGAAGGAAGTGGTCTCCTTTGGATTTCTTAGTTCAATTCAGGGTACCAGACTCTTCTCCACTGCAACATTAATCTCTGGGATGATCTTTTCTAAGGTCCTATTTCTGCCCCTACTTTCACATGTTGTAAAGAGTGTGTTATAAATACAGATTAAAAATATCCTTAGAAGTTAAATTATTCTTGGTTGTTCAGCTTTATACAGATCTGTGAACACCTGTTTCATTTGTAATAGTATTCAAAATTAGTAAACTGGGTTTCTCCTAGTAAATTGTTGGTACTATACCCAAGGGAATCTGTTTCTGATATTTCAGTTCAGATACCCCTTCACAAAACAAGTTATTGGGATGCCATTTATGAATTTTGGTGCAATTTCAAATCCAAATGCAGACCCCGATTCACAACTGATGGGTTGGTGATGCTTCACTGGTTTTGGTATGGATACACTGCTAAAAAGCAACTGAGATTCTGAATTGACAAAGCTGAATATTCAGCACTTCTTCAAATCAGATCTTTGATGGAGCATGGATTAAAAACTGTAACCATCATCTAGAGTTTAGTCCTAATTCTTAAGGTGCTACCTTCTATGAAAAGAAGATTGTTGGCAGGGTCACAACAATAGCAGAAGTTTGGCTGGTAGCGAGTCTGTTGTCTTTAGTCTCTATCTGAATAGGCCTTGTTGCCCTTCTCGTCTGTGGACAAGACTAGTTGTGGTGTGCTTTCTTCTCTACTGTGTCTAATGAATGACTTCTTAGTAATTCCATTTAATGTCGGCTGCAGGGAATAGATGAAAGCCCAGAAGGACTCAAACTGATCTCTGACATTATTCGCGAGAAGATGGGAATAGACATCAGTGTGCTGATGGGAGCTAACATTGCCAATGAGGTGGCAGCAGAGAAATTCTGTGAAACCACAATAGGTACTGTTCCAAGTAACAAGAATGTTTAAAACCTCTTCCTGTCCTCACAATTGCAGACCAAATAGCTCAAAATTTTATTGTTTTCAACAATAGCTGGCTGTTGTCAGAAACTGTTATGTCCTTCTTATTTTAACGTTGAATTTCCTAGAATGTTTTACACTTCCAAAAGTACTAAGACAATGCTGGAAATAGAGGGAGAGGAAGGAGTGCAGTTTTACCTAGTTTCACTAGGCTTGTGACTTTAGCAGGTGAAATACTAAGTGTGCTTTTTATCACCCTCTGTGTAACAAACTGCTTTATTTTCTACTGTGCTTAAGATTTTTCTTGCATCTGAAAGGCTTTATATGGATATTCTGTACTCCAGCTCAGGTGTTATGGTCACAGATGGTACCTTCATGCGTGTTTGAATTGGGGGGGGGCTTTAAGGTATCAATACCTTCTTTCAATTTCTCAAAATATTAGTTCCCCAAAAAGCTAGACATGGTTTTAGTTCTGTGTTGCTGTCTGCAGACCTTTGCAGGACAAATATATGCCTATTCGTGGGTTTCACAGTGTTTAGATAGGCACATGTGCGTGTGATACACATGCAGGTAGTCATACATAACAGCACTGAGTTTATGTTATTTTTTCAGAGTTACTTTTTACAGTTTTTTGCATTTTTAGTTTTGTAACCCCTCATTAACAACTTTTGAACTTACTTTTGCATGTTTGGATTACCTCTTAGTGCTTAGAAGCATTTATCAGTGGCAGCATGCTCAGTGAAATTAAACATCCTTGACATGCTTTTATCAGCAGGTATTTTTCTAGAATGCAGGCCTTAAAATAATTGGTAGAATTGCACCTGCTATATTTTTAATTCATCTTTTTTTCTTATTAACTGTTCTTTTTAAAGAGAATGATCAAAAAAAGAGAGAGTATAGAAAATTAATGGAATTGCTATTTAGAATCTGTTGCTGAGCAGACAATGAATTATGAAGAAGTCAGACTAACTCAGTGTAGAGCTTTTAAGTGTGGGCATGTCCTTAGTCACTTAAAACGTGAGTCTTTTTAGGATGAAGATAGAACAGCCTTATCTCTGCTTTTAAGTATTTTGTCTTGCACAGGAAAGGCTAAATAACACCCAGTTAAATTATTCGTTTTGTAGCCTTCCTTTCTCTCTCAACAGGCAGCAAAATCTTGGAAAACGGCCTTCTCTTCAAAGAACTCCTACAGACTCCAAACTTCCGAATAACTGTAGTAGATGATGCAGATACAGTTGAGCTTTGTGGTGCTCTGAAGGTAAGATTAATAGACTGCAGTTAATACACAGATGGAACAGTGTTGTAGACAAAGAGGGTATTTTCATTTAAAGAATTAAGTTTATTGTGCTTTATATAATACACAAAACTGCTGCATAACATTGAAAGAAGAACCAGATGGGACATTAGGGAGCAGCATGTTCTGAGAGTTGGCTTTTTAAACTCCTGTCTCACTGTCTTCCCAAGTTCTCTTTCTACCTCTTTCACTTAGCTTACACACAGTCATGAAACAAGTGTTGATTTCATCTGACTGGTCAACATATTTCTAAATCCATTTTAGTTCCCTTTTTTTTTTTTTTGCAATGGTGAGTTCACAAAAAGAGAGGGAAAAAGAAGTCAGCAGTAATTCTTTGTGTCTGTTGACAAAACTATTCCCCTCTTCATTGACTTAAACAATGCGAGCACTTTTCCGTTTTACATTTTGTGGACATACACTGCATAAGGTTCATGTGGATAACCACATACAGAAATGACTTGAACAGAAAAAAGTTATTTTGGACAGTTACTCATCTGCAGTTTTTTTGGTAACAAAATGGATGCTGAAAGAAAACAAAGGCGAGCTTAAACATATCATTATTGGTATCTTTTCCAGTTTAATGTACAGGCCATTTGTGAAAAGAAAGCATTAGCTGCTTGGCACCCTGGCCAATAGTACTGTGGTTCACGTTATCTGATGTCTATCATGGAAGCAATTCTGATGAATATAGTGGTTTAGTAATAATTTATCTTTTTTATGTCTTGGATAATTATTTTGTATTGCCTTTTTTTTCCCCTCTGTTAAATTTATGTGTAAACTAAACCATTCACTTCAAAGCTACCCAGTCAATGAATTATGTCTTTAAACTAAGGAGTTCTGATTCCTGCTCAGTGGGAAGTAGATTGATAGGTATAATAACATAATTTTTGGCATACTGGCTTTCTTGATAATTTTGTCTTGGAAGTCCTGAGGAGGAGGAGGTCATGGGTCTGTGCACTGGGTTAATGGGATACACTTTGGTGTAACATGCTGTGGAGTTACTGTATTTATAGCAATTTCTCAAGATTGTGGAGCTCGTAATTTGGCTCCACAGCCATTGCTTTAAAATGCTTTGGTGATGTGGGAGATTAGCAGGAGAGAAATCCCTGTGTATAGGCCCATGAAATTAGTTAAAAAGTTTTACAGATTAATTTTTCTTTGAAATCTGCTCATTCTGATGTTTTATGTCTAGCTTAAATTCTTGCTTGATAGAGGAGTTCTGTCCCAGGTAATTATTTTTCCAGACAAATCTCGTGAAAGGGCACTAGAGATGAGTGCGTCCATCAAACTGAGCAGCTAGTCAGCAGACACTCGAATTCCACTGTAAAGGTCCAAGTCAGTCAAGATACCAGTACCACTTTGGAAGTGCAGAGTAATTTAAATAAATTTTTGTTCTTGACCTGGAAAGATACTGAAGTGAAACTTGTGTTTCATTCCTCCCTCCTGCTTCATTATTCATTGTGCGTCCTGCCGACTGAACTCTCTAGTTGCATTTCTAAAAAACTGTATATATTCTGCGTGCTCAGGTCATTTGGTTTTGATTGCAGTATACTTTGTTATCTGAGTTGAGACTTCCAAAGAAATGTATGGTATGATCTCTACAAAAAAAGCCAGTTAAGGATAGATTAAGTTGTTTAAAAATACTATGGATTTCTTGCCTGAATAAAAGGGATGAACTGGTATAAAGTGGCATAGATCAGTCATGCTGGTATAGGTGATGTTTTTTAAACATACAAATCTTCCTTAATCTCACAGAAAATTTTAGTAAAATCATATTTTTAAAAGTAATTTTTCATTTAAAACCCTTTCTAGCTTAATCCTATATGGAAATAACATACATAACATCCAGCATGTAAATAATTTCCTGAGCTGTTTTTAACTTAAACTTTGCAAAATTTTATTAGTGCATTGGGAACATGTATGGCTCTGAATGAAAATGAAGAAGCTAAAATTGAACAGCTAGGTATGTTTTTTTATTGCCTGTGCAAAGCAAAATGCAAAACTCAGCCGTGAATAGTGAGATATAAACTTAAGCTTTTTTCCTAAGGAAAGAAGTTGTACATTCTTATTATTAGGAGAATTGTTTGCTAATGGTAACAACAAGCACTTTGGTTTTTTTATGATTAATCTGATCATCTTTGTAACAAAAATGTGAAAAATAAGCATCTTCATGTGATTAGATCTTCACCTAAAAACAAAGCGTCGCTTTTGTCACTTGACAGTTACTTTATTAAACTTGGAAAGTTACTTAATGAAAAAAATAGTAAAAATTAGCATTATTTAACATGCTGGAAGGAGGAAGTTCCCATTTCAGAAGATGACAGTGTCATGTTGTGTGAAGAGAGAGATGTAAAAAGAGAGGTTCTACTCTCTTTCTATAGCAGTGCCAATTCAAAATGTCAGCAGCGTCACTGCAAACTACAGCTTAGAGGGCAGAAGTAAGCAGGCACACGTGCCAGTCCAGACTGTCATTTTGGATACAGAAATAGTAAAAGCGACTCCTATATTGGTATTTAAAGGATCAGAAATAGAACAGTAAGAGGAATAGTATACCCTTCCAGCTTCTGCATTTTTCTATAAATTACAGCTTGGGAAGGAGACTTTTCTGGTATTTCTAGCCTAATAGAATAGATCTTGTCAAAAGTCTATACTTACCTCGCTCTTTATTTCTGCAAGCCTTCTAAGCAGGGAAGATTTTCCATGTGGGTGGTTGCCTAAAGCTTGGGAAAAAATACGGAAGGGTAACAGAGAGTGCTCAAGAGCACAGCTTTCCCGTACAATAATGATAATTTGAAGTTTGTTTTTTTGAAGCATATTTGAATTCAGACTGTAATAGTAGGTTTTGCAGCTGGGTATTCATGAAAGAACATGAGCTTAATTGCTATTAATATACATATATATGCATATACATAGCATATCCACTTCATTTACAGTATTTTTTTGTGTGTGTGACAACGGGCTGATGGAGAGGTGCTGAAATACAGAAACCAGTGCAGTGAAACTGCCAACTTGTGTCAGCTTGAAGACTGGCTGAATAGGCAAAAATCTGGTGATACTGATGAAGAACAGCTGTCTACAATAACTTGTTGGCTGTAGGAACAAAAAAGTGCTTGGCATGTTCTTCTTTATCAGGATTTTTTTTTATTTTGAGGACTGAAGCACATTTCACACTTATTTGCTGACCTTTTCTATGGGTTGAGGTCAGCAATTAACAAACTTCAAATTCAGATAGTTCAGTTTCAAGGTGTTCAGTTGACTTTACCAGCACCCTGACCCAAGGCCACTTACAATTTCGAGGTGTCATTTGCCAGACGATGAAGGGGCTGCCTTAGAAGTGATTGAAGGTTATGACAGCACTGTAAGAGTAGCATGTGCAGCTACGTATACGTATGGATGTGCTCCTGGATGCTGATGGATATGATACTGCAGAATAGCACAGACCCAAGGTTATCATCTGTGAGGTGTCCTTAGTGCCTGTGCCAATCAAACAGCACAGATGTGAAGCAAGACTGAGCTGGTGTATGAACCTAGCAGCATACTTGGGAGGCAGTATAAACACTGGTAGCTGCATTCCTGAGTGTGAACTATACTGGAATCACTTACCCGGTGCCATGGCCATGCTCGAGCTGCCTGATGTATATGGTCAGGGATCTGGAGAGTTAAAAACCCTCAAGTGATGGCTACCAAGGACCAAGACAGATGTGACAGTTACTGTGGGAAGGAGTAGGATTAGCAGCTGTGGTTGCCTTTCAGGTTGCTTCAGGCCCATCTCTAAATCTTACAGCTCCACCTTAGCCTTAAGCAAAGAAGTAAGAAGTATAACAGGGATTTATTGATCAGCAGGGTATGTAACCCAGCATTATTACTTACAAAGGTGGTCTTGCAAAGTGTGTTTATGGCAGTCTCTGTTGGATAGTCAGTCTAGGTACTGTAGAAGTCTCTTTCCTGAGATTAAGTGATAATGAAATACATTATTTACATTCAAGTTTGCCAGGAGTAAGCAAGGAGTGCTGCAGGAACTCTATGTAACTTCAGGTGTAGGCTTTGGCAGCTGCAGTGTTCGGGATCAGCAGCGTCAGATGCAGGAAGAGGTTTTTGCCAGCTACATGATATTCCTCCCGCAATCTGCTTCTCAGAGGATTGCTATAGTGCTAGTGGCATTAGGCCCTTGTGTGTTAACTTGTATTTTGCTTATGCATCTTCCTGAAACAAACTCGGCTTAGTGCCTGCATGCAAAGATTCCAAGTACCAAGCTGCCTGTTTTGGTCTTGTTTTGGACTGAAAGATGATTCAGTCTCAAGATTTGGGAGATTTTTGTGACGTTTTGTTTTTAAAAGGAGTGGCTTGTCTTTCAGAAAGGTGTAACTTTCAACCTGGTATAATTCAGTTCTCTACAGTATAGTAGATACAAGAGAATCGTCATGGGTTCTTCAAGGATTTAAATGAAACCAGATAGTAGGGCTTGTAAATTCATAGTTGTGTTCTGAGAGTTATGTAGACCAGGTTATAACAGTCTCCTAGGTGTGGGTTTGTGTTCTAGAGCATAATCAGTTGAATTGTTTTCTCATTATTTGCTAACTGTGTAAGAACATACAATGGGGACATTGTACAAACGAGGAGCTTAGCGTTTCAGCACTAGACTTCTCCCCTACCCCATTTCATCGGAAGTAATTAGTGTTGATACGACTTGCTTAAAACAATACTTCTGTTGCTCCAAAGACAAACATTGCCAAAGGTAGAAGTAAACAACAAAATACTGTAGGCCAAATCATATTATAAATTATGATCAGGTAGGCTGCCTCAAAGTGGAAAGCAGGCAAAATTGGAGGGAAGGGGAGGCTTTAGTACGGGAGTGTTCAAGAAGTACATGGAAAAAGCCCAGAGATAATGTTTTTGTTTTTAGCTGAGCGCTAAACACTTGCAGACTTCGTGTATGTGTAAATTCCATTTAAATGGGTTATCCGATCTGAAAACTTCTTAAATACCCATTTGACTGCTTCTTGTTTTGCCGCCAAATGAACAAATATTAGAGATAGCTCTGGTAGAGGGGTCTAATGAAACCATACCTTGACTGAATCACCACAGTCTCTGACTCGCAGTCCACAAAATAGCTTTTATAGTTCACTTCACTCAACTGTCTCTCAACTTATCTCTATGTTCATCAACCAACGAAGGGACTGTTTAGCTGATTGTACATGAAGAAACAGCATATTCTTTGTAGAAGGCTGCCACCAGCTCTAAGGGAAAAAATCTGTAACATTTTTTGCTTAGGAAAGATCTTCCTGTGTCATGAACCTTCTGAGAATCCTTGATTAACTATTACTGTTAAAGGAATTCTGCATGCTTAAAAGAGCTGAGTACTATTCGCTTGGCCGCATTTGGTCCCTTAGCATATCAGCATGGAAGTCAATAAATGTTTCTTAGATTCAGTATTACTTTAATCGTAAAGACAATAAGGATAAAAGGGCTCTGGGCTGTCAATGTAACTTTATCCCTACCTCAGGGCAGGAATGGCTCAATTTAGATAAAACCTTGTTTGAGTGCAGTGTAACCTGTTTGTTCTTAAGGATAGTCAATAATAATAGCTCCACAGCCTCTGGAGTGACTTGTTCCAGAGTTTTAACTATGCTTTTATCCTTGAAAATACTTGACATCTTTTTTTTTTTTTTTTTTTTTTTAAGATTATCCCATAGACCTCAAAATCCCCAAACCAACAACCTAATTTTACACTACTGAAGTGTTTGCAGGACGTCTGCTCTCGTGTCTTTTGGTGTTTCCTAGGATTCCGTAAGCAATAATTGACTTTCCACATTTGTTTCTTCTCTTCTCTTTAGAATATAGTAGCAGTAGGAGCTGGGTTCTGTGATGGCCTTTGCTGTGGTGACAATACCAAAGCTGCTGTTATTCGCCTTGGCCTAATGGAGATGATTGCATTTGCCAGAATTTTTTGCAAAGGACAGGTGTCTACTGCCACTTTCCTGGAGAGCTGTGGAGTTGCTGATCTCATCACAACTTGTTACGGTGGCCGGAATCGACGTGTAGCAGAAGCATTTGTTAAAACTGGAAAGGTACCTTATTCACTGGGTGAAATCCATTGTTGCAACTACTAGCACTACTAGTTTGTTGGAGTAATAGAACAGTTATCTGAGACATGCTAGCTGGACTGAGTAAGTACCCTTATTTTTGAGTGTTACAAGGCTAGAACAAGTGTAAAAGTGTTAAAAAGGAGGGGTGATTAAAAAAAAAAAGCTGGAGAGATAAGATGTTGGTAAACACAGATTTAAGAGAGAATCTTTACAAACAAAAATATAGGAGAATATTATATATGCTCATCACGGTCACTTCTGAGAAAAGAAAAACCCTTTGGAACAATTTTTTTTTTTTTTCTCATCCGCATGATGTTGTCAGGCTTATGAAAATTTTATCATAGCTCTCCTTTTCTTCCTTTTCGTTTGTCTTCCCTGTTGTTTAGTCTATTGAAGAATTGGAGAAAGAAATGTTGAATGGTCAGAAACTGCAAGGACCACAGACTTCTGCCGAAGTGTATCGCATCCTCAAGCAAAAAAGAATGCTGGAAAAGTAAGTGAAAACAGATAAAGCACATACCTCTTTTATCTCTATAATTCTTTCTGCATATTTGGTGTTGATATGATCATGAAGGTAATAGCCAAAAAGGAAAACAATGCAATAAGAGTACCTTAATCCCCAGTTGAAATCAGAGAGAAATGAATAGAACCTCAAAATAATATTGCTGTAGATGGAGCTAATAGTATGACATTGTTTGCAAATGCACTTCTGTTTGCAGAATGTATTGTTGCCTTCTGCTATCACAGAAAAGCACAGGTTTTAACATGTGAAAAGAATAAAATACATTAAAATAGAAGTTGAGCTTCCTAAAGAGACTTGTGAGAAGGCTCTGCAGCTTTTTTTACAGTATTTACAGTATTAGAGAATTTACAGTAGTAAATTCATTACTTACCTCCAAGGAGAGGAGCTTTGTTATTAAGGATCTGTATAGCTAATCATCTGAACAGAGTGGCTGCTTCTGCCCGCATGGATTCTTGCTTAGATGCTGCAGTTCTCCTTCCTAATGTGACTTGCAGTTTCATCTAGGATAAAACCTGCCATCTGCTTGTGTAGGTCAGGTTGGTTTTGTGATATGAAATTAAGCAGACTGTCCTGGCTTGTTCATTTGTATTCAAGTCAGAATATGTAGATTCCTGAAGTCACACGGACAGTTGTCTCCTTATGAGATTAAAGAATTTATCTGTCTGTTCCTGTTTGTAGAGGAGGTAAAATCGGAAAATGAATGACTGCTAGTCCGAAGACCAAACCTTATTACTTTTTTTTTCCAAAGCAGTTTTTAAAGTCTAGTTTTAATGGATCAACTGCTCAAATTACTTATTTTTTAACATTGGTTTTGGATGTAAGGCACCGAAGTCTGTCTCTGCAGTGCACAGTAATTAAGCTAACTGCAGAAGAAAATCTAATTAAAACATTGGCTTCAGGCTTTGCTGTTTATGATGCCCTAAATGAGACAGGGTGCTGTGTTCAGGGGTTTTTTTGGTTGTTTGAGTTGTTTGGTTTTTTTCCCTGTTCTAGCTTACAACAAATAAGAGTGCATTGTAGAAGACTTTGGGCTATGTTTTTAATTAAAGATATGAAAACAGAGTTGCTAATTTCTGTTTGATATACCAACATATAGGTGTCAGTTCTTCACAAAAGGTCTCATTTGATGAGACTTCCAAAGTGTTTTTCAAAAACTTCCATGCTACTCCTTTAAAACTCAAAACACAATAAAACAGCCATGGTTTCAAAGTGAAGAGGTAAGAGTCTAGTAAGAATGAAATTTCATACTTTTATCCTACAAAAAGGCGATGTAGAAATACTCAAAAGTCAAAGGTCAGTAGAAGAGCCTTGGTAGCAGGGTTGATGCCTATTGATATTTACAGTGCCATTCATTTTTTTATTTCAACAATATAAGTATAGTCCTCTTAATGTGCTCAGACATAAGATGCATTTGAAATTTGCTGGCCCTGAGCCTGCAGTCAGCCCTGATTCTGCTTTCCCCATGTGAAGTGTGGCAGACCTGTGCCCAGCAGAGTAACATTGTCTGTGATAAACTGCAAGACTTACCTATCAAGATGTGGTCTGTAGTAATGGTACTTCTTCACTGAGGAGTAACTGCCAGTACTGTAACTGCCAGTACTGTATGTAAAGCTGTGTGAAACTTGCTTTTGCTTAGCAGGTTTGCATGTTTTGTGGCTGCCTCTCACACAAGCATAACAAATTTGATTTAGTGCCTGCATTTAAGGTTTTACAGCAAAAGCAAATTCAGCCTACCTCAGCCCAATATATTAAACAGTGAACGATAAGCAAGGCTTGTTAATAAATGCAAAAGTCTTTGTGTAATTTTTTTTTCTGCATGTTTCCTAGTAAGGGTTTTGCAACGTAAACAGTGTAATACTGGATTTGAAAAAGCAGCTATGTGGCTGTATGCTAATTTTGGTTCCATTGATGAAATAAAACCAAAGTCATTTGGATTGACCTGAAATAGTTTTTGCTGTTGCTGCTATTTTTGTCTTGTTCTCCACAAAAATAACCCAAAAGAAATGGACATGGCGTTTTATAGCAGGACATTAAAATATTTCAGATAAAAATTAAAATCTACACTTTTGAGTTGAGCACTTGTAATAAGAGCCATAGAAACAGTGGACTGAATTTACAAGCATGTCCATTCCCCCACTTCTTTTCCCCAGTAGTGCATTCAGCCAAGTACAAAACTTGTATCTGCCCCTGAGAACGCAGTAGTCACCCTGCTGTAGTGGTACTCCTGAATGGCTCATGGCTTCTCTTGTGACCTCTGGTTCACCTTAAGGAGTCTGCTTGAGAGCTATGTGGTGATGCCAGAGTTGCTTCAGTATAACATGATAGCAGAGTGTATGGGCAAGCACGCATCGCACTTGGTACTGGTTGGGGGTTCTGCTCAATGCGGCATTTGTGCATTACAGGTAAGTGTTTTAGAGTGACTGGTGGGACCACTTTCCTGAGGAGAAAGTCCTAGTCCAGATATATTCTGAATCACTCAGAAATTAAGTATTCCACTGTCTCCAATGCTCCTTATTTTTTATTTCAGTCAAAATAATGTAGTGTGTCTGCTCAAAATTTATCAATATAAAAGGCCACACTGAAATGGCATTTGCTGAACAGATCCCTAAAATTCACCAGGCTCTGCATGAAAATGGGACTTGCCTGGCTGTCACTGTCAGGATGGACAGAAAGCAAATACAAAATTCTGTAAAGCAGCTTGGCTGCCTTCAGATTATCAAGAAGCCTGAATACTTTGGGAGTTGTTGGAAATGTGGCCAATTTAAAAAAGGAAAAAGAAAAAGACATAGAATTTAGTGTTTCAAAATCCACATTTAATTTTAGACTCTTTGTTAAAAACGACCTTCAAGTTCTTCTTGGGTCTCTGTGTCATGTTCTGAAATTGTATTATCAAATTCTCGCTCAGAGGTGTGCTGATGTGCCAGTCATCCTTTTTTAACCATAGATGAGTACTGCTATAGAAATGTCAAGGGAAGATGCAAATGTTTTTAATTTTTAAATTTTTTTTAGATCACTTAATGGTTGTGCCATACATAATGAATGTTGCAGGCTCCATTATAGGCTTCTGAGAGTGACTCATTTTAGAGATGCATGCTTTTCAGCCCAACTTTAGCACTTGACAAATAGTAAAAGAAATTTATTTTTTCAGTCTCTCTCTTTTCTCTCCCTATCCTCACCCCATTTTATTTCTTTCGTTTAAGAAAATGGTACACAATGATCTTATGCTGCATTTGCTTTCCCCACCCTGTTTCCT
The DNA here is from genome assembly GCA_009769605.1 of Bucorvus abyssinicus. NCBI lineage: Eukaryota > Metazoa > Chordata > Aves > Bucerotiformes > Bucorvidae > Bucorvus > Bucorvus abyssinicus. The sequence continues at coordinate 44,487,233 of CM020028.1, forward strand.
CAGGTTTCCACTGTTCACTGCTGTGTATCAAATCTGCTATGAAGGGAAGCCTGTCAGAGAGATGATATCCTGCCTTCAAAGTCATCCAGAGCACATATAAAATCAGTCAGGCCATTGTACTAATGCGGCTTTCTGCCTTTAAAATTTATATCGGGGTTCAAGTGGATGTATCATTACGCTTTGTTCAAAGCTGCTCACTAGGCAACGGTGTCAACAGGAATGTCTCGCAGTGGGTGCTGGGTTTTGTTACACAGCCTTGTTTGACGTAGCATGCAGTGTTGGCTTGGTGATTGTCATTTGACTGGCTAAAACACAACCGGTTTAAGATACACAATGCCAAAGTTGCACTACACATCTAGTGTATGTACACGAGTGTACTTCGTGTGTGTTCCTGCACCATAAAACACCATGTTTTGTTGTCTCTCGTTAAGGCCTAGTCCAAAATCCACTGGACACTGTGGGAAGAATCCCACTGGTTTTGACAGAGACTGAATCAAGCCTGTAACCTTGAAATATTAGGAGTCTTTTTATTAGAACTTTGTTTTATTCTGTATACATAATTAAATTTTAACATGTTGCATGCTTATGATTATATTAATATAAGCAATATTAATGCAAAACAAGTGGTAGCAGTTGGGGGCGCTACAGGGATATTTTAACTAGCTCTGGTGAAGAATATTTTGATTTTTGGAAGTCTTTAAAACTGTAAGACTGTTTTGAAACCAATTTCTAAGTGAATTATAAGTTTTTAATTACACTGTTTTAAAGGGAGTATGCTAGAGGGAGATCATTACCTCCCCTTCTCTTTTTTAATCCTTGCACTTTTGTATTTCTGTGTTTCTCCCTTGCCATTCCCAGGTGTTAGGCTTTCTAGAATCCCATTCCACAAAACAAGTGGGAGATGTTGACCTGGGGATTCTGAACCCTAGTGTTCATTTTTGTGTGGTACCTGCGGTTGTTCTTCACTGGTGATGTTTGGTGAATGGGGAAGGATACTCTTGGGTAGCCACTGCTCAAAATTGTCATGCTGTGTTTCTGGCTTAACCATCAGCTACAAAGTGTTGCACTCCACACAAGACTTGAAGGGGTGTTTGGGGAATTCCCTGCTTGTGTTGTCAAAAGGGTTATGTGCCAGTACCCGGACTGCATTCATTTCAGTGCCTGCCAGTGACTGACATGTCAGCTGGACTATAGTCCTGAACCAGCCTCCCCAGAGGTCAAAACTTTAATGGGTGCTGGACCAAGTCCTTCACAACCAATCTCCCAGAAAGCTTCTCAAAGACATCTGTCTCTTCTATTACCCAGGTATATCAACTAGGCTTTTTTCAGGCACCTTTGCTTTATGAGAGAGGTTAATTTTATTTATTTTTTGAAAATCTGATTTTGTGGAGTTAGGGTGAGTGGTGTTGTCTTGGTCGTGTTATTCTTTTTTAAAAAGGTTAATGCAAGACAAGATAAATAAAATCTGTCTTGCTTTCCTTGTATACTAAACTGTAAATTTTTTTGGTAAAATATATGCTAGGTACATAAACAGTAGACTCATTCTTGCAGCTGGGAGATAAGGGTTAGTATCAAGATTTACAGAGCTCAACAGGAATGCCCGTCTGCTCTTGAATATCCACTCCAAATCTCTGAGCAGTATCAGAACCATTATACACTGTTCTCAGTGATGTTTTCAGACCAGAAATTGTGATCGTAAGCCCAACCTGAAGCTTTAAGACGTCATTCAAAACTTGATAAAACAAAGGGGATGCCTGAGAATAACTGTCATATTTACCTATGGATTACTCGGAAACAGGCGAACATCGGGGCAGCTTTGTATAGACAGGAAGAAGCTTCAGCTCTGGGGTACTGTTTCTTGTGCCCCTATAATGCATTACATTTTGGAAGGTCTCGTGAATGTTACCAGGTATTCAATGATGAGAAAAGTTATTTTGCCTTATTTTTGATTTAGTGCTAGATATAACAGATGGCTAGATGTTAAGTAACAATCGAGGACATCCCTGGTAGAGATGACTTGGTGTCAGCACTGTGCTTGGACAATTAAAAGGATGTGTTAAGATTGGAAGCACTGTTACAGTAACGCACACGTGGAGCATACACTCCTCATTACTGCATAACTTTTAGTGTGTCTGCTTGTGCTTTGTGTTGTTTTTTTAATACCAAGCTGATTGTCTTTGCCTTTATATGTGTATATATACATATATATAAACATGGTTTTTTACATGGACGTAACACAGTAGCATTTTGTAAGATACATAAAGGGCTATATGAGATAAATGTGGTAAATTAATATATATTTTAAGATTATTTCTTTATTATTCCAATACTACTTCTACCACTGAAACCCCAAAATCTTAATTGTTCTTGTTTTGTACAGAAGCCTATTTTAAGGCAAATCAAGAGAAAAGGTTTTTATGGAATTCCTTCCTTCAGTCTGTAATGATATTCTTGTGCTTTTCAGACAAACAGTGAGGTTTCAGTAACTAAAATTATCTAAATTCTATAGATACTTCATAATTTGTATTTGCTTTTCAGTGCTTGAAAACATTCAGCTTGGGACTAGATATTTTCCCCCACGCTAATATTTACTGCTCGTTAAAAGACTGTGATATGATACTGGAACTGAATGTTTAGAATCCTGTTCTACAAACACTATTTTGCCTAGTACTGGGATAATCTTACTGAAAACATTAACCCCTGTGTAAGGGGTCATAAATTTCTAACGAATTCTTGATTTATGAACGTTAATTACTAGAGGAAGGCATTATCTTCTAATGATACATATTCAACTTGTCCTAGACTTGTGTACTGATTTTTTTTTTTTAAAGATTGTGAATGTATACCCATTTGAAGAGTTAGTACAAATAAACATTTTTGTCTTGGGAATCACTTTGGTTTCTGTTGTCTCATTTTACGTGGCTTGCAATTAATATTTTATTCACTTAATGGAACGTAGGTTTTTATAGATATGGTATGGAATGACAGCGCATATGAGGTTGCCGTGCACGAACCTGTATTTTAAAAAGAGCTATTTGACATCCAGATGTCAGCATTTTTATTTTTCTCCACTAGTGAAACAATTTGACCTCTGAAACGGTTCTTGTCTCCAGTTCCTTGAGCTGCTGTGTGAGCCACTGGAGGGCACTGGTGGGTAAGTGACCAATTCCCCTGCTCCGCCGTTACTTTTCTTCCCGTTTATTTCGGAATCTCCTGACGTTCCTGCATGACTGCAGCTGTCTTATGCTGTGTTCCTTGTATTTGGAGATGGTTGTAGTTCAGCACTAGATACGTATGTTGTAGAGCCACTGGAATTAAGAGAAGGAGCTTGCTATAAAACACCTTATTACCTCTGCCCAAGGCCCCGTGTTGCCTGTTGTCTTAAGACCCTCCCAGTACAGGGCATCAGGCACTCCCTCAGCTCTTGGACAGTATGGTCTGTGAAATCGTTCAGCTTCACTTGGGTTCCTGTAATGCACATCCAGCAGTGCTTGTTTCTGTTGCAAGAGACTGGAAAATGATGAGAACACATTGTGCTAGTTTTGTCAGTTTTTACGTCAGATAAAGGGGTGGGAGGTGTCACAGGTGTCTAACCAGGGAAAGGAGGGTCCACTCTTGAGCTGTTTGGCACCATGCTGTAAAAGAAGTATGGGGGGTTTGGTGAATAGAGTACTGCACTATCAACCTGAAAGCCTCAAAGCATTTCACCAAATGAGAACAGGGTCCTAATTCTCCTTTACAAACAGAGATACTGAGACAGGTTAAAGGTGGTTGCCCAGCAAACCTGTGACTGGATGCGTTTTATTCGTAATCTTAAGCCAGAGTTTCAGCCATTAGGTCATTTCTCATTGTAATTTTAGCTCAAAATTGTATTTATTTTATGGGTGTATGAAATCAACCAGAAGAATAAATATGTAGGTATTTAAAACATATCATCCACAGGGCCAGATGTTTAATTCTAGTAAGTCTGAGTCAAGAGGCAAGTAAAAGCCATCACAAGAGAATTAAGATGGATACACTTCATACCGTCATTACCTTCTGAAGGGGTGGTGCTTTCTCACTAAATCAGTGCTTACAGGCTGGGTGTCTTTGGTGGTCTGGCTGTAAATAACAGCCAGGCTGGCCCTGAGGTGCAGGAACCATGGCAGACAAGAAGTCAGTTTCCAATGGCCTGTGCTGATGCTTCTTCGTAACAGCACTCTCACCCTGGACTTCGTTTTAAGGCTGGAGTCATGTGAATTAAGTACACAGGTATCACAGGAGCTGGTTAATGCTGAAATAAAACATTGTCCTGGAACGCGTAGCACTTCATAGTATAGGAAAGTGTGTAACTATTTCTCTTCTGCCTGTCTCTTGGCTGCATGGGGTTTTCTCCTGGGACTTGCCGTGAGCTGATAGAAATCTGAGCACTAAAAGGTAACATTTTTATTTTGAATAATGGATGAGATGAGTATCTGCCTTCAATCCCAGCATGTGCAAAGGAGAGGTGTTTGGCTTTCAAATCAAATGAAACCTAGTTCTCTTATCAGTCTGTTCTAACTTGATTTCAGATTCCTGCCAATATGTTTTGGGTAGGGACTTTCAGTCTACTCAGTCTAATCCTGCTCTTACTGAAAGCAATTGCAGAACTGGATTTTAAGAGAACAGCAGAGTGACACCCAGAAGGATGGTATCTCTGTCAGAGTTTCCCATGTCTAAACTGAATTTACCTGTTTGTTGTATTTACCTATTACCTACAGTATCTGTTTTAGAGAGATGTTGTGAAGGGTAGTTGTAGGGATCATTGAGAACCTTATGTTGATGATTTCAATCCAGAAACAGCATGAATGACTGCTTTTAAATGTATGTCCTTCTTATAACTCATGCTGAAGAAATTAGTGAATAATAAATAAAGCACAGCTCTGACCTGGGAGCTGTTGGCATTGCTTAGCTGGGGTAACTGCCAAAGTCTGCTCAGTATAATCCACGCTGCACTCTGTGATGTTCACACTGCTTGTTGTCATTACACTGCGTGTTTTGTTTTCTTAGCTGGATGGGAGTCATTTAGTGTCTTTCACTCTACAGCTCTTCTTTATATATATATTCCAATTTCCCTCTTGTGTTTGCGTAGCTGCACCTATATGTGCTATTTTGTAGTGAACCTTAAGAAGGGTTCTTCATATCAAAAGGTGTGTGTGCATGCGCGCACATGCATATGCTCATCTATACAGGTAAACCCCTACCTACCTTTTATTGGATGTTTGCATGCACAAGTAAGCCTGGAAATGGGCTGGGAATTCTGAACAGGCTTTTAGCTAGGCCACTGGGAGGACTAATGTTCAGCTGCATTTGCATCAGCTATGCCCATCCACTGATTTAAAGCTGCTTGGTTGTGAAGCTAGTGCATAGATCTCTTCCAGACCATCATACAGTCTCTGAGACGGCATTGAGTCAGCTTGGGTTAATTGAAAACCTTGCTACGATTTTAGGGGAACGGTATCTCATCTATGCTACTGAAGCTCTGAAATGCCACATTTGTAAAAAACAGCACATATTCCATGTTTAGGTGAAAATATTCATGACATTAATTGAACTAGTTTGCCTTTCCTTTCTCCAAATCTAGGTTCATTATAAAGCCCAGTTTAAAAACTGCAAACTACTGCATCACATTCTTGTCACAGAAACATACTGAAGCTCTCAGTGTGATAGATTCTTTCTGAAGAATTTGTTTCGAGGACTAGGTGAATCTCTTTCAGTTTGATGATTGCTGAGCACAGGCATGAGGTGGGCTCAGAAAGTACAGCCTTGGGGATTTCTAGTTTGCTTCTTTGCTTTTTGAAGGCTAGAGAGAACTGGAAAGTAAGCCAAATCTGTTAGCAAGCCCTGGCTGGGTTCCTGATCTATGTATGAAGGATGCTCTATTTATTTCCGTGGAAACTACAGCAGATACAAAGAGCACAGTAACACTATTTGACAGAGCAAATTCTCAGCTACAGAACACTGGTTTTCGACACAGCCACCAGCACTGTCTGTGCATTTTCGCCAGCAATGCACAAGAGCCTGCATGTTGCGCTAATGAAAATCTGCCCCAGCGGAGGTGACCCACCATCACCGTCGCCACTGCTGAATCGCGGCACCCACCGCCTCGCTGTGCTGACACCCACTGTTTGGTCTCCGTAAGCGTTCAGCAGCATCGGTGAATGTCAATGGGTGCAATTTTTTCCACAGGAAGGAATTCAGTTACACACCTTTGCTTCATACGCACTTCCATGTCAGACACCATTTTGTCAGATGGCCCCTCTGCTGCCGTCTGTTGCACGGCAACAAAATTTAACGGGGTATTGGCAGGACGGTTCAACCTCTACTGCCAGACCACCAACATCCGCCTCTGACGTCACGGGCCAACATAATAAAATAGGAGGCACTACCTTCAGAGCGGCCCTTGTGTAAATAGCATATGAGAGACACTTATGAAGCATTGGCTAGTATTAAAATGCAAACTTCAAACACAAAATACTTGCATCACAGCTTCTCAGTGAACTGTAAGCCCTATTTTCAACATGCTACTCTTTTTTGTGGTACCTACACCCTACATTGTTGCATCAAGGATAAATCAACATGTATTGTGATGCATAATTTTGAAGGCTTAAAATACTTGAAAGCACTTTAGCAGTGAGCTCAAATCAAGCCGCTGTGTATTCTGATAGCTGAGCGGATACTTTGGCTGTGCCTGTGCTGTGGATTAAACCCCATTTTTTTAACAAGTGTTTTTAGTGGTGTATTTAAACCCAGTTTAACGGGTTTTCTAATTTCCACTCACTTGCATTTGAATGTGACAGAGATGCTTCATTTTTGTGTTTGTTTTTCTAGTGTAGGCTTCATCAGCATAATTTTATCCAAGCTTCAAGTTAGGTGGTAGTTGCAGCAGCACTTAGTCATGCCAGTCTTCCCTTGTCTCTCTTTAGTCTTATCCTCCATCTTCCTTCCTCTGCATTTTTCTCAGGCCGTAGGCTACTACGGAGAAGCAATACCTTCTGCCACTCCCAGAGCCTTAGCCAGCACGGCAGAAAAAGATCAGCACACTGCATTTATCTTCTTCTGTTTGTTGCCCAGTAGAGAGGTTAAATGTGGAGTAAGATCTTCCAAATGTTCACACTGTTTGGTTTAATCCTTAGATTAATCATTTAGATCTTTATTCCATGTTTTAAAAGAGCAGAAGCCCAAGGTTTTTCTTAGTGGTATCCCCTGGTGCAGTGTCTCCGGCTGTTAGAGTATGCGATCACACCAAAATCTTGGTAGCTAGCAGTGACCTTCTTCACCCAGCCAGAGGACTTAAACTTTGTAACAAAAGCTGCTTAAGTTGATTCTCATGTCATCCTACTCTAGAGCCACAGCATCCTACACTTAGTTTAGTGTACCTAGTTACCCTGCTCATTTAAATAATATTTGTCCTCAGGAATTTTGTCTCCAACCTATCCATGACTATACGTTATTCACAGTTACATTATAAAAGCAGTAATCTGTCTGCTTGCAACCATTTGACGGAGGAATGTACAGTTGCCCAGTATGACAATTTCTAGGTGTGGCTTTTCTTCCAAAATACAAGTGATTTCTCTTGACAGTGTCGGGCACTGTAGAGCAGGAGAGGTGTTTCCTAGCAGGCACAATTAGCTTTCTGAAAGCCATCAGATTAGAAGTGGGAGAAGAGAGTGGAATGGGGTTGGACTGCCTACCCCACAGGTAAATTGTTTTAAGTGTATCTTCTATATTCTATGTGTGGAGAACAGAGGGAACAGAATTCAAGTTATCGCACTTGTCGGGAAATAAGAAGTGAGACCAAGTCAGTTTTAAGCAGTGCAAGAGCTCACAATGCAAGAACATGCATTAAAATACGGGCAGAGTGAAGACAAAGCTGTTGAGAGTTGACTCAAGCCACTTTTGGCCTTTCATTCAGTACCAGACACAGCCTCCCAGTAACAGCTTAGCGCAGCATCGTTTCCTTCAAAACTAGAACCTGTAGACTATGTCCTCAGAGAACTTAGCACTAGCTCAAGTGCAAGAGAGGTTTCACAGGCAAACTTGGTATTATCAAAATGCACTGAGACAGAACAATTGCTGTTGAAGCTCCTTCCCTTTCATGTATCGCCCTCCAAGCAAGAGATGGAGAACTCTTGAGATGAGAAAAATATGTTGTTCCTGCACTCTAGGAAGTTTGTACAGAGGAAATATGCACTTGAGTCACTTTGCAGGGGGATCATGAGAGTTCATAAAAATGCACTGATAGTCATGAGAAAGGCCGGCAAGAGGTGGTCAGAGAAAGAAATAACTGCAACCTCCTTGGGGTAAAGATCCCCGTTCTTTCTTGCACGTGCTGCATTTAACAAGTGAGACATAATCAGAAGTGTTGGCTGCCTCTTCATCAGTTTGTGATTTTTCTCAGAGCTAAAGTAAGCAGGATTAGGTCTGATTGAGTAGTCAGAAATAGGCCCTCAAAGCAAAGCTCTTCAAAGTGTTCTTCCTGAAATTTTGAGAGAATTTTCTTCCTTCAGATTCAAAGCTACAGTGGAAGCCCTAGTAATAGAAGGTACCCATAACCCTGGCTATTAAGGTTTTCACGTCATCTTAACAACCAAATAATTATAATGCTACCAGCAGCTGCAGCCTGCTGTTACCAGAGGTCAATGTTAAATGATAGAAATAAGAACACTGCGGGGACACTCCTGACTCCTGGTGTGTCTAAACCAGGTCCTGACCCACAAGTGGGATGGAAATCTTGCTGGTTCCTTCCACCTCAGAACTTGTGTTTTTCATACGAGGTCTCCGCGAGCACAAAGCCACGGTCACTGGTTTTCTCATTGCTACTGTAATCAATCCTAAAGTGAGGAGCAGGGGACCTGGTGACATGATTGACGAATTATCACGTACTGTGGTGGTGGGAGCACAAGCAGCACTTCTGTGAACGGATTGCGTTTAGATAGAACCCATCATGTCAGCGTGTGGCTGAGTCAGGCCAGCAGCCAAGGAGTGTGAAGCAGGTATTGGGAGCGTAGAACATCTCTGTTCTTCTAATGTTGGGACAGTAATTATTAGGCCTAAGCTAGCTGGACAGATGGGTTTTAGGAAACAGTGGAAGGGCCTGGCATGGGAAAAGTTGGAAAAGCGCAGCTCCAGGCACCTTGTTCTAACAACTGAGTTGGACTAGACTGATTTCAAACTCGTTGTGTTACAATGACTGGGAACTCCGCAGCAGGTAATCAGGCCTCGGAGGAGTCGGTCCCTCTTGAACACACCTCTGAAAATGGCAGTGTGGTTTATTGTCGCAGAAGCTATAGGGTAAGTAAGCGTGGAACCTACACTACTCAAAGCAGCCTGCTTGAGTCAGTATGAAAGCATTTCAGCTGGGCTGTTGCAAGGGAGTTCCTGGGATTGCTGACCGTGCTGAGCGTGTCCTGTGGAGTCGGTGACTTCATTCCGCAGGACTGCTTGCTTTCTACCTGTCTCTGTGTGTTAAATTCATGTTTTAAAAAAGGAAACGCATGCACACGCCCAGACAACACTTGAACAGGGAAAATGCTTCATTTTCAAGTTTGCTTTCAGTTCTGAAGTACTAGTGTTAACGTACTCTTTCTCTCTACCTGATGCAGTTTTCTGGGGCTTGCCAAGTCACGAGTCTTTGTGTAGCTAGGTAAAGTTTTGCAAAGATTATTTTGGTTTCAAAAGCATTATCTGGGTTGAGAAGATTAATAAAATACATCCAGTAAAGTCCAGTAAGGAGATCTCAAGAAATAACTGATCTTCATATGCATTTCAATACGGATTTGGAGTATATGGGGTTAATGGTGATTTGGGTTGGCAAATTTTTTTTTATTTTCTGTACTGCCTTTGAGAAAACATGGCTTACTGTGTCTGTTTAAGTCCAGTATTGTTGACTGGTTTTAATGCAGTGGTGGCTTTTTTTGGCACAGTTCCTGCTGGGGGATTCCCTACCGCACGCACACAAGGTAAAGGCAGCTTGTCTGTGTAGTGCTAATGGAGAGGCTACGCCTCTTGCTGTCGCTCAGCTTATGGCTGACACTTGCTAAAAGTTATTTTCCATCACATTAATGAACTACTATGGAATGATGGCAGGGATACATATAGAGCAAGTGTGTGGGGGATGCAGTCCTTCAAGTCCTGCCTCTTCTTCACTTCCCCAAATTTGGAGGTGAACTTGAACTCCATAACTTGCACTCAGATGAGGTAGACTGTGGATCTGCAGCCCCTCCACTCCCCTCTGCTAGAGAGGCAGTTGTCATGCATCCTCACAGTTCCTCTTCTGAGCTCTTACAAGAAGACTTGATTGAATACTGGTCTTTGTAGGAGAAGTGCCTTCACCAGCATCTCTTTTTTTTCCTTTTCTGTGTGTGGTTTTTTTTTCTTGCTGGTTGCCCTACACGTAGTTGCTTTACAGATGGGAGTACTTCTGCAGGCTGGAGGATTTCACCTGACTCATCTTCCGGTTAGATAAGATACCTTGAAATGCCCCTTAAAATATCCCACTGGTCATTACTATTTATGAAGATAGTTTATTAAATCCGGCATTTTAGCACTGATGAACTTAAGTAATCCCCTTACTCATATTTCTCCTACTTCTGGATTAGATCAAGAAATCCTTCACTAGTGAATTCAGTAAAAGTAGTCGGTAAAAGTAGGCTTCTAGCCCAAGAGGGTTACCTGTATGCAAGAAATGTTCTCAGATTTCATCAAAGTAACACCTGGTTTGAATACATCCTGGCTAACTTTGATCTTTTTCCTTGTACTGCCTGCTGGAACAATGACTTACAAAAATGTGACCTCCCTGATTAGTACTTCACTGAAACAGTAATCATAACATCACTTCAAAAGGAAGCGTAGCGTTTTGATTCATGACCTTTCTCTGCACACACTGATAGAGCTTGTTTCCTCAGCCTCTGGTTGAATCCTTGCGAGAAAGGCAAGTAAGAATAATTTGATTGGCATATTCGGAGAACCACACTTCTTTTGGAAGCTCATATATTCGATGTATTTAGTGACTATTTTTTTTTTTAAATAATTTCCTGGGTCTAGGAGACATTATTCTCATGATATAATGTTTGTATGTGTGTGTGTCTGTATCTGTATGTGTATATATATATAAAAAACCCCAGTTTTCTGATGTGAGATGAATGTTAAGCTATCACACTACTATCCTCATCTTCCTTCACAGTCTTTTAACCTATTGGTCAATTCCAGCTGAACGTGACAAAGTGGAAGAGTAAAAAAAGATGTCAAATTCTTTTAAATGCCAAGAAAATGTGCTGAGGATACCCTCTGAGTAGAAAAAAGCTACATGGAGTAGATTGACCTCACAAATACCCCCACTGCAGGAAGTACTTCCAATGAATCTGAACTTTCTTGAACATTAAGGTGAGCTAACCTCAAAGTTCATAGGAAAAAGTGAAGCTCTTAATTGTGGGGCTTATGAGGAATCCGTGTTATAACAAATGTCATGTCAGAATTGTACCATAGTTAGCATTAAGCCAGACATCCACAAATACATGATGGCCTCAATTCGCCTCAGTGTTAGTAACTAGAGCCACATCTATCTCAGAGTATCCTCTACTTACTCCAAATCTGATAAGGCAAACCACAGGGCTGTGCCAAGTCACATAATTTAAATACCTAGGAAATGAGGTTGCCCTCAGAAGAAAGGCTGTATTTTAGCTGCACTAGGAGCATTTAGTAAAATTCTTCTTGGTATGTTTTTCTCACGGTTCAAAGAGCTTAGATAGCCTACCTGCTATCAGCTCTTCTCCCCGTCTCCTAAAATTTCCAAATGAAAACCTTCCTTTCTTCTGAACTTCTTTTCCTTCACAGATCTAGCAAAGAATCCCTGCTCAGTAGCTAGTTAGTAGGGTGACAAATGACTTGACAGGATAAGCTTTCTCCAGACGCATCATACCTGGGATAAACCTTTGTTCTGGGGAAATCCCAGTCCCTTTAGAATTCAGCCCATCATCCATCCTCTGCCTGATACCACGCACCGTTCTCACACTGCGCAAAGCCTGCAATTTTCAAAGCAGACTAAGTCCGTTGAGAAATTAAAAAAATTTGTCCTTCCAATTCATTTAAAAATCCCAGCAGGGAATCCCCGGCAACAGACAACGCAGTCTTTGCCCCATAAATACGTGCAGCCATAATAGACAAATCATCCTCTCTTCTGTTTAGCTCCTGTTTCTCCAGGCTCCTATTTTTCTTGCAATAGTCGTTTTCAGGAACCTGGAACAGAAGAACGCACTAAGTATCCTGCATCGCTGCAGGTATTTTTTCATGCACTGACACAAGGCTTATCAGGTTTCAGCAGCTTTGCACGCTAGTTTTGTGTGTACCTGCAACACTAACGCTGTGAAAGCATCCAACGTGTTCTGTAAATTCTAAAACACCGGTGCCTGATTTCAGTTGAACTTGACCGTGTTTTCTGCTAGGGAGATATTTTTATTTGTGTTTTGTTTCAGGGCTGACTGTTCTATGAATACAAATACTATGGCTGTTTTGTTCTTTGTGTTCATGGGAGGCTTTTGGCACTGGTCTCCTGAGAAGATAAAATGCTGATTTGAAAACACCGATACCGCACTGCTCAGTCACTGGGAGATTTCAGACCCTTAGGTGCTCTAATGTGTTCCTCTGTTAAAACTTTGCTCCTCCTGTTAACGGGCAGATGTTAACTGTCTTTATCCATACAAACGGAACGGCTATGCAAACCAGTACTGAGAGCAGTAAAACATCTGCCTGCCTTTCTCTGCCTTCTCCTCCCTGGGTTTCCCAAGGCTTGAGTCAGTACCCTGACAGGCTCCCAATTCTCCTGTCTTGCACTTCAGCCCCTATGACAGAGCACGTACACGCCGGTACCTCTCCCCAGCCAGCTCCCACCTTTCTCAGCAGATCCTGCAGTTACCCCACAGGACTTTTTTTTTCCCTCTGGACGAGGATTTTCCAGCTTTAAACCTCGCAGCCCACCTGCACAAAACTGATTCTCCTATTGCAGCTCTTTCATTACCCAACTGTTGGCCAGGCACAGCCCACCCAGCAAGATTTGTGAGATCCTTTACTCTGCTAGCACTTCAGGACAAGGAGGTGACGTGTCAGGCGTTGGTACTGCGTGTATGTTGTCCAGCTGAGTGACTAGAGCATTAGCAAGATTGTAGCTTTAGGAACTTAATTGCAATCAACTTCTGTGGTTTCTCAAGTCACTCAGATCATCCCTTGCCGTGTTCCGTATAATACAGACCACAAAATTTGTCAATGGAAGCTTGGTAAAAAGTGTATTTTAAATAAATCCATAATTTTGAATGATAGATTGAAAATGGAGTGTCTATTGCTTTACTTAACTAGCTACTTGCATAGTTTATTATGCTTTATTAAAAAGTTAAGTAAAAACCCCCGAACAACAAAGACGCTTTCTTTTCAGTCTGAATTTGTCCAGCTTCATCTTCCAGCCATGGTATCTGGTTAGGTTTTTGCCTGCCAGCTGAAGTCTCCTCTCTATGTATACATACAGACAGCAAGCTCAAGTCACCTCCTAATAATTTAGCATCATCTAATGTGCACGTTAGGTCTCAGGCAGGTTTCAGGGTGTTGTATCAACCACAGCAGAGCAAGAGAGCTGCCTGTTCATGAAGCCTGCAAGCAAGCTGATGGCAAAAGTTACGAGGTGGCTGTAAAGTCTTTCCCTAAACAGGAATGATAATATGATGAAACCGTGGTGGAGTTGTTCAGCCTTTCATTAATTATCTAAAACCAAATATGGCACTGACAATTGTTGAAGGTGATCTATTCCTCCAACTGTTTTGCAGTGGGCTTGGATGCTGTATAGACGTTACCTGCTGTGATTTACATGAACGCTTAGGCAAAGACCATCTTCAACAAGTAGAAAACCTAGATGTCTTCAGTGGAAACACTGATATTCTCAAGTACTGTAATCGCTAGGATGTGTTTGTACCACAGCAATATTTACAGGTCTATCTATGGGGACCCCAACTGAAGTATTTATGAGTGTGCCTCAGGGACAGCCTGTCTGGACATGCTCAGGGGCAGAACAACCTCCTTCCTCACATAACATAGCACCAGATGCTCTTGAGCGTTCAGGTGACTTGTGATTTACAGGTGTGAGACGGCATGGCCACCAGCTCTGCTTGGAGCTGTGCTTGCAGGCTCGCTGTAGAGAAAGACAGCCGAGGAGCAGCCTGTGGAATACCGTACGGGAATTCTCTTGCAGGTGCACTACAGATTTGAGGTCCCTGACCCCAAAGGATGAGAACCACAGCTTCCATTCTGAGAAGATCTGTACACAGACTTCTCACTACAAACTCTTCTCCTAATTTAAGCGGATGTGCTCTCTGCCCCGAAGTTAAGCATATGTGTACAGTGTGGAGGGATTGTGTTCCAAGTACAGACCATCTCTGGAGGAAGTAAGCTATTTTTCCTCAGCACAGTCCTTAAGACAGGGTTGTGTTTCAGGGCTGTGAGGGGTTTTTTAGATTCCCAGAGCAGATAAAACAGCTGGTGGAAAGCTAACGCACAGAAAATACAGGGCTTATGTACTTTGCGATTTCTTTTCTTAGCACAGCCATGATAATGGGTTTCAAAACTGAAAAAAACCCTTGAAGTCAGTATATTGCTGTTCACAACATGGAGTTAATCCTCTGTATGGCAGTGCATATATTTTAAGAGAGCTTTTTGGCAGCTAAAATGTCTGTGTGTCTACAGTCAGGCCTTTGTCCGTATAATTCAAGTAAACTTCGTGTAAAGAAAGAAATATTTGCAAGAAAAGGGGTACAGAACACAAACAGGTAAATTTTGCATTTCCCAGCATTAGGGTAGTAACTTGTGTACCTGATGATCAAAGCCCATGCGTTGTCATTACTCAGACTGTAGTTTCAGTTGGCACTGATTTTATGATCATTAATTTTGGGGTGCCCAAGCTGCAAAACCGAAGCATCTCCGTGTTCAGTAATGCCATGTACAAACACAGATCCTCTACAGGTTTGCAGAATAATAGTCATTTTGAAAATATGGGCATCTCATCTATTCCCTCTCTGTTGCAGCAACGTTAGGAGATCCAAGTATCTCAATCATGAGATACTCAATCCTTACTTTGCAAAATACCGGTTCATACACAGACTCATTCTGAATTAGCAGTAGGCGTGCCCATAGCACGTGTCACTACCAAAGCACAAATGGAGTATTTCTGGTTTGGGTTAGTATGAAACACGGTACAACACTGTACGGTTGTAAGCTGCCAAAGAGTAATATACGTTATTAATTATTTACTTAAATATGTTTGTAGCTCCAAGCCTACACTTTGATGATTCCGAAAAGCCATTAGGAAATATTCCAAACCTATCTTGATTTAATGTTAGATAGAAATACCTTATCCTCAGATAGCACAGTGCCATGTCAGGGGTGAGAATACTTGTCCTGGACATCTGACATGAATCCATGTTCCTTACATATGACCCAAGTTCCACGGAAAGCACAATTCCTGTCTTGCCCTCTTCAGAATAAGTTCCCTTAGTTTTCTCAGATCACTCCTAGGTGGTTTAAAAACACTAAGTTTTTGTTGTTGACTGAAATCTGCCGATGACCAGAGAAAAATCTCAATCACCCTTCCCTTTATGTTTACTTGTTTTACTTTCCTAAAAAAAAGTTTGAATAACTTTGACATTTGAAAATTCTAGGACTTGGGAGGGTGGAAGGAAATCTGTATTTCAAGACCAGAAAATCAGTTCAGGAAATTCTGGTCAGCTCTGCTCTTTGGGCCTGCGAGTCTACTTTAATTAGCACTTCCAGTCGGGTAGATTGTTGCTACGAAGGTAGTTCTAGAGAGCTCGATCAGTAGCCTCGAAAATGTTGGTATCTCAGGATGTGAGAACCAAAGAGCTTAAACGGAAGACTCTGTTAATTAGGTATCAAGACATTCAGGAATAAGCCCTGTGCTAAAAAAACTGGTAATACTTGTATCAGCTATTACGCTTTTACTAGAACATTTACACTGAAAGGCTTCCCCAAATTACATACCTTTTTCTAATCAGTTTGCTTCCTTACAGTAGCTGGCAGAGGTGACTTCACTGGTGTTTAAAAGCCTCAGCAGTCCTTCCCTTGAAAGGTTAATTTAAAATACAGAAAATGGGCCACCTTCTTCTCTCTTGGTAGTTCAGTAAGAAAAGGTTGATTGTTCAGGCAGCAGCATTCAATTATTTTGCTTCTGATGCTATCTACATGTAAAAAAATCTCGCTAAGCTAGATGGTCCCTGCAGTTTTCCAGCTCTAGCCTTCAGTGCAAGGATGCAAAACAAAAAAACTAGAGCCTTGCAATTAACAGCCAAAACGTGAAGTAGTATGTTGTCAAGTTAAAGAATGAAATTTGCTTGTGGAATGATATAGAAAACCTTCTGGAGTGTTTGCTGTTCCTTTAGTGAAACTCTTTCTTTGACTATGTTTGTTGGAGAAAGATGTGCTAATGAAGTCAGGGTGGCAGTCAGCGTTCAGAGAAGTTGCTCAGAAATGTACTCGTCCAGTTCTTGTTGGATTAGTCATGATACTAAGCCTCTACAAGAGACACTGAAAGCTTGTGCTATATTAGTAGATTTAATGTAGTTAAAAGAGAAAACAATTTCCCTAGCTGTGTTTTTGGTTTAGTTTTTTCTTTTTCACAGGACCTGGGATGCTCAAATGATAGATGTGCAGACCAAAAGCAATGAAATTTATTGCTCTGATTGCCATGGTTGAAAGAGAAACAACAGTGGCCTTTGGAAGTTTAGGGAGCAAAATAAATGCAGAATTTTAGCATTATGCATCAAAACTGAGTCTACTGAATAACGTCCTGGAAACATGGTGGGGATATACATCCAGTGTAAAATAAATCAGCTCTCAAAGGAAAAGCGATGTGAATCACTCAAAACATTTGGAAATTTGTGTTAATTTTGCAACTGGTATGAATTTTAACCCCCCACTTACTCATTTTTACTCGCTTATAGGTGGGAACCTGAAAAGAGTCTTTCAGAGCAGAAAATCAACGCTATTACAATGGATCCTCACGAACAGCATGTCCAAGTGGCTCTGGCCTTGGAAGGAAGCTTGGCAGGGCTGAACAATCAGATAAAGCACTTTTTATTTTCAAGCCAGTCGAAGCAGGTCTCTGAACAGACCAGTGCACAGATCTGTCCTGTTCCTTCAAAATCTCAGCTCTCATTTAAGAGAAAGGGATAAAATAGGAATGCAACCAATACAGAAATGCTGGTAACTCCACAAAAAATGATGGTTTTGCCAAAAAGCTGTAAAATTCCTCATTCATAATTGAGACGTTTTGTTAAATGGTTTGGGTGTGTGGTTGCCTAATGGTCTCATTTTTCTTTTTTCACAACGAAGTTATATGATCTGTATATCATTTCATGCTGAGTGACTGACTTCTCATTCTGATGACCGGCCGTTCACGTTTGGAAAACTCTGCCACACTTCTGCCATCTTAAATAAAAAAGTCACCAGTGCCCACGAGTACCCAGAGGCTCCACAGAGCCCAAGCCAAGGCACACATCGCAAGAAGCCCATGGACCCTGGGCTGTGACACACTGTGAGCAGAGGCACAGTGATGCTCAAGAACCAGTTCCCTTGAGTAATTCATGGTCCATATTTCTGGGAGAAACTCTGCTATCCTCCTCCCTTCCCGCCAGCTGATGAAATCTCTTGTTGAACAGTAATACTGCAAAATCCATCCTGTGATGGCCAGTCGGAGAGCAGAGGTAAACGATTTGAGGACAACAGCCACCAGATATATGGAATAGGCTTCATTTTTACAGAGCTGCTGCATGCGAATTCTTTGCTAACAAGAATTCCTGAATGTTTAAAAAAACCTGTAACCTGCTTGCTTGTTATTGAAACACCCTACTTTTTGTGGAATGGAAGATCACTTAGAAGCTCTTAAATGATACATAAGTTTTTTTTAAAAGGTGATACTGAAGTCTGAGCACTAGAATTGCTCAGGAAAACTACTCAGGAACAGTACTGAAAACCCCAGGGCCGGGAGCAGCGCGGCACTGGCAGGTAGTAGGCCAACAGTGACCTCACATTTTCCATTTCCAGGGGCTTCTGTGGCTTTATAAGAAGTCTTTCACACCAGGGAGGCTCTGGGTTGTTTCGACGATCGCAGCTAAGTTCCCATTTTCCGCTCAGGCAGCGGTCACAGCGGTGGGTGGCATTTCCTGGCCTCTTGCTGCCCGCCCGCAGACCTCGCTGGTGGTTCCTCTCCCCGCAGCTGGTGAGCGGGGGCAGCCGGTGGGAAGCGCAGCCCCCCGCGCCCGCACGCCCTCCATCAACGTTCGCTGCCCGTGGAGCCAGGGAAGGCGGTCCGGAGGGACGGCGGTGACAGGGGGCTGTGGGACCCCCCGAACCGTTCCCACCCAGGAGGCCGTGGCATGCTTTCCCGCTGGGTGTCTGTCCCGAGAACGGCTGGCTCGGCCGTGCTTCTCCGCCCCACCGGGGCAGCTGTGGTCCCGCGGCCGCGGGGTCTGTGCAGGTCCGGCGGGTCAGGAGGTGGTTTCAGAGGGGCCCCGCGTCGCGCCCTCAGAGGCCCCTTCCGCAGCACTTGGGATTCCCCGCACCACCAACGCGGGGCCGGGGCCGGGGCCCGCCATACCGGCCCTGGCGGCTTCCCCGCTCCGCCCCGGGGGCAGGTGGGGGAGCGCGGGCCGGGCGGGCGGCACCCCTCCGGACCCGCCCCTCCGCCGCGGGCCTGGCGCCCTCCCTGCCGCTCCGAGGCGAGGGGCTGCCCTCGGCGCCGTGGCCACACAAAGCGGAGCGCGGCGCTGCCTCTCCCGCCGCCCGTGAGGGGGCAGCCGCCCTTGCCGCCGCCGGGCTCGGGGCCGGCCGGCAGGCGCAGGGCAGCCCCGCGGCGCCGACGATGGAGCCGTCGGTGCCGCCGCCTCCGGAGCAGCCGCCGCGCCCGCGCTCGCACACCGTCACCACCACCACCAGCAGCTCCTTCACGGCCAACCTGTCGGCCAGCTCCAGCACCCTCGCCTACGACAGGGAGTTCCTGCGGACCCTGCCCGGGCTCCTCATGGTGACCGAGATCGTGAGTGACCCCGGGCGGGCGGCGGCCTCGGCGGGGCCGGGCCGGGCCGGGCCGGGCCGGGCCGCGGCGCTGGGGAGGGGGGTGGGTCTCGGCCCGGCACCGGGCGCTCAGCGGGGCTTGGGGTCACCGCTGAGGAAAGTTCTCGCTGTGGTTTGGACGCTGGGCTGTTTACCCCAGCTCGTCGCCTGGTGCGGGTTTGCGGGTTCGGAAGGCTCGGGGCGGCTCGGCTGGGTCCCTGCCGGCAGGTGAAGCGGCGGCGAGGGCCGCCGGGGAACGGGCGGGGGGCGCGACGCTCCCGCCCCGGGGGAGCCTCGACCAACGCGAAGGGGCGCAGGCAGGCTGTACCCCGGCGGCGTTCGGGGTACTGTCAGGCCTCGTGGTGGGAAAAGGAGGCTTGGCAGATGGGCAACTGGTTTTTGGAGGCTTTTCGTTAACTACCTCCGTTGTATAGGCTTCGTGCTTTCCAGCCCAGGGATAACCCTGATAGGAGAGTTCACTGGGCAGCTTACCTTCCTTTGTGGGTCAGCAAAAACCCGCCTCCTTATGCTCGTAGTGATTAGGTGCACGTGTGCGGAGCAGGGCGTGAGCTAACACCTTTTGCTTTCCACAGCAGTTTTATTTTTTGCAGGTACTTTGTGAGGCATAACCGACTGCACAGGGGGCAAGGCGGTATGGAAGGCAGTCACCTGGCTCCGTAGGCAGGCAGTGAGCAACACGGCGATCCCGCTGCAGGGCTGCCTGTTCTGGGCGGGTTTAGCAATGGATACTCAGCATCGCCGCTTAAAAATAATTCTGCTCATCTACATTATTAATAGCTAAAGAACTTGTGAGAGCTTGCGGCACAACTAATTTTTTGAGTTTCCTATGTGATGCTTTTGCTTTGATGGTGCTGGAAGGATTAACTTCTCTGAGCAGATTCATTTTCAAGGCTTGAGAACATTGTGCTTCACCAGAGCAGTGGAATGACTGTTGGTTTTACTGACTTCAGAGTTAAAATAACCCAGCAAAGCTTTGAGCAGCCATGTGGCGTAGCACGTCTGGCAGAAACAGTGCCATCCAAGAGAGGATGGCTGCAGTGTGGGTAAGTGGTGAGTGTGTCAAGTCAGAGCCTGCTGCCAGCTGGTGCATCAGGTACTGGCTTGGTTGGGAATTTTTCAGAAGATTCTAGGCTTGTTTCAGCTGTTAAATACGGGAGATGCTTCACTGTCAGGTTTGTGGTAGGCCTGCGAATAAATAACGTAGCCTTAGTTTTTTCAAGAAAAGTGGCTTTTTTCTCGTTATTTTCTGTTACTACTTACAAAAAAGTGATGGACTTTCTTGTACTTTATCCCACGGTAAATTGTTAGAGAGGTGCCAAGGCTTTTCCCAACCCATTCTGGTATGCCGTATATGCAGCCCAGCTTTCAGTGCTGCACCCGCTACGCTTACATTGAGCTAGGTGGCCACAGGGCATGGACAGGCTCTTGCCTGCTCTTTGTTGGGAGCGTGCTTTCTAGTTTGCATTGACCAGTGATATTTCTGTAGCTTTCCTTTCTAAACAGAGTGGTGACGAGGTTTAGGTGAACTTCGTTTCCTATCAGCCATTCCTGACTCCTGGAATAATTATAAGATGATTCTTCAGCCACCATTTTGAGAAACTTGAGTCCATTGATACTGACACTTAGAGCCAGCTTTGGTTTAAGTTTCATAAGTACTTAAGTGAGAACACATTTACCAGCCTTGGAAAGAATCTCAGCACAGTATCGCTCTGTAGACTAGTGTACAGCTGTATCTGCGCTGCAGGCTTACGTGTACGTATAGCGTGAGGATGTGCAGTTCCTGGTCAGCTCAAGGGAGCCGACAGCAGTCTGTGATGTCGATTAACTTATACTGGCTTGTGATGATGTGTTTGAGAGCATGGAGGGCAGTCTTAATACGAAGTTAAAAGCAGTAATGCAGGTCCTACAGATACTGCCTTTGAAGAAATACTTGTGGTTCTTAACCCCACTTATTTTAAAGCAGGTAGAGTGGCTGTTCTGTGAAATGAAAGGAAAAGAAAAACATATTGGTGAATACCTTGATACAGAACTGAAATAAAACCACTTGTTGAAGTCAAGTAAGTGAGTTTATATATGTGTGTGTATATATATATTTGGCATTGTTTTTTGGTCAAACCTTTTCCACCAGTTCTGTATGTTCTTTTTTTTTTTCTCTAAGAGAAAATGTGCTTTAAGAGAGCATGACTAGCTTTACACAAGATCTCTATTTCAAAATTGGCTGTGCGTATTTGGCAGTAATGGAGCTGTGTACCCTAAATCAGTCATTCCTGCCCATTCTGATCATCCCATATATCTTGCCTGCACAGATTTGGCTCTTCAGGATATTTCTGACCCGCACTACTGCTCCTTCTGCTAAGAATTTGAAAACATGAATGGAACAAACTCATATGCCTGTCTGTGTTTCAGTCCCAGATGTTTGCAGCCTGATAGATCATTTTCAGTCTAATCACCAAGCTCTGAAGTGCAGCAGCCGTGCAAAGAGCATGCCTTTGCTTCTGCTGCCCCGGCTCTGGAGACCCTGCGAGATGGACAGGGAAGAGGGCTGTTTTCGGTGATACCTGTGACCGCTACAGCTACTCATGTGCAAGATCCCATGTTCGTCAGGATACCATATTAAAGCTAAGCGAGGGGTGTTAAACCACAGCGCTAAGTGTTCTGAGGGTGTGCACTGTGGGGCTGCATGAATATTTGATTATTGCCATTGCCAGTCAGCAACACGCATGCCGCAAGAGAAGTGCAGTCTGTGACTCCTGGCTCTGAAACTGCAGCTCTCTACAGGCAAAGGGTGAGTTTGTGTTATTCTTCAACCAATGAGAACAGAAAAGCACAGTTACCGCATGAATTAAATCTTGCAGTCCCTTAAATGAAGGATTTTGATCAGGTTTTGCTCTTTCCACCCTCATCTGGGTGCTGTGAAGATGAATTAACTGCTGCATGGCTTTCCACGCGCGCTGGTAACCAGCCTACTTCTGCACTGGGGCTGTCGTTTAATGACACAGTAAATCAACTCAGCAGCTCCTACTAAGAGATTCTCCGCAATGCTGCACAACAGTGGTCTGCCATTAACTCAGTCTGCTTGTTTCCAAGGTGTTCAAAATGAGGTGGCTTTAGGGAGGCAGGTTTTATGATGGATCAGGTATTATCTATCCTTTATGGAGCTACTTTACAGCCAGCATAAATCTGGAATGAGGTTGACTGGCCGTGTTCGGCAGTGGTGGACTCACGTACCCAAATGTGGTTCTGCTGAATTTTGTAATGCTGTTCAGCGTAGCAGCGCATTGCATCTCGTATGAATGAACACAGAACTGCAGCCTGGAGTGTAAGCTAAATTACCTGATGCTGACAGATTTCCACTGCCTTCTACGTCTGCCTCCGTGGCCAGAGGGCATGCCAGGCTTCCTGCCGCCTACTGGGAAAGAACTGGGGTCTGTTTATTTTGGTGCAAAGAGCAAAGGAGAAAATGCCACTGGATTTCTGAGAGGCCTTTGGGACCTGACATAAGACACAGCTTTGATGTGTGTAAGCTGATCCAAACACTTGTATACAAAAGTAATGATGTTTGCTGAACCGGGCAGGGCCTTCAGGCTCTGGAGACTTGGGTTCACTGGCCTGGGTTGGCCAGTGGCTACTGACAATGAATTTGTCTGCGTCTGTCCAACTTCTCTGACTTCTCCGTTCATGGAACGTTGCAAATATTTGTAAGGCACACTGAGATCTGTTGGTGAAAAGTAGTATACAAGACATAAGCCATGTTACATGAGTCTTTTATTCAGATGTTGATCACATGAGTTGACACTGCAGTAAAAATACATCATATAGAAAATAGTTGATACCTATAGTGTAACCTGTCCCTGCCTGAGCAGGATTTATATTGTCAGAAGAAGCAAGTGTAGCAGTTTCCAGAGATGTCTTTTAAGCTTTTTTTTCTGTATGGTGGTGTCCTGGAAAGACTATATATTTGTCTTCCTGGGGCTTTTATGGCCAAGAAAAAATGATGCATATTGATACCTTCTCAGAGCTTTAAATCAGCTTCTGAAATCAAGCGTTATGGATCACTTTTACAAAGTGGAGAGTTTGGTGGTTGCTATGGATGTAGTTATAAAAATATTTATTTTCTAGCAGAATGACATTGATTCCTTCAGATTGTTGCTTCACTCCAGTATGTAGTTACAGTTTCTCCTAGAATTTGCCCTACTAATTTTAAAGCTTGTGATGGCTATTTGTCCTTAACAAAAACACATACAACAAAGACTGGAAAGTTTTGGAAGGGTTTTTTTGCTGCTGCTGCTAGTGTAAATTTTAATTACAATTGCATTTCTTCATTCTATTCTGTGCAGATTATTCTTTGAGTGAAATGGCCAGAATAAGATACGTACTTGAAGTAAAAGCCTGATAGGTGGTCATTTACATGATTGGCACCACATAAAAGTTGGTTTGAAATTACATTTCTGGACAATAAAAATAATTTTGATCACTACTTCATTATTCTTCAAATGTAAGATCTTTAAAGGCTTAATAGAGAAAAGAAAGCTTGTTGAATTTGTTCATTGTAGTAGAGTGGTGAGCCTCAAAATATTAAATAGATGTTGAAAGTTACGTCAGATTTAAGATACTGAGGTTATCAAAACCTGAACAATGGGATACGTCCAAATGTTTGTTCAATAGACTTCTCCCCCTCTCTAAGAGATGCATCAGAATCTCCTACAGCTATTCAGGTTTTGAATTAAGTTAGTAATAAAATCATATAAATGTTAAGAAAAACAAAATTAATACAGTGGGACCATCTACTGTGAAAAAGCAAAAAGACAAAAATTGTACTTAATTTTTTAAGGCTGTCCTTGCATTTAGTTTTTTCTTTCAGTCTTACACCCTGTCTGACTGCAGTTCAGAGTTTTGTGTATAGATCCCATGCTCCTCCTGCCCTTCCCGTTCTTGGGTAGCCCTGGGAGGCACAGAGGAAGTTTCATAAAGCTCCTTTCCTCCCCTGAGTAGCAGCAATACTTTCTCCTCTGTCAGGAACTGTCGGTATTCTTTTTCTGTTTGGTTTGGTTTGTTTTCCTTCTTACAATGCAGTTTTTTCTCTGCTCATAGCGTGTCTGCTCACATGTAGGTGACAACACTGAGGTAACTTCTGATGTGTGGAGCAAGTTCTTTGCCTGGAGGAGGTGTATGTAAGCATGGCCTTAAACTGATTCCCTTTGAATTACTGAGTGAAAAGAAGTATCCTGCACTGGTCAGTCACCTCATGCAGTAGCTTCATCGTCCCGTGCATGAATAAGAAAACACACAATATAAAGTCTAAGCTCTCCCCTTTGATCAGACAAAAGTCACGTGAAAGTCAGGTTTCTGTTCTCCCTTTTTTTACGTGCTCTTCTTCTACTGTTTCCTTAAAGGTCTTTGGTTTCCTGGGCAAGATCAGGGTGTTTCCTTGGGAAAAGAGAACAGTTTGGGGGACGTAAGAAAACAGAAGCTTTGAAAGGTGTTGTCTAGAACATGCTTCAAGTACGGATAGAAACAGTATTAGGACTGACATGGTAAGAGGGTGAAAATGCCTCTCAAACCGAATGCAGATGTTTTACAGAAGGTCAAAAATGCAAAATATTCTCAATACCTCAAGGTTAAGGCGGAATATGTATGAAATGCCGTCTCTTTGTGAGAAGAATGCTTTAAAGACGTACGTAAACATGAACTTTTTTCTTGGGTGGATAGTGAGAACAATTCCTTCTCCCTCACCCCTCCCAAACTCTAGAGAACAATTTCTTTCTTTTGTACCTACAAAAATTCTTATGCAACCCACAGCTAATTTGAAATAATTTTTTGACCTTCAGTAGACTGTGTCTGTATGTGGTGAAATGTGCAGTCTTTCCATTATTCCTAATGGAATAGGAACAACTTGTAGGCGCTTAGCTTTAACATGATGCTGTGGCTGGGTGTGTGCTGAGGCTAAAAACGGATGCTAAACCCATCATGGTCCCAGGACAAAGGCTGATGATATAGCTGGAACGGGATTGGGACTGCATCCCTGAAAACTGCCTTTTTCCAGCTATGCCAGCTGTTCCAATAAAAATAATCATGGAAGCTATTTACCAGAAGTCCCACATCCCTGGGTAGTTGTGCTTTGGGAACTGGGTTGCTTTTGAAGACAGCAGTGTTTGCAGATACAGCAAATGATGGAGGTATTTGATGTTGCACTTTGTCCTAAATGAAAACAAATCCTGGACTTGTCTGTGTCCCTTTTCTTTGTGATTGTTGGATTTTGCTTGTTTGTTCTTTATCCCCTCATGTTATGTTATTTTTTCCTCTTTCTGCTCTGGGATTCCTGCCTCCTCCCTGTAATAATTTATTATACGCTGTGAAGACCTCAAGTTAGATCTTAAAGTAATGTATGCTATCTAATAAAAGTTTTCCATGCCGTGCATGATGAAGAGATGTATTTACTGCTGGCGTAGTAAGAATGTGAGCAGAGAAATGACAAAGACAAGAAGGTTAACTGACTACGAGTCGCACAGGACTCTTGCAACATCATAAATGGCCCCCAAGTCTCTGACTGCTAGTCTTAACCATTGATGAATTGCTGCTGCTACAGCAAGAGCAGATGCCTTTCGCTCCTTGCCCTAGGACGTTGGGAGCACTCCTGCGTACCTGGGGAACCTGTGGACGCGTACCTGTGTCTGCTCTGTCCTATGTCCTGCACCGACTGCATAGCAGCAGCAGACAGGGTTACAGCAGTGACAGCTGCTTGAAAACTGAATTCTCAAAACCACAGAAAAATTCGCTCAGGTGCTCTGAGCCCTTCTGAGTGGAAAGTGTAGTGGGAATTAAAGTGTGTTGCCCTTGTTTGGTGAGTACCTTCTCATTCAAGCTGCTGTTCTACCCTGGGAATAAGAGTGCCATATAATCAGTTTCTAATGGTCCTGTTTTTACATATAAGTATGTATATATGTATGGAAGCTTCTGGGTTTTAGCTTTGTTTTTCTTTTGGATAAAGTAGATATTGTAACATTGTGATGTTTCTGCACTTGTTCCTGTTTCAATTCCAGAAAAGCGGTAGAAAGTGTGTTCCTGCAGAGATGACCAAGCCCTCTTTTCTAGGCTCAAAGAGCAGATAGATTTTAGCATCCATCAGACCTTTGGCAAGGTAGTTCTGTTCGCGTGGCCTGAGCCAGTTCCCGTGGAAGCTACTGGCACTGATTCACTTGCCTCTGAAAGGAGCGGCTCTGGTATAAGACTGGTAAAACCCCAGTGAAGGAGGTACTGAATAAGCAAAGAATCAAGTCACTGCTTTCAGTGGGAGCCGCGTCTGGCCCAAGGAAGGTTTGGTGTTATGTTAGGGAACTGAAAGAGGCTGGGCTCTCGATTCTGCATTCTTTAATACTGGATCCAGGCATTGCCAGATCACTTCACTACACAGACTTGGATCGGTCCTGGGCACGACTGCGTTTCTGCAAAGTTAGTGCACAATATTGAGTGTCTACACTGATGTTTTTGCAAGGTGTGGGTGTGCAGATGACACCAATGCAACCAGAAGTTTGCCAAGACAAAAAGCTTCAAAGCAAAACAAAAAAATAAATTGGGATCACTAGAGGCATGCTGTCCCAGTCACAATGTTTCTGGACCAATATGTGATGTACTAAAGTCAGATTTTGTATAACTGAGGTGAACTAAATAAGCATGATAATAATCAGCAGGATGTTGACGACCGGTCACCAGTGGTGTTCCCCAGGGCTCAGTATCGGGGTCTGATCTCTTGAACACCTTTATCAATGGTCTGGATGAGGGGATTGAGTGCACCCTCAGTAAGTTCGCAGATGACACCAAGTTAGGTAGGAGTGTTGATCTGCTTGGAGTTAGGAAGGATGTATGAGGGATCTGGACAGGCTGGACCAATGGGCTGAGGCTGATTGTATGAGGTTCAACAAGACCAAGTGCTGGGCCCTGCGCTTGGGTCACAACAACCCCCTGCAGCATTACAGTCTTGGGGAGGAGTGGCTGGAAACTGCCCAGCAGAAAAGGACCTGGGGGGGCTGGTCGACATCTGATTGAACATGAGCCAGCGGTGTGCCCAGGTGGCCAAGAAGGCCATCAGCATCCTGGCTTGTATCAGCAATAGCATGGCCAGCAGGAGCAGGGCAGTGATTGTCCCCCTGTTCTTGGCACTGGTGAGGCCACACCTTGAGTCCTGTGTCCAGTTTTGGGCCCCTCAATACAAGAAGGACACTGAGGGGCTGGAGCAGGTTCAGAGAAGGGCAACGAAGCTGGTGCAGGGTTTAGAGAACAAGTCTTATGAGGAGCAGCTGAGGGAACTGGGGTTGCTTAGTCTGGAGAAGAGGAGGCTGAGGGGAGACCTTATCACTCTCTACAGCTACCTGAAAGGAGGTTGTAGTGAGGTGGGGGTTGGTCTCTTCTCCCATGTGACAAGTGACAGGATGAGAGGCAATGGCCTTAAGTTGCACCAGGGGAGATTTGGGTTGGATATTGGGAAAATTTTCTTAACAGAAAAGGTGATCAAGCATTGGAACAGGCTGCCCAGGGAGGTGGTGCAGTCCCCATCCCTGGAGGTGTTTAAAAGCCGTGTGGATGTGGTGCTGAGGGACATGGTTTAGGGACCCTGGCAGTGCAGGGTGAACGGTTGGACTCAAAGATCTTGATGATCTTAGAGGTCTCTTCCAGCCAAAAGGATTCTGCGTTGTCGGCCTTAGATATATCATAATCTAGTTACAAAGAATAAATATAGTGAAACACGCTAGGTAGGACTGGAAAGGAGCCACGTGAGGAAGGCAACCTCTCTGGTCATACTTGGATAGTTGCTGCTTGTAAGACTGGTTTGTAGTACCAGCTCTAAATGTGACTGCTATTTCCAGGTCTGGATTTAAATGTATGAAAGGTGACACGGTTTTGCACGGGCTCCATTTATTTAGCCTTGAAGATGTGCGGCCACTAACAACAGAGTCCCCCTTTTTTCCCTTGGTATGTGTGTGTAGTGATTACGTAAAAGAGACCCTTAATATGTGTTTTAGCATCTGTTCTTTTCATTCAGCAGTAGTGCTATTCCCAAGGCTGCCACTCACGCTGCAGGTAGTAGCTGAACGTGGCAGTGCAGAAGGGTGTGAGGAGCCATCGGTGAAATTTAAAAAGGGAGAAATCAGCCTTGGTTGTCTGCAGCTGCAGACAGCCGCTGTAGATTCTGACAGGGATCAGACGAGGGAAGGGTGAATCCATGGCTGGGTGCCTGCTGCTACTGCTGGGAGAAAACCACCTAAAAATGACAGCATCTGCATTGATTTGGTTTTAGCTTAATTTCTAAACCACGATGTACCTTGCTGCCAGTAACATCGTAGGCTGTTTCAAAGAGCTTGCATGTGTATAGGCACGTACAAAACCATTAAAAACAATTATTACAGCTGAAGGCCCTGGAAATTAAGAAGCTTCAGAATTTATGTTCACCCTGGCAGTGTTTGGTATGGGATTGTGTGCAGAGACTGGACACAGTCAAAACGTGTGTGATGATGTTTATCTTTGTCAAGAAACTTCTGTCGCGGTCATTGCACGGGAAAGTTTTTCTGGGAGTTACTGGGATATTGTGCCTTCGCCACCGGAGGAAGGAATGTCATGAGTTCGGAAAGGGATTATTCAAAGAGAAAGGGTGGTCCCCTGGCTAATTGCTTCCTTGGAAACCTGATTTTTATCTTCTGCTTGCACTACAGGGTTTCTGTGGGATGCTAGGTAAGGTAAGTAAGCATGTCAGTGTTCTCACTTCTCTCCTTGTTTTCTGGACCTGCAGCTTTGGGTCTGAGATGCAAAAGAAGTTATTGTTTGTAGTGGCAGCTAAAGTCAGTAGGAGTTATGTTCAGAAAAGGCAAACTGCAGTGCTGTGGGGAAAAAAAGAGTTTTTCAGGGAAATTTGGCAAGAGGCAATTTTGACCTTAATTTTAGTGCACTGTCAGTAAAATTTGGATACCATACTTGTTTACCTGACAGAGATTTCCTAACGACCTGTGAGGTAATTCAGGTTACAATGCATTCTTAAGGAGCCCATGTGGATACAAAGCCCGGAGCTGCAGGCTGCTAAAAAGTCTGCAGGCCACACAAGCAGAGAAAGCAGAGTAGTGGAAGGCTTCATTTCGGAAGAAGGCTCCCCTTACCTCTTGCTGGATGCAGGTGGTGGTGTGGAGAAGGGGAAAGTACAGGGTCAGGTAATGACAGGCTTAGATGTATACTTAACTAGTGCTAGAATCAAGATGTGTGAAGAGCTTCATTTCTGGCATTGTTGCATGTGTAATGGAAAATATTTCAACGTGTGTTTGTGCCTCTTTCTTACGCACTCTTCTGCCTCTTTGTTACAGGTCCTATCTTTCCAACGCTTTTTAGTTGCAGGGGGTTTTTTGTCCCTTTATTCCTTCAAGCCGTCCTTGCCCAGCAGCTCTTGCTGAAGGCCTGTTTTGCACGATCTCCATCCAGACTGCTCTTCTTCAGACTTGATGCAGATAATCAATTTAGAATGAGAATTTGGCAAGGTGGAGTCTTATGAGAAGCAGGTATGAAAGAACAGGCTCTGCTCAGTATGAGACATCTGTCTTTGATGGCTTCATAAAGCCGTAGGTGGTCAAAGCTATGGAAAATATTGTACTATTTTAGAATGTTAGAACTACTTATAATGATACAGTGATTTAGGAGATTATTGATCCGTATGGTGACATGTTTGGTTCTTGCATTGTGGCAGGTGCTTTCTTTTAAATGGACAAATGCTTTTGTCTGGCCATAGCCGTAAAGCTGGTTGGATGAACTTGTGTTTTGTCAGACCTACCACTATCTTATTATGACCTCACCGGAAGATTTTAGAAAAAGGCCGTAAAGTTCTTCATTATGGGAAATTCAGGATACATGAGAAAGCAGCATCTCTGTTGGATTCTCTGATTGGTATTTCCAAACCTCGCTGAGTGCACAAGCCATGGTCATTGGACTGTGCAATACAACAGGTATTTACTCTTGCAGGTTGCTGGTTGACCTCCAAGATGAAAATATTTATCCTTTCCTGTGATATTACTAAGATACAGCACAGTACAAATGATAAAGTATTGGTGTTCTTTTTTTCTTCTCCAAATGCGCTGGAGTTTGGCTAACGTCAGAGTCTGGATGCCGTATAAAATTCCTACTGGACAGAAAGATAGTTGTTGTTGAGAAGCCACTGTATGTCGTTTTGGAAAACCACCATCCTTATTTTACCGTTCTGACTAGATTCTTGTATTAATGAGACTTGACTTTAAAAGGCAGTGTGCAAGAGGAAAGTAATGACCTACTCGAAGAAATGGCTTCCCTTGTGGTGTGTTTTCTGTTTGAATTATGACCTCCATCTGAAGATGTGTAAAACCAGTTTTGAACACCTTGCCCAGGCCTATAGAACTATAATTGAATGATGAGACTTTCCAGAAGCGGAATAATGATGAACAGCTTTTTATGTTACTAATTATATCGTCACTGTTCCATTCAGTGTATTTAAAGAATTTTCCCTCTTTATCCTCTCAGCAAAGAGTCGGAATCTTAGCCAGGAGAATAAGGTTTCCAAACATTTTGTTCAAACTTGTTTTTTTTTTCTATACTTCGACAATCATGAATCATGACCAGACACTTGTACAAAGAACTTGACATTCTCTTTATGCAGTAACATAGGACTGTCTAGGAAATATTTGCCTGAAGTAAGCAAGTCAAGATAATGCGTTAAAGGTGAGATGTGGTCTTTTAGAAAGCATTTTACCAAGTCAAGTTAAAATTAAACAGAGTATGCGGCAATAAATGAAAAGGAATTCTCTAAGCTTGGTTACATTTAACTTTCACTTTCTTACTAAGGTGAACGGTGGAATACTAGCCTCAGAAAAACCACCAAAACTTAAACCAACCCACGTCTGAAGTAATTTTCACTTTAAAAACTGAGCTTTACTTCAAAATATTTCTCCAGTGTAGGTCTCCGTTTAAAAGGAATGGTGGAGAAATGCATTTTAAAAAAAACCATAATTTTGACTTGTGGTTGCTGTTTCGGTAAGATTACATAGATAATGCACACAAACAAGAAGACCCTGAGATGAGCTGATGGCAACAAAATCTAACTGATGTACAAATGGTACAGTTACGAAGAGAAGGTTGTAACGAGTCAGATTTTGAAGCTGTTAAAACCTGTTGCACATTTCCCATTGACTTCAGTCATCCCAACGCATCTGCACGTGAAATAAAAAGAGCGTGAAAGCCTACCTGCTGCAAAGGCTATACACTGTAATCAGGGAATATATTGTTTGTCAGGCGCTTCAGCATCAGCAGCTCCTTTCTGGTGGTCGTTTCCTATACACTTGTTAGCATTTAGTGAAGGGGTGGCTCCGTTCTTCCTTCCATTCAGTGCTGAAGAAAAGTGTATGCCTAGAAACTTCCCCGCTTGTTTCTTTTGCCAACTCCATGCATTAGTCTAATAAAAGAGATCACCTCCCTTAAGAGCTTTCCTCTACAATATCTCCGTGTGAAGTACTTACTGTCAAATTAGACTGAGGTTAGGAGGAGCCTAATTAACACTTTTTACCTTTTTTGTGTTGGCCTACCGTGTTAACATTGACTTTGGGGAGAATGAAGGGCCCAGTTAACCCACTTGTTACCAAGATTCCCCCCAAATTCCTGCAATGCACTGTTGTGCTACCAGTTTGTTTATCTGCTTCGTATGTACAGTTGCATTGGCTGTGGAGATAAATGGGGAAGCCATGCTCATCCATTCCTTGGACGTGCCCTTTTCTAACCCAAATGTCTCGTTTAGGTATTTCTTTAAAGCTCCTTATAGTCACGTATCCCACAGTTCGAGGGCATACCTTATTTTGTGATGAAGCGTTGGTCGTTTTGTTGCATCCACATAACTGTAACCTCATAATACTGTTAAATCCTGGGTGTCAAAACAGCTCAACATCACAAATGTCAGTGTAAACATGTGTCTTTAGTCCAGCAAATGGGAGTGTCCCGTGGCTTTCTGGCCCTAGCCCTGGATTATCAGACAATGTATGGTAATGTCTTTCAGGGGCTTCATTCCTTTCTTCTTTCTTGGTTTTATTTGCTAGGACCTGTAATATTGTCAGCAGCAGGAGATTGCTGAACACCTCTGTGTTTTGTGCACAGCTCGTGACAGTGGGACGAGTTTTCAGTGGGGGGGGATTTGAGCACATTGATATAGCAGTAGATGGTAGCTTGAAGAAAGGGGTACCTGCAAAATACCTCTTTTGGAGTCAGATTTTTTTTTTTTTAGTTCTCTAAAGAATTTTCTCTCTTTGATTTGAATTTTCCCTATTTGATTTGGTACTAGTAATATCATGTTTTGGGGGAAAATCGTGCTAAATATCTCTAACTGCACATAGACTTTTTAAACGAGAAGCCATCATATCACTGTACAGGCTTACAGCTTTCCCTTCCCCCCCAGCGGGAAAACAGGAACTTCTGAGCAGGAGGTAAATAGTAAAATACTCAACAAAGGGCATTTGAGCAAAGACTGGTAACACCTCTTTGTTGTATCTGCACTCTTGTCATTCCAGGGAAGAAAGTACCGGGCAGAAGAACGCTGTGATCCAAATCCTAGGAAAGAGCAAGGGGAAGAGGTGTGGAAGTTAGCTAAGTGAATATGATTTCATTGGTTGTGCATGTTGGGGATAAACAGAACTGCAGGAGAAGGCTTGGGATTTTCGGAAGAACCTCTTGGGTGGCCGGGGAGCCTGCAGCCAGCACACAGCAAACCCTCGGCTGTCCCTCTCCGCTCCTTGGCTTTTGTTACCTCACCTCAAGCTCTCCTCACTGGAACTCTGGCACGCGTGCTGCATCACTGGTTGCTGATACGTTGCAGGTCAGATGCAGATAGCCTTGACAAAGTCAATGGCTGTGTTTTTGGGTAATGGTATTGCCAGCTGCCTGCTGGGTCAGGCTGTGGCTGCCTCCGCAGAACCAGCAGCTGACCCGGTCACGGTTCCTGTCTCCTTAAACCGTGGTAGTCTGTGCCTGGAGCGCTGCAGAGGTGCTTGACTGGTAAGCAGTGCTGAAGACTGACAAGGTGACTGCCCCGTAGTTATCTGCCCTACTCATCTGCCAGTGGTTGCTGGGGTAGCAGCAGCCTTGGCCTCCCTTCTCACAATTTAGTCTCTGCCTATGCATGGGAACCATGCGCTGAGACAGAGCCAGCGTCCCGCTCTGCTGGCTCGGGTTCTGTAGTGCAGAAGGGGTGAGGTTGGGTGGGATGGGGAGCAAGCAGTGCATGTATTTTAGACCGATACTTTGACCTCATCCTGAGGAGATTTTCCTTAATTTTAGGACAGAATTCTAGCCTGTGCCAGGACTGTGATATGCTTTGATAGGTACGTTTTGGGATTGTACTGGTTTTCAGTCTCACAACATGCTTGTCTCTGCAGAAGAGCTGCAAGGAGAATGTATGGGGAATACCTTTCCGCTCTGAGGTGTAATTGCTCGAAACACTTCTCTTTCAGGCATGAAATCCACTAATCCGTAGTAACCCCAGTAGTTTGCAGTAGTTCTGACATCTCTGAACTGTATTGGAAAATCAGACTTAGGGAGAGAAAGGGAATTGAGTATGCCTGAAAATCCCCGATCTACTAGTTGTGCTGTGGGACAGTGAAGCACGCAGGGAGCGCAGCAGCTAAGAAGGATTTGTTCCTGCTTATTTCTTGACTTTCCTGTGTTTATGTATCACAGGATGCGAGTACAGAAGTTCTGATTTCAGACTGGTAGCTCTTAATCACAGCTGGCCAGGTATCTGTGCCTTGCTCTTGACTGCGGTTGAGCATGCAGCGATACCCAAGCCAGTGATTTGTTTGCCTCGGACACCACCGAGGGTGCTAATTGTGGAGCAGCTTTGTGCGCAGGCACCCTTGCAGGGCAGCACCCTCTGGCAGAAAAGCAGAGCAGTCATCTGAGGAACGTTAAATCATTTCTGCTCTCTTATTTAAATCTGAATAAGCCAATGTCTGCAGGCCCTAAATTTTTCTTTTCTTTATTGGAGGCTTTTTTCCCTTGCCCAAGAAAGCTGACGTTTGTAGCCAGTTGTTCTGTTCTTTGTTTACACAAGGCCCATTGAAGCAGTTGGAGAACATAATACCCTGCCTCACACACAGGCACATATACTTAATTTATTACTTTGGTAGTTCGAATTTCAAGTGTCAGGTATCCCATGGAGCTCTTTACTTTGTTCTCTTACACTGCGTGCACCACCCGAGTATTTATTACAGAAAGCAGCCAGGCTCTGGGAAGTCCTTCAGGCTTGTGGGCACTTTTCTTCAGAACCTTAAAAACAAAGTTATGGAGCATGGGAACAAAGACTACTCTAAAAGCATGAATTATCTGTACTGTCTTTTTACATGTTTGTCCAACTGATTTTTTTTTTTCTTTGGCATTAGTATTTTCATTTGCATATAATCCTTCATCTTAAAGTTGCTATTGTACCCTAAAATTCTCTGCAAATGTTAATTGTGGGACCGTGGTAACAACTCTGAAATAGGTCTCTGTTGAAAACTTAATTCTGGATTTGCCAGGTTCCTGATTCCTTCAAAGTAAATCATTTCTACTACTACCATGAAAAGAAAAAAGAGAAACAAAAAAAAAAGGGGGGGAGGGAGCATAGTTTGTTGTCAGAAGCAATGTTAGTATTTGTGATTATTTCTTGTCCACTTCAGTCTTGTCAATTTTAAGTATGGCTCTTAGTACAAAGTTATCTTTGATATATCGGTGACGGAGATTTCAGAAAAGGACATGCCTGAAAACTGACTTCAGACCAATTCAGATAAGAAGTGAGGCTGCGGTTTTCAACAAGAGTAGTAGGCGTTATGGTAGCTTATTTAGAGACAAGATGAATCTTGCCAAAAAAGCGTGTTGTAGGTTGAAATCTTGATGCCATTGCCTACATGGCCAAAATGATCCTTTCTGACTGTGAAAAGCATATGCTGATGTTCTATATTTATAGGCATGGTGTTCTTCTATGGTGTTATTGGAAAATGCATTCAGGAAAGAGCAGTTTTGCCAGAGGAGGAGAAATATTTTTCAGTGAGGTTCTTGTACAGCAGGTGGATCAGTCTTTGTAAAATCCTTGATCTTTACCTAAAAACGTGGATAATGGTTCCTGGAGTTAGGCTTTTGTATTTGGGACTTGATATTGGAATAATCAAGAGTTACAATAAGCTCCTAAATAGGCAGACAACAGCAGATCTGGACGCAAACTTACTTTCTTGTGTCTTCTGTTTGAAACAGTTCCCCTTGTCGGTCAACTTCTGATGACTAGAGGATTTTATCTCGCAGTGAGGAAAAAAATCCGTATTGAACAATACCAATTTCTGTGGTGTTCAGCTGGAAATCAAAAGATACTTTCTTTCTTAAAAAAAATATAATTAATGAGCAGTTAACATTTTGCTCATGTTTAAATGGATGTAGAATGCAGCAATAGGGTTTCTTAGCAGATACTCTCTTTGACTTTTCCATTGCATCGTATCTGGCTTTACGACTGTGTATCTTAACTATAGGGGAGAATAAAAGTTATTCCCAAAGAAGTAATAAGCTTTCTATTTCAACATAACAGCTGAGAAACAATGCTGTGCGTCCGCTTATTATAGGCATCTCTATTTACATGGCCTAACAGGAAGATGGAGATGTAAAAATAGCATCAGAGCCAGTAACATTATTAATAAAGCAGCTGTATACAGCATTGTTCTCCTGAAGAACAGAGACACCACTTAAACAAAGCGGACTACGTAAATAATCGGTCATAATTCATAAGTAACCATTGTTAGGAATTCTCT
Source organism: Bucorvus abyssinicus (assembly GCA_009769605.1). Classification (NCBI taxonomy): domain Eukaryota; kingdom Metazoa; phylum Chordata; class Aves; order Bucerotiformes; family Bucorvidae; genus Bucorvus; species Bucorvus abyssinicus. The sequence goes on from CM020028.1 coordinate 44,523,187, forward strand.
TTAAAAATAGTTCACCTTATTGATGTACAAATGATGGCAGAATTACTTTCTTTATCGATGTGTGTATTTTACGTGCCCTAAATGTTAAAAGTAACTTTGACAAATCATTGCCGGTTATTGAGAAGCTGGTATTTTTCTGCCCGCAGGAACTGTATCCCCTCAGGGAAGGTGGGAGAAAGGAAGATGGAGTGCTATAAAACTTCTCTCTGAGGAAAAGTTTGTATGTAGATAGAGGAGACAAGATGAAGGTAGAAGAACACTTTTCCTTTAGATGAGTTTATTAGAACAAAAGAGCAAACCCTTCTTACCATCGCGTTCTGTTAAGAAACAATGGTAGTTACAAGAATAGTAAGTAGCCGCATTGGGGAAGACACATCAGACAGACACATGTGACCCTGTGTATTTTGAACTCAGAATCTACTTCTGAGCTTTTCCAGTTTGAATAATAAAAGAAAGAGTAAAAAGAGATTACTGACAGTTAGAAATTACTGAAGCTAACAGTCTTTTTTTTCTAATTTTTCCATGCAAGGGAAATAATTTCCTCACAATGTGCTTCTCCGAAAGAAGTATGAAGACCAACATATATTCAGTATATGCAGCAGATTAAACTTGTGCACTCACAGTTTATGTGTGCTTTATAAAGGAGAAATCGTATTCAGAGGACAAGGGCTATACTATGCTCTTTACCTCGAGAAATATGTCTCTACTACTGGACTGGAAAGCCTGCACCCCTCCTCAGAAAGACTTGCTTATGTTTGTGAACCAGTCACGACATTTGCACAAAAAAAAAAAGGTAGTATGTTAATCTTGTCATCTGCCCCACCCAAGAAATGCTCCCTAAAACCCCTAAACTGCGAGGGGACGGACCCCGTCCCATAGTTAAACTGCAGCTGTACTCCTGAAACCCTTTCTGTCTTGAGAAGAGATCTGAAATTCATCCTCAGTTGAAATTCTTGTTAAACATGAGGAAACTTCTTCCTTTGTCCAAATGTTGACTTCAAGGCTCAAAATAAGAATTCAAAGAGCCTGCCAGTGTAGTTTTCCTTTTTTTTAAATTTTAAATTGCCACAAAGGAGCACTGCAAGCCCCTTTAAGTCCTTTCACCTAGTTGATGTTCCCTACTAATATGAGCTCTCAAATCTGCACATAATTTTGTAGTATGAAGATCATCTAAAATTGAAATCAGTGAAGTCATATGGCACTGTATGAAATGGATAATTTGTGGTGAGTGTTTATCAACTCAATGAATTAGCCCTGTGTCTCACATGGGTCATATAGGACCTATTTTTACTGCTTTATTGCCAGTGCAGGGAGAGGACTTGTGAATGTTACTTCTTGAAAAAATCAGCTAGAACTTCTAGATTTACAGCCAGGCTTTTGGGGAAGGGCAGGGGGCAAGAGTATGGAATTTACTTGCTTGTTTTAATCTGTAGGTGTTGGTACCGAATCTTAAGTTCTTTCCCCCTTTGGTCAAAAAAAAAAACCCCAAAAAACCAACAAAACAACCTCTAGAGGCTACACAAAAGCAACTACTAGGATACTAGGAAACAAAGAAATATGTATCCTATGCCATGTGTGTCTCTGTGACTATTTTGCTTTGTAATTGTGTGCTTTAAAATTCATGCTTGAAAGCAGCATTAAGTGAAAATTTCCTCAGCAAGTAACCGAAAAAACAGATTATTTTGTGTTTGGATCTAATATACTATTACTTTACATTTTCCTTTCCCTGCTGCTGAATAGCAAAGCATAGCAGGAATTCCAGTGAGTAATCCCCAGCTTCAAGATACCACGGTGTTTGCCGTAGCAATACCACTTCTCCCAATTCTGTCAGGAAACCGCGGAGACGGAGTTTGAAGTCAACAGTGGTGGTGCACAATGGCAAGGTGTTTCTGTCTGGGAAATGCTAACTGGTGGCAGTAATCCCTGCTACCGCCAGCCCTTGCTTGGGTGGAAGGAAAAGGGAGTAGCAGCGTTTCTTTTATTCACGTCCCTCGTGACTGCTAGATAAGAGGCCAGGCGATCTCTCCTTGTGTTTAGGTCACGTTTAGAGTTTAAGCACTGTAGATGTCATTGCTTTCCAACTCTTTCACCAGGTGCCCTTCCAGAGAGGTCAGGAAGTGCTTTTTAGGTCAGGATGTTTGTCTTGGTGGTGTTTCGCGCCGCCCCTCTTTATTTTCACGTGAAGCTGCTGGTGGCAGTAAGCAGTGCATTCTCGGTCAGCCGCAGCAGCTCAGAGGCTGGTTACGTGTCTTTCTCCTGGCTGACCTGGGGCGTGCCCATTGCACTGTGTTCTGTGTAAAGGTGCTTTAGTCCGGTAATAGAACCGTACGGGCAGAGATGAGGCTGCGTCGTCTTCTGCGGCTCTGTGGATAAAACGATGGGTAGCACTGTGCTAGCAAGGGTGCGTAAGTTAATACACGCATAATGCGCAGTAACCTATATAAATGTCTCTGTGCGTGCAGATCCTCAGGCAGAACACAAGCGTTAAGTTAGAATTTACAGGCATCAGTAAGCAGTAATGTGCTCCTGAATGCAGCCCTCAAACCTTAAAGCATTTAATGTGGAAAGTGCCCTGGGACAAGGACCAATCTTCATGCTTTGTACGCATTTTAATGAGCTGTTAATGATCAACCACGGCTCTGCTGAGAAGATAATTATTATATTATTATATAATTCATGCTGGTTTCTTCGCCATCGCTTGAGATTATTCCTCGTAATTCTACTTTAGAAACAAACGGTATATTGGTGTGGCAAGTAGTCATCCCATCCTGTTCTATTAACACCTTTGCAGCTTCCAGCACTTGGTTGCCAGGGCCTCCGGCAGGAAAGTGAGGCAAATTAAAAACAAGTTAGTGACGGTGGTTGTAATGGATTTGGTCAGTGGTCTGTTCAGTCCACTTAGCTCATGGCTGATAACTGAAAACTTAGGGAGGAGTGTAATAAGGAGCACAAATGGCAAGATGCTTGTCTGCGCTGGGAATTCCTAAGTGTGCAGTTTGCTAGGAGCTAGAAAACGATAGTGGTGAAGGATCTTGCACTGTTTGTAAAGCACTGTGATACGTTCTCTTTGGTGGACTTTTAAAATTATTTTATTCCTTTCTTAACAGTTTCTAATCTTCCATTGTGACATTTTGGATCGCATGGAACAGAATTTACAAGCCAAGCTCAGTCTTATTTCTTGTTTAACTTCTGAATATCCACTATGCTACCTCTAGCTATTTTTTCAGACAAAAAGTGTGACAGTCTGTGTTTTCCAGAAAATGTCTCTTGTTTTTTCAATTTAAGCTACCTTCTTTGGGTCTGTGTTACGGGTGTTACCTCTGGTCTCGCGCATTCCTCGCATATTTATCAGGTGAAGCAACGTTTGAGCATTGTAGTACGCTGCTGGGATGGACAATACGGTTTCCTTACTCTTTCCCACCCCGGAGTTATTTTTTTCCGCTGTCAGCTGCAGTGAGCCGAAGGACTGGATCACAGAAGACTTCTCACCTGTGAGTTGCAGTGTAGTCAGCAGTGGAGGTTAGAGAAGGAGTGTCTTTGTGATTTATTCATTGTAGTAGGCAGTAACAGGAAATTGGGGGGTGCTACTGTATTTTGCCCCTACTGCAGTACTGCAATACCTATTCTGACCAGAAAAATAAGTTTCCCATTTGCAAGCCAGCCTCTTAAGTGCCTCCTCTCTCTGCTCTTCCCAATGAGACACTATAGTTTCTTGGGCACTCCTGCAAGCTGGCTCTGCCTCTCAGTGTGAATCTTTTTGTTAGTGCAAGCCGATACCTCTACTTACACATGTCACAGCCAGTTCAGTACATCCTCACTGCATGGCTGATCCGGATAATGAGCATCGCGGTCTGGGCATCAGGAGTTAGCCCTTTACTGACTTAGGTGTGGGGAGGTCTGGTCCCTGGTTTTTTAGGTGGAGGTGCTTTGGGACTCTTTCCTGGATGTCCTGGTTTAAGATAAACAGGTTTGGTTTATTTTGATGGACATAGGAAGCAAACCAATTAGAGTATTCCTTCCCTGCATGTCGGCACATCTCACTGGCTGTGGAGTTTTTGGCGGGATGGTGTTTCTCTAAGAATGGCGTGCAGAAAGAAACCACGTGCCTTTTTTCGCCTGCCTCCTGGGGCAAGCCACTACCCGCTCCTGCCGCTTTGCTTGCTGCCGCCTGCTGCGGATCCCTACCACCACTTTAGCCCCAGAGCTGGCCCGTGTTGTTGCTGTGACTGCTAACACTGCTGGCTCTGCTGCTGGACCACCGCAACCGAACTGCCGCAACCAGACCACCGCTGACGCTGCCCTGGCCCCTGCGCGTGGACCGTCGCTCCCCGGCCGTGCCACGTACTGCTGCCATTAACTGACTGGTAGTTTCTTCTTATCGCTTTCTTTCTTTAACCGTGGTTTAACCCTTGCTGCACCAGATCTCTGATCCTATATGTATATACTCATTAGTCTCTTGTTTGTTTTCTGCATATAGTATCATTCTATTGTTATTAAAACCGTTGTAGTTTCCCAAACTTAAGAGGCCTCACCAACTTTTTCTTTTCTTCTTATCTCTCTCCTTAACCTTTTCTCCTGGAATGGGGGAAGGGCTGATTGGAAAGAGAATTTGTCCTGTGATTTAGCTAGCCTCACCCAAACGGTGACACTGGGGAATTGAGGTATGTGTGGGAGGAATTCCTTGCTCGGTGGAGCTGTGGGAAAGGCACTGAAGGTCTGTCAGCTGTTGAGGGTCTTGGTCTGAATTCGTACTCCGGAATAGGTGTGCTGCATATTGAATGAAAAGCGGGCATTGACCCATTGCAAGCCTTGGTCAGGAGGGTTTTTTCTGTAGCTTCTAATAGGATTTGGGCTAAACTATTGAGAAAGAGAGTTGAGTCTTCAGTGAAGATGTACTTCTGGAGCATATTTTGGCATGTGCTGCTTCCAGTAGTTCTCTTTCTTAGGAAATCTAGCCTAAAAAAAAAAAAATGGGGGCGTTCTCTCAAGTGATGGCTAGTATTGCCAGTATTATTAGCCCTCGTGTTTGGTCTGTAGTGAGGGGTGTGTGCGGGTGCTGTGACAGAGCCAGGAGCATGACAGAATGTTTGAAGACTTGTGGGAAGATTCAGTGCTGAAACTGGTTACTTGAAAATAACTTAAAATGTATTGAGACAATTTTTAGAAGTGCTGTGAAAGTAGGAGAGACTGAATTTTGCACAGCTCTATTACAAATGTAAATGTTTTCAAAGGTAGGAGAGACTTGAGATCTGCAGCTGCTATTCAATTTGATACTAAGAGCTGCACTGTATAAATGATAAAATACTTCATTGGTATGTCCATTATAACCATTGGCACATTTCTGCAAGCTCTGTGGATTTTTTCAGTTTTGCTAGGAAGGCAAAGCCCCAAAAACTCTCAGCAGAAACACTAGTCTTTTCTTTTATTTGGTGTACAACCTGCAAAAACATACAGAATTCAAAGGAGATTTTTTCTGCATATATGTAAAGTCCGAGTCCTCTTGTGTGGGACTGTCTCACCAGAAGAAGGTCCAGGTGAATCACAAAGCTTTCGTCCACCGAAGAGCTCTGAGCAAAATAAATGCTTCCACCTTCTGATGACACCAAATGCTTATGGAGGAAAAGTGATAGACAGTGTTGTGGGCAGTGAGGAGGGGGGTGCTAGTGACTGGCTGATGGCAACTCCTTGTAGTGTTTTATGTCAATGAAAGTGTTTGAGACTGGGAAGGAGCAGCAGCAGCTAAGGCGCTGTATTGATTAGATTATTACAGAGTATGTTAACATGGTTCTTGAAATTGCGAAGACACTTAAGCAAGGATCGTGTATCTCTAAAAAATGTAGCTGAAAGATGTTGATGAATTTCCCCGTCTTTGGATCTTTATTCAGTATTGGTAAAAATCTTATTAAAGTTTGAATCCTTCCAGTTTTAAAAACTAAGTTTTAAACTTGTTTATCACCTTTTCTGACTGCAGGACAAACAAGATTTTTATATTTTGTAGTTTAGTCTGGATTGATGTTTAATTGATTTATCCAGTATTTATAAGCTTTCACTTTATTTTTTTTCTCTAGGCATTTTTCCTCTATGGACATGAAAATGCAAATTTCTAAATACCGGGGAAAAGTTTGGTGGGTTTGGGTCTTTAATTTTGGTTTTGTTTGTGTTTGGTGTGCTTTCTTTTGTTTTGGGATTTCTTTTCTTTCTAAGTAAAACAAATAAGTGATCCTTATTTCTAGTTTGTGGATACGCCTACATCTGATGTTGCTGTGGTACCCAGTGTGGAACTGATTGAAGTTGCTTTGTGCAGACACCCTAACTTAGCAGAACCCTTCTGAAAGATTTCTGTCTGTATATATCGCTTAGTTCGAGCGTTCCCTTTCAATCCGCAGGGAATGCAAGCTGCTGCTCTGCTGTTTCTGCTGCGCCGCTGAAGCCTGCTCAAGTGTCCCCTTCTAAAGCGTTTTTCTTTAAAAAAAAAAAAGCAATGATTGCGCTCCTTCTAGTGGCAGAAGGGGGATTTGCTGTATGTCACTTCATAGGTCGTATATAAGAGCTCAAACACTCCAATTTAAAGACTTTGTTTCAGTGCAGTGCAAACATTTATTCCATGTAGCCATAGCTGGAAGAAAAAAAAATCGTTCCGTATCTGTCAGATATAAGACTGTTAAATCTGCCTGTTCTTCTGTTCTTACAAGTGACTCTCTGGGGTATAATAGAAGAGAAATGCCCCCTTTTCCCCCCTCTCTCCCACCCCTGCCCTTGAGTACTTCTCCCCCACCCGATACTTTGATTTGCAGTATAAGATCCTGCCTCTTGGTTTGTGATCCATGTCATGGCAGGTTCGGAAGAAAGTTTGTTCATCTTAGCAAATGTTTTCTAACACCCAAGAGGTGGTTGACTAATCAACATCAAATGAGGGGAGCCCCTCTAGGGCTGAACTGCTGGTCTGACTGCCCTCAGGGTCCTTGCTTACCCTCTTCGTGCCTGACGAAAGGCATCTCCAACCTGCTGTCCCAAGAGCCGTGAAAGGTGAGATGAGAAACTAGGGAGCAGGCATGAGAAATGATAATGTTCTTCCTGCCCACCGGAGATTCACTGGGGTATTTTTAGCTGCAGAGAACAGCCAAGGGAAGAAAAGGGTGGAGGTTGAGACATTCATAGGCTGCTTGTGCTGCTGAGGTAGCTCCCAACGTGTGATTTAGTAGTGAAATGATGATGTGCAATGAGTTAGAATGGCCTCTTTCTTCTAGTTATCCTAGTCCTTTATTGGGAAGGAGAGGCAAGGTGTCTTGCTTTCTACTTGCTGGATTCTCTACATGTTTAGAAGAGCCAACTGACTGTTGCTGCAGACACACAGCTCTTCTAGTCTCCTTCTACAATCATTTCCATCCGTGCCAGCAGCAACTCTGTATAAATCCTACAATACTTATGCATACAGAGAATTGAAATGGTCCTAGGAAGCATCTCTAGGATAAAGAATAGGGAAGGCTTTACATAAACATACCAAATAGGGGTTTTAAAAATTATTATTTATGTATTTTGTGAAGCTGGATAAGCCTTGGGGTTTTTCTCCCTGTCAGTTCTGCCACAGTGCGACTACTTTTTCCTTTGAAAGGGATGCATAAACATCTCTAAGTGTGTTGCTGAGTTAACTAGTCAAGATGAATCTGCAGAATTTGTACCGCGGGCGGCACTGGAGAGGAGTCACTACATCATTGGCTTTTTAAATACGGTTTGCAAGTACAAATTCAGTTCTGGAGGCTTCAAAATGCAAACCTAGGTACACAGATTCAACCTCACACCTGCTTTCATACCTGCTGACTTGTACCAGGCTTGTACCTTTTTTAACTAGAGTCCAATACTTTTGAAGTTCTCGGCACTGCAGAAGAATTATGGCACTTACTTAAGGGTTTGAGTATGCAATGAAGCATCTAATTTTATACCGGCGCTGTCAATGTTGGACTTTGATACAAAGCCAGTTCCTTTTTATGGTATTTGCCAGCTGCTGAAGTATGTGTTTGGCATGTTAATGTGCATTCTAATAGTGGAGGTACCTGATCAAGCAGCAGCCAAATCATCACAAAATAGGTATCTGAGGTGAAATCGGAGACTGCGATAAACAAGGGAAAACTTCTTGCCTTTATCGTGTACTAATGAGTGAAATCCCCACCTTCCATCTGACTTGGAAAAACTGGACCCAGCTGGTGGAGCCCTTATAGACCTGGAGTCTTAGGACCCTGCATCCCCTCTCATGGACTACCACATGCATTATTTTCTTCAGTCCTCTTGATGCGGTTTCCTCCCTTTCACAGAGTAATTTTTGACAGGATTGTCAAAATTGTATGTTCCTGTAATTCTAAATAAGCCTATTCTAACTTGCTTATAAATTCAAATCCAGTACTTGGCTGCTACTAATACAGTCTAGCATACCTGCTCGTAATGAGATGCAAGCCTTGCCCAGTTCCTGCATGGAACTTTCTCCCTTGGCTTTCCACTGGTCTGAAGCAGTGTACGTGGAATTACTGCGGGCACTCCCCAGGTACTGCAGTTGCTGGTCCTTCCTTTACGGTATCTCGTACCTGTCACTCACTTGCCGGATTCTGAATACTAGATGCTCACCGAGATGTCATTTGAATACAGTCCGGTTATTCCCAGTGGGGAGGTTTGTTACCAGATCAGCAGGGAAAGTGGCATCCTTGGCTCCAGCAGCTGCACCAGTGTCACCCAGTTGATACTGATGGGTTGAAGAGCAAACATGTAATGTAAGGGACAGTCAAAATATCACCAGACAGGCTTTTAACACTGCAGACGCTGTCTCAGTGTTTAGCATGCTGAGGAGACAAGTTAATTACGAAAGACTTGTCTAGATGTTTCTTGGAATCCTTAGGTATTTTTAGATGCTGACAGCCAGTGTGGATTTTAAATCAATTTATTGTGTATGTTTACATATGCAATAAAACCATTTGCTGTTTCATTTAACTGCTCACAGAGTGAATTGTTGACCGTGAGCTGATCTGACCTTTTCAGGTCTAATCAAGAAACCTGAATTATTATTTTAGCCTGTCAGCTCCAGCAATATGCAGTAAGAGTATTTGGGTCTAAATGAAAATGTCAGATGCGCTCTAATATACAACCCATCAAAGTTACGATGCATATGAACTGAGAACTGCTTAAGAATATAAATCTGCAACATCTGTGGTGCATCTCAGTTGCTTAGATAAATTCTTCTGCCATTGATACAGGCTAGCTAAAAATATGCATTAGAAGCGATTCTTCGGATACATGTGAGATGTACAGCTGCTTAAATAGTAAAATGATCTCGAAAGAGGAGTGATAACACCAGCTTAGAATATTACTGGGAAAAACAGTGACCAGTGACAATACCAGTGTGTTACTGTCTTGCTAGCTCGGTTGTGTGGTAGTGTAAGATTAGTGGTCTCATGTAAACCTTTTTGATAACTTCCGGCTTTTGTAGATTTTACTCTTTCCATAAATAATCTATTGTTTAAGCTGAGGTGTCCTTATCAATCTTATTTGTGTTGAATTTAGTATTAAGCATTTTTCATAGTCTTGTGCTTTTTATGAAAAAGTCTACTTCTATTTTCAAAAGCTTTCTAAAAATCAACACTGCTGTTGGTAGGTTATGGTGTTTAACGATGTTTAATTTCTTAGTTTTCGTTGTCTCATCTTGGACATCTCTGTTTCTGGTTTTTTACTAGATATTCCGATCTAGGATAAATCTGTCTTTAATAATTATTTATCAAGCATAAGACAAATTATTTGTTGGTATGATTTCTGGATGATGAATTTAAATTTGAGCTAGAGTGGATGGCACAATGAAAAGCAGCTTTGTATCCTAAAAAACCCAGTGTTTTGCGAGCTAAACAGTCTATCAAGATCGTTTAATCTTAAAACAGTTAAACTACAATTTAGTTGTTTTTTAATCTAATCCTGGGTAGCTCGTGCAATTTGAGGCGTTACTATCTGAATTGCTACTGTTAGTGAAATGTCGTTGAAACCAGAATTAAAATGAGCTGTGGGGAGCACTGCTGGCTGGTAATCGCACTGAAGAGTAGCGTATGTTGTGAACGACCCAGTGAATGCTCTTTGAACTGTTCCTGTGAGGCACTGCTGCCCTCCGCTGGTGCGCTGCGGAAAGGAGCACTGTCACCCCGGTCCAGACGAGGTCCAGGGGTTCCTACCAAAGAGAAGCTGGTGAAGGCGGTGGAAAATACTGCTCTTGAAAAGGCCATTATGCGCTTTCTCTATTACAAGACCAAAACAAAAAAAAGGGGAGCAGAAACGTGTGTGGTCCTTTTCTGTGTGCACGGTGCAGGTGTGGATGAATGTACAAATAACATACGGGAATGTACTGCGAACACACAAGACAACAAATTGGTGGTTGAATTAAGTAGGGGTGGCAATTTGGAGGATGAAATTAAGACAAAATAAACAGATATGAGGTAGCTGCTGCGAGTTAGCAGGACTGGTTACAATAAACTTCTGTTGAACAGTACAGTTTTGTCTTGCATATTATCTGTAGAGATTTATCATTAATATTTACATGTTCAATTTGGCAATAGAACAGTAAATGGGACCGCGGCCAACAACTTGCGTGGGAATAGGATTAGCGCTTGCGCAAATAAAGCTCTAGCGAAACAGTCACCTTCTGTCAGGGCCTGTCGGCTACGAATATACCGCCATAGGAGTATACCACTGAGGGGGTCCCTCCACTGTACGTTCCTCAGCGCCGAGGAACGCAGCCCAAGGAAATAGTACTATTTCATGGTCTGTTTATTCAGACATCTGTTACTGACCACTGCTGGAGACAGAACATTGGGGTAGAAGGGCTTTAGATTGTCTAGCTATGGCTATTGTTTGTTAAACAAGGGTGATGCTCGCTGCTTTAATTTTGTCTGCCTTCCATTTCTCACTGCTAGGCAGTTTCACCATCATCCAGCAAGCAGAAAGAGATGAGCCTTGTTTCAAACATAAGAATTTGAGTTCCCACATCTGACTCCAGTGAAGTGTGTGTGGTAGGGTTTGGGGTTTTTGTTATAGAATCATAGAATGGGTTGGGTTGGAAGGGGACTTAAAGATCAAGTAGTTCCCACCCCCCTGCCACTGGACCAGGTCGCTCAAAGCCCCATCCAACCTGAACACCTGCAGGGAGGGGTCATCCACAACTTCTCTGGGCAACCTGGTCCAGTGTCTCACCAGACTCACAGTGAAGAATTTCTTCCTTAAATCTAACCTCAACCTACCCTCTTTCAGTTCAGAACCGTTACCCCTCGTCCTATCGCTATGATGAAGGATCCCTCCCCATTTTTCCTGTAGACCCCTCTTTAAGTACCGGAAGGTCACTGTAAGGTCTCCCCAGAGCCTTCTCTTCTCCAAGCCGAACAACCCCAACCCTCTCAGCCTGTCCTCGTAGGAGAGGTGCCTCAGCGCTCTGATCATCTCTGTGGCCCTGCTCTGGACCTGCCCGAGCACGTTCATGTCTGTCCTATGTTGGAGGCTCTAGAGCTGCACCCATATTCCAGGTGGGGTCTCGCTGGAGTGGAATAGAGGGGCTTTAAGGCATCAAATACCCTTTCATTTGCTGGACAACTTGCAGAACACACAACTTTTCTTCCTGGGGCATGTGACTTGACCTCTGTTTTGTTTTGTCGTGGCTCAGGATTTCGGCTCCAGGGCGGGGGGTGCTGTTCCCCCCTTGTTTGGGCACGAAAGGAGGTTTTACCACCTTGGTTCTGGTGTGCTCAGGTAGCGTGGGGAGGCAGTACCGGCCCCTGTAACTGGCATCGCAAAATGCAGCCCCCGGCTCCGGTTTTGCGCCCACCCCTGGCCCGAGCCGTGTCAATCGACGCCTCTTTGAATAACACTATAAAAAGCCACGACCACGTTGCTGCTTTTGGCACGCGTTTTCAGTTCAGAAGGAGAGAACCCCTGAAGCAGTCATCTCGGCAACAAGGACTTCTCTCCACTATGCTGGCACGGTAAAGATCTCCCGAGGGGCAAGTAGACTTTTTACTTTGATTACTGGCAGGGGTGGAAAGAAGAGGCACCAGGAAGCAGGAACCTGGAGCCCCCCAACCCTGCGCTGAGAGTAACCGCTGGCGAGGGAGGAGGAAAAGGGTCAAAGCGCCGAGAATGAAGGCCCCTCTGGAACGGGGAGAGAGACTCAGAACGTTCCCTGGAAACCCGGTGACTGAAGTTTGGGAGCCAGGCTGAGTGCAGCGCTGGAGCGTCAGCCTGAGGGATGCACACCCCCTCCCCACAGGGGATGGAAAACAGCCTTGCCAAGCTGTCTTCTGCGGGGGAGAGAGGCTCTGCGTGCGGAGGACGTTTGTCCCAAAAATCAACCTGGAATTCAATGCAAGGGGTTAAAATGACTGTGCCTTTTCCACTCCTGTTTGGTTTTTTTTTTCTTTCCCCGCCACCTCCTGCGGTGATGGCGTGTGAGGGCTTACAGTAAGCGGAGGGGTGGAGTGGAGGGAAGGCATATCTATTCATGTATTTAAGATAACTGTTCTCTCTTTCTTTCTGACCTACCCTAATTTAAGTGATGATCTGTGGCTTTCATTGTTTTGAATTAATTTTCATTCCCCCCATTCAAGCCACCTTCTTTGCCCCCGGCTGAAGTGGTGCAGTAAGCCCTCCGTTCGTTCCCAGCTCAAACACTGCCGTTTCTTCTGTTTACCTCTCCGAGGAGACAAAACTCCTCTGAGAGCAGATTGTCGCTTTTGATGCCTTTCGGTTCTTTCAAACAGTGATGTGTTTGCTCCTCATCCCTCTTCATGCATTGGAGATCACCTAATGCTGGAGAAAACTGGAGAGAGTATGTTAAAATCTCTGGTTCATGTATTTCTTCATTTCTTAGATGTGAACAGATAGCTAGATTCAGGATCACGAGGGAGTGGTTTTTTCCCCAGACTGGTTTCCTTGAGGACTTTGCTTCGGTGGGAGTTCTTGTCTACTCTTTAGGGTTAGGTCACTTGGGAGATGTTTGAAGAGCTGTGGAATGTGACGTTCCCAACCGGGCTTGCTCGGGTCCAGCAGCATGTTACAGTGGCAGTGGTTGTTGGTATTTTACTCCGTCGACTGCCAGTCCACAGAGCAGGTGTGGACGTTTTTGAACTAGACCCCAACTACTTTGTTACCTGTGACTGGCAGATGGGACCTGAAGTTCCCAGTGGTCCTTCACAGGCTTCTGTTTCTGAAGTGACCTCACCGTATTTACGTTCACACAGGTAAGCTAATAATGAGCTATAATACACAATCCTTTTGAAAGCTAGCTGTAAAACCACTGCAAGTGTGGCTCCACAGTAGGTAAAGGTGAGCTAAATCAATGCTGAGATGCCTTGTTCTGCCTTTCCCCTCGTGACGCCCCGTCACAGCAAAACTAGTTTTATATGTTCTTCTTTTCTGTTAGATGAGTATTCTGTCAGTGCGGCATCCCAGCTCAGCTCCTCAGATGGTTATGTGAATGGTAGTAGTGTCTTCCTTGGCCTAGAACAAACGTAGGAGGTCGAAGACCGTGTCACAGTTTTCTTTCTTCTCTCTAACCTTTGCAGGTGTTGGGGCTGCTGGTGTGGACCCTGATTGCTGGAACTGAATACTTTCTATACCCAGCCTTTGGATGGGTGATGTTTGTAGCTGTGTTTTACTGGGTTCTCACCGTCTTCTTTCTGATCATCTACATGACAATGACCTACACCAGGATCCCCCAGGTGCCATGGACCACGGTGGTAAGTACACCCACTTTTTGTGGTTTCAGGTTTGCTGGGCTATGAAGAGAATAAAATATCGATGCGTTCTATGGGTGCAGTTATCCAACTGCTCTTGTGCTTTTTTGCAGTTTTTTCCCCAATTACTGCGTGGCTGCATACCTGCAGTGTTCAACCTTCATGCTATCCAGACACTTTTAGAACACTTTTCCTATGATGTTTCACCATTTTGTTCAGCGGTTGATGTAGCGACTTGATTTTTAATAACATTTGTGTGACTGACACTCAGGCACAGTGGCCTCTCTTTTCTCCCTGTAGTGATTACATCCCGTGAAGGCTAAGTCTGTTGCTGCCTCTGAGCTAACGGGCCTGGCCATTTGGCTTAAACAGCAGAAATTCCTACTTGAATCAACACCATGAGTTGGAAGGGGAATCCTGGCTTATAAAACAGGAGTCTTCCTCTGCTAAAGTAAAAGCAAAGGTGGTTCAGAGGTAGCAACAGTCTGACAATCCGTATATGGCTTACTGTGGAAATGATGCTGAAAATTAGTGAGGTTTATATATATATGTAAAATATGTCACGTTATCCTTGCTTTTAGCTCAAGATTTAAGGCAGATCAAATGAACAGCTAATATAATTACAGAAAAATTTCTTAGCCGCTTAAAATTCAGATCCAGTTTTTGTGGTTGGAACAAACCTGGCTAGCTGTACCTCTCCATAGTACAGTTTTACATGATTTTTTGCAACAGGCTGGTGTTCAGGGTAATAGATCCTAAAAGTCATTGTCATCTCAGGCAACTGGGTATTTCTGACCCATCCAAGAATTATTATAAATTTTAATCTTGCATTTGTCTGATAACAGTGAGGTACTGTGGGTTTTGGGGTTTTTTTACTAGCTAAAGATTATTGACTGGAACTCCATTACTTTTATGATGAAGTATATTTGACTTCTGTGTTGCAAACAGCTTGTTATCAGCTATATTGTGTCCGTGACTACAGCTGAGTACTCTTCTCATCCCTCCATTTGCTGCTGTAATAAATAGTCAGCTATAGCAATTACTAATAAGAACAATGAGGATTATGTTCAGATAGCTTTTCTGTTTCAAGTTTCGTGACCAGCAGTTACCGTTAAGGCCGCTATTGAAATGTTGGATTATTTCAGTTACAAGCAGTAATGGGTCTGGGTACATTTAAAGGTGTGGGTGGGGTTTTTTTTCCCCAATATATTAGATAGAAGTAAATGACATTCAAAGGGAAAGCATCTTTGTATCCATTTCAGTACAGCTTTAGTTGTTACCCCTCTTTCATCAGTTTAACGCTGTTATCAGACAACAGCTGCCCGTAAATGAGTTGCCCCTGATCTAGGTGGTAGACAAGCTGGAGTATTTGATTTGTTTCTATTTCATACTGAGTGTATTTCTTGCTCTGAGTTCCAGACATACTGTAGATAAGATCACATAAACATAGGTCCAAAAGGTAGTCTCTTTTTATAGTAGAGTAACAGGAAGAGAAAATAAATGCAAAATAAATAAAAGATGCTTGCATTCCAGCTTGCTTGGCCATAAGATATTAAAAGAGCTTTGAATGGGTCCTCTGCCAAGACAAATACTGTGTTTCATTTGAGAGAGATACTGTTAATGTCTTCGTTCAAGAGAGCATGAACACGCCTTTTTGAGTGAGCGAGTTTATGCTCACGTTCCCCCTATTCTCTGTGTCCTGAATTTCAGTCTCTGCTAGTTATTGCTCTGCCTGCTTCCTTAGGTGACAGTTCACTCAAACTGTGCCTATTGTTTGCAGTATCCAAAATTACATCTGGACTTTTCCGTCATAAATTTATTTTTTTCAGGTTAAGCACATTACCAAGTTGCTTAAGATGCAGTTACTTTTACTGCAACTCAGCCCAAAGGATGCGCTTCCAAACTGGCTCTCCTTAAAAGTGCGAGTTCTTCGCTAAAACAACCAGTGGAAGCTTTTAAAATCTGGTAGACTTGAATTTAAGAAGCAGATGGCAATTTAGCAGAACCATTTGGTTTGAGTAATATATTGGCAGTAACGGCCCAATCAGCTTGCATTGCATTCCATCTTCCCCGAGAGTGTTACTTCCCAGAGCAGTACTTCTCAAAAATGATGGGCTTTTTGCTTTCCTACACAACAAGGTAGTGCAGGGATTTGTAGCCTTACAGGATAACTGAGTCTTTTTGGAATTCTGAAAATAACAGCAAATACTCTAGGCAGTCAAATCTGGAGTTTGAAAATCAGTGCTTTACAGAAGTTCACCTGAACCTACCAGTTGTTGGCGTCTTATTCTAAAAGTGACAGTTTGATATCTTATAACCGTAATGCCCAGATAAAACAAGAGAGGTGAGATCTGTTGATAGAGATAATACCTTTTATCAGATCAGCTGATACAGGTGAGAGAAACCACACTCATTTATAAGTGTATGAGTCAAAGCTCAAGTGCCAGACCTTTGACTCTGAGTGCTGAGGCACTGGCCGCAGTTCCCTGCACGCAGATGGATAAGTGGCTCTTCTCCAAATGCCCTGAAGTTGCAAGGGCTTAGGAGCTACGGGAGGATGTGCCTGCCCTTCAGCTTGCTCTGAAAACTGTAAGGCAGCTTTTTGCACGGGAACCTCATATAGACAGTGGTGACCAGAAGACTGAGGAGTCAACAGATGACAGCGCAGCATGCTGCTCTCTGGTGGGGCTGCAGCTGAGAAAGCACACGTTTGAGGAGTGGCTTCCCTTCAGAAGGTTTTGAATCCTGCGTGTCACGGGAACACGTGGCAGTGGGGCAGACTCACTGTGACTGAAGTAAACTCTGCCAGCACCAAATGCCTTGGAGATGGATGTGAGGAGCTTCTACACCAAGCACTTCAAGCTGTTTGATCCACACTTTGCTGCACTGAGGGAATTGCTGATGTGGATACAGCTGCTGTCCCTGGCTTCTGCACTTCTATTCTTGGGCTGCAGCTCTTTTTTTTTTTTTTTTTTTGGATTCTGCCAGAGCTGGTGACTAGTGACTTTGATAGTGAGTGACTGGCATATATTCATCGCACACACTGGGTCACAACATGGAAATTACTAAGTTGTGGCTAAACCAGTATGCCAACATTTAGAGACAACTGGGGCAACAGAGTTACAGGTTATGATGCCTGTGTTACACTCTGGAGTGCAAACTTGGGGCCAGAAGCTGAAGGGAGCAGGTAATGTACAACATTAGGACCTGGACTAAATTAAATTACCAATTCCTGCAATTGTAACTAGATGCAAAGCATGTTATGGGTACTCAAACATGCCACCAGTGAGCTAAAAGTATATTTTATGGCCAAGTTAATATGCCTTAGACAAGCAGCGGGGTGGAATTTTGTAGGATATGGGGTTTTTTTAAAGTAAGAATGAACTTCCTGTAGCCATAACCAAGTAGCGAGCAAGTAAAGGACAAAGTATTAAAATTACATACTTAAAAAACCCCTCATACTTTTTTATCTATCTTTCATCTTCTTAGACTTCCAGCCTCCCTCTCCTGTTCTCTCTCACAGGTTTCTGAGCTGGTTTTGTTTGTTCTCTGTAATGTTATGTGAGATCAATGTTGTTTGCTTTGCTTCTTTCTGAGTAAGGAACATAGGTACTCTAAGACATTAACTCTGCCCCTTGGAAGAGAACATGCAGCATCTGCCATGGATGGGTCTTGATGACCCGTGTAATCCATTGAGACCGTTCTCCTTGGTTTTAGCTGTTTGTCTCTTCTCTCAAAAACAGGCAGAAGGGAAACATCCTGAAAGGTCTAAGAATTACAACTGAAAAAAATTACACCCTCTCTATCTCCTTCAGAAATGGAGAAAACAGAGTCTTGGAAGCTTTATGAACAGTCTTCATATGCCACGAGTTACCGATTCCTACAGTCTATCTCTGTGTAGATTAGAAATGTAATCCAATTGCAGATTTGTTTTGCTTCAGGTTTTTTTCCATGTAGTATCACACTCTTACTGCATAACACCTAGATTCTGATACCCAAACTGTCCTTACTTTCACTTTCGGAAAATCACAACACCCCAACTTGAAGACTTCTGGATGTAGTGTGATGGAGAGATGTTTGCCCAAAATGTGCTTTAATGTTTATGGATCTTCAAAATTAGCAGTTAAATTTAATCTTACAGACGGAAACTTGGAAGAAGGTAAAAATAGTTAAGAACCACATTGCATGTGTACATTATATTTCGGAAGAGAATTTTGTAATGTTGGAATAGAAAATGGTAACAAGTGCGTGTGCATATTAATTACTTACGCTGTTGGTTTTTCAACAGGGTCTGTGTTTTAATGGAAGTGCCTTCATTTTGTACCTCATTGCTGCCATTGTAGATGCATCTTCAGTTACCAAAGAACTGGACAGTCACAATTACAACAGCTGGGCAGCTTCTTCAGTGAGTCAATATTTTGTTTAAACCAGTTCACTGTTCAATAAAGTGGTATCAGATGAAGGTGTGCTGGAAGCGCCTGTCGAAATGCGTGCATTCTGGATTTTGAAAAGCTGCAGACTGATAGAGAAGCTCATGCACACAACCTATAGGTGGTGTAATTAAGTAATTCAGTTCACAGCTTTGGAGGCAACTGGAAATTCCACCAGGAGATGACAGTCACATCCTAAAAGGCTGTAACGTTTTTAAGATCATACTGCTTTTTCCCTCCCTTGGGAGGAGCATTTATTACGAGCTCTCTGGTAGTGGTTATAGCCTGCACATCAGAGTGGACAAAACAGACTGTGAGCATCAGGTCACGTCAATGCACTTGGACAACTTCAAAAGCAGTTTAAACTAACTCAGCTAACTTTGCACGCATGTAGATAAGATGCTTTCAGCTTTTGTGGGCTGAGCCATATACGTAGCACCTTTGGGAAGGTCCTGAAGTGGTATTACTCTTTGTCCAGTGATATTCCTGTTACAGCCCCAACTTCTGATAGCCTTTCTTCCAAGCTGGGTAGGCAATGCCTGAAAGCACTTCTTAGTGTTTTAAAGTGGATGCAAAGCCAAATTAGTTTAAAATTACTGTCTTACTTAAATTTGGAAATCCAAAGCAGTCAGTCAAAGTGGGTGAAAAAACCTTTATTTTAAAGAACATGTCACTTTCTGAGTGGGTGAATGCATTCTCTACCTAAGTTAAGGGAGTTGTGAAGGAACTTCTTGCATGTTGCGGCAACAGTGGTCAAATCGATACAGTCCTTCCAGATGACAGCTACTGTGCTGACCGTTCATGCTTCTGCAGTTGTCCTCTCTGGACTATTCACAAATCCCGTCTTCTGTCTGAAGGTTATTGTGTACAGCTATGAGCACAGAGACTTGAACAGCTGCTCTGTGTTTGTCTTGGGAATTGGATAGCTACACCCCTCTTATTTTGGTGCTGTTCAAGGTCTTCTCCGCTTGGCAGTTTGTAACTGCTGATCTGTTACCTCAGCCACTGCCGTTGACAGGAACTTGCTGCTACATAAGCTGCTGTGCTGATTCAGGTTTTATGCAAACTGCATGAATGCTCAGTGTCTCACGGGCTGTTTGGAATCTCTTCTAATACCTCTAATAGTGTTTATCTAATGCACTGTCTAATAAACTGGATTCTTGCTTTCTGAACCCTTTAAGGGTTTCATGGGTAGATGTAGGAACTTAACAAATCATCTATCCCCAACAGTTGTTCTGTTAGATTTTAGATGGAGCTTTTCTTCATAAGAAACAAAATTATTAGAAAGTAAGAATGCTATGACTTTCTATTGTAATAATATTTTCCAACGTAATCTACAGGTTTTGGTGCCACAGTTTCAATTTACATTAGATAAGACTCACCGAGAGCCCTCCTGTGGAGGACGCTAGGTTTGCTGCCTGTGTGCCCCTGTATGCCTGTGCCCAGCTCTCGGAGCTGAAGTGTCTGCCCAGGCCAGTGATGGTATATGAGCAAGAAACATGGATAGAATCACAGAATACTTTTAGGCTGGAAGGGGCCTCTGGAGGTCATCTGGTGCATCTCTCTCCCCCCTTAAAGCAGGGCTAACTCGTATCAGGCTCCCGGGGCCTCGTCCACGTGCGTTTTGACTATTCCCAAGGATGGCTGTTCCACAGCGCCTCTGGGGCTCTGTTGCCGTGTTCGATTACTGTCACCGTGGGTTGGTTGTTCTTTCCTAATACCTAACTGAAATTCTTCTGCTTATAAATTGCACTTGTTCTGTCTTGTCCTGTCATTGCTCACCTCTAAGAAAAGTAGTGTTAATCCTACTTGCAGTGTCAGCTTTGTTTGGTTCAGTTGCCAGCACAAAACATTCTGGTCTTATCATAAGACCATTTTGAGCACTGTGCAGTGATTAACAGGAACGTAACCGCTGGCACTGAACTGGACTTTATCAGTACAACTGAAATAGTTCATACTGTCCTTTGGCTGCTGCAAGGACTGCAGAAGCACTGCACTATGCTGTGAGGGTTTAATCTCTAAACATAAAATAAATCTAGCCTGCTAGAGAAGGCTTATTCTGTAAACAATTTCTGACAAAATAGTAACATCTCAACGTGGTTGCTGTCGCTGTTACTTGCCCTGAGGAATACCGTTCCTGATCAGCAGAGGACCTCGGGGATTGGTAGCCTGGTCAGTACTGCTGGCTGAGACCATGCATGGGCCTGCATTTGAGTGCAGGTTTTCTCTGTAAGCAAACCTGTTTGGATGCACGTGTGCCGTGCCTCAGCACGGCAATGCCTGGAACGCAGCAGCACTGCAAGCGTGTTAGCGTGAGTGTGTCCCTCGGTCTTTACCAGCAACTGATGGTAAAAGCAGCAAGCATAGCATAGGTGGGAGAACAACCCGTAAGATCCATACGGAGGCAATATAATGTGAAGATAAGATATATATGCCGTGTTTTGTCTGCTTCTAGGCCTGTATTTCTATGCATGATATAAGCTTAATTACCCAGTGTTGACTGGGATGGCCACACAAGTACAAGGCGCTGAAAGAATGCCATTTTAATAGCATGCTCTTTTTTCAAATCCTGTAAGTGTGGTTTTTTTCGTAGAAATTACAGTGATCTCAAATACATTTTTTTTTTCTAATATATATCTTTTTTTTCCCCCCCCTCTCTTTACAGTTCTTTGCCTTCGTGGTTACCTCCTGCTATGCTGGAAATACGTATTTTAGCTTTATATCGTGGCAGTCACGAACTTTGCAGTAAATACTTTGTTCAAATGAATTCTCCAGTATAAAATAGAAGGATGAGGTCTTTTTGAACATACCTGTTAGAATTGACACAATATGTTTTAAGATGAGAATAAATGATTATTTATAATACCATCTTCAGAGACATCTAACACTGACTTTGTATAATAAAATTTCATACTGCTTCTTTTAAAATTAACGTGATATTTTTCTAGACACTGTATAGATGTTATCACTAAAACTTTAATAAATCTTACCCAGACAATGTGCCGTTTTTGTAAATGTAACTTTGTAAGTGTTACAGGTATACTTCTGATACGGAATGCTACAAATCAAAACTAAGATCAATACTGTCTTGTTGTTATGTATAAAAAGTGACATTGTGCAGAAAAATCCACTCCAAACTTCAAAAATAAATAAATGACCCAACTGTGCATGCTTTGTAAACCGGGAGTAGACAGTTGCTTTTGTAAATTTCTTTTTCAGAGTAAAATATGTACTACTAAGCATTCTGATGATCCTGTCCGTTTGCATATTCTGGCAGCTCAAACAATCAGGAGTTTGGGTTTGGATCCTGTACGTCTGCAGCTCTCTGAAGGAACGTTGCACTTGAAACACCTTATCTTAACTGGTTTCCCAAATCCAGCAGGCTCCAAGGCGCAGGTCTAGATGGCAGCCCCTTACTGCTCAGTGTTTAATTTAACCTACTGAGAATATCACAAAACACCTACTAAAGGTAATACAGTTTGTTTCTCCGGGGACTGTATTTTTTTTTCTCATTTCTCCTCTGATTAGGCTGTTAATCCGTCCTAAGTAAAACCTGGGCTTCTAAATCCTATTAAATAATATAAAGATTAAATCCATAGAATTGTCAAGATGCCAGTGCTAGAAACAAAGAATTTCCTCCTTCCTTTCCTGTCTACTGGCATAATCTGTGAGTTTTTAGCTTAACAAATCAAGTTTTTTATTTGATGCTCATCTTTGAGTCAAGCAGAAGTATGACAGATTATGACTTTCAAAACAGATACCTTTGAAAATTACTTTCAAATACAAATTAGGTAAGGAATTTTTTTCCAGGAACTATATGGATAGTGTAAGGTCATGGTTATTTTGTGATACTATTTACAGTTTTTCCTTAATTAAAACAGCTGGTAAATCTTTTATTCCTGGATTAAGAAGATTTGGACTCTCTTCCACTCTTCAAAAACTTAGTTGAATGATTCTATATGGTAGTAGAGAAATCCCACTGCTTAAACAATACTTCTTTATCTCTCCCTGTAAGGAAATGGTGTGTGCTTACTTACGTGCATGTCCTGCAGCAAAGAAGACTTAGCAGCAGCCAGCTAATTCTATTCTCAATCACATTGTTTTGTTCTTGATTAGCTGTTGGAGTCACAGGATTTCAGTGTAAGGGAAGCCAAGGTATTTAAAAACCTGTATTTGTCTGCAGATTGCATCTGGCCTTTACAATAAAGGTCAGGCTGTCTGCCGCTTGCTAAAATTATCCACTTGTAAAAAGGAAGAAGGGCTACCAACTATGCATTTTATCTACACAGATAAAATGTGTCATTAAAATCCCATATACTCTTTTTCCATTGCCGGAAAAAAATGGAAGGGATAAAAATGATCCAGATGTCAATGCATAAAATCTCATCAGTGATTTCTCAGTAAAAATACCTTCATAGTAATAAAAATTCTTTCTTAACTGATATTTGATGAACCTATCTTAAGTCCAAAGAACGTGACTGTGCTTGCACAAATTTTTCATGATTTTGTGGAAAGCGCGATGGACTGGTCTAAAGTCATAACCCAGGCAACATTTATGGAAAGAGGGAATAGAACTAAGAGGGTTTTACCAAAAACTGTCATGGAAACTGTGTCACATGTCAAAAGAAACCCATTAATGAATGACAAAACCACACTATTACCAGATAAGGAATGATTCTAGCAAAAAAATCTACCACCTTTTTGAGTCTGCAGTGCTGATGCTCCAAGGGAAGATGTGTGGAATGTTTTCGGAAGGCAGATCTGTAAGTTGAATCCTTAATTCTGAATTTTAAAATTTACATACTAGGCAGAAATTTGCTTTATGCCTGACCTTGCGTTTTTTCACAAACCACAACTTATCTGCCTTGCTCTTTCCTTTTAGAAAGCTAATAATCTTACCTCCCAGCTGTTCCCCAGGTGTCAACTGTCTGTTTTGAAAGCGTTCTGAATATCCAGTTAAAATTGGAACAATCAGTAGAAGCTGAGAATTACTCCTGAAGTTTGCTCCTCCTATTTCAGGCCTGAAGAAAGGCATAAGCACCCAAAAGGTTATCTGTTTCTTCCAACACATTAGTCTTAAATACTGGTTTGCAAACTATGACTTACACATTTGTATATTCTAATACTGATAAAG
Organism: Bucorvus abyssinicus; assembly: GCA_009769605.1. Classification (NCBI taxonomy): domain Eukaryota; kingdom Metazoa; phylum Chordata; class Aves; order Bucerotiformes; family Bucorvidae; genus Bucorvus; species Bucorvus abyssinicus. The sequence goes on from CM020028.1 coordinate 44,546,496, forward strand.
AAGATAAGCTAGCTGTGGCTTATAACAAGTAAAACAAGATTTGTGGCTGCAGGCATTGCTTAATGTTCATAAGATTGAAAGAAGTCTTGTTTAAAAGAACAGCTGGTAAATGATGAAATCATAGTGAAATTCCTAATACAGATATTTGGAAGAATAAACAAAATGCTAATCAGCTTCTAAGTGAAGGTATTTGACATTATAGAAATAACTTGTTTCAGACAGTCTCTGCAAAATCTAAGTCACCCACATCCATAAGGATGCTTGAGGTCGACATACGGCCATCAGATTCCATTTATTAAGGAGCTGTCAGTACGTCTTACCATCATCATCATACGTGATGTGCTTAACAAGATGAAGTAAATAGCATAAGAACTGTAATAAAAACCCTTCAAATTCAGCATTCTAGACTGACTTTAGGCCAATGCTTTACAGGAGATGCCTGTATTTGAGCAGAAAATATTACTGTTATTCTTGTATTAAAGGTGTTTCTGTTTCACTGGGCTGAACTGGGATCATCAGGATCCCAGTCCTAGCACGCAACAGAAGTTGTTAAGAACTAAAGCAGCTGAATCAGTGGGTAAGAAAAACACATTTCTAAAGAGGAAGTACAGAAGTTGCTTGAACCTTCCCCCACAGGGCTTGCAAGAAACCTCTAAACTTGCATGCTTCTGAGCTTGAACTGTAAGGAGAAGAGGGAAACCAGCTGTTTTAGAAAACCAACTCCTCTTTCTCAGCAGCTAGCATTTTATGCTTGTGGAGCTGGCAGTGTTGTAGCTTTGCTATCTAATGACATGGGAGAAAATTTGGTGGGGCAGGTAGTATCTTTATTGCAACTCCTAGCTGTCTTACCAGAAGCCCCAAACTGGGTACTGCTTGGTCTGTTATAGCCCACTGGCAACACTGCACCCCCTGTCTTGCTCGTGTAATTTATTTATGCAAGCCCCTTTTTTGTGTTGGAGATCATCTGAACTTAACTGTCTTGCCTCCCAAGACCATCTGAGTTGCTGAAGGAGCTATCAAATACTGCATATGAAGAGAATGTGCATCCTAACTGCAGAACAGAGCAGCAAGAGATGGAGTTACTCATCTAACAGTAGATTATAGAAGCAGCCTGTGCCCACCTCGGGGGCCTGCTCTTGCCTCACTCGTCAGAAAGCAAAACCAAGTTATTTTTAAACTTGAGGCAACATGTAGCTCCCTTTGCCGAGTTTCGTTAATCTCTCTACGTTCTTTAATTCAAACAATGGGGCTGAGGCGTTTGGACAGTCTTTGCGGTTTTGCCTGTTGCTGCCCATTTAATGCAAATGTTTTATCTTTTACGAGATCATGGGGTTTTCTTTTGCGGGGGGACACACAACAAAAGAAGATGTTGTGTGGGAAGATGCTATTTGCAGCTGTACCTCCGCTGCAAAAGCGCCGGAGCAGCTGCCCGCCGGGAACAACGCGGGCACGCCCAGGGACCTTTTCCTGTTCGAGGAAAGCTGCTGACCGGTTCCGTGCGGAGCTCCCCCGCAGGACACCGCAACGGACGGCGGGACGTCCCTGGCCCTGCTCGGCGATGGTGGCTTCGCTGTCTCTTTTCACGGAGCCCGGCTGCACAGCGGGTAGGGCCGGCCGGGCGGCTGCCCGTCCGGAAAGGTGCTGCGGGAGTGCCGGCTGGGAGCCGCGGCCCGACCACCCTCTGCCTGCCCGAGCGGGGCTCCTGCGCCCAGCTGCCGGCCTTCCTCCGGGGCCCCGCTCCTCCTGCGCGGGTGCGGGGCACCCACCCAGCGGAAAACCCCTCCGGTTTCTCCGCGCCCGCCCCTTCCGTGGCCCCCGCCCCGCGGGCCCGCCAGCCGGGGAGCGAGGGCGGGCGGGGAGGGGCTGCGCCTCGCCCGGCCCCAGGCGGCCCCGGGGCACCGCCGTCCGCCCCTCGTCGTCCCGCCCCGTCCCGTCCCGTCCCGTCCCGTCCCCTTGTCCCGGGCCGGGCGGCGGCAGCGGGAGCGCGGAAGGGAACCATGTCTCACGGGGCGCGCGTGATCCGCACCGGGGTGAGCAGCGCGGGTCCCGCGGCCCCGCCGGCCGCCAGCGCCGCCGTCCCCTCGGCGGGCTCGGACGCGGAGCTCGTGGACGGCGCCTATTTCCGCTCGTGCGCCGGCATGCTGAAGGTGGCCCAGATGGTAAGGGGCGCGCGGGGCGGCGGGCGCCGCTGGGAGGCGCGGGGCGCGCGGGGCGCGAGGCGCGCGGGGCGGCGGGCGGGGCGGGGGGCGCGCTGCTCCCCGCCGGCTGTTCCTTGCGGCGACGGGTCCGGGGAGCGTGGTCGGGGGTGCGGGGGGCGCAGCCCGCTGCCGCTGTGGCCGCGGCGGTTTTGCTCCTCAGCTCTCGCAGCTCGCGGGAAGAAGCAGAAGTGACGGTTCCGCCGGCGAAGCGAAGCGAAGCGTTCGCGTCCGCCAGGAGCTGCCTGTGCCTTTTCCGCGGGCAGCGGAGCGCTCCTCGGGCCGGACGGGCGTACCCGGGCCGGGGCAGCGCTGCCTGCTGCAGGTTCTGCACGCTGTCGTTCCATCTGATAGCGGGAGCCGATGGTAAGGATTGGTATTACCAGCTTTTGTGCCGTTAATAACAGTGGTGATACCGTGATGGGAAGGCACGTCGGGCCCCCATGGAACACCTCGTTCTTGAGCGTGGGTAAGTTTTGGGGAGAAGGTGGGGGCAGAGCCAGCACTGCCAGGGCACTGGTGGGCACCGGCCGAGGCTGCTGGCGCAGCTGCCTTCGTGCCCTCTGTCAGAGCGCTCCAGGCAGTGCCCCGGTGACCCAGGGAAGCGTCTGCGAGATGGATCACTGAAAAGCAGAAATGGAAAAGAAATTGGTATCAGAGAGCTGCCAGGGTTGGAGCTGGTGCCTTCACTTGGCTCAGCGCAGGAAACCTTGTTCTGTCCAGATACAGACAGAATTAACAGATGGATAAGCTCCTTCTCCTTTCTGTGGCACACAGTTACTCTCAGTCCCTAGTGCGATTTGTCAGCTGAATTCCCGTGACGGCAGGGAGTAGCGATGGGTGGCTAAGAAAGCATGCGAGCTGCCGGGTAGCGATACCTCCTCACGCAGAGGCTGCTTGTGCAAAACCTCCGCTTGGACAACATTTTCTGGTGGAGTTGTTGCCTTCGTTTTTGATAGCCCCCAACCCCTCCGCATTTAGCTGCCAGCTCATCTTTTTAACCTGTGTATATTATTAGCATCCTCAGTCCTAAACTGACACTGAAAGTCAGAAATCGTTTTGTTCTAGGTTGCAGTGGAGTAATATCACATCCTAAAGCTTCTATTTAAAAAGCACCCGAGTTCTTTTTCATTAATAGCTCTCAGCTACCTTTAGAGATGAGCCTTGGTAGCAAGAGACACGACTGAGGGTGCCCGAGCGTGGCTAGCTGCGCCTGCTGAGCGTTTGAACCGCGCCCGTGAGACCTCAGAGTTGTTCCTCACGACAAATCCTGTTTGGTAGGACTGCAGACAGTTGCCTGCTGCCTTCTCTTCTCTTGCCTTGTTCCCAAAGCATTGCGTGTTTTCAGGAGACACATGGCATCCTTTTGAGTATGTGTCTGCAGAGCAAATGAAGCTGTACTCCTAGAACAGTAGACTTGTGCTTTGCTGATCAGCTAAAAGTCTGTTTACTCTTCTGCTTTCCCTGCTGTGAGAAGGGTAGTTCTTTTTATGGGCTAAACGTACCTATCCTCTCCGGTCTCCATCCTGCGGTGGTGTTGCTGCAGCTATGACGGGTGCCTTACGGCCAGCACTGATGCTTATTTCTGCTGAAATCTCAGTGTTTGGTGCACCGTGTGCATGTGTGTGTACATACTTTTACGTAATGTATGTAAATCTGTGTAATTCCATGTGATACTTCACATACTTTAGTAAGGAATATTTTATCAATGCCGTTCAATACCTAATTAATCAGAATTTAAGCTACTGGCTTTCTGTGGTGACTTTAACGGAAGTTAATGTAAATTATTTTTCTCTCAGCTTCACCTTCTTACGTTTTTCTGCTTTCCAGCTTGTCTGTAAATAACACAAGTGGGAGTTACCTCAGGTCTCCAGGTAGTTTTGGGCAAATGAACATCATTCAATATGGTATCACAATGGCGATATTATTTCCTCTGAAATAATTCCCGAAGAACAGTAAATGTTTGTGCTGCGGTGTTAGTTCTAGAATAACTCCGGCAGCCAATGTAAAGATGGAGAGCTAAATATTTTCACAGCTCTCCTGTATCTCCTCTCAGACAGTGTTTCCACTATACCCATGGATCCATTTGTGTGAGCATCAGTTCGTCTAGTAAAGAAGGACTTTGAAAAAAACTCTTTACGCTAAGTCTATAAGCATTGCTGCGCTAGTGTTAATGTGGCTGGTGGGACTTCAGTCGTACCAAGAAGGAGAACCATTATGCTGGCAGAGGACAAAGGTCAGGTCTTTGGGGTTAGACGTACATCACGCTAAATTGTGTCCTGGGCCTCTGAATGGCTGTGGTTATGGAGAAGGATCAGTACTGTTCCTGTTTTCTCTTTCTTCCTCAGTCCCTTTTACCAAGAAGTAAATGATGTGAGAGAAACATTTCGTCACCTACCTTTCGTCGTTTCATCGTGTTAAGGGCAGCTTGCGGTGCTTGGAATCTAAAAAAACAATTAATTGTATGTATATGTGCACGAAGCAGTTCTAACGGATGACAACAATGTGCTGTGGGAATTATGTGAAGGAAACAGACGGTAATGTTACAGCTGTTCTGTGAGAAAGTTCGTCACACAAGGACTAAAATACAGCACTCTTGGGCAGGTGGAAGAGGTTGTGCAGCAGTCTGACGGTGCCTGAGTTGCTGCCAAAGCCTGTATGTTGCCAGTGCTTTCTCTTCAAATTGTGGCTGCTGTGCTGTCTCGTGTAGAATGAAACCAGGAAGTGAAAAACGTGTTTCTTGCCCGTAAGCCTGCACAAATTCCTCTGCTCTTTTGCTAGAGAATTTCTTCAGCCTCGCAGAATGATCAGAGCCTTGAAAAGACAATGCGTTTTAAGCACTGAGTTCCTGGCTTTCGAATGCGTAGGGAGTGGTCTGAAATATTTTGAAAATAAAATGGAAGAGAAAGCGTATTTCTGTGACTTGTGTATTTTACGTGGCAGTAAGACAGTCTGGAAGCTGGTTTTCATGTGTGGCAGTTACTAACGTTAGCTGGGGCTCCGTTTTCAAAACCCAGTCTAAACCAACGCTCCGCTTTCAACAGGAAGTTATGAAGTATCTTCAACATCTAACCCACTTCAGCTGGTTTAACCTCATGGTGATTAATACAGCTTCTGCTTTTTCTTTTCTTTTTCCTTTTGGTTTGGTTTGTGTTTGTATTTGCAGTTTTGCCGAGCTCCCTTACATTCACGGGGATACAGGCAGGATCCCACTGTGGCCCCCTTGGTTCTACAGCAGCAGTGTACTGAGTAAGCGTGTGAGTGGGTGTGTGTGAGTGTGCACCAGACGCGTATACCAGAGGAGCTAAGTAACCAGAACTTTAGCCAACTTGGCAAAATTGGCACCCATGGCACTCTGCAGTATGCCACACGAACTGTGCTGATGGGTTTGCTCTGCGTCCACGTTACTGCTGGCTTGTTTTATCGTAAGACTTTCGAGGAACCTATGTTATTTAGCTTGACAAGTTCTCCGTAGGTGCGTTGTTGGAGGTGTCCAAGATGCCTTTTGAGGCATCCCGTGCCATTAGAGACTGCGGTATAAATTCGCATCCGTATTGTCACCGGGGTGGCTCAAGTGGCAGTGTTCACAGACGGAAACAAGTCTGATGCAGCTGAATTTCTTGTGGAGGCCTTCCGTGACGTTCGTGTTGTTACAGCTGAAGTCTGGAGGATTCCACAGACACCGCGTGGACTAGGTCCCACTTCCAGCGCAGAGCACGTTTGATGGTAGAGCCGGGATAGGTATCGCACCACCTTAGGCAGCTGGCTGGCAGGAACGGCTGTGATCGTATCGCCTGTCCAAAGTGTTGCTGCAGAGATTTGCAGGAGTGTGACCGATGCAGACTGAAGAGACAAGTGTTGAGAGCTCTCGTGTATGAGGATCGTCTTCACAGAACAGCACGTGCTTACCCAGGTCTCTCGGGCTCCTCAAGCTGTCCGTGGTCTGTCCTTGGTTTTGCACTCTGAGAGGTGCAGAGGTCGTCTGTGGCCTTTTTTGCCTCTCTTTCACCTCCTTCAGGTTGGGCCAAGGCAATTGTTCCCACAGCAACACTGGTGTTACTGGTTGGACACTGTTCTGGCACAGTGAGCGGCGCCTCAGAATACGGAGTGTTTTAACTTAAAAACAGTGCTGATGCTTTCAGGTCAGCGTGAGTCGAGAAAGAGCAGTCTCAGCAGGCAGAAAAGAAGAAAATAAAAATTATCTTCTCAAGACTGAAGAAAAAATTGGCAATTGCAAGGTAAAAAAGGATAAACTCGATAGAAGTTGACGTAACAACATCACTTAAACTTGTTAAAAATGGTAAGCTTTTCTGCTGAGTATCTGTTGACTTCCCAAAGTAAGTCTTGACAAAAGCAATTGCACACACACAAGTGAACGGCCAGCGAGACAGTCTATAATTCTGAGTAACTTCAAAGTGTGCTGAAACCTGGTTGTTTGTATGCTAACATAGAGCCGAATAATAGTATTCAAGAGAACATTAACCCGTCTAGAGCGGAAAGCTGGAAGATGCTGGTAGTTAGGTGGCTGCAGCTAAGATCAATATCTGAACGTGTTGGATGACGTCAGACGAATTTACTAGGGAGCCAGATTCTGAGGAAGTTACAACACGAAAAGAAAGCAAAATCTGTGAGTGGAAGAAAACAATTCCTAATCACAGCCATCGATGCAGGAAAAGGAAATTCACAAAAGCAAATGATGCCTGGAATGATTCGAGAGCTGCTCAGTCTTCTAACTTGATCTTGGGCCTGGAACATCTCTCTGTCCGTGGAGGTGGCTGAAGAACAATGTGGAGTTCTCTGCAGCAGCGTGGCAGTGACGGGGGGTTTTTGCCTGCATGGCAATAAAGTGGCTTGGGCAGTGGGGAGTTCCCCTACTATCAACTTCCCCTACTATCGCACTGGCTGTAGTTCTTCCAAAGGATAAGAATGGCCAGAGGTAACCAGCGTGGTGACAGCTGCCGGATGCCAAGCTACAAAACTCAGCTTCAAACAGTTCCGTGTTCTGCTTCACTTTTGGTCTGGCTGATAACAGAAAACATGAAAAATAAAGCTGGAATAGCTGTCAGTGATCGTGACATATTCTACAAAAACTCTTATTTTGAGGCAGACGGGAGATGTTTTATGCCTGCAAAGAAAATAATATTTGAGGAAAACCACCTCAAGAACGTGCAGGTTTCTTCAGTCTGCAATTATATGATAAACGACCGGCTAAGCCGTGAGAAATGGGACAGGCATTTAGCAGCACAGCTATGTGTGGGCCACGGTCAGAGCTGTGTGTTGTAGCTGCTAATCATTTCTGTTGTTCTGCTGGAAGCTGCAGTCGAAGGACCTTGCTTGGCACGCCGAGCCGAGAGAGACAAGAATTATCTTAGATGGCTCCAGAGTAAGCAGGAGCACTGCAGGGAGGAATGTCCGAGCCTCGCGATTAAACCCAGTGGGTGGGAAGCCCTGTTATTTCCGCTCTGACATCGCTGGGTCAGGCTTGGCTGGCGGTGCTGCCTCCGCGCCGCTGCTCCAGGTGGCCGTTGGACCGTTTCTGCCCAGGTTTTTGCGGAAGAGCTGGGCGGGAGCAGCGTGCTCTCTGTGTGTTAAGCCAGGACTACGTGGTGGTAGGCTGACACTGCTCTCTGCGGTGAGGCAGCGCTTCGCAAGCAGCACCAGTTGAAGGAGTTTTCCCGTTCTGTTTCCCCTCCGTGCAGCCGTGCTCAGTGCTGCAGCTGTTCACAGGGTTACGCAGTAAACCACGCTGGGGAACTGATGGAGCTTCGCTTCGGCTCTCCATTGTTTGGTTATTTTTTGGTGAGAATTTTTATAGAACAGCGCAGCCATGGAGACTGCTGTCGGCAGGAGCGAGTGTCTGGCGTATAAGGGCAGAAACTGCATAAGCCTGAAGTGGTTCCATGTGCTTCAAACCACAAGCTGAAAGTGTAGTCCTTTTTCTTCTACTGTTGGGCAGGGGATGGTTTTAATTTCTGTTTTAATTTCTATCTCTTTCAGCAAAAAAGGAACTAATAATTTTTCTGATGTTGAAACTGCTCTAGAACGCTGAAAAATCAGCTCCAGTACCTTTGGTCAAAAGACGTTTTTAGTCATTGTTAAACACTGGAGATTCTCTGTTCTGGATGTGTCAGTGAATGTTCTGTTTGCATCCTAAAAGCACAGAGTTGAAGCTCATTTCATTGCTCACTTGACCCAGCATTAGGAGCTGTTGCCATACGTTCGTTAGCAGCCTGAGTGCACGTAGTGCTCTTTGCGTAGAGGTGACTGAACAAAGGTTAGCAAATACTTTTTCTGAAACAAAAGAACAAAAAAAAAGGGAAGTGAAGCCTAGAAATTTACCACATCACCTGTGACATGTTTAATATGCTTGAAAGAGCAGAGCGAAGTATTGGCAGCGGTTTCCTGGCACATTTGTTTGACAGAAAGGTAGATTTGCAAATGCCATCTTAATCAGGTATACCTGGTGCCCGTGGATAATAGAAGGTGGTGAAGTGAAAAGCGTGGATTCGTACTGCTCTGAGACTTTTCTTTAAGACATGCAAGTGCAGGGTATGCCCACTCTTCACTCTTTTTGGGGATGGTGGTCCCTTGGAACATCCTCCCCTCCCGCCACAGAGAAACAGAAACCAGATCGGTTCTTTTCAGGTGTGGTCTCTGTCTGCTCAGAGCCTGTAAACGATAAAGAGCATCTTGCCACGCGTCCTTCACTGGGTTCCAGGGGTGTCGATGCTGGAACGATCCATTTTGTCTCGCTGTGAGCCGGCGCAGCTGTGGCCATACCTGTGTGAGGGCGGTGTGCCTGGCCCTGAGGCTCTCCTGGGGACCTCTTCTGCATTCCAGGGTAAGGCGGTGTTGTCCCCCAAAGCCAGACAGCGTTTGCCTACTGTGAGCGTTTGCTTCCTCCGCTTCCCCACCCTGGGGGAGTCCGTGTGAGTTACTCGCTCAGTCCTGGGGCTGAGGTGTCTCCCTTGCACGACCGTCACATCGTGTGCGCTGTGGCCTCGTCCTCCCTCCTATTTTGTGGTGAGATGTAAAGTATGCAGCAACCAGAAGCTGCTGCTTTCTGTGCGCAGAGTTCACGCTCACGTTGCTGTGATTTCTCTCCACCCACCCGTGAGCTTCCTCTTTTTCCAGTAACTCAGATCCTTCAGGTATCCTCACGGCTGGAACAAGTCCCCGCGCTGCAGTGCTGGTGGTTGATGGCGCAGGGAATACGGATGTGTCCGGCCGGTCAGAGCTGGGTGACTGCAGCTTTCAAGCTCCGAGCACATTCGGCTGCTGTTCTTGCACCAGCACCAGCTGCTGCAACGCTTACAGCTTCCGCTCCTGCTCGCAGCTTCCCTCAAGGAAAACGGGGATGCGGTGATGACAGGATTGAAAAGCTTCTTCAGGGGGGATTTTCTTAGAATGTTTTTGGGGTTTTGTTGGGTTTGTTTTTTTTGATGCCATTACTGAGTTCAAGAAACGAGTGCTGCCTGCTGGGAGAGCGTGCTGTTAACCTGAGATGGCCAGCAGCCGCTGCAGAACTGCAGCATGACTGCATACTTCCCTGCAAGTCTGTAGTCACACTCGGGGAAGGTCACTTGGAGAGCTCTGGGACCCATCTGGGAAGAACACAGTCCCCAGCTGGTACTCGTCACCCGCTGGCTAATTGCAACTTTTGGGGACTGCTGGAGTGGAGCCTCCTAGCAGACACAGGAGTGATGTCCCAGCACGTTGCAGAGGCCTGGCGGTCTCCAGGCGGTCACTGGAAGCTGTCAGCTGCCACTGGGGAATCTTATCTGTTCTTATTTTTCCCCCTCCTTTGTCACCCTTCAGTTCTCTGACACCTCGCCAAGCCTCAAGCGTTTGCACTCAGAAAAGGTCATTCTTCTGTGCGCGAAGCCCTGGTCTGACCCAGCCGGCAAAAGGACAAAGCTCTCCAGCAATGTCCATATATCTGAGCTGTCTTGGTACCCCCATGAGCCAGGTTGCGATGATGCTGGTAGGTCTGACAACTGTCATGATGTTAGCATTCTTGGGAACTCTCACCGGGTTTTTCCTGACAAGAATTAGGAAGTACTAGCGTAGCTAACCATGTGGACCTCAGTGGTGTAAACAAGTCCTCCCCTTCTTCAAGGAGACCTTGCTCAGGCTCTGTTGCCATGGCCAACGAAGCTTTTGCTGGAGATGACAGATAGGAACTTCTGAAGCGCGGTCTGTGCGACTGCCAGACGTCAGCGTGGTAAGCTCCTGGGCAGGGAGGTGTAGAGCAGGTGTTAACCGAAGATCCGAATCAGTCAAGCAGTAGATGCCTCAGACAGTGAGAATGGGTTTGTTGTGAGCAGCATCTGTGGGGTGGTCTAGGATTTGGTGTGGTTTCGGTAGTGGGGGAGGAGGCTGTTGCCTTTGTTTGGCGCTGTTTCGGTAGTTGGGGGATGGGATTGCTAGGGTGGCTCCTGAAAGAAGTTTCTTGAAACAAGCTCCCCCCACTCCAGTTCGGCCCCACCTCTGGCCGAGGCTGTGCCAGTCAGCTCCTCTGTGGATAAACCCATTTACGAGGGGAAACACCTTTGGGAACTCTTTCTGGCTTTGGGGCACTCTTCAGTTTTGGAGGGGGTAGGGCGGGAGGAGAAGCGACCATGTGGTAACCACCCATCCAGTCACCCAGGGTGGCAAGGGAGAGGCGGGGGAGCCACGCTGGTACAGCCGCGTCCCTTTGGTCTGTGATGGGCTGGCGGGCTGAGACCCTGCAGTCCTTGGAGAGCTCTGGCAGGAAAACGGTTGGACTGGAGAGCCAGAGGGAGCCCGACGATGCCGAGAGCCGGGGAGAGACCTGCGTTGCAGAGAGCCGGAGACCGGCGCTGGGTCGGTTTGGCGCTGGGAGAATGGATCCTGGCAGCAGACCTCCCTGCTAGCCAGAGACGCTCTCGGAGGACTGTCTCCTGAGGCGGGGGATGCCACGTGGCCACGAGGAGCTATGAGGAGTGTGTCCCGTGAAGAAAAGCAAGTGGCAGAAACGGTATGGAAAGAACTGAGACTGCCTGCAGCCCCCATCCTGTGGTCCCCCTGTGCCGAGTCGGGGGGGAAGGTCGTAAAGCCAGGGCTGAGAGGAAGGGAGGGGTGGGGGGCAGATGCGTTCAAGATCTTCTTGTTGTTAGTCTGTCCTACTCTAATTTAATGGGTGGTTTAGTGCGGTTTCAATGTTTGAATTGATCTTGTTTCTCCAAGTCGAGTCTGTCTTTCGCCCGTGACTGTCAGTGGTGAGTGAGCCCTCCCTCACCCCTTGCCTTGACCCTTAAGTCATCCGTTCTGTTTTCTCCTCCTGGAGAAATGGAGCAGCTGGAGGGTGCTCAGTCGCCGGCCCAGCCCAAACCATGGCGCTCTGCAAGGGCGGGTGATGAGCGGATTGCTTGCGGAGGGTTAGCAGGCACAGGCACCGAGACCCCACTGAGGGGATCGCAGCGTACCCCTTCCCTCAGTAGCAGCTTTCAGGAAGAGGAGATTGCGTTTGCTCTTCACCTTTGGCACGTCTAGTTTGGTAGGTTACCGGAACGGTTGTTGCCATGAGGTGCTGGGTTTGTGTTGCATGTCCCTATTTGAGTTTGAAGTAGCTGCATGCCGTTAGGTGTGTGCTGGATAGCCAGGTCAAGGGGGAAGCTCTGCAGCATCCTGGGCAGTTTGTGGGCATTTGGTAATAACAAACACCGTGTACCCGGGGCCTCAAGCAGCCAGTCTGAGTCAGGCTTGGCTGGCCAGCCACATGGGCTCCTTCTTTGTAGGTGGTGTTGCCATGCATGGTTGGTAAATCCATTTTTAGACGGTCATGACCTTCATCTAGAAGAGCTCTATAGCCACAAGTGAGGATTAAGCTCTTTCTTCTGCATTGTACGTTACTGACGATACGGGACTTTATGGACTATTTACAGGGCAAACAATACAAACAACCCCAACAATCTATCTGAGGAGGTTCAGAGAGGTGGTTTCAGAGGAAGGAGTTCTTCCCAGCCAACTAAAAGGAAGTATGGCAGGTTGGGTGGTCAGTCTCCTGCCCCCAAGGAGGGCTCTCTCTCACCAGACCCAGGATTGGTGAACTCCGATGCTGCTTTTGCAGCCCAGCCTCAAAGGACAAAGCTCTCCAGCAATGTTCATCTATTTAGTTGTCTTGGTACCTCCATGAGCATGTGTATTCCTGTATATCAGTGTTGGATTCCTTTATGTTGTCAAGAGCCACTCTTCTGCCGTTCCTTAAGACAGCTCAAACCTCTTAATTCTTTGGTTCTACCAAACCCACTTTTGGCCTACAGTTCTCCTCCTGGTCCTTTTCTTTCTCTTGCCTCAGAAACGCTTTGTGTGCTTGAGGTGGTCTTTCTCTGTTTGCACAAACCTACCCACACTGTGGACTGTCTTCTCCTGTCATTTTGACTGACCCTTGGGTTTACCAGACAAGAGAACAGTGAACGTGGCTCTCCAGGAGGATCTAGATGTTGGAAGCCTTGAGGAGGAAAGGAGTAACAGTCACAACTTGCTGTTCAATTTCTGAATCTGCAGAGATTTGGTTGTATTAATCCCTACATTTTTGGTTGCTGTCACCAGATCCTCCACTTCTTGCTAGAGGACACCGGAGATTCAAGTCTCTTACAATGTTTGTTACCTCCTGTCATCTTCTGAGTTGTGATATAGGGATCCTCCCTACCATGCCAGATGGGTCATCTTCCACAGCAGGGCCACACGCATACATGCTTTTTGCAGCAGTCACTAGTATTCTTCTAAATGGGCAGTGCCTTGGTGGTGCAGGACACGGGTTCCTAGCGAGCACCATGACCAGTACCTTACCTGGGAGGAAGGCAGGGAGCAAGAGCTGAGCCAGTGATTGTATCGGTGCATCTGCAGAGAAAACCAGATACGGAGAATGTGTGTCTGCTCTTCCCTGAAACAACAGCAGGTTCATCCGTGATTTGGAGATTATGATTGTATTTGAGATGGGGGAGACCCCCAGCATGGAGGACAGGCTGGCTGTTAACACGGGGGCTCTTTCCTGCTCAGAGGAGAAATTCCTTGTTGATAGGTGGACAAGCTACGTGCTCGCCAAGTGTCGGGATCTGCTGGCCTTGTCCAGAGCAGCACCTTCAGTCATCGCAGGTGCCGAGGAAGGCAGAGACACCTCTTTGAGAGTCAGGTGGAAAGCAGCTGCATTGCCCAGAGCCCAAACCCTGCTAGGGCTCTGGCTGTCGCCAGAATGCTGCTCCTGTCCTTTGCAGACACGCCAACCGTCGCCTGTGCCCTTGGTATTGCTTTGCAATGGGTTTTACGCGTTTGGGACTTGAACACAGCGTTTGTGCGGTGTCCCTCCGTTATCGCCTACGTTGCTGCAGTACTTTGAGGGTTTGAGTGCATCTTTCATGTAGGTTGGAAAAGCTCACCAATAATGCTTTTAAAGTTAGAAAGGTTTAGATTCAAGTTGATTTCAAATCTGCTAATATTGCTTTGGAGACAAAAATAAAATTTTGAGGTTGTTTTTGCGAACGAACTTGTTTTTTGGTTTGGTTTTTTGGTTTTTTTTAATTAATTCACTGCCCGATGAGAATCCCGCCTGTTCTTTGCCACAGGACGGCAAAGCCCTCAGCTGTCAGTCAGCACCGTACAGGACTGTCTGGAGTCTTTCGGCGTGGAGCTGTGCTGCTGCAGACCGCTGCGGGGGGTTGAGGCAGGGAGGTTGCTGCGTGTGGGGAGTGAAGTGCTGCGTACGCTGTGGTCAGCGGTGGGCAGGACTGGGTTGTAGCTCGTCATCACAAAGAATGGTCTTTTCGGGGCTCACGGCTAACAGCCTGCAAAAGGGGCTCTTTGACGGTGCCGTTCATACGCTGCTTGTGGGATTGCGCGGCGTTCTTTCCTACCGCTGCGGCCGGTGCCTGAGCAGAGAGATAACTTCGTATTAGTAGATAAAAAGCACCACTTGCTTGTGCTCGGGATCGTCACCTTATCTGAGTGGTAGAGGGTCTGAATAAGATAATTTTGGCTTTTCTCACCCTCCTGCCATTTTTAGCTTCAATAAATAGCCTGCGGATGGTGCTGCACGAGGGAAGTCACTTCTCAGAGGCCAGGCAGCCTCCTTGGTTTAGCAAAGCAGTCGGACAAGAGGGAAATCTGACCAGGCGCAAGGGATGGGAGATTATTCTGCAGCCAAAGTCTGACTGCTTCACAGAACCACGGCCTTGAAGGCAGCTGATTTCCTCTGCCATCACGGAGTTTTTAAATGGACTGGTTTTTTAATCTGCTTTTTCTAGTAAGGGTTTGGTTGTTCCAGCTTCCTTTTCCAAGACCATCCTGGAAGAAGGCAATCTGGATTGCAGCAGCAGTCGATGTTGTTGCTGAAGTGAGCTGAGCCAGTCTTGCATGAACTACAGTCGTAACCTTGGCCTGCGCTTCACTCATCTTGCCGTTTTGGGAAGCTGTTAAAATGTTTTTTATCCTGTCCAGAATTATTTCCTTAATAATATATGGTGTTGCTTCACTGTGTTGAGGTGTAACATTTGGAAATGTACAGCTTCAGTGACACTTCTCCAGGGCGTGGTTATCCTGATGGGCTGCTCTCGGGATGGAAAATTCCACTTACTGTTCTGGCTGGTGTCACAAGCTGGAAACCAACTTCTTTTTGGTCGAATACGAAAAGTGTTTATCTCTTACTATGCTGTTTTTTTAAAAAGGCTGTGATAAAACTGGGTATGGGTCAGTGCTGTCCCTTGCTCCAATGTGTAGACAGACAGTGTCTATGCTATTGCTTGCACTAGAACTTGGGTAGGTTTTCAGAGAGTGGAAATCAACCCGTTTGTGTCAATGTCAAGGATGGTCCTCAGGGTCCTCCTCTTTTCAGATTCAGGAGGGCTGTGAAAGCAGTAGAAAGGTTCATCAGTGCTCCAGCATGTGCGGTGGAGAAGCTCTCCTCTCAATCCTGTTTTACAGCATCCAGGGGAAAAAAAATAAAAGCTGTTTCTGTCTTCTAGAGGGTTAAATTGTCAGAGAAGGTTAGAAGGGAAAAGCACTCTCAGGGATGTCCAACTGCCCGCTGGAGACTGGTAAAGCAGAGCCGCTGCCTCCGGTCTTTGCACGGGTGACGTCCTGTGCTGCGTTCTGTGCCCTGGTCTTCTCCTCCCAGTGGTTCTGGTTTTCAGTTGGCTATTGCAATGCACGTCCTGATGCGAGGGAGTGGGGAAGATAGCTGGGAACCTTAAAGGAGGGAGTTATGGTGTGTTCACCTCTATGAAGGGAAGTTTGGATGGGAGAGGATGAGAGATAGGAAGGAGGAGAAATGTGGAGTGTGAAAAGAGGAGGAAAGGGGAGGGTCACGGTCCGAACCCAGCTGGCAGCTAAGCACCGCGGAGCTGCTCGCTTCCTCCTCGCTGTCTCTGGGGAGGTGGCGGGAAGACGAGCAAAAAGTAAAGCTGTGCAGGGTAGGGTAAGAAGAGTTTACTTGAACAACACAAAGAGAGAGAAAGCGGTCGCAATAATAATAAGGGAGGGGGCGATGCACACACAGAGCGCACTGCTCCCCGCTGCAGCGCCCAGCCACGGTTTGAGCCTGCGCGCGCTCCCTGGCTTAGCCTGGGGCATGGTGTCCGTGTGGTGTCCAATGTGCCATTGGCTGGTTCGGTCCAGCTGTCCTGGCTGTGGAAGTTAACCCTGTCCTAGCTGAACCCGGGGCAAAGGGGAATAAAGGGCAGGAAAAAAAAGAAAGGAAGCACTGGTGATAAAAAGTCATAGTATGACTTCTTACAGAAGAGCGTAGCAGCGCGGAGTACAGTCCAGAAAGAAAAGGCAATATTCTGTGGTTGTGTGTGGCATGGCAAAATAATTCAATGAAAAGATAATGCAGTGCTGGCTGGGGTATAAGTGACAATGTGTGTGTCACAGTATTGTGGGAAATCTTTGAGATACGAGTTACAGTGTTTGTCTAGAGCTGGGCACCTTGAGGCAGTTTTGCTTCTTATCAACATTATCTTTCCTCCCGGTAGTTTAGCTGGCATTTCACGTTATGTTTCTGTATCGAAAAAGAAAATGACTGTCCATAGTTAAAAGTTACACAATACGACAGCAGTTTCAGCCTGTCAGTCCGGTATGTGGTCTCGGGATTTTCAAACCCCACTTTCAGTTCCTTTCTGCGATGAAGACTTTTAATACTGTTCTTTGCAGTGCGGCAGCAGCCAGAAGTGCCGGGCAAGGAGCAGAGCACCTGCAGTGGGTTAGCCCCTGCCAACAGCTAAACCACCACCCAGCCTCTCACTCAGTCCTGCCCTGCAGGATGGGGAGAAAATAGACGGACGGTGAAAATACCCATGGATGGAGATAAGGCGTTTTATAAGGAAAGCAAAAGCTGCGCACTGAGGCAAAGCAGAAAGAGGAATTCATTCACTACTCCCCATCAGCAGGAAGGTATTTAGCCACTTTCTGGAAAGCAGGACCTCAGCACATGTCGTGCTTGCTTGGGAAGACAAACCCCATAGCCTCAAACATTTCCCCTTACACTTCCTTTTCTTCGGCTTTTATTGCTGAACACAACATCACACGGTCTGGAATACCCCTTTGGTCGGTTGGAGCCAGCTGTCCTGGCTGCGCCCCTTCCCGACGTTTTTGCTCCCTGGCAAGCCTACTTGCTTTGGGGTGAGAGAAGAGAGAAGGCACGCCTCGTTTCTGTTCAGCAACAGCCAAAATGCGGATGTGTTTTCCACCGTGTTTTAACCACAAACGCCAAGCACAGCACCACACCAGCTGCTGTGACGGCGTCGCCACGGCTGTTGTACAGGCGCAGCGGGAAAGGGTGACGCGGTCTTCCCAAGAGCATGGTGAAAGAGCAGCTGGGTACCGGCGAGCGGCAGCGCGCAGTACAGAACAGTCAGCAGTGGCCAAGAGGGTGCACGGTAAAGTAGCCTTAGCATTAAAGATTATGATTCCAGTTAGAAAACCGTTTGTTTGCAATGCCTTCTGGGTGGTGGTGGTTGGTTGGGTGGGGTTTTTTTTCGCAACAAGTAATAACAAAGTCTACTCTAAGTAAATAAGTGACAGTCAGGAAATAAATATGTACTAATTCCCATTTTACAGTGAGCTGGGACACTCGTGTTTGTGTATCTTGTGTGGTGTAATGGCAATAAATCAACCAAGAAGGACCCCCAAAAGACTTTTTCTCTGCCTTCCTCCTTGGGTGTTGTAGGGTCATTCCCACCCATGTTCACCCATTCTCGTCTGTTGCAGCTGCTATCTGTTGATTGTTTGGCTTGTTTTTTGGGGGTGGTGGTGGGACGGTGTGGTTTTTTTGGTGGGCATCCATTGTCTTTCATGCTTTAAAGGAAAACAGTCATCTTGACCTTGAAGTTTGTTAATGGTGCTCAACATTTTTGCCTTATTCTACATGTCTAAAGTGTTTTGAAGGTGAAAAACGTTAGCACAAGGCATGTGAGATCTTTATTAGACCTCATTTGGCAAATGGGGGAGCTGAAGCAGCGAGAGACGTGATTTACTGCAGTTCAGATAGTAAGGTGGGTACAAAGCTGGGGTCAGAATTCAAAAGCCAGAGACATTCAGTTCCGTCCTTCTTGTGTCAGTGCTTGGGGAAGTGTGTCTCTAATGCTCAGAACAGTAGGCTTTCCTTTAGGGTAGGTTCTTGTCGATATTAGAGATCATGCTGGATTTGTTTGTGCAGGTAGCTGTGTCTGAGGACAATTTAGTTCTCTTCAAACGTTACATAAGGATGAAGTATTGGTAATAAAGCCAGCGCTTGGCTATTGCATCCATTAAAGCAGGATAATAGAAAAAGATCATACAAAGCACTTGCACCGGTTGATTCCTGGGTTATAAAATTGTTCTGCGCTCAGATAAACTGCAGTCTTCTACCACACGATCAGCAAATGCTTAGTGGTGCCAGCTGGCCCGTGGGTCCATGGAGAACAAAACAAGGCCTTCCTCATGTTATCCTTCATTACTCTCAGGGCACTAGTGAGGAAAATTGTAATCTCTTGACTGGTGGGCATGCGCTTCGGTCTGCCCCTTCTTTGGAGCAGGTGATTCTCTGTTAAGCTGCTTTGGACTTGCTGGCTTGGTCCAGGCTCTTCCATCTTTGCTGGTGCCCTCCAGCACGATTGCGTTTGTGGAGTCCAGCCTAGGAGTCCTGAGGTGCAGGCAGCTCTTGGGCGGTTTCACTGACGACGGGTGGAAACTGCAGGAGGATCTAGCCACCAGAGAGACTGAGGGTTGTGCTGCTGCCTTGCTCTTGGTCCCAGCGTCATGCCCAGTCTGCTCCTGTGAAGCTAGGCTGTTTGGAGCTGAGCTTTCCCTGTAATCTAATTGCATCTGCAGGACTACTGCCAGCAAAGAGTAAGTGTGGGGAGTTAGGCTGCATGCAGCACCTCAGCCTTTTCCTCATCCTGGGTCTCTATGTTTCCCCCCGCATCCAGCAAAGGATGGAGATTCTCCTGAGCCCTCCTTTTGTTGTTAAAGTATTTATAGAAACATTTTTTCATTGACTTTTATGGTGGTGGCCAGACTAAGTTCTAGCTGGGCTTTGGCCTGTCTGATTTTCTCCCTGCACAGCCTCGCAAAGAAGAGCAGTGGATATTGTTTACCTTGATCATAGTAAGGTTATGGTCTTCCGTAAAGTCCTCAGAGACAAGCTGACAGGATATAGATTAGATAAGGGGACCATGAGGTGGACTAAAACTGTCTGAATGGCCAGGCCCAGCGGGTTGTGATCAGTGGTGCAAGGTCCAGCTGGAGGCCAGTCACTCGCGGTGTACCCCAGGGGTCAATACTGGAGCTGGTGCTGTTCAACATTTTCATGAATGACCTGGGTGACAGGGCACAGGGCACCCTCAGCAAGTTTGCAGGTGATAAAAAACCTGGGAGGAGTGGCTGATGGGCCAGAGGGTTGTGGTGCCGTAGAGAGGGACTGTGACGGGCTGGGCAGAGAGGAATCTCATCAAGGTCAACCCAGGGAAATGCAAAGTCCTGCATCCAGAGAGATCTGAGGGTAAGCCCAGTCCAGGCTGTGGGCCAACTGGCTGGAAAGCAGTTCTGCAGAGAAGACCTTGGAGTCTTGGTGGACAACAAGCTGCCCACGAGCTGCCGAGGCACTCTTGTGTGAGAGAAGGCCAAGAGCATCGTGGGCTGGAAGAGTACTAGGAGGGAAGTGATCCTTGCCCTCTACTTGGCACGGGTGAGGCCACATGTGCAGCGTTGTGTGCAGTTCTCGGCTCTCCCGTGCAAGAGACACGTGGACTTAACGGGAGTCAGTTCAGCCCAGGTTCTCAAAGATGGTGAAGGTTCTGGAGCATCCTTCACGTGAGGAGAGGCTGAGAGAGCTCGGACTGTTCAGCCTGGAGAAGAGAAGGCTTGGGGGGGATCTTACCGAGGTATGTGAATACCTGATGGGAGGGAGTGAAGAACAGGGAGCCAGATTCTTGTCAGTAGTGCCCGGTGACAGGCCAAGAGGCAGTGAGCACATGAAAGTCAGGCTGAACTTCAGAAAACACTTTTTTTTTTTTTTTACTGTGAAGGTAGTTGAACACTGGCACAGGTTGCCCTGAGAGGTTGTGGAGTCTCCATCCTTGGAGATACTCAAAACCTAGCTGGACACAGTCCTGGGCAACCAGGTGTCCCTACTTGAGTAGCAGGGTTGGGCAAGATGACCTCCAGAGGATCCTTCCAACCTTAACCATTCTCTGATTTGGTGATCCTTATGGTGAGCACAACACCCATAACTGGATCACACCCTTAAATTTCCTGCATGGCTGGGACGCAGAGGTAGTGATGCTGCGGCCCCTTTCTCCCTCCACAGCCCCGGATGTGGTTGGCCTGGCCCATGCCCGGCCCATTGAGTGAGTGGTGTCATAGCACAGGGGAAAAGCCTTGCCTTCATCACTTAAAGGCAGCAGCAGCATAACATCTGGCTGTTGGGAAGATCAGATCTCCCAGCCCATGTCCCATCTCCCATTAACACCCTTGAAAGATCTGTGCTTGGGTTCACCCTTTTTTAGGGGCCGTGGGTTGGCTTTTGAAGGAAAAGAACAAACAAATATGTTTAATTTTCGGTTGATCTGTGCTCACTTCAAAGCAAAATGGCATTTAGGCTTGGGAGCTTATGTCAGTGCTATTCAAGAGCCAAAATCTTCCACAGGCACATTGCGGAGGTTGAGCCTGCCTCGTCTCCAGCTCAAAATAGCGAAGAGAATGCAGACTCTTACCAGCCTTCTTTTAGATGTCTGTTCTTTCTGGTAGGGCGTTGAGTGCCTCCTGGCGATCGCTGACTGCCTTTAGCTCGTGTCAGCGTCGCCGTGAGATAGTTCCCGATATGCACCAGTGTTCTGAACACCCTTCAGGACTCACTTCAAGTATCTGGTCCAATGGAAGTCAAGAAGTGGATCAGGTGAAGTGATCAGTTGAAGCTGTTGATGTGGTTCCCTTTGCACCTGCCCTGTGACCTGTCCTCTGTTACGTGCCTCCTATCAGAGAACCCTCTTTAGACACTGCATGGAAATCTCATGTTGTGAAATACAGGCTGAGAAAGGAAATCTGAAAGAAACGCCTCTTGCCGTGCAGTGATTTCTTCCGACTTATGTGCTGAGACGCAGCTCAGATCAAAGAAGGGAGGATCTTTCCTGATTGTTTGGGTAATGGTTTTAATTGTGAAGTACACCTGAAATGGAAAACATGTTTGTTCAAATCCACATTTCTACGCTGTTCTTAGGAGCTGAGCAGATTCTTCCCTAACTAGTTGGTACCTTGTACCTTCTTATTTCTGAAGAATGTAACACCTCAGATGAATTTTCTGACCTTGTCCGTGGACGGCTCATGTTCTTCTGTATGCTTCTTCTCATTTTTTATACCTTTTAATTGAAAAAGGTACTTCTGTGCTTCCATGAAGTTGAAAGGACTGGGTCTAGTTTAAACTAAGGGGTTTTTACCAGTGCTTCGTGCTTCTTATTTGGATGGTGGTGGTACTTCAGGGATCCAGTCCTTCTTTGTACACAGTATAAAAGTTGCTGAAGTTAACGGTTCAAGCATGGAATGAGCCAATAGGCAGATTTAATACTTCTGTGAATTAGTGCTTCCTTCTTGATTTGTATAGCGTCACCGAACCGGAGAACTCATTATTGTGAAGACGCCTGAATGAGGGAGACCTCTTCTAGCCTTTGGTGGTTAGAAGAGTGTTGTCCTCATCCCACCTTTATCGAAGAGCAAGATTCAAAGCTTGCCGTGACTTCTTGTTGAGTCTTCCTGCAGAATGAAATGTCATTAAATTTAGTTTCATTTTCTCGTTAAAATAATAGCTTGCATCACATAGATTACAGGGTAAATGACCTGTTTATCTCACCTGACCCTGCCTTGTGTGATGGCAGAGTCAGAGTAAAGCTATTTGCTTTACTTGGTCGTTCACTTTTCTGCTGGCTTGTCCGAGCTGACTTAGCACAGATGACTGGAGCAGCCAGTATATGACAAGGAGTGAAATCAGGGTGAGAAGGGGAAGAGGACAAAGACCATGGCCACTCATGAAACCACAGCTTACTGTAAACCTGGTATACGTAGCCACAGAATGAACAAAACTTCATCAAAATAATCACAGAATTTAAGAGCTGGGCCAGAAGTCTTTAAATACTGAGCTTTGGAGAGCACTGTTTTGTTGCCCTCCAAGAAATGCAGCGTCTCAGAAAGCCCTGCCATGCACGGGATGGAAGACTTGGTGCATTTAGGATGCGCCAGCGGCTAGGCTGTGAGACTCGGAGAACAGGCGTGGTACAGACCAAAGCCCTAAACGTGCAGGATGCTGCTATGATGTTACATTCCCAAAGCAGAGGGCAGGAACACGTCTGGGGACACAGGGACAGAGAAATGTCACTGCATTTTCCAAGTCACATAGAACCTCCATTCTTGAGAAGCTTCGAGCGTGGTCTAGCCCTGCGCCTCTAAGTCCTGTCTTCCCTACCCTACACCTCCTTCAAAGGTGGGAGGAGACGGAGGCTTAGTGCAGTGCAGGAGCCTGTCACTGGCTCGGGCTGAGCATCACTTACGCTGCTGATACCAACTACTGGGACCACCACAGTAAAAGTACTGGAGCTGGGCCAGACCTCACAACGGCTCAGCCACGTTTGTGTGGGCAAGGATCCCAGGGCACTGACGCCTCTGTTCTGTTGGGAGCCACCTTTCTGAGGTGGTTCACTGCTGGGGGACACTGATGTGCCTTTTGGATGGAGTTTGGCCAAGGTGACAAGTTCTTAGGAACTTCTCACAAAGTTCTTACGTGTGTATAGAGCTTTCGGTTGCTCTTGAGAATGCATTTGTTTAGCCAGTCCGCTTAAAACCGAGCAGGTGAAACTGGTTAAAATTACAGCAGGAAGAATCTAAGCTGATTTGTTTGGGTGTTGGGTTTGTTTGTGGGGTTTTTTCCCCTTTTAATCTTAAGGAAATTCTTCTGATAATGGATGCAGTTTGTTAGGAATTTGGAATATGCCATGTGCAGGACAGGGCGGTGCAGTCTTGAAGTGCTGGCTTCCTCACAGAGCTTTTTTTAATGTCTTGGAGAAACACTTAAAGTGTGAGTCATTACTGCTGCTGGCTGACTTTGGATGAACTAAAACTTGCGCTGGCTGAAAGCACGCATTGACAAAGTCTGTACTAAGAAAATATTCGGGTCTATCTTTGTTACATTTATTTTTGTCACCCAGGCTAGCCAGACCGGTAGATGCAGCAAGATTAGTAAAATGAACAAGTAGCTTTAGATTTTAAAAAAAAAAAGCTTTTGTCCTTTGCAAGCCTGCGACCGAAAAAATGTTCGGTGACAACGTTAACATATTAAAGATGTTAAACTATCGTACTGGGGGTGGCGTGAGTTAATCAATTCCTTCAAACGTTTATATTATTTGCTATGACACTCCCTCGTAGGCTGCTAATGCTCCTGCTCCGTAGGTGGTAGAAAGGGGAGGGTAAGACTGTTAGCTCACTTGTAGCCAGGCCCTCTGATTGTGCAGGCAAGAAATCTCCCTACATGGAAGTAAAACAGTGCACGTGTTCACGGGCACCTGCTGTTTCACAGCTTTCCGTGGTTTCCTTCTGAAAGTTCGCGAGGTTTTGGTCGCGGGTGCAGCTCCGGGTATGCAGTGCTGCTTCTCCGTCTGAGACCTCTTGTGTTGGACATAGAGACTTCTTCAGGTTGGGCTTCTCCGGCCGAAGCTGCTTCTTCCCTTCTAGCAGTTGGCTCTTTCCCCGCTCTGCATGGTTGTTCTAGCTCATTTAACAGCAAATTCTAAAAAATGATTACCACGCCCGTTACTTTGTCCTCTATTTTATTTGGACCATCCAATTTACATGAGGTATTTGTCTCCTAAGTGCCATTGTGTTGTGTTTAAGGTAGTTTCCAGAGCCCCCCGAGCACCTCTGTAAAACGTGCCTTTTGTCTTTCAGATCTCACTGCTGGTTGGGTTCATCAGCGTAAATAATTCTCCGTGGACGGACTACAACGCATACAGCTACTTTCAGATCGTCGCCATGTGCGACTTGGTTATGATATTGTTCTTCTACATTATCCACATTTTCCGGATCTACAGGAAGCTCACGTGCGTCAGCTGGCCGCTTGCGGTAAGCGCGTTAGGTGGGCTGGGTTCCTCGCCTCTCTTGCGGGGTGATGTCTCAGTTCCTTAGTCCATCTTCTCGTGCTGTCACACAGCGTAGGCTGTCTTGCACGTAATCCTTTTTTGCCTCGTATCCAAGTCCTTTTGTCGCTAGTATTCGGTTCAGAATGCTGTAACTGTAAGTTTTTCAGCTGATTTGGAGCTGATCACGCCCTCCTCTACACAGACACACATCCAGATTTACTCCAGGAAAGGCAATAGTGTTATTTTGAAACCACTGAAAAGAAGCTCTTGGTTATCGAGCCTTCGGCAGACGGGCACTAGCTCAGGGCTCTTAGAGCAGCTAAGGAATCCCTAGAGTACCAAACGATAGCATTAGACTTCGTGTACTACCTCCGGCCTCAAAATAAAGCCCGCGAGGGCTGTTTAAGTCAAACGTGTCTCTTTTTGGTACGGTTTGAGGTCGTCAGGGACGAGCCCGAACCGGCTGTGCTGTGAGCCCGGAACAACGCTCCTCGAGACCCTTAAGACATGGGGAGGGGTCTGGTGTCACTGCTCGAGCCTGGACGGGTGTCTCAGCCCCTCCCGCAACTGGGGCGAGAGGTTCCAGGAGTCCAGAAGCTGCCTCTAAATAGGGGCAGTGCACGTCTCTGGGGTCTCTGCTCCGAATACCCCCATTGGCGGGTTTGATGCTGGACCCAGGACTGGTGATCTCTCTCTCCTTTCCTTTCTCTCTCTCTCTCTCTCCCTCTTTCTCTGCCCCCTCTTAAAATCGTGAAGTAACACAGGGCCTGCCCTGATTTCCCGTAACGTCTCACGGCTTAGGTACGACAGCCAACGTTCACAGAATATTTGTTCTGGACAAATCTCCCACTACAGCTGGTTTATGCACGGACCTGGAGTGCTATCTCACCTTGACCCACACCGAGGAGATTTGTGAATCTTGGTCACTCCCTGCTCCCCACAGGCGAGACGTGACAGAGGTAACTTAAACGACAGCAAGAAACAGGAGCCTCAGCCCAGCTGCCAGAACCTGGCCATTCCTGGGATATCCTGCAGGACGATCCTGTTCATTCCCACATTTCCCCTGCACATCCATCTCGTATATCTTAGCAGAGAACTAACACGCAACACAGCAAATGCGAGACCTGACCTTGCACAGTGGCTTTGGGTCAGGTCAGCTAACAGAAGAGTCCTGCATCCTAGTGTGGGATGGCGGACTTCAACAACCTCTTAGGACAGGTCCCACAGAGGAAGGACCAAAGAGATGGGGAAAGCCAACTTACAGAGGAAGGACCAAAGAGATGGGGAAAGCCAACTTACAGAGGAAGGACCAAAGAGATGGGGAAAGCCAACTTACAGAGGAAGGACCAAAGAGATGGGGAAAGCCAACTTACAGAGGGTCATAGAGGGATTTTTGAAATCCAGGAAGTGGTTGGATGGCATTTAATGGAAGCTATGTAGGTAGTTTACAGACCTAAGATAATGGTTTGTCCATCATCCACTTCTAACCAGAGAGAAAAACCTGATTTTCTTTTCAGCTGAAGAATGTGGTTAGACCTTGCACCCCTTTTTATTTTTGCAAATGTGTACCATCAGCCCGTGTCTCTAGAAAGTAGACATTTATCTAGAGATAAGACAGATGCCGGGCCAGAAAGAAGCCAATAAACGGCCGTTTTGCAGAGCGGCATTGGATGTGTGCATTGCTGTAACAGGGCTGTGCCGTTCTGACCTCTGCACAGGCTGCCTTTGGGTTTATTGTCCCTGTGGTCATTCCTAAATGCTGCAGCGTCGCTAGTGAGTTAAGGAACTGCAGGTTGTGGCTGCTCATTTTCAGCTTGATGGGATGTAATGCTTGAACACTGAAGCTCCTTTACCACCAGCGTCCTTTTCAGTCATGTATTTAAGTATCCTTAGAAGAGAATAGGAAGACCTGTAAGAGACTTTGGGCAAGTACAGCTCATGTTTGTCTGAGTTTCCTGGCCAGATCCCTACGTTACAGTCAGGGGTATGATTTGCAGCCAGTGAAGGTGCAGGGGTTCAAGAGGTTCTTCAGCACTGACACCTTTTAGAGCTGGGAAGTATTTCTCCGGAGGGCCACGCTCCCAGCCTTGCCAGGAGTTGGGTCTCCGCCTCATTTAGCCTTTGATCATTCCTTGGCACCTCTGCCCATCCCTCAGATTCCTCTGAAGTCATGGCCTGTGTGCACTGGTTTATTTGATGTCTCTAAGGAGGCAACGACATGCCTGATTTGCCTGCTGCGTTGTGGGCTGGCCGGAGCAGCCTCCGTGGGGAAATAATGTGTTCTAGCAAAAGCAAGGGTTGAGATCTTGATGACCTGAAACAAGGTGACAACGAGGAAAGTAAGCTGCAGTCTCAGAGCCTGCTTTATGGCAGGGATCCTCCTCAGCCGTTAACAAACACCGGAGCAGAGGGAAGCTGTGGTGTGGTATGATACGACTACTTCTCTTCCGGGATTTCCTCGAACACATTCCTCTCAGGACCATATTCGCTCTCCTTTGGTTTGAGGCGGAATCGCTCTTCTCCCTTATACAAGGCATTTGCTCGTCTCCTACTGACAGTGCAAGACAAATACAGCAAGCAGATGCTGTCCTGCATGCCCCGCCATACAAAGGAAACAGCACACGTTCCGTTTGAAAACACCCATGCTGAGATGCCGTAAGATGTGGTGGCCACCACAAGCCAAGTTGTGAGGATTCAAATTCTAAATCCACATTTAGCCCCTGCTGATAACAAGGTAAAACTGACTCCGGGACTGATACTCATCGCACTAGGGAAGAGCTTAAATGTGGTGCCCGAGTACTCCCTCTGAAAAAGCCGTGGCGTCGCGTTTTGCTGCAGGACGGCTGCAGCCACCCCGGCAGGCTGAGGAGCCTGGCTGCTGGGTGAGAACCTCTGCGTAGCTGTGCTTTCCACGGCTTCCCTCCTGTTTCCAGTCTTGGTCAACAGAAGCTGCTAGTAAACCTAGCAGTCGCTCCACTGCTTGCTCGCTGAGATGATCAGAGGTCGGAGCGTTTGGTTGTCTACTTACGCCGTTTGCTGCCATTTATTGCTATTTCGCGCGCGCCTTTACGGAGAAACACGCCCTTAAGGTTTCTCCTGCCTGCAGAGCGGCCTTTTTAAGTGGGGTGCGTACCTGATGCAGTGAAGACACGTGTTTCACCCTCAGTAATCTGCCACAGTGAACTGGAAGGAGTGCAGCCATACCCAGTGTGTAGAGCTTTTCCCAGTAATACCAGTAGACCCGAAGATTGGCACTCTCTTCTTTTTTGAACAGAAAGTCAGGTAGGGTACAAAATCCACTCACGAGGGACTTCTTAAATCTTTTTTCTTTGTTTTTTGTCTGGTATTTTGTCCTCTGTTTCGTAACCTCTGCCAACTTTTCATCCCGAGGCATATAAAAACGCTTTCCTGAGAAGTTTCCTTTCTGATGCAGGCTGTGCTTGTCTTTGCAGGAGTTTCTTCATTATTTAATCGGTACCATTCTGCTTCTCATCGCATCCATTGTGGCAGCATCCAAGAGTTACAATTTGACTGGACTTGTGGCTGGAGCGGTAAGCTGCGTTTATTAGTCTTGACACTTCTTAAATTGCATTATGTATTAAGTAGGACATTGGAAATCTGTTACTTATATTTTCTTACAGACTTGCCTTGTTTGGCAAGTGCCTTGGTTGGGTGAGCTACCTCCCAGCTCATTTCAGTGAACGTCCTGTAACACAATGCCAACAGCAATATTTTGTTGCGAGGCTCCAGACCCCCCACTGAAGTGAGTGCTCGTTACGTCAGAGAGCTGAAATCAAAGGCTTCTGCTTTAACTCATAGCAACTAATGGGTTTAGGGGAAGAATTAAGCCAATTTGGTTTTGACAAATCACTCTTAGAGCAGCTGAAGTTTACCTAAAGGATTTTACCGCAGTCTTCTCTTTCGATGCCTCCTGCTCCTGAACAGAGCTCTGGTCAAGGTAACCCACCTGGGCTGACTACCTGGAAGTTCCTCTCTACCTCTGTTGGCTGGAGGGCTTTGTAGAGAGAGTCATGGCTTCTGAGCGTGAGCAACAGTTATTGTCACGGCAGCAGGACCTGAAATACCACTCTTCCAGAATAATTACTTTCAGAAGCTTAGTCCTAACGATGCAAATGGGCTAGAGGACTTACGTGACTTGTTTATTTGGCAGATGGCAGGGAAAGACTTGTTTGAACGGGGCAGTAAAAGAGCAGTGTAGGAAAGCAGAGGTGTTAGAAAAAGGCTTGTCTTTGTGCAGAATCCTAGTCAGAAGTCTGGAAGGTGAAACTCTGTGCTGCTGTCCAGCTTTTTCGCTCACCTTGTATATGACTTCAGTCATTGTTTTGACAAGACATAAGCTGCTGTTATACCTTGGAAACTTTTTTTCAGTATGTTGGCAGAATGGAGTAAAAAAAATAACTTTTTTGGGTCTGTTAATGTCATAAAATATGTAGCTGGATATACAGGAGTGTCCATACATTCATGGATAATGTGTCACCTGAAGTTCTGTAAGTAGAATCCCAGAATCCCAGAATTGTTTTGGTTGGAAGAGACCTTTAAGATCATTGAGTCCAACCCTTCACCCTGCACTGCCAGGTCACCACTAAACCATGTCCCTCAGCACCACATCCACACGGCTTTTAAACACCTCCAGGGATGGGGACTCCACCACCTCCCTGGGCAGCCTGTTCTAATGCTTAATGGCCCTCTCTGGAAAGAAATTTTTCCTAATCTCCACACTAAACCTCCCCTGGCACAACTTGAGGCCATTTCTTCTCATCCTGTCACTTGCTACGTGGGAGAAGAGACCAACCCCCTTTCAGGTAGTTCTGGAGAGTGATAAGGTCTCCCCTCAGCCTCCTTTTCTCCAGACTAAACAGCCCCAGGTCCCTCAGCTGATCCTCATAGGACTTGTTTGCTAGTCCCTGCACCAGCTTCACTGCCCTTCTCTGAACCTGCTCCAGCACCTCAACGTCCTTCTTGTAATGAGGGGCCCAAAACTGGACACAGGACTCAAGGTGTGGCCTCACCAGTGCCAAGTACAGGGGGACAATCATTTCCCTACTCCCGCTGGCCACACTATTGCTGATACAAGCCCAGATGCCGTTGGCCACCTGGGCACACTGCTGGCTCATATTCAGCCGGCTGTTGACCAACACCCCCAGGTCCTTTTCCACCAGGCAGCTTCCCAGCCACTCCTCCCCAAGCCTGTAACGCTGCAGGGGGTTGTTGTGACCCAGATGCAGGACCCAGCACTTGGCCTTGTTGACCCTCATACCACTGGCCTCGGCCCATCGATCCAGCCTGTCCAGATCCCTCTGTAGAGCCTCCTGACCTTCAAGCAGATCAACACACCCACCCAACTTGGTGTCATCTGCGAACTGTCTGAGGGTGCACTCGATCCCCTCATCCAGATCGTTGATAAAGATGTTGAAGAGGACAGACCCCAACACTGAGCCCTGGGGGACACCACTGGTGACTGGCCACCAGCTGGATTTGGGTCCATTCCCCACCACTCTCTGGGCCCGGCCAGCCAGCCAGTTTTTTATCTAGCAAAGTGTACACAAGCCATGAGCAGCCAGTATTTGTGGTTTGTTTGTTTTCTCATCCAGACTTTCGGGTTCCTAGCTACGATCCTTTGTGTTTTAAGCATATGGTCATCCTACAAGGTTTCATGCATCACGCAGTCAACAAGTAAGTATTATGCTTAGTACCTGCCAGAATGCTTCCCAAAATTAATATTTTCTGCCACAGGGCTGTGTCTACCTGGAAAGATTAATTAACGTCCTGTGCCTTGTTACTTAAAATTACTCACAAAGCAATAATTCCATATTTGCCGTCAGCACAGACATATCACAGCTCCTGGGAGCTGTTAACAACTAACTACAAGAGAAAATAACTTGCTTCTAGACAAGTAGTGAATGTGTCCGTGCTTCCTCTTCTCCCTCCCCCACCCCCTGTATGCTCTTTAATCAAGTAGATGAACTTGTCTGAGGCAACCCAAGTGACACTGACTTCCTTTTCAAAGATGCGTCTGTATGACTCCTTCATCTCCGCAAGACATCTACCTTACAAAACAGGATACCAAAGAGGAGTGTCGACTACTGAGGAGAGAGCATGGGTATTTTGTTGCTGGCCTGGACAGCCGGTAGCTTTTCAAGACCTACTAGAATGCCTATGCAAAGCAATGTTGTGAACCAAAGTTTTTTTCTTGCCCCACCTTCCCCACACCCCCCTTCAAAGAAGTAATGAAGAACAAGAAGAATGGAGAACCTGCCTTTGATGAGCTTTATAGAGACGACGCCTTCTGTCTCACAAGCGGGGCTGTGGTCATTTCCAGCTGTTTGCAGTAAGTGCGTTTTAAAACTCATTTGGAGAACTCTAAATGTTTACAGAAGGAACAAGCCTGCAAATTCCTGCCTGATTCTTAACTTCCAAGGATGGATTGTTTAATAAAGGATCTGTTACAAACTTATTTGTACCTGGATAAGCTGACCCAAGTCTTTATTACCTCTTTCTATCAGAACTGTGGACTTTTTCTAACATCAGTTCAGCCAGCATCAAAAATTATGAACTGCAACTTGAATACATCCACTGCAAACACTCCGTCCTATCCCCAACAGTACGTGATGGGATCGGGTTTTTCTCCATGAATTTTTACAG
Source organism: Bucorvus abyssinicus (assembly GCA_009769605.1). Lineage (NCBI taxonomy): Eukaryota > Metazoa > Chordata > Aves > Bucerotiformes > Bucorvidae > Bucorvus > Bucorvus abyssinicus. Next base: position 44,576,968 of record CM020028.1, read on the forward strand.
GCTATTAACAGTCAAAGATTATTCTGAAAAGCTTCCCTCTGCCAAATACAGGAAAATACATACCCGTGTGTTTAACGTTTTGTGGGATGGTTTTTTCCTTTTCACAAATGCTCGTTTGTAAAATGGGCATTTGTAAGACTTGTTCTGTAGAAAATTTCTGTGCATTTCCTCTAAATTATTGTCTCTGGAGTCTAACAGCGTTTATGAAAAGCCCCTTGTGAATGGAGCAGTGTGCAGGTCGTCATATATTGCCATTTGTTGCCACTTTATTTTTTCTCTCATCTTAATATGTGTATCTTTACTTCGAATTTTCTTTTTTTTCACTCTTTGACAAGAGAAGTTGGCTAACTGCTGAAGTGACAAAAACAGTGGTAAGAAAATTAAAATAACCGAGCAGATAGATAGATAGATAGACAACCTGGAAAGGTAGAAATCCCCCTCACAGTGCACAGTTTCTGTGATTCTTCTTGCTGTTCCTTTTCCTAAGTGCCCTATTTACAGCAACAGAGCAGGAAAGAATTGGAAAGTGCAAAAGTTCTGCTGTTTGTGGATAAAGATACATATATTCACTCCAAGATAAACTGCTTTGACATTAATATAGAGGATTATTCAAATAAAACTATATAACAGGCAGTTATAATGTTATTAGTTTCCTATTGGCTATTTTTTATTTCTTTACAACGTCCAACTTTGGCTTGCTTTTCTGCCCCGTGCCTTTAGATGCCGTATTTTGGGATGGGTCAGAAATAGGTAACTTTTTCCTTTTTAATGCTCTGAACTGAGCATGCCTCAAAGGCGCTCTGGATTAAGAGAACAGACGTCCTTCTCAGCTGGAAATCCACTGTCAGCAGAGTCAGCCGTGGCTCAGGCTCCCTTGGCCAGCGCAGGACTGGTCCAAAGGACATGCATAAGGACTTCACTGGGGACTGTAAGTGAAAATGCAGAAGAAGGTACACAGACACGTGTACACATGCGTGTGCGCACACACACACGTATGTATTATTTTGCAACAGGGTTGCTTGATCATGAGTTCTCCTGCCAAGGCTGACTTAACTACAGATTTTGGAAACCAGCAACTCTGACTTTAATTTGGACTGACATGGTAGATACTCAAAGATACGTCTGCTGTTCCCCCAGAGGAAAAAGAAGCGCCCTATTTCTCCTTCACCTCCTGAGATATCCCCTAAGATAGATAGGAGGCATCTTCCTCCCAGCTCTAACCCCTCTTGGCAGTGCTGTGGGAAAGCAGCGTTCTGCTAACGCAGCCTAGACCTCAGCCGTGCGCTGGCAGCGGGGAGAAGCACCCCCTAAGGACTGGGGCTGGACTCAGCTTGCTCTGAAGAAAAGGCTGTTTCCACTGTCCGCTGGAGTTGTGCCCCCTCTCCTGGCACCACACCAGCATCTTTTTTTCAGCCTCCCACTTCACTCTCACTTGTCACCATGAGGGAGAAAAAAATTCAGGGGGATTTCATGCAGTCTGATAACCAAAGAATTTCTGAACTGTGCTCTGTGACCATCCAAAGAACATGTTTTGCTGCAAGTGCACTTGTTTATACTGGATCAAGGGAAGTAACTTCAGAGTTCCCTGTTGTTTTTTGTACCTGTTCACAGGTGTAAGCAGCTTTTGCTGTTACGACAGTGGTGGGTCCATAGACCCACCATATGCCGTTAATGTGGGATGCTTTCAGGCTGAAAAACTGACATCTCTGCTGCCAAAGCTTTCTCGCTTCCCCCAGACCCTTGTGAAACACGCCTACCCAGAAAAGCACCGGTTCTGCTGGTATCACCAGCTCTACTGGTGGTCTCTGAATGACAGCTCTGTCCGGCAGGGACTTTGGCACCTCACTCCTATAGTTCTGCCAGCAAAAGTGGTTTAAGTTTCCTTCCATGTCAACCCCGTTCTGAAAACTCTCGTCTGTTTGCAACTTTGTCGAATATGGGATTCCAGCTGTTTTTGAAATAAACTATGTTCACTATTGGGAAGATTTAACGGCTTTGAGAATGAAATGTTTATCTTGCTCATTTTTTCCTTTCTCCTTTTGACTTTCTCCGTGGGGACTGTCAGAATACGTCTTGTAGCTGGAGGACAAGAGGTAGGAGCCACAGGAAAAGCTGTTCCCCTGCTGTTGTGTTTGGATGTGCTGGTCTTTTACTATCCCTCACAGAATTGTCCAGCCTCTTCAGCTCCAGGATGAATGTAGGATATCCTTTGAGCCAACACAGCTAGAGTCTGGAGTTCAGTTTTACTGAAAATTAAAGTATAAATGCTGGGAAAAGAAAATAGGTAGTACAAACTGTTTCATACCATAAAAAAACCCAAACAAACCCTGACGTTTGAGTTCTGAGGGCTTGAGCTAAATTAGGGAGCGAATAGTGCTTTTGTTGGGTAGAAACTGGGAAGATTAAAAGAGGAAACGAAACTTTAAAAGAAGAGGAAGGGTGGCTTTGAAAAGCTTGAGGACCACTGTGCTGGATGAAGAAACTGCAGGTTATGTGACAGCTTGCACACCTCTGAAATGGTTGTGTTTTGCGTTGTGTGAACTATGACGGAACGGCTTCTTTGCTCCTAAAAAGCTTTGGGAACAAATCGCTGTGTGGTGTACGAAGGGGTTGGCAGAGCGCTGTGATAACGATAACTTTTAATGAAGGGGGGATGGAGGTGGGGTGTGACAAGGATGTCGGTGATGCTCCAGGGAAGAGCACTCTGAGCTACTTAGGACAAAAAAGGAATGGGAGACAAGGAAGTGCAGGTGCAAACATGAGTAGAAAGCGTATGAGAGGAGGAACTAGTGAGCACGTTATGCACTAACGGAAATGCTGGCAGATACCAACAGTTTCTAGCTGCGGCAGTACTTACAGGGCAGACCTGCCTGGAGTGATAGAAAAGTCTCTCTTCTGCTTGCCTGCTATGTACACTTCATACCCTGTGCCTGGGATTTTCATGTTCTGCTGAAGCTGTGGGAGGATGCGCTAAGCCTGACCCGGAGGCTGCAGATCATGGCATCAAGTTGCCACATGTTCTGCCCTGCTTAACTTAAAATTGCTCAGGGCTCCACGGTTCTTGGCAACAGCATGGAGCAAAATGCTGCTGCTGAGCGTGAGAGGCTGCGTCCTGGCCAGTGGCCTTGACCGTCGCTCCGGCTAGAGGCTAAAGCACAGACCTGCTTTTAGACTGAGTGCCACCTGAAAGCCAAGGAAAGCTGGAGTTCCATATCACTGGGCCCTCCTGATGAGCTTGACACGGGGCTGGCATCCAGGCGGTGCTGCTGCTTAGGGGAGGTGGGGAGAAACGGATACCAGAGAAAAGGTCCGTGGGAGCCCCACATCTTTTTCTTTCTGCCTGCGGAGGTTTACGCCCAGCTGGCAGCGGCAGGAGACAGCCCTCACCACAGAGCTCTGGGGTATTCTTAAGCAACCCTCCTGCTCAGGTTGTTCCAGCTGTCAGACCGGCGCGCAGGGGCAGGCGTCATGCCCCCGTCTTGCCGTTCGCTGCTCTGCAGCTGCACGGGGCTGCACGCTGGTGAGGCTGTGCCATCGGGAACAGGCAGCCCTTTCTTTCAGTCCCTGTCCCAGGGCTTGTTTAACCCCACTACGCGGAAGCAGGTCACAACGTTGCACTGGTGCCCGTCGTCCTTCTCTCCTGCAGGATGATTACTTCTTTGCAGCACGAGGGCAGCTGGAAAACAGGAAAAGCACCAAGTACTGTTGGCCGCTCTTTCCTATCCCGGTCCCTTCGAGAGGTCACCGATTACCCTCAGCTGGCTGCTCCAGAGGTTGTTTTGTTCTGCCTGTCCCAGAGCCCATCAGCCTTGGCTAGTCCCCTGGGTTGGTTTAGCACAGCCAGCATTGTAGGTGTGCGCCATGGTTTATTAGAGCCGGCATTGTAGGTGTGCGCCATGGTTTATTGCAGCCGGCATTGTAGGTGTGTGCCATGGTTTATTACAGCCGGCATTGTAGGTGTGCGCCATGGTTTATTAGAGCCGGCATTGTAGGTGTGCGCCATGGTTTATTACAGCCGGCATTGTAGGTGTGCGCCATGGTTTATTAGAGCCGGCATTGTAGGTGTGTGCCATGGTTTATTGCAGCTGGCATTGTGCCATGGTTTATTAGAGCCGGCATTGTAGGTGTGCGCCATGGTTTATTAGGGCCGGCATTGTAGGTGTGCGCCATGGTTTATTAGGGCCGGCATTGTAGGTGTGTGCCATGGTTTATTGCAGCCGGCATTGTAGGTGTGCGCCATGGTTTATTAGAGCCGGCATTGTAGGTGTGCGCCATGGTTTATTGCAGCTGGCATTGTAGGTGTGCGCCATGGTTTATTGCAGCCGGCATTGTAGGTGTGTGCCATGGTTTATTGCAGCCGGCATTGTAGGTGTGCGCCATGGTTTATTGCAGCCGGCATTGTAGGTGTGTGCCATGGTTTATTGCAGCCGGCATTGTAGGTGTGCGCCATGGTTTATTGCAGCTGGCATTGTAGGTGTGCGCCATGGTTTATATTAGAGCCGGCATTGTAGGTGTGCGCCATGGTTTATTAGAGCCGGCATTGTAGGTGTGCGCCATGGTTTATTAGGGCCGGCATTGTAGGTGTGCGCCATGGTTTATTAGGGCCGGCATTGTAGGTGTGCGCCATGGTTTATTAGGGCCGGCATTGTAGGTGTGCGCCATGGTTTATTAGAGCCGGCATTGTAGGTGTGCGCCATGGTTTATTAGAGCCGGCATTGTAGGTGTGCGCCATGGTTTATTAGAGCCGGCATTGTAGGTGTGCGCCATGGTTTATTAGAGCCGGCATTGTAGGTGTGCGCCATGGTTTATTAGGGCCGGCATTGTAGGTGTGCGCCATGGTTTATTAGGGCCGGCATTGTAGGTGTGCGCCATGGTTTATTAGAGCCGGCATTGTAGGTGTGCGCCATGGTTTATTAGAGCCGGCATTGTAGGTGTGCGCCATGGTTTATTAGAGCCGGCATTGTAGGTGTGCGCCATGGTTTATTAGGGCCGGCATTGTAGGTGTGCGCCATGGTTTATTAGGGCCGGCATTGTAGGTGTGCGCCATGGTTTATTAGGGCCGGCATTGTAGGTGTGCGCCATGGTTTATTAGGGCCGGCATTGTAGGTGTGCGCCATGGTTTATTAGGGCCGGCATTGTAGGTGTGCGCCATGGTTTATTAGGGCCGGCATTGTAGGTGTGCGCCATGGTTTATTAGGGCCGGCATTGTAGGTGTGCGCCATGGTTTATTAGAGCCGGCATTGTAGGTGTGCGCCATGGTTTATTAGAGCCGGCATTGTAGGTGTGCGCCATGGTTTATTACAGTTGGCATTGTAAGTGCGTGCCATGGTTTATTGCAGCTGGCATTGTGCCATGGTTTATTAGAACCAGCATTGTAGGTGTGCGCCATGGTTTATTGCAGCCGGCATTGTAAGTGTGTGCCATGGTTTATTGCTAGGGGCTGACCAGGACACAGTGGGGTCCCAACATCCAGGATCTCGCATCAAAAACAAAAAAACAAACAAAAAAACCCCCCACCCATGTTTATAAACAACGGATGAAGTAGTTTTATCCTCGTATTAACTCGTATCTGCACTGGTTTACTGGGTTCATGAGTTGCCAATTTATTAAGTATCAAACAAGCTCTCAGCATCTGCCTGGACCAGCCCCCCTGCCATGGAGCAGTTGTCAAAAAGTATGTCTGCTTTTTTTGTCCTTTGGCAAACTTCTGTCTGAGCTGCTCTGACAGTGCCATCGAACCTGTCTGGCCATGCCTGGAAGCAGCACTTCACGCAGGTAGGGAGCTTGAAAGTTGGGGGGGGGAGACAAAAAGAGTTGCAGCACCACAGGAGTTTCCTGCTTCAAGGGCGAGCTGGCTGCCAAGACAAGCTTTCGATCGCACATGGAGGCAGAATGCAGATACTGAGATCTTTGCATTGTGCTGGCTTAGTGCTGTGAAAGCTTGGCTTTAAGCAGCCAGTGTTCAGTCGCTCAAGGCATGATATTGTGGCTGCTTTTTATTTGCTGGGCAGGGGGGAACAACAGTAGTATGGTGAGAGGAATAAGCTGCACCCTCTAAAGCATTAGCAAAAGAGCAGCAGTCCTGCCTGCTTCCACTGCGACAGGAAATCCAGCCAGCAGCGTGAAGTATCAGGAAGGCACAGGGGTCCTGGTGCCAACATGTGGTGCGACAAAGCCCCCCAGTTCCTCTGGCTGTCCCTAAACCCAGTTCATCCCTGCCTGGTGCACAGAGGCACTGCCACATCCAGCTCCTTCGGAGGGTGGCTCCCGAGGGTTGTGCCCACAGGCTGGGACTGTGCAAAGGGAGATTGGCAGCTGCACGGCAAACCAAGCACCTGGGGAAACGGGGGCCAAGGAGAACGGTGGGGGCGTGACTATCCCCAAGCCACCAACGCAGAGTCATTGCTAAATTAACTACGGCTGAACCACATGTTCATTTTTCTTACACGTCTGCACTTGCACAGGAAGAGAACCAGCAGACAAACGGCATAGGCAGAATTGTAGCAAGACTATAGAAACCTGGGGGAAGAAAAACCCAAACACCACCACAGGTGCGGTGGTGAGGCACCTAAGGCGTACAAACAGACTAGGAGAGCAGAGACAGCACGCATCCTGCATCTATTTTTAAGTCCGGAAACAAAAGCCCATTGTGTCCTGGAGGCTATTTGGGTGAGACTAGCCTTAATACCCAGCCATCCTCCCTTGCTTACTCCATGAAGGAGAGCAGGATGAGACTGAATTACAGCAGCAGGAGTTACCCTTCCCCTCTGATTCACCCTAGAGATGGCCCTCGTCCTCCATCAGCTGCGGGGGAGCTTGGCCTCCCAGCCGGAACCTCGCAGGGCAGGGCTCAGGAGATACTTCTTTTACTTTCCTGTGTGGAGCTGGGGCAACAACCACCTCTTAATTCCAGCACTTGCATCTCCAGCACTTAGAGCTAATGCGATGGAAGGAGCCCAGGCTAGGAGTTGTGTGTCACCTCAAAGCCTACAGCCAGCCAGAAGCATCCATTTGCAGCTTTCCTGTATTACAGCTGCTAGCTGTGATGGAGGGTATTATTTCCCCCACCTCCACCAGTAGAGCCCTGCCAGCATACACAATTACAGAAACACAGCTTGCTTTTACTGAGATTATTGGGGGTGGTGTGAGGTGGATCAGTGCTGGTGGCTTTGTACCACCGCAAGTACAAATCCCAGCTCTGCTGGTATAGTCGCTTCTTTTAACTCGGAAGTGCTTTGTCCATCTAGCACCATCTACTGTTATTGCCACATCTGTAAATCACTCAACATAGAATTAATGATCTGCATCTCCTTTTTCATGAACCCCAGCCAAACGAGCGCAATGCTGCAGCTGTAGCTATGAAGCTATGGAGGCAGCAAAACACTCCCCATTGATACCCCATGCTCAGTGGTTTGTGATGCAGGAGTGCTGAATAAGTACGACCTTGTTACCCTCAAATGAGAGGCACAATTGCCAGACACAAGCATTTACAATTAAAAATACTCTATCAAGTCAAGAACATTTGTTCATTCATAAAACAAGCCTTCCTGAGCAAGAGGACTATGAGGCAGAAAAAACCAGCCTCACGTTAACAAGACAGTTGTTTCTAGAGCTGCATTGTACCCCCGCACAGAGACCTCCACAGCCACTCTATCCCAGCTGTTCTGAGAACCTAGCAGGCAGAGCTTTAGCCGAAGCTCTCGTTGCTATGAACTGCACTGGTAGGAAGGTTTAGTTTAGATTTGAGGGACAGGCATGGGAAGCCGGGCTTTAACAATGCATGTATCCGTAGCCAGTGACCTGCAGCCTTTGAAACCGAGCAGACAGGCGTAGGAGAGTGAAAATGGGCGTGGGGTTAATAAAAATAGAAGTGGTGAGAGTCTGTCCTCCTTTGGATGCCTTGTGGATCACACCAGGGTAGCAGCTCCACCTCCAGTCTTTGCTTAGTCGTGTGCGGAGACCACAGAACAAATAACTGTTCCTTACTTCCCTACAGATCAACGTGAACAGGGATTTCAGAATCATGTCCGCACCGATTTTGTTGGAAGAGTGACAGCTGGTGCAAAGGAAGCAGTTAAAAGGAGGGCTGTAGTGCAGACAGACTTGAATTATTTTGAGCAACATCGCACCATTCTCTAAGCAAGGGTAGGGTGTATGGTAATAAAAAACTTGTAATGCTTTTGTCTTACAATATGCTGCTTTCGGTAAGTCCAAGTGAGAACTAAAAACAGAGTCCTGAAGTACAGCCCAAACTTAGCCCTGCAGAATACTACATGCTTTCCTGTATCTAGCAACAGCCACCCGACTGGGTATTTGCTGTCCTCTGGCACGAGCCATGCTACCGAAGAACGTGCTATTGCTGTTGCCGTATGTGCGTACGCTGTCACAGCCTTGTGAAGCCCTGACTCTCACCTCACGACTTGCCAAGTCTGTTCATTCTTCCCAGTCCTGTTCTCATCTTCAGCCAAGAGATGAACAGGTCATAATAAACAAACTGAGTGATCAGGACTCGTGGACTGGTCACAGCACGTTTCGCTAGGGTGCCTAGAGAGGACTGGAATTGCACAAAGCCCTGTCTGGCATGCTTCATGTTTGCCAGCACTTCTGTTTGTGGACACTGATTTTTATTCCAGCATACATAATTTGCATTTTTTGGATAGTAGCCTTCTCTCCTTTAACTTTCCGAGAGCCCGGGAAGTGCTCAGGTACTCACCGTTCCTTTGTTCTCCCACCCACGATCCACAAACCTTGAATTGAAAACCACGGCGTAGCACAGTCCACAAAAATCTGAGAAGCTGCAGTACAGCGTTCTAGGTCCAGATGTAGTCACGCAGCTGAAACCTGACTTTGTAACGGATTTGTAAAAACATCTCTTGACAGGTTACAAAACAAAAGGAATAAAAGTAAAACCCTTTCAAACTGATCGGGTAAAGGATCTTCTTGAGACAATATTGATCTGATTATACTGTCAAAAAATCATCAGGCTACATTTTGAGAAGTAAGCAAATGGTTGGAAACAGCATCACTGAAATGCACTGTTCAGTTTACAGCCACACTGACAAAAGAAGAGGGCAAGGGGGCTTCAACTGCACTGAAAATACGGGTGAGCAGGGGGCGAAGTCCTCCGGATTCAGTATTTCCAATCACGGGATCATCTTTGCCCTCTTGTGGGCGAACTTCTCTCGTACAGCTTCTCAGCAGGTTTCTGTGCAGCCCGCGGCAGCGTGCGCAAACAGAACGCAAAAACCACGGCTGGCCTTCCTTGGGCTGCCTCCATCGGGCAAAGAACGGCTGTTCCCAATCCACCGAGCAGTCAAACCCAAACCCCAGCCGAGCAGTTCGCCTGCCTTGGGTCCTGCGGGCAGCTCGGAAAGCGGCTGCGTGCTAAAGCTCCTCGCTGTCAGGAGAAGGGCCACCCAACAGCCAGGAGACACGTCCGTGCCCTGAGCAGACGCGCAGCCGGCGGTGGCCGGGTGGCGCGCCCAAAGGGAAGCTGCAGACCACCCGCCTGTGTTCTGCCCCGCCGCGCTGTACCGGTACCTTACAACAAACCACCACGGATTACGCTCCTGAGAAAGGAGTTGGCATGACTCCAGCAACAACACGACTTCAACGGTGTGGTCATGCTCCACGTTATTAAATCTTTATTAATCTTGCTTAGGACTTCTGAGTTACCTTCTCATGCTGTGCAGTAAATCCACCACTGGTGTGCACTTCTAATGCCACATTTTGCTTCATTTTCTCGCATCTAGTTTTCAAATATAATTAAAAGCATTAGAGACCTTTTTCCCTTATGAATCCTTACGGTTACACTCGTCTCTGGCAACTTCACCGATGGGACGATTTCCCCTTTAATGTTACAATATAAAGAAAAATATACCATGGCTTTCCAACTGCAGTGCTGACAATGAAAAAAGTGCCATTCTTCTGTTTACAAGATGAGCACCGGATAAGAAGCAATCTGTAGGATTATGAAAAAAAAAAGCTACCCCGCCAGAAAGCGTGCAGGTGTATTTCATTTTCCTCGGCCCCTACACTGACAATCAGACAAACGTTTTTAAAGCATCCAGCAGCTCCCTCTCAACCAAGTAACTCAGCCACTTGCATTTTTCTAGACCAGAAGAAATTATTTGCTCGTAACACTTTCTGCTAGTTTGCGCTGCTTCCTTTAACAAGTCTGCCACTTCAATTTTTTCAGCTCCAATTCGCCAAGACACCAGGCAGGCAGCACTCGAATTACGCCTGTCACGGTAACCCACAGACTATGGTAGGGGTAAAGGCTAGTACAAACTCTGACTAGTACAAAGGCTATTGCAAGTCTGGCTGGATCCTATGGGAAAAGGCAACATTGACCTTACTAGACCTTTCCTCCTGAAAATCTGCGGTGAGAATATCCAGCTTTGCAAGTTGGACCGTTTCCCCACAATGCAAGCTCTTTTGTCCAAACCAGGAACAACGAATGATGTTATTTCCTATGGTTAGCTCTGGGAGAACGGTCCAGCGACACCAAATCACAGCAGCAGAAATGAGAAACATTTAAGTAACTTACTAATATTTTATTTAAAAAATTATTACAAAATATTTTAGAAAGTTCTTAAGACCAAAAAAAGCGTAATACATTTAAAAAGACCACAGATTTAGAATGAAAAAAATATCTCAGCTTTTCACAATTATTTAAATGGAAATTCAAGGCAACACCGGCCACAAAACTCTATACATTTTTTTAATGTATATATAAACCCACTGTATTATCACCCTGATTTAATAATTAAAAAAGTCACTTAAATTCTCAAAGGTATTAAAAGTGATAGTTCTGAACAGCATAAAATTTACTATCTAGAGAACTGCTTACGTTTACAGCAATAGACGGAAACGAGGATGACTTTCCATCAGGTACTACCAGCATCTTGTTTCCTTACAAGCTCATAGGACCTTTCAAAAATTTCACAAAGTTTTTACTGTCCTTCAGTGTAGAAAGCTTGGTACTTTTACCGCACAGATCTGAACGAGGACCACCATGATAACCATTATGCAAAAATCTCTTGTGCAGAGCTCAGAACTGTGTGAGACAGCTCACTTTTTCAGGTTGGAGGGAGCAAACGTTGGACTCGGTGGTAACCGACCACGAGCCTTCCCAGCTATTTTTAAGCGCAGAGTGCAAGCGGTAAGGCACAATTCCTTCACATATTTAGAACTCGGAGGGCACTGGTAGCATTGTGATTTTGATCTGGGTTTTACACCAAACACAAAAATTAACATTCACAATCTACACGTGCAGATTTTCAGAGGAGAAATGCACGGTCCAGGCACTTAACAAGTCCTCACATGTCCTGAATAATCCTCTGCGTTGATTCTCAAGGCATGGTATGCAAAGCCTGAAGGTGGGTCCAGAGCCTTTAAATATTTTTGGACAGGCTCAGCTGGAAAAGACAAAGGCTTTGAATATGTCTGACCAGGCTCGCAACACCACTGCCAAGGACTGTGGTGAAGAAGGAAGACGGCAATCCCCAGGTGGATGTACTGGGCCAGCTGCTTCTTCCCACAGGTTTTACTACCAGTTAAGATTGTACAGAGATGGTTACTTTGCAAACAGAAGAAATTTAAGACAGCACTTTGGCCAGAGCTCCCACCACTCTCCTGGACAACCCCTAATCCAATTCAGTCACAATCAGCCACCTCAATGTAAGCCCTTTAAATAGCTGGTTTAAATAAAGGAGGCTGATGCCATCAGGAGCAGGCTGGGAAATGAGCAGACTGCTTTGCTGCCAGAGCACAGAAGGGATGGGAGAATCCAGCCACATGCACAGAGCTCCTGCAAAACCAGACTTTTAATCCAGCTCCAACTCCATTCTCTGGGACCTGTCTAATTCAAAGACAGACACGCTAAGCCTGGATCTGACACCAGAAGCATCAAAGGGGGCTTGTGAAGACTGCAGGAGACCAGTCTGCTCAGCTATTGCAGAGGGCAGTATTATTACCTGTGAGGGCAGAGGAGCTCGGAGGGACACACACCTGCCCCTTTAACTTAGGAAGCTGATAAAGCAGTTAAGGAATCAACCTCACAGAGTGGAGAACAGCACACACACTTGCAAACCTGCTTCTGAACTCTTTTAGAACTAAAAGAATGCCCCATAAGCCTAGGATACGCCCATGCAGAAACTGCTTTGTTAGACAACAACTGGTTTGGAAGCAACAGTCCAGCATTGTCTTAAACCTATAACCAGTATGTGACTTGCTTGAGTATTTAACTACTATGACAGATTAATGCCAGCTAAACAGCACCTGGAGTGGAGCAATATCACAGAATCGCAGAACCATCTGGTTGGAAGAGACCTTTAAGATCATCGAGTCCAACCGTTCCCCCTGCACTGCCAGGGTCCCTAAACCATGTCCCTCAGCACCACATCCACACGGCTTTTAAACACCTCCAGGGATGGGGACTCCACCACCTCCCTGGGCAGCCTGTTCCAACACTTCATAACACTCTCTGGAAAGAATTTTTTCCTGATATCTAACCTGGATCTCCCCTGAAGCAACTTAAGGCCATTTCCTCTCAAGAGACCAACCCCCACCACTCTACAACCCCCTTTCAGGTAGGTGTAGAGAGTGATAAGGTCTCCCCTCAGCCTCCTTTTCTCCAGACTAAACAACCCCAGGTCCCTCAGCTGATCCTCATAGGACTTGTTTGCTAGTCCCTGCACCAGCTTCACTGCCCTTCTCTGAACCCGCTCCAGCACCTCAATGTTCTTGTATTGAGGAGCCCAAAACTGGACACAGCACTCAAGGTGTGGCCTCACCAGTGCCCAGTACAGGGGGACAATCACTGCCCTGCTCCTCCTGGCCACACTATTGCTGATACAAGCCAGGATGCTGTTGGCCTTCTTGGCCACCTGGGCACACTGCTGGCTCATATTCAGCCGGCTGTTGACCAGCACCCCCAGGTCCTTTTCTGCTGGGCAGTTTCCAGCCACTCCTCCCCAAGCCTGTAACACTGCAGGGAGTTGTTGTGACCCAGATGCAGGACCCGGCACTTGGCCTTGTTGACCCTCATACCACTGGCCTCGGCCCATCGATCCAGCCTGTCCAGATCCCTCTGTAGAGCCTCCTGACCTTCAAGCAGATCAACACACCCACCCAACTTGGTGTCATCTGCGAACTGTCTGAGGGTGCACTCGATCCCCTCATCCAGACCATTGATAAAGATGTTGAAGAGGACAGACCCCAACACTGAGCCCTGGGGGACACCACTGGTGACCAGCCACCAGCTGGATTTGACTCCATTCCCCACCACTCTCTGGTCCCAGCCATCCAGCCAGTTTTTTATCCAGTGAAGAGTACACTCATTCAGGCCACAGGCAGCCAGTTTCTCCAGGAGAATGCTGTGGGAAACGGTGTCAAAGGCCTTACTGAAGTCCAAGCAGACATCATCCACAGCTCTTCCCTCATCCACTAAGCGGGTCACCTTGTCATAGAAGGAGATCAGATTGGCCAAACAGGACCAACCTTTCATAACCCCGTGCTGACTGGGCCTGATCACCTGGTTGTTTTGTACATGCCAAGTGATGGCACTCAAGATGATCTGCTCCATGACTTTTCCTAGCACCGAGGTCAGACTGACAAGCCTGTAGTTTCCTGGATCCTCCTACCGGCCCTTCTTGTAGATGGGCGTCACATTGGCTAACCTCCAGTTGATTGGTACCTCCCCCGTTAACCAGGACTGCTGGTAGATCATGGAAAGTGGCTTGGTGAGCACTTCTGCCGGCTCCCTCAGAATTCTTGGGTGGATCCCATCTGGCCCCACAGACTTGTACACATGTAATTGGTGCAGCAGTTCATTTATTGTTCCCTCGTGGATTACGGGGCCTTGATTCCACTCCCCGCCTCTGCCCTCTGGTTCAAGAGCCGAGCACTCAGTGAGCTGGTCTTATGTATTGTTGTAAAGAATAGCAGGACTCTTCCTATCAGTAAGGTCCTGTGACATACAGGAAAACAACTAACCAGTCTCCCAAAGACTACTGCCTGTCATTTTCATCAGCTGATGGCAAAGGTTGCACCTCTGTCCGTCAGAGATGGAATCTGACCCTCACATCTATACATTCAGCTGGTGAGAGAATGGGTCTAAACTACCTACTTAAAACAGCTAAAATGAAAACAAAGAACATGCCCAAACCCCCTCACTAATAACCCAAAACATGCCAGGGACACCAGCAGGTACGGGTAGGAGAATCCATCAAACTGTTCTGCACATGTTGGCAGCATTTGTTTCAAAAGGCATAATGGCTAGATCATGGGAGTCAGGAGATCTCAGTCAGAGTCACTTCTGACACCAACTCCTTGTGGCACCTTCTCATAAAAATAACTTGCTCTGTATTTCAGTTTCTGTGTGAATTATCAGCAGGAGATACCGATAGGGAGGCCAAGGCAGAAATATGACTTTACAGATCCTTTTTGGTACCTGTATGTCCAGTTCAGGAATGGACACCAATAACAAAGTGCTTAGGTGGGGAAAAGTCTACAGAAAAAGCAACCAAAACCCAGAACTCTATTCACGTATTTTCAGACTGAGAAAAAGTTACCTCAAGATAAAAGTCTGGTCATGCTTAATAAATAGCAGCAGCACAGTGTTACTCTTATACTGTATTTACAGCATTTCGTTATAGATCAAGATTTATAGACTACAGCCATTTTGATGTGAAAACATCAAAATCAGTGCAAATGGACACTAATAAATGGAAAAAAAAAAAGCCAGTCCAAAAAGCATTTCTTCTTCACAAAGCAGGAAATTCTGTGAAGGAATGTATGTCTTTTATGCATGGCTCTGAAACCAAGCTACAGCTTAAACTCGATGCTTCACACCACCTGTCAAAATTTTACATCTGCCAAGGAAAGTATAGTGTTAGGCTTACGTCTCAGACCTTAGAGAGAGAACATCACAAACTCACATTCATCAGAAAGTGGCAGCACTGGAAAAAAACTTTGACCTTCTTTTACGTTCCTTTGTCTTAAAACAGCTTCCTCATTCTTGTCCAAATACAGCTTGCTCAGCTGCTCCCTGGAGGGCTTAGTCTCAATGCTGCCACAACAGGTTACAGGACTATAAATGTGTCAGACTGGGGTATAGATGAAATGGAGTTAATGCCTCAAAGACACAGCAAATGTCATGAGTACGGAAACAAGAATTGGTTTTTTTAATATTAGCTTTTTCTCACTTGCTTTGGTATTTTGGAACATCTGGCTTACAGCAATTTGCTCCACTTTTGAAGGCTTTCCTCTTAGGTGGGGTCTAGCAGTCTGAAAAAATGCCGTTTCACCACTTCACTTCTTTTACAGCCATCGACATCTGGTCTGATACCTCCATCACTTGTCTGATATGTGTTGCATCAGTAAGTGTTTCTTGCAGTCCTACATCCCGTCACTTTTAAGACAAATCAAGGGCACAGGTGTTTATTCACCTGTTTTACCAACAGAGCTTGTCAGTGGAAAGAAGCCTCAAGCTAGTGCCATAGTTATAAACAAAGAAAATGCTGGGGTCCATCACCAGTGGCAAAACTTACCATTAGCTACGCAAAACCAAACTGCGTATGGTATTAACTTTGCAAGTAATATTCACTAGGATAGTACCAACGTGCTGATGTTCAGATTGCACCTTTTATAGCTTGTGAAACAATCTGGAAGATGATTATGGTATTCAAGTTCAAACTTTGATGATCATGGGGTGCAAAACTGTCTCCTTAATATACCATTACATTACCCTCCCTATAAAATCCCAACGCTCGCTATTTCAGACAGACAGAACTGAGACATATGAATTGGAAAAAAACAAAACAAAACCCCTTATGTAAGGATAGGCATTTCTTAAGGCTACAATTAGGTATCTCTTTTACTTTGACAGTTTGACCAGTATGTACAAAAATGAACTCTGCTGTACTAATTATAATTCATAACAGAAGTATCTGGTCCATTTACACAGAAGATATCTTTAGGGTATAGCTCAGACTTCACACATCACACATTTATTAGTCACCTCTGTCAAAATCAAATCAGCACATTGTTGTCCTTAAGTTATTCTATTTAGACAAAATTTTTTTTAGTTTATGTCACCCAGACAGGTGGCAGGACCAGTTATTAAGCAGAACCAGTTACCTTAGAACATGATGCTCAAGATGATCTAAGACCTATAAAAAACTGTGATGAGCTATGCGTACAAAATTGATGGAAAGGAAGAAACAGAAGTTGTTACATACAGTGCACTGAAAGTTCATTTGAGTTTGCTCCATTAAAAAAAAAAAAGTAGTAGTAATTCCAGAAACTTAGCTTTGTTTATTCAGTGGCTGATTTTCTGTGGCACCCTGAGTGTTACCAGGATTTGCAGAGCGTCCACTGATGTTTTGTTTCTGACCGTGAAAATACTCTATAATACTTTCAGCTAAAAATGCAACACTTGCAAGAAATCCAAACACCTGTGAAAGTGAAAGGAATATATGATTTTAAAATATAAAACATTAACAGTATTCTAACATTATTTGGAGCGATTTGACACACTATTTACATACATTAATAATATATATTAAGATTACAGACCTCCTTAAATCGGTAGTTCGATTTAAATTAGAAACAGGTCAGAAATCATAATTCTAGCACATTTAATGCAAAAGTTTTTACAGTTCTCATTCTCTTAATCAAGTGTGAACCATACAATATGTTCTAAACAGCCCTTTATTCATTTTATTGCAAAAATAGTTATTAAAGAAGCATAGCATTGGTGGCATAGCAGAGTATTTATCCAAGAGATGGCTGCTGATTAAAGGGAGTAAGTGAAGAGGAGTAACATACGTAAGTTTAAAGGAGGTAAGATCTGCAGAGCCTCAGGAAGTCCTTACTGGGTCAGCAAGGCAGGGATGAAATGACATTTTGTTACTGATAATTCAGTATTCGTTATGGCAGGACAATTGTAAGGAGAGTTTTTAGCAGCTTCTTTCAAACAAGAAAAGAAACAAATGCATTATTCTAACTTGTACCTAAATTTTACATGACTGGTTTGCCCCAAAGATATTTGACACTAGTAAGTCTTATATCATGAGAGGGTCTTTTTTTCCCACCTCCAGAAAAAAAACTGAAAGACTTTATACTCAAACCATTAGGTCAGGATATATCAACATCACAGAAGATGACTACACAAAAGCATATTGCTCATTCTGCCTGTGGAAGAGAATTATTTTGCCTTCTTTTCTAACTCATGTTTCCCATTCAAGATCAAATCAAAATTTGATCTTTTGAACTCACATATTCATAATTCCAAGGTTATTCAAAAGAAGTGCCAAATGAGTGAGGAATTATGACATCCACAGCATCCCAAAAGCTTCTTCAGTGCCTTGCCCTCAGCATCACTAGTTCCGAGGAGATGCGTGCCCTGCTGCTCTTCTAACTATTTCTGTCACGGAGGAAAACTGCTGCTCCTACTGCAGTCTTTGCAAGTCAGCATTCTTCACATATGCTTTATAATGCCTGGCAAAAGACATGGTTTCTTGCTGACTTTGTGAGGGGATGGCATTGTGAAAGGACAATTGAGGAAAAAAAGTAGGCATTTCAGAGACAGTGTATCAGAGAACTGGGGAAGCTGTGAGAGGTGGCAATGTCGAAACAGTGACGAATAATGGGGAATAACACAGAGCCAAGGCAGTGTAGTCTGAGAAACCCAGAAGCAAACTGCAAATGCTGTGGAGCTGCATGCAATCCTGAGGAACACCTGCTCTTTGGATTTTTCTACGCTAAGTTTTTGGAAGGTCTGAAATAGCTAATTCCTCCTGGAACACTGGAACACATTGAGTTCTGTTCCCTGCCCAATTTCTTCCCTACAAATTGAGTGAAGTTTAGAGGACAGAGAAATTAACATACAAGGTAAATACAAAGTAAAACATGCAATTTTAAGACTTACACATGCAGCTTTTTCAACAGCAGACCCAGAGCTGGTCGCAGCAAGCACTATTGACGCTAACAGAAAACAGCTACCTATGGCTGGCATGGACCAAAAATTCTGCAGATATGAAGAAAGGAATGTTAAGAACAAGCATCATAACAGCAGCTGAGTTAATCTGCCAGTGAATTTTTGCTTTGAAACTTTGATGCTAATGGAAGCTTTAGAAAATACATTTACGACTACATTTCAAGCAACATTCAACATTATCAACTATTTAAAAGAGTCTGCATCACATACTCCCCTGGTTTTGTCATCTTTAAGTATTTAATTCATTTCGTCTAACTTCTTTCACAATCAAATTCCAACTCAGGTCAACCATGCTAGTATGATTCCCTATGTAAAACATTCATGAAATATGAAACCCGTAAGTAAATGTGCTCATTCAAATCTCTTACTACACTCCCTTACCTGTACCTTCATGTAAAAAAACTACTTTGCTCTGAAGACAAATAGAAAGGGACACTCACAAGACAATATAACATTCTTACTGACTTTACAGAGCAACTTTGTGCCACTACTGGATCTTCTGAAATATAAAAGCATAAACTGCAACAAGTACGATTATTACCAAAAAAGAGGTAGGCTACACCCAGTAGGAAAATAGATAGGGTAAACAGGCAAGTTACAAGTATTACGCTGGCAGTAAACTGCGTTCTGTATACATACATATATGTGGTGACTACAGAGTAGCATTAGTCTGCGTGAAAGACTTTCACACAAGTCCTAAAATCCTGCAGGTAAGCAACATGACAATTTTGGAAAAGTCGTCAATATAAAAGGGAGTTTCCAGATTGACTCAAGTTTTTTAACTATAAACGACTTTACTCTTTAAATAGAGAAGGAATGGAGATTAATTCTGCATAGCCTTTTAACTCCACAGTAGTCTTTAAGCACTTACAAGAAATGGTCTGTTTAGAAAAAAATTTCCTTACCACTCTCTGTACTTTATCTTCCCCAAAGGTTTCATACACCTCAGTGCAATACACACACAGGATCAGGAGGCTCAAAAGAAAGGCACTGCAGCTTGTGAATTCAAAGAAGTAAAGTCCGCCACACTTGATACAATCCTCCACAATTTCCTCACAAATAACAGCCAGAAGAGAGAGAACCTGTGAACAAATAACGTGCTTTAGTTGGATCCAGTCTCTGATATCTTCAGCAAATAGATGTCCATGATAGGAACATTAATTGCAACAGTCGTAAGGAAAATCCTCAATCTACAAAGAACCCAGTAGAATTCTGCACCATTTTCTTACAGACTGAAATAATTATATAGTGACGTGATTTACAGTTGCTGTTAAAGGCGGTCACTAAGCTACATGCAGCTAAGCTAAGCACACACTGACAAATAGAGGCTTTTTGATTAGACATTCAAGAATCCTGGTCTGTGGTTTTCTGCCATTGCCAGTTGGAAGCAGACAAGGCAAGCAGCGCGGGGAGCACACGTCCTGCTCAGAACAAGCAAAAATGCTATTCCTTACTACTTAAAACTGCACGTAATTTGAAATGCGTTTGGCTTCTGGGCAGACGGGAAAATTGGACAGCATTGCCACAGTCAGCTATGTCCCTGAAAGTTTACAGCTGACATCACCTCCCTTAAGAAAACTTCAGAAAAAGTACATGTAGCTAATCGTTCACCTGCTTCTGACCCAGTAAGGACAGAAGCTTGGCTCTACTGGTAGGAACCAAAACTTTCAACAATGTTTAAGCTAAGCTGGACAGTGTTTAATCTATGCAGAAGCTTATGATCACCGTACTGCCACAGTATGTTTTGAGGAAGGATCATGAGTTAATCCCTGTACAGTCACCATACATCTGCTGCTGGATTTTCTACTATTTTGTTGTACAAGGAAGAACATTTGCTTTGTTTAAATGTTCTCGCATTTTGGCCACTTCTTACGAGTTTCCTTCATCCCATAAAGTTGCCACAGGATTACAGATCCTTCAGGTAAGGAGTTCACTAAATTAAAACCATTAGTAGGAATCTAAGACTTGGTCACAAAATTGAGACTTATGTAAGAACAGTGATCATATTTTTAGTAAGAGTGTATGGGCAATAATGAGGTTGACAGTTCTTTACAAAAAATAAAACCCTAAAATTTAAAGTTGTGCTTGGAAAATAGCCATCACCCTTTGGTTTCAGTTTTCTGACAGTAAAAATAAGAACAACAATTTAGTGGGAACTGTAAATTCCCCCTACTAAGCCAAACCTCAGAAGGGCACTTCAAAGCGTCATGTTTTCAAAATGCTGCAATCATATAAAGTAAACAGGATCTCAGGAAGGGAAAGAACCTGAGCTAGGAAACTGCAATATTACTATCAGGCCTCCACATACTTCCCTTCTCTCCCGTAGCAGCTAGCAAGGCAAACTTTTCAGCAGCCGTCGCATCTGAAACAGTGACTACAGTGGCAGTCTGAGGAATGTTCTGAACTCTGAATTTCCAATTTGTACTTGTTTTGCATTTAAAAAGATTTCCTTACAGCTGCGTCCAGACTTTCACATTTTTCACAAGGTCAGCTGAAGTGTGAGATAGGTTTTCATGTATAGTTCTAACTCTTTTTATCAGCAGTGAAAACTGAATGCCATCGCTTTCACCTGGGATGAAACAGAACAGAAAGGAAATAAACCTGCCCTTAAAAAAAGTCCAGATAACCACAATAGGATCTGTATAACTGAAAAAAACTTCTCCACTGAGTGTACAAACAAGTAGAAAAAAATCACACTCAAAGAGTAGCTAAAAAGGGTTCAGTGTCAAATAAATGAGATTTACCAAGTGGAGTCCTATGTAGGACTTGTCCAAGTCAATATTCAATTTTTAGTTGGAACGGAACTAATTCTGTTCAGTGATTTCACTTTCCAGCTCAGTCTCTGCTCAGTGACAGCACTTTCTGAAGTTAACGGCGTATTTTCACAGACGGTGTCTGCTCCTAGCAGTGCCAGCAGTTGATGTTCACAGTTACTGCCAGGGGTTGAGGTGCAGAAAGGCTCTGGCTGACACTCGCTCCTGTGCAGACCCAGGTCACTGCTAAACCCTGTGTGCCACGGTGGGGTGCAGTGAGTGAGAGGCTGCACCCGCGGGGAGGAGCGGACAGGACAGGGGACCCTGCACTGACCCACAAGGGGTTCCATCCCACAGACGTCATATCTGGAATAAAGCTGAGGGACCATAAGGCTGTCACCTTCTTCCTCTCTTGCCTCTTCTTCGGCGTTCAAGGAGGGCTCGGTCTGTTCTGCCTTCGATCCCAGTCCGTGTATTCCTGAATCCAGTTCTGGAATCCAGCTCCTGCATCTGGTTCAGTCTGCTGCTGAGTCCAGTCTGGGCTTTCTCCAGTGTCTGCCCACAGCATCAGTGGTGACGGTGATGTGGCTGCCATCAGGGGGGCTGGGTTCGGTATTGGTATTGTATATATTTAATTTTTTTAATATTATTATTCTCATTAAAGCAGTTTTAGTTTTCTTTTCCAATCCATAAGTCTCTCTCCCTTATATCCCTTCTCTTCCCCTTTGGGAAGGGAGGGGGTAATAGAAAGCATCTGTCATTCATCTAGTTGCTGGCCCAGCCCTAACCTGTGACAGTTCTCCGCACTAATCCCATGGAAAATCTCTAGCAGCCAATGCCCAGAATATCACTACTGCTTTTGTCTGAGCCACCAATAACATGTGAAGAGGGGCAGCTCAGTAGTTCCTCATTTTCTTGAGATCTAAATGTTCCAGGCAGAGTTTCTTTCACCCTGAAGCCCAGGGTAACACCTGAAGACAACAGCAGGCAGCTGCCACCTTCCTTTCCTCTTGTCCAGAGCCCTGCACTGCTGCGGATGCAGTGCCATCAGTGGTGGGCAGGCAGAGGTTACCCAGCAGGTAGATGAGGGCATGGCTGAGGGCATGCATGGGCGGCAGAGGAGTGCACAGGGACACAGACAGGCTGGCAACAGGCTTGCTGGTTCCTGCAGAAAAATCCACACCTTGCACGAATTGTTTGCCTTAAAGGGAAAAGCATCACTGGAGATGGCAGTTTTTAAATTTTTCTTAATTATTAGTCCTATCCATATATACATCAGAAATGAAACATCTTCATCTGTCCCATACCAGCAAGAAGTTACTCATTGACACTGACATTAGTGTTGGAAGTGTCCACACAAGTGTCAAGTTTCTAAAGTAGATTTAATAAGTGAAAGGCTACAAAAGAATGCTACAAAAGTAAAGCAGATCAATGAACTTTCCAACAGGCCTGTGAAAGTGCTAAGCAGCGGTATATCTAGGACAAAGTCTTCTCATTCAGATGGGTGCACATATTAATTCTATAAGTCTCCACAATCAGAGCTACTGTAGGAAGTGAACAGCTCAGAAAAAGAGCAGATGTTTAAGACTGAATTACAATTTTCCTTTCCAGCTAGGGCATTACGGTTAAAGTCAAACAATAGTTGATGACTAGTATTTATGTCTGAGGTAAGAACTTGTTTATACCTCAATCTTGGCACAATATGTGCTGTGCCATTTACCTTTGTGTGGAATTGGAACCAGTCATGGATAAAAACATTCCACCTATATAAAAAAACCCCAAACAATCTAGAAACCCATGTGATAGCATGCCTCCGAGCATCCTTTTGGCAGTTAGGTTTTCCTTATTTCATTTGCTCAAAAAGCTTTAAAAAACAGGCTAAGATTACGATGTATGCCATTATTAATCAGAAGAAAAGCATTTCTATGGTCTAGAAACCAGTTTTCTGCAGTTGATTTCACAGTATGATCACTTCTATAACAAAGACAGCTGATTCTCTGACTGTTTACCAGTCCACACAAGTGATTATCAGTGCATAATCCCAACGACAACCACTACTGTAATACAAGGCTAATATATGTTAACGACCATCACGGGCATTTCCAAAAATCAACGGTCTCCCAAAACAGGAACATTTCTCTTACTGGATCTACTGAGGCTTCCACCTTCACTAATTTCTGGGGCTTGTTTAAAGTGTTTTGACCAAAAACTGCAAGATCTGTGCATTTTGGTAAAGGCAAACAAGAAAGGGGGAAAAAGCTGTCAGAAATTAGGAGGGTGGCTGACAATAATTCCATGTTCTTTTTCCTCTCATTGAAGGACAGGTACCAGCTATAAACTTCTAATTCTTCAGTGGCATGTCAAGCAGCTATCCATCCTGTTTAAGATAATAATAATTTTCATTTTTCGTACCTAGAAAACGTTATAAATAATGCTTCTGTTCAGGTAAGCAATTTAAGTAGTACACCAGTAAATTTCGTAGGTAATTGTTCATTTTAGTCAGTGAACCTACCTATACAAATGATCTCCTTGTCCGGGAGCAACAGCCAGCAGATCTTACTTTATTAATCTCCAGTAAATGAAATAAAAGCGCATGTCCTATTATATGTATTTATTTAAAGTATTCTTGGGGGTGATTTTTTAAAACACTCTTAGAAAACATTATTTTTGGCATCATTACCATTACCTTTACCAGCACTCAAGAATCTTACATTTCTGGTTGAGGGTTCTGACTGTGTGCAAGACAAAGTTTAAAAACTTAACATCCTGTTTTTTGCAATGAAGAAGTAATGAGAAAGGGTTGGAAATCACCTACAATTCCCGTCAGCGTGAGACATCTGACTAAAAAGCCACTTTGTTGGCTGGAAAATTTTTAAGGACAAATTTACAGTCAGCTGCCCTTTCCCACTGTCTGTTTGACTACCTCCCTGCCAGTACTTAAGAATTATGCTCCTTGCGTCCTTGTCAGCAGTCACACTGGCATATTTTAGAAAAGCCCATCCCTGAGCAGAACAAACAGGAGTCTGAACCATGCACCCAGCTGCTGAATGCATTCGGGAATAATGTTAGACATAGCAAAAAGCAAGCAGAATATAAGCCTTTTATCTCCTGGTGGGCACAGCACTGCCCAACACGAGGCGATGCACTGCGATGTCTTGTACAATAGGTCACCGTCAACACCGCACGTTTCTGGTGCAATTTTCTACCACGAATCACGGGAGAAAGGAGCACCCCCATTTTAGCACAGGCAGTGCAGCATGAGAAGCTTACCAGTGGGCTGCAGGGGCAGCAGGAGAGGGAGGTCTGGATCTGATGACCCGGCAATCCCTTCTACTGCCCCACCCTGAGGTTCAGCCAAAGGCTTCTAACTCCTGTTTTCATCCAACATGTCCCTCAGAAGAACATACCAAGTTTCCTGGGAGGTTTCCCTCTGATTTTAAACCATAATGACAGCAGGCATCAGAACCATGCCAGCTGCAGCACTGAACCTCAACGCACGCAACCATCAGATGCCAGCATCTGCTCCTGTGGCTAGAACTTGAGAAAGGAACGAGCCTGTTACCTCCCCACCCTAGAATAATCTGAACCGGTACGGATGATGGTATTCACAATACGCTAAGCCAGCTTCCTCGCTGAGTTACAAATCTGCGCATCTTTAGTGACCTACTCCCTCGCTCTGCCTCTGCTACGCCGGCGGTATGACCTTCTGCTGGAGCAAGGCCTGTCCTGATCCACAGAAGTGACTCCCCCGCACGCTGCCTGCGGCCACCCCCCCGGGCCTGCGCTTTGCCAGCGAAAAGTTAATATTTAAGCGGTGGGGGGTTGCCCTGAGGCCCGAGGTCTTCAAAACAGGCTCATTTCTAGACCAAAGCCGCACCTTTGGGCACGCAGGGACACCTGTGTAAAGTACGCGGGCGACAGCCGGTGACCCGGCAGCAGCGGGCCCAGCCGCAGGCGCGGTCCCCGCTGGTCACCCCACCGCCCCCCGCCGCGCCGCCGCCCGGCCGATCTCAGCCCCCCGCACCCCTCGGTCAGAACCTTGGGCCTCTGCCCGCCGCCCGCAGGCAGTCACTCTGCCAGGGAGCGCTCGCTCCGCGCAAGGCCCGGCACGTCCCCGGCCACAGGGGCGGGGGGACGCGGCCGCTGCCCGCGGAGGCGCGCGGGCCGCCGGTCGCTCAGCCATCGCCCCGTCGGTGGGCGGCCGCGGCCGCCCGGGCCCCGCTCCGCCCTGGCGCGCCGCCGGCCGCGCCCGCCGCTCCCCGCCGGGCTGAGAAGAAAGAAGGGGACGGACTCACCGCTTGGAGCGCTTTGACCGGCAGCCGCCATCCCCGCAGGTGCCGCAGGGTGCAGCCGAAGGGGCGGCGGGGCGGCTTGGCCTGCGGCTCGGTGGTCTCGTTGTAGACGGCGCCGTTCTCCATGGCCGCGCTGCCGCCGGCCGCCAGCTGGGGGAAAGCGAAAGCAAAAGGGCAGCGGCGGTGGGAGGGGCGGGGAGGGAGAAGGAGAAGGCGAAGGCGGGGGCAGGGGCAGGGCAAGGCGGCAGCGGCCCACCTAGGCCCCGGCGGACAAAGGCGCCTCCAGCGGCGAGCGCCATCGCACCCCCCGGCGGCGAGCGGGTGCGGCTGTCGAGGGCGGCCTGGGAGGGACGGCTGGCAGCGGCGGGCTGTGCCAAGGGGAGCCGCGCAGGGGCCGCCTCAGGCATGAGGCTGGACTCAGTTTTGTAAGGGGTGCTTATTTAGAAGAGTTTACAAGAGTATTTACTTTGTCGTTGTCACAGGAGATTACGGTGTCAGAAGTATTTTTTAAGGCAAAGCTTTCCCTGCTTACATCCCTCGTTGCCAATGACAGGAAGCACTAGTATTCCCGAGTCTCTTCTAAGATACGTCCATACCTTGCCCAGATTAACTTCTAAAAGAAGCTACAGCTTTTGGTGCTTACATAACGGTCCATCGAGCTTACTGTACGTGAACGAAGGTGTGTTACATTCACTTTTATACTATTAATGTATTATTCACAGAACTATTGTGGTCCTTCATAGTCAAGTTCAGGTATACATCACTTACATTCAGACAAATACAATCTGCTGATAGAAAAGATGGTTTAGCTTTATACGTGCTTAGAAGAGAGAATAGGCTGTTCAGACACTGCCTCTCTTTCGGAACTACACGGTGACGTGGAAGGATGTGTGAGGTAGGTGCTATTTTTAACTCCGCCAAGGGCCACCGTTAACTGGACAGATGAAGGAGTACGGGCCAGACAAAAGCAGTCAGGACACAGTCTGTGCCAAATACGTACCAGCAGGCCATAAGCGTGACTGCTCCCAGTAAGCCAACATAAGCCAAGGGAACAGGTGGGGTCCCCAGGCAGGATGGTACAGACTTGTCTGTGTCATAAACTATGTTTGGCTGCAGGAATTGGTTTGAGAGGCCAATAAGTAGGGCAAGTCCTGCAATTCGCAAGGCATGGCAGTTTCTGCTAAAATAAGTAAGGTATCGCCATGGGTGTGCCCTAGCTTCTGCCTGGGGTTGAAATGAGTCTAACATTGCTCTGCTGGCAGCATCACAGACTGCAGGACTGAGAGGTACATGCAGTCAGGAACTTTTACTGTGACCACTTACGAGTCCCCGGTGTCTTCATTACCTTTTTTTTACAGTGGTACTTTATAAATAAAATGACATTACAGAGGCTGGCATCGCTCTTCTGAAGGAAATTCCTTTTTTGCTTTGTTTTCTTCCTTGATAATGTATCAAAACTGGCTGAGTAACTCCAAAGCCACAAAGTGTGTGACTTGGCTATAGCGTGGTCTGAGGGAGACAACTTAACAGAGATAGAACCAATTGCCAGTTCTATTTTAGGGGTTTGGTAGCATCCAAGGCTATTTTGTAGTAGTTGCCTTTTGAATCTTTACCAGTGTCTTAATGCAGCCTTGCTAGATTATGAACACAGATGGTAGCATTGAAGACAACTGTCTTGGGAGACTGCTTTTCAAGGAGTCACAGAAACACACGCCTACAAAAGATAAACTATAAGGCAAGCTTTTTCTAGTAACTGCTGTCTTTAAGACTTGTTCTTGCTGTTCAGGCCTTCTCCGGGAAATACATATCAACGATGCATGAACTATGAGGGCTAGCTCGCCGTTTAAAGCCTAACTTACGTAGGCCACTTCTTAAAAATTTATTTATAAAGAAGGTGCAGGAAAAGCAAAACAACAGCAAAGCTACAGGAACTGAAAGATCATGTGACAGAGAAGGAGTGAAAACTGGACAACAGCATAGGACCCAATAGCTCTAAAAATATTTCAAACATTAGGTTAAAACATACGAATGCCACTATTCACAGAAACTGCAGGTGTTCTTCCCCCTCTTCATCAGCACTATCAAGTACAGTGTCTCTCCTTTAAAGAGGGAATGCAAATCAAAACCAGAGTTACAATGAACAAGGCTGTTTAATGCAAATAACTGTAATTAGCTGGCTGTGATGTAATGGCATTCCCATTCCAGATGTACGTTTATTAATTTCCTTCTGTTTATGTACTACACCTGATAGAGTTTTCCAAAAAGATAAGTCTTTCTTACCCTCCTCACAGTCTCTTCTGGAGTGGCAGGACCAGAGCTAAAGGCAGGATGTGGTGGCAGAGCAGCAGCCCTGGAGTTAGATCCTGAGCTACAGTAACGTCTCCAGTCAGCCAGGCAGAGAGCGGGAGATCAGTGGAAGCAGATTAGTGATGAGTGACCTAGTTTTCTCCCTCATTACGTTCTTCTCCAAAGACACCATAGTGACCAAAAAGCAATACCAATTAAGTTGAGAAAGCCACCTCATTATGGAAGATAACAGTGCACACAGTACAGCCATATGATAGTTTCCACTCCTTGCCGCAATATTGAAACAATTTACAACTAAAGTGTGACTGGAGCTGCTTTAAGTAGTTGAGTAAATACCAGCCACAGCACCAAGGCAGATACAGGCCAGGGCTGCATCACTATTTTCATAAAGTGATGCCCCAGTGGCTCTTTGGCCCTAGCTTTGTGCTGCGTTACAGTATTGTGCTGAAGCCGAAGTCCCTCACAGGGTTTCACTGACCTCACAAATTAATGTTCTCCTTTTCTTAATTTCATAAATGCAGTTGTGGGGCCTTTTGCTTTTCTTCTTGGAGAACAAAGAAGGAAATAGAGGAATGGTAAAGCAGCTTAAAAGCCCCAGCCACTGAAGGAGCTGGACTTGGTTTCATTTGAAGGGCGGTGATGTTTATTGCTGCTGCACAATTTGGGGACTCCCACTGACGTCAGCCTGTCAGAGGCATGGCTCTCTCCCTTGTCTTCATTCTGGTTCTGGTGTTCCCACACAGGCATCTCCACAGCTTTTGTTCATGACTCTAGCCCTGTGTATTATATGAAGTAAATGCAGGATGACTAGCTAGCAAATAGAATATTCCAAGTACTGCAACAAAGAGCTGAGAAAAGACTGGAACATGTTGCATATGCTGAAGCTTCTTCAGCTCTTGAGGCTCTATTTTTGGGCTCAGTATTGCAACTGAACTTCACAAATCACAGCTGAAGATGAAGAATTAGCATTTTTAACAGCTATTTCTGAGTAACCCTTAAGGCACGAGAGGAAAAAAAACTCCAAACCACTCAACTCTCCACATTTCCAAAATGCAGGGTTAGGCCAAGTCTTAGCAGTGGTTTTTCTGCATGGCACAGAGAAGCATAAAGCCATGAGGTATTTGATAGGCAAGGGTTCTGCAGCTGAAGGTGTCCTACTGCAAATTAAGTTTGCTCCCCAAGAACAGACTGCGGCCCAACAGGCTGGTACTTAAATTTCTAGTGATACATCTGAAATGCAAGGTTAGTATAGTATGGTAGCTAGTCCATATAATGTAAAAGGCACATGCACATTTTAAAGTCTGCCATTTTCAGCTGAAAAATATGAACTGTCTGGAAACGAAGTGGCCATTTACTCAAAATTTTCAGGCTTAAAATCTGCAGAACAGCTTTATTACAACCAGTATACTCAAAGAACTGATGTACGAACATGTTAGAGAGGAGGAAAAGATTTGTAAAATTTCTCCAAAACAGATTAGTTTGAAGCTCATCAGCAACTTATCTACACATAACTAGCCCTGAAAGTCTAAAGGAATTTATTTGGTTTATTTATTTTATAGCATTTTTGCAGTATTCATACTGCAAAGCATTTAAAAATTATTGTTCTTTGTCAAAATTAATCCCCTGTAGCTCTTGGATTACATCTTTTCCTTCTGTATCTTGTGTGCTAGACTGAAACTTCATACCAAATGACACTAAACTGTTAAAGGCACACCAGAGTGCTTAGAAGCAAAATTAAAGTTATTCATGCTGTTATTCTTTTTAAAAGTGGGTTCACCACAAACCTAACCCACCTACAGCTTAGGGCATGAAAGCACAATAAAGGATTATGCAGAAGCATGGTTGCCAAATTAGCTTGTTTCACCCAATTTCTTTCTTTCTTAGTTTTGGTGCCTGACTTGATGGTACAGAAGGACAATAGGGAAAAGGATTCACTGGCACTACATTTTGTGAAAAGGGCCTTCTGTCACAGAGACTCATTTTGTATGATGGTTCTGGTAGATCCCACCAAATTGTCTACTCCCACCAAAGCAGTAGTCAGGGGAATTGCAACTCAGAGGACAAAGCAACCAGCCCGGTAGTCTTGATTTCAGAGGGAAACAAGAAGCCAAAGCCACCAGATTACACAGAAGCACATTCTCAGATGTTTTCCTTTTGTGGTAAAGAGACCTTAAAGTCTTTTTTTTCCCCCAAAGGCCATGAACAGGCTGTAGATAGATAGTGACAGCAACATTAAGAGAACTTGAACTTTAAGGAGGGAAGTGGGCTACTTTAGTCTTACATAATGAAAAAGGCATAGTAGGGAGACAGCCTTTTTGTAAATAATAAAAAATAACAAAAAGCTATCAGTGTTTAGGGAAGAAATAGATATAGAAGTTTTAAATATGCAAAAGTTAAATTATAATGAGTATAATAACCTTACTATAATTAGTAAGGCTTTCCCCTGTCTCAGCCTCCACCAAAAAAAAGACACCTAGTGCAATGGCTCTTAACATACTAAGTCTAGTTTCACAGCTTTGGAAAGGGTGTTGTGCTTTGACAGATGCTCAGATCAACTAAGTGAAAGATTGCGGGAGCTAAAATTTTTTCAAAAACCAGAACAGTACAAACTAGAATAAGTTGTTGCCCTAAAATACAAGGTTTCATTCTACCAGCACGTATCAACTACAGTCGTACAAGGAAGCGTACTGGTAACAGTACAAGCAGGAGCCATTCTCTCAAGCACATTTCGAATCTTGTTTCAAGAAGTTTACATACATAATCTAGAGAACTGTTCTGATAGTGATGCATGCCATGCATCCATGATTAGGAGCTTAGATTTTTTTCTTCAAGACATAATTTATTCTATACAGTTGTTCATCAGTGGGTCATGCATTTTTTCCATGTGCCACCTTTACTGAATCACTGCCATAAGCAAAATTTTAAGGACTCCGGTTTTAACAACTGAACACAGTTAAGAATCTCTACTGAAAGTTGTCAATCCACAATTCAATATTCTGAGTGAATATTAACAAGAACACTTAACTTTAGGGAGTTCAATGTGCAACAAAATGTATGTTGTTGTTAAGTGAATTTATGTATTTTGGAAATAAGGAGGTAATTCACTAGAACCACTGCAGAATGCTGGAACTGAAGGAGAAAAGTACCATCATGTTAAAAATACAGAGGATTTACACCCTCTTCAGTGCTTCTGAAGTTTTCTAAATAATGGGAGAAATTAACATAAGACTTGTCAATTTAAAAAACTAGAAAACCTGAACTCATTAAAAAAAATCTCCTAGCAATCATTGGATTAGGATATACTTCTGCTTCCTATTGTGTGTCTATCAGTAGAAAGTGACCACAAAATTCGCACAGAACAGTACAATGATGCTCAGCATTTGTGTACTGAAAGCTTCAGTAAAGCCCTAACCTCAGTCAACTACTACTTAGTCAATATACTGGAGTTATCAGCAGGACCCTTAGTGTAACTACTGTGCTTTTAAAATACATGACAGCAGAAACCACCCAAGTTGAAGAAGGTAGTTTTACTCCTACAAACACTGTAGAAGCAATGCTTTAAAGAAGTTTAAATACCTGCCAGTGATATTATTCACTGAGAGGTAAAATATAAAAGCATGTTTTAAAGTGTTTTATACCACATTCTTAGACTGAACTGTAAACAAACAAGAAAACCATGGCTTCAATGAAAGTTACTTAAATTTGAATGCAGAGAATACTTTATTAACTGATTACAGTTTTGATGACCAATTTTAAACTAATGTGGGAAACACAGTAGGGGACCTTAAGGCTGAGCCATATATATATAGACAAATCTGGATACTGATAATCTGTACATTTAACCTCTGCTTTGTTCTTTTATACATCTGTTATTCAGTGTCTGAAATTAATCAAAGAGAAAACCCCAAAAAAACTGGCCACTAATTTACTCTTATATTTGGAATGAATTTTTGCATGGGTTTTTGAATGCAGTGTAAATCTCAGTGGAGACTGAACAGATTTTTTTAAAACCATACTCCAAATGAAGTGTTCAAGTATAATTGGAGTTTGTTGTTGTTGTTACAGCTTTGTGCAATTAATTTTCTCTTCCAAAAACTAATAGTTGTTCTCTCCTGTAGAGTTTAATCTATTTAAGATAATATTAAACTTGCCTAACGGGTTGGGAAATCAATATAAATTAAGTGCCTGTGGTGTGTATCAGTTTTCCTGCTCTAAACAACCTCTATCACTTAAGTGGACACACTTGCAATTTTACAGAATTACACTGACTTTTCAACAAAACCTGGAAAAAATTAATTTACTATTCTTGCACTGTGAACAGTACTCTTACATGATGTGATAACCATTTTCCATCTGTACACTCCCTTTTGTAAAGTTGGGCAACACGTATGAAAGAAAGACAGAAATAACTGTTTGTGTTCTGAAAGACATTTCAGTTCTTTAGTCCCAGTCACTGAAGGAAGAGGCAGAGGCAAGTTTGAATTATCCCAGAAAACTGAACAATTGGTTTTATTTGGCGTCTTCAAGATGTTTCACCTTCTGTGGGAGATGTAGATGTTGTAGGAGAGACCATTTCAGGTTTTCGTGAAATTCTGTCCAATTCTGCCTGAACATCTGTTAAAACTGGCTTCTGACCTACAAAATAAATGCATATCATTCAGTCACGTTTATGAAG
This sequence comes from Bucorvus abyssinicus, assembly GCA_009769605.1. NCBI lineage: Eukaryota > Metazoa > Chordata > Aves > Bucerotiformes > Bucorvidae > Bucorvus > Bucorvus abyssinicus. The sequence goes on from CM020028.1 coordinate 44,608,999, forward strand.
AAGTTTTGGGAAGGCCTATAGTATCCTTAATTCTCAAATCAGACAAATCCTAAAAATTGTTACCTCACCTTTAATCTGTACCCAAAGTGTATTAAGGCCAATTCCCAAAAGAAACAGAAAGGAAACAGTAGAGAGAAAGTTACATCCTTCTATATTTCCAATTTCTCAAAGCAACTTCCATAATTATATATTAATTGTCAGTATATGAAGAGTTAAAGTATAAAATACAGATAAGTCTATTAAGGCTAGGAGCCATGAATATGTCTACACAATTTTCTGCATCATATGTATTCTAAATAATTCTGAATGTAAATCAAGGGTTTCACCATAGACCTGTGAAGACAGTTCTACATACTTGGTCAGCATAAATCTGACTCTGCTGCTCACGGGTGCAGACAGACCTGTAGATGGCAAATCCCTTTCTCTCCTCACCCACTTACCTCCTCCCAAACTTGGAATGGCACAAACATTTGTGCAGTCACAGGTAGACTTGATCCAAGCTTAAAACACACCATTTCCCCCCCCCCCACCCCGCTGATTTTTACTCTCAGCTCTTGCTCCCCAGTCTAGGTTTCTATCCTGCCATGTTCTATCACAAGAATGGGGGAGACAGTATGGGAAGAGACAGTGCAGAATATTAGAATCTAACACCATGACAAGTGTGCATACTATCTCAGGCTGTACAGGAAACCTCCGACCTACACTTAGTTTTAGTAGTATCCCAGCATCCTTTCTGAAGATGGAAATTAACAAGAACTATCCACAAAGCTAATTTTTGCCAGATGTACTACGTTGCTCTTCAAATCCTTTAACGAAAGCTAATACTGTATCAGAATCCAAGCAGCTAATATTCCAACTAATAAGGAGAGGAATTTCTCACAACTGCTGAGGGGAAAGTAGTTCTCAAACCCCGAACTACTGTCTTGACAGCCAATTTTCAGATTTGAAGAGTGAGTGTCATAGATAACACTAAACACAAGACAGCAAATATTGGGGAAGATGAAGAGGCCACATCTAAGCCAAATGTATTTGTGTTTATGGTAATTCCTTGAAAACCTAGTCCTTTACAACATTAAAGTGGCTACACCCTAACTTTCATTTGTTGCATATTAGGAAATTTCTGAGACCATTTTTGCCCCTTAATAGTTTAATTCTGTTCTTGAAGTTTCTGCCATGGCCCTGGACACAACCCTTTTCTAGGGTGCTGCCTCCATCACCCAATCTGCCTGGCATCACCCAAACCTGCTACTGGCCACTCCCCACAGGCTTTTGCAGTGGGCACTCTCTGCACCTCAAATTGCATCAGCTGCATTTATTTGAACAATCTTCATATGTTGTTCAAATTAACACTCTGACTTTGCCTGCAGCAGATTAGGAAGTACTTGTAAACTCTGCTCAGCCAGCTGAGCTTTGCATTTAAAAAAGGGAAGTACACACATGTAAAAAAAAATTTCAGTGTCAGTCTACACAAAACGTTAGTAGGAAGCGGCATTTTCACCTAAGTGCAACGTTATTAACCCCTGGGGAAATGGGGAGGGAAGATGTCTGTATAGGAGTGTTCTGAAGTAATACAGAAACATTTTAATCTGGAATAGCAGAAGTTCCGGAGTAGTCTTGCATCTAGCTTTGGAGCTGTCACTATCAGACATATTTAGATTAATAATACTTATTAATCACATCATATAAAAAAAACTACCAACCTAAAATAAGTGAGTATTATCACAGGCTGTCACCAAACTCAAAAGACTTCATCATATTAGAGCTAGATCACTCGCAAAAGAAGTTAAAGTAATTTTAACACTGACAGTATTTTTTAAAAAAATCAACTTGAAATTAAGTCCCAATATATCTGAATAATATTAAAAAGGACTTATAGCATAAGCCTTTTTATTGGGATGCTGGAGAAAAAAGGAAAAAATTAATTCATGTGGACACAATTCATGCTTGAACAGCTACATGGAAAGTTTTTCTTTGATCCTCTGAGAGCCCTAAAAAGGCAATACTAAACTGCTGTGAAAACAAAAGCAAAAACCATATCCAATAAAACATTTGGTTAAATATAGTAGTGTGCACACATCTGATAAGCTATGCTAATAGAAATGATCCACCACTCACAATTTAGATTGAGTTGATCTTTCATCATTAATCATACCTGGTTTTTTTGCAGATGGTGGTAAGTTGCTGCCAGCACCTCCTCCTGGACTGCCACCAACACCCCCAGGGCCACCAGGAGAACCAGTTTTCTTGCTTAGGAGACTATTGAAGAAGTTAGCCAGGACTCCTTCACTAGTAGCTCCAGCTACAAAGGGAGGAAGAAAATAACCACAAACCCAAAACAAAACATATTCTAAGTAAATACTGATTTAGTGTGTTAATTAATCTAAATAAGTATATTGAAGAAAGCAGGCAAAGCAACTATTTTACTTTCCTGACTCCATTTGTACCCTCATAAAAAAAAGGTACCTTTCATATTGGGATCAATTTTTTTTGACCCAGTAGGGATAGGTGTAACACTGGCAACGTTTGATGTTACAGATCTATTTGGTGTCCTAGGAGATCCACCAGGAACTCTTGGAGATGCATCCTATGCAAAAAAAAAAAAAATCCTAAGCTGAATGGGTCAATCTTCTACAGAATTAAATCATGCAGTGTAGGAGTACAAGAATGCTTCATTTCACATTTCTCGCAGCTCCTAATATATTTTTTTAAATACCGTAGTATCCCATGCAACTGAAATGACACAGGATTAGATTTTGCTGATTGTGTGTGAGTACAACTAAAGCACTAGTGAAGCTTTTCATTTCATCCCAATGAGAAATTTGAAAATCCATCTGTTACTCAGTAGCACCTCTGACCATAATGAAAACTGCATGGATTAGATCATAGAGGAACTACACCAAATTTCTTGGAAAGAGAACATATACTACTAATACTGTGGAAAGGACTAAATGTAGTCCAGGAGAAAAAGCATTATTCATTACTTCAAGGATAACAAGTCATGTTTGCAGTTTATCTAAAGAGGTAAAGCTACCTTTATAGGATCACATGCTTCCCATTAAACTTGTGTTAGTTTTTAGTTATTTTATTTGTATTTTAAATATAGATGATGTCATAGTTTTCATTTGACCTTAAGTTTATGTCAGATGCTTAATAATCCTGGAGAGACAGTGCCAAATTTAGGTCACAAAACTCTCCAAGGCACTTCAGCCAACGTAATTTGCTCCCTGGCATACTATTGGGACAGAAAGGGGAGTCAACTAACTGCGTAGAACATATGAAAAGTAAAGCCATGACATTTTGCCCTTGCTGTCAATACAAGTTGTCATGACTAGCTGTGAAGAAGTGTCATAATTTTTTAGCAGTATACAATGTAGACTTTAAATTCTATGTAGTTTAAAAAACAAAGAATATTTGATAATGCAATTAAAACAAGCAACTCTCTAAATATATTAAAGTGAGTAATTTTCATGTGATGGTATTTAAAACTTTTATTACTAACCACTGGCCTTCCTGCTGCAGAAGGGGGTTGTTTCGCCAACTGGGACTGCAAAAAACAAACCCATGTAGTGTTAGATATTACAGCGACTAAGAATACAAAACCAAATTGTTATGAGAATGTTGTTAAATGCAACACTGGCTGCTTGTTTTATAGAGAGAAAATTACCTGCTGCTTCATAAGAAACACTTGGTCATCTTCTGCTACAATTTCTTTTTCATGAACAAACTGCAATACAAAAACATTAACATCATTTTGACTAAAAGACAGACATGTATTTCCTTTTATACCTCCTGGTGAATATGACTAAGGCTTTCAGTAATGAAGTAAATGTGTAAAATACTATGATGACTCCAGAACACATTTTCTATACTTAAGACAGTACCTCATTATTTCATTTAAGAGCTAAGTTAATTAGAATTGAAATAGAAGTATCATTAACTCCTGTGACATGGCAGGCATAATTCTGTAGATGTACTTGAGGAAAGACCCATTGAAAAGTTCATTACAGCATTCAGCAAAAGAACAATGAAGTAAATAGTTACAAGGCACATTCTGGGGTCTCAGTATCACTAAGAAACGTTCATAGATGCACACACTCTGCAGCATGCTCACATCTGTTATCGAGGCCCCACCCTGGTATTATTTTATAGGTAACTATGGCAAGAGTAATTCTTCACCTGCATTGCATTAGACTGGTATATAAACTGAACAAAATAATCTTGGATCCCACTTCTGTGCATTGTATCACAAGCACTCTCCCTCCAAATAAGCTCACCAGAAAAAACTTTGCCAAAACAATCAAATATCAGTATCAAAGTTTACATTCCAGGCCTGAAGTTTTATAAGCACGCAAACAAAAAGTTGCCAGTTATATATTCCTTGGGCACTTACTTAACATGCTGCTATATATGTCTTGATTTTTTCCCCCTACAGATTGCAGAGAAGATGTAGCATTGGTTTTCTCAGCTAAAATAATTTACACTTGGAAATACAATCAGTCCCAAATTCTTAGCTTTGTTAGAAAAAGCCATAGAAATATCTGCCTTAAATAACTTTTGTATGCATGAAGTCCACTGCTGCTGGCATTTTGTTCAACAACCTTACATATGTTTTCAGGTAGTTCTGTCAAAGCCTTTTGTTAAATAGTAAGAGAGAAAATATACTGAATGTATGTAGAACCTGTTTTCACAGGTTTATTTTTGATTTTAATATTGTCTCAAGCTTTCTTATTTTAAATACTCCAATAGAAACAGAAAGCATTATAAAGTTAGGAACAACTCAGAAAAAAATGGAGTGTTCTTAAAAACTGCTAACTCAACCTGACCAACAGCTAAATGACACAGACTTTTCAATACCAAATATTTATTAAAAGCATAACAGGTATATTTATAGTCTTGAACAATGTAACAGCAGCATAAGAACAAAGCAAAAAACAAAACAAAACACAAACCTCAGTGTAAGCTGCAAAAGAGATACACAGAACAAAAATACATAATGATTTTTTGATAACTGAAAAAGAATTTTAAGAACAAAATAAAAAGACAAAATAAGAAAAAAACCCATATGGTTTATCACACTTTCATGGTAAACTGGAAGCAAAGTCTCGAAGAATGAGAAACAGTCAAAAAACTGACAGGTAAATAGAGAAGTTGAATGCCAGAACATCTCCATTTACCTTTCTGACTGGTGGTTTTGTTATGATATCTTCAAAACTGTCTTCTGCTTTTAGTGTCTGAAAGTTCTCGTGCAATATTCCTATCTTCTTGTCATTATCCCAACCTGCAGGACTAGATAAAGGATTATTTGGTTTTAACTTCTGTTGTAACTTCAGGTTATTCCTGTATGCAATCCTGAACTGCCAAGAACTGAAAGCCAGGAACGTCGTCATAGCTCCCACTCTCATGTGCAAGCCAGTCACTGATCCGTACAACTAGTTAGAGATTGATTCCCCATAACACAGAAGAGCAAAATCTCTGGGTTTAGCATTTCTCTTTGGGGCAGCGAGTATTTGTAATCTCAATCCACTGGCACATGCCAAACTCCAACTCCTGAGAATGTTAAATGGAACTTCAAAAAGCATAAACAGAAAAGGCTCTGAATGCTATTTTACAGTCTAGCACAAATGCATTTTGTAGTCATATACCCATAATAATGCAGGTAACTTACATAAATACCGCATCTTTTTCCACAACAACAGCTGGAACACTGAAAGGAAATCCATACAACTTCTGGACTATATATTTATACACTAAATCAATGTTTTTGTTCTCCTTTACTGAAGTGTAAATAAGTGCTGCCCCATCTGAATAAACTTGTTAAAGAAAACTCAGTTTAGTAGCTAATAAGAGATATTACAGTGACCTTTTTTTGTTACTGTAAAGGTTATCTACTTTGTAGAATTTAGAGGGGGAATACAAAAATCAAATAGGTCAAACAACTTCCAATGCTTATTTTTTAAAATAAGCTGTATTTCTGCATTTGTTTTAAGCCAACTTAGCTAATGCTTACAGAGTGTAAAGTACAGGCTCTTCTCACTTTCAAAGCCCACAATGCCAGTGGTTTCACTATGATGCCTTCAAAAACTGTCATTTAGGAAACAAAAATTTTCATGTCACGTCCTTGTATCTGGTAATTATCCCATCCTGCAACACAGACGCTACAGCATTAACACTAGTAGCTTCAAAAATGCTAAAGATCTTTCATTTCCCCACTTGGGATTTCAATTGGGGAAGCAAGTTCTTACATTTTACAGTTACCTGCTTTTGAATGAAATGAAGACAAGTTGTGCTGTGTATCAGTTACTAAAAGACCAAGAGAGTACTCCAGCATGGTTCAGTATCAAATTAATACAGCTTATGTACAGGATTAATAAAAGCAAACAGGGAAGTTTCAAGTAATTGTTACTTTGGGATTATAAAAATGCCAACCCCGCTAATTTATTTCTACTTGCATGCAATTCAAATTCTGGAAGAAAGTTAGGTAATGGGATCAGATTCCCATTCAGTGAAGTTAGACTTGAATTCCAAGTTGTACGTGGCATATACTGTCACAAGGACTAGTTTGTGCTAATCTTTTGTATTCTTCCTCCATCCACAAGACTTATTACAGTTACCCGTAATTCCATTTTGAAAAATTAGGTCTTTGACGCCTGTTGAAGGAAGTGCCATCTTGGTACTTAACTGAGGGCTCAGGTTCTTGAACTAATTTTTCCACCTGTTAACCACTGTCCTCCAACAGTATTTAAACTTTATTCTACCACAGCACGGATGATGATGACACAATGTATGCTTATTACTGGCATCTAAAATCTAGGTCTCAGCATGTCTAGCTGACTAAACACTAAGCAGTATTTTATACACTTTTTAAAAAAATGAAGTTTAAAAATAATAATAGCGCAGTTAGTTACGGCTTATGTGCATTGTCTCTGCACCATCACAAAAGCCAGTGGATCTTTCCTAGAGCAATTCACACTTCCTTTCTTCCATCATCACCTCATGCTGTGGAATTACTGAACACTGAATAGACTGCGTATCTGAGTCAAAAAGAGTAACAGGCCTTATGTGCATCTAGAGCAAGATCATACTTAAATGGATTATCCTTTTATTATTTTAGGAACCTGTCAGCTAAGATGTGCCAATTTGCTAACTGGCTCCTAAATATGGAAATGGAAGCAAGTAAAAAAAATTCCTGGTAAGGGGACATGCTAGACTTTTGCAGCTCTGTAAAAACCACAAACCAACAAAACCAAACCCAACAAACCCAGCAAAGATTAACTCAACATTAGGGGTAGCTGAAGCAGACTGACAGCTGTAGTAAAGGAATGGCATACTGTCAAGGGCTAAGGCTGGGCCGGCCACTAGATGAATGACAGATGCTCTCTATTATTCCCCTCTGCCTTTCCAAAGAGGGGAAAGAGAAAAGGAGCAAGGGAGAGAGACTTATGGATTGGAAAAAAACCCTAAAACTGCTTTAATGAAAGTAATAATAAGAAAATGAAATATATACAACCACATCACTGTCACCACTGATGCTGTGGGCAGACACTGGGGAAAGCCCAGACTGGACTCAGTGGCAGACTGAACCAGATGCAGGAGCTGGATTCTGCAATGTACGGATTGGGATCAAAGGCAGAACAGAGTCCTCCTCAGACACTGGCCACTGAAGAAGAGAGGAAGAGAACTAGAGCCTCATGATCCCTCAGCTTTATTCCAAATATGACATCTATGGGATGGAACCCCTTGTGGGTCAGTTTAGGGTCACATGTCCTGACCACTCCTCCCGGCAGGTGCAGCCTCTCACTGCACCCCACTGTGGCACACAGGCTTTAGCAGTGACCGTGGTCTGCACAGGAGCAAGTGTAAGCAAGAGCCTTTCTGCAAACATCACGCATTATCTTTTCGCAAAGCAGACACTGTCTACAAAAATACGCTGTTAACTTCAGCAAGTGCAGTCACTTAGACTGAGCTGAAAAGTAAAATCACTGAACAGAATTAGTTCTATTCTAACTCAAACCAGGACACATACTACTTTGGTACAGATACAAATATTCTTTTAAAGCTGGTCAAAATTAATGAAGAGATTTAACTGAATCATCATCTTTATGATGTGTTAAAGGATACATTGTAAGCAAAACCGTCTGATATGTGACTGAATGAAGTCAAAGTGTTCATCTCTGTAGTCATGCTCTTTTTCCAGAATGCTGATGGCATCACACTGTCAAAATAAGCACAAAATTAATATACCACTTTCAGTTATGTTGAAATAACAGTGGTGCTACATATCCAGTTCATAACTGGGCAAGGGGGATGGAGTGGGGCTGGTGGTACAGAGAAAATACAAAAACCTGCTAAGATAGTTTAGAAGCATAATTGAACCATTTTTTCTTTTTTAATAAAATGTAACTTGATATGCATGTACTGTGGTCAGCACTAACTTGGGAGTTAAACTGATTGCCATTTTTTCATTCACTCCCACTCCCCCCTCTCCAATGCAACAACTCAAAGTCTCTGTTGACTACTGATCCACTAAATGACACCAATATATTTTTACATGCTGTGGTATTACAGTGCTTTTTACCCAGTTACTAACTAGCCCTTTGCAAAGAAATGTGGAAGCAGAAAAAAAAAAAAAGTGTAGGGGCAGAGAGGAATAATAGAGAGCCAGCAGGTGAGGAAAAAAATATGCTTTTCAAATGAGAGGATTAGCCTTCCAGTGAAGGAACAGCATATGCATCAAAAGGTTTATTCTTTCACTGTAGGCCAGCAGAGGCTGCAGGTGCAGTATGCTTAATGTCAATGAGAACTGAAGAGTCGGGGGGGGTGTGGGGTGGGCAGGGAGACAACAACAAACCCCAAGTCAGAAGAGAAGCACACCAATTTTTTCTTTAGACTAAGAATATGGTTACATATCTAACAGAATCACAGAAACACCCTAAGGAACGTTAACACGGTGCACTTTCCTAACTAGAACCCTCAAATATATTAATCTTCAGAAAAAGATCAGAAATATTAAAAAAAAATTACTAAAACACTATTTGCAGAATAAAGAGGACTTTGGAGATCAAGGGGAATTCTAGTTGCTTACTGACTTCCTCATTTCTGTGAGCAAAACCAAGTCTGAGGTACTTCTCAATTCCTTGAAAACTGGTAGAACTAAAGGAAAAACTAATCCCAAAAGAGCATGCAACAAGGTCTTCTAGAAGATAACCAACTTTCAACATTAAACATTTTAAAAGAATTCTTACACAAGCTATTCAGATTGACTTAAGAACCATGTGCTTCCCATCCCAAATCCATAATTAACAGAATTGCTTAAATAAAATACACAAAAAACCTAAAATGTGAAACAAACCTTTGTACAAACTACTACTACTGGAATGCCTAAGTTACATGTTAGTGTATCTGCACCCAGGGGTAAAATCACACTGTCATCTTTGTCTTCCTGTAATGAAGTATTTCTTCTCTGTGGAGAAGCTGGAAAATCCTCGCCTGGTTCTATATATTCCTGGAAGTCTCTTACCACTGAAAGTAAAAAAAGTTGTATTAAAAGATCAGCTACTTTATTATTTCAACAATGATTTCCACTGCCATTGATCTCTAGCACCGTTGATTGTATAGTACTTCTGCTTCTTTATGTTGAAAAAATTGAGCATGCACCAAGTGCTGACTAATTATTTGCTGTATGCAGCACAAGAGAGAACTAGTTAGTCTGAGATCTGCTTGCTCGGCAGCCAGAAGAACATGACCAGATAAAACTATCTGTAAGGACAGCACTGACCTATTTTTATTTTATCATTGAGGAACCACTAGGCAGTAGCTATTAACTATTACTGCTTGATATGTTTCCTAAAGGACACAAGTTTCCTTGCATTCTTCCTGGCAAAAGTAATGGAATTTTGTTAGAATAAACAGAATTAAGCCTTACACATAATGCTTAGCTGCTACTGTATGCCAGATTTTACCTAAAACCCCTTTCTCCACACTTTTCTCTCTCGGTACAGTGAATCTACAGTGGCAAAAAGGATACTTAAACATTAGTTATTTACTAATTTATAATTAGTTAATAGCATATTAAATATTCAGTATGCTTTTACAATAGATCAGATACTACTTTAAAATTTAGCAAGGAGAGTAAATCAGAATATAACAAGAATTAGAAAAAAGCTAAAGTTACAAGAGTAACTCTCTTGTCAGGTTCCGATGTATACACCCAGGTCTCTAATTACACTTACTATTCCTACAGTCAGGGATGCAGTATTAGGCATAAATTGTCTCTACCTTTTACATCATGTCCTGTTTCACACAGCAGAAACAGGATTCTACAAAAACCTACCATGATTACTTTTCCATTAGGTAACACATCCTGATTCAGCCAGAAAATTAGGCAGCAAGACAATTTAGCTGAATCATGCACACTAGCAGCTAACTACTCTAGCACATTCTCACTGCTTTGTCCTGATTTATCACTAAACTGATAGAGCCCTCTGAGTTTATACCTAGAAATAACAGAGCAAGCTTTTTTCAACACCCTAGAGAAAAAAAAGATTTATTGGGCCAAGATCATTCAACTTTTCTACAGGTCTCGGAGTTCACACTAACAAAAAGCACACACACAGATTATCATCTCTACTTGAATACTCAACTCAGGCTTTTTATTCAGGGAATGCTGCTACTTCAGTCTGGTCCGAGAGCTTCTCAGAGCCTCCCACTCTGACTGTGTTTTAAGCCCAGGGTTCTTACCAAGATATGCCAGCCACTCATGGGAGTCTTTCATACACTGCGTCCTATCTGTTCTGGGATAATTGCATGCTAAAATAAAAATCACACTACTCCAGCACTGAAGTTCTCCAGTGGATTCCTAAAATTTCTGTTGTATGATCATAACATACTAATCTTTATACAAGCACAGAAAACAGTAAAAAGTATTGATATATCACAGCTTAAAGACTATGGAATGCAATCTCAGGTTTTCCTTTGAGTCACAATTAAAATGACCAGGCCACAAGGCTTCATTAGACACAGCTGAATTCAGTAAAAGGAAGAGCTATTCCAGCCTTTCACACACAGCTGCTATGTATCCTCTAAGGCATTCCCATACCAGTTTTGGTCCTCACAGGGTCTGTTTTTGAGGGGAGTTGCTAGAACTGGAAGACAAACACAGCACCACACCTTCAGAAAACTACATACACAAACACTCAGTAGCTCTCAGTCCTGTTGGTAAGTTAAATCAGATCGCAGGAGCCTCTCAGGAGCACTAAGCCTGACACAAAAGTAGGACCATATAGCCAAAAGTCAGGCAAACAATATTCTTCCCTCATCCTTTTGGTAGCGCCAAGCTGCAGCCCACCTAGCCATGCATGAAGGCACATCACAGGAGGGTCAAAACAAAACCAGCTTCCAGCCATATCTGGATTGTGTCCAGGGCTTATGCTAAACCCAACATGCAGATCATCAATATCTGTAAGAAATAGACCAGATGATAAAAGAACAAGAGAGCAGATAAGACTTCTCATGAGTAGCTGGTTTTCTTGATTCAATCACTTAAATTTTCTGAATTTTGTAGTATTTTACTGTTCTGTTCACTCAGTAAAGCAGCTAACAGAGATACTGTGTCCTTACTACTTGATCCAGTAAAATACTAGCCTGAAACTGTTGGGAGAGTGATATTAAATACACACACACTAACACCACCCCCCAAAACCAAACATAAAACCACATCCAAAAGAGCTCAGCTCCTCCCTCCTAAACAAGTTCTTGCTATAGAAGATAAGATTATCAAGGATAAAGCTTCCCTTAGAAGAATCTCTCTCAATAAACAAAACAGCCCCCCTTCTCCCTTATTCCAGAGTGTCTACAACTGTCCAACCTTACAGGCTACTTTATCACAGCACAGCTACAACCTGCATTTCTGAAAAAGCTATTCAGCAATCGGGCAGTCAGTTGCTTAACAGCATGCAAGTTATAGAGAGCATCTTCAGACCTGTTAACAAAATTTAACCATGCTGTTTGATCTTAACACACAGTTTTCTCAAATACTCTTCCTTGTAGTAATTCACTGAGAAATGAATGGGAAAGACTCATGTTTTAGTACCCCAGTGGAAACACAACGGCTGCCCAAAAGTAGTATGGAGCTATGGTGTTAGTGAGTTCAGTCAGTTTAAGGAAACTTGCAATAGTTCTGCATACTTAAAACTAAAAAGATCAGACACTGACAGAGCTATATCATATCTGTGCCAAAACAAACATAGCTGCATTAGTGCTAATTATGATAAAACTCTTCAAGCAGAAAGGGCCCAGACATAACCATGTTGTTATGAATCTTTTCAACATTTACACTTTTGGTAGGCAGAGAACAGGTCCCAAATTCCCTAGACTGACTAATTACAGGAACAGTTAAGAAGCCGATATAGTGATTTGCCTTTAAGATAAACAAAAATGGAAAGCCAGAAGTTTTTTCACTTGGGAAAACCTTATATTGAAAAATCTGTAAGAATTTTGTAAATTCAAGATTATAAATTCAGCCCAGCTATGTTCATTCTGAAAGCTTCCCCCCCCCCAAATTAATGTACTTCTGTTAGAAAGAAATACTAGTATTGTTCATACAGCTACTTGAGACTTTTCTGAAGCTTGACTTGCTTGATAACTCCTAATTTTAAGCAACATTTCCAAAGAATGAAAAAAGATTGCAGTTGAGAGACTAAATGGTGCAGAAAGCATTAAGCATATTTGATTTAAATGGATTCCTATGTATTTGCAGAATACTCACACTTTTGCTCCATTTCTTTCATTTCTTCAGGAGGAATTTTTAACTTGTCAATATGTTCTCTTACAACACTTGCCCATTTTTGTAAGGAATCCAGTGCAGTCCAAGGCCTAGACATGTCTACTACCAACATAATTAGAGTGTCCTTTAGAGAGCTTGCCTCCATAGCAAATTTCAGAAGACCTTTGTGATACAGATCGCCATCCAAAATCCATACATTACACCTTGTTTGGTCTACAAAAAATGAAAAACGTTTAATGAGACTTGAAACAGTGCACTACGTAACAGCTTTAAATCTTCTTTAGATGTGGAAAATACAAGGAAGAAAGCAGATTACATATTTCATCAGTCAATTGAACATGTATAAGAACACAGCAAACTGCAGCTTGTGGAGACAAGCTCCTCCTCTTCCAAAGTTGGATGTTTAATGGTTGATAACTGAAGATCTTAAATACATTATGTGAAATTGAGAACACAGAGGTAGCATTCAACATTTCAAAAATTAAAGTTCACTGCTCTAGGGAGGGAAAATGCTTTCTTCAAGATGCACCTTAGAAGGAGAGAATTGGGTGAATTCAGCCATCCCTTCTCAGCCCCTGGTCTACTCAGCTCTCAAGGACTGACATCTCCCTTTCAAACTTCAATATGTTATGTCTATAACTCTTAAAGTACAGAATGCACTTTGGACCTTCAGAAAACTAGAGCAGAACTGCAAGTTTAATTATTTAGATGGACTTAACAGACAAGCAAGTTATTCTTCATAGTCGCAAAAGGATAATTGCCATACAAATAGACCATCCCACTGCTTTTTTCCCCTCAGAACACATACTCCAATGTTCATACACTTCTGCAGTAGATGCAGAGCTGTTGATTCAAAATTAGATAGCTTAATATAATTACATTTTGCCTTCTGGTAAGTTTTTATTTCTTGTTACAGAAGCTCTGAGGAAGACCGTTTAGGTAAAACTTGCAATCCTCTTAACCCGGGTCAAGTAATCTTTAAGACCAACAACCAGACATAGAAGTCAGAAAAGCAGGTGATTTCAGAAAAAGATGGGACAGCTTCTTCTGGTTCTCCTTCAATCTGTATGTGTTCAGTATATATTCACGCTCCACTCCCCCTAAGTATTGCCTCTAGGTAATTCATTGCACCTCTACAGTGCCTGGTCACCCTCCTTCCCTTGTTTCCCCATATATAAGCATCAATTATCTGTTCCATAACTGCAGGTATTTGGGATCTGAATCTTAAAACATCTTTTTAACCTTCTAGCCATAAGCCAATTCCAGCCAGTTGAAACGCAGAGTCTACTTTATTTCTCCTTCCTCCAAATTTTTGGGTTGGTGGTTTGGGGTTTTTTGTTGCTGTTTGTTTTTAAAATATCCTTTAGCATTGCGCACATTTTCCTACCCATCAATAAATGATACATAGTCTTGCAGATTATGATACCATCAAGACAAAGGTTTACCTGTATGTTCAAAAAGATAAATACTTGCTATAATAATTGAGATGCAAGATAAGAGCCTAGGCACCTTTTCCTCTAGGCCTGAGGAATGCCCATTCATTCAAAATGTTGCAGCTAAGACTGCTTCCCTGGTCCTTCAGCCTTTTCTTTTGACTGGTTCCTCTCCTCCTCTACCACTTAAGCGATCATTCATGGTATCTGCTAAAGCAATTACACTGAGAAACTTCCTCATGATACAAATCACTCATGGCCTAAGCTGACTCTTGCAAATTATAAAGAAAGAAAAACATCCCACTGTCATTCCAAATACTGAACCATTGCTTTCAAGTTTGATTAAGATATTATTAGAAATATAAACTTACCATCTCGATCTTCATCATGCACATTTAAATACAAATACTCCATTCCTCTTCCTTTTTTGTATTCCTCTATGCCTTGAATTTTTCCTATTAAGCTAGTTTTACCTGCTCCATCTTCACCTGGAGAGACAGAAGTTAGATCCCACTCAATCTTTAATCACAATTACATATTAAAGAACACCTGGGGCAAGAAGGAAACCATATACTAACAGGGTGACTGAACTTAAAGTTTTGAAATATACTAGGCTTTGCCAAACTCATCCATCTGTTCAAAGTACATGCCTCAGCTTCAAATCTAATTTCTAATTATTGATAAATGCAATTACACTAACTACCCTATCTGAAATAGGCTCTTATACATATATTTAAAAAGATACCTTAAAGAGTAAAGACTTCAATTTGAGTCTTCCAACTACATCCAAAGTGTTAACAAAGTCTTTCTAAAAGTAGAGTTCAAGTCACAGTAAGCTCATCCAGCACTCAAAAGCGTTTAGATTTTTGTATCAAACAGCACACAACACCAGGCTGAGTTACACAAATCTGTTTCCTTAGCTTTTACAGGTTGGTTTCTTTGAATCTTTTCCCTGTTACAAGTCTAAAGAAACCTTAAAAAGAGGTGACAAATGGTAAGCCTTGCAATACATCTGTATTTGGGTACACACATACTGACAAGCTGCAATCCAGGTCTATTCACTCCTATACTCTCCCGTCCAAAGGCAGCTCCGATAACCAGCAAACCTTACAGCATAAGCAAAATGTAAACACCTCAACTATTGCTAGACACTCTTTTTCAAAATCCTGTATTTCTAACTTTATGTCCCAGAGCCGGAAAACTTCAGGTGCAATTTTTCCACTTTGAAAGAGTAACCAAGCTGAATGTGGACATGAAGCGGGGTTTTGCCACTCTAACTTGGCAGTACAATGAGTACGTAACAATTAGACATTAGAAATTCTTGGAACTCTCACAGGTTATAAAAATCAAGATTAAACCCGATTTCCTAAGAATATCTTATCAGTTTTATGCCAAGTAGAACTTATTTTTTTTTCCCAAGTCTCTCCTATACAGGGAGACTATATATAAACACTTGTTTTTAACTACGTAGCAAAGAAAAGAGTTCAAGGATGGTACTTTTCACTACTAAAAACATAATGATGTTTCCTCTTTAAAGGGAAACAACCATGATCTTACAGACAATATTATGGCTACATTAAAAAGACTACAGTTATAACCACAGAAGAGAGCAGAAAAATGATAGACCGGTTTTTAATTTACTCAAGGTATCATTCCCAAGATAACAACATGAAGTCTTCAATTTAAAGTTCAGCTTTATTTTCAGATTCCACTGATAGTCTAGAAGCAAACAGAAAGCGTAAGACTGCTTACTCTAAGTAGCCCAGGGAATTTTATTCAATCCAATGAAAAGGCATTTAAAAGGAAAAAAAACCACAACAAAACACACCAAAACCAAACAAAAACAACAACAAAAAACCAAGAGAGAAAAGTAAGACCAAACTGAAGTTTAAGATCTTGTTAAGTATAGAGAAATTAAGTGGAAAATGAAGTTGTATCAGTTTAGCTTTTTCAAGATTTAAGTTTGTTATTTCCTTAACTATATTAAATCAAGACACGTCTAACAATTATAGCTAGTTTTAAATAAACATTGGAAAGCACAGCTATTTTCTATTCATACATTAAGCTTTTCCTCTTCTTGTAAGAATATTTTTTTAAAATAAAAATTCTGCCCAAGAAGTGAAGAGTTCAAGCTTCTTCACCAGAGATGAATTACAATTCCTCCTCTGCCCTCACCCAAGTACTTAGCCAAGCTTCTTAAACTTGTCATCTACAGAAAACTGGGGAGACTTTATTAAGCTGCTGCACTGACATGTTATGCTGCTGAAGTTGCTATTACTTTTGCCAACAACTTCTGTAAGATCCATTCTGTTATTTTACCTTTTTGAACAGGCAGCTTCAATTAATTTGTGCCAGCATAAGGCTCAAAAGGTAAGACAAACCAGAATTTGTTATCCCTTTTAAAGATGGGTTGCACCTAATAGCTTTCTTAGTTTCTCAGAACAGCTGACTTCTAAGTTCTCTTGCATACTAGTTTGCTCCACACAGGTAGCATAAAGATTACAACTTGTTTGCATTGGTAAAGATTAGCATCTTCTGCAAAGTACATCTGCCAGTTCTTAATGAAAGTGGCTGCAGCTTAAGTCTAAGAAACATCTGTGGCTGTCAAAAGTTCTAAACATTAAAAGATACATTTAAGCAGTCTAAACTGAAACATACTTATACAAATGATAATACTTAGGCAACCATTGTTTGAAAGTGCTTATGCTGAACAACATAGGTGAACTTGAAATACATGTCCCACAAGCCCCTTACTTATCAAGGCTGTGTGTAAACATGCCGAAGTAAAGTGAAGTTCAATACTGTTAAGTTAATACCTTATGGCAAAGTAAGAGCTGGAATTTTATTTTCCCTCCTTAAGTTTTCTGTTAATTACATTCAAACCCTATGCAGAAAGAAATTTTATCAGTACAGCATAAGGCAAGTTGGTTTGATGTAAAATTAGTACCTTTGGACATATATACAGACATGGTAGTCATTTCAGCCCTCCATTACAGAATTACTTAATCTGTTGTGTGAAGAAGATTCTCTACTCCCTTCTCCTTAGCAAATACCCACCCATTTCAAAACAACACGATCAGGATCAGGTAGGTGCATCACCGTCATACATAACTGTATCATAAAAATTACTGCATGCAGAAGAGAAGTTTATATCATTCACTAGAAAGCCAATGATGCATCAGTGAAGTTTGAAGGTTTGGTACTACTTTCATTAATTACTCAGGTAAATGAACTTTGCAAATGCTATAAGAGAAATCAAAAGATCTGTGAGGAAAAGGGTTAGAAACAATACTGACAAGCGGCCCAAAACAAGTCAGCAATACATAAATCAAACTTGTCTACAAATAGGACAGCTCACTTGCAAGGGTGCAAGATGGCTGCCTAGCTGAATGTGCCCTATTCCACAGAAGATCCAGGGTTCTCAACAGATTTAAGCCAAATTAGAGTCAATGTTATGGAAAAAGTTGTCAGAAAGTAAAACCAGGACCATCGTATATGACATTAGGACTACCTCCTTTTTGCTCATGCCATGCATCATAAAAAGTTAGGAAAAGATGACTTCCTTGGCCAAGAGAACACACTAAGGCTTGAGGTTCCACCTACCTACACATTCTATTTTTAGTATGCTGCATATAGCTTTTAAAATTGTGACAGCTGCAAATGTATTTGTATCCTTGCTATTTCATTTTTCCAACCTAAAGTCTTCAACATAAAAAACCTGAAAAGTCAACCTGCTTTGAACATATTGAGTTATGCTCGAAAAGAACAGCAGTATAATTTCGCTTTGTAGTTACTTTTCAGCAAGAGTATCAAAATAAAAATCAATCTTAAACCAGTGCTTATCTAAAACTCCTGAATTGTTATTACAAATCTCATTAGCAAATTAGTTCAAAGTGTGTGCAATGCTCACTTTTAAGACTTTTGAAAATTCAAACATTTTATTGTAATGCCTTTAGTATGTACAGAAGCTTCTCTCTACTAGAGGAGGTGGGAAATATTTGTGAGGAAATTAAAGTATATTAGCTATTATAGATTTGATGGATAATGGACAACATATTAATGAAATTAGCGTTAAATACTACCAGGGACACATATAAAAGTATATATGCTTTTTTAAAAAAATAATTTCTCAGTAAGAATACATATATATACACCCACACATACTATAGCATTTGAAATTACAAATCCGGAAAGATAATTATGCTTAAACGTCTTTTGTTTTCTCTGGATATCTCTAAAGTATTTGAAAAAGTAATGCTGCTTAGTTCCAGACAAAAGGGAAATTTCATATTCAGACTTAAACGTAATTACATATTAGTACTATGAAACAGAATTTTTTTAAAGTACTACTGAAGCAATATATAAAACAGAGCCTCATGCACAAAGAATCATCATCATCCCTCTCTTCTCTCCAACATTTAGAGATAGAAAATACTTTAGCTGCTTCTTTATTCCTAATTGATAATCAAATTAACAATGGACTTTCATATGTAAGCTTACAGAACAAAACATTTCTGACACACAATTCTCAATACAGAATTGCAAGGTAGAATAAAAATCAAGTAGATCATTGCAAATTTAAGATTTTGCATCCTTCTTTTGCAAGAAACATAAAAGGTCCTCCTTTTCCAGAACTGACGTTCTCCATTACATCAAACTGCACTTACACATTAATACTAGCGAGCAAACAGAACTGATGCTTCCAGCAAGCAGTGCTACATACCAAACACAAGTAAAAGAGGGACAACATTTAATTTTGCAGAAAAGTCAGGATAAGAAGCAGCTGAAACAAAGCCAAACCAATCTGCTTACAAGCAGCATTTCACCATCTTGTTAACAAAATGGAAAGTCTTATACTCAACTAAACCAAAGCCATTTCATTTTTATCCCCACACTGCTACACTCCACTCCTCTGATGAGCTCAAATTTGCGGTTGTGTTTGTCAGAGCTTCTCTGTCCAAGGTGCTACTCTGTCTACAAACCAGTTTGATTACATCCTTCTTGTTGCTGCCCTCAAAGATGCAGGAAGCCATAATACAAAACGCTCCCCAGCCTCCTCCCTACTCATTGCTCCAGGCAAAAAGAACATTTACTGAGCAGAAAGTGGAGAACTAAATGTTCTGTTACAATACAGAATTCAGCTGAGTGGTCACTCACAGGTGGGAAGGATGAGCAATAAGGTGAACGAATCACCTTCTGTGAATGCAGGTGAGCAGGCACATATCCATGAACTCCTACTTAAACTGTTCTACCATAATCTATCACATTAGAGAGAACTTAAGCTCTCTATTACAGAGCTTCTCTAAACTTTCAATTAAACATTTTAAAATTAAGAATATTTACTATTCATGATATTTCCACATTTCAGTTTAGAAAATGAAAACTGAAGTAGACTTCCACTTGTCTTAAAAGAAGACATTTCCTACTTCTCACAAAGTCTGTACATGGAAGAACAATCAATGTGTTATCTCCAGGACTGATAGGAGGTTTGGCTTTATTTAAATTGTTTCTCCACTGTAAAGCATCAAGCATGTTTAAAATATGACAAGGCAAAGAAGCAAAAGGTGAATGTTGCTTTTGACTCTCCATACTCTTGGTCTGTCACCCTATCATCTGTGGCTCTGATTTTTTTCAGCCTTTTGAGAAGCCCTGGATGCACTTAATTGTGTGTAATCTATAATCCTTCTGGTTCCTTGATAAAGGTTTTTTGTTTGCTTTTTTTAAAGCCATCAATTAAAATTCAGCTTGATATAGGAATTTTACAACTCATCTCTAAAAAAATATGTTCAAGCAAGGCCAAGCAAAACTAGAGGAAAATGTCCTAATTACCTCCTTCTGCCTCCTTCAAAAGGCATATTTGTGAACTAGCTTTATACTTTTTACAAAACAAAAGACAGCTTCTGGGTAGAACAATTTACAAGATCTAATGTTTCTAACATAAGATATTGAATATTTTTATTAATAGAAAAAACCCACCTCAGTTAAATATGATAGAACAAACTCAAACCCAAAATTTTCAAACTGAGTTATCACACAGGGCACAGATGCCTTCACAGAATAACAGAGTGATCCATATTTCACATCATGTGGAATACCTGAATCCTAACACAGTGGGTTCCTACTAGAACCAAGCGCACCTGTACTGTAGTTAATTTCAAGGTAAAAATACTTCTCACAAGCTAAAATTGTATTTTCCACAGCTGCATATTAGTGACAGATGCTTGTTTACATATACTATACTAATTGAAGAATGCTCTCTGCAGAATGAGGCCAAAATAATCAGAGTAAGCCAAATTTAGTTTGCTGTCAGAGAACTAAAGAACAAAATTAATTATGCTGATGAGATCCTTCTCTAGAATCCATCAAAACAACATGGAATTCCCCAATAAGCAGGTCATATCAAGTCTTCAAATAACTTGCTGCTACGTTATGGTTTACTCATTGAACAAAAAAACCTTCTCCTCTAAGTTTGTTTTACTCCACCAGATAAGTCTTTCCCCTCACGTATGATTCATTTGGTATCTTTGTGGCACTGAAAATTTAAATAACTTTTCTGAGAAGCACCTTAATTGCACTTCTGTGTTACAACATGATAGAAAGCAGATTGTAGACAACCATTCCAGTATGCCTTTTGTCAGGTTCTGCGCCACAAGAATACATGGCCTGACTGGAAACAGTAGAGCAGTAACAGTGTTACTTATGCTCAGAGAAGTGCAGTCAGAGAAAGGCAAACATTGCAGAGAATTCTAGAGTGAATACAAACAGCATACACCTCTAATGCAAGCCTTCTCCTTTAACAAGGCCATAACGATTAGGATGTCCACCCAAGTTCCTCAAAATGATTATCCTGTTACAGGAGGGGCAGCACGGCCAAGTCAGATATGGCGATGCACTTTCTGAGCCCTTCCCAATAGCCAATGGTGTGAAACAAGGTTGCGTTCTCGCACCCACTTTATTCACAGTTTTCTTCAGCATGATGCTCCAAAGGGCCACGGCAGACCTCGACGAACAAGACGGCATTTATATCCGATATCGTACCGATGGGAGCCTTTTCAACCTAAGGCGACTGAAGGCCCACACCAAGACCCTGAATCACCTTGTCCGCGAGCTGCTTTTTGCTGACGATGCCGCCCTTGTTGCCCACACAGAAGCAGCTCTGCAGCGCTTAACATCCTGCTTTGCAGAGGTGGCTGAGCTTTTTGGGCTGGAAGTCAGCTTGAAGAAGACAGTAGTTCTCTACCAACCAGCACCACAAGATGATTACCATCATCCCCACATCACCATTGGCGAGTCAGAGCTTCAGTCAGTCCAGCAGTTCAGCTATCTGGGTAGCATCATCTCCTCAGATGCCACGATCGACAAAGAGATAGACAACAGAATAGCAAAGGCAAACAGAGCTTTCGGAAAACTCCATAAAAGAGTCTGGTGCAATAAACACCTGAAGAAAAGTACAAAGATCAGTGTCTACAGAGCCATGGTACTGCCTACTCTTCTGTATGGGTCCGAATCATGGGTCATCTACCGCCACCATCTGCGACTCCTCGAACGCTTCCATCAGCGCTGCCTCCGCACAATCCTAAACATCCACTGGACTGACTACGTGACTAATGTTGCTGTCCTTGAACAGGCAGACGTCACCAGTATTGAGGCCATGTTGCTGAAAACGCAGCTGCATTGGGCAGGGCACGTCTCCAGGATGGCGGATCACCGCCTCCCTAAGATCGTGTTCTATGGTGAACTTGCCACCGGCTGCCGCAAGAGAAGAGCTCCAAAGAGGAGATATAAGGACTCCCTGAAACAACACCTCAGCCTAGGCCATATTGACCACCATCAGTGGTCCACCCTGGCCTCCAATCGGGAGATTTGGAGACACACCATACATAACGCTGCTGTCTCCTTTGAGAGCATGTGGAGAATCAGTCTCGAGGAGAAAAGACAGCGCAGAAAGAACCGTGCCTCGACTATACCACCCAAGGAGACCCTCCGGTGTGCTCTTTGCAACCGGTCTCGCCTATCCTGCATTGGCCTTTTCAGCCATCAACGCGCTTGCAATAAGCGTGGGCAAAGCCCTTCCCAAATCTTCGTCCGTGAAGCCCAGCCATGATGATGAAGTCATCTAGTGTATTTTACCCAGGTTCACTATCAAAATAGAATTAATTTTGTGTTAACTATCAAAGTTACTGGTACTCCTGCCACTAACCTGCCTGAAGAGCACAGGAGCCTTTCACTGTTCCTCACCTTTGGAACTATTTTGCAGTTAGATCCAGTAATCAACAGCACCTCTGGCAAAGCAGAGACACATTAAAATAAATGCAAATCAAGAATTTCAGAATTTCCCATGATGTTCTAAGTAAGTTTTACTACATCACCTCCACGTAATTCTGGCATTTTGGAAAGGTATAACAACAGGAAAGACACTACAAAGAAGTACTACTTAGTTCTAAAAAAATGTAGCTGCAAAATAAACAATTAGAAATTTATGTAGGTCAATGACCTATCAAACCAATTGACACTATAGCAGTATAACTTTACTGCTTGAAACAGAACTTGGCTACATTTGGAAGGCTTTTGTCACTTGTAGAAAGCGGAGAAGTCGCAAGGAAAAGAAGGAGGAAAAGAAGTTATCTCACAACTTCTGCAGTACTAGACAATTAAGAAACATTTGAGATGAACAATATGGATAGTATCAACAAGCAGTATTTCTTCAGCTGTAATAACAAAGTGATCATGGTGAAACTTTCAGCTATTTCAATAGGAAAAAAATACAAGTGGAAAAGTTTTATACTGCTGAGTACAAATTAAAGTTAGCAGGTTTTATATTGATTTTATATACTCCCATGACAATTTGCTGTATCAGAACTTAATTTTGAAGTTCACTATATTCTATGGGTCCACTAAAAGAAGCGGCAAGCTCAAACTGCTCTTCAAGATATACTATTTTCTACAATAATAGCCATTCCCAATACATGTACACACAGAAAAGTGTACCTGTAAATTAGCTGTAGACTGTGGAAGCTTCTTCGTAAGCATCCTGACAGACACTGGACAGGAGCAGAGCTCAAAGATTCAAACAAACAGGCCTGGCCCTGAAAAGTGAGATGTCTGGGGTAAAGAGAAAATGTGGACACAAGGCAGTTGAACACTCACTGCCCACTAACCTCAAAGCCTTTATCATCAAGTGGGGTAAAATGCATAAAAAGCCCCATAATGCTAGTGCTTCAGAACCATAAGTGTGCAATACAGACACTGAATTGGGTGTCCATGTGTCACTGGATGGTTTGACATTAGAACTGCACGCAAAGAATCTCCTATGCTTCAGAGAGAGGAATGTATGAAATACAAAGCCAGATAGAAAGCAACTATTCAATTCACTCGCAAGCTGGGAGCCCGTTCTGTTGTGCATCCTGGAATGACTTTGAACATTACTGTTTGAATGCATGCTGCAGTTTATTGGAAAAATGTTTAGTTCAGGTATCTGATTTCATCTATAACCTGCAACGGTGACTTCTTAGCTGCTTCCTCTGTTCCACTTGCTGGTTGAGATATAATTGTATCATTATATAATTATATAATGAACAAGAGACCTCCCAGTTACAAGCATCTCATTAGATTTTCAGTTTAGGGAAGCTTGCATTTTTATTTTTTGTTCATATAAGAAGAGAAAAATGCTTTTATGCTACATATGAGACCAAAGTTTAATGTCTCCACAGAAAAATAGTTATTGAAAAAATGCCTGTAAGTGAAACAATTTTTGGATAAGTAAAACTATAAGGGTTTTTTCTGGCTGATTTTTGAGCAGAGTATTATATGTTAACGTTCACTTCACAAAACTACATGCTCTACGTAGAGATTAACATTTAGCAAGCTAGTTTCCTTGAGTAAAAATAAAATGTTAACATAGCTAAAAATGAATACTGAAATAGCAGAATTAGCACGCCAGACATAGCCAGGTTCCCAGAACAACAAGGCATATAAGTATAGTTGGAAAAAATATAAATGATGTAGTCAAAATCATAAATGCTGTAGGCAAATCAGATCACTTGTCCTTTGAAAAGAACATGAAGTGGTGGGTCTTTCAGGTTTGTTTTCTTGGGGGGAGGGGGGGGGGGTGGCAGGGTTGGAGGCTTAGGGGATGATCTTTTTTTTTTTTAATTCAGTTTGTATTGAAAATAAGCATTCATTTGTCACTACATATCATGTTTCAGCTGGGAAATTTTGACCAATGTAACTGTTTATACTGCAAATATTTGCCTAACACAGAACGAGTGAAAACCATCAAGACCCCGGTCAGCTTTCAAACTCCTGCTTAAAAGCATTCAAAGCAGGATGAAACTGAAAACAGCCATGGCAAGCAGTGATTTGAATTAGCAACAAAAGCTAGTACAAAACTATTTAAAGAAACAAAGCTTAAAAATAGAGGAAATGTGAGATAACAGAGAAATTGCAAACACACAGTTCAAGAACCTGAAAAGACAGAATTTCATATACTGAATCTGTCCAATACAGAATAGATAAGACCTCTCCTTTTCATGTGCCAATGTGTTTCAGGAGCAGCATCACGACTTGCAAGTGAACAGGAATACTTGGATTAAGTATTCTCACAAAGAACATGGCCATGGTCCTCATTGGTCAGTCCTCAGATCTGATGGTCTTTTTCCTAAATACATGCCAAACCTTTTTTTTTTCCTTAGTCCATGGCCTTCTAGAAAACACAATTCCTAAGAAAGAACTAGAATTTCTTCTAAAAATCTGCACATCTTTTAAAAAACGCATCCGTCAAAAAAAGAAAAAAGTGTTACATTAAGTAATTCTATAAATGTACATAAATGGATAAAAATAAAATTTCTATACAACAGATAAAACATCCCAGACTAAATAGGCATTTGTAAACATTCTATGGTGTCCTCTCTAGCTCTGAAGAAAGCACAGTCTCCAGTTATAGAGTGCTAAGGATTGCCTGACTACAAAGGGAGAGGAAAAACAAGACTGTAATCTTCTTGACAAGGATCACAGCTTGAAGAAGAATCTTCTAACTTCAACAAGGACAATCATCCAATTTAGTTTCAAAATATCACATAAAAAGCTGTCAATCATTATGAAACCTTTCCTTTCTTTAATATCAATAGAACTTCCAATCTCAATACTCTTCTTAACTACATAACATAAAAATCAACAAAGGGTACTAAGTCTTGTAACAGGTTCACTAGACCATCCCATCATCCTTGCACAGTGATTGCACACAGTGATTGCTTTAGGATTACAGAGGAAAAAAACCCTAACTTGAAAACCTCAAGAGAATACAAACCACAAGACTGCATAGAATCATAGTGTGCACAGAGACCAGGTGAACGTTTTTAATACTGGGTTTTAACCACGTATCCAAATACTAACACACAGTTCTTTCTGGGGACAAGGCAATTGGCAAATGAGGGAAAAAGCAGCTCATTAACAAATCCATTCTCTCACATTCATTAAATTGTCTACTTGTAATAGTATTTAATAGTCTTTCAGCCAAAAAACCCCCCTACTAATAATAGCAATAATATATATCTACACAGGCATATTTGAGAGCATCCATTTCTCCCCCTCCCCCCATGAAGTTTTAAATTTTGCTTGACATATCATTCTTCTTTCCCTCAACACTGAGTAATAACTGGGGCTCTCACTATCGCCCTATCAAAGTCCCATTCTGTAACTTCTAACGCTTGCCAAACGCAAGGTTGGACTAATGCACTGGGTGGAGATAACACAATGAAAGGCAGCAGCAGTAAACGACGCCGCTGCTGCTGCACAACTTGCTGATGATATTGCTGCTGACAGGCTCGGTGCATGTGGGCAGGACACAACCAACACGCCCATACAGCCTGCCCCGCCCTCCGGCCAACAGGGAGCAGCCGTCTTTCACACTGTTAGGGCCACGGAAGCAATTTTTGTGTTTGTATGACACACCATAAGGACCAGCAAGCAGCACTGGTTGCATGAATGAGGGAGGTTTCATAAAAGGTTGAAGGACACACACGCACCCTGAAGTCAACACTCATCGGGGGAGAAAGACAATGAAAACCTCCCTTCCAAGCCATCTCTACCTAAGGAACTAGGGTGGGGAAGGATGAGGGTATTATGGTGAGGTACCTACGACTGAGGGGATATCTGGATATTGGATATCCAAAACGAAGCAAGAACATGCAAGGGAAGAAGCAAGAGGGTTAAGCTAACACCTTGCCATCATCAAACTGCCCTCATAAGGGCAGCTCCAGACGCCCCACAGAGGGTTAAGGAACAAGCCTGCATGCGGCAGGAAAGGGAAAGGGATCAGGATGCTTTTCTCACCCAGCAGAAGGACGTTCTTCCCCGAAGGTAGCTTAGAGCGGGAGCGCGTGGACACCTCACTGAGTATGCAGGACCTGGCGCAGAGAGACAACGCTTAGGAGGGGGGTCCCGCTTCCTCCCGGCCCGGCCCGGCCCGGCCCGGCCCCCCCCACCCCGACCGTCACCGGGGGAAGGCATGGGGGACGGGGAGCAAGCAGGGCAGGAGTTGCCACCGCCAAGGGGAGGAGCTCCCCCTCCCCCGCTCAGCTCACTGAGAGGGACTGAAGGCCAGGAGGGGGGATTAGCCAGCCCCCCTCCCTCCTGGCCTCCGCAGCAGGGCAAGGAGTCGCTGCGAGGGCGGTAACGGCCATAGCGCGCCCGGGGTCCTCGGCCGCGGGGCGGGGCGGGCGGTTACCAGAGGTTCTGCCCATCGTCCTCATCGCCGCCAGCCCGCAGCTCCGCGTTGTTGTTGGTCGCGGCTGTAGCAGCGGACGAAGGAGAAGAAAAACTGCCAACCGAACCAAGCCCGGACGAAGAGGAACCGAAGGAACCGGCTCTTCCCACCGCCGCCGCCATCTTCGCTGTCTCTTCCTCGCGCCGCTGCCTCTCTGAGACACGGAGCGGGCGGCGGCGGCGCGGCGGCTGACAGGAACCCGGATGTTGGGACCTCGCGGGGCGGGGCCCCAGGCGACGGCGCGCGTAGGCAGCGGCTGGTGCGTGGTGCGCGAGCGTTGCCCCCTCAACCGCCCTTTCCGAGGGTGTCGGCCTGCCTCCCCATGGCCGAGGCCTGGAGGTACCGACACTCCCACCGTCCTTTCAGGTCTTTATCGGCCGCCCCGGGGGAGGAGGGGGAGGCTGCGGGTGGACGAGCAAGTGCCTTCCGTGCGGACCGTCTCCAGCGCAGCTCCCAGCCCCGCGGACGAGGCTCCCCTGGTGAAGCGAGGTGAAGCGCCCGTCGTCTGCCGTTGTGCTGGTTCCTGCTGAGAGGTGTGGCTGTGGGGCAGGGAGCTGCTGCTGCGTGCTCGGTGCCATTTGCTCAGCAGGCAGCCCCCTGCCCCGAAACCTCGCATCCTGGAAGAGTGAGTACGGCTAGGGGTAAGACGTGCCTTTTGGGGAGGAGGGGGTGGTATTATCTTCGCTAAGAGGCCTGCCCCATTCCTTGTTCTTTTCTCACAAATACTGCTTTAGAGTTGGAAAACGATGGGTCAAATCACCATCATTTTCACAACTCGGCTCTTGTCAGAAGTCCTCAAAGAAGCAAGCAAGCGTGTCAACTCTTTCCCCTCAATGTACGATGGTAATGTGATTGCTAGGGTAACACGTGAACGGCTTTAATTTCTATAAAAATTCAATGCATAAGTTTTGTCGCTTCGATTCAGGGAAAATCTAACATAGGGCATGTTTCCTTGCATACCTCCCTTGCAAACAAAGGACATACGTTCCCATCTCTGGATACGCAGAAAGGTAGTGGCAGTATTAGCAAATTATGTATGCTGGCAGTTTGTACTTAATTTTTTTTCTTGCTGCTTGTTTATTTTTCCCAGATAAGTCTGCTTTTTAAGTAGTATTTTAAAAGAGGGTAAAAAATGGTCCTTCTTTTTTTAATCCATGTGTTTCTCTCAATGGATTTTGTTGCTTTGTAACCCAAACTATGGACATTACTTTCATGTATTGTTTTGGTACAGCTCAGGTGTTGGTACTTGAAGGTCACCTTTCATAAAAGTAAATTTCGGTAAGGTCCTTTAGGTATTAAAATAGGTGAAATTATGGTAGCCATATACTGAATTACAGGTACCTGTCATAACATATCCAGCATTATTGGTCAGAAGTATTTTGTTGAGGACAGAATGTAGATGCAGAAAATAGCAAAGTTTTGGTGGAGATGTGTCATCCAGTAAACGCTGACCACTAAATAGAGGAATGCTGCTGAAAAGCCACCAAGAAAAAGCACTTGCAACATGACCCTCAGTTTTCCCTAGACAGCAGGGCAAATTAGTTTGTCACAGTTCAAAGAAGGAGTTTTTGCTCCCATCTCTCCACATGGCCAGCTATGAATTCCCTTCTTCTCTTGTCTCTGGTTTTCATCACTTTTGCGTCAACTGATTTAAATCAATAAAATAGCAGAAAATTGATTAGTAGAATGGTGGAAGAACTCTTACAATTTAGTGAATTGAATCAGCTTGTGGAAATGGTTTGACAGATGGCACAGCCAGAACAAAGGGTGGAACAGAACTGCCCAGAGAGCAAGGAGAGAAGGAAGAGCGGAAGGAAGAAGGAGCTTGAATTTGGAATGGAGTGAGATGGGAATGCCCATTCAGTGACAGTAAACAGGTTGGCTCAGCTGCAGGTCAAGTTGCAGTTCTAAGAGAAAGGAAAAAAATAAAGACCCAGCAGATTCTAGAATACATTTTGTAACTGAAACAACTTTCAAGAGTTCAAACTTTAGCATCCTACTTCAATCAAAAGGGATAACATTAGTTTTAACATTATTTGACAAATAGATTGCTATTTATCCTGGTGTGTGGTCTTGAGATTATTTGTGAAGGCTTACTGAAAAGTGGACAAATCTCTAAAATTCAGTGAGTTAGCTTTTAAGACCTCACTCACAAAAGGCACTGAAAATAACAGGAAATTTAAACTGCTTTGTGTTGCTCATTATTTTAAATGATGTTCCATATTGTTTGCATGTGAGCTATATTAAATTGAGGTATGTAAATGATACTCCCCTCAGACTTTTTTGGAACCAGAATCTGTATGACAGCAAGTAATATTTAAATATGTGAAAATAGTAGAAAATAAAAAGCTACATGGAAGAATGATAATACGAGCATATTGATTTTTGTTGAGTAGGGAATTTATTGATGTTGACAACATCCTATTCTTCTGTCTTTATAGAGGCTAATGTTGCTAGGTGGCAAAAAAAAAAAAAATCTGGTGATTGTAAATCTACCAAAGATTATTCACAGTGAAAGACAGACCACATCTTTTCTTTCTCCCCTCCTCCTTCCCCTGACATCCACTCACTCTGAAGTCTTTTTAAGGTGGCTTTCACTATCTCATCCTCTTGTAACTGAGGATTTTGCTGTGTGCCTTTGAAAGGGATGTGTAAAATCAAAATTCTCTGATGATTCACTTACCAGATTGTCACACCTGACAGTTCTAATGATGGTTGTGTGGTGTATTTGCTACCCTTACCAGAAGCAATCCCTCCCTCCTAGTCTGCCTCCTCTCCATTTTGTTTCTCTCTCTGGAGCTGCAGAGGAGAAGATGAAAGTGGAAATGCTTGGTCATCATACTCTCAGGTTAGGTAGAAAAGAAATTAAGATGGAAACAAAAATGCTGAGGGAATCAAGTCTCCATCAGCTGTGTAGTATGCTGATACAGTATCTCAGTTAAATTATTCATAGAGTTAGCTGTGCAGCACGAAAGGAAGAGGAAATTTAAGAAAAGCTTGTTATGAAGGTGAAGCAACCACAGAAAAAAGAGGGGGGGGAAAAAAAATCAGTAAGACGTTATTTCCTTTCCTCCCTTGCAAAGTAAGTTTCTGTCTGGCAAAATGATCTTGGGAGTGTGTGGAAGCAACCATTGCACACAGCCTTTTCTGAAAGGTAACTGTGAACAAGAACTGATCCTAATGATGCCCAGCAAACATAAAAGCCTAATTTTCTCCTACCTAACACAACTTGTAGATGTTTATCCAGACACGATAAACATAAGGTCTTCCCCAACTATCAAATTCTAAGTTTTGAAGTATGTTTTCTTACTTAAAACTACCATTCTGAGTTGGTAGTATCTTATACTCACTGTTAAGACTTGCAGAGGTAGGTATGGCTATACAAGACATAGAAAGATAATGAAGGTCCATCAGCTATGATGAGAAGTAACGTTGTTTCAGCTGTTGATTGTTAGCAACAGTTTTAACTCAAAAAAGCATTGCCAATAGCTTAACGACATGCATACCTAAGGGCAAGCTATGATAACATCTCCTTGGCAAAATAATGTAATTTCCTAATACAGCCATGATCTGCTGCCCTCGCGTGATGCCAAAGTGCAGACCCTGGGAGTGAGTCAGTTGTGTAGCTGTGAGCTAGCTATGCTGTGCTGACCAAGGTGGGACCAACAAGTAAAGACACCTCCCGTGCACAGATTGTTAGTGATTGCAGGAATGGAGTCTTGGTTTCTCTCACATTCTGTGCTCTTTCAGTATCTGATGTACTTTGATTATTCTGTACCGCTCTGCTTGTTCTTCACATAGGGCTCTTTGTTGGCTGTCTCTCTTCCCGTAACAACTTCTCTGAGTTAGCATTGTGAGAAACCCAAAAAGTAGTGGGCTGGCTTCTCTGTCTGCATGCATCGTCAGTGGCCAAATACTATAAAATTGGTTGTGAACTTAGAAGGCAATTTTTCATAAGCCTATGGAAATGAATTGCTACAGTTCAATTACATTTAAAAGATTCATTTTGGGTTGTTAGAAAGATTATGCCTTTAAAGGTAAAACTGGCTTCTTAGAAATCTTGACCTTGTTGTTGAAACCAAAATCACAAGGTCACAGTGCTCAATACATACTAGTAGTTCACTGTGCAGAAGGCATCTCTTTGAAAATGCATCAGTGAAGAAGTAGAATTTCCAACATGATGTTTTGTTGCCTTTGGCTGTAGTTTATTTAAAAAGTACAAAGCTAAACCTTAATAAGACAAGTGTGATTTGCCATTACTTGTTGATCAGAATTTTTGTCCAATTAATATTCAGAAAGCTTTCATGAAGATGCTTATGATTTTTGAAAGTGCCTTTTTTATAGTATTAACAACTAGGCATCTGAAACTCAATCTTGCAAGTGGATTACTGATTATTTTCTTCTTTACAGTGCTCAAGTTACAGGACTTGGATTCTAATTGGTTGTTTCCCTCTGTCCCAGTCCTTGGGTGGTATTTCTAAATCTGTTCATAAGAACCTTAAAAGGGGTTAATGTTTCAAGTTTAAGAGTCCTCCTTTAGAGACACTGAGCATTTTTAGCTGCCACCTAAGTAAGCATTCTAGAGTGCTTAGCTTGGAAAGAAATATTCTAGTTATGCAAGTATTGTATTAAATATATTTGGTTTAGGTTTTTATCATCTCAGGGGCTTAATGAGCTTGAGACCTACTCCCATTTTATCCTGCCTCTCCACAGGAGAGATTACTTGTGTTACAGTTTTTACCTGCCAAAAGACATCTCTAGATTCATTTTGTTATCTGTTAAATAGCAAAAACTTTGCAATATGTTTTATTTACATAAACAAATGTGATTCTCTCTGTTTTCCCTCTTAAAAGTCTAGTCATTGAAGGTCTACAGAGTTCAGATATATGTATATACACACGCTTCCTTTAACTACTGGGTTAGAAATTTGTATTTTAACTGATAACGTTGTTTCATATGTTGAAGGAAGATACCCTTTTTCACATTTCTCTTTCTGTGAACTGTGAATATCTCTGGCACAGATGATGTCTTTTTCAATAAAACGGCCTGTTAAAATCATCCTTGTACTCAGAACTGCATAAATGGATGACTTTGGTTAGTATAGTTATGAATGTAAGACTAAGACCTGTAAGACCTGTGCTCTGCTCTCTGTGAATTGATAGAAAAATGTAGCTCGAAGAGAAAATAAATAGAAATATAGAAAAGAGAAAATAAACAAAAATTGGCAATACGGAGAATTGCCTTAGAATAGCCTCACATTGCCTTAGGATTTTTTTAAAACAAAGTTATTAATCGTGATGAGAGGGGAAATACTGGCTGTAAGAGTTCTCACTTGAAAGCAAACCTTAAAGAAATAATATATTCAGTAAATAGAATTATAAAGTTTTTTTAGAGTGGAAGGAGGCCTGTTTGTTTTGGGGTCTTTGGCTGTTATTTAAGTCCTGAAGTATTCTATCCTTATGTTGGTTTTGCACATAACATCTCTTAATACAATTAGCAGAACTCCACCCAAAATGCCAAGATATATTGTCCAGGCACATTTTTAACATGTAAGCTAACATTTAAAAAGTAAGGGGGGAAAAAAAATATCAAATAATGAGTATCGAAAATGAAATCTCAGCACCAGGCATTTGTAGCTGTCCTTGAGATAAACAGAGTAATGGGACAGGGCCATGTGATAGCCCTTTGCCTGACTGAATAAAAATAAATGCTGTACACACTTCATATGCATCTCTCCCTTTAATGTGTGGGAGGACAGAAAAATGTACAACAGGAACAGCTCTTGCCCCTTTCACAGGACCCTTCCAGGTTCTTACACCTGCCCTTCACTCAGTGAAGTTACTCAAGTGAAAGGCTTCTTTAATTTTTAAGCCATATATGATGGGAGCAGGTCTATGGATGTAGCTGAGGATTAACTGGTCTTTTAAAATAGTTAATTTTACCTGTATTTAAAAGTATGAGATTCAGGCTTTTATATAAAAATAAAATAAAACCCAAACCAGAATATTTTATAGGTTTACTTACAATAAGATAATAAATCTTGCACCTCATGGCTAATAAAAACAATTTCTCATCACTTTGATAAGAATCTTGCCAGTGTAAGGAAAAAGGGTGAAATCTTCAGGGAAGTACTGTGCTATGAAACTGATTCACAGTAAGAATATTTGAGTGAATAAATTATCAAAGAAAGGAGTCTTGGTTTATTCAGCATGGCATATTTTATAAGAAATTCAGATTTATCAAAAAAGCTTTTATTGATAGTTGTCCAGCATTCTGTTTCTCTTTGGCAGTTGCTGGGTTTGGTTGATTTCCGCACCGCCCTGGCCCTCCCATTTCTTTGCAAACTGCCAATTTAACATCTCTCTAAGATGATGCTTTATGGTGGAAACTTGACTGACTCTTGACTGTAAGAATACAGTAAAAGTATTTTAGCTAAGCTAGGTACTCTGAAGCTTTGAAATGAGTATTGATGTTCATTAATGCAATGTTCCGTGTTTTGGAAGAGATTAACAGTGGCACTTCAGATGAAGAATTTGCCTGGTTCACTTCACATTACATTCAGGTTGCATTTGAAATCTCTGATTGCTTTGTTTTGCCTTTGGATAGGCATTCAGAATGCTAATCAGTAACATTAAGGGCTTGTTGCATAGGTAGAGGGATTCAGTGATGGTGAGGTACATCCCAGCGCTGATTCCTAACTTAAACTAAATCAAGTGACAACTCTCTTAAGCCAGAGGTATTTTAGCAAAGCAAAAGGAGCATCAAAGAACAGACAAGCACAGAGACTTTCTGCAGGTTCTTTCCTCTTATTTGTTCATTGCTTCAACAGGTAAGGAACACAAAAACCAGGTATGGTGCCAATAGGACATTCCTTGTGATGGCAGAAAGGGAACGAGGAAGTACCACTGCCCTACTTCCTATAAAGGCTGAAAGTTGTAACCAGTATAAATTACTTAGACGTTTTGTGGTTTCATATTGTGGTGAATACATGTAATCTGCATATTCGACTTAAGTAATATTTTGCCTTGCTTTCATAAGAATAAATATGTATATGTAGCTATTATTGTTATATGATTATATTCAATTACTAAATTTAAATTTGTGCAGAAGACCACACATTTTAAAAAAAAAACCAAACTCAATTTTCAGCACGTCCTTCATCCTAATCCACTGTCTCTCACAGCCCTTTTCCTTTCACCATTTCTAAGTCATACATAAAACATGAATGCCCCTCATTCTCTCATCCACCAAGTCATTCTGGGCCATTAGGATCCTGGAGCTTGTCATATTTTATTTGCTTTGTGATAAAACTACATCCCTATGTTTTGGAGCTATTTTCTGCTTTCAAATCCTTTTTTAAGATTTACGTTGATCTTTGTGATGTTCTTCCCTTCATGCTTGTGAGAAGGTAGAGTCCACTGTCCAAGAAATTGCTCTCATTTACACTCCTAGACCCCTGCCCTTCCACATATTCAAAATAAGTGCTAACTAGTATGACAGTGAAGCATTCAGTCAGATAAGTGGTAGACTTCCTGAAACCGCACTCTCTGTGCAGTGTGTATTATTACGTGACTTGCAGTACAGATCTTCAGTGTGGAACACAGCCAGAGAAACCATGAAGAATGAAAGATGTCCAGGCTGTAGCTAAGCAAATTGGACTGTACAGGGGAAAGATTGGAACATGCGACAAATTAAGATAGGCTGTTCTATCTCTTCAGTTAGCATGTCAAAGATTATCATAGACTTCTATACGTATGAAAAAATTACAAGTCTGTTTCATGGAAATTCTGCATTCCAGAAAGGCAAATCAGTACGGTCAGTGAGGAGAAAGAGTATGGTGATCCATGGGATTAGAAGTGTGTAGTGTGAGATTAGGAGCATACACTTCACTACACAATGAAGTATGCTGTAGAAGTAATTGATCTAACCATTGCTGAACTAATTCCAGAAATGAATTACTATAGCCACATTAGTCTGCCATTGAATACATTTTAAGGAAGACTGGCTGGCTTGGTGACAGGGCACATTGGCTTGAAAGGAATGTGCTAACATATCTATGTAGGTGTGGATATGCAGTGTGCTGCACTGACTGGCGTGGTGTCCCAGTCAGCTTGAACCTCTTCATGTTGCATACCATGTTGTAAGATAAATCTGCTGTGAAAGAGTTTGACTTCATCAGCCAGCAGGCAAAATGATTATTAACAGAAGATATGATTTCTTTCTCTGAATGTACCACAAGAGAGGTAAAGTTCTGTTTAAACTAAGGAACAGTGTTAGTAGAACAGCATAAGTCATTGACTGAATACATCGAGTCTAAAAATCAAAAAGAAGTTTCTGCCAGGGCAGATATGCTTTGAGACTGATTGAGTAGCCTTAAAAGGGGATTTGGTCAGTTTCTGAAGGGGATTAAGTGATATGACTGCAAGAGTAAGAGTGATTTGCAGTGATTCAGAAGTCCCTTTCTAGTCCTATGTTCCTATGTCTCACAGTTCTGTTCAAGTGGCAGAGACTACGATAAATTCCACTATTGAATAATCTGGGAAAAGCAGGGTCCTAATTATAACCTTGCAGAGTAATAATCTGCTCTTATCTTTGTATATGTATTTCAACTAGTGTGTGTATGTATATGCATTTAAGTTAACAGAGCTGAGGGGTGAAAGGGGCAGTGTATGTGTTTAAAATGTGTAGGGAATTAGGCTTCTTCAGTTGTGCAGTTAATGAAACAATTTTGTTTAATCCTGATTTCATGAGGACTTGAACTGCTGAATTCAGGCAGATAAAAGTCTCATAACCTAGTATTCTGTCTCAGTAAGTAGATACTTATGGAGAAACTGTATGGAGGCAGTCACGCTTACAGTGATGTTTCCATCATGCTCCTCTAGCCTTCAGTGGCTAGAAGTTTCCTGTTTTTCAGTAGTAACTGCTGACCTACTGAATAGAACTGCTGAATTCGTGATGTCATGACTTTTTGGAGCCATGTAGAATTTGGGCCTCACAATACTTAATGAAATGGAATTTAGTTTATTATCATCAAAAAATGTGCATGCCTTCCAATATTTATATTATGAAAACTAGTGAATAACTGTTCCCAGCTCACCTTTTTCATAACATTTATGACTTCATACATCTCTATCATGTCCTTCTTCAGATATTTTTCTAATTCTACTGTATCCTTTTGATAATAGAATGACTAAAACTGCATATAGTATTCATAATGTGTCTGTGGCCTGAACACAGACTTTTTGCCTTTGTTCTTTGTTAATTTTTAAATAAATCCTAAGTTTCTGTTTGCTTTTTTAAGCACTGGGTGTTTCCAGATTTCTTTCCTGGTGAGGCGGACTAACACCCCACGTATATGTTTATATGTGTATTTTCTCTTCCCCTCTTGATGTGCATTACACTTACTGACACCAAATAGCCTCTGGCATTTTATCACCCGTTCAGTATTGAACTATCTTCTGAAGCTTTTCATAGCCATCTTTAGATTTCCTCAGCCTAATAGTTTTGTGTAATGGTTTTTGTCTTATTGTGTGCATACTTTTCCACATCATTTATGAATATACTGAATCTCTCAGATTCAGATCTCTCGGTTGAGCCTATGTCAGCGAATGCTGATACTTCTATAGTGTGAATGTTTCTTTATAAAGAATAGAAGCAATATAAAATCTGTCCTTTAAAAATCACTCCTTTTTCGTCTTCTTTCTAAAATTAATTTTTACCATTTTTAGCAAGGCCTGTTGCAACAGGACAAGGGATAATAGTTTTAAACTAAGAGAGGGGGGATTTAGACTAGATCTAAGGAAGAAATTTTTTACAATGAGGATGGTGAGACACTGGCACAGGTTGCCCAGAGAAGTGGTAGATGCCCCATCCCTGGAAACATTCCAGGTCAGGTTGGACGGGGGTCTGAGCAACCTGTTCTAGTTGAAGGTGTCCCTGCTCACTGCTGGGGGGTTCGACTAGATGACCTTTGAAGGTCCTTTCCCACCCAAAGCTTTCTATGATTCTGTGATTTTTTTAAAATTAATTTTCACAATGTAGTTCTGCTTTTCAGAGGATTTGTAGGATAATGGGAAAACATCAGAAACAGAAATTCACTGCTATTTAATGATTTAATTATCATACATGTTGAGTTTAATGACTCTAATTAACATTTTAACTTCATTAGAGTATGGCATTCTGGCATGTACTGATAATTGAGAGTGATTGTCAGGAAAAAGTATATAAACGAAACTGATATTTTTATTCTTTGAATGTTAGCATGTAGAGGTTGTCTTTGTCTACAGTCTTCTATTGGCTTTAATCCACTATGCTACTTATTAAACTATGAATACCTGCAAATCCTTTAAAGGATTAGCTGAATCTGCCTGCTAAGCTTTCCAAGGCAGATAAAAATAACTGCAGGCTGATTCTACTGACACACTGAAAATTGGACCTACTCTACATTTTATGTTGTATTTGCTGCTGCTTTGACAGATGTAATAACAGTCTGGAGGTACTTAAACCTCCTATGATGATTCAGGTTTACCAAGTGCTCTTAAAACTCCTGTTATAACTAGCAGCTGTTTTCCCTTAACAGCCCTTACAGACAGAGAATCAGCATTTGCTTTGTCTCATGAAAAATGCCAGTGACCAGAGACATAAAGGTGGAAAAAGAAATTAAGCTTAATACCAATGCATGAAGTAAAGGTATCCTTCTGTAGAAAAGGCTGTGACTTAAGTCAAGGGGGTCTGACCAGTTCCTGCAGTGCAGTCCTTTATGCATGACAAGGTTTTTGCTATCTGCAGTCTTTGAGTTCAGAAAATGTGGAGCTTTTCCACGTTTACAGAACTATTGTTATATTCTAATACAGTATGAGCAAGTATGGTGGATGCTGCTAGATATCATTAGGAAGGGAGCCAAACAGTTGAGATGCACTATAGTGGAAACCTTACAAGGAATGCAGAGTTTCTGTTGGTGCTCCTGAAAGTCCATGAGACAGCAGTACACTAAAATGTGTACTGATTACTTCTATGTTCTGTTTTTCCTGCTGGCTACCAGGGAAGAAGAGCTGGCCTTGACATTTTTCCTTGGTCAAAGAAATTAAATTGTGGAATATATAAAATGGAGACTTTGAGACAAGGCATTTCACTTTTCATTGTCTTTTGCCAGATATTTTCTCTCTGAAGTCTTATACTGGTACAACAGAAATTCCACATTACAAAAGGATATCACAGATGATGGTGTTTTCTTGTTGGCAAAGGACAGGGTACCTGATGTGGATCCTTCTTTGCTACAGTGATTCCTACCTTCCTTAACAGATTATTTAGGTTCCTGCAACAAGAGCATAAGTTAGAGTGTACATGATGAAGGAGGAATACTGAAAACCAAATGCAGTGAGATGTAGCTACTCGTGGGGGGAATTCTGTCAGCATTCATTATAATGAATTGCTGACTGAAAAGCAAAGTGTACTTGGGTTGTGGCTTGCCAGCCACCTAGTCAGAATGTAAAGCATTGACATAAGCACAGAAGGAAAATTGGATTCATCAGCAAGGATTTGACCTTCAGTAATAAAAGAATGTTTTACACAAAAAGGCTGCTAAACTTCTTTCTTTAGAGTTTAGCTACTCCAAGAGCTAAGTAGTTGTTACTCAATTATTATTCTGTTTGGCTGTAGATTTTCCTGCTCTTCTAAATATGTAAGAAAACTGTGCAATCCAAGCTGAAGGTTCTAGCTTGGATACAATAAGCAATATAACTTCATTAAGTTGTGCTACTTGATGTCTAAAATACTTTTGGAGACTGATTAAAGTTTGTTCTGAGGCAACTTCATACTGAACTAATCAGAAGATCACATCCTTTGTATTAGTTCTAGCTAAGGAAGTCAACAAAACCTTGGGAGAATGATAACGTTTTAAACCTTTTTTATAGTCAGTATCTGCCATGCATGGCCCTAACCTACCTGAAGAAGTGCCGTTACTTGTGATATTTCTTCAGTGTCTCTTAGAATTAGTTGCAGAATTTCTACGATACACTGTGTTGTGCTATGCAGGCAATAGATGATGCAGACTTACCAGGTAGATTGAAAGGTTCTACTTACTTCAACACTAAGTTTTCTAATTAGGCATATATTGCTTAACGTGTGGGTCTTTTAATCTAAATTTTATGAAAAACTGTCAGGTTAAATTTTACTCAATGTGTATTTTGGAGGGAGAAAATTGACTTTTACAAAATGTACTTCCTCATATAAACTATTTAGTACTTTGCTATGAATAGAAACTAGCATTCTTATGTTTTAAATAAGAAATTTTGTGGAACCCAAGCCTGTCAGATTTTGGCCAGAAACTTAATGGTTCCCTGCCAGCTCATCTACCCATCCACTTGGCAGGTTGCCCAGCCTTCCAAAAGCTGCAGCTGCCTCTGTGTCAAGGATGGCAGCACTTCCAGAGCTGCAGGCTCTACAGTCAGTGGCCAGATGGACAACTTCTCAGGTATCACTCAAAGTGTCCCCATCGTCATGGGATGATGTGCTGTGCAGCCAGCCTCCTGGAATGGTGGTAGGCTAAGAAACTTCAGGTCTGGGGTTGTTTTATCTTGTGCCAGCTTTCAGTAATTGTCCAAGAAATTGGTTTTTTATGAGTGGATATCCTATTCCTGCTACTAAGGAAGACTTTGTGTGTAAAAAGAGGGATGGATGGATGGATGTATTTAACACATCACGTCATAGCAGTCCTGCTTTCAAGGTTCATGTAGAAATGACACAAAATGCAACAGCGCGTCTAGAGGAATGTTGCTTTTTAAGTTGGATTTTTGCCTCTGAGAGAGTATTAGGTTTTGCTGGGGTTTTGAGTTTTCTTTTTATCTTAACAGACATTCATGTTTCTCCTTGTACTGGTTTGAGTTAGAACAGAACTCATCCCATTCAGTGATTTCAGCTCAGTCTCTGCTCAGTGGCGGCACGTTCTGAAGTTAATGGCTGTGGCAGTTTGAAGAAAAAAACTGCTCGAAGGCTTTTGTTTTAAACTGACCAATTGAATTATTCCCTTCCATGTTACGGTCGCCCATCTTATTGGATGAGAAAGTTTCTCGTGAGGGTACTGCGCCTTTAAGAAGCTGCGGGCACGGGGACTTCCGGGGCTGCTTTCCGGGCTTTCGGGGCATTCGCGGTTTTCGCGGCTTTCGGGCTTTCCCCGGTGTTCTGGCTTTCGCGGCTTCTCGCGTCTTTCTGCCCTCCGGACACTCCCGGCTCCGCGCTGCGGGAGGCACTGCAGGACCTCAGCTTCGCTCTGGGAAAGAGGCTTCTCCAGACACTGCGGCTTGGCTCCGGAGCAGCCCCCGCCACGCCGCCTGGGACAGACTGCTCGCCTGGAGGCTGCTTTTTGCCTGCTGCTGTAAGGTTTTACCCTCTCTTTGCCTGACAGCGCTATGCACATTGCAGTCCCGCGTTCATAACAGCCGCGGTTTCCTTTTGTTCACTCCACGAAAGCGCACACGTGGCCGGTGCCATTTTTTGGACTGCACGTGGTACCGTCCCCCTTTCTCTCTTTTCTCGCGTTTAACCCTCGCCTTTCCATCCTGCACAGACTCTCAGATTTTGCATTGGTTTTTCCCTGCATATTGTATATATTTTGTTCTAGTTTTAATAAAGTTTGTTTCAGTTTTCCAAACGTTCAGAGGTCTCACAAAATCTTTCTTTTCCTTTTTGTATCTCTGCTTTTGAACCCTTTTCTCTCCCGGAGGAGAGGGGTTCAGGGATAGGAAAGGACTCGTCCCCGTGCTCGGCTTGCCTCAGCCGACCGGCGACATAATTGGCGTCCTTCGGTGGGCCCATGACTCTTCCGGTCACCAGGGAAGAGATGCAACCTATCGATGGGCTTGTGACCAAGGGGTGGATTTAACCATGGATGCAATTACCCAGGTTATCCATGACCGTAAGATTTGTGCTGCAATTAAACAGGCCAAAAGGTTAAAACCTTTATGGTACAGTGGACGGTGGTCAAAGTACGAGTACGGAGAGGCCTGGCAGATTGATTACATCACTCTCCCTCGAACTCGCCAGGGTAAGTGCTATGTTCTGACAATGGTCGAAGCAAGCACCGGATGGCTTGAAACCTATTCTGTGCCTCATGCCACTGCCCGTAATACTATTCTGGGCCTTGAAAGGCAGATTTTGTGGCGGCATGGCACTCCAGGAAGAATTGAATCTGATAATGGAACTCATTTCCAAAACAATCTGGTGGCCAATTGGGCCAAAGAACATGGTATCGAATGGATTTATCACATTCCATACCATGCACCAGCCTCCGGTAAAATAGAACGCTATAATGGCTTGCTGAAAACCACCCTGAAGGCATTGGGTGGTGGAACTTTCAGAAACTGGGATAAACATCTGGCAGAAGCCACCTGGCAAGTGAACACGAGGGGATCAATCAATCGAGCCGGTCCTGCCCAATCAGACCTTTTACATACCATAGAGGGGGATAGAGTTCCTGTGGTATGTGAAAGTAATCTGCTGGGAAAAGCTGTCTGGGTTTCCCCTGCTGCAACCCCAGACAGACCCATCCGTGGTGTTGTCTCAGCCCAAGGCCCTGGACACACCTGGTGGGTAATGCAGGAGGATGGTGAAGTCCACTGTGTACCCCAGGGGAAGTTAACCCTGGCTGAAACACCCTGAACCAGAGTCTCATGCTGTTAATTCCTGTATAATACAATGTAAATGAGATGCGCATAACGTACATGGTATGGAATAAAGGGGTGTAATGTGGCAGTTTGAAGAAAAAAAACTGCTCGAAGGCTTTTGTTTTAAACTGACCCATTGAATTATTCCCTTCCATGTTACGGTCGCCCATCTCATTGGATGAGAAAGTTTCTCGTGAGGGTACTGCGCCTTTAAGAAGCTGCGGGCACGGGGACTTCCGGGGCTGCTTTCCGGGCTTTCGGGGCATTCGCGGTTTTCGCGGCTTTCGGGCTTTCCCCGGTGTTCTGGCTTTCGCGGCTTCTCGCGTCTTTCTGCCCTCCGGACACTCCCGGCTCCGCGCTGCGGGAGGCACTGCAGGACCTCAGCTTCGCTCTGGGAAAGAGGCTTCTCCAGACACTGCGGCTTGGCTCCGGAGCAGCCCCCGCCACGCCGCCTGGGACAGACTGCTCGCCTGGAGGCTGCTTTTTGCCTGCTGCTGTAAGGTTTTACCCTCTCTTTGCCTGACAGCGCTATGCACATTGCAGTCCCGCGTTCATAACAGCCGCGGTTTCCTTTTGTTCACTCCACGAAAGCGCACACGTGGCCGGTGCCATTTTTTGGACTGCACGTGGTACCGTCCCCCTTTCTCTCTTTTCTCGCGTTTAACCCTCGCCTTTCCATCCTGCACAGACTCTCAGATTTTGCATTGGTTTTTCCCTGCATATTGTATATATTTTGTTCTAGTTTTAATAAAGTTTGTTTCAGTTTTCCAAACGTTCAGAGGTCTCACAAAATCTTTCTTTTCCTTTTTGTATCTCTGCTTTTGAACCCTTTTCTCTCCCGGAGGAGAGGGGTTCAGGGATAGGAAAGGACTCGTCCCCGTGCTCGGCTTGCCTCAGCCGACCGGCGACAACGGCATATTTTCACAGACGGTGTCTGCTCCTAGCAGTGCCAGCAGTTGATGTTCACAGTTACTGCCAGGGGTTGGGGTGCAGAAAGGCTCTTGCTGACACTTGCTCCTGTGCAGACCCAGGTCACTGCTAAACCCTGTGTGCCACGGTGGGGTGCAGTGAGTGAGAGGCTGCACCCGCGGGGAGGAGCGGACAGGACAGGGGACCCTGCACTGACCCACAAGGGGTTCCATCCCATAGACGTCATATCTGGAATAAAGCTGAGGAATCACGAGGCTCTTGCTCTCTCTTGCCCTCCTCTGCAATGGCCGGTGTCTGAGGAGGGCTCTGTTCTGCCTTTGATCCCAGTCCGTGTATTCCTGAATCCAGTTCTGGAATCCAGCTCCTGCATCTGGTTCCCATCTGCCGCTGAGTCCAGTCTGAGCTTTCCCCAGTGTCTGCCCACAGCATCAGTGGTGCCGGTGATGTGGTTGCCATCAGGGGGGTTGGGTTCTGAATTGATATTGTATATATTTGTATATATTTCACTTATTTTCATTCAAGCAGTTTTATTTTTCTTTTCCAATCCAAAAGTCTCTCTCCCTTGCTCCTTTTCTCTTTCCCTTCTTTGGGAAGGAGGTGGGTGGGTAATAGCATCTGTCATTTGTCTAGTGGCCAGCCCAGCTCTAACCTGTGACACTCCTACAAATATCAAATCTTATTTCAGATTCAACCAGACCTCAGTGATATCTTGCGGACTAACATGCCATTTTATAATCAGTTAGATATTCATGGCAGTTAATACACCCTTGGTATTAATAATGTATTGTGGAAGAACTGTAATAATAAATACAAGCTGATAAGCTTTATGATGATGTGTACATGATTCTTGACATTAACACTTTTTCTCCTATCTTTTTAGTGCTGAGAACAGTACAATTCATAGCACAGAACAATGCTAGTGAAATTTTGGGGATTGTACCTCTTCATGTTTGTATAAAAGTAAGTGCTAACCATTACTTAAACGAGTTAATAAATAATAAAGGCACACAAAGCAATCTTGCTTTCTTTTTCTGATTAGTCTTTAATAGTTCACTGCATTTTAAATAGCTTGTTAAAAAAATTATCTTTCCCAACAGAGCTCTACTCCAAAAATAAATCAATTCCACAATAGTAGGCATGGTTGGAGAAGAACTTATTTTTCTTTTTGGCTATGGCTTGTAGATTGCTTCTAGATGTCATATAAATAAATAAATCTCTATTTTACTCAAGTTAAATAATGATATTGAAAGAGACATGTTAATGTAATGAAGCAACTGTGATACACCAAATATTTTATAGACTGTTTCCTGGGGATGATACAATTTTTACATTTTAATAAAATTTAATACAATTTAAACAATTTAATAAAATTTAAAATTTTACAATGATACAAATTTTTACAATTACCCTCAGAAAATTTAATGAAGAATTAACGATTAGGAAATTTAATGAAGAATTTTAAATTAATGTAACACATTAGAGCATAAGATAATAAATGCTTCTTATCATTAATTTGTCAAATAGAAACAATGATACAGTAAAAGATAACTTTCTGATAGATTTTCTCCAGCTTAGTAAATTTTTCAGCAACTTTATGTAGTAATTTTACTTCATACCTTGCCCCACTAAAATTTAGTAAGTCTATTTCTGAAGTTCCTAGTTGGGTAGAATAATGGTTTCAGAATCTAGGTGGATAATCTTTTTGCTTATACAGTGTTATCTAGCAGTGCAAGAACTGAAGAACCAAATGTTGCCGCCTTTGATTGGACCAATGGCTCATCAAAATCAGTATAAACGATGGAAGCACTGTAATAAATGAAAAAAATTTCCTCTCATGTTTCACAGTTAATACAATATGTTGGGGTGGAGAAGATTGACCTTGTTGTGCATTTAGCAGATGCTTCCAATGAGCTGTCCAAAACAAAACCACACTCAATTGATTTGCCTCTCTATGTGTGTTGAAAGCATTGGAGCTATGCTAATAATAATATTAGAATTAAATAGAAATAAATCATACACACTGGTTCTTACTGAAATGATGACAAGTAGTTT
This sequence comes from Bucorvus abyssinicus, assembly GCA_009769605.1. Classification (NCBI taxonomy): domain Eukaryota; kingdom Metazoa; phylum Chordata; class Aves; order Bucerotiformes; family Bucorvidae; genus Bucorvus; species Bucorvus abyssinicus. The sequence goes on from CM020028.1 coordinate 44,653,618, forward strand.
CCCTTTGATTTTATTATTTTTTTGCACCAGTCAATATAAAAATTTTGTTAATATGTTTTTCACAGCATTTACAGATTTCCTAACTCAATTTCTGCTTACAAACTTAATAACAACATGCTTATGTAAAATAGACTATGATGGTCATATCTTCAGCTACGTACCGGCGTAGCTCCAACTACATAGCTGTTGACTTCATGAGGGTTTAGATAGAAACTTAAAAGTTAAGCCCATGCTTAACCGCTTTGTCAGTCTGTCTCTCTCTCCCTCTCTCTTTGTTCTTAATGTAATATAAAATCTATGAAATTTAGCTCATGCTGACATACGAGTGAATGTTCAGCTATTTCTATGCATTCTTTGTACCTCAAGACGTGGTTCATTTACTCTTGTTCCAAGCCCAGAGAAAAGGCAGCATCCACTGTAAATTCTATAGTAATATGCTGTGGGTGTGAGTGTGTGTGCACTCTGGGTGTGAGTGAGTGTGTGTATCTATTCTCAAAGGTGATGTATGAGCCTCTTGCCTAACCAAAGCTTCTATAGTCAGATAGATTGCATTCCAGAATAAATCTTTTTTTAGTGAATCTGCTCCCAAACACATGTTTTCTGCAGTAGATGTAAATGAAGTCCTCTTCTTTTGTGGCTTTTGATTTAAATCACTAAATGTTTAGCACAGTTACTAATATCTGTTTTTCATTATATTTAAAAATCTTTACAGCAAAATATTAGTAATAGTAGCATAGATTTAGAAAGTGAATTGCATAAGAGCTATTTTATAGCCTGAGACTGTCATCTCATATAGAAAATATAAGTTATTACTCAATAAAATTATGGCTGTAGGCAGTGGCTTTAATAAACAGAGTTTTTTTCCTAATACTTGATAAATTAAGAGATTTTACCAGAAGTGTAACCTCATATTTCTGTGATTTATATACATTCTTCCCCAAAATAGCATTCATCTACAGTAAGATTTAATTGGGCATTCATTCCTGACCAAACTAATGAGTGTGATATTAGACTGTCTAAAGAGCTATGGATATATTTAAATAAGATTTGTAAGTGCTCTAATTATCTTGACAAATCAGGAGCTAAGTGACAATATTGGCATAAATGAGAATAAAAAACTATATTTTAAGCACGTTTCCTTAAAGTTTAGTTCCTAAAAATTTAGACAGCATGTCCATCTATTTCTTCATATTTTTAGTATTGCAAGATGTACTGTAGATTATCCCAACATAATGTGTCTTGTAAGGCAAGGGACAATAAAATTAAGAAATAAACATCTGATCATGTCACAAATCCAATTAACCCTGACGAGGTTAGTAAAGTCAAGTGAATAACAAAGCAATGCTGTCTGGAAGCAGCTTTGTATTTTAGATGGTACTGGAGATGGTATGATACAAGCTGGACAAAGCAAAAATATTCCAGGCAGATGAATTTTCTCCATCCACTGAGACCGTCTTATACCCGGACAAGGTCACAGCACTATAGTGTTTTCAAGTGTCAGATCTCATCTCTTCACTGCTTCTAAGCTGCAGAGAGGAGGAGGGAAGCATTCCCCTCACAGAATGGAAAATATGTGCTAATGTCACTACAAGGTAATGCAGTGAAGCAGAAACTGCAGTTAACATCACACAGCCTCTCCTCAATCACCACCACAATGTTTGGTTATGATAATAACCTTAAATAGATTTCAGTGCAACAATCCTTGTTTAGAAATTCTGGTGATTGACTGACCCCAGGACCTATGCACGTTAAAAGTAGCTTTCCTTTTTCTAGCTCTTAACACATGTAGTTATCCTGTATCATGTTTAATGAAAGTGAAAACTAGATTGTTTCATTAATCTGCTGCATTCATTCATGCTTGAGACTCAAAAATGTGGGTAAATTTCCCATCTCAGGTATAACAGTGTCAATCTAGTGATACTACTTTGGCAAAATTATTTTGGATTTATCTTGAGAGGAGAATCCATTCCCTGGCCTTCTGACTAGAAATCTAAATTCTTCACTGCGTGTTTCTGCATAGAAAGAAAATACATACTCCATTTACTTTATCTGTGTAACTCAAACAACACTTTATTGCACTTGGAACTTCTACAGCTTTGTCTCTCTTCTCAAGCCTATTTCACATTTATGCAGTACCCTCAAGAGAAATGCTCATTTTCCATTTACACTTGAGTAATAGAAGACATTTTAGACCCATCAAGTATTACTCAATATTCACTATTATTACTGTTAATTGTTGATATTAATTGCAGCTTGTAATAACCTACTGTTCTAGTTGCCAGAATAATCAAATGTATAGTTTATCAGCTTTAATATTGGCCCTAAAACTGGAACAAACAGCTATCCTCAACTTTGGGATGGAGGAAGGAATGTTTCTTTGGGAAACGTCATGAGAGTTGGGGTTAGCTCCTCTCTCCTGCTAGTTTGCAACTGGTTAGCATTGGAAATTTCACAGCACTTTTCTGAAATTTCTATTTCATTGAAAGTAAAATTATTAACTTCAGTGAAATTTTCCAAAGGGAGATTTCTTAGGTTTAGGATGGGATTTCTAGTCTAGAAACCAGAAACAAGTACAATGACTCAGTGGTTCAGTTATTAAATTATTAGATTTGGAGTAGGGAGCTGAAACTGTTTCCCCTCTCCTAATTCCACGTGTTTGTATGCACTGCATCTTTGAATCTTCATCCCCTGCAATTTGAAGAGATCAGAGTTTTGTTCTCACAGAGAGGCCAGAAAAAGTAAAAACTTGGGAAAGTCTGTAGTGCCTGTTTTATAGATAATTTTAGTGCTGGTCCCATCTTTCCTGACACTGAGAATTTAACATGAGGTGAGATGGGTGAATTTATTTTAACTGTCAAGAAAGTCTATGAGGTCAGGGAAAGGAGCAAGGAAAGAATAAATAATATGCAAGATTGCTTCTACAGAAAATTAGAAATTAGACTTATCATCATGCTTCCACATTTTTCTAACTGCATTGAAACTTGATCGTCTTGCTACAACTTTGGACACAAATTGAATTTAGCAAATGGATATATGCTGTAGATGCAGCACAGGCATATGCTGACATATGATTACCATATGTCTGTCCACAGCGATTCTCTAGCTCTTGAGACACGTTTTGTTCTTTAAATAGCTTTCTATCTTTGTAACATTTTGGAATATGTGACTATTTTCATTATGCTTTTTTTTCCTCCTTCCTTTGAAGCCACTTTCATTTACAACTGACCTAGAGTAGACACATAGGACTGATAGGAAGAAGCTCAAATAGTTTTCAGAAATTACAACTACAGTCAAATATATTTGGAACTTGAAGTGCCAACACAAGCTATTGAAACAAAATAAATTCTACATTGATCTTTATAAGTAAAGAAAACATTATATGGATTGGAATTTTTGTCCTGGGTTCATCCAAGATCACATACAATGTCTTATTCCTGATATGTAACTCAGCAACTTAAAATTTAATTTAAAAAAAAAAAGATAAAACACTTGTATTTAATCGTGTATTTAACCACCCGAGTCAGAACCTTACAGTCTCACACAGAGAACAATGGTAGCTGCCAACAGGGTATTTCCTGTTGGTTTTCACAACAAACAAACAAACTGAGTATCTTCATATGATCTGCAGATGTGCAGTATGAAAGCATTTGAATGCAAATTGTACAAAGGCCTGCTATTTTAGGCAAATAATAGATAAACAAACCTCCTACCTCTTAAAAAAACCAACTCCATCAGAATAGTCTTAACATCTTTGAGCAAATTGTGTGACACATGAAGTATGCTCAGTCTTATGTTCTTAAGTTCCTAAAAGTTTTGGAGAAAAAAAATACTTTAAATTTACTGAAATGCCTGTAAGAACTTTTTTAAAAAAGGAAGCATAATGAGAACGTACACAAAGATTCTACTGCACTGTGTGAAGGTTGATAAACTGTACTGAACACATTCTTTGGCTTTTGCAAAGTTTCATATAGGCTTTATCAGTGAAATGTTTCATTTGTACCTGTTCTAGTAAGGATTCGTAGGATCCCGGGGTGACCAAAAAACTAAAATCACAGACACGCACTAAAAATCACAGGCACACACACCCAAAGATAACTATGTTTATTTTGTTCACACACAGACTAAATACTAACTTACATATATATATATATTTATAACTATAAACTATTAAAAGTTAGGCTCCTAAAAATATTATAATTCAAGTTATTGTTAATACAATTAAGACAAATAATAATAAAAATTCACTCAGTTAAAAAAAGTTAGGCTCACAAACTATTACAACTAAAATTATAATAATAATAAAAATTAACAATACACTCTATAGACAGTTGAGGGCAATATAAACACTCTCATCTGCCCAAGAGCAAGTCGTCCAGACAGACAGACAGAAGGGTGGGGGGTGGCAGAGTTACCTCAGTTTGTATACATACCGACCCTAGAATAATGAGTGATGTCCAAAGCAGCAGCATCCCCAGCATAGATGGTTTTTGGGATGAGGTGTCGGTAGGTACCGGACGCTTGGTGAGCGTCCCCACGGGGCAACCTTGGTCCCTGGTCTCCATATCGCTACCCACCTCTGTGCCCAAACAGCACGGTTTTTATAGTAGAGGTTAAAGCCGCCCCTCACATAACGTGTGGCCAGTATGTATGTATGGACTGCCCCAAACTCCACCTGTCAATGACATAATTCATAACTTCACACATGCCCAATTTCACTACTGGGGTCGCTGTTTGGGGGTCGTTCGACTTCATCTTTACTCCTCTTCCTCGATAAGAGCTTTGCAAACGTGGGAAAACTCACTATTGTTGCAACTTCTCTCCAGTTCACATCCTTTTGACACCCAACCACAAGTCTCGGGACTATGAGTTTATTATACAAAAACCCGTTAATGTTACAATTAATCCACTACTATCACTCCTCCCTAAATATAAGAAAGCTCGCTATTGTTCCCTACAAGGCTCACAAAACTCCCCACTGTCCTTTGGTTCCTTGCAAAGCTCAGTGTTCCGCTTCGGACCAAACTGTTTAAAGGGGCCGTCTGACACAGTACCCTTAATGAAAAAAGAGAGGAATCATCTCTTTCTGAATGTGTAGAAATGCTGAGAATAACTATCATAACCAAGTAATTACTAAGAATTTACGTATCTGTTCTTTCCTGATTTATAGATTATTCGTGGCTGAAGACATAATTTCTCAATAAACTCCAGCTTTCTAACTTGCAATACTAAGGACATCAAGTGTTAGACTTCCCTGCAGAGTGTATGTATGAGCATAGGCCAGCACAGTAAGAATTCTTTAGACTGGGATGAAAGAACCAATGTTTACTCAAAGCTTCTGATTCAACACAGGTACATTTGCTTTCTATTTGTGCATCTCAGTAAGGGTCAAAGCACTCTACAGTGTACAAGGGCGTAAAGTAGTGCTTGACACATTGGACATAAATACGTATGTCATGCAGACATCCTACTGTTACGGATAAATCAGTTCCTGTTCGTGCTAAAAGGCACTGATGTATTCACAGAAAGTTTTAGAGACCTGATCCTTTTGCTTTTAACTGTGTAACACTGGAAATTATGTTCCTCTGCAAATTAAGGATTGGGTCTTAATATACTTCTGATGAAATAAAGGCTTTTCTGCCAATTTGAGGTTTTAAGTGGAAACCAAAGTTCCATAAGCTTTAGGCTAGCCTTCTCTACAGGAGGGTAAACAACCCAAGATGTATGGTGATATGTGTATAGCTTTCCTTCCACAACTACCTTCATTTCCAGAGTAATTGAAATTGGGCATGCAAATTTCTTCTGGATGACTCAGGAACGGGAAAATGGCAAAGATCATATAAAACCATTTTTTGTTTCTTATCCTAGGAAAGCCTTACATGGCACAATTTGGGTGATCCCTGAACTTAAACCCATTAACAGAAAAAGATAATGATGTTATTATGTAAGATAGAGAGAAAATACGTAACAGTAGCATGTACAAGCAAAATCAGAGCAGATCTAGAATGAGGGAAGGGAGAACTGAGTGATGCCATGAAGGAGTTATTTATCAGGTACTGTAATGTGAGGAAAAGATGAGCAGCTATTTTGAAAAGTGGAATCATAGAAGTTTATTGAGGATATTGTGGCATCATTCTTGTAAATCCCTTATGCACCATTGTTCTCTTTGTTTCCCAGTGGTAACCCCCTCCTCTCAGAAGTTTTGCACCCTCTTGTTCTCTTTCTACATCCCAGTGTTGATGAGATCCTGTCTGTCTAAGCTTATCTCCCAGGCTCAGCATCTCTATTTGACTGTGAGCAAAGCTGTCACAGTGGTAAGCACTGTCAGAAAGATATTAAGCCTCTCTTTTTTTTGTCTGTGAAAGCAAGGTGTAAGATGACCTTACTGATGGCATTTTCCTGGCACTGCTAGCGTGGCTTTGGCGTTAAGGCTAACGCTCCTCCCCTGCACTACCAAGTAATGCATGTTCCAGCATCAGACTGAAGAGCAGGATCTGAAACAAGTGAAACAGTGTCACTCAGAAACTGCAGGAGTGAGAAAAATTAGAGAGCTTACTTCTGCCTGTGAAGTTTTTATGTAGACACTGGAGGCTGGTGTGAAACTTACCTGCATGAGACAGGTGAAAAGGGAACTTGCTGCTTCCTAGAAGTCGCAGTGTTGAGGAAGTTTTGTGAGATAGCCCTACTTCAGGGAGTTTCAGAATGTGTGTCACTGGGACAGTTCTCACCTGATACAAAATAACATCTGTGTGAGAATATTCTGGAGATGTGAGGAACCTCAGCACCAGCTGTTTACAGCTGTCAATCTACTCCTGCTGCTCCAAGTGAGTTGCTAAGGTAAACACAGCCTATACTCGTTTATTCACTGCTCACAGACAGAACAAAATAATAGTTTGTGATTCACTGTAATTTCCCAGGAAAATATATTCTATGGCACTCTGAAAACAAAAATACTGTATCTAAATGACTTTCACAGCAGTATATTTTATTGACTTTGAGAGGCAGATTCAGAGAAAGAGGATTGCCAAGCTGAGACTAATAGCTGCATTCAACATACTCAAATTTACACTAGTTTACATTTTAAATAAACTCTATCTGTAGGGGGAGAATAGTATTTAAGCTTGCCTTACTTGATAGTATAATGCCACCTAGGGGTTAAAAGCTTTTAAACATTAGAGTGGCAAAGGATAGGGAGCCCTCTTAATAGCAGAGAAAGTAATTCTTATATTAAATCGTTTGTATTTTCAAATTTATTAGGCAAAAAAAGTACTGTCGAGATTTCCATACTGTTGTATCTGGCAAAAGAATGGTAACTTTTACTGTTCCCTTTGGAGCTGGCCATACTCTTCTCTCTCTTCCATAGCCTGGCAGTGATTGGCGATATCGCAAATCCTGATTTTCTCCTCAACCAGCCAGGTCTTGCTTGTATGATCAGTGGAAAGCTTATCTACATCTACTGCTGCAGGGTCAGGTAGGGGGTCGCTGTCTCGCTGGGTTTGAATCTGCAAGAGCTTAAAATAAAGCCTTGAAATAAAGTGCGCTCTCTCTCTGTGAGCAGATATGCTTTATTCCTCCTGAAACTTCCCCTCTTCCTCCACTTGCACATTACAAATTACCGTTGGATCCTTTTGCCTTCTTCTGATTTAGCCTAGAAATAGGCAAAAGAAACCTAGAAAAATCTGCCCACCTCTGTACCATGTTAATTATTTTCAAACTGAGACTTGGGCAAAAAGCCTGAATTGTGGTCATTTATTTCCTGAAAAACCAAAACTCTGGGAGAGGTAATATTTTAGAATTGTTTTTTTCACACACATTTTTTATTCTCTCAAATGGCATTTGATTTTATTCTGTATCTTCCACAGCAGATGGTGTACCTGCTTCACTGAGACCAGACAATCTCTGTGCTCACTTCACAAGATCTACTATACCTCAGGCAGAATGTAAAGTACGTAGTCAAGAAACTCTCTCTCCTGTCCTTAGAGGAAGGTAGTGATGCTATCACAATATTTGTGCAGGAAAAACATCAGCACTTCTGATTGCATGACTGTATGTGTGAACATAAAGGGCAGGTGTCTTCAGTACCCTCCACACACATAACCAATTAAGATTTGATTATTAATAGCAAGGGGGGGAAAGGCCTGATTTTATTGTGTTAAGTTTCTTTTTACCATCATCTGTACTGAAAAATTTGCTTTCTCTGTCCCTTAGAAATGGAAAAAAAAAAGTATTTTAAAACTACAAGCCACAAGCATGGCAAAATGACACTGGAACATAAACCAAAGATTGCTGTAACTACTCCTCAGGTAAACAAGCCCTGCTGTAAAATCACAGCATGATGGATAAAGCAAACTCTTTGATTGTCCCTGAGATGTCATGATGCAGAAGAGAGGAGAAGCTGGATGCCAGGGTTGCCATAATTTAAGCTGAATGAGCTTTGATGAGATTGTTAGAGAAAAGGTACACTAGGGAATAGTAAAGTCATTGTGGTGCCCATCTGGATGCAGTACGGTCCGGAACAAGCAGACTACTGCTTAGATACAAGTGACAAACACTGTACCAGGCCTGAGAAGGAGACGTACATTCACATCAGGTCCACATTAGATATTCTTGCTCTGTCACTCAGGGTAGATTTTTGGTGACCTTCTTGTTTTGATAGAAGTCAGAGAGAATATGCAGTTACACTAGGACAGTGCTTTTGCCTCTATAGGTTCTGCTGCTTACAAAGCAGCATAATTTTTACATATATGTTTATGTGTATATAAATATACATAATAAACAACATGCCAGCATAAATAAATGATTACACTCGTAAATATATACACGATAGAAGGAATTGCTATTACAACTTTATTGGAGGATCTTCTCTAATATGGCATAATGGTCTGGGCCAGCACCTATTTCTTACAAAAGAAGATAGAACAAATTCAGAGACTTGGAATACGATACTTACAAATAAGGATTTCAGGGATCTCTCATCTACGTCTAAAAGAAAGTCTGAAGATCAGAGTTTATTAAAGAGGAATTGGAAGAGTGGTGATTAATAGAAATTATTAAACATAATTTGCAATATTCAGAATTTCAATTACAAAATAAGAAAAATCCTGCTCTTGAAGTTCCTGAAATAATGTTTTCAGAATCTTTCATTTTACAGGGCCTGGCTCATTAAAAGCTTTAAACAAAGGTGTTCAGAGCTGGTGTGTCTAAAAGTGTGTTTCTTTCTTTCCAGTTGTGTCCGTGTGTTAAACAAAGTATCACCTTGCCTTACAAACCTTACCTCTCTGAGATGCCTGACAGTAGAGTTAGGGAAAACACAGTACTGCAAGAACGCTAGTAAAAAGCAGTCCTGCTTCCACTGCATCACGTTTGCCATTGACTTCCCCAAGGACAAATTTCATCCTTGCATCTTTATCTAATGTGCAAGAGGCATGAAACAGGTGCAGTATGCTTGAAATACTCTGGTCTTCTTTGACAAATGTTGTTCACTGGCAACAAGGGCAAAATCACACACTGTAAAATCTGTAAATCAGAATTGTGTATATCCACACTTACTGTCACGAGTAGAAAAACAAGTTAATGTTTAACAGGAAAAAATGAGGAAAGGCAGAAGTCTTGGAGAACCGCATCTGGAGAGATAATACAAAAAGCGTTCCCATATTAACAGATGATGAAATTGTGGAAGCAGTGCTAAAGGAACCTGGCCGTGACACAGAGGAAGCCCACAGAGACCAGGATGATGAAAACTCACATTCACAGAGCAGCAGCGAAGGGTCCCTTTGTCTCGGGAGCTTGACTCCAAGGGATACAAACACAGGGAGCCTTTCAGTGCTTGAGACAGGACACCCCTGGGGCCTTTTCTCTTGCAGTCATCTCACCTCCCATCGTATAGAACAACAGGGGTTCAAAAAAAGAAGGTGGCTTCTCTAGACACAGAGTCCCTACCCAAGAATCAGAACAATATATGGCTGCTGAGCCTACAAAGATACCTCTTAGCAATGGTGAACGCTTAAATACTATGTATAGTATATCCAAGTAATTATAAATATTTAAGAATCTTTGGTATTTATGACGCTGCCCACTGTAATGTATCCCATGTCTGGTTCTTTAACGACGAAGGTAATGACAACAAATGCTAATTGGAGTCTTCAGTCTGATGAGGGTTCCATTGCTCCCCAGGACACTGATTTCGAAGGACACTTAAAACTCCCGGTGTGAAACTGGACTTGCTCCGGTCTGCGGGGGGAACTGGTGATGAAACATCCGTTCAGCAAGGAACTCGGGATGCAGACTCGGGGCCGTTTTATCGGCATTAATTACTGTGGTGATGAGCCCCTTAAAAACACTTCAGATAGTCAGGCTGACAATCCACATAAACCCACACAAACGAGGGAATATTTTGAAGGTCACCAGCTGGTGACACCTGAAGGAAGCCCCCGGGTCACCGCTCCCGGCATTCGCTGATCTGGAGGCGATCCCGGCAAGTCTGAACTCGGCAGAAGAGACAAAACACGTTCAAGAGAGCAGCCGACACTTGCCAGTGCGTTGGGTGCCGCGGAAGAACAGGAAGGCACCTACGCAGAACAGCCCGCGCCCTCCCGCAGCGGCTCCCGCGCACCCAGCCCTCACAGGCCCCCGACAGCCAGCAACATGGCGCCCCCGCACCGACGGACCCCGGGGCGGGACGCGGCGCGCATGCGCCTCGCCACCCGCACCGCCACGCTCCCGGCAGGAAGCGCTGCGGCGTCCTGACGTCAGATGCGCTGTCCCCCAGCAACGGCCGGACGTCGCGAGGCCACCGGGAACCCGGAAGCGGCGGGCGAATAGGAGCGAGTGGCGCAGTCAGTGGGGCGGGATCGGCGCGCGGAGGGCGGTGGCAAAGTAGTCCCGGGGGGCAGCGACCGGTTGGCGGTGGTGCGGTCAGCGCTTGGCGCAGCGGGGGAAGCCTCAGCTCTTTCGGCGCGCTCGGACTGCGCGGCCGCACCGCGGGGCAGAGGAGATGGCGGCGGACAAGACTGCGGGTGAGTGCGAGGGGAGCCGCCGCGGTCCCCCGTGTCCGCCTAGGGCCTGGGCCGCCTGCTGCGGAGGAATACGCTGCCGCGCAGGGGCACGGTGAGTGCCGGTACGTCCCGAGCGGAAGGAGAAGTGGATGCTTGGCCTGTGCGCTGTTTTCTTCCGCTGAGGAAGTAGTGCCCCGCGGTGGCAGAACTGCGGGCCGCTGGCGACCGAAGTGGTGGCCGGTGTGAGGTGCCGGCGAGGCCCTCCGCTTTTGGGCCTGTGTCCGGCCGGGTCACCGGCTGGGCCGTGTGGGGACGGCTCTCCGTGTTTTCCGCGAGGGAGGCTGAGCTGTTGCAACCCCTGGGCCTGGAAGGGCTCGGTGGGAGGGCGTTATGGACCTATTGGCCGGGGTGGGTGTCTCCCAAAGCTTAACTGCTGCAGAAGTTGAGCTTCTGAGTTAATTTGTTAAACTGGGTTATGGGGAAGGTGCTGGAGGATTTGAACGCTTCCTGTTGCTACTTAATCTCTGGAGTTCAGTCTGCTTCCCTCGGAGTTGCTGCTTTGGTTTCAGGGGATGAGTGGGTCTTCCCTAAACTCGAGTCTAAAAAGACTCTAGAGAGAAATCACCGAGATTAAAAAGTAAATAATCTGGTAAACACCCGAAATAATTCTCAAGCACAGTTGCTGTGTAACTTGTTAGCATTGATAAGCTACTGCTTGTCCATCTGCCATGACTACCCTTCTTTGCAGGAAAGGTCGGTCCCTCAGACAGCTGCTCAGCGGGGATGGAGAAGAGGGCAGTGTGGAGGAAAGCCAGAGGGTGGCTTCATTTGTGTTCTTTGCTTTTTTTTCTGTTGGTTTTATGTGATGGGAGCATTATTTAAAATAGCTTTAAGCATTTTTTCTCTGGATGCTAAATATTAAACTCCTCAGTATCTGAAGAAGATGGTGGGACAAATAAGTGTACTGTACTGAGTGATGTGTAACTAGACTATCCTGTGTTTATAAGCACTGTGTCTTCTAAATATTAAAAAGAAAAAATCAGCATTAAGTTTTTTATATTTTTGTTGTTCTTGGAAGTGCTGAAGGAACTTTTTAGTTGTACTTTTTTAAAAGTATGTGTCCCAATGAATCAACAATGTAAGCTATGGAAAGATATTCTACATGCTGTACTTGTTAATAGCAGTGAGTTACAAATAACTTCCCACTGAGAAGTGTTTGCTTGTTACTGTACAGCATTGAAAAAGTCTGTTATATTTATACAGGTAGTGGAGTGCTTCATAGAAAAATGTAGTCTTGGTGCCACCAACTGTCATTATCTTACAAAGGCTGAACACTATCTGGTATTCATACCCTTTAAAATGCCTTTGGAGCAAGAGTCATGTGATAGATTCTTCCCAAGGAACAGATTATTCCCCTACCTGTAGAGTTTGTAAATAAAAAATAATTCCAGGGGTGCTCTGGTATTTAACAACGCAGTTCACACAAGATGTAATTTACAAGGCCTAGGAACAAGAGAGCTCAGGAACATCAGTCCTTGGAGAGAGGGAGTACAGGTATGAGAAGGATAATGACTGCAGTCACTCGCCAGGTGTCTTTGGGTATGTGTATGTGGGAGATGTGGCTTCTTGTTGCTTAGATGATGTTGTGGCAGTAAGCTGATGAGGAGAGCAATCTCCCTTTTCAGGTGGCAGTCTCATGCTTTTTCTTGTTCTCCTGTCATAGAGCCAGTTCTTCCAAAGTTCTGCTGTCCACCATAATGTAAGTTCTCCAGTAGGAGCAACTGCCTGCTTGTGCAAAAGCAATCAAACCTCCATGACATAGTGTTTCTGCTGCTCAGCCCCAGGATTGCTAACTAGGGAGATAATTTCCTGACTTGCTTCTTTTAACTGCAAACTCAGTGCCGTAGCTTCCTCCAGATCAAAGTCTGAGCAGTTGATTTTTACGTCCTTTCCCAGGTTGCCCCTTTTGCCCCCCATCACTAGTCGGACAAGTATTAGTTTTAGAGTTGCTATGTACTTGTGAAAGTTGGGCAAAATTAAAAGTTAAGCAGGTGCATGTATAAATACAATTTACAGAGATAAATCATCCTGTCATTTGCAAAGCAGAGAATCTGCACTGTTTCAGATATTTCAGCTGATATTTGTAGCTACTGTATGGATAGGAGCATGTCAGTAGTGACTGGTGTGCTGTGTGTTACCCATACCACATGCTGCTGCAAGAATGCCAAAGATCACTAGATCTGAGTGAGCGAGTGGCATGCTGTGTGTTTTGCCAGAAAATCTGTTTCATTTTCAAATACCTCAAGAAATATGGAAACAGTTGTTCTACTTGCAAGCATTTGATAGCCATTTGCAGCCAAGAGTGAAAAAGTACTGTTTTTCCTCCCCACATTGAAGTGGAAATGGAGGGTTCTTCCCATTATCTTGTGCCAGCCAGCTTTTAGGATACTTCTGTCTGTGAGATCTCTTGATAATAAAGACCAGCTGAAGCAGTAGATCCTGGTCTAAACAAGAGTGGCAAGATTACAGTAGATTAGAAGGACCTTTAGCTCTTTAACAGGTTTCAAGTACATTTGGGCAAAAAGGGTAGCCAAAGAGAGATTTTCCAAAGGAAAGAGCTATGTTATGAACCACATCAGCTGACCTTTCATTTTTTTCTTTCTTGATAAGCTTCCAGTTCAGGTTTTGGAAACCTGCTTTATTTACTGAGTTATTGTAGGTACCATTGGTTGGATTTCAGCCATAAAGGTGACTTTTAGGAGAAGGGGCAGCTCTGTTCTTGCTTAAAGTAGTCCCCAGTTTCATTTTGTTTTTTTTAACATACCATCAGACTTAAAGAAATAGCAAAATCTGGAAACCTGTCCTGGTTTTTCCCTAGGAAATACATCAAACAGCTATATAAGCAGTGCTTTTATTACACAATGTAGACAACAGTCTCTTTGATTTATTTTTTCTCTTAACTGAAGACTTTTTACTTCAGGGTTCAGATTTCCATAATACCACTGTCCTGGTTTGAGTTAGAACAGAACTCATCCCATTCAGTGATTTCAGCTCAGTCTCTGCTCAGTGGCGGCACGTTCTGCAGTTAACGGCGTATTTTCACAGACGGTGTCTGCTCCTAGCAGTGCCAGCAGTTGATGTTCACAGTTACTGCCAGGGGTTGGGGTGCAGAAAGGCTCTTGCTGACACTCGCTCCTGTGCAGACCCAGGTCACTGCTAAACCCTGTGTACCACGGTGGGGTGCAGTGAGTGAGAGGCTGCACCCGCGGGGAGGAGCGGACAGGACAGGGGACCCTGCACTGACCCACAAGGGGTTCCATCCCACAGACGTCATATCTGGAATAAAGCTGAGGGATCACGAGGCTCTTGCTCTCTCTTGCCCTCCTCTGCAATGGCCGGTGTCTGAGGAGGGCTCTGTTCTGCCTTCGATCCCAGTCCGTGTATTCCTGAATCCAGTTCTGGAATCCAGCTCCTGCATCTCGTTCCCATCTGCCGCTGAGTCCAGTCTGGGCTTTCCCCAGTGTCTGCCCACAGCATCAGTGGTGCCGGTGATGGGGTTGCCATCAGGGGGGTTGGGTTCTGAATTGATATTGTATATATTTGTATATATTTCACTTTCTTATTATTATTGTCATTCAAGCAGTTTTATTTTTCTTTTCCAATCCAAAAGTCTCTCTCCCTTGTTCCTTTTCTCTTTTCCTTCTTTGGGAAGTGGGGGAAGAGGGGAGTGGATAACAGAGAGTGCCTGTTGTTCATCTAGTGGCTGGGCCCAGCTCTCTAACCCTTGACACCCACCTTCATTTGAGATGCTTGTTTTACAAACTTGCATACAATGGCATTAATCGGGAATGCACCCAGGTAAACCTGTGTGTGAGGAACCTCTTGACCAGACCAAGCATTTCCAGCTTCAAAAACTTCAGAGCCTCAAGTCTGCTCTATGGTTACTTACACTAGCATGATCTGAAAGGCATGTAAAGCAGGTAGTGTAACTTAGCCTCAAAGTTCGAGGTAAGATGAGTTTGCTTATTTGCTGCTGTTCTGGAGATCTGTTGATGGTGATAGCTTTCTGTACAGCTCTACAGTGACAAGGTTTATATCAGGAATCAGATCTATTCCGTATTTAGCTTGAAGGAGTGCTCATTTCCTCTTTTGCTGCAGAAAACCTTGGTGCATCAAAAATTTTCTGAACTTTTTTGTGTTTTAATTTTCTCTCCTGCCTTTCCCTTTCAAGGAAATGGCAGTGCAAATGGTGTCGATCAATGCCTTGTGCACAGTCAGATTTTATAGCAGGTTCTGCATGCAGTTCTGTTCTCTGAGGGTCCTTCCCTCTGGAGCACTGAAATTGCTGAATCCTGAATTTTGTCTAAATCACAGTGGGTTACTTTGTAACTCGGAGGTGTGAGACAGTTGAGATTTTAAAAACTCAACTTCGTTGGCATCTTGATACAGGATGAGGGTCAAAACCAAATATTTACAGTTCTTACTCAAATGTATTAATGCATAGGGCATTGAAAGGGATCTCGCCATCTTCCCAGCAACAAACACAAACTATGAATGGAGTACTGAGTCTGCTTTGCTCTTACTGTGGATGTTAATTGATGAACCTTCTGATGTTTAGTTGCGCCTTACTGTTGTTGTTTGTCTTATATTTGTAATTTTTCATAGTAGCAGACAATCCAGATATATTGGGGATGATGGTGAATGGATTTTGCAGTACCTCACAGCTAAGTGTTTTCATTTGTTCAAAATGAAAACAAAATCAGCAGAGTTTGCATTATGTCTTTGAATTCTAGGGTAAAGAAGGAAGACATTGACTTTACAAAGCCTAACTAGCCTATTATGATAGCCTATTATATACGATTGATCTAAAGGTAGGTTGGAGCAAAGCTTCCACTGTGAAATTCAAGAAATAATTTTCCACAAAAGTGGAAACCATTGCTGGTTTATAAAGTTTTCATTTCAAAAACATTAAATTATTCTTGTATGTTCTAGAACACGAGTTAATGCTTCTAGAAATAAGCTCTCTGGTGTGGTTGTTGGGTGGGATTTTGAGTGTTTGGATTTTTTTCTTCCAGTAGTTTGTGTTCAGTACAAGGAAGGGTTTAGTAGGAGTTTTTTCAGCTTCTTTGACATGGAATGTCTGTACTGTGGTTTTTAATGCAGCTTCACTGAATTCTTAATTACATGATACCAGTAGACTTCTTTCTGAAAAATACGCTCAGTAGTGACTGAAAGGTAAAACATTAGGAATTTTATGTAAAAGAAACAAGACAATTAAAACCTGATTATATTGCTATATAAATGCTCAAAGGGGCCACCATCATAATTGCCACATGCTATTCTTTTCCAAATTACAACAACAAGGATATAGAAGAACTGGAGAAGATTTGGGGAAAAAAATGTGAGGAACATGTAGAATAAGTTGTGCCTGCTCACCTCAGAAGAGAGGTGATTCAAAGAAAGATCTGTAATATTGGGAACGAGGCCGAAAAAGTGAAAGACAACATTTACTTGTCTTGCAGCATGAGTATATTGAAGAGTACAAAAGTGTAGAAGTGTTAAAAAAGTATATCAGGTTGTCAGTGGTTATTAACAATGCTGCTTTGATTGAAGCCTCTTATTTAGGGAGACTTATTCTTCCAAAGCAGGGAGCTGGGTGGAAATTCCAGTGTTTGCTCTGGTTTTTATGTTGTTTCCTAAAGTATCTCTTGGTGTTTAGGAAGCAGCGTACAGGATGCATGGGTTTTTCATCTAAACCATGGTACTTATGTTATGATGTGTGGCCTTCACTGCTAATTTTTGTGCCAATAAAGACAGTCCTAGTGTATGGTTGCAGCTTTAGTAATCTAAAATGTATGCATTATCAGTTAATTTGCAGGACTTTAGCTAGGATTATTACATTTACATTTTATGGAGAGGAATTCACTAGGAGTATAGGATAACTTGAGAAATATTAGTGTAGCAGGGAGACAGTGCTGCATTTATCTGGAAAGTTACATGTATTGTCAGGAGGATCTTGAGAACTGGAAGAAACAAAATTTTTAAGCTGAATAGCTATTGTTATATTTGCAAAGTTTCTTGTAATCTTCTGTTCACTTTACAGATCAAGGGGCTGAGAAACATGAAGGAGCAGGTACTTCTGGGATTACTGATCAGGAAAAGGAATTGTCAAGCAGTGCATTACAAGCTTTTCTGGTAAGTCAAAGCCAAATTCTGAGACTTCTAATTTACCACAACTGCTAAATGGGCTTATATAATAATTTTTCTAATTTTCTTAGCACAGTTGCAAATGTATTAACGGGCTATTATATCAAAAGTAGCACTAGTTATGTCATGAAGCCAGCACATGCATTTTCTGTCTGCTGTGATGTGACAAAACTGAGGGAGATACTTTGAACAAAGTGCGAAAGAGCACGTTTAATCTTGATTCTCAAAACTTAGTAGCCTTAAAAGCTGTGTGATGAGTTAATTAGCAGAAGCAGGCTGCTATTCTGTATCAGCGTTTGAAATACATGATCGCTCTGAAGAATTAATCACTTCAAGCTAAAAATGTTGTGTTAAAGGAACCACGTCTATTTGAAAAACTGCAACCAAACAAACATTTTTCATTTTAGCATCTTGCTGTGTTCTTTCACAAGAAGTGTTGCATACTGTTCTGTCACTTTACATTAAAATGTATTCTTCAACATGTAACACCTACGGGCAGTATTTGCTACTTGTTTTGTGTTCTTTGAAAGATTTCTTGTGTGTATGTGTGTGTGTGTGTGTTAAAATTCAGGTACCATGTCTTTCAGTTTACTACTTTGTATTGTCTCCTAATTTTATTTAGATGTATCAAGTGACTGACAGTATAATTTCCTTTCAATTGTTGTATCTCTAGCTCCACAATGCCTTGCATAATTCAGTTGTAGATATGTTCAATAGATCAAGGGAAGAATTTGAATACTATATTTTGAGATTCCTGCTTGTATGTTTCACTCATTACTTTTATTTTGCCCGGAATGTTGTTACATGAAGTGCATGTAGTTGGTCCTTAAACCGACTACAGCTGGCGTTCTCTGATGTCTTCTTGAGTGCTTTCTAGCTCAGTTACTCTCTTTCAGTAACTTTTTTGCTCATTGGCATTTGATCCTGAGATCTGAAGACACGTGAAAGGGTTGTTTACCACCTTGCCCTCAGATCTACATGCCTAAAATATTTTTGATCTGCTGATGACTTCATCTTTAGTTTTAGTAACTACATAAAGGGTTCTTCAGGTATGTAAACAACAAGCAGAAACAGAAGGAAAATATTGGCCAGCTGTTCAACAGGAGAGGTGAATTAGTCACCAACAATGCTGAAAGTAGTCTCAATGCTGTGGTAAGAAGAAGGGCTAAACTGTAACTCACAGTCTCTCCAGAGAAAGTGAAGAATGAAGATAAAATGGTGGGCTGGGACTTACATAAGCAACTGCAGCTGCTCAACGTACGTGTGATAGGGAAAGATTATGAAAATTCAGGAAATGGACTCTTGAAACTCAAAACAATATGATTAAGAGAAATTAAGAGTAACACTCTTCAGGAAAATGTCTATTTATAGTAAGCTAGTCCATCCATCCTTCCTCCACAAAATTCTCTTTGAAGTTTGGATGTGACCTCAGCTTTTAGACTTACTACTCATACATATTAATCTGCATAAATAATGAAGTATGTGTGTAGTCATTTGGTTGGCTTCACTTGCTGTCGATAAAGGAAATACTACTTTGCTTTCTAGACTTATGGAGAATACTTCTGCTAGTTTAAACTTTGTATCTTCTAATGCATGTTTCTGGTTTGTGTGCAATTTCCAGGCTGGAAACTATGATGCTTGTTTACAACACCTAAATACCCTTCAAGACATAAACAAAGATGATTACAAAATAACTTTGAATACTGCTGTTGCGGAGTTCTGTAAAAGTAACCAGACTACAACAGACAGTTTGAGACAAACCCTTAACCAGCTGAAGAACCAGGTAATGCAAATCTATTGACATGGTACATGATTTTGACTGCTGTTAATGGTGGTGGCATCTTCCAGTGACATAGGAGTAAAACTTCTGCCCGTTGTCCCCTAGATTTATTAAAATAATTAAAAAGTAACATTACTTTTAAAACTCTGTGTCTGTTTAATCTTTTAGGACACTTTTTATAGTTATGTTTTTAGTTACTGTTGAAATTGATCTGAAGCTGAAACATCTCAGAGATTATAATTGTACAAAGACCTCTATGTTCTTTCAATAGAAAGTTCCTTAACCTGAAATAGTTTATGAATTAATAAAAAATTAATAAAATCATGGGTATTGAAAGTTTAATGCCATGAGTGGGGTTTTTTGCAGGTTCACTCTGTTGTTGAAGAAATGGATGGTTTAGATGATGTTGAAAACAGTATGCTGTACTACAACCAAGCTGTCATTTTGTATCATCTGCGTCAGTATACTGAAGCTATATCAGTTGGGGAGAAGCTGTACCAGTTCATAGAGCCTTTCGGTATGTGGACAGAAACGATAACTATCGAAAGATTAATCAGTCTTTCTCACTATCAGACAAATTACTTGTAATCTGTCTAAAATGTTTATAAAAAGTAGGTAGGCTTTGGAATGAAGAATATGTTTTATCAGGGACAACAATTGAGTTTGGGGGGAAGGTACTTTAGAGACATTTAGCAGACTAGTATAATGAATCTGAAATGGATTTTTGTCAACTCTAAAAGATATTTTGGTAAATAATATGTACAAGCTAATTAAATGATTTAAAATCTAGTATTTTGAGTCATCATACAACTTCATGGATGGGTGTGTATTTGTTAGGGCACTCAGATTTTTAAATACCTGCATTAGGTCATGTATAATTGTATGTGCTCATATCTGAATTTAAAGTATCCAGCTTTTATGAGCTGTGGCACCCTGTGTAGTGGAGTTGCCATACTTGTATGACATAATCCATGTTGAATTTAAGAGGTCACAAGGCTGAATGGTGTGTGTGTGTGTCTCAATAAATTAAGTAAATGCTACTGTGTCTCTTCTTCAATTCCTCTCAGTTTTCAGTATGCCTATTTGGGACTTAACTCTGTGAAGCCAAGTAGAGACATGTTTATATGGAATCCTTCCAAGTTCTGTGGGATTCTACGTGCGCGTGTGGCTCCATCTGGCTGTTTAGATGCTAGATCTTTGGGATGGTCTGCTTAGACCAATTCTCAACATCTATAAAAATGAAATATATGTTAAGCTATGTTTACGCTTATATGCTGATGCTGTTTGAATGAATTACCTTTTCAGTATATGTACTTATCTACATTATGTAGATGTTTGCATTTTCTTTCTTATGTAATATATTTATTTTTCTCATAATGTTGCATAGATGCACTTCATAGTACTTTTTTTTTCTTTAGTCATGTTTCAAAGGTTTAGTATTAGAGCCGTAATACCATTTTTACTTCTTTGTTTTATACAGAAGAGAAGTTTGCCCAGGCTGTGTGCTTCTTGCTTGTAGACTTATACCTGCTAACTTACCAAGCTGAGAAAGCCTTGCATCTGCTTGCTGTTCTGGAAAAAATGATTTCACAGGGCAACAATAACAGCAAGAATGGAAAAAATGAGGTAAGCTTAAAATCATATGAATGCCACTAAGCCTTTACCAGAAGTACGCTTTAATTCAATTCAAAATTACTCTTTTAAGATACTTTTGAATTATAAAACTGATCACCTATAACTTCAGACACCAATTTATACATGTTAGTCACTGAGTTAGTTGTATACAGCAGCTGTTTATTTACCCTCTTTCACCATTTTGTCTCGCTCTCAGGGAAATAAGAAGTGTTTCTTAAGTCGGACACTTGCATTGGAAACAGTTGTCTTCAGGGTCAAATACACATAGTTTTCCTTGTTTGTCTTGGATTATGACCGTATGAGACTCTTAATTAGAAACAGAATTCAGCGTCAGAGAGGAATTGCTATTGTGTACCAAAGTATGGGAAATCAAACATCTTTTTTTACATAGTATGTGTCTTTTGGAAAAATCAACAGAATGAACAGTGGCTTGGAAGAGAAAAGAGGATGCTTTAGTCTTTTCTTGTTGATGGAATGTCACACTTCAGATAAAACATCTTTAAGTAGATAGTAATTCTACAGAAGAAAATATTAAAGAGAGACTTTAGAATGTACATAGCATCTTTCTGGGTAAGGGAATTATGCAGAGCCGCATAACGTAACGCTAATGTTAATATAGAATACTGCTCTTCGTGGTCTGGTCTGGTCGTTTGTGGGGTTTGATTGTTAAGTACTTGTTTTTCTTCATGTGAGATGCATAAAATATAGCTTATGAAAGAATCTGTAAACTTCTTTTTTGTTTGTTTGACAGTCAGGTAATAATACAAATAAAGATTCTTCGAATCAAAAAGCTGAAAGTGGAGCTTTAATAGAAGTTGCTAAATCTAAGATACATCAGGTAAGTGTCTGCATACTATTTATACAAGAACATTAGTTCAAGCTTTTCTTAAAACCAAGTGCCATCTGCTTCAAATCTAGTTCAGCATGAATTGTGATACTCTGTCTCTCCTTGCATTTTATGTTGTAAAACAAAAGCATTAATTTATCTAACTCTTCCTTTTTGTAAGATCCATGTACAGGAAAAAACTGACCTAATACAAAAAAATCCCCTCTTTCCGTCACTGCAGTTTATCATCACTTTTTTAAACTGCAGTTAACTACATCAACCTTATATCTGTTAGACCTTCAACAGTCTAAATCAGCTGAGGTGTTATTTCACTGTACTTGGGAAAATAGTGAGGAAACAAAATGCTTCTCTATCAGCATTCACTTCTTGGTGTTTTCAGTTTAGTAGGTAAATGCATGGGATTAAGAGGTTAGATTATTTTAATTAGTTTGTCATTTTAAGTGCTAGTATCTATGTTTGAATATTGAGTAGCTGTTGACCATTGAACAGAAAGTGCACCTGCTTACTGTAAATGCGAAGCCTATAAATTTGTTGTTGAAAGTCTGAATAGAATTTTGGTTTTAGGGAGGGTTTTGAAACAACTTTTTACTATGTATTTTTAAAATGTATATAAAATAATTCTAGTAGTGGATGTCTAGATATGGTTCCTCTTACAAACGTGCGCAAGTTATTGGGTTAATTTATCAAATTTAAATTTTTAACAGTATAAGGTGAGAGCCTATATCCAGATGAAGTCCCTAAAAGCATGCAAAAGGGAGATCAAGTCCGTTATGAATACAGCTGGGAATGTAAGTATTCTTAAGACTATTGCTTTTCTAATCTAGATCTTTTCTCTATCTTAAAACTGATTTTGCTAACTTCTTTACGAAGAAAGGTCTTATTGAGGATGGATGACTGAAATAATGCTTTATGTAGTCAGCTGGGTTTGTAACCTCTTTTCTGCAAGTGTAATTAATGTAGAATTTTCTCATTCGCAGTTTTTACGTTGCTCAGAAAAATGCACTTTATTGTTAATGATACCAAAGTAACGGTGAGACACTATATAATAAACAGGTTCAGTTTCCTTTATAATTTTAGGAGCACAAAGTAAGTTTTAGTTTGCTATAAATGTTATGGGTATTACAAACTTCTGATGTCATCATAGGTCATTTAAACTGGTTCTTAAAAGATTAATTCTGGATATGCAGATTTTTGGGGGGTTTATTTTTGTTGGAGTGTTTTGGAGGCTTACCTCTTGCTAGAAAGCAGTTTCTTTTTTTATGTAGGAGTTCATAACACAGAATTATGTCCACCATCCCAGATAAATTCTACAGTAACTGAAGAGCAGGGAATGGGAGGAGAGCAGTCCCCTTTTGTTGCTAGTTTGGCAGAAATCCTTCTGGATCCTGAGGTCTCTGTTTGCAGACCAGGAAGATCACAGCCCAGAAGGAAGTTGTTGGGACTCCGCAGGGCGGGAAGCGTGGGGAGGAGTGTACTGGAAGACAGGTTGGAGAAGTATTCTCTTAAACCAAAAGGAGACCCTCTGCACTTAGCCATTGTCAGGATGGAGTTCTCTAAAGTAGCATTGGGGTTTAGAGCAGTAACAAAGAGTATGTATAGTTCTGTAGTTCAGTGGATGTAGTGTTAATCATGTGCTCAACAAAGAAACGCTATTTCATGGAAGTACTAGGGCCTAAGCCCACATGTTTTTAAAACGGCAGCAGAGGCAAGCTGTTTGTGGCAGAATTTAACACTAGCAGTAGAAATGATAAAACAAGAGATAATTAACTATTGTTTTCTCCTTCACAGTCAGCACCTTCTCTTTTTCTTAAGAGCAATTTTGAATATTTGAGGGGCAATTATCGTAAAGCGGTCAAACTTTTAAACAGTGCGAACGTTGCTGAACATCCAGGCTTCATGAAAACAGGTAAAATAGAAAACCTTCATCCTGCAAGTACTTAAATGCGTAGTATAATAGGACTACTCACTGCTAGTAATTTTAGGCATATTAATAATTAGGTAAGGAAGTAGGCCCCAAATGTCATGGGTTTATGTGCTGGATAGGTTTTCATCTTTCTTCCTGTGCTGCTTCACTTGGCAGTGTTGTTTTTCATTGACTGTTCTAGACCACACAGCAGCTGGCTATGAAAATGGAGTTGTGAAGGTGTCAATGTAATATCTGCAAGGCTCGTATTTGGGTCTCTAAATGAAGACGTGAAACAAAAGGCAATGTGTACTAGATCTAGAAATGAGATTTCAGATTGTACTCAGGAGTTGTAGCAGTTGTAATGATGATCATGGGGGAAATGCAAATGTTTCCTGAAAGTTTGACTTCTATTGTATGCCATTTTAAGTTACTTTTTTGATCTAGAAAGTATATATGTATAGTCATGCATAGAAATATAACAGCACATAACTGTGTATAACTTTTAGATATAAAACTTATATATATACACCGCAAATATATTTATAGTATATACTCACTGTATAGAGTATTTTAATATATTTGAGATTTTAGTTGGCTGTTTAATACGTCAGTTGAAAAATACGGAGAGAAAGCTGTGTCTTGTCAATAGAGAGTTTAGGATTTAAAAAAATACTTGTAAAACTACTGAATTTCTTTACTGTGTTGCTCAGTGCTGGTTTTGTGAAGTACTCTTTAATTTCTTGTGCTGTAAGATCTCTTAGCTAGTAGATATTGCTGCACAGATTGCAATTAGATGATAGAAGTCAGAGTTGGCCTTCTGAGTAAATTTTTTTAAACTTCTGTATTTATAGATAAGTTTCATAGAAAACATTCAAAATACTTGCCATAATGCCTATTCTGGCGTATTTTAGTATTTCTTTTGGAATTTACTGTAACTTATTTTTCTGTCAGTTTTTATGCTTAAAGTTCTCTTTGTAGTTTTCATTTTATTTTCATAAATTTTTTGCGCAGTAAAATGTTCACTTAATAGTCTTTCTAAGTTATGATTAAAATAATGTCGGGTTAATTTGTTAATAGTCTGTTTTCTGGTTGTTTGGATTTTTAGTTGTTTTTCTTTTTTCGTTTTTTATCAATGGTGACCCTGTAAAGCTTCAGTTACCAGCAGATAAGTCTAAAGTTTAATTTTCTGTCCTTCATTATTTAGAAGGAACTTCTTACAGTGTTACCTGAACATGATATATTTAGGAAGGAGAGTGAATTTCTTGCTTATGTGGTTAGATTGACATATTTGTTTATTTTATAAAACTTAGGCAGGTAAGAGCATTTGAGAACTTCCTTTTTACAAGAGCCATCTGTTAGAAAACTTGGGCTTGCATGCTAAGTTTTCTGAAAACCTCCAGGTGAATTTACTTGCACTTGCAATCTGTCAAATTTGGTTTATACCTGGCTGTCCTAGAATATGGTGCACAAGATCTGGAAGTCTGTAGCTGCCTATATATAGGTCACTTCAGGTCAACTGTCCAAGAGAACTAAAATGGTATGCAGAAATGTAGGTTATTAAAATGCTTGTGAGATAGGGATGGTACTGCATAATCCATGAACATCTCACTGATGAACATGTTTAATAGACTGCCATAATATGTTGATTCATAAGAGAGCCGTGGGAACATCTTACTGGCTCAGTGACATCTTTCAGTTTACAAAAATGGTCTTTTGCTGTTCTCTCAGGTGAATGCTTAAGGTGTATGTTCTGGAACAACCTTGGCTGCATCCACTTTGCAATGGGAAAGCACAATTTAGGAATTTTTTACTTTAAAAAAGCCTTGCAAGAAAACGATAATGTGTGTGCACAGCTAGGAACGGGCAGTTCAGATCCAGGTAAGACTTTTAAGAGATGAAAATAGGTGGTGGAAGAGGGGTGGGTTAATCAAAAAAATAAGAGGATACAAGGTTTCTGTAATGATCAGCAAAATTCCTGTTCCATTGCTTTGCAGAGGACAGGATAAGGAGGATGAGTGTTTTCTTTGTAACTTGATTTCAGAGTATAGTCCTTGTTGCTAGAAAGAGATGATGATGAAATATGTTCTTTTTTGCTGTTTTCTGTGTCATGAAGCTGGGGCAATTACTTCTCTCATGTTTATAGCCTTTGACCATTAGTCAGGGAAATATGACAAAATAAAAGTTCCTGTAACTTCTTATGTGTCATTAAAGATGGTATTTATAGTCCTACTGACAGTAGGTAGAATCACCAGGACTTGAAGGACGTGTAGGGATTTTTGTTGTTGTATGTTTAGGGTTTGGTTTTTGGCTTTTGAACTTGGAAGATACAGAAAATGTTGAGTGCAATGCTGTTAAATTAGCATTTGGAAATGGTATATTTCTCAAATGTTTTTACTGAATAATTCCCAGACTTGTATGAGAAGCGTTCACCTATTGGTTAGTTTTATGGTTAGTTTTATCCGTCTGCTTGTGTTGTAAGTTTACAAAAGACAAGAAAATAAACAGTTAAGTTTTCTTGCCTTGATTAATAATACTTGAGGGTTTTTTCTCTTACAAGTAAATCATTTCGTGATGAAATGATAATTTTTTCATTTGTTTCCTTTAAAATCTAGTTACTAGCATGCATTTCACTGTTTTTCCTGTTCCTCCCCTGGCCCTGGACCGAAGTGCATAGGTGCCTGTGTGAAGACAGAAAATGTTTTATGCTTGTTAACAGCAAAGTTATTTTCTTCTGGAATTTATATGAGTAACAAAAATGTGTAATCTCACAAATGTGGGATTCAGCATTACTATATAACATCTAGCTTGAGTGACGATAAACATAAGTGGTTAGTGTTTAATGTACATCAACCTTTATTAAGAATAAAAGTAATTTGTCTGTGGTATCAGCTTTGGTGTGGAAGCAGTTTATTTACAGAGAGAGGCTAGTGAATTTCTACAATGAATGGGTGTTTGGTAGTTTTTGGGTGTTTCCCACAGCTTTCCTCCGCTTCCCAGAGTTATGTTTTCTGCTCTCCTGAGCTGCGCATCCAATATGATGTAATCTTTTTCTGCAGGTAAGAAATTTTCAGGGAGACCCATGTGTACACTACTGACTAACAAACGGTATGAGTTGCTCTACAATTGTGGAATTCAGCTCTTGCATATTGGGAGGCCCTTAGCTGCCTTTGAGTGCCTGATTGAGGCAGTCCAGGTTTATCACTCAAACCCTCGTCTTTGGCTGAGAATAGCAGAATGCTGCATTGCTGCCAATAAAGGGGTAAGTAGATTTGAAAATCCCTTATTTTGATTGTAGTTACGAAATTCATGTGATGACAGAAAGGAAGAAATAATACCTTGAGTTGAACTATGCATTTTAAAGGCCTAACGTTGCAAACCCTCTGTGTAAGTCCAGATTATTTTTATGTATATGTGTTGTTTGCGTGTTTAATCTGACGCTGCAATAGATGGAGGAAAACTAGCATAGAAGCAAAGTCTTGAGACCCAGTGTTTAATTGACTTTTCTAACATCAGAAGAATTTGAGTAGGCTATTCAAGAGATGAGCTTGAGATGAAACCGAAGCATGTAAGTGGCTGTTAGAGCTGCTCTTCTATAAAGTTTTAAGTTTTTTTTTCTGGAGAGACTGGTTAAGCATAATTTTGTTTTGGCAATTTGCCGTCACACCCCTTTGGCATTCCAGTCCTGAATTGGTTTGAAGCAAAGTCATCTGATACTTTACCTTACTTTGTCTTGAAATGATTTTAGAAATAAAAATAAAGATATTACTCGGAAAGAAACTTGTACTATTCTCTAATGAGGCATCACTTCGTAATAGGAAGCAATATGTTCTTTCTGTAGTTAATGCTCTTAAAATGTGAATAATAGTTTGACTTACTATTTATGGATTTTTCATGATGCCTCAGCTTTCAAAAGTTAAAAAAAAAAGATTAAAATTTTGGCTGCAAAATCTTGAGGTTACTGTATATTTATATATACTTGAAACCCATATAAAATAATATATGGTATATACATGGAAAACAAACAACAATAACAAAAAAACAACCTTGTAAGGAATTCTGTCTTTTTTTGTGAACAGGAAAGTTAAACTTGCTCAAGATCTATTTTCTGTACTAAGTTCTGTACTTCCAAGGATCTGTCTTCCTGGATTGCAGAAATAACAAGGTGAAATAGGAATCAGTGACTATTTGTAGTGTCCAAGGAAGGGAAGTCTTTGTGGCTGCTCTTGGAGGTTTGATATTCACTCTGAGGCTTGATGCACAGAAACAACTTTCATAGCTTTTGTTGCTGATACTTAAGAGGTGAAAGGGTTGGGGGTATTTTTTGGTTGGTTTATTGGTTTGGTTTTTTAAATTTTTGACCGAAACATCTTGGATTTTTATGTTTAGACTCTAGAAGTTGCATTACTGCTTCCAAAACAATGAGGTTCTAGCTTAAATTTCAGCTGGAGTAGTAGGAGAAAATGTACATCAGCAGAGATCCTTGGTCTTTAGTTTAAGGCTAGATACCACAGTGTAAAAGGTATGACTGAAAGTATGTAGCTACTGTTCTAGGAGACAGGTTAGGTTTTTTATGTTTTAATGAATATGGTTATTGGATCAGACGGGTGAATAATCTTGTTTAAAAACAAAATATAGTCTTAGAACTTTGGAACATGCAGAGACATTGTAGAGGACTACTAAAAGTATTTGGTTAAAGAGAAGCTTCATTCCTAGGATGTTCTTGATGAATTATTTACAGTTTTCTTGATGTACAAGTAATATAAGCCCCTCAAACTACTTTTTTTAAATTCTGTCTACTGTAAATCCACTATTCAAATTCAGAGGTGACCTCATTCTATAGGACTAAACTAGACAAAGATAAGAAGTGCTGTGATTTCCACTGAAGTCTTTGCATGTGCACTTCCTTCTCTTCACGCAGCCAAAGCTCATCTAAAGTTTCATTATTTCCTCACTCAATTGCCACTAGAGATTGAGAAAGTTAAGACTGCAGTGAGGCTAGCATCAAAGTGGCGTAGGCTGAGGAAGCCGACATCAGCCTTCTCCATCCTGAAGCAGTTGTGATCACAGCGGCTGGGGAACTCAATCTCTGATTGCTGAGACTGGTCATTCTTCTGCTGGCTAAGTTTCTGGAAACCTGTTGACAGCAGACGTATTACATGTCCTCTGGGGCATCGTGGTTTCAACCTGTTGATCCACGTCTGTTTAGCATAAGGCCATATGTTAAAATTCAAGGGGTGGGAACAGGTGTTCTTAGAACGGAAAACTACACAAGCAGAATGTCTGTGGAATGAAGAGATACCGTACTGGATTCCCTGTTT
Source organism: Bucorvus abyssinicus (assembly GCA_009769605.1). Taxonomy (NCBI): domain Eukaryota; kingdom Metazoa; phylum Chordata; class Aves; order Bucerotiformes; family Bucorvidae; genus Bucorvus; species Bucorvus abyssinicus. Next base: position 44,682,302 of record CM020028.1, read on the forward strand.
AACTGTAATTCACCCCTTGGGGGGGGCGGGGATGACGTGATCTATAATTACATGATCTTGTGCAATTATTTCCTCAGTATGCTCATTTCACTTGGTGCACAGGATGAGTGGGATTAGTTGAACAAATGGCTATGTTCACTCTTTTCTGCCCCTGAATTCTCTGTTTTCCCTCTTTGAATGGACTCTGTGCCTTTTTTTTTACTGCACACTATCTGAATCCTCCCAAATACAATATTTGTAAATTTTCCCTTGGGAATTTCAATGGTGCTCGATATTTTTGTGTCTCTATTTCAGAAAATTTAAGATATTCACAGCTTTATGTCTTTATAGATGAGGTTTGTTGATAGTGCCATTTCATAGGCATAGCATTGAATTTTCAAGAGTGCTGGGTCAAAAATGCACTGACTTTGTGTACGTGCTAGCTGTTGTCAGATAATTTTGAGTTTTATAAACCACAGTGAGTACAGGAAGAACAGCTTTCTTTGAAATTTTCTGTGTCTGTCTTGCTGGTTACAAGTCACACATAAATAAAGAAGATGCAGATGGTCATCTCTACTTGAAAATTGGGTACAAGAGACTGTTAGCGTAGGTTTTGTGGCAAAAAACAAAGCTAGGATTCTGTTTTCAAGGACAGAGTTTAGTAGGCTGGAAAAGGGAAATAGAGACCCTTTTGGGACACTTTATTTACTGCAGGCTAGCCATACCAGTGGGTTATGCCAGGTTCCTGAAGCCAAGCTTTCTTCCTGCTACAGTTGTGATGTTGTGTGGTGCACCAGAGTGCTTGAATTTGTGTCACAGAAAAAGCTTGCTCTTTCTTAAATTTGTAATCCTACAAGAAAAAAAAAATTTTAGGTGCTATTAATTTTAAAGGCAGAGGGAAAGTGTCTTTAAATTTGCAACATGACAAGTGAGGCCCCAAAAATCAATGAATAGTGTGTTTAATGTGACCTTGTAACTTGATTTGCAATGATATTCCTTGATAGCTAAGTATGGATTTGTATTTATCCTCTGAACATCATACAGAACAGTAGTTTTACTGAAGCTAATTTTCACCCACTTCAGTGTTTTTGTTTATAAAATATTGATGGAAGATGATTCCCTTTCTGCAGTTAATACCTTTTCTGAAATGCCCTTCATATCCAAATTCATCATATGTAATTTTTTTATTTTACAGTAAATGCCATTGTAATGTCAATATTCTTCTTCACAATAGATTCTGATAAATTTTCTTAAGTGAGAGCTATTTAAAATCCAGATTTAGGTTAAGTTTTCCCTTACAACTGTGACTCTTCATCACTCACTATACTTAGTAGCAAAGTTGTTAAGGTTGCTCGTGATAAATAAACAAACAAACCCCAGTAAGTACAGTGTAGGGATAACTCTTGGGACTGGCAATTAGAGTGCTTTATCTTTGCTGGACCCCCTAGAATGTCCGCTTCCTCAAAAATCTGTTAAGCAAGTGAATTTAATGTAACTTTGCATATGTGGTGGTTCAGCTTCGTGCTCCCCATGGAGCGGTTTGCAAGCAGCTTTTTCAGAGAATGTTTTGAATGCTGTGTAAGCAGAAAGAGAATATGGCAAGCATTATTGTGACAATTCTGAATATGAGTTGTCTGATCATATGATTTCTTTTTAGGTATCCTAGTAGTTCTTTTGATACGACTTGGTTTATTGTTCTTCTGCTTTCAAAACAGTAGAAACTAGGTCAGTAGGCTATCAGACAAGCTGTCAGAACTAATCTGTGGTTATACTGTGTGCAGTAAAATCCTCTGCAACAGAAAGACAATAGAAGGTGCCCGATCCTTCATGGTACTTAAGATTTAAAACTGTACCTGTATAAACTATTAATTCTTACATTTTAGCAGGCTCCAGCTTTCACTTTTGTCAAGCTCATTCAACAGCCTTGATATTTTATCCTTTTTTTTTTTCTTCCCATTTAGACATCAGAACAAGAGACTAAAGGGCTTCCCAGCAAAAAGGGAATTGTGCAATCTATAGTAGGTCAAGGCTACCACCGTAAGATAGTCCTAGCATCTCAGTCAATACAGAACATTGTTTATAAGTAAGTATGTTTTTCATGGGCTTTTTATTTTATCATAGCTTTGTTAAGGATACATATCTGTTTATCAGGAGTTCTTAAAACTGTCATGGAATAACTGTTCGTTTTGGAATTATTATTATTAGTGAACAATGCCTGATGAATCGTACTTAATCATTTGGACGCCTCCTCTATGGTGGCCAGCAGAGGGCATAACTCTGCATTCATTGTAACAAAGACAGCCATTGAAGCCTAAAATTGATTTCTCTGAAATTTATATTTCCACTTATCTAATTCTGTCTTCTTTTTATCACTTCAAAATTACATATTTTCAGCAATCCACTTTAGAAAAGTGCAGCAAGAATCTAGTTGCTCTGTCAAACTTCAGGAAGTAAAATCAAGAAGAACAAGAGAACTTACTGTAATTATGTAATTGAATCTGCCCACTCTGTTTGGGCATCATGGTGTACTTTCCGTATGTAAGAATAGCAAGATAGAGAAGTCTTCATAAATTCAAATGTTATATTAAAAAATTATTTCACTTTTTTAGGATAACTTTTTCTCTGCATTCAGATCTTTCTGGAGGTCTGCTTTTATTTTTTAATTTATTAGGATTGCTACTCATTGACTAACTTCTGTGTCTCTTTAAGTGATGGGCAGTCCGCAGCAATACCTGTAGCCAGTATGGAATTTGCAGCAATTTGTCTAAGAAATGCCTTGCTGCTACTGCCAGAAGATCAGCAGGAGCCAAAGCAGGAAAATGGATCTAAAACTAGTAATCAGCTGGGGGGAAATACAGAAAACAGTGAAAGCAGTGAAGCATGCAGGTAAACAGAATTGCATATAAACCTTTCTTTTTGTCCAAAGTAACTCTAGGCTTACGGTCTGTTTGGCCAGCAGAAAAAATAACGTATTTGTAAATTCTCTTAACATGCTGGGATAGCAAGGAAATCAGTTAACTTCTCATTGTTTTTATTGCTAGTATGCTAATTTAAGAATAAAATACTGAGTTGATTCCTACCATTCCTAACAATTTGAAGTTAGTGAAATTGTTTTTTTCACTGGCTATCTTACTGTCTGTGCTGCAAATGTTATGTTTTCCCTCGTTCTCCCACAGTGCATATTGGTATTTCTCTAATTGTAAGTGAAGTTTCACATGTTACAGTGATTTTGTATGTATGCATGTGCCATGGACTTGATTGAGTAGATAAACGTGTAGCAACTCGGTTGTAAACACTTTTCCCCATGATCAGATTTGATGTTCGTCAGCCCTAGTATGCTTTGTTGTGCTTGTTTTAAATTAGAAATGGGAAACTAGATTTAGAAGATAAGTAGGAAAGCAGCATGCAACTATTATTAACAAAACGCATTTTACAAAATGATTTTAAGAAAAATGACTTTTTTTATTAAAGCTTCAGAAAAGGTAGCATGTAAACAGCATATGTTAAATAGGAGGAAGGTGGGGTAACTTTTTTGCATTGATCCTGATGTGTCCAAATTTTCTTTTGCAAAGTATTTTTATTGGTCATAGCCTGTGTTTTCATTAATAACCATTTTGAGAAGAGTTACAGTAACTAATCTGGGAAAAGTGGCTATGTTAGAACTTTACTTAGAGAGTAATGAGAAAACACAATGTTTTTGTCAGGCCCAAGTACAGATAAATTTTAAGATCCATTTGTCAGGGTTTACTGCGCTTATACTGTGTTGCGTTGGCACAAGGTGCATCCCTCTATGTTCTGAAGTTGCCTGGAGATAGACTAGGGCTGGGAGTCAGTGGCTGCTACTGCTCCAAAAATATTTGAAGACTATTCTCTGTAACTTTTTTTCCCCGATGACAGTCTTTCCTGTCAAGTGACCAAATGGTTTATGAAAATCAGGGGGTGGGAGGGTGGGGGTGTATTGTGGTGGTTTTTTTTCTTTTTTCCTTGCTGAGATCAAAGGTTGTGAACTAACTTCCCCTGGCAAGCTGCATGCAGCCCATTGAGATGAAGCTTCTCTGGTTTAAATGAGGCTTCAGTTTGAAGCTTATGGTGGCCCTTACTCAGACAAGACCTCATTTTTTGTTTTGTTTTGAGGGGGGGTGTTGTTTGGTTTTGTAGGAGTGGTGAAAGGAAAAGGTGCCCTGGATGGGAAGATCCTTTACTAACTTCTGCTTTCAAAACCAGATGCTTCTTCAGTTTAAAAAAAACATATAAATAAAGACCGTCATATCTTCCAGTGATCATTGCCAATTTCAAAATATCCAGCAACAAAGCAGGCTGCTCTTGAATTTGTGTGTCACATTCTGAAAGATTCTTTAAGTATTTTTTCCTTCTGACAAAGGGACCCTCTGTGAGAGCACAGTAAAACATATAAGGCATTTGAAGAAAATCAACTAATTGCCCAGGATGGTTTTGAATCAAATCCCACTAATTGAGCAGGCTGACTCTAAGGCAGGTTCTTCTCTTATTCACAAGAAAACAGTGAATATTTTCAGTGGTTAAGGGTATTTCTTTTAATCTAATTTTTGGCAAAGGCATGAGGTATATACACAACATTACTGAGTACAGGTTTCCTTGGAGTCCGTTGCTGTCTGTTTTGAAGTTCTAGGTTAGAGTTATCTTACCTGTTTGTAATAAACAGATATGAAACTACATCAATGAAAAAGTTCTTGTTAGGTGGACAGACTCAGTTTCAATTCCGATTTTTTTGATGTGTTGTTTCTAAATCTCAGTGTCTCTCTGCAAAGGTGCAGCCGTTAACCTTCTCTTCAATTCTTATTCCAGAAGAAGGTTGTCTTTCAGCGTATTGGAGAGCAAAGCTGCAGACTGTGTAAATAGAGCAAATACTTACTCCCCCCAAAAAGCCAAGCATCGCATTAAGTGGAATTTTACTTTATTTTTAAAAAGGACATTTTTAAATAATAATAAAAAAATAAAGGCAGCTAGAAATATAAAGGAAGCTGTAGCACTTTGTGGATTATTTTTCTGGAATATTTATATAATTAGTTTTTAAGATGTCTAGGGAGTTTAAAGTTCTTGTCCTACAACAAACTTTAACAATAGCTTGAGGCTGTGGAGAATGGTGTGGGTTGATTGGTCTGTCAGTCAAATCATTCCCAGCAAATGTCCCCCTTCTTCCTTTTCTAATAGAATGGTTAGGGTAAAAGCATGTGCCTCAATTTTTGCATAGCTTCATTTCCCTGTTTTTTAAGCTATGGAACTTTTGCTATCCTTTTAAATGGAGTGAATAAATAGCAATGCTTATTACACAGAGACTTTTAAAATTAATTATTTATAGTCCCTCCCTATAATTAATACACTGTTTTTATTCTAGCAATAAAAGTCATGAAGGGGATAAATTCATTGCAGCTCCACCTTCTTCACCTTTGAAGAAACAGGAATTAGAAAATTTAAGGCAAGTAAATAATACAAAATATTCACCACTAAATGAGCCCCCTTTTAAACTCTGCTGTGATTCTGGAGTAATTGCTAGCTTTTTTTTTAGGCACTTGCAATGTTGAGTTGTAACTGTTAATCTAAGGATGCCTTTTTTCAAATGCGTCTGCTTGTTTTCTTCTGGGCTTTGAGTCTGAACAAAGAGTAACCATCCATAATTTCAATTCAGAAGGTAGATCAGTCTGTTTGATCCCACTATTACAGGCTTGGCATTGTATATTGGGCAAATCTAAAAACAAACAAACAAAAAAACCCAAACAAGTTGCATAAATAACAAAGCTAAAACCTGGCAATGGTGGTTGTGATTGGTGTTGGTACTATGCGGTACCTTTTCCCTTGAAGGCTTTCCTAAGGCTGGTTTGGAAGTCAGGTCCCACAACGTTATTATGCTAGTTGGATGGGGAAACCAACAAAGTGGTAAAAGCAGGTATGCTGCTTTCAGTTGAGAATGGTGCTTCTTTCAGCAGGAGTAAATCCATAGTTTGCATAAAGTAGAAAGAGAAATTGCCTCTGTCCAGGCATTTGACTTCCTCTTCACCATGAAAGAAGATAGGTAAAATTTGACTGTAGATTTTTTCATGTTCCCAAAGGTCCTTAAACTATTTGTTTAGCAGTCTGAGTGCTCTCCAAACAGAATAACTCCCGTGTGTCTGAAGGACCATGTTATCTGGAACCTCTTTACTTTTCGCCAATAAGATTATCATTTGCTGGTGGTGTTAATTATTTCAGGTGGCTGCCAGCACAGTGAAAATCTCCCTTACTATTAAGCTTGCACCTGTTTTTTAAAAAAAAAAAAACCTGTTTTAAGTTTCTATATGGACAAAACATACAGTGATTTCCCACTTAAACTCTTGGATAAACACTCTGTTACAGCCTAGCCCCAGGTAACCTGTGTTTTATAATGACCAGCTTAACCTTTACATTGCTCTACTATGTGTGGCAAATCTACTTGTATTCGTTAAAAAGCAATTTAGCAGGAATCTGTGAGGAAACATTACTGAGACCTTGATTATTTATGTGGATTATTTATTTATCTTTTTACAAGAGTTTGCTACTTGAAATAGAAAGCACTGGATTAAAAACAGTTTTTTCCCTCCTAGCTGTTGAAAATGTGGCTGCCACATGTCAAACTTGCATTGTGATTTTTTTTTTTTTTTTTTTTAAATACATAGTCTTTCCTTTCACAATCAGCTGTTATCTACTGATGAAACCTGACAACATGTCAGGAAAAACTTAACAGTCTAGGAAGAATTACACTGCTTCTGGTAAAGAACATCATATAAGGAAAAGAAAAGCATTGATTTATTTTTTGCAATATTTGCTTTGCTGGTTAAATCCATAGGACTAGACAGCCCTAGCGAGTGATTCTGGTAAAACTATTTCTAAATTTCTGCAGATAGCTGTGAAAAGCAAAACACGTTACACTCAAATGTTAGTATATTCCTGTAGGCTTGCTCAGTAAAGAGTTAAGTGAGAAAATCAAAATTCCTGTCTAGTCATGGAAAATGAAGGAAAAATTTCTGAAGGTTGGCAAGGATTATCCTGAGGAACAGGTGTCTATTCAACTGAGGTTTTCCCTGTTAAGTCACTGGATTGAAAAACCTCTATCGCTTCTAGAACTGAAATGCACATTTAAATGGGGGGTGTGTGTTTGGGTGTTGCATGATTTTGTACAGTTTGCATACCCTAATAAGAGTTTAAAATGACTGACTAATTTTGCCCCTAAATAGTTCTTACAAATTAGAAATACCATCTAGAAAAGACTTATGTGCCATATGTATTATTTTGTACTGTGCACAAATTAGTTGAACAGCCTATTCTCATAATAAGCAGTAATTCAATTTCAAGGTTTTAAAAGCAGCAAGCGGAAGTCTGAGGACAGAATTTATACACAGGAAGTAGAAACTCCACATTTTTCTTCTCAGTTGCTTCTAAACAATTCTGCTCCTCACTTCTCATCCTCTGAGAAGCCACTTTCCCTGCTCTGCTCTCAGCCTGTGGTATGTTTCAGCACACAAGAACTACCCAATACTGTTGGGATGCATCAAGAGTAAAGGAGTTCTGGTAGACCACAGTGTTACATTTGGAAAATTTAGTGGATTTTATTGTAAAAGTTGAGATGAATAGCAACAGACCTTGTTGTAGCCTTTTTCTCCCTAGACTGAACAATTTTCTGTGAGAATGTTAATTTTCCCCTTCAGAGCAGCTAGGATAAAGGAATAGTTTGATCACCTGCTTTGCCCTGAATAGATTTGAACTGCAAGCCCTTGCTATAAGGCATGTGATCCAATTTTACTCTTTTTCCCCTTTATTTTCACTCCTCCGTTGGCCATCTCCAGTCCACCATTATGCTTCATTTATTTTATTTGCTTTCATATTTTTGAAGTGTGCATGCCCTAGTATTCTATACAGTATACAATTGCTAATAATGTATACATTGCTAATAATTTCACAGGTAATACTGTAAGGACCACCATTGCCCACCAATGTACCTTGTCTCTTCTCTACACCTACCCAGATTTGCCTCATTTATCCACTTAAGGGTTGCAGTGGTCTGTTTGGCCCTGTCACAGTACTGGAAGCTTACAATGATTATCACCCATAGTTGTTTCTCCTCACTCCCAGGCACTGCTTAGTTTTCCCCCATCTCCCCTTTTCTGGTGCTGAATTTCCCCACTGAGTAAGCACCATCTGCATTCTGTATTTCTTAATCTTTTGGATTGTTTTGCCTGTGTTGAAGCATAAAAAGTAGGGTTTGTATCAGCTGTTGAAATTATTTCAGGTTAGTGGTGTTGTCTAAGTGGTTTGGAAGTGCCATTTTTGGTGCCTTCATAGTAAGTTTCGAAGAACTGAATTTGCTCTGGCTCTCCCTTAGCCTGAGAAGTAAGCCAAGTCATATGTGGAGTTTGGGTTCCGTAGACTCGCAGTCAGTGTGGGCTGACAAATCTTGTTGCCTAGACCTACACAAGAGGCTGTTTAACGTAATCTGGCAGTTTAAAAAAAAAAAAAATTTTTTTTTCTTTGTGCTAGTGCAAAGGCAGTTTTATTTAGGGCATGCAGAGGCTCAGTGATGCTGGAAGTCTGCCGTGCTCAAAGGCAGCCTGTGGAGTTATGTCAGAATCCTGACTGGGGTGAAAAACTAGTTTGTCTTTTCCCTTGTGGTGCAATTCTTCTGCTCTGGTTAGCTGTCACGTCTCCTGAGCGTTTAGCCTGGTCCTTAGCCAGCGCAACAATGGATCCAAGTGGACAAGAACATTACTGCAGGGAAGAAAACATGAATATTTTCCTCTTCTGTAGATGGCTGTTGCTAGAAATCTTGCCAGCTGTTAATGAGGTTTAAACAGTGACGAGTCCTTAGAGCAGAGGAGTAGGTTTCAGTTTTGCTGGGCTTACCTGTTGTGTGATTGGAGTATATCTTGTGTTTGAATTTACACTTTCAGAAATAAAAATAGGCTTTAGAGAAGTTGTGGGAAATAGAAGACGCATATTGATGTAACAGGCAGTAGCAACCAGCTACTTGACTTGTCTCTAAGGGTTTAGCTGGTGACGACTAGCATCTCTGCTGGTTTAAAAGCTGTGCTTCCTTGAGGCAGAGACGAAAAGAGCCTAGTTAGAAGCAGGCTGTTATTACAGAGATTTGTTTTTTGCCCGTTCCCTCCCCAGTCACAACATTTCAGAAATATTTATTTTAGGTTTGGGACTTGAGCTGGGGAAGCTTTCTTCTCCCTCTCTCAAGCTTTTGTATGTGTTCAGATTTGATGTGACATCTGGGCACAGTGGAGAGGAAGTGGGGGGTAGGGAGAAACACTGGAGAGGGTTCTTATCCTGCTTGTGCATAATTAAGGAGCATGCCTCCTGGGAAAGGGGAATAAAGGCGCCCCAGGTCCTGCCACAAATTACATGACTTACTGCTGGACTGAAAGTGGGCTTGACAGTTGCCAGAAGGTTGATGTGGTAATAGCCCACCTACTGGCGAGTGAGTCGAAGGGCTCTCCTCCCCTCGCTCCCAATGTGAGACCCCACTAAGAGGATCCATTCTTCCTTCCTGGAGAAGGACAGTCTGTGCTCACAGCAAGGCGTTGCTGGCAGAGGCTTGTGCCCAGAGGACAAGGCAGCCTGCGCTGAATGATGTCCTGTGAAGTGGAAAATAGCCCCAAGTGCTGTGTTTGGGGAGGCCGGAGGGAGTTAGTACAAGTGTGAAGCTTGGCCTAATGATGGCATCCTGATGTGAGGTTATTATTTGAAGATGGAAAATGAGTAATTCAGATTTCATTACAGGAACTATCAGAGATTTTGTGGTTTTGGAAAGATAAAGTCTGTGACAGCAACGGAATCCCACAGATAAGAGTCTTGGCAGCGGGTTACAGCTCTCAGTTGAACACAAAACTGGAAATGCCAAATTCTCCAGCATTTATTGTCTCCCTGTGTGCAAACATTGTACAATACAAGAGTGAAATATGTTACCACTTAATTGATTGCTATGTGTCTGTAGATTGTATGTTACAGAAATCTACAAAATGCTAGCTTTTGCTGCAGCAGAAGGGGAGGGCAGGGAAGTACAAATGAGAGTTCAAGGCAAAATGAATGAAAAGAGGGTGAGAAAGAAACTGTCGATGAGAAAAATGATGTGGTCCATCTTTTTTTAATCTATTATTTATGGTCAAAATTGCAAAATATTACTGAGCACACTGTGGTGGTCCTTGGTTTATGCTAGTAGAACATAATATATATATTTCCCGTATGAGAGAATGTGATCGAGGCCATAGATAATGAAACACTAGCTCCTTTACTTCATAGTTTGATGCAAAGACATTATTGAAAGTTTATGATTTATTTCTTCAGTACTTAACAAGAAAAAAATTTAATAGCTGCATTCAGAATCACAGAATTCTCTAACATTTTGGCTTTCCCCCTGCTCCCTTTTTTTTTTTTTCCAGGTGCTCAATACTTGCGTGTAGTGCTTATGTGGCTCTGGCTTTGGGTGATAACCTTATGGCACTGAATCATGCAGATAAACTTCTTCAGCAACCAAAGCTATCAGGGTCTCTTAAGTAAGTCTGACATGGTCATTTCTTCTTTCTCAGCTCTGCTTTTTGCTGGAGAGTTCCGAGTTGAAGCTTCCAGTGTCTGTAGCTCTTTGCCAATTCTCTATCTGATGCAAAGAATTGCTTGGCTCGCTCCTGTTCTTGTTGAAGCCCTGACTAAATGTTCATTACCACGCAGGAATGTGAGTCCCCTCCATGGTGTATGAATTCCATGTAATTCAGAGTCTATAACGACTTTTGTTGCTGTTTGTTAATCTCTAGCTGTTGGTCCCATGCAGTGGCGGGACCGTCGGGTCCCTGTCCTGATTCACTATGGGGCTGCACATGCTTGTGTTGGCACAGCACAAGGGGCAGGAATGAGCAGCTCAGGGTAGACAACAGCAGCCCAAGCCAGCATGCTGCTGAAAGTTTGCTTGTGAAGCTGCAGCCTCAGAGGGGAAGGTTTGCTCGGTCAGTAGGTTACCAGATCTTGGGTGTGCAGGACTGTCACTTCACCTGCTACTGTTGATTATATAGGTTCCATTCTTCACTTTCTCTCTTTTCAGTTCTCATGTGGCACTGTATTTTCTGGAAGGATATTGAAAACTCATTTTGTTTCTACCTACCAGTTGTTATACATCTCTGCAAATTCAATAAAGGCTAAAGCTAGCCCCATCCTTCTGACCTTCTTTGTGCATTTCATTCCTATGTCACGTACAGGATAAAATATAGCAGAGGTTTTTATGGTAGTAATATTTTTCAAACTGGTAATCTACTTGTGGAAAGCAAGTTAATTTATGCTTTTTTCTGTACGCTGGCAGCATACTCTAAAATGGTCCACGCCAACTAAATTCTTTGGCCACTGCAGAAGCTCATCTTTTTTGCACAGTCATTGTATCAGCAAACTGTAGAGGAGTTTCCAAGGTAACACATTATTTTGTGAAGGTAGTGTTACCATTATGTAATGACAGAAATGCTAGATGGCAGTTTCTTGCAAAGACAGAGCTATGTATCTTGGTCCCAGGAAACTAGGCTTTTGTGCACATTGGGAATATTGAACTGTTCCTGTTTTCTTAAGTGAAATAAATTGCATGCAGAAAGTTATGTTTACTGTATCAGACCTAAAATGTAGAAGTTATTTTGGATGATTAATTGATGCTTTACCTGATGTTTTGTAATTAATTGCAACCAACTATACAATCAGTTTGAAGTGTACTGTATACAGCTGCAAGCGTGAATTCTTTTGCTCAACTTTAGTTTCAGAGTAAATATTTGCAAACTAACTACACTCTTGATTGACAGGATTCCTTCCAAATCCTTCCAGATTCCTTCCAAAGTTGAAAAGGAAGGCTGCTGATTAGCTGAGCTGAACTACAAGTGTCAAACATCAGACTTAATTCTTTTGCAAAACTTACAGTTGGAAAGGTGCTTGTGCCCCATGGACAAGCCGGTATAGTTGCTGTCCTCAGAAATGCAGTTATCTTAGCTCGATTATTATTAATTTATTTTTTTAATTGAATGTAAAGTCACTTAACACCTGAAATTATCGATGTATCCATATCCTAGGGTGGTTTTGTAATGAGTGGTTTTTTAATTCTCTGAGATAAAGCTGTACCAAGGTACTGCCTTTCTGGAATGACAATTCCTGTGCATGAATGAATTGTCATTACTCAGGTGCAATTTTTTTCTCATTAGTGTCTAAAAGCAGCAAATGACAGAACTGGGTATAATGACAATACTTTGTAAGAAAGCTACCTTCCATGCAAGTGTGTCGAGTAGTAGTTTTCATGTGCTCGTGTTAAAAACTGTGTTTGGTTTGTCTTGCATAACAAATTATGGGAGTTGTTACACTGACATTTGTACCTAACTCTTTACTGTTGTAGGTTTCTTGGGCATTTGTATGCAGCAGAAGCTCTCATCTCTCTTGACAGAATATCTGATGCCATTGCTCACTTGAACCCCGAGAATGTCACTGATGTTTCCCTTGGGATCTCTTCAAATGAGCAGGATCAAGGTTAATGAATCCATACTTCATTAGAACCGGTTATGCTTTCAGCTGCCTTCTTGCTGTAACTTTGTATATAGAAATATAATGAAGATTAAGACACCTTGTTTTAAGACTGTAGGCTGTTTGGGGTTTTTTTGTGGTTTTGTTATCATTGTGTTTTTTGTTTTCCTGGCTTTAGTTTCTACTTTATGGGTTTTTTTGTCTTTTGCATGTTTGTCACGACTTTGAAGTGGCTAATTCTGTAACGTAAATAGAACTATATATTGTAGTATTCTGGCTTGTTTGAAGGTAACTTTTGAAAGCTGCTTTTGTTAAATGTGCAACTATGGTTAAGTCTGGGCTTCATATCTTCTCTCCCAGCTTTTTAGTCTCTAAACCAGGCTTTGGAGTACCAGTGAAGTCTACTTATAGCATTCAGTGAGAGATAGGAGTGGGGAGAACTTAGTTCATCTCTATCTTAATTTTCTTGCAGTGCTTCCAGTTGGGAGTGTGTAACAGAAAAATACTTCAGAGTCCATCTGTGTAGTTAAGTCCACAGCAGCTCTGATTTCAGTGACGTGATGAAGTTTAGACTTCACTATACTTATCTGCAAATCTAAAAGCCAAACATTAAAGATAGGAAGTCTTAAATAATGTAAACTCTTGAGCAAACTGGTATGTTTTCCCTCTTTAATGTCAGACCATGAAGAAAAAAGAAAATTTGTATCTCTGTATAATTTTTACAATAAGCTTTAAAAAGGCTCCAGAACATGATGTTTTTTTGTGGGGTTTCTTCTTTGCAGGGTCTGATAAAGGAGAGAGTGAGTCAATGGAATCCTGTAAGTACCAGCCACTGTATTCTGCAAAGTACAGGAACTTATTTGGCTAGTTCAGAATAAAACTGTAAGAGGAAATCCCTTTTTTTTTTTTTTTTTTGTAATTGCAGCTGGCAAGCAGACCCCACAGTGTTACCCTAGTTCAGTCACATCTGCACGAACAATGATGTTATTTAACCTTGGAAGTGCTTACTGTTTGAGGAGTGAATATGACAAAGCTCGAAAGTGTCTTCATCAGGTACGAAAAGCAAATCTCAAGAAAGCTTTAGGGACAAATGTGCTTCCTTCTAAGTGCTATTTAGATCACAGCAAATCCGGTTGATGTCATAGCCCAGGTTTATTTGCAGACTTTGCTGAGATGCTGGCTCTCTTTTGTCTTTATGAACCAATCTCTATTAGTAACATAAAATCAAGGATTCCAAATTTATTTTTTGTGTAAATAGTTCAGTAGCACTATGGGAAGGGGTTTTTTTCCTAGATCATATCAAAACAGTGGAATATGACTAGGAAGACTTTTCACTTTTTCTAAGTTTGTTTGTTGGGGTTTTTTTTTTTATAGTCCAATAGTAATTGTTATATTTCAGAGGAGAAAGTTCTTGAAGGCCTTGAGTTTATTTCTCTCTAATCAGTTAATAACTCACCATCTAAGCTTTTAACTTTAGGGCTGTGAGAACAAACTGCAATTCTGCTGGAGGTATGTTCCTTGCCTGCCTTTTGGCCCAAGAATTCTCAAGTACTGTTTTTGAAACTCTGTCTTCACTTAGTCTGTGTCATTTGGTCTTTCTTATGGCTGGGACCCATCTCTTTCAATGATGTTTGTCTCTTTTTGCTGCCGTTCCTGTCTGTAAGGAAGACTACTCAAATGCATTGTTGAACAGCAAACTGAAACAGCAGTCTTCCAAATTACTTCATAGGAGTTGTGTAGGTGAACAGAATCATAGAATGTTAGAGGTTGGTAGGCACCTCTGGAGATCTAGTCCAATCACCCTGCTAAAGAGCATTCACCTAGAGCAGGTTGCACAGGATCGTGTCCAGGTGGGTTTTGAATATCTCCAGAGGATATTCCACGACCTCTCTGGGCAGCCTGTTCCAGTTTGTGCCCACTGCCCCTTGTCCTATCACTGGCTACCACTGAGAAGAGTCTGGCCTCATCCTCTTGACACCCACCTTTTAGATATTTATAAGCATTGATAAGATCTCCTCTCTGTCTTTTTCTTCTCCAGGCTAAACAGACACAGGTCTCTCAGCCTTCCCTCATAAGAGAGGTGTTCCAGTCCCCTAATTTGTAGCCCTTTGCTGGACTCTCTCCAGTAGTTTCTTGTCTTTGATGAACTGGGGAGCCCAGAACTGGACACAGTATTCCAGATGTGGCCTCACTAGGGCAGAGTAGATTTGGGAGGAGAACCTCCCTCGACCTGCTGGTCATGCTTTTCTTAATGCACCCCAAGTTACTATTGGCCTTCTTGGCCACAGGGCACATTGCTGACTCATGGCTAACTTGGTGTCCACCAGGACTCCTCGGTCCTCTGCAGAGCTGCTTTCAAGCAGGCCAACCCCTAACCTGTACTGGTGCATGGGGTTATTCCTTCCCAGGTGCAGGACCCTATGCTTGTCCTTGTTGAACTTCATTGGATTCCTCTCCAGCCTGTCTGGGTCTCACTGAATGGCAGCACAGCCTTCCAGTTTATTGGCCACTCCCCCTAGTTTTGTATCACCAGCAAGCTTGCTTAGGATACACTCTGTCCCTTCATCCAGCTCATTGATGAATATGTTGAACAAGACTGGACCCAGTACCGACCCCTAGGGAACTAGCTACAAGCCTCCCAGTAGACTTTGTGCTGCTGATCACAAGCCTCTGATTCCTGTCATTCACCCAGTTCTCAATCCACCTCACTTGTTCACTCATCTAACCAAGCTTGCCTATGAGGATGTCATGGGAGACAGTGTCAAAAGCCTTGCTGAAGTCAAGGTAGACAATGTTCACTGCTCTCCTCTCATCTACCCATTTAGTCACATCATCATAGAAGGCCATCAGATTGGTCAGGCTTGATTTCCCCTTGGTGAATCCGTGTTGACCATTCACGATAACCTTCTTTTTCTCCACATGCTTAGAGATGACATCTAGAATGAGTTGATCCATCACCTTTCCAGGGTTGTAGGTGAGCCTATCCAGCCTGTAGTTTGCTGGGTCCTCCTCCTTGCCTTTTTTGAAGATTGGAGTGACATTGGCTTTTCTCCAGTCCTCAGGCACCTCTCCTGTTCTCCCTGACCTTTCAAAGGTGACGGAGAGTGGCTTAGCAATAACATTTGCCAGCTCCTTCAGTACTCGTGGGTACATCCCTTCAGGGCCCGTGGATTTGTGGGTGTCCAGCTTGCCTAAATGATCTCTTAACCTGATCCTCCTTGACCAAGGGGAATTCTTCCTTTCTTCAGACTTTCTCTTTTACCTTCGAGGATTGGGATTCCTGAGGGCCAGCCTTAGCAGTAAAGGCTGAAGCAAAGGCGGCATTCAGTAACTCTGTCCTCTCTGTATCCTTTGTCACCAGGGCGCCCACCTCATTCAGCAGCAAGCCCATGTTTTCCCTAGTCTTCCTTTTGCTACTGATATACTTGAAGATCCTCTTGTCTTTTGACATCTCTTACCAGATTTAGTTCCAAGTGGGCCTTAGCCTTCCTCATTGCATCCCTGCATACTCTGGCAGCGTTCCTGTGTTCCTCCCAAGTGGCCAGTCCCTTTTTCCATGTTCTGTAAACTTCCTTCTTCCATTTGAGTTTTTGCATAAGCTCCTTACTCATAAAGGTGCACCGATCTTGAGCTTGGAGCAAGTGCTGCTTGAATATTAATCATCTCTTTTGGGCCTTCCAACCTTTTAGAGCCCTAGGGATTCGTTGAAGTAGGTCTTTGAAGAGGCCAAAGTTAGCCCTCCTGAAGTCCAAGGTTGTAATCCTGCTTAGCGCTCTGCTTCTTCCATGTAGGATCCTGAACTACACCATCTCATGGTCCCTGCAGCCAGGGCTGCCCCCAGCCTTCACATCCCCAACCAGACCTTCTTTGTTTTAGTACAGAGTCCAGCAGCACACCTCTCCTCATTGGCTCCTTCACTACCTGTGTCAAAAATCTATCATCAGTGCTCTGCAAGAACCTCCTGAGCTGTGTGCCTGGCTATGTAGTCTTTCCAGCAATTAGCAGGGTGAAGTCCCCCGTGAGAACCAGGGCCTGTGATTGTGAGGCAACTTTCAGCTGTCTGCAGAAGGTCTCATAGACTTCTTCCTGATCAGGTGGCCTGTAGTTAAACACCCACAACAGTGTCACCCATATTAGCCTGCCCCTTAATTCTTACCCATAAGCTCCTGACTTGTTCCTCATCCACCCCTATGCAGAGCTCAATACATCCCAGTTCTTCTCTCACATAAAGACTAACTCCACCACCTTGCCTTGCTGGCCGGTCTTTCCTAAAAAGTACGTAGCCATCCATGACAGCATTCTGGTCATGTCAACCATCTCACCATGTCTCTGTAATTGCGATGAGATCATGGCCCTGCAACAGGTTCAAATTCTGTGAAGTTCTCAACTGCTTAAGGTAGTTGTCTTGCTCGTTTTCCTCCCAAGGCTCCTTAGAATTGGGCAGGTGTCTGTGCTTGGACTCTGTAGCATGTGTGTAAAGCCCAAAGGGGAGTGTAAGGCCATCTGTGGATGTCCAGTATAGTAGGTCTCTGCATCTATAATAAATTCGTTGACTTACTTCATAGCTGAAAAGTATTTGTATATGGAAAGCTAATGAATGATCCTTGTTAAGTTTGTATTCTGCACTTTGGAGCAGTGGATGTTACCTTCTTTATCCATCCTCTCACTAGGAAAGCACAGTAGATTGGCCCAAGAATTACAGATTTATATAACATAAGCGTACAGCAGATGGTGCTGCCAATTAGTGTGAAACAATCTTGCAATGCAGAGGCAGTCTCTCCTTGCATGCATAAACCTAATGGAGTGTATTAGTTTGAAAAAACTCCTAGTTTACGAATTACTTGTTTTCTGTTAGCTAACATGGTGGTAACAATCTTGTCAAGGGACGTGGTCTTTGAGATGGATGTTTTTCTTAAGCACCTTTTCTCCCCATCCTGTTCTTTTTCAATAAGGCTGCTTCACTGATCCACCCCAAAGAGATCCCTCCAGAGGCTATTCTGCTGGCTGTCTATCTTGAATTACAGAACGGTAAGTTTTGTTGACCCACATTTGGGATACAAGGGGAGAAGGGCGGTAGTCATTATTCTTACACTTTACAGAGGTGTGCCAGTATTTTGAATGACACCCTTTAGGCCCTGTCTCCATTTTACACTGCTATGGATCTATGTCTCAGCACCTTCGTTTCCATAGTTTATTGCTGTCCTGTACTTACACACTCCAGACTTACTGAACATTCTACTTGCCAAGGGGAGCTGCTCTGGAGCCAGTCCAGCCTGCAGCAGAGTGGGAGATCTCAGTGTACAGGGGGATCCCTGAGGTTTTCCTTTGGTAGGAAAATGCGAGGAATGGGGAGAGACCCGCCAGGAGCCAGCAGCTCTTGCAAGAGGCTGATGGAGAGGCTGATGAGGCGTAGCTGTTGCCAAGGCAGCAGCAACAATGCCGATAAAAAAAGTCCTTAGGGAGCACTACAACCAGAGCCAGCGAGCTGACCGACCAGAGTTGGCAAACTGGCCATGGCACAGCAGGGCGTGCAGGAAGGGTGCTGAAAGCTCTGCCAGCTCAAGAGTGAGTTCAGTTGGTTGTCAACACCCTCTCAGAAGGAGCTTAGCTACGGTCTCCACACAGCAAAAAGGCACGTTCTCTATGCTCACCAGAACAGATGTAGCAACCCCGACAGAGCTCCCAGGAACACATGCAGCCATCCAAGTCTAGGGCTGCGGGGAGTGCCAGAGCCTTTCTCTGGTAAGGGGTGGTAGCAGCAAGAACAGCTGTGTGAAGTGTGACCCGGTGGACAATCTGTTCAGCCCGGTGGCAAAGCTGCAAGAGATAGTAGAAAGGTTAAGGAGCATCAGGGAGGCGGAGCAAGAGATGGACTGATGGAGCCAAGCTCTGCCCTCCCTGAGAGAGAAATGGGAGCACACACCAGAAAATGCCCAAGTTCAAGGGGACCCTGTATCCTTCCCCCGCCAGGCTGAAGCAAAAATGGAAGAAGCAAATGGAGGCAAGTCCATGCTCAGGGTGGCTGGTGAACTCCCCACTTGCCCACCTCGCCCTCTCAGCTGCCTCTTACAACATGTGTGAGGCTCTGGATGTGGAAGGCCAGTCAGCGGAGGATGTGGATGACAGTCCATCCACACCAGACGTGTCTCCAAGGTCAGAAAGACCTGCCTCCCATATCACAACCACCTCCACGAGGAAGAAGAGATGGGGTTTAGTTGTGGGCAACTCCCTTCTGAGGGGAACAGAGGCTCCAACATGCCGGGCAGACACGCTCCTCATAGAGAAGTCTGCTGCCTCCCTGGGGCCCCGGTTAAGGACATCACTAGGAAACTTCCTAGCTTGGTACGGCCCTTGGACTATTTCCCCTTACTGATCTTCCATGTAGGTGGAGAGGAAGCTGCAACCCATAGTCCAAGAGTGATCAAAAGAGGTTGCAGGGCCTTGGGACAGTAGGGGAGGGAACCTGAGGCACAGGTTACTTTTAACTCTCTCCTTCCAGATGCAGGCAGTGACATTGGATGAAACAGTCAGATCCGGTCTATTAATACATGCCTCCATGGCTGGTGTCACCACCTCAATTCTGGGGTTTTCAACAACGGGATGGTCTACACGACACCAGGATTGCTGGTGTCAGATGGGATTCACCTTTCTCCAAGGGGAAAGAGGGTCTTTGCTCAGGATCTTGTGGGGCTCATTGACAGGGCTTTAAACTAGACTTGAAGGGGAAGGGCGATAACAGCAGGTTTGCCCGTGACGAGCTGTGGGATGACACGCCATGGTTAGAGGGACAAGATGCTAGTGATAAATTTGATATTTGAAAAGTCCTGTCAGCCAGGTGAAGTCCCTGGGGACTGGAAAAAGGGAAATATTGCACCCATTTTGAACAAGGGTAGAAAGGAGGACCCCAGGAACTACTGACCTGTCAGCCTCCCCTCTGTGCCTGGGAAGATCCTGGAACAGATCCTCCTAGAAGTTATGCTAAGGTACATGGAGGACAGGGAGGTGATTCGAGAGAAGCCAGCATGGCTTCACCAAGAGCAAGTCCTGCCTGACCAACCTAGGGGCCTTCTGTGACAAAGTGACTACATCAGTGGACAGGGGAAGAGCTATGGATGTCATCTATCTGGACTTCTGTAAAGCCTCTGACATGGCCCCCACAACTTCTTTCTCTCTAAATTGGAAATATATGGATTAGAGGGGTGGACTGTTTGTTTGAAAAGGAATTGGTTGGATAGTTGCATCCAGAGGGTAGTGGTCAACATCTTGGTGTCCAGATGGAGATTGGTGACAAGTGGTGTCCCTCAGGGGTCCATACTGGGACCAGTGCTGTTTAATATCTGCATCAATGACATAGTGGGATCAAGTGCACCCACAGCAAATTTGCAGATGACACCAAGCTGAGTGGTGCAGTTGCCATGCCTGAGGGACAGGTTGCCATCCAGAGGGACCTGGACAAGCTGGAGAAGTGGGCCTGTGTGAACCTCATGAGGTTCAACAAGGCCAAGTTCAAGGTCCTGCACCTGGGTTGGGGCAATCCTTGGTATCAGTACAGGCTGGGGGATGAAGGGACTGAGACAGCAGCCCTGAGGAGAAGGACCTGGGTGTGCTGATGAGTGAAAGGCTGGCCATGAGCCAGCAACATGCACACGCAGCCCTGAAGGGCAGCTGTGTCCTGGGCTGCATCAAAACCAGCATGGCCAGCCAGTCAAGAGAGGTGATCCTGCCACTCTACTCCGCTCTGGTGAGACCCCACCTGGAGTGCTGTGTCCAGCTCTGGAGTCCTCAGCACAAGAAGGACCTGGACCTCTTGGACTGAGTCCTGAGGAGGGTCACAAAAGTGATCAGAAGGATGGAACACCTCTGCTCTGAGGACAGGCTTAAGAGAGTTGGCGTTGTTCCACCTGGAGAAGAGAAGGCTCTGGGGAGACCTTATTGCAGCCTTTCAGTACTTAAAGGAAACTTGCAAGAAAGACATGCACAGACTCTTTTAGCAAGGCCTGCTGCGATAGGACGAGGGATAATGGTTTTAAACTAAAAGAGGGGGGATTTAGACTAGATCTAAGGAAGAAATTTTTTACAATGAGGGTGGTGAGACACTGGCACAGGTTGCCCAGAGCGGTGGTCGATGCCCCATCCCTGGAAACATTCCAGGTCAGGTTGGACGGGGGTCTGAGCAACCTGATCTAGTTGAAGGTGTCCCTGCTCACTGCAGGGGGGTTCGACTAGATGACCTTTGAAGGTCCCTTCCAACCCAAAGCATTCTATGATTCATATTCTGAGATGAAATCTTCTATACTTTTGCAGAAATCAGCTATCATCTTGGATAGGCTCAGTAAAACCCTGGATGAGGTTTTATATTATAAAGAGGGTTTGAAATAAAATACAGATGCAATCCAGGTTTCCCAAAGAAGCCATGTCAAGGCCTATGTAGCAAGTCCTGCAGCAAACCTTGTAATATTGGTATCTCACTATTCCAAAATCCTTCCTTTTGAAGGTTCACTCTGTTTCCATGGGGAACAAACCCTCTATATAATGGGAAAGGGGAAGGATTGCATTTGACTTCTGCGGTGTGAGCAGACTGGGGCAGCTGTCGTGGTTGTGGACCTGTTCCCCCTGGGGCTTAATAGCCTCGTGTTGCGAAATGGTCAGTGTGCTTGTTCCCCTTCAGCTGTCTTGCATGGCAGGCAGGCAGAGGACTCGAGCACTTGTATTCAAAATTTAGACTACTCCAAAGCTGTTCTTCTAAAGATATTTCGAAGTTGGAATTTTAGAAACCTTTCTTTCCGCAACAAAGAAGTGACATTATAAAGTGGCATTTACATCTCTCTCTCACCTCCTCTAAGTATATAAATAAAAAGAGCTGAAGACTTTTTTTGTTGTATAAATGCCAACAAAATGGTGCATCTCTTCTTCTGAAACTAAAACGTTAGTGAAAGAAAAATATTTTACAAGAGGGAGAAATACGCTCTTCAGAACAGGTTTTCTCCTGCAATTGTATAGGTTTAATTTTCAACAAAGAATATTTTTCCATTGGTATTTATTTGATGGACCATGCATACAGTTGAAAATCAGATTTCTTGCTTTAAAAACATATCTTGTATACACCCTTGACATTTGCATTACGGTCTTAATGTCACACCGTGAGACCATTCTGTGTGACATCATTTGATGTGAGATCTGGAGTCTCACGATGTGGATGGTAGAGAGAAAAGGTTGCTCTTCAGGTGCTCTGGCATCTTCAAGCTCCGATGCAAAAACTTAATGTCTTCAACAAAGAATAGGTAGAATCAAGCAATGTTGTTGTTTCAAATTTACCTTTGCCTCATACTTTCCATGACTGTCAGTATTCGGTGAAGAGGAAGACCACTGGCGTACGTGGCTTGGGCCCAGGGCTGGCTGGTCAGCTCTCTTCTAAGAACCGTGGCTCACGTCATACAAAGGTACCTTTTTTTTAATTGAAAGTTTTCTTGTAGGCAACACGCAACTGGCACTGCAGATCATCAAGAGAAACCAACTTCTCCCTTCTGTGAAAACACTCTCGGACATGCGGAAGAAGCCTGTGTTTCAGCCCGTCCACTCCATCCAGCCCATTCAGATGCCAGCTTTCACCACTGTTCAAAGGAAGTGAGGTTGTGCTTGACCCTGCTGCTGCCCTGCCCGTAAGGGCTGGGGATTTTGTACATTTTTTTTAACCTAGGACACCTGCATACCCCAATTGCTGGAGTGTGTTCATTTATGTAAATTTTTAATAAAACATGTAAACAAAAAGGCATGCTTGGAGGTGTTTGTGAAGGGCATGGCATAAAGGAGGTTGGTATTGGTTTTGAAGGTGAGTGACCGTTTACTTACAAAAAGGAGTGGTTAACCAAGTGTGTAATTCTGCTCTGTTTTGAAGAGCGTGTATGGAAGGAAAGTGATGGAAAGGAGAATATGATTTACCTAAACTAGAGCCCTGCTGAAATAGCAGTTCAGGTGTTTTGTTGGTCGTTGCATTTTGATACAGCTGTGATTTTGTATTCCTTGAAGAAGAGGCTTTTGCCCAGCTTTACTCTGTTGATGTCGCTGCAGTCCACTACCCTGCAGCAGCTGGGCGTTTGGTCCTTGCTGTAGTTGAAACTACCCCTTCAAGCATGGGGACAGATGTGGGGGCAGATGCAGGTAAGTGGCCTTAGTTGCAAGGAAAGGAGCTTTTTTTTGCAGGTCATAGCCAAGAGCACAAGAGGTTTGTGCCCCTTTTACCCCTCCCCGAGTTTCCTGTGGTTGCCTTATTATTTTAATTGCAAAGAAAGAGCACAGCTCCAGCATTAACAGTGCAAGGTCCTAGTGCTCAGTGTGAGCAACTTTTTTCAAATAATTTTTCTATCCTTAAAACTGTCAGCTGTGCTGCTGGCCTGAACAGGTTAGCAGGTCCCAGGAGCTAAGATGTTGTGGTCTAATGACACTAATACCTAGTGGGTGCTCGGAAAGGCCCGGCGCTGCGCACCTCTCACTTCAGCTGGAGGCAGGTTGGTGTTTGGAGGGGTTTTTTTTGTTTGCTTTTGTCTTCTCCCTGATTTTCCTTTGTCCTAAAGGAAGGTGTAGTGGTGTGGGTACACTGGAAGTGTGCCTGACTGTAAGAAAAACTAATTTTTTTTTTTTAAAAAAAAGCAGATGCTACTTGAGGAATACGGATTGCTTTTAAAAAAAGCAGCTGTAAACTAGCTGATTACTTATTGTGAGCATAGGTGATAAGCTCTCCTGCCTCAGGACTTAACCCAGCGTAAGATAATGAGAGGAGTCCAGCACAAAGCGTAGCATCTCTCCTCCCTTCCCCCCCTCCTCCCTGGCTCTTTTGTGCTGTTACAGCTATTCTGAGCCTGACAAGATACATCTTCCCGGTAGCCCTGGAATAACACCTTATCTCCCTCAGCTGCTGCCACTGTACTTTGCCTTCAGCCACCACAGGAAGGTCACTTTTCCAAGTGGCCACCTGGGTTACAGTAACTTGAGCATTAGGTAGCACCTAATTGACCAAACAAGCCACAACTGACAAATAATAAGTTTATTAATCATGGTGCAGGTTGTAGAATGAGCGTGCGTCCCTTCAGCAGGCAGCTTGAAGCATGCAGCAGTGCAGCAGAAAGCTTGAGCCCTGCTCCTCTCCCTCCGCTGTCAGACGACTGGCTTTGTTACTTCTCAAGGCTTTCAGAGGAATGACTGAGGAGCTGACTTTGTCAACAACTTTTCTGTCGCTGTAGGAGGTGGCACACATGCTGTCCTCAGGTAGGGGCAAGCAGTTTAGATGTATTAGGAATTAAAAAAAAAAAAAAAAAACACACCACCAGGTAATAGTGGGTCGAGATCACCTTTCTGAAAGATGGAAGAAAGGCAGCTGATACCTAAGTCAAATTAAATCCAGAACAGGTTAAGGATTGTTGCTGGGTGGTCCTGGGCCCTGAATAGAGAAGATTCCTCCCTGCCCCTCCCCGAGCCCACCCTCACACCCCCCCCCACCCCCCCCCCCCCCAAGGAATTCGGGGCATTCACATGCAAAAGATGCTCACACCTCGCTTCCGCGGCGCCTCCGGGTGGAGCCTCCCGTTGAGGCCCGAGGAAGGCTGCTGTTGCTGCTCCGCGGAGCTAGCGCTCATCTTACGCCTGCGGGCAGAAGCGTTCAGCCCCTGCTCTCCCCTAACACTGACTGATGTGGCCGTAACCGGGCTAAGGCATTGCACGGGGCAGAGCAGCCCTGGGCTTGCAGCTCCCCCCACCTGTAACACCGCCCCTCGAACGGGGGAGCGGTGGTTACTTTCAGCGACTGGGGTTCATAGTTTTACCTCTAACAAAGGGGGAAAAACCTTAAATAGCAAAACACACCGAGGAAGGGAGTAGTCAAGGACCTGTCTACTTTCTGGCACTGCCTCCTGCCTTTTCCCTCGGTTGTTTTCAGGCTCTGAAGGGGTAGTCAGGTAAAACTGCAGGCTGTCCTGGGGTAGAAGCAGGGGCAGCAGGAGCAGCACAGCCTGGGCTGCACGTTAAGTCAGTAATGCTTACTGGTTTGGTTTGGGCCACTTTGTGACAGAAAGGCTGCCTGTCCCTCTCCCCTCCTGCCCTCCCCTTGCCTCCAGGATCTCACCCCTGCAGTCAGGCACTGGCTAATAGCCCCACCCCAGGAGAAACGTTGGCACCTCTTTTCTCTGCAGGCACCATCACCCCAGTTGCTATCTCCTTGCCCACAGGCTGGTGTGAGCCCAGAGCTAAAGGTTTTGGCAACACAGTGGACAACGGCGGCCATGGTGCAAGAACTGTTCAGCAGTGTCCAGAACCATCTCACGGTGCTCACTCAGCTTCCAGGTTCTGGTTGACTTCAGGGAGAGAGCACAGGAGGCTAAGGGAATACAGAGTACCACATAAAGCTGGCCACGCTAATCATCCTGAAATGCACTTGAGCACCCTTTCTCCCTCTCCTTCACAGAGTCTTCTCCCTCCCGGCCTTCACAGTGAAGTGAGTGCTGTACCACTGCCACTGCCAGCTGCTCCAGCAGGAAGACAGAGCAATGGTCTGGTCAAGGAATTTGAGGGGTAGAGCACAGCGTGGTGCCGAGCAGTCCTGCAGTTGTGCACAGCTGGGGCCAGACAACATCTCAGCTTTGAAAAGTGCAGTCAGCACTTTTCAACTGGAATCGACCTCCACTGCTACCCCTGCTGAGAATTCAGTCAGGAGCCTCCATTCTCAAACCTTCTGTGAAAAGCATCATTTCTTTTCAAACCTTTTCCAAAGTAGTAAGGGAAAAAAGCACTTTTGCTGCTTACGCAACTTACGTTGTTAGTCTGGTCGGCAAGATGCCAGATGGCTCTTAAGTGTTCTGGTGACTTTGCTTTACACCACGCAGAAAAAGCATTACTTTCACAGTGGCAAAGAAACAGAAACCTAGGAATGGACCTAACAAAGTTAAACCACAAAATTTCTGGCAAAATACTGTAGAACCTGCATGGAGTACAGATGGTGAACTTGGTATCAAAGCCCTTCCTCCAGTCATGACAGTGATGCTTTTTTTTTTTAAAACCACACTTGTCTCCATAGCACCCCAACCCTTCTCCTCCTTCCAAAGCAGGTGCCTCTGGTTCAAGTTCTCAATAGTCATCTCCTAGAGGCAGGCAGGTTTGAATTTCAGCAAGTGCTTTTTCTGTTTTGCATGCTGACAGAAGAGAAGGCTTTGTCTGGGTAGTACAGAACACACACACACAGATTTGCCATGAAAAAAAAAAAATCACATTTATTTGATTAAACAAAAATAAAATAAACTGCATAGGAACATTTTAAAGTCCAGAGAGACACTGACTTTGTTTTAAGGCTGCCAGTAGCTGATATATCATCTCCTTGCTACATCCTTCAGCCTTCCCTATGGACCACAAAGATACATTCAGAAGCCTCCATTAACACAAGGGTTCTAACCTTCTGCTCACTTATTCTACGTAAGAGTTTGCACATAACCTGTCATGCTTTCTTCTCTGCAGTACTCCAAATCGTGCCACTTTTTGTCCAAGTAGAAATGTGATGCCCTTTTCAGATCATGGAAGTTCTTGTCACAGCCTGTCCCGTTATCAAATAGATGTAAATGCTCTCAGAGCAGCTCATTAAAAGCAGAGCACTTTGTCCTGCTGAGACATTTTTATTATTATTAGAAGAGCAGCACGATTAATCACTAGGAAAGAAACTGCAGCAGAAAACTGCAAAACCAAGTCAACTCAAGATGACCAACAACAAAGGACTGACAAAATCTTTCTGGATCCCAGTGCAAACCTGCACCAAGGCAATGCTACTTACGCACCAGCAATGAAGTTTTATGAGATGGGGCCACACATCAACAGTCAATTAAGTGAGGGGAGGAAAAAAAAAAAAAAAAAATGCACATTTGTGACTTGGTTTCATGTGGATGACCTCCGTTTTGTTCAAGGCTTCCAATTTGTTTGACTTAAATTGCAGGCACTCTCACTGCTCCAACAGATCGTGCACAAACCAAGCAGTGCATGACAGGTAATGCGCAGTACAAGAGTCACGTACAGCAAGAAACCCCCCACCAACTCGGGTGACTAAGCACACCTTACAAACTAGTTAAAAACTTTAGTTATTTTAGAAAAGAAACTAAAAACAAACCCCAGGAACAGACATCTCTCCCTCTGAAGGAAAAACTACTACATTATCTGAAAAGTACTCTACAAACCTCTAAAAGGACTTTTTTTTTTTTTTAAACTAGTCTGGTAGTTCAGAAGGAAGTTACTTAACTACATCACTACACAGACACTTAACATTCAGTCAGTAAGGCTCTACAAAGAGCTTAAAATTATCTACCTGAGTTTGTAAGTTGATACAATCATTAATAGAAGGTCTAAGACCATGCAGGTACACAAAGCATTTTTAGAACCATTATTGGTTAAACAGTGATGGAAAAAGATGCCAGTCTGGCTCGTTAACCCGTAAGATCACTTAGAGACATCAATGTACGTTTTCCACCATAACATTTACCAAACCCAACACAGCCTATTGTTGGTTAGGGGTCTCCTGTACCCACTTCTGTCACCCCTAATATAAGCAAGGGAGGAAGTAAGATTTTTTTAATATAGTAAAATCTGAAAATGTGCTTCTGCAACTTTATTCCACAGGTCATGTTGCTATTGAAGTTGCATAAACCCCCAATACACTGGTTTTAAACTGCCTCTCTTGAGAACGTCTGAGTGTAAACTGCCCTCCAGGAATAGGAACTTGGTTACTTTGTCATGGTGGGGAAAAACCCCCATTGAGTCAAGAAAGCTAATAATACAATCACCAAGTCAAAAGAAAAAGTCAGTGTCTTATTCCCTTCAAGCATTTGGTAGAGCGTTGCGTTCCCAGCAACTGTAACCTTAGTCTTTCCAAACAGGACACATTTGTAGGCATGCATAAAAGTTTTTCTCTTGTAGAGAAAAGACCTAAAGGTCTTACAGACATTAAGAACACTGCAAATAAACACAAAGTCTGTCACGGCCGCTGGTAGTGTCATAATACTGAAAAAAGTTTACATTTCCATAGCGTAGTGAAAACAGAACAAACTCAAAAGTGTTGCGGGTATCTCGGTCCAGTTTGCCTGAACATACGAACATTTAGATTCTTTACAGATGCTCCAGCAAGGGCAGTTTAATACACTATGGGCAGGCAGCAAAAACCAAAGCCAGAAGTCACCACATTGTACGCACTTAGTATCTCTCTTTCAATTAAACGCTTGTCCAACAGGCGGGATGAGTCCTTCCCCCAGGCAGATTCCCAATGATTTCTCAAACCTGTCCGATGCTAAATTGAGGTAGATTTGCTTCTGCAAAGTGAGGTAGAACTTCAAGAAAAAGCTAGTGGCATCTCTAGTCGTGCATTTTGTACCACAGCAAACTGGGTTTCAAACTCTCGAGGACTCAAAGACCAAAGGTACAATATTTGTCTAACGCAAGTACCAGTGTTCATTTTTTATACAGCTCCAAACTGTTTGTCTAAATATCTCTATCTTTAAATACCCTATTACCTTGTGGCACCATTTGGCTTACACTCCTTTAAAAAAAAATACCCACACCATACAAAACGCTTTGGCACAATATTTTTTTTTTAAACCAGAACTGAACAAAGAAATCTTACGATCAAAGTTATGGCAAGAAACGCCTATAAACCTGCTCTCTCAAACCAAAATTAATTTCTGAACTGCAACATAACAGACTGAGCCCATTTTCCTGCAATTCCAAGGGAATGCCACATCCAAGCGCCTTGTTCTTTTCTCCCAGCTTGGTTATGTGTGACCCCAATACGCATTAGTTTTCAGGTGCTGTCATCCCCCCTGTTCTTTCTTAAGAAGTTTAAGGTCTACGGGCTTCCTTACGTTATTTTTAAAAGGTACTACATAAAAGGAGTGGATTATCTTAAGGACCTGCATTATCAAGTACTGAGTCTGCTTCAGTCTGAGAAAGGACAAGATAGCTTCCTAGGCTGCACCCAGACCAGGCGCACTGACTGCTGCTAGCATTTTGTCAAGCCAGAAGTTCCCTGAGCCCCGCTGGTTTAAGCCGGTGCAGCGAAGTTCCTTGGGGAGTTCCAGCAGACAGGCCTGTCACCCGCGTCTGGTATTCCCCAATATCAGAGCCAAGAGGCACAAGCTCACCTCGCCCTGCTCTAGATCATTTCCACTAGTTCAGCCGATGGCTCTGCACGCTTGTTCAGTTGTCAGTCCACCTTCAAAGCCTCACTTTCTCTGTCTGCACCACGTGTATTATGATACTGAGGCATTAACCTGAGAACACGCATGGAAAAACAGAGCAAGGCTTCAATCTCATGTACTACTTTTTTAAAAGCCCCTGTGGGGCATACGATGTTGGCATTGTCTATTATTGTTATTCTCATTGCATATAAAACACCCCATTTTACAAGCTACACTACCACTTTTTTATGAGACCAAGTGTGCTTAGCACTATCTATGCCAAAGACAAGGACTTATTTTGGGCACCTAAACAGTAGTGTTTTTAAAACGAAAAAGCCCCCCAGTGCGTGAGGTCAAACACTTGAGGTTTGGTTTGTAAGCAAATCCCACAGAATTAAATAGACAGCAACTGAAGCAGCTGCTTAACAGCAGTTAAAGTCATTTCTCTTCCCGACAGAACTGGACTGGGGGTTTGTGCAACGGCTCCATACCAAACAGCAAAGGGCAACTTCAGTGACTGTCACCCACGTGGTGCAGGCTGGAGAGGGGCAAAAAGGATTCTACAGCTCCACACAATCCTGAATGCATACTTTTTTTTTTTTTTAAATGCCTGAAAAACAACTCCCTTCTAGCCCTAGAGAAGGGAGGAGCCCAACAAGCATTAAAGCACAGGAGTATTTCTAGGATACTCCAACACAGTCATCCATTCCGGTCACGGTATTAAAAGACCTGGCATTTTTATTAAGACACGATAGGACAAATGCAAGGACACTGCAAACCTAACGTTAAAGCTTTCTAAACCAGTTTTCTTTGGTATCTAGATCTTGCAGGCTATTAAGTTTCCACGGACCAAGTTGCAAATAATTCTTGGACTGAATAATACAAGACAAACGCGGACATCTGTCACAGCTGTAGGCCACCCCCGAGAAAGGAGGCATGCACACCAGCAGAACTGGAAGAAGGTGAAGGTAAACTAGCTCTCTCTCATACCCATACTTTGAGTGGCTACAGAAGTTTAATGACAGACATCTGCATGAAAAGTTATCCTCTAGAGGCTCTTTTTAAACCATGCTATCTCCTAGGATTAAGCCTAACTGAAACACACTGCTTTGAGGAGTTTACTTCCTTGAGGCTTTGGCTGAAAAGCAGCACAGTTATTTTATCATACTCAATTTATATGTTTTTCCTGGTCCTTCTTTCAAAAGGAGTTTTGCCATCTCATGTATCTGTCTCTCTGGTCCTTTAGTTTAAGCCTCCTTTAAAGGGGCAGCTGTCTGTCTGCACACATCTCAGGATTTCTACAAACCCCAGGAAGTTAACGCTCCTTGGAGGGGAAAAGCAGCAAGAAGGAAAGTGCACCTTGTGATTTCTCACAAACTTGTCGAGAGCCTTTCTATCTCGGGTCACTTTGTGCATGGCGGGTGGCAGAGCAATGAACCCTTTCCTTGGAGGATGGGGAAGGCTCTTCAGACTTTTTGGTAAAGACCACGTTTGTTTCAGAGATCTTCTCTTGCAGAAGTAAAGCAAATCCCAAGGCATTTCCAAGCCTCAGAGTAGATAGGTGAATTTTTCCTATCGCAGAGACACAGAAAAGGCCTCTGTTTCCTACTTCAACCATCCTTGTTTGCCACCGAAGGCCTTATCTAGCGGGCAAAGCAACAGCTCTGTCGAGACCATATCTGCACTAACAGCTGAACTGGAACGCAAGAAACTGAAGACTAAAACCAAATACTTCCAGGGCCTCAAAGTCCCATGTTGCTAGAGACGTCTGTTCTCCTAAAAAGTTTGTGCTTCTCAGAAAAGCTGGGTTTATTTATGTTACACAGCATTCTTTGGTACTACCCTGGAAAAAAGCAGCAGTTTCATCTCCGCGCAGTCTGCCTTATGCTGGTATTGATAACTTCCCACTTGGACCTGTAGCAAGAGATACATGGAATTACAGGGGCCACCCCACCCTAAAAACTACACTAGACCTTCCTGAATCTTTCAGTTCAGATCTTTGGGGAAGCCAGAAGATGAAAAAAATATATTTTTGTCACTGAAAGTTATTGCAGTCCTCTTTAAACACAAAAAACTGTTGTCTTCTCTGAAATACACCCTGAATCTCCAAAGCTGTGCTTGTTTCTTACTTTTGGAAAAAGGAACCACTTCTGTTTTAACAAACCCATCAAACGTTATTCCCTTAAAGTCTCTCCATGGGGAGGGGCAAAAAAAGCTAGTCATTTCACCATAAAGTATATCAAAAGGGTTTCATTTTCCCTGGTTTAATGCTCTGTGTGACCTCTTCTGTTATCCAGATTAGGTGCACTGGTAGAAGAAATAGTAACTTTTTAAAAACTAATTTAGCTTTCAGGTGAAAAGGGTAGAAAGAAATACTTAATGACAGGATACATTAAAGGAAGCCTTACTTTTATCTAAACTTTACAACCGCACTAAGCCACTAAAATGAACAATTTGGTTTAAGTTTTAAGAATTTTTGTGCATTTTCATCAACTTCTCTTTGTGCTGTTGGATTACTGTGTTTCAGAAAAAAAAAAAATACACAGAAATGCCAAAAAGATGCAAACTTGCTCTTGCCGGTGAGTAAATCCCCCTCACTTTCACAAAACGTTGAAAGTCGTCTGGGAACAAAATGCTGTGCTCACCAGTAAATCAAACACACTGAGGTATAAAAAGGAGAACAGGAACAAGTTCTCTGCTGCAGCAGCAATTCAAAAATCAAGTGTCCCCAGCCCACGTCCCCACTCACAGAACTGCAGTATGGTCAAGAACACAAATTCTCTACAAACACTTACTACAATTTTCTCCATTAAAAAAGTTACATAGAGCCTTTTTTGGCTTAGTCTACAGAAGTCACCACACAAACCACCTAACGTGCACAGCAACACTTGTTTGTGCATGAAACCCCGTCGGGGGAGAGGTAAAACGTTCTGAACTGTGAGTGTGTGGTGGAAGGGGGCAAGAAACCAGCGATGGAAGGGAGGACAATGAGGTAGATAGAATTCAACTTTACAGGCTCACTCCCTGCAGAAAAGGTAAGTACATTCATCTGTAAAAAATTAAAGATGAGGTAGGCTTGAATTTATGTTGTATTTTTTCATTTTCTCTTAGAAGAATTTCCCTGAGACAGTTTCTTCCTAATTCAAACACAGATTAGAAGACAAGAATTCGATTGTTTCCAAAGTCGACCACAACAATCATGCCATCAGGGGTGACGGCTATACCTGAAGGACGGTCCATTTGACCAAAGCCGCTTCCCTGAGCGCCAAACTTGCATAAAAAGCTACCATTTGACTCAAATATCTGCACCCGGTGGTTCCTGGAATCAGCCACAATGATGCGCCCCTCTTGATCCACCGCCACTCCTTGCGGGCGCAGGAACTGGCCGTTCCCGGTGCCCTCCGAGCCCAGAAAGCGTGCTGACTGGCAATCTGGATGGATGACCAGAAGGCGATGGTTGTTGAAGTCCGTCACTACCAAGTGGCCCTCGTGATTGAAAGTCACACCTCTTGGGGAATCAAAGTGCTTCCAGAGTGCCCCTTCAAAGCCATACTTGTTAAGAAACACGCCATCAGGACCAAACAGCTGAACACGATGGTTCCTTGTGTCAGAGACCAGGATCTTGCCCTCTGCATTGACAGCCACATCCCATGGGTAATTGAACTGCCCGTTCTTTGTTCCTTTCTCCCCAAACTTCAGAATGAACTGCCCCTCAAACGTGAAGATCTGAATGCGATGATTGTCCTTGTCAGCCACAACGATCCTACGTGAGATGTCACAGGCCACGCCAGCAGGACGATCGAACTGGCCTGGGCGGGAGCCCAGAGTGCCAAACTTGTGAAGGAAGGTCCCACATGGTTTGAACACCTGGATGCGGTTATTACTGCGGTCAGCAACAATGATGTAGCCTTCTTTGTCTACACTAACCCCCCAAGGGCGGCAGAGTTTGCCATCACTGTCTCCCTCACTGCCAAAGGAGAGCCCTGGCAGCCCAATGCCTATGTAGCTGCGCCCAGATTTCACCACAACTTTGAAGGGGCTGTTCTCAATGTGTTGGTTGCACATCATCACCGACACCAGGTGCTCTCCCTCTAGCTGTGGACGGTAGCTAACCAGGTAGGTCCCGTTCTGCTGATCACTGACATCTGCCCCAAAAAGGTTCCCATCTGGGCCCATCACCAATGCAGATATCATGTCACCTCCCGAAAGGCGAGGCTCACCATCATGGTCATAGCCTATCACTGTGAAAGAGGCCACTTTGCCCTGCAGCGCACGCTTGAGGCCTTCCCCAGTGGCTTTGGTCAGAGGAGCAAAAGCCCCGCTGCTGACAAAGCCCATTGATTTAATGGCCATATACAATGCCTGGTCAGGGGGAGTGAACATGATTCTGTCGTCTTCCTGTGGCTGGAGAAGGCCTCTCACATTCTTCAGCTCCTGCACCTGAGCCAGCATGCGGTCCCGAGCCAGAAGAATATCCATGGTACGACCCTCCTCCAGGACCTGCTGAACAGCACTAATGGTGTTGTCCAGCTTATTTAGGTTCTGACGTAACTTTTCAACTTGCAAGTAGAGTGACTTAGCCTTGACTTGGCGAATCTTTTCCACCTTGGGGGGGGAGAGACAGAAAAGCACACTTACACCAGGAAAGACAACTCATAACACAGAACGTTTCCTAAAGTCACCCTTCTACGTAACAATTAGTTGTGCAGTTGCTGCAGCATGTTGATACTGAACCTCAGAACAAGCCTCTAAAAGCTGTGATGTAGAGAAGCAGAAGTAATTATTTATCCAAATTCAGGATTATTATTCTCTCCCATCCTCCAGCCAAAAGCATACGTTCTTACTCTGCAGATCTGCTGCATCAGAATGCCACTGGCTTACTAAGAGTGATGTGCTTCCTCAAATGCTGTTCTATTTTCTAGCTGCAGGGCACTTGACAGATCATCTGAAGGCACATCTTATTTAGGCTCCAGGGAGGTCAGAGGGTACTGCAGGCTCTCAAGGAAGAGCAGAGGCTGAGTCTTCTCTAACTAGAATTGAGACAAACTTCGGAAGTTAAGACTGTTATCGCACAAAATTGAGGCTAGGAGTCAGCATCAACTAATGCACATGGACTCTGGGCGTTCCTGCCAGGACTGTTTTCGTGTGGCTGGACAATACCAGACATCTATCTCCAGGGATTTTTAGGGTCCAATCATTTTAGTATTTTCTTGCCAATAATGTCAGTCATACCGAGACATTCTAAATCATCCTGTTGTAAAGCACTATCACTTCAAATGACACAAAAGATGGCTGCCAGTCCCTGCTTGGGGGACTGAAGCTCAAGCAAAAATGGTTTGTAACTTTATAAGTCTGTGTTTATCTTCAGCTGTGAAAAAACCCACTTTTGACTATCTGGCAAGGACACCCGCCTTGTAAAGCTAATAAAACATGTATGTAATTGCTTATGTCTGAATACTTGCTTGGCTGCAGAACACCAGCAATGTATTTAGATGAGAGAACTCACTGAAGACTCCTTGGTTATACTGACTAGAGTACAGATGTACAAACATACTGTTTCATTTAAAGTTAAGGCATGCGGGTTTCAGACTGTTAAGAAAGTGTCAGAGATGCTTCCTCCAATAGATTTCCAAAAGAGAGTACTAATCTTAGGTCTCAGCTTAATTCTTGGCCTCAGCTTTGGTATCCAAAATTATTCACTAGCACTCTTCACATCAGGGCTTAATGGACTCCACTTTTTTTGCTAGAATTATCTACCACCACACAGTTTCCTTCTTAAAGTAATGTTTTATAACCTGAAGAGAACCTGCTCTCAGTACAGACAATCCAGTAAGTGCATTTATACAGCCTTCTAGGGGACAAATAGCTTTGGGGCAGCCTTGACCGTTTCAATCAATGTTGATGAAGAAGAGGCAGGGGCAAAATACTTTAGCAGGGTGTCACCGCTTCTTGCGGTACATGCCTCACCAATCACATGTACGTGCCGTCCTGCCTGGCTCTGGGAGTATAGGCAGTGACCACACAGCACCTGGTTTCCTGCCACACTTTATCTGGTGCAACTGCATATTACAGAAGCCTTCTGAATTTACTTCTAAAGATCTCCGGAGCATCTTGACCACACATTTTTGTTCCACTATACCAGTACTTGCAATCATGTGGTCATAGGACAAGTCACTTTGAGTCATGGATCTAAAAGACCTAGTCCAACAGCAGAGAGAGTCTTTCTGTTCCGTTCTACAAGGGGGACCCAGAAGGCCAATTCAAACTAATCTGTGCTAAACGGAGAAAATCTATGGCCACTAAGCCACCTTTCCAGAACAAGAAACTTGGCTGTTACTTTCTTTTCTCCACTCAAAGTACCATCACACATGCCTTGTGGCTGAAGTGAGTGCAGGAGTGTGGGATTGTGCAGGTACTTTTGCTGGAGAGTATTCTTTTCTGCTAGTAGTAAAAAAGAAAATCAGAGGGACACTATCTTGTTTGAAAGTAAAGTTAGTTTTTAGGTGTGGGGACAACGAAGTCTTGCAGGACTTCTACTAGTCTTTCTAAAAAAGGACACAGCATACAGAGCTTTGCTCCTTCCTTTTGTTTTTTGAGAAGTGAATCACGTAAGAAAACCCATATACTCCATACCTAATTCTACAGCAGCATATTAAAGAGGTTTTAAAGACACTCTCTATAAAGGCGATCTCCTCTGCAGTCAGTACGGAGGTGTCAGGCATAGCTGCTCAGCCAGCAGGGGGAGCGCCCACCCTACTTGCGGCGCTGAGCTTGTGTGAGCATGCAGTAGTCCCTACAGAAACCCAACTGGTTTCTCAGGTTAAGAGATACCTTCAGCACAAAACCAACCACAGCCGGAATCCAGCATCCTGCTACCTACAGAAAACCAGTTCACAGGAGACTGTAGTGTTTCAGTTTAGCTCCTGGGGAGGAGATCAGAACCTGGCATTGTACTAGTTAAAACGCACGTTTTTGGTTTGAGAAGGCACTTGTCGGCAGTTCAAACCACGAACGTAAGGTGCATACCTTCCAGAGCAGCTCGCACTCCCGCTCTTCCAAGGCCTTCTTATGTCTAGTCGTCACTGCTTTCACTTCAGACTGTACGACCTTCGCCTTCATCTCAACCTGCTCTGCCACAGCCTGGGCCTGTTCAATACTCAGCTAGGGATTAAAAAAGAAAAGAAAACACGCTTAGGGCTCCCCCAAACCAGGTAGAAATGCATGAGAAGACGGCTGCTTGCATGTCACTATGCTTTCAGGTGAAGGCATAAAGTGACAGCTCCTGCTTTTTTACTGGGCCTTTGCCCATTTCACACAGTCTAAAAAACTGACGTGATTTTTAAAACACATTACACGGAGTTTCCATCTTCATTGCACCAACACCACAGGACTAAATTCCCTCTGCAATTCCAGCAAGCAGCTAGTATGAACTCAAAACAAGAGGCTCACACAGAAATTTGTGCTCATGTTTTCCTACATACAGCGAACTCGGTTTGTCTTGTCCCTCAAAATAGTTCAGACCGTTGTTGTGCGACGGTTCTGCTTCTAGGAAGAAATGACACTGTAGGAAACAGACTGTTCTATCCATGCATCTGAGCTGCACGGAAATATCCCAAGCAGAATGCAGATTTAATGAATTTTAGAAGGAAAAACAAAGATTAGATAGTTACTAAAAAGCATTCATACAGTTATTCACACCTTGGCTAGAGACCAAAGTCGTTCTAACACAGCCTTGTGACACTAGTATTTTAAAAACATTCTGTAGTAGTATTCTGCAAACACACACAATGCACCTGGAAGGAACATGTCTTTTTCTCCCCTCGAAAAATTGTTTCCTTGAAAGAAATCCTTCTCGAACTGCTCCCAGTTTGACAAAATGTTATGGAAAAGGGCATAAAACCAAATAAGATAAAGAGCAGGCAAATCTGAAGGCTCATAGCTCCCAACAGAAAAGGTCCAATACCATCATCAGGTAACTGAAGCTCTTCAGCACCTTTGTCATACAGTGGACCAGCATTAACATGCAGATGAGGTTGTGAGGAGGTTTAAAGGATACTAGAGCTTATTAGTTACAACATTCTAGAACAAAATGATAGTATGTGAAGGCATTTAGCCTAGAGGGATCTTGCCAATGTATACCAATACCTGTAGAGAAGACGCAGAGAAGGAGGAGACAGGCTCTTTCCAGTAATGCCCAGTGATGATGGGCGCCAAGTGAAATGAAGAAGGTTCCCTCTGATCATCAGGAAAACACCTCCTTCACTGTGAGGGTGACTTAAGAACTGGCACAGATTGCCCACAGAGGTGTCTGAATATCCCCAGAGATATTAAAAAGTCATCTGGACATGGACCTGGGCTCTAGGCGGCCCTATTCAAGCCCGCTGCAACACAGGGCTCTGTAAGAAGAGCATGCCTTTCAGCCATCCTTCCTTGATGAAACTCAGGTTAGAGTCACATTTTTAACAGGGAATGCCATCAAAGTCACCAACAGCCTAAAGATCCCAGCCCCACTGCAGGTAGACCTGACCTGCCTCCACACAAAGCAGCTGACAGACAAATTTGGCTCAACTCTAAGTTGACAGAAAGTGAAAAATCTCACTACAGCAATGGGCAAAGCAGACATGAAGTCACAACTAGCCACAGATTAAGGCTTCATAAAAGCCAGTAAGTCTCAGGCTTAGCTGGAAGAATCCACATTAAGAACACTGTGCCTCTATCATCTCTACTTGGACATTCAAACAGAACTAGTTTCTGCTGCAGGGAAAATGTATGTATTTCTTTCGAAATGGACCTGGAGTCTTGTCAAGTACAACAAAACACCCTCCTTCTCTGGTAAACAGGAACAGGTATCTCCTTGAGAAGTGCTAGGAAAACTAAGCTGTCCAGTCATATTCTAATTCTAGCAAGCACGTCTGTGAAAGCACTGAAGTTTTGTTTATTTGTTAGAGCTTTTTGTACAGCAGTGCCCGTTAAGACCATGATCTGTGTTTATGCTTCCCTCATACCTTATAGCTAAAAGCAATTGCAACTTCCCTCATGAGCTGACCTTTCAAGGACTCCACCGTAGCAGGAAAGGTATTAATTCCCTGTGGATGTTGTGATCTTTCACCTGTAGGAACCAGTTATGGCAGGGCAAGTAACTCTACTCAACACCACAAGGTTGTCTACCAACAACTCATGTCATCATCTGGATATATTTTTACTTGTCTGTGTCTCAACAGCTCAGGGAAGGATGCCCAAAACACTAAGGCTAGTTTTGTCCAGGGTATTGGTAAAGGTTTGGTAGAAATCACACGATCCTGCACTCCAAAAGAGACTAGAACAACCTAGGAAGGCTGAGCAGCATCAGACACACAGCAGCAAGCACTGCTGTGGTGGGGGTATGAACAGCAATGCACAAGTTATGTGAAGCAAAAGCTGAGCTTTAAGTACAGCTTTTGGGAGCCTTCTTTACATGGAAATCCCTTATTCTCTTTGATTGCTGTAAGGTATCACAACTCTGCCATGATAACTCCCTCCTGCTGTTCTGCAGGCATTTCCTGTGCAGAACTTGTCTCCGAGAGGTCAACTTTTCAGGAAACATCTTAAGCAGCAGGCAACAGCATTTTCTGTTCAGGTCAGACACCACACCATCTTTTTAACAACAAATCTCTTCAAAGAAAAGCAGCTTTTATGATGCACTCTCCTCATGGTATGTCATAATTATTCTAGTGCTAGCAAACGAGATGGTCAGCCAGTTCACGTACTTGGGAGATGGAAGACAAAGCCCGTGTTTAGCTGGTTACTGTATTTGAGATGGAGAACAATTTTTTCCCTGCTGTTGGCCAATACAGTAAATTGCTTATTTGCAGCTCTATCTATTCACTTGTGACTCCTTAGGAGCCCAAAGATGTCCAATACCACTCCCCATTCTATTACAGATGTTACCAGTGCCTTGTGTGTAAAAAAAAATTAAAAGACTTTGCAATGCGTCTTATAAACTTCAGGGTTAAACCCGGTACTTCTAACTCCTCAGAGTAAAATTTAAACAACAACAGTGTTTGTGCAGGTGATATCTTCCAGAAGGCCACAAAAGGAAGCCTTGCTTCCAGTGCAACAAAAGGAAACTAGCACTTCCAGCGGGGCAGACAAGCATGTTCTCATGAAGGAAAACAATGAAGACACCCATCACTAGCTATTGGTACCAGCACATTTCAGAACTTCTTGCTCTTCTCTGTAAACCTACCCAACAGAGCAACAAACAACGTTCAAATCACACACGGTAGCGGAGGAGGACAATGGCATGCAGTATGACCTCTACTTACAGATTTCAAATCACCTAATGAGGATTATTAAACATGCAAGGCTGTTTTTACTCTCTAGACATTTTGTACAAACAGAAAAGGCTACTGGTTAACACATCAAGGTAGCTAATTCCTGTAATTCACACAGCATTTTACACCTTATTGGACCTGGCTCTGCATAAGCACTGCCCCCCAGTGTAAGGCAGCACTGGCCCCCAGGGTGCCCATGCCTACACACAACATGCGAACCAAAACACTCCTTTCCAGGACAAGACGGCAAACCCAGGCATGTCTGGCCAGTTCCTACACGCTCCAGCCAGTTTTGAGTGACAGGTGAAGAACAAAGTCATTTTGGATCCCAGGTGTCCTTTGCAAGCCCATTTTAGGTGGCACCTCTGTGAGCTTCCCTTCAGCTACCTGGGGAGAAAACTAGTAATGAGCTTGCTACGGTGGCTTCGACATGGCAACTGATGCTACAGCACAAGGCTATGAAGCAACCAACTGCAAGAGACAGAAGTGGCAAAGTAGTATCACAGAGCTTGGCTGTACTACTGGGTATCTGGGCTGATTACAGAGAGGCCCGAATCAGGATTTGCTGTTTTGTAGAACAGCAGTTTTCACCCATTTTTCACATTTTCTGTCTTCTGTTGGACATGAGGAACTAGAGCCTCAAGTTCACAAAAAGCTTTCTACAATTTAATCTTAATGTTCTAGAAATACCGCTACTCCAAGTTTTCACTAGTAGTGCTTTTTTATATGAAAAATTATGACCAGAAGCATAAAACACTTCAGAAAAAAAAAAAAGAGCTACCGTAAAGGTGCTGATGCCCTCACTATATGGTTTCCACAGTTCGATACCCAAATTAAACCAGTATGTCCACACAG
This sequence comes from Bucorvus abyssinicus, assembly GCA_009769605.1. Classification (NCBI taxonomy): domain Eukaryota; kingdom Metazoa; phylum Chordata; class Aves; order Bucerotiformes; family Bucorvidae; genus Bucorvus; species Bucorvus abyssinicus. The sequence continues at coordinate 44,722,170 of CM020028.1, forward strand.
CACACAGTTATTTAAAGAGGTTAACTCAGGTCTCCGAAAGAGCAGAGCCTATTAATCCAGATGCTGAACCATGATGTTAGATTATATCAATTCAGTTCAGAAAATTACCCACTTGAACAAACTGCAGCACAACATGCCACAGTGACACCACCATGAGATACGTACAGGCTGCTTAGGGTAACTGTACTGCAATTCATCACCGCTAGCTTGCACGAGCATTTCTGAGAAGATCCTTCGGATTTTTTCATTCCAACCATCCAAAGACAGGAAGGAGGTATAATTTTTCAGGCATTAATTCCAATATTTAGGTTTGCTAAGTCTAAGTTTTCAATGAAGGTGCAAATCCCTGCAGAGAACACTCAAACTTGAAAGCAAACTTTGTGTTCTTCAGAGGAATACTTGAGTTTTAAGGGTGAATGGACCACAGGTAAGGGCTAAAGAACATTAAGCATACACTTTCCTACTTCATTGTGGAGGATTTACGCTTTAAACACTAAGGAATTTAGAAGAAGTTAATCCTGCTCAGAGAAAAAAAAAAAGCTTTGAGATGCATATTCCCTGGCAAATCCCTCTCTGGCTTTTCAAAGCCATTAAATACAAAAAAACCTTTCCATATCTTTCAAGTTAGCCCTCCTTCACCAAATGGAAAGCGTTCCATCCATAAATAGTTTGTTTTCAGTTCCTCATGGTCCCAAAGGTAACAGGGGGCTTGTTTCACAGAACTTTTTCAATTATTTATCACTGTTTCAGAGCAGGATAAAACAACAAGGACATGAACAGCCACCTTTTTTCCTCCAGCATCAAGAACTGGGTATAAACTTCCTAATATTCTTATACCAGAAAACAATGATTGGAAGATGCTATAGATCTAAGACCTATAGTTGCAGTAAAGATACTAGGATTAACAGGCTCAGCAGCTGCTGAGCAGTAATACTGGTGCAGCTATAGCACACATCACAGTAGTTGAACCAATTGAAAAGTTTCAGACTAAGAAGCGTAAAATGCTAAAAAATTCTCACTTTAAGAGAAATTTAAAAGAAGCTTCGATGGAGTTAAGGCTAGAGGCTAGGTTAACTCATGTCAGAAACCAAGAATCACTTTGGTTTGTACTCCAAGAACAGATTTTTTTGCCTACAGTTTTAGGCAGAACAGTAGTTTCACATGTCAAATCCATCTTCTCCAAAAACCATCTGCTTTTATGTTCCACTAAGGAACGCACTAAAACACAACACAATAACTAGAGGTACAAAGAAATTCAGCCTCTGTTGATACAAATCTTAGAAAAGCACTATTGACTCCATTTTGTTCACAAAGCTTCATTTCAGTGCAAGTTTGACTTCAAAGCCACGCACAAGGGTGCCTGAGCTAACTCAACGTGACAACCCCCGAACAATCCCTTGCAGCACAGCAGTGCCATCATTCTCAGCTATCAGCCTCCCGGCAGCATGGATCCATACGGCAACCCACAGGGAAGCTTCTGCGGAAGGACAGAGGCTCCAGGGAACAGATCATCTGCCTCCTCTGGCTGGTTGAGTTCCTTGCCTCCCCTCCCCCTGAATAAGGAGTGTTAATCTATATTACCACCTCCCCTGCAATTTGGGAGGGAAGAGGCTGCCCTGCCTTACCACCAACTCCCAAGCCTTCCATGCTGGTCGATGAGAGTGGCTCCCTCTGCGTTCCGCACATGACCAGTCTCACTGCATGAATTTCAATGTGGAAGTCTGCACTGTCAAGGAAAAACAACTACAGGCTCAGCTAGGAAAGAATCAGTTAGCTTTCTGATAAAAATCACTTTCAAGAGCACTGATGTGAACAGATTAAAATTGTAACACGTTCACCTGGAAACTGGCCCTAAATGGCAATGAGTGCTCAATGCTTTACTGTTACGCAAGTGCATTAGATTACACACGCATACATACATATATACAATTACACATGTATAGATGTATTTTAAGAACATGACATTTTGAAGAAGCCATCTATCTTTCATCGTAACAGATTTACGTTCAGATTATGGCCCAGTCCTTGGAAAAAATTCTGAAAGAAGACCTCTAAGCGTGCACATTCATGAGGTAGAACAAGGCAGCACGACAAGCTCCCCACGTAGAAAGGCAGCAGTTCTGCTCCCCCCCATCCTATTAATCCAATGTCAACTTTGGCTTTCTTATTCTGTGAATCAGTTTGAGCCTCTGAAAAGGCTAGAAAAGCATCCCAGGAAGGAGGACGGCTTTCCACTGAGACAAGAAAGAGGTCCTACAAGCAATAGAGCTGGGTGTTTCTGCTCTGTTCCCGGGCACTATCAACAGTCCCTGTAGCATTGCAGCACATCAGCCAAGGGGCTGACCCAGCCAAAAAGTAATCGGGCAGAGAGGTTACCCTTTCGGCTGGATCAGCTCACCACTCAGGCACACAAGCACCAATTCTGATGTTAGGGACAGACTTAAACGCACGATCCAGGCCCGGACCACCACAGCACAGGGAAGCAGGGGAAGCTTTCCATTGTTGCAGAACCTCACTGAGGAAAAAAACAAGCCTCTTGCTGCCAGGCTTAGTATTTTACAGAGGACTTCAACTCCTTTGTAAAGTGAGGTTTGGACTTTTCAGGACTGACTACATCAGGCTTCAGCAAATGAAGAGGCTGAAATGTATAGCAACTCACAGCTTCACAGCTTTTTTTTTTTTTCATGTCTGAAAAACAATCTTTCCTCCAAAGCCACAGGAAGAGTTTAAATAAACATTTCTTCCTTAAAGCCTTCAACTTTGCTTAACCAGATACTCTCCAGTCAGTTGACTCATGGCTTGATCTCCCCTCCTGCAAAGCCCTGCAAATGCCACCTTTTTCCCTTTATACTCTCAACCACCCCTCCTCATCCATCCTCAACATCTCATGTCAGGGAGCTATAGCTTTCAGAGCTTAAGGAAGTTACCAGTTCAGTAGTATGAATCAGTCCCACTAAGAAGTGTTACTATGCCATATTACTTTTCAGCTCTCTTAGAGCTCCAGTCTATGTGCCTCATACTGCAGCTTGTACCGGCATTTTAATTGCCTGCTGACTGTTTCCAAACACCAAGAAAAGCACTCATGCCAGTTTCTTTTAATTTAGTCTTGTTACTTTGGAGTTTGTTTAAAATTCATGCTGACATACCATTTTCCTCCCTAGGTTAAGTGTATAGCTTCACATCCCTATTTTCCCAAGAAAAAGGAAAGCTCTGCTCCATGAAAACTTTCTTATGCAGCAGGCTCACTGATCAGCCCTTGAGTCAGGCACCTCTGCCTTTAATTGCATCACACCCTCTTCTACTTGATGCTGACTCTGCTTAGGAAGTAGCTGTCTTGAGCTGTACAGTCTTCCCATCTCTACACACAGATTACCACTTCAACTTTATCAATGATCTGCTCACTCACTACCCTTTTTCTGTACCGCACTCCAGATTAAAAAAGACCACTAGACCAAAAAACCAGCTCTATTCTTGAAAAACATGGTTCATTTTACATAATCTTTACCCAAGCTGCCCAATTAACACTTCCAAGATAGCCTCTTAACCTGGGTGGGCTGTAACCAGACCAGGACAAAACTGCACAAACTAAGTTCAGTTGAGTTGCTTGTTCAAGTTATGTGAGCAGAGCCAGGACCTCCCACCTTTTACCTGAACCATCATAAAGGAGTCAGCTCACCACAATGGCAGGAACCTCCGATATAAAAGCCAGATGAAAATGGGGAAGCAATGAGTAAAGTAAACCCAGCAGGAAGAAGCAGGCACAAAAGCATTCATGCAATAGTATCAGAGAGGTACTCAAGGGTATTCTAGTTTCTGTGCCAAGAGACAGTCCCTTCTTAGACAACTTACCCATACGAGGTAGATGCTTAAGAGCCCTGGAGATCAAAAGCAGTAATTTAATTACTAACAGACAAGTCTTTGTCTAGGACAGTCTGGAGAAATTCAGACTACTGCACCAGTAAGGTTCTTTAAACTAATACAATCCCTTCCTTCTTGCTCATTTTGAAGACATGCGAAATGTTTCAGAATGGATACTGCTAAAGAGTCTTATGATCCAATTTAAAACAAATCTTGGAAGAAGCTAAGGTTTGCAGGATTCTGTCTAAAGATGCAGTTTTAAGTTAGCCGTCCAGCTCCAAACACTTGGTTTTTGCTGTTCTGCTGTAACAAGTTAAGATCACAAGCTAAAGGAAGACATCAGCAACAGTTTACTATCTACACCACCATAGTACTTAGTATTTCAATTCCACAGGTACAAAGACTTAAGGAGAGAAAAGTTGGCTGCTCCTGTCCCACTGAACAAGCTTACTTCCTCAACTACTAGAAAGAAGCAATGATGGCAGACAGTGGGGTTGTTTGGGCTTTTTTATCATTGTTTGTACCATACATGTGCCAGGAAAGCACACCCAATTCAGAAAGGAAGTTTACTTCCTATACATAGCACTCTACCAATATTTACTAAAAAAACCCTTGAGTTAAATCGCATGGAAGTTTTGAATTTTAGAATGTCTAGCTCAAACCTAGAGCATTTGAGGCTAACAAAACTAGAAGGTAGTAATGGAGTGAAGCTTCCCACTGCTTTCCCCATCCAAGGTCTCTCTTTATACTGGCAAAACTACTGCAAATGTAATACAGCAGTTACTCCTAGGTGTTAATGAGCAAATGTAAGTACCTACATATCCCTGCAGGTTAAGTCCCTAAGTAAATTCCTTCTGTAGTTTGAAGCACTGCGCTATCCTCCTTCCAGTCCTTGCTAGGTATTTACAGTGGCATTATAAAAGATAGCTGAGGTAGGATGCAGTAACAGGCAGGTACCGTCTCTATCTGTGTGCAGAGTAATCCTTGCACGGAGATAACTCTAGATCCTTTGCACAGGCAGGTTAGTTTCACACTAACCCAACAGCTGATTAGCATTTTATATTTGATGGCAACCATAGTAATAGGTAGTTGCACTGCTAGATGCTGTACAGGCATAAAAGACATCTGAAAATGATACTCAGTTGTAAATATAAAACCAGGCTTGGCACTACTTTATGAGATCAGAACTTTCTTTAAAATGCTTCATGTTCAAATGCATTTGTACAGAGCTTCATATATTGTGATTTACGTGACAGGACTACACTGCAAGAATGTGAAACTTGTAACAGCACTTTGTTTTCCGCTCCACAGCCACTTCTGTCAGAGATTTGAGAGAACAGAAGGGATGAGAAGACTGACAGCAGAAAGCTTTTTGCCTTGACTCCTTGCCCTGTCAAGACAAATGGTGGGAAGAAGAAAGGGGAAATAAAGTACTGAAGTTGGGAGTATCTTACTTGAATAGCCTGTCGTCCTTGCTGAGCATCTGCCAAGAGCTGAATAGTGAGAGTCCTGGAATCCTGCAGGGCATCTTGGAGGTAGATAAAGCTGTGACCCATGTGTCGTCCCATGGTACATTCCCGACATATGGGGACAGAACAGGTATCACAGTAGAAATGCAGTACCTAGAAGAAAAATAAAATCTGTATCACTACCTAATGAAGAATTAAAGATAAAATAGAGCCAGAATGAAAAGAAAAAACACCCCAACAGCTCAGCTATAAAGGAGATGGTCAGAGGCAGAAGCAATAGGCAAAGACTTCACAATAGTTTCTCCACAGAGGAAGAGCTATCCTTCCCCAGTAAGTCCCAAATCATACTCTAACAAGTAGATAGAAATGTCATTGTTTTCTTCGCAATACAATACTAGGAAGAGTGTCCACATCAGCTTCTCTCACGAGCGGAAGCCATCTGCCAGCATTGGCAGATTGGAGATGTCACCTCTGCTAAGTTTCAGGTGAAAACTTTTCCTGCATACACAAACACCACATTCTCTTAAGTGGGTCATTTAATAATTACTGCACTGGGGAACTGAAGCACCAGTACACCCACCCCCCAGAAGGGGAAAACAAATTATGCATGCTGAGAACCATCCTCTATGCTCTCAAAATATGCTAATCCCTTAACGTTCAGGACAGTGACAATATTAGGCAAAACTCCCTCCTGCTGCTCCCAACAGCAAAGCAAAAACCCGTTCTAGACACTATGTCGCAGCAACATTAGCACGCCCATCAGAGCATTTCAATGCTACAGTGAACTGTGGGTAACCACTAAAACCCCATTCTATTCAAAGCACTTACAAACTCTATATTCAAATCACAATCAAAGTCTTAGACCAACACGTTAGCCTATGAAGTTTGATCCGTTCATCAGCCATAACTGTTGCCATTCCACCCAGTAGAGGGAAGTAGCAGACAAAAACAGCATCTTCCATGGAATTGTGCTTTGAGGCAAACAGAAATCAGCTGTTTTGTTTTCAAAGATGCAAGTGAGGGAGTACAACGCTTCAGCACAAGAAAATTCTGTATTCAAGGTCTTGCTCTTAACTACATACACTGTTTTTGTTAGAGTACGTTAAAAAATCTACACTATCACAGAAGAGTCAAAAACCCACTATACAATGGCAAACAACTTTTCTCATTGTACTAAGAAAAAAAAGATATCAAATAGCTGTTGATGGAATATAACTCACAGGAAGGAGTAAAAGCAGAGCAAAGACTGGACAAGTGTTTGATATGCCTGTCTCCTCAGAGCTGTCATCCAGCCACTCCCAACTCCAGCTAACAGTTTGTGATGATACGGTGCACAACATCCCCCTTTCCCTTCTCCCCGAAATGGAAAGGGGGAGGACAGGACAGGTGATTTCCTCAGATTGCCTGTGCTTCACAAAGTGACATTTTCAGCTCCTGTAAGCACAACAGCTGAAGTTGTATAGGGATTCATTTCTCAAAGGGACATGTGTGTTTGTGCACACGTCAGATTTTGCTAAAAAAGTGATGTTTTGCTGTAGTAAAACCAGAACAGACTTATGTTTTGCTTCTGTTCAAATATTAAACCCTCAGGCAGTGTCTCAGATCATCCTTAAAAAGCTGTCTTGGCTATGAAATGCATTTTCCAAACGCATCATCTTCCTCAGCTAGAGGGTTCCTTGTCTTTACGCTGTGGTTGTCTAAATCTGTATATGATGTTCACTCACTCATGCTGTTCTGTAATTTTGCCGTTGAAATTACAGGGAATGTTTATTACATGTTGCTGAATGACTCCACTTAAACAACTGAGAAGCTGAGAGAGAATGAAAACCAATACAGGGTATCAAGTTAAGTCACATGAATCTGATATACTTTAAAAACATACAGCAGGGATTTTGGGCCTCAGTCAAGAAAAGCAGCTGAAAGGAAAATGGTGGCCATATGAACACAAGTCCAGAATCAAGTTTAAACTGTTATTAGTCCTCCAAAATAGTCAACAATAGAAGCAAAAGCTCAGTAAGTCACCACAGACCAATCCTGTCGTCCAGGCACTCCTGCTGCAAGGTAACTGCATCCAGTGGTGAAGTCATCCAGTTGTTCAAACCAAAGAGAAACTAAGTTTAAACCGTTCAGCTGCCTCTTGCCACCCACCAAAATGTGGCAGAAAACACCACTCCTGAATCTAGAATGAAGGGAGACAAGACCCGTAATCTCATTTCGGAAATAAGCAGATGACATAGGACACGGCAGTGGAAAATCTTGGTTAAATACTACAGAGCCATTGATAAAGCCTCATATTTGTTTCTTAGTAAACAAAGTGGTGAAAACCACCTAGATTTGTATCGGAGAGCAGAAGTGTTAACAGGCTTAGGTGAAACGAAGAGGACGGTGATGGACTGATCTCCACCATTACACCGATTTAAAAGCAGTTACCTCTAATACCCAAAGGAGAAAACACAAACGCACAATCCCTGCTGCTCTCAGTGGTGAGGGGAGCTGGCCACTGGAAGAAAACTGGAAAAGCCAGCCAGCTTCAGGACGAACTAGGAAACCCCCAGGAAGTCCTTTCTGGAGTGAAAGGCTGCACACAAACTCCACACTCAGCAGAGGTGCAGTAAGGGCAGCTGTCCTCCTGTGGTCAAGTTACCACACTCGCTGTCACGAGCACCCAACAGGCTGTACATCAGCGCGGCTCAGCGGTGGGGCCACGCTCGCTCCCAGAGCACAGCATCAAACCGGAAAGCACCCAGCTGGGCAGCGTGCAACAGCAAGGAGGACTTGGGCCAGCTGGGCTGACGGAGTTTGGTAGCCAGCATCCCGCTTGCCTGCGACTGCAGCCACAACCAGGCAATGATTGTTAAACTCCAGCCTGCTCCCATCCCGGTCCCTAGGTCATGGCCACAAAGGTCGCACACTGCTAGATTAAGTTTCTGTGCCTGTTTCTAAACAGAAGGGGAGAGAAAAGCCAAATTCCCTCCTCCCTCCCAAGCAACCCCCCCACAAAAAATTCATACCAACAGTGTAAGACAGACAACATGCTAGTGTGTTCTCAATTCAGATTTGACGCACTTGTAGTGTACCCAAGAGGTTGGCAGAGTCTCCCCAATCTGAAAAGGCACCCCCGCGTTTCAGTTGCACTGTTAATACAGCAACATACTGCTCCTCCTGTGCTCGTTATATGACAAATAACGAGAGTCATCTTGAAACGTGAATGGGTAGTGGGAAGGAAGAGTAATACCAGGTCTTCCAGAACAGACATCAGCTTAGTGATACTCAGCTTAAAGAAACCCAAATATAAAAACCAAACAAAAACCCAATTACAAAACACAGTCAAGTCCTAAAACTTGCCCCCTCCATCTTACCTGAAGAGGCAGAGATGATACAGTCAAAAGATCAATCAAGCTGGAAATTAACGACTATCCTGTTAATTGCACTATTTTCCCAAATGTATGAAAAGCTAGTTTATAAGCAAAAAACCTTCAAATACGCTGGTTTTTCCAAATCACACAAGTGTTCTGATAGGCAGCAAGAGAGAAATTAGGAGAAAGCAGAGACAGATTTCTCCTTTCAAAGAAATTCAGCATTGTCTAAGTTGCATTTAATGAATTGTTTGCTTCTGTAGTAATTAAGTAAAAATACAATTGTTTTAAGATAACTGTTGCCTTTCCAGCAACCATTTTGGGGTTACTATCTAGTAAGGGAAAAAAGATTCATAAGCAAGTTTGGTGGATTTTTAAGAACTGCTTCACTACATGTATTATTTTGTATTTCCACCAAAATTAAATGAAGACAAGTCAGAAGCAAGAGAGGAATAGTTTCAGGGATAGTTAGAAGTGATTTATTTTAAAATAAATCAGCTATGGGTTGATTATTTCCCAAACAGGAAATATTTCCTGAATTGGTGCCATACAATTTTAGACACAAAACAATAAAGGGAGCCTACTTCAATTTAAACAGAATCAGTGAACCACATTACAGGGCTATTCATCTTTTACAGCCACAGCAGCCCAAGAAATACAACAGCAAGGCTATAAATGTGATTGCTTCAGGAAAGGCTGTACAGTGCACCGTAAAAACATTTTACAACAGCAGGAATTCCTGGGTGTCGCTCTCCCCATTTTTTGGTCCATCTGCTTTCAAAGGGGGCAGGGGGATGGGTGGAGACATTGTTAAGTGTCCCCTGAGACGGCAGAGCAATCAATCATCATCTGATGAATGGCCACTAAAGCTAAACCCTGACCCCACTCCACAATTCCCACACCAGCCCTCCTCTCCTCACTGCTGACCAGCTTCCAGCAGGTCCCCCACCTCACCAAAACTACCCAATACCAAACCCAGACAAAAGCAGTGGAATGTAGTAGGCACCACGACAGAGAATTCAGCGGAAACACCAAGGAGGCTTATCCTTAACCTGTGTTTAAATAAATGCTCCTTCACCAGTACTCACAATGCCCTTCTCCTACCAGCTTGCAAACACTTGATTTCCCTCATTTCAGAGCACATTTAAGAGCATATATGCATGCAGTTGTCAAAGCACATGAAACCTAGCCACATGTTTTCTGTCATGACATTTCAGTGCCTTGCAGTGATTTATTTAAACCTGCAGCATTAAGAATTTGCACAAGGCAGCAACACACGGTCATACTATTTTAAAATATAAATCTGATGTTCTAAAAGCTACCCTGTGATCTTAACGAACAGTGAAAAAGAATACTCTACAGACCCCAGCCTCTTAGTTTAAACTTTTGGAAAAGTTTCAGTATGGCATTTCTGAATTAACTTGGTTTGAGTTAGTGACCACAGAAAAATCATACTTGCCATTCTCCATTACTAAAGGTGTTTTATTATCTACTTCTCTCGACAATAACTCAAACACCAGTAGCTTTCTTAGGTAGTATGTAAGGTTTAGATGACTGAATTTAGTATAAACTTATTTTCCAATGAATTTTGGCCCTCATCCCTCCGCACTGTGTTTTGAATTTTTGCCCCAAACCATCCCCTCCCAAACTAGAGAGAAAGCTGCCTCCCTGCATCACACAGGCAGCATTTTGTTTTCAACAGCATATAAACACACTACCCTAGACGACTGGCTCAGAGTTTGGTGCAGGTAATTGTTGCAAGTTTAAGTGGAAAGAGCTTGTATTTTTAACTCTGTAGGAAATCCGGTCCTTAGTTTCCATTTTAATGGCAATTTGTAACAACTAACTTGCTTCACATCACCATCAGAGTAGCATTTGGAGAACCTTAACTTCTGCACTGATATAACCCTTAAAATGTGAATACTCAATATAAAGACTGAAGGTATGAGAAAGTCATATGATACACATCAGAACTACAGGCCATCTCCCAGTAGACATGAGACAATTTGCTTTCAGAGATACCTCCTGTTTCTGCATACCAGTTAATTATCAAATTACTCTTAGAACCTGTATTTTGACTAAATGCTCTGGTGTAGAAGAGACTGCCTTAACACCAGCTTTCCTCACTGCATCCCGTGGTAGTTGGAAATGGTATGCCAACTCCAAAAGGTCTCCACAGCAGACAAGAGATCATTTTCAAATTCAGGTCAATATTCTAACAATAAAATTTCTACAAGAATACAGGAACTCCGAAGCATGACAGCCCTATACTACATAGGGCATATGGCATGCACAGAAAGTTGTACCAAGTGGGATTAGTTTGCTATTTATTACCTTCCTTTGCCACTTGGATGAACAGAGGTGGGTTTGGGTCCATTTATAACCTCATCAAGTGCAAAAAAAAAAAAAATCAGTCCTTCTGTTTCAGCTTGATTTTCTTATCCTGCATGGAATAATAAAAACCCAGCTAATAGATGACAGACTCCTGCAGTAATTCCACGTGCTTTTTTTCCAGCACTAGTGTTAATACCCTTCCTTCCTCAGATGCTCCAGTGGGTTCTGTTCCTTGCTCCAGTTTCTCAGCCACACAGGTATCTCTTGGCCCAGCACGTAAGGGGGAAGGAAGTTTACTAATAAAAATTCAATCTAACCAGCACTGCTCCCAGTGTGAAACACCACACAGCTCAAGGCTGTCATTTCACTCTGCAGTTAAATTGACAGCCACTCTGCAGAAGCCTTATACCTCCTGCCTTCCTCCTTTCCTCCCCTCTTCCCTCTTCCTCCAGTGTCCAGTGAAGAGATTTGGGGATCTTCACAAAGAGCAGAAAAATAATTTTTAAATAAACTAGTTTCTATTAGCTGACCCTGGGATCAGAACAGCAGTAGGGCCAGCACAAGGGAGGAAGAACCCACAACTAAGGACAGAGTCATCTGATGACAACTACCTATTAAATATCAGATGAGCTACAATATTAAGCCACATGGTACTTTGCCAGCCTCACAGCTGGAAATCGATGTAAATCTTCTCAGATAGCATTCACCTCAAGTTCTAACTGGAAGAACATTATCTGACATGAGTTGAGACTGATAAGCTAAACAGGCTGTTAAACCAGGCTACCATACTCTTAAAAACAGCTGCATATTTTCAGAGTGGTGACCACTGGGTCAGTCACATCCTCTAGGTTCAAAGCAGGTTTTTCTGAAGGACACAGTTCCATTAATCAAGTTTAGAAAACCCAGTGAGTCAGATGGGAGTGGAGCATGGACCATTTAAGTTGTCTTTGCCAATGCAAATTGCATTTGCATATTCAAAAGGGCTTGAGTTAGAAGTGACAATCGAGATTCACTTAATTCTAAAGCCCACATCACCACTGTAATGGTGTGACAACAGGATGCAAACTGAGGCGAGAAGACAGGAAGTTACACCTTTGACAAAGCTGGTTTAAGGATCTCCTGGCCCCAACGTACTATAAAATCGCATCCTCAGTGTTTCAAATTAAAATCCTATAACTAAAACTTCATGGGATGACTGTAGCTCCTAGTTATAGCCACCTACCTGAAACTGCAGCATGCCGAGCATTTCTCTCAGAAGCACCTCTGCCAGCTCCAGTACCGCCCTGTTTATCCACTCTAAATATGAAGGAGGTATGACACCACTCACTTGCACTTCACCCATCTCATCAGCTAGCTTTCTAAAAGCTCTTGGGCACAAGGTAACTTGGCCAGCTGATCTAATGCATTACCTCCAAGATTCCAGTCACTGGCGGACTGGAAAGAACATCTCACAGCCACCTTAACTCATCACTCCAATTCTTCCTAAATAGGGATAAATAAGGCTTCATATCAACACTGAGGTGGCACAAGTATAGTTATTCCACAGAGGGCTTTTGTTTAAATTACTGTGTAACAGGGAGCTACATTCTACAACTTTCTATTAAAGAAATTGTTTGGGGTCTGTATTTCTTTTTAAAAAGGCACTGCATCTGCTTCAGCACTAAAGCAGGTAAAGTAGCCAGTCTACAGAAAAACACAATAGTATCCGTAGCTAGACAATTACTAAGCCAGTGGTAAGTCAGGTGGTTTTTGGTTTTGTTGTTTGTTTTTTTTTTTTATGATTTCAATAGGGGAGACCAGCCTCTGCTTCAATATGCAATTCATTTGCTGTTTAAATGCAGCTTCTGTGCCAAATCTACATGACATGAGTAGCAGCAGGGTGGTCTTGGCACAGGGGATGGTGGGTGGATCTAAATATTCAACAGTTCAAGCAAGCAAGCTAATAGCCTGATGTGGAAGCAGCGAGAGCGGGTCAGGATCCAGTTCCACCTTCAAGCTCATCTGTACTAAGTTAATGCTCTAAATCCCTGTGAATCCTTCACTGAGCCTAACTCTCCAACTCTTGGAAAAGCTAGAATGTCTTACAGTTCTCAGCCAATGCTTGACTACGATTTCAGTGATGCTGTACACCAATGAGTTGACTATTGCTTTGCTATTGCGCATGGTGTTTTGTTTCTTAGAAAGAACCAAACTTCAACATCTCTACAAACTCCTTACGGAACACGTTTTCCCTTTTCCTGCACAATTTGGTATTAGAGCTTTTGAAATTTTTCATTCCATGCCCAGGAAGGGTTAGACGAGGAGCCAGGGTACACTCAAGGCTCCTACGTCCTGCCCTATGACTAGTAACAGTACAGGTCTTTCCCCTCCAAATCTACACTCCGTAACTTCGTGCTGTTCCTACACCACTGCAGAGAACACTACCTCCATTCAGGTCCTTGGCAACGGTTGACCTTCACATGGAAAGCTGACAGCAAGGATGCTGTTAAATGCCTTGCAAACAAACAGCCAGAAAACTTTAGTCTCTTACCATACTGCAAACAAGCCGTATTCCTTCTGATTTGATGGGTGAAGGGAGTGGGAAAAGAAACAAACACTAAAGTTTTCAGATTTCACTCAAGGGCTAGCTAGCCCTCAAGATGAAGACAAGGCAATTGTTAAACATCTGAACTTGAAGGGCTGTATGGGCTGCATGCAGTTTGCCAGAGCAGTTTCCTGATCCCAGCACAAACAGGTCTTTTGTAGGATTAATTTTCTTGTAGAGCTAGTCTGTAGTCAAGCCACTGCTACCTAGGAAAATTTACTGTGGTGCAACAGATTCCCATTAATGTTTTCAGACAGCTTCTCTGGGGGGGCCAGAAAGCCTATCAGTCTAGACATCTTAAATTCATAATGCTCATTTATTAGAGAAAAAATTAGTATGAGGAGAAAGAACGCATTTATCCAGAGAAACTGTGGCTTTACCTATTTTAACTCCATGAGAGGTTCTACCTCACTTCTGTTTTGTGTGGAGTTTTGGGGTTGGTGGGTTTTTTCTGTGGATTTTTATAATTATTCTTTTGTTTTAACCAGACTAGAAATCTTAGTTCAGAAAAATATTCTTTATAATCTGAGTTTGCACCTCTTTCACATAGTGTCATGCTTTAATTACTTCATACAGTACTTATTTGTTACAAGCTTGAATGTGCACATTTGAAAACCTCCACAGTTTAATCACCACACGAATTTAACCTGCAATTCAAATCACAGTAGCTGGAAAATACTGAAAGACTTAAGTAATTATGAATTCTAAGCCCACTTTGCAGCTTTATTGTCTTGTTGTTCCCCCTTGCTTGTGTAGCCTCACTGCCAATAACAGGGGAGGAGCACAAGAACCCCAGAGTCAAAACAACTAATAGAGACCAATGCTCAAAAGTAGTAAATTTCAGATAAAGCCATTTCTATATGGAAGTACCATTAATATAAAAACAAAAGTATGAGGTAACTCAACATCTTTAATTTTTATCTTCAAGTGCATACACCATTTGGATTAAGTTAGTCTCTGTACTGATTATGTAATGTTATTAAAATGAACAATATCTTCAGAATTAAAAAAAGCATTTCTTGAAATGATTTCTATGAAAAATATATCAACTTTTATGCTAACAAATCTCAAAGCTCTTTTAAGGAGGGTTAATGTACATTTAGTAAAATGAAGCAGTTCAGAAATCTAGCACCACCACTACTAGACTCTGTTAATTCCAGTTTGCGTCACAACCTGGTAGGCAAGATCAGTCCACATACCTGTACAAGACACTGTCCCTCCCATTCCCAGTACCAGCTCTTCAAGAGAGATTTACCTAGTATTGTGCATGCTACCATCACTATAGAGATAATAATTATGGAAGGGATTTGGCTGCTTGCAATGACTCCTTGTGGCAAGACTCTTACATATGCAAAAAAATTAAAAAACTGGTAGAAGTATCTAGAAACAGAACTTATGGTAATTTAAACTACAAGCTTACTAACAGTAACAGAAATTTGTGGGTTAGGTTGATCACCCAGTACATTATAGGAAGGAATTCCTCCCTCCTCCCCTTCTCAGTGGGAAACTGCCCTACTGGGCAAGTGTGTGAGGCAGTCAGGGGAGGGGAAAAAAAAGCTGTGATCCTTCTCCCCCTACGACTTCAGCATGAGGCATTAGCAACTGCTGCAGCCTGTATGTGTCTGATGGGAACAGACCGGTTCTGCCGTTCCTCCCACTTCTGCCTTGCACCTCTTCAGTCTTCAGAGGAAAGCTGTAACAAGAACAGCCCTGGTACTGAACCCTCACAGCAGGAGCTGTTAATTATTTTTCTTCTCGAATCGTGAAAAAATTCATGCCTATTAAACAAGTGCAGTTACCACCAGTGCCACATGCACATCAAACTCAGGCCAAAGCGAGTATGACCAACTATAGCCTTTTATTAGGAAATACAGGCAAGATGGTTGTCTGGGAAAACTGACAAATAACATAAACCCATTCCAAGTGTTTTATACTGCAATGTTGTTAGTTACTGCTTATGTGGAACAGGTTTTGCAGCAAGCAGAAAGGCAATACTGAACTGGCCCACTGTTCTTTGCTTTCCCTGTTCCTCTCGCCTTACTCTGTCCCAAACACTATTTACAACAACTATGTACCCACATACCAAGTCCTTACACAATAAGGAGCTTCTCTTCACTGAAATCCAAAACCAGTCAATATTAACATTTAGAATGTATATTTTCAAAAAGCATTCAAGTTCTTCCTCTATACTATCACCCTCTCAAATGCTCACACACTAAAAATACGCAAGTATAAAATTTTTACTAGCTTAAGTCTGTATATTTCAGAGCAGGAAGAAAAATTACGAAATAATGAGGTTTTGGTTGGGATTCCTCATAAATGAAGAATCTTAATTAAGCAAAAACAAATTTGGACTGCATTGAAAGAAAAGTTTGCTCCAGACCCAGGTAGTAGTTTCTGAAGGCACATTATACACACACACACACTGTATCAGGGTTCCTCAGCTATCACCATCAAATTGTACCATCTATGTCAAAAATAATCTGCTTCCAGCATAGGACTTGGCACATACACTGGAAAATCTTATTCAGAGAAACAACGTTGTCCTTTGAGGATCTAGACCGTTGCTGCTCGCAGTAGAATGCCAGACTGAATTTGTCAGATTAATACACTTGGTTACAATTCCTCTTAATTTTTAAGGAGCGTTATAGAACCACATTTTATTAAAGATTCCTCATGAAAGTGTTATCCTGTGGGTGCCAGTGCACTATTACTTCCAACTGAAGTCTAGTATTTAATGTTTGTTTTGGAAGACCTAGCTGTCTTAACAGCCACGGGGCACTCCAATAATCATATAACAAAACGCTACTGCAGGTTACTGTTTAATCCCTTGGGAGTGAATGAGTAAATTCTTGTCCATCTATCATGTAATGACACAGCTCTGCAGTTACTGCCAAAGAGGTACTGTAAATCATAGAAGAAAGCCATCCAAGAATACGAAGAGCTGCTCTGGGAAGTCAAGAGCATTTACTCAAAATTCTTCTCTATCACTACAGAACAGATAAACCTTTGTTTACAGGCCATTAACACAAGATGAGAAACATTTTTATTTCTGTCTGACAATTTAAGACAACTCCTGATGGACAATTTAAGTATGTTTTCAATACCTCTAGCTGTTCACCTGACAGAGCAAAAGCAAGACCCCATAAATTTCAGAACTAAACATTTACCTGCCTCTTATTTACAAGTGAGTGAAATACAGGTACAAGCAAGATTAAAGCCCATGTTCCACCCCAGCCCACTCAGTCCACTCCCTGACAAAGTGGGGGTTTTCTGTCCTGTTTTGTTTCATTGGCTTTGGGGTTTTTTTCTACCCCTCCAAAAATGCTTTCTGCCTTTCTGTCATAGATTTAAGTGCTGCAGAGTGCCCTACTATAACAGCCCTTTTCCTCATGGATAGGACTTGAAATTGCTTTCCTTTTGAATTTGGGAGAGGTGGGAAGAGGTAAGTATTCCAGGGTGAATATTCAATTAAGTCAAAACTGTAAGAGAGCAGAATTACTGCTCTTTCAAACTGCAGGGTAGATTTGAGATGCTTATAGACAATGAATAAGAAACACTAACTGCACTTTGTCATTGTGCCATAGACACCATCACTGAATAGCAGGTTTAGTTTTGGGAAAGAGGGCAGTCTTCCATCACAGTCAAGGTTTTAAGTTATGATTAATACACATACACTGGTTTTAAACTATTCCATGAGGCTCCCGTGGATCAAATATATAGTAGTATGTATTCATACAGCCACCAAATAAATTCTGTTGTAGAACATTACAGTTTCGGTCTAACCAAACTATAGTGGTTTGGTGCCACCCTGTCATAGTTCAGCAATATATTTCAAGGACCTTCTAAGAATTTGAAAGCATTTGGGTTTTAAAAATTATATACTTTGAATCCTTCAGTGAAAGCACCAGTCTTTTCAATACAGCATCAACTGTTCCACATAACACTAGCTTTAGATGAGTTCTATATTGTGCCTTACCCTAAACTTTAACTGTAGCCTTGTTTGAGCTTTAAATCAGGATAAATGTAAATAGAGAAGGCTTTCTCAATTATCACTGAAGACAAGAAAAGCTATCTGGGCTGAACTACAGGGGAAAGAGTTAAATGTGACTCACTTTACCAAAGAAAAAAAGAAGGGAGAAGCGATGCCTAAGAATGTTAAATCCAATTCTTGAAGACAAAAATACACTAGTCTTACTACAATAAAATCTGCACTGTCTTGTTATATATAATTCAAGTCTAAGGAAGAGACCATTCTTAGAATAAAAGTGCACCATGAACATCTACATTAGAAATACACTATTTCTGAGAATTTGACTGCAGCTTAGGTACGCCAATTCCCCAAAAAGCCAGGTTTATGCAAGGTATGGTTGCCCTCCCCTCACAAAGAAGGAAGCAGGTAGGTAGGCACAGCAAAAGAAACATTACCTCTGCACAATCAGCAGGAAGTTTTTATGAACACTCTTGTGCACACACAAATCTTGCATGTTAAGTCATGATGGTTAATTTTTTTATGTACCTCCAAAGTAGTCCTACAAGTGCCCTGCCTGCTAGGAAGAAAATCTGAAATCATAGATTAGATTTTATTCTCTCTAAAAGAGAAAATGACTTTCCGCAATCCAGGCAAAAGAATGAAATATGCTTAGCCAGAGTTCCAAGCATAAGATAATTAACCTATTAAGTCCTCTGCTTGGTCAAAAGACTTCGAAAGAAGCTACCTGCCTGCCTCTGGGCTATTATTCTATGTAGTGTTTTCTAGCACAGGAACTCCCAATGACAATTATGCTGAATTAGAAGAGGAAGGCCAGGCTTTTGGACAGTGTTGCCATGCAGTTCGTTCAACAACTGTGTGCAGAGTATACCAGCACTCTGATGGTTTCCTACTAAGTTATTAGGTTAATGTAGTCTAAGACAAAAATGGCTTACTTGGACTGTGTAATGGGTGTGTGTTACCAAGACTGCAAGGAAGAATTAAAACTCCTGAAGTTAACACAATCAGGATTTCAGGAAAAGCTGCATCTCTACTTTTGTCCTGCACCAAAAGGTTATCTCGCTGCATCCCGCATACCACCTTTGCTATCAAAGTAACAGAGCAGCTCTAAGAGCCACATGTGTGTGGCAAGAACCTCTGGTAGCTTACTACCAAGACAGACCTACTGCATCAGGAACATTGCTTCCTGTAACACTGCTTTCATGTAATAAACAGACCCACTGATTCACTTAAGATTTAATGAGATTACAGCTTGAGGTGATTTGACTGGAGACCATAAAAGTTTTAGGAGCCCATCTGCTCTGCAAAACTAACCTCTTGCACACAAGCCTGGGTATGAGCTGACCTTTGAGAGCTGCAGTGTAGTTCAGGTAGGAACCAAGCACGATTGGTACTTGTGATGGGCAAACAGACCAGCCAAAAGATTTGCACTTGCAGGCAAAGAGGAGTTTCCACAAGCATCAGTATTCAAGGGGAATCTTTCTAAACTATCAGTAGTCTTTTCATTAAGAAAAGGCTAGCCACCTTGGGGTGCTTTCTCCATCATTATCACACCATTAATAGCAAATTCAGACTGAACTGGCAATGGTCGCTAACACCTAATGCAATATTCAACTTGTACATACACCAAAAAAAAAAAATCCATGACAAAGTACTCTTGATCAAATGTTGCCATGCTTTAAAAAGAAACTTCCTAATCACACTAGAAGCATGTCACCGCTGCTTTCCCCCTCACTTGACACTTCTATTCCCCCACCAACAGCACATTCCTTTTCAAGAACTACCTGATTATTTTTCTGATGTTTCCAAGTATCAGATCAAACATTGACTTTTCTTCCAGTAAAGAAAGAAATACCTATTTGGAGAGTTTGAGGGTAAAAGAGGAAAGAGCTACTGTTCTCTTACTATTTAAAGGTCTGTAAAAAAGCAGCAATTTAGCAAGACTGCTGTTAAAATACTTTAAGTCTAGATGTGAATGTTTGTCCAGCATTTACATCTTGCTACTCTAAACCTGACCTTGTTAGCTGTAGAAGAGTCAGTCTCACTGGACAGCTGTATTCTGTAGCTCAAAAAAAAAAAAAGTCAGGTGCTATTATTTTTCCTCCCCCTTATAGGCTGAGATGTTTTGTTGTTTTGTTCTCACTTCAGTAACAGGCCTCAATATGCAGGTTACATCTGGAAACAGACAAAAGCCAACTGCCCAGCAGTATTGGAAAATTAAAACATTGGGTCAGGCTCAAACCTACTAGGAAGCCAAAGGTCAAAGCAGCATTAAATCATTAGTTTCCCAGCTGCCACCAAGGCATGGAGTTGACCTTTTGATTTTTTTTAAGAAGTGGTCCAAGCAATTTTCTGGTGGCAATATGGGCAATCTGGCAAGGTGGAATATTATCCTTGAAAGGGGTGGGTGGGAGGGAAAGAGGAGTTTAAGGTCTTGCAGGCAAAGATTAACTCTAATCTCTCCAAACCAAATTTGCATTGTGAAGCTGCAAGTGCAAATAATGAATATGCAATTGTCAAACTTCTAGTGGGAGAGCAAGTAGAATTTAACATAATGAATGCACTTCAGAGAATACTAGAATATTGTATTTCCCTCCTGGAATGATTTAAGTTTTCAGAAATCACAGCTGAAAGCTGTTTACTTTGTTGTATATCTAAAACAATATATCTGAGATGGGTATCATGCTTCTTCAGACTGAGCAGGACCAGAACACAGCATTTAGTCTATTCGTAACCCCATTAATGATCACTTTTTTTTTTTTTTACATAGCTAAGGTAGCAAAGACAGAAAGCAAAGGCCAGTTTCTTATTTTGTCTCTCTAGCCTCCATGATCTTAAATTTCATGTGCTACTGCCCTCTGGGCATAGCTCCCAAGTGGTCCTTCTAAAGTACACCGCTGAATGTCTGTGTTGTACATGCTGAGTTCTGGTCTGGCTGCTTCCAAGTTCCTAGAAAGGGGTTGGTTTTACTGCTGCCTGGCAAAGAGCAGCACAGACCTCAAACTGGCTTCTGACGCAACCCAGATATACTTGAAGAGCATGTTTGATCCTCCATGATCAGTTAAGCATGTGCACACACGTGCAAAACCAGTTTGCATGTGATCAGATATTGAGACTTCTATACGTATTTAAGACTTTCCTATGCATAATTCTTTAACAATTTAGTCTAAAAAGGTCACCCAGGCCACACTTCATTGTAAGGGTGATAAAAAAAAGAAAAGCTATTGCTTTCCTTTGTATTTTAGGGATCCGCAAGTTGCCCAAACAGAACAGACAGAGCCACCTCCCCATCCTATGCCCCAGTCTTCCAGGATTAGTATCAGTGCTTCACATGAGAAACTAAGACTCAGAGTCACAGCAGCAACTTTAAGCACGGACTGAATTATATATCCACAACTCCTAAGGGGGAGGAGTAGTATTTTCAGAAAACCGCAATTAGACGTTAATGACTTGAGTAAAAATAAATCCCTGTGCTGCTAACCACTTGGATGTGTTGGGGTTTTTTTAAATAAATCAGTATTTTCACTGGCAAAGTGACAAGCACGCCACCCTTAACAAATAACTCAGTGGAGCGGGATGAACAGAACAACCTCTTTTGCCACACCCTTTCTTTCTAGGAAAGGTTCAAGATCACACAGACAATATAAACAAACCAGTCTGAACCTACAGACTGGTATATACAGGTCACAGAGGTAGCCACAAGAAGCAAGACTTCCAAACGAACCTCCAAAGAACCTGATGTTATAATGCGCAAACCCCTAGCGAAAGAATATTTAAGCTTGATTTAATAACAAATACTACCAAAACAGAACATTGAAAGGCCACATTGGTCATTTCTTAGAGGGAGCGACTTCAAAGTTCATCCAGTTGGCAATTTGAGAGGTAGAGATAGGCAGTTGATCTTACTCCTTTCTGCAGGTAACCAATTCAGGTAGCACTGAAGTCTTTCATTACAGAGACTTGAAAGAGACATATCTTCCATCAAGGACTTTTAAAAAAAACCCCACAACTTATTTTGCTTAGTTAGTATTTTGGTTTACTCACATTAGCACAAACTCGAATTCCCTCCAAGATACCATGGAAGTGTTATCCTCACTTCATGCAGTCTGCATGTGCCCACTATTTCCTATATAGGAGACAGGCTGCAAATTTCCCTCCAAGAGAAAAAGTCGAACGCTTGCATCACAACTGCAAACTACAACTTGAGTTAACTCTTATGGTCATCACTGCACTACTCTGCATGGTGCTGAGAGGGATGCAAGATGTATAAAGCCTTGCTAAAAGTAGCCATTCCTCACATTTCTAGTTTTTAAAAAAACTAGTTCTCATGTTAACAGGCTAGTCACCAAATGCCATTGGTTTTGGACTGGATAATAAGACCATTTCTGGAATTGGATATTACACTGACACAGCCTCAGCCACAAAAACTTATGAAATGAGTGGCTGATATACCAGAAGGCTGTGCTGCCATTCAGTGTGACCTCAACAGGCCAGAGGGAAATCGAATGAAGTTCAGCAAGGACAAGCGTAGGGTCCTGCACCTGGGAAGGAATAACCCCATGCACCAGCACAGGTTAGGGGTTGGCCTGTGTGAAAGCAGCTCTGCAGAGGACCAAGGAGTCCTGGTGGACACCAAGTTAGCCACAAAGGCACTTCACTGGCTCATGGCTAAGAAGGCCAATAGTATCCTGGGACACATTAAGAGCATGACCAACAGGTTGAAGAAGGTTATCCTCCCCCTCTACTCTGTTGAGGCCACATCTGGAGTACTGTGTCCAGTTCAAGAGAGTCAAGGAATTACTGGACAGAGTCTAGCAAAGGGCTATGAAGGTGATTGGGCCAGACTCTTCTCAGGGGAGCCCAGCAACAGGACAACGGACAATGGACACAAACAGGAACACAGGAAGTTCCATCTAAGTATGAGGAGAAACTTATCTGAGGGTGGCAGAGCACTGGAACAGGCTGCCGAGAGAACTTGCGGAGCCTCCTTCCCCAAAGATATTCAAAATCCACCTGGACATAATCCTGTAAAACCTGCTCTAGATGAACCAGCTCTAGCAGGGGGGTTGGCCTACATGATTTCCAGGGGTCCCTTCCAACCCTTAGCGTTGTGTGATTCTGTAAAATCCAGCTAACTTGAATTCTCTTTTCTTGAGAAGATAGTACTGTTTATTGCTTGAGCTAGAAATAAGACTATGCCCTAGAGCTCTTCAGGGGTTCAAGTATACTCTCTGGACCACAACTAGCAGACAGATGCCAGATCAGCACTACAGATAGTCATTTGCTCAACAGAAGATGGCATGGGAGTAGAACAAGATGAACATCCAGATGACTAACTAGCCCTGATCTTGCCTCAGTTTTATTCTGGCTGCCCTGTGAAACTGAAAAATATCTTTTCTGATTATAGTATAAAAAAAAAATATTTTCCATTAGACCTCCATTCTCATTTTTGCAAATGAACTAGAGCCAGGACTTCAAGTACACACAGTAGAAGAAAAACACCCTAACACCTGAAACCCTTCACAAGGAACTCTTAGCAAATCACTAATGCAATGATTTTTGCAAGCACCTAGTCTCAATGAGGAAAACAATCCTACGCATGCCCACAAAGCTGAAGTTCTAGAAGTCAATAGGGCATTTCTTTTTTTAATCGAATAGGGTAATAAATGCCAGTACAGTTCATCAAGACAACACATGAAAAGGGTAGAGTGTTATGCAACCATTCCCCTCCACACCCCAACTGAAAGAGGCCCATTTGATATCACCTAATGACCTTGTAAGGGACCTTGCAGCATTCTACAATGAAGGAAGACAGACCTTTGAGAGTGACACCAGGGTCAAAGAGGCCCCTTTCTGTGAGTCCATGTTCCTCGTCTTTGCTATTCCCCATCCCCCCTACTTGCTGAGGGAGCTGGTGGACAGCACAACAGTCAGCTGAAGCTAGGGACAATAGCCTAGATGTTCAGGTGTGGTGGCCAACAGCAGCTAAAAACTACTTAATGCAAAGTCTTGGGCATGGCTGAAAGCACTCCCACTTCACAGTACCTTCCGAGAAGCAGCAGAAAAGATACATGGCTCTCCTGGCCTAGCCCCAAACCTCCTACGCATAGCGCCAGAACCACCAGCCTGAACCCACCTACAGAGCAGGTGGTTTGCTTTGCTTCGACCAAGCAGGCAATACAACCATGTACATCTCAGAGGTGTTCTCACAAAAGGCCCTCTTGTTTCCAAATCCTTTATGATGCACACAAAGCCATTAAAGGGTTGGTTTTGGGGTGGTTTTTTTTTTGTGATATGGTCTTTTTGCTTGGTCCTAACATGCTGCTCTGGAAAGAAAACATTACTAGTCATCACAGTTTCCTTAAAGGGATGATGATCCCATAACCCTACCTTTGGCAAGAAACAAAACGGAATTTGGAGATTCCTCCCAAAAATCAGTAGTTAACAAAAGCTAATAACCCTCAGTTTCAAGAGCAAAGGACTATTGTGTCTCAATTTCACACTCCATGGGCCTAGCGGATGGGCTTTCTAGTCAGCTCTCACTCCACGGGACTGTAAGTTTCACCAGATGCAGAGCTTCCAACTTGTTTGCTTTTGACAGGAAAACCATATCCAGTTTTATTTTCCAGCTCATGGTCCACTACTAGCTTTGTAATTTCTGTTCTTCAGAAATGTGTGTTCAGGTCTGTGCTTTGTCAGTCACACCGCTCAGTTCCCTTTGGAGTAATTCCAAGCCTATACTGGGGTGCAAAGATGAATTCCCAGGTAGCCCAGAGCAGCACAAAGTACTCCTGGGAACAGGCACGGACATCTAGCATTCCTCTGATCTGAGCAAGGCTGTGAACCTTGAACAGCTTATCAGCCAGCATCACTGTTCAGAGATACAAGGCAGGTTAAATAATTTATTTGCAGGAGATGTTAAGTTCTACTGCTGGTTTCTTTCCTGCTTGGAGAAAAGCAAGGGCCAAGAGCAGAAGACTACCTCTGACAGAGTCTCACGGAAAGAGGTTCTAGAAGAGGAAACAGACCTTTGCTTTTATCCCATTGGCTTTCTTCAGCTTAACTAAGAGTTAAGCTTGGAGCTGCCACTAATACCTTAGAAAAAGAAGCACAAGCCACAGCAGCCTTCTCAAAGCCAGATCATGCTTGGATACGGTGTGTTAGAACAACCAGCTCTGGCAGAAGTAAAATCTGAAGTCTAGAGAGGTCCACTCCTGGGAAGTTTAGTTCAGCTGCCAGCCACAGGCAATAGGGGAATACAGGGACCCTGGGGTGATCTGAGCAGAACAAGTATTCTTTTCTGCTACTGTTATAATCTGGGATTGGCTGGCAGCAGACCCTTTTTTACCTTAAAGTCAACTGCTCCCTTAAAGGCATAATAACGATGTTGTCAGTAAAGACAGACATGGAGTTTTCTCTATTAGGAGGTACTCTGTATGATCTCATAAGTATCTTCCTCCTTAAAAAAAAAAGTTGCACATTCAAAAAGTAATTCCAGTAAAACTGAGGAACTCAAGATGCTTGAGATCTTGAGCTAATATGTACCAGGATGGGATTTTTCTTGGAAAAGAGAGGAGTCAAGAAGGAAAAAAGGAAAAAAGCTTTCTAAGAATGTTAACAGCAGACATTATATCTAATTTCTTTGCATTCCTTCCCCCCTCCTTTTCCTGCCATTTTTAAAAAACAGGAGCAAACTTGTGAGTTAAGGATGCTGATCAATGCAACATGTTAGGAAAAGAGAGCAGGAGGTCAAGAGGAAATGATTAATCCTGTGTAGAAGAGTGGCAGGATGAGTCTTGGAATGGCATACCAGAACAATGCCCCCACTAACAAGCAGGTCAAAAGACTCTTACAGTAACACTGTAAGTCCCAGTTACACTGTACATTAATATCCTTCCCTTAACCCAAAGTTACATTTGTTCATGAAAGAGTCAAAAAACAAGCGTTGAAGACAGGTGAAAGACTTGTGGTGCCAGTCATACAGCAAATCTGAAAGATAAAGAATTACAACTGAACAACTCTGAAAGTGTTAAGAGCTCCGTTCTAAGATGGTATTTGCAGAAGGCTTCAGTAAACTGAGGAAGGAGGGAAGGACCCACTATTACAGATTTCAGTTATACCACTGACTCTGTGTTCAACTCACGCAGTGGACCAATGCTGCTTTTTGATAAAAGACTGCTCTTCTGTCAGCAGCATAGTTTAATGTGCTGAAGAAAAAAGAGCAAATTCACCGCAGGCAATACTTTGTACTTGCAGGCGCACGCGGTTCCAGGTTTACTGGATGAGACAGCTGTTTAGTCCTGTGGTTTCATGCTGTCAAACAGAAGCAATGCAATCCTGAGAGACTCTCAGCTTCAGGTAATTCTCCCTATCCCACACCCCTTTCTCCCCTCTAGGTTAGCTGGCACAACAAGTCCCTGGGGCTGCACTGCGGCAGCAGTCAGAAGTCAGCTCTGATTCCAAAAAGATTACAAACTTATACAGAGCATTTATCAATGTCGTTATGCAGAATGACCTAACAACTTTCTCTTTGCAAACACGCAGTGGGGGGGTCACAACTGCTTCACGGCTGTCCCAAGCAAACCCTCCTATCGAAGATCCACCACCCCATCAGCACTCCCCCGGTTCAGTCAACCCCCTCACGCAAGCACTAGCACATCGGAGCAGCGACCCGAACGGGGACTGCCAGGAACTCGTCCTTAAGCTGGAAGAACGAAGCTGCTCACAGTCAGCTCGGGTCCCTGCTCTGGCTCGCTGTACCTATGTTGGAGAAGCGGTAGGAGTACGGCTATAGGTGCAAAAGCCAGTGCCGATGCAAAGCACGCGGTGGAAGCAGCAAACCGGAGACAGAGGGGCCGGCCGGCCTGCCCCTCCTGCCCACATCACCACGAGCTCCACTTGCCGGGGCCACCGCAGACCCACCGCCTGAGGGAGCGGAGGGTGGGAGGGGAACGCCCTCCGGCAGCATTGCCGAGTGCCTTTGTACCGGCAAACGGCCTCCATTTTGAGGCGCTGGAGGCGTTCGGGGCGGTCCGGAAAGGCCGAGCATCAGCTCCCAGTGACCAGGAGTACGTGTGTCAGGTTCGCGTTGGCGCTTCCCAGCACAGGCCGCCCTGAGCGTCTGCAGCGCTGCCCCAGGCACATCCTCCCTCTGTGCAAAGGGAGCGCGGGCCCGGCTGCGGGCCCACCTCGCCAGGGAGCGCGGGCCCGGCTGCGGGCCCACCTCGCCAGGGAGCGCGGGCCCGGCTGCGGGCCCACCTCGCCAGGGAGCGCGGGCCCGGCTGCGGGCCCACCTCGCCAGGGAGCGCGGGCCCGCAGCCCCCTCCAACCCCACGTCAGAGAGAAGGCAGCTGCACACAGAGCTACGAGCCAAGGGCAGGGTTTGGGTAGCAAGGCCTATCCTCATAGCGTGATGGCAGAAAATCAAAGATCTCTCAACTTCTACTAAATTGAAAATGAAAGCAAGAGCTAGCAACTTCAATATATTAATTTACATTCCTTCCCCCACCCCCTGTTCTAACGTAAAACAGTACAAAGGTTTTAAATTGGGGGGGGGAGGTGTGTGTGTCTTTGGCATTAGCGGGTCTTTTCAGCCACGGAAATCCACACCTCTCAAGAGCTGTCTGAAGACAGAGCTACAGTTCACTAGGTAAGGAAAAAATCCAGCTAGCATACGTGTCAGTTTATGCTGGCACTTAAATCCCACCAGTACAGGCAGTTCAGCAGGGAGAGCCCATTCCAGTTTGTGACCTCTTTCAGGTCTGCTGGGAATCAACAGATGTTAGGCCACTCGTTTTTATTAAAGCAGTGACATTAAAATTTACCCCTTCAAGTCTGGAGCAAATTGAGTCAGTTATTTTGCAAATCCATTTTCTTATTTAATCCACATTTTTATAAGGAAACACATCTTAAAAGCATTCCTTTAGTTTTAGGTCAAAGCTACCCATTCTACAACGAATGCTGCAACATGCATTGAGACTGTGCTGAGGTAGATACTGTCCTTGTAACACATCCTAGACATACCCTTCAGAATTTGTTCCCCAACACAAGCCAAAGCAACCTCAGAGCTGCGTTAGGTTCCTCATCTCTGCACAGAATCACCCATCAGTTTTCAGCACCACACTCTGAAAAGGTGAAGCTCCTGCAAGCTGACCAGGTTACTTTCTACACCTCATGCACAAATACCTTAGACAACCCGTGTGGCTGGTTCAACATGCCAAATACAAGGATGTTAAAAGCCAAATAATTGTTATCTGAAGCTCAGAACACGTGCTGAGATCAGTGCAAACATCCATTTTGCTCTGTCTCCCCACATAAAAGCCAGGAAAGTGGATTCCAAAGTTCAAGTGCTGTTAGTACAGAGGAAATGCTGAAATGAAATCCAGAGTCTCACTCTAGACACATCCCCACGAAACTTAAAGAATCAAGTTCTTGGACACCTCCATCACACCAGTAAAACATGCAGGTTGCAGCTTAAGCCTACATACTTATTTTGTCCTTATTCCATATAAGGAATTAATAAAACAATAAAAATAACAATAAATTAGAGCTCACATATCTATAGCCACTCACTGCAGTACAAGCCTATTTAAAAAAAAAAAATGAAGTGGCTAATAAGTTCTTGAATGGATAAAAGCAGTAACCGTTATTAAAACAAGTGGTAACACGAGTTCTTACAAGAGCTATTTCTTCTGCTGCTATTGGTTTCTCCTCTGTTCCCTCGTTCATTATAATATTTTATTATCCAGGGTAGGGGTGGTAAAGGGACTGCTAACCAAAAGCTCGCACCTCTGATCAGCCAGACACACAGGCTGGGATGGAAATGCATGAAAGCATGCTGATGTTTTGCAGATAGTCTCCTCCTATTTTGTATGTAACAAGATACTGTCACAAGGGCAAATCCACTTCAACTATCGCTGGATTTTTCTGAACAAGATCAAGCTGCACTGCTCCCCTCCCCCACCCCCAAGCTGATTATCCCTTAAACAGAACCACCACGCCACAAATTTTATAACGCTATTCTTGACCGACCGGCATAGATTGTCAGGGTTCCCGCCTTCACCCTGCACTTCAGTATCTGAAAATTCCCCCCAAAATAGGAACTGCGCTGTCCTCTGTCTGCTCTGCACAATCACTCTTTCCTTGCCAGTCACCTTTTTTTTTTTTTTTAATACCACAATCCCCACAAAACATCAAGCACTGCTTGGACCCAAAAAGCCGTTTTTAATGCTGTACCTTTTAATGCAGATACACAATCCGAGTCTGCCGTCAGCGAAAGCATTTTTAGGGAGTTCCAAAGCTCCAAATTCCACCCAGAGCAACACTATCCTCTTCGAAACTTCTCCCAATAGCTGTCTCAAAGCAAAAGCCCATAAAGCATTTGCTTTAGTCAACTGGAAGATGTACAAGGGGAAACAGTGCTGTTAACACCACCATATTTAACTCGTTAGGCTTTTCAAATGTTTTCGATTTTGACCATTTCAGGGAGGGCAGGAAGAGAAGGCATTTACCAGCCCTAGCCATGATTGATTTAAAAACGGTTTAGAGAAACAGGCAGAAGCAAGTGCAGAGCTTCCTTTCAAATTTGAAAGGAAACATATCTTGTTAGCCCTCCAGTCACATTTTGTGCCGTTTTTCCTTAGGACCATCTAAACAAGACAGATGTAGCCAGTATCCAGGCAGCAGCTGAAGCCTGAGCACGAGAAAGGCACTCTGGGGTGGGGGATGGAAGGGAAAAGAGGGAGAAGAGAAGGAGGAAGCCATTTGGCTATAAAAAGGATCTTTCTTTCCTGTTGAAATGCAATGGTAAAGAGTGTCAAAATGGCTTAAGGGCGGGGAGGTCAAACATGTTTTGAGATGTAAAAAAACTTAAGCTTTGTCAAAAAGAGTGGAAAAAAATCTTAAGGTAGGTCTTTGTTCTTCCATTCAAAATACTTTGCCATCACAATAGCTGCAAACAATTCTGGATTTGCATTACCTGTCCACTTTTACCACAAATTAGCCAGAACTATTCAGTTAACATTTTATCCTAATGAATCTGCCACTACAAAAAACCTCTGAAAATTTCTGTTTTCCAGTAATTTTCAGATGCATCATATTTGTCAATCCTTCCTCCTTCCAGCAAGCCTCCATTTAAAAAAAAAAAAACAAACCAGTCACTACTGCTTATACAGTATGACAACTCTACGATAACAAAAATGCTGGAAACCAGACACTAAATAGCAGTTTTATTAATGACACAGCATCAGCACAATACCCCTTTCATCGGTATGCCACCGAAACGGAACACAACATAGGTGGTTGTTGCTGCTAAACAAAAGTACTTTAGGAACCTCTCCTATTACTCAATATTTAAATCCAAGAACGAAATTTCAGAGCTCTTCACCTTATGATTCACAAAGCTGGACAACTAACGTTGCTTACAAAAAGTCTAGACGTGAGAGAAGGCTTAGTAAAGCTTGTATAGTATCCCCCACTCAAATTTACAAAAAAGAACGCATATAGCTTGAACAGTGAAGCCTTATTTGCTATGGCTATAGCATGTCTTTAATCAACTCCAGCTTATTTTCTAGTTTGCACCACAGTAATACAAAAGTCTGAGTCCTTCTTTTTAATTCAGGATAATTGAGTGATATGAAGAAAGAGCCACTGGAGCACAGACTTCAGACCCCCCTCCTCTCCCCATGAGGTCAGGCTTATCCTTGCTGTCTTGGGCCAGTCACTCAGGTTCTGCTCCATAAAGTTGAACAGCTCCTACAAGAGACTCCAAACCACCATCCCAGAAGTTAGACTTGCAAGTTCATTCACAGGAAATTGGATTTACACCCGCCTCATCTTTGAGATGTGCCTACAACAGGGATACATCAGAGCAAAGCCACTTCTTCACCAAGACCTCCAATCCCCACACTTGAAGGGGCTGAGGTAGGGAGTTGTAAGGAGACTACCTTTGGGAAAGGGTTTTGAGCTGCAACTTCTGAACAGATGCTGGAAACCCAGATCCTCTATCACCATCACAGAGCTTAAGTTACACATCAAGAAATTAATTCCACTTGCTAATATAGAAGTCAGGATTTTGTTAGCATCCTAACAATGCCACTCAACCACTGAAGTCCTCTCATGTTCTATAAGCACCTTATCTCTGTCTCAAGTTTCCGCATTCTGCTAAAACTTGCTCCTTGGGGTGGCAATTGCACTAATTGGTATTACAGCCCTTTGGGGTATGACTGTTACTGCTTTGCAGAGTTGTTCTAAGGGAAAAGTCCTCCAAAAAGTGGCAAGCCAGTCTTCTCTCACTTGGGTAGGTTGCAGGAAGTCTTCCCAGCACCCCACTGGATTGGCTTGTTAGAGTAAGGGCCAGCATCAGGGGTTCATTTACACCCTGGTTGAGGTTTAGTATTTGCCAGGTTCTCTGCGCTGCAGAAGACAGCCTCCTCTGTGCACTCTCAGTGTTTGCAACCATGCACTTGGCCAGCACAACACTGGATGTTTATAGGAAAAGATAAGACTGCTTACAGGAAGAAAAGGCATTTGAGTAGAAGCATAACTTCCCTCTCAAGTGGAAAGTCTTCTGGAATTAAGGGTTAATTATTATAACCCCCCACAATATAGGTAATTCTGAAGCTGCAATATTTTAAACTGAGCCAGCTTCACTAGAACTGCTATCAGAAACACAGTCAGAACCTAACATGACCCTCTTTCCCCAACTCTGTGGAATTCAGAATTTGATCAACTGTTTATATGAATTAAGTCAAAACTAAGATCAGTATAAAATATTTTTCAATCACTTTTCAGGGCATAACAGCTGAATCCCCTTGTGCCTCCTCTTCCTTTTGTTCCAGGGTAGAATCAGTAAACGATTAAGATTTCCATACAAAAATCTCAACTCTACAGTATGCGTTATGAAGACTTGTACCATGCAACCACCTGATTATTGAGAAACACAGCATCAGAAAACATCACAAGGATCTAGAAAAAGTATTTTTTAAAAAGATCAAGAGAACTAATAGCCAAGAGGTGGCAGTGTTTTTTTATCTGGTAAACAAGAAAAATGCTTATTATTTATAGGATTCTAGTAGGGTAGCAAGTCCAGTGGCATCAGAGGGGTTTAATCACAAGAGGCAGATTTTAAACTGCTCCTGTCTCCCTTTCAGCTGCAGACCAGTTCAACCACATAGCCTCTTCAGGCACTACATTCAGTTCTTGGTTAAAGCAACCGCTTTAAATAGCAGTAGTAGTATACTGCTACAAACATCCAAGATTAAGAGTAATTGGATGCTTCTAGACAAGAAGGCAGCAATATTTTTTAGTGGTTTAGCAGGCTCCCATAAATAAAAGCATTGTAAGAGATTGTCTGTGCAGTTTTTTAACTTGACGAAGAATTTTCAGCTAAGATCATAGTTCTTTAAATTTGATTTACAAAAAAGGAAGAGTAACTATATAAATCAGTACTCAAATTTCACTTGGCATTTAAGCTAGCCTAAGGAAATCCCAAGACTGCCTCACCTCTGAATTTTTAACATGGTTATTGAACACTGGAAGATGAAGTTTCAGTTCACATGTTCAGTGCAAAGGTCACAAGTTCTGCAAGACCGTGATCAGAAACATTCCAGGGCAGTGTTGCTTAATTCATGGCAACAGCTTTATTTAACAAAAGCACTCAAGGAATGGTTTCCCTCCGTAACTCCATATGGGATCAAACACAAAACAAGCTGGTTTAGTCCAAGAAGTAGCTCTGACCACACGAAAGCCGGGTATTTTGACAATTTGTTTAGCTGGCTTTCTGTATTTTTGTCTGTTTAAACTTTGGTTTAAGACCTCTCATTCTGAAAGCATTTCTGCCTAGCTGTAGCAGAGAAAGAACCACGGCATACACATTCAGCAGGGACGTCTCCCCTGTTTGGAGAAAAACAGATACATGAAATGGGCAACAACAATCTACACACCATGATATTCTGACTCTTCTGATTTCAGAGAGTATCTTTTGACAACAACCAGTTGCTCCTAGTGGACTGCTGGCAGCAGTATGCCTACATCAGACAGGGGTCTCTGAAGAGGATTTTCCTTTTAAATCACAGCTGTAGTATTTTCTATCTTTTCACATCATACTGCTCAAAAAACACATGCTACTTCATTAGAAAGAAAATCTGCATGCAAAACAAGTTACTAGATTTACAGCTGTGGAAGTCACCTTGCATTACTTCCCCCTACTTCCCTCCTTAGGGCAAGGGGCAATATAGCTGTCTGTCAAAGCATCTCTGCCACAGGAGCCAAATAGAAAATTGCCAGTCTATTTCCAAAATGAGAATGCACGAGTACAAGTGGCAACTATTTCTCTACACACACCTTAGGATCTTCATACCAGCAAGCTCTGTAGAAAAGAATTGTAAGCCACAACACAGAATGAATGAGGTAATTGTTCTCAAAGTAAGGAATAAACTAAATTCTGTCACTTCCAAGAACAGACAACTAGAATAGAGCCATAATAAGAATATACTCGATATCGTGAGTAGTCAAATTTCCACCCCAAGGTAAGCCATATAAGTGCACTTGAATTCTGCAAGAGGGTAACACTGGTCTCCCATATGCTGAGTAATACCTGGAAGAGTAAACAAGATTTACAAGACAGCATTCCATTTCAGTGAGCCTCTCACCTGCTGCTAGCATATTTGGATAGCACATAGGAATCTCAGCTGGGAGGTTTCACTATTCTATTTTTTATTCTGGTTTTTAACATACAGCACTTCTTTGTTCCAACCTATCTCATAACTTATGAGTAGCATTTCCTTTTATGTTTCCCCCTTGGATGGCATTAAAATGAATTTAAACATCAAACAAGAATATTGATGGAAACAGTGCCTTCTCTAGCCAAGATAATATGGAATCTCATGCATTACGTGGCATTTTCAGTTGAGACCATTTTTATTCTGTTGCTTGTATCATAAAACTAATGTTAAAGAGTACAAGACAGTACATCTTCAATGACTCCCCATGATAATTTTAGATATAAATTAAAATGGAAGGACACCTTGTGGACTAGTTACTCTACAACTATATACTATGCAGCTTTCCGTGATTTTCTGAAACAGCTGTATTGAACATTGGTGAAGACAAAGCAGTTCTGACAGGTTCACTACATTAGTCCTAGCTTAACTGTCACAATTTATCTTTCATTTAGGAAAAAATAAGTCAGTCTTACTATGCTAGCCAAACCGTCATAAATATGACATTATGTTTATATACGTATACTGACAATATATAATGAAGACAAATGAATAGCAACAGAAAAAGCATACTAAACAGCTGAAAGGAATGAACACATGCTCCATGTTAAGACAGTGACTTGCACTAGCAAAAAAAAAAAAGACAAGTGAGATGTTTATTGAAAAGAATGCTTTATAATGAAAAGCAGAACTATGGCTTTAACCAAAAATGCATTCAAATAATCCAAGCTATTTCATTCTGGGTTGCTAGTTTTAAGGCAGAGCTGGGGAAGACGAACAGGTCTGGACAAGAGAAAGGGGACTTCAGCACTTCTTCAATCTCTTCCCTACAGCATCTTCAGCTACGGGATTTTGCTACCTCCATTGTCCATGATTTCAGCCAGCCAGCACTGGCTTCCTTCCTGTTAGATTTCAGTGAGTTCAGCCTGCCAACTGATGTGTGAAAGGCTCAGGTACAGAACACTGTCTGAAGAAGGCTGAAGCAGAAAGGAAACGCAGATTGAGACAACAAGGGATAACCGTGCCAAGGCTAGTGAGGCAACTAGCGGGGTTTTGTGTAAGCCACCTTGCTTCGCCTACATAAACACTAGGTCACTTCCCTCCCCCCATAATGAATGCAACTTTCTGCACCTGGAATCCGCACCACTGCAGGATCTCATCAGCTTGAGATGGCGTTAAGAATAGGTTTCTGAAGTGACATCATATACAGAATGGAAACACTAGCCTTGCATGTACTAGGATGTTACCTGAAAGGCATGACTTCTCTGTAAGAAACTGTTTGCCAAATAAGCCAGTTAAGTCCTTTTGTGGCTAGATGAGCAAATTGGAAACCAATTAAAGACAGTGAGTAGTGTGACATTCTAAGGGACTTCTGTAACTGTAAAAATGATAGTCCCTTCTGTAGATAAAATTCAATTACTTGCAGCATCTAAGGACTGATAAGAAAATGAAACTATAACTGAAAGAATGGTTCAAGGCGATTTCCCTTCCAGTTTGTAAAAATAAGCTTCATGTTAACACCTGCACTTTTAAATTAAGGATCTCTTCTTCGTAATGTAGGAAGTTTTTGGCATTGCTGCGAAGAGACCAAGATAGGACTGTCAGTAATCACATACTACTTGAACTCACTTCACTGACTTAGAGGCATAGGAATAGTAATCGAAGAACTGACAAGAAGTGTTCAGGTGAAAGAAGAGCCTCTGGATCTAATCCAAGCCCAAGCATACAGTATGCCACTACAAGCTTAAGTGGCCAGTCAGAGAACCCAACTATTCCTGTCTTTGCAAAGACACGCTGACCTTACCTCTATCCAGTCAATGCCAAAGGCTCATGCAGCAGGAAATGAATGTTACACACTATGTTAGTTGTAATTGTAGTGCTGCAGAACTGCCAACAGAATCTCTCTAGTAGTTCTGCAGAAGGCCCATCTTCATAGATCATAAAGAAATTTTAATTGCAACTAGCAACATCACATGCAATCAAAGCATACAATTGCTCCCTGAAAGTATTTCAGCAGCAAGCCACTCAGAATGAAAGCCCCCCCCACCCCTTCAGGCTCACATGGACATTAGCAGTTTTCCACTTGTCTTTGGTGCAGAGACAAAGAAGTTAGGCTGGCTTGACATAGCTGCTGCTGTTCAGAGACTAACAGTTCAGACTGAGGTAGGTACTGAACTACTTTTTGACAAGATGCAGAGATGGAGTAACATCACCTTTGCCAAAAATGCATGTTTGTTTCGACAAGTCACAATTATCTAAAATTTACCCCATCAAGTATATCAAATTTGTATGCAGTTTGTCATCGGGAAGAGGACCTCTCAAGAGCAGCCTAAGGTTTGGAGTAGACAGGCCTCCAGCAGCACGCCAGCTATGCAAAGGAAGTCAGCTCAGGAGCCTCCAAGGCTTGCTTCCAACTCACCAGCCTGCCCAGACTGACCACTAACCTCCATATTAACCATCCCACTGATAACCATACGGGGTAATTCAATTAAGGGAGCCATGATTTAGCAACAGAAAGCTCAAGGGTCATACATTAGTTAACTCTGCTCTAGTAAGAGGCTAAGAGTCCTTTAACGAGTAAGTAATTCCAGAGGAGAGCAAGAGCTACCATGAAACAGTACTGTCAATTAAAACGCATGTTGTCTAGAATGGAGAAAGCAGATGACACCTTCACTCTTTGGGACACTGTCAGCAGCCACCATTTATAACCCTGAATTCCTAATTCTGATCTTCTCAATCACTTACACTCCCTCCCTCACAATTGCATTAAGCAGAAAAGGGGAAGAAGCAAGCAGACTAGTACATCTTCCCCCACTACCATTTTACTAACTACAAGAGCAGCACTAAGACTGGTTCCTCAGTAGCCCAGTAACTTGTTTTGTAATTAATCCTCTCTAATTCCCTCATGTCTTGTTCCTGTTGGTAGTTTGGTTGTTATTTCTTTCTGGGTAGAATCTGCTCCAGACCACTGCCAAACATTTCAAGTTCTGAATTTTTAAAGTTTTTCATAAACTGTCCCTCCTCTCTTCCCCAAAATATCTGTCCATCCAGTTCAGAGTCTTTAACAGGAGTTGACCCCAGATGCAACAGATCATTTATTTCAAGGTCTTCAGTTGGAGGATCACAATTTTCATTTTCCCTGACAAGTAACTTGTTCTCTGAAGGGAGATGGTTCTCACAACTACTTTAGTTGGCTTGCTTATCCATCATCAATTAAAGAAAATCTGATTTCCAATCAGTTCACCTAGTCACAAAAGCTCTGTTTAGGACATACTCAGCCAGCTCATTTAGCAACCAGTTTCTTACCCAGAAGTCATGCCTTTCTCAAGTAATCTCCTTGCATGGATCAAGTATTCCTGAAATTTGAGTGACTTTGCCTAGCAGCTTGCAGACCCCCTTCATGCTCCAACTTCAATGTATTAAATCTCCAGTGCCTTTGGGCACACCATATATAGCAGTGGGGGCAGGGCATGCTGCAGAAGGGTGAAATTTAACTCTTTACCAGCACTGCTTTTAAAGGAAAAAAGAAGGCTTGGAGGCACAATGATCCTTTCCACTCTCTAACAAGTTCTTCCTCAAAGTAATAGACTCACTCTGCCTCCCATACACATGCACTTACTGAAACATTTCAGAGCGATGTAGTTGACTCGCAAGCCACAGGAAGACAGGAACAGCTAACCCCTAGAAGCTACCTCCCTGATCTTTCTCTCTTATACCCTCCATCACCTGAGGTGGCATTACTCAAGGTTACAGAAGATCAGGCACAGTAACTTTGTCACAGGGCAGCAACTAGTTCACTGGCAGTTCACAGATCACACTAACAACCCTCACACAGAACAGCAGCATTCTCTAGTCCCTTGATGCGGCACTAGCTTGCATTACAAAGCTTAAAGGCATCCATAATACAGACAGCTTTCACGCTTTGCTTGTACCCAAGATTTAAGGCGAGGGATTTTTATCTTGTACGTGTGACTGTACGGATGGCGTGAGTAGCAAGAACCACTGAATTGAAGGGGGTGGGAAAAGGGGAGAACTTGAAGTCTGATAGCCGATATTTTCCCATAAATGACAGTTTATGTTTTGATAATCAAGAGCAGCTGAACAAAGGGCTGTATAAGATTTGTCTTGTAGCACATGCCTTGCCACTCTGGACATCAAGTACCCAAATATGCAAACAGAACCCACAAAACCCAAGACAACATGAGACAAGGGGAAGATACAGCAACAAGTTCTAATATTACCATCCAATAATCCTGTTGAAGTTTAATTTCTGAATCTCGGCTCCCTGTCAGCCTTTTAATGCAAACACAGCATTTCGTAGTTTTGTACATTTAGAATACCTTACCTAGGGAAAGGAAATATTTACATTAGATGGTAGTTTATAACAACATTGGCTACCCACAAAATGTATGGGATGGGCACGTAATAAAAGCAAACAACTAGAAAAGATAAGGTTTAGCAAACTTGACAAAATACCTTTAAATATTTTAGTTACGCATGGAGACCAACATAAAAGGGAAAATGATGCAACCCAAGTTTAGCTGTTACCTTTAGCTTACTAAAGGACTCCTCTTTCCCCACAGCACTGAGATGCAAGGGCCTACAGCTGCTGTTTTGACAGTCCTGAAAAGTACTGGTACTTCTGTGATCTTAGTAAAATTCTACCATAGTAACACACAGGAGTAAGACATAACTTGGGTAACAACAGGACACCCCTAGCCTTTGGCTGGATTAATCCGTCCATTCCAGAAACAAGATATTTCACTTCCCTTTGTTCAGGAGAGACCACTTCCACTATAGCACTGAAGACATCCCTCACAGTCCCCAAAATTTTAAACATTCAACTCTGACAAGTGACTTGCACCTGATGCTAGCAAGACAAGTTTAGAGACTGCCTCAAGTTGCACATTTACTTCTGGAAGTTAAGCCATTTTCTCCAAGTCAGCACCAGTGCAGAGGCATATAGCACAAAGTGTGCAGAATCACAAAACAATAAGCATCTCCTTTAAAGTTTCCAGTTCAAGTCTTATTAGTAACTTCAAAAACATTTCACCTGCACATGTAGGAAAACTGCTGACCAGACACCATTTGAGGTTTTAGAAATGCATGTTACGTTAGTTTGCTTGAGTACAAGAACGGAGCTCTTACAGCTGCACGCGTAACTATGAATTAGTTCTTGATAGGAAGTGCCAGTATTGCACACACGTCCAAGAGGCAGCACAGCAGGACACCATAGATCATATGGTAGATGCCCCATCCCTGGAAACCTTCAAGATCAGGTTGGACGGGGCACTGGACAGCCTGATCTAGTTAAGATGTACCTGCTCACTGCAGGGGGTTTTGGACTAGATGAGCTTTGAAGGCCCCTTCCAACCCACAGCATTACGATTCTATGATGTATTTGTGAGGCTCATTTGTGGGTACTCAGTTTTACTCCTTTTCATACTATACAGCTAGAGCGTTCAAAGCTAGTCAGCATTTTTAGTTGCCAAAATAAAATTATTAGCTATGGACTCCATAGTTGAAATTTGTTCCTTTGTTGAGGGCTGATAAAGTGGAGGAAGAAAGTAGTTTAGAGCTCAAAGAAATTTAGGTAAAAGTACTACTCCCACAGCAGCCATATACACTTTCTCTTCTTTAAGATGGGAGGAAGGGGAAAGAGGAAGAGAAGTTGTCCGAAGGAATACTGCGTAGTAAAGAAGCTTTTGAACTCAAGTTAGAAAACACCTGGCAGATAGTATTTCTCTGGTTCTTTAACATGTTCTTGTTCTATTCCTGTGACTTTCAAAATTTGTTTGGATGCACAAGCATAATTTGTTAGGTAAGAGGACCAAACCCATCCAACCCACACAGCCCTTCAACCAGCACAGCCAGGGAAAGTAGAAAACGACCTGTGGAAGGAGCTGCAGCTGAGCCTGTGATGAGAACAGCTAAAACAAGGACACACACCTAATATATTTTAGGATCAGGGACATCCGTTCATTACATTAACCAATACTTGCGATGCCAAGCAGTAATCCCATTGCTATCCAGTATTCTCTACACTTATAATCAAGACTTAGAACAATAGGGTAAAAGCATTACTAAAAATTATCTACTACATAATTATGATCCAAGATTGTATTTGTAACTGCTCTATTGAACATGGATTACAGCTAAAGACAACAAATCCCTTCTGTGAAATCTTACCAGTTGTAACGTAAGTCTTGGATTCAGTGCATTGTTTGTACAGCTTAAGATCTGTGTTCTCCACACACCATGATTCTTTGTCCGATGAGAAGACACCGACAACTTTGCAGGAAAGAAGGGAGTATGGGAAGAGAGCTAGGAAGAAACAGGGTCAAGACATTGAAAGAGGAATGATACCTTCCTAACTTTAGAACAGAGAACTAGGTAGTTTTCCTCTAAGGAAGCATGGTCTAGGTAAGCACTTTTAAGCACTCTGAAGATTTAGCAGAAAGGAGAAACTCCTAAACATGATGCAAGATTTCATCCCTAAATTGAAGCAAAAATTCAGTCAGACTGTCTCTCCCGAGATAATCAGTTTTAACAAAACTGAAATTTCTACTGTATTGATACTTTGGTTTTGTTTGGTTTTTTTTTCCCCCAAAGATGTTCTCAAAGTAAAAGCAGTTCAGGGAAGTTGCCTGAACAAACAAGGCATTTCTGTTTCTTCTAATTTTTACTAACTGGAAACTATGTGAAGTCACGTTTAATTAGGCGAGTAGTGTAATGACATCAGATTATCACCAGGGTGGGGGGGAACACCACCACCACACAAAACTTTGTTGTATTTACCCTAAAACATTGGGAGAATTTGAACATCAGTCACGGCAAAACAGGGGAGATTTTGGTTCTATCCAGTACGGTATTAAAGCTGGTTTAAGCCAAGCCAAGTTTTCATTCTCTCACAGAACAGAAGCATCTAAATAAAATACTTTCACATACCGGGAAGAGCCAGGAGTTAAAGGTATGCTGGGGAAGCGGCAGCTAAAAGGAAAGGAAGGCAGACTAATCTAAGAGGTGACCTGTTGAGCACCAGATGTCGGAACATTAAGCTTAAAACACACGTGAAAATAAAGATTATTAAAACCCCTTCATCATTCTAAAGATGTTAAGTACACATTACACAAACCACGTATGAACAAAACTCACTGTCCTGCTTTCCTCACCAGGAAAAAGTTAAGAAAACAAAAATGTCACTAACTGAATCCGAAGTATTGTTTCTGGATTGGGCACCTGCACATGCATTTGATATCAGAAAAGAAATGACAGACACATTAACTCCAATAAATGAAGGGTGCATCAGTATAAAGAAGTCTGTGCCGTTTCTAACATATACTCCAAGTATGGCTTTTTCTAGCTCCTGTGAACATTGTCCTCTAGAGCTGAAGCTACAGCAGCCACAATAGCAGCAACACAAAGTATTACATATTAAGACCAACGCCTCCACAATGCACTCCTACACATTTTAATCATTTTGTTAGGAGGCAAAACCCCCTAACCATTAGAAAAAGGAGCAGCCAGAGCAGTATCACATACTGCGATTTCATACAAATAGCCCTTGAGCAAGCACACAGAAGCGTGAACACAGGCGTATTCCCTTTGTGTTAGCCAGCTGTTTTGGTGAGACATGGGTGGACAGCCTTAGGAGCCCCACGGAGCAAAGCTCAGTGTTCAGCAGTGATGGCAAGTCATTACACAAAAAGGACCATATCTAACTCACCCTTCCTTCCTAGCCACACTGTTCCTCCTTTTCCCTCATATGAGTTCAGTTTGGTCCAGATTGCTCTGCAATTCAAATAAACTTCTAACAACGCTAGAAGAAAGAAAAGTTTTCTATCACTTTAAGTCAGTTAAATTGGTTCACAGAAGCCGCTCCTGAGTGCACACAACCAAGCCAGGTGAGAACAGAGGAGTAAGCGAGATCCCCTTCTTTGAGTAGCCATGGGATGTTTCAGACATCTCGCTCCCTGCTGTGAAACCAGAGGTTTACCCTACAACAGAGCACCTTAGGCATGAATTTAATCAGCAGCTTAGCCAAGGTACCAGAGAAGCAGCTTTCAGTTCAGCTGACAGTTGTTTGAATGCCTTCCCTTCAAAAAACAACCTTCAGAAGTTTTTGTTTACAGCCTGTAAAACTGTAAGAAGTGCACTTTTTTTATAGTCTAAAAAGACAATAAATTCAGGAATACATGCAACTCCAGAATTCAACATCGTAAACTAATTTTAGCCAGTCTTGTCTACACGCACTGATATCTGCTACAAGCCATTTCAACTCACTGATCTGGCAAGAAACTTCTGAGCTTGTGAATTAATCCGATCAATGAAGCGAGAACTGGTGCAGGCAAAAGGAAGGGAAAGCATGGGTAAGGGCAAGCAGAGAAAGAACTTTAAAACTCTTCTTTCTTGAAGTGGTGGGGGGAGCCATGGTGCTACAGGGGTTTTGCCTTGTAGTCCATGAACCACTTCTAGAATGGAGTTTGTAAAGCGATATGAGAACTAAGGGGTCACAGACCATTAAGTTGACTGGATTTGGCACCTCTGCACTTTCCCTAGAAAGCATTAGAAGTCTGCCATTGAGGTGTTTTGACCATCCACCACTTATCACCAAGTGATACGAAAGCATGTAGCAGCTGAGGTATAAAGGAAATCCAGCATTATTTAACTTGAGCCTTGTGGCCTTTTTCTACTTTCTGCAACAGCAAACTCATTCAAGTCCAGGTAGTTTATCTACACAAGCTAAGTATTCTGCAGCTGCCACATTTTTTAAGCATCTGGTTTGACTTGCAGCCTATTATTGAGAATGCTACGAAGAGAAAGTGGTGCTTTTTCAGTCAGAGATGGAGCAAACAAGCACACCTTGACACATCAGTTGGCATATTTAATTAGGGGTAAGACTAAGGTAAAGCCTTTTCCAGGTCTCGTTCTAGTGATGACGATAACATCTAGTTACTACTGCAACATAGATAGTTCTATCCACACAAACATGGTCACGCAGAGAAATTTTCAGGGTTGCAACACAATTATTGCCACATTTGTAGAATACTTTGAAACATCTGACTGAGATTAAGCACTTCCCTTGCTGCCCTGATAGCGTTTCACCTCAGACAGTGAGGTTCCAAGAGGTAAGCAACCAGACTGGGTTGCAACAGCAGCTCTGTAACAAAAAGAGTGGCTTTTGTTTCGGGGTGTTTTTTTTTTTTGCAGGAATAGTTTAGTTTCCTTTCATGCATCACTGTAGTATTTGCAGGCACTAGCCCCTGAAAGCAGCGTTCAGAGTTCCACTTTCTTTAGCGTTTGCCACTGCAGTAACAGTCAATATTCTCTGTTGTCAGTGACTGTACGCGCTAGCAGCACACAAGGTTACTGTTCTTTTACAGGAGTCAACAGCTCAGCTGAGACCAGGACCAGCTCAACTAAAAAGAGCCTGCTCCAGACATCCCAGTGAAGAGCCAAAATCTGCATTTCTATGCATTGAAAGGATGAGCCACTCTGCTGATCTGGTCT
Source organism: Bucorvus abyssinicus (assembly GCA_009769605.1). Taxonomy (NCBI): domain Eukaryota; kingdom Metazoa; phylum Chordata; class Aves; order Bucerotiformes; family Bucorvidae; genus Bucorvus; species Bucorvus abyssinicus. The sequence goes on from CM020028.1 coordinate 44,764,991, forward strand.
TGCAAATGCGAATCTGTAGTCTTGTTCGGAGACTTGGAACACCCAGTAAGTAACCACCCACGGTGCTATTTCCCTCCTCACTTGAGAGTCTCAAAGTGGGCTGGAAGGAAGGAAAATTATGGGGAGTGGACAGCACTTCCCAGGAGGAGAGGTGGAAAGACCAGAGAGAAACAGAACCCAAGGTAACAAGTGAAGTAGTGATGGTGAGAGGACAGGAGTATCGTGTTCTAGGCAAGGGGGTGCCCAGGAAAGCCGCAGGGACGGGGTCAGAGTCAAATTCTGTACAAGTGATCTCAAACAGGGTGAGAAGGATACATCCCGGGGAAGGAGAACTCCACATCCAAGAGAACTACAGACGAGACCTGCCTGTGCTCAAACTTAACTGCATGACCTTAGTCTGAGGGAATACCCTGCTTTGTCACCAGCTTTTCTCACCTACTGAGCAGAAACCGAATTTAGAACTAAAGCTACCATTCCTGCCTTGCATTTTAGGCTTGTTTTTACACTGCGAGACAAAGCACCTAAAGCATCATCAAGTACTCTCTTGGAAGGCTGCCTTTCTATTACTGGTTCTTTTACGAGGCTGTAAATAGTATTCTTAAACAAGCAATAACCCTCACAGTTTTGCAGCCACTCTTTCTCAAAAAAAAAAAAAAATTGTACACCTCACGCACATTTTTAGCAAAAGTGAGAAAGATTTACAGTATAAAATGTTCCAAACAATAGTCTCTCCCAAACGTTTCACCCCTTGAGTGAGTAACAAATACTTGCAAATACTGATCAGGCACACCCGCATTAAGAAACCACCAAAACTCACTCATCAAGAACAGCGGCAGACCATTAATTCGCAGAATAAAAAGCTTTTCTCAACAGAAGCTGAAGGCTCCCTTGTTTTAAAACAGTTTCTAGGTCACAAGGACACCCAAAACCAATCCTGAAGTGTACTCTTTTCAAAGCACACGTATGTAAAATAAATCAACACGCTTTTTTAGAAGCTACCTCTAGAAAAGCTGTACAGTTTAAACAAGGCTAGAACATCTTTTTTCCCATTTGCAATTTAAGCTTTTAAGTCTACAAAGTACCTTGGAGCTCCTGTTCCAGCTACTCTTCACCAAACGGTGAAGAATCCAGCTGCTTTAGAAGCTGGATATTCTATACTATGGCCGTTGTTTCTCTTTCCACACCTCCACAAGTATTTTTGTCATACTGAGAACACAAGAACTAGAAGCTTTTTAGCCCATACCCCAAGTCCAACGTTAACGAACGTAGCAGCACAGCTTTTTTAGCACATGAAGAACACCACACTGGGTTTTCCTTCCGACATTCAGTATTACGTATGTTCTTCAGGAAGCCCCACCAGCAGGAAGATACTTGGATACCACAAAAAGCTGTAAGCAGCCCAGTTCCCATAAGGTTGCTGGGTTTTGGCGGTTGTTTGGGGGGTTGGTGGTTTTTAACTTCCTTGTCCCTCAAGCACACCCCAGGACCCCCCCAAATGTCATTTTAACGTTTTGCTTTTTCCACAAAATTTGTACTTTGTCCTCTGACACTAGCAACTCTAAGAAACAAGAAAAGCTCTTCCAAAGCTTCCTAGAAAAATATTTCAGAAGTACAGCAGCAGTAGAGGGGATAGGAAAAGCACACTTGCAAAGTGAAGACAAAAACCTCACCACATTCCACTAGGCTAAACACCTCCATGTATCAGTTAAGCAAGCACATCCCACCGAAAACTCCAGTTCTGCTCTGTCCTCAGACAGGTTTCTTGCCCTGAGGTGGCCTGTTGTGCTGTCCGGATTTTATACTGGAAAGAAACTACCTCCAACCCTGAAGTTACTGGAAAATTCCAGGAAAGTCCCCGCTGTCGACTCCCAGAGCAGACCGCCATTTTCCAGCTTCAGGCGAAAATGAAGGGTCAAACTAATACTAAACTATGTCCCAACAAACCTTAAGACACTTTCAGTCCATTCTGAAGAAGCCACAGCCTCTTTTAGACCGGTGATCATCAGAAACAAAACTTGCAAGCAAAGCGTTTTGACTGAAGACCATGTAAAGCAAGTTCCCACTTCCATGTCAGTGAAGCTCTTGTTTGCACCACAGAGGCAGCTAAAACGGAACCCCAGGGCAGGAGACGTAGCTGGCATGGGCAAGGGAAGAACACCTTTGCTACCTTCCTTACTACTTAACAAAAAGAAACGAGTCCTTTCCTCGTTAGAGTCATCTCCCTTCCCCATTTACGTGCTTTCTGTTTCTTCGATGGGTTTCATGGCGAACACGCTAGAAAGCAGACCTCCACCAAGTGACTTAACTTCGCATTAGCAACGTGAGGGGCTGGGGGGCCCGCAGGCTTCTCCCCCTTGCATCTCCACGGTCCTGCCACCGCTCGGAACGCGCCCCACAAGCTCGCTCGGGAAGGCAGCGCCCGCAGCACCCGATACCCACGCTGCGTGAGCGGCTTCCCGCTGCGCGGGGCAGCCCGCGGCTCCCGCCACCGGCTCCCGCACCTCGCGGCGGGCCCCCTTCGGCTCACCACCTCCTCCTCCTCCTCCTCCCCCCCAGCGGCGGCGCGCCCAGGGACGCCGCCGCCGCCGCCTCGCCCTCCCCTGGCCCGTTAGGGGCTCCCGCCCTCCGCACCGGCCGCTGCAGGAGCGGCCCTGCCCCCGCACCCGAGACCACCCCCAGCCTCCGAACGCCGCGGGGCCGCAAGACCCGAGCGCCTCCGCGGGCGGAGGAAACGCCGCGGCCGCCCGCCGCCAGGGTGGGAAGCCGGCGGGGGCCCCCTGGCGCCGGCGAGGGACGGCAGCGCGGCCGCCCCCTCCCGCGCCGCGCCGCGCACTCGCTCACCTCGTCATCGTGGTGCTGGCAGTAGCTGGCCCGGTCGGGGAAGACGGAGAGGATGTTGTAGGGCGAGGCGGGGTAGGGCGGGCTGAGGGCGAGCGGCGCGGCGGGGCCGGCGGTGACGGGGCCGGCGGTGAAACGCTCGATGAAGTGGTCCTTGGTGAGGCGGACGCGCTGGTGCGCCCGCACGCAGTTGTCGCACAGGTGCTCCTGGCAGTCGAGGCAGCGGGAGCTGGCGGCGTTGCCCTCGTCGCAGGAGCTGCAGCGGGGCTCGCCCTGCCGGCTGTGGGGCCGCCGCAGCAGCAGCGCCGCCGAGGAGCCGCCGCCCGACGAGGAGGAGGACGACGTCGAGGAGGGCGCGGCCGAGGCGCTGGCGGCGGGCGAGGAGCCGGCGGCGCGGTGCGGCGGCGGCGGGCGGCCGTGGTGGCGGTTGTTGCCGCCGCCGCCCCCTCCTCCCCCGCTGGAGCCGGTAGCGGGGCCGGCCCCGGTGGCGCGGCCGTTTTTCTGCTCGTCGGTGGCAGCAGCCACGACGACGACGTCCAGCAGGTTGCTGAGGAGGAAGTTGGAGGAGGGCAGCGCGTCCATGCCCGACGGCTCCGAGATCACCACCTTCTGGTCGCAGATGGGGCAGCGCAGTTTGAGCGCGTCCCCCGCGCCGGGGTGCCGCTGCGCCTCCAGGCACTGGCGGCAGAAGGCGTGCAGGCAGGGCAGGACGTGGAGCCGCCGCGGCGGGCCCCCGCAGGAGGAGCCGCCGCCGCCCCCGGAGGAGCTGGAGGTCTGCGAGGAGGACGAGGAGGTGGAGGAGTTGGAGGAGAGGGGAGCCGGCGAGCCGCACATCTCCTTGCACAGCAGGCAGATCTGGAAGTCGGACTCGGGAAACGAAGCCATTTGCGACGGGCCTGACTCCCCGCTGGGGGGTAAAAACGTATCTCCCCTCCCTGACAGAAAAAGTGTAGGCGAAAAAAAAAAAAACAGGAGACGGGCGGCGCTTGGAGAGACGTGGGAAGAAGGTAGTTCTGCAAGCGGCTTACGAGCAAGCTGGCATCGATCAGCCGCTCTGCCAAGTGGGATCGATCGGACGGCTTTGCAAATACGATGTCATCGATGCGGCGGCCCGCAGGGAGCTGGATCCTCGCCTCGGACCTCGCTGCTGCCGGCCTTGCTGCTGCGCGGGGCGGTACGGTGTTTGTGTCGAGGTGTGGCTGTCCCGTCCTCTCCCAGCAAATGGATCCGCTCTTCCCTCACATGTACTTAACCGCCGGTCGCCCGTTGCATTAGACCAGTTGTATCGATTGCCAGATGGGTCAATACCTCATAGAGTCTTCTCATTTCCCCCCTGGGTCAGCAGTTTGACAACGCGGTTTGGTTACTCGTCTTCCTCAACAGAAAGTGCATGGGCGCCGACCGCCCGATGCCCACCGCGCCCCGCGGGGCAGGGCCGCTGTCCGCCAGGGTTTGGCTCTGCTTCCCACGGCCGCAGGACGGGGTCGGGGCGCCTGGGCGGCAGTGCAAGTCCCTTTTGGCCGGGCGGGGAGCAGCAGGGGTTTAACTCACGTTTCGTTCTTTCTTCCTGGGGCGTTGGGTTTTTTCCTCTTTTCCTTTAAACCTGTGCTTGTCGGGGGGGAAGGGGAAATTTCGTTTCAGTTCCCCCCTCCACTTTTGCAATCCAGAGCAGCTCTAGGAGAGAGAGAGGCACTGAAACACAGTGGCCAGGCAGACTTCTCCGGCTACAGTCCTCCCCCGCCGACGCCTGCTCCACCACCGCATGACTGGGGGTGGGGATGGAGGGCGGCGTTGGTGCCCACCCCACCGGCAGAGACTGGGGCTGGCGGGACACAGAGGAGGAGATGGGAAGGGAAGAAGAAAAGGGCTCCGGGGACGGCCAGTCCCCTCTCGCCGCTCAGAGTCCCGGCTCCCGGCGGCTGCCTTGTTTCAAAGCGGGGCTCCCCGCGGAGGGCAGCGCCAAGCCGGCAGCGGCCGCGCCACACGCGGTGCCCGGAGGCGCGGGCGGCTCTCCCGGCCGGCGGCGGGCCGGTCAGCGCCGCGGGCTCGGCGCGGCTCTCCTACGCCGTGGCGGCCGCGGCCAGGCAGAGGAGCGGCAGCAGGTCCCCGCCGGCCGCCCTGAATTATTCATGTGGGGTGTATTATATTCGCTCGCACAAACTGGAGCCGCTGTGCAATGCTATCCGAGAGCCCTAGGCTCGCCCTCGCCCCCTCCTCCTCCTCTCCTCTCGCTCCGAGCCCCTGCAGCGCCCACGATCACATTTCCTTTGTCATCTCGCCTCTTCGCACGGTGTTTTATCGATAAAACAAAAATAACGTAAAACCCGAAAAGGTGGGGGGCGAAGGGGAAAAAAACCCAGCAAACCCCACAACGCACGCCTCCCCCGCGATCTGCCGAGCCGGAGACCCCCGGCCCCGGGGGGTGAATTAGCAGGAATTACTCACTGATGCGGCAGCACCGTCCCGGGCGGCGGGAGATCCAGGGAGAGCCATCGCGCCGGGCGCCTCACCGCTGCCTGGCGGGGTCCGGAGGAGCAGAGCTGGGCTGGGCGGCCCAGCCCGCGGAGGACGGAAAGCTCAGGGCGCGGGGTAGCGCATGGCCCGCCTCGGCGCGGCCCGCAGGGTTGGCGGCGGCGCTGGCTCCGGCCCCGCTGCGGCCGCCGGCACTAGGGCGGCGCGGCGTGCGGGAGCCTTTTAAGCTCCGACGGCGCGGGCTGACTTCCGCCGGGCCGCGGGGGGCGGCCGGGGGGCGGTGGCGGCAGGCAGGAAACATTCGCCCTCCTCCTGCCCGACCTGCCCCCATCCGCCCGCATCCAGCGCGGCCACCCCCCGCCCCACCCGATTTCTCGAATCGCTGTTTTGGGCCCTGGGGACGCCTCCCCCTCCTCCCTCGGCGTGGGCGCGGTTCGGCTGCGGCCCCGGCGGTCGCTGGAGCCCCTCGCCAGTCCTCGGTGTGAGACGGGAGCGGGGAGGAGCGGGTCTGCGCGGCCGTTCTTTGAGAGCGTTAGCGCAGCTCTAAACACGAAGCCCCTCGATCGGCTGCTTCCTTGCGGCCAGCCCAGGGGTGAGCGCCGGCTCCTCGCCGCGCCGCGGCGGTTGCTGCCGGGGCTGCCGGGCCCCGGAGGGCGAGCCCGGGGTTCGCTGCGGGCCGGGGCCAGGCGTTTCCTCCGCTTTAAACGGCCGCGGGGAAGTTAGCAAAGATCAGCGTCGATGCCGCCGGCACTGCTGCGAGAGCAGACGTGACCAAAACACACCCCTTACTTTGTTCTAATGAAACGCCTCGCAGCCAGCGGCTGCTGAAGGGAGAGTTTCGGCTGCAGCGCGACGGAGAGGCCGCTCCGGGGTTGGTGGGTCTGGTACCGGCCGGGGGGACGCGTGGCGTCTTACCGTCAGCCAGGGAGCTGGAAGTGCTGAGGAGCTTTAAAACGGGAAACTAGCTTAGGAGTTATAAAGCCAGAAAGTCGGAAAAGGAACAGAAATATAAAAATAGACAGATCTGTAATCAGCAAAATAAAACAAATCAGTGTGAAGTAACGATAATAATTTTTCAAAAACACCACAGAAAAGGCAAACTGGCTATTAAAATATATTGAATTATGTTCCTCCTCTGTTTAGGCCTTAGATGTACAAATAACTGACGCTATTTAGGCCCTAGACACGCAAATAACACTAATTTAAATTGTCTGCTTCAAAATAAAAATGTCTTTTGCTGTCGGGTACTAAACGCAGCGATGAGCCGTGCTGTGGGGCCTTCCTGCCAAGAGCCCTTTAGAAAACCGAGGAGCTCGGGAACACTTCTGTCCGCATGCAAGACCAAGCAGCGGGAATCTCTGGAGAACTCCTTGGGGCAGCTAACGTGCATTAAGTTGTAAACAAGCATGAATATTTATCGTGCTCCTTGGTCGTATGGTCAGCTGGGAACCTGCCTCACGTATCACTAAAGGATTTGGCTGGAGGGCTGTGTTCTCTGTATTACATATCCATGTGTTCACATTGGAGCACGCAGGTGAAACCCACCACAGCTTCGACTAGCAGAGATTAAAAAACCATCAAGCCCTGCCTCAGCTCGGTTTGTCCTGTGAGTGCTGCAGAACGTTATGATGCTGTGGAGCTTGTCCTCTGCCAGATGAAGCCAGTTAGTTTTGAAGACTGCTAGAACTCCCCAAGCAGGAAATGCAGGGTTGATCACTTTGGGTTTCCCAGATAATGCTTTCCACTAGCTCCCTCTGTCGAAGCTGTCTTTTGCGTTCAGAACTATTTTAATGGGGCAGAAATTCCCAGATGCGTGTCTGCAGGCATATCTGACACCCCTGCCCTCCTCAGTGACAGCTGTTTGTTTTCCAGCCCGCTGTCTGAAGAGGGGAATTCTGTGCGACCGTGCCTCACGTGGCTCTGACAGGTTCATGAGGCTACCTATATGCTGCAGGAGGTCCTTGTAGCTGACAGGATCCACTGTGTTTGTGCCAAAGCTCCCAAACCTCGCTTACCGCTTACACCCTCCCGGAGCTTGTAAAAGGCTATAAGCAATTCACTGTCCCTGAACAGTGGGTCCTTATTCCCCAGCTGTCATCCTCGTATTTGAGCAGCTCTGTCTTTCTAAAAGTCCTCCTTCTCCTCTCCCTCCACCACCACCTAAGGAATGCAACATTTTGGGGCTTCCTCTGATTATGGATGCGTTCTGTCTTTGTTACGAAGAACGCTGAAGTAAAGCTCAAGGGAATACACCAATATTATACTCCATTCTGAAATATCAGCTGCGGGAGCAGTTGTGTGCTAAACTACACAGCAGATAGCACCGTGCATTTTTCTGCTTAGTACATTGGCTTGATGGGGTTTGATCCAGAGAACTTGTTCTGCTGTAAAAAACCCGTCTGATCTCCTCAGACGGACCGAGGCCTCAGTGTATTTCATTTGTTTTCTAAGACGACAAACACGTGGCTGAAAAACAGCACAGAGGTGATAGATGAAGTACAGGAGGCTTCTGGTTCCTCGGTAGACAGCAGGATGAGAACTGGTTTTTATGATTTTTCCCTGGGAAGCTAGTGCTTCGCATGTACCCTTTTTGTTTCTTAAAAACAAAAGAACAATAGCTGTCCCGGTTAGCAGGGCTGTTGTCCCTCTGTGCCGAATAAATGAAATCTCACTGCTTACGTGAGCCTCTGAGGCATTGCTCCGCGTCTTGCTCATTCTCCTTTGTGTCCCTCCGCTGAGGTTTCTCGCATTTATTACCTTCTCTCCAGTATTTCGCACACCCGTTTCTCTCTTATTTCTTTTGTCCTCCATTCATGGGCTGTTGCTGGTCTGAATTTGGAACGGTGCAGTTTGTAGCAAAGGCAAGCCCATCATTTAAGCTGTGTCGAAACATGACTCTGTCAAGACCAAGAACGGTGTTAAAACATTGACGGTTAAACCGTTCTAACAGTGCTAAAATCTGGGCATGACTGGCCAGATCTTCAGAGGCACCTAACAAGCATCGAAACAGCTCTGAAACATGAGACAACTTCTACCTAGTCGGAAAACCTTTATTTGGCAACATTTGTCTGTCCTTGACTTAATTGCCCAGGCACTGCAGCTAAAGTACTCATCAAAAATACTTCCCCCCCCCCCCCCCCGCCATTTTCCCCTTTATATTTCAGTGAAAAATAGAGCATTGGGGCAGAACATTCTCTAGCATCTGCTTCCAGTATCAAGATGTGCTTTCCACTCTCTGTACTTGGAAGCTTCGGTTGCTGGAAGGAAAGCATCTGCTTTCCGCCAGCAGCGCTACAGGACAAACAGAACGGTGTTCCTGCCGAAAGCGATGCAGCTGGAAAAGTCAGGGGGCTGGAGGTTAAAAGCTTTGTTAAATAGAACCAGGTACAGTAATTGTGGGTTTGGGTATATTTTACTGTAATTTTAGAGTCGAAGACTCACATAAGGAACTCTCCCCTACACCACCTGTGTGAAATGGTCCAGCCGCCGGATACTCTTTGCCCTGCTGTGTTGAGCGCTGAGGCAGCATGCGAGCTTCAAAGCTCAGCAGGGCTTGTGAGCAGAAGGCACTGAGCAGCTGGTGCAAGTCTCTGAACATGCACAGGTAATAATAAACATAGAGGACTGAACTTCTGCTGTCATTGTTGCTGTTTCACACCTAAGGACCCAGAAAACGTTTCCATCTCCAGTATTGCTATACCAAAGAGGTCCGTGGACATAAAAATCCAAGACAATGGTTCATCGCTTCGAGTTCTGCATGGTATTTTCTAGAGATGCTGAAGACATAACACTCTCCATGTCCTGGTGCACCCAAGAATCCCCTTCTTTCTTTATTTGTTAACAAAGAGGCAAGAGACACAGCATCGCATCCTGGCTGGATCTCTGCCTCCCACACTCAAGAATTCACCTAGTAAATCAGTGTACGAAGGGAGCACTTCCAACAGGTCTATCCACAGGGAAAGGCTTCAACGAGACCTCGATGCTGGTGTAGTCTTCAGGGATTTCACATTTGTCAAATAGTGCCAGGTAAACGAAAGGCAGGTTTTACTGTTGTTTTTTAGCTCGCTGTTAGCAACTTATTCATTACACTCGGAGGAATATCCATCTTTACTTTTGGCTTTCACCACGACTGTACTACATGGACAACTGTGCCACTTAAGTCCAGCTACTTTAGCCCTGATTTGTGCTTTTTTTTTTTCTTTCCTCATTTTTCCTCTTGTGAGCACAAACTTCTAAATTTGCCTCAGATTCCAAATTTGCCATGCCTCCTCTTGCTTACCGGCTCTCACTCAGCCATATATCTGTCACTGGATCCATTAATAAGTACAGTAGTAAGTTCAACTTTATGCCTGTGCCGCTGAGCTTCCTGTATGGTATGCTGGATCTTGAGCAGGGTAGAGGGTTGGGCAGCAAAGAAGTGGTAAGTGTTGTCCCAGTGGCATAAATCATTGGGAACTGGCTGGCTCAGCATATTAATTCAAGCTCTTCACACCCCCTCCTCCACCCATCCATCTTCCCTACAGCAGGGTCACCTTGAGTTTAAAGATGTGCTTGTTAGGATGGGATGGGATCCAGAGGGGAACGGAGATAGCCTGCCCTATACACAAGTGCAAGTGAAATCTGTAGATCTTGTTGGTGTGCATCTTCACATCTCTACACCCTGCAAGGGCTGGCGTTGGGAAGCAGGGTTCTTGCGCTCCAACAGCTGACATTCCTTTTAACTCCAGAAACACAAGCAGGTTTAGGGATCAATCCTCGACTTGCCATTCCCAGGAAGAAGTAAATCCCCGCTGTCTTGTCTTACAGCACCGACCTCTGCAGGCAACTGATGCAAAGGTGTCATTTTTGGATGTGCTAAAGAACGTATTTTTTTTTTCACTTCTGTTGATGGAATCTCCCAGAGGACTGTTAGCCTTGCTCTAGCTCTCCTCCTACTACTTGGTATGCATCTGAGAGGAAACTAAACGACCTCTCTGGTCTTTTCCTGTGCATTCTGATGCATTCCTTCTTCCTTTCAGAAATTCTGCCTGAAAATCATACATTTCTAACTATGCAGTGGCATCCTGCATCACAAGGACTTTTAGCACCTTTTTAGCACCTCCCAGTGACCTCATCACTAAAACCAGTTTCCTCTTTCAGACTTCTCAAATCTCTCTCTACTCACCATCTGTTCAATCAGATTTCTCGTTAGACTAAGTACTTGTGTTGGCTTTAATCTGACTGTGGCACTGAGAATATTGCCCTCCAGGATGGGCTCAAGATCAGAGGATGCAAATGTCTGTTCTCTCTCTGACTCTACTCTTACCCTGTCATAGCTTTCAAACATGATGCCTACCATTAAGAATGATCTAAATCCAGGCTTTGGCCCACAGAAAAAAGTCACTTCACTCTCTGGACGATGGATTTATGCAAAAAACGCTGCTGGCGCATTATTAAAGGCGCTCAGACCCACCTACAATTAAATGTCCCATCAGATCACTTTGCCTTTCAGGAAAAGCTTGGCAGAGTAGACATGTAAACATGCTCCGCAGGTCAAGAAATGCAAGCTCTGAGCAGTTGGAGGTAGAAAGCATGTGCCAACATTATGGGCTAATCATTGCAAATACTTTGCTATTAGCCTCCCTTTTCCTGGCACTGCTGCTGCTGTGATACCTCACTTCACATGCATCCTCTCCCCACAGTTAACTCAGCTGTAACTCAAAAGCCCGTCCTACCTTCATTCTTGTTCACATCCACAAGGTCTCCTTCGTCAGCTGAGGGAGGGCTTTTAGCTGCAAGAAGTGGTGTATGCTAAATGCTGAAGGGCGAAGGGCTTGTCAGCTGTGAATGCTTCCCCACAGCTGGGCAAACTCCGGGCACAGCTGTTCCCCTCCAGAGCTGGCTGCAGGAGCTGGGAAGCCGGGCACCCTCAGCTACTCGTGACCAGCCCTCGCTTCAGCCCCTAAACCGGCGTGGGTGAGCGTCCCCTCACAGGCTGCGGTGGCTGACCTTGTACCGGGAAGGGTGACGCGCTTGTGTCGTTCAGGCTGTCTGGGTCCAAGTGCTGCCCGTTCCCTTCTGCCACCTCATCATTCCCTGGGGGACCCGGACAGAGTCCTTCTGCCCCAGGGCCATGCAATGTAATTCCCTGAGCGTCAGCAAACCGTGACCCTCAGAAAGGAGCACGTGTCCTCAGGTGATGGTGTGTTACTGCAGCTCTAATCCTGACCCTCACCCAGGTGCTGCTCTGACCAAGGCAGGTCGGTTCCAGAGGTATAAATTGAACGCTGAGAGAGAAAAGTGGAGGTATTTCTGCATTGTCCTTGGCAGGAAACAGGCTTTGAGCTGAGCTGGTCCTGAAATGTTTAGGGATTATGTGTTGAAGCCAACACTGGTCAGGGACAGGACATGAGAAGGTGGTATGCTCCTTCATGAGAGCAAATGAACAAGCAAGCAGCCAGGCAAGGCGATGATCAAAGTTTCTGGTTCACGTGAGTGTTAATTGCGGTTATAATTGAGCTTCCTGTAGGGAACGCTGTAAGATGGACTCAAGAGGAGGCTTTTGCTACCTCCTGTCGAGCGGTTCCTCCAGACTCAGGTTACAGCAGGAAGCCGTTGCACGCTCAGGAGGCATGCAGGAGTTTGGAGTGTCAGCTCCTGGCTTCTCCGCAAAACCTCTGGGAACAGGAGGTGACCAGCGAAGAAGCCTTCCCCCTCCTCACTGCTCCACCAGGGAGCCCAGAAGGGAGAGGCTCCTGGCTGGGCAGCTCCCCGGGGCAGCGGGAGCCCGCAGCTGTCTCCTCTCCTCCGTGGGACCCGGACGGCATCCTCCAGCCCGTTGTGAAAGTGGATGTACAAAAGCAGCCCATCACTCACCTCCCAGTGCAAGGCTCCCCTCGCGTTCCGCTGGGAAAAGAAGCGGCTGAAGCCGTTTGGGTGAGAGCCTCCTCTCAGAAAATGAGCCCCAAGGAGCCGCACGTTTCCCGGAGGCTATGACGTGTCCCTTTGCGGTGTGCAGAAGGGCCCTGCGCCTGGTGGTGTGAACCTTCCCAGTATACCTCCGGCACGGGAGCTATAAATAGGCCACAGAATAAGACAAAGGGAAGCTTTCTTGAAACGTCGGGTGCCGTTTGCAGGAGTGGGGGCTTCAAAGGGAAGGCAGGGATGCGGAGACGTTTCAAAGCTGCGGGTTTGGCGGATGGAGTAGGTCTCAGAGAGGGGAGTGCTGTCCCTCTGAGGATCTTTTTACTTTTTCACTTCATTAAAGCAGGGCGTTGTCTCTCCTTTCCAATAAAACCCACAGACATTTACGACGCTGGGTGGCTGCTGGGAAGAGAGGTTTGTGTATCTTCTGTCTGCTAGCTGCAGAGCAGCGGAGCTGCATTGAGCCTGACAGCCCCTTTTGTGACCCACCGCCTGGCAGTACAGATGCTCGTTTGTTTAAAGAAAAGCAGCCAAGGGGCCTGTGTGGTCTCCACAGCGCAGACCCTACCCTTCCTCGGCGTTTCGCAGCTACCGGCCTTTGGATGCTACTGCGAGCCAGAGAAGTAAAAATAAGGAAGGAGGGAGCAAGCCTCAGGAAGCCAAATCAAGTGGTGGTAGCAGCATCTCAGGAAGCTCGCCCGAGGTGGCGGGGTGCAGGGCAGGTGAAGAAGATCAGAAACATCGGAAATCAGGGAAACAGATGTGGCCATGCCAGGCTTCGGGGAGAGAGCTCCCGAGATGCGGGGCCGGCATTCCCATGTGTTCCCATCTGGCGGTGAAGGAAATTATGTAAAGTGGAGGAGCCAGGGGCCCCCTTTCTTTTTTTTTTTCCTTCCAATTCTTTTCTTTCCTCACTTCCCATGATGCAATTAAACAGCCATTGCTGACATCATCATGTATGCACGCTGAATGCACCCATTGTGTCTCAGCTGCGGCGCTGTACTATATATAGATTAGTTGCCAATCTCTGCTATGTATCAGCAGGGAAGACACCCAAGGAATTAAGCGAGCAGTTGCACTGTAGAACTCCTGGCTTTTGTCCTGTGGCCTCAAGACACGACGGACTACTCGGTGGAAAAAGAAATAATCAAAGATAAGTGATCTGGAGAGCAAACTGTGAAACTTTTGAAGGATTGAATTGCATCAGTGGTAGGAAAGCAGCCTACTAGGTTGTGATGCATAAAGCAGGAAGACAATTTGACCCGTGCACATTGCTAGCTTCTTTTCTGTAAAAATAAACAGTTAGTCTGTAGTCCTCCCTCACCAGTCCCTGTGCCAGGCAACATTAGATAGCTGCAGATCCTGTTACCTTGGCCTTAGGTAAGTGGAGCAAAAACAGCCACCTGGGAACTGTGCTTTTGCCTTCTGGGTGCTTGAGGGAACACAGTCAGTGACCTTCCCTCTGTGGGGGGCAAATGCACACCGCAGTCTGCTGTGCAGAGACCAAGCAGAGCAGCCAGCGCCTGTCTTGGCATTGCCAGGCATGAGGCGGGGAGCGTTTGGGGAGAACCACTGCTACAGCTGCGGCCACCACATACCGGAGAGTGTTCTCCATGCTCAGCCAGTTCAAGTGATCTTGCTAGCACTGGGTTAGGGAAGTTGGGTCTTGTGCATTTCCAATGGCAGAATTTTTTTTTTGCAGCAAGACAGTTTTGTTAGCCCCTTCTCTCTGCCTTCCTTCCACCCAGCCCTTCGGCAGGAGGTGACAGGAGGTGGCTGAACCAATCTATCAGCTCAGTGCTTCAGAAAGGGGCAAGTACTCCTTTCCTCTGTCCTGCTCCTTGCTGCTTTGTCTCTGGTCACCCCAGGCAGCTGACAGCAGAGGCTGGGAGTGCCTGAGCAGGGGGGTGGTGGGACCAGGATGTTGGATGAGCGGGAGAGGGTTGGGGTCCTTGGAGGTCAGCAAACCCTCCCTGTTCAGCAGCGAGCTGCTGGATTGATTCAGACCACAGACAATTTGAGGGTGTAAATTTACCGTGAAAAAAAAGCTTTGGTGTTAGAGGCTTTCTTCCTTGTTGACTTCACTCCAGACCAAATTCCACCTAGACTCTGGCCACTAGCAGCTTTCTCAATCATTTCATGAAGTTCTGTACCAAGATGAGTGTTGCTGCAGCCCTAGGTACTCACCTTCCTGCCCTTTACACTGCTCTTGGGCCAGTCTCAGCATCTCTGTTCCTAAGAGGTGTTCAGTTCTGCCTGGTAGATGGTCCTTTTTGTTGCTCTGGCTCTTGCTAGGCATTTAAGAATAAGCCAGGTAAAAGTTTTTTTCTTACAGTCCCTGCAGGAGTGGCTGTTGCATTGGTAGCAGGCAGAGAAAATGCTACCAGAGTTCCCCAGCCTCTCTGTGCCCCTGTGCCCACATCTGACCCACCTCTCACAACAGCAACAAAAAGTTTTTTCTTATGTCCACCCTTCCTGCAACTCAAAACTGCTCCCTCCTGTCCTTTCAGTTTTCTCAAGCTAAATAAACCCAGTTCTCTTAGCTTTTCTTCACACATCACACTCCAGTTCTCTAACCACCTTAGCAAGCATTTGCTGTACAAGTATATTCATATCTTTCTGGCACCGAGAAGCCCAGACTGGACACAATACCCGAGGTGCGGTCTCATTACTGTTGAAAACAGGGCAAGGATTACTTCCCTCGAGCTGTTGGTTATGCACTTGCAGATCCAACCCAGTCTGGAGTTAGCCTTCGTCCCTGTGGGAGCACGCTGCTGGCTCATGTTCAGCCTCTTGCTCCCTGGGACCCTCAGGTCCTTTTCTGCAGAGCTGCTGCCCAGGCAAGTAGGTCCCCACTGTGGCAGGGAGTCATTCCGGACGAGGTGCGGGACTTTGCATCTGCCCATGCTGAACTTCATTAAGTCCCTGTTGCCCCATTTCTCTAGCTTGTCCAGGTCCCTCTGAACAGCAGCCCTGTTCTCCAGGGTAATGACCTCCTCATGGTTTGACATTATCTGTGAACTTGCCAAGGGTGTGTTATCTCCCATTGTGCAAGTTGTAAGTAATGTTGGTGTAAACCTGTTCTGGCTCAAGTATTGACCACAAAGCTCCTAACTGGCTTTGTGATGGACTCTGAATCCATGACCTCTCCCTCTGAATCCTGAGCACACAGCCAGATTTTCTATGACTTTCTAGACCATCCGTGCAGCCCATGCTGCCTCAGTTTGCCTACGAGGATGTTATGGGAGGGTGTTATGTGGTGAAAGCCTTGCTAAAGCCAAGGTAAGCAACATCCACTGCCCTCCTCGCCCCTGCAGGGTGGGTCGCTCATTACATCACAAGGGCGGGCATGCTGGTCAGGTACAATTTGCCCTCTGAGAACTCATGCTGGCTATTCCCAGTCGCTCTCCTGTCCTTCATGATGTGGACACAGAGTCCCTCCAGACTTGCTTCACAGTTTTCCCAGACACTAGGTTGACTCTGACTAGCTGGTCCTTCCCCAGATTCTCCCTTCTACTTTTTTTTTTGGAAGGCAGACGTCTTTCTCCAGTCATCAGGGACCTCTCCTGGTTGCCATTACCTTCCAGAGATGAGAGAGTGTGGCCTCACAGTGACATTGGCCATCACCCCGGCACCCTGAGGTGCATCCTTTCTGGTCCCATGGACTTGGGTGTATGCAGGTTACCTCTGTGGCTCCCTAGCTCCTGGAGTGTGGGGAGCGCATCTCTCCCGTAGTCTTAGGAACCGGACTAAGACCTTGCCAGTAAAAGTGAGGTAAAGAAGGCACCGAGTGAAGCTTTTCCAAGTCCATCGTTGGGTGTCAGCTAGGTAGGACACTGTGTGCCAGGACACATCACAGCTTGGTGGTGTTGGTACCTGCCCCATATGCAAGCCAAAAAATAAGATGTCATTTAAAATACGGAGCAACATATTATAATTCTTGCCTTACCAGCTGAACTCTGCACCAGGTAATTCATTATGTGGGTCTCCCCCAGGCACCCAGCCTGCTCTTACTGTCTGCACTTGGTGGTGGGGAATAGCAGAGTGGTCCCCAGCATAACTCCAAAATCTTCAGCATGTTTCTAAGTCTGGATTTGGGACATATTAATGCCCTTCACCAGCAGAAGCATTGCATATTCCATCGTGGCCAGGTGTGCTTTGCTCTCGTCCAAGCAAAGAGCAGAAACAATATCATGGTTTACATCTCACCAACCAAATCCAAACGGGATAGTACATGAGCTGATGCTAATGGCAGACCTCAAGTTGGGCATCAGAGCAGATGGAAAATACTGTTGTATTTCTGGAGGTATGAGGGAATGTTTTGAATTTCCTCAATGCAAACCGTATTTCTACTTGGTCGTAGCTATGCGGGAACAACCTGTCTTTCAGACATTGTCTTTTTAAATCCTAGGTATGGGAAATCTTCATTTTTTAAATTGATCTTGTATCTTTTCTTGGTATAGCTTGATACAGCACCCTAAAAGTTTCTGCCTAACTGGGAATTATATTTTGTTTTTAGGATGGAAATGTTCTAAACTTCCAATAGTATTAAACAGCTCCCAAGGATACTTTGAATATTAGTCAAAGTCATGGCCAGGGGATGGCTGTCAAAACAAAGCTCCCAGAGCACTGAGCACCCCTAGGAAACAGGACATCTCAGGAAAATTAAAAACACTCAACCCTGGCAGCAGGAGCTGAAAGTTGAGGCAGCACCTACCCTGCCTTGACAGCCCTTGCCACGTTGGCCTTGCCAGGTAATCGCTTTGAACTGAATTAATGTATTTGTCTTTTAAGGTGAAGTTTTGTTAGACTTTTATTCTCAGATTGCACAGATCAAAAAGTTAGGAGAAAACCGAGTAAAAACTGTAGTTCTCTACAATGAAACTTTCACAAGGCCTGAGGTGCTGATTCCATCCTGACCCGGTAGAGCAAGGGTGTCTCTGAAAACCCATAAACAGCTATCTGATACCGGCAGCAGTGATCTGCAGAGCTGTGAAGCCATCTCTGCTTTGCAGGTTTCTGATGCAAGTGCCTTGTGTAATACCTCAGGCTTCCAGGTATAGGAACCTGAACCGCCCCGAAGGCTGAACGCATACCTTATACGCCTTGAGGCAAAGACGGCCTGACCTTTCGATGATCTTTGGAAGATGATGAATAATGTATTGCATCTCCCAGAAGGCTGATTTCTGCCCATACAATAACTGACGGGTTTCCTGACGCCAACCACTGCATCAGCTTGTATCCTTTTGTAAAACGTTCTGGGGTTATTGAGGGGGAAAACCTGTAAGGCAGAGGAAGGACTGCTTCAAGAAGAAGTAAAAAACCATCGCAACCATCACATGGGAGTGACTCTTGGAGCAGCCCTGCCGTCACACAGTTCCTGCAATGTTGGAATTCTCCTGAGCACCATAAAATCCATCAAAGAGGAAACATCAGCAGGGCTGAAGAGAGACAGTGGGAACTGAGGGCTAGGAGAGCTCTTCCGAGGAGTTAATTAGTGTGGCATTGGTGTTGGTGGGTGAGCAGACCTCTGAACAAGGGCATATATTTATGAGTTCATTTATAAAGTCCCAAAGAAGCTCCCTTCGTTGGCAAACGGCAGCACTGAGCCAGCACTGACACACGTACTAACTACTATAAAGGTAATTTAGATGTCACTTGTTATGGAAAGGGCATTACCGGATAAAGTTCAAGTCCTTTGCTTCAAAGAGCTTGCCAGGACCGCTCCAGCCTAGCTGCCTGCCAGCTCCAGCCATCTCCCTCTGGGCTGGGGCTGTCCCCAGCAGCCCAGGGGTCCCCGGCACTAAGCCGGGTCTCAGCAAAAGCATCTCTGTGCGAGGGGACTCCCTGCAGATCGCGGAACAGCACCGTTCCGTGTGAGGAAAGGCTTGTCTCCCTTGGCTGTCCCTTCTCCTGTGGTTGCCATTAAACGGTCCAGAAACATCAGCCTCCTGTCGTGAGTCACCAAAGGGATTTTTTAAACGCAGAGAGAATTTTTAAAGTTATTTATTTAATGCTTAGAAGTTGACACCTGCTCAGGGATGGGGAAAGCTCCAAAGCCCCACCTTGGCGCTTTTGAAAATGCTGTGACATGCCGATTAGCCACAGATGTATTTGCAGGGGAAGAACGACGCTGCTTGAGCTTCCCTTGCTTTTCAGGGTTGGACCATTTCCTGGGAGCAAGCCCCGCAAAATGCCTGAGATCTCACCCTCACGGAACAGCCTGGATGTTGTGGTGGAAGGAATGAGCCGTGCTTCCTTCTGCTGTGGTTTTTGGGCAGTGCAGCCCTTTGATGCTGTGTTCTGCTCCCCTTGCCATCCTTCTTGTGGCTTGCCAGCGCTCCAGCAGGCTGTCCGCCTCTTTGCCCTAGCCCTGTGCTCACAGCAGGGTTGGGTTGTCTTGAATGCTTTTAACAGTGTAGTGGGGTGGCTGCTATTTAATGAACACACATATTTAGGTATGGTCAATGCCTTAGCTAAAGGGCCTTCTAAGGAACAGCTAAGTTGCAGGAAATCACATTTCTGCTAGCATAACTTCACTGAAGCAATGCACCCTCTTCTCCTAAAAAAGCCTGTGTGCAGAGGGTTGTATCCATCAGCGGGATTGGAACTACCTGGAAATAAGAGCAGAGTCTTCTTTTAAAAACAAAATAAAAGAGCGCGTCTCTAGGATGTATTACATATTCCTTATGCCCGAGCTGACAGCGCTTGTGTTCCTCACGAGCTTTGCTCAATTACAGTCTTTAGCGCTTGTGTGTTTGTAAGCACGGGGAGAGCTCGGCTGGCTTCCCTGGACGCTCTTTGTGTTTAACGGGATGCCGGGGTTATGCTACAGTCTAACCGGGTAAAACTACTGTTTTTGACTCAAGCACGTTTGGTCTCTTGTTTCTCTTGGGATTTTATCTTCTGAGGTGGTTCTCTGAACTAAGCATTGCTCCAAGGTCTTCTCCATTCCTTTGGAAGATAACATCCAGCTTGTCGGGACTTGCTGCTTAAGCCCTGTGCGAATGCAGGGCCGTTTGACTAGCCAGCCTGCCGGAGGACGCGGGGACCCCTCAGCAGCCTGGGCGACAAAGTGGGAGCTGGGGCTTACCGGGCCTGTGCTGCTCTGCACGCAAGCTGAATGCTTAACTGGGAGGAAGGGCCACAGGGGAGCTGGGGATTCAGCGTCTTGTCTCTGAGGGCAGTGGGTAGGAGAATGGCTCCAGGAATGCGTCTCTGAACATACTGAACAGTTACAGGAGAAGACTGCTGCATGTGGCTCCCCCTGTTCCTTCGGCTGCTACGTCTGCGCTCACACTCCCTGGGATCGGGGTGGGCTCCCAGCGCTCCCCTGTAGACTGCATCCGCCCGGCTGAGCTCAGGCTGGGGCAAAGCCTGTTGCTGGGGAGGAGTTAGGTGGGCACAAAACCTTCCTCAGCCTTTCTTCAGTCAGCATCTTCTATCACAAGGAAAGATGACAAATTGTTCGTTAAATTATTTAGGCTATTACTGACTGGTTATGAATTATTAAAGTGTTTATTACTTACCGCTTAGATGGCAAGTCAGTGCAGAAAATCACAAGCCTTTCAAGAAACCAGAGGCTGTCCGTGGCTTGTCAGACATGCTGGGGACGCGGGGGTGAGTCGAGGTGGTGGGCACAGCAGCGCCTGATATGAAAAAAGGCACAGCTGGAACCTGGATCACGAGGCAGCCTGAGCTGCTGCAGAAGGCTTCGCCACTGGTGCTGCAGTCTCCCAACCTCCTTCCACTTCTCCCAGTGCTATTTTTATTTAATATTTGCATGATGGCCGTGCTAGGACCCCTTTGTACCCGTCAAACATACCACAGAGACAATCCTTGTTCCAACGGTTCACTCCCTATTACTGCAATTTTCTTAATTAAACTCTCTTTGCCTAGGAGAGGACCCTCCTAAAGCCAGAATATGCTAATTCTCATTAGCAAATGCATACGTTTGGTTTATCTTTTTTTTCTCTGTTGAAGATATTTGAAGTTTTTTATACCGGCCTTTCCCCCCTCCTTTCCAGCCTTCCCCATGTTGGGGTTTTTGCTTTGTGTTTTAATTTTCCCATTCCTTGAAACTGTAATAATGTGCTGATCGTTAGAGCTGCTGTTCGATGCATACTTATCCCTTCTGGTTGCCATTCAAGAGCCAGAGATAAATGATCAAAGAACGAGTGTGCCTTATCTTCAATGATATTTTGAGAAAGACAAAGCAAGGAGATAAAAGTAGCCCATTTGGACATGCAGCTCTGCTTAACAATGCCTCTACATCAGTGTTGAGACAGTCCGGATTGGGCACGTGGTTAAAATATAACTCGCTGGAGCAAAACTTCTGCTAGTGAATTCTGACTGCATAACACGGCCGCTAAAAAATGAGAAGAGGTTCACAATGACACTTTTGGCTGAGCAAGAGGAGTTTGATTTGCAGGCAAGCATTCATCGTGGCATCCAGTCTCCGCAGGATAGTCCGTGATCACTAGAAATCTCTGGAAGTGGTTGGGAATACGGTCAGCTAGATATGTTTGTCCTTGAACTGCACTGTGTTCATTTTTCCTTCCTTGCAAACATCTCTGTCATTCAGCCCAGGAACTGATTAAACCACTCAGTAAACACAGGACAGATGTCAAAGTGAAAAATTCACGAGCTATTCATAACAAGCCATCTGCTGAAAATGATTTGTCTAAACTATTTGGGGAAAATTTACAAAGTATGTGAAAATGCTGAGAGACACTTGGGAAGATCCTAGTTACCAAAACCCATTTTGTTTGGGATACAACTTTACAGCTCGTTGCAGGATTTGGAGTAAGAAATGCTCTTTGTCCTGTCCCGCTAAGGCTGCTCGGTTTGGAAGCGCATAAACGTGTTTCACTTTCATGATTACCTACAAGAAAGAGCAGTTTGGGTGTAGTCCGTGGTTTAATTTTTATTCCCGGGGTGATAAATGGCCGAACTCCCACTCAGGCTGTGTTTGGACTTCAGAACCTTCAGAAATTCAAACTACCCAGGCAATAACATACAGTTTTACTCAAGAAAAGGCATCTCTAACCTTCAACATTTTTTCATTCAGATAAATCGTCGTTTCTTTGGCTGTTCAAAGTGTTTTTCGAGTGCTGTATCCTGGTTTTCAGAGCTTCTGCCGAGTCCCACAGAAGAGCTTCATCATCTGCGGTGGCTCCAGGAGCACATTTCTCCATCCTCTGTGTCTCTTTTTGACCTTGGTCTACACACCGATGCTTTGACAGACATCTGAGTTAGCTGAAGTGGGTTTTCTTTGTGAGATGCAGGTTCAGACCCCTGCGATGCGTTCGCTGGTGGATCAGAGAGCTTACATTTAAACGACAAGCAATTTTCTGAAGAGGACTTAAAGTGAAATAAGGAAGAAGGGGAAAAGATTAGTATCTTCAGAGGATGTTTTCCAGCTCATCACTTAACTTCTCCTCCCCAGCATGCAGGCTGAGTGAAGGTTGGTCCTAAGCATATCAAATCCCATGCAATCAACACTCCCTCCGTACATGTTTCCAGGAGGAATTCCTCTGACTGAGCATAACTGGCAGCCACACAGAAGGGTATCTCAGAGCTCAACGGCCACAAGCCAGTGGAGATCCAGGTCCGTCCATCTGCAGTGGATATAGAAGTCACACCGGGACACTGCTGCTGTGTACATGCAGGATGGTGACTTCCTTTGGGGGGGGCCATGTGGACCAAGAAGAAGGACCTCTCCGAAAGCCCAAGAGGCCCTTGTCAGAACTTTCACTCTGGGATTAATGGGCCGGGGGTCAGCCAGATCGGTGGGTAGGTACTTCACGACTTTTTCAGTAGATGTTACATCTGAAGTCTCTACTTCCTGAGTCATTCCCGGGTCCCGTTTCTTTTCCTTAGAATCTGTCAGTGTAAATATTCTAAACGGACTGAGATATCCAAGTACGCCCAGTTGCTGAACTTCTCCAGTGATGAACACAGGAAAGTTTGGTGTTTGCAGTAAGACCTTGTCCCACTTTTCAGTTACTTCTGATATTGAAGTCCCAGTTAGATACTTTTTAAAAGAGATTAGTTCATGCATTGTTCAGCTGCTCTTGCCACTGTCCTGTGTTTGCTGGTAGTTGCCCATCTGCTCTTTGCTAGCTTAAAAAAAACCAGCCACGAGTAATATGCAAAGATGTTAATAGTATTATCCTGACGCTGCCACAGTTCAGTGCTTTCCATCTCAAAGTTCGTTCCATTCAATTAAAGCCATGGAAAAACACAGTAGCTAGTGTTACCAGAGAGACAAAATGAACTCATTTTATGAAAATATGCCCTAAAATGTTTGAGAGCTTCCAAACCCGTGTTAGCCTACTTTTGCTCCTTTGGCTTTTACCAGTATAATCGAACAGACCCGCGGAGATAATGGAGTGTCCAAACCCCGTGGAACCCAGTGGCAGTTAAGCACCTAAATATCGGTGTCAAGGGTTGGTGTGGGGGTGCCCGCTTGGCATCGTGCCTAACCCTGCTGGGGCTTTGGCGCCCGGTGTGCCTCTAACGCCCGGGCTGGCGTTGCCCGGTGTCAGTCATTTGCCATGGTCCATTTTTGACCAGGAAGGGACGGGAAACCAGGGGAGGCGGGGGGTGGAGGCGGCGATGCGCCGGGGCAGGCTGCCGCGGCGCCGGGCGGCCAGCGGGAGCACGCACCCGCACCGCAGGCGGCTCTCCGTGCAGCTGCCGGGGAGAGGGGCTGCTCTTGGCCCTCTTTCGGCAGGCTTGCCGGCTGGGGTCAGGCGGGCGGGGAGGAGGGGGGCGGCCGGAGCCGGCTCCCGCAGCCCGCCGGGCAGGGCGGCCCCTCGGCGGCCGCCGGCGCTCCCCTCCCCGGGGTGGCTGCGGCGGCGTTCGGCAGGACGAGAGTGGCACCCAGCGGCGAGTGGCTCCATCGGGGGGGATGCGCCTGTCGCCCCGGTGCCGGACTGCGGAGAGGGGCCGGGGGGCGGCGCTGCGCGGGCCGGCCTCCGCGGGGCGCTGTCGGCTCCGCGGGTACCGCCGGGCCGGGGCGCGGTGTCCAGCCGCCGGAAGGGCTGGGAAACTGCAGCGGGGTTGGGGCTGATGATCCAGCTGTGGTCTGGGAGATGTGTTCCTAAATGGCGCTTAAGTGGCTGCATTTAAGGTTTGGTGGAAAAAATATTTTAAGAAAAAACTTAAGATATTATTGTTTTTAATCCTTTTAGCATGATTACAGATGGGGCGGACAATGTACTTTTCTTGTGGTGTAAAAGAATCCTCCTAAATAAATAAAATATGGGATGTGTTAGAGCTCAGCTTAAAACCTAGAAAAAAGAGAAAAGAAAAAAAGCAGAGAGAACACAGGCAAGTTCCTGCCTTAGCTCACATTGCCATCTGCGAATCTGTGGTTGGGATTCCACGAAAGAACAGCCCCTGGTGGGAGAGGAATTAAAATTAGAAGGGAAAAAAAAAAGTGACCCATGAAACCTAGCCCAGAAAGGAGAACCACCAGAGGAAACGAAGTTAAGGGTTAAGTTAAGACAGAGTTTGTTTGCTTAAAGCCTTCCACTTCCCTGCAGCTGATTGAGAAGGAGGGTTGTTCCAGCAGCAGGGGCTGGAGCAGCGCGTGCGGGCAGCCTGCTGCCTCGGCGCGCTACGGCGTTGTTTCGGGGACTGGACCGGCGTAGTCGGCAGGATGCAATGCAAGAACTACTACAGAAACACGGTTGTGACCTGCCTCCCGTCATCAGGGAGAAGGCTGAGAGTAGGGAGAAAGTGTTGGAATGGGTAGTGCAGCGTACGGAGGAACAAACCTGAAAAGCTGGGGAAGGCAGAGGTACTCTGCGTGCTATTTTTGGTGTCTGTCTAACCTACGCGCAGGAGTAGGCACTGAAACCTGCCAAGGCAGTCGATTCCACTGAAGTCCCCTTATTTTGCGTAATAAAAAACCCTCTGAACGGCAAACTGAAGCTGAGGCTACCAAAGCTGCTTTAGAGACAGAAGGAAAAAGAAGTGAGGCCTTAAGAGCTCAGAATAGAGAATTTGAAAAAGTGGTTTTGAGAGATTAATTAGATGCTGAAAGGGACAGGAACCGGTACGCGTCATTGTAAAATGCTCCGACTCCCTCTTCGGCCCAAATCAGGAATCTCCTCCTATGTGCCGATCCTGCTATTTGGGACAGGGATATCTGCGATGACCCCGATGAGGAGCCCGATGGGGCAGGGGATATGGAAGTTTGAGCCCTCACTGAAACAGAGATGCAGTCAAATGATGGAAATAATCCACGATATACCAGGACACAAACCACCCCAGGGTCCGGCCTCGAGCTTGCGCAAATGCAAGAGAAATTTTCTCACAAGCTGGGGGCAAGTGAAACCGAGTATTTATGGTGTGTTTTGCTGAGTAAAGGACATCGAGTCTTGCTGAGCGCAGAGGAAGCGAGGGGATGCTGGGGTCCTGGTGTGTTGCTCGATCGGGGTCCTGCAGGGGACCAAGCCTTGATTCGCAGAGCTGTCGGCTGGGCAGCGGGACTGGATTCCAGAGAGCGGGGTGAGCCGTTGCCTGTTAAAAACACTGCATTATGTGGGCTGGTTGAATCAGTGCAAGGCGCTGCCTGTATAGAAGCCATGTACAAACATGGGGAGCAGGGTATTCCCGTTGCTGCTCTGGTTGACCCAGTCTGCCCTAAGCCATCGATCAGAGGCTCCCTCTCTCTGTAAAAATGTATGTGCAAAACCTCCAGGATATGTTTTCTGTGATTCCTCTTTGGGAGAAAGATAAACCTCAATTTGCGTTTACGTGGGAGGGAGTGCAATATATGTTTAAGCTACCCCCACAGGCACACAAACACCCTCCCACTATTGCCCATAGCGCACTAGCGAAAATACCGAGAGAAAAGTACCGGATGGGGTAAGCAGGTACGGCCAACGCATTGAGGACATCTTGATAGGTGGAGACAATCAAGAGGTTGTCAGAGAGAAGTATCTAGTCAGGTTTGGGACACACTGACTTCATTGGGATTGGAACTTCCTCCAGCTAAATGTCAGGGGCCAAGTCAGGAGGTAAAATTTTCAGTTGGGAGGAGCCATGGCTATACCTGTCAACATACTGGAAAAAACTGGAAGCTGGTAAAGCTCCAGAGAACAAAAAGGAACTACAACAGATACTTGGGACTTTAGGTTAGTGGCAGAAACGTGTCCCTGGGTTTTCTGTATTTGCTCAACCCTTGCATAATTTGATTAAGAAAAACGCCCAGTGGCACTAGACCCCTCAGCAGGAGGAAGCCTTGAATTTACTGATTCCAGAATTATGTATATACCGGACTTCAGGTCGCATCCATCATACAGATTCTACACAGATCGAGTGGGGATTCAGTGACCATGGTTCCCATTGTTCCCTTATATCAGCAGGGACCAGAAGGCCCTAACAGACCTTTGGAATTCTCTTCTCATTCGTCCAACGACTCTGAGCAGCAATGTACTGACTGGGAAAAGGTTACGTTATTGCTCGTGCGAGCAGTGAAAAAGGCTGAATGGATTGACACAAGCCAAGACGTGGCTCTCGGGCCAAGACAGGTTGTCAGCGGTCCTTTCCTTCTTTCGGAATTGGTAAGGAAGGGGACTGCTCCCCCTGAGGGAATTGTGCAAAACCCCACTGTTCAGAAGAGGTATTCCTACTTGGAAGGTACTGGTCAGGTAGTTACTGTTACTGAAGAGCCGGTAAAAATATCTAAATTACAAAAGGATGTTAACGCAGACACCCTTCTATGTTAATCAGACCTAAGTCAACCGCCGTCTATTTTAGCAGCACCCTCATTTACTGTCAAGTCAGATCTGACAGGAGGGTGGTTTACTGATGCCTCTGTGGTACAGGAAAACCGAATTTGGCAGTACACAGCTGTGGCTCTGGAGATAAAGATGGGAAGATCGGAGATTGAGAAAGGACAAGGCAGTGCTCCAAGAAGGGAACGGCGAGCTCTTTTGTTAGCTGCGAAATTCAGAGCTCAAGTTACATACAGGCTCCTATGCAGTGTTTAAAGGAGCAACAGAATGGATGGGACTTTGGGAAGCTAACAACTGGCAAGTCAATAGAGTTCCGGTCTGGAGAGCAGAGCAGTGGAAAAAGCGGGAAAGGAAAAGACACTCCACGTAAGACGGGGAAAGGCGCACCATAAAATCTGAAATGAGGCTGCTCACTGAAATAACGAGGCTGATTACCTCACCCGCATGCCTACATGAGAAGTTGCCAAAAGCACGGATGCGCAGGAGTGGGGACGATTGAGAGAGCGGCCACGTGACAGATGTGGCCACACTTGAAAAGCTGATCTGTACCAGGAACGTCAAGCCAGAGGGTGGCCGGCTACATTGGCTGACTGGGAACGGACAGAAGTATCTTGCTCAAAGTGTCACCTACGATCAAAAATGAATCCTCCAAATTAAGCCCTGCCTTAATATACTAGTGCAGGGAAAACACTCTGGCAAACTTAGCAAATGGATTGTATTGAGACACTTAGAATGTCTCACTGACTCGTTGTCGATCGTATACGTGGTCGAGCGGTTATTTTTTTATTTCTTTGCAGGCGTATTCCAATAAAAGAAGGACGAGAAGTATGACAGAGTGGAGATCTAATAGGCATTGACCCAAACTATGAACTGTACCTGGAAGGGATTGATGAGCTACATAGACCTCGAGTGTCTGGGGGGTTTGTTCTTGATTTTTGTATGGGTTTTTTGATAGGGATAATTGTTTATAAACCTAAGTTTTAACTGTAAGTGCTGTATCATGGCTGTAATTGTAAGGGGTTTTTTCATAATAGTTGCTAGTTCTGAAATAACTATAGGCATGAGTAGAAACCTAGGATATGGAATAGACAGCCTTAGGCTTTTGAACAACATGTTGGTGGTTCCCTGATTGTGAATCACACCGAACCAGACAACATGATCTATGAGGTGATACAAGGTTTTTCTCACATGCGTATCTTTTCTCATGTGTCTGCCTTTACCACCTAGCCCACTCAGGGCAAGCCCCTAACAGCGCTCCCCATGGACATAGGTAAAAATCTGGATTGGCTCTAGAATCAAGACAAGTCTATCGTTTGGGCTGAATTGGAATGGAAGTGGTCATTCAGCAATGCATTACATCGAACTTCCATTCGGAGCCTAAGTTGTTGCTATGCCCCACTTTGTCTGGACAACAGGACAACCCCGAACCTCCCAACATCCAAACACTCGTGAGCAGATACACAACGCGGGGATAAGCCGTACCGGGGAAAGTGCCTAGTCCTGAGATGTGTGGAACTGGGAGATGCTCCGTGGTGCTCTGAGTTTCCTTCAACGCCCGGTCATTCCCGTCCATGGTTCAATATAACACAAGGGCCACCTGCTAATAGTTTATGATCTCAAGCCCATGAGAAGAGAATGTCTGACAGGAAGGATTGCTACCCCTGGCGGTCTCAACAAAGGATCTCACACAACCCAACGTAAAAACCTCCCTGTGGACCTGTACAAACGTTAGAAATTGTACCACGGGGGGTACAGAAAACAGTTGCGTGGGGTTAATCTCTTTGTGACAGCATTTAATCAGTGTTGCCTGCTTGTGCCAAAATTACACAAAGCCATCCTCCAGCGATGGGATGTGATAGCAGTATAAGCTATAAAGACTTAAAATATCCTAAGAAGTCCTCCTGTCTCATCCCTCGACCCGTGGGCAATTGTAACGACTCACCTGGATATGCTACGCGTCAGCATATCCTACGCTGCGACCATAGGCATCCCGATCTGCAGTGTACTTGGGGAGTACCATCGTTATGCCCTTCTTACTACTCTGAGAAGTTTATTTCCCAAGGGTTGTGGCATCCCCACACCAAACAAAGTATGGTCATCACCGATTGGAGCGTAGCCCAGAAATTAGCAGTATGGGCTGAAGAATTCTTTGGATTAGGAATAGATCATCTTAAAACTAGAATTTTGCTGTCCAATTTAACTGCGTAAGTGGAAGCTTTGGCCGCCCTTACTAAGGACAATTTTTAATTGCCCAATACACAAGAACAAACTGTCTTGAAAGTCGCTCGTCAAAACCGACTTGAATTAGATACGATATTACTTAAGGAACAAGGAGTATGTGGCTACTTGAAGGCACACCGTGAACAAGCATAATGCTGTGTTACAATTCCTAATGTGTCACTACCTCTTCAGGAAAACCTCCGGAAGATGAAGAAGACAGCCAAAGTTATGCATGAGCTGCAGGACCAAAGAAAGGACACCTGGTTGGAAAATATTTTTGGTAAGCTACGATGGGTATTTCCTGGATGGATTACTAACTTGTTCCAAACAGCGATGGTTATTATTATTTGTATTATTGTAGAATGTATTGCTGTTAGTTGTGTTAGAAGAGTTATTGTAAAATCCATCTCTCAGAATACCTGGCCCTACGAAAGCAGATGAAACTTATCCCAACACATCAAATAACGATGACACAGAAGTGGTTGAACGGTGACGCATGTCACAGGGTGGAATGTATGGGTTGTCTGGCTCATAGTCCGTAAACAAGTTTTAATAATGTCTAACGCCTGCAGGCGACTCATGGAGGGTTGCACAAGCGACCCAGCCTTGGCTCGCCTTGCGGCCCTATCTATGCAGAGACAACCCACGGGGAGCTGTGTAGACAGCTCAGCCCCGAATTGTCCATAAGCCGTAGACCAAACAGGGCAGTGCCGCATCATTCAAAGAACCAGAACCTGAGCTGAGCCTTGAAATCCCTCAACAAATAATATGCCCTGAGCCTCGATCCAAACCACTATTCAGTTGCCTAAGAAAGTAAGATAAAGAGAAGCTGGAAGGTTTCATTGTCGGCTTCAGCTGACAGCCTTGTGTATCCAAACAACCACAAGATAACAAAAGAGAAGTAGAACAAGAGCATCCAGAAGTGAGCTTCACCCATGGATGAAGAAGATAAGGGGAAACTCCATCACACCACCAAAGACAAACCACCCGGATGGCATGATCCACTCGGGCACCGTCTCGCCCACAGCCACGTACATCAGGGGATAAAACCTCTAAGTTTTGGGTAGAAAACGGGGAGTCACCTCTTGAACGCTCCATCCTGCCGCTACGGAGACCCTTCCCCCTTGGTCAGGACACCGGCCGAGGTGACTTTTCTGGGACTGAGAACTCTGAGCCGGAGGGTACGCGAATATTTAGCATGCTGTGAGTTTGTAACCGCAGGGGATTAACTAACACACGTATAACACTGAGTGCGCTTTTAGGCTGTTACCGCGTGTTCTTGCTGTTAGGTTGTAACTGCGTGTTCTTCCATCGGGTCTGTGAATAGCGGCGTATTAGACCCGTAAGTGAAGCTCAAATAATAAGTGGTTTGCTGGAGCCCTGCAGCCTAGTCTCTTTTCGCCCCACAGACCCAGAAGCTGTTCCTGAGACTAGACCAGGAGGAAGAGCTGCGCTTTCACTCCCGTGGACCAAGTGATGCTGCAGCAGGGACAGGCAGAGGCACCAAAATTGTCCCTTAGCCTGGCTGCAGACAAACATGCTCATTTACTGCCCAGCAGTTCTTCCCTGCAGAAATGGCCAGCAGTGTTGCAGGCCAGTGCCTACGAACAGTGATTGGAGCAGCGCAAGAGCTGAACCAAGAACCTGTGTGCTGAGGAGCTCGTGCCATGCCGTTAAACCCTTCCACGGGCAGAGTCATCATGCCCCTACCAGCTCGACATCTTTCCTCTCAGATTAATGGCCTCACAAATATGCCTATTTGCTTATTTTATTTACTTCTTGCCTTCATTTTAAAGACAGCAAATCATGGAAGAACACTTTTTTTTTTTTCCCCCCCAGGAGAATTTACCTATTCGCTTCACATACTGCCTTGAAAACATCTCTGGAGAACACCTGAGGAAGCCATCAGCGCAGAGCTGACCCGGAGGCCCCATGTGAAAAAATTAGCCCCAAGCTGGTGTGCCACACAGCGAATTCCCACAAGAAGATTGGGGATGGATGCAGGAGCAGAGCAGGGATTTGATCCGGAGGGCATGGGCACCCGGAGCAGAAAGCCAGGCGTGCTGCGGGAAGATAGCTCTACGCGTGGTCTTAACCTCAGTGCAGCTCAGATTTCCGTGTCGTGGCTAAAATAGGTTTTTCCTCGTGGCCAAGTGTTTGTTAAGCAATGCCCTGCCCGCCCAGTTGCCTGCCTCTCCTAAACACGCTGGGCAATGGCAGGGGCAGGACACCAACCCAGCCTGAAAAACCATGTTTTAGCAACTTCGGTGAAAATGTTGCTCCTTCTGCAAGTGCACCTGGCCACGCAATGCACTCCATTCGCCCAGGCCGCCTGTTTTCCAAAGCCCGGGGGGTCACAAACCACTAACAGCAGCACATTTCCCCTCAAAGTGCTTCTCCAAGCAGGCCACATCTGCGTTGCCATCCACATCCAGGCATGGTCTAGATGTCCATCACAGACCTGCTCTCCTCAAGGCAATCCCACGCCAGCCAGTGAAGCCTCGCTCCTCTCCATGGTCTCCCTTTTACTTTCTTAACCACAAAATGCTCGCCTTCTCTCCCCCCATCGAGAAACTCCGTGGGGACTGTGGCAAAACCAAGTGATCCCTGGAGATTTTGTAGTTCTTTGCTGGGTCAGGAGGCTTGGTCTGAGAGAGGGTCCTGCAGCGACAAGTGGGTGAAGGCGTGGTGGTGACTGCTGCTCTGTCTTTCCTGGTTGATGGCAGGAGCAGACTCCTTTGTTGCCCAGCACCTCAGGCTCCAGCCTTCTTGGCGTGATGGGAGTCCGTGATGTCCAGTGATGTCAGCTGGAGGTTGCTGACACCGTTAAGCAAACCCATTTCAAAGCATGTTTTAAATAACATATAGATTACGGGGAAGTTTCTGCTTAGCAAGGACCTTTACATTTGAAATACTAGTACTAACCATGTCGGAGAATAGTGGTGTGGATGGGGAAAAATAAATCACACCCTCAAAAGCCAAGCTGAGTAAATGCTGCAGTGGAGGGGTTTCACGTTCGTCAGCTCTTTGCACAGCCATACCTATACCAATCAAATAGCAAAACATCTCCAGCAAAGGGGTGCCATCCTGCCACCACGTTCCAGGGACCAAAGAACCTGGTGGTCCCTTGCCATGGTGCACGTGTCCGGGTGCTGAGCCGCACTTCGAAGCATGACGTCTAACTGCGCATCGTGGCTGAGGACACTTTACTGCTTTCTGTCAACACTCCAGCACTAAGCTAGGAAGTCATATGTGCTTCTAGGGATGTGATGCCTCAGATGACATATTAAATCGAGCTTCTGTCTGCCTGGAGGCAAGAAAGATCCCATGACACCATTTTTATTTCAAGAAGAATAAAGGCATTCTTCTCCACCACATTGGCTAGATTTACTGCCTTATCCCCATAGGGCATCTTCACATGACGAGATGAATTAAATCGCAGTCTGGAATAGCAGTCAGGGGTAGGAGACTCAGGCCGGAACCTCAGGAACTAGTTTTACTTCTTCACTAAAGCTATCCTTGTTTTATCGCTCTGAAGAAGGGTAGCCAGCAGTTTGTAGTACGGCTTCCAAATAATGGTACCATTTTTCCCTGGACTCCAGAGTAATTTTTATTAGAATGCTGATGGCTGGTATTTATGTTTTCAAGCCTGGTTGTGGCCCGGAGTGTGAGAAGAAAATCCAAAGCAAGTTCCAACCCCTATTTTCAAGGAATCTGGCCAAGCTGTGGAGGTCAAATTGCAGTTTAAAGCTTTAAATTGCAGGTTTAGTTCTAAAAGGGGAATGATTGCATGAAGGCAGCCAAAATACAAACGGTGATAACGGTTTTAATACCAGTGCAGACAGTCTCTCAAGAGAGAGACAGCAGCCCTTAGAAGGGGCGCAGCTCTGCCGTGGCAGATCTTCTCCTGACCATTGATAGTCGTGACACTCCCAAAGACTGTTCGAGCTTTGAAAACATTATCCCCATTTTACAGCCGGGGGGCTGTGGCCCAGGACCTCCCGAGGGCACTCAGCAATCCTGCAGCTGAGCCAGTACCAAAACCTGGGCGAGTCACTCCCATGCTCTGCTCACCTTCCTTGCCCCCCAGCAGCATCCTCCAGGCTGAACCTCACCCCCCACCCCTTTGGCTGCTGAGAGCCCCCAGATGCCCGGGTGAAGATTGGACCAGCTGCTTTGCGCGAGGGCAGAATAACCAGAAAGCCTATTTGGACAGGCTGATTTCATTCTTCAAGCAGCAGAAAATAAAGATAAGGAGGGAAAAAAAAAAGAGGGTGAAGAGTAGAAAGCAAAGTCGATGAAGGCTACAGCTATGCCTACTCACCACAGCCTGTTGTGTACTGAAATAGCGTAGCAAGGGTTTTACAAGTCCCGTCTTGATCCTTTTATTTTAAAAGGAAGTGTCATTTATGAATATACATCTGGACGAGTTAATAATTCGGTGTTATTTTTGGTTCTTTAGTTTGTGTATGCATTTCAAAAGTTTTCTCAGCCTCAGTGGGGCTAACAACCTAAGAGGACAGGGAAATGCAAAGCACGTACCTTTTCTCCTTTTTTTTTGCATCAGTCTGATTTTTTTTCAGGTCAGTTTTTGTTACTGTTTGGATCTGGGTGTGTGCATCACCACGTTATAAAGATCCAAAGCTAGAAAGCCAGAATCCACAGCTCATTGCTACTTTATGAGCATACATTTAAGAACCACTTCGAGTTTTTTCATCTCGCCTTTTCACAGACTCCACAATTTCCCTTGCCGTTGGCAGACACTAGGGATGAAATCTCTAGATGCACAACATGGTCTCTGCTTACAACAAGACCTGCCCTATTCATAGAATCATGGAATCACAGGATCATCTGGTTGGAAGAGATCTCTAAGATTGTTGAGTCCAACCGTTCACCCTGCACTGCCAGGGTCCCTAAACCATGTCCCTCAGCACCACATCCACACGGCTTTTAAACACCTCCAGGGATGGGGACTGCACCACCTCCCTGGGCAGCCTGTTCCAATGCTTCACAACACTCTCTGGAAAGAAGTTTTTCCTGATATCCACACTAAACCTCCCCTGGTGCAACTTGAGGCCATTTCCTCTCGTCCTGTCACTTGTCACATGGGAGAAGAGACCGACCCCCACCTCTCTATAACCTCCTGTCAGGTAGCTGTAGAGAGCGATAAGGTCTCCCCTCAGCCTCCTCTTCTCCAGACTAAACACCCCCAGTTCCCTCAGCCGCTCCTCATCAGACTCCCATGGGATAGGACTTCCCTGCCTCTCTCTGCCTTTCTCTTGCGGAGTTTTCAGTACAACGTCTGTGCTGGGAGCCAGGACCCGGCAGGTCAGACTGCTGGGGCAAGGGGAGAGCTCTGCTCTGTGCAACCACTTCCCCCTCCTCCAGGCAACGCTACTGGAGAGACACGGAAGGTTTAGCATCTCCGCCTGGCACCAGAGATATTTACACAACATATCTGCTCTCCCTTTGTCCAGAAAGCTGCATCCCTCTCTCCTCAGGTCTGGGGTGACTTCTGAGGAGCAGAAATCCGACCCTGGGGTGTCCATTCCACAGAAACTGTACCTTGCCAGAGACGAGTACTCGGATGGCTGCAGCTGCTGGAGCCAGCGCTGGTGGCAGCCCCTGGCTCCCACCCACTGCCCCCATGCCTTAGGTGTCCTCAGGAAGAAGAGAATTGTGAGGACTTGAATGATGGATTAACCTGCCCCAAGTTTTCCCTTTTTCTAACACCACCAGCTCAGCCCACGGAAGCGGGCGATCTTCAGCGTGGGTTCTGGCCTAGGGCTGCAGCTCAGGGTGGCCATGTCCTCTCCTTGACCCACACCACCACTGCCTCTCCGGGCATTTTGAAGTGGATGACGTCTGGGGTCCTTCCTGGGACACCCCGAGCTCCCTGGGAGCTCCTTGGGGTTACAACTCACAACCCGCCCTGTCCTCTGCTGGGCAAAGCCCGGGGCTGGATCGAGCATTTTGCCAAGGGGTCCTCCCTGCTCTGCGTGCAGCGTGGACATTAAGTGGCTTCCAGGAGCCTGTGTTTTTCAAAACCCATCCACCAGCCCACGGGTAGAGCCCCCTGCACAGACAAAATCTTATCCCCTGTGTTTTTAGGCATTTCCCTTCTCCCCAAACCTTTGGGATGTTCCACCAAGCTGCAGAGGTCACCAATTCGCAGCCATCCTGGCAGACCCTAGTGGCCCTTTGGTGCTGGAGGACTGAGCATCTGTCTCAGTCTGTGCCCTTGCTTTCGTGCCGCAGAGGAGTACGCACCATTCCCCACATGGTCAGAGTTGCAACCATTGATGTAAGCCCTAGGAAATGAGTGGAAATGGCTTGTTGAGTGGTGTTTGGTAGGCTTCCTGGTAGGACTTAGATAGCCTGGCAGGTTGCCCACCCACAGCAGTCATGTGGAAAGCCATGGAGGAGCTGTGGCTATTGCGATAATGCTGTCTTTCTGAAAAAGCCTGTTCGGTGGCTGAATGAGCTCCCGTAGATTCAGGACAAAAATCCCCTACTCATACATCACGAAAATAAGAATTAAAAAAGATCTCCAATATGTGCCTGCTGCACATCACCAGGTTTGGGTCTAGTCTCCTCGAGTAGGCTTGGTGCCCCTGTTCAAACCGCTCAAGATGCTCAGCTAAGACGGTCGTAGGGGCAAGTTCTCCCTACGCAAGTGAGTCAGCTTTGGGGAAAAGTTTTCATCAACTTCCAGGTCAAATCACAACCTACGCTCATACAAATTCCCAGATTTTTTTTTTTTTTGGACCGAACATGAGGTAATCCTGTGACTCCCAGTGCTGACAGCCCCATGCACTTTAGTCACGTGGCTGACAAGATGCAGTTTGGTGGATGTCCCCGGGGCATCCCAGGAGGCCACAGGGGTCTTGCTGCTGATGTTGCCATCAGCTGTGTGAGCCCCCCGGGAATGGCACCCCCTGAGCCCCCACGTCCTTCCCTGGGGTTGCATGTGGTCCGGCACCAAGTGTTTTTCTTTCTGATAGCCCAGAGGTGGAGCTGGGGGAGCAAGGGGGAGGTGCATTAGCATTTATAGTTCTAGCACGAAATTAGTGGTATGAAGAATAAAAAACAACCAATGGATCCCATTTTACAAAACGCAGGTCAAGAGGGTGTAAGTGCATTGAACCCACGGTCTCGCAACACTGTCTTGCTTTTCCAGCACCAGGTGACGT
The DNA here is from genome assembly GCA_009769605.1 of Bucorvus abyssinicus. Classification (NCBI taxonomy): domain Eukaryota; kingdom Metazoa; phylum Chordata; class Aves; order Bucerotiformes; family Bucorvidae; genus Bucorvus; species Bucorvus abyssinicus. The sequence goes on from CM020028.1 coordinate 44,800,371, forward strand.
AGGATGTTTCAGAGATAATGGCCCACACTCATCCCTTGGGACCATGAGCAGGGGGATGTGCTGCCTGGAGACACCTTACAGGTTTGAAGATACCCATGGCCGTGAACTTTCTTGTGCTCAGCCAGGAGCACTCGGAGTTCATGCCACACCAGATGTCTCCTGGTACTGCCTGGCACCACCAGCTGGGCTGAGACACTCTGCTGCAGAAGATTTTTCACCAGTTTGCATGGCAGATCCCATCTGGGGCAGAGAGACTTCCTTCTCTAAGTGCTTGGTTTTAGTTTTTTTAAAGCAGCTCTTCGATTTATTTGCTGAGCTGAAGTCTTTTTCAAGGATCCTGAGGCAAATCCTGCCTTGGATGGCGGATCCTGGTATTGCAGATGAAGCAAGTAACAAGTAGGATGACATGCACCAGGAAGGCACGTGCCCCGAGTAGATTTCAAACGCACAGAAGCAGAAAAATGTAGAAGTCACAAACATTTTAAAACTGGGAATATGCCTGTTTAATAGATATTTCTTCTTGTGTAAAGAAAAAAGGGGTATTATTCTGAATATAACCTTTCACAGTGATGTTTTTCTATTGATATTTTAGATTTTAAACAAGTATCAACTATATTGTTGGGATATATGATATTTATATTGATACATTGATCTGCTGAATCAATGTAATAAAAATATTTAATTGTAAAGCAGAACCAATCCTGTGCTCATCTGCTGCAAATTCACTTCTAACTCGTCAGCTTCTTCAGCGTTTTTAATACTTATTTTCCACGGCCTCTTCTTATACCAGATAACAGTTTTATTTACAAACTTACGCAGAACTTCATTCAGCTTTGGCACAATGGCAGGAGAGGATGGGGTCGCGGTGTACGGTGCAAAAGTGGAGCTGAGGCTTCAGCGGGGATAGAGGGGTTTGTGCCGAGAGCTGAGCCCTGGCAGGAGCAAGCAAAAGGGAAGAGTGAGTGAGATCCCCACGCATTCGTTCAGGTCACTGTCCGCTGGCAGGATGGCTTGTGCAAGGTGTGCGCACAGCTACTCGCTGTTCCTGGAAAACAGTTATTTTCTGTGCGGCAGCCAGCGCCTCGCCGTGTGCCACGGTTACTTGGGGCAAGCGTGGGTGGACGGGTCTGGAGACAAGGTGCTTTGGAATCCTCTGCTGTGCTGTGTCAGGAAGGAGCCCAGATACGCAGGACGCAGGAGGAGGGCTGAGGCACAGGTAAGGGAGAGGGAAGTTCTGGAAATGCAGCGGCTGGAGCTTTTTAGGATAAAGCAAAGGACAAGGACAAAGCGAGGGGCCAGCAAAGCGCTGAAGAGGGAGTGCTACAGTGCTGAATATTTCGAGTGGTTAGAACAACCACTGCACCCGACAAACTGCGTTTTACCTAATAGGTAATTTTTTCCCGATTACCCCCAGGCCTGGAGAGGAGGGAGTAGAGGTGCTTTGCGTGCCCAGTGGAGAGTGAGGGGGTCTCCTCCCCTGCCAGTGCTGCATGGCATCCCCAGAAACCCAGACCCCCACCTTTCACCGCTGCAGAAGAAATGTGTTACTGGAGCTTTGCCTGCAGCGCCCCTGTTTCACCAGCTCCCACATCCGCAGGCACTGGCCAGGACACGGTGCAAATTTTGTCTGCCTTTGGGATGCACGGAGCTGCAAGCAGCTGAGGACTGGGCTCGCTGTGCTCTTCCAACCTCCTGCTGCAAGATCAAACCCGTGAGTGAAATGGTCCCGACAGGCAACGTGAAGATCTGCAAATGGAGAATGCAGGTTTATGTTACAGCGTCAGGCTGGTACAGATTGAAAAATGGTGAAATACGGTGTCTTCTGCTGCAGCTTTCCTAAACGCAGGCTGCCGGGGCAGGTTTGCTGCGGGCAGAGTCAAGGTTCGCGTGTAAGGGGCTCTTTGGCTGGACCCGGAGGGGGGTCACCTGCTCCTTGCTGCACTGAAAGGCAAAGCACGAGCCCCAGCTCCTGCCTCCACAGAGCACACACACGTCGAAAAAAATGATCCAACATCTTGAGAAGTTATTTGAGCAGAGGAAAAGCAGAGGGAGACAGAGGGATTTCCCACCCGCTGGGAAAAATGATACCTTAACTGCAACGCCACCATGCCCTCTGCCTTCCCTGCTCCGCGTCTGGAGTTCCCAGCACGACACGTGCCGCAGCATCCTGTGCCGATCTGAATAAAATTGGAGCACAGCGCTCACATGGGACGGCCACGGAAACTTGGCACCTGCGGGGTGGTGAGGGGAAGGTGCAGTGTGCCCCTGCGTCCCCTCGGCACAGAGCGGGGCTCGAGCAGCCTGGAGCCAGCGTGGCCCTGGCAGGAGCCCGGGCAGGAGCCAGGGATGGAGCCCCGGGTGCCCACCGATGCTTCTGCCAGGCAGGGCAGGAGCCGGTGGCAGGGGAGGGGAAGGCGGACGGGAGGGATGAAGAGGACGGACTCTGAGCAGGGGCCGCAGCTGATGGCTGTGCCCAGGGCGCACACCCCGGCTGCTCCTGCTCCGGAAACGCCAGCAGGCGCCTGGTCACAGCGAGCCGTGGGGGAAGAAAAGCAGCCTCAGGGCACGTCTAAGATCACGACACCCGACCTTTTCATTTCTTTTCCTCTTTGAAACCCGATTACGTCTATTTTTAGGCCCATGCTTGGGGAAGAAGGGCGAGCAGGGGTGGCTTGACCCTGCCCGATAGCGCAGCTCTGCTGCCGCGTGTCCCCCTGCTCACCCATCGCAGAAACGGCCCCACGTGCCCACATGCGGGCAGAGCTGCCCAGCGAGTCAGGTCTGGGGCGCCTCCACCGCCCCGAATCCCTGCAGACCACCGCCGGCACCGTCCGCCCGGCACGTGCGAGGAGGCGGCGCACGTGCCGCAGCCGCGTCGGGCAGCGAGCAGCGCCGGCCACCAGCAGCTTCCGGGAGGGTTTGCTGGGGGTGCTGGGGGCAAGGCACAGTGTGGTGCCAAGGCGCAGTGTGGTGCCAAGGCGCAGTGTGGTGCCAAGGCGCAGTGTGGTGCCAAGGCACAGTGTGGTGCCAAGGCGCAGTGTGGTGCCAAGGTGGCTGGTGCCACTACGGTCTGTTCCATACTGAGACAAGCCCGCGTGAAGTGCTGGTGAGCAAGGGACTGCCCCGAAGGGACCCGGTCGGAGGAGGGACTGGGGATGGCAGAGGCAAAACTGTAGAGATGGGTTATTGCAAACCAATGTGAGCTCTGGGGTTTGGTTGTTGTTTGTTTTTTTTTTTTCTATTTAAGACAGGAAAAATCATTCTTGCAGAAACAAGAAAAAGGGCATGAAATAATCATGGATGGTGATACCAAAGACAACACCCCCTTCATCAAGCATAATGTCTAATTTATTTTACTGTTTTAGCTTAGCTGAACAGTAAGAAAATATAAAAAGATCCCCATAACCTTCTGGCAAGACTGTTTTGCCAGGCAGACACTGGGTTTCTCCCGCTCCAGCTACCCGCCTGCCAGGAGCACAAAGGAGGAGAGCCGTGAGCTGAGCAGGAGCCATCAGCGCAGGGGGGGTCCCCAGGCAGGCTGGGCGCTCCCTCCCTTCCCAGGGGACAGAGCTGGCGAGCGGGTGTTATTTCACCCAGCCCGAGTTCGGCGTCCTGCCTTTCTTACAGCTCTGGCCGAAAGCGAGCTGGGACCAGCGCGGGTGGGAAGGAGGAGCGTGGGGTCTCCAGGGCTTTGTGCTGTTCGATACATCGGCGTTTTGAAAACAATAGTGCTGGAGGACACGTTGGTGACAATGGCTGGGAGAGCAGGGATTTGGAGCCCCAGAAACCAGTCCCTGTGGCTATCAGACACAGCTTTTCAGAAGGATAGGAGCTCACACCCCTCAAGGGACTCTTCAAAATCCAGAAAGTGCTCCTGAATTTAAAGCCAAGTTATCCTGCCCACCCAGCGCCTGACTTACTGCACATCACCCACGCACCAGTACCTCACCAACGCATTCAACAAAAGAAAACACTGTGACTCTGTATTCTGACATGGTATTTGCACATTACTTCATAGACCCTCACACACACACAGAGCTTTTTTTTTTTTTTTTAAAGGCCCAGTTCATGGTCAACCAATTCTCCGGGCTGCTTAGCAACAGGCCATTGAGACTGCCCATCAATTCTCAGCTTATAATAACCCGAGGCAGACCTAGATTTTTGTTTTCCCCTGAGCTTTTCTCTTCCCTTCCCTTTATAGTAAATACCAGAAAGGTCGGGGCAGTGTGTGTCAGCAATCCCTTGGGGGAATCTTCCGTTGTGCTGCTGGGGTTGCTCCTCTGGCAGGACAGGGTTCCAGGTCTCACATGCCCTCCCCCCAGCCTTCGTTAAAATATTTTAGAGATTCGGTCTCCATTAGACCACACCTCATGGTAGGTTTATCTTTAAAATAGGTAAGTTAAAAATAGACATTTTCTATTTTGTATTAAAAAGACCCAAAGAGTTCACCTGTACAGACTGAATGCAACCCTCAAGATACACAAAGAACCTGGAGAGTTCTGCCTTTGAATGTGCTATTAAAAAAAAAAAAAAAAATTCATTTTACCAGCTAACGGAGCCCTAAACAGCATGTCCTGCACTGCAAGGTACGGGGTGGGAGCTGCGGGGCCCAGCCGTGCTCCCAGGAAGATGCGGTGGTGGCAGTGCGTGAAAACGTTGGGAGCGTGGTGCTGTGCCCTGGCAAATGCTGGGGAGCTGCTGCCTCATGTTCGTGGAGGGCAGCACGTGGCGATGCTGGAGAGGTGGGCTGCTCAGCCCATCCTGAGAGGTGCCTGATGGGCGCTGAGCTGTGCTGAGGTCTCTACAGCCAGCTTTGCTACTACGGCACACTTTCTATGAAACCCTTTGGTCTTCTACTGGTAGCACCTTAGGGATGCTGCTCGCTGACTATCATTGCTCTTATCCGCGAAGGAAAAATAACCTCCAAGGCCTGGAGTTAAGGCAAACTTACGGAGATTGTGAGCAAACAGGGGGAGCCTGCTCACACCTTTCTGCCCCACAACCAGCCCTTTCCCCAGAGCTCGGGGCAGCCTCAGGCTGGTGGGGACTGTATTGTCTTTCCAGGTATCACCTCTCCAGACTGGGATGACTACAATTCTCATAGTTATCCTGTACCAAATCTTAAGCATTTCTATTATAAGCTGTATTTCCAGGAGACTGACACATGGTTTTTAGAAGCAGTGAGCAGGAGTAGAGCAGCCAATCCTGCACGCCCTGTATTTCCTTAGTAAGGGATTGGCATCCCTGGCACTGGCCCACAGCCCTCAGCATCATCAGGGCAGCAGCTCTCCCGCTCACACAGCACGGTGCAAAGCAGCTGCGCTGCACTTCTAGCCTACAGCGGCCCTTGCCCCATCTCCAGGCAGCCTCCAACTCTCCTGGCTAAGCCACCTACAGAGGACGAGTTTTTCCTCCACACACGGAGCCCTGACTCTGGGCAAGAGGTTTCACACCAGCCAGCCCCTCTCCCCAGCAAGACGTACCTGCTCACTGCGGGTCCCTGTGCTCCCGAGGCATCGCTGGCCCTGACCCTCAGCAGCAGCAGGTATAACATCAGATGTAGCATCCCAACTGCAGATGACCAACGTCACCAGCAAGCAGCACTGTCCCTTGCAACCAGGCTGTCTGAAGCGGACCTGCAAAAAAACCGCTGCAGGGACGACTCTCCTTTTGATGAAGTCTCCACAAGTCCTGCGGACAGACTCTGATCCTTACCTGGTCTCCACTGTATGTATGTCACAGGACAAAGTCCTGTTTCTCCCCAGAGCTCGTGACCTGATTGATGGTCAGAAGCCACCGGTAATGCCTTTGCTTTCTTGATCTTTCTGTGCAGATCAACAGGTCCTTCAGACGCTGGTTCACGGTGTTCCCAGAGGTGCCAGAGATGATGAACACTAGGAAATGCAGCAATATGCAACATCCAATATCTGTGGTTGTAACGTAGCCTGGGTACTCTCAGCCCTTCCCTGCAGCTCTGGGCTGAAGCCTGCTGAACTCTTCTGAGCTGCCATATCACACACGTTAACACCATCACTCATCTTTTGTTTACTGGAAGTTTAGCAGAGGATCCAGCTATTTAAAAATCAGAAGGTTTGGAAACCAATCACGGGCAGGGTATACATGGGGACTGGCCTGGTTCACCTAACCCAAAGGCCCTGTAGTCCCCATCCAGCCTGCTCAGCAGCTTTTCTCCCCTTGAGCGACAGGAGCATGCTGCATGCATGCATTTCCCCAGTTGCATGGCTTTAAGTTATGATTAGCAAATAAATACACATGTATTCACACATGCCTGGAACATAAAGGCACATCTAGAAAATGTGTGTGGAAAAGCAGTACTTTGGATGCTCCATTAACATCTAAAAATGACGTTTTTATCTCAAAATGGCTTAATGAAGTAGGCGCAAGTAAACAAGTGCAGGAACTATCATTAGCAGGATGTTTACCATCCTGGGAGGTGTTAAGTTAAACCAAGAATCACACCAGCATTACCTCTAGCAGCTCAAGGTCCCATCCGGCTGCTAGGGGAGGCTGCACCCTGCAGCTGACCCAGCTGCCCTCCTGCCTCTCTACTGCTGAAGACAGCAGCTGATGAGCTACCCTTAAGACTGCAATACCGTGTCACCAGCTGCTCACCCTCCAGGTCATACATGTGCTACTAGGGAAGAAGTGGATGCTGGCATGTACCAGCAGGGCGGCAGCTAAGCTGGTTTTGGAATTACCAGATAAATAAACACTCAGAGCACACACAAAGGGAAAGGGCTGGGTTCACTGTTGGCTATCGTGAGCTCTCCTGCCACTAGGAACACAAGTGGCCAGGACCCTTCTCCAAGAGGAATCCTGCAGGAAAGCCACATCTCCACACAATGAAAATGCTGAGTCAAATGACCGCCAAGGTTTCTAACACCAGTGCCTGCCTGTGGGCAGAGGGAGTTCACCAGTGTGAAGTTTGCAGTACGGTATTCTCTTCTGAACCTTCTTATGGTGGGAAGGAAAAGTCACGCGACTTTTGTTGAAAGTTTAGGTATAATGGTGTTGAAAATTGCACTGATCTATTTTGTCCTTACACACCTCTCCCTAGGCTCTGCCTTCCTGCTAGGGCAGTAAAATTATAGAAGCAAGCAAGCTCTACCCTTCAAAATAAGATGTTAAGGGAAAAAAAAATTTCACAAAATCTATGCATTTCACCTGTTCATAGCAGGAATTAAAAATCTACAAAAAGAAATCTAGAACACTTGATGCACAATTGTTTGAACAGCGATTTCTGGATGCAAAGCATCCAACAGAGATTACAGAAACACCAAACTCCACTGCAATCCTTTAGGAATGGGGAAATATTTTAAAACCCATCAGCTGCGGTATAAATCAGGAACAGCTTCACGGAAGCTACACAAAAGCGGTAGCATTGTAAGCATACATTTAACTGATGGTAACGGCTGTAATTCTCCACTGGGAACTCACTTCTGGAACAGTTAGCATAGTTTTTAAACTTTCCTTGTGGCTAAGAGTGTATGTTTAAGGAAACACAACAACCAAAAAGAAAACAAATATCCACACAGGAGGTTACACTATTTTAAACACCCTGAATTCAATCAACTCTGGCTCTCAAGCTGGTGACATTTTCCCAGATACACCCGTCTCATAGACCCTTGTATATCTGTGCAACTGTACATCTAGTGCACAGGGTGGAACAAGACCCTTTTCCAGCGTGAGGATGCAGCACTGGCAGTTACGTAATTAAGCTGTTTCTTTGAAGAAAACATGTTTGCTTTAAAAAAAAAAAAAATCGACAACTTCAAAGTCCTAACCAGAATAACATCAAAAAAAGAAGAAACGTAATTGGGAGTGCAAACTGTTGAGGAAATTGCTCTTGTGTACAAGACAATTATCCATACTGATGCTGTGTAATTTCTGTGTTAAACTATTTATTATGCTCTCGCACACAGTGATACATTAAAATTCTTGTTGAATGTTGTCCATTCAAAATTAAATGATGCTTTAGCTTCACCACCAGGATTTTTCTCATACCAAGTCATGTTTGTAATAAACTTTATTAAATGAGATAAAATATTACACAGTTCGAACAGAGAAACCCAATGGGGAAATCCATTTCTGTTAAACTAAGTAGCAGAGCTTTGTTGCTGGCATAACAGCTATGATGTTTGTTAGATATATTCTAGAAAAATCCTCATCGTTCTTAATGAATAATTGAAGACAATATATAACCGAAATGCTTGTTTGCTACCTCCAGAGCTGGATCATTAAATTAATTTTTAATAATGTATGCTATTGTTCAAAGTTATGGGACACAACATTTCACTCTAAATACGTTCATTATACAAAGAATTATCCCAAGGTTATAACCCAGGTAGCAGGTTTACGATGACTAATAAAGCAGAAAGGGAAACATTAGGAGAGCTTACAGCTACTCCAATTTGTTTTTCACATATCATTTATTTATGCCTCTCACCTAAAGACACACTCCTTGACTTAAACAATGCACCATGATGATAACGCTCCAATTCTCCACTGCAGTTCTCAGCACTTACAGCGTCACCTTCCCACCCCCTAGAAGCTAGGATTTTTGCAGCCTTTCAATTGTGCGGCTTTTCAATTGTGCGGGGTCCATGCAAGATGCTATCTGTTTTAGTTACTTATAATAAGTGGTCAGTGAGGAGGCAATTTCTGCTAGTGCCTCAGGGTGATGGTGAAAATGTTCCACATATTCATTACCCAAGAAGAATTCAGTGCAATAAGATCTCTGCAAAACAAATTTGTATAGGACAAAGTAATCATTAGGAAATCCAGTCCATTTTAAGTAATTGCTAACTGCACCTAGGATTCCATTAATCACTGCATAATAGCATTTGACCTAATATCAACTCTGTCCTCAAGAAAGGCTGGTTTATCTTTGGAATAAATTCACATAATAAAAGAAGGCAACAATGAAAGAATGACAAAACCAATACAAACTTGAAATGAAAAAATGAACAGAGGAGTTACCAAACATCCCACGCCACGGACGACTTAGTATTTGCATAGAATCTCTACAGTCTACCACCAAGATGAGCCGGATGCTAGAACGTATCTGAATACAGGTAGCCTACATTTTGTAACACTATGATGGAGCAGGAAGGTTTAAGACACAGAGTGACAGCCTGTAGCCAGTGAAGCTTTTTTTGCATGAGAAGCAGAAAGCAGTTTTGGAAACACTGGTTTGTAATGTCTTGACAAACTCTTTCTCAGCCAATTGTCCATGTTCATTCAAGGTGGAGAAGCCTTTGCCCAATGGCACTAGTGCTTGAGACAACAAATGGAGGAGAGGAAGACAGAGATGTGTTCAACACCCAATCCACTCATGCTCTCAACCACTTTCGAACAGAGACACTTAGAACAAACCAGTCTATCATTGGTACCTACCAAGAACAATATGATGAAGGAGAAATTCAGGGCACACATATCTAGCCAGAACAGCAGTCCTTTTCTCCAAAAGAAACTTCTAGTGCCAACCAGCTCTGCCAGACATACTACACTCACTATGCAGTCTTATACAGTTATAACTTGGATGACAGAGTATCTTTTCACAAGTGATTTTTCAATCTAAGGCATAACTAAGTTTCAAGGCTTCTAGGAGGCATCTGTGAGCTGAGAAGGTCTGTAGGACTTGACGACCTCTGAAGATACCTGCAAAGGCACTGAAGTCTCCATGGGTTTCAAAGGGCTGCCACCCAGATAGCAAAATGCTACTAAATTATACCTAGAAATCTCAGCTGGGACTTGCTCTTAAGATCTGCCATTCAGTGCTGGCCATTACAAACATGGAGGAGGTGGGCAAAAACCGTAAGTGCCAAGCTGCAGCAATCCTAAACCATGTTGTTCCTTTTCCTCATTTTTAGACCAGAGCACAAATTTTAGATGAAACGTGGTTCTTGCCATAAGATTACAGTTATGATTTCCACACTCAGCAAAAATGGAAAGAACCATATAGTAGTGAGAGAGATATATATATAAAAAAATAAAAAAAAGTCCTGATCTTGGCCAGGAGAGGTTCAGATCTGCAGGGCCTGCTGTCCCACCCTCCTTTCACCATCTCAAAATGGAGATAGGGGATCTTAGGCTTCAGCATAGATTTCTGGCTAAAACCAGAATGCATGTAGTCCCCCATATACAGCACAGCTTGTTTCCCTTCCAAAGTCTGTCACAGTAGGACAGCAAAAATCCAAGCAGTGAAAAAACATTTGTAACTATACAGGCTTTTAAACTATCGACTTTTTTGATGGTAATACAGAGTGCAAGAGACGCAGCTATTCCAGTCGTCATACAAACACTGACCAAGACAAGATTCCTTGTTGCTAAACCTTTGTGAACTGGTTAGTCACATTTAGATTAATGCTTTGTGACCTTTGGAGAAAGGTCTCACAAGCTCAAAGATTAAACAGAGAGGAATGTGCATCTGATCATGCAATATACCAATGGCCCTGTGTTTAAATACCACCTGGCTAGAAGGAGTGTCCATTTTGAAGACTAGAGCATCGTCCTTCAGTGATCTTCCCTTATTTGAAATGTGCAAAACTGCACCAGAGAATTGGCTTATAGCACCGTGAGCTGTTACTCTCTCAATGCTGCTACAAAACCAGGTAGTAGTTTCTGAAAAGCCACTCCTCACTTTTGTTTTCGTGGAGGTTTTGTTTGTTTGGTTTGGGATTTTTTGGCGATTTTTCTTTTTTTATAATGAGCAGGTCTCCTCAGGCCACCCCACCCAAGAGGCTGCTTGAGATTGGATGTCCTCCCTTGAAGACAGCATTGACTCACTCTTGGTAGCTCTGCTTCTCCTAGTCAACATCATCTTTGCAGATCTCTAATAGCAGGGCTAGCCCGAAATCATGCGGACTCTGTATACTGCCCTGTCTGTGGATCAGTGAGAGAAATCAAAGTTAGATGTAGTGCTCCTTGTTAAGTACTTTCTTTAGGTTTGTTTTTTTTTTTTTCCTGAGCATTGTGTGGTTGTGTAGAAGTTACAGCTCTATCTCAATGGACTGTCTTAAATCAATGCAAGCTGAAAACAGGACTTAGCCGTGTAACACAAGTAGGATTCAAAAACTGACTCAAACTTGAAACATTCCATTAAAAAATATCTACCCAGAAAGAGAGGTTCCCAGGAGCGTGACAAACTAATGGGTACAATAACGTACGGGTTGGACAAAGTACTATCAAGGCAACACCTTGATCTTGAACTGAGGCCACCAGATCACAGAGCAGTCTTGAGGGAGGACATCAGATTCTCATCCGATGGATGCTTTTAGTAAATGGTCCCAGAATATCCTATTACAGAGAGAGGGTGCGCATAGCCACCAGAGGCATTAGCTGACTGCTCAACTGTGCCCCTATGACACATAAAATGTCAAAGCAGATGATTAAAGAGAAATAGTCAAAAAGAAATTAAAACTTATCTTAAGCTACATCAAATTGCTTGCTGTTCTCCTGAGCAGCTAGGTAGGGATGTTGTAACTAAATTAAGAAGAAAATTATAACCCTGCTCTTTTTATCTAACCTTGCTGTTAAATACCACTTCATGTTGTCTTTGCAGCTGTTATATTTGGCACAACCTTTGGCCATTCTCACTTTTCCAAAATCTTATTCCCTGTTAAAATCCAAGAGACGTTTACAAGGAGGTTAAGCAGCTCAATTTAAGGCATGTTTGAGGGATCTGTAGTCAGCACAGTCCACAGCATAAATTGGGCCAGTTTAAATCTGTATTCTTTTGGTAAATATGTTAGGAAAAGCAAAAAGATTACAACAGAAAAGCATGATCTCTGTCTCTGAACTTTAAAAATTAACATTTTTACTGGATTTACAGCTATGTTTTTTCTTTATCAGCTATGTTCCCCCTTTTTTTTTTTTTTAAACTTCCCTGCACTGTTACAAATCTGTGCACTGTTAAGCTTATAAAGAAATATTGGGAAAGTCTCATCCTTGGATACATGTACTACATGCAATTCATGCATATATTCAAGGAATCACAGAGATAACCCTGTTGACGCAAATACTACATCTTTTCAGAAAGACAACTTTAAATTAATATGCTTTAAAATTTCAGAGTTTCCTCAAAAAGTTTTTTTTAGCTGTAATGTACACAGACTAGGTAAGATTTATGTTCTTCATGAAATGTTCTGATTAATTTTGGATATGCTTTGATACATCAGCTCCAACCTGCTGGAATATTTTCCCTTTCAAAAGTCATTCTCAAAATTATTTATTCCCCTTTTAAATGTCTTACAAAACACGAATACAAGCCTATTAGTCCCTGAGACTGTATCACAGCAGTAAATAGCCAAAAGAACAGTGACGAAATGGGCATTATTTCACACAATTTCATACAAATTTCATATACAGCTCTAAGAATAAAAGTTGCTTATCAAGCTGTTAAAACAGGCAGGAGCCTATAACAGTGTAATTCATACAAAACTGACCCTGTAAAAAGTTATGCCAACATCTGACGTGTGCATCTCAAGGTCACAGTATTAAACAGCATCAAAATAGCTCATTAAGGCAATAAATTTTGTCCCCATCTATTCTTCTAGTATTGAATCTACCATTGACTTTCCTTCTGACAGCTGCACTAAAACACTAAATCATTCTCAGAGGCTGAATGACATGATCTGAGCATCATGGTTTAGCGACTCATGACAGATGACCAACACATGTTTCAAGTCTTTGATCGCTGGTAGAGATTCTTACTCAACTTTCAAATGTTTGTTGTAAAATTCTAAACAGGAGGAGAAAAATTCACATCTAAGCCAAACAGTAATGATTAAAACAGCAAGATATCAACTCCGCCTAATTTAGTATTAGGATTTGTTTTTTAAAGAGAACACTTTTTGAAACTTCATACCAAGCATGTTTTTGATTGTTGGCCACAGGGATTCTGTACTGAATAAAACTACAGCAGATGTTGATATTCATTCAAATCTATTTCCACAATGAGCTGGTAACACAGTCTGCTAAACAGAATTTGAAGTGTTCTGCGCAGAACACCTCAAAAAAGACAAATGTTTCAAATCATTGTCCATTTCCACCCTGCCATTATGACAAAAGGCTTTCAGAGTTCTAAACCCTTTTTTCCCCCACCTCATTAAAATGTCGGAAAACAAAATATAATTGACAAATTTAACCCATATGCATCAACCTAAAGGGACAATTCTGTTACTTTTGGGACAGTCTTCAAAGTAAGTCAGACTTGTCAAAGTTAATACCTACACCACACACATTAGGTTTATCTTTTTGTTTTTTTCCACTGCTTTTCTAAGTATGTTAAAAAATGTCAGGAGGCCCATGTTTGTAAAGTCAACTCCACCATTCTGCAGTGAAACCGATTTACAGGAAGTACACTACAAGACACCGTGAAGACCCAGACCTTACCATGCTGAATTACTGACCTATATACAACCTTAGTTTTTATATTGCTCAACTTCTCAGCAGTTCTGGAGATTTTGACATGAATCTCCTTCTTTGGCTTATTGCACAGACCTGAGACTCCAGTCTGCAGGTAACTGTCAAGAAAGCAGGCTGCCATGCTACCCTTTGAGGGCTGACGCATTTTGCCAGAGAATTTTGGCTATTTCCCCTCGGAAGGAACGGTGAGATTCTTCAGATCTATCCCAGACCGGAAACGTTTAACAGCAACTGTTTTCACTGCTTCCACATTTAAACTCAGTGCCATTCCCTCGTGCATGCCCTGTCTACTCTGATCCCCATTCCAGGTTAGGGTTTCCACTGCCAGATTTTACTTGCAGGAACATCCCATGCTTTATTTCATAAAGGCTCTCCACAGCTTACGTCTCCTCCTCTAGCCACTTCTAGCCGTCTTCTTTACTCTGCAAAGAGAAGGTCCCTAGGTCTAGTCACTGCTTTCTGTGACATTTGTGTTAGTCCTCACAGAATCGCATCAGGCTCTTGAAGGTAAGTCTACTTACCTTCCCTCAGACTTTTTTTTTTTTTCCTATCTCCTCTACAGTCAAAATGGACAACTGCTTCTTGCCTGAAGACCTGTAAGGAGTCATTCAATTCAAGCAAGAAAAAAAATTTACTATAACTCAGCTTTATTTCTGAAGACACCCTACTTTCAAAGAGGTGTTACAGGGAACATTACTGGGCTACAACTGACAGGACTGTCTCGCTTAGCACAACTGGGACATGGACAGTATCATCAATGCTAACTACCATGCAATGGAAGTTAGCTACGTAGAAGGAACTATTAACTGATCTTCAGAACCCATACAGGAATTGCTAGTAATTGAGCTGAAATAAAGGCCTGAGAAAGTCACAGCTTTTGTCTGGATGTTTTAAAATAGACATGTTTGAGATCACAGTGGGGAGTTTTGTTTTAAGTTTGGCAACATAATAAACAACTTGACATGCCTTTTAACAGGAGAAAACAGAGAACCACAACAATTTCCCTGCTCAACACAAATATAAATACAAGGCAAGTAAGCATTTGACAATTCCTTTTTTTTTTTTTTGACCAATTGTTTTAAGTGAATTGAAGTCCAGAAACATTAAACAGTTGGTTCTTCTCAAAAGATATTTTACAAAGCAGTAACCCAAATGCATCTTGGCATGTATTACAATCAAAGTGTTGACATACATTCACAGCTTATTTCATTTTTTTCAAGGAATAGAGTACCAGTAACAATCCACTCGTTTGCCTTACTGCAAAATCCTTGCTCTCCCTGAGAAGTACTTGCTCTTGCAGACAATCCCACACAAATCAATGCTTCCTTTTCAGATGTCACATTAAACTTCTCAGGTTTTTACTGTTGTGAATGGGATTTGCAATCTGTTATAGTGTAACTAAAGAGGACTGTCATTGTATTTATGGAGCAAATTCTGGAAAACAAGAAGAGAATGACATTTCCTTTGAAGTAACTGCAGACAGTCCAACTGACAGATTTTGAAATTCTAAGGCAACAATATTGGACCAGCATATGAAACTCCACCATAGAGACCAAGCTAATGTACTGCTTGCTTCTGCAAAGTACAAATACTTTGATGGTTTATCTTTTTAATTCAGTACTAGGTAATACAAAATGCCAATACTGCCATCAGGTAACTTAGGTACTCAACTTCTGCAATCAGTGAATCCTTTAAGAGGACACGTAATGTCTAGTTTGCTTCGCACACTCTATTTAAGAACATCTATCTGGCAATATTCATGTATATTAAAAATACATACGCATATTTTTGCAGACTTGCAATTTAATATATTTTCATAATTCACTACAAAAATGCGGTTTCACAACTGGTACCATACACTGGGATTCCTACAGTAGTATGGAGAAGGTACAGATGACTTTCCCAGAACCGGCAATACTTCGCACCATGCAAATTGTCTAGGACACCAATCCTCTTTGAGCAGCAGTTAGAAGAAAATTTGTGGGTTGAATACTGATATCAAAATACAGATTTAAATAATTTACTCTTAAAAACATTCATATTTATAACCTCTTACAGAAAATAAACAATTTATCTGATTATCAGATATGTCCTCAGTTTTTCCAGTTCCAAGGTATACACAGGTCTCCATCCTGTAGCACAGAGTAGAAATGTGAAATGCAAAGGTGCATGCCTTGTAGGTACGGCAATGATTCTTCTAGCAGTCGCTTACAACAATCTATCATCTGTGCACTGGAAACACTGGGTTCCTTATACAGCCGATCCAAAGAAAATTTTTCAGTGGAAGTATCGATTAGCTCTCTTTCTGTAATCATCATCCTAGCAAATGAAGACATCATAGAGCAACAAAATTAGAACTTAATCTCTTAAAAAACCCTTATATCCTTGTAAACAAAGGTGTCACTTCATGCACAGCTATGGTACAGATAAATTTTTGTGCAGGTGGATATTCATGTCTACCTCAGAGGCTAGACTGAACATGCTTCCATGACTCTGGGCAAGAACATGCCTACACAGAGTCACTCTTGAAAGCCTGCACTATGACATTTTTTTCCTCAAAGTAATGAGGAAAAAATACCAAAATAAAAATCCTGTGTGGCTCCATATTTAATGGAAGGGATGGAACTACTTAAAGCTTATGCTTTCAAGGTTATTTAAGAATAAAATAATGTGAGAAACTACTCTGTCTTCTTAACTAAGACCAGTACTCTGCACATCGAAAACAACGGATGAAAGGTACAGTCACCTGATAAAGATGAAATGTGTTAATAACTTACTAATTGCAAAAGTGTATGGATTCAGTTGGACTTCATCTTAAAGGTCTTTTCCATCATAAATGATTTTATGATTCCTTGAACACTGAATTCATAGCTTGCAGATGATTTTTTCCATTCAGCCCAGACAAAGAGTGGTAAGACACCACATGGCAAACTCAAGCTACTCAGAACTAAAGTTAATAAAATTTAATGTACAGAATTAATTAAGAGTCACTGGAACTGTGTCTGATCATCTAATGCATAGACAGTTCAGGTTCACCAAGCCTTACTAGCTCAGGCAGACACATTACCATAGCTATAATTCCAGAGAGAGCTCCGTTGCTGCCCTACGACACAGACCCTGTGCCAAACTGGGGAGGAGCTACAAAGCAGCAGCATGCTTGCAGAGCCACCAGCATGTGAATCAGCTCAAGGTAAGCACAGACGCAGCTACTGAGACTATTTGACTCATATGAAAACGCTACTGTAGGGGCTCTGTACCACTCCTTCCAGAGCTCAGTATAGGATCTCCATGTACCTGCATGGCTCTACGCTCTCAGAGCAGCTCTGGCAGTCAGGGATGAACGGAGCTAGAGAGTTAACCTGGAGCGAGCCTGCCCTCTCTGCTGACCATATCCGTGCCACTCTCCTGAGCACATTCTCTAATAACTGAGCATCAAGCTCTCCTGTTCTCTGAAACCTCAGGCTCCCTCGAAGGATATAAAGTTAGCTGCACGTAGTGAGAACGGCAGGTTTATTTTCAGTCCCTTCCACAAGGAGGCTTCACCTCTATCACAATACAAAACTGATACTTTACAAAAGCAAGGGAAGGAGAATTAGATTCATACTAAATCCTGTATTACTAAAAGACTATTATCCAAACAGATAAGACAATTTTCTACAGCAGCAGCATTTGAACTCCCCAGTGCATCAGGTCATACAGAATTCCAGCTACACTATGCTATTTACTGCATATAAAACATTCACCTGCACATGCAAAGCAAATTCATACATCTCAAAATATTTTCATTTACCTCAGGGCCCCTTTAACAACCACATGAAGCTAAGGAAAATCGGAATTACAAGAATAGCTTTTGTCCGAGGAAGCATTATGTGGAAAAGGAGTTTTCAGCTTCAATAAAAAGGTAACTAATAGGAAATAAGACATATCCACAAAAAAAAAGTAGAGGTGATAATTACAGAATAACTTCTGTATTTCCTACAGCACAAGAACAAGAGAATGACAAATTAAATCATCAGGCCATAGCTATATAAAAGAAAGAACACCTCTTCCCTCCTTCACATACAGATGCTATCTGTAATTCAACTGTGCAATTTGCTGCCACAGGGTATTTCTGGAGCCACAAAATAAATCAGCTCAAAAAATAATTAGACAATTAAGAGGGGAACAAGAATAAGATCTGTTGAACACTCTTAAGATGACATCATGTTTCCAGCTTCAAGAATTTTCTCGAGTCCAGTCAGGCAGAAACTGGGAAGTAGTACAAGAGTAAAAAAACCCACTGCGTTTTTTCCCCCATTCATATACCCTTTCCGTAAGCTAATGGATGATGGGGACAGACCTTTGATATGAGCCAGTATAGTTGTTCTTTATTATTTTATACAAACCAGCCATCATCTAACACACAACGGAAGAGTTGAGATATGTAGCTTGGCTCTAACATTCTTACAACACAGCTGCTTATACTTAGAGGGGATCCCCACATTTTTCCTGGATTTATATCATGTGGCATAGTGTGAGTTACTCAGATTCAAATGAATACATTTGCTACAACATCCCTCGCAACCTCTACAGACATGTCACATATGGCAGCTACAGAGAGAGCTATTCAGCAGTTATATATAAAATAATATAATCTAACTTCAAAGCTGGACTAGGGTTGTGGAAAAATTGCAACAAACAGAAGTCCATCTTCAAAACATATCCTCCCAAGTAATCACATCTTAACAGAGCTAAAACCATAATGCCTTCAACTAAAACTCAGGCCCAGAATAACCTTCACAAAAAAATGTATCTGGGTCTATACATCATGTATACACTCATGCTTTCCAAAGCAGAAAAATAAACTTGCAGTAACAACCTCTAAAAGGACAATAACACCCAGTTACCTATCGTAGTATTGTATTTAAAATAAAAGCAGTATCTCTACTTTATGCTCTTAATCCTCAAAGATACAAACAACATACAAGGTCAAGAACAAAATTTACAATTCTGATGGATATTACAAGTCATGGGCTTAATATTAAGTATGGTACTATGACTGACTATTGTCATCTCTCTCATCTCGCTTGCATCTGTGAAAGAGTACCAAGGAGGTATTTATCTTATCATTCTATCCCAATTTTTTTTCTTCACCTTGTTAGGTGCTAACTAATCTTTTCCCCGACTATCTGACAAACAACTAGAAATACTAACTCTCTAGTCAGTCTCAGTTATTTTTAGTTTAGATTTTACTGCTTTCTTGTCACAATGTAAGTAACATTAATAAAAGTTGATTGCTTTTCTTATTCAATAAAAAGGTGTCTTAAAAAAACCTCACTTCTCCTTTGAGGTAAAAAAAATTATGTAACTTTGTCTTGCAAGCAAAGATCTTTTATTTCTAATAAAGTACAACTGTTTCTACAAGGTGAAGGAAGGTGTTTTCTAACAACTGTGTGTGATCACTGAATGCTGAAAATTTTTTTACTTTGTAAAGCTAATGGGTAGAGTTCTACTTCATACACACAAGTTGTTTTTTTTTTCCCCACCAAAAGGGCATGAATACACTCTTCAAAGCTCTCCTCCTCCTCCAGATAAAACATACACCATGCAAAGACTTGCATGAACTAAGCGTATCAAGTCACATGAACACTTACTTCTCTTTTCTTTTCAGATTCTCTCTTGCCTCCTGTGCTTTGGCGAAAATAAACCATTGAAGGGTTGCTGGATCACAGACCATTGGGATTATGAAGTGTCCAAATTCATGTAAGCTTGGTGCATATCTGTCACTAATGAAACATGAGGGAAGTAAAACACAAAATATCATTTTTTTTGTGCTCAAGTATTTACATGATTTACTTTCAGGTTTCATTCTGAAGATAAAAGAGTATCAATGAATCACAGTCAGAGTAATTGGTAAAATATGAATCAAGTTTGGTTCAGGAGAATACAGAAGCATCAAGCATAAAGCTTTTTTAAAACTGTATTTCAGAAGGAACTGTCAACAAAAATATATAAACAGCATCATATTACCCATCTGAGTGTTGACCTGACCTTTGATTTAACTCAGCACAACACTGTAAGATAAAGACAGAATCTGGACTCTAACTTGAATGAAATAAGCAGGATTTTCTTCAATGTGATTCCTTCCTAATCCATAAAAATGTACCTTAAACCTTCAGAAACAAGATGACTTTGACTTGAAAATCCAATACTAGTTTTCTTCTTAGTGAGAGCAGTAAACGTAATAAAGAAAAACAGAGTAAAAGCTCTAAAAGTAAGAAATCTTTCCTGCAAATACCTACCTTTCCAGAATCATCTGCAAGCCTCGTAGACTGCGAGGATGAAAAGGTAGTCTACTGTCATGTAATTTATTATAGAAAGAGTCCAGAATCTTATAGTACTCTTCTAGAGTCAACAGTGGTTGCAGTTCTTCAATATATATTACTTGTATGCCTCCCAGAAGCTGACTTATCCGATCTTCCAAGAACAGCTGCCTTTTTCTAAGTTTATGGTAATTTGGCAATCTCTCAAAAATCTGTGCACACAAACAAACATTTCCTATGTTACAAAGCCTAAAACTTAATTTTAAGAAATTTAAAAAATTACAAGAAACTATAAGAGACAATCAACAATGCAAACACTGAACCCAGGAGGAAAAAGAATTAAAAAAACCCTAAGAAGTATCAAGTATATACATTTTGGGGCAAGATATAAGGGAATAAACTTGTAAGTTTTTTCAGTATTTATACTACAAAGGCATCAAAAAGCCATTACAAGATGGATGAACGTCCTCTTCCTCTATACATACAGAAATTAACAGTTCCAGATTAAAAAAAAATATATGTATAATGGGAGGCCTACATAAAATCCTTATCACCACAGTTATTGTGGTAGAGCTGTTCCATACACAGTCAAAAGCAGTTTTGCCAGCATAATTTATACCAATTCTCAAAAAAGAGAAGTCTCTGTTGCTGGAACTGGTTCTTGCAAAGGGTTTGGATGATTACCTAGCTCATCTTGATTCTGAAGGGAAGAGAAAGGATACCAGATCTCTAATTTACAAAACCTATACCAAAGAAGGTTAAGAAGTGATCAGACTTGTGATTTGAGACATAAAAGGGACAGGGAGAAGTGTGGAACAGGGCACCAAGGGAAAGAGGAAAGTCTGCAGTAATAGTCACTACTTATCATCTATCTATTTTTTACTAGAACACAGTTTTCCATACAAAAAAATGCCGTGGCTGGAACAAGTCAAGTGATTTCAGAATAATCTCTTTAGAAATCCAAGACAGTAGTAGACTCAGAGCAGCTTTTGGCACAATAAAATCCATTAGTCCAGCATTTCCATTTGTTACAGAGAAAAACCGCAAAAAAACCCTCTACTGTGCCTCTGACCAAGCATTCTACAGACTGACGCAATTCTACTACTAGCTCTTAGCACTGCTTTCTAAAATGGGATGGAATTGGACAAAAAATTCTGCTCTCTGAAAAACAAGTTGCTAACCGATCTCAGGAAGATTTTCACTGACTTCTGTCTTACAAAGCAAATATCATCACCACAACCATCTCCACACATTGTCCCATCTGCCTCTTCAGAAAACTCCTTGGCAAAAGTCAGAAAGACTTTTTTTTAATACTAAAAATCCCACTCTATTCCTTGAGAAGAGAAATAAAAAAAAAAGAAATAAAGAGAAATTAATCTATCACTCTCAAATCTCAGAGTAGAAATTCTTACATTACATTCTAGTTTCTCAGATTAAGTTCTTTGTAAATCATTTGCATTAACAAACCATGGTTTGTTTTGTCCCTCAGTTAAATATATAGGTGAAATTTCAAACAACCACCAGAGAAAGATTTGAATCGAGTGCTAAATTTTCATATTATTCATTTAGTGAAAGCAGCAGTAAAGAGCTGACAAAGATTGTTAGTAACAGCATATCACAGGATTAAATTTAGAACGCAAAGTACACAGTTATGGTAAACATAGTAGCTATGTGTTTCTTTTAAATTACTCATCAGTTATCTGCACCAATTAATATTTTGGTTATAGTTTAAAACAGGATGTCATAGTAACAAGAGGCATTATCATTTACTTCGAAATCTTCTTACTTTGGTCCAGTGATGGTGAACATCCATGGTCCCCAGCATGATGTGGCCTGCTGCACTCATACCTGAACGGTCTGTAAATACCACTGTGCGTCCTAAAGATTGAACAAAGCTCTTTACTGAGTTGGGTTATCGCAATTATTCCCACAACTATTTAAGGCTTAATGATGCTACTAACATGTCACAGGCAACAAATTTCCGCAGTACAAACACATAGACGTAGGTGCTTTTGTTATTCTCAAAATGTGTAAAGAGTGATTCTTGACAACTCCAAGATTTTTTTTCATACAAACCTCACCTGGCATTTGCCTTCACCCTTTTTAAACTTGAGAGATTTTTAGTTAATTGGACTTCTTTCTTACAAAGACTATTTTTAAAACAGAGAAAATCTCTTCAGACAGCATATTTTAAAAATCTGCACAAATAATATATATATATGCTATATGCTTAAAGTATATATAAGGTAATATAATAAGGTATAAGATGGTATAATAAGGTATAAGGTTATCAGCACAGCCATTCAACACTACTTTCACAGAATTGTCTGCAACATGCAAGCTGTAAGAAACACTTTCACATCGGGTTTTTGCTCTCTTTAAGAATAGAGACAACATAAAAGGATAATACTAGGTTTACTTTTCAAGGAACAAATCACTTTTGAGTCTGAGTATGGTTTTTAAGTGAAGTACAAAGACCCATAAGAATTCATTAGGCTAAAAGCACAGGCAATTATTTACCAAAATAAGCTTCCAGAAAAGTCTTTAGTGTGATGTATTAATCTACAAGACAAGGGTCAAATAGAAGCTATTGCTTTCAGAAATCAGTTTTCCAAAACCCTGATGAAGGAGCAACACTGACTTTAAGGCATCTAGTCCATCATTGCACCTCAAGGCAAGATCAACTGCACCTGTAAAATTACTGACAGGTATTTGTCCAGTAAATTATTAAAGGATTAGGGGAACCTTCAAATGAAAGCAACTCAAAACCAAGTATCTGCACACAGGCATAAAAAGTGGTTACAATTAGAGGAAACAGCTACTGTGACAGGTCAAAGAGCTGTATGAGAAGAATGGTAGGTCAAGGTTTACAGAATATTCTCGGTTCTCCTGAGAACATACAGATTTTAATATAGGTATTTTATGGTACACGCATGATAAGAGAAGACAATATGATTTGGAAAGTATTCTAGTAAGTCCTCCTTATATTGATTCTTTAAAGAGCCACTCGCATTTTGTCTTGAACCTACCATGGGTAACAATCTATGGCTGCCTCCACTCTTCTAGAGGTTGAGTCTGGATTTTTTACTTTCATTATTAGTACTAAGTCTAGTATCTCAACTCACTCAGTTTGCATTTATTAAGAAGAAAAATAGAAGCTGAGTGTAGCAAATACACTATATGGAGAGGCCACTTTAAAAAAATAGCCAGTAGCTTAAAATGTAAGTTCTCACCAACTTTTCAGTAAGCCTGGCAGGTTTTGTTTTTGCAGTTATCAAAAGCATTTGTGAAAAGAACTAGAGCTCCCTTGTCACAGACGACTCATGCTCATGTTTGAATCAAGAGTTAAGATACATGAAAAAAGCGACAGAAATACCTTTAACATTCTTCAGTAATTCAGGTCTCTGTTGGACTAAGCGACCTAGACTGTGCAGTTGGCTACAGCGGTGAGCAATACCCCAGCTTCTCTGCCACCTAAATAAAAATATAACTGAAAGCATTTAATTCTCAAAAAAGCGTAATTCTCAACATTATTAAAAAAAATCACAGAAATTGAGATGCAGCTGAAAGCCTTGTAACACAAACAACTCGAACAAAATAAAACAGCAAACAAAATTCAAACCAAGTAACACTCCAACAGTAATAAAAGCAAATACTGAAAAGGTGTCCCATGTCACATACTATTTGAACAGATAAAAAAGCCTAAATGAAATGTCAGTCTTTCTTAAAGTGAGTGCCAGAAAAAAAAAGGAAATAAAACCAGATGTAGGAAAAATAAATATAAAACCTGGTAGACAGAACACAACTTGCAAATCTCTCCCCCAGTAAGAAGGGGTAAGTAGAAGTAAGTAAACAGCAACAGAATCCAGTATTTGGTTCAGACATGCGGCATGCGGTTTGTACACTGTGTAATGTTTGCCTAGATGAGCAAATGCTGTATATAAGGACATTGCCTCATTTATTTTTCTTTTCTTCCTTTGAATACCTAGCTCAAAACATTACTATGATTCCAGTGGTAAGTTGCTACATATATTCATATTTTTCAGTGGCATAATTGTTGTTAAACCATACAGGAGCCAGGTGTTACATTGGTGACTTTAATATACATAGTTCTGATATCTCTTCCACCACAGACAGATCAAAAAAATTAACTAAATTTCAAAAAGCATTTAAATGGTAAAGTTGTCGCAGAGTATTGAAAAACTTACATTCTTTTACAAACTTCTAGCTGATACAAAACTGTCTCAAAACAGGGAATTACCATTCCCTTCTTGTACTGGGTCTGTCTGGGATGGGGTTAATTTTCTTCACAGCATGCCTATGGTTTATATTTTTAAACTAAAACAGTGTTGATAACTCACCACTGTTTTGGCTACTGTGCTGGTGTCCAGGTTTTTTCTTCCTGCTCTGCCTCCCTCCACCAGTGACTGGGGATGGGACACAGCCAGGACACGTGACATCAACTGACCAAGGGGATATTCCAGATCATATGATGTTCTGCTTAGGGAAAGAAGGAGGATGGGGGGGACCCTTGTGATCACGGAGTTTGTCTTCCCAAGCAAGCATTACATGGCAGGGGGGTTGGACCGAGATGATCTTTAAGGTCCCTTCCAACTCACATCATTCTATGGTTACACATGCTGAAGGTCTGCTTTCCAGAAGAGGCTGAACACCTGCCTGCTGACAGGGAGCAGTGAATGAATTCCTCCTTTTGTTTTGCTTGAAATCACAGCTTTTCTTCACTTCACCTATTAAACTTCTAACTTGATCCACAAGTTTTCTTGGTTTTGCTCTTCCGGTTCTCTTCCTCCCATTCTGCTGGGGGTGTACGAGTGAGCAGCTGTGTGGGTGCTTAGCTGCTGGCTGGGGTCACGCCACATCATCTTATTTAGGGAAACCTAACTAGCAAAAACCCCACTCTTTGGGATGCAGAAAACAGCACTATGCCACAGGCAGTTATGAGGCAATTCAGTCTATTATAATGCAAGTCATTCTAATAACTATTTACTGTTACCTAGCAACAACACTTTGCTTTCAGTAGCACTAGACAGGAATGTAAAAAGATGGCTTATACATCCTACCTTCAGGTGTCCTAAAGTTATACATGGGATACAGCCAATAACCCTGTTATTTTTAATATATATTGAATTTTGAATATTTGAATAACTAGCATTAGGCTGCAGGATCACATTCTTTTCTGAATTACGACAATATACCTTTTGGAAGATAATAACTCTCCATATAACACCATAGTTTTATCGTATTTTAAAAGCACGAACGCTAAGAAAAATATAAACCATGAATAAATCCAAACCTATAGTAATAGACATTTAATACTGAATACTGTTTCAGAAACTTAAAACCCCCACCACAGCTCAGTTGCAGAAGATTAGAAACGGTGTTAAAAAAAAAAAAACTAGCTTCAGCTTAAAGGAAGCCAGGGTCTTTTACAGGGTGAAAGAAATGAAAGCATAGTTTCAGAACCTCTCTTTCCTGGTTAAAAGAACTTAATGGACTAGCCTTTGAAATAATCCCCCAAATTTTATTTTTCCATTGTTGAATGCCCTCAATGCCATTTTCCCATTCTGAATATTCAGAACAACCTCACTAGAAGGCACAACATTTAAAAAAGGATCATAAATTATTTCCTGGCAAATATTCTGTAGAATCAAGATCACTAACTGTACTCAGCCCTTTCAAGCAAACAAACATCCTCTTCCACAGGAGTGTGGGAAACAAGACGCTAGAAAGAACATTTTTATTAAGCCTTCACAGGATGTCAGTACGCACCACGTTGCATTTCACTGCCAATCAGGAAGAACAACTTCATCCAGCAAAACACCCAAAGTAATGGATATGCACAGGTCTTATTTCAAGTGCTTTATGTGTCTGTCTCAACTGGAGCCTATATCATTAGTTACGGCCACTAGGTCTTTTTGAGCAGATTGCAACAGGAACTTGTGTTCCAATAGAATTTTTCTAGAAAAATATTATTCAGTGCAATAACACTTTAGATATACGAAATACAGCTGTTTTGCTGGAATCTTCAAAACTCATGGCATAGTATTATATAACACTTCCCTTGCTTTGATTGAATTAATGCAAGTCCAATTGATCTAATTTATTACCTGATATCTGAGAGCTGGAGTTGATGAGAGAGTTCAAATTTTAAGCGTTCTAGTTCTTTTCTAAGTGGCAAACTTGTTTTCAGCTTTTTTACTGCACTTGCTTCATTATCATCTAGCCAGGATCTGAAAGGAGGAAAAAACCCCAACAGAGAGAGGCATGCCATATTATCTTTCTGGCAAACAGTACAACTGAATTCTTACTGTTAACACTAACGTTTTATTCTTACCATGTAAAGGGATTTATTAAAAGTAGAGGACAGAAACTGAAATTGCTTAAATGCTTCACCTTAAGATATCTGCAAAGGAAAACCTGGAGCTTAGTCTTTGGGGGGGGGGTGGGGGGTGTCAGGGGGTGGTTGTGTGGAATCAAATGGGACCAAAAGACATTGACAGTGTTACAAACATAGTAAGACTTAGAGGTGTGAGAGGTGTAGAGCAGCAGGTTAGTGTGATTTTGGGGGGGAAGCTTCAGAACTTAGTGCTTTAACGAAAGAAGCTCCTACACAGCTGCCTTTTAAAAAAACACCACAACAAAACAACCACAGTGCTCACAGTAGAGTATCAAATAAAGAAGGTGGTACTAAAGGGCTAAGTTAGATAACTCTTACAGAGCTGGGATGAACATGGATTAAGCAGGTCAAAGTTTTACAGTTTTTTGTCAATAATCACAACCAGACAAACATGACTAGTGGAGTACATCTAAAACTTTCAATAAACAGATGATTCTGTTTCTCGGAAGAAGCTACTCTTTAAGAGATTTAGCCTTTTTTCATTGCACAAACTTATTTTCACTCTCTTACTTTTACAAACAAATACTTCCATTCTCATACTGTATCCTAAGCAAAAAAACTCAAACCAAGAAAGCAAAAAGAGAGGCCCTGGGCCAAATGGTTAGGTATCAAAACCAGTATGTTAATATGTAACTGTTCATGGCATGTCTTGTAAATGTGTAAAAACAAGTAAAAATATTCTCTGATACGTTAAATCTCAGTTAATTGTTTCACAGTAGCATATATTATACAGAGCGTATATATATTATTTGTGAGGTGCTAAGCGGGATGAGGGATATTCTTTTCTCTGAAGATACCACCACTACAGTTCTGCATTTATTTCAAATGGCACCTAAGTCACATTGTTAGAAAAAGTTTTTCAAGGCAGTGTTTTTTCCACACTTCTCCAAATCAGCACAGACAGATTTTATAAACAAAATACACTGCATTTAATGTAAGTTCAGTATTTATAATTGCCTCCATTTAAATATTAGGGTTGGTATGGTGAACCATACCAACAGAAGCACAACACTAAGATATCTGGCAAATTAGAACATTCTAACCTTAGTTTCCATGTATTGTCTCCCAGCCCCAACAGAATGTGATAATGAAATACTAAAGTTAACAGCCATATATTTTTGTGTTACAAAAGTCCTGTAAGAGGTCAGGAGCCATTTGGAGTAAGTAGAACTTCTGCCTTTTTCTGATTCGTCACCAATATTCCACAAAACTGAAAAACTAGATCAACAAAACATGAATGCGGAGCAAAGAGACAAGAATGCCTCAGCTTAGCTGGCACTATAGTTATCCCAAGAGCTCATGTGAACTCTTTAATTATAAAAAGCATGACATAATTACATGTTGGATAATAAGGATCTTATCAATGCTTATACAGATCTAAAACGTGAGCATCAAGGGGGTGGGGCCACACAAGGGGCAACAGGCACAAACTGGAAGCTCTGTCTGAACATAAGGTAAAACTTCGAGGGTGACAGAGCACTGGAACAGGCTGCCCAGAAAGTTTGTGGAGTCTTTCTCTGGAGATACTCAAAACCCACCTGGATGTGATCCTGTCCAGCTTGGTTTTAAGCGAACCTGCTTTAGCAGGGGGGTTGGATTTGATGATCTCCAGAGGTCTCTTCTAACCCCTATCATTCTGTCATTCTGTGAAAGTTTTGTATTGTTCAGAATGTTTATTGATTGCCTTTAAAAAACTCAGCATTACAGTAAGATGAATCAGCTAAATAAAAGCCTTACATACATTAAAGTTGTTTTCACTCTGTGGGCTTGTTCTAGTTCCTCCTCAGGATCCTTGAATCCAGTAAATGAATAGTAAGTCTTATCCCATTTGATAGGTCTATTCACTGTGCTTTTTGCTTCCTTGTGGGGCCGAGAGTTCACATTCAAACTTTGAATATGCTCAGTAGATAAGCTGCAGGAGTTGAGAATATCCAATACTGTGCTCAGGAGATCCCTAGTATGTAATGTAAAAGTGACTGCTCGAAACCCTGTAAAATACAAGTCCCACAAAATTAGTATTAAATTAAATTTATTTAAAATAAATTCACATTGTTGTCATCTTACAAGAACCCTAACAAGGCATACATAGTTGGAAATTATTATTATCTTGTTATTTCAATGCTCTCTGCAAAATTCACTTGCAGTTTAACCTTTAAAACTGCTATGTCTCTAAAAAGATAAATAGAGCTGTTTTAACTATCTGAATCATTGGATGAATTGGAAACTTAGCTACACTTTCACTGCTTTCACTTCAGCAGTGGCAGTTTTGTTCAACAGCTTGATGTAATGAACTTTATTACTGATCATCACTTTGGATATAATTTACTGCAAAAAATGCAGTGCTATAACAGCTCTTCACAGGCTATGAACACAACATTTTCTTGCACTTGGGTCCCTCACAATTTACTCAAGTGTTTTGGCTAGTAGGATACAGAACATAAAAGTCATCTGTCAGATAAGGCATATTGGTATATCAGAGACAAATCTCATCTCATGGCTTGGCTTCGCGGACGAAGATTTGGGATCAGAGACAAATACATAGAATAAAATTAATCAAAACCAATATTCCAGACTTAGCTTTGAGACTACAGAAAATATTGACAAGAGACAACGTGGTAAATTGAAACTTCAGATATCATACAACTTCTGCTTACAGAATATGTTCCTGCTGATCCTACAAGCATCCTGATATTGTGTACTACACATTATTTGCAATGAAACAAGGACCCAACTGTTGCTCCAGTGAAACAGGACAACGGTATTAGAATTAGAAAAATTATCATTTACATAAATCTATGGGTTTTATTCCTCATTCTGTAACTTGACCTCAACTTTGTGATTTCTCATTCTTTCAATGCTTTTTAAAGCTTAAGACGTTTCATTACTTGGGATGGTCCTAGCTGTCTGATCTAATATATACTTTCACGCTTTGACAAGATTTTATGCAGTTGAAAAGTCATTATGACTGCACAAGGCTAAGTAATGGTCTGAAAGAATTTAAATACAGGAAGATATGTTCTGTACAATATAAAAGCACCTGAAGCACTGAAGGATTCTTGAACATTAGAAGAGTTTGGTTCTCTTTCTCTTACATAAAAAGTAAGCGGAGTTGGCTTAAAGGAGCGAAACCCTGGTTTCTGCAGGTTCTCCAAGTATCCATTTAACCTCTTCAGAGAGTCTTCATTTACTTCCTGTTTAAAAAAAAAAAAGAAAAAATCCCAAAACATTAGAGATTGCAAATATGGCCATTTTTCATCTAAACCTTTTTAAACATACATGCAGAATTAGTTTTTACAAACTGCCAGCTGTTCTTAACAAGTAGTGATATAGTTCATATTCTCAGCATAAATAATTAACTTGCATGAATAAACTGTATGATGTACGTACTTGTACATTCCAAAACATCACTTAAGGCTTTCAAGCTTAAAGGCACCCATTGTTTCAAATATAACGCACAGCATTTCTAAGTGATAAAGCAAGTAATGTGTATTATAAATTAGTCTGACAGGATTCAGTATTTTCTCTACAACAACTAAACAGAAAATATGACTAATAAATACAGGACATTTAAGGGACCTATCCCCACTAAAAAAATAAAGAAAGTGCATCTTTCTGTTCTCTGGTAACAACAATTCTCAATTCCAATACTACTTTTGTTTCTCTGGCAGCAGGAAAACTAGAATATTCCCATCTTTGATAAAGGACACATTTACAAAGAAAGCATACAAAAAGATTTTTACCCTCTCTTTGGGATGCTTGCCAAAGAAATCTGGATGCACTGCAAAATAGAAAGGTCTGAGAGCATTGATGGCATCAGCTCCCGACAAAGTTCTTGACTGAAGAATGCATTGTAACAGTATCTTCTCTGAGCATAACCTAATGAGGTAATAAAATGTTTATGTACTATGCAACCAATCGAGTGACAAACTGATAAAAATTACATTAGAATATGACAGAATGGAGTAAACATTCCCAGCTGCAAGTATAATCATTTAAAACCGGTACTGAAAACTGAGTTCTGGATTTTTTCCCCTTGGGATTCACAAAGCTGTATTTATACAGAGCAAATCCAACAGGTTTGACAGATGGCGTATGCTAACAGCTGATTAAGAGAGATGTAAATAAGTATGATAACTTTCTCCTCTACTTTCTCAAAGCAGACTCAAATAAAAATGCTCCAGTCAAGTAGTTGGAATGAGGAAAACTTGACTTTAGTGGTATTTTTTGTAGCCACTGCTGAAGCTGCTCTTAAAAGCCAACCCTTACATACTTTTGAACCTGCAAGTTGAAAAGCCAAACCCACTATTTTTCAAGCAGTGCCAGAAGGATATTAAATTTTACCCAGGACAATAATCACAAATCAATCAAAAGAAATTTTGTATTAGTTTCTGAGGTCCACATACTTGAGCCCATTAAAAAAAAAACAAACCCCAATCAAAACCAACCTACTTTCACAAACATACTCTTTTATAGAAGACATCAAATAAAAAGACAGTACTTTTTTGGCCTTTGATCTTCACCAAAATAGAAGAAAACAAGGACTAAAAGAATTTTCAGTGGTAGGAAGACTGCTTCACCTAAGATCAGAAGGAAAAATTAAGCTGAAGAAGTTCTAGGAAGTTCAGTAAGTACAAAGGACTGAATACCTCCAATTATGCATAAATTAAGCGACAGTTCAGCAACGAGCACACTTGCGTAACAAAGACTGAAATGGAAGGAAAAACAAGTTCTGAATTAAAGACCACCAAATTTTACTGTTGTACCTCAAAGCTAATATTCAGGTTAGCAAGAAAATGTGAATTGTTAAATATTTAAGCATAGATTTCTCCTTCAGCTGATTTCACAGGTGTCCTGGGTTCAGTTAGGATAGGGTTAATTTCCACAGCCAGGATAGCCAGACTGAACCTGTCCATGGGATATTCCATACCACACCAATGTCATGCCCAGTACATGTACATATATGAGGGGGGGAGACTAGCCTGAGCGCAGTGGCTGGGCTCGGTGGGGCTTGGCGCTGCGCCCGTGGTTTGTCTCGGCTCTGCAGGGCACGGCACGGCTGGGCGCGCCACGCTGTACATCACTCGCTTCGTTATTGCTACCGCTGTTGTTCAGGTAAGCTCCCTTATCTTAACCCACTCGGCTTTACCTTTCCTTCTCCTCCACCGGCCCGGGGGGAGGGGGTCAGCTAGGGAGCACTGAGCAGCATCTTCGGTTGCCAGCTGGGTTTAAACCACCACAGTTCTGACAACAGGCTAAAAAATTCAGTGGGCCAGCCATTTGCTCTGTGATTATCATTCATTTTAGTTTGCAGCTCAGGAGGGGAGGGATTCTGCTCTGTTAAGTAATACAATGCCCTTTCACTCCTTACAGTATCACTCAAACTACAAGCCCCAAATAGGACATTATATAGCAGATTGGAGGTAAAGCTGCTCCCAATTCACATTAATAACTTCATTAATAATAGTTTCACAAAGAGCTCTTTGTTCTGCAATCATACTGGACACAGAAACATGTGAGACCACTTTCTGACTGCATTAATTAATTAAAAAAAAAATTCCCTGCATTTGTGCTCAGACAACAAGCAGTATTTTTAATTTTGGCAAATGATAAAGTAAATGACAACAGCTGAGTTTTATGCAGATGCAATGAACATTACTTTACCTTTTGCCTGTCAACCTTTCCAGCTCTTCCACTAGAAACACAAAAGCAGTTAAAGCTAATGTTTTCTCCCCAAGAAGGTGTGCAAATATTTCATCAGTAGGTCTTAAAAGTTAGCTTGCTGAAAACAGGAGAATTTTTCATAGAAAAGGGGGATGGAAAACTTTGTTTTACCATCTTGGATTTGCAAACACCAAAATAATTGTCTTGCTGAGAAAAAAAATCATAGTTTTTTTTTTTTTTTGCACGAGTGTACACAGAGCCATAAAAAAGAAAAAAATTATATCCAACAAAGGAAAAAAAAAACCCCAGTAAATTAACCAGCTACCTATCTGATCGCAGTCTTGACTAACAGCCATGCAAGAAACCAACATCCTCCTAAGACCCAGCTGCTAGAAGGATGTAAGGAGCTCAGTTTATTCTTCACCTTATTTCCCACATACACTCTCGAGCTACATTGCATGCCGTTTCCAGTAGTTAGGAAAAAGAGTTCCAACTATTAATCATACTTCCAAGTTCATTAATCATAAACTCCCACTTGGTATTCTCCAAGAAAAACGGCCAAGTATGGTTAACTTTAGTTCCCTTGTTTTCTCTCTAAACAACACTGTCACGCTAGTAGGAAGGCTCAGGATTCCAGCCAAAAGTCTATTTGGAACTTGCTTAAAAGAGAAATGCTCAAAGGCCAAAATTAGTCTGCGTGACAGAAGGAAGGATTCATTAACTGAAAGACAGAACTCCCAGGCATCCTTGAAGTGACAAAATAAATGAATTAAAATTAATTTAGAGAGAGATAATGCAAGAAAGATGTTTATAGTTTCAAGGAGCAAGGATTGTTCCAAGAGCTTCATTCAGATTTGAAGAGCAGAGAAAGGCTTCATGTTAAAATCAAGGTCATAATCGCTTAAAGGACAGCCATCTCCACTTGAGGAGAGATATGAAACACAACCTCCCCTAGAACAAATTATGTAATCATACTCTAGGGCTGATTTAATTTATTGATTAAATAATTCTCTTCAGCTTTCTTTTTAGTTTTTCTTCACGTGTCTCTGAAGTTTAACTTCTAGGCTTATAGCTTTGGCACTGAAAAGTTTTGTTAAATTAAGCTCATTACTACAAATATATTCACTCATTTTGAAACACTAAGCTTTAATAACTCAATAATGTAGTAATACATTTGATATCATATTCAGATTTAGATTACCACTTTCTCTCAATTAAGCTATTTTAAAATCCTTGGTTTGTTGAGAGCCTTTTTAATGACTCACTCAAGGACAGGCATATGTTTTTGGGGGATTTTCAACTGTAGATGTTCTGTTGAAAGCTTCAAGCTGTAAAGATGAGGAAGGTGAAGACATAAGCATTAAAAGAAAATACCAAATAAGTTTTACATATATGCAAGTCATAAGCAAACACTTAAAATATATGCTAAAGGTAAATTAGATTAGCAACACGCCATACCTTCTCATGGCTCTCAAGCAGCAAAACATTTCAGCAACTCAGTGGTCAAGCCAACTTTCAGCCATCCACTAACTCACTTTAAAAAAAAAAAAAAATCCTGTTTAGTAATGGACATGGGTATTTTCCCCATTACTTATCAGAGCATTCTAACTTTTTAATTGAAGTCACAACAGTAATATAAAATTGAGAAATCATATATAAACCCTAAGGCTTTGCATAAGAATGTTCTCGGTTTCCTCTACTAACAGCGAGTCTTACAAATATTAAGAGTTGTTACCATATTTTGATTTGAAGACGAATGTTTAAAGATGTTCCAGTTAGGAAAAAATACCTAAAAAACTTATTTATTGAAAATACTTCCCACTCTTCCAGCTGTTCAGTTTTTGTCTTGAAGTATAGAATAAATAAATAAAAAAAGGCCGCTTTCTTTGTGGAATGCCACATAAATTTTTACTCTGCTACATTCAACACTTTCAAACCAATTACAATACTTTAAATTTTATATGTCATCTATTCTATGGGGGCACAATATAAAAACAAAGGGAAAGACACTCTCATACTACAATGCCTGGAAAGCTTTATCAAAAGTCTGCTTTCATGGCATTCATGAAAATAAATGACTTAGCAATTTTTACCAGTTACCAGTAATTTTTTAACCAATATTGGCAACGTTTGCATGCACTTTTTTTAAAATATATTTTTCTTTGCACTTTTCAAAATAACATGTTCCCACCAAGTATGCAATTTTAACGCACCTTGGATGAGCAGTTATCCCTGTTCAAATATAGCATGACAGTTCCTATGACTATTCTGCAAAACACTTTAAGTTTTAGAAATGCATCTTATTAATAAAAATATACTTAACTACTAACATAAATTATTTACCAAGTGAGGTGAATAGGGTGAGGAAAAAACCACCCTGAGCTAAAATAACCCACGAATTATTTATAATTTTTGACTTCTGATTTTTATGTGGGCAAGATAATAATAATTTAATTTTCAGCATCCCTAACAACAGCCCTAATCACAAACGAACTTAAATACATTAACAAGGCTCTCTGGTAACACAGCAGTTTTCTCTCCCTAATTTTTTTTTCCTCTGTAATTTTAGCTTCGGGGATTAGGACAGAGAACGCAAAAAATCAACAATCTCACTAATCTGCAGTGACACTTTACGTAACCAGACGCGAGCATCATTTCTTGTTTTAAATGCTCTATTAACTGCTTAGAACTGTTACATTGCTTAGTTCATCTCCCGGTTTTGAGTGAGTGTCACCTGCACCCCACCTCAAAGATAAGCTTGCTAACACAAAATAAAATATTAACGTTACAGTCGCTTCGCAGAAGCTTTTGGAAACACGACCTTGCATGCTACCACCTCACCACTCCAACAGAGACAACTTTCAGGTGTTTATCTGTGCTTCACCCTTAAAAGGGTGAAGTATCAAGAAAACAGTATGAAAACAAACAAGCTCGCAGCGTTCATACAATAATTAACTTCAGAATTCACCGAAGGTCAGGCCTCTCCTGTACCTACCTAACGGCACAAACGCTAGTTACGAGTGTCGCAGGCCCTGCTCTCTGCACCCCCCACAGGCACCGAACGACGGCAGGCCTCGGCCGCCTGACTGCAGCAGCTCCCGGGCGCGCCGATGCTCACCACCCCGGGCAGCACGCTGCGTCCAGACAGGTGCCTCAGGACTCAGCGACCGGACAACGACGGCACCCGGGCGGCGGCGACGCCTTCCCAAGGCGGCCTACGGAGACCCCGCCACCGGAGGAGCCGAGCGCGGCGGCCCCACCACCCACCTGCCCCGCCGCCGCCGCCGGCCGCCTCGCGCGTGCCCACCCGCACGTACCGCTATCCGCGCACGGACCCGCCCCCGCAGTGCGCGCTCAGTGGCGGGCAGGCCCAGACAGGGCGGCGGCAGGGAGCTGCTCCTCGGCCGTCCCTCGGCATCCACCCTGTCGGCATGAGGAAGCGACAGAGCCCGGCCCGGCTTCAGCACAGCAACCCTCCCGCCACCACCCGCCCGCACGCCTAGGCTAGGCCTCGCACCGTCCTCCGGCCGCCGACACTGGCGACAGCAGAGCCAGCCCCCCGCGGAGCTCGCGCAGCTGCCTCTCCTCGGTGTTCTCCCTCCCGGAAGAACACCGGGCCCGCGGCCCTAACCCGCTTACCGCCGCCGCCGGACAGCGCCCGCCGGTTCTCGGCCCCCATCGCCCGGCGCAGCCAGCCTCGACGACGATGTGGGAGGGGGCGGGGCATGGAGGCGCCAGGCCGGGGATTCCTGCCGGGGGCGGGGCCAGCGCGCGCCCGCCCTCCCAGCCGACAGCTTCCCCGGGAGCCGCCGCCCCGCCCCTGCCGCTCGTGTGGCGGCCGCGTGCACCACCCCCAACCCACCCCAACCCCACTTCCCGCCCCGCCTCCCGCCGCGCAGCCGCAGTCGGCGGCCGTCAGCGGCGCTCAAGGAAGTTCTCGGGGAGCGGCGGGCGCTGCCGGCCGAAGGCAGAAAAGGCGCCTTGGGCAGCAGCGGGCACCCGCAGCCGTGCGAGCGCGTCCGTGAACGATACGCGCTGGGCACCGGCGGAGTCGGTGACGCAGCTACATAACAGCCATTGACTTCATGCTTTAGGCGCTGCTGCTGCCCTCGGTTGCGGTCCGCGCTCCACGCTGCCGATCTGAAGGGCGGCATCCCAGGCGCTCCTCCAGGGCCTGGTACACCAGGGGCAGAGGCGCAGCCCCTTTCATTGCAGCGGCTGCTGCTTCCCAGAGTGTGTCCACAGCTGTCACTCAGCGTCACAGAAGGGAAACCCTGACACCAGGAATCACCGCTCTTTTGCAAAGCGCATGGAAGGGGTTTATCCGAGTACTCGTACGCACTTCACATTTCCTTTACTCTGCAGAAAGAAAACACCAAACGGGTGAGGAACCAACCGCGAGTGCCACAGTCCCGACGGGAAAAGCGTGTACATCTATGCCTCTGTTTTTCTTCCTAGGCAGTTGGTGTCATCAGACAGCTGATGCAGAGACGTGCAGCCTCAGCAAAAATTGCTGCTGCTGCTTTTCAGAACAAAGGGAGACCGACTGTCAGGCACTGTGCTTATTTGCATCCCATCTATTGCATTTCCAGGCAGAAGAGGCTGAAAAGAGGACTGAAAAGGTTTAGGAACTATCTGAAGTTCAGTGAAGCTTTAAATCAAGTTAACAGTCTTACAGCCCTTAGGGATTTGCATCATTTCCACAATGTGCAGCATCTTTTTTGCTTCCTGACAGAAGCCATCAGTTACGTAAGCAAATTGGTTGCCTAATTATGCAGATGGCAAAATAAATTTATCTGATTCAACAGAAAACTGTGTTCATTTCACCTGGGATTTCTTTTAACTCGGTGAGGAATAAAATAAATTGGGAGAGGTACTCAGCAGGTGAGGCTGCCAGACACCAGCTCCACCGGAGAGGGCACTATTTTCGAACAAAGCCAGAGCACCACTGCCCCGCCGCTCCCGCCCATCACGTCAGTGAATTCTCAGATAAAGGTCTCAACACTTACTGCTCATGAGCATCACCAAATATTCCATGGCAGTAGCACTGTGGCTTTACGGTCCCGTTACTCTTTCTTAGTTCCCAGTATACATCCCCCTGACTCAGCAAGAGCAGCACAGACATTTCCAAATTGTTTTATACCAGGTAAAATTAACATCTGAGTAAGTCTCTATTTTGACTACCTTTGGTCCCCTAACGGAAGAAGAAATCTAAGTATTACAATAAAGTTGCTAAAAGTGGCAACTGAGCCACCTTCTCCTTGCTCCTTTGTTTCTGTCTGGTCCTTGGTCTGCAGATGGCCATGAAGTGGCATTAGTTTCTCCAGTGCCATCACAAGCAATGGCACAGAAGTGCTGCAGCCTACATCGGCATTCAATTTTGGTACTGCCCATCATACGAGTCATTTCAGAGAAGAGCTATGTAGACAGGGTTAAGAATGGAAAACGCAGACCCAAAAAACCCCACAAAGATGCAAGATGCACCTGGTGAATGTGAAAGGACCAGTAATTGCTCTTACTGTGGCCGTATTTTACTAAGCTGACGAGTACGACATTAAGATTTTGGTAATTAAAAGTTCAATTACTATACCAGGGACATTTAATTTTACTATTTCTCCTCATGTGAAACTCTTGCTAACATCCATTAGAATTCTTCAGCAAATTGAGCTCAGCCCACAGGCCTAGCTGTAGCCTCCAATCGAGCCTGTAGTTAAAATTGGAAGCCGGCCATCTTCACAGCTGGGAGTTTCCGCCCAATTTATTCATGAGCGTTTATTACATTATGTGCTATGGCGTGGTGAAAGAATGCATAGTCTGACTAATTTCACACATTCTTAACCTCCTCATGCAGCATACCATACTCTAGATTCTTGTAGTAGTTAATGAGATAGTAAACTCTCCACATCTACTTTGCCATTTGCCTATTCTCCTCCATACCTAAGAATATGAATTACAGGGAGCTAAACGGAATTAATATCAACACTGACTCACAGATATTTTGGGTACCTCATACAAAGAATGAAAAATCTTTATTAACATCTTAACAATTCCTCCAAAATAACCCCTCCAATTGCCCTTTATAGAACATAGTAAAACTATCAAGCTTCTATTTCCAGCTTCTCACCTCCATCCCCAGTTTGGGTTAAGAAACTCTCAAAACTATCAATGCTTTGAAATAAAACTGTGCTAAGTCTTCCAAACAACATTAGTCTGTTTCATTTACAAGGAACTGTTCATACCTAACAAAAGTAATCTTTCCAAGAGCATACCTCGTCATCAGTGAAAACTGATGAAAGACTTTCCGAAAGGGAATTTCTCATGCATCTAGTAACATACTGAAGGAGCACAACGTTGTCTAGACCTAGCTACTGAGCACAGCACGGGGGTTTTTTTGCACATTTTTCTGTCTCTCTTTGCAAACAGGTAAACATACATTTTATTTCTTATATGAAAATTTAAATATATTAAATCAGTTGCTTAATCTCGAACACAGCAGTTCTTTCAGCTACTAAGAAACAGTAACATACCTGAGGCAAAGCAAAAATATGGCTATTGTCTATTGGGTGGCTGGCTCTGCAAAACTGCATTGTTTCTGTTGTACTTAACTTTATTCTTTGAAACATTTTTTCATCTTTCCAGGCTTGTTTCCATTCCACATTGGAGTTTGGTCCTGGAATTTCTGTCACCAAAATGGTACTAAGAATGTTGCTCAAGAAACCTTTCTGGTGTTTTGATACGAATCTGGTTGTTTTGACGTGTATGGTATTTCAAGTGGATTCAGACAGTACAAAAACATGAAACAGGAATTAACAGTAAAGTTGTTTAAATTGCCTACTGGTTTATCACGATGACAGGGAGACACACTATGTTGACAGAAACACCAGATGCACCAGTTGTAACAAAACCTCTGAGCAATGATGTGGGGAGTTTGCTTTTCTTGTTAATATACAATGTAACTGAGATTGCATCCTATCAGCTGAAGATGATACCCAGGAGATGGAGCCAAAATATTGCACAAATCTTATACAGATCCAAATTAAGCTATGAGGACAATGATTAACCTCTGTCTGAAAAATAAAGCAACATTTGGATTTTTTTTCTGGGTATGATCTAAGTGAAAATTCAAGGTTGCTTATAATGTAAAAAATAATGCTGTCTCTAGAACATCACCAGCTTTGAAGCCAGATTACTAAGATAATTCTGTCCTTCTGTGTCTCTCAAACACAGTATTCGCCACATCTAATAATGCTTACAGAAATATGGGATTTAGCTGAGGTTCACATAGCCTCTATTTAATTCCCAAGGAGATTAAGCTACAAAGGATCTTACAAAAAGTAATTAGCAAGAATGACTTAGTTTCTCGCTGCCAGTTTTCATGTGTTGAAACCTTCCAAATTTGCTCTTGCTACTAATGCTGGAGTGGCTGGACGAACATCAGCTGAGATGCCTCATCTGAAACCTGATCACTTCTTATCCAGTCTTTTCAGCTAAGCAAAAGCAGCAGAATGCTAGTGGATTTGACCAGGTGGATAGCCTTACAAATGGCAGAGCCATCTTGGTGCATACCAAGTGATGGAACCTAAAGTCTCTTTGACCTAGAGCCAGCTGTTCTTCAAGGGAAATTTTGAGGTAAGGGGCTTTTAAAGAAATGCCATCTGATTGTTAGTACTGACTCTACCATTTTTCAGAAGGAAAGTAGATGAGATCCCTACAGAAGAATGATACCCTGTGAAAACACAAGAGCCTTGCATTTTTCTGTACAGGTGGCATAGGAGGAAAGCAGTGATCTTGGTGGTCATCAGATTCAATCATCTCTCTTCTGGTAGCAACTCCCACACAGACTGGCTGAGCAGTGGTATCGAAAAGGGTCAGGACCTGACCCTGAAGAGACAATCAGATTAATGACATTAGATTAATAGCATGAATGTCAAGACTAGAGTGGCAAAAACCAAAACAAAACCCAGCAACACAGCTCCAAAACCATCCAGTGCTAAGATCATGATGGCTTTCGTGATTCAGAGGTGCAAAGGACGCCTGCCATAATGCTGCTGGAACTGGGAAAACACTCATGCTGCACCAAAGCAGGGTAAGATTTTTCAAACATTGAGGGCTTACACCATCATCTTGATCTCACTTATGATGGAAGAGCCTTAAAAACACGTGAACTTCAAGAGAGCAGAAATTTTCAGCACAAAAAGCTCTAAAGGGGATGGCGAGCAGGACCAAAAGAGCTGTATTATTGGCATGTTTATGAAGGTTGGTACTGGAGATCTAAACTAACACTACAGAAGTGGGGAGCTCAGGCAAGTATCAGCTTTGACAGAGGATTTGCCATGAGAGTTTTCTGATATGAAGTGTTTGGTTCTTCTTACTCAGGCTGCAGATCTGTAGAGGAAGTATGACTTAAGCAATTCACACTCTGAATCTTGCTTCAGGATTTGCAGGTGGAAAGAAGTCTAACTCCTGAAGAACCAGGAATGCTAGAACCAGCTTGTGCTAGAAGCCTCCACCTCATCACACAGTTGTCAGAAACTAAAAACTGGGCAAAACCACTTCCCTCTAAGAGCACAATCAAGGGAGAAAGCATGCTTTCCTTTACAGTGAAGTATGCATATATACAAACGTGAAGCCATATACAAGTTATTATCAAGACACAACTAAACCATCAGCTGTGAGCAACGTGTGTAGACTCTCTCAGTTCTGCGAAGGAAGGTACGCCTCAAGTCAGGCATGTCTCAAGTGATTGTGATTTTATTCTCAGTGCTTCTTACTGGGTTTTTGGAGTAAGGAAATGAGAATCTAAGGGGCACGCAGATGGGACAATATTCTCACAAGATACCGTGAGGAAGACAAAAGGAAACGTATTCTACAGACTATGAAGCAATGTGGATAAAGTCTCAGTAACAGTAGATACACTCAGTCAATGTACTTATATACTATCACCTGCTGGGAGAAGGGTTAACACTTAGTGCTAGATTCTACGTGGAAAAGGTGAATGTATGTTCTGAGGCTGCAGCTTCCTCATTACCTAATGATGCCATTATAGAACAACTATATAAGTCAGTACTACAGTCTATATACTTAGGGAAAAAATTACTCCTTCTGTGCTACTATCTACATTAACATCAATCTAAGAATTTAAAAACATAACTTGAGTTTAAAGCCTTGCTGTAAATCAGTAAGGCACAGTCTGAAGACAGTGGGAACTGCCTTTATTAATTTGTATTATTTTCAACAATGCTTTAACTGCTAAAAACCAGAATTCTTTACTATTTAATTACTACTGAAACAGCCAGACCTTGCCAGCCCACTTCATATTCTCCTGAAGCCATTTTAGAGCAGATGTAAGCTCCAAGCTGTAAACTTCTTCCCTATTAATGTTCATTGTTATATGCTTAAGAAAAAGCTTTGGATCAGATATACGAGCAGCCAGGATCAGTCTCTCCACTGATGCTTGATAGTCACCGTTGTTCTGAACTGTCTGATCTTCACATCTGTAAGTGAATTTTCACAAACACAAAATTAGGTACCATACAGGCCCTGTGTCGCTTGCCTAACACTTTATACTGGCAGTAAGATTACAAAAACATTAAAATAATGTCTTGTGTTCACTTCACTTATAATAAAGCATGTTATTTTCTAGACAAATTTTAGCTGAGTATTCTGAAGAATTAAAAAATTAGAAAAAGTATATTTTTAATATATATATTTTTTTATAGTAATTAAAATGATTTAATACAGTAATAGGATTTAATGCTAGTGCAAAGTAGCATATTCATGGCACATTTCCTGAAGAAATGTTTGACTCTAGGCTGGAAAATTCAGTAATGTAAACCATTTTATGAACTGGATATAGCAAGAATTTATGTACATACTTGAATCCAAAAGGATTACTCATTTTTGGCACGTAATCACTTTTGGAATAAGGATGTACCTAAGTGACATGCCTACCTTTTTAGCAAGACCAGGACTTACTCTTTAAGCAAACAAGCAGAGGTACAATAGCATACATATGAAAACAAAGAGATTAAAAACTTCTAATTTATCAAAAGTACAAAATTAAGAAACGTATTCCTTGGGAAAGGCAGAGGGAAAGGAAGACAGAATACTCAAGTTTGAGATACCCCTGTTCATCCTTCTTAAGAAATGTAGCTTTTCTATGCAGTTTCACATTTTGATGCTGAGCCAGTCAATCTCAGAGAAAATGGGGTTTGAAAAATATAGGTATAATCTAGTCACAGTGAGCGGTATTTTATGGAAAAAAGGAAGAAAGCAACAAAACACATTTCTATCTGAAGGTATTCAGTCTCACAGAAAGGGGGGGGGGGGAATCTAACAAATTTAATATTGAGATACCCACTATAAAAAGAATCAAGTAAAATGGCTTCATGCACTTTCCACAGAACAGCCAAGAAACGTTAGACTTGTTTTTCGAAAATAGTAGTATTTTGACCATGCCCTTCTACTCCACTGGTTAGCCACAACACAAGAACCTATACACCAAGATAGCAAGCTATCCTGTTT
This sequence comes from Bucorvus abyssinicus, assembly GCA_009769605.1. Taxonomy (NCBI): domain Eukaryota; kingdom Metazoa; phylum Chordata; class Aves; order Bucerotiformes; family Bucorvidae; genus Bucorvus; species Bucorvus abyssinicus. The sequence goes on from CM020028.1 coordinate 44,842,725, forward strand.
TTGAAATACAATACACTCCCAGTGCGGTAGACACATTCAATTAGGGAACACAGGCCAGTTATCGCTCTGGAACCATTACTTTTCTGCTATGCACATATAAAAATAAGAACACCCCCCCCCCAACATTTACTTCTCTATAACCAGCTTAGACACAAGGATGAAAAACAAGTTTTAAACCAAGCATTCTCCTTCTCAGCCAACGGAAAATAAGATCTCTCATTAATTATACAATCACATAGATAAATACAATCAAAATGGTACATATGTGACAACAAACCTTTTCAGTATTATTTGAAGAGTCTGACTAATAGCCATTGGACTCTGAATATCACTGGCATTTGAAACAAGAAATACTTCAATGGCCAACAGCATCTCAACTTCAGACAGGTAAGATGGCATCATCAAACGTTTGTGATATAAATTTCCCTGCAGTGCTAAGTAGCAACCCAATGATAAAGCACCTGAGAGTAAAGGCAGAAATGTAAGGAATTAGGATTACTAATACTGCTTTCTTTGGTATGTGGCTAAGAATGTGGAGAAAAATACCCATCAAACTCCTAACGGATTTTACTATTTCACTTGGAAATTGGTCTGATTTTGAGAACACTGCAAGTAGTATTCCCTCATAATATTCTCTGTTGTAAAAATTAACTATCAATTAATATTATCAGTGATGATTAAAAAGCTCTGTTAGAAATCCAGGGATTCCAAGTGCATAATAATGCAAGTACAATTTAGGACAGCTCAGCTTTGTTAACTATTATTTAATTTATTAACTACGATCAGAGTGAGAGGACATTTGAACAGCATCTCCCGCTTTGTTAACCTGTCTTCTGCCAAGTGATGCCAGAGATCCAACCTATATAGCATTTCAGAAAACGATGTGACAATATGGAGAGATGGCTTTTGGTGGACCTTATCAGAGCTGCACACCTAGTATTTTCTTAGCTCAGAAGTGGGGAGCTGAAAACAATTACAGACCGTTATCTTTTAGATGAAAATAATTTTGTTTTAGGATAAACTTCTTAGCCAGATCCCCTATGAGGACAGACTGAGACAGCCTGGAGAAGAGATGTCCCCGGGGACACCTGACAGTGGCCTTCCAGTACCTAAACAGGGCCTACAGGAAAGATGGGGAGGGACTTTTCATCAGGAGGTGTAGTGATAGGATAAGGGGTAATGGTTTTAAACTGCAACAGGGTAGGTTTAGATTAGATATAGGAAGAAATTCTTTACTGTGATGGTGGTGAGACACTGGACTCGGTTACCCAGAGAAGCTGTGGATGCCCCCTCCCTGAACTTGTTCAAGGCCAGGGCATTGAGCAATCTGGTCTAGAGGAAGGTGCGCCTGCCAGTGGCAGGGGGATTGGAACTAGGCGATCTTTAAGGTCACTTCCAAGCCCAAACCACTCTGTGATTCTGTGATGAATAGTTATTTTACCACCACAGCTCTAAGCAGAAGTATAAACAAATCTAATTTGCTTAGATGAAGAAGTAAAGATCATGCACTTGGGTTCTGAAATTCTGAAACTGAATGTAAAAAATTAATTTTGGCAGAATTACATTTATTTCTTGCCAGGTAGTATGCACTGATTCATATTTTCAACTGCCACTATTTCCCGATAAACATTTTGGTTAGAAATAAATTCCTGATAGTGACACAGAAAGTACTGTTTTCTTCTTACAGAGTATACTCTTACCCATTTCTCCTCAACATACTAAGCTGTTATGAGCATACATTATCCAAAGAACATGAGAAGGAAATTGTTTAAGAGGCAACTTACTTTTGTAATAGGTCCTAGCTTTAGACCACAAAGAACTTCTTCCCAAAGCTGTGATTAATCCTCTAAGTAAAGAAAAATCAATAGCTATGTTTTTCGAAAGCATGAAGTCTACTGCAGAAGACGAGACCCCAAGGTTCTTGCTCTCAAAACAGGCATTTATCAGCTTGTTGAAGAGGCAGCTGTACTGCGAAACATCTACAGTATCTGAAATGAAATGAAGACTATTAACTACTGAATTAAGTCAAATGCAAATCTAACTGAAGAATCGCTTCTCAATCAGTACCTAAATCAGAACTCTTGCTTCTGTCAGCAAAATGGAACAAGGTTGAGATAACTTACAATAATGCTTTATTCAACAAGTCTTTTCAGACAGTTCGTTCATTCACATTGTGAAGGAGAAGAGTTAAGGTCCAAGTAATAATTTGCTGCAAAAACCAATAGGATCAGATAAAAAATGTATTCACTTACCCAATCCTATAAATACAATCTTGACCTGATACCTCAAACTTAAAATCTGCACCAATAAAAATCACTTTGGTGCTTCAATTTCTGCTTCTACTCTTATTCTGAACTGTCCACTTCCTCTGAACTGTCCCCTTCTTGGCAGGACTGAGCAGCCTTGTAACCACCTCATGCCTCAAAGACCTAGATCCTTTTAGGATTCTCTCCAACTAAGCTCTCCTAACATACCTAAAAAAGCACACAGTGGCAAGAGGGCTGAGACCTACATGCAGGAATCAGCTGAGGTTTCCTCAGTGAAGCTTGAGTAACTATGCATCTTATCTTGAAGTACACATCCAAAATTTTTCAGATAATTGAGCACAAAAAAGCACTCTGTTCTGAACACGGTATGTAGGAGCAGCCTAGGTTAGCTAGCTCAGTTATATCCCTGTTTTATCTTATCATATAGACTGTGTATGATCCTTAAAAGTTTATTAGGTCTTTCCTGCTGCCCTGTGTAACTGAGCCACCTGAAAAAAGAGGACAGGTGTATGAACTCTGTATGTGTGCATGGACATGCATGTGTGTGTGTGTGTGTGTCTGCCTGTGCCTGTGCAACAAGAGCTGCAGAGTACAATACATAGTATGACCAACACTACACTTTGGAAACAATAAAAAGAGCTTGTCTAAAACCATCTCACTTCTTCAAAAATTTTTAGTCAGAAAACAAATAAAAAGGACAGTACAGAATAACAGGTTAAATTTTTAGCTCTTAACAGGGTACCTTTTTATCTACTTACCAGAATGATTTTGAAAACCTGGTAAGTTCTGCAGAACTTCAAGTGCCTGTCTGTATAAACTCTTCCTCAAGTATTTGTGCACTAGTGTACATAGCAGATTGTGTCGATCGAGGATGTCCATTTTATTACAGGGCCACAATGGTGCATTTGTGGTCCACTGTGACTCTGTGGCAAACAACAGTGCAGTGTTACTTCTATGAACTGAAACTGCTGGACACTGAGACTTTTGGCCATTAAGAATATACTGGAAACCATAGCAAAAAACGAATTTCAGTTATTCCTAATTTGTTCCTTACCAATACTTGTCAGATGGATTCTCTGAACCTTTAAGTTATAAATAGCCCTTTTTATTAAATATCACAGTAGTAAAATGGACTGTCAGTGGCCCAAGTAAGTATATGTGTATATATAAATATGTACATATATAAAATTGAACAGTAAATTTCCGATCCTCAATACGTTCTTTACAGAACACATTCTATTCTTGTTTATACATCTGAGTTGCTTTTCTTTTCAGAAGATCATAATTCCAAAAAGCCAGTAATTATGCATTATTTTAACTGAAGATATACAGTACTATTCTAAAGCTATTTTACTAAATGTGGATATCGCAAGGGGTAAAGAAACACTGCATTGTCCCAAGCCTGAAAATTTTTTGACACTGAATGTCACCTGGCTCAAAGGAAATCTACATGGGGCAGGGTCACTTTCCAAGCTGCACCCCTCCCTTATTGTGGTAGGCCTTTGAGTAGAATGCTGTTGATGGCCGACTACTGTGAAAACTCTTCTGTGAAAAGTTTGGAATTAGTATTTCTTATACATATAAAGAAGAGTACTAACCAGAAGATGGATTTTATTTTTGTTGTCCCAGTGTTATTAACCTGATTTGAATAACACAGACCATGTTGTAACTTTTATCTGAAATCTGTCATAGAAGGGGACTGTTCAAATTTAAGTCAAAACTCAGGCTTTTTTTGTAAGACAAGCTTACCTCTCAATACCCATGTCGCTCCATCCAAACTTCCAGTTTTAATAAAAATTTCTGCAGCTTTATTAACTATTTGACATCTTGATGCGAACCTCTCTGCATCTGTAAGTCCTTTCAGGACTGTAAAATGTATCTGAAGCTCATACAATTTATCTAAAACCTTCCTTCCCTAGCATAAGAGGGAGAAGGGAAAGGGGGAAGGTCAGAGAAAGCAAAGGGATCAGTGAACACTGAGTATATCTACACAAATATATATGGTGATACAGATTTATAGGCACCAGTTTAGTTATCCAAGCTGAGTGGGGGGGTGGGGTGGGAAAGTATGAATAGTAAGGAGTTTCGGACTGTATAGGCAACACCCCCCGCAACCCGTTGTTTAACAATTCCCAGCACACTATTCCTCATAACATTATTTCTACTATATAATGTTCCTATACAGTGTTTTTAATATACTTTGTAATTGATTTGTATTTGCTTACTTTATTAATATTTTTACTCTTTTGATTCCATGCAGCACTACACAACCTACAAAATTCTAAAAAGATCATTCACAGAGTTTTCATTTGGCAGCAGAGAAACAATTGTTAAACCGAAATAATTACTCCAGCACAAGCCAAAGAAAACACTGACAGTTTCACTCAGCAGGACGGTAAGCTGGGCCTGTCTGCCCAACAGTATAACCACCAATAACTTTATTATCATATTCCAGGTTGGTACCTAGACTGGTTTCCTACAGGAGCTTCCTCTTAACTTTCTGATTGGCCTTTTCAGTCAAAGATGGAAGAAACATAGAAGTCTTAAAGAATTAAGATCTGACCAGTCTAAAAAAGATGGAGTCAAGATGGGATATCAAATTAACGTTCCCAGCAAGACAAGGATAGGCAGGATTCAGCACTTGTCCTGTCTGGCTACACCTTGCTGGTCAAGCAACGTGAACGAAACTCCAAGCTAGAGAAGTTTCAGCTCTTGCTTAGTGGGTGCTTATTAAAAATGATGGTCATGTGTGTGCATGCATTGTGGTGGCAGAATGAGGGTCGTGGAGATAGAGAATGGATGGAGAATGGAGAAGTTGACAGAAAAGGAAACTTGCTTATAAAGAAGCTCATTTTTTGAAAATGCTTTATGCATATGCATTTACACACTGTGGACTGGCATATGCTCAAAATTGGAGATTTTTGAAGGCCTACAAGTATCTGCAATGGTTTACTTCAGTGTAGCCCATTAAAGAACACTAGCTACATCACTGCAGTTAAGGTGTAAAGAACCCATTCAACTGTAGATGTGGTTTAAGGGAAAAAACGCACACCAGAAAGACTCAGGTGAAACTTTGACAACAAAACAGAAACTTGAAATCAAAGTGCAAACCAGAGACAAAATACAAAATTAAGGAGGATCTGCGTCTATTCCATCCTTCTAGCAAAAGGAAGGGCCACCAAGAAGTGGGTCTTTACAGAAGGATGGAAAGCATGCAGCTATAAGCACAAATGATCTATAAAGGAAGGGCACCCAATTAAAACGCAGTTGTGGAATAAGATCCTTAACTGGACAAGAACCTCGGACCCATCCTCTGAAATAATAAAAAGTTGGGTAAAAATAAACCATAGCAAAGTCCTTCCAGATGGAAAGTAGTTGAAATAGGAAGTGGATGAAATAGTTGCCAAAGGAGTGTTAAATGTTGCAGGATTCTCTACAAGTATATATCCAGAAAATATAGTGTTGCTTGAAAAGCTGTCTTCATGGAAGACCCATTCACGTTTCAAATCTGCATGTTTTTTCGAAGTACATCTGGTTTATGAGCTTTGCTTAGCTCTTACAAAGAATATTCTCTTCAGGACCAAGCAGCATACATATGTTACCCCTGAGAGCCACAAAGCATCAAAGCTATGTGATAAAGAGGTTTGAAGTTCACGAAGGGGAAGTGATCTGAAAAGCACATCTAGAGCTTTAGGCAGTCCAAAATATTCATAAAACGGCATAGGGCATGTCCTAAAGGCAAAATTACTTTGTGCACAGCAGGAAAGACCACTTTTTGAAAGAAACGAGCCCATAACCACAGGATTAGGGACTTATCAGATACATATAATGGAATGAAAGTGGTTGGAGAGAGGTAGGAATGACAGTTCTAGTTCATCCCTGAAGCAGAGATCAATTTGGGAGCTGCCCGTTCTGATAAAAATAATTCAGAGCACAGCCTCATTCACACTCCCATACGGTCAACACAGGTTGTCCACAAGGCTATTCAAGGATCTTTGCGAGCATTCTGCTGGGCAGGGTTTGATACCTAACACAATATTGTCAAAGCAGCAATGATCTTTTTCTATAGACGTGAAAAAAATCATAGTATCGTAAGAACTATCTTCTTTTAGTAACTCTTGTTATACAGGAAAAGCACGACAGATGCTTTTGACACCTTGCGCATCTGCAACTGGGACACGAAGATGAACCTCCCTGGAATATCAGAGGCCCTGAAACCCAAGTATCAAGATCTCCCTCAAGATAGATCTGGAACACAGCTAAACTGTGCGAAGGCTTTTCCCTACAAATGCTGAATACATGCTGTCTCTAGAAGTTTCTGAAGAAGACAGACAAAACCCAAGCCAAACTAAGCTCTTCGATAGGCATGTAAGCATTGACCACTCCTCAATGTCAAAAATTTAGTCTACCTCTTCTATGGCCAGCAATATCTTAACTGTTCTAAGTGGTGCGTTTTCTAGAACGAAAATGCCTAAAAAAGTACTAGTGCAGTACGAGAGAAGTGCTAATGCAAAGACCCTCTCTCCTTTGCTTTACTCGTCAACAGTACCACACTGTGCTGTAGCTTGATAGGGACCTGCTTAAGACCATCTAACTCAACAAGTTGATGCTGCAAAATTAATGATTCATCCAAATGGGTGTAATGCCTCTGGGCTAAGTACGTCCATCTCCTGGGACTTGGGTGGACCCTGGAAAGAGACTGAGCAGTGCACAGGTTTTATATAACAGAATTTCCGAAGGTCATGTCCTACAGACAACAGTACAAGAGGCATTTTAATACTTTGATGCAAACTAGAAAGAGTTCCTCAAAAATAATTCACAAAAAACCTCCAAAGGACAAAAGGGGACAAGGATAGTGTTTGCTTTTGTTCATAAAAATACATGCTGGAAATAATCTTGTAGGAGGTGAGGAACGTCCCAGTACACCATAATTATTTTAGTTGCAAGGATCAGGCTCATTGACACAAAGGTAAGTTCACAATGTGATCAAAACACACTCCAAAACCATTGGTGGTCTATATTATTTCTTATATTGTCACTGGTCAGGTTGCACTGTACGGGAGATCCAGCTTGGTATACACTGCCTCCTACCAGGAAGAAAAAACCAAATATATATTGAAACAGATCTTGCTGCAGTGAACTTATGATCAACAGTGCACGGTGCCTAAAGAGTGTAAAACATCCAGCGAAAGGTCTAGTCTCTTAACCCTGGCCCTTTGTAATATTTGACAGCAAAGAAAGGATTGTGAAGGGTTTTCCTTTGTGAGGTCTGAGTCTTTGCAAGATTACCATAACTCAGAACCCTAGATTCAATACAAGAAAATCCCTTCTAGTGACATTCTGGGGAAGGAGCTGTTCACCAAGTGCAGCAGCAGCCTTGCTATGCTTTTCTTCTGTCCTCCTGGCCTTATTAATTCCATTTGATGTCAGGTTCAGAAGCATCAGTGCAGGAAAGGGCCCACCCAAACTTCTGTAAATGCTCTTTTGAGTTGGGAGGTCTCAGAATAAAGCAGTATTGCCAGATGGAAGAAAGTGACATTTCTGGGAAACAGCTCCATCAGCACCTTGCACCAGAATCTCAGGAAGATCTGTCTCCTAATCTAGATTCACCCGTATCTCAGAAAAGAGAGTATTAAGATGGTGGGGAGGCAGGTGGTACACCCAGCCATTCAGCTAGAGAAACAGAGTTTAACAACTAGAAAAGTAATAACTCATTCTTTTTCTTCCAGTCAGGTTCCTGAGGTCCAGTATACCTTTATCCACTGCAGTACTTTGTGATAAGAATACATTACACTTATCCCAATCCTTCCAATGAAAAGTCTGTCTGCTTCATTATGTTGTGAATTTTGTATTACTGAAAAGAAAAAAAAATTTTTTTTTTTAAATTTTACATGTAAATGCAGTTTTGAAGAAATTACACACTTGAAAAACATGGTCATTGTGAAAATATTAAATAGACTTTCTGAAATATTTGCCATTAAAAGTAGTAAATCCCTAGTCTTAACACCAGAAGTAATGTGTACACTATAGTGTATTCAGACACTATTTCACAGTAGTCTAATTCATCCACAAGAAGCTTGGACATGTAATGGCATAATTCAGTAACACCACTATTTGTAAAGTAAGATTTGCATTTTCTGGCACCATGAGGAAATGCTGGCAATTACAGATCTGATTAGTTACAAGTTTTTCCAACCATATTACACAACCACTTCGGAAGCACTACTGGCATTCTAGAGCAGTGGTGTCCAAAGTGGGGTGTAAGCACAACAATCCATTCAGGTGTGGGAAGAAAATATTTTTTGTACTATTAAACAATAAAACAAAAGAAAATTAGATATTTTTAAAGTTTCATCTTTATATCATCTTTTTAATTTCTATTTTTGTGTATATTTTATAATTTACTTAATATATTAGCGCTGTAGTACATGTATACAATTTATAAATAACTAAATAAACCAACTGAGGGTGAATGCTCGGAAGTTTTTTACTGATAGAGGTGCCTATCAGTTTGGAGACCACTGCTTTAGGGAAGACTAACTAAGTTTCAAGCCACACCAAAATCTTCTGTCTATGTCACTACTGGAAGCTGTGATAGCTGTTTCATAATATGAAAGTCTGCGGTCAGAAAGGTCACATCACGTATCTGAATAAATATTCATCATGTTTCGGCAGTTAATACAGCTTGAAAAAAGATCTGAGTCATCCATTATAAAATGCTTTAATATCCCACTGTCACTTCATTGAGCCTCTGTTTCCTCAGTTTTCTGGAAACTTATTAGGAAGAATGATATATATATGCGCAAATGAAGAGACATAAGGAGGAAAGGGGTAAGAAAACCTGCGAGAATTTTTTGTGGACCCAGCTCTTGTTCATTCTTTAGAGAATGAAATAATTCTGAAAATCCAAATAACTAAAAAAAGTACAAAAGTACAAATTATACACATGATGTAACTGTTCAATATGTTTTGAAATATACAAATATATATAGCTGTATTTATAGCTCTAAAGTTTATTAAGAGTGTGACACTTCACATGACAACACTTAATACAGGCCTTTGTCCTGAGTATAGGACATTCTTATTAAGTAAGACCAATTTTGGTTTCTCTTGATTTCACAAACCTCAAATGTTCTTCTTTCAGAACTTCCTTTAAGCACTTCAGTGTAAGTGGATTTTACTTCTACTAGAAAATGGATTCTATTGAGCATTTTAGCTCATTGTATTTGCACCTCAAGAAATTCTGAATATTGTAACATATAAAATTAACTAAAGTTCAGAAAACCGTATATTAATTTATTTTTTTACCTCTTTTTAAAAATCTACAAAGCATAGGGATGAACAAAAAGCATTTCTTGCATCTTCATTTTACCTGCATCAGCAAAATCACAAAAAGGTACTCCTGGTCTGTCTGTCTCAGAATCTCTTGTTAGTATTTCAGCAATATATGACGACAATTTCTGAAGATCATCAGAACGTTCGCATCCAGTTCTCACATTAACATACAAAGCTCCTATCTTGGTCCAATCACCTTTTTCCTTACAATGCTGCGAAAAAGGCAAGAGATAAACATAAGCGAACTTGCTTCCACAACACCCAACAGAAAATATACTGAAATTTGAGAGCTACACTGGGATAGACTTAAAGCAGAAAAAAGATGCAGATGAAACACTACTGCCAAGAACTTCTCTGTTCAATACAACAGTTACATGTTGTCTGACTTGCATGGACTGCTAATTACTTTTGTCCCTAAGAAATTAAAATCCTTTTTCCATTTATGTCATGACCCCAACTGTGGAAGCTCTAACTTATTCATCCTATTTAAGAACTGGCATTCATCCAGTATTTTACTATTTTTTCTTTTTTTTTTTTCAGGATGCATGCCAAATCGATGGTTATTTTCTATATGAATTAGTCTTTTGCTTGCCAGATCAGTTGATGACTTTGTTGTTAAAGGAGTAAAAAAAATCAGTCCTGGTTCTCCCCTTCTCAAATTTTGGTCTCAGGATTTGTGCAATAAGTGTAATAATATGTAAATGATGAGGGCTGCTCCGAAAGAAATGCCTCCTATTTTATTATGTTGGCCCATGACGTCAGAGGCGGATGTTGGTGGTCTGACAGTAGAGGTTGAACCGTCCTGCCAATACCCCGTTAAATTTTGTTGCCGTGCAACAGACGGCAGCAGAGGGGCCATCTGACAAAATGGTGTCTGACATGGAAGTGCGTATGAAGCAAAGGTGTGTAACTGAATTCCTTCCTGTGGAAAAAATTGCACCCATTGACATTCACCGATGCTGCTGAACGCTTACGGAGACCAAACAGTGGGTGTCAGCACAGCGAGGCGGTGGGTGCCGCGATTCAGCAGTGGCAACGGTGACGGTGGGCACCTCCGCTGGGGCAGATTTTCATTAGCGCGACATGCAGGCTCTTGTGCATTGCTGGCGAAAATGCACAGACAGTGCTGGTGGCTGTGTCGAAAACCAGTGTTCTGTAGCTGAGAATTTGCTCTATGAGATAGTGTTACCGTGCTCTTGGTATTTGCTGTAGTTTCCATGGAAATAAATAGGAGGCATTACTTCCAGAGCGATCTACGTAGATCATAATTGTGCACACTAAGTAATCTGCCCTTGAAAGATGCAAGTGTCCAAATACAGAATTTTTAGTATTTTCTTACTCTTTAAAATACATGCTTATTACATCCTATTACAATTGTGCCTTTTTATACTAGAAATGAATTCTATCTGCTAAATAATATATTGGATAATTTTTTGTTGAGGAATGATGTACCACTACCAATTACAAGCATAAGATGTAAGTCATAGGAAATAATTGCTTAAAGTTATAAAAGCTTTTAACTAGATGCAAAACGAAGGTAAAAACCACAAGCATATGAATTAAAATATTGACATCACAGAAAGGCCAAAGACAGTTTTCCCCTGCACGTTAATCTTTTCCAAACATGGCTTTGCATAAAAACATTTTATCATAATCTCAATATACTTAATAATAAAGCCCACTAATTTTAAATTATGCAGAAATTGCTATTTCTTGTAGGTTTAAAAGAAGTCATGGTTTAAATATTCCAACAGGCTTGAAGAATGCACATACTGTACCTTAATTTCAGCCACTGCCAAGTTGAAGTCAAAAAGCCAGTTCTTTTCAAAATGTCTTTCCTGAAATCTTCCATAAAAAAAACCCAAAAACTTAATTTTAACACAACCTATTGAACTAAACTATGCACTAGCAGAAGGTAATAAATAAATTCTATATGAACTAAAAACTTATATGACTTTTTTTTTTCCTATTTACTGCAAACAGGACAATGAAACCAGACATTTACAATCCCGCCAAGGGAAGCCAGTACACATATTAAGCAATTAATAAAGCAGAGCTATGTTCACAGAAAATATTCCCTTGTCTCAGTAGAAATGTAACTAAAAAGGTATAAATAAGATTTGTAATCCATCAAGTAAATGCAGAACTGTATCATATGTACTTCCAACATAAAGGTTAAAAAAAAAAAGTTAATTACATAGAAAAAAGTGCTGTTCAGCTTCAAATACCTAGAAGCCTAATACTTTATTTTGATGCCACGAATGAAAAAATGGATCCATCTACCCAGTGCGATGCTATCACGTAGAGATACAATAACCTACAAATGAAAAAGCTAACACATGTAGTTGAAGTAGCACAGCTGCTCAGACTGGTTCTCAGTTTGTACTGAAAGCACATACATACTGAGGCAACCAGGAAGGAGTCATTCCCCTGTGAATCAGATCCCTGATCTGAAAAGTGATAAAAATCATGTGCGGTAAACTGCACTGGTAAGGCAGTGAGATCTGTGGCTGAAAGGTACTTTAGGGGAAAAGTATGAAAACCAGCAAATAATTTCTACAGTGCTTTCACTTGAAGCAGTGATGGCTTTTTTCACACAGTGGATGCTGCATGTTTGGCCTCCTCTAAGAATCAAGGGTTGCTTTATGAATCACAAATTTAGTGATACGTGATTTAACATTTTGCCAAACATAATCCAGCAGTGCTTAAAAAAATGACCCTCCTTCCTAGTCGTGCTGGTGCATGTGTTTATGCAGTCACACAGCAAATGAAACGAGAAAACTACTTAAGATTACAACTAATCCTCTTACTGCCTAGAAGGGTTCTTTAATGCAGAAGTACTGTTTGCTTACACAGGCCTAAATGATATATTAAACCCTGATATTTCTAATGTCTAAGTTATATAAACTTGTAGCACAGCTGGGCTCAGATTGTACAGTGATGATCAGTATGGAAAAAACTTATCAAAATTGCGGTCAGAATCTAAGTTTTGACTTCACAATCCTTGATCTTCAAAGCACAGTAGACTGACAGCGCTTTACAAGACAATTAGGCATGCTATGACAGTATTTTCATCCAAAACACTGAATTTGCATTTTCTAATTGCCTTTCAAAGTTTTTACATAAATTTATAAAAGTAGAAACCAAAGAAGGAACTAGACAGATAAAATTACCAGTCATACCTGGATTTTATGTTCAAAACTGTATTTATTTCCTGACTGGAAACTTGCAGCTGATGAAGGAATCTAATAATACAGTCAAAATGTTCAAACTCAAGGAACATACCAGCATCAATAAGCTGTAATACCAAACACGGGGAAGAAAAGTAAGCATACACAAAATTGCGATCACTTACGTATTTCCAGAGGCAAGTGGCAAACAACAGTGGGAAAAACACGTCACTGAGAATCTCAGTCAAAAAATAAGGAATGGAAACCTGTACCACAAATTCAGCTAGTTACAATAACTTTTAAAAATAGTACTGAAATAATATTAAAGTGGTATGTTTGAGTTTTAAAACAGGCAAGGTATTTCAGAATTTCCAACAAGTAACAGTAGTACAATCAAACTCATACCTTACAAAAGGTACTGATTAATGCAGGCACAGCGTCTTTTATATTCAAAGAAGCCACATGGTCAAAAACTTTCAGAAGAACATCTACATCTGGCTAATTTACACAAAAAAGCACAATCAGTTTTGCAGCTCTGTTCAATTAGAAAGCTTAGAGGTTTTTACCATATGAACTTTTGAATTGCTCTTCCCCCCCACACCCCCCAAGATTTGAGTAAAACCAAACTTATTACTTCAAATGGCATAGTCCTTATAAAACCAAAGAAACTATGGATCAAAGACTTAAAAAATATTATGAGGTCACCCACCAGTGTATTGATTCGTACAGTTATATTCAGTATCTGAAATACTTCCTGCAACAAACAGTTCTTGAGCAAAGAAATGAGAAGATTATTCATCACTTGAGAAGCAAAATCCGTGCCAGGAGTAACTTCTCCATAATATTTCACAAATATTTGAACTGAAAAAGAAATTAAATTAGTTTCACTTTGGGGTAACTGATGATAACTATTGAAACAAGTTATTTCCTTAAATTTTAAACGCAGTTTAACAAGCCTTAATTATCCAGGATATTATGCGACAGGGATATGGAGAAAAGTTTGAATACAGTGTTAACCCTACTAGACCCAGACTGACTGTTGTGAAATATCTCATGTCATTGAGAGCTGAACACTGTAAGCCCTGAAGGTTTCAAGAGAGCTTAGCTGATTTGGTTCAGCACCAGACAAAATGTACAAAACCAGATTAGATTTGGTAAGTGCATCAAGGTATTAAGGCCTTTGCAGACATGAATCTCTAGGAAGTGAACTGCAGTGTTATCATGGTGGATGGTCTTACAACCTTTTCCAGCGCTAGCCCTGACAGACAGGTACTGGAGACTGCTCTTACCCAGTGTTATATGCATTTCAGCATGGGAACGTTACTACCCAGGGTGCAACTGGATCCCCTGTTCACATTGCCCTACACTCTCATAAGCTTCAAAAACTGATGACAGCTCAGGACAGGTACAAAAAGACCGACTGTCTAGAGTAAAATTTAGCCATTTCTGACTGAACTCAATAGCTCAGATGGCTCCGAATCAGTTACAGTACCTAATATATGTTAATCGTAATTGGTTGCGCACATGGTAGTGTGCAACGACTAAACTAAGTACTGTAACAGCACTTCGTTTCAAGAGCTTAATTCTAAAGTTTTGGGATGTGTAATGTTTGGCCAGGGTGTTCAAAAGTGCCTTAACAAAATTTTGGTTCTGTTAAACCTCCCCCCTGCCCCAGTTACTGATCTCTACTCATTAGTACTCTCAAGTCTAGTTCCATTCAAGCAAGGTAATTTTCCGTGGAAGTAGATTTATTACAACCTCCTGAAATAACTCAGGTGATTCCCTGAATGGGAGACTGGAACATGAAAACACATGAATTGGATGTATTCCTTTAAAATCAGAATTTCTTATTCACTGTTGAAATGGCACCAGTTTCTCTCCTGACAGCCTATTTAATTTGCTTTAAATAAGCTAAATATCAAAGATACATCAAAAGCTACTACTATATCATACCTGCACGTTTTAGAAGGCCTGTTTCTTTGATACTAATGTATGTCCTAAGTATTGCCATGCAAATCTAGAAAAAGAGGAAAAAAATTCCATAGTAAAATGTTACCTCAGTTTATGCCAAACAAAAGAACTACCCACAAACATGAGTTCTATAAGGAAACAAGCTTTATATCGCTTCTATTTAACACACACATACTAACAAATGGTGTAGGAATGTAACTGGGTCTGTAGGCAAAGGCACTGTCAAAAGGACAGAAAATCAAATAGAAAAATAATGTAGATTAAATGCTTGCAAAATAGCTGCTGGGACCACAACTACATGCATGTGTGTATATACTCACAGCAAACAGAAAAAAGAATGGGAAAATAAAATTACTTTGGAATAAGTATAAATGTGACAGACTGTAAATAAAAAGAGAAAGGGAAACAAAAAGGTCAAAGTGAAAATATCAATAAAGTGTACACCAACTAAGAAGTCAAAATCATCTAGAAATGAAGCTGGTAACACTGATTGTCAAAAAGAATCACTCATAAGGACATTGAAGGAAGAACTCAGAACTAACACAATTTAATGAACCATTTCACCCCAGACCCACTTGATTAAAAAAAATTTAAAAATCCACATCTAGATATTTGAATATGTTATTTGGTGTTGGAACATTCTTGTCTTAACATCTTAAGCTGTCAGCTTGTGTAAGTTACTTACACATTTTGCTCCACTCTGCAGATGAAGAAATAAAGGCTACTAAGATCAATGTTAGAATTCCAAGTTAGGGGAAAAAACCACCCATTTGTCACTTGTGGTACATTTACAGTCTTTCTGCATAATGATGCAAATAGCTCATACTTAATACTATTCTGTGAAATAATGAAAAATCAAGCGATAGAAAATGCCCTACATGTTATTCATGTTATTATAGAATTCAGTGGGGTTTATTTTTATGTGCAACTTCAAAATCAGTCAGGATCCACTCAAAGAGTTTGTTACACAGCAAATAAATTATCATCAAAGCAGAAGATACTGGCTTGTGGTCAAGACATATTCCTTTTTTTAAAACCTTTAGCCTGTTCAGATCATCAAGTCAAAGAACACAAAATTTATACATGTAAGTATCCTGACTATAAATAAAGCTTATTGTTTTTATTTTGAAACAGTGTCATAATGTTGTTGAATCATAGTTTAAAATACACTTTCTGAAAATTGTGTAGACTCTTTGATCATTAATATATATGCAGCATTCAGTTGGCAATGGGTTAACTCATTTAACCCAAATCTACAATCCCAGGTGGCTGAGGGCATTTCCAAAACAAATTTTAGCACATGCTTACAGTACGTAAATTAGTTTGCTTTATTTTGGCTTTCCTCCTTCTTTGGACTGAATCCCCCAAAAAGCCAAGATTGCATCTGGAGCACTGACTGTTTCAAGTATTAGTGAAATTGCTTGGGAAATCCAGTTCTAGTAGTATTTAATCATGGAACACATTACATTCATAACATGTTATTCATTTACAGCTTCTAGGAAGCTTCTTGATTTAGTTGTTCAAATTTTAGAAGCTGTAACTAAACCTACAGACCACATAAAAATGTGAGAATCTCTAAATTTTGAGTTAACCATAACAGATTTGGAATGAACGTACATGAAAGAGACAACTCCCATTTTCAAAAGGTGATATACATCACACTATTCCGTAACCTATCAGTTGATTCCACAACTCATTTAACATGACAATTTAATAAAAAAGATAATAAAGGGCTGTGTATCTTATGCAAGCAACTGACTACCAAGTAAATGACAGTTCTACTACAGTAACACAGAGGTGCTTAAATCCGAAGAACAGGCACCAGAGTTTACAAAATCCTTCAGCATCTCCCAGTTTGTGTGCACTCTGACATTTAATAAGGGGGAAAAGCCCGTGCTGCAGCCCTTAGCTCAGTGAGATCAAAACCAGGATCCTTTTTAGGAGAGATTCTGTTTATAAACCTTCTGGTATCTTTGAGACACACACTCCCTATTAAATGTGGCCAAAAACGACCAACAGGTTCAAAAATTATTTAAAGGCAGTTAGAGACAGTAATAAAAGGATAGTGCAACTTTAAGTCTAATTTCTTTACAAGCCAAATTACAAAAAAAACCAACAGAAAAGACAACAGCATACACCCAAAGTCCTGAAGTTGCAAGACAACATTGATGAAGACAGAACTCTTCCTATTTTATATCCCATTCGTTTCCAGTTAGAACTTCATAGGATCAAGGAAAAAGAGTTAAGTCACAAATAGTAAACATTCATTTAGTGGATATGAGTCAAAAATGTAATAAGCAAGATGCAGAAAGCTAAAATAAAATCAGAGAGAGAAATACAGACATATATTAAACCCACTTATTTAACTGTGCAATTATTACAGTCTGAAGTGCCATTCAAGCCAAACTGAACTTCCTGTACTTTCAGCTTATGCCCACTGCCTCTTGTCCTTTCACTGGGCACCACTGAGAAGAGCCCAGCTTCATCTTCCTCGTTTTCACTTGCTGAGCTCAAGAGTATGCTGCTTTTCAAAACATAGGATGTTTTTATCAATTAAATCACTGCTGTGTTGCATGATCAACCACAACTGTGAAAAGTGTTAAATCTTAGTAAGTTATGCCTTAAAGCATCAACCAGTTACTTCATGAAAAGGAAGGAATACCCATTATGGTGCAAGGTATTTCTCTTAAAAAATTCAGGTAACGATCATCACTGAAAACATAGTACTAAGCGAGAGGACTATCAGTCTGTGTAATAGATCCTAAAGAGATTTATTTCTCCTGTATTGGACTACTTGACTCTTGCTGCTTTACCTGTTCTCCATTTATGTACTTTGGTGCCACCATGAGGTGCTTGGCCTATTATAATTTTAAACAGACCGTTATAAAAAATAAATAAATACACGAACAACCAAAACCTAAAGTATACTTCCAGACTACTAAGAAAGTTAGGCTAGCTTTGGTGGGCAGAACAGTAAGTGTGCTGGAGTTGCTGCACCACGAGTAATATCAAATGGAATGGACTTTTAATAGTTTTAGGGTAATAATTTAATTCTTTAATATATGTCTGTATATGAAGCACCACAAACCATGACAATTCATACAAACTAGCTGAAAATTACTGATATTCACTACAACTTGCCAGAGATATTTCACAATTGAGAAAAAGGAAAAATGTACCATACAAAATTACTCTTATTTGATCTTAGTATTTTTAAGCTGTCATATAAATTTTCAAAGGGGATACAAAGCATTAGGGAAAAAAAAAAATAACACAGAACAAACTGACAGCTCTTTTCTGAGACATAAAAAGGAAAAGAAAAAACATTAAGAAATATAAAATCAATTTACACTGATGTATTTTAAAACTTCTGTCACAGTATATTTAAGGGATCAAGACGGATAAGCTCCTTTACATGCTACCTTTTCTTCTTTTTTAGTGTTTATGTCTAACAGGTCCAGCCCAAGTTATTTTTTACATTTTGACTCTAATTTCTTACTTACTGACACCAGTGATAAAATTGTACTCATACCTGTAAGATGTTAGATAACAAATAAATCGTGTCAGATCTGATGAGGAGAAGTTTAGGCATTTGTCTTTGTTTAGTTGTTTTAACGTTTTTGTTTTTAATGTTCTGACTTGGTTTCATACAGCCAATTCCAAAACCCTATTACATGACAGCACAATTAGCTTGCTGTGCACAGTTTTTGTAAGTATTAGACTCATAATTTCTTTTTTGTTTGAAAACACATCTACTTTGCCCACCACTGGAAAAGTATTTTTGCTTGCAAATATGAGAATTGTTGCTCTATTTAAGGAGATCACAGCATCTTTGAACAAACCTGCCCCTGTTGCACAAAACCTGCAGAACGTAATACACCATATAAATGGCTTTTGACTTTCAGAATAAATACTAAGTCTGGGTTTGCTTACAGGTCTCTGATGCTTGGGATAAAAATGTCTCAGAATCTCCCCAATCTACTCTATATTTGTACAGCCTAATTCTTGCTCTTTTGCTGATGTCTGTTCTTTTAACAAGTCCACTAGTCCAAAATTCTACCATTTTTTGAAAAAAGAACTTTGAAAGACCTTGAGAGGAAGAATCTCTAAACATTTTTTTGATCCACCAATTCCAGAAATTTAATTCCTTTCCATATATAAACCAAAAATGACATAATTTTGCATTTAAAAAGTGTTCACACTTACAATCTGTTCCTTTCTTCAATAAATCTGCTTACCTTTTCATGCCCTTGTTCAGGAACATGCCAAAACCAACATTTTGTTCTTTCACACCCACGCAAAGTCATGAAATAAAATCTGCAATATTTACGGGGCAATTCAATCATCTCAAGGATCTGCTGAACTGAATGAGAATCCTAAAATAAAATAAAATTTAAAAAAGCAGAAAAAACCCACCATTCTATTTTTTGAAAGCAAACATCTGATTTTTTAGAATTTCAAAATACTACAAATAAATAAAAGCAGAAAATGTGATCTACAGTGAAACCTTTGAAACAACCCCCA
Organism: Bucorvus abyssinicus; assembly: GCA_009769605.1. Classification (NCBI taxonomy): domain Eukaryota; kingdom Metazoa; phylum Chordata; class Aves; order Bucerotiformes; family Bucorvidae; genus Bucorvus; species Bucorvus abyssinicus. The sequence goes on from CM020028.1 coordinate 44,861,992, forward strand.
TATCTATACTGTATTTGCAGCATTTAAAAGCAGACCAAGATCAATCCCTTGTCATGTTGTTTTAGTGTCTAACACAACAAAAATCTGTCTTGAAGACCACAGACAGAGAGAATGCAAGAAGTACTAAATGAGACAGTAGAGAGGAGGAAGAAAGTTGACAAACTCCTCCTGCATGGCTCTGGGTTAACAGTCTGAGAATTCTGAGGCATCAATTTCCTTTACTCTTTTTCAGTGCCCAGCATAATGGCTAATGAAGTCTGTCTTAAACATATGAAACCTCGTCTGCTTTCCAGTTCTACAAAAACAATAAAGCAAAAAAGCATTATTTGGTTTTGCTTAAGCTGGAAATAGAAATCAAGAAAACTCCACTGTGAATAGCCCTGATTTTGTTCTTAGAAATTGTATTTACTCAGTGGTAACATCTTCAGAGGAGTAGAAGCATAAACATACATAGATTCATAATTTCTGACTAGATATACGGAGAATTGTCTGCATATCCATAACAAAATCAGTGCCAAAGGATCAGAAATCATTAAGGATTTAGCAACTCACAACTGCATTTTTTTCCATCCTCCATGACTCTAAATCTCCATAATTTTGCAACGGCAGTAAAGGACTTTTTCCTGAAAATCTGTAATCTAAAAATTAGGATTAAATTCAATTCACAGCAAGGATTAATGACAACTTGATGAATACAATCTAGAGCCAGTATTTAAGTTACAGTTTTCTTAACTATTGTAGAACTGAGAATTTACACAAACTTGAAGAGCAATTTACATTTAAATGTAAATTAAAAACTCCACTACTTTATCCAAGGTTTCTAATCTAACTTTCAGAGATAAGAAAAAAAATGGAATAAAAAATCCAGAAGTTTTCAAAAGGATTTGATAAATTTAGTGACAAGAAAAAGACTGAGAAAATGGTCAACTACTAACTACAGAAAAATGCCACTGAGAACTTGAGTTCAGAAGTCTTTCCTCCAGATTCTTGCTGTACCCAAAGCACAGAGTTTCTGATCAGGTCCCATCAACAATTTGTACTCTCCCTGCCGAATGTATGTAAAATTTGCAGGGGAGTAGACACTGAAATGAATAGGCAATCCTGCCTGCATAGTTCTGGAGAAGAACCCAGCCCTCTCCCAGCACGGAAACTCTTGCTTTGGAAACCGTTTCATATTAAGAGGGAAGTTTTAGAAGAACTCTTCTGAAGGTATATACGCTTTCAAGGCCAAACATATGAGCCATTTCAAACTACTGTAGTTTAGAAATATTGTTAAATGACATTATGATAAAATCATTCTACAAGCTCAGACTGGCAGTATAATTCCAAACTATGCAAAAAACTGAGCCACTGATCTCAATTCAGAAAATCCATGTTTATTAACACCCATATTAACAAATAACTCTAAAAACATTTATTCCCAAAACAGCTGTGCAAAGACACAGAATACAGTATCTATCCATAATTAATCAACTCCCATTTTTCTCTATCATGCACACCAAGTAAAATTATGCCTTTATATAAGGTTAATTGTCAGAGTTGTTACATGCAGAAAAAAAAAGAGAAGGAAATTGGAACTACAGTTCCACTACATTATGGCTCTCTACAACTACCTGAAGAGAGGTTGTAGAGAGGTGGGGGTTGGTCTCTTCTCCCACGTTACGAATGACAGGACAAGAGGAAATGGCCTTAAGTTGCGTCAACTTAGGTTGGATATCAGGAAAAATTTCTTCACACAGGTTTTCCAGGGAGGTGGTGGAGTCCCCATCCCTGGAGGTGTCTAAAAGCCGTGTGGATGTGGTGCTGAGGGACATGGTTTAGGGACCCTGGCAGTGCAGGGTGAACGGTTGGACTTGGTGATCTTAAAGGTCTCTTCCAACCAGACGGTTCTGTGATTCTGTGATTATGATTTCTCGAGAGACAGAGACACTAAAGAGGTACCTGTCCCAGGTGTGCAGTATACCAGGTCAAAATGAAGTGCCGATTATTAAAGCTAGATTGTTTCCTTGGTCCAGACTAGTGAATGCCTCGCACACATTTGAATTGGCATAAACAATTAAGTTCTGACCTTTGGCAAGGGGGCCAAATCCCTTAGCCAAGTTTTACTGTCAGAAACAACCCACGAAGAAAATGTGCTCTCACATTCTTTGACCACAAACAAAGAAAAACAAGTTACTTGCCAATAACATGGCTCAAACACAATGTGTCAATACTCTAAGAATGCAGGCATTGCTACACCATTAAAGAATAAATACCAAGATAGAGTGATTGCTATTTGACCCTACCAAACAGGATTCTGCTAAAAAACTCAACCCAACCCAACAAACCTCACTAAATTATCACATGAGAGCTTGCGTTTTTGCTTCTATGTACACTAACTAAAACAAATTCCAGCCAATGCCTTCAGGAATTGAAGAAACTCCTGAAGATTTTATAGGTAAATAAAACATGTAAAAATAAACTCTGGAGAGTCCCCCGATACTGCATACGATACCATTTGTTTGGGGTTTCATCACCGTAGCTTCACTGACAACATTTACTTTTGGGACACGCAACGGCAATCCTGATAGCAATTCACAGTTCACAAGATCTTTGTATTTACAGTCTCTGTTGAGTATTAAAAAACAAAAATTTGTTTAATGAAATTAAACCCTGCTTTTCCCATATACTAAATGCCTCAGAAGGAGGAGGACTAAGTGTATAAAAGATGATAATTTCTTCAACAATTTACACACCACTTAAAAACTTGCTGTAAATTTAAATAGCTAGCAGTCTCAGCAACTTTACTTTCATTACTCTCGTTTCCTGGTCCAATCTGATTATGATCTTAGCTGAGATTATTCTGTCCTGAAGTGTAACTATATGAAATTCAGTAAGTAAGTAGAAAGGGCACCTGTGAACTATTTTTTTTCATTATGCTGACAGGAAGACAGATGATTCTGAAGAAGCATGTACTTTCAGCAGACTGTTACATAATATCTGCCAAAGAAGTAATCCACAAAGCTTTTGAAATTACATTTGAAGAGTTCACTGTTTTCCTTCTTAATAACTGACTCTACTCAGCAGAAGATTTAGATGATTTCAGAGGAAACTTCAATTAAAGACTGTTCTGCCTTCAACTATTCCCAAATATGTACATGCCAGATAACCAAACTACTAAAATGTGCTATTTTCCAAAATAAGCTACAAATATTGCTAGCAAAATATTTAGTGATGTCTCTCTTATTTGTAAATAAAGCCACAGAAAAAATTAATCTCCTTTCAAAAGACATTCCTCCCCTCCTTCCTTCAGTTAAGAATCTGGGTTCAGTACAAAGGACATTTCAGCCTGCTCGGTGTTTGGAGACAGAAATAGACTTGCTATATGCTATGAAGGGCACATTCCAGCTATTTAATACTTTTTGCCACCAGGATAATTCATACCTCTCCTAAATTTCAGGCTTTTTTTAACAGTTTGAAATAAAATTGCTATGGCAGAGAAGAATGAACTCTACATAATAAACCTAAATTCTTCAATATCAATCTTCTATTCCAGTCAATGTATTGTACTGGTCTCCAGAGTAAAAAAATCTGGAAATCTAGTTACTTAGAATTTTCAAGTTACCATGTAAAATTTATTTTATGCTTCCTTAATGATGCCAGCCCCAGATCTGACACAACAGGATCTTCATAGCAGCTTACCTTCAGGATAACAATCTCAGCTCTTTTTAATCTAGACCTGACACTACATAAAATTTTGCCAGGAACTGTAAACTCTACAATCAATTTCTTAAGTAAGAGCATCACTGGAAGCAGAGTTTGCTAAATAAGAACAGTAAATACGTTTTCTTATAAATGAAACTTTGGAATGGCAACATTTTTGAGTAAAACTAGAGAAAACAGTTTGCCTCCAAATGAAGGAATAAATGCCTCTTCTCTCATTGCAGAGTGCTGCATTTCAACTAAGGAAGTGAAGTAATGCAGTATCACTTGCATAAACGTATTTTATCCAGCATGATCTACTTGTTCTCTAGCATAAAGAACTATTTATGCTACTAAGGTAAATTTAAATGGGTGTTCTACCAGGAGGAGGAGCTTGGAGCTCCCTAGTGGATTAATGAAAAGATGCAATACTCTCCCTTTAGTGGACTTCTGGTACACTTCAAATTTGTCACAGAAATGTGACTGGTGCTTGAAAAAAGAAACACCCTCTTCTATGCCAGATAAGGTTCCTTGGTTATTGTGACAATAACTCTGAAATAGCTGTTATTTCTCTTCTAATTACCGAAGTATTCTATCAGTTAAGTACACTTTTGCCACAAAGTCTTATTCTGCCTAATTTTTGGGTTTGAAGTTGGATGGAAATTTCTTAGCCTGACACCTTGAGTCAGGCTGTAAGCACAATAGTCAGGCTGTAAGCACAGCTTGAAGCTAGCAGAACAGTAAAGCATGCGCTTAACTCCACATGCCATGTTTTTAAGCGCCTTTTGCTACTGCTGTTCAAATATTTGTCAGCCTGAATTTGAATGAGATCTTTCAAATCATTCATCAGTTTAGGAAGTCCCAAGAGGAAGAAAATAAAACTGAAAGTTTCATTGACTTTTTTTTTTTTAAAGTTCTGGTAAGTGCTATTGTGTCTGGAAATGTTTCTTATGCTATACCCACATTGAGACACCAAGGTGAGGCACTGGCATAAAGTAGATATATTTTGTCACCAGCCAGAGGATGAAATAACCTCTATTGTCCTGTGAGGTTCTGAGTATACTTGTCTTGTACTTTCCACAGTGCAATTACATTATTTCACATAGCTGTTTTCATCATGTAGTCACAATAACATAGCAAAATTCAATTAAAATGCTGATGGTGTTTCAGTAAAAACACTGTATTTCATTTGTATAGTAACTGGGGAACATCACAGGTTACAGGAAGGACATAGTACACATACCTTTTTTCAGCTTCACTCTTTTTTTCTTGTTTAACCTCAGACACTCCATCTGCAAACCTGACCTGTGAAGATATTTAAGAAGTACTTTCAGATACAGCAAAGCACTACTAAGCCTGTTATGCTTTACACAACAGACTTAAAGTTGTTAGTGATCACTGGAAGGTGCGATAATACAGTCTTGACTGTAAAAACTGTAATTTGGACGGTAGGGTTAATCTTACACCACCTTTTTAAATGGACACACTGCTACTATACTCAGTGATCTTTAAAACAGTGATTTTTAATTAGAAAAAAGATGACATGATTGTCTTCATTTTTCTTTGATAATCCTAGCAATTTTTAGGCCCACTGCTCAATTCTAACTGTGTCTGACAGATGTGTAGAACCCCACATTCCATCAAGTTTAATGAAAATTTAAAGCTGTATTGAGGAGAAATAGAAAGCTCTTGCTTAGCTGTGCACTATGGTATATAGGTAAAAAATCCCCAAATAGATGGGGAAAAAAGACAGCACGTAACATATTAGAGGTTGAGAATCTGCAAGCATCGATACAGAACAAAGTCATGGAATCCTGGCTTTGTTTTGTCCAAGTAGGCCACTCATGAAGTAGCAGGCCATTCATACAGTAACTTGAACTTCACATTGTATTACAAATGTATGAATGCCCAAGAATTAAAGATGGATATGGTCTCATCGTATTTCCAAACTTCATTTTACCAGTCCCCCAAATATTTTTAGGGTTTTCTGCATGGTTAGTTTTTTGTCCTTCTCAGAGCATTATTAGTTGGAAAAGCCATCAAAACAAACAAACAAACAAACACCAAACCAACCCAAAACCAAACCAACCAACAACCTCTGAAATCACTCCAAATTGTAGAATACCTGCAACAAGAGTTCTGCCATCTCACTCCCTCTCCAGGTCTGCACAGCTAGTTTTCTATCCACATACAGCAACAAGTTTAGGGCTGTAGCACATGCTTTGTGGCTTAAGTTTGGTTAAGTTTGAGGTTTGGCTAAGATCAGTTGTATGTGTTTGCTGTTGTCCAACACAGCACAGAGAAGCTAACATTAGGACCCTAATCTTATAAAGCTACAGCACTATGAAGCAGCCCAACTGGGACTCACCTGGCAATACTGCAGGAAGTCCTACACCTCTAGTAACCTGTATTATTGGACAGACCCTTTTACCCTCCCTAAGAGGTCAGGGAACAAAATGGAGCTGTTCACTCAGCGAATCAGGTGCTAGCAGCCCCAACTGCATTTGCTGAAGGAAATGTTTCTGTTTTGTTTTTAAATAACGATTTTGCCAAGGAAATTGATTACCTACCATTCGATTACCTTATCAATTACAAGTTTTAGCCATATGAATTTTACAGTATAACTTACCAAGTTAAAACCATTACCCACTCTTGAAGTAGTGGAAAACAGTAAATGCTATGAGCAGCTATGTCTGGATAGCAGTAAGATGTAAATTACAATCCAGTATCATAGAAGGAAATAGTATAGAATCTCAGCAAGCCTTGAAAGACCTAGACTTACTATCTAAAGAAAGGACAGAGAGAGTAGAAAGGTCAGATAAAGTCAGTGAGCATGAAAATGGCTTAACATCCCTCTGAACTGCAAGGAAGTCAGTATGTTAATGTAATGGCCCTTCTGTCCACGTAAGGAGCCACAGAATGATCCTTCTCTTATGGGTGATGGCTGTGCAGCTGCCCAGCTTTGCAACACCACCCCACCGTTCTGAGACTATGTGGTAAGAAGCATTTAACACCAACTTTTAAAACTATGTATGTTATGTAAAAATGTCACATATGCACGGTAGTACTCTTAGGTGTTCACTGGAACAGTAGTTTTCATACAAGTGGTAATAGAGAATTACTGTAATGTATCTTGTTTAATTTCAAATTTGAGGATGAATTAGTAGTGATAACGTAAAAAAGTTCTGAAAATCAAAACTTATATTGTCAAGAGCACAGTAGTCTATGAAATGCTAATATTCTTTTTATTACAGGAAGTTAAAAAAATTGTTTACAAAACAGATTAGTAATTAAATTATCCAATTACATGGGCTATAATTTTTTTAATTTTTAAATTTAGTGACAGGAAGCATGATTTCTCAGTACCTTTTCATCCACGTCAAAACTCTTTAAAAGTTCACCTAGGTCTCTCAGTCGTCCATCTTCAAGAAAGTCCTCAGTAACACCTCCCAAAGGACTACTTCCTCTGGAGGAGTTGTGGGTTTTAATATCTGTAGCTGAAAATGTATAAACACATTATTTTATGTCTTTCCCATGCTATGAGACAACAAAGCTTTTATTTCCTAAATATTATAAAGCCTTAATACTAATGACATTTAAGAACTCATAGGACTTCCTAAATGTGAAATTTATATGTAAAATTATTTCACCTTTAAAGCACAAACCATTTCAAATAAATTTTAAACTGAATCTGCAATTAAAATTCTATCCAAGCTGTATGTTCTGTTATAGTCCCTGTGGAGCAGTACAACAGGTTTATTTATATAATATTTAATTCAGTATTTTAGAAATAAATTCAGTTAAGCTTTGTTATTAAAACACAGCCAAAGATATGTAATGGTAATTTGCTAAGCAAATAAAGACTTAAGTCTTTGCTGGAAAAGGGGCTAAGTTACTCATAATGACACGATGCAACACTGAACTAAATATACACAGCTCCGAGAAACTCCAAATTCTTGCAATACAGTAAAATCAATGAGCATTCAGCATCAAAAGATTTCAGCACCTTTTGCAGATGCCACAGGAAATAAACACAACATCTGACTGCAGCTTTCTAAAGCAGCTGTTTATGTACAATAGGAGAGGTCTGCATAGAAAAGAAATTCACCCTATTTCATTGCTTCACATGAATGAATTTCAACTGCACTGTATTGTCCAGTTACAGAAAAAAAGAATCAGATTATTATTGGAAAGGCTTTTATGTTATAGTCACTGGTATCTCTATGATCATCAGTGTAAGACACATCTGCTTGAAGACAACGTACATAAGATTTCCACTTGAAACTTGAAGAGGATTGATGTTAACCAGGATACTTTAACTCTAGTATTTGTTGTCCTTAGCTCATGAAGCCACTGAGACAAGCTGCTATAGCCTCACTAAATAACACAAGACACCAGAGTAGCAATATATATTTCTAAATAAATACATCTATTGTCAGTAATTACTAACACCAGGCACGTTTCTTTGGTTCTGTATAGATCTTTTCAAAAAGTCATACATTAAGCATAATTTACCATGTGCATATTAATCACATGCAATTCTGTATTTCTCAGATCTGGGAAGAAGGACCTACTTAAACCTTTTGCTTTATTTTAAAGTACCACAAAAGGACCCAAAGACTTGTTAGAACGTGACATAAACCAACAGTCTAGGAAAATGCAGAAGTTACTAAATACTACAGGACTTGCTCCCAGGTTTGGTTTCAATCTCCTTAGTACTGCAGATGCCACAGCACAGGCCCCTCTGGCTCTTGACATCATCAGAGGCCTGTGTGCTTCCTCCCTACTCCTCCTCTGGGAACTTCTGCCTATTTCTTGGTGTCTGTCTCGTAAACCCTCATTAACTTTTATTTTGCCTTCTGGTCACTGAAGCCCGAAACTTTCTCTTTCCCAAACAGTCACTGTTCACTCCTGCTTCTCCAGGCGGCTACATCTGCTCAAACCACTTACTCTTTCTACATGAACATAATATATTAATATGACAAAACAGCACAAGAGGTACTGTCACAGAGAATTTTCAAGCCTTCAGCAAAATCAATACATAATGGCAGAGTGCCAGACTAACAACAAGCTGACAAACTGACACCAGAAAGGGAAACACCAAGAACTTTCAAAACCAGTCTCAGCACTCTGTGCCTTCTCCAGTGTGTCAGTAATGGGTGTCGCTGCGGTTTACACAATCCTCATGCCGGAACGGAGCAGACCCAGATGCCAATATGGTGTGCAGAAAGCTCCGTTTATTAAGTGCGACAGAGTTATATTTATAGGCACAGAGTTTCCGTACATGCACTGATCACGCGCTTCAAGGTTACAGTTAATTGGCTTGTTAGTGAAATTCACGCGTCTATTCTAACACTATAATTGGCTAGTTAGCTTCACTCTGAGTACATGTCCGTACTTGTCCGTTCATGTCCATCCTTGTTTATAAATCTGACAGCAGCAAGTCCTGCTGCTCCTTAAAGTCTCCCACAATGGGCTTCTGTCCAAAGTCAAAATCCTGTTTCTCCAACCTAAGAGAAACTTCCACATCAAACATATCTTGCATAGTAGGTCTGTATGCAAGCTGTAGAAAACAAAACAATCACATTCAGATACTGCCTAGTTGGACTGTTCTGCTTAAAATAGGGAAAAAAAAGCCATTAAGTCAGAAGTATACTTCTCAAAAAAAAAAAAAAAAAAAAAGGCATCCATTTGTCAGAGGAATGGGCATAGCATCTGCAAAAAACAGAAGCACAACCTGGAAAAAAGCCTATTCTAAAATTCTGTCCGCTGATGAACACAAGAGAACAACCAAGTGAGACTGAGTCAGATTCCAAAGCAGAATCACAGTACTCAGTGTCTTACAATCATCTCATCAACTAACTGATTTCCTTGCCTAACTTACCAGAGAAGTCAAAAAACCCACAATCAAAATCCAGAAAACCCCTCAAGACTACCAACAGACAAGTACTACAGAGAAGCAGATGTTCCCTGTAAGGCTCCGGTTTGTACCATTTCAAAAGACATACATTTTACCTGCATTAGGAAACAAATCGCTGTTAGAATAAAAGGTATTACTCAACTGACAGGCTCTCATTTTATGTGGAAGGTAGAAAGCCTAGGTTTTGCCACTGAACATCTTCGTGGTTACTTTCTTCTCTTGATCACACATTCAGACATCTGCAAAGACTCTTACCTTTTAGCAGGCGATCACAGGAATTTTCAGCATCATTTGACATTCCAGATTCTTGTATGGGATTGTGTCTGTTTTGAACAAAAAGCGTATGTAAGATTTCAATCTTGCACAAAAGCAGGATTAATCTAACCAGTTACGTAAAATTAAAGTTCTCGGTAATACTTTCAGCTATGGACAGAATCCTTATGTACAACACACTGTTTTAAGACTGTTCTTAACTCTCTCTTTTGGCTTTCTTATGTCCATCCCTACAGATATGCACCTAAACATATTAAGTAAAAACAAGACATATCCCAAAATTTGTCAGTAATGATATCTCATTTCACCTTTGCCTAAAATACCAAGAAGGGAAATCTCTATAGCAAATTATGGAAATAATGTGCTAATGAGCCAATTTATCAGTTTCTACAAGCTGTGATTTATAGTAAATTTATATTCAAGACAATTTGCATCACAATGAATCTCACAGAGAGTAACAAAAACACTTGTTCATAGATAGATACTTACTTCACCTATTTTAAAGATAAGTTGCGGGAGAAGTATTTCTCCTTAGAAAAGCTCAGAAGGTAAAAAAACCATTAAAATATTATATAGAGAATATATAAACCAACAACATCATCATCATGACACATTTTGGAAGCTCGTACCTGGTGAGTAACACCAAGTATAATGACAGCAAGCTGTCCAGTAAAATGGAACAATGAAAATTTGCAACAACCTAGTGGAAATTAAAAAGTTCCCTAGTATGTATAACTTGGAACTATACAAACATTCAGGCACAGGTATCTATGTATACAAACGAGATACATTCAGAAGCAGAGTTTCATAAATAACAGCAACTTTACAGACACAAGAGGGGTTTTTATTAGAGGCAGGCCCTCTGTAGACTTATTTCCTCTCTCCCTCATATTTTATGTGAAATGCAAAGTTTGAGTAATTTTGCCTACAGTTGACTTTCTTTTTTTTTATAAAATTGCAGAGCAGACAGCTCCAGAAAGCTGTCATCTTCATATACATTGCTTAAAACTGAAAATATTTAACAGCATGAAGAGACTGAAAATCATGTTCAGGTCAAAAGCCGCTTCCAAATTTTTACCACATTCTGCTAGTTGTGTAGTATGTCAGAGTTACAGAAGCACTTTATGAGTTCTTGTAAAGAGAGTCCCTAAAACACATACAGAAAACTACACTTATTACAGTACTTGGCATTTGCTCCCCAGCCTGACAAATCTAGGAGCACTGACAGAACCAGAGAAAGTCAACGCAATTTAGAGATCTAGAAACAGAGATCAACTAGACCATGTCAGAATGTGGGATGCTCTTGCATGCTGCTGCTAAGCTTAAATAAATCTCTCTTTACAGCACAAGTTACACAAACTGCAGGTTCAGTTTGCTATTTTACAACAGAGACTGAGGTCCAAAATCCATGCAACCAGCATGTTTTACTTTTGAAGGACACATGCTCTCATTATCTGAAATTTGGAAGCCAAAAATTATTATCCTTGAATTTTCCTAACTAAAACTGACTTTTAATGTCACAGTCAAAGATGAAAAGTGTAATTGTCTAAACACATCTTGGTGTTTAAATTCAAAGCTCCAACAAAACGGATCCACACTAATAGTTACACATCCGCAGTGGCTAATAGTTGCTACTGAACACTTGTCGGTTACTTAATCAACCTGGTACATCCTTCACACAGTTTCAGTGCTTTGGCTTCACAATGAAACTTGGAAAAAAAAGTATTACTTCATTATAGCAACTGTCATTTTGACAAGCTGCTAGATCTCAGCTTTTTGTAGTTGGAAGAACACTACAAATTATGGCACCAATTGTTTCCTTTACAATTAGAATTTAAATGCTATTAAACTCCTAAGTAACACTCTTCGCATTTAAAAAGCCTTTTAGCAACCTAGCTACACTTTCAGAATAATGTGCTGCTAGCAGAAATACAGTTCTTACTGCTCTGCACCCATGTCAGACAAAAATATCAGTACACAGGAAGTAATGTTCTGAAAGAGTTTTAGCAAAGATCCAGATTCTATCATAATCTCCCTGCTCTTCTTAATCTGAAGGTAAATCATAACAAAAGCCATGTATTGATACAGGAAAACATTCAGCAACATCCACCATGTGTAGACATTAAGTCCTTGCATTGCCCTTCTACATAAAATCACCTAGGTTACATTCATCTAGTTTGTAATGGCTAACATTAACCAAATGTTGAACAAAACATGCATATAAACTACAATTTATATAAGTTAGAGATGGTTTAAAACAGTGCTGTTCTACGAGGACAGATTGAAGCGGTTTTACAAACTAATACTGCAACAAAGCAAAACCGAGTATGCCTAAAACGTGAAGCCAAACAAGAAAACATAGACAATACTTTAGAATAGCTCTAAAGAAAAAAAAACCAGCCCCAAAGGACATCAACAGACACAATATTTTACTTAAAAATATGTAGTATGATGTGAGTGTAATTTTACCAGCATATTCACTTCTTCAGTTGGCAAAAAAAAGTTACAAGTCCCGGTTGTATCTGGTAAATACCAACAAAATAAAAACCAACAGTATGAGCTGGCCATTACCTCATGATACAATAAGCTACTTGGTAAAACTGTGGTAAGGTGTACTGCCTTATTTTAATATTCTCATATTCGGTTCATTAATATGTTCCTGATGGTTCCCAACTACTATTAGTCACCATTTAATGATCTTTGCATCAAATTATGGAAGGTAAAAAGCAAAAACAGACCATTTTGCCTGCTTCTTTAGCAAATTAAGGAGAAATTCCAAGAAATACGAACCATGCGTTTGCATTATCCAGGGCTGATGGCAAGAAAATTCAGCAGATATCAGGAAGAAAGTTGAAATATGACTTCAAGGTCAGTTTTCATCTATCTAATGGTTGTGATGTCACTCTATGTCATTACTAATTAACAGCAATATTTGTCCTCCCTATGTTACTATTTATATAAATAGCAAACTTTATTACCATAACTAATACATGAGTGTAAAGGGCTCAGAAGTTCTGGTCTTCCCCTTCTGGACAGTCAGTTGAAAAACATTTCTGAACAGCCATGATTACCCTAGGGTAATATACATCGAATATTCATTCTGTTAAACAGTGTATATAATATACACTGTACACAAAATTAATACTCATTCTAAAAAATTTACCATGATACAGCCTAGCTACTTCTCAAGAAGTTGGATGCTCCTGCTAAACACTTGCCCTCTTCTTCACAGGCTTGTTTTGAAAGAAGTTTTATTCTATTAACAACCAGAAGTTTTATATTCTCATGTCAAAAACTGTTCAGTACCTCGAAGATTTTGCATGTGGGTTTAACAAAGGCAAAAGGATAAGGAAAGCAAAGAGTAAAAAAAATGAATGCAGTTATAAGATGGTACAATGTTGAGACTAATTAAAACATTACTTAAAATAAGGATAACATAAAGCCATTCAGAAAGAGGAGAGGAATAAAATTAGAGCACCCCTCCCAAAAAAAACCCCTAATTTTCATAGGAAAATCTTGTACTATTTCAATCTAAGCTTTATGTTTTTCTTCATAAGATGAAAAATTTAATCCTAAAGTCATTTATCAAAGACAAGTATCAAAGCTTAGGGAGAAAACAGAATAGGCAGTTGATGAGTTCATCATGAGTCCATGAAGGACTTCTACCTCTTTTAAAAAAATTTGTTCCTACTTCTCTTACCCTTCTTAATTTCATCTCAAAATCCAGAAAAGATCTGATGCCTAACAATTTACACCAGAACTTGCTGAATGAAGATGCATCATACACATCTATAATTTGTTAGCCAAATTACAGATTTGACAACTATTCACATGTCTGGGGTTAGGAGAAAAGCAAGGAAGGAGAATGGCAGGATGGAATACAACTATAGAGACAACCATTTACACAAAAGAATAAGCTATGCTTAGAAAGTAAAAAATATTTTGAAGTATTATACCAACTTACAACTAAAAAACTACCCTCAAAGGGCTATCTGCTACTTCAAATCAAGCCAGATATTTTACAAGTCATTTATTAAGACTATTACTCTTGATTAGCTTTGTTTATACTTTCATATCTCACTTCACTTGGTCTAAACCGATTCCTTAGGACTGAGTTTTCCCTCGATTCAGAGTATATCCTAGATCTTATGAAGAAAAACTTCATTTATTTGCATTCAGAATACTGTCATACCTCAAATTTTGATACTTAATATCAACACAGAAATTAGTGAAATTCTGTAGGGAAGCCTGCCCACTACGACCAAAGTATACTGATATGAGACCAAAGTACTTAGGATTATTGTAATAAAAAGAATTAGATGCATACCTAAAATTATCATCTACTGAATCTCTATTTTCTGAGATAAGAGAATACTCAGGCTCAAGATCCTGCTTTTTGTCTTTAATGCACATAGTAGTATAGGATGCCTTCACAGGACAGTTTTCAGAGTCTGCAAGTGCAAGCTCCTCTTCATTATTGGTTCCAAAAAGGTCAGGGTCATCCTGAATCACATCAATAACAAGAACATCTTCTTTATAAGCTTCAAGACTATCTGGAAAATTTTGACTTTTGTGTTGTGAAAGATTCTCTCTTGATTTGCCATCATCATTTGTTTGTAATGCAACAGGGTTGTCAACTGCATTCCAGGAATGATCATGAGAATTAGATTTTAGTACACATTCAGTACCACGGAAATCAGGCACAGATGACTCTAGTTGTAGAAAAGGATGTGGATATAAAGACATCTCATTTGAAAGGTTTTCAAAGCCATCATGCTTAAAGTCCTTACTGTTGATCTCACCCTCTTTTTTCATCATGGAAGCTGTAGACGTAGCACCACTCCTGACAGGAAGATGCTGCTGCACGGCATTTACCAAAAAAGTCTCTTCACCTGTTTTCTGCCTTCTTGGAACACTACTGCTGTCAAGAAGCTCTAGTGGACTACAGATTTTTCTTTCAAATGAGGGGACAGATGCCAATTTCCTGGATTCTGGTTTGTTTCTGCATAAAGGAATTTTGAATTTTGTCAGGTTTCCAGTGTTTAATACTTCCGTTAGCTTTAAATCAGCAAACATCTGGTCCACTACTGATGCTTTACGGATGAAGCTTATCCTCTTTGTGTTACCTGTAGATGTACCATTCTGGACTGTCACAGACAGGTTCCTTTTTGTCACAGCTCCTTTATTTTTATGTTTTTGTTTTGTTGTAAAATTCAGGGTTGTTTTAACTTCTTGAGCATCATCATGGTTAAAAGCCACAGCACTTCTATCCACATTAACTGGTGAATCCACATTTTCATTGCTCTTTCTCAAAGTCTCATAAATATCCACAGAAGAGAATTCTGGTGTTTCAAGTGAAGTCAGACATTCAGTGTTTGGATCTATTCTTTTATGCATAGATTCTTCATGAATTTCTGCTGCTGATGTATGGAAATCCAAGTGTCTCAAATTCCCAGTCACACCACTGTTTCCTATGACTTTAGCAGTGTTTTTATCAGAGGATTCCTCAAAGGCAGCCCTTAAAAGTCTTTTTCCTTCTGAGATAGACCTGTTATTTTTATGAACCCATTCAGAAGTCCTAGCACAAGATTTAAAAGGCCAAACATTTTTACCAGTCATAGGTACTGTTCTTTGACAGGTAAACTGCTGCAGTTTCTTATTAACTTTGTTAAATTTTTCATCTGTCTTGCTTCCGTGACGATTAGAAACATCATGGACCTGAGCTGGCTTTCTCAGACTACCCGAGACAGCAGAATGATGTGCTACACTGTTTGAATTTTCTCTTTTTGCTATTACAGAGAGCTCAGGTATCTTCTTAATGCCATCTTCAAATGCAAGTAATTTGGTACTATTCTTTCTCCTGACTGACGTTTGTGCTTCATGAGTATTTTTTCCTATATGAAGATCTGATGTATGATCACATGAAGCTGACAGAATCATTTCTTTATGATTTAATCCTAAGATTGCAAAGGAGCTTGACATGGCAACTGCTGCTTCTGTTTGTAACTCACACTCACTGCATTCATTAGCCATGTCTGTGAAAACATTCTGCATTGCCGATTTCTCAGTGATTTTCATCTTTTTTCTAGGCTTTCTATCAACATTCCATTTTTTTTCCCTTGAAACACTTACTGCTTTCACTCTGACAGCATGAAAAACACTCCCCTCCATTTTGAGTTTTTTCTTTATTAGCCAATAAGCCACTTTTCATAGGTGGTCTCTCATTTTGCATTTTACTAGTGCTGCAATTCCTATCACTCTGTTCTACAGAACCATCAGGAAAAACATGCTTTCCTTTATCCTGTGCTATATGGAAGAATTCACTTAATTTATAACTGCTGGTAGTTCCACTAACTGAAGACTTCACAAATTTATTGATGTAACTACAGGCCTCTAATCTCACAAATGGATTCTTTTCTGTTGCACAGAGCAAACCAGTACAATAGTTTAGGGGACTTCTGCAATGTTCAGCATCACATTTTGCAGATACATGTTTCACGTTTTCAGCTGTAGTCCCACTAAAACTTTGCAAGCACTTGATATGATCAGTTCTGTGTTTCTTTTTTTTATACAGCACACCAGACTTTTTTGTTACAGGATGGTATAGAAAGCTCTTGCTTTGAGTCCCACCTAAAGGAGCAAATGGAGAAGATTTAGAGTAGTGAGGTTCTTTTTCCTTGGAATCTTCTGATCTGTTTTGATTTGTCTTAAGCTTCCTCACAGCCTGTGTACTGGAATCTTGCTCAACTGCTTTCCATTTTTCCTTTGCTGATTAAAAAACAAGTAAGTGTCATTAAAGAATACACTTAAGGGAAAAATACTACCCTACTGCACTATTTTATAAAGAGAACAAAACCCATTCAAAGCTACTAAAGAACATGTCACCATATAAGGCTAAAACATTTGTGTAAAGTTTAACCATTTTTTTTTAAATAAGCACTATTAGCAGACTTACAAATTGTGTTTTGTCTTCAGAAAAAATGTAAAGAGGAATAGAACCTTAAGGCATCATAAGGACACTGCAAGTTGTATATTTAAAACATAGGTGGAAACCAAATTAGCCCAAATCTGGCAAGAAAATGCAGATGCTGTTTGTACAGCCTTAAAATCTTGTTTACAGTTGATTCTCTGTAATAGGAAAGCTTTTTCACAAGAATATAGGAATTTACTTCAGATACATTGTCCAACTAAATGCATCAGACCATTCAACAAGATCCAGGAAAACTGCAGGACCTGCATTTTTTTAAAGTACTAGTTTAAATGTAAAAGCAAATATAGATTACGTAAAAAACTGTATATCTAAAAATTCACCTGGAGAATGGCCTCAAGAACGTACTAGGAGAATGCTGTGGTTTTAGATCTTAGTTTTCAAAGTAAGATAAAATTTTAATTCCTCAGTTTTTCAGAATATAATTTCTAGATAAAGTATTTATTAATAATAACCTACAGCAAATATTTGGCATTTCCATGTACCCACTTTGAAAGTAAAAATGTCTTTTAGGCAATTTTCATGAAAACAAACCTTTAAAAATTCTCTTTCAAAATTGTTCCAGTCTGATACAATACTCTCTTAAAACACCCAAATACAATGTTTGTTTCTATATCTGTTAGTGTATTGCAGAGAATAGCAACTAAAAAGCAAAAAAGTTCTGAAAGCAAAAACCAGCATCCTGTAAAGGCAAACACTAAATCAAGACAGCACAATACGTATTCAAAAATAATCAAATACTATACAGATGAATGAAGAATTTGCTGAAACAACTGCCTCCCTTCCTGCTTGTGCCTGACCTTCTACACATAAATCAAGTGATTGCTTTCGAGGAAAAAAAAATTTTTACTCGGGGTCTGTCGCCGCCCATACCGCTTCCTCCCCTCAGCCCCCAAAAGGGTATCTGGTCTCCTCTCCTTTGTGCTAAAGAACTGCTTTTCTCCTTCAAGAAAAAAGCCTTTCCTCTTCCTAAAAATCCTTCTTCTTCTAAGACTGGTATTCACAGTACTGTAAAGCAGACCCCTAGCTCTTATCTCCGCACTTCTTGAGCTAAGTTAGCAGCCACACGCTGATTCACTTTGAGACAGGATACAGACCACTCTTTCCTGCCCCCATTACTTTGTTCCACACAGACACATCTGCAAAAGAAAAATTATCTCCTGTTTATTCACTTTTTAATGGGGTCTTACTGCAGCACCAATCCCTTGTCTTGGGAGCCCAAATTCTACACCTGTACTTCTACAATGGGTCACAAGTGCTTACCCCTTTCCTCCACGCTGTCTGCTCCTTTCTGAGGGTTTGAGCTCTGCTGCTCGTCTTTCATACAACGCTTGCACATTTTTCCTCTGGTTGTTGGTTGTTCTTGGCCACTTAGACTCTGTAGCTCCTGTGACACTAGGGTGTTTCTTTCTCTCTTCCTCAGACTCACAGCTCCTTTCTTGGACTCCAAACACTGTGTATGCAAGACAGAGCAATCCCTCTCTCTGTGACCTTGTAGTTTTGGTTTCATCAAAGATGCCTCATCTTTCTTGCTCAAGCATCTTTTTCCTTTCTCCTGTGTCCCTGGCTTTCTTGTTCCAATTAAAGAACACCCATCCAACTTCTGTGGTGTATCTACCTTTTCCTGAGGTTTTGGTTCAGTCAAGGATACCTGAGTCCCCACATGAAGATTTGGGATTTCTCTCTTCAGTATCATTATGGAGTCAGTGCTTTTCATTTCAGCACTACATATGTCCTTTCTGGGTTGCAGCATCTCTGTTTCTGGCAAACATGAAATGCCATGACTCTCTGTGCTGTCAACTTCTCCCTCTGAGGATGGTATTTGTAATTTTATTTCTGTATTTCCTGAGCTCCCTGAACGCTCCTGGAAACCTGAGAGGTTCAGTTCTTCTGAGCTCTGTTCTTTCCTTTCAATCCCTGATAAGAATTTATTTTGCAAAGCAGTTCCTGAGAAAAATAGCTGCTGACCTTGACCTGTCCCTTTGCTTACAGACTCTTCCCAACACACTGCTGCAGCCATGGATGCTGCCTGCCAATCTTCACATGCTGCAGTGTCTGAAATTGGCAAAGCTACACCCTTGTGGCTTCTGGCAGCCCTTCTGCACTGTATCACTTCGGGTTTTTTACCTGGAAGCCTCTGGCTACTCACACCTTGCTCCTTCTGCATGGACACAAGAGGAACAAATTGCTTACAGGTAATGCTGGAGATCATGGCAGGTTGCAGACAGGAAGATAAGGACTGCTTAGGTTTTCCCTCTGGTGCCAGGCAAGGACTCTGCTCACATCCTACCCCTGCACCCAGAGAACCTGGGCTGGTGACCATTCTGTCAGACTTCACGTGGCTGGCAGTTACCACTTTCCCTGACCTTAAATGTGGCATCACAGGAGCCTAGAGGCAGCAAGAAAATCCACAAGACCCACTCATTAGCGCACCTTTAACAACACCCCAGCTAGCCCGGCACCCAAGGCGGGCACAGGCCCGACCAGGTGGCGAGCACAACCGCCTTAAAGGCCACCCCGGGAGAGCCCAGGCTGACAGAAAACAAGTCCAGGCGGTCTGGAGAAAGCTCAGGGCCATCGGCGATCCCGCACCCCCGCCCCTCATCCCGGAACAGCCCCTCATCCCGGAACAGCCCCTCATCCCAGCAGGGAGAAGAGGAAGGAGCCCCGCACCTCCCCCGCCTCAAGGGCTCCGCCGCGGCCGCCCATGTCACACAGCCCGCCGCCTTCCGCGCTACCTCCGCAGCCACAGCGGCCACCCAAGGCACTCCCGCGCCACCCTCCCTCTCCCTTCCCTCCGTCTGTCGTTTACCAACCCGTCCCTCGACGCTTCGTCGCAGCGCCGCCAGCGCCGCCTGCCCACAACGCGCCGCTCGCAGAGAGAGGCGGGCCCTGGCCGCTGACGGTAATGGCGGTGCGGCCGGCGCAGGGCGGGAGGCGGCCGAGAGCGGCAGCGTGAGGGAGGCTCCGAGGCGGGGCGAAGGGCGGCATCCCGCGCTGCCAGGAGTGCCGACAATTACAGCCGGGAGAGAAGCTCCGGCCGTGTCATTGTGCTCCTCCTCTTGCCGGGTCCGCGGTGCCGCCCTCATGGTGGAAACCCTTCCTCTGAGTCGGGGCCGAGCACGGCGGGTGCTAACGCTGTTCCTCGGGGCGGCAGAGCTCGTCTGCGCGGTGGTTTCTGCGTTTTGGCTGGGGAACCTTCATGCTTCTTGATCCCTTGTTGCCCGAAGCGCCGTGCCACAGTGGCTTCGGGGTGAGAGGCTGTAGGCCCGGCCACAGGCCTAAGGGGCCTAAGGTGGCCTAAGTGGCCTAAGGTGGCCTAAGTGGCCTAAGGTACCGGCGTCGTGTGTGGAACTACCAAACTCTGCCAAAGTGCTGAATGGCAGCAGGTGTTCAACTTGCCAGACCTCAAAGTAGGGTAGAAAAAAAACCAGGCTGGCTGGTTTGCCAGTTTCTTCAGGTGTTCCATCCACCTCGGCGAAGCAGCATTACCTCCATTGCCCACAGAACTTCAGACTCTTCTCCAAAACTGAGGGGGTTACGCTTGTTTCCATAACTGTAGCTTACATATGCTTTGTATTTCAATTAATGCAGCTTCTCAGGACTGCAGTTAGGAAAAAAATTGCTGAAGTAATTAGACTATGTAATCAGAAAATAGCCAAAGTTTGGTGTTTGGGCTTCAAATACAGCGATAGTTTCAACACAACTGGAGGACACCAAATCTTCAAGACCATTCACTGCAGGATACGTGAACACACAGAAGTTAGCTTTAAATTATGGTGGTGTATAAAGATTCAGTTTAAATGGTGAGTGCTATGAAATCAGGAATTATTAAATGTAATAAGGTGATACTTTAATGGCAACAGTGCAATCGGCAAAATCACACGTTGTTGATAAATGACTGTGTCCTACAAGCAGTCCCTTTCTGTTCACACGTGGTTGCGGAGGGATGAAGTGCCTCATTCAAATTCATTTCACCCTGACTTAGTGCTTGGCAGTGTTCACACTTCATGCGTCCTAGTTTGAGACCTGTCATAGAAATAAAGCTTTTTGTGTCACTACTTTCTAGAAGTGCAGTACTGTGGAAGTAAAAGGGTAGCTGAAGAGTAAAGGCATATTTTACCAACTGACGTTGGCTCACTATGTGACTTCAGGTCACATTACTCACTTCATCTCTCTTTCCCCATCTGTAGGTAGAGATAATACATTGCTGTCCACATAAAGACAGAGAACACTGGATTTTTGACAAAAGCTCTCCATAGGTGAGGAAAGAACAGGCGATCTGGGAAGCTGTTAGTGTTCTTTTGCTTATCGTCTTCTTAGGTTGCACATATGTGCTTAAGTACAACAATGTCAATGAGTGGCTAAAGCTAAACAAAGCAGAAAAAGGTTTCTTAGGCAGTTTCTCCCCTGGCTCAGTATTGTGCTTCAGGTCCTTGGGACAGAAAGGACCCAGTAAAAAGGAGTTAACTGCATAGCATTTATCATCAGTGTTCTGCAAGGGTAGTATTACAGAAAACATTCAGCTCTGGCAAAATTTAACTTTCTCCAGTTCAAATATAACCTTTTAAGTTTGATAGCAAGACAACAAAGAAAAAGATATGTCAAAAAGCAGTAGTAAGGAAATCTGGAAGAATGGCTTATGAATTATCTTACTGCTCTCCTGTGTAATTTTTAAGATTTGAGTAATCAGTTACTTATAAAGATGAGAACTTTACTCAGACCAGATTTTATGAAATGAATAAAAAAAATACTTGAAATTAATACTAATTAAAGACATTCTTTATGAAAGTCCTTTGAAAAAAGGGCTAGAGCCTCAGAAAGGACATTTTGAAGCAGCTGTGGATTATGTTAAAAAACATTGCATTCAGTTTACAGTACTGCTAAAAAGAGTTAGTATAAACATTGTCTTGTGAAGTGAATCAATGTAACCATCTTTTAAAAATACTTGAAAGAAAAGATGATTTTTATACATAGACATTTCAAGAGATTAGAAAGTGGAAATAACTTTTAAAAATCATATAAACAGCTTATCGGGAAAAATGAGTTATTTTCACATTCCAACAACATTTGAATTAGTAATACTACAGGGAAATGTTTAAACTTTATTTTAAAATCATATCTTGTGTGGAAATAAACACTTTTTTCTGTTGAGGTTTTTTAAGTCCTGTATCTCAAGGACATATTTAAATTTTAGAAGGAATTCAGCTTTTGCTTATCTGTTGCTTTGTTTCACTGGTTTCTTGTTCATCCTAGACATTTATACACAGTAATACAAATATGAGGTACCAAGTGTCTGAAAGTAAAAAAGGAATCATGGTGCCTAAAAGCATTTTTTTCCCCCAGAATAACCAGTACACTCAGAGATGCTTGGCAATTTCCAAGAGGGAAAAGGAACTTGTGTGACTGCATTGATGTAAAGTCCATGAAATTATCATTCTTTCTTCTCTCAGAGGAGTAAGTGTGTGCACTTAGCCCCCAACTAATGTAGTTTACATTACTACTGTGGAGAAATTGTAGCTGCAGTTCTAACAGTGATACATTTGAGTAACCTTCCAAAAGGTTTTGAAGGATTGAGATTTATAAACACATAAACCAGCTACATAGATGAGCAAATATAATTTTTTTACTGGGCTCTATTTTGGACTTTGCTAATACACTCACCTAGCAACAAGAATTAACTCTTCTTTAGCTAGGAAACTGAAAGGAAGTCACTTGTAAATTAATTGGTTGTTTTGTGAGGCGATCTGAAAAATGTCCCTTTGGACCACTTCTTTTTCACTCCTTGCTTATCTTCATGCTTGCCTGAGGAATAGGTTTGTTATCTCTAGCAAACCTTCGTGGAAAGAGTTTGGCTGTGCTGTAATAACTGAGACTGAGCTCTGAAGAATCGCATAGTCTGTTACATTCTTAAAATGTGCCAAGTTAATCCCTTAGGTAATACAACCAAAATGAAACAGGGAAGATTTTTAATCCATTATGTATAAGAAAGTACCTTTTTATAACCCCTTAGGTTTATTTATTAACAGTTCTGAGCTATTGGTTTTGCAAAGGTAGCACCCAAAGGTAGTACCCACAGATAGGATTTTTAAGTAACTTCTTTACTCCCTGCCTTCCATTCAAATACATAGGTGTTTTGGAAAGAGGAGTTTAGATTGCCAGTCTATTGAACTGAGGAGTTTTGTCTGAAGCCGTTCATGTGTATCCCACTAAAACTGCCTTTGCTTTCCGTTCCTAGGCACTTAATGCAGGAACCACCTTTAGCATGACATCGAATGAGAATCATGGCTACTGCCCTTCTTAGGCTTGAGGTACAATATATGCATTTGACTTGTGCTCGGTAGCTCAGCTCTATAGGTGTTGATCCAGTTTATACCAACAGCTGTTTTTCTGCTTGTCTACCCAGACACTGTGAGCTCCATTAGACAAAGGTCAATATGGTGCTGAGAGCAGAGGTACCACAGTGGAATTATGTGATCTGTTTTGTGAGTGATTACACTTCATGGCATCATGATGGTAGGCTAGGTGAATCCAGTGAGTAGCTGGATATTTCAGCCTTTGTTTTGGTGTATGTTTTTATTATAGAGCTGTACAGGATAGATAAAAGTAACTTTCCACCAGTTTGAAATGAGATAGAGGAAAAAGGACAGCTGGTATATTGCATAATGAACCATCTGGCATTTCTTGGTAGATCCTCTGATTCCTAATTTACTACTGAATTGTGACAGCATGAAAATAAAAATTATTGATTTTGTGGAATCTGCGTTTCCCTCTGGCACATCTTGTGCTCCTTCAGTTTCTGTCAAAGAATAGTCCTAGGAGGGTTAAGAACCTATCACAATGAGCTTTGCAAAGTTTGAAAGTATCTATACTATTTGCCTACCTTTTTTTTTTTTTTTTTTTTTTTTTTGGTAATAGTGATACTTGACATTTATTCTGGAAGACTGACTTTCCAGATGATCATGTCTGATCTGAACCTTACAGAAAGTGGCACTAATTGATTTTAAGATTCCATGGGGGAAGTCCTGTGTTAGGTTTGTATTCCGTTTTATTCCCTTTCATTTATGGCTCCTTTTTAAACTTCCACTGCTAGGAGTTTAAGAAATAAATTAACTAGATAGCTGGAATTTGAGATTCAAAAAATAAGAGATATAGTAGAGGATTTACTGGTTGTTGGGCATACAAGGAAAGCATCTGCACACCAGCAGGTACATGACACCTCCATCTTGCTGCCAAAAAGGATTATGAAATGTGATTTCTAAATGAGAAAATGAAAAAAAAGAAAGGAAAATATGAAATGAAAGTTGAGTAGATCAGAGCTAGAAAAGGCATGGGATTAGAAACGGTAAGGGCAGGGTAAGCTATAGACAGAATGTAACAAAACAGTAGATAAACAAGGAAAACAGTGATGGTAATCAGACAAAAAACTTAGCAAATTGCTTCAGAAATCACCCTTAAAAAAAGCAGAGAGGTGAAGACAAAACACAGTAATGGGAAGCTTCTTTATGATTCAGGATGACTGAAGAAACAGTGGAGGATCATCTTCAGCAGTGCTCCAAGGAAAAGTAAAGGGAGCCTTGAACTTTGAGTGGTGACAGTGATCAATCACAAACTGGAATCCAGATCTGAATCCTAATTAATCTTGATGTTGGGCATTGAACAGTTACTGGCTCCTAGGTTCAGTTTCTTGTGCTACGATCATTCACTGAGGCCTTACATCTGTGTCTACTTAATAGTGTCAAGGTAGCTGATGTACAAATTGCAGAGCCTCAGAATAACTTGTTGTGTCTTTTCTTCCTTAGGTAATTCATCCATAAGGATCAGATCACTCCATGTCCCCCAATATACTTTACATGTATAGTATATGTTCGTATGTATAGTTTTGATCCTAAGGGGTGTATTTGCAATTACTGTATGTTTTCAGAACTTCAACGTGAGGGTTTTTTTAGAGCTACAGATCTAGGCTGCTGCTTACCCCTTGTTTTTTCTTTTATCTTTTTTTTTTATTATTTTTGAGACAGTATTACTCTCTAGCAATGAAATTATCTTCAACAGTTGATGAAGCATAATTATTTCTGTCATGCTGACTGTATTGAACAATGGACTGACTATAAAGCTTCCCCTAACAAAAAGCAGCATACCACCATTTTAAAACATAAGCTTACTTTACTACTTAACATTTTCCCATTGGCATAGTCAGGGTGATCTATACGAAGAGTTGCATGAAAATTGACATTATTGGTTCATCTGTGCAACTAATTGCTGTGTAGGAAAGGGGAGAGGAGACTACAGATTTGCCAACTTTTGGATTCATCTTGCTTCCTCAAATGTAATTAATTATGCTATTTGAAAACAACAGAAAATGGTCTTCAGATAAATGAGGCACATACCAAGTGCTGCAGTGAGGTAAAATTAATTGATGCAAGGCACCCATTCAGCAGGGAGTTGCATCCAGCATAAATTCTTCCATTCATACCAACATCAATTGTGTATCTTAATATTCTGGTGAGCTGAGTGGTTGGGTCATAACCTCTAAGCGGTATCTCAGCTATTTATATTCTGTGTATTCATTCATTTAAAATCTAAATACTCCTTGCTTGTATGCTCTGCTGCTTAACCAGCATTTGGGGATGGATAATTTCTTTTTCATCCCTTCACCTACAGAAATATTATTCTAACCAGCAAGAGGATTGTTGATGTGTTTGTGATGGCTCAGGTTCCATACTGTGTTAACTGCAAGTGTCCACTACTCTGCTGGGCTGTCATCCGGTGGGTCAGACTGAACATGCAAGTAATTATGGACAGTGTTATTTTTGGAATCAGTGACCCACAAACAGCAACTCCGTGACTGCAAAGAGCTAATCAGAATGTCTCTGTACCTGTCAGGTGTAGACAAATATGTAATTTCTGAAGAGATTATATGTTTCACTGTTGAAGGAGGAGTTATTTGCTGAGCTGCCCTTCAGCCTTGCTGCTTTCTAGAGCAATTTCTTTGATTCCAAATAAAGGAAAACTCCTTTAATGATGTGATATAACACTCACAAGAGCTCTGAAATCCTGGTATGAGTCATGACTCCACTGTAGGCTTTCTGCATAGTATTGCTATTGCTATAGCTATAGCTATTACTACTACTATTACACTGGTAGAATTCTAAGGAGAGTAATTACATTGCTGATGCCCAGGCCAGTCAGCTGAGAATGGTTGAACGAGCCATCGTGAAAACTTTCTGAACAGAGGCTGTACATGGATGGTTTAAAGACTTTTATTCATGCTGATAATTGAAACTGTAGTTTCACTGCTTATTTGGCATATTGCTCAACATGACGATTGGAGTGCTTTGTGATCAGGCAGGAAGTGAGGTTGCACATTTGCATGGAGTAGGGTATAGAAATCACGAGTAGGTCTTCTCTGATGTTATTGTATCTATGCAGAAGCACCTTCCTTGCACCTTGGGACCCTTTCTTTCAAAAGCTTACTCACCTGTAATAGGCTGGCAATAAGTGATAGTTCTCAATTAATAGCAATGTTGTTGTCACTGTTCAACAGAGAAGTCAGAACAGCAAGGCAGTCTATTCCCTTCTTGGCTGCAATGATGGTATTGTGCAGGCCCTAAATGTGGCTAAGCCCGTATTTGAAAGCCCTAAATGAGGCTGCTAGAAAGCTCTGCTCTTCCTTCTGCAGAGCACTGGCCTTGGGCTTTGAAGCCTTAGCCAATGTTTTAGCTGACCCTTCGTTTTGAATGACTGCCCAGGTTCCTGGCATTTGACCACGTTCTTCTCTCAATAAAGTGATGTAAGGATTTAAAGATGGATTGAAATACCTCTTCCACTTTTACATGTGAGAAGATGTTAAGGGCATCCCTCTATGCCAGAACTGGTATGCTTGAACCCTCACCTCAGATTTTTTACCTGATGTTCTCTTTTGGAGTGACAGCTGTCCTTGACCAGGATATTCTGGCCCAGTGAACTGGAGTTTGTGCTCTGCCGCTATGGCCAGACTTCACACTCGTACCTCTGCATTTTGGGAGAAGAAGAAAAAGGAGAAGCAGGAGACTTTGGAGAGAGAAATACTGGCATGCTTTGTGAGAAGACTGCCATTTCTTTTCCCTCCGCTGCTGCTTCACCATGCATGAAAGCTTCAATCTATACAATGTGAATTAGTACATAGCCTATGTGAAATAAAAGCAAACTAAACCAGCGTGCCTCATTAGTTGGGTGGAGATTCAGAGATACTGTTCCAAAAAGTATTCAATAGTATTCACTAGATTGCACAACCTATGCATTTTTATTATCTCTTCTCATATAACCCTTCATTTATGTCGTCCTTTTGGGGAGGATGCCATTTATACTGCAGGCTTGTGAGTCAGGGACCATTATTCTGGGTGTCTTTGGCTTGCAGAGTGAGGCACCAGCTGGTGGAGCCTGCAAGTTGCTGCTGTGCCCTGTGCACTTGAGATAACAGCAATAACATTTGCAGAGGCAACTGCATGAAGAATTTTATCATATGTGGCCTTTAAATATTGACTAATGGATTTAGCACTTGAAAAACATTTGGGACTTGTGGATTTGCCTGCTAAAACTGTAAATAGCTACTGCTAGCAGTCTCCAGCTGGATTCGAAGAACACTGTTGGTCTCAGTGACCTTCCCTCCTGTACATTTTTTGTTACTAAAAGTAGTTGGAAAAAAGAATTAATCAGGAATGTCATTGAGATTATTCAAACTATAGTAATCTTTATGTTAAAACGTACTTTTTGTGAAATGAAACCAATTTTATGAGGTGGAAACTAAACAACGTTGAATTGAAGTGCCAGAGATTGTTACAGTTAGAATCTTACATTCAGTTTTCCCTGCTATTTTCTGAAATTTTCAGGATAGAAATTGTTATCCAGAATCATAAAATAATCTAGGGGAAACATAGGTCGTGGGTAGTAGACTGCATTTTTCAGGAGTGAATGGCTACACTGCTTTCAAATACAATTGTGGGGCAAATGACACAGCAGCGCGTTGAATTCGCAAAACTGTAGACAGATAGTGATGAAAACCTAATAATATTTTGATACATTAATAACTGTAAACAGGAAGCATTTATTTGAAAAACATAAATGGACGGCCCTTTCTTGATTGTTAATCTATGATGATATTCTCAGTGACTAAAAAATTAGTTCTTGCTGAAAGTCTAAACAAACAAGCAGGTTTGCCTGTGCTAATTCAGTCCACTGGGATTACTAATAATAGTGGAGAAGAGTTTCCTTAACAAACTAGATGAATTGGCTTTCCTAACTGCATCTGGTCACTAAATCTTTGATATATTTTGTCATCTTGAACCACTTTATGGCATACACAACTGGTTAGCTGATAACCAAATAATGCGTACAACTCTGTCAGGGGTTCCTGGGTGTCTTTTCTATACCTTTTACTCAATGAAAAGTTTATATCTTAAGATGATGTTATTTAGTTCAACTCATTCTTACCTACATCTTATTAAGCGATCCTTAGCTCTTTGAGGTTTTGCTTTGCTTTAAAGGAGATCCAAGAATTAAGGTTTTGCCAAAAAAGCCCCACCCCAAACCCCTCAGGAGTATCACTGTTTCTTTCTGCAAGCAAAAAGTTTGGACATTTTTCAGTAATGTCTTTCTGGTCCTGCCTGGGCCACACAATGGGATGGCGTGAGGACATCCCTGAGGAAGGACAAATTGAGGTATTTCCTCCAGCAGCAGTATGGTTATCTCAGCGGGTTACCCATATCCCTAATCAGCCCTCCTGGGGTTGCACAAATTCTGTCCCAGAGTACCTTTCAGGGTGAAAGCTTTCTGATTTCTATCAAAGATTCAGGCTCTTCCAATGGATGCTTTTCTGAGCAGAAAAAAAGTTCTGAGAGAAAAAAAAAAACCCTGACAAAATTCTCCAGGTGGCTCTTGCTGTTAACGCAGGCAGGATTCGTGGTGTTTTTCACAGCTAATAAAGATGTTGATGTCCTACTTTATAATGAAGTATACTTTTGACTGTTGAAATGTGATTAATTCTTCCACAGATTTAAGGCTGGCAAAATAACACAGTAAGTGCTATGCTCACTAGCTTAGATCTCTCACCTAGCACCACATTCTGCTGAATTAACCCTTGCCTCTTCTGTCTCACTTTGGAAGGTCAGAAACCAGTCTCCTCAGAAGGGCTGAATACTCAAAAACATTGCTCAGTCCAAGGGGCCCAGCCTCAAGTTCCCAGCTTCATTTTGGCTTCACTAGCCTGTACCAGTCTCTTGAAAATGCCTGCCTGTGAAGCCAAAGTGACTTGTTAGATAGCGCCTTAAAATGGACACTTCCTGCAGGCCATACCATGCTTTTTGCCAAGTCCTCCAGCTGCCAATTGCTCAAGTAACAATCTGATTAACTCACAGTGATTAATTACTTTCTCTTAGCTGAAAAGAAGGGTGAAGAACCAGAAAGGTGGAAATTTTTGAGGTGTCTTATGTTTAGGAAAATGGGTGGTAACAAATGCTGGTGCTGGAAAGATTTGCCCAAAGTGTTTGTGATGCCAGCGGATGGTGCTGCTTTGGTGGCCATGAGGGAGGGACATGCCTAGGACTGCTTCTCATCCTGGTACAACCTCTTGTCCAGCACCTTGCGATACAAAACTTGAGATGCAACATTTATTCAGGGAAAGAGATACTGAGGAGACTGGAAATTGCCATCCTGCAACATGGAAGTGGTCTGTTCCCACATACGCATAGGTGCTGTGCAATTTGAGTTTTGCCGTGTGGTGTTTCATTATGTTTGTGTTAATCTTTAGTTCATTTGCACCATTTGCTTTGTATTGTATTGCCTCAAGGTTTGCATAATTTGTTTGCATACTTTTGGGGCTAGAAATAATTTGCACCCACATTTTGTTAGTCCTCTTAGATGGACTCTTCCATTCTTAATTAAAGAATTATTGAGTGTTTTGGTAAAGGAAAAAACTATCTTGGATCACCTCATACTCTACCATTTTTGGAGTGATTTGTAAATGTGAAAAGCACTTAGTAGTTAGGTAAGCAAAACTGCAATTTTAGTTATTTGTTTTATAAAATCACATTTTTGCTGTTGTAGTCACAAGCACTGTACTCAGGAATTAACACTAAAAAAAGTGTTCACTATGTTCTGACTTGCATTTCTCACATAGGAAGACACTGGCAGCAGTCAGAAATGATTTTGCGGACTTCTTCCTGCCTTATGGAGGACCACTTGGCTGTGGCCCATTGAGTGACTACTAGGATATCAAGGTTCCTGAGCAGCGGGGAAGGGATCCATAAGGGGGGCTGATAAAACCCGCCTTAGCAAAACTAACTTTTTTATATTAAATTCTTCTCGCAGAATTTGCCTAATCATCTGAGCAGACAGACTTTTTAGGGCATCCTTCATATCATTGCGTATTTTGTGCCTCATCTAAACATATTTCATAGTGATTAAATCTTGTATTATAAGCATGTGGGAGGCACACAAAATATATGCAAAACGCTATGTATTACCCTGTGCTATGAAATACCATCTGATTTTTAAAGTCCTTATTACAAAGGTCATAGTGGCAATATATTAGAACCCTTAACATTATTTAGTAGGGAATTTTTAACCCTGGAGTAAAAAGACCTGATTAGCAATGTTGAGTGTAATCAAGTAGAATGAACATATAAGAAATCTTCACAAACAATACAACAAAGCAGCTCAATCTTGTTTCTCTTGCATGGCCATAGCGTTTTCATCACATTGACTGCACAGATATAGCAGGGCTTGCAGTATTTTTTTCCTCGCCTTTGTGATAGTTACTCAGCAACTGGCCCTTCACTGTTGCTCTACTCAGAACTGGTTTAGAGAGATTTGCATCATCTCAAACTTTTTTCTTTTTTAGAAACTGTATCACAAATTAGTGGACTAAAAGAAAAGTCCCTTAGATGAGTGACATTTCTTTGTTGGAAAATTACGGGTTACATTATCTGCTCCAGCCCTCTCTTGAGAGAACATGAAAAGCATCTCTGCAGCCCTCACAGCAGCCTACTGCTGTTGAAATCTTGTGGTTTTGGAGAAGGGGAATTTGATATACATATCAATTTTATACACTTGCACATAAATGTCCTAGTTCAGCAGTTGAGTAAATCATATGCTGTCAGTGCAGTTGAGATGGTTTGCTACATTGCAGCACAAGACACAAGATATTTCTATGCAGAAATCCAATTTATATAACCTGTTTCCTCTCTGAAGATGCAAAAAATCCGTCTCCACTGCTTCTTGTAGGCCGTTTCCTGAGAGACGGGAGCTCTCTGTAATCACAGAGGTTGAACTGGTTTGGTACATAACCAATATACCTTTCTGGCCCACTCTCAACATGTGTTGCAAGCACTGGAATATCACACATAAACTAACAGAAGAAATAATTTTAGAGGTATATCTAGATTTTAATTCTAAACACTGGGAATAAAAATGAGTGCGACAAGAAGTGTGTGTCCATACAATAGATCTACCCTATGCTCGCTGAATCTGCTAAAAAGAGAAATGGACGGTAAGATCTTAAAAACGGCATCACAGATTGTTCGAAATATCATCTGAGTAAAGCCTTTTGCTAGCCTCAATTTAGTATCAACAAAGAGGGCGAAGAGAACAGGATGTCCTGAAGATTTTTGAGTGGAGACTTCATACCTTTTTTAGTCCACCAGGAAATGAAGAGACATCCCTGAAGGTACCACACATTTCTGATGAGGGAAACATTGTGGCGTATAATCTTCACGGACTCCAAGTGGTGATCGAAGACCTTTATTTACCGACACAGCAAGCCTTACATATCCTCTGTCCCTGAAGCAGTGATTTTCCACTAAAGCAGTAACTTCCCATTATCTTATCAGTTCAGCCTTACTCCCTTTTTCCCCAGCACTTGCCTGTTACCAGTATTTACAGTCCTTAGCAGCGGTTTCTAACTTGTGGTTTTTCCTTCTCCCATGTCTTCTGCGGCTGCTCACTGATCCCACGGCTTCTTGCTTACCAAAGCAATTATGTCTCTATTTTCTGCCGATGATAGATCGCCACAAAACATGAAGACATTTTATAGTAAAGAAGCAAGATGGAAAAGATTATGTGCAACCCCGTCATTAGAAAATGACATACATGTAGCATTTATAAAATGGTTGTTGCTAACATGAATTACCTGGTTAGTTCCTGGGAGTAGCTGACCACCTTCCATGTCAGGTATCTTCAGGAAACAAAGGAAAATCAAGTGACTCTCAGCATATCCTTTTTTAATGCTTTAATCCACTTCTGAATGTCATGGAAATACAGGTTGGTGTGTAGTGAAAGTCTGTATTTTTAATTCAGGTTTTAATTCCATAAATGATCAGGATTTTCAGTTCATCCTTATAGTGGACTTTCATTGATAAGTACCAGGAAATAATCTGAGAAACTCCATTGCTTGATACAGATATTTATGGTGAACTAATCGCTGGTTCAAATTTCCTCCTGTATGCTTAAAGTTTCAGAGAGCTTGATGACACAGTTACGGGACACTGCTTTTCTTCAAGATCAGTTGTCTTTCATTAAAGACTATTTTTACAACTCCTGTTTTTAAAGAAACTTCTGGTTTTATGTGTTTCTTGAAGAAACCTCATTTTTCCATGTGGGTGAGAGCCATTCTTTCTCCATTGAGACTGTATGGAAGAGGGAGCATACTGTTTTGTGAATACGGTATGAAAAATCCCATTTCTGGACTACAGGCTTAATAGGAAATGCCCTTCTCACACTCCACAGAAGTACCAGGGGAAGATTGCTCCTGCCTCAGACAATCAAACCTTTAATTGTAAGGCTAGTGATGATTTATTGCAGCCTACAGTGTGATTTTTTTTTACCCTGGTGCTTACTCAGAATAGCCAGGTGTCTCCCCTTTCTCTCATGAAGTTCCCTGTGAATGGCATACGCAGTGGACTAGAATAGCTGTGCTGGGGCATGGAGTTGCAAAACTTCCCCTTACCGTAGCACAGCAAGCTACCATTTGCTTTTAATTGCCTCCCACCACGTAGGCCAATTAAGGCTGAAGCCAGCAGGGCAAGGATCACTGGCAAAGCCTTTGCAGGGAGCAGACCCAGCATTTGCTTTGCTGGAAGGCTGCCATTCACACATTTGTGCAAGAATGGCAACAATTGGGCTCACTCAGTGGGATCAAGTGCTATCTAGTTCAGTCTGAACCACTTGCTAGTGCAGATGGCAGTAAGAGTGGCAGCACCAGTGAATATTATCCCCGGGGACAGAAATTTTCCAAATGAGATTTACATTTGTGACTCTTCCCATTTCAGCAGGAAACACCTGCTAAAGCAGCTTTAGGAAATGCCTCTCATTATCAGCTTCTGTTTGAGCTCAGGTTTTCACAGCCATTGGAGTTGAGCAGGCTTATTAACTTTTGATAATATGAAAGGGAAAATATTAGAGGGTAGTAGGTACAGGCTCCATTTTTGGCTCATGTTTCCTGCTACCTTAATTATGCCTTTAAAATCCACATTTATTTTCCTAGCTTTTGAACCTCCCCAAAAAGAGGGTTGCTGGATATCCTAACTAGCCTGGTCATTTCCAGGAAATGCTGGATGGAGGATTTGCTGGGTAGATTGGAATTAGCAACCGAATATTTTAGATGTTTTAGGAAAGGAATGAGTCTGCAGATTTGGTCAGAAGTGTTGTGAGCAATCTGTGCTTTCCTGCTTCTGTGGAAGAGAATTGGCGTTTTTGTCCAGTTCCACTCAGAACTGGGAAATGTCTGTGTACATAAACCCAAAAAGTACTGAGGAAAAGTAGGAAACCCACTTTTACTCTGGGAAGAGTTTTGTACTAACTCGTTCCAGGATGGCTCGCTCTTCCTTGCAGTGGACTTGCTGGCTGGGACTCACGTCAGTGATGTGTCTGCTCGGCGTGAGCAACACGCAGATGCTGGGGTCAGGAGAGATTTGATGTCTCCTGATGTCTGAATGCACATCATGCAGGTAGATTGCAGTCAAGCCCAAGTTCTGGCTTTGTTCTTCTTCTGTGCATTGCAGGAGGAACCTGCTGGTGTTTCCATTGTTAGACCACCCAGGGAAGCCTCCCAGTTACACTGGTCGGGATGGTGAAAGCAGCTGGTGCAGCCAGTCTTTCTTGTTAATGATGCTGTTCTTCCCTGCTGTTTGTCTGTGCTTTTCAGTGGAAAGGAAGACCCTATATGAGAAATCTTAGATTATTAACAACTAGACTTTTGTGAATCCCTTAAAAATTATGGCCACAGCTCATATCTGTGCACAAGAGTTTTTTCCAGGCCAAGATAGTCATGAAAATACTCATTACACCTCTTATCTGGACAGTTTTTAGTCATCTCTCTGGGGAAGCCCTGAATGTCTAAAAGGGCTGGTGTCAGGTTTTAAATTATATTCTTTATACATTAGCAATAGAAAATGATGCAGCTGAATCAAGACTGCAATCCCGTTGCGTGTTTAATTTCACATGTGTGCCATGTAGCCTGATTTTGTACATTACAGAAAACGGATGCACTCTGGCTTGTCTGTATATCGGATTTTCCCCACAGAAACTCTTGCAGATGCCTGTGAGGCAGAAGACCAGTGTGGCCTGGGTTATTCCCAGGTGCTCCCCATCTCCCCTGACCCCTGCAGTGCACCTCCTTCCTCTGCTCCCTGAGCTCCATCGCCAGTGGAAAAGAGGAGGAATTTCCTGACGTGTTGAGACCCAGGAGTGCCTGCTCTCCGAGCCACCCGGTTCTCACTGATACGGCTCCACAATGAAGTGTTGGTGCTGCAGATGAGAGAAGCACTTACCTGCCTCTAGGCCTAAAAAAAAATGGAGCTTCTGGGGTTACTTTTGTTCTGATTCTGGTTTATCTCTTGCTGTGTGACTGCTCTTTAAAATTTCCCTGCATGTAGACTTCTGGGCATACTGCAGCTTTCTGTGCCACGTGAAGTCATTGTGAGGATCGGTTATTCATGACTGTTAAAGCAGGGTAGCCGTTAATGTTACTAAGGGTACTTTTTTATTATTACATTAAATGTATTTCAACAGTTATGTGAAATTTTAATTAAATTTCATCCTTCCTGACAAGAAAAGCACTGTTATTTTACAAAATGTTCACATCTTTGACGGGTATAACTTCATCCTCGCTTTTAAGAAGCTATTCATTCTATACAAAATATATATATACCGAATTGCTGCATTTGGTTTTTTTCCCCTTAGGTATCTGTAACGTTATTCTATTATAAAGATGGAAATTATCCAACAGTGTTTTCTGGAAAGAAATGCAGTTTTTAAAAACTGTATAAATAGTATCCAAAAGGAGATGTATTCGTGCTCTCCTGATAATGGAACAGCGTGGTGCCTGTGCATGTTTTAATTTGGCATTTGGTGATGGTATGGCACAGTGATATAACGGTCTTTAGATTTCAGAGTCTGGATTCAGCAGTAGATGCAAAATTGTTTTCAGCAAGGTAGAGAATTGTAGAGAGGGAAGAGACAAAGCTGTGCGGTGTTAGACAAGGGTTTATCTCTTTGATTGCCAGTACTGTATGTTTTGTAAGTTAGGATATGACTGAGTATCTATTTATACGACTGTTATGGAAATATATGTATGTGTGTTTGGAATACGATTTTTCAAAAGCAAGCTGGATGTGCACTCCTGTATGTAGTTAATCATTTTACTATGATGCTTGTGTCATGAAAGCTCAACAACCGTGTTACAAAACCCCCAATATTATGATCATTCGTCTTGTTTTCCCCATGATTGAAAAATTCTTGGTGCATCAATACAGCAAAAGCAAATTCATATACTAAAACAGGAGCCTGTCATATCAGAAGAAAACCGAAAGCATTAGATAAAAGGAAACTAACTTATATTCATGAGGACCTATCAGCATTTAATAAGACAGCATCCAACTCAGACCAAAAGCCATATCCTGCCTTGTATCGACTGTGTTATCTCAGGCTGGGGATTTGACTTGTTATATTTGTTTCACATGTTTTTGCAGTCTTTGAAAGAAAATTTTATTCCGATTTCTTACTGAGATGAGAATCACTTCAGTCGACACAGAGTGGCTGAATTTACAGTTGCTGCAGTCGTTTGGGTATTTTTAGGAAGCAAAAAAAGGTTGTGCCTGTGGTCTAGGAAGGGCTCTCTTGCTTCTCCATAGCTTGAAGATGTGTTAGAGAAGCTGTAATGAGAAGACAGAGTCAGCCTACCGTGACTATCCATGCTGCTGAAATGGCATGCAGAAAACACAGCAGGCACTGGAGGCATTAGGTACTGCACCTATAGTGATTGAGCTTGCGAGGAAGGGAGGGTGCTCATGGGAGTACAGGCAGGGTTTAGCAGGGAGAGAGGGTGACCGAGCTGCAGGAAGGCAAGTGCAGATGGAAAGAACAATCAGACTCTGAAAACGACTGATGGGAAGAAAAGATGGCTTTAGGTGGAATTGTGAGCTAAGGCTCCGGGGACCTGGGTTCAGTATTCATTTTGGCTTGGGCTCCTTGCGTCATAGTGGGTAAAACAACTTCAGTATTTCTGTCTTTCAGTCACCCATGCACACCTGAGAGGTAGCAGAGCATCTGCATGCAATACCAAATGGGCGACGAGTTACATGGAGTTGAAATACAAGTCAAGGCCCCTCAAGACCATCTCGCCTTAAGATGATCGTAATGTAGAAAGACTTTTGTTCAACAAGCTCCAAACACCTTAGAGTAGTTCTTTGGCATTTCCTTGGCAGAATTCTGGCCTGTTCAAGCCCCTGCCACCTTTCCCAGAAGCTGTATGTTGCTTTCAAAAGGGAGGTTTGTCCTGCCCACGCTCAACTAGTTGCCTTTCAGCTTTCATCTTCGAAGGAGCTAGCCTAAGCCTGTGTTGACATGACCAACCAGAGAGGCAGTCTGCCACCCGTTTTGCATCCGTACTGAGGGGAGAGAGCACAATTACTGTGAATTACTGTGTTTCAGCAAGTACCTGGAGTAGCACAAACGAGGACACGTTTCAAACACCCAAACACCTAAAGCTCCGGTTTGTTTGAGATGTATTGATCTTTCAAGGTCATACTGGGAAGCAGTTGTACAAGGGATGGTCAATGGTATGCTACAAGAACAGTCCTAAAAGACCTTTTTGTCTGTGTATTTCAAATCCCCACTTTTATTATGTAGACACTAAAATTACAAATGTCCTCTCAAAAATCATTACGCCAAACATGTTAGCAAAAATTGCTTTTTAATCAAAATTGTGGTGCATTTTATTCTCCTAGTGCAGCCTAGTGTCTATCTTATTAGCCCAAATCTGCCTTTGATGAAACTGCATGCCACAGATTTTGTCACCAATTATCATTCTTTTCAGGGGAGGATGTTTGTGATTTGAGCTGAAATATGCTAATTACTGAAAACCACTGACAGTGAAGAACTCAGTATTTCAGCCTACTCCCCATGCCACCAAGAGCAGTGAATGTGAAATACCACCTGTCGAGCACTGGCAGCAGATACGGTATACATTCTGCAGTGCCCTGTGGCGTAAGACAGATGTGGGAAATAAAAGTACGGGAGGTTGCAGTGCTATTGCTTGCCTCTGTGATTTGTACGCAGAGCAGCCTGGCAGCGTGGCGTGGCAGGAATTCCTCAGCTGAGTGTGAAAGGCGCCATCGCAACGAGCTGCTGAGGTCGGAAATGCTTCCCATACCAAAGGAGAAAAAGTTTGCACGGGCATTTTTTTTGTTTCTTTAAAAACCCATAATTGCAAACCAGCAATTTATACACAAGAATAACACCGAGGATTATTTTGACACTGCTTTAAAAAGATTGCAAGAGAAGGGGACTGCTGGTTGTTCAGAGCAACGCAAAGCCTTTGCTGCCAATTCATTTCATTCATCCTAAATACCCAACTGTGCTTTAATTCCTGGGTGTACCGTATGCCCTTTCTTATATAATCAGACTAATTTGTCTTCAGCTGCAAGCAAGTGAACCAAGATTCATTTAGTTAGGCAAGCTAAGCAAAAACATTCTTTGCTCATAGATGGGTAAGCCAGCCGATATCTTAACATTAATGAAGGGAATTTTGTATTCTTTTCTTAGCTACT
The DNA here is from genome assembly GCA_009769605.1 of Bucorvus abyssinicus. Lineage (NCBI taxonomy): Eukaryota > Metazoa > Chordata > Aves > Bucerotiformes > Bucorvidae > Bucorvus > Bucorvus abyssinicus. The sequence continues at coordinate 44,899,937 of CM020028.1, forward strand.
GTAGGGAGTCCTATGGACAGAAGAATGACAAAACAATTTCTGTCCCTCCGTGTTTTCAATTAGTTAAACAGGGAAACACTAACAGCTCTCATCCTGGAATCTGGAATCCTAATTTGCAGTATTGGATGTTGTTTTGACTTCAGCTGGCACTTCTAACAAATAGACTTTTCACTAGAGGTTTTCAGAAAGACCATGTGTAATATTAGATGAGAGGTACTTAATTAATGTAGGAAAGTGCCGTCAAACTATCAGCCAGCACTGACTTGTCTTGGATTTGAAATAAAAGGTATTTGCTCTGTGCTGCCTGCCTAGCAATTACCATTAAATGTGTGTGGATTTAGGCCAATTCTTAACGAAAAAGGGGCCAGCTAACAACAAATGTCACCCATGTTGTCTTGGGCTACACTGATAGCGTAGCAAATGAATCGCACAGAATGCAAACATTAAACCTGGCTGATCCCAGGACAACTGGGCAAAGGCAGAGAATGGCTTCGACCCCACTTATCCTTCTGCCCTGTCTGAGGGCACGAGGCAATAGCCAAATCTGTCCACTGCTCCTCTCTGCCAGATAGCTGCAAGATTTGCAAAATAGCTGCAATAGGACATTGCATTGTCAGAAGAGAACGTACACAGAGGAAAGTGCTGAAAATTGAAATACTTTTAGTACCAGTGATCATGCTGAATAGTATCAGGACTTGATCCTAAGAGAACTGTACAACTGTTTTTCAGATACATCCTTCCTTCTGACTGCACGCAGGTGAAAACAAATGGGGAAGGTAGAAAAGTGCATCTTGCCAGACCCTGGCATTTTCTTGGTAGAGGAGCACAGTTCAGGATAAGTTGCAAGTGTCTCAGCCCTGTGTCTCAGAGCTGCGCCCTCACAGGGGCAGGGAAGAAATGAGCATCAGCAACTCTTGCTGCTCATCTCCAGCTTCCCGTGAGAAAGTCAAGAAGGTGCAGGAGCAAGGGAGATTATGTCCTCTTCTGCCTTCTGGCGCCGAGGGGACAGTGACTCCCTCTAACCTGGGCTGCAGAAGAAAGAGGCATGATTTGCTCTGCAGCCAGTGGAGAAGGAGACTTTGCAGTGAAGGGGTTAGAGTAGGAAAAGGGAGACTAGGTGTCTCCAAGACTATATAGGGAACCCAAAGACTGCAAAACCCACAGAAATCCTGCCAACCCTTGGTGAAAGGATTTTGCTTGTTAGAGGGCAGGGTGATTACCTTGGGACTGGTAAGAAAGCAGGGAGCTGGATCCCCTTTTTTCTCTCTCCCACACCCCATTGTCATGCACTGCCACCATGAAGGTCCACTCCCTGATTTCTCACCCATGTGTGCCCAACAGGCACCAGGGAGCAGGTTTGCAGCTTCCATAAGCTTCGACATACAGCAGAGGTAGAAAAATCTAGTAATTCCTTGGCTTAAGGTCTCATGTCATCATTATCTTCCTTCTCTTCTTCTTGAGCACTTGCCACATGGCAGCATTTTCTCTGCCACTGTCCTGCCATCTTTCCCCTGTCCTCTCCCTGTCTCCACCTGCTCTTAGCCAGTCTCTGCAAGAGACAGTTTGTTCATGTGCATATGTATTTTTCTAATTCTGGCACTGGGCAGAATAGATTTTAATCCTGCCTAGGGCTAGGTCTCTGCGTGCCCTGCCAGTGAATAGACCCTCTTCTGCATTTCGAGAGACTCCTCCAAGTCTTCGAGCAACTCTCGGAGCACCCAAAAGCCAAGGCATGCCCTGTGTATTGCTCCCTCACAAAACACCCAAGCCTGCTCAGGAAGGAATCCAGGGAGTCAGCGGTGGGCTGGCAGTGCCCACCCCGAGAGCCAGAGCGAGGAAGCGTGGTCCCAGCTTCCTGAGCAGTGACTCGTGCAATGGCTGCATCATTTCGGGCTGGCTGTTCTGTGGGGCTCTTTTTCTTGTCTCTCGTTTGGCTGAAGTTTTCTGGTGAGTCACATCACTGGCCCCAAGTGAGAGCAAAGTGAACCGTGAGTTTCTGCTTTGGGATGCAAAAAAGGAGCTTCTGGCTCCCAGCAAGTCATTCCCACTGCACCCTCTGAAATCTAGCGGCCTTGTCAGCAGAAAGTTAGTGTCCCAGGAAGAACAGCAGGTGTTTAGCACTTCCCGCTCTCCCATCTGCTCCTTTGGGGGATATTAGGTTGCTCCGAGGCGGGTGGGTGCTTGGAGGATGTGGTGAGTGAGTCCACCTTGCACGCAGTCTGTGGGAATTGTCTGAGCTCATTGTGAAGCACGTCAAGAAATCTGCTCAGACAATGAATTCTGTTTAGAGAACTTGCTACGCTATTTCTTTACATTAGCCAGGCACAGCAGCAAAATGAGGATTTCTCCTTGTAATCTTAGGAGCAGAAGTGTGGAATAAGCCACAGTTATCTGGGAAGGGAGGATCATGTTTTGCACTGGCTGCTCGTGGTTGTAATCACAGCTTCAGCCTCGCAGACCTCAGCTTTTCTGTGGTAGTGGTGCTTAGCAAACCTTTCTCTTCCCAACCAACTTCAGACGCACTGAGGGAGCAACCTTCGGTACGCACCTGCAGCAGTGATTGCCTCCCATTAATCCCTCTGGACCCCCACCATTTGGATGGGCAAACTGCTGCTCTTTCCATTATTACTTTTTTTTTTTTTCCCCAAAAGCAATCAAACTTGTAATATATTGAGTGACTTTTCCAACTACCTGCTTGTGTGTGTAATTGAAGGAGGTGGTTGGTTTTTGAGCACAGTGGGTTATTTACAGCACTGAAGTCAGTTTTGCTTTTGTTAGACCAGCGACCCATTTGCCGCTAACACAGTTAAGGCACAAACCAGTATTTATATGAGAGATGAAAAATGCACTGATTGACCAAAGCCTTCTGTACCACTGGACACTGTACAATGATCTGATTAGTTGTGAAACAAGTAACTTATCACAGCGCTGGGATTACATGCATGTATGGGAAATTTTTTTGTTTTGTTTTGTTTTGTTCATTAAAGAACTTGATCACATGCCATTATTCACAGAGTAGCTGAAATCTCTGCAGGTCTTTGCTCTGTAATCTAAAAAGCCCTTTGCTTTTTACTGTCAAAGGCTTTGGCAGCTACAGGAAAATGCAAAATGATGGCTGTGCTTGTATTGATTATTATCCTAATTCTGCTTCCAATGAAGTCCATCGCAAACCTGCCACAGCCTCCTGTGGGAGTGAGTGCAGACTGTGTGTAATTGCAGTTACTTTAATACAAATGTACTTGCTTGAGACTTGAAATTCTGCACTCTTGCTGCAGTTATGCTGTAAGCAGCATTAAATTAACTGACTCGCAGAAAAAGGCTGAGATTACTCATGCTCACCTGTACTTTTATTTTCTGCTGGAAGAGGGACGGGCCCCTGCCTGGAGTGGGTCGTGTAGCAGTGCAGGGCTTTTTTCTGCTTCCTCTGGTCACCTGTGAGACTTCTCTGACTATGTCTTCGTGATGCGTGTGCTGCCCACTGCCAATTGCTTGTTTGGATGCTCTGTGAGATGTTCTTCAGGAGGGACAGGCCAGGCAGGAGAGGACGGGGAGTGGCTCGGTATGTCAGGGAGGGTTTTGATTGTCTAGAGATCAACTATGGTGATGAAAGGGTAGAATGCTTATGGATTAAAATCGGGGGAAAGGCCAACAAGGCAGACATCACAGTGGGAGTCTGCTATAGACCGCCCACCCAGGAAGTAGATGTAGATATCCTACAAACAACTGGGAGAAGTCTCACGATCGGTGCCACTTGTTCTTGTGGGGGACTTCAATTTACCAGATGTCTGCTGGAAATACAATACAGCAGAGAGGAAACAGTCCAGGAGGTTCCTGGAGTGTGTGGAAGACAACTTCCTGACACAGCTGGTGAGGGAACCAACCAGGGAGGACTCCCTGCTGGGCCTGTTGTTCACCAACAGAGAAGGACTGGTGGGTGATGTGAAGGTTGGAGGCTGTCTTGGACATAGTGATCATGAGATAATAGAGTTTTCAGTTCTAGAAGCAGTAGGGAGGAGGGTCAGCAGAACTGCTGCCTTGGACTTCTGGAGGGCAGACTTTGACCTTTTTAGGAGACTGGTTGGCAGGGTCTCTTGGGAGGCAGTCCTGAGGGGCAAAGGGGTCCAGGAAGGCTGGACAATCCTCAAGAGGGAAATTCTCAAAGCTCAGGAGCAAGCTGTCCCAGTGAGCCGCACGAAGAGCTGCAGGGGCAAAAGACTGACCTGGCTGAACAGAGAGCTCTGGCTGGAGCTCAAGAAGAAAAAGAAAGTCCATGGCCTATGGAAGAAGGGGCAGGTCACTCAAGAAAACTACAAGGATTTAGTGAGACTATGCAGGAGGAAGATTAGAAAGGTGAAAGCCCAGCTAGAACTTAATCTAGCCACTGCCATAACGGATAATAAAAAAAGTTTCTATAAGTACATTAACAGCAAAAGGAGGTTTAAGGAGAATCTCCATGCTTTGCTGGATGCAATGGGAAGTGTAGTGACCAAAGATGAGGAAAAGGCTGAGGTGCTGAATGCCTTCTGTGCCTCAGTCTTTAACGGTCAGACCAACTCACTGGGTGCTTGGCCTCTAGAACCAGATGGCAGAGATGGAGAGCAGTATCAAGGTCCCACAATCCAAGAGGAAACCATAAGTGAACTGCTGCACAGCTTAAATGTGCAGAAGTCTGTGGGGCCAGATGGGATCCACCCAAGAATTCTGAGGGAGCTGGCGGGGGTGATCACCAAGCCACTTTCCATCATTTACCGACAGTCCTGGCTGATGGGAGAAGTCTCATTGGACAGGAGGTTGGCAAATGTGATGCCGATCTACAAGAAAAGCCGGAAGGAGGATCCAGGGAACTCCAGGCCTGTCAGTCTGACCTCAGTGCCGGGGAAAGTCATGGAGCAGATTATCCTGGGTGTCATCATGCAGCATGTACAGGATAGTCAGGTGATCAGGCCCAGTCAACATGGGGTTATGAAGGGCAGGTCCTGTTTGACTAACCTGATCTCCTTCTATGACAAGGTGGCACGCTTAGTGGATGAGGGAAGAGCTGTGGATGTTGTCTACCTGGACTTTAGTAAGGCCTTTGACACTGTTTCCCATAACATTCTCCTGCAGAAACTGGCTGCCTGTGGCCTGGATGGGTGTACCCTTTGCTGGATAAAAAACTGGCTGGCTGGCTGGGCCCAGAGAGTGGTGGGGAATGGAGTCAAATCCAGTTGGTGGCCGGTCACCAGTGGTGTTCCCCAGGGCTCAGTGTTAGGGCCTGTCCTCTTCAACATGTTTATCAATGGTCTGGATGAGGAGATCGAGTGCACCCTCAGTCAGTTTGCTGATAACTCCAAGTTGGGTGGGTGTGTTGATCTGCCTCAAGGTCAGGAGGCTCCACAGAGGGATCTGGACAGGCTGGATCGATGGGCTGAGGCCAACTGAGGCCACACCTTGAGCACTGTGTCCAGTTCTGGGCCCCTCAAGGATGCTGAGGTGCTGGAGCGGGTTCAGAGAAGGGCAACGAAGCTGGTGAAGGGTTTAGAGAACAAGTCTGATGAGGAGAGGCTGAGGGACCTGGGGTTGTTTAGTCTGGAGAAGAGGAGGCTGAGGGGAGACCTTATCACTCTCTACAACTACCTGAAGGGAGGTTGTAGAGAGGTGGGGGTCGGTCTCTTCTCCCATGTTATGAATGACAGGGCGAGAGGAAATGGCCTTAAGTTGCGTCAGGGGAAATTTCGGTTGGATATCGGGAAAAATGTCTTTACACAGAGGGTCATTAAGCGTTGGAACAGGCTGCCCAGGGAGGTGGTGGAGTCCCCATCGCTGGAGGTGTTTAAAAGCCGTGCGGATGTGGTGCTGAGGGACATGGTTTAGGGACCCTGGCAGTGCAGGGTGAACGGTTGGACTCGATGATCTTAAAGGTCTCTTCCAACCAGATGGTTCTGTGGTTCTGTGATTCTGTATCTGCTTTACGTCTGGCTCCTTATCTCATTATTTATTTTGTGACTTCTCTCCCATTTCTGATCTTCAGTCACCCCACATTCTCTTTGCTACCTACTTCTGCTGCTGGGTTTGCTTAGTTAGTGGCCCTGAGTCTGGTTTTTGGGTCACAGGGAATGAACGGGCTCTGGTTGAATGCCTCCTGCAGGTGGAGAAGAAGGTGGCATCTTCTAAAAGTTCTAAAGCTGTTCAGTGCCTTTTATCAGTTCTTTGCAATTGTCCAAATGCCATAGCCATTGTCCACGTAGCCGTTGTCCACTTAGCCGTTGTCCACTTAGCCACTGTCCACGTAGCCATTGTCCACGTAGCCATTTAGCTTTGCCAACAGGGCACCTTCAGCAGTAGCTTTAGTTCAGTCTGCACAAGGTGGGGTCATGAGGCCATGGCTTTATCCGGAATCTATTTGAGGTTTGTGGGTTGGGCAGAAAACCAGAAGTTGACCATCTTTTTAAGAAGTGCAAGGTAACCCTGGACAGCCCTGATGCTGTGTTACGCAGAGGAGCCAGCATTGGGAAGATTCAGCCCCTCCCGGCTGCTCTAGAAGTGTGTGCCTAGAGCAAAGCCTCTTGACAATAACCCTTGAATTACTGCTTCTGCTGTGAGCCTGGGTTAAACTAGGACACCATTTTATCCTCAGTTAGATCCTAGGTGCCTCCATGCACCCACATTTGGCATAGAACAACTGGCAACCTATGCTACTTAACAAGTGGCTGACGCTTCTGCCGGCAGTCCACCAGCCGCCTGTCGGCGCCATACCCAGACGCTGCAGAGCTGCGAAGGGAAGAGGAGAGCAATGTATCATAGCTGACCTGGGTTTCCTTTCAGAGAAGTCTCTCTGCCCTCAAAGATCTAGAATGTTTCAAAGCATCATTTGCAAATGTCAATATGGAGAATGCTGGGTACCCAGTGGGTGCAGACATCCAGCTGAGTCTTTAGAAAATGTGGAGAAGTCTCCGATTTGTGTTTTAGTATCTTTCTGCCCTATTTCACTTCTGACCTGTTGCAAATAAATGAATACCTTAAAGATCTTTAGCTAAATCTCAGCAACTTATGCCTAGCCCTGCAAAATCTGAGGGACTCCATGACTGGTTTGGGGGAGGACTGTGCAAGCTGGTTCCCTGTGTCGAGTCCATACCACACGGGCTTGGTAGGTGTAACCAAAGATGAGGACTGTTCGTGTATCTGATCTTTTCATGGCCCACATATGCATGGATCTGATCCCATATATCAAAGCTCCAACGGTCCTCTCCACACAAATCCTTTGTACTCTCACACCGATGGGTTGTGGCTATAGTCCATACAATTCTTACGCCTTTTCTGAAGAAGTTGTAAATTGGAGCCAAGGTGATTCATTGCCTCGTAGGAGCTTCCTGGGTGGCTGGAGCAAAGAACGGGGCTTGGGAGGAACTCAGGAATTATGCTTGCACAGAGACTTCACTTTGCCACACCTCTTCCAGCCTGGGAACAAAGACCACCAGCTAGGTAGGCTGGAGGACAGCTCCGTAGTCGGAGTTGTGTTAAAACCCAAATTCAACAGAGAGAGCACAGGGCATAATTTGCACCAAGCCATTTTTATCTCCTGTGACGGTAAGCTCAATCATGCCAAACAGAGCTTCCAACTTTGCAGGTTCAAAAGCAGAGCCCCACGAAGACCAAGAATACACCTGTTTTGCAGCCCGGACTGGTCCCACCGTGTGTTACACCCGTGCACACTGACACGCACTTATGGTAGTCTGTAACCTGGAGATGTCTTTCCCTTCCTGTCCCCTTCTTCTCCCCTTGCAGGTGATCAAATACAAGTGTTCGTTTGACAAGACACTGTTAAAATCTTGAGGACCAGTGTCCCAGCCCTCTCTTCCCCAAAGCTCAGGCACCAACCCGTCTGCGGAGGCTGAGGCTGGAAGTGCAGGTGATCATACGTTGAGGCTGGAGAAACTGTTTGTGGTTGAGACTTTTGGATTTCGTTCAGCTGACAAACGAGAGTCATCCGAAACTCATTTGCATCGCAAGCGTGCATTAAAATGCACGAGGCGTGTAAGGCTGAGGGTGGTGGAAGGGAAATACGGGTGATTTGTGGAAACTGTGGATTGTTATGACTCCTGAATTGGCATATTTATATGCTTCTTAGATTGGGGATTTTCTGTTGGTCGAATCCAGAGTGTGGCATACATACCGTGACAGGCTTTTCTTCATTTTTCTTTCACTGAAGACCTCTGAATGCAGCTGATGTCAGCATAGCCATGACCGCTGGGCGATAGGCTGGATGGCCCAGGAGAGAGCTCATTCAGCCTGAATCATTCTTTTCCAGGACTACACTTGCCAAGCTAAGGTATTTCTTGAGAATTCATCATGCTACAAATCACAGCTGGGGAATGAATACAAATCCCGTGTGATGTCTCCAGCTGAGACAGTGTTTTTAATCCTTCTTTCTCAGTTGTCGAAATGCAGTAAAATTGAAGGCAGGATTAAGACCTGTTATGCCAAGGATCAAAAAATGTTTCTTGAGACATCACACTAAGAGGTGGTTTTTGATTTGGACATCCCAAATGTATTTCAGCAGAGGTGCAGATCCCCTTGGAAATGTAATATATGCAGAAATACATCGAATAACAGACAAACTTGTTTATCTTCATAGGTCCTGCAAGAGCTTCAGACTGTTAAAGAGAACAGATTTTAAGCTCTTAACCACTTTTCATATGCTGCTATATGGGGCCAAGAAGTCATAGTATGTCATAGCATGCAAAATGTTATGTCACCAATAATATAAATGGCATTTCTCCTGATGTAACAAATGTACGGTTGGAAAGTCCCACATGATAGCTATTACTTCTCCATTAGATGTATTCAGCACTCCTGTCAGGGTACAGAGGAACTAGACGAGGTCCTTTTGATGCCCAGAATCATGCTGAGCAGCCTCACCATTACGTCCATGAGCTCTGCACACCACCATTGTTCAGATGTGCCCGTTGCAAGTCACCTGGGTCATTGTCACAACTCAAACCATGGGGCCTTGAGGTGTGTTACGACGGCTTTAGTCCTGTACAGAGAATGAGCTTATCTGCAGCATGAGAGAAGTGTCAGCGGAATAGAAGAAAGAAAATCAGTATCTCGTAGTTTTTATCCTGCATTCAATGGGACAAGCTGCTGAGGGAAGGACTGACTGACCACTGCTGGTGCTGGACTTTGAAAGCCAGGAATATGGTACGTGCATGGGAGCTGTGGATGGATGGGGAAGAGGGTGAGCCAGGGCAGCCCCTTTTGTTCAGAGCTGCTCTGAGAGAAAAGCCAGAAAACTCGCATCCTCTGGTGTGACTGAGGTGGTGACAGAAAAGCCCTGTTTGTCATGAGGGATAACACAAAGAGAGGTTGCACAGCTTGAAGCAAGAACAAGCTATCTCTGAAAAAAAAAAACCCAGGCAAAAATACAGTGTATTTTTAATGTTTGTGTGGCACTTTGAAGCTAGGAATTGTTATGTGTGTTAAATATTATGTTCCCTAATGTGTAAAATGGTGACTAATACTATTACATTCTGTCATATAAAAGCCCTTGGGATGCAAATTCAAAGAGGCGCAATAAATAACCGTTTAAAAACAAAAACAAGACCAAAAAACCCCATCAAAACAAGAAAAAGGAGGAGAACAAAAGCCCTCTTCCCTTTTCAGTGTGCATGTGGTGATTGACAGCAGACTTGCAGAGACATTTCTCTTCTGCACTGGGGCTAGAGAGCCCGGAGCGGGCGCAGAGAGGATGCTCCCCAAACAGGTAGTGGGCAGACGGGTCTGGCAGAGCAGTGACCGACAAGCAGTGCCTGACAGCAGGTACCTCCGTCTGCACAGAACCGATGGCCACAGCTTCCGCTCTGTTCTCCGACTCTTTGAACGGGTAACACGGGCAGCTGCACTGCCCAAACCATCCGCCGCCGAGCTGTTAACGCAAAGCTCCCGGTGGCTTTTGGACAGGCGACTAGCAGCTTTTCCTGCAATAGCTCTGCTTCAAAACTGCTGCTTGGGGATGGCGCCTCAGTGCCACCCACTCTCCTGACTCCCACCAGCAGTGCTCTGCAGTCACCGATACGGCCCCCTTCCTCCTACATTTAGCCCGCATTAATTTTTTTCCCCCGAGTTTTTGCATCATCTCTGCGTTACATTCTCCCGTTAAATCACTCATCAGTAAGGGAGGGGGAGGCAGGATCGTGCCCAACCAGACTGCTTGCTGCAGGGAGGTGAGCTGACCATGTTGGTGGCCCAGGGACGGCAGTGGATGCCGTTTGTCCCTACTTCAGCACGGTTTTTGCCACAATACCCCAGAGTATCCTTGTAGCCAAACTGGTGAGATGTGGTGTGGTTCTCAGGGGCCCGTTTGGGGGATGGCACAGTTTGATGGTTTTACCAGTGAGCTGCGCAAGGGTCAGAGCACGCCTGTGACGAGTTCCTGGTGCTGCCAGAGCCCCAAACCAGTCCCATCCAAGGACATCCCTGCCAGGTCCTGCTGGTCGCTGCTGCCAGCTTCGAGAGGCGCAGCGTGCTGGAGGCAACATGGGGTAAGAAAACCCCACGCAGCAAGACAGAAAGAAAAGCTGTGTGATTGTTTCCCTAAACCCAGATGTCAGTGGAGCTTGATGAGAAGTGCTGGGGGAGAGCGCCTGGTGCACGACTGTGTCTAGGGTGGTGATTTTTTTTCTTTTGCATTTAATGAGTCGTGATTAAATTAGGAGCACCTACAGTTGATATTCCTCCACGAACATCCAGAACACTTTCAAACAGGAGTCTTATTAATACACAAAATAGTTATTTGTTTGGATTTCAATCTGTAATGGGGTGGGAATGTAGAGAGGACACAGTGCCAGCACCAGTCCAAGTCCCGTCAGACATGCACACCATGCGGCTGGATGCCCACGAGCTCTTTGTCGACAAAATTCAGCGCTGGGCGATGTGACAATCAGAACGACAACTATCACTAATCCATGTCTGGGGTTAGGTGTTATCTGAATGTCCTGGAGGAGGGTGAAGCGTGGGCGGAGGTCCGGTGGTCTCATTCTTCCATTTTTCCTCCCTGGACAAAAGGATAAGTGATGAGCTTGTCTACAGTCGTCCCCACGGGCACGTCTGCACCAGTGATGTAATGTAAAAAACTGGGTATAAATATTGCCCCAATGACGACCCTAAACTGGGACAGGAGAAGACTCGGCCCCACACCGACGACGGATTGACAAATTCTCTCCCTCTCTCCACGCCCCCACTCGGGACGCCCTGTGGGTAAGATTCTCTGCCTCAGCCTGCGCTGAGTGACACTATTTCTCCCCGGGTGCATTTTGTGCGGTTATAATTGTGATGACACTTGTTCCTATTGCACTATTGGTGCATCCGACGGGTTTGTCTTACCAAGCGGCCGGGCTGCAACGGGCGGGTTGTCGCTTCTTCGGTGTTGGACCTGTGGTGCCTGGCTGTCTCTCTGGTAAATAAGCTAGCGCTAACCTGCAGATCTTGATTTATCAACGGCAATACCACAAGGACTTGTAAGTGTTGCACTATAAATAAACCGTCATTATTTGTGCCCCCAATTCGCTTGTCTCGCATATTCCATGTCGGCCTTATAACACCGGTTTTATTTCCCCCTTTTCTCAACAAATGGCTCCCCCCTACGCCCGCCCCAAGTTTCCATGTCAGGACCCTCTGCTCTAAGCGACAGTGAAATTACTGTTGTGGTGGTATGAAAGAGCTCTGGCTGTCTAGGGGAAGAGGAAAGACTCGATGGAGAGTTTCAGAAACCCCCATCTGAGCTCGCATTTGTTCTGCTGTCTTTTCCTATGCCGTGCTGTGGGGTGGTAGGAGACTCACCCATGCTGCCGTGCTCTCACACAGCAATTAAAATGAACATGTAATTTTCTTGCTTCCCAGTGGCACTGGAATTCTTCCCAGCTATCTCCTCCTCTCCCAGCCTGAAGTTTTGGACAGGAGGAAGGTACGAGTTTTTTTATTCCTTAATTCCTGAATCACTTCACTAGTATATTTGTATTACTCTACCCATACTGCATATAGCTGATGCTGGTCTTGTTGCCAGGGAATGGAATAATCAAATAAGAAGCGAAATAATTGAGCAATAGATATATATATTTAGATATATATATATATTTAAAAATTGTAGTAATAAGTAAGCTGTAGTCACGTAGGCTTGGTTTTGGAAACCTAATCTGTAGCTGAGAACTGAGTGCGAGTACCTGTCTCAAAAATTTGTTATTGGAATTGTTAAAAATCTAACTGTGCATGTCTCAGAACCACCAGAAAACAAAGGTAATCACTGAAGCCTCAGTAAAACAAGCCTCGAGCCAGCGTTTTGGAGCCAAAGAAGATCCAGGACTGAGATAACCTGTTCTCTTGACCATACCTGGAGACTTCAAAGGGGAGGAATTTGAGGAAGGGGCTCTCCACGACCACCTAAGACCAGGGGACAACCCTCAGCACAAGAGACTGGGCATGCGCAAGTGGGTGGGGAATATTATAACGATTCCTGGAAAAACTAATGATTATGTGTCAATATTCCAGGAATGGTTGATGAGTGAGTATGAAGTTACTGAATATAATCTGCTCGGGTCTGTGGACCGGGATGCACGATGAGCGGAACGATCGTCTGCGCATCCGACGCATCGCAGTGAAGAACGCTGCTTCTTCAGACTGCGTTGGGGTGAAGAAGTTTGATCCCGATTTCACTGACAGTCTGCGCACAGAAACGCGGCCCCAAGGAGCTGCACACGTAGCAGAGGCTTTAATTAAGTTTTGTGAAGAAAGTCAGGTCCAAGGTCTGTTTCCCTGGTACAAGGTTTTTGGGCTGATGTTGCAGCAAACTTAGTTTGTTCATTTCTCTAATCTGGAAGTCTTTGGAGAGTTGCAGACATTGAGATTGAAACTGGGCCAAAACGGTGATGTGGGTGGCTGAGACCCCGTTACGGGCAGTAGAGCATCCCCGCCTTGCCACAGGGCAGTGGGATTTTGTCAGCGTCTTTGTGAGCTCTGTCCCCGTCTGTAGAGAACGAGTTCTTTAAATCTGTTTCTGTGAGACACCCAGATTGGGATGGTCAAGGCTTTTTATTATTACTTTTTATTATTATGGGTGTTTAGAAAACCCTGCTGTCATAACCCCACCGTGCTACCTGTGATGCATATATGGATAAAGCTGGGGAAATGCTGAAAGAAAACCTGAAAGGAGCAGAATTTCTTGGACTTTTTTTAAGCCCCCTCGGCACAGCAGGAGTGGAAGGAGGAGTAAGCTGTGCCTGCCCATTCTACACTGGGCAGGAAACACTCAGGGCACCCAGACCCTAGCCGCTGCGCTCTGCGGGGAGGCTGGTTTGGGCAGAAGTTTTGCTCTCCCCCACTTAATGCTAACTTTTACAGGAAAAAATTCATTTTTAAGTGGTTTGGATTCCCCCCCCCCCGCCCCGAGAAAATCCCCGAGTTTGTCCCCATTAATCTGTATTATGTTCAATAATAGAATGTCTGACTTCTTACAATTAAACTGTTTCCAAGTATTGGTTTTTTCGTCTATGAACGTATAGGGAAAAGTCAGGTTTTTTCCTGATCAGATCTGACTATGAGACTTGGTGGATCCCAGTCATGTGCTTAAATTGGAAGAGACCAAATTCTTCAGATGTAGGTTAAACTGTTTGAATCAAGGAGACTGTGAAAAGCAGTGATTACCCAACATAAATCATCTAGGCTGGCATTATTTGCCTTAGGCAGGTGGTGAAATTACAACTGTAACAGGAACATCATGCCATCTCCCCAGCCAGGTATGTGTCCCAGAGAGAGATGCGGGGATATAAACTGGAGAAAGGAGGTTATCCCATGTTAAAGGACGAAGAGGATCCTAGTGGGAGGGTAAAGTCCTCATTCTCCTCAAGCAAACGGTGATGCCTTCAGCTAGGGACCTGGCTGCAAGGCCTCGAGCCAGGCTGAAGGTCAGTTACTGAAGTGAGGTTTTGAGTAACCCAGCAGCAGAACTGATGGGGCAGAGCCATGGACTGTTGGACAGAGGCTGTGGGACCACCGTGTAGAGGGTGTGGTGTGGTGCTACAGCCCTGGCTGTGGTCCTCGCCGTGCCTGTGCTCAGGGACCACTTCATCTTCAAAAAGCCCATGGAGAAAGGGACCTGGGTTCCTCAGGTACTGCCCTCAACAGGGAGAGTCTTGTGACTGAGGGCAGTAACAGCAATGCCTCTGAATGACATCTGCGTCTGTGGCTTGGGAGGACAGGCTTTGCATTTGCGTTTTCAGTGTGCCTTTTGTGGATTTTTTGACTGGAATTTTTTCCTCCCGTGTTCATGGAATCGGAGCCTTGTGCATCCTTGGAAATAAAAACAAAAACTGCCTTCAGTGATATGTCCTGAAATGTGTTTTCATCTTATTGAATCTGTCCTAAGAGCAGCCCCGCAGCATCTGAGATTTCGTTTTCTTCTAGTAGTGATCAAAAGCAACATCAGCAAGGAATAAATACACAAAGCCATCCTGCAGAGACATTAGTTCACATGACAAAGCAGTGCAGTTTGCTTTATAGAAAAGCAAGCTTGCATGAGGGTTTTCTTGATCTTTGGGTGTCTCAGTCGCTAACATCTGTATTTCGCAATCTGGTATTTTTCTGGGGCATAGTTTTGAGGGAGTAAGACTTCAGCTCCTGTGAACGAAGCCGCAGCCCTGAACAGGTGCCTGAATTTGTGATGTGTGTGGAGCACGGGCAGCCAAGGGCAGGGGCTGGGTGGGGAGCTTGGCCGCACTGTGCTGGAGGCTCCACTGTTAATGGCTATTGGAAATCTGCCTGCACATCCTGGCCGCAATGGGGAGACTTTTTGGTGAACATCTCCCTTCTCCCCAGCACAAACATAACTACTTTGTTTACAAAGACAAAAAACCCAACTCCTACTAGGTGGGCTGTTCTTTCACACGGTTTCAACCAAGCCAACTCCACCCAAAGCTGCCCGTGACTGAACTGCCTGTTTCAATCCAGAGCATGGAAAGCTCATTTTGGCTGCTCTGGCCCCGGGGCTGCCCTCGCATCAGTGCCAGGGCATGCCCCAGCTCCCACTGGAGGCAGCTGCCTGCGCACTCACCGTCGCATTGCCGGTGAGGGGGGGATTTCGAGGTTACTGCTCTCTGAGGGCAGACACTTCTCTCCCATGACAGGATGAGCGGTGGTGTTCCCGTGGCACGTGCTGCTGGGAGCAGTCACCAGCTCCGCTTCCCATGTCTTGACATTAAGCAGCAAAGACAATCCCATTTTGAATTCATGGCTTGAAGACAGTATGCTTTTAATTCAAGTAATAAAACTAGACGAGCTTTTCCAGCAACACGGCCACCAGAATGGACTTCAATAATTTTGGTTTAGACTAGCTGAAAGTGGGAAGAGATGAAAAACCGTTCCTGGAGGAAAAGAGACGCTTCTCAGCGGAGAGTTATCACATGCTGCAGCTGACATGGGAGATGCTGCCATTGTGTTACGTGTCTCTCTGGAGATCTCTAAGGTAGAAAAACAAAGATGTTTATTTGGAACAATGAAATAAGCTAGATATATTGAAATCTAGCGAAGGGAGAGGTTACAGAGAGCAGAACTGCTTCCTCTGGAAACACCCTGCTGGTGTGCAGTGGTTCCCGGGGCACGCGGAGATTTTTATTCTCCAAGAGTCTTCTGCAACCTATCTCCCGAGTTGGAATGCCAGCCCATGTGGCTGTTACTATGAAAACCAGAATTTTTGCATCATACAAAAAAGTTCTGTAAAACACCTGTAGGCTGTCAGCACTACAGCCTTTTGGCAAGGAACAGGGCTGCTGGGCATACGGGGAGAGCAGAAGACTGTCCTGCTCTCTATCATTTGAGGGTGGTGGCACCTCCTCCTTTTTCAGCTGTTAGGGGAGGCTTTGGGAAGGGGAGAAGCTGGGTGGATGTCCATCACTACTCCCCTCCTGCGGACGTGTGTCTCAGCAGGGCGAGGTAAAGCCAGCACCAAGTTCTGCCTCCTCAGACCTCCGCTGTATCTGGCGTATCTGTGGTGATGAAATTCAGCCAGAGCTTTGAAAATGAAATGCAATTTGCAGCATTAGCAGCTGCTTCAGTCCAGCTGCTATTCACACAGAGGAGTTGCCGGCTGTCCTGAAGAGCCCAGGGACACTTGTGCTACCAGAGCTACACGTCCCAAATGGCAGGAATGACTAGGGTGGAAAGGGATGAGGGCATGAGACCCTTATGTGAAGGAAGGCATTAAAATACAGGTTTAGTCATTTTAATAACCACTTCACTAAATGCATACGGGGACAACGTATTTGGATGTTGGGTTTTTGATGTGTGCCAAAGAGTTCTCCTCCAGAACCGGGCTTTTCTTCCTAAAGTGCCAAAATTTTTAGCTGAATCATGGAAATGCCACGCACTCAAAATATTAGCACAGACTTCAGGTCTCTTCCCAGCTCTGTGTTTTTGCGCTGTCCCAGCCCAGGAACGAACTAGCATGTCCTGAGCCCCTGCCCCGAGCCCCTGCCCCAGACCGAACAGTGGAGGGAACAACGCTGCAGTGGCATGGGCGCGGGTGTCTGGTCCCAGCCTCCCGCCCAGCACCCAGCACAGTGCCTGTGTCTCCCTGGGAGCACAGGAGGATTCCTGACATGAAGTGGGCATCAGAGAGCAGCTGTCTGGACTGTTCTACACCTCTTTTTCAAAATGGTCTCTGTGGCTGCGAGAGCTGCGCGTATTAAGCACAGGCAGCTCTTTCTTGCTAATGCACGGCTAGGTCTCATCAAATGCAACATAAAAATTTGTTTATTGAGGCACATGTAGTTAGTCTTGTTAAAGAACAGAGGCAACTGTTTGTCAAAGCAGCATCATTTTTGGAATTTCCCATATACATAAAGACAAGGAGTATGACACAACCATCTCCACTGCTTTGCCTTTTAAGCAGGGAGAATCTCCTCAGAGGATGAGTTGTAAAACTTCTCTTAGCAGTTTATGTGATCTTCAGAGACCGCTCGCTCTCTTCTGTTGCTTACACCAACCTTGGAGTGAAATGGTTATTTAGCCTTACTTTGTGCTTTTTATGCTTTGCGGTGCCACTTCATTGCACAGTGGGGATGTTTCAGTCCCTTTTATGTGCATGTTTGAAGCCTGACTATATACTGGGAGGGCGCTAGTTTTTCTAAAAATATGTATCTAACGCATACACTGGCATTTGTGAACTGTAGAAATCACTGTCAGTCACTCCCTTCAGGGTGCCGAAGCAGGGCATCACCGGGCATGCTGCACCGCAGAGCCATCACCCTACAGCGATGCACGCAGGGCTGTGGAAGTCAGTGCTGAAGCAGCACAACGTCTGTGCTGGCCAAGACCGACCTATCAGAGCCGCTTCACTCACAGCGAAACAACGTCCACGTGGTGTTGTCAGCGCACTGGTGCTTGCTCTCTGGCTTGCGATTCTGCTGTTGCCTTGCTTGCCGCTGCTGCTGGGGTGGACAGCTGTGGTGAGGCAGACCCGGCCTCAACGGCTGCTGCAGGGGCGCCATCCCCTTCCCTCCCAACTCCTTGGTTTGTTCATTTTGGAATTTTTTTCTGTTTCCTCTCTTTGCCACTGGCCATCTTTTTGCCGTGTGCTGGATAAAGCACCAAATTTATTTCAAAGCACCAGGCACAGAATAAACAGATGGGAATTTCATAGGTTATTTAATCTGATGAGCCTTCCTACCACAGTTCTACTTTGGTTGTTACAATGGTAGCTGTGAACAAGCCCCTTTTCCTCCTCCTTAGCATCACCTCTTGCTCACTGTGCCAAGATGCCTGAAGACTGTTCTGCATTTTCTCCCTCCTATTGAGATCCTTTTATAGCGCCGAAATAAAACCTGACTCAGGTTTGTGGGTACCAAAATTGAGTCCTACTTACTGTTTGCTTTGCAATGCTGCCTGAAATATAAATCTCGTAATAGTTGTTTGTCAGAGAGAAAGCCCAAATAAAAAGACGCAAAGGGAAGTATGTTAATAGCACTTTCCATGAGAAAACCCACGGTAACAAATCCACGTGCATGCGAACACAGAGGGTGAGAGATGCTGAGCCCTGCTGTGCCTGTCAGCTTGGCTTTTGCGTGCAGGGGAAAAAGAACAAAATTTACAAGGATGCTACTCTCTGAAGTGCTGTGTGCACTGCTGGTGAGCCCAGGAAGGAAACAAAGACAACCGTTCAAAATAAAGAACAGCCATAGCATTGAGAGAATGTGCTGAGAAAATAAACCCATCAGATTTAGAGTTTAAAGGGTTCAAGGCTGAAATGAAATATTATACAGTTAAATACAAAAAGCACTTTTGGAATAACAGCCTCTTAAAAAGAAAAAAAATCCCACAAGAGATTACAGCCGAGCATTTCAGCTTCGCGCTTCTTCCTCCCCACTGCTGAGCAGTGTTTGATTAAGACTAGAAAATGAAGCCTTTCAGTAATTCTAATGAGGTGTTTTGAGGAGGTAAACTACCAGTTTTGTTAATAGCGCACAAGTAGGAGAAAGGATCTGGGAAGCCCCACAAAGCTCCCCAAGCGTACCCACACTCTGCAAGGGCCTCCCGCCTTGGGGGCTGCCCAGCAAGCTGGCGAGCCCGTTCTTCCAGCTCAGCAGCCAGAACTGGGGTTGACATGGACACAAAGTGCAGCGGCTTGTTTAAGAGTAACAGTCATGCGAGTATAAAATCCATACTGAACTATTCATTTTGTGCATTCACCTCTCACCGTGGCACATGCTGACGCCAAGTACTTCTAACTGCTGAAGGGAGCAAACTGAAATCGCTTCCGTTACCTGAAGCTGATGGCTGCCTGTTCAGCCTGCAATCCACCTCAGGAGATGACACGATCGGGCTCCTCAACGACAAGCAGGAGCGCTGGATTTTCAGTAGGAGTGCTACATTATGCCAAGCATTAATGTGCTAGGAAATCACTTTAAAAGAGCAGGAAGTGTGATGGATTGAAGGGAGTACAATAAATACCCCAAAGGTACCGCTAAAATACGATGTTCCTGAGAAAATCTTTAACAAAGGGAACTGAAGATGACCCGTCTCTACGTATACTGGAAGCAGCATGGAGATAGTCTATCAGCGCACCCAGCAGCAGATATTAGGCATTAACCTATCTCAAACGTTACGCATATTTACCAACAGAATCTGAATAGGTCAAACACGTTTCTGGCTCACAGTAGAAGACAAAATGCTGTTTAGTTCCAGATATGAATAGCTCATGTAAATTGGTGTCTGTGCAGCTGTTCCTGGGGCTATTTCATTGTTGCCTCCTGTTTCTAAAGATTGGTGTATTTTGCCCCAGGAAACAAGCCCTGGAGTGAAAGGTATTGAGCTTTAAAACAAGGTGATACTGAGCAACGAGACTGCCACACAGAGCACACGGTTTGTGTTATCAGGGAACAAGTTTAATAAGCCAGACTTGGTGCACGTCAGCTTGACAAATTCATACTCCTCCTTGCCATACTGCCTGAACTGGAAACACAGTCTTGCTTTCCCTCTGATCACTGAAAAAAAAGCCAGTGGTAGCCGGCATCCCAGGCTGCCCTCACTTCACGTACGAGTGAGCCATCTCTTACATTGTTCCTGGTGCTGTTTGTGGACGTTTTGCTATGACAGGAAGTCAGGGTTTCTTCTGTAGGAAGCCCACCTGAGCAGAAAGATTAGGATGGGTCTAATGCAACCACCTTTGTCTCCTTTCGTTGGCATTTCCAGGCCATCCCATGCTGTTTCTGATCGTGCACGTATCCTGACTCTCCACCTCGTCTATCTCCCTGCCAGCAATCGTGCATCCAGAGATGATTTAAGTCATTTTTACTGCCAGCTTCAATCAAATGAGTTAGGATAACATAGAAAACTTCCAAAAAATCCTTCATCAGTTCCATGTTGACGTGATTGTTTGCTTTCTGCATTTCTCCACTCCTTGTGATAGACAAGTGTTATGTCATACAAGAGAACCGCCAGCCAACACCTAAGAACATACAGCCAATCTGTCTTTGGGGGTGGGAGAAAACCCTATCCCCAGTCCAAGAGCAGATGGTTGTCAGAGATCAAAACTGAACAGCATTTCAGTTTGACTTAAGGGATTGTCCACGGCCATCAGCGTTGTGCTGACCTCCATGAACATGATGCGGTTTTGGGTGGAAAGATCTCTGCTGTAACGCGCTCCCCTCAAACTAACATCCCACTGGCACTGCAGTCCAAGGGAGGAGGCAGAGAAGAGCCTACATGTCAGACCTGAAATGCAGGGCACGTGTTACAGGGCCACTCCGAACAGGGTCAGCTTGAGAGTGCTTCGCTGTCCCTCTACAACTAGTAATTCATGAAGGATCACTTAAGCAATGCAAAATCAAATGTTTTCTCTATTTTAAGGACACCAGCTGTTAGTACCACCGCTGGACAGCCCCGCTATTTATTTTTGGTGCTTTTTCATTCATTGCAACCCACCTAGGACCGCTTTAGTGTAATTTCCAAGGAGTCTAGCTTCTTTCCTGGTATGTACAGCATCTTTTAGACAGAACATGCGATCAAGGTGTCTAGATAGGAAAGGGATCAGGACTCGTCACAGGCAAGGACCACAGACCTGACCGTCGGGGAGAACTACACATGGAGCGTGCAGAGGCTATTTATTTTTACTGTTTGCCATGACTTAATAAAAGTTACCCATTCCTTAACATTCAAATAGCATGTGGACAGGCAAGGACAGTGTTGCTCTGCATTGCACGGCAAGGCAGGGTCTTGGGACCAGACCCATAGAGATATTTAGGGGCCTAACTTCTATTTCAGACTTTGATGCGAAGCTGGTTTCTGAACAGGAGTTGAGCACCTGATTCCCTTTGTGGGTCTGGGCTAGGGTGGAGGCAGCCAGGAAGTCTATGTTATCAGGGAACAAGTTTAATAAGCCAGACTTGTTGCATGGCAGGTTGACAAATTCATATTCCTCCTTGCCATACTCCCTGAACTGGAAACACAGTCTTGCTTTTCCTCTACGCTCCACATCCCCTGCCTACCCACAGGAACCTCTGCTCCTCTCCGGCTGGCGGTTGAACCATGGTGCAGTGCGACCCTGGTGTTGTGAAGTAGCCGTACTCTGACTGGTGACGGCCTGATTCACAACACCAGCTGCTGCACGGCACCCAAGAGGGCCCTGTGGCCGGGCTCCCTGCCGCTGAGCTCCTCCGTGCTCTGCCCTCTTCTGGGGTCCATCTTCCACACCGCCACGTGCTGGAAAGCAAAGTTACAGTGTTAGGTCCATTGATGCCATAGGTTATATACCCCTGCCCATTTAAGATATTGAAGCGTGAGGGATGTATGTCACCAAGGAAAAAAAAAGAAGAAATAAAGGTGGCAAGCTGGCTCTGCACTCGAGATCTACTGCTTCGCAGAGGTGGGCACTGCAGCATGGTACAGCTGCATTCCTGCTACTAATTCCCTCCATTCATCTCAGGGGGGAGGATGCTTGCAGGCAGGGCAAGTGACCTAGAAACTCTGCCAAGCCCTCAGAGACACAAGAGAAACAGGCTGCTTTTTCACACACCCCAGGACGTGGTCAGAAGTGCTGCTCCAGGGACCATGTGGCTTCCCCAAGCGCAACACCACCATTAACCCTCATGCCTGCACCGTCCGCTCCTCTGAGGTAGGTGAGACACCAGCACGTGTGTGGTTCATTCCCAGAAGCTGCCCAATGTGTCGGCATTTAGGAAGGTGTCCCCACCCCATGGAATTCCTGCTGGGACCCACGAATATCCCAGTCTGCAGGCCCTTCATCCCCCTCCAAGATACCCGACCCCTCGGGAGCTCACAGAAGCTGAGGGATACAACCTGCTGTTGACCAGGGTTGCTGATCTTCTTTTAAAACCACACAGGGAGTTACGGATTTTGGGACTTGTGTGTTACTCAAGGGAAAAGAAAAAAAAAAATCTCCCTCACCTGCGCAAGACTGACACCGGTGAGCACGCTGACCGTCACAGCCTACACACAGCTTGTCTCCCTGGCAGCACGAGAATTCAGGGTTGCAATGCTGCAGCACCACATGAACAGCCTTGGGCAGAGCACAGACCCAGGCAGTCCTGCAGCTTTTCAGGCAGACAAAAAAATGTGGAAACAAACATGGATTCTCACTGATTCCCCTGAAAATGCTGCCTGAGTGGTACAATGACTTGCTTGAAATAGTCAGGTCATTCTTAAGGGGTTACCAATAACTCCTTATTGGGCTTGTTCATATAGACACATGCAAAAAATAAGCATTATAACAGACTTCATCCTGTGCATTACAGACTGCCCTCAGCAACCACGACCCAAAAGAAAGCAGGGTTTCTGTGAATCAGCCTGGGGCAATCCCTGCGATGAGGACCCACCGCAGGAGTCCTTCACCAAACTGGACAGAAAGTGATGCGAAGGCTAGCAGACCTCCAGGGAGAGGCTGCTGGGTTTTAATAGTTCTCATGAAATAGGTTAGATGTGGAGGCAAAACTTCTGACCCTGATGACAAAGGAAGTGTCGCTACGCCCACCCGCTCAATGTGATCCAGAAGAAACTTCACGTGTTCTCTTTCCCCTGCAGTGAAGGGAGACTTGGTCACGTTTAGTCGATGTGCAGAAGAGTAATTAACATACGCACAAACTGACGACATCCCAGGGAGACAGGCTATGCAATTTAGTCGCCGTAGGAACTGGAGATAAATTGCCTGACACCCGTGCACGTGTGCACGCTTGTAAAGTCTCTGTCATGTTGTACTAACGGGGCTTTTATTTAAACAGCAGTTTCTGGGCTTTTAACATGTTGGAAAAAAATGAATGTATTTATATTTTATGTGTATCTATTATTCAGCCTTCAACCGTGAAAGAGCGAGCCTGAAAACTGAGCTTGCGTTGTGGCTGGTGCTGATCAATAGTGACATGATAATGCCAGATGAAGGTGAATTGTCTCCCCTGAGCAGATCTTTCACTGCGTGTGATGGCACTGAGCACACTTGACAAAGCACATTGTGTCACACACAGAGGAATGCCAAATACTTTTTGTATGCGCTCTGTTCCTTGGTAACACTAAAGTCTGCCACTGGTACTGTGGGTGGGAAAAGAAAAACAAGTTATATGAGCCTTTTCAAGGTCGTTTAAATCCTTCTGAAACCTTTCATGCAATATGCACTGAAGTGCACTGGACTCCTTAAAAAAGCAGGCTACTGTATATGCATTGCTTGCTCCACAAAGAAGCCAACTGAAAAGCCTTTTCAAGTACAAAACAGTATTATATGTTGTACAAGTGAGAAAGGAACACTTCATCTAAGACCTTCTCTCCCCTTAATGCACCAGAGATGAGGGTTGGCTTTCTGCTTCCTTACCCCCTTGGTCAAATAGCCTGATGGAGGCTTAGAGTACGTCTGAGCTGAAACGTTAATATTCTCCCAGTTCTACTTCGCATGATTTTATTCACTCATCTGTTGGCAATAGTTTTCTTGTTCCTTAGTGCTAAGTGGTTTGAAAGCTTTCTTCTGGCTTCAGCTCGGTTATGCAGACGTAAGTGTCCAATCTCTGAGTAACCAGCATCCAGTCCCCATGCTGTCTGGACGGCTGGGTCCAGAAGCCCTGAGGAAAACCACCAAAACCAAATATTTACATGAGGTTTACACTAGTGCATTAGGAGAAGAACCTCATCTCCTACAAATATGAAAATAAACTTCTCAGTTTAGGGAAAAAAAAAAAAGCCCAACACACAAACCCCCCACAATAACACAGATAATCCTGCCTAGGAATTAGCATTCCTTTAATCTTTAGAAACAGGAAAGCGTAACGAGAAACTATTCAAACAAGTTGGGTTTTGTACACCAAGTTTCCAGGCAGCGAGCAGGACTCAGGTGTGGGGACAGCACAGGACTTGGGACATCAACTTCTACTCTACCCGTCAAGGTTATCACCATCCTTAATATCCCATGCCAACAGATTTCCCTGCTTTCATCACAGCAGTCTGTTAATTCACCCCTCTCGTCTGATACCTCTTTATCCTCTGCAGGTTAATCCTGCCAAATTCCTTTGCCGTAGTACATGTCACACAGCATATAATAGCCAACAAGGCAATTTTGCTAATCCCATTTTACCAGCTTTGTTGCCCTGTCTGGTCATTCCACGAGCGAACACTGCACACAAGGTTTTCACCATGACGTCCCTCTCTCTTGCCCCCGGTCCCTCCCCCCACTCCCCATATGGTATCAATTAAATGGTTTGAGAGCAGAACAAACATAGTAGTTGGGTATCTGCCAACGTCCTTCAGAAGCAGAACGTCAAGGCACTTAATTACATAGGTCTCTTAATTCTTTCAGGTGCTCCACCTCTCCAGTCAGCAGCATTTACTAAAGGCAAGTGTAAAAAATCAGCACAAATCTCTTTTTAAAACACTCTCCATGCATTGAGGACTTGAAGATGGATGAATAGTGATATATTTATCACCCATTATCTTACTAAAAGATTAAACAAATGAGTAAAGACTGTCTCATTAACAGTTCTTTGTTGTTTTGTTTACTGTTTAGTGGACTCATTAACATTAACTATTAGAAGAGAAACATCAATTATTGCATTAACCTTTGCCAAGCCCAGCAAACTGACTGCTCAACAGCAAAGAGGTGCATTTGTCAGACAGGATTTTCACTGACAGAGAGAAGACGATGACTCCTGAAATCCTCGATGTTCCTCTAAGGCAGCAGAGATCCAGTGTTGCTGGTTAACTCTAGCATCAGCAGAGCATCCTGCTCAAGACCTCTACACACAGAATAAAAGGGTAAGTAAATTCTGTGCTAAACTCCACAAGACTTGCTTACCCAGCTCTAAGTGGCAAGATGTGAACAAAGGGATCCCGACTTCCTCTGGTGCTCGCTAGGCTGTAGTTATTAAACTCATTATTTTAACGCAGGGAACAGCGCTTTCTCCTTGTCATCAGCACAGTGCATATGCTTGTATCAGTACAATGCACTGATTTTGGGATTCTGTCAATCCGCTGCTAGAGCTGACTGCTCTACTGCCTCAGGTGAGGGGCAGTTTTACACTGTTACAGGGTATTAAGGCTTGGGCTCCCCCATCTTTTTTTCCATTCTGAGAAAACCAGTCCCAGGTGGGTATCTCCTCTCTGCCTGAGCAGGGATTCAATGTCGTATCAGTATTTCAAACAGACCGTACATTTCAGCAGCTCTGGCGGGAGCTAAGTATCAGCAGTAGCACATCCATTATTAAAATATTGTGAGGAAGAAGGCTGAGTCACTAAGCTGGATCTGTTACCTCTGACACTGTTTCTCAGCCTAAATACAAGTGCCAGCCTGTGCTCAAGAACAAAGTGAACCTTTTCATAAGGACCCTGAGCCAAACCCAAAGCTCGTAAGATTGTATTTGTATATATAAAAAAACCCAGGCAGCTAAGTGCTGCACTTTTTGCAGACGCTTCCACATCGATACGCTGTGAGTTACTGAGAGCGAATACGCAGATCGTGCCTTACACCAGCCAGGTTTTAAAGAAAAAACCCTTGCAATTTCTGAAAAGCTGCCCTGTGACAGCCGTCCCATGCTTGGCATCACCAGGAGCCTTCCTCCTCACCCCATGGCCCCACCAGGCCACCGACAGCTTCCCCCTTGTTGCTCCTTGTTGTGCATCGGCTCTGCCTGGATCTCTCTGCTAATTAAAATGTGAAACAATTAAGCTGTTTGCTAAATTAGTGATTCTGGCCCTACAGCCTCCTGGCCAGAGAAAGGTCTGTAGAGAATGCAGTCTGTTACCTCAGCATGAATTTGTGCTGACAGGACAGCCCATCCGTCTTCATGTCTTTAGACAGCTGTGCTTACCTAGCAGAATGCAAACATCTCTGAACTTTGCTTACTGGATAAAAGGAAGCATTAGTTTCCTATTGCATTTCCTCCTACAAGATCAATTATACGTGTGGGCTAGACACAGCATCGCTGTGTTTGTAATTAATCTCATAAAGGAAGAACATCTTCTCAATCGATAGTTATATTTTTATGCATCCTTCCTGCAAGAGGGGGAGTAGAAGAAGAAAATAAAAGCAGGTAGCAGAATAATAATCAGCTGATCCCTTAATAAAGGCTGGTATGTGCTATAAATGCACAGCAAGATGCCTTTCAGTAAGCTGATCGTCTGTTGAAAAAATCACCTTGTAATCAATATTGATCATTAACACTGGGGACTTCAGGACTGCTTTTAGATGTCCTGGTGGATGGACCTTGTTCCATCACAGTGAAATGAAAAAGGATCTTCTGGCTCTTTTCGGATGTTTTCACCAAAACAATACATGTGTATTTCAAAATAATCTTCCAGATGCTCTAGTGTCTCTTGCTAAGTGTTACTGATTGAAGACAATGAAACGCAACATCTCATGGTTTGGATACCGCCCTGCTGGTACACAGGAGACTCCTTCCCACCAACACATCTGTTCACAAAGGACATCTTGTTTGCATTTTCCTTACTGTGTATGGAAATACTTAAAATCCAGACTAAAGAAATATTTTTGCTAACAAACAAACCAAATCACCCACACCACAACCTGTCAGATCATCTACTTTATGAAAAGTAATTTCTTGCCCTCTCGGGGAAAGAGATGCGTGCAAAGTCACTGCCCTTCTGAGGCCAGCAGAGGCTCAAACTAGCACTCTCCAGCAGTTCCTAGGACCCAGGTCTGACTCTTGCTACGGTTTTACATCTGTCCATTTCATTGCACAAAATGTAGTGAGCTCACTGACATTTACACTGAGCCAGCATATTCTTGATAATGAGAAAATAAATAGTCTCTGAGACATGTTTAGATGAAATGTATATTTCCGATAGGCACTGCGCTAGAGTGTCACTGCCCATTTCGATTTAAAGGCATAATATGAAGATTTGCTTGCTGAATGCAATACTGACACAAGTCAGAGCCTTTTAGCCATTATCCAAGTGGCAGCAGGACAGTGCTGCTACCATTTGTGCGAGAGCTCGCTCTGCGGTGCTTCACACAACCTGCTTTACAGGCTCGGAGATTAGGGTCTAATGCTTCTAAGATCGAACGCTCAGAAGTATTGAACTGTACATGTCTGAGAGGAGGCAAAAAAACCCCATACATTTCAGGAAACTGATGTACAATAGAGAACAGGACAAGTAAACCAGCACTCCAAAAAAAAATGAAGACGTGGTATTATCTGCCTGACTGCCAACACTACAGCCACATCAGCAAGCCTGTGAAGACCTGGAAGCATCCTTCTGCTCACCAGCATCCCCCCTGTTGGAACAGGTAACAGCGTGGTCCTTGTAAATGCTCTGCTGCAGTACAGCCTCTTCAGGGACAGAGGCTGATCAGTTTTATTTTGTACTGTTCCTTTTTAACTTAAAGATCTTTTAGCTCAAAGTTTTGTCTCAGAGGAAAAAGGATCTCAAATATGCACAAAATACTTCAGTGTACCATTTTCTTTCTTAAATAATGCAGCCTTCACTTAGATATATATACAATTTTCATAAAGAATTGGATGCCAACACATCCATTTTAGAAACCCTTTATTGGAAAATACTCACATCTACATGATAACAAGCTGGCTTTCATCTGGGAAATCTATGGCCCATTACCAGATTGCCTGTTCATTGTTTAGAGGAATTACCAGCAAAACCAAGTGACAAATCACTGGCTTGAATCCTTCCGCCTCTATTCACCTGCTCGCTGCGCAACAGAGGCACAGCCCCTGGAGTGATGGCGCTGGCACCTAACCCGAAATGACAGACACTCAAGAAAGAGCATTGGGGTGCCCGGTCCCTTGCCTCTTCCGCCCTCCTGGTTGCAAGGGAAGGGCATCCTCTCTCACCACCGGCGTGGAGATTTCCACAGCTGCGAGGTAAGTAGAGGCTCAGACACCTGCATCGCTCTTTTGGGTGCCTCCTTTCCATCCCTCCTTCACAAAAGTCCTTGATGAAAAGCAGGGTGCAGCGATTCAGCAAGAAGCATCCCACCTCCACCCTCTTCTGTAACCCAGCGCTACTGAGCATCATCCTCACTGACAGAGGAAGGAGCAGCTTCCCGTTTTTTCCTGCATTGCTCAGCCCCTGGGTTTTGACAGTCCGGGTGAAATCTGAGTTGCTCCCTCTCTTAAAAGATGCTGTTTGCAAACACTGATCGCTACGGTTAAGGTGCTGTTCAAACGTTCTGTGTTTGGTAAGGTGCAAAGAAGATACAGTCTGGCCACAAGCCCCTGGCAATATAAAATACAAAGGTAGTAAGTATTCAACTAAATGGCAAATGCTAAGCACAGGGCTGAGGACTGAGTGTTAACCTCTGCTTTCTCTCTGTGCCTGTTTAACAGAGGACTTCAACACACTTGGCTGACTTGGAAGTTTTGTTGCCTCGCCAATTCCCTTCAGGCTGCAAATCTTAGATGAGATTTTTCTGTGGCATTTGACTTTTCTGGCTGAAACCCAGAGAGCTCAGAGGAGCAGACAGAACAGAGGTGAAAGCAACCTATTAAAAATTATAATAGAGTCACTGCACGTTCTGAGTTAAACTTGTGCAGAGTGCAAAAGTAAGGGCATTTTCCTATTCCCATTTCCTTTGTAACCGTGTGACCATCCCTGTCCTTTGCTCCTTTGTGTACTGCTCTCAAGTCTGGAAAACCAATAAATGCAAATCATTCTTAAGGCTGCATTTACTTTCTCAATCTTGATACTGAAAAGAGAGCCCTTCTCACCTGTCTTCCTTAACAAAAAGGAAGACTAATATTAATGCTAGTTCCTCCCTTCTGCCCTCAGCCAAATGCCACAGGTACTTTCAGCTCTTGTCCACCATACCTAATTTAACAGCCAAGTCATAGTCCAGGTATAGGGAGAGCTAACATAACATGATGGCCAGGTTAACAGAAGGTCTAATAAAGCTGTAGGAATTTGAGATTTTCTTCAGTGTTGTGGCATGGTGCTTCTCCTAACAGAACTGCTACAGTCTTCAGTGGGTGCGGGGATATTCAGGACAGGACCTCATTGATCAGCAAGGACGTTGTAGGTCAGGACAGAGAGGCGCCAGCAGAGTTTCGTAGGCAAGGTTTGCTCCATGTACCATTTCTCTCTCCAGCCAGAGATACCAGATGTCCATTACCGTATGAGTCTGAAAACAACGTATATGCATCAAAAGACATAAATGAGAAATTCGGGTCCACGCAATTATAGAAATACAGTCTTTTTAGCAAAGGGGGTTAGACGTGGTTGAGCCTTACATAGATAAAAAATTGGAAAGCACATACTTTACACACGTTCAAATACACTGAGATCAGAAATATCAGAAAAGTTGACCAGGGGACTGATAGTGCTCCTTCTTGGGAGAAGACGACCCCAAACTCATCCAAATTCTATCTTCTGTTTGTTACGCTTCTTTCACAAGTAGCTACCCTTCTGTTCCCAGACCCACACAGGTTAGAGACGCTCCTTTCTCAAAGCAGACAGGAAGACAATAACAATTAACAGAATTATTCAGTTCTGTTGAAGCCAGACAAAAAAACACAATAAGAATTCAAAATTATATCCCTAATGAAATGTAGGTTTTGGTCCCAACCTTTTTTTTTTCCTTAAAAAAAACTCAAAACAACAAAAAAGTCCACCAAACCAAAACAAAAAAACCAGCCCAACGCTTCCCTTGCCTTTGCAAACACCACACTGCAACTGATGTTGGTGCAAGCCAGCTGCACAACGCTACCCCCTCCTTTTTCCCAAACCAGTGAAAAAACATGAATCAAAGTGCAAATACTTTCGAGATTTCCCATTAAAGCTGCAAACTGGACAGAGTATCACATATGGTCAGTCATACCACAAAGGGTAAGCTACAGTCCCAAATCCAGCTGGTCTCCTTTATCACAACAGTATGTGTCTGCCTGGCAGTAGTCATCAAAAGAATGAAGTAATCTTGGGTCTGGAAGATAACGAGTTGGAAGGGGGCACGTTCGAGGATTTCAGCTTAATTAATAGCAATGGATTTTATTATCCTTTCCCTCCAGTTTTGCACTTAGTACTTTTTCAGACTTACTTTCCATTATTAAACAGAATATAATGAGGAAAACTAGGCATAAGAGAGTATAATCATTAAAAAAACCCCACACCACCAAACCCACCATGTATTTGGAATGTATGACAACCCTGATGTCTCTACCTGTGTGTTATTACGGCACTAATCTGTTTAACACAAAAGTATCCGAAGATAAGAATCCGTACCGTAAGACACAGTACCTAAATCCGTACCTAAAAACACTCATGCAAATAGGATGTTCACAAATGAAGCTAAACTTAGGTTATTTGCACAAATAAGGTTGTTTTTTCTCCCCCCGCAGAGTGGACAGTAAAAGTACTCCTGTCATCATCACAGCCTCCTGCAACGTTAACATTGCATTTTTCTCTGCATGTGCATGTATGCAGGCAGCTTTTGTCAGCTTCGTTACAAGATTCTAATAGGTGCTTTCCTTGCGCGCTGCCTTGTGTGACAGTGGTTTAAAAGACAAAACCAAGCCCTGCCTTTAATATAGTGTTATCAGAGGCATCTCCCTTGGGGAGGTGTTACGGACATCTAGCAGACCCGTAGATGAGATCTGCCTTTCTTTGGAGAGACATTGCCACAAAGTGAGAGAAAGAATGGATGCTTAGCTAATAGCTGTGCATAATTACTAATCTGCTACCTTACTTAATGGGAGATTTTTGACAGGCAGTTTTTGAGGTATCATAAAGACAAATAATAGTGCTGCTCAGTTTGTGACTCATTCCCCTGGAATCCTCCAAGCTTAACATTAATTAGCTATAAATTTTTCTTTCCACCTTCGACAAATATTTGGAGATCAGCCCATTGCTACTCACCCCGCCCCCCGCCGCGCAGAAGCATGTCAGAACAGAAATGTGCACGCAGAACTCCCTCGTCCGCACGTGCTGCCCGTGCTGGGCATGAGCGCTGCATCACAACTGAGCAGAGATGCTTCTAGTGGAGAGGAACGCTGTTCCTGTTGTGAAAGAGTCACTACAGAGATGAAATGGAGCTGCCTGTATGGAAACCCCGTTCCTGCCTAAGGTGGAAAATGTAAGGGGAGACGGGGTGTTGCCACAGAAACACACCTTGGGAGGCAAATCACCCTAACTCATGCTAGAAGTACGGGGGACCGTGTTTTGCTCTTAATATCGGAGCTGCAAATCCATACATACCAGTCGGGTGTAATGAGCAAGACCTGAAACTCAGCGGCGAGGAACTGGCCGTATTTCCTGTGCCTTTCTTCTGCATCCCTGCGCATCAGCCCAGCGCAGGGCAGCATTCCTGTGTCTTGCTCCTCCTGTCCTGGAGCAGCAGGGTGGCCTGAGCCGCCACTCCGCGGGTTTGCTCCTGTGATTTCAGGGGATGGCCGAGAAGTGCTGCAAGGACTTAACCCCGCTGCCTTCCTTCCCGTAATCACCGTTTCGTCGAGAAGTGTAATATCAAAAGGATATGACAGCACGTCTTGCGGTGAGAGAGGACAGTCGGCAGCTTCGCGTGCAGACCGTCTGCAGGGTTTTAAAGCGGTGTACGTTTGGCTTTGGACCCTGTCTTTCCCTTGCACTTCCATCGCATCCGGCCACCCTTGCAGGACGTGATCGTTCTAGTTAAAATCCCCCGTTTTCCTCGCTGTCCATCCCAACATCAAAGCAGCCAGTGTTTTTAACAAACAACCCAGAAGCTCCCGTCTTGACACAGCCAAGCGTGACTTTGAAAAAGCTCCCGGGACCACGTCGGTGACGGGCTAACGTGGGCTATTTCTGAAGGCGAAACAGAGCTGCTGAGATCGGAGGGCAGCGAGCGGCACTCTCCCAACCACAGGTCACGACAAAAAAGGCCACCGAGTGTCTGCGGCATCTTCTGCGGCGTATTGGGTGCCCTGTCACGCATTGCAAATATATTTGGAAAGGTTTTACAAACAAATCCAAACAAGGTTGTTAAATTCGCTATTCTGTGTACAGAAGGCATGAAAAAACTGTTGTGAATTGGGTAAGTAAATAGAAGTCTAACGGCAAATAATAAAACTACATAAATAATGCGAGAATGATGACTAGATTGCTGTATTTTGAGTGGATTTGAGGCAGGTGGTAATTACTTGCTACAGAGCAACTGCAATTTACTTGAATTAACCGCATAATACACTTTGGCCACAAATCCTTGTACTAACTCCATGTTTTCTGAACTTCTTTAGAGAAAAAACAATAGAGTATCAAGTTGCATTTTACCACAGGACGTGCATTTTCTCATCTTCAATAAAATACAAAATTCAGGCAGACCTCTGAGGTTGGGTGAGCTGCCAGGGTGGCAAAGACCAAGAACCTCAGGCAGAAAAGGAGCCCTGGCTCCAGGCAAGGGCTCCCTTCCCAACGATTTCACCCCCAACACCAACGCGGAGGATCACGCCACATCTCCTGTTGCTGTGCCCCGAAATTTCACCGCGGCCATCTCTGTGGGCCACAGGGATGGGCTTGTAGGGTAACTCCTGCAGCTCTGTTTCTCAGTCATGGACGTACCGACTACAGGCACATAGACCACTTCAGGCACATAGACTAATTAAAATGGTCTTTCAGTGGAAACTTCCTCTTTGATTTGGCATGCTGTTCTTTCAGCACACAGCGATGAAAAATCTCAATTTGCTTCAGAGGAGCCTGTCAGCTGTATTAATAATTTACAACGCCAAAAATAAGAATAGCAGTGCCTGAAACTCCACCAGCAAGAAAAGCATTAAACGAAACCTATTAAAACTACCGTGCAAGGCAAGTATTTGCTATAGTTAGCTTTTTACCCTACTGGGCGATAATCCTAATGGGGATTCTTCCAGCAAAACGTACCAGACACATAAAACTGCATCTGAGTGTTTTGCCCTACATTAAAATACATATTGAACTGAAAGAGATTAAGGAATACCCGAGACCTTCCTCAACGCATGGTTCAGAGCAGCAGGGCATTAAATCAGAATTCGTGTCCTTGGAAGTTGGTGTTCAAATTGTTTTCTGAAAGGATCTGTTTTGATAACCCAATGCACCGTGACCGCTTCAGAATACATGTATTACAGGAATATCAGATCCTGTACTGCCTAACTTATTCAGGAATAAGGCAAGAGAGCTGACTTCGGCGATGCTATTCACACACATTAGGATTTAGTACTGCAAATCCCTCATCCGGGGGTGACACTGATAAAATTGTTGGGAAAAACCAGGTAAATGCAGACAAATGCTAAAATTTTGAAGACGTATTTTAAAACAGGAGGCTTTTTTTTTTTGTCAGCTAAAGAATTATTTTTAGAGAAACTAAACATCTCAGGTTCCTACCTTGCTTGACTAAACAGTGCTATGGTACCATATGGCAATTTCCGCCAATGGTGTCAATAATATATTTTTTTAAAATAACAACCTTATTCCTCTCAACAAGCTTTACAGACGAGTATAAGAAAAAATCCACACTTGAATTAAGCAGATGCTTATGACATTCCTCCTGGCAATCTAATGTGATTTATTGAGTTATACTGCAGTCTTCAGCTTTTTAAGTAGATTAAGCCTGAAAAGAAGCTGGCAACTAAAACATTTTTCCATTTTTATTTATATTATATTTAGTTATGTTACATTTTTAGTTAAATAAACTTGTGAAGAGTACAGAATCTACAAGACCTAATGGCCTGGATACGTAATTAATCAGATTTGAAAAGCAAGGACCATTTATCTACATAAAACAAATAGAATCTATTCTATTAAGCTAACCCATTCAAATCACAAACCTGACTGCTGCTAGTGAGAATATTTTGCTTGGCAAAAGTCCTAAACATTCTAAAATTATGTATGCTATTTTTGTTTCCTCCTTGGATTGGATTAGTTACTAAGCAACTGAAGAGTTCAGTTCTGTTAGTTAACAGCCATATTGTATTTCATAAAATCAGTTACTATATAGGAGCTAAGTGCCCGTGAAGAAAAGATAGTACAGTGGTCTTTTGGAGGCATTTTGCTTGCGAACGATTTTGTACAACCAGCTGTCCTGGCTTACAGTTTAAATGCACAAAATTACTATCTAGGTTGCAAGTTTTTTTAAAGTTTTATCTCTAGGTTATGTTTTTAAGAAAGTCAGCGTCCACCTTGACAAGGGAATTTGATCACTCCATTTCCAAAAGATGCTGCCACGGAACTGGAGCTATATCATCAGTGTAATGCTTATTCTTTGGTGCATTAAACAGAAATAGGACACATTAAAAAAAATGTAAAAAGCATCAGGGAAGAAGATGCCCTGAAATAGCTCTCACTCCTGCAAATGAATGAAAATTGTGGCATAAAGGCAGAATAAGGCATATCCGAAGGGCCTATCTTTAGCTGATCTGTTGCTATCACTTGTTAAGTGTTTGTATGGTTGTCCTAGGGAGGAAAATACACTTCAAGACTCTCAGGACTATGTAGCATGCTGCTTACCGACACTGAAGCCCTATAAAAGCTCCATTGTGTGCCAAGCTGTTCAACTTCACAAACTACCTGCCAAGTCCACCTTTAATAGTGTAAAACGTGGAGCTGATGGGCTGTCTGATGGTTGATTCCTTTGGCTTGGGTGTTTCTTGGTACCTTCAGACTCTGTCAGCTCAGCCCAGTCTCCTCCTTTTGAAAACTCACTCCTGTTTGAAGATGATGTTATTTCCAACCCCTCCAACCATCCCCCCGCCCCCCTTTTTTTTATTACCCACAGATGAAGCCTCTTACACCTAGGCAGAATGAAATACTCACTTTTACATAAAATTACTTTAAGAGAGTGTACCACCAGATATTCCCTGGCACCCTTTCTGAAATAAAAGACTCTGCCTAGATAAGTTAGTCTTCTCTCTGAGTCAGCTAATCGCCACTTTTCTGCACTAATGGGGCAGTGTGGCTGTGGTTCACAAAGATGCTCAGACACTCTTCAGCTAGGCAGAGCCCAGGGACCCTTCTGGGCTGGATGTGAGCACACACTTGTGTAACCAGCTGCCAAGTCAAGCATCTTCCCTGCTCATATGAAGGGAACTGTCCTCCTTTCCAGCCTACGAGAAACAAAGCCTGTTAAAGCTGGTAGGGCATTTCTGAGCTCAGGACACACCAAGTACCTAACTTTGCTTGTTTAGTTGTGAGGAAAGGCCAAGCTGAAGTAAAAGGCTTGCCTGACAGGATTTCTCTTCCCTGTGCAAATCACTAGGAAATACCCAGTGAGCAGAGGGACAAAAAGAGATGCTGGAATATGTCTTAGTCCCACAGCTGCCTGTGCCATCCATTTCTTCTAGGCAATGTGTTTAAGCTCATACCCATAAATAGATGCTACTGGATGATGATAGAAGTAATTGGAAATGCTTAAAGCAGCTACTACATAAATCATTTGCATTCACTGGGTTCCACCTGGGCCCTTGCTGTACTCTCCTTCCTCTGCTTGCTTTGACAGGCAGCACACAAAATGGGTCACTTCCTGCTCCCTTGAATAATTTATCGCTAAAAAGGGAAAAGCAAAAGGTCAGTGCTCCCAGGGATTCCTTGCCTGCATCTCTGTGCAACTTCAGCAATTTAGGTAATCTCAGGAGCAGACCTTTCAAGACCTCTGACAAAATCACTGCCCTGATATCATGGTGTTTCCTCCCATACGTGTCCTTGCTGCCTCTAGGCTAACATGCACACAGAAAAAAACCCACTTGTAGACACTAAAGCCGACCCACAGCATGTAGTGCACTACTGTGGAAACTAATTCACGCCCTTCTTTCAACTACAGTCTATTAAGCATCACTCTCCTACAAGTTTTAAAAGAACCAACACTTAAAGAATGCCTACATAGGTACCAGGCCACCCATCTGCAAGCCAAAATAGAGTCCCCCTTCCTGCAAACTAAGCAACCGCACATTTGCACTCGACCGCTTAAGGACCCAGAACCTCTGCACAAGCCAAGACCATTACCTGAAACCTGGCGAAGATATTTCAAAATCAAAGGGAAGGGAAAACATCTGTAGTTGTGATTGCCTCCTACCTCTGCCCTCCGGTCAGTTGCGGGGAGAATGAAATTTCAATTGCTTCTGCAGTCCCATTTAAGCCCAAAGCAGGCAGGGCTTTATCAGTGAGAGCCAACACGACAAATGCCATCAGGAGCACTGATGCCTTTTTCAACAAGATACTGCACTGCAAGTCCAAGCTGGTGCTGCACTGCTGTGTGACCCAAAATAAATGCACTTTGCGTACATTTGGGTACAAAACAGATTGAATTTAAATTCTAGGAACATCTTGGCTTTTCCCCCAGGAATTCCTGAGGGATCATCCTGAGTCAGCCTGGAGGGGGACAGCAGGAACAGAAAATCCTTCAGGGTTGACGCTGTGGAATATCAGGAAGGGGGGTGAGTGGTGCCTTAACACCTGCTAAACCAGTGTAGTCATTTTAAATGATGTTTAAACACCGATGCTGAATAGAAACGTGAATGAAATGTACTGGAAAACATGAAGCATTTAAAAATCAGTGGGGAAAGTATGCGATGCTGAACTGCAATTCCAGTAAAGCCAGCATTGCTAGTAGACATGCTACATAGGGAAACCTCTGAAGCCAGCCAGTACCATAATCCAAAGCAAAGCACAAAGCTAGTCCTTAGCTAGCTTTTTTCGGTCATATTCTCCTGCTTCACTAAACACTTTCCTTAATGTACACCAATGCAGCAGTTCCACCAAAAGCGTAACGGCCAGGCAAAGTTAACACAATTACAGGTATAGACACTGTTACAGCCAAGAAATAATATCAGAACCAATGTTTCAGCACCAGAACTGCCACTTTGCAAACTAACTGTTGCACCATCTCTTACAATCCCAGAAGCACGCCACAGGAAAGCCCTTCAAAGATCCCCCAACCCTGCACAATCTCTGAGCAAGGCTGACTAGGAGGTCTTAATTTTTAGCACATGCATGGTCTTCCAGACTTCAGCAGGACTGCTCACGCCCAGGTCTACGTGATCCGCAGCTGAGCTTTCAAGAACTTATTTTGAAGGAAAGAAACCGAGCAAGGAGTTTGAACCTTACAAGAGAAGGAATTCTAATAGGAATGCTTCACCAAGTGTGAACTCTTCCAGAGCTTGCACTTATTTTCCATTACACGTCTATACTTCTGCAGCCTGCTCCTGTGGGGTGCTATGCATCGACTCCCAAGGGCTTCCCTGCAGCAGGGTATCATCTGTTTCTGTACAGCAGCCTAACCCTTGCAGCTCTACCTCTAACTACCCACATACAGTTATAGTCACATTGCACTGCACAGGAGCTCAAATTGCATTTTTTGATTTTCAAGGTAATCCGTTCCTCAAACCATACCCATGCAAGCCAGGCTGCTGATTTAAACGGGAGTATTGCAGGTTTGTAAAATCAAGTCACGGCGAAGACAAAAAACATAAATCCCATTTTGTAATGCCTGAATAAGGTCCACGTGGGAAAGATAGGGTTTTCTTTTCCAGGAAAAGAAACACACAGGGAAACTCAAGGAAAGGAAAATGAAGCCTCACTTCTGAATTGAGACTAACTGCTGTCTTACCTGCATGAGTAAATTAAAGGTGAAGTCTTTGTCAAGAGCTGTGCTCTGCAGCAGACAGCAGACACCTAGAGAAGAAGAATTTAAGATTTCTGGGACAGGAAGAGTCACAAGGGATAAACATTGTATGACTTAATTAACCTACTGGAGGGATATAAAGCTTTTGACTTGGAGTCCCATATAAAGAGAACACTCTAAGGAAATGAACGTATGGTTTAGGAAGGGAGTAATAGTTTAAAATGCTATTACGAAATTGTTACATACACGCAACGGTAATAGATCTGTATGCTATGTGGACTGAACTAGATGCTCCATTGGTTTACATCAGTATTCTTTTCCCAAAGCCAAAGCCCACGCGCTGGTTTGCACTGTGAGAAGATCTGCCCCAATGAGTCCATCTTCAGTGTGGATAGAGCCTCCACCTTTCGCTTAAGTTTTCTCCATTTCCAAACCCACGCTGCTGCTATGTATCTTGGATATGTATTATTCAGTTTATTAATTCCTGGAAAATTGGTATGTGATGTAAATGTGCTCTTTAAAGGGCCTTTGCATATACATGTACATGCTTAGCTTGGATTCAAGTTTTAATGATAGACTTTGGATTAATAGTACACCACATGACCAATCCACTCTTCTTATAAGGGATGTGTGTAGGTGTGGATATATATATATATGCACCTTTCCTCCCCAGGCTCCACTGGCACCACATTAAACAATTCCAATGGGATGAACTGCTAAACTTTCAAAAACCCCCAAAACATCTCCATCAAGCTTCAGATCTTCCAAGAGGGTACATCAGTATGAGTTCTGTGACCAAAATAAAACCCTGCCAATCTTTTCTAACTAGGGAATAAGATCCAAATGATTAGAAAAGTAGTTATTAATAGATTTAAGGTTTAAATTAAGTGACTTTCCAGATCAGGAGCATATATGAGCTTACTCTCTACACTCTGCATCAACTTTCAATAAACTATGCCCTCTGTTTGGAAACTACCAAAACTTATTGGGAGAGATCTCACCAGTCCAGAGGTGAACACTTCTGGCTCTGTGAGATTTTGTTATGGTATCCTTATTTTATCAAATAACCGTCCGGAGGAAGTCAACGCTTGTTTGCTCTGCTGTCGTATTTCTATCTAGCAGCACTTTCCAGAGTGAAGAAATTTCTCTAGTATGCACACAGAGGCACTTGGCTTGCACGTAACAAGTCCCTGGAGGGTGTAAAAAAAAAAAAAAACAAACCACCAACACTTTTTGAAAGCCTACCAACACGCATAAAAATTGCACACCAAAGAACTGACTAGTAAAAATTTGAACGCATTTAAT
Organism: Bucorvus abyssinicus; assembly: GCA_009769605.1. Lineage (NCBI taxonomy): Eukaryota > Metazoa > Chordata > Aves > Bucerotiformes > Bucorvidae > Bucorvus > Bucorvus abyssinicus. The sequence goes on from CM020028.1 coordinate 44,938,785, forward strand.
ACCCAATTGAGGAGCATGACAGTAACTCGGAAGCAACAATCTCTCCTTGTGTAACTTGCTGTCCAACAAAACGTTTGAAAGAGTAATCACTTCCCATTCATGATCTTTCACCGTGCACTTTTACGGTCAGATAATTAACTCCCCTAAACCAATGCCAAAGAAAAAAAAAAATCAGTGGAGATCTTAGTGTGTTAATATAAGCACACATTAGTTTAATTTTTCATTGAAAAGATTCACACAGCTGTTTGAAGCCATGGGATCTCAACAGTAAAAATTTAATGTGATCTGACCTTTTTTATACAGCAAATGGGTTGATGGAAAGAAGATAGAACATCTACAGCTTTACACATTTCTTATATTCACCAAGTTTTTGTAACAGGTGGTATTGGAGGGGAAAACATTAAGAGTAAACACGTATGTGAAGGTATCACTGTGTTAGAAACTTGATCTTGTATATAACTTCTGACTATAATACAGCACCAAAAATGACTATGTTTACAGTGGAAAATAGCAGCTGTTCCTGTCATAAATCAGATAGCCTGACTTATTCTGAGCTGAATTTCAGTTACAAACATTTTTGAAAGTGTAACAGGAGCAAGCATCATGATGACTGAGGTCACTGGGGGAAAGCTTCTTCGGTGGATGTCAACTTCAGGGGCACCTTTAGCATTAATCGAGCTACTGACACAGTCCTCATCTGCTCCCAGGGATGAGCCCAGGCAGGAGCAAACATGTGCTCAGGCTGCAGCTCTAAGGATACACCCCAAAAGCCTTGTGCCAGTGGGAACTGACCTGTTCACCCACACGTTGCACTGGTGCTCCCCCCACCAAAAAAAGACCACTAATGGGCAGAAGCAGGTCTTTAGGACTAGGTTTATTCATGCTTTTCTGTTTCTATGCTGATACTTGCTGCTTGGATGTCTTGAATGAAACACTCAGGGGTTTTGTTTTCCTTTATCTGTGCCAATCCATGAAAACACAGCTTTGTACCTATTTGGAGCTGCCCTCTGGGAGCAGGTTTTTGTAACAGCTATCAAAGATGACAGGTGAATATTTATCTCTCCGCATGGTTTAGCACTGTAACTGCCCTTGTCTCCCACCCTATAGGTCTAGTTCATTCGGTCCAGGCAGCCCTTCCGAGGAAGCTGTTAGGGAAATGCAGGGACCAGGCTGTGGCTGCCAGATGTCAATCTCTCCTCACCCCCTCGGGGCTACCCCATCATGCAGCATCAACTTTGAGCTCCAGTGGGAAATTAATTCTCTCTGCTGCTTCTACTCAGGAAAGTTCCCACTCCACGTTGTAAGTTTATAGCTATGCATCACTAATTAAGCCCCAAGAAGGGGGAAGACAGCCATACTGATGTTAAGTGACTTGCTTAACATCAAACAGCAGCCAGCACCATGCAGGCATTAGAAGATAGAGAATGTGTTTGCACATCCCATACCAAGGGTCAGTAATGCCATGTAGCAGCAAGGCATTCCTGGCAGAGGAGGAGGTGTATCAGATTTGCTCTTTTGCAGCTACATTTGCTAGTTTAAAGTTTTGCATGTATTTCTGAATGTGAATGTAAGGTGAGGAGTACACCTGAGTATTCAATGCCTTGGTTTTTTGCTGTCTAACACCACCAACAGTACCCCATACATAAGCCTACTCAGACTTTACTATTTGGAAAAGACAAAAGATCATGTTATTCCCAGGAGAAAACAATATGACCTCCACACCCCTTTCTATAGTCAGGACAGTGGGCTGAGTACAAAGTATAATTAGCAAATACAGGTTGTAGATTCTTACTTACAGTATTTTTATTATACACTGGCCAAAGCCTTTCCTTTGTGTAAGACCATTGGACACCAAGGTCTTACAGGGGCACGTCTCCCTTGCAATCCCCCCAACTTCCTGTACGTACTGGTCATAAGGGAGGAACGGTATACCTGAATTACTGCTAGAAAGATGATGCAGATCTCACAAAAGCTAGTTTTGGAGACTCATGAAAACCTACATATTCTTTTGAACAACTAGTTCCAGCAGCAAGCGCCTTTAATCCAATAAAGCCTCATTATGTCAATAACAGACCTCATGCAACACGCAAATCTTACAGCTCCTGTAAAGCAGCCCATGTGGGGGTGAATTAGCTGTCAAGAACACAGGTCTGGGCTGAAATTATTCCCGGTGCAAAAGCAAGGCATTTACACTAAGTCAGACTCCTCTCTTGCTATTTCCATGGGCTCACTGCAGAAAACAGAACACGCTCTATGGACTTCAACAGGCCTAGTGAAAAGCACTCTAAATGGGGCTTCCTTCCAGAGTTGGGCCAGCCAGCCAAGGTTATTCACCATATCCTACTAATGGGCGAAGAAGAGCCTCTGCTGTTGCAATAACAGAAAGGACTACGTGGTCCAAGAATGAGCTGGGAGGAGTTTCCAACCAAAACGTCCTTAGGCGAGTAGTCTCCTTTGATGTTACAGGGGCTCCACCCAGGGAGTGATGAGAGTTGAGCAACTCTGGCTTCTTCGTCAGATCTCTGGCCAGAGGTAAGAGACAAAAGGCTATGAGAAAACAAAACTTATGAGGTCCAAAGCCCCATGTTTCAGGTGGATATAAGGGGACATGCTGTACCCATTAAAAACAGGACCCTGTGTGCAGAAATGAACCTAAGCCAACGCCCTGCCATCTCCCAAAACAAATTAGTGCCCCAAACATGCAGAGAAACACCATGTGGATTTTTTTTTTTAAAATAAAAAATAAAAAGGATACTGCTATTGTGCTTTGAAATTTCATCATCTGTTGACTTTAATGTCAACTCCCTGCCTGATCAACATTAATGAGAAGGGCTGAGAAGGTATTTCCAGGGGCTCAGGTGCTGCTTTGCTTCAAATGCATTTTGGTTTGCTTTGCTTTTTTTGGCAGCAGCCTCTCAAAGTAGCATGGCTTACCTCAAAGCCCATTGGGACAATTTGTGTGTGATGTCTGTTCTAGGGAGGTCGGAGCCAAGAAAGTGCAGTGGCCACTGCTTCTGGTCAACCCCTTGACTTCTAACACATCCAAAGTATGACAAATGACCTTTCTTTTTGCTTTCCAGCAAGTTCCCTCTCACCCCTGGCTCATGAGCCTCTCCCCTCATTGCATCAGATTCAGCAGTGCAGAGATAAAGACTCAGATTTCCTTTGCAGAGCTGGGAGGGGGGAATTAAAAAAGAAAAAAGGCACAAAAGCGCCAGTATGGAATATTTCAGTGTTTTTAACACACCACTCACCCCAACTCCAGGCATCAGCTCCAGTCAATTCCACTCAGACAATAAAGTCATTAATCACTCAAGGACATGCACAGGTTCGATACCTGATGTAAAGCAGATGATTGCTTCCATTGATTCAGACAAAATATCCGAGCAGAGCTGCGGCTTGCCATGGCTAGATCACATGCACCATTTGTGATGGTTTAATAAATAAACCACTGATTACAAAATGAAGCCTGATAAATCCTGACAGGGCAGATGTGCAGCTGTATCTCTCCTCTGACTCCTATAATTAATGGCTTAGTACTGTGCTACTGTTAAGTGAGGACCAGCTCATCTAGAATCAATAGCACATGTTAGCAATGTTTATGCAAACGTGCCTAACTGCTGTACCCAGCATAACTTACAAGGTCACTCCTTGTTTTGGCTGAGATTTTCTTGGTGAAGACCTTTGGTGTTGGCTGGGGATGTCTTGCCACAAGATAGACCATTTCTAATGCCAGGACTTCAGCTGCCTGAGAGTACAATACCATGGCAGAGAGGTAGGAGACAAATTCCCCAGCAAATGGGGAGATCAGTCCTGAGGTCAAGCAACCACCAGAGGATGTTAAATGAGAGATGCAGGGACTGACTGGGCTCTGGATTATCCACAGGCTGGGAAAAAGACGATTCCTCTCCTGGTCACAGGTTTTTAAAAACTTCACATAAGACACACCTTGACAAATAGCATCTTACAAGCCTGAAAAAGAGATCTGGACAACTACAACCTCATGAAGGGCCTTTCTCCTAAGCAACAAAACTACAGCCGTGCTGTCAAAAGTTGTTTAAATTACCTATTTTTTTCTTGAAGTGCTGTATTTAGAAGATTGCAACCAGCCTGTGAGTCTTGCTGATACGCGAGAGAGGAAACACAAGCCAAATTAGACGGCGTTCATCTGTCCATGCAAATACTTCTACTATGACTGTGATGCACAGCCCCAGAGCTCAGCCATGACTCAGGTCTTCAGCCATAGTCCTCAGCACCGGCATCATTTGCCTCTATCTGCATGGGTGACATCAGGAGAGAAGGATGATGTATTTGTCACTGACATATATGCTCTTCCAAGAATAATACATGTCCAATTACCAGTGGAATTGCTTTACTGTTTACCAACCTATTAGGCTCTCCAGCCAAAGAAAGGTGCCAGCTATCAGAGAAATCTGATACAATAGCTAACCAGTTAGATGAGAGTCATTTAGGATTTTAACAAGGCTGCAGCTTCCTGATGACATTCTTCTACAGTTGCACAGAAAAAGAAATCCTTAAAACATAAATATATTGCAGAGGAGACTGGCAGAGAGAGGAGAGCAGCAAGGAGGGATTTGTCTTCAGTTTTTATTTGACTCTCTCTGCCCTGACTGGAGACAGCAATAGACACATGATTTTAAAAAAGCCTAGATTTTATCTAGGTGATTTATGGTAATTTCTTGCAATTTGAAAGAGGTGACTTTGTCCATTTCAATTTGAATGGAAAATGAACTTTCTTTGGAAACATAATTCATAGATTTACAAGATATGTTAAATAACATAGGGGCTATTACTGAGTAATGCCTATCAGAAAGTACTCATCTGAGTTAACTCTGTTTTCCAAATGAAATAAAGTGCAACAATAAATAATGGCTAATGTGTAATTCCATGTAAAGTCAGGACCAATCTTTTCGCTCATTAAACTCAGTACAGTATATGTGCTATGCATTTTTATACCTTTAAATAATTTAGGAGAAATAGTGCAGACTTAAGACTGACAGGAAATAGCCTAAGCTCCTAATTTTAGGAAACAGCCTATGAATGAAATTTCAGGAGGACGTAACTTCTTGATTAAAGGCAAATTGCTCATTACACCCAGAAAAAAAAGTAGCATTAAATCTTATTACATTTATTACTGTAATTTAGGAGTCCCACAGAGATGACAAACACAGGATCACAGCCTGGGACCTCACCATGCTACATTCTGTCCAAACACTGCAGAATAAACAGCAACAATCTAGAACTGAAGATATTAAAGCAAAAGATGGCCCCTCTCACAGGCACTCATCAGCTTTTTGGCAGGCAGCAATGGCAAATGCATTTCTAACTCTCCATTTTCTTGATGGCTGGTTCTTAAACATCTCTCTCCCTCCTCTCCACCTGCCACTCCTGATCCTTACTTCCCCGCATGTGGTATTTCTGTCCTTCCCACGAATCGGATATGCGTGACAGACCAGACACGCAGGATGCTGATTAGTGCTGTCAGCTTTAAAGTTTCCCTAACCTATTTCTCAGGTAATCTCACACAAACACCTATCCACAGCCAGCACATGTGGCAGAGATGCAGTCGCTCACCTCTTACTCCAGAAACACCTACAATAAACCAGAGAAAAGCTCTTATCCCAGTTGAAAAGCAGGGGCATAACAGCCCGGCTGAAACTGGAAGTTGAACCCAAATCCCCTCCATGTGATTGTACTCTTCCCTGCAAGCTCCTCGTCGTAAAGGGTGGTAGTGGATCCACAGAGGAAAAATAAAAGGCAACCCATAAGGCATGAGCTTACGCTGGCAAATAGCAATGCAAATGAATATCTCTACTCACACGAGCACTCTCCGTAACTCCCAAATCATGTTTGTGTTCAAATACTCCCTCTCGCATCTGTAAAATGTGTGAGGAGGCTGAGAGTCATCCGCAAGTGCAGGGATACACACCACTTAAAGTCATCCTTATTAAAACCAAACTGTACGTATTTACCAAAGAAGTATACAAGCAACCTCAGCTGCCTCCCTTCAGCCATCGCACAGAGAGAACAAGCGGCTCTGGAACAAAACAAGGACGTAATTTTTCAGCCAAGGGGGCTGAAACAGCTTCCACTTTCACTTGGTGGATTCACTGCAGAAAATACCTAGTTTAAATCACGTTTTATAGCTTGTGTCACGCTGACTAAATAATTTAATAGCCTCTTCTGGCTTTAAAATCTCTTAGTCAGGGAAACCTACCTATTGTGCCACAGGTGGTAAATCCTTCTACCAAGAGAAGGATAAACTTGGCATTGAAGAACAGGGCTTTTAAAAATCAATCAACCAAAGCCCCATGTAAGCCAGCAAGTGAGAAATTTATTTCATCGTGAAAGAGATCAGATGACTTATGATAAAATCTTAGAGCCTGGAACTTTTGATCAGTTTGTACTAAGCTCATAAAATAACATAAATATAACATACATAAAATAACAGCTCTTGCCATAAAACACCAATGTATTTGAAGAGGAGATCATGCATAAAGAGGAACAGATTACAGTATGAACCCCATTTAACTCCACTAAAAGCTACAAACACCTAACCTACCACAGTGTTTCAGAAACTGAACCCTAAACAAAAAAATTCAGCCATTAAGCAGCATCCTGGCTGGAGGGACCAGGAAAGAAAAGAGCTGCATCCTGTTCCTCTGCACTTAAACTCTGCTTAGGAGACATACACAGCAACCAGGTATCAATAAAGTAATGGATTTTATGGGTTCTGATTCCACAACATACTTAAGCAGGATGACTTGTGTGCACAAAGTTAGGAATTCATCTATCTGTACTTTACATGCAAAATCAGTGCCCTATGTATTATTCTTCCCCAAACTGGTTTGCACGTGACACTTCTCCTGAGAGTTCTCTTTGAAATGCCAAGCCACAGCCTCACACTGCACAGCCAAAACAACAGCTCTGAAGCCCGCTGGACTTCTCCCTCGAAGACAAGCAGCACAAGGCAGGTTTCCCACAAGGAAATGGACAAAAGACTCAAAGATATCAGTGAGAAAAATGACCCATGATCTTTAACAACCTGTGCCATGCATGTTGCTATGCTCAGTACTTGGTCCTTGTTAGGTCCCAAGGACGGCACTTCCAACGGTGCACCGGGCAGTTAGCCTCAGGGCGCCATAGGATGGTGCAGACTTGCTTTATTTGAGTGTTAGGTAGCATCCTTGATAATTGCAGTGATTTATTTCATCAATGTGTAAAGTCCAAGGTAGCTTCAGCACGAGGTGGTATCACTGAGCACAGAGAAGGGCCCTGGGGTGCTGGGATGCCAGATGCTGGTTCTTCCAACCCAATGGCTTGACTTGGTTAGGAAAGTCCTAAGGACAGTAGCTCCTGCACCGCTACACTGCTGTGCAAGCGTACATAGCTCTTCAAAGCACTTGTATCTCGGTAAAGTTTTCTCTGCCTGATTCCTCCTGCCCCTCCCTGCCACCCCAAAAAAAATAAAAGGCAGTGGAAACTTCTGGCCTTAGGGGAAGAAGCCACAGTGTTTCCCCTTTAAAAGCAATCTGAGGATAGGAAATTCAGTAAAGCGTAGAACAACTGAGCAAAAGAACATTTTTCTTTCTGCTATATAGCAGACACAGATGCGTACATGGATACACATTGTATATACCTTCCTCTCCAGCGTTCAAACGGGGAACACACTTCTGTTTTTCCTCTGTACACACAACACCTCTCCATCAGATCATGCTCTAATATTCTGAATTTATTAGCGGATTAAAACCTAATTAACAAAAAGTTTTTAAAAACCCACCTAGCAGAAAGATGTTTACCTCTTTTTTTACTGCCAATTCTTTCCACCTCGTTACTCGTTTCAGATGCAAAGTGTGCAACACCCAGGGAACCAGTGATAGATTTAAGGGCTAGTCCCTGATGCCCATGCAGTGTTTCGCACTAGCACTTTGCGACTACCCTGGAGGTTCACAGTTTTTCAAATTAACACAGAGCAACGGCTTCTCCTTTTTCATCCAGATCCAGCAGCAGAAGGCATCCAGCTTCTGGGAAAAGGCAATATAGGTGTTTCCAATCAGTAATAGCAGAGCTTTTCTATAAAGTCACACACAACAGAGATAAACAAATCCTTTTCTTAGTCCTGCCGTGAAGTGACCCGCATAACTTAAAATGCAGCTTTATTATCTAATAAAACCTTCCATTGCACTGAATTGCCTTGTGCATTCATGCGCACAGAAATAAAATGTGTGTGCGCGCACATGGGCACATGCACACCCAGCCCTTAGCACATACCCTTGCGTTTCGCTGTCTGGCATTGTTCTAGGGATTAATAATTTCAAAGTTTGGTTTAAAATACCACATACACACCCAGGGAAGAAGAATTCTTACAGAAGATTTTAACAGCCTATGTGGAGGCACTACGAGAAAAGCAAGGCAAACCAGTTAATGCGTGCTCACAGCCTTAGGAAGAGAAAACACATTTATCAAATCAGCAGATGCCAAGTTACAACTATTTTTGTTTTATGTAGCATAAGTAAGTTGCAAACTAGTACGACTGATTAAAGCTTGTTCGAGTCTAGAGATATTGAAATATGACAAATGGTAACGTGGCAGAGAAATGTCAAAATAGATGAGGAATTACACATGCCAGCAACTGAACAGAAAGTAGCTGAAATTAAGTCAGAGACAAGGATGAAATGCTAGATTGCCTACAGCTAATTATCTGGACAATTAATGGAATGCCTGCACTCATTTTGATTAAGAGCACAGCCTACTGGAGAAAGGAGAAAGCTGTTTGCAGGAGTCTACACTGATTTCCTCAGAAGAGGATGCTGGCAATGAAGTGGAAGAAATTCTTACCCTGGAGATCACTAAGCCACCTGCTAAACTATGGTACAGCCATTTCACCTGGTACCACAATCATACTGATCCCTTCCTTGGGCTGTCACTGGCGTCAAAATTCAGTGGACACCTCATTTCCCAAGGAAAAATATTTCTGTGTCTTCAATGCTACAAAGCAAGACGCATACAAGTCAGTATTTCTACATCTTGACCTGCCAGAAATTAAATTGAACTTCCTCCTGTTCTTCTTTAATTTTATTGTGCACTAGTTTTCAGGAAATTCCTACATTCTTGTATATTTATACACTCAAGAGCTAAACGTGGTTCCCAGAAAAATTCTTTATATGATGACACTTCTTAAACTGGCCACAGACCAGCCAGATGCAAATACCTACTCACTCAGTTAATATAAAGTTCTTTAATAAAAATATTTCACTTCTTTAAAAAAAAAAAAAGAAAAAAGGCTAATCCCAACTACATAGAGGCTATCAATGGAGAATTATCTGAGCCTTTTTCTAGGCTACCGGTACAGAACTACTGAAGTATCTGGAATGAGAAGTATCTGGAATGAGAAATATCTGGCATGTTTCCCTTCAAAGCACACATTTGTGACAGTAAAAAGCACAGGGGCTACATTTTTTTTGAAGATACAGTACCACCTTTTAGCTTTTTTCTCCCCTCTAGTGACATCCTGGGAAATGCGTATGCATTCTCCATGGCCATTAAGCATCACATCCAACAGCTACAGGCCACTTTACCCAAGAGAGCAGACAGTGGAAATAGATGTGACCTGATCCTGGTGTTTCTCCAAAGGGTTTCACTGCAGAGCGCACCTTCAAATATCAGATGTATATTAAAGCACCTATCTCAAATGAGCAAAGGTCTGTAGTGCAAATGCCAAAGCCTAAGCTCTGCTAGACCTGGGAGGTTGAGCAGCATGGTCACAGTCAGCCAGGAAAACTCCTGGGGCTGGATTTGTTCCTTTAGGCTCTGGCATGGACTGATGTAGTTACGCTCCTTTCAGCACTTTGCTAACACCTTTCCACTGCACGTATATTCGTTTTGGAGGTTTTTACTTCATTTAATAGCTCAAGATGTAGGAATTTCCAGAGTTGCCTTGATCCTCAAATGAGGATGTCTTTCAGCATAGGGATCAAAAAGCCAAACTGTTGCTGCTTCGTGTTTAAAGTCGTTTAAAATGCATTGTTGCATTTTAAAGCGAGAGCCTGCAAGACAGCACTTGCTACACAACGGATTGCAATCCACAGCACTTCTTGGGGCAGACCCTTTGCCAGGTTAACACCAGTATAATGTGCCACGTGGAGATTAAAACTGGTTTTACAAACACAATTTCTGGGCAGGATTTAGCCAAGGGGAGGGCAGCCAGCTTTGCAACAGAGAAACCAACTTTAAACAGGTGTACTACAAGGGCACCCTAAAACATTTTATCAAAAATAAAACATACTGCCTGATTACCACCTCACGGAAGGGTTACAAACAGAAAATACTTCAGGTCCACAGGCTTAAAAGGTATTTTTTTCACCAAGGGGAAAAGCACCTTTAAATGCTTTTGGTCGTTCGTAAATATTAGGACACTTTTCAAATTACTGTATCTTGCTAACACTTAAGGGGTTCTCAGGACCTTAGGGGAAAACCATTAATATTTCATCTTTCAGATAGACCAAATCTCTCTTTTGCCATTTTAACTGATTTTCAGCTTGGCAATTAACATCTTGGTCAGGACATCAGCATAAACAACAACTCTTAGTGTCACATTGGTATTCAAAAAATGTGATTACTCTGTTTTCAGCTTTTCTTTTGGTTTGCCAAAACAAAGAAACCAGCTGTTTCCCAGGGCTGAGTTGACAGACACACTGATTTTTCAAAACACAAATATGATGGAGGCTGGTGCAAAACCAGACATACGCAAAGTCACAGTGCTCTGTCCTGCAGGCTGAAGTCAAGACAAGGAAGTGGGGAACAAAGTGCACTGCAGTGTTTTAAGGGGAAAAAAAAAGGCTGATAGGCATAGCTTAACTGCTGGAGTAATGTTTTCTGATCTTTGCTCAAGAAAGATGATTTAAGGATCTGAAGGGTTATTTTTTACCCCAAAACCAGCATGCCAGAATAATGCACACTTCTGCTGACCCCATGGGAGGCAAGGAAATTGGGCCACTCCATCATGCTGATGCCACTGTCCACCCAGTGTCTACCACGTCTGGGCTTTTAAAAGGTTAAAAATACTCTTGGTTTTGTGAAGGATGACTTCTTCCTTTATCTCAGTCTTAACAATTGTGGAAAATTTATACAATCTGTATCCAGGCTTGGAGAGGCAATGCTGGGGGAAGCACCATTGCTGGATTCTTTACAGACTTGACAAAACCCAAGCCACCGCCACGCAGTGAGCACAAGCTAAGTGCTGCCCTATGCTTTGAACCCCCTCACAGCAGAGGTTGAAAGATGTATTGTAGGCTTCTGCAGTACAATACGTCCATCTCAAGCACCGACGTGGAAGAACTTGCTTTACCAAAGCCTTGGTCTTGCAACAATTCTGTTTTCAAGCGATGGTTTGTTTGGACAAGGTGTTCAGGAGGAATCCCGCACAGCAGCTGTTTCCAGCGAGTTCAGCACGAGCTAGAGTGCACATTTTATCCTACCTTATCACAGCCTAAAAAAAATGGCATCTCCTCTAATTGACTACTCTTTTCACAGCTCAGGAGAGTTTTTTCCAGTACAAAGTATAACTCTTGTTCTCCTAAATCTCATAGATCTTAACCAGAAGAAGAAACAATACTTCAGGGGAAGTTCATCCTTTTCCAAAACTTCTGCCAGGGTGGACTTCAGAAAACCTGATCTTTATTAGACATTTTAAACGTCTAAATGAGGGAAAAATGAGAGGTTTAAAAAAAATAAATGCATGCGTATACTTGATTTCAATTATGAAATCCTACTCATGAAACTAAATAAGATATACACAAGATGTTGTCCCATTAATCCTATTTATTCCAAAAGTCTAATAATGTTATCTTTGGTCCCAGCTTTTGCACCCTACAATTTAATACAAGCACCTTTTTCGGCATGCGAATCGGGTAGTAACGGGATCTCTTTCAACCTCTTTTCTGCTTTTAAATTAGAAAAAGCCCAAATGTTGTTTTTATTCAGATACAAAACACAGTCCAGGTCACTGTAAAATAAAAAGAGCAATTAACACTTGAAAAGGTGGCTAAAACGTAAAACTATTCCTACAAGTGGCATCCCTTGTTCAGGCTAAAATGACAGAATGCAGCTCTAGAGATTTCTGTCACATTAAAAAAAAAGTCATGGAAGCTATTTCCCCTACCTACTAATTTGAAGTTATTGCTACAGGGTAGGAAGGCTTGCTGTTTTGATAGCTCTGATATTGGAAAGCTGGCTCTGTCTTCCGACCATTTTCCTCCTCCTCAAATGAGCCTTAAACAGCTAACAAAAATTAGTGCAGAATTTCTCATTTTGTCTCCTCTATAACTCAAATGACAAAATTTTTATGAATTCTCTGAATAAAATTCAGAGTGGAGTTGCCCTAGTTGAAAGGCAAAGAGAATGCTAACACTAAGGATTTAGAGTTGATACGTATTTTAAAATACAAAATTATCTTGGCTCTGACCCTTCTCTAAAATCAGCCCAAGGTTTTGTAACTCGGTAAAATTAAATGTGTTATCAACACACAACTGACTGTGCTACTCAGCAAAGATAAATTATCTCATTAGTACCACAGAAATCCGATGAGGCATGCATAGTAAGTGACATACTAAATGCAATTATAAAACCCTACTGAAGTGATGTTAGTGACCTGACACATGACAAAAAGCCCAATGAAGCAATGCATAATCCAAGCTGGAAGATGCACTGATACTTCTATGCAGCATACACCAGATACAAAAATACTACTTAGGCATCAGTACAAATGCCATAATCACAGAATCATTTTGGTTGGAAGAGACCTTTTAAGATCATAAAGTCCAACCATTAATCCAGCACTGCCAAATCACCACTAAATCAAGTCCCTCAGCACCTCATCTACATGTCTTTCAAATACCTCCAGGGATGGTGGGTCCACCACTTCCCTGGGCAGCCTGTTCCAGTGCTTGACAACCCTTTCAGTGAAGAACATCCAACCTAAACCTACCCTGACGTAACTTAAGGCTGTTTCCTCTTGTCCTATCGCTTGTTACTTGGGAGAACAGACCAACTCCCAGCTCACTACAACCTCCTTTCAGATAGCTGTAGAGAGCAATGGTGTCACCTGAGTCTCCTTTTCACCAGGCTAAACAACTGCAGTTTCCTCAGCCTCCTAAGACTTCTCCTCAAGATTGCTAGAAAAATTTAAGAAATTATTAACATGCAAAGAAGGGGATATCTTCAAGAGAACCAGAGCTACCCACTAATATAGTGATCTGCAGCTGCTAGGATGGTGTAAGCAGGTTAGGAGAGTTACCTTCCCACATCACCCACATCCATCTCTGCATGTACACCACGCAGATCAGTTGCCAGACATAGGCATGTTCCCACTTTTCACCTCTGTAGTGATAATTTTCCAATATTAACTATTGTAAAAATAAAGAATGAGGGAACCACACGGCTCAAAGAGACTGTGGGGAGCCCCTACCCATCTCCTGTCAACAGTACTTGTGACCTAGATCCCACTTGACAAGCATTTATCCAGCTATTCTCAAACCTCCCCCAGCGCCAGAGACCTCAGGACTGCTGCAAGCAGGACTCTCTTCCTCCTCTGCTGCAAAGTTTTTTTGTTAAAATCAAACCTGTTTGCTCCTTGCTGCAACTTACTGCTCTTTATCCAACTCAAAGCAGACAGGTCACAGACTACACTGCTCTCTCCAGCAGGCTTTTACACCTTCCAGGGTCCCACAGCCTAGCCAAGAGACCTGATAGCAGCTTACATTATTTCAACTTGATGTCCTACACCCTATTTTCTAAATTCCTCATCATTTCTGTTGTTAACCTTTGCCCTTCCTTATCTTTTTCTTGAAGAATTGAGCCCCAAAGCAGACACGTTGCCCCAGGGAATTGCACCCTGCATGAGAGCATGGTTACCAGTGAAAGCCAAGTACTGACAGATGCAGAAAGACCGTGATAGGGTGACCTCACCTGCAGGGACTGCTCTGAAGGAGTGCTTAACTCCACCTTTCACCATCAGCCTCTCACTTCATCCTTCATGGCTATGGCAAGCACAGATGAGAGACAAGCGAGCAGCCCACCCTCCAAACCTGACCTCGAGCCACTGACTTGAAACAACCCAGCAAACTTTCACAACAAAGCGACTGACCCCCACCAAATGGCTCAGCACCTCCCCAGGAACTAGCAAATGAGAGACCGATGTGATCTGGTCTCTGCTTGAGGCAGAAACTCTGCAGAGGGGCTGGAGGGGCTGTTCCCAAAACACAACGTTGATGGCTAGCAAGAAGGATTTTGTAATTTTTTTTTTCCTTCTGATTTGCATCTGACTTATACAGTGAATTTGGAAAGCAAACCCCTCTTCAGGCTACAGTGTTGAGGGAGTCTCCTCTGATTTGAGACTGCAGCAAAATACTTCTCTGCTATATCTCATACCTGAAACAGCATTGCTGAATGGGACTTAACTAACATGAAATATCAGAAAAAGTAATCAAAAACTCTGTTTAATTCAAAAAAGTCAGGTCAAATCAACATAAACCTGTACCTGATAAAAAAAAGACTGGTTTTAGACTTTTAGGGAATATTTTGTTACTGATTGAGAGCCTCATTTTGATAGGGAAGATAAGTGGCTCCTATACCTGCAGCAGGCAGCGGTCTGAATGAGACAGGGCATTGGTATGGAGCTCCCTGTCATCTTCCTTCACTCCCCAACCCCGCTGCATACAAGATGGGGGAAAAGGTGTGAAAAAACCATGTGTACTCCTACTTCACGTTGCTAGCAAAGGAGAAACACAAACGTGATTTTTACATGCCGTTGTCAGAGGATCCAGGGATTTTGTTCACTTACTGAGTCAGCTTGAAATGCTGTTCTTCCCTTTAATACAGCTTCCAGCTGCCACCAGTGCCCTTGTGAGCGGCAGTGGGAGGTGTCAGATGTGGAAACAACCATGCCAGAGAGAGAGCAACCAGTTTGAGTGTGTTGTTTCATTCTGCAAAAAAGTAAGTTATGCTGCTCACGGAATTACTCTTCATCCATCACTTTACTCAGCAAGACAGGCGAATGCAACTTCTGTTCTTTTTCTTTGTCTGTACAGTTCATTTTTGTTCCTCCCAGAAGTTAGGAAGCAAATTACTAATTGACTGGTTTGAATCTTCAACACGCAAAGGGGTAATACTGTTTAACTCTAAGTAGGTTGCTGGGATGCAGTTCTCCATTTTAATTCCTTTACTTTAACCATAAAATTAATTACTTGGTGACATTAGTAAATAGAAAAAAGCAATAGAGATATCTACATTTTCATTTAAGTGTATGTCATCATGCAAAAATGTCACACAGTAAAAAGATTCGAGCATGTGTAGCTCTGTTTATGGGCGGTGTCCAAATCCTTGCTTTTTAACTTTGAAAGGTGAAAAAGTTTAATTGGATTAATTTGGTAGTCTGCTTATCCAGTAGGGACATTGAGCCATTACAGAGTATCTTTTGTGCTGCCTGAGATACAAGCCAATGAAATCAAGATGAGGATTTGTTGTTGGCAGGAACCATTTATTTCTACTGGGAGAAAAGATCAATTTGTCTTAAGAATTAGAATGAAATAACATGGATAAAAATGTGAGAAATCTTGACCTTAAAGTAAGTTAATATTTCCCTTGGAAAAGTTTAAATACAGCCTTCATTACACACTCTTCTATATGGGAAACTAATCTAAAAAGAGAACAGTAATTGTCAATGGCCAGGTTGTCTTTTCTCGATGAAGAGAAAACACCAATAAATTAATTCTCCCCATTCCACATGCCACACATTTAATTTTCCAGTCTGAGCACCAGCTACCAGAGCTACTTTTCACTAGCAAGAACTACTCACAGCCTACTCATCAAAAGGGAAAACTGCCAAAAAGAAGTCTTGAAACAGCGGTGGTTGAACTCTTCTGTGTGTCCATAAGAACACCAAATACCGTTTCCTCAGAGTTTACATGGAGTCTCGCATCTCATGGACCCCACTGGGAACAAACTCCTGCAGAAGTGCTGCCTTGCTGATACATCTGCCCATCTACTCCCAAGTTCTCCCACAGAGCTGCCGCCTTTAATTGCCCTGAGGAAGTGATCAGCAAGAGGCTGATATTAAACTGCACCAACTCTTCCTACCCCAAAGAATGCCCCTTACCAGCTTCTACTTTTTCCTTGCTTTTATCTTACAGAATAATGTCTAGGTGATGGTTAAGTAATACTCAAATCTGTTTTCAGCAAAGACTGCAAACTTCTCAGGTTCACAGTCCTCCTGCACTGTGTGATTCCTACATGCAATGGCAGCAAACGATATTCAGTCTCACACATAGCACGGATCCAGCCCTTGAACACGAAGAAAATCGTGGTTACCTCCTGCAAGACCCTGCCCCAAACTCAGCCCACGTAGAGCCTTCTCAGCTCAATCACCCACAAGTTTCTAATGAGGTGTTAGCTTTTTATTTCCCTTCAGTCTGCAAGAAGTTAGCCTGATCTTTGCTCTTGCGTTCACTTTGCAGTGATTCTGTTCTGTTCTCTAGGCTATCAAGTTTCATTCCCTTCTGGCTCACCCCCTTTTATCTTCTCTGGCTCTTGGGAATGGCTCCACTACCAAGGACTGAGACAAACCATGCACTGCCTCGCCCCATGCTAAACTGGGAGACAGATAACAGAGTTTGTGGGTGGTCATAGGGTTGGGGGTCAAGCCCTCATCGCTGCAACTATAGAAATTTTAATACTAATATATGCCTTCTGGCTATGTGCTAAGATAACAGAAGATGAGAATTGGGTGTGAAGGGGCTCTTCATCTCAAGCTGCATTTCAGCTTTACAGAGTGATGGCAGAGTGGGATACTGTTTGTGATATCCCTGTTGGGTTTAAGATTATATATAAGATTATATTATATTATACTCTATTATAATTTAAAACACCTTTTAATTAACAAATTCTTTTGCAAGCCATTGTCAGCAGCAGTTTCCATAGACGCTGCTACTGGATACTGCAAGGCACACAGCGGTGCTGCAGCAGAGGGAGGGGGAGGCCACACTGCTGCCTACTAGGACCTCAGCTGAGGGAGCAGAGTTAAGGCTGGTTTCATGTCCTCCCCTTGGCAGGGATCACCTTCCAGGGAGGCATCAGGAGAGTGGATGGAAAAGTGCCTCCTCCACCCACTGCCAGTCACACTGTGTTCTCCTATAGCTCTGCTGGCATGAGATCAAGTCTGCACCTCCCATGGGGAGGACAGCCACATTCATCCCCGCTCTACGCCCAAGGACTGACCCCTGGGCTCTTTCATACCAGAGTGGGTATGGGCTTTAATTTGTTCATCTCCAATGTTCAATCAAGCAATCTACAGTAGGCTGACTTTCTAATGGGAACTAAAGGCAATTCTTTAATTAGATGTAAGAACTGTAACACTTGAAGATAAATCATGCTTAGAAAGACAAAAATTGAAAAATGATAACTAATGGGATTTATGGATGATTTCCTTTAAAAGTAAAAAATTATTATACACATATACCCCAAAGACCTTTCCATAGCTGTTAAAAATATCAGCAGACAATGAGAATATATCCACTTATATGGAATGATGAACAAGAAAGCTTCTGCTAGGACATTTTAAAACAGAAGTAAAGATTCCCAACTGTAGACTAGAGCCTGCAGTCCCTTTCACTCCTACTCCATTTCAGATTCTGTATTTCTTTTGCTACTGAAAATGACAGCACAGCTAGGTAACATGGGGGCCACACATCTGGGCTCTGACCCAAGCAACACCGATGAAGCCAGCTGTAAAGGGGACATTGAATCCTAGCTCAGAGACGCGTAATTGAAAACACATTTTCAAGTATCTGTCCTATTGCAAAGCAGTATTTCAACCCAAATTTCATACCATTTAAAGAACTTAGGACCTTAAACACATTTTGCAAAAAAGTCAGGTAGTGTATTATTAGCTAACCTCCACGTTGTTGTGAATTTGCTAACAATTCACAGAAATTATTGCCTGCAGTTTAACCTTACACCAGCAGGGGTAATGATAATCTCATGGTTCTTCCCCGGTAAATCCAAGCACTTTCTTTTGTATCACATTTCAAGATGACGTGCCTCCAAGGTCAGTCCCTATCGACTTCTTCAGTAACAGATACAGACTCCAAATCTGTTTCATGAAAAAGATCTCTCTCCTTTAAATTAGTGTATAAAAATTGAACCTGTGAAGATATTCTGGCTGTAGTGCAAACACTGCCCAATGCACAAGGCTTTTTGTGCTTGTGTGCCTTTGCTTGCGCAGGTGAGTTAACCTCTGTAAGATCCTGTTCATTTCCCACCTCTGGTTTGTGCAAGTCCACTGCCACTGCAAGGGCTAAAGTACACAGTCAAACAAAAGCATCAAGGGCCAGCATCTATCCTGGTGCCAGAACTCGCCAACACACATCTCTGCGTACACTTCGCTTAACTTCAGGGCTTGTCTTCTTCCAAGGGTCACGTGGAAACTGCTGTGGATGTGATTAAATCAGGTAGGAATCCTTCACTAAAGTATTTTATCACATGTCAATGATTTGGGTAACATTTTTGTACATCTGAACAAACGACCATGTCTCTTACAGAGGTCCCAAAAGCATTCTAAAGGCAAGTATTTTAAGTTTTCCTTCAAATATTCATTGATAACAACATTTACCATGAATTTTGTGGTCTTACTTGCTCACTAAAGGGATTAGCATCAAATTCAAAAGGAAACAGGATTCTGCTCTGAATCCATGGACGAAAATGAAAATAAGGAGCAGGTTGATGACAAAGATAGCATGGTACGATATAATTAACATACTCTGACAAGACAGGAAAAAAAGACAGATAGCTATCGCTTTTCACACAGATTGCATTAAGAAGTGTCCTACAGAACTGGTAAAGAAGAAAAGAAAAGGGTGAGAACTTGGCACCTTTTTACTTAGCGAGGTACAGTTCTTGCACTTTGCTAGAACCCAGAAGTCACTGGTGCACAGCAGGAGTTTGGTGGCTCATCGCATGCAGCAGGACGATTACTGCACTTTCAGGGTATGGGTGCCCCTGCCCTACAACAGCTGGCAACAAGCCGAAGACTGCTTGTTCCAACTTGAAATCCTTGTCCCTTCAGTCTCTTTAGAGTATGACAGACTAGATGAAGCTTGCATAGCTTCCCTGTCCCCTCAGCAGAGGAAGACACCAAAATCCTGCCTTTGCTCCCTGGCAGGCACCTTTTCCCAGTGCTACACTTATTTCCAAGAAGCAGCTAAAAATTTGACATTGCAGCACCAGAACAAACAGAGCTGAGGTCTGTCAGACAGGAAAGGTCAGGTATTTCACCAGACTGATGTTCCTGGGTCAACTGGTAGAGGAAAGGAGCCACAAAACCCTGTCACAGCTTTCCGTTTACACATGTGAAAGTGCTGAATCATTAAAAAAGGTCTTGCTTGATTAGGTAAGGCATTATTTGAAGGTTCTGAAGAGGAGATTGTTTAGAAGTTAGAATAAATATAATAATTAGAGGCAGCATTGTGATGCACAATGGGATTTACAAAAGGATTTCATGCCCATACCACTTCAGCCCCAGGAAGAGTGCGCCTTCCTGGCTACCTGGCTATGAAAAAAACTTGTACATTTACTCTCCTGAAAACCCAATAATCTGTTGTGTAGCAGGGACACTCTTGGGATGCATCCTCTTCATCCAAAGACTGATAGGGATGCTCTATCAGTATTTTTGTTTACGCCAAATTATTAATGTTTTCAAATCACGAACAGCATTTAAAAGCTTTCTTGCTTTTTTGAGCAGCCTGCAGCACAAAAATGTTAACTCAGGAGTTTATTCTACATTATAAATGACATTTAGCAACATGATGGATACATTCTGGCTTTGCAGTATAAAGACTATCTTGGAGACAAGCCTTATTCCTTGTTTTGCTAATATGCTGCACACAAATTGGTGTTGTCAGCAGTCTGTCTTCCGTGTTTTCATTAATATTGTTAATGTGTTTTTCCAATTTGAGTTATCGTTCGCATTTCTGAGCATATTTATGCTAATAGTGTCGGGTTTTCTTAATTTAAAGATCTATAAAAGCATTAGTTTGTGACCAACAGGCTTAGTTTCATTGGCTATGTTGTTTCAAAAGGAAGGCGAGATTATGCGGATCAAAAATTACAACTTGCTTTCTTTTGTTTTTAACTAAGAAAATAACTTCTGGAGATTATTTTAAACGTTACTCTATTCTCTCCAGTTGGCAGGCGTGTAGTGAGATTTTTCTTAGAACACACACATAAGAAGTCATTGAACTCTCCTGCTGACACGAGGTCAGAGAAGGTATGGATTTCCCAACCAAGAACTGGTCTAATTTTGGGGATTTTTCACAATATGCTTCAAATTAAGTACTTCCAGACTAGTACATCTAATGACGCATCAGCATGCCTTGTAGATAACACGTTTTCATTCACTACCTCAGATGTGGAATATGCAGAGATGCAGCAGTAACTTTCAGCCTCCATGAACAAACAGGGTTAAAGGTGTAAGTCAGGACAGGCTTCACAGCAATTCCGTATGAAGACTAACAGAAGAGAACACTGTAAATGTGGATAGGTCTATCTCACATTAACTGTCAAAGAAGCCCTTACAAGATCATGCTTGTGGTACCTGTACTCCCCATTAAAGATCTGATTTTCTTCCAAGCCAAGACCTGACTCATGTTATCAGACTGTGGTCTTTGTATGGCCATGGTGAGGGCAACGTTACTTTTTATGCTCATTAATTGTAGAAATTGCTCTCCAGCTTCAGGCATCCGAAGGGCATGATTCACAGCGACAGCAGGAAATGACAGGGCTCTTCAGCAGGAGGAAGGGCGATGTGAAGTCTCAGAGCAATAGGACTGAGGGCCATGGGGATGGCTCAGCTGTGAGATTCTGGCACGAAGACAAACCATGCTTTTATACATGCGGACAGGAAAAGGACGTTCCACCCCTTACCAACCAACACCTAAAACTGTCAATTATCCCAACTGCCTCAATGAGAAAGAAAGAGAAAAAAAATGTATTTTGGAGCTGATTTTAATTATAATAGCTTTGCAAACCTATACTTCTTTGTTTCCATAGTCCTTAAGAACACAGTAACTTTTCTGGAGGGGTGCAGACCCAGGATGAACCATGCGTGAAAAACCTGACACTTTTCTTCCAACAACAAAAAAAGGAACGTAGAAATTGTACGAAACACAGTCCTACTTTCTTCTCCCGCTGTGAAGCAATCAACCATTCAAATAACTAAAGAAAACAATCTGCAATTTTCCTCTAGATGAAGAGCATAGTGGCTTTTGATATATGTGCACCTAACTGTGGCTTTCTGTGAACACAATTAATATCTTTAATGCAGCTAACAAAAGAAAACCTTTTTAAAAATATGAAGCTGAAAAAAGTTACCTAAAGCTGAGCAAGCGGAGAGAAGAACAAAATGCAAAAGCAGTTCTAATGCTTAAGGCAACCTACATCCCCCATCTACAGATGAGTATCTTTGCTACAAAATGCATTTATATGGATCATTATCTCACACGATACTTATGCATTCCAGAAGCATTCAAGTGACCACATTATGCACAGCTCAGCAAACCACTTACATACCTATGTGGGTGGCTTTAAAGAATCCTGAAATTATGTCAACAAGATGGGGAAATGGGGGCTTCCCATCCAGGAGAAGCAAGAAGAGCAGAGTGCCTACAGAGGGCTGGGCCCAACCCATCCATCGTGTTGGACATAAAAAGCAAAACTTGCAGATGAAGTTAAAAATGTAATTTTGACTTGCTAGAAGTGAAAAACATCAACCCTGCCTGTATATGAAAGATTTCATAACCACTTTTGTTGTGTGGCTCAATTCGTATAGGGAGAAGCTGGGAGAAGGCAGCAAGAAGAAAACAATAAAAGACTTTTGTGCAAGTGTGGGAAGGGGGAGATGGCTGTATGAGCAAATTGCATTGAAGTATTGGCTGGGGATGGGTTGGGGATAAAACAGGAATTTCTATGTGTAAGCAAAGCAGCAAAGCTTGGGAACCACAACAGACCTCTGAAGGAAAAGGACAGATGGACTTTACTAAAAGTTGCCCAGTCATGCCCCTGAGCAGCTCCCTGACGTTTAAAAGGAGCGGGTCAGTGTGTCTAACTGGCCCAAGAGCTGTCTAGACCACCTCACTGCTGCCTGGGAGAGCAGGACTACAACAGTAGCCCTGGGGTCCTATCTGAAGGGGTGCCAGGTAGCCCCAAATGGCCCCTGAAGTACCCAGGCACTGTCTCATGGTCAGACAGGGGCACTTTGTGACTTTAGCAAATTAGGAAATCCTGGAAATAAGCTCAAAAAGCACTCCTGACTATGTTACCAACCTCTGACTCTCCAGTATTTTTAAGCTCTAATGGAAACCCTCCAGATGGGCTTCTCCAGCCTGTGCCGGCACTGCACACATCCTGGGATGGGGACCAGCTCCACACAGTCACAGAGAACTGGTTCCTGCTGATAAGGAAGCACACTATACATTAATCTCCTTTTACAATATCACATAAAACCCTAATTACAACCTCATGCCTCCACAACACACGTTGAATTCATGCACAAATGTCAGCCTTCAATTTTTTTAATGTGGCTAAGTTTGTAGTTAAGTGTTTGCTTTATTCGGCAAGTGAAGTACCAGGGCACAACCAAGTCATCCCAGTTCTACTGCTATTTCCTACGGTATTTTCTCAGATATAAGCAAAACCAGGACAACTGAGACCAGACACATTAAGGAGATCTGCATGGTCAGAGGTTTTACAGACCTTCACCTGGAACAGGGCTCACAAAGGGTTTTCTGATCAATGGAAATAACCAGAAAAGTAGTTCCTTTGAACACCTAGCATCCACATGCTTCTCTCTCTCTCCATCATTTTAAAGAGAGATAAACCCATCTTTCTTCTTTTTACAGGTATTTTAAAAAACAAGCAAACAATTAAGTAGGCTTCTTGGTGGTAGTGCTTAAAAGAGGTTTTTAAACTGGCTAACAGAGACATACACTACAGAGTTTACACCGGTTAGTCACTCAGCCAACAGAAGCCTTTCACTATCCAAACGAAGGTCAGTTCTGGAAATAGAAACTCAAAGAACTTCTTCAAAATTCACAAGAGCCTTCTTCTGGGTTGGTGGTCATTTCTAGGTGCTTGTATCTCAAGTAATTCCAATCATGAAATTTGCTGTTATCTAATGATCTTTGCTAGGCACACACAGAAAGAGAGCTGCATGCAAAATCCTTTAAGATTGAAGCTGAAGTGATGAAGATACCACGTCTACCTAGCAACACACAACTGAACCAAAGGCTGCTGATCCACTACAGTGTTAAACCATGTTAAAAACATCCTGGTTTCGGTTGTTCTTGCATTGAACTACACTCCTTTGACTTCAGGATTGCAAACAAATTCCCAGGCATTAGCAGATAACACCAATCCTTCCAGCTGTAATTTACAACAATCAGCTTTTATCAAGCTGAAAGGAAAGCTGGATTCACCAAAACACAGGTAATCCTGGGCTGCTCTTAATACGTATGACACAGCCTCACAATTTTGTGGTGGAAACTGGAGAGAAGAGTCTTACATTAGAACATGAAATAAATTAACTGATAAGAGAAGAAAACAATTTCAAATACAGTAGGACTCACAGAATAGGTGATTTGCTCCTTTTCACCTGAACATAATCATTAAACAATTTTTAAATTACGAAGTTGTCATAGTAAATGGTCTTCTAGAAGATCACACATCATATGACAACAATGAGCAGATGCTGCATCACATGCAAGTAGGTTAAATGTGGCTATTACTCTTGAATAATCAGCCTCAGAGCTGCAACATGTTAGGCGAATGTAGGTAGTGTCATTGGATAAGCATGCAACAAGACATACTGCCCTGGTTAATCACATGCAATTTCGCCCTATCATACCCAAAGTGCTAAGGATAAGGAGGCTTTGGAATGCTTATATAGCAAATATTAAATTACAAATAAAACACTCTGCTGTCAGCAATGGCAGTAAAGTAGGCAATGTTTAATGTCAGAACTTAAGACCACAAAAGCCATAAAGTACAAAAAAGATCCATTTTCAAAAGGAAGTGATTGGATTAAACCAAATCTGTAGTAAATATCTTTCTGTATTTTCTCATGCAATCACGAGAACAACAGAAAATAATTTCTGATTTTTAGGAGTGACAGACATATCATAGGCTTAATTTCAGTAAGCCTATTGTAAAGGAAATACAGCAGGAGTACATAGGAAAAATAATTAGTAAATGTTCTTTTTGAGTAAAATATATCAAGCAAGAAAACGTATTTAAGATCTGGATATGAAGCTAAGTTATCACATCTACAGCTGGGTAAACTGGAAGAAGCTGGATGTGTGCTGTATTGCAGTACAGGTTCTAAATACAGAGTTGCACTCCAAGTTACATAGAAGATATTGGATAAAAGTCCAATCAATGATTGAAAGATGAGAAGCAAAACAGAAGCACGGGCCAATTGAATTAGTTTTCTACCCAGGCTTATGACATTTATTATGGCAGAATTTATCAGCCAAAGTGACCACTGTCAAGGGAACAGACTAAGAAAGTACAAGCCTGTCTCTCAAGGGTCTTCATAGCTAAGACTTAACAGGTAAAAAGGACATAAAAGAGCAGACGTGTTATTTCTAGTCAATCAGAGACAATGACAATACTCTATTTGCTTAGCTACAATCCATGTTGCACTTCCTACACAAGAATCAAACCAGAAATTCTGCATTCAACCTTTTGGGAAGTGGCACCCCAATCATGGCAATCTACCAAGATAAGAAATTAGTTAAACCATCTCTTTCGTGATTAGAATTATTCTGCGTCTATCTTCTTCTGCATGATTATAAATGTAGGTGAATCAATCATTACAAGAGAACAAGTTTCACCAGAACTACACAATTTTCCCTCAGGAAAAAGATTGCTTACAGACATCGGCTCTTGATTAGGAGACCCTTTTAGGGATTGCATTCATAGACTGTTGGGAATAAAGCCTGACAGGACATAGGCTCAAAGAACAGCATTAACTTATACTGTTGAGGCTAGCACAACCTTCAAGATCTAAAGCACGGCTTAGCAAATACTTATATAGCACTTTGCTGAGAAGATCATTATCTACATCTGGTGTCAGCCTGGGAGTCAGAGAGTTACTTAGGACCAGGGATATAGACAGTGGCGAGAGCTGCCCCTCTCTAGATGCCAAGTACTTGAAACCAGTATCCTTTGAAAGCTACACCAGAACTGAAAACATGGAGCCACTGCTGAGACGAAGAAAGGATGCTGCACTGTTGGTGCTCTTATCATACACTTGGACCAATGAAGCTGTTGCTTCATAGGTTTTACCATTAACAGTGGCAGTCTTTTTCTTCTTCCTTGCCTTGGTAAACCTTACTGGTGTCTAATCAAGAACTGTTTCTTGAGAAATCTTTTAATGCTGAATAGGGTAACAGAAATCCATGATTTTCTGTTGACAGAAATGCCATCACTGCATATTGTCAGTGCAAGAACCCTGCTGAGCAGCAGCAAGCTTGACCATCCACACCCCTGAAAACAAAGAGAAGGGACATGTCACACTTGACAGAAATATACTGGTCTATGCCACAGAGACAACTGAAAAAAGCCATTCTCCCTAAAAATAAGGCAATTCAGAAATGTCACTTCCGTTGTCACAGTTGATGTCACTGAAGTATTACTTGGAGTTAAGATTAGCTTAGTCAATCCAATTATAGGAGTACTTATAGTACTTAATAGGCTCTTGGATTTGACTTTTGATATGACAATCTGCATATTCTTAAATGTTTCATGAATTTAGAATGGTTCAAAGTTCAACTCCAACAGAGCAAGAAGCCTGCAAGACATTGATGACCAACACTTCTGCTGTTCAAGTAGAAAGGGATGAGTTGCCTTGTCAGCCACTGTGGGCTTTCGGCACAGCTTTGGACAGCGACTCAATAAGAACGCCAGCCCAGACCCCTCTATCACCAGGCACTCAGTGCTTCCAGCCACTCTGCTAGGGGCCACAGTCTCACAAAGGATCACGCTCTGCTGCTTTGCTTTGGAGGCAACACAAGAGTCATGGACAAACCAATGCGGATACAGAGATTCTCAGGCCCTGAGACACCTTCACTCCAGGAGCTCCCCAGCTCCTGATTCAGCCATGCAGCCAGGACTACCTGGCTGATGTTCCTCTAGTGCTGGAGATGAGGTCTGCCTGAAAACCCACACACTGCTTGTCCAAACTCAGAAGGGGTACTTCAACTTTCCCACTTGTCTGCTACAGAATCAACACTGGGCAGAAGTTTTTCTGGGACATCTATTTTCTCCTCTCTTTAGTACAGAGGCTAATGAAGAGTTTCATCTTTGGCACCTGCATGTAGAATCCCTGCAGACTCCGAGACGCATTCACAGCCACTCTGCCATATGTACAAAGCCACACAGAAATATGTATGATTGTGTCTGACTTGAACAAAAGAGGAAGATGAGGAAAATTCTGTCCTCAGAGAATCATTGCTGCTTGTCAGCTCTCACCACTGATGCTGCATCTTTTCTGTACCCAGCCCTGACTCTTTAAGAGCATGAAGCCAAAGTCACAACCCAGAGCAGAACAAGCCCTCCTTTTGAAGTCAATCAGAAATCAGGAAACAAACACATTTATAAAAAGTAAATACAATACATAAATTTGAGGATTTTTCACCCGCAAAAAAATCTCACTTTTTTCTGTATATGACACAAGTACTCAGATCAATGTAGGCCCCCTCTTGCCACATTTTCACAATTTCTTACTCTATATTTACTGTTGTTTTGCGGCTGTACAAGTTTCCTCTATTGCACTCAGCGTGGCTATCTGGAGTCTGAGCTGTTAGATTGCCACTCCTCCCCTCACATCGACATGCGGAGGGTTAACAGAAGCAGCTACAGTAAGTATCTGTGCAGAGGTTTGCAAGACCTCACACAAAACCATAAAAGTCACTAGAATAAAGAATTTTTTTTTTCCCCCTTAACAGAAAGTTCAAGGAGCATGTACATACAATTTAATGGGAATAAATAAAAAAAATTGAGCAAATTCTCTGTGGGTTTTGTAAGCAAGATACAACTTAGTGAAGTGTCCACTGAAACGCTGTTCTTTAAAATTCAACTAGAGGAGAACTCACTAGAAAAAAAGCAGAGTGCTTCATGTAAGAGTGCTATACCTACCTAAAGAAAAGGGAAAAAAATATACTCCTCACACTGTGAATATATCCTTTCCCTTGACACGTAAATAAATGGGGAAAAGGAGATGATCTTTCCTTCTACTTTGTTCCCTTCTCATGGATGTCTCACAAAGCATTTCCATTTACACAAGGGACGACCCAAAGTTCAGATAAAAAGGAATCCTGCAATTGTTGTTCTTTATTTCAGCATTAAACACACACACATCACAGGATAAAAATCCAGCATTCTTTAAGGAGCATTAAGGAGGAGCAATGCCTGCGGTTTACGTATTCTTATGTGTATTTTATCTGCAAAATACCAGCACACAGGCATTCCTCAAAGAACCTATGTGAATTTTATCAATGGAGCATCTCTAATCCCTCTGACGTTTCACCTCCGCCTTCAGCAACTAACGAGTTAAAGATGATAAATACCATTAACAAAGGAAAGAGGATCTTTCCTTTGTTTCCCAAAGAATGCAGAAGCCTCACTTCTAGCAATGTATTTTTACATTCAGTGAAGTTCCCTAAGCAGACAATTTTGCTTCTGGCTTTATTATTCCACTTTAAAAAATTGTTTTTATGATCCAGAGGACAATCATAGTATAAAAGTCATTAGAATTACCGTTTCCTGATGGTATCCATGTGTGTATTTCCCCTTACAGGAAAATAAGGGGAAAATGTACCCCCAACACCACAAACCCACAGTCTGTCTTCACAGAAAAACTCTTACCAGGGCAAAGAAGAATTACATATATATATTATCTCTATCATAACCAGTCATTAAATATTAAACCACCAAATATTATGTGTCTGAACTGCATTTCAGATGTAAAATTTGCAACTGATAATCCAAAAGGTATCCAAAAAAGCAAATAATGCCACAAACACCAACAAAAAACTCTTTCAGGTTTGACAAACAATAGGTAGATCACAAAACACACAACTCAGTCCGACAGTCTCTCCTTATGCTGTTTAATGTTTAGGCCTTCAATTAATGCTGAAGGGATTATTTTATAGAGCCGGGAGAAAAGGAATCTGTAAGCACTAACAGCAGTCACAGCTTCACACAGCAATTTCATAAAAAAGAGCTGAATGATATGAATATTGTATAAATAACAGAATTTAGCAAAGAGACTATAAGTTAGCAAAATATCAATGAAAAGCGTTGAACTCAAGCATCTGATGAAAAAAGCCACACCGTATTTTATTGTTCTTTTGAACCTGTCAGTTACAAGCTTTACTGACCTATTCTGTAACAAGGGGGCAAATATTCTGTATTACTCAGCAAACAAAATTACCAGAAGTAACAGACAGCAAATTTTTCCCAAGAAAAATGGCTCTATTTTAAAAAGTTATTTGCAAATATACTTAAAGTTACACACATTTAATGACTTAATTTAGATGTTTTGTAAAACCTGCACATTTATATTTGAAGTCTAACAGATTAGTATGACACGGGAATGCTATCAGAAAGATAAGAGGAACAATCAATATATTACCACAATTATCTGCAAGTATAGCCTGGATCTAATAAAAGATAAAAATAACAAAGTTTATATAAAGTGTAGTTTTGCTTTTACGTCTTTTTCCCACTCCAAGTTTTACATACAATTTTTTACTATTTAATTTCTGTCTTTTGGATTTGGACACTATTAGAGAAAGAGAACATTTGAGGAACAAATGTTATAAATATTTATGCTTTTAAAATATGCCGCGTAGTCAAATTAACACGTCCATTCACACCCCAACTTAATACATGTCTGGTAGCAATCGCACAACACAAATTTAAGTGAAGTGCCTAATGCGTCAGTGTGCGTTCACAACAATAGGCAAGCTAATAGAGGATATAGAAAGAAGAAAGCTGTACAGCAAGGGGTTTTAAGCATGTGGTAAGTCAGAGACAAATTCTGTTTTAAATTTTCAATTCATTTGGGGGATGAGTAAGGTGCATCCATCCCATTCTGAAGGCTGCCTGCTGAAATCCCGTAGCCTGGCTCATATAGCACTTCCAAAAAACCCCTGCTCATGCCTCTGTTGCTTCCTTCTACCTGATTTATCTTTCTGAAAAGACAGTTGCAACCTCAGCTGAGGGTATTATTGTAGGATATACAGCAGAAATTTTGCTTCCCTATATAATACAGCATTCCTCGCAGTGAGAGACTAACGGTCATTTGCATACACAGTAGTGGAAGAATAAAAGAGGTGGAGAAATAGCTGTTCTGTCTATTCCTTCCTGAGTAGGTACATTGCCTTTCTTCGGGTTTCTAAACTTTTAACGGTAATACACAGCTGGTAGAAGCAGCTAAAATGGATCTAGACCTGATACTACGATTTCCCCCCCGCCCCTCACATCTGTGACAAGCTAGCAAAAGTGCATACCTCTACGTTTAAACACATACAGCAAGGCTATATTGCAATACAAACGCACACAAAGACAGACGTTCCCATCTCGTATTTGATTGAAGGCAATCCTAAACCTGTATGATGCAAATACATCTGGTATGGTACTGATTATAAAGGCTTTTTTGCCATACACTGTGACCACTAATATTTATCACTACTTTTGCAGAGTAATTTGTAATTAAAGAAATAGCATAAAAATTTATATATTTTAAGTCCCTCTCAGAGTTAAATGCAGACAGCTATAGAAAGAACATGCAGTGCTATCTTTTCAGAGGCAGTACCATGAATATATTCAATTAAAACTGAGAAGCATTATCTTGAAAAAGGGGATACGGCAACTACATTTCCCACCGGGAGCTAGAGCTCACCTAAAGCGATATACTACATGCTCTTGCAAGCAGAAATATTTCTTCCCATGCAAAAAAAAAAAAAAAAAAAAAGCAGCTGCAAGAAGAGGAAATGCTTACCTTAACTTCTTCTGCAAAAAAAGAAAATATCAAAGAGCCCATCTCCAGCACTTTGAACAGAAAACAAATCTGAGAAGCCAGCGCTGAGTGAGGCAGCAGGCAGTGCTGAGGCAGTGGCAACTCTGCTTGTGCCCCTTTTTCCAGCAGCAGGCATGACAATGCATGAACACCCCCTCCACATCACAGCAGGGAACTGTAGCCAGGAGACAGAGGTGCTTAAAATTAGAAAACAGCTGCCAGAGGAAATAAACGGGAACCACAGCGACCCCCTCGACCCCAGCAGCTATCAAATCCAGAAAGATATAGTGCACATCTGTTTTACAGGGCCCCCAGGGAGGTCCAACTCTACCTACTTACCCTCTCTGCATTATTAATAGATGTTAATGGCGCTATTATATCGAAAAGAAGCCTCTTCCTCTTTATAATATGGAAATTCCAAGTTTGGGGGTTTTTAATTAAAAAAAGCAAAACCCCTACACTCCATGAGGCAGCAAAACAGCATCTTGGTCCTGCTAACTGCAGCACTACACCCCACCCCACCCCCACCTTCCTCAGCCATCCTCAATATACTGATTTGGAAGACAAAATTGATTCAAGGCAGTAAACAACTGCAATAAAGCAAACAGGCAGACAAAGACTTCCTGCTATAAGGCAATTCTTGAAAATACAATTTTCTTTCTAGTAAGGTTCTTAATTTCAGCTACAGCATATATATATTTTAATGCAAATGATGCAGTGTAAATAATAGGCAAGAAACATCTGAACAGTGTGGGTTTCTTGCCTATCTGAAAACACAGTTTTATTTCTTCAGCAGAAGTTATCTGTCACCTCAAAAAGTATTATGTCATTGACTCAATGACAAGGTATCCTCTGTGAAGCCTTTGACTTAGTTGATGAATAAAGGCATGTGATCCTGAAGTATCCCTAGGCTGTGTTTTTGTTAATGCCTGGATTTCCTCCAGGTCCATTCATCCTCAAGGTAGGTGTACCGCAGTCATGCGCCCAAGTGTCAAAAGACCTTCCACAAAAGAAACTGACCTATTTTAATCTTATCCATGTATAAATGCAACGGAGCTACCACCAGGAATAGAGTGAACCGAAGATGTGGGTCTTAACCCCTTTATAGTACCGTACGCAGGAGGAACAAATCTGCATCGATAACAAACCTCAAAGACTGTATGAGAATGTAGTATGCTTTAACTGGGTATCTTCCACTGATGCTAAGAGTAGTGAAATGCTACTACTTAATCAAGAAACCAGACCCATCACCTCTGCACTTCAGTATTGCCATCAGATAATTCTGACCAGCTTTTTTAAAAAATAAAAAAATAAAAGTCAAGAAATGCTGAAATGGTAGGCTTCACCTCATCAGCTTTCACTCTGCTGTACTAGATAGCAACGTTAACTCAAATATAAAAACACTGTGTCAGCTCCAAGTACGAAGAAAAAAAGCTATCTTTCAGGATGGCAATACCCTAGCATTAATTGTGTGATGAAATTTTTGCATACAGGGGGGTGGGTGGATAGAGCAAACATGTCAAGAATCACCTTCTCCTGCTGCAGATGCATGCTGCAGCTGTTCGCTGGCTTTCGACAAATGAATGAGAAGTGCCGCTAATTCTTCCAAGACAAATGTAACCGATTGGCTTTGTTGCCTGCTTGTCTCTGCGGCTTTTGAGACCACGCAAGTATGCTGCAGACACAAAATCACAGGGTCTGGCTGTATTAACTGAATTATAGACAGAGCTGACGTGATCATCTTCATCTCCCTCTCTCACACTCTCTAATTATTTATCCAGATCAAGCCTGACTGCTGGAAAATTAGCTCTCTACAGGAGGTAACTGAGCTGAAATGTTCTTTTTTTCCAAGATATGATGGGCTGGCCTCTAGCAGTACATACACCAGCACGCAGATGTAAGGAAATGTCACAAGACGTAAATTTGCAAGTAGATTTCCTCCCAGAAAAAGTAGTAAGACATTTTTAGAATATATGAAAATATATAGACACACAAAGTAAGTAACTGTCCAGATTCCTGACCCTGAACTTAAAAGAATTTACTTAAAATAGGAAGACGGAAGATGCATGTTGGTCATATCCCCTTTTTGTTGCCTTATATGTTCGTTCCCACTTGCTTGTCTACAAACAAGTTCATAGTATTTCACTTACGCAAGAATTTCACTTTCTGCCAGCAACTGCAATGAGACCAAGCTCCAGTTTTGATGCTTAGACAGGGAAAAGAGACAGCAACATTTTAGTAACTTAATCAAACCAAGTTACAGTAGAATGAACAAAGCTTAAAGATAGTTTAAGCTCAAGATACTGCTTTAGCCTGTAGCAATCTAAAAGGAACCGTGAATGTATTTTTATTTTCCCTTTTTTAGTGTCATTAAATGTGCTAGACAAACATAGTGTAAAAGGAATAGCTTTGAAATTATTTTCTAATTAGGAAGACTCATTATGAGTCAATTTGCTGTACTGCATGTGTATATGGATGTACACATTTTTAATAAATTTTAGTGCACGCTTTGGTCCAATTCTAGCCACATATAGACCAGTACAAATTTAGTGCTAGAGAGCTTTAACTTACCATTTGAAGGATTAAACACACAAAAGATTAATATTAAAACAATGAAGCTGTATGAAACACAAAGATGCTGATTTTGATACCGATGAACTTTGAAACTTAAATTGTTTAAAAAGAAAAAAGTGCACAGATTCTAGGCTGAATCTCTTGCTTGCTGCTTCTGAAGCAGTTTCAGTGTGTCAAGCCTCCCCCGATCTTTTAATTGCATTGGGTGTTATGCATGCCAGAGATGGGTGAGAGTAGTTGTCAACCCACCTGACTGCAGAACAAAGAGCATTTTTTCTTCCCGCATTTGTTACTGATGCTTGAGCCACACCCTGTCATCCCTACAGAACGTGCTCTTTCTCACATTTTCCTTTTTCCTACTCACGCAGAGTCAGGATTTCTTCACAACTGTAATTATTAGCCATTCTCTAGAATTACTACGTCAGGTTTCACCTTTTATTCAATCCTCTGTGGGTTTATTTTTAAAGGGAAGGAGAGGGGCTGCAGGCACAGCTGCATTTCCTGCAGCGCAGGGAGCCCCTGAGCCGAGATGCCTTGGTGCCCTGCAGCCCAGCTTCCCTTGCCCCCCTTGGGATGCTGCTGGCAGATGAGGGGCCTCACCCTCCTCAGCTGGTTACCTGAGAGGGCACAGAATCTGGAGCACAGTTTTTAGACTGGGCTGACCTACCCTGGGATGAGAGGACAGATGAGGAAAAAAAAAACTAGACAAATGCAAAAACAAGAGGGAAAGCCCCTTGTCTGGCTCCTCTTCCCACCAGCCCCCGGCACCTGCCTATGGGGTCAAAATGCTCTGAGCAGCATTAACCCTTGATGCTGATTTGCCAAACCATGTGTTGCCCATCTCATCAGCTCAAATCCTCTGATAGCTCCGGGTTTGCAAGGTTAAACTCTTCTTAAGCCAGGCAAGAAGAGCCATGGAAGTTGTTTCCCCGCTGCTCTGCACAGAGGCTTTTCTGCCTTTTGTTTCTCACCTGCACTCCCATTAGCACTGCGGATCACCCACAGTGCCTGGCCCCTCCAGGAACAGATACAAGAGAAAAACCCTTGTAGGTTAGCTACCCAACGCCCAGCAGCATACTGTGTTTTTTGCAGATTTGTATAAACAAGACGTACTCCTGACTCAATCTATTTGTAACATAAGCTAGCAACATAAAGCAAGACGCGGACAACAGTACCTGCAAAGCAACCACATTCCCTTTTCCGCCTTGTTCACAAACATGTCTTACCTTACCTCAGTTTTCTGTTTCCAGAAGTCTGGAGGCAATCAAAACACTACAGCTTCTAACACTGCCCTCAACTTCTTCATGAGGTTGTAGCAACACTCAGCTGCATTTTTCGTAGCACCCTAACAGCAGGTAAGCCATAGGCATCCTTACAGCTAACAGGATAGCCCTTTGCCTCTGCATTTCCTGAGGCATCGAAGTTACACCTTCTGACCTAATGAAAGCAGCAGGAATGCTGTTTTTCCCCAAGTTTCAGGACAGCTGGAGTTAAGCAATGCCTTGATTTAGTTTGGATTCCTTTTGCAAGCAGGAGCAGAGGTCCTTCCTGTTTCCCTGACAGAGAACATGCACCGAATGCACTTTCCAATCCTAGCCCAACAGGTCAAAACAGTTTAAGAACTAGCAATGCTATGGCCTTTGTAAGGTCTGGCATGGGAGGTGGGTTCTGGTGTGTGTTTGTTTTAAAATGAGCTTTTGTTCAGCTGTTCCTTAGTATTTCATGTTATCATCCATGAGACAAGCACCACCAAAGGAAAGCCACAGTGCTGCAGGGCTACAACTAGTTTCTGCATCAAACAGTACAAAGAAACTGTTGTCAATTTAACCTTCGAGATGCAGAAAAATAAAACCCCTTTAAATATTGATCACATGATTCTTAAATAACCAGAAAAGCCAGCTTAAAAAAAAATCTGAATATCCCAGGACACATTAGATTACCAACTGCTGAATGTTCTCATTACTATTTTAAAATGAGGTGTGGGTGGAGATACCTACTAAATCTTTCTACTGCTGCTGCTGCCATTGCTACTCGTTGGGTACGTTTTCAGAAATCCCTCCTCCTAAGGAGCCTGAACTTGCATCTGGACCTCTTCTGGGATGCATCAAAGATAAAAGTCCTTGCACTGTCTGTTCCTCACAGCACCACTGCATGGAGATGCCAGCCTGCAACAGCACCCAGATCTGCTGCAGATACAGCAGCAGCCAGGGAAGAACAACTTCCCCATGAGTGGAAGTCATTGATACTGGGATGGCAACTGAGAAACACACAGGCAGCGGATTATGTGACACTGATGGGACTAGCGGGAGCTGTCAAGTCAATAGGAAAAACTCCAAACACACTTTCCCCCAGACAGCAGACTAGTGGCTTTCAAGGCTCCTTTGTGGTGAAGGCAGCTCAGTACAGGAGGGACTCACATCCCAACTCCACAGGCTTGCTCCACTGCAAGTCACTATATGTTTCAGCCAAGCCTTGCAAGGGTTTTGTGCCACATGTGTCCATTGCGCATTAAGTCAGCAACTGCCATCCTGCAGCTGCTGGTAGTGACCGGAGGTCCTACATGTATCCCTCAGGCAGTACAAGCACCAGATGGGAGCAGAAGCCTTCCTGATGCACTTGCCCATGCAACATGCTGTGCCCTGCTAGAATCCATCAGATGATATCTGATAAAGGGTTTGCTGAACTTGCACAGAGCCTCCAACCGGTTTTCCTAAGACTGTTGGATTACCTTTTAAACTGACCAACCCTGCTCAAGATTTAGGCAAATGGGCTTTATACAGTCACTTCAATGTTGCTGAAAACATGTGAAGGAAAAACAGGTCTCCAGAGCACTGACATTGCATAAATGGATAACAAACCCTAAAATAAAAAAGCAGTACATAGCACCACAGCTCTCAGTATAAACAGGTGTGGAAATACTCAACACCCTTCTAAGAGGTGCTAATAGTGAACCTGTGCAGTGTATCCACTGTGAGGTGACTCCTTCAGTAGTAGCAGTTGTACCTGCTGAAACCAAAAGCAGAAAACTAAATTTTAATGAGACTAGAATTCAGCTAGTAAGTACCAGGACTTGTTAGTTTTTTAGACTGCAAATGTGCTGTTAATCCCATTACCATTCAACCTTTGTACCCATCAAACATGCTATTTCTTGTCCAGCTGGACACCAGCTTCCTGGTACATGGATGGCAAGAACATGCCTGGTGAATGGTGCAATCACCAAGCCCCAGCAAGTCCCCTGCAACATCCAGGTAAGCCCCCCCCCCGCCCTTCTCTGACATACACTGCATCTTCCCTCCCAAAAAACCACTACTCCCCTCCCATCAGTTTTCCCTGGAAGGAATCTTAATCCTGCTGACCTTTCTGAATACAAGCCCTCGTGCCTTTTTTTAAATAATCCCTATCTCTAATTGTGCTCAGGCACACTTATTTATACCACCTTTGTTCTTAATGCAAATTTCACTCCGTGCAAGCGTATAGCTGTTGCTGTAGGTCTTCGAGGGTCTTTCCCTCTTTCCCTTCCAACCTCTTTTTCTTCCTTTGAAATCACTTTCCTAGTTTAAAAAGCCTGCCAACCCTGCAAGAAGTTCCTTGACCTCACCAAATCCTCCTGTCGCTATGTCAGGAGTGCCAGACTGTCTTTTACAGTCAGAGACAGTGATGATAAATGACAGCCTCCATAATCCAGCAAGTGATGCTGTCCAGGAGTGAAAGCCACAGGCAGATGTGGAGCCTTCCCACTGAGTATGCTGCAGTGGGAAGAGGGCACATCACTCACAGCAGTAAATCCCATGCACACTCTGGTTGCTCAGCTCCAAGCAATGTCAAAGCTCCCTTTGCAGACTACAGAGC
This sequence comes from Bucorvus abyssinicus, assembly GCA_009769605.1. Taxonomy (NCBI): domain Eukaryota; kingdom Metazoa; phylum Chordata; class Aves; order Bucerotiformes; family Bucorvidae; genus Bucorvus; species Bucorvus abyssinicus. The sequence goes on from CM020028.1 coordinate 44,975,359, forward strand.
ACACAGCACTTCCCAGTCTTCTCTGGCCAGCAGATACAGCTTTCACTTAAAACACAAAATAAGGAAAAAACTCACTTCCTTTCCTCAAAAGAAGGCTGTATGCAACACTGTACAATTCCCATTTCAGCAGCTCTGATATTGAGAGCCAGTTGGATAATGCATTCAATTCATAAAGGGATCAACCCCTTTATCCAGGAAAGCTGTCCATGTTTTTTGAAGGAGCCCACAGCAAACAGGTTTTGAGGAGAGGAGATTCAAACCATGATTCCCACCTCACCCCTAAAGGGAGTTATGAAGCAGGAATGTCAGCCAGGAGCACGCTGCACTTCTTCCCAGAGGATCACGAACATCTTTACAAACATTAGACCTCACAGCATGCTTGCAAGAAGTCGATAAAGGCCATTTCCACCACTTCACACAATTCTTTGCTGGAAAAGCAATGCTGGAGGGAAGTTTATCTATGTGTCCAAGGTCAGGCTTGGCATCTGTGACAGATTGAGCTGTCTTAAGTGCCTGCACATCCAGCCTTCAAGCCTAGAGTCACCAGGCAGTACCTCTAACTTTTAAACAGGAAGGTTGGAAGGAAAACATAGGGGTTGGTTTTCTTTTGTTTGTTTGTTTGGTTTTGTTGGTTTTTCAGGTTTGGGGGGGAATGTTTGGGCATTTTTTTTGTGGAGGGTTTTGGTTGTGGGGTTTTGTTTTTTTTTTTTTTTTTAAACAGCCTAGCTAGAGAACCACTGCAAGACATGATGAAGCTTTAGTGCTAGAATCAGCTGCAACATCATCCTCTCCTTTGGGAGCAAGCTTTGCCCTGCCAGTGCCAGATTCAAGGCTCCTCAGGCTGTGCCCATCCTCAATGGCTCTCAGGACCAGTAACGTATCAGAACTGGGACAGGAGGAAAGCAGGGCTTAACTCATACTAGAATTGCCTGAGTTTTGCCCAGTTTTCTACCTGGTCCTTCCTTGGCTTAGCTTGGACCTGGTGATCAGTCACCGGCAGAGATTTAAGATACAGCCACCAGCATCTTCACTGATACAATAACTACCATGGCATATCAAGACTGTTTCAACTGGCTTCCAGTATCAAGGTGTGACTTGCAACCTGAGCTAGTTCCAAAGCTCTGGTACCTGCTCTGGCACAGTGAGGCTGCTGATCGCCTCCAAGCAGCTGTGCGACATGTGCAGCATGAGCCACTAAATGCTAGACAGAGATTTTTCTTTCTTTAGGCTAGAGTAACCCTGTTCTCCTAAGTTAGATACCTCTGAACTGGAAAGCAGGTGGTAAGAGATTCTTACAGTCCCTTTGCAGACCCTCCCCTCTCAGGAGGGCACTGTGCCAGGAGAAGGGGAGGCACAGCCACTACATGACTGCCAGTGGGGTGTGCCTCAGCTCAACTGGAGTCAATAGCATCATTCCCCCAGTACTTTTGTCTCAACCTTGCAAATATTTGTTTTAAGAGGTCTTGACGAGTCAAGCAGCCCAGGATCAAAGTCTACAGCATGCTGAGTGAAAACACCGAGCTTGTGCTAACAGAGCTGTTCAAGGATGCAAGAAGTGCAAGGTGCATCTCAAAGCAAAGGGTTCTCAGCTTGGCTAACAAGCCCACAAACTGGCACCAGTAAATGTTTTGGGGCAGAGCTCATGCTGCTGTAAGCACAGCCAAGACAACTGGAGGTAGCCATTCTCCTGCAATATGCTCCAAAACTGCCTGTAGCATCATTACCTCAAGAGTTAAACAAATGAAAACAGTAGTTTATGACTTTTTTTCAGTTGCAGTCTAAATCTAATTCTAATTTCAGCTCACAATTTAGTAAATCCTTAAAATAATCTATTTCTTATTTGTCTGCCTCTGAGACAAACACCAGTTTTTACCAGAACAAAGTGCAGCCAAAAATCTCAGCCAGACCTATCCATCACCAGGAGGGTCCCACAGGGGGAAGGTGTGACCTATCAGGACACCAAGAAACTTGGGTCCAGTTTTGCACCTTCCTGCACATAAAGCCTGTATCATGCTCTAAGACTCGCATCTCTTTGAATGCCTCAACTTAGTAGGGAAGACAGAAATTAAATCTCTTCAGCAGGTACAGCATCTTTCCCAATGAGAAAAAGCTACCCTTTTCCCTAATCTCTGTCTTCCTTCCTTGCTCATGTTTTTCGCTCTTACACTTTAAAAGAAATAAATTCCAGGTTTACACAAGAATTAATAGTATATTGCTGAATTACTAAGGACCACATTCACCACAGAGGATGAATGGCACAAATCTACAAGAGAAACGCTGCTTTACATGAGCTAGAGGTCAGCATTTATTTTATCTTGAAATTGATGCATTTGCTCTTTAAGTATAAAAATATTAAAATGGAATCTGGTCTTTTAGCTGAAATAAACCAAAATCCAAGTCTCTTGACTTGTTACAAAGGCCAAGCTACTTCCAAAGCATTCCTAATTGATTTATATGCAAGACAAGTAGTTAAGATTAAAAAAATAACAGACTCCCAGCTATTTTTCCACACAGTAAGTCCTGCTGGGCAAACCAAACCATACCCACTATTTACCTTGGGGCAGGACCTAGAGTCCTTAATCAGGTGAAGGGCCCTATTTTGTTAATCTTTACATTAGTCCAATGTAACATGGGCCGTATTTAAACAAAATAACGTCAATTCCACTTTAGTAAGGGGGGGTGGGGAATGACACACCACCAACCCCCCTCTCCCTGCACACGCTGCAGTATAATGTGCCACATTCCATAAACACTGCCACTTGCCTTTTCTTTAGGTGCACTGCAGGAGTATTTCCGCATAAGCCCTATAATAATAAAAACAACAGTGTGACAAACAGCTTTGCAAATAGGTCTAGTGCTCCAACAAAGCATGGATGCAACGCACCGATCTGCAGAAATACCCCAGGTAATTCACAAATGCTACTAGCTGATTTGAAATCCAGTAAGCTGAGGTGGTCGCTTTATCTTCTCCATCACACCTACTTCCTTATACAGAGCTGAAGCAGAGCATGTGCTCTACTCCTGCAACCATTCCCCCCCATCCCTTCTCATTCTCTCCAACTTACACTGATTACAGGTTTCAAAGTCTTAGAGATTCATTTTAAAATTCTATTTAAAATTATGATTTTATGATTTTACATGTTTCTTTTTCATCTAGATCAATACTGCACAGATGATAAATATGTACGGTTTACAGTTTACACTTTTTCATCTTGGCATTGATTATTCTACAGTAAGCTTAAAAAAATCAGTTCTGGGATAGCACTTACATTCTCCCTCTTTAGCCTATTACCTATTTTATAATGCAATACGTGTCTGAGTGTGTTCTATTAATGCAGACACTCATTATAACATTCAAATATTAAGTGCAGCATCTCAAAACGTTCACTGCTCATTTTAAAGTTCGACTCATTTTACGATGATACTTCAGTGTATACGTTATTCTTTGCAAAACAGTGCCCCAGTGATAAGACATCACCACATCAGTTTTCTATTCAGTCTCACCACAAGATGAGAAGCCACCGTTTTCTTTTCAATACATGCAGATTAAATTGTTTTTCTCTACAGAATGTGCAAACCACAGAATTCTACATTTCAGTGGTGATACTGTCACCTAGCATTAAAAACATGTATTAATGTGTAATTGAACCTCCCCAATTGCATTCAAAGGAAGTAATTAAGCATTTAATGGACTAATATACCAGCACAAATATTAATTTTATTACATTCAAGGTATCTCGCAACCAGATAAAATTCCCCTCACACTGATGATCTTCTGCATCAGAACAACTGGACGCTTGTGCAGCACAATTTTCAATAGATTCAGGCTTTACAAGACATTTTTCAGGAGATCCAGGCTTCCCAGAGTCTTGTACAAGCTATACGATTTATACTGTTTCAAATTTAGCAAAACATAAATAGCTGCTTACACGTATCTGGGATTATCAGACTTGACTTTACATTCTAGAGCCTTAAAAAAAACCCAGGCTCTTGCAAGTATCCTGCTTATGAAATGCTACAAATTCTTTAGTAATCATGCAGTATTTTCAGCATTTAAAAAAGCTCAAATTAATTTTTCTCGCAAGAATGCCTTATCTCATTAAAATAAGGTTTATAAACAATATCTACACTTAACTTACATAATGCACTACGTTTTCTGTAATTATCTGTAATTCCAATTACTCAGCGCAGCTTAGGAACGGCAAGATTTGTATTTTCCAGCATCCCCATGAAACTCTGGCAAAGTTAATTCACTGCATTGACAAGAAAAGAAACCTTAAAAACACTCAGGCAGAGCAGTTTAGCAGCTGTACACAGGGCTTTTCTTTTGCTTGAGGCCTTCATTTCCAAAGGCACTATTTCACAACTAATCTTTCAAAGTCTGAAAAGCCGTGCGGCATTAGAACCAAAGCAGTGAGGCAGGGCTCTCCAGCAACGTACAGAAATCCCCACATACTCGGTGGCAAATGAAAGATACATTCCCTTGGTTTTCCTGGCTTTAAAAAGTCAAGTGGGATGCTGATTGCCAGACAACCACTTTGCTCCAGACATTCTTACTGGACAAAAGGCTTACAGTTAACACTGCATTGTGCCCCACCCAGCTGGCTGAGAAGTGTCATCTTCTCGCTCCATTAGGCTGTATTACAGTTTTCTAATTAGCCATACCCTCTGATACATGTGTCTACCTTAAAAAAAAAACAACAACCAAAACCACAAAACCCAAACAAAACCACACTCTCTTCTTTCCCTCCCTTAACAAATAATCTTTTGTCAGGTCAGATGGGAACATGAAAATTCTCATGAATCAAAAAAAGAAGGAACTGGCTAGTACTGACCTTTTTCTGTAATCATGTCCTCCCTTGCCGGTTTCTTAAAGTAGGAAACCAATTCTTTAAAAATGAATTACCAGAAGAAAAAAAACCTTCTCCGAAGCACACCTCCCAAAACATGCCAGTCTATATCTGCCACTTACTTTTCCTAAAAATATTTTGAGGATTTTTTTTAAACACACACACAGACACACAAACACCCTGCATCAACCTCACCCCATCTGCATATGACATATTAAATGTAATAGTTAAAATAAGATGAAGTAAATATTACTGTTTCCTCTCCTTGCGCCATGCATATGCATTGACATTACTACAGAAATGCACAATTTGTGAAAAGAATGTTAAAACATTTATACTTGGGAAATCCAAGTTACAAGATTTCCAATAAACACGTGAATTTAACCACCTAATTCATAAGAATAGTAAATAACAAGTTTCTCATGAAAGAATATCACATTTACTTAATCACTACTTATATGACTGCTCTGAGGCAGCTGTTTCTTAACATTAAATACCAAGTAGACTCTCTGAGAAAATACTGAAGACTGCTGAAGGACAGAAAATATTCTCTGCTTTCAAATGAATTTTAAGTAATATCACATTCTCCAGTTTAATTAGGAAGACTTGTAGCCCTCATCTCCTTCAAAACACAAGTCTGGCTAAGACTAGCCAACAACATTATGTTAACAAAGGTCAAAAACGGAGCATCATTTAGCCTGATGTAATAAAGGGAAAATAACGAGGTAGGACGCAGTTGGAAGGCCCAATTCCCCCCTCCATTCTGTTTCTAACACTGATCTTACGAGCACCCATTATTGCTTCCCTCCACAGCATCTTTTTAAAATCTGGTTCAGATCTCCAGACAGCCATCATGCATTTATGCAGTACTAAGCGCTGTTAGAAATGTAGACTTCTTTTCAAGGTGAAATGCAGGCATATTAAGAAGCACCATTACTTCTTACACTAATATTTCCCCAGCATGGAGTCGACAGAACCTGATTAACCCCACAACTACTTAACCTGTGGTGAAATCCATCCAACCCTTCCCTTCTGAACAGGCATTTAATACATAGATGTTTCATGCTGGTAAGATAGTTTATATACTTAATAAAATTACATTAAAAACAGTATTTTCACATAACATAAGTTATATTTGTTACCATACCTTAGTTTTTCTTTCCGGTTTTCATCTCTTTGTTGACTGCTGAGTGGTATTAATGAAAACCTTGGGTACCCACCTTTTAACATTTCAACGGCTCAAGAAAGGCCGTAACACTGCCACAAATTAATTGAAATATATCTCATTCTTTCACAGGGAATAGGTGCTGGCAATGCAAGCACTGGAAATACAAATTCTTTCCTAGTTATTTGGGTATGAAAAGCAGAGCCTTTCAGATATTGCCCTCAATGCTTCCCAACCAAAAACATCTGCAATATGCTACGTTCCCTGTTTGTCGCAATCAATCCACCTACTTAAAGAGGGGGGAAGGAACCATTCACCTACCAAAAGACACGCACACACACAAATTCAGAGGAACACCGCTTGTACTTACACGCTGCACTGAGCCGCATGCAGGAAGGTAGCTGTGGCAGTGCCAACCACGTTGAAGACCTGCAAGACCCAGGTATTGGTGAAGGATCTGGCTTTGTGACTTTCAACCATAAAACGTCCTCCACTTCCCCAGGACTACACACAGCTTCGCTAATGTCACTCTAATCTTAAATATAGCTTGTAAGAGATGGGATAAGGAGGAACATTCCAGGTATTTTAACCTCTTGATGTTATAGCTGTGCAAGTATGTCTTAAGAAACACCCAAAATGCATTTTCATGAATATTGCCTTCCCGCTAAAGCGGCAAGGGAAAAAAGATAAGGCAAGCCTTTATGCCATTCATTTCACACCTTCAGGAGGTAATAACCCTGCTTGGTTAGGACAAGTCACAGGACATGCAAGGTGAGGTTTGAAATCAAACACTCTTTTTCATCCTCTCCCTCCAAGTAGGTTGCCCCCTGAGCTGATTTTTGTGTCATTGTCTAGAATGCAAAAAGAACCCACCCTACTGCATAAGGAGTGTTAACACCTGTGCTACGAAGAGCGCTAGTGCTCTACTGCAGGACCAGAGGGCTTGTTAAAGGGGAGCATTATCAACTATCCCCGTTTTAAACTTCTTTCAGGTTGTAGCAGTCTGGATTTCCCCAAACCACTTCGGCAGAAGCAGCACAGCACAGGCACTTTCTCCTGGTTCGCTCTCAGTGACTGCGCTGAGCTACAGCTCGGTCACCAAATGACTGCACAAGGGAAGCCGAGCTCTCCTCCTCCTCATACCCAGCGCAGCAGCTTTACCTTGTGGCACCCCCCAGGCTACAGCAGGATGTGCTGTATCATCGTGGAAGCCTGATAGCTCACAGTCCCTAGTGCAAGGTGGGTGCTCTGGGGCACTTCCGCAGAACAGGCAACACCGCCACGCCAGCTGAACAGACGGTGCCACTGTTCTGGAACCTTCCTGCACACTCCAATGCAGCACACAGCACCTGCATCCCAAACCCCACCCGGCAAAGACGTGCTCCTGGAGAGCAGCTGCTCTTCCCAACACACTGACAACTGGAATAGCTTTTATTTTCATACACCGGACTTCCCAACAAACTTAAAATAAACTTTTCCTCGGTCACTGTGAGGTAAATAGCAGCTAGAACGTAGAACACTGGCTCGCAGAAGTTTGGAGGGATTTTAACACACCATTTCCCCCTCCCCTCCTCTAAAACCACACATCCCAATAACCGCGGTTATCGCAAAACCACTCTCTCTGCAGGGAGACGAGTCTTTGCCCTCCCTTCTCGTACAGACCCGACCACCCCGTGCCCGGCAGGAGCAGCTAACCCGGTGTGGGCAGCACCCCCCTCACAGCCGTCCGCCGGCGGAGGCAGGGCCACGCGTGTTCGCGGCGCTGTGCGCTGCGGCACGGGTCACCCAAGCGAGCCTCTACGCGACCGTCCTCACCGCGCCGCGGCAGCGAGAGCGCGCGGTCCGCCGCCGCTTGGCTTTTTTAATGCCACCTCCCATCCTCAGGAGTTCTAGAAACTTTCCGGTCGGAACCCCGGGGCGGGGCTGTCCTGCCCGAGCTGCGAGCCGCGCTCCACCGCGCCGCCACCGCACCGCACCGCGCCGCCGGGGCGGGCAGGGCGAAACCGCTCCGCTACCCCGCACCGGGGCCGGCCGAGCCGCCACGGGCTCGCCAGGCTCGACCCAGGGGCGCGGCGCGGCGCGCCCCCGCCCCGAAGGCGCCGACAGCTCCCAGCCACCGCCCCCTCAAGCTCCGCACCCCCGCCAACGCCCCACGCCTCCGGTCCCCCGAACCCCGCAACAGGTACGACCCGGTCGAACCCGCCCCCCCTCCCCCCGAGGCCGCCACCACCCCCCCAGCACCTTCCCGCGGCGGCACCGCCGCCCCTCCCGCCCCCCACCGAGAGGGAGTGGGGAGGACCGGAGCCTCGCGCCCGCCCACTCACTCACCCCCTCACTCACTCGCCCACCCCATGGCAGCCCCGGCGCGGCGCGGCGCGGCTCACCCACCTGCCGGGGCCCGACCTGGCGCGGCGGCGCCTCGCAGCCTCCCCAGCCGCAGGAGGCAGACAAGGGCGGGGGCGGCGGGGCCGTATACCGGGCACCCCCGCCCCCGCGCGCGCTCGCGGGGGGGGGAAGGCGGTGCGCGCGAGGGCGCGCGCGCCGTGATGATCAGGTGACGGGGCAGCCCCCTACACTGCGGAGCCGGGCGGTGGCCGCCGGGGTGGCGGGGAGCGCCGCGCCGCGCCACCCGCTGGACGGGCGGCGTGCTAGAACGCGGCGGGGGTTGCCGGGGGGGTGGGGGGGAGCGGGGAATGGCTCCGTTCTAGAACGACGGGTCCGGGATCCCCTCCCTCCGGCGTTCGAGAGCGCCTCTACCCCCGGCGCGCGTCCGGCGCTGCCGCCGCAGGGCGGGCAGATGCGGGCCCGCCCGCGGCGGGACCCCGTGCACGGCCGCTAGACCTGCGGTCGGAACTGCCGGCCCGCGCCCTCGGAGGTGCCGCGCTCGGGAGCGGCCCGGCCCTGCCCTGCCTCCCCGGAGGTCGGCGATGATTGCTTAATAGCGCCGCAGTGAGTTCACCGGCAGCCGGAGGTGTCCGCGGCTCGGGCGTGTGACGGGACCGGGGCAGTAACGCATGGTGTGCCCAGGCCTTTGTCAGGGGGGCAGCTGGGTCCCGCGGGTGTGCGGCCGGCGGGCAGCGCAGCGGGAAGCCAGGGGACACTGGGGGCACGCCGAGAGAAGGCACCCCTGCACCCGCACCCACACCTTTTGCTCATGAAGGAGAACGCCCCGCGGTTCGCGCCTGCAGAGGAACGAGTCTAATTAAACGTGCTGACCCCGGTGTTGTCTCTTCTTAAAAAGCAAGATTGAGAAGGCCGCAAAATTTCATTAAAACGGATTCCAGCCTGCTGTAAGGACGAGGTTAATGCTTTTTTGTATCAAGTGATGCTGGTGCACCGCCGTTTCTGAAGATCAGTATTTGGTGCAGACTCCTAACTGAGTGAGGAGCAGGGAACCCACCCTGCCAGGGGGATGGGATCCTGCCCTGGGCCTTGCTCCCTGCCTGCTGGCTGTGCAGAGCACTGGAGGGGCTGTGAGGGTGGCCAACATGTGGCCCCCGCTGCTCCCCTTGAAATGCGTGCCTGAGGTCACCAACTTACCTAATTCGGGCTCCTGTACTGCCTGTCTGAGTACTGGGGATGTAGCAATTCACCCCTGGAGAACGCATCCTTATAATTCTCTTTTCCTGTGTCTGTGCCTGCAGTGCTGCTCATGCCCTGGTTTTGGTCAGAGCTGCGATGAACTGCCAGGGGCACCCACCTGCTTCAGCAAGGCACCAAAACACGCACTGGGGCTGAGCAAGCAGCTGCAGTCTTAGCAATGCACTTAAACCCTCTGCTCCTAGTGGAAATTTTTGGTTTAAAACACCACCCCACACCCCCCTGACAAAACTCGGAACCATTCCAAACACCCCATTTGCCAGCACTTGCCACACTAGTCAGTGGATGCCCCTGGCCCGCTGGCATTTTGTCCCAGGCTTTTTTGGGGTCCATTAATGCTGGGGCGCAGAGAACAGGGGCTAAGTGAAGCTCAACTCTGCATTTGCCTGTCCCTCACCCAGTGCACCCAGCCCCCTGCTTCCCTGGCACTTCTTGCCTGCCTGCACAGCCCAGCAGCAGGGCTGGTGGGCAGCACTCCCACCTCAGCCTCTCCACTGCCTGAGCCTCTGAAATTACTGCCAGCTGCAGAGCTTTATGCGCTCCCCATCCCTGCAGGGTGTGTGTACCGTGTGGATCCCTCCCTGCAAATGGCATGGTTTTAGGTAGCTCCCATGGAGGGAAGCATGCTGGTGCAGGGCTGCCGCTCACAGGCAGGCTTATAGCCCTCTTGGGATCAGGGCCCTTTTGGTGGCGTAAGGGATGGCCAGAGTGATGTGCAACCTTCCCTCAAAAATCCTTATGTCAAAATGAGTTTAATTCCATGGATGTTTTAAATTTTCATGGAAATATTTTCTTATTAATTTCGGTGCTGCAGCTTTTACTCATTTGTGTAGTCTCTGACAGAGAGGTACCAGAGGCATGTGCTGAGTTGGGCCTTTTCACCTTACAAAGTAGGTACCCTTCACATTAGTGCATTAGCATTTTTCTCGCTTGGAAAATTCTTAGAACTTTAACCTTGCAACTTATTGCCGAGTAGTCATAAAGCTGTGTTTTTCCCGCTAGAAATTTCTCATGGGAATTTGTCTCCCTGACATGATCCATTTACTGATTTTTCCTTGTCAAGCGCAGGCTTGTTTTTCAATAAAAATAAAAGCAAAGAGCTAATTTTGAAATCCTTAGCCTGACAAAGCTTGCACTGATACCAGGGGAAGTCTTGTCTTCGTGTAAAGACTGCAGGTTCGGGGTCAAAATCTATAATAAAATATTGTCACAGGAGCAACATCTCCCACTTCTAAAACAAACGTCTTTGCTCCAGTTAGGTATTTATGTAGCAACAGGAGACTATTGATTTAGGAAGGCTTTCTGGTATGCAAATACTCTAAACCCTTAGTGCAGCAAAGCTCAGGAGCAGCAGGTTACACAAGAAATGCAATGGACATCTCTGCTCTCTTTTGCTCCTGGCAGTACTCTGGTAAAGCCTCTGGCTCACCTTCACATGAAACAACCCTTTGCCAGCCAGCTCTTTTCCCCATCCCATGGCCAGATGTTCCCAGCCAGGCTGCAGATCTGACAGAAGTAAACATCTGCCTGTGGTAGTGACGTGGGGCTTCACAGCCTGACAAAGGCTATGAAGAATAAGGGCTGCGTCCCTGCTTGAGTATGATAGCCCTGTAGCTTCTCCCTCCTTACCTAAGGGGTTCTTATAAGGGGGACAACAGAAGGTTTGGTAATTGTAAAAAAAAAAAAAGAACCAATCTACTAATTCATCAGTAGCACAGATCAATTGAGGAGGGGAGGAGTCAGAGCGAGAGAAAGCATACACAAGCAAACTGAATCAAACAGAGGAAGATTTGTCATTTATATAAATTTTCAGAATTTCTGTGGTAATGTAATCATCCCATTATAGTGACAGTAGAAGAATATTTGCCGAGTTATTTTTGAACAAAAGATTCCAAGTGGTTAAATTACATAAAACAGAAAACTGGAAGTCTTCAAACAGTGCTAGAAAGGGTTTCTAAAGAGTCTGACTCCAATCCCAATAAATAACAAAGCTGCAAATAACATAAGGAGTTGATTACTTTTGAGTCTTGCAATTTAGGGTACATGAAGAAGTACTACGTGCCTGATAGGATGCATTTCTAGGAATTACGTTGGTGACTTCAGTGGGTAAATATCTGGGCTGAAATTGTGTTAGAATTATTTTTATGTGAGATGACAAAGTCGCTCCCATGGCATCTGCCATAGAGATCTCCTTACAAGATGGGTAAAGAATTAAGTGTTTTAATAGGTAATGGTCATCTGGAACCAACCTGTTTGGCCCCTCACCAGAAGACATTTCTACTTCAGCAAGAAAATGATAAACTTGAGTCAACAAGTTTTTATCCCAGTGGAATGCAAGTGTGGTATTTCCTCAGTAATCCAAACAAATGTTGACGTTAGAGAGGCTGAAACAACACATCACTAAGAGAAAATCTAAGTTGATCAGCAGTTATTTAACAAAAATAACTGCCATAGCTGTGGTGAATAGGGCAGTTGATCACAAGTCCCAGTATGTAGGCTTGGAAGTCATGGTATGAAATCTATCCATCTTACATCCCACATCCCAAAAAATGGCAATATCCATGCCCAATGTGTGTGCCGTAACTCATGGCATAACTCTGTTTAGTGGCCCATTTACACAGAGACTAGCTTTTTGCTGAGCTGTCAGAAGATACTGTCAAAAGTACTATTTTGGCATAGCTGGAGAATACAAAAATAAGTTGTATGCAATGGATCTGTACTTCAGCTTTTAACATCCTGTGGGGGCAGGCAGATGCTATAGTTCAGGCATCAAGCAACCCCCAGGACGTGGTCAGAGCTGCCTTCTGATTACTCAGGCACTTAAAGCTCTTCTCCAAACAGCAGCAGGTGAACTCTGATTTATTCACTATACATGAGAAGAGGGTTAGTATTGTATTACCCCAGCCAGAAGCCAGCAAACCCATTTACCCATAATAGTACCGTGAACTCTTTCTCTCGTCGCTGAGCAGAGGAGCTTGACTTGAAAAGCCTGACAAAGAGGAAGAGCTTGTGGTTGTGTTGGGAGCAAGACTTTGTAGATCTGGTTTTAGTTCCTGTACTTAGCTGTTGGTACCATTGCCTTGCTGCCCTGCCCGCTGCCCCCCCTTTGTCCATGCAACAGAGAGATAATACTGCCTCGCTCTGCAACTTCTATTTGATCCTAGACACTTGCAATCACAGAGTAAACACGTCTAAAATGAGGCCCTGAGCTTAGCCAGGAGATCAAGGCATGGCACCAAACGATTTCCCCATCAACTATCCATGTGGGGCCATGTGCTTGGAGTGAGAACAGTGCTAAAAGCAGCAGACTGCAGCTCAGACCTTCAAAGGCTTACTGGTTGCTACTGCCCCTCTGCCAAGAGAGCCCTGGGATGAGACAGCCCTCTGCTTCCCTTCCTCAGCCCCAGAGAGGACCTTTTTTGGAGCCTGTTGCAGCAGGTGTGGGACCAGCAACCCTCTATGAAGCACAAGCTAGGGAGGCCGAGGAGAAGTACCAACCCACGTGTGAATACATAGCTGCAGTGTGGCCCAGGGGACATGCCCTGTCATGTCCATTGCCCTCCATCAGGGAATGACGGAGCTGGAGCCATTGCCCGTATCGAAGGGCCTACAAAAAATTTAATTTATTATTTCTATGGGATGGCTGAGGTGAATTGGCTGTATCTACGGTGTCGATACTCATCCTTTCCAATGGGACTGCCCATTCATTTAGCAGTGGAAAAGGACCAGGGATGGACCATGACTCCCATCACCTACATGTAACCTTTCAACCTTTCCACCTAGACATAGACTGCTTTTCCAGCTTTCTCACGCTGTACAATGCTTCTTGTAAGAAAGAGCCCTTTGTACTACCTGCCCTGCAAAATGCAGGTCCCTCGCTTAAGATAAGAGCAGCAGGCAGCCTGCCGACTATGGGTGACACACACCAGAGCTCGAGAGCTCCTGGTACTGTAAGATGGAGTACAAGCTGGCAATGCTTGCACCTAAATGGAGCTCTCTGAACAAACGTTTTGGAATTGTTCATAAACAACAGGTTCCGGTAAAGATGTGACTAATGCCATTAGTCATCAGAATTGGACCTTCCGCATTGCCATAGACATTGGTGGCAAAGATCCCGTTGACTTCAGCATGAGCAGGTTAGGTTTCTAACAAATTTACTGCCCTTGCCTAATGTGTCAAAACCGTCAAGGTCTGTCAGAAGACCACAGTATGTGAAATGTTATCATATTAATAGCAGAAGAAATGACTGTTTTGGAGCATGAGGAAGCTGACATGAGAGTGGTAATAAAAATGATGATGCCTCTTTCAAAAGGAAATTCACAGGCATCTGGGACCATTATCTTTCATATCCTGGCAATCAGAAAATTAACCTTTAACCCTTCTCTGTTGACCTCCTCTCCTTTCTCTTTTTCTGTCATTCATTCTTTTTTCCTAATGACTGGAGACGATAGATGAGGTCTATGATTTGTGCTTCCAAAGGCTACAGTCTGCCTCCTTCCTATACCTTCCCAAGCGCTGCAATGTTTGTGTTCACTCAACTCTTTCTAAAGTCAAAGCTTCACTCAGATTTACTTCCACCTTGTCATTCCCAACACTTGAATTATTTATACTTTATTTATTCCAAATCCTGTGATATTGAATTATGCCTGACCTAGGTATAAGTTGTACTTCCATCTGCTGCTGTTGCCTAGAGGTGAGCAAAGCCCTGGAGGTGCTGGGTACATTGGATGCCCTATGCCTAAGGAGAGCTTGGACCCTTTGGACTTGCATAGGTACATGGTAATAACACCGCAGCCACATTACAAAATCGAAATCAGGTGTAAGAGTCACCTTTAACATCTGTACCCAAGGGAGGGGGGTGCAGGAATGACTGATTCCAGGAATATCTAGCAGATACAGTATCAGATCAGCGTGTTTCAGGAAGAGTGTGACAATGTCACTTCTAGCCACAGAAAAGGTGACTGTGAAGCCAACAAACAATGATTACAACTCTTTTCAGGGCTATGATGATTGTGTACAAAATTTCTGAAACGCTGTGAGTTAACGATGTTAGCTTTATCACGACAAGAGCTAGGAGAGCAAGACATGGCCTCATGTCATGAAAAATGGAAATTCTGCCTAAGGACGGACTGCGCAGCCTTTGCCTGCAAAGAAGCTGGAAGTCCTGAGTCATCACACTGGATCGCAAGCTGCCAGCTGCAAATCCAGGCACTGAATTCCCACCTGCGTTCCCTGCACATATCGCAAATGAAACTTTGCTGGCATAGCTGTATTTCAGCACGTGCCAAGATGAGAGTTTGCTCTGTGGTTTTCTTTTACTTGGAGGCTTCCCCTCCCTCCTGTGGGTCATGCCTATAGCGTGCACCAAGAGCTAAGGCTGGTATAACTAGTCTTCTGGCCATCATGCTCAGGAACACATGGTGACTTGATTCTTGCCTACACACCTGTTTTTTGGACTTTTTTACCTGCAGAAAATGAAGGTGGGAATGTAGTTAAGCTATAGGTCTCGTCCTTTTGTTAGCTCAAAAGCATTGCTGGGTCCTTCCCTTTAACTCTTTTTAAGGTCACACTGGTACCGTTCAACATCTCTGGAATTACCTAAAATTGCTTTGTGCAATTTTAACCTTGAGCGATGGCTTTTCCTCCAAAACTATCTAAGCAGTGCTCACCTAAAGAAATGAAGACTGCGTGGGCACCACTTGCAGGTCCTGAGGTCTGGTCCACCTTTGCAAGTAACATACATGCTGGGAAGAGGTGACTTTTTCAGGTCATTGAGAAGGGGTGTTCTCAGCATGAAGGAGTGTAGGAGTCTGCTTCCCCATCAGAGCCATCCAGTTAGCGCTTGTCCTTTCCCCTCATGCAGACCCTGTCTGCTCACAGGCACCATTCAGTTTATTTCCTCCAGGCTACGTCAGAGAATTTGCTGCTGTTTGCAGAGAGCTGCTCTGAAGCATTTGGGAAGCTATAGTTCTACCCAGTGTGTTTGCTGGCCATTCGAGGTGACTTTCCTCCCCTAGCTGTGGCAGCCCCAGCACAGCAGGAGCAATGGGCTTTGCTTTTTGCTCGGTATTCCCACCCTTACGTGGACTGCAGCAGTGGCACACATGCATGAGATGGAAGTATGCCCTTTGCCTGGCCTCCTGCTTCATCTGTGACCGGGAGTGCTCGAGGAGGGTGTCAAGGAGCTGGTAATAGAAATGAATGAAGGCAAACCCCCCTCCTATTGTACATGAAGGCTATTTTTGGTGGAACTATTTTAAGGGTTGTTCTCCTGGCATTCCACATCCTGACATTTCAGCACATTTCCCTCACCTACAGTCTGCATTAATGAGTTTTCAGCTACAGATCATCCCGATCAAGCCACAGCAGCAATTCTTCCTGTCCTATCTGTGTTGTACGCAGAGTGTCAGCAGCACCTCTTATTTATAAGAAAATAACTCCAGGAATAAAAGGGGTGTTTCTGCTCTCCTCCTGCCCCCAGCACTTCGGAGCTACAGCATCATTTTAGAATTCACTGTACAACGCCTTAGTTGAGCAGAACACGCTTTGTGCAGAAGCTGTTTAATAAATAAAATAAAAATGTGCTCCAAAGTGACCCACATGGCAGGGATAATTTTGTATGCTGCTCTTCATGCCTTTTCTCTTCTGCTGTTTACAGAAATTTTTTTTCTCATCTGTTTACACAGGGAATAGATGCTGATATTGCCCTTTTCTTGAATAAATCTCCTTTTAGCATGTTGGCCAGCACAATAAAAAAATTATCAAACGAATTAAAGCCTGAACCTGCAACTTTTTCTCATGAAAGAAGAATCTGTTCCAGGGCCAACTCCCTGGCTTGCAAGGGGCTTTTTCTGTAGGAAAAGCCGCTCACCTGAGTTCCATGCACGAGGTGTCAGGATTTTTGTGCTGCAGAACTTGACTGTCAGCCAAAGCTGGAGGTGGCTCAGGAAAGGCAGTAAAGACACGTGTCAGACACCAGTCTCAGTTTCCTTCTCCTCTGCCACCTGGTGCTGGCATTCAGTGGAGGAGCAAAAGCTTGCTGTAATTTATACCGTGACTTCAGGTCTTGGTGGTATGGTTTGCCTCCAAAGCAAGGAATTATGTCTGTGGTAGGTCTTCCAACAAGAGAATTAGAGGACACTGACTGAAATCTCAGGAAGGAGATTCCACACAAAGAGGGGGAGACGGTTCCTACACAGCCCCCAGGTGCACTGAGAAACTTGTTATTTGAGAACATGGTGCCTCCAAAATTACATGTATTGCAAAGTAGATTGATAGTAAGAAGTCCCCACGAAGACTGTTAAATATGAAGGCAGTGCCTCAACCTCTGGTCGTCTCTGAGCTTGTCGGTAGCTGGAGACTGTGTGTCTAACAGAGAAGCGCTACCCTACATTGCTCCTCTGCCGTTAGCCATATGAACTTTTCTCTGACTTGTTGTATCTGTTCTCATGTTCAGAGATAACATCAATGATTTCCAACTCCAAGTTACCTTATTTTCACTTGGCTACCTTCCAGTAAGCAAATGATGAGAAATGGTCAGGACATGGCCCATATTGCCCCAACTGTTGTATGCTATGCTTCTGTCTTCCCTCCTGCCTTCAGTGGGAGTGGAGGCGTACCCATCCTCGTGCAGATGGTCAGGGACCAGCACAACACAGATGCTTATGACCTGCATCCTCAACAGCTCAGCTGGAAGTGGATGCCCTGGCCAGACCAACCAGCTTTGCTCAGAAATGCCACCCTCCTTAAGCCGGGGGTTTTTAGGTACAGATCACTTTGTATGGGACATTGTCCAAGAGGCAACTGAGGTTGTCCCCAGCACATGCCTGCTGCTTGGCAGTGCAGAGGGTCCCCAAGGGGGCTTGCAGTAGAATCATAGAATCATCTGGTTGGAAGAGACCTCTAACATCATCCAGTCCAACGATACACCCTGCACTGCCGGGGTCCCTAAACCATGTCCCTCAGCACCACATCCACACGGCTTTTAAACACTTCCAGGGATGGGCACTCCACCACCAACCTAGGCAGCCTGTTCCAATTCTTAATGACCCTCTCTGGAAAGAAATTTTTCCTAATATCTAACCTAGATGTCCCCTGGTACAGCTTAAGGCCATTTCTTCTCGTCCTGTCACTTGTTACTTGGGAGAAGAGACCAACTCCCACCTCTCTACAACCTCCTTTCAAGTACTTATAGAGAGTGATGAGATCCCCCCTGTGAGCCTCTTTTTCTCCAGGCTAAACAACCGCAGTTCCCTCAGCTGATCCTCATCAGAATTGTGCTCTAGACCTTTCACCAGTGTCGTTGCCCTTCTATGGGCATGCTCCAGCACCTCAATGTTCTTCTTGTATTGAGGGGCCCAAAACTGGACACAGCACTCAAGGTGTGGCCTCACCAGTGCCAAGAACAGGGGGACAATCACTGCTCTGCTCCTCCTGGTCACACTATTGCTGATACAAGCCAGGATGCTGTTGGCCTTCTTGGCCACCTGGGCACACTGCTGGCTCATACTCAGCTGCTGTCAACCAGCACCCCCAGGTCCTTTTCTGCTGGGCAGTTTCCAGCCACTCCTTCCCAAGTCTATAACGTTTCAGGGGGTTGTTGTGGCCCAAGTGCAGGACCCAGCACTTGGCCTTGTTGAACCTCATACAGCTGACCTCAGCCCATCGATCCAGCCTGTCCAGATCCTTCTGTAGAACCTCCCGACTTTCAAGCAGATCAACACACCCACCCAACTTGGTGTCATCTGTAAACTTACTGAGGATGCACTCGATCCCCTCATCCAGACCATTGATAAAGATGTTGAAGAGGACAGGCCCCAACACTGAGCCCTGGGGAACACCACTGGTGACCGGCCACCAACTGGATTTGACTCCATTCACCACCACTGTCTGGGCCCGGCCATCCAGCCTGTTTTTTATCCAGCAAAGAGTACACATTCAAACCATGAGCAGCCAGTTTCTCCAGGAGAATGCTGTAGGAAATGGTGTCAAAGGCCTTTCTAAAGTCTAGATAGACAACATCCACAGCTCCTCCCTCATCCACTAAGCGGGTCACCTTGTCATAGATGGAGATCAAGTTGGTCTAACAAGACCTGCCCTTCATAACCCCGTGCTGACTGGGCCTGATCACCTGGTTGTCTTGTACATGCTGCATGATGGCACTCCAGATGATCTGCTCCATAACCTTCCCCAGCACCAAGGTCAGACTGAGAGACCTGTAGTTCCCTGGATCCTCCTTCTGGCCCTTCTTGTAGATGGGCATCACATTGGCTAACCTCCAGTTGATTGGTACCTGCCCTGTTAGCCAGGACTGCTGGTAAATCATGGAAAGTGGCTTGGTGAGCACTTCTGACAGAAGATCCATCCATCTGCCACTTCTTGGATGGATCCCATCTGGCCCCATAAACTTGTGCACATCTAATTGGTGCAGTAGTTCATTTACTGTTCCCTCTTGGATTGTGGGTCCTTGATTCCATTCCCCGCGTCTGCCTTCTGGCTCAAGAGGCTGAGTACTCAGTGAACTGGTCTTACCATTAAATACTGAGGCAAAGAAGGCGTTCAGTACCTCAGCCTTTTCCTCATCCTTGGTCACGATGTTTCTCCCCGCATCCAGCAAAGGATGGAGACCTGCCTCAGCTCTCCTTTTGCTGTTATTCTATTTATGGAAACATTTTTTGTTGTCTCTTATGGCGGTGGCCAGACTAAGCTTCAGCTGGACTTTAGACTTTCTAATCTTCTCCCTGCACAGCCTTGCAAAACCTTTGTAGTCATCCTGAGTGACCTGCCCCTTCTTCCATAGGCCATAGAGTTTCCTTTTCTTCCTGAGCTCCAGCCAAAACTCTCTGCTCAGACAGGCCAGTCTTCTACCTCGTCGGCTTGTCTTACGGCTCACTGGGACAGCTTGCTCCTGAGCTTTGAGGATTTCCCTCTTGAGGATTGTCCAGCCTTCCTGGACTCCTCTGCCCTTCAGGGCTGTCTCCCAAGGGACCCTACCAACCGGTATCCTGAAAAGGTCAAAGTCTTCCCTCTGGCAGTCCAAGGTGGCAGTTCTACTGACCCCCCTCCCTACTGCCTCAAGAATTGAAAACTCTATAATCTTGTTGTCACTGTGGCCAAGACAGCCTCCAACCTTCACATCACCCACCAGTCCTTCTCTGTTGGTGAACAACAGGCCCAGCAGGGACCAGCCCTGGTTGGTTCCCTCACCAGCTGTGTCAGGAAGTTCTCTTCCACACACTCCAGGAACCTCCTGGACTGTTTCCTCTCTGCTGTATTGTATTTCCAGCAGATATCCGATAAGTTGAAGTCCCCCACAAGAACAAGTGGCACCGATCGTGAGACTTCTCCCAGGTGCTTACAGAATGTTTCATATACGTCTCCATCTTGGTGGTCTATAGCAGACTCCCACTGTGATGTCTGCCCTGTTGGCCTGTCCCCTGATTTTTACCCATAAACTCTCTACCCTTTTGTCACCGTTGTTGATCTCAAGACAATCAAAACTCTCCCTGACATACTGGGCCACTCCCCCACCTCCTCTTCCTGCCCTGTCCCTCCTGAAGAGGTTGTAGCCAGCCAACGCAGCACTCCAGTTGTGCGTGTTGCCCCACCGTGTTTCTGTGATGGCAACTCTATCATCGTTTTCCTGCTGCACGATGGCTTCCAGCTCCTCCTGTGTGTTGCCCATGCTGCAGGCATTGGTGTAGATGCACCTCAATTGGGCTACGGATCCCATCTCCTTTTTTTTAAGGGGTGAAGGCCTAATTCCTGCCTGACCGTTCCCAGGAGCTGCCATGATTCCTAGCACACCAGTATCTCTGGTGACTGTGCTATTACATGGCACACTGCCCTCTAATCCTGCTGGTGTGGCAGCCCCAAAGAGCTTGATAGCACACCGATCCACTAACGCTGAAGTGCTGCTCTCAGGCTTAGCTCCAGCAAGCCTGATTTTACCCCTTTCCCCCTTCAAATCTAGTTTGAAGCCGTTTCCGTGAGCCTGGACAGCTCCTGTGCAAGAGTCCTCTTCCCCCTTTGAGACAGGTGTGCCCTGTCTGACTCCAGCAAACCCAGTGTTGTGTAGACCAACCCATGACCAAAAACTCCAAAGTCTTGCTGGTGACTCCGGTCTCGGAGCCATGTATTGACCTGGTAGGTCTTCTTGCCTTTCCCCTCATCATTCCCTGCAAGTTGAGGTATGGAGGAGAACACCACTTGTGCTCCTGATCTCTTGACAAGTCGTCCTAGGGCTCTGAAATCTTTCTTGTTTGCCCTCAGGCTTCTCGTTTGGAATTCATCACTGCCCTACCTGAGAGGTCAATAGTGGATAGTAGTGGTCTGAGGCTGTACCAGGGTGGAAAGCTTTCTTACTACATCTTTAACCCAGGCCCCAGGGAGGCAGCAGACTTCCCTGTGCAGTGGGTCAGGTCTGCGTATCGGACCTTCTGTTCCCTCCAGAAGGGAGTCACCTGTGACGATGACCAGTCTCTTTTTCTTTATAGCAGTAGTTTTTATACCAGGCTTGGGTTGACTTAGCCCCAGTAATGCTTCTGCTCTTGGTGAGTCTTCAGGCTCATTAGTGATTGGCTCCACTTGCAGGGCCTCACACCTGTTATTCAAGGGGCCTGGGGAAGATGGGAAAATTGCTGGGACCATGTAGGGCAGGAACTTGCTGCCATTGCCCTCAGTCCTTCTGGTCTTTGCATTTGCTCTGATGGAGATGGACCTGGGAGTCCTCCGTGTTGTGCCCTTTATCTGCCTGCTGCGCCTGCCTCAGGGAAGGCAGGACGTTGCTCCAGTGATTGATCTCTTCCTTGCACTCCCTGATGCTCCTCAACCCGCTCGCCTCCTCCCAGAGCTCTGCCGCTAGGCAGAGGAGTTCCTCCAGCTGGGCGCAGCGCCCCAGGGGTGCTCACTGCTGCCCTCTGGAACCGGTGCAACAGCAGGGCACACCCTGCAGCCTGACGCCTGCGTGGCTGCGCCCCTGCTCCTTTCCTGTGCAGTGGAGGTTCCTTCTCCAGCGTTTCAGCCCAGGAAGCATCCATGGGATGCCTGTTGCCTTGCATCCTGGCTCTGGCACACCTTTTCCCAAGTTCCACCACAGCGTGGTGAGGAACAGCTTCAGCTTTCTCAGGCTTTCAGCAAGGGAAAATTGTGTTCCCAGGGGCTGTTCCCAGTTCACAGGGTTGTGGCCACTGGCTGCCAAGAGGCCGAAATAACAGGATAGAAAATGTACATACAAAGTACTATTTCTGTCAGTGCCCGAAGTGTATTAGGTGCAATAATAAAGAATTAAAAATTTATATGACTAACCCTGGCTCTCGGAAGCTCCTACTGTGCTGAAAATGGTATCAGCGCAAGTCTTTTATGTGCTGGAGCCTACATGGCAAGCAAAACTCTTCTTGGTATCTTCCTTCACTCATCGGGAATAGTCAGTAAGGCCTTTGTGTTGTGCCTGGTGAGGAGATGACAAAAACAACAGCATCTTCAGCCAAGAAAACCTTTGCAAGGGTAAAGGTGATAGGATTTCAACTCAACAGCCAAAATGCGCTTTGGCATGAATAACTTTATAGGCTAATGTGCTAATGTATGCAGCAAACACGGTGCTACCAGCTCGTGTTTGTTAAGCGCATCCAACAGCAGCGAGCAGCCTGCGGACACCAGTTTGAACACGTGTCGGTGGTTAGTGGTGTTGTAAAGGGTAACCAAGTAAATGCCTGGGGAAGTCTTACAAAATAATGCTACTTCGACAGAGCCATAGATACAAGGCAGATTATTTAATAGGAAAGAGGGAAATAAACCCCGCAAGGCAATAATTCAGCTGACTGGTCGTGTGTTGGAAGGGGAAGCTAAGTGAAGAGACCTTTCTGCAAATATCCAAAATGCAAACAAAAAAGGAGGGTCTCCTGCCTTCTGCGTTGCTGCCAAAGGTCTTCAAGCACTGACGTAAGTCCAGGAGCAGAGTCATCAGAGGACATAAACGGCCCCCCAGGTCTGACTTGCTGTGCAGAAAAATCTGTCGCCTTCCTCGGAGGGGGCTCCTAAGAGCATGAAGAAGGTTAGTTTTACTGGTTGGGTCCCAGGCCAGAAAGCTCATTTCTTCTTTTTTCATCTACCCTTCTGTGTAACTGACTGATCTATGCGCGAAGCACAAGATGTTCATGTTTGCCTGAAGCATATCTTTCAGAAAGACTTCAATAATTCATTTAAATAATTGAGCGTCAGGAAATCCATAACTTTCTGTGTCAGTTTGCTCCCAGTGCCCATCAACCCTCAAACTAAAAATGTGTGCCTCGTTTCCGATTTGGACAGGTCTGAGCTCTTGGATACTTGCTGTCCCTTTCCTCCATGAGGTTAAAATTGCTCTTTATTACCCAACATTTTTCCTCCCTTACAGTGCTTATCTACTGTCTAGCAAATCATTCCTCAGTCTTCTTTCTGACGAGCTAAACGGATTGGACTCCCAGCCTTTTACCAGAGAATAGCTCTCTGGTTGCCCAGTTGGTTTGGGGCTCTCTTCTTTATGTGCATGCTGCTTTTCCCAATATTTCTGGTGACATGGATGTCAGAAGTACAATCACTGTTCGCAGTTTGATTTCACCAGTGCTGCATACAGATGTGCTTAATTACTTTGTATATATATGTTTTATATATATATATATATATATATATATATATATATAAAAAAAAACCAGCTCTGTCTTCCACAGCAATTGGCGTCCCTGGATTTCTCCGAAGGACCCATTCCAGGCTGCAGACTTCCATTTTCCAGGAGCAACCATCATTTGCTGCTTCTCGATGTGTTGTATGTTGCGGAAAGGGACCCTCCAGTCCAAGCCCCCTGCACTGTCCCACACGTACCCTCGTGTTGTTTCTCCCACTGACCATTTTAGTATCGTTGCTGGAGTGCGGCGGACAGGAGGGCAGCCTGGGGAAATGTGGCTGGGTCGGTGCGCTCAGTGTAGGACTTCGGCAAGGGAGGGTTGCAAGCGTTAAGGGTGCCTCCACCTGATCCCGTGATCAAGGGATCCCAAGTATTCCAAGGAGCTGTCTATGTCAATACTCTGCCCTGACTGGCTGGGAGGCTGATCTGAATGGTTTTGACAAAGGAAGCACTTACTAGGACTAGCATTTCTGCTCAAGTTTTGTCCCTCTGAAGCCAGGGTATGGACATGCACGCCTCGAGGAGGGACTCTGCTCAGCCATGCCGTGCTGAGCCAGAGGATGTGTCAGCCCTGTCACCCATCTGATCTCACTGCTCCTTACCTTGCATTGCTTGTTTCCAAGGCCACTACATCTTTTTCAGGGTACAGATCCCTTCTCCTCAGGTTTTGGGGCTGGCTCACCCAAGACTGGGTGGGGTGCAGTGAGGCAAGTTCAGTGAATTGTCCTGGCACTTACTTCATCTTGGCCAGCTTTTGTAGTGTCTGTTATAATGTGAAAGCAAGGCATTATTTGGTTCATAGATAGAATAGTTTTCTTTAAATTTCCTTTCTCCTACACATAAGACTAGCCAGCATACATGAAGTGCCTGAGTAGCCAGAGCAGAACTGAGCACAGAGAGCAATTGCACCATGTCCGTGTCACCCAGGGAAAGACCTCTGAACAAACATGGTTTCCCGAAAGTCTAGAGGGACCTTGCAGGACTGGTGGGTTCAGAGCCAGTTTAGGTCTTTGGGTCACAGGTAAACAATTGGGAGTGTGGCTTGGCATCACGGCAGCTCTTTTCAGAAAAAGAGGAACAGTTTGCTTTTTGGATAACTGCAAGAGATAATGAGGGAACAAGTTTCAAGAAAATTTGTGCTGAAAGCTTTTCAAATTCCATTAATTTACGCCAAGACACCTCTTCCGATATCCAGGAGATGATATGTGTGAACATGTTGGTGATTACACAATCAATGAAGGCTGAACGTGAAGCAAAATCTTTGCCAGCACCATTAGAAATAATGGTATTAGGGAGAAATTCTGAGCAGGGCTAATTACTTGGTGTTCAGGAGGCCTGATAATGCAAGCTGCCAAAACAGCAGTGAACGTGAGTACCTGGAAAGAAGGACTTTTCTTTATGGTCATTTCTTGTAGCACCATCGTGCATGTGTTTGGTTGCAAAGGACACGGGTGTGCTCTGTACTTCCATGAACTGATGTACAAAAGGAATAAATAAAGCTCAGAGAGCTGAAGTGAGGAAAGATGGGCAAGCTGATAAATCACAAAGTCAGTACGAGTGGGGAGCAGATTTTGTACTGGATTGCGAAATGCGCCGTTCAGAAGCTTCTGGACATTCCTGTGCACGGTGATGAGTCCAGTCTCAAGCGTATTAAGAGACAAGCTGTTGCATCCATTGCATGTTGAAGATTAATATTTAGTGAGAGGGTGTCATAAAAGAGGAATTTACAAGAATCAAAACAAAGGCCATGGAGACCTAATTGCTTGCTTTGACAACAGACTTCACAGTGGAGCAGGCTGACTTCCATAATTGATGCTGCTTGCTGGCTCATTCATTTGTTGGGTTGTGGTGATGTGGAGCCACGGAGAAGCAGGACAGTGTTGTAGGGCAGCCTTGATCACTTTCTCCAGCTGAGTGAGACAAGGCAATGGAGAAGAATGGGGTAAGAGGAGTCCCAGTCTCAGAAAAAGAGAGAGTCCCTCACTCTCCAGAGTCCAGCCATACCAGAGTGATTAAAGTAGGGTAGGTCAAGAGACAGACTCCTCCCTTCTTCCCCAAATCCTCCCCCAGCGACTACAGGTACAGCAGAGCAACGGAAGGAGGCCAGCAGGAACAGGAAGGTGGTGGTTGCCCATCCTTAACCTGTTTAGCAGATAGGAGGGTTATTACGCCTGGTGGAGGTGT
This sequence comes from Bucorvus abyssinicus, assembly GCA_009769605.1. NCBI lineage: Eukaryota > Metazoa > Chordata > Aves > Bucerotiformes > Bucorvidae > Bucorvus > Bucorvus abyssinicus. The sequence goes on from CM020028.1 coordinate 45,000,815, forward strand.
CCCCCAGGTGCAGCAATACGGCAGCCTGTAGAGCATCGTGGTGCCTGAGAGAAACTGGTGTGCACAGTTCACACGGGGACCAGTGACATATGGGTGTGCAGCTTGTTAAAAGGAAATTAAAAGCAACAGCCAAAATGCTTGCAGGTGGTGAGGAGGTAATTTCAAAAGGCACCTTACTACTGGGTCATAGTAAAAGTATTTCCAGCTATCAGAAAATATTTTAGAAAGACAGTACAACAGGCACAAGGTAAGCAGCTGGATAAAGAAGGTGGCCGAAGATGGCCTTAAGACGTGTAGGTTTTGTCCAAACCAGGGAAAGCAGAAGAGCATGAGCTCTGCAATCGGATGCAAAATCGTAGTGAAAGAAGCCAAAATGGATTTTGTGGAATAATTTACTAAAAGGCATAAAAAACAATAATAAAACATTTTCCAACTACAACAGGCAGGGGCCACTTGCCAGCAAATGACCAACAGAGCCAGTAGGACCAACAGATGACCATGGGGTAATGGGGGCACTTAGAGACAACAGGACTGTAAGAGGAGAGGCAGACAAGCCCTCTGTGCTGGTGTTTGCTGGAGAGGAGCCTTGGGAAGCCTCCCACGCCACAGCATTTTCCTACTGGGTATGAGTGAGAAGCTGGCTCAGGTTGAACTGTCAGAAGAGGAGGTTTTAGAGCAAGTTGATTAAATGAATAGTGACAAATCACTGGTCCAGATGGGGTTCACCCTGGGGTCCCGAGGAGACTCAGTTAGAAGACTGCTGAACTACAAACTACTTGTGTAAGCCCTGCTTTCCATCGGTCACGTGCAAGGAAATGGGGGTGGTAGATAGGATACTGTTTTTAAAAAAAAGAGCTCTGGAAAACCACAGTGTTGTTTGCATGCCTTCCATACCAAGCAAATTGTCAGGCAGTGTGAATCAAAAAAGACTGGACAGATAGGTGGGAGTGATGCCAGGGGGGATGCACTCCATTGTAAGTCTGTTAGAGTCCTTCAGAAGAGACAGTACGTCTGTAGATGAGGATGGCCCTCTGGACATGGCACATGTGGCTTCTCCAAAATCTGGTGGCAGGTCTTCCACCACACTGTCCTCTCAGGGATTCTGAAAGCAAACAAATGTGTCTGTGTAGCAGGACGGCATACGCTGAGGTTTGTTCTCACCCTTGTGTGTGAGCTGGACTGAGCTCTGCGGGTGCTGGGGGAGAGGAGAGTCACTGCCCTGTGGCTCCCATATGCCCCACCTGGGGGGCCCACTTGTAGGTCAAACCTCCCCATTTCTTGGGTCTGCTACTGGGGCCGTGGAGTCAGTAAAGATCATCGTCACTTCTGTCAGTGACAGAGTGCCTTAGCTTTAACACAGACCCCATAGTGCTATGGGATGTACAGAGACAGTAATAGAGAAAAAAGTGTGTTCTTGCCCTCAGATTTTGCAGTCTAAGACAACAAAAAGTAGAGGTGTGCAAACAGTATCCAAGTCTGGATTTGGTTCTTCTGCGAGGGGTGGTTTCATGTCTTGGCGGTTCCAGAGCACGCCCCCAGGACTGACGGTTGGGTCAAAAGCCTCTTCAAGCCCATATCCTTTTCAGCAGTACATCCTTTTTGCTTGTACAGTGAATTATTCCTACTTTGTTCTTGTATTTATTGGATTGCATCTCCTGCTGGAGAGAGGACCCCAGCAGGAGGCTGGTTCACCAAGTTTGTTTGCCAAGACTGTTTTGTACTCTAACATCAACGTGCAGCCTACCTGTAAAACCATTTAGTTTGGGCTTATCTGCAAGTAAAATAAATGTTTAATTTATTCATGGAAATACGAAGCATTCCGACTTTTGAGCCGACAGCATGGCTGCTGTGTCCCGAATGGCCTGGAGTGGCAAGGAAACTTGGAACGGTTGTTCTTTATTGGGATTTGTTTGCTCCTTTTGCTAATTAGAGTGAAAGCCCATTGCTCAAGTTTACGGAATCAGTTGATAACTTGTTTGCAGGGGATATAAAAAGATTAAATCAAACAAGGAAGCTGCTGGACATGCATTTAAAACTAAACTTCTGGGTTTGCATTTGAACAGTATATAATGTGATGATTGAAATGGAAGATAAGAAAATATATTCCTTTGAAAGATTTAATCAGTTATTTCCATAGGAGCATGTCAAGGAATCAAGAACACTTGATTTCCCTTCATTGTTCTGCATAACTGAACGTATTTGGGTCATTATATCTGAATAATCAGAATAACATTCTGAAAAAGGAAAAAGGAGCACGTGATTAAGTGTGGCTTGTTTCCAATCTTCTGGAAAATAAGATTTAACAGTTTTCAGAGTCCTTTTCCCATTGATGAACCGGGGATTTACATGACTAATGTCTATTAACACATGTAAATACCCCTTGCCTCAACGGGAACTGACAATGGGAAAATAAATCCTGCCTGCAGCCCATTCTGTCATGCGAATTGAGCCTATGAATCGTACAGTTTCATGGTGGGGTATTGGCTGGGGCAGGAAACACAGCCAGCATTCATATAATAGGTTTTCATCTCTGAAGGCAAATGTCAACATCAGTTTGCCTCCAGGACACGGGAGACCTCCTGAGGGCTCTCAGCCCTGTGCGGAGGATTCACAGCGGGAGACCATTGCCCACGTTGCAGCAGATGCGAGAGCAGGCTGGTAGGCACACAAGGAGTGTGGGAGTGGGATGTGGTCCAAATCAGAATATTTTCTGAATGTTGAAGAAGGAGGTTCAGTGATCAGAAATTAAGTTTGCTGGCCTGGGCACCGGGGGACAGTTGTAAATAAGTTTCAGTAGCTTTTTCTCTAGTAATAAAGCAAAACATGTAAACACATCCTAGACGGCCATCTATCAGTCATTTCACATCACATACGATTTATGAATATTAGATAATGGAGGAATTTAACAAATAGTCATTTTTGTCTCTCTCTTGAATACCAAATAACAGTTATTAGTATCTGACAAATAAATAATGTGGATAATTTAACAAGACATCACTCATGCAAGAAATTATACCCCATTCTATTAGGCTTTGGAGTCGGTTATTGTGCGAAGATAATAAATGCATGGAGTAGCTACAGCAATTACGTCCTAGAACTGCGCTTCAAGTGGCGTGCTGCTTTAAGAAAAGCAAACCATTGGGACTCTCTGCGCACCAGACACATGAAAGGCTAGAATGCACAAGACGTGCAGTCTTCGTCTCACGGCAGCTGACGCGGCTCCAGCTGTTTCAGCTGTGCTCTGTGTAGGGCGTCCTCTGCGTATGGTGAGTATATACACACACACCTTCCAGGCTCCATTTCCTTGATAAAGTGTGTGTGACCTTCTTGTGTCAACCTGCCCTCTCTGCTGACTTTTGAACCTTTTCCAGCAAAATCTGCCAGAGGTCTTTTAGGTAGGTTCTACAAATCTTCATGAAAATAGGGGACTGGGAAGGGAAGAGGGTTCTGGTCAATGAATCCAGCATCCGTTCATGCCTTTTGTCTACAGGCAATCAAAGTTAACACTGTTGATGAGGGACACACTTGTGAAAAGGAAGGTATAAGAAGAAAGATTTAAAAGATTTCAATGATCACTTTGAGGTGATGCTCCTGGAAGGCTTTGACCTCCCTGCAAAACAGGACACATCCACCTGCTCACAGGCTCAGGAATGCATATGAAGTCATTAACAACTACTTCATTGAACTTTCTAGATTCCTGCTTGTGGATCATTGTTTAATCTATCAAAATTACTTGGAAAACATTATAATTTAAAATGACTATTTAAGATTACAGAATTCACTGTAATTACAGAAGGCGTCCGTATTATTGCCTTTTACTGAAAAGAACTGGTATTTTCTGTCATAAAACATTCCTTTCTGAACATAGGAAAGTATTAAGCATTTACTCACTGATTTTTTTCTCAGAATAAAGCTGGGGAAAACATGTGTCTCTCAGCTAAATTTTGAAAGCTTTCAGGTAGGGGCTGGCAATTCTTTTGCGGCCATGACCTTGTGTTGAGGACGTGTCTTTTACCATCCCCATCCCAGACTTGTTTAAAGTGCATGAATACGAAAAAACCCACGCTGTGTGCTGCCGTCCTCCTGAACAGCAAAAAATCTCCCTGGGGACCAACCTCACACAACACGCTGCAATGCCACCTCGTGTTTCCAGGACCTCAGTGACTGCAGTACATGTGCACAGACACCCGAGCATGCCAAAGCCCAGGGCCACTGGTGGTGACGGGCTTCACCCAACACTTACCTGCAGTGCTTATATGAACGTGGTAAAAATGGGGCAGTGTCACTCTGCAGTGCCCTCAACAGCTTTGGTCCATTCACTGGCCCCCAAGGAAGAGGGACGGGCATCCAGAGCCTGCAGTGGACTCCCAAATCCGTTACTTCTGCTGTTGCTCAGCTATGTGCATCTTCTATGAACCTCACTTGTCTCATCCGCTTCTACTTCTGGTCCACAAAAGCTTACCACTGTTACCAGTTTCTTGGCTGGCTCCAATCTTGCAGGTTTGTGCTGTGAGTGTAGGAGTTGTCTCCAACTGACATGAACCACATGGATGTCATCTGATGCTAAATGATGGGATTGAATTTTCAGCATCTTTCTTAGAAAAAGAACGCAGAAGACTACATGGCAAAGGTGCTGTCTTAAAGCTGGTAAAGGAAATGCCTCAAACATTGATAGATGCCAGAACTAAGGCAGTCCAGCCACCTCTCCTTTGACTCTGTTGAACATCTACAGCATCTTATGGTCAACCTGTATTCTCTAAAGAACAACTGGGTTGTTGAATGCAATGGGTCAGCATTGTGCGCAGTCTGGATTTTCCTCTGGACTGAATCAGAGCTGTGGAGCAAGCTGAGCAGTCCTCCACATCTCATTTCTTACATCAGCTGGAGCACGGGTTGCACACGGGACATGGTGGCGTGGGCAGAGAAAGGCATTTTCTACTGTGCAGCCAAATCCTTGCCTGGGATCTCATCCTAGCCTTTCTTCTGCCGTAAAGTCCCTTTGTGATGGTGGAAAGCCACAGGAACTAAGCTTTTCAGAGATGGCAATGGGCATGTTGTGGTATCCAGCTTGAAATCTTGGGATTAGGCTTGTGGAGCACTTGTCATGCACAGTTGCATCTGAAATCAGTAGAAGCTATTTTCTGAGTGTGTGAAGTTCTGCAGAAAATACGATGTACTGTGAAAAGCTAAGCCTTAGGTATTTCAAGCCTTGGCCCTGAATTAGTGGGTAGTTTGGACCGTACTCTTAGTGTGTCTTGGTTCTCTATATGTAATTATCACTGATAAATCGTCTCACCAGAAGCACCATGGGAGTAAGTTAAATGTGAAACACTGATATCACACACTGCAGCAAAGCCCAGAGTTCTGGTCTGAGTTAGAACAGAACTCATCCCATTCAGTGATTTCAGCTCAGTCTCTGCTCAGTGGCGGCACGTTCTGCAGTTAACGGCGTATTTTCACAGACGGTGTCTGCTCCTAGCAGTGCCAGCAGTTGATGTTCACAGTTACTGCCAGGGGTTGGGGTGCAGAAAGGCTCTTGCTGACACTCGCTCCTGTGCAGACCCAGGTCACTGCTAAACCCTGTGTACCACGGTGGGGTGCAGTGAGTGAGAGGCTGCACCCGCGGGGAGGAGCGGACAGGACAGGGGACCCTGCACTGACCCACAAGGGGTTCCATCCCACAGACGTCATATCTGGAATAAAGCTGAGGGACCACGAGGGTCAAGCCCTCTTCTTCAATAGCCGACATCTGTTCTGCCTTCGATCCCAATCCGTGCATTCCTGAATCCAGTTCTGGAATCCAGCTCCTGCATCTGGTTCCCATCTGCCGCTGAGTCCAGTCTGGGCTTTCCCCAGTGTCTGCCCACAGCATCAGTGGTGCCTCCTGCCGTCAGGGGCTTGGGTTCCATAGTGATATTGTGTATATTTGTATATATGTCGGTTTATTCTTATTATTCTCATTCAAGCAGTTTTAGTTTTCTTTTCCAACCCGTAAGTCTCTCTCCCTTGCTCCTTTTCTCTTCCCCTTTGGGAAGGGAGGGGGGTTAATAGAGAGCATCTGCCATTTGTCTAGTGGCCGGCCCAGCCCTAACCCTTGATACTCAGAAAGGAATGAATAATTGTGCTTTCAGAGCAGGGTGTAAAGTGTGTGCAGTAAATAAGACATGCATTGATGATGCAAATGAGCAGGATTTTGAGGAGCAATTAGAGAGGGAGGGGTCAAGTATTAAAAACCCCAGTAGTATAGTGATATAATTAAAGGTGTTTCATCGTCCACATGCCCATAGGACCTGGTAACAATGCCCACAGTAACAATTGCTCAGAGAGCTGTACAAAATTAAGCAGTCATTTAGGAGACCTTATGTAAGACACTTCACCAATTGCTTTGGTGTTTGCTAAATTGAAACCTGAGCACATGCCCTTGGTCTAAAATAATATGATTGCATCAACGTTGATATTTTATATCGGACGAAAACCTGGCATTTGTGTTTTGAAGAGCATCAAGGCATAACTACCTGCTCTGACAGCCAATGCTAGACACCCTGCTGCAACTGCTATTGCGTAGGTAGTTTAATGGTGTGGAAATGAGGAAAACTGTAAACCACACCATGAAACCCACGCCAAAACTGTGGAAAGGTGGTGGTGTCCTATAGAGCTGCCGTTTGCCTACGGATGACTTTAGTGCGTTATTCAACTCCTTTTGTTCTCCTCATATAATCTGGACTTACATTAAATGTAAACGAAGAAAAGTACAAAAAGGAAAGCTAAATAAAGAGAAAAATAAGAAAAAGGAGCCCCATATCGATGTCTTTAATGAGATACAGTAGGGCTGAGAAGCTTTCCTTCCCAGCCAGGGTTTCTGATGGAATTGCCCGCTGTTTTGAGAACATGAAAAATGAGGCGCGTGTAAGAGCCTCTACCAAATTAAATTTTCAACTCAGTTTTCAGGGGCATAAAGTAATTGCCAGCTGAAGGTCTGTCTCCAGTAAAGTATTTATTCCATCTAGTAAAGGAAGATACAAGCCTGATAAGACTGCTGAGGCTGTTGATTTCCATTCTCATACTGGCTCTTGCCCCAAATAGTGGCACGCTGCAGAAATTGTCAAAATGACAAGAATGTTTTCTGATATCTGCTGCGAATACTCAAAATGCAAATTATTTTGAAAGAGAGGAACAGGGTGTTGAGAGGAATTGTTCAATTAAATAATTGGTTGTGAGCATCTTTTCTTACTAAAATGAAGCAATTTTAAATAGCAGAATGATATTTAAATTAAATGGTATGTAAGAGGAGTAAAAAAGATTTGCAAGAAACTTTCATAATTGCATTATCTCTGAGTGTATCCTGATGTAAAATGGAAATGTTTGATCAAGAGGCCAAATACATAGGGATTAAGTTCTTTTTATTGAGGAAGTTTCTCTTGGCTGCAACGGTATGCAATATTCATAAAATGTGTTACAAGTTCATAAACAGAAAAGATATTTGTTAAAATATGAATTTAGTATGGAGGGTATATTTTAAACATTTAATGAAATGAGTATGCTATATTAACAGTATGCTCTTTATTTCTCAGATTAAAAATCCACAGGGATTTTTTCCCTCCCGTCTTTATTTGACATAGCTTTTATTATTCTCTACACATTTTCAGAAACAGCTGAAGAATACTAATTATTTACATATACATTAAAGAATACCTGTAATCTGTGCTTCAAATGTATTATAGACATATACATATGCAAAACATCTTAGTATTTTTTACTGAAATAGTCTTTACACGCTATGACTGTGTAACTGGGAATATGACACGTGAACTGGCTGCTGCTTACGTGCTCCTGTGATGAAGATGGCTGGTTACGTGAGGGGAGGAGAGGTGGGGAATGGCCGGCAGGTGAGGAGCAGCAGAGGTTGCCGGTGCTGGAGGACTCCAGCTTTCTTCCTTGCGTTACCTCCCAGTGCTCGCCAGCACCCTGGTCCAGGTTGTTAGATGAACTTGGGCAGTTCTTAATGCAGGCAATGTAGAAAAACCTTTCCCTCCCCTCCCACCAAGGACCTTTCCTCGTACACCGACCGCTGTTCACTGAGAGGTGTGACCTGGAGCACGAGACTTTACCTTCCCAGAGCAGGTTGGTTGGTCACTGAAGCAAACCCATTGTCATTCTGGGTTTTGCCATCATTTAAAGTGCAGGTCTAACTTTGTTTGGACGCGTATGAAATTCACTTGACACTTGACACTGCCCTCTGGCACAGGTTCCCACAAATTAGTCGCTTGCAGTGAAGTGATCCACTGGGACTTGCTGAAAATCCCTCCATGAAGCCTTTTTTTTCTCTTCTCTTCTCTTGCCTTTTTTTCTTTGGGGAAATTTTTTGACTATTTACATATTCACCTGCATAAATATTCCCTGCAGAAAATGTGGCCTTTGTCACACAAGGGGGAACGCCTGGTGAAGAGACCAGCAAGCCTAATCCCTGCACAGCCTGGGTGGAGTATTGGTGGGAGGCTGCACACGTATGAGGGGACAGGGACCACCGTGGCAGGGGCTGCAGGAAGCCAGGGACCTCCAGACCCGCCAGACAACATGGGGAAGTGCTGAAGGGAGGCTGCAGGTTGCCTGCAGGCAAGAGCTGACGGGGCAGGGCTGGCTGTCCATCCAGGTTGCCTGATCTTGGGCTGCTCTGAGCTGTGGGTCTGAGGGACACGGATCTGCAAAGCCATGTCAGCTGTGCTTTGCAAAAGGACACTACGAACTGTCAAATTAAGACTAAGAGGAGGTGTGGTTTTTACACCTAAGGCAGCAGACCCAAAGCCAGTCCTGACGCGGAACTACCGCGTGCCTTTGGCGCTTTCGCATTGGGTAGGTTGAAAACTTGATGCCAAATATTTTCCCTGGCTGAACTTTCAGATGTTGCCCAAGCTGAAGCACGTGCTAAGGCATTTCTGAAGTTTCTCACCATGGAAGCCACACAGAAGCCACCAGGCAGCCACTGGAGCTTTCTGTAGTACAGACACTGCTTACAGCCAAGGACACTTACCAAGAAGTGCTGCAGCAGCTTAACCAGATATAACCAGATTTAAGATGAACCATCCCATGGAGCACAGAAGCCCATGCCCTGGCATGGAGGTACAATCATGGAACAGAAAGGGAATGGTCACAGCCTCCTGGCCATTTACAGCCTGGAGAATGAAAAGCCGTTCTGACTGCTAATGGCTGCTGGTCTCCTGTTGTAACTTGTGCAATCTGCGCTGCCCCTTAGATTGCAAATGCAACAAGGGGCAAGGGTCGGTACCAACAGCTCTAGTATCTTCGTGACTTTTCCACCAATACCTAAGTGATGCCAGCAGGAAAGTTAGAAACTCAGAACGGCAGGGACATCTTGCAAAGAAGGTTTTAGAGAAAGGTTTAATATAACATCAGCCAGGACAAGCTCTACGGGGGACCTTCATGCAGGATTTACCTAAAGATGGTGAAAACGTCCTGTGAAAAGGAGACGGGAACTCAGTGTTCAAAGGTCAAATTTACTAACAACTTCACAAAGATCTTTCTACGTTTCTCCTTGCCCAAGATACCAAAATAATACTTGCGAGGAAACTGTTTTGGAGGATGGCTCGCTGGAGCTCTGCGGTGCTGTTCTGTGCTCTGGAGCGCAGCAAGGCACAGCTCACATCTTGTTTCAGGCGTGTTACAGTTCTTGTAAGAGAACCAATCCCACATCAGCTCTGAAGACAGCGAAGTGCTACCCACAGCCATTTATTGTTTGTAGCCACAGAAAACAATTCGATAAACTAAGTGGTTTAATTGGTGTTAGACCCATTGCTCGAGCAGCAGACCTCATCGCATGGTCAATTTAAAGACAAAGAAAGAAAATCCTACCAAAGCAGAGCCTAACCTGGGTACTGACAGAGCACCGTCAGCGTCTGTAGGAAATGACTCGGAGTCTGACCACTGCATTTATTAGAAAGAAGGATCTGGTCTCTGATGGATTCAGGCTTGCTGAAAAATTAATGCATTTATAAGTCTTCCTTGAGCTTTTGAAACATTAATATCTGTTCTTGGTTGTAGTTATTTGTATCATCTGGATTTTAATGATTATACTCTTACATGTGGACTGTACATAAATATTAACCGTGTTAGATCCCTGCTCCCCTCACTGGTGGAAGGACCCTTGCAGTTGGACATGGAGAGGGTTTAGCTGGTGTAACCATATTTTTGCTTCATTCATACAATTAGTTTAAGAATATTTTTATAGAATAATTATCTGAATGTAGTGTAACTTGATGGAGGGGCACTTTCTAAAATCAGATGAGTTGAGCATGAAATGCCACTTGTGTTAATCTGTTTGAAACTAGGGAAGTGTGAAATGTGCTGTAGGGAGGAGTTATTTCTTCTGCAATATTACAGGCCAGGGAAGAAACCCTGTTTATTACCTCCCACAAATGCATTTGTAACAAAACCTTAACTTATTCTCACTCGTTTCTAGCCAACTTAATGTGTTATTAACTGGGCATTTTTTTATATAATTTGAGAGGTTGGGAAGGTGAACTATCTTTGGCACTGCACCCACTTAACTGTAACAATCACATTTTCTTTTTAATAGAGTAAGTTAATTTTTAAAGTGATCTACAGAGGAACAGATGGCAGGATGAATTCTCTAGGGATATCCTCAGCTACACCAACACTCAGAGCACGGAGTGGTGCCTAGTGCCAGGTGCATCTACCTTGCAGTCCTTCCTCCCCTTGTTCTCCTGTTATCTTAGGGCTGGCGGCTGGAAATGGAAAAGCAGCCTCTGAAGGTAAAAATTCCTCTGGCGTTTGAGCTACCCTTGTGCTGCAACCCGATTCGTAAACAAGCTCCTTGCTGGGATGCAGCATCCTGCGGCGGGGTCCTGCCTTAGAGGTTTGTCTCCAGGTCTGCAAGGACAATACGCCTCCAGCAGCAAGGGAGGAACGTCAGCACAAAGAGAAAGCAGGGAGAGGAGTCCCTGGCCCACTGATCACAGTGGAAAACACTAGAATCATTAACTGCTCACCCTCTGCTGGCACGTGAGCTCTTGCTACGCAGGAAGCGAAAACCCCACTGGCTGTGGGTAAACTGGGATTTCACTCCAGATTGCTCATCCTCGTATTTTCTCCTTAATTATTGCTCCAGTGTTTCACCTGTAGAAGTACAGCAGCACATCAATCATTAAGCAGCCGTGAACTTGTGGGTTTTCCACGTCCTGCAGTTCTGGAATGAGGTCTCAGACAAGGGGGTCTTGGGGGCTGGAGGCTGCTCTAGGGGGTGGTCTGAGAGGCTCCCCGTGCTCGTGCAGTGCGCGCTGTCCTCTTCTCCTCCCCACGTATGCAACCTGCTGCCGGCAAAGGGGCTGGGTATCAACGATCATTATTTCTAAGCCAAGTTTTAAAACTGGGAAGTGTGCTTTCGGTGAGAGCACACGTTAGTTCAGGCAGCTGATTCAGAGCTGCTGTGGGAAACAATGCCACCACTGCAGGAGGAACTGCCTTGGCTGGCTGATGCTCCTTTAGGGTGCCAGATCTGCACTAGAAACAAAAGAAGAGTCCTGTAACATACAATGAAAAACACCTTTAGTAATGGTAATTACAGCAGAACCAATGGGACAGAAACTGGAAAAACCCTCACCTTTTTGTTGACATGTACTTTTCTTTAAAATATTGCCTACATCTGGTACCAAGCTCTGAACCTCAGCACCATATTCCTAGAGTATGCCAAAGCGGAGTATGGATGCAGAAGATAAATACATCTTAGCCTGTAGTTCATGATAGTTCATGACAGGTTTTTAACCCTTCTATTAAAATTATTTACATAATAGATAGAGCTGATTTTGAGGAGTCTGAATTTAGACATGCAAGAGATTGAGGGGAAGAAATAAACCTTAGTAAAAGCCGATGCCTTTTAATTTTTAAATTATTAAATTATCACGTATTCTATTTATTACTAATGATGGTGATGTTGTGTTTATCTGACAAACTTGGTTCCAGACCTTCAAAACAAGCAATGAGGGGCCCCAGAGCTGTGCTGTGATAGCACTGCATCTGCCTGAGCTCAGAGGAGGAGAGGTAGTGCCAAGAGCTGGTGGGGAACACCACACCCAGGAATCAAGCCCACCTCCTGGAGAAAAGCCCCCTGTGATACCCAAGAGTGTGTGCACACGCATCATCCCTCTGCTACTGGACATGGTTTTGCAAGATGTAGATCACAGAGATGGGAAGTGATGGGGTGCTGTGAGGCATCAATGACATTCCTGGGAAGATGTCTCAGGAGACAAGTATTAGCGTGACAGCTGGCCATGTGCTCAGCCCCTACTGCCAGCTGTGCTCCAGTAGCACAGGTACCAGGCAGGGCGTCTCCCAGCAAGGATGCTGGCCAAGCCCCTGGCTCCCTGGGCCTCCTGTGCCCTCCCCGAGCAGCATTTCTCCATGCAGTCTGGTCTGTCTCCAGCCACCAAGAGCCACTGCTGATGCCCTGTGATGAGGTGTGCAAGCCAGTGGGATATATTACACATCTGCTCCTTTGGGACTGATCCTGAGGTGGAGCCTCATCTTTCAAGCAGATCCTCCAAAGTCACCTGTGTCTGTAGGTGCCGAAGCCTGGCTTTGGCTGGAAGGTGCTTTTTTGACCTTAATAATGGAAGTTTCGTGAGGTCTGTTTTGGCTCTGAAGCCACACAGTACAAGCAAAACTAAAACACCCTCTCTGGAAAAAATGCAGCTACCTGAGCATTTCAGAGTTACGCTAAGAATTTTAGACTCATGCTGGGAGTCCATTTCAATTTTGTCTGTATTTTAAGAAGTGTTTCCCGGGAGCCTACCCTCTCCTGACTCTCCCCTTCAGGCTTCAGCAGCCACCCATGCACTCGTGCAGCTGTGTTCGAGAAGGTGCAGTGTGTGCCTTGGTCTGTTTGCACAGCGTGTAATCCACCCGGATGCCCAGAAATTATCGGGCCAGACTCCTAAGTACTGGGGGTGAATTCACTGCAAAAATAGCACTATATTTGAGGGGATGGAGATTTTAAAGCCCAGATTTGCTGCTAGCCCTCTCTGAGCTCCATGGGCCTCCAGGAGACCTGGTTTGCCTTTTGGCAAAGATGAGGAGCACTCTTTAAGATAAACTATGCTAAATGGCCCATGTCTATGTGAATTAGCAATTATTCACTCTGTCGGGAAAGAAATCCTTTAAAGCAATCGCAAATGGCTTCAGCCGTGGCATTGCATTAGATTGCTCTGTACCTGTGACGGATCAATGTGTGTAAGTACGTAAAGATGCATCAGTTCTTAGCAAATGCAACATTCATGGAGGTGTGATGTCATGGACATCCCTCCCCATCTCCCCATGACCAGAGCAAAGTCTGCAGGAAGTGCAGGACAGGCAATCCCATACCCTGCACCTTGGCTGCCCTGTAGTGACGATGCAGGAAAAGGCTGTTAATTCAATTTCTGACAGTTTGGCAGAAAAAAAAAATTCATTACGACCCCAGTTAGAGCAGTGGTCTTATTCTTGTATAAAAGCTTTTTCCCAGCTTTGCCAGAGGTGGCACTTAGCAATGGCAAGGGGAGGCTCCTCAGGGAAGGGTTCAGCCCTAAGCACAAGCCCTGGGTAACTGGGTGCAACGTGGGCTCAGTCATTGCCTTTCCTTCCACGTCCACCTGAAACTATGGGCTCTTCCAGTACCGGAGGTAGGAAATGCCAATTCACCACCGAGATGGATGTGCACAGAGCTACACAGGAAACAATATGCACCTCGTATAAGGATATTTTCACTTCAAATTTGATTTCTGATTCTGTTATGTCATGAGTCACCACAAGGAAGGTCTAGGGGGTTTTTCACCATCTTGTGCTACTCTTTCAATGTATCACTAAACTGTATTTTAAATGCAATTTAGTTGGTCCAGTTCTGAACAGAAAAACCCATTTCTATCCCCTCCAGATTGCACCTCATTTATCCTTCAGGAACCAGCTATGGGGCTTAAAGAGTGAACCCGTGTTAGAGGTGCCAAATCTCTTAGTTTGTCACTAAGTTGATAATACACTTCACCTTCATTACTATTCTATCATTAGGAGCTGAGTGATTTGAGTGTTTGACTAAGTGGCTTATTTTTCTCCTCAGAGGTGTGTGAGATGCTGCCTCTCAGCAAGGTGTCCTGAAAAACTTTTCTTAATGAACAAGTGATTAAAAGCCTTAAGTGCAAGTAAGCATCCAAAACGCAAGCTGCATTATCACGGAACGAGACCGAAATAGCCTCAGCACCACGCAGAGCACAGAGGTCCTTCACTCAGACGCTCTTGACACTCTGGTGGTGTTTCTCAGTGGTAGCTGCTGGGCAGGGTCCTGCGGGCAAGACCTGCTGTGGCCCAGTCTCCATCACAGATGGCCGGCTTGTCCTCTGCCACACACAGCAAAGCCACCCCGGGGCAGAGCTGGCTTGTCCCTTGTTCCTGTACGTGTCCCCATTTCTGGTCCCAGGCGGCTCAGGAGCGTGCTGTGAGCGCCCCGCTACTACCAAGGCTACACCTCCTTCAAGCTGGCTGCCAGGAAGACCACAGCCAGCAAGCGGTCCAGACCGAGTCCTCAGTGGTTTGTGCTTTCGTGCTGACTTTCATCAGGTCAGGTTCCAATATTTCCTGTCAGGTACGGTAAGACAATGACTGGGCTGCAGTGGTCAGCACCCCTCCCCAAGGACTCGAGAGGGATGTGACAAACGGAAGCACACCCGCTCTGGAAGCAGTGTCAGCCGGGCAATGCATCATCCCTGCAGTGGGACCCTATGATGGGAAGTTTATCCATGCTTGCAGGGGAGATCAGGTCTCACCTCGTTTTCCTCCCCAGGTCCAGGTGTTGCACAGTCACGCTAAGGCTGGTGCTCAGCAGTGCTTCTCGGACGGGTCCCTAGGCGCTGCCCCACTGCCAAGGCGGCGCAGGCATGGTATAGGCTTGCTGCCCAGTCAGGAACAGTGTGAGGAGAAAGGAAAGCCATGGTGGGTGTTTAACCTCAGCGCCAATACCTGGTGTCTGGTCAGGGTCCTTCTGGTGACACAGCCTGCTTGTTCTCCGAATGAAGAAAGGTGGAGAGAGAAAATAAAACCCTCTCTCTAATATCTGGTAGAATTTTCTCTTCCATTTTTTCCTATTTCTGCCCTCTATTCATTTGTTCCAGTAACTGAAACAGCAGCATGACCTGACACTATCCATCGTTACCCACATCATTTCAGTGACACTGCTCTCATAGGTGTCTTCATGCTCTTGAGAATGGAGTTTCATTTCCCCAGCCCCGGAGAAGCTCTCTGTGGCGATGAGGTCAGCTTCGCTGCATCTGACGTGCTGTAGAGTTGTTTGGCTGATGTGTTTTGTGGTAGCTTCATCATTTCCTGTTTCTTGCTGACCCCAAAATACATGGGTAGCAGGTGCCCACCCCCAGTATCGCGTCTGAGTTTCACCACCACTGAGTTAATGAAACCCCTGGTCTGGTTCCCAGACCCTGTGTTTGTTTTCCTCGTAAGTGCTTGTGACAGCCTTGATCAGGAGTGTCTTTGGTGGGGCTGCTTGGGCAGGGATCCTCGCTGGCGGCTGGGTCCGGCTCGGTCCGGAGCTGCCAGCGGGGAGGCAGGGCAGGCACAGCAGCTGAGACCTGAGGAAGAGCCGTTCTCCTCTCAGCACCATGACCTGGAGAGGAGCTGCCCAATTTGCCTCTGTTTCCCTGCCAATCGGTCTTATTCCGGAGCATCTTATTTATTGCAGTTGTCTCTAGTGACCAGAATTCATCATCCCTAGTTTTGAGGTGGATTGCGTTTCTGTACAGATAGCTTCTAGGCGCTTATGACTTCCTTGTAGGTTGTCTTTAAGGGATGTGTGTTAGTTTCCAGTGCTGCCTATTTTCTCCCAAAGGCGCCTCTTCTCTTTCCAGTCATATGAGGTGCCTGGGGAAAAGGAATGTTTTGCATTCGCAGACACTAGGTTATGACCTTGCTTCAACTGAAGATTTTTGTCAGAGGAGACATTAGTATAATCCAGGTTGTAAGAGACTTTTAACATCTCACTCCTCCTGAAGAGAAGGGGCAGTACAGCTGCTCCAATAGACTTTGCCTGGGGCTGAGGGCACAGCGCTGCGTTCGCTGAAGAGCAGGAAATCCAGGAGAAATATTTAATAACTTCTTGCCCTGCTGGTAGTCTAGGTGGAGGCGAGGGAAACAGAGGCTTGGAATTAGAAGCCTGATGACTTGCCAGGGAGATGATGACAAATATCAAAGGGAAAGCACATTTAATTTGCGAAGATCAAGAAGGGTATTACAATCAAGAAAAGAAAAGCAAATTGAAGCATTAAAAATAAAGCACTTGATAGGAGCTCTTTGAATGGGTGGCTAAAAAGTGTTTCCCTCAA
Organism: Bucorvus abyssinicus; assembly: GCA_009769605.1. Taxonomy (NCBI): domain Eukaryota; kingdom Metazoa; phylum Chordata; class Aves; order Bucerotiformes; family Bucorvidae; genus Bucorvus; species Bucorvus abyssinicus. Next base: position 45,017,203 of record CM020028.1, read on the forward strand.
AGTCTCTCATGACCCCACCATTCCCCATTCTCCCCACTGCCCCCACCCCCATGTCACAGCCGTGCCGTGGATTACAGCTCTTCGCAGCCCCGGCCCGGCTGCGGCTGCAGCTGCGGTGCTGAGGAGCGCAGGCAGTTTCAGGCTGTGCGGGCAGGAGCCGCAGCAGGTTATTCTGACCTCTGATCCCCCAAATCACCTTGCTGGTCCCCGGCCCCGTGTTGAGCTGCGTGTTGCACTAAGGTTTATGTCACAAGTGAGGAAGGTTAAGCCACCAGGGAAGGCCCCTTGAATGTTGAATTTTTATAGCGCTGTCCTTTATCTCCTTCCTTTCAGGATGAGCTGGCCCGGAAGAGTGATGTGTTGGGGCCAGTTAGATCCTCTGGTCCGGCGTGGAGGTGGAGAGCTGGCAGAGAAAAACACAACTTCAGCTTAAGTCTGGCCTTTGTGCTCGTTGTTCACTTGTGCATGCAGGGAGCTCCGGGACCCTCGGCCAGAGCCGAGGAGCCGAGCTGCTGCCACCACTGCCAGGACCACCCAGTTCCCCTTTCACTGCGCCCCAGAGAATCGCCAGCACAGCCAGCTGTTTGCAACTCCTTCGCGCAGGCTCAGCTAGCAGGACAACGACAGGAGCTCTATTAAAGGCCAGGCTCATTCAAAAAAGATGTAACTGCATCTCTGGAGACAAGAAATTCCAGCAGGGCTTAGCTAGGAAGTGCCGCCAGGTCAAGAGCAGACACCTCTGAGAGGAGCAGGAGAGAAAACTCAGTGCCTTGCAAGTCCGCTGGTGTTTGTACAAGACTATCTGTCTCTTGGAGCAACACCAGAAGCCTTCTCCTCCTTCCAGCCCAGGGTTAGCTGGTGACACCTCAGGCACTTTGGGGTTTCTGTTTAAAACCTAGAAGCTATTTTACTACTCAGCTTCAGAGGAAAGGGGGGATGTCCCATGAGAAAGGGGCTTTCTCCGCTCTGAATGCTTTTATAATTGTCTACTACTCTTTGATGAAGATAGTGGTGCTGTGTTTACTTTTAGATATGTAAAGATATATATATTTACTTCCAACCGGTCAGGCTGCCGCTTGGGTACCGCTGCTGTGTACAGCTGGCCTGGCCATACTGATGTGAGGCAGCAGTGAGCTACCTGGTGCAGTTCTACTCAAGGAATACTCCAGCCCTGCCTGTGCTTTTGTTGGTGACGCGGAAGGCCGTGAGGGCAGGGACACCAGTCCAGGCCACACTGTTCAGCTCGGTTGCAGAGGGAGAATTGGGGAGGCCGTGGGGAAGAGGTGGGAGAGGAGATGCGTGCTGCTGGTGGAACCCACCTCTGGCACTTCGCCATCAGAGACCTTCTAGGGAAATTGCAAACTCTCTGAATCCCTTTTCACAGCAGGAAGCCAAGAAAGAGCCAGGACTAAACAGTCAGCATAAACCTCAGCTGGACCAGGTCTTAAATGTAAAGTGCGTTTCTTCAAAAGCACAGCATAAATATTTCAATAATTATTCTGATATTAGAGTTACCTAGATGGGCTGAGATAAAAACCCCTCAAACAAATGCAAAGCATCAAATGGCATTCCATCAGATCACCCTGCTCGCCAGGGACCCACCAGAATTGTGTGGGTGGCAAGTTTAATTGCATGGGCAACTCACCTGAGCTCAACAAGAGCATAGCAGGGCTCAAAAAAGGTTCAGAGGAAGGCAAGCAAGAAAGGCTAAAGCAGGGACCCCCTACTCAGCAAGGCAGAGACACAGCAGAGCAGAGCTGTGCTGCTAGGAAGGGCCACAAAAGGACCGTGGGGAGGGCAGGGAATGCAGGAGCGGTGGGGAAAGGGTGCACAAGGGGCCAGTACTCACCCTTCCAGGTCTTGTGAAAGAGATCTGTGGAATCATCAGACTGAAGGTTACCAGTCTTAAAAGAAAATTAAATATTCAGAGATCAGATTAATGAAAAGTAAGTGCATACCCCTCAAAAAAACCAAACCCAACCAAACCAAAACCGAAAAAACCCACCCCACACCTTTTTTAGCCAAGTGGTCTATGAATCTAAAGAATTTGCCAGCACAAGGTGATAAGGACCCCCAAACTCCAAAAGGGAATTAAAAAGCCTGTTTAAGTAAACATCCAGCAAATCGATTCAGGAATGATGTGGCTGAACGCAACCTTTGACTCAGGATACCCCTCCCTTAGTAAGTGCTGGACACGGAGAACAGTGCGAGAAGGAGATCACGCGGGACGTGTTTGCTTCTGTCTGTCCTTTCTCGACGCCTCTCGCTTGCCAGTGAAAGCAGGATGCTGGGCGGGGGGATCCCCTAGCAGGGTAAACTTCAGTTCTTCTGCTATCCTAAACATTTCCATTGACTTTAAGGGCCTTTCCATTTTTTAGAGATGCAAAGAGACCTGTTGACTTAATTCTGACCAGTGTGGGGAATGTAAGGGCTGGGAGCAGGGCAGGCAAAGAGGCGCTGGTTGGGGTGGGAAGTGGGGGTCAGGCAGGGTATTCCCTTTATTTTTCCTTTAATTTTTGCATTAAGTTTAAAGAGGTAACATGAATTGCGAGAGTTCATATAGCAAATTTTGAGGAGAAAGCTGAGCATCCTCCCTCTGTGTTTTAGTCTGAGGGTGTCTTCATAAGCTTTTATGACGTTCTTTTGTTGCGTGAGAAGTTCAGGAGTGGCTTTTTATGTGGACAAGGAGAAAAGAAGCACTGCCAAAATGCATGCTGAAAAGGGATTTTTCTTTCTTCTATCTACAATTCTCCCCGTCGGCATTCACGCAGAGGTGCAGCGTTCACTGCCTGCGTTGAAACATTGATAAAGAGATGCTAATGCAAAACTTGAAGTCAATGCTGACGTAGAAGTTAGTATAAAATCACAGAACCGCAGAATCATCTGGTTGGAAGAGACCTCTAAGGTCCCCGAGTCTGACCCTTCACCCTGCACTGCCAGGGTCCCTAAACCATGTCCCTCAGCACCACCTCCACACGGCTTTTAGACACCTCCAGGGATGGGGACTGCACCACCTCCCTGGGCAGCCTGTTCCAACGCTTTATAACCCTCTCTGTAAAGAAGTTTTTCCTGATAACTAACCTAGATCTCCCCTGGTGCAACTTGAGGCCATTTCCTCTCATCCTGTCACTTGTTACTTGGGAGAAGAGACCGGCCTCCACCTCACTCCTTTCAGGTACTTATAGAGAGTGATGAGGTCCCCCCGTGAGCCTCTTTTTCTCCAGGCTAAACAACCGCAGTTCCCTCAGCTGATCCTCATCAGAATTGTGCTCTAGACCCTGCACCAGCTTCGTTGCCCTTCTCTGGGCATGCTCCAGCCCCTCAATGTCCTTCTTGTAGTGAGGGGCCCAAAACTGGACATATTACTCAAGGTGTGGCCTCACCAGTGTCGAGTACAGGGGGACAATCACTGCCCTGCTCCTCCTGGCCACACTATTGCTGATACCAACCAGGATGCTGTTGGCCTTCTTGGCCACCCGGGCACACTGCTGGCTCATATTCAGTCAGTTGTCAACCAGCACCCTCAGGTCCTTTTCCACTGGGCAGTTTCCAGCCACTCCTTCCCAAGCCTATAACATTGCGGGGGTTGTTGTGGCCCAAGTGCAGGACCCAGCACTTGGCCTTGTTGAACCTCATACCATTGGCCTCCACCCATCGATCCAGCCTGTTCAGATCCCTCTGTAAGTCCTTCCTATCTTCAAGCAGACCGACACACCCACCCAACTTGGTGTCATCTGCGAACTGTCTGAGGGTGCACTCGATCCCCTCATCCAGATCATTGATAAAGATGTTGAAGAGGACAGACCCCAACACTGAGCCCTGGGGGACACCACTGGTGACCGGCCACCAACTGGATTTGACTCCATTCCCCACCACTCTCTGGGCCCGGCCAGCCAGCCAGTTTTTTATCCAGCAAAGAGTATACTCATCCAAACCATGAGCAGCCAGTTTCTCCAGGAGAATGCTGCAGGAAATGGTGTCAAAAGCTTTACAGTCTAGGTAAAAGTCTAGTTAAATAACATCCACAGCTCTTCCTTCATCCACCAAGCGTGCCACCAGGTCATAGAAGGAGATCAGGTTAGTCAAGCAGGCCCAGCCTTTCCTAAAGCCGTGCTGACTGGGCCTGATCACCTGGTTGTCCTGTACGTGCTGCATGATGGCACTCCAGATGATCTGCTCCATAACCTTCCCCAGCACCGAGTTCAGACTGACAGACCTGTAGTTCCCTGGATCCTCCTACCTGCCCTTCTTGTAGATGGGCGTCACATTGGCTAACCTCCAGTTGATTGGTACCTCCCCCGTTAGCCAGGACTGCTGGAAAATCATGGAAAATGGCTTGGTGAGCACTTCCGCCAGCTCCCTCAGTAACCTTGGATGGATCCCATCTGGCCCCACAGACTTGTGCACATGTAAGTGGAGCAACAGGACACTTACTGTTCCCTCTTGGATTATGGGGCTTCATTCTGCTCCCCGTCTCTGTTTTCCTGTTCAAGGAGCTGGGCCCTCAGAGAACAACTAGTCTTACCCTTAAAGACTGAGGCAAAGAAGGCGTTCAGTACCTCAGCCTTTTCCTCATCCTGGGTCACTATGTTTCCCCCCACATCCAGCAGGGAGATTCTCCTTAAGCCTCCTTTTGCTGCTAATGTATTTATAGAAACATTTATTGACTTTTATGGTGGTGGCCAGACTGAGTTCTAGCTGGGCTTTGGCCTTTTCTAATCTTCTCCCTGCACAGCCTCGCAGAATCCTTGCAGTCTTCCTGAGTGGCCTGACCTTTCTTCCATAGACCATGGACTTTCCTTTCCTCCCTGAGTTGCAGCCAAAGCTCTCTGCTCAGCCAGGCTGGTCTTCTGCCCTGCTGGCTCGTCTTACAGCTCACTGGGATGGCTTGTTCCTGCGCCTTAAAGAGTTCCTTCTTAAGGATTGTCCAGCCTTCCTGGACTCCTTTGCCCTTCAGGGCTGCCTCCCAAGGGACCCTGTCAACCAGGCTTCCACGTACGTCAGTCTGCCCTCTGGAAGTCTAAAGTGGCAGTTCTACTGACCCCCCTCCCTACTGCCTCAAGAATTGAAAACTCTATAATCTCATGGTCACTGTGACCCAGACAGCCTCCAACCTTCACACCACCCACCAATCCTTCTCTGTTGGTGAACAACAGGTCCAGCAGGGACCAGCCCTGGTTGGTTCCCTCACCAGCTGTGTCAGGAAGTTGTCTTCCACACACTCCAGGAACCTCCTGGACTGTTTCCTCTCTGCTGTATTGTATTTCCAGCAGATATCCGATAAGTTGAAGTCCCCCACAAGAACAAGTGGCACCGATCATGTTACTTCTCCCAGGTGCTTATAGAATGTTTCATATACGTCTCCATCTTGGTGGTCTATAGCAGACTCCCACTGTGATGTCTGCCCTGTTGGCCTGTCCCCTGATTTTTACCCATAAATACTCTACCCTTTCATCACCACTGTCGAGCTCTAGACAATCAAAACTCTTCCTAATGCACACTCTCTTGCCTCGCCTTCCCGCCCTATCCCTCCCAGCTAGGTCAGGCCAGCTGGATTACCGTGCCCTGTTTATTGCTGCTCTGGAGGTGTGGGAAGCTGCTGTTTGTCCCCTGTAGGCACTGCTCACCCGTGCCCTACAGCACAGCTGAAGGCAGCTTTCAGTAGAGCTCCTCATCCTCTGCTGACCTGGCTGATGTACTGCTCAAAGAAGGGCTGGTCACCAGTGTGAGTGCTGGTCTGTGCCAGCAACTGAGCTCCTAACTCCCCTTTTTGGCCTGATGCCGCATGGAGAGCCAGCATTTAGATGCCCTTTGCTTAAGCACTTTGCTTAAAAACTGGTTTTGTTGCTGCATGAATTGTGATGTTCTGTGTGGAATTTCAGACCGGAAGAAATAAGCACATGGACACAAAGTACATTGCAGTGTAGCAAGTGAAAGAACAAATTGACAACCACATTTTGACAGGCAGATCCCGAACTATCAACGTTTATGAACCTGCTTCTGTTTCACTGTGCTTATGTGTAAGGCGTTCATGTGCTTTGCTGTGTTTGTGCCATTAACAAGTGGGGTTACAATTGCCCAGGTTAAGAGTAGGTCGCTTATTCTGCTGCCTTTGCAAAGGTTTAGGAATATGGGTTCAGACTTCCCACCTTGAACAGAGGATCAGAAAAGTATTTTCCTCCTTCTCTGCGCCAACAGTGACAACTCAGTATCGCTCGACTCAGAACAAAGGCGTGTCTTGGTGCCTTGCTTGTTTTCCGTGACGCTGCGGTGATTTATGGAATAACTGAAGTCATCTGGGCAAAACACAATGAAGAGCAGTTAGAAATACTGTGAGGGTGGAGATCCATCTTTCATTTGGACATTTTCAGCTAACAAATGACTTGCCGGTGTGGGGATTTACGACATGAGTAGTGTCCTTCATTGCTCTTTACTTGAAGCACATTGCTAGTTGTGCAGCTTTCGGTCTTCTGTACCACACGTCTTGTGCTTGCAGTGGTGATGGAGTGAGCCCCGTGTGAATATATACTGGAAGTTTGGTGGACTCTTCGACGAAGAATATATTTATTTCAAGCAGTTGCCTGTAACAGAGGGGAATGGCAGCCTGTGGACCTTTTCGCAGTCTCAGTTTTGCACTTGGAAAGAAAAAATAATACAAACGTGAATTTATCTGTTGTCCTGGCTTGAGTTAGAACAGAACTCATCCCATTCAGTGATTTCAGCTCAGTCTCTGCTCAGTGGCAGCACGTTCTGAAGTTAACGGCATATTTTCACAGACGGTGTCTGCTCCTAGCAGTGCCAGCAGTTGATGTTCACAGTTACTGCCAGGGGTTGGGGTGCAGAAAGGCTCTGGCTGACACTCGCTCCTGTGCAGACCCAGGTCACTGCTAAACCCTGTGTGTCACGGTGGGGTGCAGTGAGTGAGAGGCTGCACCCGCGGGGAGGAGCGGACAGGACAGGGGACCCTGCACTGACCCACAAGGGGTTCCATCCCACAGACGTCATATCTGGAATAAAGCTGAGGGATCACGAGGGTCAAGCCCTCTTCTTCAATGGCCGACATCCAAGGGGGACTCTGTCCGTTCTGTCTTTGGTCCAGATCTGTGCATTCCTGAATCCAGTTCCGGAATCCAGCTCTTGAACCCATTTTCCATCTGCCACTGAGTCCAGTCTAAGACTTCCCCAGTGCCTGCTCCTGCAGCATCGGTGGTGACAGTGACGTGGTTGCCATCAGGGGTGTTAGGTTCCATAGTGGTATTGTATATATTTGTATATGTGTCATTTTATTATTGTTATTCTCATTAAAGCAGTTTTAGTTTTCCAATCCATAAGTCTCCCTTTTTCTCTTCCCCTTTGGGAAGGGAGCGGGGTTAATAGAGAGCATCTGCCATTTGTCTAGTGGCCAGCCCAGCCCTAACCCTAAGAAAAGAATCCTCTCAAATAATATCACAGGAATTGCTAAATTTTTAAGCCATATTTGCGATGGGATACTGGGCAAGCCCAGCATTAGGTGCCTCAAAGAGATGCACAAGAAAACCAAGACAGTCTGAAGTCAAATAATCTGCTGCTGCTGCTCACACAGTTCTCTAAATACTCAGACTGATGTAGGTCAGAAAAAAAATTAAAAAAAGTTTAGTACCTATTACAGAACCTGTTATCCAATTTAAGAAGCAAAGTTGATGGTGGGTGGTAATTAATAGGAAATCTGTACTGCAGATAGAAACCCAGCTGTGATAATGGATATAAAAAGAAGTGTGGTAGTGGAAAGTCATATAGCTCAGAAAATACCTATCATATAGTAAATGTCATCTCCTAGTTCAAGAAAATGATGGTCCTCCCCCACAAGGCTGAAAATATGATGCTAAATTCATTATAGACGCCTCAGTAATGCTGGAAAGAGGGCAGAGAGGGAAAAACTCAGAAATGAGAAACAGAGAGAAGGTTGCACAAACTTCTTTATGGGGAAAGATTAAAGTAACTAAACGCATCTAACTCCTCTGAATGACATCTCAGGGGAATGTAACTGCTAACTCCAAGGACTTGAAGGATCGGGCACCAAGGAGTGAGAAGAATCCCTGGGGCTGTGCCAGGCTGGGAGCCCTATAATGGGGAGAAATGGGTGAAACTGGACAAACGAAAATTGAGGTGGAGACACGAGCCATGGTTCCTTACAGAGAGGTTTCTTGCACTGTGAAATCCTCTCCGTAGGGGACCAGTGAAATCTTGGGTTATTTAGCGCTAGACTAGAAAAGCACTTGAAAATAAAAGGCACAAATCTGCATTCGCAGTGGGTGCACTGGGTAAATTATAACCCTTTTCTATGTCCAAATCCTATGGCTTTATTTTGTTTCAACAAAGCTGGCTATTTGTCCCTCTTCTATAGCATCTGCCTGCAGCCCTTTGGTCCCCTGCATTCAGCACCACTCGCGGCCCCAGCCCTGACAAGCCCTGTGCTCTGATACAGCAGATTCTCCGAGCTGAGTCACAGCTCAAAGGGAGCAGATGCCACACTACGAGGAGGCGACTTGTCTGCTTTGTACCCTGCAAGAAGTGTCACTTGCTGATTGCATAGCTCCTCTTGTCTTTCACGTAGTTCTGCTGACAGCAGCAGAAGGTACAGTGGACTGTTGGCACACGCTGGTGGAGACAGCCTTGGGCGATAGCCGGTTGCACACATGCAGCCACAGGAGCAGAACTCTTGACCTTCCCTTCCAAAGACACGGACCTCCCTGAAGGATCTGCCCAGTTAGCTCACCCACAGTATTTTGAGGAGTTAATGCATGCGATTCGGTAAAGGATAGCAGAGTGACTAAATTTTGTTACTGGTGACACCAGATTGCAGAGTCATTTCAGGTACGTTGTAATATTCAGAATACAAATTGATCTGGGGCGTAACAGTTCTTGAGAAACGATGGTTAAAAACCCTTTCAAAATCAGAACAGAACAAGGACTGCCTTTTTCACTAGAGAAAATATACAGGGGTCCAGACTTTGTGCCATTAGTCATCTGATTTTTTGATGGCAACTGAACAGAGCTGGACTGGTCATCCTTCTTCGTGGCAAGGCAAAAAACCACACAGAGACAGCTTCACAAGTGTTGTCTGAGGACAGCTCGTCCCTAAGCCCACCACACATCCCAGCAGCTGGCTGTAGGTGGTGGGAAGGTGTAAGCAGGGTGAGCTCCGTTGTGCCCACTTAGATCCACCCCAGCTCTCCTCCCGGGGCCGTGCTGTCTCGTGCGGGTCAGCCAGCCCCTGCCTTGTGCTGGTGACAGGGACAGGAGTGCGATGTGCCGTCAGACTGAGGCAGGCAGGGGCTATTCTCTGCTCTGATCGTTAGGTGGGTAGAAATCGTTCATTGCCTTGATCCGCATTAGGTCACAAAGAACAGCCAGGCAGTGATTTTTACTTCTTTGCCCTTCCTGTCTGGATTTTCCTGCATCTAAATTTTTTACATGAAGGAGGAGATGGGGCAGAATGAAAACGATGACAGCATCAAAAGGGTGATAGTCTCTGCGCGGATGTCTACTTTTTTCACTCTTACAGGGTGGCACTTGCATCAGTTGGCATTTGCAATGCCCAAGAGCTCCTGTTACCAGCAGCCAGGATCCTCTCGACAGGCTGAGAAGAGAGCAGCAGGATAAACGTGTCAATAGGGCACCACTGATTCGTCAGGTGGTTATAATGCACTAATCAGAGGGGTAGAGGGAAGAAAACTCTGCCAAGACTCAGCCAGCTCGAAGGGAGCCACTGCTTGCGCATAATGCCGGGGCTCTTTCATCGAGCAAATAGCTTCCTGGGAATCATCCAGTAACAAGGCAGTGCTGGCTGCCCTGGCTTCCCTGGCTGCCTCGCGGCTGCTCAGCCCCACTGGTACCTACGCAGCCAGCCTGTGCTGCTGAGGGATGCCACAGCCCCTGGGCGCCGCAGCGGCAGGGGACGGTGCCGCTGAGCACCAGGACAGCCCTCCAGGCTGCCTGTAGGGACACTGCTTGTGGTTGTCCTCCACCTGTCTGGGCTCGCCTCAAAGACCCAATAACCTCACCTTCTAAAAAGTCAAAAAAGTTGGGCGCGTTTAGAGCTGGGTTATTTGCCATGAAGGATCACTCAGCGCCCGATTTCCAGAGCCTGCCTCATGTAAGATAAAGCATTCCAGTCCTTCTGTGGCATCGTTCCTGGGGATGTTTTTGTTAATGCAGCACATTTCAGTCAAGAAAGGCACTTGAAAAGCATTGGTAGGCACAAATGAAAATATATTCATGCAGACAGGCAGCAAAGGAAGGAGTGCTGTAGTCATGTGCAAAATTGGGAGATACTTCTGCAAACCACCCCCCACAGTCCTTAAAGGTGCTCACCGCCCCCTGGGACTGGCAAAGAAAACTTCGGAAAAAGAGAGCTCCCCTCCAGCCACACGTTGCCTACATTCTTCTCTTCCATGGTCAGACCAGACTGATTCATTACTTCAGGATTTTGGTGGGGGACAACCGTCCTGCATATTCCCCATGCTAGCTTGTCATTAGTGCATTAAAAAGCTGAGCAAGCAATAAGGGCAAATGGACTTCAGAACACGGGGAACTGTCTCCTTAGGCTCAGACCTGAGTTATGGCAATTACGTCTTGGCAGAATCACTACAGCCCATTAAGCCCCACACCTGGCTGGAACTTGAACACCCCCTGGTTTCGAGGCGGGGCTCGCCATTAATCACTCCTGCGCTGCCACGAACCCTCCTTCTCCGTGATGGAAGGCAAGATGTAAAACAGTGCGGGGAGGATTAACAAGGAGTTAATAGGCTGCAGAGCACAAATTGAGCCTCACTTCAAGGCTGGATACTGTTTCGGGTACCAGGATGCTCTGCTGGCCTCGTTACAAGGTCTGAGGGGAAAGGATTGGAGATGGAGCCTGGAGCCACTGCATTTGACTTTGTCTATCTACTTTCTGTTTCATTACCAGAGGTGGGGTGTTGCTCAGCTATTAATTTTCTTTCCCTATTCTGCATTTTTATTGCTTTTTAAATGGTGTCTCTTTGTGACACCATTACACCAGCAGGGCAGATGTGTGCAAATCACCAGGAGAAAGAGCAGTGCTGCTGGAGCTGAGGGCATGGCTGGTGTTAGTCCCTCCGAGGGAGAATGCTGCTTGCTCTGAGGGCTGGGTGTGGGAATGCTGAGTTTGCTGTGTGCATGAACCCAAGGTGGGGGAACCGATACTGAGGAATATCACACCAAAAACACAAAAAAGGGGGCAAGATTGGCGCACCGAGGATGCATAAGTCTTCTCACGACAGATCCTGATGCTGGGACAGGTGCAGATGGACGAAGTTTTGGGAGGGAAGGCAGTGTAATATTTCTTTGCAGACGCCCCAGCGCAAAAGAGGAATTAAAATTTACTCAGTGCTCCAGAAATGTTTATGGCCCACATAAAATTTACCAGAAAAATGTCAGATGTCAGTGGATTGTATTAAATGTAAATATTACACAACTCCCAGCCTCCGTTTCTTATTGAAGCTTGGCACATAGCTCTCATGGATCTCCTGTTTGAAGGGAAGTCTCTGGAGGTGCTGCTGCTTGGCATCGGGTTTGGAAAGGTTTCAGCATGAGCTCTGCCAGCCCACACCTCCTCCTCACCACCGTGCCGCTCTGCCGGACTGACCAACCAATGACTCTTACGGTGACAAGGGTGCCTGATTTGTCAGAGAAGCCCACCCCACCATGTCTGCGATAGGCACTGCTGCAGCACCGACGTCCATCACCCCCAAACTGGCTGTGTCCTCAGGCAGCACCCCGCCAGCAAGAGGAGGGGGCGGCAGAGCTTTTGTCTGGGTCCCGTCGTTGGTGCCTCCAGTGTTAGGGGCTGAGTCGGCTGGCTCTGCCCCTGTGAGACGGACACTTCACCGGGTGGTGTTTCCTACAGGTGACGTGAGGAGGAAGGAGGGAGCGTACTGGCATTGCTGCTTGCTTGGAAGAGGCTCAAGTGCATGGTGGCAGTGGGGTCGCTGAATCATTAAAAATGCTTGCGTTTAATGAAGGGGAAGGCACTTTGTGCCGCTGTCCTGGGGGCTTGGACAAGTCCCACCGAGGCCGAGTGCGGGCTTGATGTGCAGGTCTCTCCACCAACTTGTCCCCAAAGAGCTTGAGAGGCAACTGGCCTGCTTACATTACTGCTGAACCACTAATCCATTTTGTTGGATGTTTCACCAGTTTAACAAATTACTGCTTCTTTAACCCGCCCTGTGGACCTCAACTATCGTGTGGTGCACGGGCTATGACTAGGGACTTGGTACGTCTTCTCATTATTAAGACATCTGGAGGAGTTATGATGCGAAGTCGTCAGGCCAAGCCAGGGAAAGCAGGTCGGTGTAGTGCACGGCAGCTGGTAGCCTGCGCGCTGGGAAGGGGCTCTGCATCACGGAAAAGGTGTGGGGTGTTGCCCTGTTGTTCACTGGTCACTTCACTCCTGTGGTACCAGCTCTTACCACAAAAAACATATGGAGGAATTTTTTTTCTTGCTTGCTCCTTGGAACATATGAAGGAGAAAAAAAGCCAGTTCCAAACACTTCTTGCTACCACATATGTAGTGGATTTCAGTACGCTTTTCCCCAGGGTAATAATAATCCTGTGATAATACCGTTCCTGAAAATGCCTCGCCTGCAGTATCTGGGAAGATCGCTGGCAGAACACGTGCGGGTACACAAAACTCGGAATCCTGCCCCGTTCACGCGGCGAGATAAAGGTGGTTCAGATTCACGCTGCTTCTATTAAAAAACTGAAATATTAGAGTCTTTAGGAGGATCTCACACAGCTGAAAAGAAATGGTTCCAGGATCTCTTTTAAAGCTGGAGAGATTTTCACTCTGCACTTTGCACAGGGAGTTTACTATTTTCAAGTCAGAATAACGTATGCTGGTATTGATCTGGAAGTAGCTTCTGGAAAGTAGTTTCAGTTCCTGCAGGTATGTAAACAGAGCTGATCCTCAAATGCAAATTATCTCATGTTTTCCTAACACAAAAGACAAGACCTATTCACGGTTCATTCATGTGTTTCCCAGGAAGATCAGGAATTTTGTTGATATTTGGAGGAGGAAGAAATTTCCTAAATGAGCAACATCCTTCCCTCTAGTCATTATTGCAGATCCGCGTTGCAGGTTTGGGTTTGAGAACAGATACCCCTTGTGCAGACCAAGAAGCAGGCTCGCTAAAACCATGTAATCAGGAAAGCACAGGCATTTTCCTCCGATATTCACCACAAACCGAGGCGCCGTGTTCTTATCAGAGACCTTGGACTTCGTGAGAACAGCAAACTGTTCATCACCCCCTCGCTGTTAAGCAGCTCAGCTCACTGCTCCTCCCCGCAGGCTTAAGCTCAAGCACACACCGCAGTTCTGCGTTTTGACTTCCAGAAGAGGATTTGGAAAAACACCGCAGAAGCTTCCCGCTCAAGAACTCCCCACCGCCCAAGAACCTCCCCAAGTCATTAAAATAATTCCAGGCATTATTCGTGTCTTTCGATTTGGCTGTGTGTAAGTGTGTTTGTCTCTTCCCCCAGTAACAACAGCTGGGGATACATGGGACTGTTCCATAGAAGGGTGGGGGCTTGTGCCTCCCCGCAACGCCACAAAGCCTTTCAGGCTTGGGGCATAGCAGGAACACGCTGTGAGCCCCCACGGACACTTCCACTCTCCTGATAGAGAAAGGCGTGGTTTTTCCTGTCTTGTTTGACTATGCAGTAAGAATGCTTTGCTTTCAGTCTGTTAAAACGAGTGACTGCTGCAGCCATGAGAAGGTCTCCTTGGACGGGCACAGCTGAAAGGTTAGCAGTGGTCATTGATTTAATCATTCTCACATTCTTTCCCCACAGATTCTCTTTCCAGAGACATTAGCAGAGGCAGATCCCAGAGGTGCTGGAGAGCATCTCTGGTATGTTAGGAAGGTAAGGGCCGGGGGGAAAAGGTGATGAATTGCTCTAGTCCTGACCTATAAAGCCCCTGGGGCAGACTGGAAAATAGAATAGGAAATCCCTGTACCTATTTTCTATAGGAACTTTTATAAGGACACTGTTCACATTGACCTTTCACACTGACGTTATGCACCGCTCCATATTACGCGTTGGTCAGTCCATCACTGGTGCAGGCAGCGGGTGCGGAGAGATCATGGCTCAGCGCCTTCTGCCCATGGATGCTGGCGAGCTCATGGACAAGGAGGAATTGTGCGCGCTTTCCTGAATCAGGCAAAGTGCTTTTCTAGAGGCAGAAGGGTGGGATTGCAGCCCCAGAGTATGTTGGTTCTAAGTAGCAGGAACTGTCAGATGCTTGCAAATGCACTGTGGGCTTCCCCAAACCAGACTCACCCAGCCCGCTGACGGGATGAACAGCCCGACCCTACTCTCTGCTTTCCACTGCCCCCGGCTTAGCACTTTTTATCATTTTCAGAGCATCAGGGGGAATCAATGACAGCCCTTCATTTCCCCTTTCGTCATCTGAGAGCTGAACAACCTTGTTTGGATCAGGCTGAGCGCCCACAGGAGAATTTTATCAACCTTCCAGCCAGACCATGGCAGCACCTGGGACCTTGTCCTCTCGCCACTGAGATCCGTCCGAACCAATGCGCTGATTTCCGTGATTTCACTGTATCGGTTGGACACTCGAGTTCTGAGCACCCGACCCTCCTCTCGCTGTGGGTTTGTGGTCCTTCACAACAGATTGGAGCCAGCGGATCTTCTGCCTGAGTTTCTGAGTCGGAGTGCGCCCGCTCCCGAGTTGCACTACGTACCCCTGCAGCCAGGGACGTGCTGAGACTTTAATAGGTTGCTAATTGCTCTGATTACAAGTCAAGACAGAAGAGGAATTGTTGGATGGTAAGCTCCCTGGCGGACAAGATGATACCAGTGGAACATTTTGGATTAATAATTCAGTAGGCAGGAACGGGAAATGAACAAGTCTTCTGTCTGCTAAGGGAAGAAAAAAAGATGAAAGAAAAAGCAAAGGAAAGATCTGCGTGAGTGAAGGAAGACCCCTCTGAGCTTGGGCTTTGGGTCACGAACGGCGGCACAGCCTGGCTTTGTAGGAGGCAGCCAAGCCCTGTGCAGAGCCTTTGCGTGACTGCACCGTACCGAGTTACAGAACACTTTGCTAAGCAGGATAAAACCCGCCTCTGTAGTGGTGGCTGCAACCAAGTGAAAGCTTACAGGCTCGGGTTCTCACGTTGAGTAAATCCCTCGGAGCCTCTTCGGCTGAAAGGACACACACTCGGCACAAGCTAGCAAGCCATGGAAGCTAGGATGGAGATTTCACTTTGGGGGAAGGCATTAAAAGTTTTTCTTGCATCTATTTTTAGTTTTATGTCAGTAAAGTTGAAAAGTCTAAGCACAAAATTTGTTTCTCCAGTAGGAAGAGGAACTTTTTGCCAGGGGCTTTTTATGTTTCCGGACCAGAGGATGTGCCAGTACACAGGAGCAGGAGCGTTTGTAGTGAGGGCTGCTTTTATTTCATCCACTTACTTAAATGTGCCAATAGCAGTGCAAAACCTTCTCCCCATTCATGATGCTGGAGCGGTGATATCTTTTTTCCTCTCTTTATAGTTTCCAATTACTCCTCTCACCCCCATTCTGCAGATACAAACTCAATCTCTTCAGGTGCGAAGGTCTGTTGTCCTGATGCAATAGTGACAAGAGCAGCAAATACGTCAACTGAAATTGCGCTCCGCACGGTTCATTGCATTGTCTCCATTCCTTGGCGAAGGAAGAACTAACTGAGACTAGCCCTGTGAAGGATGCCATCCACAAGTCTGCAAAGAGGAATACACTGGTTACTCTTCCAGTGGGGAGAGGCAACTGCCCAAGCTGCTAGAGCAAACAGCCAGGGTAGAAAGCGGCAAAAGGGAAACAAGTGCGCCAGGAGTGAAAGGCTTCAGCCTGGTGTCCTGGACCATTCCTGGATCCATTGGCGATCAATTCTCCACCCCCTTCAGAGGGTCTCAGTGCTGCAGGCTGCGGAGGAGCTGATTCGTTCAGTTGCTTCAAAGCGGCCATGGCTGGGTGGGTCTGTACAGACGAGATTCGACCCTTGCTTTGGCAGTGAAGCCTCAGGGCACTGCCCACGAGCTGCTGCTAGAGGATCCCACAAAGCGGGGCAAGGGGAAAGCTTTTGGGTTAGGCTTCATTTTCTTTACCAGCTTGTGTGCATAACTCAGGTTATGGTGTCTTCTGCGGTTTGCTTCCTCACTCGGAGTCAGATTTGGTTGCTGGTTCATTTGTGCAAAACCGATAGGATCTCACTTGAGACTTGCGCCCCAGGGGCTTTGCATCCAACCATTATTTTTTTCTTGGGAAAAGTAGCTCACGTGAGGAGATTATGCTAAACTTCATGCAGTTCTTCTCACAAGCAACTGCAAAAACACTTATTTCCCAGCTTCATTTACAGCTATGTCTGGAGAAGTTTTTAAAAAGCCTGTTAAGACAAAGACTGGACACCCCTCTGCCAAGTGAAGAAAGACATTTTTATTTGAATCCTATTGAATCAGTGAATTGTACACTGAAATCATTTGTACTGAAAAGCAGCCAAGTTTGCCATTGAGTACTTTCTTAACAAACAGGAGATGAATGGCTGCAGCAAGGTGTGTTGCAGTCACCTCCCTGGAGCAGAGAAGGTATGCCTTGCAGCACTGTAAAGCACGGACACAGCCGTAGCATGCAGCCTCAGGAATTTCCTTCTCTGCTCTCCTTGTCCAGAGGCTGATAGGCATCACAAACACCCTGAAACACTGTGGTTCTATTTACTGTCTCTTTCCATACGGTGTTAAGCAGGATTTTTTAAGAGGATGATGGCTAAGATGGTAAATGTGTGCAGCTGTTGGTAAAGCTCATCATCATCTCTGAGGATGTCTAGTGGCATCTAAGAAGCAAGAGTAAGGACTGGGATGAAAAGTTTCAATGACCACCTGCAGTAAACCCACAGTTCTGAGACATTGCAGGATACTCACATCTGCCTCCGTTTCAAACACCAAAAGAGCGTTTGTCTTTCATACCACCCCGAGCACTTTCACCAACTCTTGCGCTCCCTGTTGCATACTTTTATCCCCAGATATTTGTCATTTGTCCTGCTGAGCTGTACTCAAAGACTCTCCCGCAACTCAGCCCACACAGCCTAACCCCTGTGTACTCATCAGTTTATCCGTCGTGGAAGAATACGACAGTCAGTGTTTGCAGCACGGGGCTCTTCCGGGAGGTTGGAGCGTGCCTCTCGCTTTGGGGTGTTGGACACCCCTCCTTGGTCAAGCCAGTGTTACTCAGGAACCTCATTCTGCTGATCCGTCCTGAGAAGTGGACAGGGATGGAGTCAGCAAAATGTTGCAGTGTGGATTTGAAATCTTCTTTCAGATGCTTCTTCATGGCTTTTATCTCCACAATGAAATATCATAGACTCCATAACAACTTTCCTTATGACAAATCTTATTTCAATCTCTTTAAGCAGGAAATATTTTTTTTCCCCCCCCAGTGGAAACAATACACAACTTCCTTCAAGCTTCAGACTCTGATTTTGCTCAAGATATGACCACGCTTCGGATAAAAAAATCCCTTATTAAAGACACCTTGTGGGATATGGCTCTAAGACTACAGGTGACAGTTACCGGCACCATCTCAAGGCTCTTAAAGACACAATCCTTCTTTACTGTGGTCGCACCATCTCTTGCTAGTTTTGAATCTGGTCTATTTGAATGTGATCTGTTTGAAAAGTGTGTTCATGTAAGGGAGCACAAAGACAATGGTAAATTACAAAATATTAAGGAGAAGGCTTATGTAAAACATGGGCAAATGCCAAAGTATTCATGATGCAAATGAGCCTGCAAACACAGCCCGTCTGCTCTGTTCAATTTTTTTTTTTTTTTTTTTTTTTTTTTTTACAATTCAGCACATTATTTATTTGGTTGAATAATTATCTGACCTTCCTTTTGCCCTCCTCCGAGGAAATCACCTTGACCTTTTTTTTCCCCAGAGAAATCCTTAAGAGTGGCTTCTGAATGAAAACATACTGGAATAAGAGAAAACACCAAATACGCTGTAAACGAAAACAATTCCATATTAAGAGGCACCAAAATCTTGCTAAGCATCACCAAGAGCCCTGCTGCTCCTGAGAAGAAAGGGATCCTTCATTCTTGCAGGTGGCTCAGACAGCGGGAGGAAGGATTCGGTAAGAGTGGTAAATAATTCATGGTTTCAGGCAATTTCCCCCAATTCTCTGAGGGGCCTTACGTGCTAACCCAGCCACAGCACAAACGCTTCCGAAGTTGCTCTGGGTAGTGAGGTGTCTGCTCCGTGCCCCAGTTCAGGCACAGCACACGCGCTTTTCCAGGCAGGACCGTGGCTGCCAGCACCGAACATCCCGAGCGGCTGGACTGTGTGTGCCAGTCTGGGCGAGGTAAGGCAGAGCCAGGGCGATGCTCAGCTTGCGCAGCGGAGCAGACTAGAGACTCACCACTCAAGCAGAAACATTTTCAGAATCAAAAATATAAAAAGAAAAGAAAAAAACCAACCCCAAATTGTAGCAGTCTCCCAGCTGCTATTGACAATAGTGCGCGTGACTCCGAGTAGACTGTACGCTATAAATGGAGATGGGTTACTTACAATTTGACTGCTAACGTCTTCATTTTTATAAGAAAGATGTCTTTTGAAGAAATACTGCAGTGGGGCGGCAAGCTGTGCCATATGGTCTTTGCTGCAGCTGACTTTATAATACATCTCAGCCCCACTTTAGACTGTATGGCACTGATTGCATTGTAATTCCTATGTCCTCTGAAGATAAAGTCGCAGGAATATAACGATTGCATTTCAGATACGTGCTAGCAGTGCCTACACTACTTCAAATCGTCGGATAAGAGAGAGCACCTGCTTGCCCAGGTTTTCCCCACTTGTTTACCGCATTCTGCACCTTAGCAACAGAGTCTTGTAGATCCCCCAGAGAGAGCGAGCACCAAAAATACCAATCCCTGCCTGCCGGAGCCACGCTTTGGCTGCGTGGTACTTTGTGGCAAAAGATGGGGCAAAGTTAGCAACTCCAGCTGCTTGGGTTATTCCTGTAGAGGGCTAACCGGGCGGGGGACAGCCGTGAGAAAACCTGGATGATGCCCTCCTCCTCCCCAAGTGAAAAGAGGCCTGAAAGCGATGGCTGTTGCATCAGAATTCATCTCAAAATGGCTTGTCTGTAGGAAAATTCCCTGGACCATCTCATTCCGTACCTGCGTGAAAGGCTGACGCTGCTCCTAAGAGCTGTGGTCTGGCCAGCACTCCGGTGACTGTTGCCCTATTAAATTTTGATATTGTGAGAAGGTTAAAGCCATCCAAAAACCACCACAGCGTGATCTCCTGGAAATGCCTTGCTGGGTCAGAGCTGCAGAGCGCTGCCTTTCCCCGTCCCTGGATAAACAGATGTCTATCTGCACTTGAAAGCCTGGTGATGTATTGACATTTGCAGGGAAAACAGTCTGTCACTGTAAAGCCGTCAGTAGAAAATGGTTGAAAAATAGCTTTCTCCCGGAAGGTTTTGATGCAGTGTCTTTGGTGGCAATTTTCCCAGCCGCCCACCTTCACTACTGCTTTACACACTATATGTTGCTGTAAGGCTTAGCTGTGGCTCCAGAAAGCCTGTTTGCACCACACAACTCGCTCAGTCCGGGGCTCTCAGCTGCATCAAGGGCTTTACCACCTCTTACGGCAGAGAAAGGCCGTGTAATCGTTGGGGAGCGTACATCGCAGCGTAAGGAGTCTCTAAGTCCCTACGTCTTACCCTTTGCAACCTCCTACAGCCCCCATTGCTGCTCCTCTACTGCCCTTTGCGGTAGGGTTGGAGTGGTCCTCCAGGTTGAACCATATCTTGGTGGCTTTTTCCCTGGCTGCCTTGTCCCTGTCTCCCTGCCTTCACGCAATATTCTTTTTCGTGACGTGGGGCTTGGGGACTGTGCTAACCTGTGCTAGCCAGGACTGGCCGAAGCCTCAGGCAGGTCGGGTGCTCAGGCTGTGTTTTTCCAGCGTTGGCCAAAGCCAGTTTTCCTAATTCCCACTGTGCCTCCTGCAGGTACGAGGGCAATGTCCCCTGCACCTCTGGGTAGGTACAGTGACGTTAGACACGTGTCAGCTGTGGAATTCAAAAAGGGACCATGCCAAGGCAGAGGGCTTGGTCTCTCCGTGTCCTCCTGAGCCAGATTGCCTTGAAAGGTTATCACTTAACACACACGGACACTGATTGCAAATCATTTTATGTAAGACCAACAATGGACAAGCAGGAAAAATTGCTGTGAGATGGCAAGAGGTGATGGTTTTGTGCACTGCAACGTTGTGCACCTCCTTCATATACATATGTAGGTATCAGCCCGAAGGCATCGTAGCTGCTGAATGCTTTATGGGGTGAGGCGCGCCCAGGCTAAAGGTTGAAAGGAAAATTTAATATCACATTTTACCTGTGACTCAGTGACTTGCCGAGATAATTCCTGATACACTGGATGGGTCAGCACCAGAGTGGGAGTGAGTGTGAGTCAGAGATGTGGGGAATGGAGGTGAGGGATGGGGAAGGGGACAAAGCTGGGACAGGGGGCTTTTGAGGGGGGAGAGGAGGTGGATCAAGCCCTTGGAAAGCTCTCTGGACTGTGGGAAGCAGTTGCGGGGCAGGTGAGCAACAGTGGCCATGGCAGTGGGTGATGAGAAGATAGCTCGTGTCCTCAGTTGATGGAAGCTCTCATGAGCTCCTGAAATTCAGGGAAATTACTCTGAGAGCAAAGCAAAAATGAAGTGTGTATGGGAGGAATGCTAGCCCTGAGGAAGGACCCTCAGGAAGAAAATCCCACAAACGAAGGGTCTTGTAGATTGATTGCCTCAAAATAATGTATTGGTGAAGGTGCCGCATGGTGGGAAGAGCGGGACTGGGACAAGGGCACCAGAGCCATGCCATGCCTGCCACTTCACGGTATGCCATCCCTCAAGCAGTAGGATGGCGTTGCTTCCGCTCGCTGCCTTACCTGTGGTTTCAGCATCTGTGAGTTGGGGAGGGGAAGGTGGTGCTCTTCCAAGTTCGGACCACTGTGAACTGTAGTGTCCTGGGGCATGGGCTTGTCGTGGTAAGACAGGAATAAAACGGAAAGCAGCAGAGATGCCAGACCTTGAAATGCCCTTACATATCCTGTGGGGTCAGAACCTGAGCTCAAAATAAGAATTTCAGTAAAGCCAACCTAGAGATGGGAGTCTGTCAGCAGGCCAGAGGTAAGACGTTGATTTATAAAACAACGCAGCACAAAGCCTGTGGTCCCAAATACTGCTAAACAGGATGCCTTACCCAGCTCAGGTGCTCAAGGCTTTCCCGGAAGGCAGCTGGGAGAGAGCCAGGAGGTGACTCCCATGGCGCTCGGGCTCAGAGGATGTCTACACTGGTGTCACCTACAGGGGGGGAAAAGATGCTGAGGGCAAGTCTGCTGCTGTCCGTGGCGTGGGAAACACAGCTTGCCCAAGTGCTGGGAGGACCTGGGCCACTCAGCAGCAGCCAGGAGTGAGCTGCAAGGCCACTTTTTGTGGCTGATGCTTCGGTGTGCAATGTCAATGGGTGAATATTTAACAAGGACTCTGCCTTCTGGCGAGAAGACAGGACGTGGTCTGAAGGAACGAGCACCTGCTGGCTGTGGAAGAGAAGACATGTCAGGGATCTGTTTACTTGAAGGAGTCAGTCACTTCTGTCTCCCGTGAGGTTATTAACTGTGATCCGCTCCTGACGTACAGTAGATGCAATTCGATCACAATTTGCGAGTAAATAATGCCCACTGCTCACTGTTTTGTGCAACTAGGTGCACATGTTTGTTTTAATATACCTCAGATGAAGTATGGTAGAGGAGGACAGTCCTTACATCAGTATTCACCAAGTTTCATCAGGGTACTTGTACTTCTATCCTAGTTTCTTCAGCAGGCACAGAGGAAACACAGAATTTGCCTAGCCTGGGAAAAGAAATCCCACATTACTATCAGGCCGGACACCGGTGCCGTCCCAGACTGCCTAGATTGTTATCCAAATACCGTTTTTCTCCTCCAGCACTTGTGCCAGCAGCGGTGTTGATGGAGCAGCCTATGGAAAGGACTGGTTCAGGTCAGCAGAGAGGTTTTGCAAACACGCTGACAAAGGTGTTTTCCCTTCTCACACACCAAAAGACAGGTGGGTCTGGAATTGACTCTTTTGGGTCAAAGCATTGTCTTGTAGCTCCTCAGAAAACCCTGGCCTGTGAGTTGACCCTTTACCAGACCTGCTCGGTCAGAGCAATGTGCAGAGGCATGTTTGTTCCCTTCTCTCTCATTATTGAGATATCGTTTAATATTAAGATGCAGAGGATCAGAGACCCCAAAGGTGGCGAGGGAAGATTTACAGCACAGTGGCTGTCGGTGGCTTTGGTCTGATTAAATGGCTCCTGCCTTGTTGACTCGGTTCCAGTCCAGTGTAGCTTGACTTCTTAAGCATGAGGGAGGCGTCCTGGCCACTCGCTGTGACTAATGCCTCAGCCCCTAAGTGTGATTGTCTGGCTGAAGTAGCTGTCATTGCCTTCCCAAATCCCTTTGCTGGCAGCCAGCCATCTCTCCTGCCTGCTCCTGGGACAGCAGCAATGCTCTCCATGTCCTTGACCCCATGGTGTAAGGGGCGCCACCCATGGACAGCTGGATGTGGGTCTAGATGCTGCACTCACGGGGCCATTGCTGCCCTTGGACCCTCTTTGAAGGTGTCGGCACGTCTCATTTCTGCATCCTTTTCAGAGTGAGCAACGGGTAGCTGCTGGTGGAAGAGCACTCTGGAGGTGAGGACCAGCAGTGCTTTCCACGTGAGCCCCTCTCAGGCAGAGGTCCTTTCCCTCTCTGCCTGGAGCCACTCTGCCTCTCCTGGGGCACTTCCCAGCCTGCCCTGCTGTTCTCCAAATTTCTAAAATTCTGGAAACAGAGCTGCCTGAGTCATTCACAACAAATAACTCACCCAACACCCTCAGCTCATTTTTTTCGCATGACTGAAACGAGGAACAGGTCACTATTTGAGTAAGTGTGTCTATTAGCCTCAGTCACTCGAATTATTTTTGATTATGGATTATTATTTGTGCCTTGTTAACAAATTGGCTGCTGTTCGTCATCAGAGCAAGTCATCTAATTGGCTGTTTACATCATATGTAATTCCCTCTCTTCCCTGATTGGATGAATTAGATTTTATTAAACAGCAGCCTTCTCTCTCTCTTGTTTGCAGATAATGCATGAACTTTTGTAGCTACTTGGCAATTCTGTTGTGACACAATAAAAGAGCTTTTCAAAATGCCAGGAGAGGGAATACAGTGTGAATACTCTTGCAAATATTTACTTGTGCTTTTATTTTCATTATTTTACTGTGTAATGGATTTAATGATGCTATTTATAAAATAATTATGATTGCTCTCTTTAATGAATTAAAATGTAACTGAGTAATTTCCAGAAATATCTGTCAAAATTAAGAGAAAATTCCAGTGCAACAAATGCACAAAATAGAGGAAAACATTATAAATAATTATAGCTGGTGCTTAGATATTGCACAAACATGTGTTTCACGAGTACCTCAGAGGAAAAACAAGCACAGAGTCACCTCCGATACAGCAACAAATTAGCAAATACTTCCTTTCTCTGGAAGCCGCGGGTTGGACGTCTTCCAGTGGCAATGACTTGGAAGTCTCCATCCATATGTCTGTTAAGTCACTAAGCTGAAAGTGCAGCTGTCACTGAGCTGCAAAAGCCCCTCAAAATCTACAGGATCCAGGCCAGGTCTATGAGGAAGCAGCAGCAAGGACATACTCTTAGCCTAGTCTGAAGGAATGCCTAGTGAGCAGCAGAGAGCAGGACCGCTTCCGAAATGCCCGGGTTTCACGGAAATCAAACCCACTCTTTCCTCATCCAATTAAAATCGAGGGATTGCCTCCTGTCACGTTGGTATTTTGACTCATGCCTTGTTCAGATACGCAACACCAGCCTCTGTTTCCAAGAAATGCAGTAAATGTGGATTCTCGCAGAGCCAAGTTCCTCTTTACTAGTTCCAAGGCATGCGAATCTCCAAAGCAGGAGTTTTTCCTCCAGCTGTCCACACATGCAGCTGATTTATGACTAGTTTTCTGTTCGAACCAGTGTAATTTTGTGAAACGATCGCAGTATTGATTCTAGAAAGAGTTTCCCTTTGCTGGAACTACCAGGGCGGCAGGACTAAACGGAGCCTTGGAGTGCATAATACAGCTTTTCTCCTGAGCAATTTCAGCTGGTTTACTCCCCACTTTCACTTCACAACCTACATCTCCTCTTGCCGTCGGTCTTTTCCCTTTAAGGAACTCATCTTTTGTGGACGTTCACAGCTAGAAATGATGGAGCGTATTTTCTTACCTGGGAACTCTGACAGCATCAAAATAGCATCTGAGCGATGAAAAGACTCTCGACGTCTTGGAGCGGTTTGTGTGGCTGTGTGGGAAGCTGAGTTCTGACTCTGAACGATACTGAATTGTGGAGATGAAAGGTGGGGGGGGTGTGGTTGGTTTGGGGGTTTTTTGCATGGAAGAAACTATTTCTGGTTTAGCTTTGCTCAAAATAACAAGCGAGCAAAAATCTTTGCTTAGAAGAACTCCTAGCTGCTTCATGTGGGCTAGATTCTACTGTCAGTTACATCGATATGAATGAAGGTAAACTTTACTGAAGACAAGGAAAATGCCTTGGCATAAAAATGGTCTGAAGACCAGTTCCATAGAGAAATCCTCACCGATGTAAGAGAGGAACATAGGGCAGTTGGATGGTATCTCTGGTCCGGTAACCTCAGCAATGCCCTGTTTTAGAGAATAACGAAAAATTGCAGATGTGCTCCATGCACATTCCACTCATACCCGTTGTGCAGATGTGGCTGTCTTACCATTTCTAAAGTCAGAGTGAAAAAAATAGAACATACAAACGTTTCGGTGGTGCTATTAATTCAACCCTAGGCACAGCAGGTAAGTCAGCGTCAGCCTTCAGGATCCCAGCCAGCTACCGAACTGCTGCTTCTGCATTTGTTTTCTCTGTACTTACTTATTTAAAGAAGTTTCAGAAAACCAGAGGGCTATAAAGTGGTTAGGAACAAATGCCGCTCAGAAAATGTAAGAAAAACATAAGCAGTATTTTTTTTCTGGTCATACATACAACATAGATTTCTTTTTGCAAACAGACCCTCTCAGGCACACTAGATGTTTGAAGGTTTTGAGGCAAGGGAAAAACTGGCAAATAATGCAAAGAGATTTTAGCGCTATCAGATAAGAGTCTGGATTCTACCACAGGCAGCATGGTTTACAGTAAAGCTGGGATGCTGCATTTCTCCAAAATGATGCGTGTAGCAGTGGGTCTCCAGCACGGAAATGTGACCCGTTGGAACACAGGGTCGGGTTTGAAAGTGGAGGTGGGTTGCTGGCTCTGGGCTAGTCCTAAACAGCTCCATGGTGGCCACGAAGCCCCACTGCCTGCAGCCCGTCCCCTCAGCACCAGGGAGAGAGAACGGCAGGTAATTGCTCAGCAGCTCCCAACACTGAGAAAAAACCTGCACCGTCATGCAGGAGGGAGAACGCTCCTGCCTGAGGACCAAGCCAAGCACGAAATTAGTATTTCCTTCACAGTGGAAAAAAAAAAAAGAAAAAAGAAAGCCTGCAACATGGGAATCAATGTAAACTTGAGGTGGGAACAGGCTCTAAGTCTCCTCACAAGAAGGGGAAGGCTTTGGCTGGTTCAAGTCTGTCGTGGTGAAGCAGCATGGTGCTGAGAGCTCTAGAATGAGCTGCATGCTTCGACCTCGATACCCAGCCTGCTGCCCTGGTGACATTCCTGTAGGTCTTGTATTCTCATCTCCTTCGGGAAAATCTCACCCATGAGCAATAGGCCCCGTGCAAGTCTTCAACCCCCCAGGAACGGATTAGCTCTTTCAGCTGCCTCTTGCCAGGCCACCAGCTGCCAAAACACCGCCGCAGAAGGCTGGTGGCTCTTTGCTGTGGACGAGGGCAGCAGTGCTCTGCAGGACTGTGCATCAATGGACATTTTTGCTTCTGTGGTTGGGTTTCATTAAGTCATTTGTATTTCTTCATTCCTCTGTTTCCTTTAGGGAACCATTCCAAAACATCTTGTGTTTGGAGCCATCGGCACTGGGTCTGACCCAAACCGGAGTGTGAAACTAAAGCCTGGACAAACTGAGAGGCACGGGATTTAATCAGCACTGCATCACGGTTAAAAATGACAACATCCCTTTTTCCCAAAGGAAAACTTACCAGGAAATTTTATTTTGTTTGTGGTTTTCTCCCCCTGCCCTTTTTTTTCTTTTTTTTTTTTTTTTTTTGACAACCACCTCTCAGCACTGCCCAACCCTTTCCTCCTGTCTGCGGTTTCCCGCGGATTTGCTCCTGGCCCAGCACAGCATGGACGACACGTTTCTGCTGGCCGGTTTAGTGCAGGAGAGCAGATCCTTGCAGCATCACTGACGTTCCCCAGGGGAGGAAACTCTTGGTTTTGCTGTTACCACTGAGTAGGTGAAGCAAGGCAAGCAAGCCTCAGGGACTGGCGTACACCCTGGGTGGCAAGCCGACGCTCAGCCTCCCCCGGGGGAAAGAGCCTCTTCCACCCAGGACAGGCGCGTTTTGGAGGGTGCTGGCGCGGGTGGCAGGCAGTGAAATACCCAACGTGTCGTGCACTTACTGCTTTTACCTCCCAAAAGGCGTGGGATGGAGGAGGGAGAGATGGCTGTTCTGCAAGGGAAAGAAATGACCCGGCTTTGCCCGTTTGGGGCACAACACACAAGGGAAGAAGAGAAGAGAAAGAAGAGAAAAATTCTGGAACATGTAGCAAACTTCTCAGCACAAGGAAAAAAGCTAGATAAATTCCTACGGCTTTTTTTGGTTTTGAAAGGCTTGTTTGGGAAATCCACTTGAAACTAGGCGTCACCCGCCTCTGTTCTCCTGCCCTTGCAGGGTTGAGCCGTCACTGGTTTGTGAGGTCTGACGTGCAGCAATGCTGCTTCTCTGTGCATTGCTTTTTTTTTTTTCCCTGCCACTCATCCACCTTTTTCGTCGCTTGGACATATTGAAGCACAACTCTGCTTTGAAAAGCCACAATCTCCTCCTAAGTCATCGAGCTGCTCCTTCTCTCAGCTAGGAACATGACATGCCCATTTACAAAGGCAAAGTAATTCCCCTTTTCTCCCTGCAACTGCTGTTTCAGAGACAGCCGGTACAGTGCAGCGGGAGCTGGACTCTGCGTTATCTACTTTTCTCAAAAACCTGCCCTGCTGGAAGGGGTCTGAAAGGAGGGAGCGGCTGGGGTGAGGAGCTGCTCAGCATGTTTGGATGCCACGACACTTGGATCCCTTCCCCTGACAGGCTGCTGCCCCCGCTCCTGCCCTTGGTGCACCCATGGGCCTTTAAATTCCATGGAAGCTCTTTGTTTCTGGAGAAAACAATTTCAAGGGAAAAAAGCAAAAGAGGAGTAATATTGCACCGTGATTTCTGAGGCAGGACCCCTCCTCGCCAGTCAGTTTCTTTCCCTGACGCATCAGGCTGGCCCCACCGCCTCCAGCAGCCGCTCCCCAGCCCAGCAGCAGTGGGTGCCCACCAAGGCAGTCTCAGGAAATCTGCGGACCACCAGCCCTGACCATGGCACAGCAGGCACCGAGCGAGGCTGGCTCCTAGCCAGGGCAGAGGAGCTTCACTGGCAGAGCTGGAGCTTCCCAACTCTCACCAATGCTGGCGGCGAGGGAGGCTGCTCCACCACTACGGCCAGGCAGCTCCCTCGGGCTCTGGCTGCTAAATGCTGAGGATGCTCAGACCCTGAGACCTGCTGCTGGTGGTGATGGCGCAGCCCAGCACGCCCTGGTTTTGAGCAGGAGGGCTTGTAGCTCCTTGGTCAGTGAGGAAACAACGGGATTTCTGAGGAAAGGAGGCATCAAGGGGCCGCTTGTGACACAAGCTGACTCGACTGACCGTTCTCCTAGCCTTGCACCTCCTTTCTGCTTACAGCCACGTGGCCAAGCAGGCACTCACTACTCATCACCTGGGACGTAGTGCTTTCATGGATAAATAGGCACCTTACAGGGCCCTGTTCCCGGTCTGAGCCATCTTTATGAATGACAGTAGAAAGCACGATTTTGGCACTACACCGGTGCTTTCCCCTTGGCTTCCGTACCGCAAGTACCAGTGCTTTCCCACGACCTGCAGCTCTCTGCCCCGGGCATCTCCAGGGTTATGTGTCTGCCCTCCCAGCTCATCTTGAGGTGACATGATACAGTCCCTGTCTCTTCTGGATAAATGTTTGCAGTTGCTCAGCAACCTCCACAACAGGATTAAATTAACTTTGATTACAGCCTGCACCATCAGAAGCAAGCAGAGCGTGGGCTGATTTTTTCTGCAGGATTTTCTTCCCAAAGCGCCACTCTCGAGGGGAATCACATCTCCCCCCTTTGTTTTGTGCCAAGCGCGGATGCATCCCGATGTTTTAAATGCACAACGGGATTGAGCACAAAAGAATTGTTTTATGTGCCTGGCAATATTTCCCTGCACAGGAAAGGAAAGCAGGGAGGAGCCAAAGCGCTGAAGGCAGCTTTGCTCTTATGCCAAGGTCCCAAAGCTTTCTCTGGTGAAACGGATAGGCTTAAATACAGCTCCCCACCATGCCCATAGGTGCCTTGCTTGCTTATCCTTGAGGTCCTCCATCCAATATATGGGAATGTGCAGTTATTGTATATAGCTCCACAGCTCCCTAGAGTGGGCTCCCCCGTTGGGAGGAGCATCTTCAAGGATGCATCTCCCTTGGTGATGAGAGGTTGCTGCTGACCAGCCCCACAGGTATCAGAACTATGGCGCACAAAGAGGGACAGGTAAATCCCCTTATCTGCTGCTCGTCTTCTTCTCTGCCAGTGCCTAGGGCAGACCTGTCCAACTGGCAGGATGCTTTTGTGGTGCCCGGTGTCTCACTGCATAGGATGCAGTGGGCTATGCCTGGTTTGGCAGGAGAGCCTCCTACCCAGGCCTCAGCCCCGTACAAAACTGAGGGTTTCCTGAAGCTTTGCCTGTTTGCTCCTGGTCTAGGGGACGTCAGGCAGCTCTGGTCCCTTCTCTTCGTTTCACCAGCTCCACTCAGCCATACCAGAGCCTCTCTTTTCTTCTTCCCCAGTTCATAATGTCTCTCCGCAACTTCTCCTTACACAGGGACACTCCTGGACTTGCACAGGCAGAGGTAACATGGCAGAAAATTTATAAATAAGCTTAAAGATTGGCCAAGGCTGCTGCTGAGCAGAAGTCTGATGCAAGCAACTTCTGCCCTGGTGTCCCCAGCGAGGCGGGTCCCTGTGCTGCCAGAGCCACTGCCCTCCCAGCTCTGCCAGGAAGGGTTGGAGCTGCTCCTTCACTGTCTGCCCACCACCTGCACAGGAGGCATGGCCGTGGAGGCCAGCAAAGGGTTCCCTTTGCCTGGGACACCCCACACCTGTGCCAGTGACAAAACAGCTGGAAAACCATCGGTCAGGATGTCCCACGGGAGGGTACACTATGGAGGCTTTGATCCACCACCCATCCCTCCCCAGATCTCAGTTTTGTCTCCGTTGCTTACTGCGGGAGGAGACGGAGGTAGCTACAATTCTGGCAGTGCTGTCCTGGACACGCACCCTTCCTCAGCACCCTGTGCACCGGGGTGGCACCCCTATGGTATAAAAGACCCTGCTGGGTCCCAAGTACTCACCCTCACCCTGGGGCTTTTCTGTGCAAGCCAGGCTGGGGCCACCTCCTGCCCCAGGCCTTCGTGGGTTACGCGAGCAGGTCCCTGGGCTGGGGCAGTGGGCAGCTGCCTGAGCCCTGGGAAAGCATGTGGCCGTCATCTGTCACTGCTCACGACTGTCCTTCAGCGTCTGCTTTCTCTCACTCATGAGCGTCTTGATGTTCCCTGACACTTTCACCTTCCTATTCCTCGTGCACACTCAGGGAAAAGCGTCTTCGACTCACATCCTTGTTTCACCACGACACATCTCAGTCCTGCTGCGGCGTGCCCTGACCACTCGACGGAGTGCCACACATCAGCTATGGGGGCGGTGGTTGCCAGGACTTGTCTAGACCGTATCTCTTACGAGAGGAGCCTTTGCACAGTCCACCTTGCACAGACTTGGTCAAACAGATTGCTTTCATCTTGAAGTGATCAAGAAGTTGCAGATCCACGTACACCTTTTCCTGGGGTCAAGCAGGACTTTGAAATGCCTTAAATTTGTCTTTCTTCTGTCCCTTGTTGTACTCTTTGCAAACATCTCACCCCTGATTTGTTTCAGCAGGAAATATTCTTTGCTGCTGATTTGTATCCAGGAGCACAAGATTTATCTGGTTCTTGCTGCGAGCTCTCCGTTTGCTCACATCCCTGAGCAGCCTTCTTTAATCAAAGTCCCCGTTTGTGTACACTGATGCTCATGTTCTGATGCTGGAGGTAGCACAGGATACTTGGTCCTTGCAGTGTGGCCGTCGACAATTTGCCATCTTCAAGCCACCCTGCAGCACCCAACCCTACTCAGTGTTTGGCGGGAGTGCCTGGAGCGTCCCACCAGAGATGCCAAGGCACACAGCAAGGGTGATAGGGTCAATCTGTTCTTTCACTGAACACTATCTGTGTTGTGCCCTGTGTGGGAGACACCTCCTGCTTCATGTACACATGGAGCCACCATTACTCTGTTTTGCAGACAGGCAGTACAGTTAGCCATGGCTCCTTCCTGGTGCGTCCTGCTGGCTGGTGATCAGGCTGTGCATCCTGTTGGC
Source organism: Bucorvus abyssinicus (assembly GCA_009769605.1). NCBI lineage: Eukaryota > Metazoa > Chordata > Aves > Bucerotiformes > Bucorvidae > Bucorvus > Bucorvus abyssinicus. Next base: position 45,047,997 of record CM020028.1, read on the forward strand.
ACCCAGTGATGCCCCGTGGTAATCAGCGGACTCCTTTTTGTGCCTCTCAGGGCTCTGCTGCAGAAAGCCCCAGGCTGTCTGCACCAGCGATGCTCAGAGTCCTTCTTCTGAGGTGGTGCATGGAAGCACTAGCCGCTCCACCTGCCCCCAGCATGTTAGGACTTAGCCATACATATTGTCTTCCAAGTGCCGCAGCTGGACTTCTTTTCTTCATGCTACTGGTCACCAAAGAAAACGCTGCGTGCTGTGAAGAGAGAGGTTAACCTACTGCTTGCAAAGGCATCTCTGTCTCAAATGTTCCTCTGATACCCTCGAGTTGGTGCTCTGGCAGCAGTGACAGAGGCATCCAAAATGAGATGCCAGGGTGTTCTCACTTACCCCTCCCATGTCTCAACAACCATGGAAACACCATCCCCAACCACGCAATGCAGACACGTCAGCCTACAGCCTCCATCAAAGGTGCTGTCTGTCCTCTGTTTCCCTTTCTGGAGCTAGTGTCCACAGCATCCATTTCTCCTGGGCAGATAAACCCAGCTTTCAGAATATGAAGGATTTTAGGTCCATTTAAATTCTTATTTGCTAACACAAAAGCAAGACCCCCCATAATTTAATACTCCTCTGGAAGTAATTGGATAGAAGTCCTTTGTTTCTTTTCCTCCTGTCAGCTTGCATTTGTTTAATTTGGCTGTTGTGACACGAAGTGACAGCTCCCATGCTCTGTTTTTATAGATAGCAAAACTCCGGGGTTCTTTCCCCTGCATTGGTAGAAACGTGTGCATTCTCCCCATTCGCTCGTATGTCACTGACCCCCTTGAGAATAAATGCATTTTAATACAGCCGACCCAAAAACCTCCCAGAAGGGAGGGAAAGTGTAGCTCCCAGAACCAGCTGAATTTCCTGTAGCTTAGAGAGGAACTGGAGAAGGGTCCGAAGCACGCGATGGCTCAGTGCCATGGCTAGTTCCTGAGAACCAGCCTCCCACCATGGCCACATTTCCTGCTGCTCGCAGCAGCCTGGTCCCAGGGCTGCGTCTGCTCCGCTGGGTGGCAAGGAGATGCTCGCAGAGTTTTCTGCAATGCTTTCCTGGAGAAATAGATGCAAGGGAGGATCAGGCTTTATCCCTGTGCAGAGCAGGCAACCAGAGACCAAGGATCCTGGTGGGAGGCACAGCAGGCATCGAGGGCAGAAAAATTCAAGGACAGGTATTATTCAAGCTCCACGTCTGCAAGGGCAAGAAGGCAGAGGACAGAGCTGTCTGCAGGGTCTGGGGAGGCGCATCGCAAAGAATGCCTTGTACTACATTTGTCTGGCTGGCAATGTTCCTGGCACTTCTTCAAGAATATTTTTCAGAAGAAAGTGGGAAGAGCAGGAAATTGCAGATTCAGCCGTGCATGGAAATGTGAAGCTGCAGAATGCAGGAGAAAAAACCACGTTCTTCCTCCACTCTAGAAGTCTTTAGACATTTTTCTCAAATTCCATGCAGTGACTCTTGCTGCCTGTCCATTTTAGCAAGTCGTTTTAGAACGGTTTCTGTAAAACGCACTCAAAGACTGAAGGACTTGCTCAGTTCTGAGGACCACAGGCCAGTAACACTTGTCTTGCTTTGAGGTTTCTGAATCGCGTGTTTGGGTCCCTGTGGGGGTCTTCAGTTCAAAGAAAATGTCTTCAGATTATAGCTGTGGCAAATCGTTGGGAAATCCGTGTCGCGTTCGGTGACTCCAGTCACTCGTCCCGTTGTTCTAACCCCTTCCCCAAGCACCACAGGCCTTGGGTGTTTAATCTCGGTGCTCTAAGGTAACAGTGACCAAATAAAGACCTTCTCAGACAAACCTTCTCTCCATTTCTGTCCTGCGTATTGAATGTTGTCCTCCAGCAGTTCATGCTGGTCACTTCATTGTTAGCCCTAAGAGGCTGGTCCTGCAGTGGCCCTGGCAATGCCCTGGCCCTGTGGGAACAGCACATGTGGGTGGACGCTGCTGCTCAGGAGCCTGCCCGTGCATTCAGTTTGCCACCACGGCCAGTCCGGATGTGCGGGGTGGGGGTCTGCATTCACAGAAGAGGTAGAGCCTCCCACCAATGAACTTCCCACACAGCAGTGCTGAGGCTGCTGGGAAGGTCCTTCACAGCAGCAACGTGCTTTTCATCCACCCTCGAAGGGACCAACCCTTCCACAGTGCTTTCCCCATTTCCTGCACACACAAAAGGTCCTCTCTCCCGCCCGCCAGCCTGGAGCCCGCAGTCGAGCGCTCTCTGAAACAGCTCGCTGCTCTCACTACTGGAGCAAGACGTTTTGGGCACAGCAGGCAGGTTCACACGAGCTGGTGAAGAAGTGCTTGCCATGAGGACAAGTGCTTCTGCACGTACTGGGAGCCAGCACACCGCATTTAACCCCTGAACACAAGAAAGGGAGGAGCCTTGCTGCTGCTTTATTGCTGACGATCCGTGGTGTGGGGGTGAATCACAAAGTGGCCAAGTCCATTTTATTGATCTTCCAGGGTAGTGAAAACTGGGTAGGCTCTTCTAATCCATGGTTCCCTTCCCTGAGGGGGTATGAAAGCCAAGAGGAGAAAATAGCCGAGGTTCCAGAACTCAGGTTGGTTTTGCAGCACAGGCAAAAAAAGAGAAAGTAAGCTTCTCCTCTTGTTTGAAGAAGAGTTACTCTGGAAGCCCTTGAAAGAAAATAAACGTGGTGCAATATGGTGCTGTTTGTACAATCAGTTTTCTGTGAAAAACTTAACTTTAAATGGTTATGGAGGCTGGATAGTGTTGATCATGCGTATGAATTTAAGGACTATTCAGTAGTCAGGGTAATATATCTACAAATTATGCTACAGAATAAGAAGCTTTTCCAAAGGCCACTCTCCTTCTCTCCGATACAAAGAGGCTCACACACATGCATATATATATATATATATATATATACACACTAGAGTTTATTTAAATCTAATGCCCATTAAACAACCTGGCTTTAAGACTCATGATGAGATTAATCAGGCATGGTAATTACATCTGCTTGAAAATTACTTAGCAATTATACTTGAAGTTACCAAGAATTTCTATGATGAATTACCTTAGGATTTTAATTCTGAAAGAGTTAAGGACAAGGTTAACAGAGGTCTTCTCCAAAGACAGTTGAGCACCAAATAATTTTCCCGTGCTGTGGTATATTTACAGCACGTACTGCTGCCATGAATTTTCAGACCTGTTATGATGCAATTATTTCTGTCTTCCATAATATGAAATTAATTCTGCACCACGGCTAGAAATTCCCTGCTTAAACCTGTGGACATTTTTTGGTTGGTGGTCTAGATAGGGGATGTGGCAATCCCTCAGGTCACTGCAGGTGACTCCTCTCACTCTACGTTCCGCACGCACCAAGGCGTGGATTAAGATGTGAGCTGTCAGGCAACTATTTTGGGAATTTTCATGGAAAAGGATTTTTAAAATTCTGTGTTCAGAAACCGAAGCAGTTAAGTTCTTCAAAAAATGCAGCATGAAGGGCTGCTGCTTGCCTGTGTTGGCTGAACTAAGGAGACGGAAGGTTGGTATACAGAAGAACACTTTTTTCATCTACAAACATCTACTCTGTGCATTAAAACCGAAGAGATAGTAACTTTCCTTTGCTGGCCTCAGCTCCCCCGGGGCGTATGAGCCTGTGGTCCTGATGAGAGTTGGAGTGGGGGTCTCAGCCCTTTGGTGGAGCCAGGCTTGGCACGCTGGCTCTGCAGCAGCCGTGCGGGTGTTCCCGAGCACCGTGTTGGTGCCCTGGTGCTCGGTCAGGACCAGCACCCTCCTCACAGCGACTGGCAGGCGGAGCCTGGCTAACGCTCGGCAGCATTGCCGGGGCTGCCCTGGAGATGCACAAGAGCAGGGGGTTGTCTCCAGTGCCCCGGCAGCGCGGGGAGAGGAGAGGTTGAAATCTCTGCAGCACTTAAGTTTGCAACTAAACACCAGGTTAGAGAAATGTTTGACTTCAATAATAAATGAGCAGAACATCAGGAGACATGGGTCCTGGGAAAGTACATCTGCAGCAAAGTCTTTACAAGAGGGGCGTTTCTGGCCTGCCCTCGTGTTTAAGATCCTCGTGTAAGTGGAAAAACCTGTGTGCGGCTGCTAAGGGCAGGGCATGACTTTCCTTGCTTTTGCTTGAACGATTTGGAGGCACCCATCAGCAAACTCACCCTCATCAATTCTGCATCTTCCTGAAAATGTACTTTTAAGCACCTTAATTGCATTTCAGAGATAACCCTGCAGGCAAAGTGACAGGAAGAGAAACCGTATGGAGCAGTTTGGCGGTTGGGCTCTTTGTTTTAAATCAATCAAACCTCTGCGGCTAATGTAGCTTTGGGCTGCTCCTCAGGAAACATTAGCCCTATTAGTCTGGGCTGGCAGGAACACAGAATAATATATTTATGGACAAAGCACATGTGCATTACTGCTGGAGAGCGAGCCGAGGAGCAGGAAGAAGAGCAGATCTGCGGTCAGCACTTTGCCTTCCCAGGAGGTCAGCTCCAACACACAAAGAGCAGGGACTCGGGGTCCCGTCTCCTCGCCCCAGCCCTGTGCTGCCTACCTCCCCGTCCAGGAGCAGCCTTCAGACCTGCTGCCCCAAGTCCAGATGGGAAAGACCACCCAGACAGAAGGTGGGTGTCTTCTTCCTTGAAAGGAAACGAGGTGGAACGGTGCAGTGGGGTGTGTTGCAGTGTGCAGGAGCAGCAGTGGGAGAGGAAGGCTGAGCAATGGGGCTGGCCATGAGGCTGTGTCTGTCCCCCCTCAACACCACGTCCCCGTCAGGCTGATGCACCACAGCACAGGGATCCCACTCGTCGCTTACAGGCAGAGGCGAGAACCGTGCACGTGAGGGAGCAGGGTGTTACTAAGCCGTCTCCCACCAAGGGCTACGACAGCTGGAGGTGGGCTGCTTCCCCAGATGGTGCTCCCTTTTACATCTAGACAGCTCCCGGGCAGTTCCTACCATTTTCCTCCCATGTGCTGTCTGTAAGGGCTCTCACACAGCAGCGGTCCTAAGGAGGAGATGAGAGATGGAAAGGGTAACAAGGCTTTTTCATTTACAGTTCTGTGCAGACAAGTAAGAACGCATTTGCACATGCATCCGCAAATGAGAAGCACAAGGATGTGTGTCCATCTGCCAGCACCTCTCTAGTCCATCCATTCTTCCATCCCCAAATGAAGAACAATGACTGAGAGGAAGAAGAACAAGAGCTTTGGGGCTGCCTCACAGCCAGCCACTGCCCCTCTTTGGGAGGAAATTTGCACTAGACAAACCTCGAAAGGTGTGAAAATGCTGTATATAATCTTCACTAATTCCCCAACCACAGTTTTAGGCTTTCTTGTATCTATTCCCTACAAGGGAAAACTAAAAAGCCTATGACATTGTGCGGGATAAGTTAGAGCATCCGTATTTAAGGAAAAGTACGTCATTGTTATGTATTGATTCTGCCAAAACAAATAGTGGTGAATCCTGAAAACACAAAAAATTGTTGAATTTAAGAAAAAACCCAACTTATTCAGAGTAAGGAGTTGCATATTAGGTAGGCTAAGACAAACCTTAACTCTGTACCTTAGAGGCACTCTGAACTCATCATATAACTATGACATTTCAGCTAAGTTTTCAGTGCCGCACGAGAGAAGCCTCATTTCCAAAATATAACCTAGCTAATCCTGTTTTATTTTTTTCTGATGTTATCCACACTGGAAAGACTCGGGGATTTGGAGATGCCTTAACTTCCAAATTTCTGAATGCTTTATTCCATCTTCGCACTTCTTCAGAGTATAACGGCAGGGCTTGGGGAGAGGAGGATGGCAGCATGTGCAGTTTGGGTATCCTTTTTCAAACTGTGCATCCAGGGATGTGTTTAGTATTAGTGGGTACGTATCAGTCTGAGAACTCTCCTCTTCTGCTCAGGCTGAAAATATCAGACTGGTACAGTGACCACGAAATGCAAAGAGGACACTGTTACATGCAGAAAATGTAATGACTTAAATCTGGAGAATACCAGCTTTCTTTGCATTTCTGGTCTTCCGTGAGCATCCTCGTTTGAAAGCTCTGCCTTTCTCGCAGGGTTGCAGAGAAGCTAAGCTGGTTTTGTAAAGCAGAACTACTAAAACGGGTATCTCAGCATGGCCCACAGACTTCCCTGCTGCCTCTGCAGCTTACATTCATCACGTGCCCTACATTGTCCTTCTGCCCACATCCTCTCACCGTCCCGCTGGTGCACACTCGTCCTATGCAGGGGTGTGGGTCCCCCCTCACTGTCCTGTTCCTTTCACAGCCTCTGTGCTTTTCTAAAATGTGTGTCAGCTCCCAGTGTTTTCAGTTGCAACAAGACCATTCCTGTCCCAGCAAATACTCCCGTTTCTGAGCAAACCTCTTCTTCCACCTTCCTCTTCTCTAGCGGAATGGATGAATCGTGCCAACTCATGACCCCCGTTCTCCCAGGAGGGACCTCCATCTGTTATGACACGGGGCCTTTTCCTTTCCCAAAGGCTGACGAAGCTTCAGTGCTCAACAGCGGCAGAGGCGCTCCCCTACAGTCCCTTGAGACCCCCCAATGCAGCCTGTGTGAGATACGTTGCCTGTCAGGGAGGGCTGGAGAATCATCTAGGCGTTTCCTCTGGTGCATTCGTGAGAAGGCAGAAGTCTGAAGACTGCTGCTAAATTTGCCAAAGGGCGTGTTTTCCTAAGTACTTCTAACTCAGGCAAATTATCCAATTTATTTGCAAATTATTTGAAAATCCATCCTCTACTCAAAACAGTAAGTGCTGTAATTCTGAAAGAAAACTGCCGCATCTGCACCAGTCACTCACCACCTCCGAGCGCAAAGAAACGGAATTCTCAGCAGCATCCCCATCATGCGAAACACACCAGTTTGGTTTGAATTTTCTCAGCAAAAGGTTTCCTGGGGTCATTTAGAGCTGAGGGGCTTCAGGAGGAAACAGAGGGAAAGGTCGGCTGCGAGGACAGGGAAACTGCTGTTGATGGACCTTCCTGGTGTGGTCAAGGGTGTCTTGGGAGGGTGGGAATGTCTTTCTGGGAGGGAAAAATTGGAGAAGGGATTTTGCTTTGAAAAGAATTAGGCCACATACCACGATGGGGGTGGCGGTGGTGGTGGGTGGGTGGGAATACAGAAGGTAGATGAGGTCTTGCAGCAGACCTCCCCCGAGTGTCATCAGTCCCGTGGACCCCTTGGTGGCTCAGCGGAGCAGGAACCTGAGTTTTGTGGGTCACCGAGTGGGATGGAGTCCCTAGCAGCACGTGGAGTTTGGATTGACTTCCCACAACTTCCCCCAGAGGATATTACTGTAAGGAGTCACCCTAGCCTACGTTGTCAAAGGCAATCATCACACACAACACACGTGTAATCATCAGTTATAACAAGGGGAATGTTTTTCTTTCTTGAACCATACTTTTTGGGAACTCTTTTTCCAAGGAAAAGATCTGGGAGCTTCTCAGCAGCAATGACAGCAACTCAAAGCAAGGGCATCAGTCCTCCTCTGTGCACCCAAAGGCCTCTCATGACCCCAAAGGGGTAATACTGCAAGAAAAAAATCAGAGAAGAGACAATATAATTCCAGGTTTAGTTTGTCCTGTCACCAGCTGCTTGAATGACTTCAGTGCTGGACCAATGTCTGAAATGATGAACGTGGAAAGATAATGATGCAAAGAGACGTGAAGTCCTTCGGCATGAATGTTAGTTGCTGTGAAGAGAGGGAGGTTGTGGCTACCCTGGTGAGGAGCGTGACTCACAATTAAGAGACGTGAGAAATGATGTGACGACCACATGTACGTTTGAAGCTGGTCTGATAAAACTCTGGTCCATGTTCAGAAACAGACATGGGGAAGGGATGTGACCTTAGGGGCTTTGTCCCACTGCCTTCACACACATTCCTGTCCCAGCAAATACTCCCGTTTCTGAGCAAACATCTTCTTCCACCTTCCTCTTCTCTAGAGGAATGGATGAATTGTGCCAACTCATGACCCCATTCTCCCAGGAGGGACCTCCAAGACCTGTGGTGTCCTCTCTCCCCAGGATAAAGGATGCACAGGACCAGTACCAAGTGATCTTTGGACCGTGGCCTCCAGGCTGGGCCCCATTTGCCTCTTGCCCCTTCATTAGCGGTTCCTTGAGGAGACTGTGCTCGGGCAGGCTGCAGCAGCCCTTTGCAAACAGGCAGCAAGGAGCCCTGCCCATCTCCTGAGACGGGTCAACAGAGAAGGTCGGCTGACAGTGGTGCTTTGCATCTTCAGCCTGACTGGCACCTCCTCTGCGAGCTTTGCAAGACCCATTGTACGGGAACATAAAGAGTGCCCCTAATCTCCCCCCTAGCCACCCAAATCAAACAGCGTTTGTTTTCTTTCAGCAGGTTCTCTAATGATTATGCAGAAGTGCTTAGGGTTCACCGCCTGGGTGGCTGTGGAGCACCTCACCCAGGGAAGGTGTTCTTCACAAGCCAGGGGGGGCTTGTTTGCTCCTCAATGCTCCTGCAAGATAAGAAAGACGTTGAACAATGGGAACTTAATACTCTTCCTCTTCCCCCCTTAATCATTAATTTCACCCACGGTACTTTTTGTTTGCCACTGATGGGTAATGAGCGATTTCGTCTTCACTCCAGAGGTATGCAGAAGTGACAGGTACATATCACGCGATGTCAAAGACGTAAAGGTTTGACCCCTTGGCCAACAACGCACTGCTAATTACAGGTGCCTCAAAACAGTGCTGGGTAGCAGAGGGGAGGAGTTGGGGTTTTCTGAAAAGTACACCTTTCATTAGAGACACACGTTTTTAGGGTGGTGGCCTGCCATAAACTCAATGTTACACAAGCTCTCATCGTCTGAACCAACATCCTGGAGCAGCTTCTGGTTTTCTCTCAAGCTTGTTTTGTCGTTATGCAATTGCAGAAGCAAGGCAGGGACTGAGGTGGTAAAAAGACAAGGAAGGTTTAGACGCGCAGGAGCACAGGTCCTTTAGGACTGGCCATTTGAGTACATCCGTTTGAAATATTCCCCATGCTTTCGCTTAATTTGGCCATTTTTTGTGCAGCTCCCATGCAGTCTGGGGCACAGAAGTGACGCCTGGCCCTGCTTGCTGGGTGCCTTGAGGTCCCACTCTCCCTGTGCCAGGCTAGAGCTGTCAAAGGAGGGTGCTGTGCAAATACCTGAGCCTCCTTCCCACTCACCCATAGCACAGGACATCTTCTTCGGTGCCACCGTGAGCAATCACAGCAGAAACGCCTGTGCCAGCTCAGCCTGCTGGTCCCTCCAGCCCAGTCCCCTTTCTCTAGCAACGCCCAGTACAGCAGAGGCTCAGTGCCTTTAGGACCAGTAGTGGTCAGGGGCAGTGGCACCTCAGCTGATAGGCAGCCCTTGTTCCAGCCCCCCCGATCTACTCCAAGTGCCGGCGGGAGAATCTATCTCTGTGGGTTAACAGTGGTGCTGCAATGGCAATGGTTTCTCCGAGCCCTCCAGAGCCGACTCCGAGGGCAGAGCTGAGCCGAAGCTGACGGGGGGGGATAGACATCAGGGCCCTGATGAGCTTCTCTGTCAATTAGCTGTTTATTTTGGGCACCATATTCTCCTTCTGCCTGTTGGCAATGAGGAGAATGCTTGGATGACAGTAATAAATATGATGTGACAGCTAATCCTGATCGACCGCAGCTTCCCTCAAAAGCCTGCTTTGTGCTGGATAGAATCTCCTCTCAAGGTAAAAATATAAGCCAGGAAATGACACTGGTGGTTTTACCTTGATGGCTTACTGCTTCTCTCTCCACCTATAATGCTCCATGGACTGTTATTTTTCCAAGAAAACATTTTTCTTCCCAGGAAACAAGTGTTGATAGCAAGGCGTCCCCTTGATCTCATCAACGCCAACACATTTCTGTCTGGAGACTGGAGTGGGATGCCCCGGGGCTCTTTGGGGCCAGGGAGGAAGGAGGAGGAGGCAGGCACAACCCCAGCTACTCCCTTCAGGAGCAGCAGACCGTGGTCTGTGCACCCCAGCAGACGTCTCCTCCCATTAGACAGCACCCAAAATCTGCAGTCGTTCCAGCGCTCCCCGTGGGAGCCGCGCACCAGGGAGCGAGCGGCGTGGTGACGCTCCTGCTCCTGCCTCGTGGCACCACGCGCTCCCCAGCCTGCGCGGCGGAGCGGTCAGAGGCCAGAGCGCTGGGGCTGGGACGCGTGAAGGACGAGGGCCAGAGGGGAGGGGAAGGTGAGGGAGGAAACCTGAGGACAGCAGCGGTTTTGCAGTCTCGCCAGGAGGCAATTCCTTGGGTTTCTTTTCCCCACTCCCCTGCTCGTGTAGCTCCCCCCGCCGCCGGCCACACCAGCTCTGCGGCGCTTCTGTGAGAGCATCCCAGAGACTCCCAAACCTTCTCGTTGTCCTGGCAGAATGACTTGCAGCTTTTCTGAGGACTGGCAGGCAGCCTCGGTGCTTTACCATGGGAAGAGGGTTAACCCCTTCCCTCCTTTCCTTCTTCCCTCCGCTTCCCCCCAGCTTGTTTGGCTGGGAACCGGCTGGGAGGGATGCCAGAGAAGGAAATCATTTATTTTCCCAAGCATTTAGCCATAAATGCTCACTTAGGCTACGTGTCTCAGGGCAACGGGAGCACAGCCTTACACCGACAGTCTGAGGTTTCCTCTGTCTCGGGTCAGGAGATAAAATCATTTGCATGTGATTTTTGAAAGGGGCAATTATTGAGGCTTTGGGGGTTGGTTGGTTGGTTGGGGCGGGGTGAAACATTTAGAAGTGGGGAGAAAAGATTTATCCTTCAGGCGCTGTAGGGAGGAGCTGGCAGCAGCTCCAATGGCTCCCAGCCCCCCCAAAATATTTGAAAGATTTCTTATTGTCTAGTTTTGTGTAAGAGCAGCCTGCAGCAATCATGCAGCAGGGATTAGGAACTTACACCTCCTCTTTCTAGTTTTGCCTTGGGCTGACAGCGTGATCTTCTTCAAGAACATAAAATTTTTTGGTTAATTTTCAAAATTTTTTTTTTTTTTTCTTTTCACAGGGAGCTTTGCAGATACAGAACCCATGAGGCTTCAATGCACTGCAGGTGCAAACTCAACTGTCCACCTGGATCCCTGGGTTGTACCCAGTTAACGTGGGACCCTCGGCCCCGGGCTCCTCTGCCTCTCCCACACAGCCAGGGGAGCGCTGGCCCTCTGCGCTGCTCAGGTTTGACGAACCGCCCTTTGCCCCTAGGAGAGGCTGGATGGGACAGCCAGGGAACTTGTAGTGGGAGAGGTGAGGGCTGAAGAAGAGGAGGAAGACTAAGCCACAGCAAAGGGTTTCAGCTTAGTAAGTCAGGCTTTAAACTTTTTCCTTCTTTTGCAGCCGTGATTCCCACTCCCGCAATGTCGATTCTTCAAGTTATTGGGAGATAAATTTAGAATAGATACGAAAAGTAGTTTAGAGCCCTAAAAATAGCCCGTGAGCTTGTCTATCCAGCAACTGCAAACCCAGGAGGGAGGAGAAAGGAGAAAAAAATGATTGGGTGGTGGTGGGAAAGAGGAATAACCAATTATTAGAAGGGGTAGCCATGAGAGAGAGAAATTTTGAGCTCATGTGTACCTGATCGCTGGGATCAGGAGCTGACAGCAAGCGATCTTAACTTGTCCCTGCACACATTGAGAAAATAGGTGCCCCAGTTGGGTTCCCAGTCGACTGCCCCAGTCAGAGCTGAAACAGGTCTGGTCCCCCATGAGAAAACCACACAGTGGGATGCGGGTACTCGACCTCCATCACAGCACCAGAGCTCCCGGGGGGAAGCATGTCAGCACCTAAGGAGGGAATAGTGCAGCTGCAGATGTTTTCTGCATGCTGAACGTGAGCTGCCGAGAGGAGATAAATGTCAGCACTGCAAGCTAAGCCTCACCTCGTATAATGACTTGCTTTTATAACCTCTTCTTTTTAATATCCTGCTGACACAAACAACCTGTGCACATGCGCTGGGCATCTTAGAGCACCTCAGCCTGAAAGATGCTCCAATGTCGCCTTTGGATGGAAATTCAGTATTGCAGTAAGTGCTGGACTGCCAAATCTGTCCCAACCTTGGCACCGTCAGCGGCAACCGAGAGACGTGACGTGGCCACAGGATCTGGGTTAAGCACCTTAGTTTGGTGGTGATGGACCATGGAGGGCAGAGATTGCGGCAGGAGAGGGAGATGATGTTACAGGTGCTGAGATGGTCAGCCCAGGGACTGATAGCATGCCACGGACATCTCCCACGTGATTTTTTGAATGCCACCTGGGCACTATAATGCTTTTGTTTAGCTGGAACCGGCATGCATGGCGATCAATATAGGTGCTGGGTAGGTGAAACATGGCTTCACATGTGATGATGCTGCTGGCCACCATGAGTCAATGTCATGAAAACACTCCTAGCTGCAGCAACTTCACCTCTCCTTCCGTATCTCCCATCAAAAGAAGAGGTGATGTTGCTGCAGCCTGAGGTATTTCTCCTTTCCCCCTCTTTCTAGAGGGTGTCATCAGATGTCCAGCAGCGCAGGGGAGTGAGGAGGCAGAGAGCGAGAGCCTGTCCTTTACTTAGACCTGTGTCCCCTGATGACTGATGCTCAGCTCACAATGGCGTTTCAATCTTCCCCCTGGAATCATGAATCATGCCCTGTCCCCGTACAAGCGCTTTTGGGGTGGACGTGTCATCCCTCGTGCGGTTTGTCAGCACGCTCCCAACTCTGATTGGAAGAAGAGGTGCAGGGGAGGGTGTGGGCCAGGGTGTCGCCACTTCTCGCACCGTCGGCACTCAGACTGGGGAGGTCTGCCTAGAAGCCTATCCACACCCAGCAGCACAACATCCACGTGGGTTTGGCCATTGCAATGATCCCCTAAACTGCAGGGTAAGCTTTCAGCCTCACGGCTTTGCCCCAGCACCTGTTGGTATCCCAGCCAGCCCCATGCTCCTGTCATGGTAGGGCCAAATCCTGCTCCCTGTTACGAGCTGGTCACCATGCTGGGTGAGTGACAGGCACTAGCTCCATGAGGTCCATAAGGTCTGGTGAACTGTCCCTTTCCCTCCACAGCAGCTGCTGCAATCCCAGTTGTCCCAGTGAGGGACTGGGCTGACTGGAAATGGCCAGCGGGGCACTTCCTGCTCCCTTATCCCCAGTGATCAACACCAGGTGCTACTTTGGTGACTCTCTCAGAAAAACGTGCAGCTCAGATGACTTGTTTCCGTCGCTTTGGGGACAACATCTTTTTGCAGAGCACGGGAAGACTTTCAGCTGCTTTTCTCCCCCCAGGGCAAGGGCCCTTGGGGTCCCAGAGCCCCTCTCCTCCCTTGGCGGTCCCTCCCGAGGGTACAGCGGGGTCTGCACAAGCCTCAGCCAATTGTCCCCGTGTCGCTCTGTCCTCACGGTGACATGCAGCGGCAGCGAGCTGCAGCAGGGGCTGGAGATCCCTTGTGCCCGGTGCCAGCCGGCGGGATCGTACAGCGCTCAACACGGTTCTGTAGCCACACCTGTTTTTTGGTTTTGTTACTAATGGGTCAATACCGTCTCAATAATGAATTCTGCTCTTGTTTTGCACAGCACCGTTTCCTTCGAGCTCCCCTTTTGTTACGTGCAGGCATGCACACGTGCAGACCTGCTACAGAATTCTCTGCCGGTATCTGGCCACGCAGCCATAAAGCTGCCGCCACCTGTCCAGGGGCAGGACCAGCAGTGGGCTGCCACATCTCCCAGAGCAAGGTGGGTGTCTCGAGAGGCGAAGCTGGCACGGGCTGGGGAATCTCATCTGCCTCAGCCATACAGCACGCCCCACACAGCCCTCACCGCCTCCCACCTCTGGTGGTCTCACGCCTGCTGGGGACAGGCTCGCCGCAGCGAAGGGAGTCTCTCCCCACGCTGCAGCCGGGGACAGCAGCAGCCCTCCCGCTCGGCAGGCTGGCGGAGCGTGCCTTTGGCTGTGCCCCTTCATGTAGCTCTGCATTGCTTACCTGCTGCTGCTTGCAGATCAAGTAGCTGATGTCTAAGCAGCCCCATTTAAAACCACAATCAAATTACAAGACCAAAATTAGAAGCCAGACTGGAGCCGCTTTAAAAGGTGCCTTTATTTAATAATTCTGCTGCAGATATTTTTCCTCTTATCACCATTTCTTCTCGTTTTGAGGCCGGTCTGTAATAACAGAGGCGGTTCACTTGTGCTCCCACTCCTTTCCAATGTCTAGTCTTCTGTGTGGGTAGCATTTCTGCCTCGTGAAAAGACATTAGGATAAATAAAACAATGACGCAGCACTACAGAGGTCTGCATTAACGGGACCACACCACAGTCACCCCTTCCGTGGCCCTCCCTTTCCTGTACAAAGGGGGTGAATCAATAAATGAAATTCCTATTTAACCCCTGCCCATACCCACAGGTAACGATCTATTGTGCACAGCAAAATCGCAATCCAGCTTTTTCCTTCAGGGCAGTGCCGTGCAGAAGCAAGAGTCCAAAGGAGGTGCCGAGGCAGTTTGGGAGCAACATCTCCCCTCTAACGGGATCTGCGCAGACTTGATGGGGGCAAGTAGGTGAGATCCTCTCCTTCCCTCCCTGCTCCTGCTGTCCCTCTGCGTGGCCAACAGGTGGTGCTGGTGGTGCTGGTGGTGCTGGTGGTGCTGGTGCTGATGCTGGTGGTGGTGCTGGTGGTGCTGGTGGTGCTGGTGCTGGTGCTGGTGGTGCTGATGCTGGTGGTGGTGCTGGTGGTGGTGCTGGTGGTGCTGGTGGGGTGCACAGCCCCTGCTGGTAGCTGGCTTGCACTGAAGGAGCCAGGGGAAAGGCTTTTGTAACGATCTGTCTATTAATGAAACATGTGACTTGATGAGAGTTTGGATTTATTCACCTGGCTGGATTTTCATCTCTTTTCACGTATCACCAGGGTGAAAATAAACACAGCTTCTCACTAACCTTTTAGGATTTAAGTGAAAACTATTTTTAGGTCCCTTTTAAAATCAGATCTATAACCATTCTGCAATAGGCAAACACTGCTGTGTGATTAATCGTTGTCTCCCAAACTACCACTGAAATCTGCCAGTATTTAAAAAAACCAGTCTATGCAACATTGTGGGGACACCTGCCTCTGTGGCACACCTGGATTCTTGTTTTCTATGACCAAGGCATGACCCTAACTCACGGTAGGTACGGAGGCGTTTGCTTGCAGGAGCCGCGGCAGGTGCCACCCAGCCTGGAAGCTGCTTCAGAGTGATGCTCAAAGTCCCAGCATGGCCTGATCTTGCCTGTGCAGAACGGAGTTACCCCCCAGCACCGGGGCTGAAGCATGGGAGATCCCCGTGAAGGAAAGCGTGAGGATTTGGGGCTAGAAAGACACCTTCCCAGCCAGGGAACCTGCTGCCTGCTGGGCCTTTTGTAGGGCGTGGAGAGGGGCTGAAGGCTGTGCAGGAGTCAGCGTGGGGGACAGAGCCAGCCAGCAGGCTAGCTCCTCGGCTTTCTCTGTGCCGTACCTGCACCCACTATGACCCAGCAAGGTTTCGTTGTAGAAACAGCTGAGAATTCCTGAAGGCTTCTGCTGCAAGCAGGCTAACTGCTGGTGGATTGCTCGGGCTGAGAGAAGATGCCCAAGAGGCTCAGGCAGCTGGACGCAGGGAGTCCAACTGTGCGTCGGGGGCGCGCAACAGCTAGAGCTGGCAGCAGCACGGCGCTCGGGCCCCGCACGCCAGCTGGAGCCAAGGGCTGGATGGGGCTTACCATCCCACGGCTCTCAGAGTCGAGTGCAGGTCCTTCTACCCCATGCCTGACGCCACCGCGAGTCCTCCTCCCACTCGCACACCCTCTCTAAGCAGAGGGCTTGCAGAATGGTTATTTTCCTTAATCCGGTATTTATCAAAGCATCTACCGGGAGAATTCACAAGGCAGAACTGGCCACCAGCCCATGGTCAGACACAGGGGTTCAGCATCCGGCAGGACAAGCTGAGGGACATCAATCTCCCTCCTGGCAGGCGCTGAGGAGAACGTGAACCTCTGGTAAACGTCAGCGACATTCCCCTTTTCCAAGGGGATCCAGCCGCGGGATTTGAACCCACTGAGCTATTTAGCCTCCATTTTCGGTTTGAGCTCAGAGTGCAAATGTCTTTAAATAAAGTCAAAGCAGAAAGGCTGCTGGTTATCAGGCAAGCCTTTAAATATCCCAAAGCTACAAAGGAAATGATAGCCGCAGCTTGCTCCAGACACGGCTCCAGGTATTTACACATCCAGCAGGTGAATTCAAGAGTGCAGAAATATATGGAGATTCTACTGTTGCAGTGGCTCCTTTTCAAAGCACACCTACTTCTTAGCATATATTTGGGGTCACACTCGATCTCGCAGCCCTCACCCAGTCCTCCAAACCAAGAGGTTTTAGCTTGGTAGCGTTCCTCTACATGTGCACCATAAAATACAAGTAAACACCTAACTTTTAGTATTGTTACCACTTTGATCTGCCTGCTAATTATCATCGCAAATTAGGTACATATCCAAAAATGTCTAAGTGTCAGTGCAGCATTCTTGCCACTTGTGCTTCTCATTTTTAGAATACACGTGACAAATATTTCCATATTTTGTATTTCTACATTCTACTGACCACGTCTGAATCTTAAGGTAGGATATTCCTGTGATCACAATGCAATGAGGCAAACTGGAACAGAGCCAAGGCCCTCCGCTTGTCTGGTAGAGGACAGCTTTATGATCTTCAGTGACAAGTCTTGTCGTACATCTTGATTTTTCATCTTACCTCAGGCAGTCCGGTGTGCCCCCTCCCTCATGCTTCACCACAGCTCAGTTTTGACTTGTGAGAATCCCGTTTCTCATGATTTCCCAAGAGCTGCAGAAGACAGCCCTTCTTTAAATGCTTCCCATCCAAGTACCAGTCTGAGGCAACAGTGCCCAGCTTGTGGAATCGCACTTGCATTCAGAGGACAAGCTTTAGTCAAAGTAGGGACATCAAAACTTTACAGTGTCCCACATAGCACAGACCCAAGCGTTCCAGCCAGAGTTCCCTCTAGCTGGTGCTGCAGGCATCCTCCATAGCTGGTAAGCCGTGTTATTGTGGAGCAGCCTTAGCTAGCCGAAAAAAAAAATCAAGAGAAGGGAATTTGGAGGTGGAACTTCTAGCTCGCTGCCTAGCTCCAGCACCCAGAGAGAAAGAGTCAGTGTTTTAGGGAGGCATTGAGAAATTAATTATACAAGAAGACACTTCAGTTTAGCATCTGGATTACAGATGCTGGCCGCCGGTGGCTTTGTCATCCCCTTGCAGACACTCCTTTGGCAGCAGCCGACCTTCTGCTCTAGCCCAGAACTTCACACCTACCCCAGACACCTCAGCCAGGTTCTTCTCTCTCTGGTTGCCAAACTCACTCTCTCTATGCACTAGGCACCCCGAACCTTTCCCTCACCATCTTCCTTATCCTCACCCAAAGCTGAACCGGCTCTTGAAGCAAACATTCACACTCTGCCCCGCTCTTCAGATGAATTGTGCTGTTTTCAGCTGCCTTGCTTCTTCCTAGCTCGTACTGCTCCTCGTGGTGTATGCTGTCATTCCAGTTACATGCCTGTGCTCTACACACTGGGCCATCCACTACCTGCCCAAAAAACTGAAGTCTCCACCCATTTTCATCTACTGCCACTAATACCAAAAACCAGTTGCTGCACACCCCTCTGTCCTGTTCTGCTCTTACTAGTCCCAATAAAATGTGTCTCTCTCCAGATTCCTTTAGTGCCTCACCCTTTGACCAGTTTCACTTGTGTTTCCTACAAAATAAACCCCCCGATGAAGGCTTCTGGCAACCTGGGTGCGCTGCCATGCTTCAACATAGCCGGATGGGCTGATGGTGAACTGGCCAATGTAAAAGAACCCAACAAAAAGACAGACGTGGAGGAGCCCCAGAAAATTTCCCATTTAAACAGCAGTTGACGATTAGCCTTAGGATTGTGGAGGCTCATGTTTTAATGAATGCTGGCAAAACAGACATTCCTGAAAATGTCTGCCCATACATTGATTCCAGATTTTTTTCTGGTATTTAATCTTGTCTTACTCACGGTCAAAAAGATGAATAACTGTGATCTGGAAGGGCCGGGAATTTGAGGAACCAAAACGGACCCCAGAGAGCATTTCAGACAGAGACTGTCACACGGGTTCAACACAAGCAGTTGCAGCAACCTTAAAAAGATAAGGTTTAAAAATAAATACCAGCATTGAAACCAGATAACAGCATTTCTCCTGTTTGGACCCATTTTTCCAAGCTCAACGCCTATGAATTCACATTCTCCATTTTGCGATCAATCAGATACAAATGAGGACTTTCTTATGATGGTTGTGAATGTTTTATTAGAGAGTCTTATCTAAAAATTACTTCTCTGAAAATCAGGTTTCAGAACTAAAGTCTAATCTGATGGTGTTTAGTAAGTAGCAAGATGAACTCAGCCATGCAAACAAAACATTACTGAGTTACTTTAATAAAATTTTATCACAACCACCTCAGGAAGGAGAGCATGTCCTGGAGACCTAAACAGTTAAATCTTTGATTTTTATTAATATTTTGGCCCCAGCCTTTGGTACACAGCTGTCTTCATTCTGATGTTAGAATAGGAGAGATCTTTGGGTGCCCTTATGCTTATTGCACTGTAATAAGAATAGCACCATCAGCGTTCAGCGCTCATCGTGGTACATTTATGCAACTGGTCATCGCACTGAAACAGAACTTCGGGAGAAACCAAGCCTATTCCCAGGCAGTAACTGTTCACAAAAGGTCTAGCTCCCAAGTCTTTTCAGTATGTGCCATTCATCTTCTGTTCAGCACCTCTGATGATGTTTATTAAAGTAATTTTATTGGGTTATGGTGCACACAATAAGATATTCAGAATTCCATTTCAACCTTCACAGGAGTATCTGTGTGGATGATAACCAACATACATTTTATTTCTGTATACAATTAGCATTCTGAGTTTGCAGCTACTTGTTGACCATGGTTTACCAGTTTCAGTCAAATACAAGAAAACTTAAGAACAGACATTGAAAATAAGCATAACCGTGTTTTTAAAGTATGTTGGCTGGCTTAGCTCAACTTATTAATTACTCTTTATATCCAGGGTTACTTACACACAATTTTTACAAAAACAACATCATCTCTTAACATTAATCAAACATAACATTTAAGTTTTTATTGCGCAAAACTTAAGCAATTAGTCTTAATTAGTACAATAAGCTGAAAAAGCAAGGGATACTTAAAACAATATTTGCATTCAGTGTGCAATTTTTATCCCTACTTTCATCTTTTGATGTGAAATCTAGAATTCCCATCAATAAGTGCTATCTGAAAATACCAATAGTTTGTTTCACCTTTTGTTATTTGTGTTTTTGCATTAGGTTTTTCATGCACAATTAAAACAACTGTTTAAGTTGATAAATACAAATTAAGACACTGAAAAAGGTGAAGAAATATATACCGAAGGCATCCACCTACATGATGGCATGACTGATAATTTATAGATTATATTCTCATTTTCCATTTTGTACTCAAGATTTTTGCTAATAACCCAAAATTTTGTTTAAAAATTCTGGCATCTGCTAATTGATAAAGTAATTTAATTCAATAGTTAATTTTAATTAAAATCTTTAGCTTGTTAGATATTAAGTGCTACCAGTCAAGGCAGTCACAAAGACTGATGTTTAGACAGCATGATATAGGTAAGTATCTCCTTCAGAAAAAGTTTATGTTCAGCTGGGAACATAATCAGAGTATTTCTGAATGTTTTAGGTATCTTTGCCTTCCACATCATAAATACGTGCAACAATTCCTTAATTTGAGAAAAAATTGCACATAATTCCATGCAAGCTTTAAGACAGTGCTATCACTAATTAAAATTCTCTATGTATAAAAGTATCAAGAATTCTTCAGTAGTCAATTTAATATTCAAAAGCAGATCAATAATTTTATGTAAACTTGTTAAAAAACAAACCACCACATAATTTGGCTTTAAATGACAATTTTGCTTAATATAATTTACTAGGCATGTGAAGAACTAACATCAAACTATGTTTTCAAAAAGATAGAGAGGCTGCATTATTTATGATATTGAAATACTCAAAATATATAATTATATAAAGAATCTCCAAACTATAGAATTATGATCTGTTACAGGGGTACTGTTAATTCCAGTAATAATCTTTCCTATAAGGAGGCTGCATGTTAACTAAAATACACTGACCTGTTGTAGTTCTCAACTCCACCCTGAATTTACTAAAAAGCAGGCTAGGTTTTCTACCTAAAGAAAAAGGGAATTAATCTCACTATCCAGATGGCCATTCCCTAGCCCTAATCAAAATCTTGTCAACTTACCTACAATCGTTAGCTTTAGGCTATAATAAAACTTGCAGTAAAGAGTTTAAAGTAGAGGGAGTAACTAAGTCATGTTCTGTATTTTAAATCACTGAAATCTACATATTAAAATATTTATGGAAGCATGAGTGCTGGTGACATCATTGACTCTTACAAACTGAGCCTTCTGTAAAAGTTGCACAGATGGAAAAAGTTGCCTTGAGATAAAAGGAAATAAAATCCAACAGAAGGATTTCCTAATATTGAGCCCAAATTCCTTACAAAGTAGCACGCGTATTTCAGTGAACAAACACTGTTCGTTATTTTGGCCCTGTCCCTCTCCCAAAATCAGCTTCATAAGCTGATTTTATTGCTCCAATAAAAAACCCCAATAAAATACACCCTCTTAAAATACTGTATATGGAGTCCTGGATTCCAAAAATAAAATATGTGAGCAATTTCATATTCTGGCTATGAAACATCAATGGAAAAATAAGAATGTTTATAAGGAAACCAAATCAGATTTTATACACTGTATCTGTATTGATACAGTCTTCTGTGTTAGTGAGGCATCTTTAAAAGTTTGACGTGCAAAATTCAATTACATTTTGAAGAAAACTCCAGTTTAAAAAATTATATGGAATTTCATATATGACAGGGCAATAACACAAAGACCATCTCAAACAAAGCTATACAAAGTTTGCTTCAAATATCTCTATACCGCCAAGAAGGCACTAAGTGGTTTAAGTGTGCAAATGGTTTCTTAGAAGAAACAGTGTGCAAACAGAGCCTGTTCCATTAGCTCCACATTCTTTAGTCATTTCCTAGAGTATTGCTATTAAATGTTATCAACGGTATGACTTTCTGAAGAACAGAAGGCAGTCAGTCCACGGAATCACAGATATCTTTCACTTTCTCATTGAAGTCTTCGGGTTGATCAGCATACACATAATGACCAGCACCAAGGATAGCCTAGAGGATAAAGGTGAAGAAACAGGTCAAAACCACAAGAATGTAATAAACAACCAACCAACCAAATAAATAAATACTGGGATATGTGAGGAACCTGACTTTTACTATCACCATCACATACTGTACACTTCTGCCCAGATAGATCTAGACATCAGGAAGAAGACAGCTGGTGCATTCATTCAAACACTTTGTCACCTCATAGCACTGTAATATACATGCATATTCAATTATCACAGCTGACTGATGTGAAAATGCGTGAAGAATACTTTTAAAGTAAATTGGTTTTTACAGAAATCAAAAAAAAAAATGCAGGGTGCTCCTTTGCATCAAGGTGCAAGTACTCACATTTTAGATGATAACGCCATACCTCTAAACAAGAACGTATTAGCTAGGAAGACAACACTTCAGTATTTTTTTTGTGACTTAAAGATGCTAACAAGAACCTAAGCACAGGTAAAAACCACTCTCTTTTCAGAGAAGCAAAGGCATTCTACAGACAGATGAGGACAGTTCATGAGAGCCTCCTCATTATGTCATACATATAGGCCTGATATTAGGACTGCTGTGGTTTCAAATACAGACAAACCCTCAGATACTTACCAGCGACCACAAAAACTACTGCATTAGCACACTGTAGAGCAATACATTTTGTAGAGCAGAAGAACAACCTTGCTCAAGGATCTAATTCAGCTTCTAATGCTAAGAATGCTAATGCTAAGTTTCCTTCTTACTCTGGTAACTCAATACTCTTTTGTCTAGGTTTTCTCTGATCTAACAATTGTCTTCTCTCTCTGTTACAGAAATCAGAAGTTATTATCCCAGGCTTTAAATCAAAGGACCAGCTTTTCCACAGTTGGTATAAAAAACATGGATAGGATTTAAATAAACTCACACAATAAACAAATAACTGCTTTAAAAGTCAACTTACTATTGTCTTCACGTACGAGTTTGGCCGCAAAGACTGTATAGTGCTGCCAGAATTACCATCTATACATGAACGTGCTCCGTAGACCACAGTGATAGGAATGTCTCGATCCATTTGTGGAATCCGTTGCAGCATTGGCCTTTTTGCCCATCCGTAAGGGATAGTCATGTTCTTGAAAGCTGTTTCACCACTTCAAGTCATTCAAAAGGGTAAAAACAATTAAATTTCCATTGGATCTGCCTTTTCTACCAACAGGAGTATCTGTGCCTTTTGGTAACACAGAGTGCAATAATACAGGAGGCTGGGATTTTTTAGTATTAAGACAAAGTTTTCAAGGTTTGCATGTAATTTTCAATAGAAAGAGCCTACGTTTTTACAGTACTGAGGGATAATACTTAAAAGAATTAAATGCCTGATTTTCAAGTCTTTTAAGAAATTCTTTACAAATTAAACTACTATAATAATATTTTTATTAAAAATTATTGCCCAAACTCTCTCAGAATTAACACATAGGTAGTTTAGAAGAAATGCAGAATTAAGATAGCTTTTACATTTATCAGCTTCTGTAATTTAGAAAAAGTGCAATGCTATTTTTTTCTTCAATTAATACAATAAATGTTACAATTTAAAAAAAAAAAAGCAGCAGGCACACTGTTGCCATGGCTGTTGGAGGGAGTAGGAGGCACTCAGTAAATGAAAACCAAAACGTACACTGGGAAGCTCATATTCACCTGGGTGACTGTACATTGCAGTGATAGATATATTCAGCCACAGTGTTATCATCAAACATCGATGAATATTTTCGCTTAAAATCTGGTCTTAAACGCTGAACAAGGCTTAATCCTGTTAAAATGGAAAACACTATTAAAGGAGGAATTAGTATAGACAACTTTATCAGATTGACTAATGCTTTTCATTACAACCGCCCAAACACGTATGCTTGAAACTCGCGGCTAAGCTTGATGACATCTAAACCAATGTTTTGTTTCGCCACTTGCGCGTCTTTGGAAAACATGATTGCATTACACCAAACAGGGATGAAACAAGAAACATGCAAAGGGGACCAGCAAAAGGGCTAAGCATGCAAACACCCACAAGAAGGGTGTGGTCACAGTGACATTACTGTTGTCCTGAGGAATTATTAGGCATTCAGCTCTAGGAATGGAATTCATAAATCCAGTCTAAGCACTGAAATCTCTAAACTGTGAACCTCCTGGGTGATTGCTCTAGTATCTACTAACTGGAAACCACCCAAAGAAAAAGATATTCCTGGATTCTGTCTCTCGCCCACGTTGAAGTATCTGCCTGCAGGTCTGCTTAAATATCCACATGATACCACTGTGATATCCCAAAGAAGCTGGCTGACATTTAAGTAACTAACTCGTACCTTTGAACAAGAACAATTGGCTTTACAGTGAGGACCAGACAGCGATGCCTGCTCAGCAGCTTAAGCATATGTGCATGTAGAAGGAAATCTGGGTTAGGTTCAGTGCCTCCAGGTTGGGTTTGATCGCTACCTTGCAGCGCAGTGTTTAAACTTTCCTTCTCTAAGAACTAAGCTTCACCTGACAAGAACTGCACATTAAGTTGATGACAGAAAACTTTTTTTAAGATGTGGAGTGAGAAATGGATAAAAAATTTTGAAAAGCACTGACCTGCACAGGAACCTGTAAGTGAGGCTAGGTTGGAGATACCTTGCCAAAACAGGGTCCATTTCTGAAGCATTGTTTTGACTGCGCTTACTTGCTAAGGGAGATAACTTCAGCTTTGAACTCTTCCACGTGGACTGATCTATGTATGCATTTGCTATTGGGTAAAAGGCTTAATTAAATCAGTGCTTATCACTCAATATGCCTCATGTTGTTTTGTTAACCAAACTGGCATTTTACTTAAAATAAAGAAGTCTGCTTTTACAAAACATGTTGCTTGTCTGAAAAGCTGATTTTGTCACACTCCTGAAAATAATCAAATAGATCAGCATATTGAAATGTATATTCTGTAGAAACAGATTTAGGAAACAGATGTGGTTTAAATGTAAACAAAAGCCTAGAAATGTCACTGGTTTATCTTCAGACTGAATACTAAAAATGATGAAGAGGTGAGTTAACTGTAACTTGTGAGGGGCCTGAAGGATATCTTTTTCAAGCCTCTCCAGCAGATACTCCTATAGAACACAGAGTAACAGATAACTTCTTTCCCCTCTAGAAAGTATACATATGATGAATTTAAGATTTGATCGCACCCTTCTCCCCACACAAATTAAACCCATAGTATTTTCAGTCATTTCTACCTAATGCTAGTATTAGGGTATAGAGTTTATCTAACATCTCACCAGTGCTGTTGAAGAAACAGAAATATGAAGGATAGACTGCCACTGTAATGCAGGACACCAGTGAGACTCACAAAATTTGTAGAGTAATGAGAAAATGGCTAATGGAAAGAACCCAGTTTCAATTTAAATTCTCTAAACTCATGCCACAGACAAATGAGTTTACGAGAGACTGCCTTCTAATGTTAATCAAATTTGGAAATCCTGTTTGTCCATCAGACTGCAGTTGGAAGGGAAACTAAACTGACTGTGACTGGAGGCAATCAGAACAAAACCTTTTCACATTCATGCCTCTCTGTCAGGCTTCCCCAACACATGTCCACATAACCTGACTCACTGGAACTGTAGCCTACATTAATATAATGTGGCTTTCTATAAACTATCATTCTAGTATTTCTAACAGGAAGAGCTTGCCCTCTTGCCCTAAAGAGCTCAGCTTTCCTCAATCCCTCCCACTTTCTCCTCCAACTCTTTTCTCTGTGGGTGACATGGATTTGCTCAAAGCTTATCTTAATCAGGTATCTTCCCCATGTTTATGTTTAACAAAACCAGAAACAGTATTTGAGAGTAGCTACAACTCACCAAAGGGTCCTGCTATCCTCAGCCCAGCTAATGGATTAAACGGACTCAATATAGCTCCTAGTGCTTTGATCCAGATTGGAATTGGTCTTTCATGTTCAGCATTGTCAGGCCTCTCTGGAAAACCCCATGGTTCCACTAAGATAAGATGCTTGACCCTGTTGGCAGAAAAGGTTCACAGGTTTAGAGTACATTAATTTTTCCTCAACTGAGTACAACAGAAATGCGATATCTGTGGACTGTGCAACCTGTTTTAGTCACTTCTATCACAGTGGCTTATTACCTAGTTTGATTCACCAATGGTTTTGCTTTCAATTGCTGATTAGAGAAACAAAAGAGAAACTCAGTATTCAATAGATAACCACTATCATACACGTATGAGAAAAAGGTCAGTCTTGTTTCTATTTTTAAAAACAGCCTAATCTATATGCTCAGTCAATATTATTTGCAGGAGCAGTTTAATTTGAAAAAAAGATAATTGCATTTGTTTCACTTAAGTAAACTTGCCAGAAGTCTTTCTTTTTCCATCTAAGTCTCTGTTGTAGGAAGAGATATCTGAAAAATCATCTTATCAAAATAAAATTTGAACTGAGAGAGGCAGAGCAAAATTAACAGATGCATTCTAAATGTTTTAATTTTAGGTCATGAAAGAAACATTATAGAGACAATTTATAAAATTATTATTCAAAGGAATCTCAGTTCAGAGGCATATTAGGAGTCTCCAGCATGTGCAACTATCAATCACTTCGTGCTGCAAGTCTCCCTCAAGCAAAAAATCTATTTCATTTTGATGGGTTGGAATCATCCATTTCTGTTTAATCCCATAGTAACACCTACTCTAACTGTCCTAGATACTGCCAATTTCTGAAAAAGTGACTTTAAACTGTACTTTTGCATATTTAAGGTGGTTTTCAAGCAAGCTTCATCAAATTTATTTATTCTTCATTACTTCATTAGCTTTCAAAGCCGTGAGATTAGATATTTAATACAGAAGGGTTCTTAGCACCTGAACAATGTCAGAAGTAATTCCAAAGGCTACTTCTGGACTACAATCATTTGGGAAACCAAAAATCTGTGCTTGAAATGAAGGGTTGAAAAGGATTAAGCTCACAAAGATGTTTCTAGGCTGTTAGCTCACCCATGAGCTCATTTACACGCAGCAGCAAACACCAATAGTAAGAGAGGACTGGGTAGAATTTAACTAAACCAACCAATCTTTAGAGAGATTAAAGGCTAAGGAGCACAAACAATGAGGAGCTGTTCAGGACAGGCACACATTCTGTGCACAAACGATGGCATTAAACATAACACAGCAAACTCAGGAACAGAAAGAGAGTAAGCTTTTTTCATGTTTCCTTTCTTAATACTTTCCTTTCTATTTTTGGCATTTCTCCTTTTGGTAATCAAGCCTAAAACACAACCCAGGGTAACAGGAAGTTGACCATGAGAATCAAGTAGTAGTAGAAGTTGCAGTATCTGAAATTCATGACCCACTACCAGCTAGGAATATTCTAAATGGGAATCCTTTTGGATTAGTAACCTCAGTTGTCCCATGAACAACTTTGGTACAACGTAGTAAATTAAGGGATCATCTGAGCTTGGAGAAACAGATCTACCTCTCTAACAATGTGTATCCAGAACCCCTCAAGCCTCTGATGCATTGTTAGATAATCCGGATGAAAGCTGTGCTGTATTTATTACTTGATTCTATGCTGTCATGAGATTCTACCAGTCAATATGCTAATTTGGTGGTGCTAGTTTAATTTCAGATAAACATTAGTAATGTGAGAGCACAATCTGAAAAACACCCAAATTAATTAACCCCAACTTAAGCACAGAGAAAACAAAGTGTCCCTTTTGATGTAAGTCAGCAGGGGGTAGAAACAAGGATGGGATAGTGCCATTCACAGATACGTCAGAAATGGGAGTAAGAAACTTCTGAACGATCCTACAAAAAACAAACAACAGTTACCTAAAAGTCATTTTATGCCCAAAAGGATAACAGGTTTATATCCCTAGAGCAGAGCATTGCATTTTTCATTGCAATTCGGGATTAGACACACACCTACTTTCACACATCGTTTCCAGCTGCCTGTGCCAGCTGTCACCCACTTGGAAAGAAAGAGGCAAAGTGTTTTAGGAAAAAATTACATAGGTATTATTTCAAAGTTTCAAAATAAGTGACAAGGAAATGCATATGGTATAAATCAATGTGAATATAAAATAATAAAAGACGTTTTGTATAATATAGAATCTGCCATACAATGTGGAAAACTAAACTTCCATTTAGTTTTTCACAGGAGCCCACTATGCGTACCTAAACAAAAGCACTGTCCTTTTTTTATATAATATGACCTCAGCTGGTGCGATCCTAGGTCACCAAGGGCTATATAACCAGACTACATTAAAAAAAAAAAACAAAAAAGCAGCAAATTATTAGTTTAAGGGGCAAAAACTGGTTTAGTTGTGGGCCACAATGTGGTGCAGAAAACTCTGATGAAATATAATTACAGGACTGCTGCAGTTCAGTTGTTTTGCAAAGAAGAAATATGATGTGGCATACAGACAATTTAAATCCAACAGTCACTAAAATAATTTTTACATCATCATGCTGACACCAGGCCAACTGCTAGCATATAGACATACATTACCTAAGGGAATTCTGTTCAGAAGTTTCAATGTTATCCATAATAATGGGAAGTTTGCCAGAAACAGGCCTATTTTTCCTTCACAAACCTATATTTGATCATAGATGTCACAAAACATACACCCATAAACACAATCTTGGCTATTTCACCTTATAACATGGCAGGGGCATACTGGGGAAAAAAAAAAAAAAAAAAAGTAGTAAAGTACAGAAAAGCATGTTTACCATATCCACTTATTTCTATTCATCTGGAAACAAATCATACAATTAATACTTTGGGCTTAAAATTCAGTATCAAGCTACACCAAACTGGCAGAGTCATTTACTTGAAGATAATCTGTAAAGAGCCTGATGAAATAAAATCTGTGTTAAAATAACTAGTCAAATACAGAAAAGGAATTCCTTAATTTCTTTATTTTCACATACCTTGATGGGTATTTCAATGAGTAAGCAGCAGCCAAGAATCCACCTAGGTTGTGTCCAAGCAAAATCATTTTTTCTAACCCCACCTCCTTTCTCCATTCTTCTATGGATTCCACGAACTGATTTTCTGCTTCCCGAGCATCCGTGTCAAAGTGAGGTCTGCTGCTACGCCCAAATCCCAGGAGGTCGAACGCATGAATGGTCCTGTTCTCACAGAGATCTTCAAAATTGAGAGCCCACAGTCCCACGCCTCCTCCAAACCCATGCAGGAGAACAAGTGGAGTTTTATGTGAAAGGTCCGGAGAGAATGTCAGCGTCCATATTTTATTTCCGTTAGATATATACACATATCGTTTATTGTATGCACTTGCAATACCTGGAGAAATAGTGGGAAGAAACGTTGCTAGATGTGCCTGATAAAATATGAAGTACGTTCTACGTAGAACGACCGTTTTAAACAGGAGCTCCCTTTGAAAGGGGAGAGCCTACAATCAACATCTAAATAAGGGACCAACGAAAATCTACTTCTAAACCTGTTTATTTCATCACAGTGTAAAAGCCATATTTAAAAACACCTTTGATTATATCTAATGTATAGAAATTACATAATGTATAGAAAAGACATCTAATGTACGGAAAATCTAGTTATATCTATAAATCTTATTAAAACCCAAAGACTTACATTTTAGCATTTTGTCCTCAGCCTCTTTCAGGTGTAGCAGGGATGTGGGACACCAGGCAGGAAGCCAGCTGAATAGCCATCCTAACCTACAACAGCAGTACAAAAAAAATTTCTTGAGCAAGATGTTAATTTTTTGCAATTTTTGCACCATGTGATGCTTTTAAGACATCTCTTGCTGCTTTTCATAAATGAGCCCATGTAAACTACGTAAGTGCACAGTGGGAGGAAATTCACTTTCTCCTGACTTTTATAAAGTGGTGTCATGATCAGGGTGTTCCTGAAGCAGCATCCTGTTTCTCCACCGTGTTCGTTATTAGAGTGTACTGATCTATCTCCATCAGACCAGGCTGCTGCTGGGAACCTGCAGACATCAGCCCTCATGCCGCCCCAACAAGCCTGGCAGGATCTGTTACACCACCACTGGGGTTTCCCGTGTCCTCTCAAGATCCATTGGAAATCTGCCTGCTCACACATTACCTTGCTTAAACCTCCTATTTCCAAAAAAGCAACAACCCGTGTGCTTGCCAGCCTAACCTGAACTGACCCGCACGCTACAGAAATATAAAAAGTAAAAAATAAGCAGGTTTATTCTAGCAAAGCAAAAAACCTAGTGTCCTAATTACCAACTGGGTACTGTCTTGGTAGTACTAACTTGACGATGAGCGCAGGGGGAATGACTCGCTAGCAGCACTGCCTCACCAACAGTGCTTCAAAGGACACCGCAGCCGGGTACAGCTCTGCCTGGCTGCTAATTTATCCCCTGTTTTGAAGATTAAATCCTCCGCTTCCCCTCTCTCACCTGTTTCTGAAGTGGCTGACTATCAGCGCAAGGGTTGCTACCGTAGCACTCCAGACCATTCCTCACAGGGAAGAGGATAAGGTCACCAAACTCACAATGAACGCCCCTTCTTTAGGACTTCTTTCCTACACTGAACCACTTTCCAGTTAAGTCTAGTATTTTCAGGCCTGGACACTATGAACATCAGTTGTACAACAAGTAATGTAAAAACGTTACTGATGTCCAATTTTTCAAAGCGTACACAACACGCTGATAACAAATTACAGATCTGACTTCCCAAGTTCTTTACCCAAGGACCCTCTCTCCACCTTTTCAAGGGGCTGAGCTGCACAGCTCCTAAAGTCCACGATACAACATGGAAGGTTTACTGGGGATGCACAGTGCAATCACAAGCAGCACTGTTCAGGTTCAACACAAACTTACTAGGAGATATCAAGAAAAAAAACCCAAACCATACTCAATCAAAAAGGATTAATCATCCAGTCAACCATGCCCACTGTTATTTGGTGTTATTTACTCCTCTGAGAAACACCCCGATGTCTGGCTGTTCTGTAAATAACCTTCCTAAATCACCGGACTGTGAAAATCGTTATAATGGTGTATTGAGGGGCTGGGATGGGATGGTTGTATGTTCTTCCATGTCATGTCTTCATGGAATCTAAGAAATGAAGGAACTCAGCATCTTACAGGAATGCCCATCCAAGTGTTTTGCTTCCACATTAATCTACACATTTATTTAACAGTTAGATTTTTAAGAGTTTAAAGCTGGCATCAGCCAAAAGCAATTTTACCAGCAAATAACTGTGAAATCTGAGTTTAACAATATCTAATTGTGTTCAGTGTTATGAATTACTCCGGTAAATTACTAAACAATAGCTATGTCACCACCATTCTGAGCCAAACTTTCTGTATTTTCATTCATAACTCTTAAGTCAGAAGCACCAAATCCAGTCACTACTTTCTGTGCACACCCATGCTAAAATAAGCAATAATGATTACTATCTTTTGACATCTCCAAGGAGTAAAGGATAATTGAATGTTGTGTAAAACATAACTAAGGACTATACTGTTTTTCCTTAGCTGCTTGAATGTAAATTTGAATCAAGAACTTGCTGTCACAGAACAGCTTAAATTGCCAGAGAGTAACTTTCAAAAGAACTGAGAATCAAGCAGGGGCAGAGGCATAGTGAACCTGACCCACCCATCCACCTCCACTAATTAGGTCAAATTGGATGAAGAAAGTGGCAAACAGGTAACACAGATAATACCATTCTGTCAGCTAGATTAATCCTATTTAGCTCGGTGAGAATTGATTACATGCAAGACAACTGATGGATTTGTAGCCAGTTACAAATTTAACATACCCCACAAAAGCTCATGAAAGCTTAGGTAATACTGAAGAATTGAAAACATCTATTGTAACACTGAGGTATGCACTGAAACAGCTGAATAGTCTATCTGATTTTTGGCTTATAATGTGGATTTATAAAACAAAGCTCTACCGTATAAATACATTCAACAAATGTCCAGTAGAAGTTGCTTGGAGCTCATTCACTTTTCAAGCTTACAGTTTACTTACATTAGTTATATGAATCCATGGCTTACAAGAAGTATCCAACAGAAGTTAAAGAGTAAATAAAATACATTCTTAAAGGCTAAGATAAAAGCTCCTTCTGTTCAAAGAATATATAAGAATATAATGGTGAGATTTTATTAATTACAAAACGAAGTAAAAATTTTCAAGCAAAGCACATTTAATGGAAAATGACAGAATGCATTACTGACTAGCATGAAAGAGGACTCAAATTTTCTAATTAAATTTGGAAAGTTAAGGAAATTAGAAAAATATGTTTATCATGAAAATAACACACTGCACGATACGGAGAGCAAGATGCAGCAAGTACGTATTAGACTTAAACCTTTGACAGAAGTAGTTGACTGCAGTCAATACGCAGTGTTAGTCTGGTAAGTCAAAGAAAGCTAACATTTAAAATGAGAAAGATAAAAACACAGCGAGAAGTCCATGTGTCAGCCCAACTCTTAAGAAGCACCCTACTTCTGTTCTGATCCCTGCTGGCGTCAGTATGCAGTAAACTGGGTGATCCAAGGCCTGAATCTCAGGCCATTGCCACCATCAGCAGACCAGACCAGATCTAACAGCTTACTATTCCCTCTGTTTTGCCAATCCAACTATTTTGTTGCTGCTCTATGAGATTTGTGAAAAGATTCAGCTTTAAAAGAAACTGTTTTAAACCAGGTAATTATGGAGACCCAGCTACAGAGAAGTTAAACAGTTAACCAGCAGATCTATGGGCTAATAAGGTGGAAAAAAAGGCTAGTGATGGCAAGCTTTGAAGTCAGAGCTACCAGTGACAGACAGTAGCATATAGTCATGACCTCAGTCAGTCTGGATTTAACTGGGCAGGGATGTCTCAGGAACAAGGCTCAGGATATGGTTTCATGAGAACATAAAGAGCATAACCAATTTTAGGAGTCCTTGCAGTCCTTCATTCCTGTCCCCGAAGTGCAACATGTTCTTTAGCGCTTCAGTTTTCTGAAAATAATGAATACAGTCAGAATCATTCAAGCATTCACTATTTATACACAGTGACTGTTATTGCAAAGGCTGTGTATCCTGGGGCAGAGCTTCTGCATGTATGGGCTAAGTCCGAAGTAGTAACCATAACAACAACTTGAATGAGGTGTTCCTAGGACAAAAATTAGGCTCTAGCGGTTGCTGACAAACACCAGGAGAAGGAAAAAAATTCCATTTTCCACTTCATAATCATTTCATGAAAAGACCAAAAATGTTGTAATCCTCAGGGAAAGACCTTGAGGAGCACGCTAAAGAGGCAAGAGCCAGAAGTATGAATTAGGAATACAGTATGGGAACAAAAAAATCTCAATTATTAACAAATGTCCATTTACCATTTTCATGAGGTGACCAAAAAAAATTCTATGAAATAGCTGTGAATAGGCTAAAAAGGAAATATTTTTTTTCCCCAGATGACATTATAACCCTGCCTATAACATTCTATTTGGATGAGTTTCAAGCCAAGATGTTCCATGCAATTAGATGTTGTGAAACTCTTGGACACTTCAGTAACATTAAAATAGAATGTTTTGAAAACCTCTGCATAGTATTTCTAGGAAGTGTAATGTACATGAGCCCCATTCCAACAAAAAGCCCATGACAGGTTATTGCAGAATATTGCTGCACTAGGTCAGAGTTGAAAACAATGCGTTCTTCATGTACTTACTGCATTCTTAACTCTGTATTCAGAACATATAGCATCAGAATTAATGTAAAAAGTCAGAAACAAATTTTATTACTCTATTTATATTAACAGAGCTACATGGGAGTATCACCAAAAGTAACCTGAGAATGTAAATAATGAATGTGAATCCATAACCAACGAGAATTTTCTGGCTATTTTAGTGATACTGAAGTTTACTGTGGTATTTAATTTCATCTGAGCAACCTGAACATTCAGGCAGTGAAGAGGACCTACAGCTTTGCTTCTTCTCATGCTGAACCTCAGCCATAGGTATGCCTTGCTGTATACCTTGCATTATTGCAGCCCCCTCCCCATTTTCTTCTCTGTCTCCCAGTATTGCCTTTTTTATTTTTAATCCATATGTATCCTTTTCATACATTTTTCTCATTTCTTCCATCCCCTTTCTAGATATACTCAAAGGTGTCCATTTTAGAACATAAGCTTTTTCAGTACATACCACAAGATTTATCCAAGTTTACCCATGGGCTGCCTGCCATCCAAGCCTGCAACCTGTAACGCTCATGCTGATTACAAAGTAGCTGCGTTAGCACCCAATGCAAGAAATTATTGAGCACTGCGTGTGCAGTAATGAAGAAACCATGTATGTGGTCATACAGGTGTTACTTATTCCTAATACTGTCCACTGCCATTCAGGTTCCAAATCCACAAACAAGGGCAGTGTCCTACCATCCTTCAAAATGTCACAAAGTCTCCTCCACAGTCAGGTTAAAGTCAGGCCACAAATACACTACAGATCAGAGAACTAATTAATTTCAACGAGCTCTCTAAAACACTCTTCGTCCCTAATTTGTAACACACTCCTTAACATGCAGGCATTTCCCCTTAAAAACTTCATGGTCTGCTAACTGCTAATAGTAACCAGCTAAGCAAGCCCGTAGTTATTTCCTTCCTTCTTTCTTAGGACCCATTATTTTATATTTTGATTTACAAGCTAAAATCAAACACAATTTAGAGAAAAGTCATATTAGCAACTACAGACCAGGTATGGAAGAATACAGAGATAAAGATGCAGATGTAGAGGAGAGGAAAGGGGAGAGCTGCACAGTCCCACAAGAACTACTCAACCTTGTACAGAGAACCTGTGTGTTAGGTACTACCCAGGCTCGATGTTCCTCTGCCTCCTCCAGACTAAACTCACATCTGATAGAATTTGGCATTGACAGAGCTGTTAAGTGTTTTTACACACACACACAAAAAAAAAAAAACCCCAAATTGCACGCTTAATTACAAATTTGTGAAGAAAAGTATAATTAAAACAAAGAAAATGAAAAATCTCAGTGCCTTTCAGATGTTACATAACTTTCTACTGCTTTAGTTTTATTCATCCACCTACTGATGCCCTTGAAATATTGCACAACCTCAACCTTCCTTAAACCTTATTTGTCAGTCTTCTCATACCCACCATGACAGACGCCTGCATTTCAGACTGTCCCCAAGTTCCATCAAACAGGTCAAGAACAAAACACACATGTAACAAGCACCTCTCATAAATCTGCACCGTTGCTCACCCACGCTCTACCTTGCTTATCTTTTGTTTACATTCCATAGTGTATTATGCACGATTCAGATCACAACTTAAATAGAAGATGGATGTTTTCATTTTTGCATAAGGAGCCATATAAGAACACAGATAAAAAAGACTATCTAAAGCAGGTGATGGTCTCCCTCAGCTCCAAACATACTATACACAAATCCCACGCGTACTCAAGTGTGAATACACACCGCAGACAGGTTGTTTAACTGCAGATCATTACAGCAGCTTCTACATTGTGTTCCTTTATTATAGGGACCACATCATACAGTGAGACTTAACAGTTACCTATGTCAAACTTCAAGAACTGGTTTTCAATGTTTTGGACTACTTAACTTCATTTTCACTTCTTAGAAAACCTAAGAAGTGCACGCTTTTCATAACAGACTGCTTTGTGTACCTGTCTACACAACAAATGCTTTAGCTGTCAGGAAGTGTAAGTAGTCTTAAAAACACGTAAGAAGTTAAATGCATCTAAATTAAAGCCACTGCATCAAATGTCCTTTTATGGAAAGGTACAATGTAATTAATAAGTCTTTAGTGTCAGTATGACACTTATTAAACGTAATCAAGAAAAAGAATTCTACAATAGTCTGCTTAGGACTAACCTACCTAATTTCTTTTTTTTTTCCTCATTGCAGTATCCTTTTCCTCCTCACTTCAACATATGAGTGAACTTTCTCAATGACAATTAGGTGCGCTTGCATCTTTTGTTACAGAGTGCATTTTTACATCAGTATCTTCCCCTCTTTTCTGTTGTCTCCTATGCTCCTGAGTTTCCTGTTGCAGCTCATTCAGAGCACCTTCCTCCTCTACCATTCCTTTCCAGGTTTTCTTGGTGTGACTTAAAATCCTTCTCTTTCACCCTCTTAACCTTATTTCAGCTGACCTCATTCCCTTAACACAGTTTCACTGACCCACAAATCTCTCTTCTCCACTGACCTCTCTCCTGCTCTTCAGCTTCTCATCTGGATCTTTCAGAGCCAATGCAAACGCAGACGCTCACCTTTCCTCCCATGCCCTCTTCTCTCTGGCTGTACAAATCATGTATGAAAATCTATCCTGAAAGAATGTCAGAGTTGCAAGTAAATACTCAGAAGTTATGAAATGTGAAAATCAAAATTTCCTCCACAAGCAATAATAAACCACTATATAAGAGAGAAGATAAAAGATGGTTTAATAATTTATCAGTTGGGAAAGTTTTTCAGTTTCTTCCATAAAACTTCAGAAAAGTCAGAGATCCTCCTGGTACAGACACTGTCCCTTTTAGAGAGGTAGGTCTCTAACTGGACCTAGCAGCCCCCTAGCAGGCTCTAATAAAATGCAAACATACCCAAGTGCACGCAATACTGGCTAAAGTTTATGTTCTCCAATGACTCACAGTCACCAACACTATGGCAACCTCACAGCTAGCTGCCCCTCTGGATTTATGGCTCCACTTTAACATCCACTGAGGCTATGATCCCCCTCACTTACAGGCACCCTAATCCTACTCTGACAACTTTTGTAGTAGAGTCTTTGCTTGATACTTGGAAAGTTTTCACTTGACCCACACGATTACTAGCAGACTTTCTAACGCTGCCTCTTTAACCTGACTCACCCCCCACCAGTAACATCCTAAATGTAAATTAAAAGCTACTATGTAATTACTATCTTCCTCCCTTTGCTTATTATATTTTTCTTTAAAGACTTGAGCCAGATGGCTGATAAATCTAATTAGAATTTTTTCTTAGGGGGTATTTCTGTCATAGGAGATATCTTCACCAGGTAATCACTGAAGGAGAGCAGGATCTTCTACAGGAGGCAGTGGAAACCTCCAGGCCAGACACTGAAAGTGTCTGTTCTCCAGTGACGGTATTCATAAAAATTTATGTTCATCTGCTGCATACATGAAGCATGAAGCACCATAGCATGGGATCACCTGCATGTCCAGTGGTGGTAGTGGAAGCCACACACTTGAATGCTGCTTCACCGAAGGCAGCAATCAGCATTTCCACGGGCCACTGGAAAGGTGCAAGTGAGAGGATGCCCTGCTGCTTGAAGAGAGGGCAAGACCTTCCACAGCTCACTGGAGCTCATCGGTGTGTCCTTTCCCTCTACCATCTAATATAAGAACAAGTTTCAGAAAGAGTGGAGGAGAAAACCTTTCAGCCTAGACATGTCCAGCCTGTAGCATTGAAACTTCCAGATGTTGTTTCTTAAGGCAGTCTCCCTCAGGAACCATAAAGAACTATGAAGAATTCTCTGAAAAATAACAGACGTATTTGTTGAATTTTAAATGAAATGTATGGGATGCCCCAATTTTACTTACTTTGTTTTTAAATGGTGAAACAAAGTCCAGGGGCCTCACTGTCACCTCATGAACAGATCTGGGCTGCGATCCTTCAGCAACTCCTTGCCATCATCCCTGTCATCTAATTTCTTGCTAAGCTGAGGAAACTTGAAGGGTGGTATGTAAATGTATAAATGGGCCCAACTGAAATCTAAAAGTCCCCTTCACAAAGCTAAGTATGTCAGGTATAACCATGGAGGACCAGTGTGAAATGGGTGAAGCAGATGGAAAAAAAAAAACAAAGAAATAGAAAACTTCTCTAAATCTCTGTCCTAAATATGAGTCAAGGAGTATCTAATAAACAAGGGAATTCAAAGAGGAGCCAAAACCAAGTAAAAAGAGCTAAACACATGATCTACTTTGATATACTCACTGCAGTTAATTTCTTTTGACTGTTTTCCATAATGCTTGCCTATGTTTGCCAGCCAGGAAAAGCTGAATGTTACCGTTCCATCCCCTATAGAGTTTAATCAAGCCTCTCAGGGGTGCATTTAGATGAGGTTCTTCCTTGTCCAGAGACTGGGCCACGACCACCTTTTTTCTGCCACTGGAACAAGAAGATGGCCTGTATTAGATTTTGCCATCTTTCCCTTGAGTCTGCTTTGGGGGAGAAGAGAGATCTTCCTGATGAAGATAGACCTTCCCTTCCCAAATTCACACAAGGACAGGAAAACCTGTTAGAAACATACACTTTCAGATTAGCACACAGATGTAATACAAAAGGCATTAAGCACTGAAGCTCTGACCCAAACAACCCTGCCAGTGAAAGACAAAACCTGGTAAGGAGAAAGAAACTGCCTTTAACCTTTTCCTGCCTGTGCTTACCAGGCTGCACTTAGCTCTCACTCGCTCTTTAAAAATGCAAGCTGTAGGTAACAGACCTGCTGTCACTTGCCTGTGCTAGAGGAAGGCCCTCAGAAGTAGTCCCCTTTCACAAAGAACGGCAGGACCCTGCTTTCAGCAGTCTACCCACTCAGATTGCTTTAAAACCTAGCTGATGTAATGAGCAAAATATCAAACTTTTGCGCTGAGAGTGCCCCTTCATGCTGTAATAAGCATGCTTTAACATATCACTCTGACAATCCCAGGAACCATCCTACTAAGAGGCAGACTAAGGGGCTCTATTAAGCCTAGTAAACTATTCCTTTTTTATTAATCAAACAGCTCACTTAAAAATTGTATAAAGAATTCTGTAATACAAACAAGCTTGACGGTTAATACAAAAACAATTGTGATGACTGGTGTTGCAGTGTATGTTTTAACCTATTACTGCAGCCATTATTTTGTGAGACTACAGGCCACTTACAAGCAATCTGATGTAGGCTCTGAAATGCAGATCCCATAACATTTTTATTTCAAATAAAGCTATTCCACTTAGTGGGGAAAAAAAAACAGCATTCTGGTTTTGGAATTTTTTCAATACATATACATATATTTAGTAGCTGCTATTCCTAGTTATATTACAAACCATAAACAGTCCTGCTAAGTCCAGAGTGAGTATAAATGAATTCAATACTGGCAAAAGGCTGATGCTAGGCTATTTGCCTCACAGGCAGAAGTCCGCATCTAAAACTTACACGGAGAAGGTACAAGGCTGTGAAGGGGTTTGAAAATCATCAGCAGGTGACACATTAACCAAGCAATCACTTCCATGATGAATACTAAAATATTTATTCAGTTAATCTTTTCATTCAAAGTTAGCACAATGTCATAAGGAACTTCCAGCTGAGATCTAGGAAGTAGCAGAGCCACTGCTACTCTGTTTTCATCACGCTTTACTCAGTTACCAGATTGCAACAAACTGAGTGTGTTGCATAATGAGTTGAGTCACACTATTTTCTTCAAAGCAGACAAAGTAAACTTCATATTTATTCTTTGTATACGCCTGTCACTTACAACTTAATCTAGGGGTTTGAGATTATATTGCAACTCTTCCTTTCACAGACACAGAGTTTTAAATTAAAAAATATTTAACATATTGCACTTTTTTATAAATTTCCTCTGAATTTCGAGCTTTGCTCAACTTTCAAGGATGAAGAAATGCCAATTTTGACTATCGTTAGAAACAGAGCAATAAAAACACTAACTTGGAGCACTAACATTTAATCATAGCTAATGCACTTTATGAATTCATGCAAAAGAAGGATGAGATTTTGTTCTTGGAAGTCTTTAGTGAATTGGGGGTCTTACTCTGAAAGATTTCACATCAAATGGCCTGATTGTTCAGAAGGGGAGCACCAACAACATCCTGAAAGTCAACCTCCTTTAAAAGCTATCCAGGTGAGTAAACCATGATGAGGAACTTTTGAAAGTTTAGCATGCAATTCCTAACCCTACGTTCAGATCATTTCGTGTCACAATCCTGCAATCCTGACAGGCTACTGAAGTTGAGGGCGCTTGGCACTGTCTCAGCAGCACTCAGCAC
This sequence comes from Bucorvus abyssinicus, assembly GCA_009769605.1. Lineage (NCBI taxonomy): Eukaryota > Metazoa > Chordata > Aves > Bucerotiformes > Bucorvidae > Bucorvus > Bucorvus abyssinicus. The sequence continues at coordinate 45,087,266 of CM020028.1, forward strand.
TCTGTGTGATCAAACCAGACAGCTAGTACAGTCCAGGCTAATGCGCTGAATGAATACACAAACAAAACACGCTGCGGAAGAACTATTTCAAGACTCTTAGAAAACCTGTAAACCATCAACAAATGACATGGATTTTACGAATGTGAACAGGTCGGAAAGAACACAAAACCAGGAAGGGGACTTTAACTTCAAATAGGTAACGTTGCAGAAGGCGGGGTTGGGGGGAAGATTATTTTGAAAAGTTTGAGGAAAGGAGGAGAGCACAGAGTCACAGAATAGATGAAACTGCATAGTGCTTTGAAAGGAAAGCCTTTCACGTTTATACTTGAAGAGAGAATGCCGTGTATATATGGTGAGAAAGGCATTCCAGGGAGTTTGGAAAAGATAGATAGCACAGTTCTGGTCAGAATGAGCTGGCAGAGCAGCAAAATATGTAATGTGAAATACCAAAGCCAGAAGTTGGAAAAAGGACTAAGGAGAGAACAAGACTGAGCATGCAGATGGTTTTGAAAGGTAACAGAACAGATACATAACATGACAAAATGCAAATAGTAACTTCCTTGAAATGAATTCATGAAGGCACTGCATGTTTTTAACGCAAGTAGATAATGAATTTTAAGTGGAATTTCTCTAAATAACACAAGGCTTGATTATGAGAGAAGGGGATGGACAAGAAAAGGCAAGAAAGGAGTTTCTGAGGGCCAGGCAATCAGCAATAAGATTCACTACCTGATATTTAAAGGATGGAGAAATAGGAAAAATTAATGTAAGCAGTGCACAAAAAGCACATTTACACATCTGACAGAGGGGATAAAGCACATGTATAAGTAGAGCACAGCTGGATATCTTCTGATAGAGTATTTTTTGGACTAGAACCATAAAATATGATGGAACAAAGTGGGAGATAAGTGATCAGCAGACTTACTAAGTATGTTTGTTGAACAGACTCAAGAGACAGGATTACTGTATTATTTTGTAGTGGGACAAAGGAGGCAGACAATATATTTGGGGGCAATGGAAGGATATAAGAACAGATCCGTACTGGAAGCTGAAGTGAACAACAAGAAATAATACATACACTGAAAGACAAGGTATGAGAAAGCATACACAAGTCAAGAATATGTGAATGGAAGAAGAGTAGACCACTGAATAATAACTTGGTTATTATGGAAACATTTGAATACGCACAGACAAAAGATACAGTGTAGAACTATGAAATTTCAGGCAGAAGAGTGATTAATAGCTATAATGAAGTCACATACCGAGGGTGTGAGTAAACAGTTACAAAAAAGTATTAGGGTTATATGCTAAGAACAGAGGCAGGATAATTTACAGCAGAGGAGTTATTTTGGTAGATGTGAATGCCTTGGGATCCTGAAAGGAAAGCAAGGTTAACAGAAACAGCTGGAGGTGAGGTAGGCATACAGTACTAGAAAAGGGAAAAGTCAGAGCAGCAGCATATACGTTTGTAAGTTAAAGATGTGCTCTGATCTCCTACTTGTATCAAGCATTACACAGAAGAATGACGATACAGTTGCACAGAGGCTGACGAGCCTTAGTGTCTGCTCTACCTCTAAGTCACCATATAGAACGTATGGAATGGGAAGGTACAGGTAAAGTTGCAAAAGCACACGAAAGCACGAGACAGCAATAGATACAGACATACGCATACTGGTCTCCGGGGCGCGAAGAACGGCAGATGACAGCAGGAGTGCGTGCATACGCCACAGCGAAGCAGCGGAGAGGAGAAACGTGTATGGATACACACGCGAGCAGGCAGGGACCCGCGCGGCTCCCATGCAGAAGGTGAAGAAGTAGGGGCACGGCGCTCGCCCGGAGCCGGGGGCATGCTCTCGGGAGACCGCCCGCGAGCGGACGCCTCTGTCCCCACACGAGGAAGCCACAGCAGGGCGGCACTGTGTGCCGCACGGAAAAATGGCAGCCAGCGTGCCCGAGGGCTGACAGAGCACCCGAGAGGCGAGGCAGGGGCGCGCAGCGGCAGGCGGGGCGGCCGCTCCGGAGCCGCTGCAGCGCGGGGACCCCGGCGGGCCGCCCGGGGAGACGGGAGCCACCCCGGCCTCTAACCCCGCGTCGCGGAACCCGCCACGGTCGGCCTGCCGGCAGCACACCTGCTCGTACGGGCTGCGGCGGGCCACGCCGGCAGCGGGAGGAGGCGGGCAAGCAAAGCCTGTCGAGGCAGGGCACGGACGGGGCGCCCCTATGGGTCTCCTTCCGGCCGCTCCACTCACCCGTCGCTGGAGGTCTCCTCCTCGGCCATGGCGGCGGCGCGTCGACCGGGAGCTGGCAGCGAAGGAGGCGCGGCGGCGGCCGGCAGCGCAGCGAGGGACAGCGCGACGGCGGCAGCACCGGCCATCACGGGCTCCTCCCTCTTGCCTGCCCGCCCGTCGCCTGCGTCATCTCCACGGCGGCCACCCACACCATAGAGCAGGGCGGCCGCCGGCGGCCAGAGCGCCGCCGGGCGGGGCGGGCGGCCGCGGTGCCAACCGCCACCCGAGGCCGGGGGAGGAGCGTGTCCACGCGCCACCGAGCGGCAGTCGGGGCGCGAGCTCGGCAGTATCGGCGCGAGGCGAGCGGAGGGGGCAGCGGCCGCCCGTAGCGGCGGCGTGTAGGCACGGTCACGGCACCCCCGGAGGGGAGGGGAGGGGGTGCCGAGCGCTTCCCAGCTGCCAGCGGGCCCAGGGATCTCCAGGGATCGTGCTTGTAGGCGCCCTGCTCCCTCGCCCGGTCCCGAGACAGCAGCACAGGCCAGGAGCGCCCGCCCGTGAAGAAGGGCTGCGGCCTTGCCGGGGTCAGCGCTCAGCTGCACCATCCCCAGGGCCGCCTCTGCCCCGCAGGTACCCCGGGGAGCGCTGGGCACGCTGCGGGTACGCGTCTGCCGAGCGAGCATCCCCACTGCCTGCCCGCGGTGTCCCCGCCGGCGTCACGGGCGGGGACTCGTCTGCGGGCGGTGGAATCGCAGAGGTGGCCAAGCCGCCGCGCCAGCACACAGCTGCCGAAGTACGTCAGGCGGGGTGGCGGGACCCAAACAAACGTGTCAGGGCCTCCGCAGAGATCGTTTGCCAGCTTCCTTAGCAGGGCCCCCGAGCCCCCAGCCGTGGCAGTCAGCACGAGGTTCTCAGGTTGGTAGTTTGTGTTTGTGTTTACGCACAAGAAGCAAATTAAGAGCTCTGGATGTAAGTTAACTATTAGCTGTCCCTGAAATGGTTATGAGTAGAACACCATTTGCTATTTTCATTTTCAAGGCTTTCGAAAGAATCCCAGCCATGCCTATGGAGAGGATAATGCTGGGGGACAGGGATGTGCCTTGTTTTCTGCATCGTTTAGACTCGTGATCCAGGTTGCGTTATTCAGCTGCGTCAAAACTGCATTCCTATTGAACAAGCAGCAAGGTCCCATGAGTGGAAGGAGTGGTGAGAAGTTCTTAATTTCTTCTGAATTTTGCCACTAAGCTGAAGCACTTCAGAAAAACAGATGGAAGACCGATTACTGTTTCTTTTGGTTTCTGGAATCCTTTGATAAAAGGCATAAGGTTAATTTGGTAATAGCTGAAATTATTCTTAGCTAAAACCGTAACAACAGCGATTCTTGAGATGACACAATCTCAGCTGAAGTTTGTTTGGCTGTGTCACAGTGGTTTGGCAAGCTGACTTTTTTTTCTCTCTGGAGAGTGTATTTATTTTTTATTATTGCTCTGAAAGATTTTATTTATCAAAAATGGGAATGTTGATGATAAGTGCAGAAGTCTATGAACCCTGGAAAACATTTGTATTGATGCTCTCTAGAACCTGCAAACGGTCTGAAATAATAGCTCTCACTACTATCGTTTTTTTCTTCTTAATTTCAATGGAATAGTAAGTTTAAAACCTCATGAGTAAGATTTACACCCCATTCATGGAACATGCGAGTGTTCAGACACAATTATATCTCGGTGATTTTAATTCAGTGGTGCTCACCCAAGTACTAATTGGTTACACTTGCTTAAGAATGTAAATGTACAAGTAGCCCACTCCCACTTAGCAGCCCTTTCTCTTACTGAGAAATGACTCAGTTTCTTTAGAGCTGATTTTATTATGTAGATAAATCAGCTGCATTTCTGTGCCTGAATAAATGACTGTAATGATGCTGATTGATAGAGGGTCATGCACTGGCTTCTTTTGTGGTGTAACTGAATGAAGGACAGCAGTATCATCATGGGAAGCAAATAGTTCAGATGAGTTTTTCCATTTTTGTATTTCAGAGAAATTTCTGGACTCTGAAAATGTGTCTGACTCTAAGGGAATTGTCCCTGCCACTGTTTAATCTCTCGGTTCTCCATGTGGATTTTTAGTGGGACTTGTATCTTGCTCTCTTCATTGAATTAGTTTAATGTCATTCTCCTTAATAAGAGATATGTTACCCAATGTTGCTATTATAAATCAGAATTCTATTTTCACATCCTGTTGCTAACGTATATAAGGTTCAAGTAGAAAGACTTTCCTCTCTTACACTGATAAAGTAAAACTTTTAAAAAAACAACAGATGTCTGCTTGCTTTGTTCTTATTCTTACAGTTTCCTTTGTGCCCATGCTAGAGAAAGACTCCAGGTGACATTACAGAAGTCTGAATGTCAAAGCCATCTGGTTTACTCTGGATTTCACATAATAACTTTGAGACTATCTGTGTTAGAGGCCAGTTCACAGTAACTGTCATTGTTCTTATCTGTTTAACACTTGGGGTTGTACTATTGTCTATATCAATATTCTTCATATGCACAGAATTTCTGTATTATATGCTTGAGATCCTACTTTTGATCCAGGAGAAGTAGCTACTTGTCAGCTAGAACATGTGATTTATTAAAGCATGAAAAAAGAGCAATAGTGTTTATGACTCATATTTTTATAATGACCCACTTAGTAAGCTACTTCTCCAAACTGCATCACAAATAGCTCGCTGTCCTGGGTTCTGCTAGGATAGGGTTAATTTCCATAGCCAGGATAGCCAGATGGAACCAGCCAATGGGATGTTTGATGCCATGCTGGTGTCACACCCAAGCCGGGGGGGGGGGGGTGGGGGGTGGGGGTGGGGGGGTGGGGGGGAGGTGGGGGGTGTGGGGGGGTGGCAGTTTCAAACAGTGGTAGGGTGTGGTGAGGTGTGGCTCAGCCCCGGGGCTCAGCTTGGCAGCTCTAAGCAGTGCAATGTTTTCCTCTCTTGTGTTGTTTCAAGTAAAATTTCCTTATCTTAACCCTCTTCTTACCATTCATTCTCCTAACCCCAGGGGTAGGAGAGAGAGAGTGGCTTCGTGGTGGTTAGTTCCCAGCTGGATTTAAACCATGACAGTCCTTGGCGCCCAATGTGGAGCCCAAGGGGTTGAGATGATGGCAGAGTTACCAAAGCGTGTTAGAACAATTTTGCTATGTGCACTCTGTATATTAGTTAAGTAGTCCATGGTCACTGTGTTGGTTCATTTGCTCATGTGGTGGTGTTATGTAGATCCCTATGTACACCAAGTTCCCTGTGGTGGTGTTTATCAACTCTGGGAGACAGATCAGGACCATCATGTTGCTGTATTGTCAACCTATGATATGATTATACCATGTTATTTGTATGTGGCATTGTCGTTTATTAGTAACCTCACCCAATCCATGAGCAAGACAGGGGAGGAGACTTTCTCAGCTTCTGAGAATTTTGAATATCCCCTGGGATGCCCAAGCCAGTCTGCTCTTACTCTTACGTCTCCTGAATGTGTCTCAGGTCTTGTTTAGGGTTACACAAAGGTTCTTTAGGAATACTACCCAGAGATCTGCCCTGACGCTGGAGAGTTATGAGTGGCAGGGTGTGCGGGAGAGTATGGGCAAGCGCCTAGGACAGTGCTCCCCTCCAATGCTTTGGAATCTTACCCCTGAACAAGTGGGAAAATCTAATGGAGAGTGGAGACATGACTATCGTGGCCTAAATGAAGTCATACCACCTCTGAGTGCTGCCGTGCCGGACATGTTAGAACTCCAGCATGAACTGGAGTCAAGGGCAGCTCAGTGGTACGCCACAACTGATACTGCCAATGCATTATTCTCCGTTCCTATAGCACCAGAGTGCAGGCCACAGTTTGCTTTCACCTGGAGAAGCATCCAGTACACCTGGAATCGACTGCCCCAGGGGTGGAAACGCAGTCCCACCATTTGCCATGTGCTCCTTCAGTCTACAGAAGAAAAGGTTGGAGCTCCTGAACATTTGCAAGACGTTGATGACATCATCATAAGGGGGAAGACAGTGGAAGAAGTTTTCGAGAAAGAGGAGAAAATAGTTCAAATGCTGCTGAAGGCCGGTTTTGCCATAAAATGAAGTAAAGTTAAGGGACCGGCAGTTTTTTTTAAGGAGATCCTATTTTTAGCAATAAAAAGGCAAGAAGGGAGTTGCCAGATCCCAAGGGACGTAATCAACAGGGTAGCAGCTATGTCTCCACCGACGAGTAAAACGGAAACTCAGGCTTTCTGAGGCGTTGTGGGTTTCTGGAGGATGCACATCCCACACTACAGTCCGATTGTAAGCCCCCTCTATAAAGTGACCTGGGAAAAAAGCAATTTTAAGTGGGGCCCTGAGCAGCAACGAGCCTTTGAACAAACCAAGCAAGAGATGGGTCACGCAGTAGCCCCTGGGCCAGTCCGGGCAGGACAAGATGTTACAAATGTGCTCTACAGTGCAGCTCCTCTTAGCACCCTGGCTGCCGGCGCCGGGCTGGGTGTTCAAAAGGAGGGTCTCCTCTGCGCATCGTGAAACTGATGCCACGTGGAGTAAGTGGGTTGTACCGATCACACCGCCGGCTTGAAGAGAGAGTCCTGGCCACCCAGGAGCCTTGGAAGTGACCACAAACCGGCCACAGGGCAAAGGCTTAGGAATGTCGCCGCAAGAGGAGGTGACACATGCTGAAGAGGCCCCACCATATAACGAACTACCAGATAACGAGAAGCGGTATGTTCACCGATGGGTCCCGTTGCATTGTGGGAAAACATTGACCATGGAAGGCTGCTGTGTGGAGTCCCCCACAACGAGCTGCAGAAGCTGCTGAAGGAAAGGGTGCATCGAGTGAGTTTGCAGAGGTGAAAGCCATCCAACTGGCTTTAGACATGCTGAGTGAGAAAGGTGGCCAGTGCTCTGTCTTTGTACCGACTCATGGATGGTGGCAAACGCCCTGCGTGGCAGTGGAAGCAGAGCAACTGGCAGGGCAGAGGTAAACCCATCCGGGCTGCTGAATTATGGCAAGATACTGCAGCTCGGGTAGAGAACCTGCTTGTGAAAGTATGTCACATGGATGCCCACAGACCCAAGAGTCGGGCCACGGAGGAACACCAAACCAGCAGGTGGACCGGGCTGCTAAGGTTGAAGTATCTCAAGCAGACCTGGATTGGCAGCAATTATTTGCGGCTCCGTGGGCCCATGATACCTCAGGCCATCAAGGTAGGGTTGCAACATACAGATGGGTGCTTGGCCGAGGTGTGGACTTGACTATGGACACTATAGCACAAGTCATCCATGAATGCAAAATATGTACTGCAATTAAACACGCCAAACGGTTAAAACCTGCGTGGTACGGAGGACGTTGGTTAAATATAATTACAATTATGGGCAAATTGACTACATCACACTTGCATGAGCACTCCAGGGTAAATGCCACGTGCTTACTATGGTGGAAGCCACTGCCAGATGGCTGGAAACATGTGCTGTGCCCCGTGCCACTGCCCATAATAATATTCTGGGGTTCGAACAGCAAATCTTGTGGCAACATGGCACCCCAGAGAGAACTGTGTCAGACAACAGGGCTCATTTCCGAAACAACCTCGTAGTCACCTGTGCCAAAGAGTGGGTGTATCACATCCCCTAGCATGCACCAGCCTCTGGGAGAATCGTGTGGTACAATGGACTGCTAAAGACTACGCTGACAGCCATAGAGGGTGGGACCTTCAAACAGCGGGATACACACTTACAAAAGCCACCCGGCTAGTCAACGCTAGAGGATCTGCCAATTGAGCCGGCCCTGCCCAATCAAAACTCCCCATAGCGCACACGAAGAGTACGTTAGCGTTAGGGAAGGCAGTTGGGTTAGTCCTCGTTCAGGCAGGGGCAAACCCATTCATGGCGTTGCTTTTGCTCCAGGACCTGGGTGCACTTGGTGGGTGACGTGAGAGGATGGGGAAGTCCGATGGGTACCTCAAGGAGATTTAATTTTGGGTGAGACAGCCTGTGAATTAAATTGTATTATATTAATTACTAGACTAGATACAAATCAGTGAGGGATGGACTTGTGAAATCAAGTGAGGGGCAGCAGTGATGAAGCTCCAACTGGCTTCATCAACTGGTGCCCAGCAGTTTCCTCAAGACCAACATCATCAGCCCGCAGACTATGAGCGTGGGCCGTGCCAGATACACCAGCCTCAAGCTCCGGATGTGCCTTACAAGAACCTGACACCAGCTCTCCTGCCGCGAGACTGTTACGACAGATGGATCCCGAAAGTCCTGGATTAAGTGAGTTCAGTGGACAAGTTAGAGGGATGACCCATAGACTAAGGGAATGGTATCTGTGCAGATGTGTCTATATAGGACAGGTGACGTGGTGGATCTGGGCATGACATACATGGTATAGATTACAGGGTGGAGAATGTTCTGGGTTCAGCTAGGATAGGGTTAATTTCCATAGCCAGCCCAAGCCAGCCAATGGGATGTTCAATGCCATATGGATGTCACACTCAGTATATACAAGGCAGCCTAGCCTTGTATAGCGGTGGGAGTTTCAAACAGCGGCGCAGCACGGCTGCACATCTCAGGGTAGGAGACAGAGCAAGTGTGTGGTGGTTAGTTGCCAGCTGGTTTTAAACCATGACACTTGCTAAAATCAGTCTGAGCAAAAACTGTAGGGAACTTTTACCTGGCCAACTATGTACAGACTGAGGGGAAAATGTTGTATATTCCTGTATTAAAGTGATAAAAATGGCAGCTTGAAAGTAACATCATGTACTATGCCTATTCTGGTTTGGTAGCAACAACTAAGATGGCGATCTAGCTCACAAGCAAAGGGGTTACCACCAGTTGCATCCTTGTGTTTCAGCAAGCATATAGCTGACTAACTTACAGCCTCTGCAGGCCTTTTGATTCTTGCTTCCTCAGATCCATCTCCTCTGAGTAACTACTCCACCTGTTCTCCATGATTTACCAGCAGTCCTGGCTAACAGGGCAGGTACCAATCAACTGGAGGTTAGCCAATGTGACACCCATCTACAAGAAGGGCCAGAAGGAGGATCCAGGGAACTAGAGTCCTGTCAGTCTGACCTCGGTGCCAGGGAAAGTCATGGAGCACATCATCTTGAGTGCCATCACGTGGCATGTACAAGACAACCAGGTGATCAGGCCCAGTCAGCATGGGTTGATGAAGGGCAGGTCCTGTTTGACTAACCTGATCTCCTTCTATGACAAGGTGACCCGCTTAGTGGATGAGGGAGGAGCTGTGGATATTGTCTACCTGGACTTCAGTAAAGCTTTCGACACTGTTTGCCACAGCATTCTCCTGGAGAAACTGGCTGCTCATGGTTTGGATAAGTGAACTCTCCACTGGATAAAAAAACTGTCTGGCTGGCCGGGCCCAGAGAGTGGTGGAGAGTGGACCCAAATCCAGTTGGTGGCCGGTCACCAGTGGTGTTCCCCAGGGCTCAGTGTTGGGGCCTGTCCTCTTCACCATCTTTATCAATGATCTGGATGAGGGGTTTGGGTGCACCCTCAGTCAGTTCGCAGATGGCACCAAGGTAGCTGGGAGTTTTGATCTGCTTGAAAGTCGGGAGGATTTACAGAGGGATTTGGACAGGCTGGATCGATGGGTGGAGGCCAATGGTATGAGGTTCAACAAGGCCAAGTGCCGGGTCTTGCACTTGGGTCACAACAACCCCCTGCAACGTTACAGGCTTGGGGAAGAGTGGCTGGAAACTGCCCAGCAGAAAAGGACCTGGGGGTGCTGGTTGACAGCGGCTGAGTATGAGCCAGCAGTGTGACCCAGGTGGCCAAGAAGGCCAACAGCATCCTGGCTTGTATCAGCACTAGTGTGGCCAGCAGGAGCAGGGCAGTGATTGTCCCCCTGTACTCGGCACTGGTGAGGCCACCCCTTGAGTACTGTGTCCAGTTTTGGGCCCCTCACTACAGGAACAACATTGAGGTGCTGGAGCATGTCCAGAGAAGGGCAACGGAGCTGGTGAAGGATCTAGAGAACTTCTGTGATGAGGAGTGGCTGAGGGAACTGGGATTGTTCAGTCTGGAGAAGAGGAGGCTGAGGGGAGACCTTATCGCTCTCCAGAACTACCTGAAAGGAGGTAGTAGTGAGCTGCGGGTTGGACTCTTTTCCCATGTGACAAGTGACAGGACGAGAGGAAACGGCCTCAAGTTGCACCAGGGGAGGTTTAGTTTGGATATCAGGAAAAATTTCTTTACCGAAAGGGTTGTGAAGCATTGGAACAGGCTGCCCAGGGAGGTGGTGGAGTCCCCATCCCTGGAGATGTCTAAAAGCCGTGTGGATGTGGTGCTGAGGGACATGGTTTAGGGACCCTGGCAGTGCAGGGTGAATGGTTGGACTCGATGATCTTAAAGGTCTCTTCCAACCAGATGATCCTGTGGTTCTGTGATCTTTTCATTCAGGCATAACTTGCAGCTGAAAATTTGAACCTTGCATCCCAGGTAGCATAGGCTGAAAAGGAAAGCCACCTTGTTTTGACGTTTTTGTGGGGGCTCAGGGAACAAGGAAAAACCAAAACAAAACTGATTGGTTTCTGCAAATAAGCCTGTTCATGGTGGCAAGAGGACCTTGAAGCCATTATAGGATGTCCCTGGGAGTTCCTATCCATGCCTTGCTGTCACTGGAGGACTTACCTTCCATGTTTCTTCAGGGGAGAAGCCTACCATTTGTCAGCTGCCTCAGGGACTGGAGCTGCAGGTGTTGGAGCTAGCTGTGGCCAAGCCTGAGCGGAAGCCCTAATAGGGCTGGAGGACTGAAGATTTACACAGCTCTCAGGATGTGTAAATGAGGAAGTCTGTCCAGAGCTCTATTTTCTGTGTTTCTCTGGGAAGAGCTCTTGGTGTTACTGAGGTGAGGGTAGAATCCTCACATCAGCTGAGCCTCTGCTGCCTGGTTCTGGACATCAGTATTATGGCGATCTGGTAGCTGGATGTTTCAGCCTTGTGAAGAAAGTGAAGAAAGGAAAAGTTATTACCATGTCAGGCTTCGGTAGAGTCTGGAAGATTCACATCACTGGGCACTCTTAGACCCCAGTGGTCTACGGAAGCACTGCAGCCCACAGGCACCTCGTTCAACTTTTTCACTGTCGTACTGCTTTGTAGAGTGTCACAGTGCTTACCTGCAAACTAGAGCGGCAGTCTGAGACCTGTGGCAGCATGCTTGTTGTGTTCCTACTGTGTCTGCTCCATGTTACCCTGTTTCCTAGGCATATCTGGGTGTGGGAGAAGAGCTTATAAATCAATTTAGGTTGTCCAGTAAGTGTTCAACTACGTGGGGGTCCTCCTTCACATTAATTTTGCCACATCTTCCAGCCAACATGTCTCTGATTCCAGTGAGCATAAGGAGGCTATTTCTACAGATACCCAAAGCCCTGGAAGATGTGAGAGATGGTGACACGGGAGACACTCGTTGCAGCAAGGCTAGCGTTTTGCTATGGTTCTTGTGCTTGAGGCCTGCCCTGCACAGGGCTACAACCTTCTTCAGCCTCTTGCCCTTCTATGTTCTTGCTGTGCAGGAGGGCCAGCGTTCTTGTGTCTCTTAGGGCACTCATGTCTCATCCTGCTCTGGGAGCAGGCTGACTGTGGACTGGGAAACCTACAGCACTGTGAGGGGACAGTCCTGGGGTGAATGGCTGGGGCAAACGAGAGTCTCGTTGAGCCTGGCACTTGAACAAAAGAGGTGCATTTGAGGAGAGTTGTGAGAAAAGCTCTGCTGGTTACTTCACCGGGGTTATGTCATGTAAGCAAAGTAACCAGCAGTTCCTGACTCGGTTGCTGTTCACATCTCAGAGTGGGTTCATATACAGAGCCCCTATAGGACCATTTTAAAACCGTGCCCACAGCAGCTGTGGTAGGAAGTTGAGTAACTGTGTGCAAGAGTCAGGTATGGTGAGGCCAAGAAAAGTTGAAGTGCTCTAGAAGCAAGTGAACTGCAAAGAAGCATGCCTAGACATGTCTTTATTAATGCGGCAGAATCATCAGCAGCTGAGGGTGTGCTGCTAGCCAGAACTTCCCTGCTGTCATGCTCGGCTCTTCCAAAGTACGTGACTCACATGCGATTAACCTGAAATTCCCTCCTGGATTACAGGGGTGGCTGCGGAGAGACAAGGTCTCATGTTCTTAGGTGGGTGGAAGGGTGCTCCCTTCAAGGATATTGTGGTTGTGTCTGCCTGCGTCGTTATGTGCTGGCTTGTGAGAACACATGCCAGTCAGACGTTCAGCTGCACGAGTCAGGGCGTCTCATCTAAGCAGTGTCCCTGTGCCACAACCTGGTTTTCTCTTCCTCAGCTGTGGATGTGAATACATGAGCTGGAGACAGGTGAGCCTTCCAGGCTTCCTGGAGAAGCCCACACAGAGCAATGAGGCTATTACAGTCTTGATTACAACCAACAAGAAGCAACAAGCTAAAAATGTTGGGGTAATCATTCGGTGAGACCGTCCATGAAATAGCAGAGACCTGTATGAGGAGTAGGATCAACAAGAACCCCAGGAAAATCAGTAACGTGGCCTTCGATGAACCTGGAGAAAAGGAAGGCTGGGGGGCCCCGTGAAGCTTCTGTAACAGGTAAACAGAAAAGAAAGAGTGAATTCATAGGAGCTGCTAATATTAAGAGCACAAATACAGGTTTTCATTGTGAAGTAGAGTCAGCAACTGTAGTTAGGAAACCAGCTTGACTAAATCACTCAGACTGGAGAAACAAACCCATAGAGAAGAGGAAAGCAGGTTCGGCTATTAGGACTGAGAAGAAAAATGTAAAAAATAAAAATGAAGCAGGTAGGAACTAATTCAGAAAGACACAAGCATGAAATGAAATGCAACTAGCAAGCAAAATTAAAAACCAGACCACATTACTTTAGAAGCCCACTAGTTATAAGACTTAGAAAAGGTTCTCTAACTGGAAAGTGAGAAAACTAAAAGGTGTCAGGAAGGCAGTACCTTCTGCAACTTCACTACAGAAGATCAGTAAAATAAGGAAACTAATGTATTAGCCTCAGGTAAGAAAAGGGTAGCATATTTAAGTCAAGTATTTTCAAACTGACCTCAAGTTTCTCTTTAACTTCATCCTAGCGTGTTTAAAGATCTTGCTAACAGAATCTCCGTGTCACTAATCAATGGCTTTGAGAAGTCATGAATGTTAGGTGGGATAGAGGGAGGCCGTAAAGTGGCAGCATGGTGGAGGAGAGGGAGGAGAAAAAACAGAATGTAGGAAATTATCGATTAAGCAAAATAATTTAAATTCCTAAAAAAAAAGTAAAAAATATATTTGTACATCCCTGGTTTTTACATACATAGGGATGAGTAACTGTGAACAAGAAACCACATCTCAAAAATCTGTTTGCCTTTGTGATGTCATGACATATCTCATGGATAGAGGAAAGCTATAGATGCAGTATGTCTTCATTTTCAGGTAACTTTCTATGCGACTCCCATAAGCAAATTCATAAAGTGTGTTCTATGGAAATGTGTATCAAGTTGGATTGCATAGGTCCAAAATCTGATGACCTGGTCAAATGCTTATAAAAATGGAAAATGCTTATTGAATTCATGTATGTATCAGGCTAGGAAGGAGTAAGTATGCTGGGACAGAATAAAAAATTATCTTCAAATAGAAATATGAAAAAAATGGGAAACCAGTCAACCAAAGCAGCTGCAGATGTAGGCAGGAATAATCAGCTGGTAGGGAAAACTGGTTAGGTGTACAATAGTAACTCGGGCTTCGAGCAGTTACAGCCTGGCTTGTTATTGCAAAGATAAGCGTCCTGCTGGGATGGATTATGAGGATTAGAGTTTGCAAGAGTTGGCGAGGTATTCTGCTTTGCTTAGCAGTTGTGAAACTAGTTTTGGATGTTGCACTTGAAGAAGGATGTGGACCACCTGGAGAGCAAACAGAATGTCGAGGGGACTAGAAGAAATTGTGAATTGTTGGTTGATTAGGGAAGAATAAGGTAAGCAGGAGGATGACATCAGTCCACAAATTTGTGAGAAGCTGCTGATAAGATGGGAATAACCCGTTTTCTACGTCTACCTGGGGCAGAAATTGCGGCCAGAATATTTTAGGTTAAACATTAAGACAAATGTTTTTCAAGGGTAGAGGTACTGGAAAAAAGACGGCGAGCGGTATGGTCAGGGTCTGTCACTGCGGTCTTTAAGAACAGGCTACCTACATATCCTCCATAAATAGAATTCCAGCAGGTAGTGTGGCTGCCTAGAGGCAGGGAGGCCATGAATATGACTTGCTGAGGACCCTTCAGCCCTGTGATTCTATAGTTGCTGATAGCATAGAATCATGGAATCATAGAATGGGTCTTGTTGGAAGGGACCGTTAAAGGTCAGCTAGTCCAACCCCCTGCAATTAGCAGAGACATCTTTCACCAGAGCAAGTAGCTCAAAGCCCCGTCCACCCTGACCTTGGACACTTCCAGTGACAGGGCACTGCTCCTCTGGCCAACACCACCCTCATCATAGAAAGTTTCTTCCTTTTATCAAATCCAAATCTACTGTTTTTCCGTTTGAAATGGTTCCCCCTTGTCCTATCACTACAGGCCTTGGTAAAAAGTGGATCCTGTCCACCAGTACACCTATTGTCCCATCTCATGTCCTCGAGGCCATGCCCCTCCACTTGATACTATTTGGAGGTTTCAACCCCAAAAATCCTCCTTACAATCCATAAATAGTTAAATTAATTTACCTATGAAACTGCAACTTCTCTGGTGTAAACCCGATCTCAAGCTAACTGTGTTTGCTATAAATAAAAAATTGTAGCATGTTTTGGAGTTTTCTTCTTACATAAAACTACATCTCTTTTTTTAACCTTAGAACTGACGTTCTAATACGTACCTGGTCAACAGTCTCCCAACATCTGCTGTGGGTAAGTGGGTTTTGCCCGTGATACCGGTTAGCTCTGAACCTGAGAATTTCCAGACATTACTCTTGAGAAATAATGCCCTACTGCAGGCTTTTTTTGTTAAAAGCATTATTTTAAATACTTTTCTATACTTGAAATAAAATAATAAATTCTCAATGTTTTAAACCAGATTCTTAAAAATACCTGATAGTTTTCCAGCCATGTTGAGTCCCAATTATTTATGTACACGGCATGATTAAAGAATAATTACCTTCGCTAGTAAAATCTTCTGCTTTGTGTGTGGATATTGAAAGCAATATTTGAAGTCAGTAAACATGTTTGGTTACAACTTTTTAATGGTTGTTTCTTCTTTGAGAGAAATTGTTCTTTCTTCTTTTGTTCTCTTTTAATAATAAATCATTAGGGGTTAATAAAGCAAAAAGAAACATTTGTTATTTGTTCCGATTCTAGCAGGTGGAAAACAGTACTAAGTAGTAGTAGCATGGAAAATGCTCTCTCTCAGAATTTGGCCTGTTTAACATGAAGATCGCTTTTGAAAGGCAATGTCAAGAGGAGTAACTGCTTAAACTCAGTTTAAAAGTACTTTTTCCCCCCGTGTGGTAGCCTCCGTCACTGGCCAGATTCAGCCTTGTGAGTTTTTCTGTTAAATGAGGAAATGCAGTGACAGAGAACCCAGTGGTGTCTGTTGTCCCCTGTTTTTATTTACAAGAAACGTACACAAAGCCCTGTCTTCCTGGAAAGAGGAAGACTCAAACAACGAGAGGCAGATTGTCGGCTCAGTTTATTCTTCTGGCTTTGTCTTGGTGACATAGAACCGTGGCTTCTCTTGCTCTCTGGGGCTGTTTTTCCGTTTGCTCGCTGGGTGCCGATGACGCTGTCCTCCCAAACTCTCCTCACCCTTGGCATTCTCATTGGCACTGCGGTGCTCCCTAGGAACGGAGCAGTGCTGAGCCGTCGCGGGGAGAGGCAGGGGTCCCCAGGTCCCCACAGCTGTGGTCACACCTCTTCATTAAATCAAACCTCTGATCCTGTGTTGTAGGGGAGCTCTGCCATTAACCTCATTAGGATCAAAAGCAAATCCTAATGGCTGCCTGCAAGACTCTGTGCTGTCAGTAGAAGTTTCACCCTTGTACTTTTGTACCAACTTCTCAATGCATCATGACTTCCATCTGCATGTGCACAGAGACCAAATCAACTAGAGCTCCTACCAAGCTTCTGGAGTAAAGCTGATAAAAAATAAAATACTGGATCAAAATCTGCTTTGAGTTATTTTAAGTTTTATATAAATTTAACTCCATTAATTATAATGAAATTTCAGTTGCACTGTTGCAATCAAGTGCCGAGCTTTTACCTCAAATGTCTCCCAGCCTCAGAAAATGTTCTGATCAGGAATCTTTTAGTTTCTTTTATTTTTCTTGATGTTGAAGTTATTTCACTAACCCTCTTTATCTTTGCTTCTGAATATACATTTGATTACTAAATTTAGTGCTTCTCTTCACGTGACCTATTTCTTTTGAGTCTTTCTGCTGTTGCTTGGTTACGCTTCTCTCCTAAGAGAGGCACTTGGTTTCATCTTGCTTTTTTCTGTGCTTTGGGTGATACAAACTGATGGTTATTGAATATTTTTGCAGGGTTTTAAATGTATTTTGTTTGCCTGGCACCTTGGTTTCAGCAGAACTTTTGTCTTTGTTTGCAAATCTGTGGTTTTACCTACAGTATATCCTGTGTAACGTTGAATAGCTTGCTATTCTTGCCTTTCTTTGCAATCAGATTGTGGCAGGTTGAAGGAAAAAAAACCCTGCTTGAAGGCTTACTAATTGAATTATTCCCTTCCATGTTACGATTCGCCCATCTTATTGGATGGGAAAGTTTTCTCGCGCGGGTACTGCCCCTTTAAGAAGCTGCGGGCTCGGGGACTTCCTGGCTGCCTTCCGGACGGCTTCGGGGGCATTCGGCTTTTCCCGGGACTTCCGGGGCTAGTCGGGACTTGCGGGGCTGCTTCTCCGGACGGCTTCGGGGGCATTCGGCTTTTCTCGGGACTTCCGGGGCTAGTCGGGACTTGCGGGGCTGCTTCTCCGGACGGCTTCGGGGGCATTCGCGGCTTGTTCGCGGTTTCTCAGCTTTTCCGGACACCCCCGGCTCCGCTCTGCGGGAGTCACTCCAGACACTGCGGCTTCGCTCCGGGGAAGAGGCTCCTCCAAACCCTGCGGCTCGGCTCCGGGGACCTTGCAGGCTGCCGGAGTGGACTGTGCACCGGGGCAGCCCCCGCCACGCCGCCTGGGACAGACTGCTCGCCTGGAGGCTGCTTCTCTGCTGCCGTAAGGTTTTACCCTCTCTGCCTGCCAGCGCCGCGGTTTCTTGCTTCTCCGCTCCTACAAACAACGAGGATCCGGTAGGGACAGCGATTTCCACATTTCAGCCCGGCGTTCATACCAGCCGCGGTTTTCCTTTGTTCACGAAAGCGCACACGTGGCCGGTGCCATTTCCAGACTGCACGTGGCACCGTCCCTCTTTGTCTCTCTTTCTCGCGTTTAACCCTCATCTTTCCATCCTGCACAGACTCTCAGGTTTTGCATTGGTTTTTCCCTGCATGTTATATATATATATTGTTCTAGTTTTAATAAAGTTTGTTTCAGTTTTCCAAACGTTCAGAGGTCTCACAAAATCTTTCTTTTCCTTTTCGTATCTCTGCTTTTGAACCCTTTTCTCTCCCGGAGGAGAGGGGTTCGGGGATAGGGAAGGACTCGTCCCCGTGCATCGGCTTGCCTCAGCCGACCGGCGACATAATTGGCGTCCCCGGGTGGGCCCTTCTGAATAATTTAATATTCATATTTTTATTAAAGTTTGGAAACTGAAACAAATGAGGTTTTTCCAGGATGGTGCTAAGCGAGCTTCTGTTTGAAGCTCTTAAGCAGTACAGTTTAAAAATGCTTTATGATCTGGTGCCTGGCACACCAACTGTGATGTCAAATTACTTGTTTTTAATTGGTACTGGTTTATGGTTTGCTGGTCTGGGGCACTTAGCAAAGAAGGTGTTCACCCTGGCGTGCGTAATTTCAGTGTTTTGGTCTGTACTCAGTCAGTTTATAATGCTCCCAGTGTATTTTGCACAGTACAGGATAGTGGCTGCTTATGATTCCTCTAGCAAATGGATGATGGGAAATAACACTTCTCCATTTGATACTGGACCAATGGCAATTGGAACTGGATATTCTGCAAATGGTATTATTCTCCTGTATTTGATAACTTTGTTATCAGTTATCTGTAACATGGTCCAGGGGTGGATAATTATCAAGAATAAGTATCACATGGGCACTACACCCACTAAATCAGGTGCTGCCACCTCCCCACCCAAACAAGCACAGGTTGCCCCTGTGAAAAAGAAAAATAAGCCCTCTGGTGCTAAACACCAGAAAAAGACTAACTATGCAACAGATAGCTCTGATGATGATGCAGGACCAAGCACCTCTCAAAAGTGTCCAGGAAAGCCCTCAGGGAATACTGCCTCAGCGACTCCACCAGCACCGCCCTCCCAAGGATCCTCCTCACGGGATGAGTCATCAGATCAAGAGGTAAACACCCAGCCTCAGTCCAGGAAGGACCTGAGAAGCATTAGAAAGGAATTTAGCAGGCATGATGGTGAGTCACTGATGATTTGGTTGCTTCGCTGCTGGGACAATGGGGCTGATAACGTTGATTTAACTAGCAAAGAAGCCAGACAGTTAGGAAATGTGGCCCGGGAAGGTGCTATTGATAGGGCAATTGGCAAAAAGGCAAAACAGTGCAGTCTCTGGAAACGGCTTCTGACTGCTGTGAAGAGCAGATACCCTTTCAGAGATGACATAGAATGCCGCCCTACTAAATGGACTGTCCTGAGCAAAGGTATTAACTACCTGAGAGAGCTGGCTATGAAGGAGGTCATCTATGGTGACTGGAATGTTAATGTCAACCCGGACCAGGTGCACAGTAACGAGCCTTTGCTGCGCAAATTTGTGCAGAGTGCACCCCAGTCATATGCCCATACATTGGCCACAATGCTGTGGGAAAGAGAGGGTGAAAATCGGCCACTCACCATAGAGCATGTGTCTAACAGGATTCGCCAGTATGAGGACAGCCTTTCTCATACCTCTGCCTTCATTGCAGCAGTGGAGAAAGTGACAGACAAAATGACAGAGAAAATATTGGACTCTATTAATAGGTTAGAACAAAGAACCGTTTCCTCTCCTGTGTATACCCATGTGTCAGCTGTTAGGAGAAATCGTCCTCCCAGAGCAAGGCGCAACAGACAGGATAGGCCACGATGTGACCGCCAGTGCTGCTCGAGAGGTCGTGAAGACACGAGGAGATGGGAACAACGACCTGCCGCTAACCATGGGGTACCAGCACGTGAGCCGCAGAGCAGACCACACCAACATGATGACTGCAACCGAAGAATTGTCGCTCCAGTCTTTGGCGAACAGTGCTGCAGCCAAAGGAGCAACTCCTATGAAGAAGGTACCACAAGCCGGATAGACCCTTCCACTGACTGTGGACCACACCCTAGGCATTAGAGGGGCCCTGCCTCTAGCCAGGTGGAGGAGAGGGATAACAGAGTATACTGGACTGTGTGGATTCGATGGCCTGGCACATTAGAACCACAGAGGTACAAGGCCCTGGTAGATACAGGTGCCCAGTGTACCTTGCTACCATCGGATCATCAAGGAACTGAGACTATCACTATCTCGGGTGTGACAGGAGGATCACAAGAGCTTACATTAGTAGAAGCTGAGGTAAGCCTCACTGGGCATAACTGGGAAACTCACCGAATTGTGACTGGCCCAGATGCTCCATGCATTTTAGGCATAGACTTCCTCCGGAAAGGGTATTTTAAGGACCCGAAAGGTTATAAATGGGCCTTTGGGATAGCAACCGTGGGAGCCGATTGCATTATCCGGTTGTCCACATCGGCCGAACTTTCGGATGACCCTTTTGTTGTTAGCAGAATGAAGGTGGAAGATCAAAAGTTGCCTACTGCATCCTCCACAGTTCATCGCCGGCAATACCGAACTAACCGAGACTCTCTGCGCCCCATAGAGAGAATGATTCGAGAGTTGGAGAGACGAGATGTCATCAGCAGAGCTCGCTCACCTTTCAACAGTCCTATATGGCCTGTGCAAAAGACCAACGGGGAATGGAGATTGACAGTGGACTATCGTGGGCTGAACGAAGTGACACCACCGATGAGTGCTGCTGTTCCTGATATTTTGGAGCTTCAGTACGAACTGGAGTCCAAGGCAGCAAAGTGGTATGCCATGATAGACATTGCTAACGCTTTCTTTTCCATTCCCATAGCACCAGAGTGTAGGCCACAGTTTGCCTTCACCTGGAGGGGTATCCAGTATACCTGGAATCGATTGCCCCAGGGGTGGAAGCACAGCCCGACCATCTGCCATGGACTGATCCAGGCTACCCTGGAGAAAGGTGGTGCTCCTGAACATCTTCAGTACATTGATGACATCATTGTATGGGGTGATACCGCAGAAGAAGTCTATGAGAAAGGTAGGAAGATAATCCGCATTTTGGTGGATGCTGGTTTCTCCATTAAGAGAAGTAAGGTCAAAGGACCTGCCCGAGAGATTCAGTTCCTGGGGGTTAAGTGGCAGGATGGACGCCGCCACATCCCCACAGATGTGATCAACAAGATCACAGCTATGTCTCCGCCTACCAACAAGAAAGAGACACAGTCTTTCTTAGGAGTCATAGGCTTCTGGAGAATGCACATTCCTGGGTATAGTCAGATTGTTAAACCTCTCTATACTGTTACCCGGAAGAAAAATGATTTCACATGGGGCTCTGACCAACAACATGCCTTTGAATTAATCAAAAGGGAAATAGCACATGCTATGGCCCTGGGACCTGTGCGAACAGGACCCGAGATTAAAAACATTCTGTACACTTCAGCTGGGGACTGTGGTCCTACCTGGAGCCTTTGGCAGAAGGCACCAGGAGAAACCCGTGGTCGTCCCCTAGGATTTTGGAGTCGGGGATATAAAGGCTCAGAGGCCAATTATACTCCCACTGAGCAGGAGATATTGGCTGCCTATGAGGGAGTTCGAGCTGCCTCAGAAGTAATTGGCACTGAAGCACAGCTCCTCCTAGTCCCCCGACTGCCAGTCCTAGGCTGGATGTTCAAAGGGAAGATAGCATCTACCCACCATGTCACAGATGCTACCTGGAGTAAGTGGACCGCCCTGATTGTACAGAGAGCTAGGATAGGTAACTCTGGTCGCCCAGGAATTGTGGAAGCCATTACAGACTGGCCTGCAGGAGAAGATTTTGGGATGCCACCGAACGAGATAGTCACTCGTACCGATGAAGCACCCCCATATAAAGACCTCTCAGACCAGGAGAAGAAATATGTTCTCTTCACCGATGGATCCTGCCGCCTCATAGGAAACCAACGGAAGTGGAAAGCTGCCATATGGAGTCCTATGCGCCGAGTTGCCGAAGCAGCGGAAGGAGAAGGTGAATCGAGTCAATTTGCAGAGGTCAAAGCCATCCAGCTGGCCATGGACATTGCTGAAAGGGAGAACTGGCCACGGCTGTACCTGTACACAGACTCCTGGATGGTGGCAGATGCCTTGTGGGGGTGGCTGGAGAGGTGGCAGAAAGACAATTGGCAGCGTAAAAGTAAGCATATTTGGGCTGCCACTCTGTGGCAAGATATTGCTGCCCGGCTGAAAAGGTTAGTTGTAAAAGTAAGGCATGTAGATGCCCATGTCCCAAAAAGCAGAGCCACTGAGGAGCATAGAAATAACCACCAAGTGGACAAAGCAGCCAGAGTGTTCCAGATAGATCTGGACTGGGAACACAAAGGTGAACTATTCCTTGCTCGGTGGGCCCATGACTCTTCCAGTCACCAGGGAAGAGATGCAACCTATCGATGGGCTCGTGACCGAGGGGTGGATTTAACCATGGATGCAATTACCCAGGTTATCCATGACTGTAAGATTTGTGCTGCAGTTAAACAGGCCAAAAGGTTAAAACCTTTATGGTACAGTGGACGGTGGTCGAAGTACAAGTACGGAGAGGCCTGGCAGATTGATTACATCACTCTCCCTCGAACTCGCCAGGGTAAGTGCTATGTTTTGACAATGGTGGAAGCAAGCACCGGATGGCTTGAAACCTATTCCGTGCCTCATGCCACTGCCCGTAATACTATTCTGGGCCTTGAAAGGCAGATTTTGTGGCGGCATGGGACTCCAGGAAGAATTGAGTCTGATAATGGAACTCATTTCAAAAACAATCTGGTGGCCAATTGGGCCAAAGAACATGGTATCGAATGGATTTATCACATTCCATACCATGCACCAGCCTCCGGTAAAATAGAACGCTATAATGGCTTGCTGAAAACCACCCTGAAGGCATTGGGTGGAGGAACTTTCAGAAACTGGGATAAACATCTGGCAGAAGCCACCTGGCAAGTGAACACGAGGGGATCGATCAATCGAGCCGGCCCTGCCCAATCAGACCTTTTACATATCATAGAGGGGGATAGAGTTCCTGTGGTATGTGAAAGTAATCTGCTGGGAAAAGCTGTCTGGGTTTCCCCTGCTGCAACCCCAGACAGACCCATCCGTGGTGTTGTCTCAGCCCAAGGCCCTGGACACACCTGGTGGGTAATGCAGGAGGATGGTGAAGTCCACTGTGTACCACAGGGGAAGTTAACCCTGGCTGAAACACCCTGAACCAGAGTCTCATGCTGTTAATTTCTGTATAATACAATGTAAATGAGATGCGCATAACGTACATGGTATGGAATAAAGGGGTGGAATGTGGCAGGTTGAAGGAAAAAAAAACCCTGCTTGAAGGCTTACTAATTGAATTATTCCCTTCCATGTTACGATTCGCCCATCTTATTGGATGGGAAAGTTTTCTCGCGCGGGTACTGCCCCTTTAAGAAGCTGCGGGCTCGGGGACTTCCTGGCTGCCTTCCGGACGGCTTCGGGGGCATTCGGCTTTTCCCGGGACTTCCGGGGCTAGTCGGGACTTGCGGGGCTGCTTCTCCGGACGGCTTCGGGGGCATTCGCGGCTTGTTCGCGGTTTCTCAGCTTTTCCGGACACCCCCGGCTCCGCTCTGCGGGAGTCACTCCAGACACTGTGGCTTCGCTCCGGGGAAGAGGCTCCTCCAAACCCTGCGGCTCGGCTCCGGGGACCTTGCAGGCTGCCGGAGTGGACTGTGCACCGGGGCAGCCCCCGCCACGCCGCCTGGGACAGACTGCTCGCCTGGAGGCTGCTTCTCTGCTGCCGTAAGGTTTTACCCTCTCTGCCTGCCAGCGCCGCGGTTTCTTGCTTCTCCGCTCCTACAAACAACGAGGATCCGGTAGGGACAGCAATTTCCACATTTCAGCCCGGCGTTCATACCAGCCGCGGTTTTCCTTTGTTCACGAAAGCGCACACGTGGCCGGTGCCATTTCCAGACTGCACGTGGCACCGTCCCTCTTTGTCTCTCTTTCTCGCGTTTAACCCTCATCTTTCCATCCTGCACAGACTCTCAGGTTTTGCATTGGTTTTTCCCTGCATGTTATATATATATATTGTTCTAGTTTTAATAAAGTTTGTTTCAGTTTTCCAAACGTTCAGAGGTCTCACAAAATCTTTCTTTTCCTTTTCGTATCTCTGCTTTTGAACCCTTTTCTCTCCCGGAGGAGAGGGGTTCGGGGATAGGGAAGGACTCGTCCCCGTGCATCGGCTTGCCTCAGCCGACCGGCGACACAGATACAAAAATGACACCGTTGTGCCGAGTAAAGGCTAATCATTACATAACTTATGGGAATACTGATATTTCTAGATAAACAAGGGTATATTCAATTCCCTTTCTTGTATGTGTACCGTAGCTGCAAGTTAATTCCTGGAGCACCTTTCATAAATTCATCTTTTTGTTTGAGTCCTGGGCTAGTAAAAGTATACAACAGGAATAAACTAAAGCGTGTAATTGGGGCTGGAGTATTCTTACTCCTGTATGGAGTTCTGCTTATATTATTTTGAAAAAGGTATAGTAGAATAGAAAAGAAAATGTTGAAAGAAGGGTGGCAGAGACTTTCAGAGGTAGAGAATAGTTAAATAAGTTAGAATTCTTGGCCTAGAAGAGTGATGATTGAAAGCAGCACAAGAAAAAATATTTAAAGCAATTGAGGGTGTGGAAAGGTAAACAAAAAGCAAGCATTCACATAATCTCACAATTCAAGAATTAGGAGCATGCTGTGAATCACATAACACGAGGAAAACATTCAGAAGGAAGTACTTTTCCATGTGACAGAACTAGTGGAATGTGATGCTGTTGGAGACTGAGGAACTAGTACTACAAAAACGGGAGTAAGTGGGGTAACGGAAGGTGCCTGTCATTGCCATTTAAAATATTGACCAGATACAAACCCGAGCTCAATCCTTTGGTCACTGATAGCTGAAAGCTGAGAAGTTACCTCAAGAAGATGCAGAGCATATTGCTAGGTTTTTGTATTGTATAACGTGTATTATTACTGTATATTGTATAACGTGTATTATTTTGAATTGCATAAGGTGCTGTCTAGCCTATGCTGCTGCATCTTCACTACTACTTGTATCTACGCTAACTGGATGACATATAGCACGCTGTTGTGGTTTAACCCCAGCCAGCAACGAAGCACCATGCAGTTGCTTGCTCACTCCCCCATGGTGGGATAGGGGAGAGAATCGGTAGGGAAAAAGCGAGAAAACTCATGGGTTGAGATAAAGACAGTTTAACAGGTAAAGTCAAAGCTGTGCACACAAGCCAAGCAGAACAAACCAAGGAATTCATTCACCACTTCCCAGGGGCAGGCAGGTGTTCAGCTACCTCCAGGAAAGCCGGGCAGCATCACATGTGACAGTGACTTGGGAAGACAAATGCCGTAACTCCGAACGTCCCACCGTTCCGTCTTTTCCCCCCAGCTTTATAGGCTAATCATTACATCATATGGTATGGACTAGCCCTTCGGTTGGTTAGGATCAGCTGTGCCAGCTGTGTCCCCTCCCAATTTCTTGTGCACCCCCAGCCTGCTTGCGGGTGGGGTGGTGTGAGAAGCAGAAATGACCTTGATTCTGTGCAAGCACTGTTCAGCAGTAACTAAAACATCCCTGCGTTACCAACACTTTTCCAGCACAATTCCAAAACATAGCTCCACGCTAGCTACTATGAAGAAAATTAACTCTATCCCAGCCCAAACCAGCACATACACATATACCTCCCTGTGCTACATATATAGAGTGCTTTGGACATGTAGAGCAATTCTGAGAAGAAAGGGGAAACTTTTAAAGTCTACTCTTGTCAAAATATTCCATATGCTTACTGGTACGTGGCTAAGTAATCACACTGACGTGAGTGTTCAATAGCGTGTATTTTCTTTGTAGGTGCACCCAAAGTTTCACTATGGTTTGTATTGCTGGAGAAATAATGGAAATTAGAATTCTGTGAAGAAAACAGTAATTGATGGTGATGTGTTGTGGAAGCACATGCCTGAAATGAGTTAAGTACATTCCATTTACTAACAGTATTGCCAAAGGTTACTTATACAAAGACATTACTGTAGGCTGTGTGAAAGAAAATCAACGCGTGTGCTTGTTAACAATCAAACCGAGATTAACATATAAAACCATGTTATCGATGGGTAACTTCTTGTGTAGAGAACTGTTGGCTTTTGAGTCTGATGCAGAACACTGCTCTCTCAGGAAAAAGAATAAAGTGCCCCCCTAACTAGGAAAACAAAAAGCTAAGCAAGTTGCTCAAGCACAGCTGGCTAATCTCATTTTAGTTGCTGTGTGGTGTATCTCTCCTGTCCTCCAGCTGTTGCTTCAGAAAGCTGCAGATCTGTCATCAGTCTGGTGGTGTATCTGCCAGCTCTCTGCAGGTATTTTTTATACCCAACGGTGTGTCAAGTGGCACTCCATGATGCAGGTGATCTCTGTGAGTGGCAGCTGAAAGGTCACCAGCAGGCTCTCACTGACACTCCTTCAGGAAACAGAAGTCTGGAGGCACCTATCTGGGGAACCAATTCCTCACCTAGATGTGTCAGTGCACTGATGTACAGCCCCCAAAATACAAAAGTTTATACTTTAGTTACACGGGCTGAACTTAGTGGAGTCAATACAAATAAATCACGTTAAAAAATCATGTATGTGTGAGTTATGCAAGAGCAGATTCCACACTGTATACGGTACAGTACGGTACTGGGTACATTGATTAAATTTTCACTTGATTTTGATATCTAGTATGGAAAAAACTTTAATAAAGGTCAGTTAAATGCTAAGGTATTGTTTCTTGTGGTCTTTTAATGAACTATAATTTATTTACCATTTTCATCCTTATTCAGTTATGTTCAGGTGCCATTGAAATTTTCCTGTACCAAACATGTACATTTAAAATAGCAAAAAAACCCTGCTTTTGAAATAAAAAAAAACCAAACTAGTGAACTAGCTTTATTATCCACTGCATCCTTCAAATAGTTGAATAATGACACATATTGAATAAATAATATTACACAAATAACATCTTACCATAAGAGCTCTGCATTTCTTTAATCAATATGCTAATATTTTTGGCCAACTTAAAATGTTGTTTTTGTTAGTATTTATCACACAACATTACTTTGGTCATACAACAAAATCCCCGGAGTATATCGTATGAGCTGACACAAGCAAGACGCAGGAAAAACTACAAAACCATGGCTGAAATGCAAAGAGTAGATTTATTCTCCTTACCTCATGAACTGGGGGATCTCCGCAGCAGCACCTGGCGGAGGCATGCCAGTGGGGGTGTCGGCACCGTGGAGCTCGGTCCTTGCTAGGGAGTGACACAGCTTTTGAACATACTGCTTTCCCCTATATATCAGGGGTTCTTGCAGTCGTAGTTCTCCACTGGGCTTTGATCCTTCTGCAGCAGGGCAGGAATCTCAAGCGTGTTTGGTAAGGTGCATCTGAGTCCATCACAGATCTATGGTATCCAAGCACAGATGTTCCACTTGCCAAACAAACAAGGACAGACAACAATTAGAATGATACGTGTGTTTTTCGACACCCCGGCTGCAAGCCACTTGAGCAAGCTTACAAGCCTCCTGGACAATCTTCCATTATTTTCCCACAGTATTGAGAACGTCTGAAAGACCATTGAACCAAATGAGGCACAAATGTTGTCCGTGAAATGCCCTTCACCCTTAAATCTTAAAAGTCCTCCTTAAAAATGTCAGAAAGGGATGTGTGTTTGATTACTTTGATAATGATTAAGGAAAAACCCCAATGTATCTGATAATTCAATATTGCTTCTTATTAAGTTGCCTAAGCAAAGAATATGGAAAACCCAAGTATATTCTCACTATGTCTTTCCACTGGCTAGGTGACGCTGACATCTATGCTCTTGCAGCACGTTATGGCAGCGTTGCCAAGTGGATCATTACCTTCAACGTGAGGTACTGTAATTACATCGTCTGATGCCGCCAGTACTTACCCTGATTCTGCCATTTACCGATCCTCCTGCTTTTCAGAATGTTAAATGCCCAGAATGTTTTAGATCAGAGTGTTTCAAACCTAGCTTAATGGGAGTTTCAAATGTCTCTGAGCTGATAAAGCTCTGCAGCTTCATTCGCTCTCAGTGGTTTCAAAGCACGAAGCAAGAACGGCCCCAGAACAGCCTGTTCCACCAGTTGTTGCACAGATCCGTCTTTCCAAAGACACCAAGATCCTTATTTCCAGCTGGTCCCGCCTACCTGGCATGTGTCGAACCTCCCCTCTAAACACGGTTGTCACCTATCACCAAGGGCAGCCTTTCAGCCCTTGCCAGCAGCCAGGGAGCGTCTCGACCGTGCGTGTTACTGGTGGGCTTACGCTGGCATGGTGACCGCTTGTGGACACCTGCAGCCACCTCACCTCGTCTGGAGGTGAGATTGCACTTCAGACAGGCTGGCTCAGCTGGACACAGGAGCAGCCCTGCTTCTTTCTCTTACTTTTGTTAGTAACCTGCCAGCTTCAGAGTGACAACATCAATGCCTGCTGAGAGACACCCAGTACTTCCCAGTGTTTCCAGGGACTCCAGAAGAGCTAACACGTTCTTTCACGGTTTTCTGAGAGAGAATCATACATTGCAGGTGTGGATGTAATAAAGCAATAGAGGAGTTGATTCTCCCACACTTCAACACCAGCCTTCACCACCCACCTCCCTGCTGGAGCATGGGGAACTGGTGTTACTAGTAAAGCAGGTGGCTTCTCGAGGAGTCTTCAGTGCCACGTGCCAGGGGAGAAGTGGTGGCTGTCTCTAACAGCTAGGAAAGGTAAGTCTCTCTGCCTTCACTGCTGGTCGATGCCATCGTGGAGCAGTCGTGGCAGCCCAGGGGACCTGCCTATCTTGGGTGACTTCTGGGGGAGCGTGTTCTTCCCGTGTAGCCCGATATGGCTGGGATGCGCATCTCCAATGCATGGCCCTACCCGGAAGAGAGAAGCCTCCCTCCACCTCAGTACTGCAGTGCCATATATAGCATGAGCTAGCATTCTGTCCCCACAAGTCTCAGGGCCTCACCTGCAATACTAACGGCACTCACCGCGACAGCTTCGCATACACCCACTCACAGCCAGGCTGGACTAGCTGAGAGCGTCTGCACCCAGACACCCGTCACTCTCATGAGTGAACACAGACTCCTGCGTATATAATGTCATACCAAAATACAATTTGATTTTTCCTGAAAAAGAAAGAAACCCCAAACGGAACTTGCGTTCCATGCTCGGTTTTCAGTACATGTTAAAGGTCTGGTTTAGATCCCCCAGGAAAAAGATTTTTAAGGGCAATATTAATTGTTAATATTTTCTTGACTTTCATTTATCATATAACATATAACATAAATATATATTATATTATTATATTCATATTTTATAATGAAGAATCCATTTTTAATTTAATGTTTTGCTTAGCTTATTTCGTGGTAGTACTAGCACAAAGGAGCAGTCCCTTCTGCGGCTTAGAACGGGTCACATACTACATTATTCTGCCACTCCATCTTGACAATCACTAGACATCTGCTTAAGAAGGAGCTAAATGAGGAGAACAGAAATAGGATTCCTGTTCTCTACCACGTTGCATTTCTAATTGCTGATTGGATGATTTTCACTAAAATAAAGACTTTTTAAAATCAGGTTTGGTACATCTCAGTGTACTTCAAATCAGATTATAAAATCATACACCACAGAAATAAAAGACAAATTCAATGACCTTGATAAAATCAAGGTTTTTCTGTACAGACTTATGGTACTAATTTTTAAGTGGACCACTTGATACTAATAAAGATAATATACTAGTCTCTAATTAGTTATACACTTTATAGACAATATCTTTAAATTTACAAACATTTTGTCCCTGGTACTTCTGATTGTATGACTATAGCAGACAGGTCAGGTTCAACGTTTTTTCAGATTCACTCAGCGTGCCGTGTGTTCCCCTGATCTGACAGACTATACCATGTATCTTTCTTACCTCATGCTCTGAACATTTGATGACAGCACTGGGACCCACGTGGACTCAGATGATGAAAAGCTGTGCCAGACTTTGCATTCAGGGAACTAATGAGGTACCAGAAGTACACGTGAACGAGATCAGTACATGCAGTCTCTTAACAGCAGTGTGTACATGCCTCCTTGTTCTACAAGTACTTTACTTGGCAGCCCTGTAGAAGCGATCACAGCAAAAGACCTTTTCTTTTGACTCATCCAATTTTTCTTTAATAGCTGGTATTGCTTTAGTGATTGCTTTGCAGTGTTTCAGTGATTATTTCAAATGTTATTATATTCACTGGTTCAATATTTTGTTCTTGGTGTTGCTGGTTTCTAACGGGACAAGTACCGTAATTTTGCAGAGTCCAGTGATCACATTTATATTTTGGCCAAAAAATGAAGAGTGATTTATTCAAGGCTTGCAATTTTTATTTCTGTTTTGGAGTCTCGGATGAGTAGCTACCTGTATGTAGCAATTGGGGGTCCTATGAAAATGAAGGGGAAGCTATGTTTCTGATATGAAGATGGGGTATGTAAAGCAGACTGACATCAGTAGTAATGACGAGCTTGGGCCCTTAGAAAAAGCAATTAGCAGAAACAGGAAATCTGTAGATTAATGGATTTAACTAGTTTTGTCATTTTCCAGGCAATGGTGAGAACAGTCAAATGAACAGGTGTATAGTTCATACTAGGGGATAGTAAATAAATGAAATTATATGCAGACTTGCAAATGTATCATACAACAGAACAGTGCATACTGTATGAAAGGAAAACAGATCTCAGGGTCTTTAGATTTAAAACTGTTGGGACAGCTGTCAAACCTATGATTGTTTTGCCACAGCATGCCTGCAGTACAGCCCTTGCCTAACTGTATAAGCCAATGTATTTCCCTAGGGAAATGAATTTGTGACAGTTTGAAGAATCATCTAGAAAAACTTACACAACTCATGTTTTCATAACCAAGATCTTCAAAAAGACCAGTTCTCAAGTTATGCTTCAAGTTACTTAAAAGTTACAGTAAAACGGACCATATAAATTAAAGACGTCGCATCTGTTTTTATATAGGTACTTTCATGAAGTTGTCTGTATGAACATATTAAATATTCACAAAGCACAATAAAAACTACCATGTGCACATCTGATGTAGTTTGGAATGGCTGATAGTATTCCTGTTCTCTGATTTTTGTTTGCCTTAAAGCCTCATGCTGTGGTTGTCCAGCACCTGAACAGCAGCTGAATTCAGGCACAATAGATGAAAGAAAACTGGAATCATTAATTTCTTCAGCCCTCATATAACCATTCCCATTCATAATTCAGAGCCCTCAGAGTAGGACCGTAAAAGGATCTATTGCATTGTTATCTTTGGTGAGTGTTACTTGAAGGTAGTGGCTGGAAGGACTTTTATTGAATGCTAAATTCCTGAACTTGACTCTCCCAAACTTTGGTTAAGATCTTTCTGCTGTGATCATGATTTAGCAGCCTAGTTAAGAGTTAGCATATCTTCCTTCAGTTCCTAAATCCAGCCAGAGATATTAAACCAGCTATTGGAAAACCACAATCTACCGAAAGACTGCATCAGCCAGTGCAGTCAGGGACATCTGTGAGGCACAGCCCCAGGCATAGCATCATGGCTACTGAAGAACCAGTCTCTGCATGTTTTGTTAGAACATGTTAAATTCTGCTATTAATATCCCATAGCAATTAATCAACAGATGGCGCAGTACTGTTTCTAGTCATAACTAACAAATAAATCAAGTATGTTCTGCCCAGGTGGAACGAACTTTGAATCTCAGAACCATAGAATCGTTTTGGTTGGGAGAGACGTCTAAGATCATTGAGACCAACTGCAAACCTAGCACTGGCAAGTCACCACTAAACCGTGTCTAAGATCATTGAGACCAACTGCAAACCAAGCACTGGCAAGTCCACCACTAAACCGTGTCCCTAAGTGTCATACCTACATACCTTTTAAACACTTCGTTGCAGTTTGAAATTAGAAAGCTGGAACTTCCAGAAGTTTTTTTCTTTTGCGACTTTCTGTCGCTTTGGGGGGAACGTGAACCCACCCGAAGGCTACACAAAGGTTTTAAAGTGATTCGTTTGGGCATGTTCAGGCTTGTTTAGGCCTTTTAGGAAAAACACAGCAAGTGAAACACAGGTTTTAAATTAAAGGGGTGGAACAAAAGTGGTTTAATGCTCAACGCAATTAAAACCAGCAATCCATCATTTAAAGTTAAACGGGACTGATGACAAGAGAGAGAGAGAAGAGAGAGAGGTGTTAATAAATACATAAATAGGTATATACAGATAAGTACATTCTCTCCCCCCCACGTTGAATCCACATTCCTGCTTAACAAAGACCCTGCCCCATGGCCGGTGCCTGAGGCGGGGGTGGGTGTGAGGAGAGCCGCAGTAACTCAACCTCTGAGGTTCCAGTCCAGAAATGAACTGTCCAGGCAAACTTTCGCAGAAGAGTCTTTCCCTCTTACCCCTCGTAGGAGATGGCTCGGTGTCTTCTTTTCCACATCCGCGGGCAGGGGGGTCGTCTCTCAGGTGATGATCCAGCTGTGCCTGCCCTGGCACGATGGCTTCCATCGCCGCCTTACGGGAACGGTCTTTCCTCTTGTCCCTTGGAGGTGGATGTCTCGATGTGGGGGCGGGGACGCCTTGCGTGCCCCTTTCCACCCCCTCGAGGAACGGGAAATTTAATTGCGCAAGACTCTTTTACTGGTGCATGGAGGAACTCCGTTTTCTCTCTCTCTGATAGAAATCTCTCTCTGCCCTGAGTGAAAACTCAAATGCCAGGGGAGTGTCGCAAAACTTGGCTTTATATATGCTTAGTCACTGAGGTGCTTATTGATACGTCTCGGCTCCTATAAGAAGCCGAGAGGGTTGGCACATTCTCTTCCCAAAAGTTGCGAGAAAGATTTTCGCACGAAAAGAAGAGAAGAGACAGGGGTCTCAGCCTTGCTGGCACCATCTTAACCCATTACACACTTCCAGGGATGGTCACTCAACCAGTTCCCTGGGCAGCTCGTTCCAGTGCTTGACAACCCCCTCTGTAAAGAAATTTTTCATAATATCCAAACTAAACTTCCCCTGGTGCAACTTGAAACTGTTTTCTCTCATCCTACCACTTGTTACTTGGGAGAAGAGACTGACCTCCACCTCTCTACAACAGGTAGTTTTCAGGTAGTTGCAGAGAGTGATGAGGTCTCCCCTCAGCCTCCTCTTCTTCAGGCTAAAGAACCCCAGTTCCCTCAGCCGCTCCTCACAGGACTTGTGCTCTAGACTCTTCACCAGCTTCATTGCCCCTCTCTGGAGACACTCCAGCACCTCAATGCCCTTTTTGAAGTGAGGGTCCCAAAACTGGACACAGTATTCGAGGTGCGGCCTCTCCAGTGGGGGGTCAATCACTTCCCCACTCCTGCTGGCCACACTATTTCTGATACAAGTCAGGATGCCATTGGCCTTAATGACTTTTAATTCACTTTCCTTCAATGAATGTATAAACGATGATTAACATCTTCTGCAGATATTTTAACTTTTACCTGCTTCTTCTGGCTAATAATTTAAGAGTGGTTTCTCTCACCTCTTCCAGGCTTAGGCAGGCTGATCCTCCTCTTTTTATGCTGTTTTCATTTTGTGTGACAAGACAGGGTTTTCTGATCTTTGATGACCTAATTTGGAAATAGATACCTAAGATAAAGCTGGATGTTTCTAATCAGCTAGACACAGAGTCAAATGGAAGAGATGCGTCTTCCTTATACCTTACAGATTAAAATTTATCAGCCTCATCACTCATTGTTTATGAATCAAAGCTTCCACACTTTGACCCCAACAATATTTGGACTGCCTGAACACACTTATTGTGAAAATTCCTGGCAGGATGTAAAAATTGTAACTCAAAAATAATTTCCCCTCCCTTTCCAGGAAGATAAAAACATTTTAGTAATGTTTATTACACTGTTGGAAAAATTGCGTATACAGAATCCTGTATATCTGACCAAAACCACCACTGAAGATTGGTAAAATGTCACTATATCTAACTCTGACAAATACATCACTTTTTATTTAAATATTAAAATTTTCATCTAATTACCATATTAGCCTTAAACTTTAGGTGTTTCATCATCAATTTTTCACTCAAGCCAGTATGTCATTAGCTTGTGAATGAAAAGCATATTTTACTCTTAATTGCTCCTTACTTTTCTGATAACACAAAGCTCTACTATGTAGGTAAAGGTAAACCTTAAGAAAATGTTTGCTATTATGTGTGACTTCACATAAGGGCCAATATTAATCTCAGTTATGTGACTATATAAAATGTGGTTGCCGTACCATCCATATGTCTATGTCCATTTGAATTAACAAGGTTTGCTGTATGGAAAGGTGCTTACCTCTTACTAGCTCTTGATCTCATCTAGCCTTTCTCTGAGTTTACGTAAATCATTAAAATAGAAAAAGGGAAAAACAGCCAAAAGTGGGTAGTTATTGGTGGAGCTGGTAAATTGAACAGGCTCAGAGGAGGATCTGGTGAGTGCCAGAGTTGGTGCAAGATTGGGGCAGAGCCTTAGAGCTGCCAATGAGGCCAGAGTGAGGAGGAAATGGTAATGGCGGACTGGGAGTGAGATCTCACATTTTTAGTAACAGTGAGATGCTGGATAGGCTCAGCTAGCCATTAAACTATACCCAAAATGTGAGCAGAGTTTCAAACAGGTATAAAAGAGAATTTCATTTCACAGTAGATTAACGGCTCTTAATTTAGTTAAGTACTGTGGTAGTTATTAGTCCAGGCAGAATAGGGTTAACCATAGAATAAAAAAATTCGCTGTTCTTGAAATTTTCATGGATTCTTTTTTGTCTGTCTTTTTTTTTTTTTTCCTGCCTTACTTTCCTGCTTATCCATTATACTCTGGCTACAGTCTGCATTGTGACTGAGACAGAGCATGAAAATGCTATAATCAGCTAATGGAATCACAAGACTAGACTACAGTCACAAATGGATAAAAGCTTGGGATTTATATTTAGCTGTAGTGATAGTGAAGTTTGCAATTTAGGGTGAGCATACCTGATCCATCTTTAAATTAGCTAATCCTTCTAATGGAAAATCTCTAGTCACTACAAGGCTGTGCTTGGCACGAGGTAATTTACTTTTTGCTGTCATACTGAGACTGTTTCCACTGCACCAGCAGTGTATGTGTATGCAGATTACTTGGTAGACACATCCACCATCTACTTATGAAACCTATTTTTCTTTTGTAAACATGGGATTGTGTGCCAACCTTTATGCATAGCTAGCAAAATGGGAAACTTTTAGGAAGAAAGGAGAGTGTAACAATTAAGAAGTCATTGCCTAGCAAGAATGTGACACCTAGTGGGTAATACAACATCGAGGAAATGTGGCAGATCCATCAAGGAATATGGACATTAAATGACCCTATCAGTAGAACAATGAATTTGATACCACAAAAGACATTGATCTTGAATGACTCTTTGCACGGGGCCAAAGTAACCGGATAATGGGAAGTCCCCACTGAAAGCTCAGAAGCGACAAAGTGTCAGAGATTGTTTTAAAAGGATTTTTTGTAAGCCACTAGCAGAATGAAGCAGTCAGGCTATGGCAGCCAGAGGACTTCTAGAAGACAGAGACCAAAGTCCATGAAAATATTGTAGATACTCACAAGATGCATCATAACAGGAGACTTCCAACATGTAAAACACAGGAATAAAGTGGGTCCAAATGCCCCTTTTGTTAAAGCCATGTCTCTGTTATTGCCATGCTATCTCTTCAGAAAATGAGTTTTCACAGTCAGAGATACTCAGTAGTGAATAACTATATGGTCAGGCCCCTGAAAGCTGGGCAAGACTGACCCACAGTTTAAGAAGTCTGCCTAATACATTCTGCCCAAACTAGTTGATAAGGACTATGTCTGTCTGCTACTCCCCACTGCAGTCCGTAGTACCTGAATTTCAAGTATTCATGCATCTCCATTTTCTGGGGTGCCCTAGTCCCTCACTGCTTCACTGGCTAGAAAGAATAGAAAAACTCATCACTGGAAACTGGTATTTTGTACTGGCTACAGAATACACACCAAACTTTTCACTGTAAAATTCACAAATTTTATATGTATTTCCAAATATGCTGAAAAGCGCATGTGGAATAATAGCCAGATGCTAGAGGGAAAATAAAGCTTACCTTCTGGCAGTTTTGTTCTGTATGGGGTCTATACATTGGCTCTAAAAAACCTCTAACACTGGGGCTTTTTCCTGCAGTCAGTCCCCAGCTCCAGTGGATAATCCAAAATGAAGATGCCTTGCAGACAACTGGTTCGCACCAGTCTCACCGTACCTGGTAAGCTGTTACAAACCCACTCTTAGCAGCTCAGAGCAATTCGCTGTTAAGCAACATAGTGTGCGCCTGCTTGGCACAGAGACAAACAATGGTGTGACTCCCAGCCAGTGCCTTTCAAACGGTGAGGGACAGTTTCTGTAATCGTTCTAGATCTGTATGCATTGTCCGCATCAGTAGGATGACGTGATTCGGAAGAAATAACGAAGGTCCTATTATTGTCCGAAACAAAAAGTACTCCTGGTTTAAAGGAACTTCCACAAGTCTAGCAGAAGAGTGGGTTTTGCTAGCCAGCTTCTTCATCTGCCATCCCTAATTTCAGTCACACTTTGCTCTTCTCAGGTAGAAACGGATGTGGGGAATTATAAACAATATTTATAAGAGAATAATAGGTATCAAACAACTAATATCAAAATATATCAGTACATTGATACTAAAATATCCTATTGATATTGATACAATATAATTTGTATTGAAAAGCAAAAATGCCCTCTTTCACCTGTAGAAAATGTAGTTTAGAAATAGAACTAGGCCAGCTGAAGTGCAAAGTTTTTAACTGGAGCTCCAGAAGGAGACTTGGCCTAGCGAGAGACAGCCTGTCCCGAGACAGCAAGGGACAGGGGCAAAAACACCAGCTGAAGAGCTCACACTCCACACCGGTGCGGATAAAACACTGTAAGAAGAGTATTTTGAAAGCATTACGGCACAGGGGACACAGAGGCGCGGAGGCCACTAACCGCCACGGCCGTGTGCCCCCAGCCCCGGCAGACAGACAGCCCCGGCACACAGACAGACAGACAGACAGACAGGCAGACAGCCCCGGCGGGCACACAGACAGCCCCGGCGGGCACACAGACAGCCCCGGCAGACAGACAGACAGACAGACAGACAGACAGACAGACAGACAGACAGACAGACAGCCCCGGCGGGCACACAGACAGCCCCGGCGGGCACACAGACAGCCCCGGCACACAGACAGACAGACAGACAGACAGACAGACAGACAGACAGCCCCGGCGGGCACACAGACAGCCCCGGCGGGCACACAGACAGACAGACAGACAGACAGACAGACAGCCCCGGCAGACACACAGACAGCCCCGGCAGACACACAGACAGCCCCGGCAGACACACAGACAGCCCCGGCGGGCACACAGACAGACAGCCAGCCAGCCAGACAGCCCCGGCAGACACACAGACAGCCCCGGCACACAGACAGACAGCCAGACAGCCCCGGCAGACACACAGCCAGCCCCGGCACACAGACAGACAGACAGACAGACAGACAGCCAGCCCCGGCAGACACACAGCCAGCCCCGGCACACAGACAGACAGACAGACAGCCCCGGCAGACACACAGCCAGCCAATCCCGGCACACAGCCCCCGCCGCGCCTCGAGCACCTGGAGCTCGCGCCATGCGCAGGCCGCAGGCGGGGCGGCAGCGCCTCCCGCCAATGGGAGGAGAGGAGGAGAACCAGCAGCGACGGGGAGGTGCGGGCCGGAGGGGCGTGGCCAGAGGCAGCCAGTGGCGCGTTGGGCCGCCCCGGCGCCCCTCCCGCTAGCGCCGGCTGCCAGCCACCACCGCCCAGCCCTCGCCTTGCCCTGCGGATGTGGAGCCGGCGGCCGGCGGTGAGTGGGGAGTGGGCGGCCATCACCCAGCGGGAAGGGGCTCTCCCTGCCTACGTCGCCGCCGCCGTGAGGGGAGGATCCTCACCCCTGCCCGCCCACCCCGGCTTTCCCTACCGTGGCGTGGAGCCAAGCGCTGAGCCACCCCTTAGCGCCCAGGCAAGCCTGCCCGGCGGCCTGCACGGGGGCGGGGAGGATGCGGGGCCTGGGGCCGCTGGGCTGGGCCTGGAACGGGCTCAGCGGCGGGGCGCCCGGCGCAGCTGTGGGCAGCTCTCCGTCGCCCTCTCCCGCCGCCGCGGGCAGCGCTGGAACTCGTGCCCGCCTCGCGCACCCCCCACCCCGCCGCCGGTCGTGCCCGCCTCGCGCGCCCGCGGTAGGTTCCGGGCGGTGGCGGGGGAGAGGGGCGGCGCCCGCTGGCGGGTCGCGGTGTGGCATGAGGGAGTGAGTCAGCGGCCGTGCCCGGCGGGCGTGCCCGTGTGTGCCTCCTCGGCGGTCCGGCTCCCGCAAAAGGAGAGCGAGGCGCGGTCTGGTAGCGCGAGGGTGCTGCCGTGGGTCAGAGTGGTCACGGCGAGGGGCGGTGCCGCTCCTGGCTGGTCGGGGAAGCTGGGCCGGAGGTAGAACGGGGTGGCCGTGAGCAGTTCACCTGAGGCCGTTCCGCGTGGCTGCCGTGCCGGCCGCCCCGGGGAGAGGGGCCGCAGCTCCCTCTGCCTGCAGGGGTCCGCTGGCTGCGAGACCGCCCTGCCCGGTCACCCCGCGGCTTCGTGGCTGGGAAGAGGACTGTGGGGAGCCAGAAGTGCTTTTGTCTCTGTTCCTTGTGCTTCTGGGTCGTTTTTAAGTTACGCTGTGCATGGCCATTGAAGAAGAGATCAAGTTAGGTACCGTCGGGTGTGTGCGAGGCGTTGGAGCGGCTGCTCTGTGGTGTAGGGAATCGCCCACAAAGCTGGAATAGTGCTTCAGCCCTCTTCTGGTTTTCCGTAGTATCAAGCCTAAAAATAACACGTCTTAGTCCCCGTGCCAAGCACAGTGGTTCTGAAGAAATGGTAGGGGTGACGTTTGCTGAGTAGCACGCTGTTTGTTCAAAGGCTGTTTTCAGAAGAAAACCGTTCTGTGAAGTGATACTGTTTAACTATTCATATTTAATGGCTCTCTGGTGCTTTTCATTTTTAAAGTGCTTTAGGAATTGCAATACGCACAATGTGGTAGGTGTTGTTTTAGAAAAAAAAACTGGTTATGGAAAGTGATGCGCTAAGTTCAAGACTGTGTAGTCAGTCATTGGCAGTCACAGTTCCAGTGCCTTAGCACTAGTTGTTTGCCTGCGGTTGATTCATTCTGCTTGTGCGGATTTACATCTACGTGTTGTTAAATACTTTAGTTTAATTTCTTTTAAAGACAGACATGCTTGAGTTCAGAGCTGTAAATCCAGATGCTGGAGAACTCTGCATGTGACCTGACAAGTGAAATGAACTGAAAACCCCCTTGAAATTTGGCTTGAAATCTTTTTTTTTATTTTTTGCCAGTCAAAAGCAAATAGACTCTTTATTATGATATGCATCTATTTACAGTATCACTGTATTTTGTAGGAAAATTTATATGAAATGCTGGAGATTTTGGTTTCTCTGAATCATGCAAGTATAACTGTCACAAATGCTGAACTGTGTCCTTGGAGCAACTTACTTAGGAAAGTAATTGCAGTCTTTGGACAGGAGAGGGAAAACTGCTTAAAGACAGTGGGTAAAATCCTTTCTTCAGTGAATAGCACAAAAACCCCCAAACTACCAAATTTTTCCTCAGTTTTAAATTCAGTCTGTGATAGGTTTTTTTATGATTGTTTTTTTGTAGTTAGTTACCAGATTTATCTTTCTGTATCTACATCTCTGAGTCGCTTTATGAGGCATGATAAATGATCTGTGTAGAATCATTTATATAAAAGTTGAAGGCACAATGTCAATGAGACTTAGGAGGAGCGGCTGAGGGAACTGGGGTTCTTTAGCCTGGAGAAGAGGAGTCTAAGGGGAGACCTTATCGCTCTCTACAGCTACCTGACAGAAGGTTGTAGAGAGGTGGAGGTCAGTCTCTTCTCCCAAGTAACAAGTGGTAGAATGAGAGAAAACAGTCTCAAGTTGCACCAGGGGAGGTTCAGTTTGGATATTATGAAAAATTTCTTTACAGAGGGGGTTGTCAAGCACTGGAACGAGCTGCCCAGGGAACTGGTTGAGTGACCATCCCTGGAGGTATTTAGAAGACACATAGACATGGCACTTAGGGACATGGTTTATTGGTGACTTGCCAGTGCTAGGTTTGCAGTTGCTCTCAATGATCTTAGAAGTCTTTTCCAACCTAAATGATTCTGATTCTATAAAGGTTCACCTAGATGATTTGGGTTATCTACTTATAAAGCTATGCTGATGCTCAACACTTTGCAGCTGGACTTTGTCACGGGACACTTGGTTTATATCTTCCAACAAGTCATTGACGTACTTTGTGTGTCATTTGTCTATCTATATGACAGGAGTCCTGCTGGTGTACCTAAGGTGGTGTAAATGTCCTTGGTATGGTTAAAGCTTCACAAGATTAACTGAGAAGATAACTCCTTAAATGTATAATGTGTTTGCACGCTCTTAGCAGAAGAAGCTTGTTGGTTTTAGATATCTGACTAATGTTCTCTTCTGTTACATGTTTTAATTTGCTGACATAAACACTGTAGGAAGTTGCAAGCTGCTTTTGATGATAGTTTCTCCTTATTACTTTGTTTTAATCTATTTGCTTTCTCGTCACTCCTACTTTTCTGTAGATAGTAACAACTATTTTCCTGCATAGAGAGTAGGAAGTAAATGCCACTGAAGACTGGTAGCATCTTGCCAAGTGACAACTGGAGAGATTACTCAAACTGCTCTTTTCTGGAGGCCCTTAGAAACAGGCACCTGCCGTTTTGCTAAGCAAAGACATAGGCAGCTCAGGATAGTAAAAGTTTTGTGTTTCTTAGATTGCTACCAAATAGTTTTTTAACACTGGTGTCTTTGGTTTGTTTTTGTACCTAGCAAGCTCTCAAAAGATGGCGGAAAGCCGGGCTTTCTTGGATACTTCTGAGCCTAACTTCAGGCCTCTGGTAGTAATTGAGCTTGCGAAAGGCACCAAGGGGGAAACCGTAGAATGGTTTACGAA
The DNA here is from genome assembly GCA_009769605.1 of Bucorvus abyssinicus. NCBI lineage: Eukaryota > Metazoa > Chordata > Aves > Bucerotiformes > Bucorvidae > Bucorvus > Bucorvus abyssinicus. The sequence goes on from CM020028.1 coordinate 45,128,064, forward strand.
ACGCATTGAGGACAAAAAGGCAAATGGAGGTGAGTACAGTATGCTCTTCTGTAACACTTTGAAATCAAGAACAAGACATGCAAAAAATCAGTTTTCAGGTAGTCTGTGGTTTAATTAATGATTAGCCAATCCCACTTCTCTATACATTTTTGAAGTAAATTTTATGGAAGGGTAGAGTTTCATGCTGGTGTCATGAAAATGTAATAATTGAACCCTTTTAACTAAGTTATTAATGAAAATATTGGCTTAAAGTCACAAGCCTGTTGAACGCTAGAATCCTTCCATTTTTGTGGTGAAACCCTGATAACCTGTCTTTCCCTGTAGTTTTGATAGAAGTTTCTCTGTTAATTGTCTACAGCATGTTTCTCTTGTTGCTTGTAAGAAGTTGTAAGCCTTGCCTGTGCGAAGATGCATCACATCTATTATTCTGTCCGTAAGACTTAGTATGGTGTTGTAGAATGAAGTTAAGTTAGCAGGAAGCACTTTAATCTTGATAAATCCATGCTAAATTTCAATTATCTTTTTGCTAGCTTGTAAGCTTTTACAAAGAAATTTAATTACACGTTTTAGTGTACTTCCAGGAATTGAAGTTAGGCTAGTTAATTTGTAATTCCTAAGACTTTTTTTTTGCCTTTTTAAGAAAGGCATTCTTTATGGTTGTTGTCATTTATATCTTACAGTCGATAGTATTTCTGTGGCTATTGGATTTGTGACTACAAACTCGCTGATAGGCCCGTGATAGTTAAGTCAGGGATGTTTCTATGTCAAAAGTCTTGTCTTAAAACAAGTAGGACTCTTTGTGGAAGCACTGCTTGCTTGTGTGATGTGAGCATTGTCCCCATTGTTTACTGTGAGCGCTTCCACAGAAACGGGGCTAAATCAGTGAGTGACCCTACGAGATCCTGAACACCACATGTAATGTGCTGTTGAATCCTTATTTCTTTATGCTCTTAAAAAGATGCAGCTTCAGCACTCGTGATATCTAGGTCCAATGTGATGGATGCTAAAATACTAGGTTTTTGAGACTTAAATTTTATGTACTTCCTTATTTTGCCTTTCTTTAAAGGTGCTCAACTTCTGGTTAAACCATTGGTCATGGAAAATGGAGATGAAAATATTTATCTGGTTGGAGCTTCCCACTTAAGGCTGTTGCTGGGAGCTGAAACTGTGGGTTTGGTGAAGGAATGTAATGATAATTCAATGAGAACTTTTACCTACAGCAGTAGAAAAACTTTCAAAGATTTTGCAGGTGAGTAATTTTAGGGGTCTTTGTCATTGCAAAGCTGTGGCTGAAGATTATAAGCAATTACACTGCTAAATCTTTCACAGTCTTTCTATTCTTTGGCATGGTAATAGTGAACAGAAATAGGAAGAACAACCCATGAAAAAAACACTCATTTTTACCTATGGAAATTCAGATCATATAATGGAATTAAATTTTTTTTTTCTTTCACATGGTTTTCACTTTTTTCTTGTGTTTTACTTCATGATTTTGTATGCTCCAAATAGTCTCTTACTTGTATGAAAGATTTTTGCTGAAAATAACATAAGAGAGTTGATAAACATGAGTGCAGGATTAACTATCAATGTTATGAATTAACTTAGCGATTTATTTCTGTGAGCCAGTTTTGAGGCTTATGTTATAATTAGCTGGAGAAAATAGAAATATTTTGCTTTATTGTATTTACACATCAAACTGCATTAAATAATTAAATAACACTATAGAGCCATTCAATGGAATTCAGACATGACTAGCAAGGTCATTCCTTTTCATTTTATTTTGAGGAGGTGCCAACACAGCAATGTACTACCTGTAAGGTGTTTAACTCCCCTACGGTGGCAGAACTCTCCTAGTAAATATTGGAATTCCAGATTGGCCTTGCTAATACTTTTCACGTGCATGTTTTGGTGATGCCTTTCACTACATTTTCAGTATAAAGGTTCTTGGGTCTGTCTGAAACAAGGTTGAGTTTTGTTGTTTGTTTACTGGTTTATTCAACACTGCTGTTGTGTGCAGTAACTGTTGCAGAGTGTTTTATTTGGTGATTTTGCTTTCCTGAAATTAGGAAGCCTTGAGAAGAATTGTTGGTTGCAAAAGTACCATTTCTGGTTTTTTATGCATATACGTTCTTCGTGCTAATACCTCTGTCATTGCTAACAGATTTTTTTTAGTGGCAGCTGGAACTTGAACTACTGTAAAATGAGAAGATTATTTTTGCTGTATCTCCTGGTCTTTTTTCTTTTTTGAAACACTAGTATAAATTTTGTTTTGTCCAGATCTGATCAGAAGATAAAATAGTTGGCCATGTTTAGATGAGGTGAAAAATGTGTCATCTACAAAAGAAACCCTGCAGCCTGTGTTGTCTTACTAATATTTCTAGTTCTCCAAATTAACTGATACTACATCCTTGTTCCTTGTATTAGAGATTTGTTGCTGTTTTAGCTTCTCTCTTAGTCTATTTAGGGCCATCCCTATAGTTTCTTATTCCAAAGAGGAAAAAAAAAAATCAATTGGTCTTTATCTCAAAGAAGTTAAACTCTTTTTCCTTGATAAATTGATGGGATTAACAATAGGTTTGTTGCTGTAGCTCTTAAATTTGAGAGTTTTGGAAAGGTTTCTTACTGTTTTACCTTACTTCTATATTTTTATCAAGAGTGATTGCCTCCAATGGCTCATTATCTTGTATGGGCAACGAAGAGCAAGATACTGTGATATTTGCTGTGAAATGCTTACTGAAAAGGAAATTTGTCCTGTCATCTTACAGTTTTTTGTTATGAAAATACTTCAGGAACTGTATAGCAGAAAGGGATATGGACATTCTGAGATGGGCAAATAGTGGATACCTAAGTAAGTGTCTTTCAGCAGGGCAAGAATATGTAGTACTTGCTGGTATACTCTGCCAGCCTCCAGCAATTGGTGCTGCAGGGATGTCTTTGTCTCTTGAGGGATTTTTTTTTTTTCCCTCTTAGTTCACCTGGGAAGTAAAAAAATGCAGGGGCCAGCATGCGCCACTTAGAATAAAATCTTCTTCCCCATTTTTTTTAAAAAAGTGGATGTTGGTTGGCAGTAATTGTCACGTTTTTTTTTTCCTCATTCTGATAATTTTCAATGGTTATTTGCTGCCAGGGTTGTCTTGCTATGCTGCACAATTTCATACTACCTTCTTTTTTGATTTAGATGACAATCACAATTTCCTTACAGTGGGAGAATGTCAGTACATCATCAAACATGAACTTGAAAATTTGAGAGCTAAAGATGAAAAAATGATCCCTGGATATCCTCAGGCAAAGCTGTATCCAGGAAAATCAATTGGTAAGCAATATAGTTTGTTGCCTGTCACTCGCTGTTTTGGTGTGGGATAGTGTTCATGGTGATAAAACCCTTACTTTTTCTACAACGAAGAGAAATTCTTCAGATGAAAGACCCACTAGTTTTAATCAACTTTGTTTTCTTACTGCTCCACAGTGATATGACAAGAGGGCATGGATGCACAGTGCAACAAGAAAAAATTTGAATAGATACTGAGAAAATGTTTTGCACAATGAGGGTAATCAGATTGGAACAGGGTTTTAGAGAGATTGTGGTAACTCTGTCGTGGGAGACTTTTAGATCTTCGCTAGACAAGGCCCTAAGCAGCCTAATTTAAGCTGGACCTGCTTTGAGCAGGAAGCTGGACCAGGTGAATTTCAGAGGGTCTTCCATCCTGAGTCTTTCTGTGAGACTGAGACTCTGTCCTTTTGTTCTTTTCAGCTGGATAATTTTCAACAATATTAATGGCATCCATGATTTTCATAATTAGTACTAAAAATGTTTTTTTTTTTAAAAACTTACATAATGATATACTTTGTCTCTGTATAGAAATACTGAAATGAGTAACTGTGTTCCAGAGCTATACATTTCACAGTATGAAGGAAGTAAGTTTTATTTCATTCATTTGATTTCATATATCCTCCTCTTTGCTTTAAGAGCTCTTCCTTTTCACGGGAGGAAGAAGCAATGAGAGCTAGTGCTGTTTTTATGATAGCTGGAACTGGTTCATTGTCAGAGATGCTACAGTTTCTTAGGAGAATTTATTTTAGTATTTGTATGTCCTTTTAATGTGTCTCTGTTCATTAGTGTTGGTAATCAAAGAAAGAGATCTGTGCATATCAGTGGTTCAAGAACTGTAAATAAGTGTGGATGTCAGATGAGTTTATACCGGTAATTTTTTTATATAGCGAAAGTATTTTTCTAGTTATGTCAAGTAGATGACAATGGGAAATGGTAAAAAAAATTATCACACAACTTCCAGTGCTGCCCCTCTCCAGTTTTTTAGTTTATTTTCTTTTTTAGTGTTTCTGTGCTTGTAGCTTCCAGAGCAGTTTAATTGTTTATCCACACAGGTATTACTGTTTTCCATAACAAAGTTATATACAAATTGTGGACTATTTGGTTTGTTTGCAATGAAGATGTGTTGTAATTTATGAATTAATATAAACTGATGGTTCAAAAATGTTTTTTGTTATCTTCCCCATAATTAATACAACAATGGCTCTTCAATTTAGGATTTTGACTTGTTTCTTGCTACGTCAGTTTGATTTGTTATGCCTTTCTTTGCTCAAATGCAAGAGCTAGATCTTTCCCCTCAAAAGCTACCCATTGCATTTCAGTTCTGACCTGAAGCACTTTTTGTAATTCAAAACTTCTTGTAGTCAGCTACAACGGATTATATTGCAACCTATGGAATAGTTAATAGATGCGAAAAGGTTACTCTTCCTCTTCCAGTGGGCCTACAGTCTTTGTAGGAATGTGTAGAACTGCTCTCTATAATGAATACTTTTTAATTAACATGCAGACAATTTATTTCTTTTTAGGATTTAACTGCTAGATATGTTTCAGAGAAACTTTAGGCTTGCTGAGCACATAATGTAACCTGTTTGCTTATGTCAACTTCACTGTCCTTTGAAGGAGTACTAGGTACCTCTTTTTTATTTTTCCTTCTAGTGAGAAGATTATTGACCAGTGGTATTCTAGTTCAGATTTTCCCACTGCATGAGAGAGAAGAGCTGAAAAAGCTCCGCCACAGCTGGTATGGCCGAGTGAAAGTTGGCTTTCAACCTTTAGGTATGTGAACACTTAATCCACTACAAATAAAGTGCAGGGTTTCTTCTGCGGGAGTTTTCAGTTTGTGTGAGAAGACTAAGGGTCCTTCCTAACTTCTGCTCCAGCATTTAGCCTCCGTAGAAGCGAACCCCCTGCGTGGAAGTTAAGTATTGCACCAAGAAGTCTGTTGTTTCACTTGCAGTTTACCTTTTCACATCCCCAATAACTCATTGCAGTTCACCTCCTCTAACATTACCTTTCTGCCCAGGTTGCTTTGTTGGCCATTGTGAACTAAAGTCCTTGTTTTACCCAGCCTTGCTTTTGCTGGTCTTGGCATCAACCGAGTGGCTTAAGCTTTGGTTGAGGAAGCATTGACATTTCCAGACTTGTTGGCATGCACGGTTGAGGTCTTGTTATTGAAATCTCTTTGACGGCTGCAGGATAATCTTTTGATACAATGATTCAGAATACAACTGTTGTAGAGTGAAGTGCTGGATGTGCAGGCTGCTGTCTCTTGATTGTCTGTCTTGTGGCTGCAGGAGTTCTGCATATAGGCCTTACAGGTCATAGTTTCTGAGTTGGAGCTGAGGGACAATTCAGAGGCTCAGCATTTGCACTGTGGTCATCTAGCATAGTCTTGAAATTAGACCATTGCTCTTTTAGATGTGGGGCAAGTTTTTCCTCTTTCAGCATTTCATTTCATCGCTTCCTTGAAGCTGTTCAAGATTTGTGGAATTGGTGGCTCATTCTTCACATTTAGTGTCTGCAAGCTTACATGTACAACTTACTGTTGCTTGCCAGTGTTACTTAAGTATATTTTACAGACTGAATAAGCTTAAAATGAAAATAGCTTTTAGTCTGGCAATGTGGAAAGTTAAGTTTTGGATTCTAAACCTATAAACTTCACTTAAAAATAAAACACATTTAGGTGTTTTCCTGTTTATTAATCTCTGGGTCTCTTGCAGTTGCTTGAGGCTTTCCTGAGCTACAGGAAGCTAAAGATATGGCTCCATAATGCCTGCCTCTGGAGTATTGTGTTACAGATTTTATTGTATGCTTGTCTTTTGTTTATGCAGGAGAATACACACAATTTTCAAATAAACCCCAGGAACCCTCTTATGTATGTACTAATTTAGGAATGTCTTTCATGTGTGTTTAGATTGTGAAATGATGCTAATGACCTACACTTGCAACTTATTTTTTTGTATTTTTTTGATTGAGAGGGTTGTTGGAGGGCTGATTCTTCTGCCTGTTTGCCTTTCTGTCTTGCTTTCAGAGATGTACCTGATTGGCAATTGTGAACTTCTGCGGTAGTGTTTTTGTAAACAATAAGCAGTAAGAGTATTCTGGTATTGCACATGAGGTTTTGATGTGCTAGTCTATTATGGAGAGTACATTTAAAGTGTCAATTCAGAGGTTATGGTATCATGGCTGTTTTGGTAAGCTGGTGAATACATAGCAGTGACATACAAGCAATCTGATCTTCCAAGCAGGCAAAGATAAAAAAGATTGCAGCACTCTAAACTCGGTTTGCTAGGCATTTCTAGATCTTCTTATGTGGTGCCATTTCTAGATTGCTGAGTAATACTCCTACTTGTTTTTGTTAGTAGTAAGATAATTATGATCTTAGCTTCCGTGGAGGTAATACACCTGTCATGAAATATATCCACTAGTATGCACTTTTCAAGTCTCTTTAACACCTGAGCAGACAACCTTGGTGAGTACAGCAGCTGCATATGTTATGTATTGGTTGTGTGCTGAAGGGAATGTCTCAGTCTGATTGTGCTATCTGACATGTTTAAGATTTAAGATTTCAGGATATCTTTCCATTTATTCTTTTAGTTCCTTGAGGGCTGGCAAAGCACAACTAGTCCTTTTTCGCCCTGAGCAAGTTGAAATAAATTTGTTTCCCAGGTGTATGTATGCCAGTGAGAAGCTTCAGAAGCTAGGTGTCACTTGCTGTTAAAGTTTGTTTTTTATTATACCAAATGTCTTCTGTGCCGTCCTAGCCATTCATTGGATGGATTCTGTTTTCAAGAATGCTAGTGTTTTGGGGTTTTTTGTTGTTTTTTTTTTTTCTTTTCCCCTCTTTGGATATATGATGTTGATATGGTAAGTATTGAGTTATTTGAGTTCCCTACCATCATAATATACATACATATGGTGATGTGTGTGTGTGTATGTAACATAAAATACTCAAATAACCTTCTGCGTTTTTGGAACATGGGAGCAGGAGGAACAAAAAAGCAATAATATTCCTTGTGTTATTTAGAAAAAAAAATTGGGCCAAGGGGTTAATGTAAAGTCAAGCTTAATATATTGACACCTATGTTAAGTGTAGTCTTGATTTTTTTTTTTTTCTTCTCCTCTGCAGATGAGATACGCTCCTACTTTGGTGAAACCATTGCTCTCTACTTTGGCTTCTTAGAGTACTTCACATTTGCATTGATTCCAATGGCTGTCATAGGGATTCCTTATTACGTGTTTGCATGGGAAGACTACGACAAATATGTGATGTTTGCCACGTTCAATCTCCTCTGGTCCACTGTGATACTGGAAGTTTGGAAGCGGATTTGCGCCATCATGACATACCGTTGGGGGACGCTGTTGATGAAACGACAGTTCGAAGAACCAAGACCAGGCTTCCATGGTGTCCTGGGTATCAATCCTGTCACTGGGAGGGAGGAACCGGTGTACTCAAGTATTAAGAGACAGATACGGATTTATCTGGTGTCCTTACCATTTGTGTGCCTTTGCCTCTACTTTTCACTGTACGTGATGATGATTTACTTTGACTTGGAGCAGTGGGCTCTGGATTATCATGAAAAGAATGGGTCTAACTTCAGCAGCTTGATGTTGTTTGTGCCCAGTATCGTATATGCTGTTGTGATCGAAATTATGAACCGTACCTATCGGTATGCTGCTGAATTCTTAACGTCATGGGGTAAGAAAGTAGTTTATTCTTCCCTAAAGTTAGAATCCCAGATGTTTAGAAATTGTTTCTTTGTGGAATATATTACTGTGAGTACTTGTTCAATGGAATGCTAAAGAGATTTCCTGAAGTACACTTTTACTGTAGCATAAAAGAGATGGCCATTTTAACTACTTCAGTCTATTTTGAGTGTTCTGAGACCACAGTTTCACATTTGGTTTAATTTGGTCTGAGACTAGCATGCTATCAGAGAGTGTGATTTTGCCTTCCTCAGCCTCTCTCTGCCTTTGGTGCCGAAGTCCCCTTTCCTGATGTAGCTCTTTGTTGGCTGTATCAGCCATAGTGCAGGCAAAAGGGATGAAGAGACATCATGAGGATGGGAGGTCAGAGGTGGATGGCAGGAGGGACGGTCATGGCAGGTTGCACCCACAACCTGGTTTTGTGTGGTACATCTCAGTAGTCTACTGATATATCTGTGCAGAGGATGGAGGCACTGAAATAATGGAACAAAACCTAAAACCACAAGCTAAATGTCACGTGAGGGAATCTGTGTGTGATATGTATCTATCACAAAGCCTGACATTTCACTTCCCTATTGAAATACTTTTCCTCTGGGCACTCTCAGAAGAGGAGGAATGTTAGAATATATTGCCTTTTTTCCGTTCTTCATGCAACTTATTTAACAGGTTGAGCCTTATGGTTTTTAATGTAACATAAGTATAGTGAAATGTTAATGTTAATTTTGAACTTCAGCTCTTACACAGGCTTGTGCAGTCACTTTCAGACAAACCTAACAGCTGAAGCTAATGGGGAGTTAACTGGTTTGTGTAGCTCAATACGGCCTATATTTACAGGATAGAATCCAGGTTACTAAAGCTGGAGAATGCAGAAAGTTAACCTAAAAAAGATTAAGCAAAAGGGAGATTGATGCAGAAGACAATAAAAAGAGGTGTTGAAGTAGGAATTGGTTAGGTATGCCAAAATCATTTGCTCAGCAAATTCAACTTGACAGCAGCAATAGTAAAAGCAGTTTCTTGATTTGTTTATGATTGTTCAAGGATTTTATTGAAATAATGATTTTTAAATTCATATCCAAGTTTCAATTGACTGTTTTGTCTCATTATTTTCACAATGCTGCAAGAAAAAGCTTTTATGCTCAGTTGTGTTGATCAGGTAGACTAAAACATCTTTAACACGTAACCCAAGATTTTTTTAACCCAGTTTTTTTTTTTTTGTTTTAAGCTGATATTTCATATTCAGCAGCAACAGTATTTATGTAACTCACTACACTGAGAGCTTGTGTCTTTTCCGTGTATCCGATGTGTTTATGCTGTGATGCTTTGACTAGAATGAATCTGGCTGTCCTACCTCCCCTCCCACCTGGCATATTTTCAGCTAATATCTGACTTAGCTGAAGTGCCAAAGCATAGGAAACAATCTGGGGTGTTTTTAAGCACACCTCTTGCACCCATTTATCATCAGAACTCACCATTTAGTGAAAGCTGAAAGTAAAAGTTGCATTCAGTAACTTGGGTGCATCTTCCGTGTGTCAGCCCAACTTCACACCCCTGCCGGAGTAGAACAGTGCTGTTTTGTTGTGGTGGTGTCTCCTTTCAGCCTTGTTGACACAGCTCAGGCTAGCGTGCTGCCTTCTCAGTTACTGCTTAGCCAGGGCTTTAAATGTGCAATCTGACAAAATAGCAAAAAGAATGGGGAAGTCTCCCATTCACTTCCCTTTTCTCCCACCTTGTAACCAGCCTTCCTCAAACTTTTGACAGTTCATTTTGAATGAACTGAAAATCTTAATTTTAGAATGAATTATGCTTCTGTTGAACTTCATGTGCTCTAGTCTTGTTTTAGAGCTTAGGTTCTGATCTAAATTCCTTGGAGATGGTTGGGAATATTTCTGTATTTACTGGTTTTGAATAAAATCTGGTGGTGTTATCTTTCATAATGTATTGAATTAGTTTTGCATTTGTTTTCAGCCAAAGAAAAATCAATAACTAGTCACATTTTATTAAGTATTAAGAATGATGGATTGTTTTTCTGTTATAGAACAACTTTTCTGAGAAAGAAAGATGTAAAAGGAAAAACCTTTGCAGTAGAAAAAATACTAGAGTTGTAGCCAAAAATATGCATGTCAATATTGTGCATCAGATCAGCTCCATAGGTTGAGTGAGGTACTGGAGCAGTATAAATTCTTTTTGCCATAAAACATTGGAGGAACTATTCCTCATAAACTGTTCGTTAAATAATTTCTAGGAGGAGGAATGTCTGTTTACTCTTTGTAGAACAGTGTCTAGTATATAAGTACTTCTGTTGTTTACTAATCAATAATTTTGTTGGTATTCCAGAAAATCACAGGCTAGAATCTTCATATCAGAATCATTTAATTCTGAAGGTTTTAGTGGTAAGTACGTAGTATAAGCAGCTTTTAAGATTATTTAAAAAGAGAATTTGTCATGTGCTTTTATTAATGCTTTCCTAGCATTACCTCACTGAGCTACAGTTTTGTTCAAGGCCAAATACTAGCATAAGTATCAGAGTAAACATGATTTTTGTTGTGGTTGCAGTAACTGCTAGACTGTTCTGAATGCTTATTATAGAGGAGAGTTGGGTTTGTATTTGTATTGATTTGTTCTTTCATTAGGAGTCTACATATGTAAATTTTTCTGTTAACCAATGTGGCCATGTCTTCAAGTGGGAACTATTCCTTTTACTTTTTGCAAGACTATTGTAAACTCTATTTTTAAAAGTTCATGTATTAACTTCCACCTGTACTAACGTTCAGACAACCAGTTGGAGGCTGGAGGTGTGTGTCCATCAGTCTGCTCCTATGCAGTTTATAGTATATACTGATCTATTTTGTGACTCTGAACAAGCAGGTTTTTTTATGTGTGGGTATATATGTTTGGTTGCTCTTTTAGGTGTATATCCAGATGCAACACTGATTCTAAGGAACTGTGTTAAATCTTGAATTCCCATATAGGATGTTCATTAAAAACAGTTGTAAGACTGGCTGATTTTGAAGCTTAATCTTCTTGTTTAAGGTCTCTTCCAGAGTTGGGTTTTTTTTTTTTTCTCCTCAGCATGCTTTTTTTAGATCTGCTTGTTATCCTTCTGTTACTGGTAACCTCTAGAGTTAAAACTCTTGTACATATCATTTATAGCTTTGTCTCTGCCTGTCTCAAAAAATAGCACCACCTCTTTTCCCCATAGGAAATGTATATAAAATAATTTAAAAGATTCTTAAATGTCAATTGTCAGTCCCCCCCAGTTTTCACTTTCACCCTATGAGTGGTTCTCTGCACTCCCAATATTGTCTATGTTGTCCAAAAAAAGGAGCTCCAGCATTGATAACAAGTAGGAAACTTCACAGCTTGATTATGATTGATTTTTTTTTTTTTTTTTTTACAAGTACAATTCTGTGATTATGACTCATTTTAGAAGTAGGGAATATTTCTCTTGGTCTTAAAACCTCTTGAAGTGATTAAACATAAAGCTCAACTAATATATCAAGGAACAGTTGTATGTATTAAGAGATATGTCATCCAACACATATTTTGATAAAGTATTTCTTTGAAAAAAAAATCATTACCCTAAATTAAGATCAGTACATCCCTTTTAATGCATTACCTATGGGGAAACTGGCAAAAGATGAAAGTTAAGTAGAAGGTGATGTGTTTTTAATGTCTGCATAACTGATTTGTAGTTCTCTTTGTATACTGTGCTTTGGGAAAGTATTAAGTTTGTCAAATGAAAATCTGAATAAGACCAATATTGTAAATGAGATTTTTTCTGACCTAAGTTTTAAAAATGGTAAAGAAAATTTTAATGAGCAGTTTACATCTGCATGGGAGCTATTTAGTCAAGGTAACTGTTAAGTTAGATGATATTCTGTATTTGCAATTTTGCTCGGGTACTAATAATAAGTATTTTTATTTGCAGTTCAACTTCTTAAATTGTTTTGCATCTCTATTCTACATTGCTTTTGTGTTGTTTGATATGAAGCTTTTGAGGCAGGTGAGTTCCAAGAACATCTTAAGACCATTGATGAATCTAGGATAATAAAGGATTGATTGAAACTGGATTTCAGTTTTTAATTTTTTCTAAGATATAACTTGAATGAATATATTTTGTATATATTCTCTTAGAAATCTAGCTTCCATACTTCGTCTAGCACGGTTGCAGAATCATGACAGAGTGGAACACTTGTTTCTCTCCATAAAAAATAAGGAACTGTTTTCAAATAAATTGATTGTTCCCTCACACAGATGAATCTGGGAAGTTTTCATATCCTCTTCTTCGCCTTTATGTTAGAAAATGGTTTTCTCTATAGTGTTCTTAATGAGAGACTCTGGAGAATAGGAGTATAGTTAACTTTATGACTACAATGAGGAGCTGAGGATAAATAAAAGCAAAAATAATTTGTAGTTGGTATTTTAAATCAGTTTTCTGTTAGCATTTTTTGCACTCAAATGCATGAAAATCAGATATAAGGAAAATATTTTTGCTCTAAGTATAATGAACAATACAATAAGAACTTCAACTCAAGATCTCCATTCCTCTAAGGAGTTCTCTAACAAAACACTTGACATACTAGACATGACATTCATGACATTTCCTATACTTTAAGGTAAAAAGCAAGAAGAAAAAAAAAATAGAAAGTTCCTTGTTTAGCTCTGTGATTGGCATTGGCATATGTTAAGTGTCTATCTTTACTTGTCATTGGAGTTTGTGTAATGTCTTGAAGGTAGGAAGCAAAGAATGGGAAGTAGAACGCCTATACTTGTCATAATCTATTGCTGTTTTTGTTAGGCTGGCCTTCTTTTGTTGCAGTATAACAACCTTCAGTGTTACTAGAACACACAAATTGGAAATGGTCATAGGTTTATCACAGTTCTATTAATTTTTTCTTTTTTTTTTTTTTTAAACTTAAGAGCTTGGCCACTTTGCTGATTACTTCGCAGATCCTTAATCAGTTTGCAGAATCCTTGCTTCCTTACTGGCTCCAAAAGACACATAAGAAGAGGATGAAGAAACGCATGTCTTCTCTGAAAATGGAATCAGACCTGTCATTAGCTGAACAAGTCAACTTGGAGAAGGAAATGGGCACCTATCTTGTATGTTTTACTGCTGTAAAAGAATTAAAAGTCTCCTGAGCTGTAGTTGTCAGAGACATCAGCCTGTGCAACCTAAAATATTTGTGGCTGCCTTGGCAGCTTATTTCCAGCTTCATCAGTTTTGCTGGTAGTGTGGTTTATACAGCTATATGGTGCACTGCATCAAGAGTCCAGTACAGTGCAGGGTCCCGTTACACCGGAATGAAGTGGTAGGAATGAACAGCTGAATCTGGAGCTACCTAACGCTGTATTACTGGAAGAAGTATTTGTGTAATATGCCCTTAATCTCTAAGGGTAGCTGGAAAGCTACCAGGATGAGTAGCCTGGCATAGGTGGGGTGGGGTTGTTTGTTTTTATTATTTTATTTCAGTATACTAGTTTATACTGTCAATTAAACTGTAGCCTGAGAGAGTGCGCTGATGTCTAGGTGGGCCCAGAAATGGAGAGGGCAGAACAGACCAACTGTTCAAACCAATAATACTGCTGGAAGCTCTAGTTTCTTGAAACTATAGCTTTGGCATTTGCTGTCTTCCTAGTTCTGTTCCTGACTACCTCCTACCCAGTATAATTTAGTACTCGTGGTTCTAAAAGAATCGACAAAGTAGATTTGTGTATGTTAAAGCTTTACAGACTGGCCGACAACTTGCTTGATCAGATGCTGCATCAGATAAAGCACAGTCACAAAGGTTGTAATACTATGTCACTTTTACAGAATAAGAATTAGGTATAGATAGTGTACCTTTTACATAAAAAGTAGAGAATAGCAGTGTGAAATTTGATATTAATACCATATCAGATTACTCTCTGGGCATAAAGCGCCATGAAATGGAAAGAGGAAAAAGAAATACTACCTTTGCATTTGGATAATTGTATAAATGTTAATACTTGCGTTCCTCTGGGAAGGTCGGTATTTCCCACGTTTTATATGGAGGGAGGTAGATTTAGAGATCACGTCTTACCTTACAATGGAGGACACAGCCGAAATCCCCGAGCTAGTGTGTGAAGTCCAGCAGTGCCTGCAAATGGGCCAGCGCAGCTCCAAAAGCATTAATGTGCCTGACCAAATAAGCTCTACCTCTTAGACCAGACCAGACTTCGGGCTCTCAGCTGGCAAAGACAAAGCCAGTGTGGTGTCTTTGGGTCACACTGCTCAGTGCGTCTTGCGCAGAGCTGGATCAAATGAATCTATGCACCTCTTGTACTGTTCTGTCCTGAATACCCTTCCACGAGGACCCAACAGAGCAACTGTGGAGTTCTGTCTTTGCCTTGGAGGTGTTCACTGCTAGCCTTGGTTTCAGGTCAAGGAACTGCCTACTCAAGGCCTTAACTTTGTTTTCAGTCTAACTGTTTTAATTGTTCTGTGCTTGTGGACACGTGTTATTAGACAGCTGATTTGTTTGCAAGCAATGTGGTGTCAGCAGGGAAGAGTATTTCTAAAATTAAATTTGTCATAGGGGGGCATTTGACTGTACTTGGTAACTGAGGAATTTAGCAGGTGTCTTGACAGAATTCTGCGTTTCAGAGTCTTCTCTCTTGTTTTCCTTCCTTCACTTTCTCTTTAATTCTCTTTTTTTGTGTCCTCTTTCTCTCTCACTTTTCTCCAGCCCTTAACCTGGTTTAAGATGTAAAAACATCCTGCAAGAATTTTTTATTTGAACATCTCTTTCTCTCCTGTAGTTCATTTCCTCCCTGAATTTCATTGTTGGTTCTGTTTATTTGATGTAGTAGTTTATGTGCTGCTCTTATGGCTGACCATTGTCAGCACACTTTTAAATTTCTTTAACATTATATCAGACTCCTGTTTTTCTACAGTCTCATGAATGGAGGAGAAAAATAAATACTCCTTTTTGTACCCTGCTGTTCTAAAAGCCAGTAGGTGCAGGGCTGGGAAATAAGAAGAAAGGTATGGGGAACCAGTGGGAATACTGTGCAGCTACCACAAGGGAGTAGCACAGAGAGTAGCATTGCTCCCTGCCTGCAGCAGGTGTGAGAAAGTGACAGCAGGGACAAACATGACTGCCACTCCAGTGAGTGATCCTGCACAAACATCCCGGAAGATGACATTACTAAAATTCAGAGTTCATGCAAAATATTTCGGTGGGAAAACCTGGTTTTAAAAGTTAGATAGCTTCTAACTATCTAACTGCCCTGCAGATCAGTTTGTCTGACTCAGCTATACTGTGCAACTTGAAAATGTGCTCGAGTGAAAAATGCAGCTAATGACTACCCCATGCTGACTTCTGAGCTTGCAGCATTCTACTGTGTCTCTCTGTTTGCCAGGAAAAAAAACCCACTAGGTGCTGGATAGGGCAGTTGGTTTAACAACTACAATCAGCAAAAAAAGTTAGAGAACCATGTGTCTGATGCGTGAAGCCAAAACCAATTTTGTATGGTTCCTGTAAAAATCTCGGTTACTGTCAGGTCTTTATTATTTCATTTTTGAGAGAGAGCGCAATATGTGGGTCTGGGTGAATACAAGATAGCTAGATTCCAGTTTAAATTTTTTGTGATATTTCATCATTCTTCGATCAGTGAACCCTTTTACTTTAAAAACAGTTGGTTTGGGTTTCACTTTTATAAATAATTGCTCAATCATAGAAAACTATGATCAATATGACAAAATTAATATGCAAATATATATAACCTGTATATACTTAATCAGCTTTTAAGTGACCACAATCTGGGTTTAAGATCAGGTGATGGATGTGTTGCAGATTTGCCAAAATAGAGCTTTTTGTTTGCACTAATTGTTCCTTTCGGATGTCAGTTCCTATCATCCTGTAATTTCAGCCTTCAAGTGGGCCACTAATTCTGACTTACGTGTTTTGAAATACACCAGCAGAAATACAAAAAAGAGTTGTCTATCTACCACCCTACCTTTCTGGTTAGGTATTTCATGGACAGTCTGAAATACTAGAGCTTTTCTTGTCGCAGTGCTCTTAGGAGAGTGTTCTGCCAGTTTAAATGCATGGTGCTGTTTTCCTATTGCCCACTGTTCCTTTTGTAACTATTTCACCATGTTAGTCAGGAACTTGAATGGAATGACTGTGGTTATACAATTATTCACGTAGTAAGGATAAGAAGTGGGACTGTTGCAAAAACTGCATTAGGGAAAAGGAGAAACCTTGGCCTGCCCTTGTTGGGAAGATTTGAGTAATTGTATAATTCCAAATTAACTAGGTGGGGTGTTTTGTTCTTGTTTTCTATCACCAGTCATTCCCAAACAATTGATTTGGGACGAGGACGTGTGTTTTCAACTGTATTAGTTGTATTGCAACTATATTAGTTCTCTGTTTCTTTATATATATTTTTGTGGGTTAAAGTTGTTCTTATTTCTGTTTTGTTTTTCAGGGGACTTTTGATGATTACCTGGAGTTGTTCTTACAGTTTGGCTATGTGAGTCTTTTCTCATGTGTTTATCCACTGGCAGCTGTCTTTGCAGTGTTAAACAACATCACAGAGATATATTCTGATGCCTTAAAGATGTGTAGAGTTTACAAGCGACCATTTGCAGAACCCACAGCAAATATTGGTGTTTGGCAGGTAATTTTTGTGTGTCTTTTTCTAGTTGTTTTAAAAAAGGTTTCAACAAATGTGTTTAGTCTGTATGTTTGACCCATCAGCCCTTTCAAAGTTTAGTAGGTACTTTGGTCTCCTCAGTGCCTTAGGATAGTATCTATCCAACTGTATATCCAAGTGATTTTTTTTTTTTTGGTAGGGTTTTTGATCATGTCTTTCAGTTGCCCTTGAAAAGAAAATAAATAGTTCCATTAGTCCTTGTGTTTATATGTGTTGTACTCCTGTGGCAACTGCAACAAAGCAAAGCTGCCAGTTGCTGCCTGGTACCGTTTACGGACAACGTATTTTAGAAATGGTAACATCTGGTGTTAGAAGTGTGGAGCTCAGCAAAGGTTTCAAAAAAATTGAAGAATGCCGTGTAAGTTCTTGGATTCCTAAGCCATGCTAGGCTGTGTCCCCTTGTAATTAACTGGAGCTCAGGCTGGCTAGTTTTAAGATAATCTGGATCTGAAAACAGGATCTGGACCTTTCTGCACAACTTAAGACTATGTTGTTCATCTAAACAATTTCATGCTAGTAGTACTGGGTTAAGGATTTTCTGTCCTCAGTTGTTTGCCTATGCAATCGTGCTAGCACCAGCTAGTTTGTAGCCAACTGAGAATGCTGTGTCAGTGAACTGATTTGGCCTAAGAATAACCCTGTAAATCTCCTCCAGAAAGAGGGTTTTCTGAAAAGGAAGAAGACTACTAAATCACATTCTGAGACTAGCATTCTGTAATAGCAGTGACCTGATAAAGAGTGTGAAGTAGGTTGGTGGAAATTTCTAAGGGATGATCCATATTCTAGTTTTATTTAACAACTTTTCTAACAATACGTAATGGAGACAAAGGGCACAAAAACCCTAGTGGGTTGTTTAATTTGGAGGGGTTGTAGATGTTGGTACCCCATTAAACAAATGGGAGATGAGAAATTAAATCAGGAAACCTCAAATGAAGCATACTGTAAAAACATGCAAACCAAATATTCTGAGCAATGTTCAATAGACATGTACATAAGTATTAATGAAGTGGACTTGAAGAAGTCTTTTAATATTAAGTCATTAAAATGTGCAAATTATAGTCGGATTGTGTTTTAACATTTTATGCATTTTCTCAGTCTAAATCTATGCTGCTAACATCTCGATAGCATAGCTGCATTGACGAGTGGTGTGACCACCAAAGAAATCATGCGGTGATCATAAGTCCTAAGCACAGCTGCAGAGGTATTGATGGCATTTGGGTTTGGTAGAACGGTTTGTTTCAATATAGAGAGGAGGCTGATTGAAATATAATACGCTAATGGTACAGTCATTGGGTTTTTTATAGTGTCAGGTTTTAACTAATAGTAGAAATGCATTTGCTTTGTGAATTAACTAAATTTTTAAGAAATTAGTTTTATCTGTTTCATAGCGGATGTTAGAGCATTGTCTGATAGATTTCTGATAAGTGACTACTGGAACTATTTTATCAGGGGAGCTGAGTCACCAGCTTGTTGTCAAAGAGAAAGTTACTTCTGCTAATTCACTGTGACAATTGCTACAATTCGATGTCAGTCTTTCTCATTCGAGAGAGGACTTCGGGATAAGTGACCGTTATATTGCAAAGTTGTCACACTGTAATATTATTTTCAGGCATTTTGTGGGAGCTCTTCAGGCAAGAGCTACTTAGACTTGTGCAGTGGCAAGTGTTTACATCTTTCAACAAATTTCAGCTTGTAGAACTGGTTATGATTTTTAAAAAGGCATTCTGAACCATCCTTACATTTTTCCTATTACTTCACATTCAGACAAACCCTCCAAAACCAGAGTGTTTGGACTATTAGTTCCTCTAGGAATTTTGCTTTTTTTTTCCTTTATCTTGAAAGCATTTTCTGTTGGGGAGTACAACTGTAGATGAGCGCCTACTCTTTTATGTGTTCAGGTTATGAGTCATGAGGATACCAGGTACGAGGCTGCTTTCCTGTCCACTTTTTTACTTCAGGATTATTCCAAATTTTTCAGGAGGTGTTCTGGCATTACCTACATCTAGAATGTTAGTGGTCTTTTAAATAACTTCTCCAGATCTTTACAGTACTATGGAATTATGGAAGAATACTGTTTAACTTCTTCAAGGCAAACCCATGTGCAGAGAAGTCAAATTAGAGAAAACCTCAGGGCTACCTGGTGGTCGTGTTGTGGTCTCATCCTTGCCTGTTCTTAAAGCTGATGGATTCAGGACTGCTTGCCAAACAAGTCGTATGTTGCAGAATTCAAAAGATGAAGGAAAACAAAGAGTTAAAATAATGGTCTTCTGAGGATTTAACAGAGAGAGATATTGTCCAGGGCAATTCGGGAACTGGTATATTAGAGGTAATGGTCATAACTGTAACTGCATTTGTGTTTTATTTCAGCTGGCTTTTGAAACTATGAGTGTAATATCCGTTGTTACTAATTGCGTGCTGATTGGAATGTCTCCACAAGTGAACGCCCTGTTCCCAGACTCAAAAGTGGACCTTGTTCTGACTGTGGCATTGGTGGAGGTAAGTCTGCCTTCAGCAGTGCTTGTGTTCAGTAGCCAATAACATGAACAGCAGTAGCAGTGATACCAGTAAGTAGACACACACGCCTCCCCCCCAATATTAAAAGGAAATGAAGATTTCCCTGTCAAAGAAGTATTTCTCAAGTCCTGCTTTTTGATTTCTTTCTTTTCTTTGTTTTCATGTACTGTGAATGCTGTTGTCATACTTTTCCATATGTTCCCAAGATATTGTGTATTTGTTGCTTCATGTATTTCAGTAATTTAGTAGTGCTATTTCAGGAAGCAAAATAACCATGTTTATGTGAACTCCAGCATATCTTACAGAGACCTCCTACGTAAACTTCATGGATGTTTTCTGTAAGACTTGTCTGAAACAAGTATGTATGACTGTACATACTAGTGATAGGAACAGCATGGATTTCGTCTTTTCCTAATGCTATGTAGTAAACACTTGAATGTCATTCCTTGTCAGACAAAGAGGGATGACTGTGGTCATTTTTATATAAGAACTGAGATTGTCGGACTTTGCCCTAATGTATCTTTCTTCTGGAGCGTTCTTGTATTGCTTTACCTTGACTTTCATCATTACCCTATTTTAGCTTTTAGGAACTAGATTACTTTTCTTGTGACAAACAGTCTGGGTTGTCTACGTGTAGTTGTTAAACTGCATTGCCTTACAGAGGTGCAGCAGGAGCACATACGCGACTGTTGTTTTTACAGGTGTTAAACCTTATCCAATGAATTATGAGCTTGCTTTGAATTTTATTTTCCAAGCCTTAAGGTTGGCAGAATTAATTCTAAAATACTAATTATGTCAACTAATATATTGAAGTTCGAGTTTACAGGCAGCCTGATGTATTCTGCTATTATGTCTGTGTGAACAGTTGCATTAACCTCAGTAAGGTATTTTAATATTAAACTAATTTGGCAATTTAAATGTAATGGTGTAGTTTGTTACTGGACAACATATCCAGGGAAGTCCCATTACGAAAACTGGCTGAGTAAGTGTAAGCAGTATGGACTTATGGCAGCTTAAAGAAATGGGGCTATTTTTGCCTTTGCTTCCTGGGTATTTATTCCCATCTTACCTGTTTCAATGTGAAGCTGGCTCCATGGTCTATAGACAGACCTCTTTCTTGAGTAGGCTGTAGGAGAATGCCAATACTTTTCTCTCTAAATGTAAATTCTGCTTGTATGTAATCCCTTAGATGACAGGAATTGCAGCATGGTAATTAGGTAGCTCTTGGAATTCCTTTTTAACAGTGTATCTCAAATTAATCTTTAAATGCTGTGGAAAGGGAGATAAAGAGAACAAAGGAAAGAGGTTTTGAAGATCTTTTGAATCCACTTGCTAAGCAAAAGCAATTTTAGGTGGCTTGTTGCATGTCTTTTGCCTTTATTTCCTTTAAAAAAAAAAAAAAAATCCCTAAATGTTTTGCAACAGATTTCAGTGCTATCTGTTTTTACCTGATAAAGGTGGATTAGGTTTTTTTTATTATTTTTTGGAAACAGTACTAGTTGGCTTATTTCTTAGCAAGTAACATACATGACTCTATTCCAGCAAGGTGAAAGTGAGTCGTGGTTCTGCATGGTATAGTGTTCTGCATGCGTGGAGCAAACAGCTTTATGTGTGTAGAATTCAGGAGTTTGGGATATGTGAAGAACACTTACGTATTGGCCAACTTTACGTGGTAAAGAAACAGGGAAAAAAATGCAGAAAAATAGGTTGCTTCAGCGTATACTCGTATATAAATCCATTGGTGTTAGTGGAGTTATAACAGTGCAAAGTTGAAGCAAAACAGCTGTGCTTTTTTTCTAAATTATTTCTGTTTGCGATAGGTACTGATTTCAAACACAGTAGCTGCGGAGTTTCACATATGGAATCAGAGTAGTCTATGTTGGAAGGGACCTGAAAGCAGTACCTTAGATTAGGTTGTCCATGTCCTCGTCAAGCTCAGCTAATACTTGAATACTTCTAATAAGGGAAAGTCCACCGCTTCTGTGGGCAACCTATTCCACTGTTTAATTTCCCTGAAGTAATTCACAGCTCGTGGCATCTTGTCCTTTCAGTGTGCATCCTTGTGAAGAGGGCACCTCTGTCTTCTCTAAAACTATGTGTTAGGCTTTGGCAGACCGTCATTACATCCTTCACACCCTCATGAGCCTTCTCTTTTCTAAGTGGAGCAAACCCCGTTCCTCCAACCTGTCTTCACCTGTCAGGTTTTTCAACCTTCTAGATTTAGTGACCCTCCAACAGGCCCCCCCTCCAGGTCTTCAGTATCTGTTTTCCAAATTCCCAGTTCCACTTTTAAAGAAACAAGGAGTGCTTTTCATGTGGACTTATCCCCTTATATCTTTTTGCTAGTTACAGTGTGTGCTCTTTTTTTGTCCTCAATCTATTGGCTCTTTAATCAGAGAAAATAATTTCTGGGAGCAGCTGTGCAACTCTTTCTTACTGCTGAAATTTTTTTGGCAACAGTCTCCAGGTATCTGTCTTTCCAAGTGCTAATTCTTTCCAGTGGTTTTTTTTTTTTTTCCCAGCCATACAGATACACATACTTATATGCATGCATTTATACTACATGAGGGTATTTCATTTATAGCCTGAGTAGTTTGTCAGTTTTCAGGTGAGTAGTATTTACTGCTAAGTATTTGGTGTATTGTTTAAACTTCTGTCTAGTAGTTAAATGTATAGGAAAAATAATTGATTATTTAGCTATATTGAATAAGAATTAATTAGGAAGTTATAAGGCTTCTTCTGAAAATTTTCATGGTAAGGTACAAACCTTACTGACAGCTTTACAGTTCCTTTTTGAGAAAATACTTGGCAAACTTATTCATCAGGTATTTAACTTAAGTGAAACAGATATGCTAGCCAAGACCTGTCTATGTTTGCACTTGAGATGAAAATAGGAAAATACAGAAAGAAAATGAAAAAGATAAAATACAGAAGTGGAAAAACACACTTTGTTAATTGCGTAATTATTTGATTCATTGATGTATAGATCTATAAAATAATTCTACAACATTACTATTTCTATATGTTAAAAAAGGTTAATCCAAGCCACTGATGATTTCAATTAACATATTGTTTCTGTTCAAGAATACCTCAGCTGGAAACATACATAGTATGTATTCATATGTGTAAGAAACCATATCTAAAAGTCCTCCTTTAAAAATCTGATGTGTATCTTTTCATTTTTAACATAGTATAAAATAGCAATTTGCTATTCTATATATTCTATGCCGGACAGGTAAGCCACTGCAGTTTAGTTTAGTCCTAGATTTGCAATTGTGAGTCATAAAAATAGTTTGGTATTTTTAATTTCAAGCTGAATTTAAAAATTTAATTTCAAGCTGAAATTAAAAATTACCAGAATATGCTGAGTAGTGTTGGTATAACACTTAGTGGAAGTTTCTAAAGGTTACTGTAGTATAAAGACTTAAAGTTTACCGATTCTTTAGTTCACTGTCTGACAGCATTTTAAGAATTATAAAGAATTCAAATTTCTGTGTGTTTTATACATATTGTACTTTGCAAAAGATTCTTGAAATTGTAGTTTTAGTTTGACTATAAAGTTACAAAATATTTTAGATAAGTTATTCTTCTGAGTAGCTGAATCAGATGGTTCTCAGGGGTGTTTTTCTCACTTTGGTGAGTTTTAATCTTTGACATGGCGGGAGGATTTATGGGTTTGTCTATATAAGATTTTGAAAATGCTTACTGCTGAACGAGACTCCACCATATCAACGAGGTTAAAAAATGACAATTTTCCTGGTTGTACATTAATACGAGTTAGTTTTTCACAAATCTTTTTATTGCTCATTATGAGATACTCATTCTGATTTATTGTAGATTTTTGATCGCTTTTTACAGGAAAGATTAATGGTGTAAGCTTGTCAGGATGAAAACAAACATTAGAAAATTCAAACATCTAATAAGTTTGTGTTTGCTGGTTGTATTCTGAAGTTTTCTGCTAGTGTTGAAGTGAAAACGCATATTAACACCTATTCTTAAGTAGTCCAATGGCTTTGTGAAAGTCTCGAAGTTTAAAACAGTAATTGTGTATTTTCCTATTTGTGGGTAGTTTTAACTTGTTCCTCATTTTCTCAAATCCTTTCTTTTTCAAATTCTCAATTCGCGGTGTTGGAAGTTGAAAAATAATCACACAGATGAATGAATTGTGCTGTTCAAACCACGTGCAAACACTGAAATGTGTTAAATATGTGGGTATGTGTAGTAATGTGTAGGACAGCAAGAAACCGTTGTATTGCTATTGGGTTTTTCAACCCTGGTAACTGGAATGTATTGATGTATTTTACTACTGTCTCTGGAGCATTGTAACTTAACAGTAATTTTCTTTCCTAAATTTAGGGTGACATAATTCAGAATGTGATTTTTATCTTTAAGTAGATGTTTTGGTTGTAAAGGTGTGACTTGGTGTATGAAGTACAGCTTTATGTTTTCTTTTTTTTTTAAACAGAATGTTCGGATCCATTTGAATGAGTAGTATGTACAAAGAACGGCTGAGTTAGGTCTGATTACAGGTCTGGCTAGGTCAGAACTCTTTCTGCAGCAGAGGCCAAGGGAAAATTATAACAGTATCATCATGTGTATTCGTTCTACCCGGGATTTTTCTAGCTTTTCTCTGCTGTTTTTTTCGGTTGTCTTCTCTGTGTAAGAAGGACTTTTAAGTCTAAATAGAATATTGCCGGTGTGGGTGTGACACTATGGTGGATGTTAAGAAGCTGATGGCACAGGAATCCCTCTCCCTGGGAAGGAAAAACTTCTTAGTAGAAACAGTGGTAGCAAGAAGGAATACTCTGAGGAATACACTCTTCTTGCTGGCAGCCCGGTGGCGCTGGGAACCGGGAGCCACAAAGGTACCAGATGCTAGTTAGCCGAAAGACCTGAACTTTGGAGAAGGGTCACAGCAGCGCTTCAGCTCATGTTGGGGGCTCTTCAGTAAGAAGCAGAAGTGGGTGTGTCTTCTGGGATTGTGCCGTTTCCTTACGAATTTTAAACTATCTGCTAGGTACTACGGTTATTTTTAAACCACGTGTACACTAGGAAGGTTGTGGGGGGGAGATACCTTAGGAATTCTTCCTGAAAGAGAGCATATTCCTTGACTGTGCTAGTAAGGGCTTTGGAATTCTCAACTCAGAAAAACAGCAGGAGAAGGCTGAGTAAGAAATTTTTTTTTTCTGTTATTTCTGGGATTTTTCAAGGCTGCCGAAATGACAAAACTTCAAAAGGGAAGTTGAGTAGAGAACAGGTCTTTGGAGACAATTACAAGCCATTTTACAGAACTTCCTAAGATTCAGGCTTTCCGATATCTCTAAAACCCAGTTAGATTACTGTTTCCCACAAAGAGTTTCCTTTGATGTCTAAATGCGATATTTCCAGCATAAGCCTAGTCAGGATGTACAGCTTCCTTGCTGGCAGTTAGAATTTGAATGGTCACATAAAAGCCAAGTTAATACCTATTAGTATTGGTTGTTTAACTTCCATTTGATTAAGATTAGTAATTGTTTAATGACAAGATAGAATATGAATGTTCAAAGCCTCCTGGCCTCACAGGCATTCCAAGGCTGGCTTAGCATTTATAGAACTGAATTGTTTTGTTTTGTAAGTAACTTACTAGTTTATTCAGTTAAATAATTTAAATAATTTTCTGCAAACGTGATAGCCCTAGCTGCCAGCACAAGCCTGAATAATGGCATTTTCTTGAGAACAGGTAGAGCTATAGCATTCAGGTACCGTATTTCCCTATATCTGTGATGAAGTTTTTTTGTATCATTCTTACTAGAAGCCTTCCTTCTCAGGGACTCTGTTCTCTCTGTCTCCAAAGTTTTCTGTAACTTCTTTTGTTGAAGATTGCATGTTTTGGTTGCTTGGTTGGTTTGGTTCTTAAACTGTGCGTAGCATTGGAGGTTAGATCCAATGCGTTGTTTGTGTCTTCACATGATGGCGAGTGAAAATGAATGGCTCTGAGCAGGTAAGGGAATACAACGGCAGACAATGTGGGTTTGTAACTGCAGTTGGAAAAGACACAGAGAACAGAAGATGAGTAAAACTACCTCCAAATAGCAGGATAATGCCAGTCATACATGTGGTGAAGCCCTGGTATTGTTGATTAGATAAAAACACCTTTTTAAAGAGAGGGTCTTAATGATGTAATATTGTTGCTTATGTATACCAGTCATAAAATCACAGAAGAATTTGCTTTTCTTTTATTAAATTTTCTTTCCAGTAACTTCTTTAGAGTGTTAAGCATTCTGGATCAACTTTTGTATTCACGTTGTTGACTTTGTTATATACCTTCTCAGTACTCTAAATGTAATTAGTAGTAATTTATTAGAAAGTTGCAGCATGAGTACTACAGTCTTATTTAAAAATGAGATAATTTGTTGCTATATTTTTTCCCCTCCTGACCTGCATAATTTGCTTTTTAAAATCTAGGTTTATTAGAAATATTCCCTTTGTTTGCTTGCTTTATTTTGTGCTGAGAACCACCTGACACAGTTAACTGAAAACTGATTTTGGAACTCAAATTGTGCAAGAAAATGCAGTACTGGACTGAAAGGATGTAGTGTAGAGGGTTTGTTTTTTTTAATAGTCTCTGTGAAAATGTTTTATTAAATGCAGGCTGAAGATGGTCATGCGTCATGCTTTAAATGTGAAAAGAAGTGGGGCTTAATTACTACTTTTTTTGCACTGAATTTTTATCAATCCAGTATCAATCCAGAATTTCACTCTTTTAATCAGAAGAAATTCGTGGCATATATGTAACTTTTGAAGGGGTTTTTCATTAACTCTGGCAGTATACAAGCTGCCTGGTATGCTCCTGCTTTCCATTCTAATACATTGAACAGTCCTTTTGAAGTCATGGGAGGTTTCTAATTCATGCCTATAATTGGCTACGTCTCTCCAGTGAATCATACAAAAGATATGAAGTTAGAGGCTGCTGAGAATTCGTAAAACATAATACGCTTGATCAAGATCAGTTTTATCAGAGGATTTGTCATAAGATTAAAAAGTGTACGTCTGTGCAAGAGTATGTGTACTTAGTATAGGTATTACAGATAAACCAATATAAAATATAAGGGTATCTTTTATTAAACTTGAAATACAGTGTTTGTGATACTTGAGTTTGTCTGCATATTTACATTTTTGCTGTTACAGCTTAGCAAATAAAGGTGTTTGAATTCAAGTTCTTTCTTGTTCTTCTAGCTTTTGAAATGCTTTGTTTTAGAAAATGATGGCTCTGCCAGTAGTTTTTAACAGGTAAGTTATCACTGCATCTTGAAGAGTAGCATGTTGGAAAAAACTGAAGTATTAGTTTATTCTAACACAAGTTGCCTTTGGTAGTCCTGCTTTATTTCCTGTGTTAATTCTGGGAACAGCAGGAGCAAGCAGAAGAGATATAATGAGTATTAGTGTAACATCTTTCCAGTGATTCTCACACCAGTTTAGCTCTGTAATTCTGGGGAAGTGTATTACATCTTTCAAAAAGCATAAAATGTGTATTTAGGGAGGATTTGAGGGTTAACTCCTTACGTGTGAATAAGAAGTCCACAACCCAAACGATAGAGTGTTCCTGTAAGTGCTCTTGTTTTTCTTTCACTCCCGGTAGTTACAGGAGACTAAAATGACTTTTAAATTCTGACTACGAACTGTCCCTCAAGTGTCAAAAGCACAGCCGGCAGTAAGAATGGGATGTGGCCCTATTCCTCCCCGTGGAGACAGCAGGCTGAAAATTGACACAAGGTATCGTTATGTTCATAGGTTCATGAATTGGTCTTCCCTAAATGTGGGTGGTCCTGTCATGGCCCAATAAAACTGACTTTGGATATGGCAGGAGGAATGAGCGCATGGATGTTCCTCTGTAGGACCTGTAGTGTGGAATATTTTGGTGCGTATCGTGAAAGCCACATGTAGCACAAAATGTAAGTGCTGATTTCCTACATAGTATTGAGACTACAGTTCTTTGACAGCTGAGTGGTCTTTGTGTCCGTGTGATTGGAATTGCAGGTTCTGAATTTGTTGAGTATAGGTAGAGCCTTCTACCATTTTGCCTTCTGTTTTTATTAATCTTTCGAGTTGCTTAGGTTTTCCAAGCAACCTCAGTTACTGCGATGGTTACACTAAGAACTTAAATAGCCAGAGAAGTTAACAGTAACAGTTACTGAAAAAGAAATGTTAGGGGTGCACCTCCTCATGTGGTGCTTTGTTATGGTATTATAATAATGTTATCCTGGTATAAATCTGTAAAATGACACGTTCCAAATCCAGTGAGTTTTCAGTTGGTGTTTTCCATGTCTTCTCCCCTCCCTCCCTAGCTATTTCTGCAGGTGGAGTGAATAACAGTGATGGCAGCTTGCTCTTCCCTCCCATACCCCTCCCAACGTAGTTTAAATTTTGATATCTGTAGTTAGGCAGTATAATACAAAATAATTTGTGCGGCAATGGATTGAAAGCTGTACATTGTAAAATGTCTTCTGAAGCTGAAGTATAAGTGTTATACGGTTGTATGATATTTCTCAAACTTTAGCTAGGGAAGCTATATGCAAAAACTGCCTTTCTAATAGAAACATTGAACACAAAGAGGGAGGGAATCCAGGGGCCTTTGCAGTGTCACACTGTGTTAATAATTGCAGCTGCATCTTGCTTTGCTCAGCTTCTCTCTGGAGACATCTGCACTGCAGAAGTACAAGGAGTGATAGCAATATGTTCTTAGGAGCCAAAAAATGAGACAGGTGCTTCTTTTGATCCCACAAATTAATTGTGGGTAATACGTAAAAAGTGTGTTGTGGCTTCTTTTGGAAGTGTAGGAGAAAAGGTACTACTTTTACTCTGTTTGAAACAAAAGAGTCCTCTTGTCTTGTCATTTTCTGTTAGTTCTGTTGGCTGAAAGAAGGACTCAGGGAACTACAGGCCTGTCAGTCTGACCTTGGTGCTGGGGAAGGTTATGGAGCTCATCGTCTGGAGTGCCATCACGCGGCATGTACAGGACAACCAGGTGACCAGGCCCAGTCAGCATGGGTTTAGGAAAGGCAGGTCCTGCTTGACTGATCTGATCTCCTTCTATGACAAGGTGGCACGCTTAGTGGATGAGGTAAAGGCTGTGGATGTTGTCTACCTGGACTTCAGTAAAGCTTTTGACACCATTTCCTGCAGCATTCTCCTGCAGAAACTGGCTGCTCATGGTTTGGATAAGTGCACTCTCCACTGGATAAAAAACTGTCTGGCTGGCCGGGCCCAGAGAGTGGTGGGGAATGGAGTCAAATCCAGCTGGTGGCCGGTCACCAGTGGTGTCCCCCAGGGCTCAGTGTTGGGGCCTGTCCTCTTCAACATCCATATCAATGATCTGGATGAGGGGATTGAGCACACCCTCAGTAAGTTCGCAGATGACACCAAGTTGGGTGGGTGTGTTGATCTGCTTGAAAGTCGGGCGGTTCTACAGAGGGATCTGAACAGGCTGCATCGATGGGCTGAGGTCAACTGTATGAATTTCAAAAAGGCCAAGTGCCGGGTCCTGCACTTGGGCCACAACAACCCCTTGCAATGCTACAGGCTTGGAAAAGAGAGGCTGGAAACAGCCCAGCAGAAAAGGACCTGGGGATGATGGTTGACAGCAGCTGAGTATGAGCCAGCAGTGTGCCCAGGTGGCCAAGAAGGCCAACAGCATCCTGGCTTGTATCAGCACTAGTGTGGCCAGCAGGAGCAGGGCAGTGATTGTCCCCCTGTACTCGGCACTGGTGAGGCCACCCCTTGAGTACTGTGTCCAGTTTTGGGCCCCTCACTACAGGAACAACATTGAGGTGCTGGAGCATGTCCGGAGAAGGGCAATGAAGCTGGTGAAGAGTCTAGAGCACAAGTCCTGTGAGGAGCGTCTAAGGGAACTGGGGTTGTTTACTCTGGAGAAAAAGAGGAGTCTGAGGGGAGACGTTATCGCTCTCTACAACTACCTGACAGGAGGTTGTAAAGAGGTTGGGGTTGGTCTCTTCTCCCATGTGACAAGTGACAGGACGAGAGGAAACGGTCACACCAGGGGAGATTTAGTTTGGATATTATGAAAACTTTCTTTCCAGAGAGGGTTGTGAAGCATTGGAACAGGCTTCCCGGGGAGGTGGTGGAGTCCCCATCCGTGGAGGTGTTTAAAAGCCGTGTGGATGTGGTGCTGAGGGACATGGTTTAGGGACCCTGGCAGTGCAGGGTGAACGGTTGGACTTGATGATCTTAGAGGTCTTTTCCAACCAGGTGGTTCTGTGTGCATGTCTAGAGATACTGCATTGCTACAATAATGGTGATGCATTTCTGCTAGTGCAAACCTGTTCTTATGCATGTGTATATATTTTATAACATACAGTGATAGCTTAGATTTTTTTTTTTGGCAAAAAATTGGGACTTAAATTTATGTTAGATTCTTTGTGCATACTACCATCTATAGCTATAAATTGTCCCTTTGTCACACGTACCTTTTTAATGTGCTTTTAATATTACAGAATTACAGCTACATCTAGAAAATCAGTGTCAAAGCCCTGGAGAGCCCGTCCCCTGGTTTAATATCAAACCAGTCTGACTGACATATGAACAAACCAATTCAGGCGTTCCTCCCCCTGCGCGTCACTGCACCCCACTGGCTGTGAAGCTCCTTGGTGGGATGATGTCTCTGTAAGAAACTACGTTCAGAGAGCGAGAGACCTCGTGCCCTGGCCCTTTTGCGACCCTGGAAACCTTACAGTTCAACAGCTGCCGGTGAGGACCTCTCTCTGAGGGGACGGCAGGGTCCGGCTGGCTGTCGCTGTCGGCCGCTGAGGAGCGCTCTGGGTTAAAGGTACCAGCCGATGCTGCTGCCTGCCGCAAACCCCTCCTGTCGCTCTGCCCCGGGGGCACGTCACGCTGCGACCCCTGCAGTGACCGTTGGCTCCGCTGTGGCTGCTGCTGCCTGGCCCGTGGGAGCCGGCTGGGCTCTGGGTCCCTGCCCGGCCGCTATGAGCTGTAGTTTGCCTGTGGTTTAACCCTCGCTGCACCAGATCCCCCAACCTTGTCTGTCTTGGTTAATCCCTTGTTGTTGGTTGTTGTAGATAATATAGTTTTCAATGTTACTAAAATAGTTTTAGTTTCCCAAACTCAGCTGAGGCCTCACCCCCTTTTTATCTTTCCCTTTTCTCTCTCTCCTTAACCCTTTCCTCCTGGAACGGAGAAGGGTCTGATTGGAGAGAGGATTTGTCCCGTGGTTTGGCCCTGCCTCAGCCAAACCGGCGACAGCCTGAGAGGGCTCCTAGTGTTTGGATGTGTACCTCAGGCAAAGCTCAATTTTTTGGGGATCAGACTCAAGTGTGTGTTGTTTTCTACTCCTGTCTATCCTGTTTTTCATTAGGAGAAACCGTGGGTGGCTGTTGAAAAGACGGAGCAGCTGCAGTCCGTTGTAACAGCTCCCCCAGTCTGGCTGACTGGGAATGAAGATTCAAAGTGTTCGGTGGACCCTGCCCTTAAGTTTAGCTTCTCTAATTTTTCTTTCCCTGCTCCGAACCAGGAGCTGACCAACCCCAGGAGATGAGAGTTTCCTGGAGTAAGGTTTTTCAGCCTTCCAGAGTGACCTGTTCATGAACTTCCTATTCTTGTGGTTAAAAAGCTTTTAACCAAAATCGCCCAAGTGCAGGTTAAGCTGACTCCTACTTGTAGTACAGAGAAGTAGTTGGTCACTGTTCCCTTCGTGATGACTTTCCAACAGCTATGATGTTCCTCTTCTGTTCTCTAAATCCCGTGAACTCAGATCTCTCGACTCTTCCTCATAGGTCATTTATTTTAAAATACTGTGTTTTGTTCTTACCAGCATTGTCTTTACTTTTTAAATGATGATACCTGAAACCAGATCCAAGTGCCTAAGTTTTACTACTACAAAGGACAGAAAAAGTTCAGGTACATCCTATGTTGTATGCAATGCTCTTTTTAGCATGTCAAAAGGGTTTTTGTCTTTTCTGCAATAATCTTGTTCTGAATCTTCTGTTTTTTTCTGACTTGATGCTATACATCTTTCAATATGTTTGTTTTTACTGAATCTCATGTTGTTCATTAGGATTTTATGGTTTTTCAGGATTGCTGAGTTTGGTCACCAAAATTGTTAATGCACTATTGAAATAGAGTCTGATTAACTGCAGATCTTTATAGGCCCCCATGGGATAGTCCTTTCAGCTTGACAGTTGCTAATTACGGTTGGAAGGTGCTTCTTATCCGGTCAGTTGAGTGCTTCCCCATTCAGTTATTTGAGTGTTTTGAGAGTGACACAACTACTATTCATCCTCTGCCGCTATTTTCTGAATTATAACCAATTAGTGTTACATCATGAGCATATCTGTGTTAAAACATGTGCATGATAGGCAAAAATCACCCAAAAAAGCTTTGCGTAGGCCAAAAAGTTAATTGGTTTTTTTGTTGATAGGTTTTTGTTGGCACTTGTATTTCCAAAGAAGTCTTCATTTTAAATTCTACCTGATAGGCTGCATGTTTATCCCAGTGCGAAAAGGGTCTAGACTGTGCGCTGGGGGCGTGCCACGGTGTCCTATGCTCAGCTCTGCTCGGAACAGAAGGAAAGTCTGAGGTGTTCTTAGGTAAGCAGTGTTCTGTGGAAGGTGATCGGTGACCTCTCCCATTATAACAGCATGTGAGATTGCAGATACACCAAGGTACTGTCAGTGAGCTCTTGAGTCATGAAAAATATAGCGAAAGCTCTGATGTGATAATTCTGTTTCATTACAACTGCTGAATATGTGCAAATATGCACTGGTTCAGAATGGCCGTCCCTTTGGACCGTTTTTCATGTAATAACAATTTGCTGGAGTGATGTGTTTAAAGGAAAGAGAACAGACGTGTGGATGGTAGGTTTCTAGCCATACTTGCTTATCTAAAATAGGAATATTTGCCAATGGTAAGTCTGGCAGTGTTTGAAGCTGAGTTGCTGCAGATAGAACATCCGATGCATTGGCAACATTTTGCCAATCATAATGCAGATTACTGCCACAAACAGGTCAGAGTTGGTGGTGTTTCTGTTTTGAGTTCATTGACTAGTATTTAAAAATAGAGTATAAATAGACTTAAAGGGAAAGGGAGCGCAGGAGCTTAGAATGGAAGGAACACAAGCATTCAGTTCCGTTTTTGGTAATCAAAGAGTTTAAGTGCTAGTGTCTGGAGGGGTGTGTTATGTATGAGTGTGCTTAAAAATCTGTAAAATCTGGAGAATTCTGTGACATCATGGTAAATTAGTTTCTTACCTTTGTTGATAGTTCTGTTCTTTGGTTGTTACGGTTTTATACCTTCATTTAATAACCAGGCCACGCACTCATGTGTTGGGTAAAGTAAGCTTGTCATCTTCAATGAACAGCTTTCAGAAGAGGTTGTAGGTGGGCCATTAGTGGCTTAACTTCAGTTAGGAGATATGAGGGTAAGGTTTTTGTCCTGGAGTGGAGGTGTATGGAAACTCTGAATATGGCTGGTCTCATGGTTATTTTACCACTAGAGGGCTTATTTGTATAACAGTGAAAAGTGCGCTTGGGAAGGTTGCCTTGAGACAGCTTTCCAATGCTTCATACAATCCAAGAAAAACCGCGAAAAAGCTCCACATATGGAAGTGTGACATTGAGGAGCTGGGTATCAGACTACACAGTGAAGAATATTATGAGCTAGCTAGTTCTTCTAAACTCAGAAAATGAAATAAAAGATTGTATCTCAATCTACAACTAGACATAGAGGCAGATTCGGAGTAAGAAGAAATTGGAGAAAATAAATTAAAACATTTGATCAGATTTCGGCTTTTAAGATTTTTGTTGGTTTTGACCTATGCTAAGCACCTCTTTGACATGCGTTTTTTGACATCAGTTGCATTATGTTGATTTCTAATTTTCTTTTGCTTTTCATCACAGTTGAACATTTCTTCGTTTTGACAGTGCACACTAGCATGCAAGATATTTTCCTTGGGAATCTGCTTAGTACAGAATGTGCCTCATTCACAGGACCAATGCAAATCCTCTCTTTTCTGTTCATAAAGCAAAATATAACATCTCTTTTGGTACTTTGCAAGAGCCTCTCTTTTGTTTTGAAACATTGCTTGGCAGTTGCTTGGCTTGTCAGAACAGGAACTGTGGCGGCAGCTTTCCTGAAAACAGCTGCTAGTTTTGGGTTTTTGCATGCGTGTGCTCTTAGAATGAATTTTTGCAAAACTAGCATTGTTGTCCGATTCTATTCTTCGGTTTAGAGGTCCTACAAGTTCTAGTTAATGAGTCTTAAAAATGTGTAGTCATCATTCTGAGTTCTGTGTCTGTCAATAGCAAGTATGGAATCCCTAATGTAGACAGTGCAGCTTCATATTTTCTCAATTTCTAGATATGCTGTTTTGGTTTTGTTTTGATGGGTTTTTTTAAATCAAAAGTACATACGACGTAGCAACAAAACTGTTGATTTTGTGCCAGAGTTCTTGCTGCTGCTGGTAGTAACTCCACAATGGGAAACTTAAAGGAAAGTTTGATAGAATATTGCCCTTTAAAAAAATTGTTATTTTTTAAAGCAAAATTTTGTATTTTGAAACACACAAAAAAAGAGTAGCTGTATAATTTTTATTTCCTTCTTGTTCACTGATACTTCTTTTCCAGAAGAAACGATCTCTTTGGAAGTCTAATGTTCCACACCACCACAAAGCTGTATTTCTGATAATAATTTTCTCATGTGGTGTAGGGACTTGGTATCACAATGCTGTGACAAAAAAAATTGTGGCATGTATTACTTTTCTGCACTATCTTGGCTCTTAATAGTTGCAGATAAAGATTTGGCTTTTTTTTTTCCTCTTCCAATTTCCCCGCTGTTTCCAAAAACTGTAGACAACAGTGACTTCTCTCATGAGTGAACCTGACAGCTGTAAGACCCAGATGCCAAGTTCTGGCTCCCAAACCTTTATGTCTTATTTGGCTTCTTTTCTGGTCCCTTGGCTGGCTCCTCTGCTTGTTGCTGTGACAGCTGCGGACTCATCTCTGGAGCTGATTGATGCAAAGCTGGCTTATTTGGAGTCTGCTTTATTGTTGGTGATGCCACTTCTCCTCGACTTAACTCAGTGAAAATTATCTGTGTGTCCTCAGTATATTCTAAGAGTGAGCTTTCTTAAAATTCTCAAACTGCTGTGATTACAAATACTGATTTTTTTAAAAAAATTTTTCTCACTGTACATAGAAAGTGTTTGGTTCTACTTTACTTGGAAGTAAAAACAATCTCAATATAAATAGACGGCACAAGGAGCAATGATCCTTCATCCCTGACTTTTTTGTTTGGCACTAGCTTTCTGGATAAAAAGAATGACAGTACTTTCATTGTACGAAATATTTCAGCGACTTTGTAAAGAGCAGGTATGGCTGAGACATGGTTAAAAGGGCTTAAAAAGAAATGTGCTTCTAATTTGAAGAGCAGCGTGTACTGAATGTGTGGTACCTGTTCACGCATTTACTAGCAGTAGTTCTGCATGAAGAGAATCTTCACGTATCAATGTACCAGCACTGGTGTGGCCAGCAGGAGCAGGGAAGTGATTGTCCCCCTGTCCTCTGCACTGAGGCCACACCTTGGATCCTGTGTTCAGTTTTGGGCCCCTCACTTCAAGAAGGATATTAAGGTGCTGGAGCGTGTTCAGTGGAGGGCAACAAAGCTGGTGAAGGGTCTAGAGCACAAGTCTAATGAGGAGCGGCTGAGAGAACTGGGGTTGTTTAGCCTGGAGGAGTCTGAAGGGAGACCTTCTCGCTCTCTGCAACTGCCTGAAAGGAGGTTGTAGGGAGGTTGGGGTTGGTCTCTTCTCCCATGTGACAAGTGACAGGACAAGAGGGAATGCCCTTAAATTGCAGCAGGGGAGATCTAGTTTAGGTATCAGAAAGAACCTCTTTCCAGAGAGGGTTGTGAAGCAACTGTGGAACAGGCTGCCCAGGGAGGTGGTGCAGTCCCCATCCCTGGAGGGGTTCAAAAGCCGTGTGGATGTGGTGCTGAGGGACATGGTTTAGGGACCCTGGCAGTGCAAGGTGAAAGGTTGGACTTGATGATCTTAGAGGTCTGTTCCAACCAGATGATTCGGTGATTCTGTGATTCTAATCTGGTGTGAAAGAGGTTCGGTAGATTTATTAGATGAAAGGAGAGAAGTGAACGTGTGAATACAGCCTGCAGGCCTGGGTGGTGTGTCCAAATCTTGTTTTAGACAACTGCAACTAAGGAAATGAGAACAATTACAAAATCTTCTTTCTTTTATTGTAGCAGTGAGGTTTTGATGTCCAGCAAAACTGTCTATTGAAATGCAGTATCGGTGAAGTCTTACTTGGAGTGAGAAAATACAGATACATGACTAATGATGTTAGAGGTGAAGTGTTATCCATGTATAAAGCAGGACCAAAGTCAGCACTTTGAGAATTACATGGTTGCGTGTTGGCAGGGGATGTGCAGAGTTTTAAGGAAAGGTTCTGTAATGAGGGAATCTCTTGGTACATTTATTGCAATGCCTGTGGTTGTATTTCAGAGCGGGAGAGAGAGAAATACTGAGTGGAGGAATGTAAACTGAGCATTTCAATAAAAAAGATGATGGGGAGCAGAAAAATCAGGTTTGACCATAACTACTTACAGTATAGTATAACTTAAACATTCTTCCTCAAAGCACTTCAAAATAGCTGTGAAATAAACAGATTCAGAATGGCTAATATCCTGTCCTGCTGGAGGAAACGGAAAGAACAGGTATTCCTTGTATCAAGTATTGTCC
This sequence comes from Bucorvus abyssinicus, assembly GCA_009769605.1. Classification (NCBI taxonomy): domain Eukaryota; kingdom Metazoa; phylum Chordata; class Aves; order Bucerotiformes; family Bucorvidae; genus Bucorvus; species Bucorvus abyssinicus. The sequence continues at coordinate 45,164,054 of CM020028.1, forward strand.
ATATAAATGACAATTTGGGTACTGATTACAAGCCGAATTTAGGGAACTCCATGTGGTTGTATATTTTATGTGTCACAGCGTTTTTAGGTAGTCAGGGTTTGATAGCATCCACCAAAAGATGAAAACCACCAAATCCTTCTGTCTTGTTGCCGCCTTGCATCCCATGGGTTTGACCAGCATTGTTTATGAACCCGATTTCATTCTTGAGGAGAGTTGCCCCATCTGGAAGTTTATCTCTTTGTCCAAGAGAAGAGTAGTAGAACAACATTGCCATAGGGGCTTGCAGGAGAAAATGTGGAACTGTAGGATACAGTAAGAATCCAAACCAGCTCCAGTTTGCTTCCTGCTAACTCAGGAAGAACCAGCATCTGTTTAGTTGGGGTTTTCATTCTCACAGCAGTTCCTGACGCTACTGTATAATGAGTTAATACTCCGTGCTCCCATGAACTGGAGAGAGATGGAGCTTGTGCTTGTAGCCTCAGCTGTTTGGAGAGAGAAGGAATTAAAAGAAAAAGAGAAATTCAAAATGAAATGTGTGTATGAGTAATTTCACTACTCAGGAGCTTTTTGTAAATAGGGAACATCAGGTGCATGACTGCACACAGGGTAGGAGAAGAAAGGACTAGATCAAAACCCTTCTGGTTGGAATTATTAAAACATATTTGCGTATCAGTTAATAATTTGCCGTAAGTTTTAAGCCGTGTGTTAACTTTCTAAATCTCTCCAGAAATATACATTGTAATTTACGCAAGTAAATTAATTCCATATTGTAGCCAGTTTTTAGTTTTTACTATTTACAGTTTAAACATTCACAAAAGTAAGAATAAATTCAATACAGTTGAATGTGAATGCCAAGATTTTACTCTTAAGTGCAAAGTAAATCCAGAACTGATTTACTGTTACTGATTTGTGTCTTTTAATGATTATATAGTTTTGTGAGACCTTGAGCGTTAATTTCTTAAACATTGATAGTTTTCTTTTTATTAGCCAGTTGCAAGTATATGTTCCTAAATTGAAATTCTCTTCAGGCCCACCTCCAGATCCGAGGTGTTCACTTAATAGCCTAAATCTTCCTCCTCTGACTTCTGGAAATCTTCTAATGTGGTTCCAGGTTTTGGCTCTCTGTGTGGGTGCATATTGGAATCTAGGTTTCAGCTCTGTCTATGAAGACATAGAGCAGAACACTGCCTTTACTTTGTACAGGATAACGTTGGATGCTGTGAATGCTCGGCAGCCTTTGAAAACTTCTCTTGTAGCTGAGATAGTAAGGGAGTGTTACTTCGATTGAAGGATTTTCTTACATTTGTGCTTTTTCATACCAGCCTTGTTGCCGCCTCCTGCCTACCAGGGAGCATTGGCAACCACTTACAAAAGTGTGCTTTTCTAACTTCATATAACCTCTGCTGCCACTGTGGGTGTTTTTCGGTCAGTGCTCTTTCAAGCCCTCTGTGAGCTCGAAGCCATCCCGGCTGTGTGCTGATGTATTTTTATCTGATAATTAGTTTCCTGCTTGAGGAATTCACACGTTGTAAAGGAAGGTACTGATTTGCCTTGTCCCTTCGTGATGTTTTTTTTTTTTTTCTTGTGAATTGCCATGTTGTTTGGTAAAACTGGTTTATTTTAGAATATTAGCAGCAGATACCTTGAATCAACTAAAGTGCAACTGAAGGAAACAAACTAATGTAAACACTTAATTTGATAGTCACAAAGTTTGATAATTAATTATGATACTCTTTCTTGTGTCCATACAGAGTAGAGTGTTCACTATAAGGATGTCTCTTTTTTATACAAAAATAATCAATTGATATATGATATGTATTATTAAAATTGGTTTAAACCAAAATTAAATTTAATATTTGTGAGTTAGGAAACTGGAGTTGAGGGGTGGGGTTAGAGCTAAGCATTAGTCCCTGTATTGGTGGAAGGAAAATCAGAAATTGAAATGCCTCATTTTTCTAACTTAAGTAATGGAATACGAATAAGTATCTTATTTAGGATTCGGGTAGTTTACTGCAGCTAATGCTGTCATCTTCCTATAGAACAGAAACCTTGCCCAAGGTGTTTGACATTATCGACGTGTAGCTCAGGCTCACTTCCCCAGCAGTAAGTCTACAGGCAGATTTCTTTCTGTTGGTCTAGCTGCATGTTTCCGCTCGTGTTTTTGAGTCTTTTGTCAGAGGTAACATCATTGTAAATCATATGTACTTGATTACAAAATTTGATGTTCAAGTTAGATAAAGGTCATCTTGGAATAACTAGTTTTAAAATATCCCAATACTCTTAGGAAATTACAGTAAGAAGAAGTTGGAGCAGGCTAGGATGCTGAAATGCATAGAAAATGTATAGTTATCATCAAATGAGGCACTATGCAGTTCATGATCCAGTTAATTTGCATGATGTTAATGACTATATGCATTGCTGAAAAGAACCAGTATAGTCAATCTAGCTAGCTGATATGTCTTTTAAAATTATCCTGAGACTTGAAGTTTGTTGTATGGAAATAATTTCTTACAATACCTCTTCATATTTAACATTGTTTGTAACTTTGTGCTACAAGTTTGGAACAGATCCTCCTAGAAACTATTCTAAACCATATACAGGACAGGGGGGTGATTTGAGACAACCAGCATGGCTTCACCAAGGACAAGTTCTGCCTGACCAGCCTAGTGGCCTTCTACGATGAAGTGACTGCATCAGTGCAGAGGGGAAGAACTATGGATGTCATCTATCTGGACTTCTGTAAAGCCTCTGACATGGTCCCCCACAACTTCCTTCTCTCCAGATTGGAGAGAGGTGGATTTAGTGGGTGGTCTGTTGGGTAGACGAGGAGTTGGTTGGATGGTCGCATCCAGAGGGTAGTGGTCAACGGCTTGATGTCCAGATGGAGATCGGTGACAAGTGGTGTCCCTCAGAGGTCTGTGCTGGAACCAGTGCTGTTTAATATCTTCATCAGTAACATAGACAGTGGGATCGAGTGTAGCCTCAGCAACTTTGCAGATGACCCAGCTGATTGGTGCAGTTGACACTCCTGAGGGATGGGATGCCATTCAAAGGGACCTGGACAACCTTGAGAGGAGTGGGTCTTGTGAGGTTCAATAAGGCCAAGTGAAAGTGTTACCGAAAATCGGAAGAAAAACTCCTAAATACCAATGTAGCATGAAGAAGCAGCATTTTCTTTCTTTTCAGCGCCAGGCGCAAGGAGTATCTTTTTCCTCACGTCATGCACCCTGTATGTTGCCCCAGCCAAAGTTTATATCACCCAATTACATGCATATTCATTATTTTCCCCAAAATAATAATACATATTCATTCTATTTCTAAAAACTGATTAATAATTTTGCATAGCTATTACGCATGCGGCTTGAGCTTAAGAAGATCTATTTTGTGGAGTGTGGCATATTCTACCCGTCATGGAAAAAGTAACATTTGAAGATTTTCATGGAAATTCTCCCATATATGGTGTCTAACTGGCACAGAAAAGGGAGTTATCAGAGCTTGTTGTGATTTATGCTGGTTTCAACTGGTCTTCAAACGGCTTAGCTCGTTTTCTCTCTTCTATTTTGTCTTTCACCCCCCAAACCACAGACCTGCGGTTTAGATTTTTCTCATTCCTTTGCCAGACTGCCAAGGTTTTCTTTTCTCTATTGTACAGACTAGTATTTACAAGGTAACGTAGCACAGGATCCTGCTCCTGGGTCGGGGCAATCCCTGGTATCAATATAGGCTGGGGGATGAAGGGATTAAGAGCAGCCCTGAGGAGAAGGACTTGAGGGGGTACTGGTGGACAAAAAGCTACACGTGAGCTGGCGATGTGCGCTTGCAGCCCAGAAAGGCCAACCACATCCTGGGCTGCATCAAAAGCACTGACTGTGGCCAGCAGGTTGATGGAATTGATCCTGCTGCTCTGGTGAGACCCTACGTGGAGTACCATGTCCAGCTCTGGAGTCCTCAGCATAAGAAAAACATGTACCCGTTGGAGACTTTATTGTGGCCCTTCAGTACTTAAAGGAAGCCTGTAAGAAAGATGGGGAGAGTCTTTTTAGCAGCTTCTGTTGTGACAGGGCAAGAAGTAATGGTTTTAAGCTAAGAGAGGGGAGATTTAGACTAGATATGAGGAAGAAATTTTTTACGATGAGGGTGGGGGAACACTAGAAGTTTGCGCAGAGTGGTTACCGTCCATGGTAACCAATCCGCATCCCTGGAGACATTCACAGTCAGGTTGGATGGGGCTCTGAGTGACTTGATCTAGTTAAAGATGTCCCTGCTCACTGCTGGGGGGTTGCACTAGATGACCTTTAAGGGTCCCTTCCAACCCACCCGTTCTATGATTCTATGAACCCATCAAAACATCTATGAGAACCTTTCCTAAAATATTCCCCAGTGTTGTAGTCTCAACGTTCTTTATCTGTACAAAAATAGTTCAGAAAATTTTCTCTTAATATTCTCCATTTCATATACAGGTTAAGGATTTTCTGAAGTTTTCCATATTCTTATTAAAATATTGCACACATTATGGAAGTCCCAAAGATCTCTGTTGTAGAACAGGAGACCTCTGTAGGCACCATTCACAGGAGTGAACCTATTAAGTACAACGCTTTGCAGCCTATCCTATCTAAATAGTGTGTTGTTAGCTTCAGTAATCACAAGAAACTAGAAAGGTTTTGGAATGTTTTTTTGCTACTCAATCACTGTTGCACTTATTTCCCATTGAGCTCAACTCCTGAGATTTTTATGGTGTTTACTCTTAAATGTATATATTGGAAAACGTAAGTCTCCACTAACCTGTAAGTATGTGAATGCTAATAGCTGTTTGAAGGCGGTTGCCTAGGCTATTGTATGGGCGAGAGGGATGTCCAGGCACCTGCAGAGAGTCGTTCCTGCCTTCATTTGGAATGGAACAATTTGTCCTGTGGGGGATGTGTAGTCTGTTAGCTTTGGCTACACTTGATGTAATAGATAATTAAACTTAGATGAAAGCAAATCTCATGCGTGATTTTTATTTACTTCTGCTTAACCAAAAAAAGTCTCGGTCCAACTTTGCATGTCTGGCCTTTCATTTCAGGATAATTAAATGGTGCCTGTCTGTTTCAGTGCCTCATACTTGGACAAACTGTCAATATTTTACAGGAAGATGGACCTTTTAAAATACAGGCATATGTTTTCAAGCATTTGCTTGTAGGTATGAAAGTAGCACTGACCCGATTTTCAGAACTAGAGCACTGCTGGTTGTGCCAGCAAAAATAGAGCACGCTTGCACTTTGTCAGAAACTGGCTTTTCTGCATGTGATCTCCAAACTCGTGCTTTGAGGTATGTGTTGACAGGAGATTTCTTTTCATTTTTCATTTCTGAAGTTACGGTCCCAACTTGATAATATTTGGTGTTGTGTTACATGGCGGATGGTGTGTGTTCCACACGCTGTGTGGCATACGGTTTGTTTTTTTCTGATGAACTTCATAGTTAAATGAATTTTGCAGGAAAAAAGAAATTAAAGTTTTAAAAAGGAGCCATTAAGATGAGCTTGTGTTTTACCGTTTGGCACTAATCCTCCCTTTCTAATTGTAGATCTTGTTTGGAGTTGACAGCTGCTGGACTTGTGATTGAATAAAACTGTGTTTGGAGCAGGAGCTCTTGATCTGAGTCACCACTGTGCATTGACTGTGTGGGACTGAGGAACATGCAGGTATCTAGCTGGACTAATTTAAAATGGCCTTGCCCAGAACCAGATTAGGAGTTTTCTGTCAGTCATGCTGCCTCATACCCATCTTCAGGCAGCGCATGAGCCACCCCTGCACACTTTCCTGTGCTTGGTGGAAAGGCGGCTCCTCGCTACTGACTTTCTTCTGCCCAGAGTGAACGCTGTGCTGACGGACTGTAAGAAGCAAAGGCTATTAGCACTATTTAAGCTTAAGCAGAGTTAGTGAGCAAGGGAACACAAGTGTACTCCCTCGTGCTTGGAAACTGTGGTGGTGATCATTCAGGATAAAAACAGAGCTAGTATTCTCGAAAATGCTTCTAGTCTATTTAGGGAACTGGTTTGTACAATGGAGTATTGCTTTCTTGTAAGCACTTTCAGATAAAAGGGGTTACTTTTCTTTGCAGAGTTTGTAAAGTAACTTTACTTTGTGTAAAGATCTTTTATTTAGAAAATCGTAACAAGTTACCCCTGCTAATAACCAAATATGACCTTAATTGGATTGAGGAATCAAACCTCTGACAGAACAGGGTAACAAAGCATTTCTCTGATCAGTGCAGCTGTGTCTTGTTCGTTTTGTAAAACTGACCCGTGTTGTATCTCCTGTGGTGTTACACAATAAATTTAAGTAAACCTTTCCCTAATGACATTCTTTCCTTTAGAAATCGTATTGTAGAATTTGAAAGCATGTTTTGTATTTCCTTCAGGCCATCCAAGTTGACAGAAACTCTCTCAATTCACCTGATTTCAAAGTCTAAGTGTTCGTCTTGGAAGAATAATGATGCTAAAGACTGGTTTACATCTTCAGAAGAATCTGAGTGTCAGTGGTCCTCAAATATTTTTGTTTTGAACCATATTACCTAATGCTTTTTGTCTGTGTGAGAGAAGTTAGGCAAAAATAAGTAAATGTAAGATGGAGAGATGCAGTTACTTAAAAGAAAAAAGTCCCTTCCTGTGAAACGACCATGGAAAACCTCCGGATTTCTGAAAACCTGAGCCAGGATAAAATACAGTGATGTATATGTGTAATGTGTTTAATGATACAGCGTTTGAAACACGGTAACTGATTTTAAAACATCAGGTAGGGCTGTAAAAAGAAAACCATCCAACCAAAAAACCATTGCCTGCATGAACGTGTGAAAACAAAAGCAGAAGCAGTATAGCATTTGGTACTTCCTTCGTTTGCAGATTCTGAAGGGGTTCCAGGTTTGAGGCGGAAGGGTAAAGTGCGTGTTTCCATTGAGAGAGAGCAAACCTATATCATTTCATTGTGTATGTCTGCTGACTATAAAGACATTTTTTTGGCTTGAGGGAGCTTGGTATCTGTGATTCTAGAATGAGTCGTCATAGAACTGGATCTTAAATTGCTAGACACAGCAAAGTCTTCTTGTCTAACCCAGAACCATTCAGGACTATGGAAGGAAGGTAATGGTTTTGTGCGTTGGAAGAAAAATGTACTTTTTATTTCTTTTTTACTTTTATATCATGCTAGAAGGTCTGTCTTTTGAATATAGTTTGATTGATAAATTTTTTCCTGTGTTTGAGACATACTGATATTTCTTCTCCCAATAAAAATGCTAGATGTTAGGAAGAGAGTGTGAAGTAGCCCGTTATCTGACGTGACTTTAACCTTCTAAGATTTTTGAATGACAATTTACTATGTTAGACAATTCTTGAATCGTTACATCACAAAAACCCATACAACTTCAAGTACTGCCAGATCTCTCAAACATTCCAGGACAATTTCTCCCATTGTATTTTTATTTAACCTTTTTGAGTATATGGGAAATTTTCTTTTATACATACAGATGTGTGTGTTTGGATTATCAAAGAACACTTGGTCAAGGATATAAAAAAGAGAAAATCTGTGCCTAGAGGTTTTCGGGATTTCTTTTCTCAAGTAACGTCTCTTAAAGGACTTCTAAGGAAAAAGGCAGGATCACAGCAAAGTAATATTTTAAACCCTGAAAATTTTGTTCATGCTCTGCCTGTTCATTGTACTATTAGTTTGTTTGTAGTTAAGATTCCTGTGACTGTTGAGAGTGTCTGTGTTCGGATAAAAGATTTGAAGTGCTGTGATCTCACTTTTATAAACGTGTATCTTTTTAAGACAGAAATTGCATTAATTTGTCAGGATTGCCAGTTTTCAGAGGTGATCATCTGCCTCTGCGCCCCAGGAGCCATCCTGTCCCCTTCGGGAATGGCAGGCTGGTGCGCATTGCTGTCTGGGGGCAGTGGAGCTGGCAGAGCAGTGGTGTATGGCAGCCGATGCCAAGGCTTGCTCTGTCTGCAGCAACAGCCTTGCTCAGTCCTGGACATTTGCATCCTTTCATCTTTCTCTGTATGCTTCTCACTTTTCCTGAAAAATTCTCCTAACCCATGTTTAGTGCAAAAAGAAGCAGCAATTTGCTTCATCCAGAAGCTGCAGGAAAGTCACTGTATAATACTTCCATTTGCAGCATTTCCTTGAAGAAGAGAATCCCTTTTCAGTCTGGTCATAAGGAAAATCAGTAAATACAAAGGGTCCTCAGATTCAGGAAATAAATGTCTGCTTTTTATCAGTTTATCTGTGCAGACCCAGGACTGGTTCAAGGTCTGCAGGATGGAACTTCTGTACTGCCATCCTCTTGGTTCGCAGCAGGGCCAAATCGCTGCTGCTCCAGGTACTCCTGTGGGGAGGTGCTGCCTCTTTGCAGCTTGCTTTCCTTCGCAGAATGAATTTTGGAGCTGTGACGTAGCCGTTTTTCGTACCACATTACCCCTTTTAATTATGAGCAGCAGACAAGTCACAGGTATGGATGATTTCTTCCTTTACTCCTAGACTTTTCAGATTGCTGTGATACCACTGGTCAGCTTTGCTGCGGTTCACGTGTCGAGGTTAGAGCTGGGCTGACCACTGGATGAATGATAGACACGCTCTGTTACCCACTCCCCTTCCCAAAGAGGGGAAGGAGAAAAGGAGCGAGGGAGAGAGACTTAAGGATTGGAAAACTAAAACTGCTTTAATGGAAATAATAATAAGAAAGTGAAATATATACAGATATATACAATACCAATTCAGAACCCAACCCCTCTGATGGCAACCCCATCACTGGCACCACTGATGCTGTGGGCAGACACTGGGGAAAGCCCAGACTGGACTCAGCGGCAGATGGGAACCAGATACACGAGCTGGATTCCAGAACTGGATTCAGGAATACACGGACTGGGATCGAAGGCAGAACAGAGCCCTCCTCAGACACTGGCCATTGCAGAGGAGGGCAAGAGAGAGCAAGAGCCTCGTGATCCCTCAGCTTTATTCCAGATATGATGTCTGTGGGATGGAACCCCTTGTGGGTCAGTGCAGGGTCCCCTGTCCTGTCCGCTCCTCCCCGCGGGTGCAGCCTCTCACTCACTGCACCCCACCGTGGCACACAGGGTTTAGCAGTGACCTGGGTCTGCACAGGAGCAAGTGTCAGCAAGAGCCTTTCTGCACCCCAACCCCTGGCAGTAACTGTGAACATCAACTGCTGGCACTGCTAGGAGCAGACACCGTCTGTGAAAATATGCCGTTAACTGCAGAACGTGCCGCCACTGAGCAGAGACTGAGCTGAAATCACTGAATGGGATGAGTTCTGTTCTAACTCAAACCAGGACATCGTGTGTGACAAGTCTCAGCTTCCCACCTGTCTCTGCACGCATGTTATGTTACAGGACCTGTTTAGACCTCAAGGACCTGTTCAGGTCTGGTCCAAGATCTTGTCTAACATCCCAGCATTGCCCGTTTGAGACCCTTGAGGCACCTTTCACAGCCATGTTCAGAATTGCTACTTAATTAATTAAAAACTGAAAGTGGCCTTCTGAGCTAATTCCAGTCAGAAGGAGTCGGCTGCAGGTTTTCATGTCTCATTATTCCTCTGTGATAAGATTTCATAGGAACAGAGTGATGCTGAGCTCTTGCGGCAAGTTGATGCCCAAATGATCTTAAAATTCTAATTGAATCTCTAAGTAGGGGGTGCTGGGGTTTCTTTCAGCCTTGCCCTTTGTGGAGATGAGTAGTTGTGTGTACCGCAGGTTGCCAATGCTGTTATGCCACTGAGATTAAACTGTTGGCTTTCTGTTCTGCCTGCAGTTCCAAAGGCCAAGCTACCAAGTCTCAGGAAAAAAAAATAAGTGAATAAGAGAATAATATTCTTTGTTGCTGCATTATTACTTTTGCCGGTATTCCTTTCTCGTCATACATCAGAATTCGATGGAGAACTTATTCCCGATTCAAACGTGTTTGGTTTTTGAGATGTCCCAGATGCCCAGTCAAGCAGTAAGCATTGGATTATTCTGGGCAAAGTCTAGTTTTGAAGAACAGTACTGCGCTGATGCGTATCCCAGCATACAGGAGGTTGACTGCTTTTCTGGTGTTTATGTTGGGATGTACATTGTGACTCGTATTCTCAGCTGCTGGAATGACTTGATAGGATATCTTAGTGCCACTGTGGACGATGCAGTTTGTTCTTCCTCTCTTTCACTCTCTGATTCCTCCTACCTCTCTTCTGAAGTCTGCATCTTTTGGTGAGCTCTGCATTGCTTAGGAACGTCAGCAGTTCTGGAAACATTTTGTAGGCTGCTTTCATGGGAGTGCACGGAGAGCTAAAGCTGGGAGGTATGTTATTGCTGAAAAACTGGATTACATGTGCGTGACCTACAAAGGACTCTGCATTAAGTGCAGTACTTTGTCTCAGAAGTGAATTTGGCTTGCAGTTAAAGATTCTCTTTCTGTCGGCTTGAACAAACTAGTTGTGTTCCCAAGCAGCTGAAGCAGATCACAGCTAAGGCTGCACTCTGGGCAGCGCTCTGCTGCGGAGATCTGCTATGGCCGTGGAAGTTGCTGTAAGGATTGCATGGCTGGCGTCCAGCAGCCTTGAGAACTCTTCTATAGCAAGGGCAGGTACTGGTGTTCCAAAACAGAGAGAACTCTGTACCTGGGTGAATACCTATTCGCAGAAAAGACAGATAAAGAGGACTTGGTGTACAGGTTTTTATTTTGTTTGAAGATACAGTTTTGATGCAGGCGTTTCAGGAGCTGGCAGCATATCCGAACACCTGCTGCAATGTTTAATTAAAATACTCCAGCTGAATGGAAAGCTTTTCTTCTGACCTTTGTTGAAAAGCTGATTATTATTTGACTTTGCATAGTTGTTATGAACAAAACCCTCTAGGTTTTACAGGAAAAATGCAGGCAATTAGTTTCCACTATGAAAATTGTTAATGTAACTTTTCCTTACAGAATTGTTTCAGATTAGCTAGTTTTATTATACCTGTTTCAATTAATTTGTTTTGATTAAAGTTGCACAGGAATAGAGACAACAATTAATCTGCAGCATGTGGTGTGATATATTGCAATACCATTATTTTTCTCTGAGTCACGGCTGCGACATCTTGTTCATTATTTAACGTTGCATGATTCACCTTTTGGGACAGATTAAAAACCGTGCTGTGTCCCATAGAGTTTACATATAGCTTCAATCAGAAATGCAGCGTGCTGTTTACGGTGTGATGAATACACAGAAGAGAGCTGTGCATTCCACTAAAATTTTGAATCAGTCAGTGAAGCTGCATTTTCAGTGTGGTGAAATATTACGTTTTGTTTGAAATGTGTTTATTCAGATACAGTTCCATACTTAGTGCTGCGAGGAGAACAGATTTTTTAGGAGGAATAATGTTCTTATCAGCCTTGAAAGCATCATGAGACAGTTGTATGTAAAGCCTGGCAGTTGCAAGAGAAATAAGCAAATATCTGTAAATACAGTGTAATGTGTCTAGTCAGAGACCTTGTTATTCACAGTTAAATTAAAAACTTAGGTGTATATCATCTTTGAAGAAAATAACTGGCTAAGACTTCACTCCTAAAATTAAACTCCAGGTACAACTTGTGTTACTTGCTGTCAAGGTGAGAGACAAAACCATTAATTTTTAAATAGTTTAAATTCTAATAGAGATGCAACATCACCTTTCCCTAGCCTAAACTGAAGAAAAACATCAGATTGACAGGTCTAATTGTCTCACAATCTCCGGACCCAACATCCAGGTTTGGGAAAACATCTGTAAGGCTTATATTAAAGTGTAGTGGTTTTACTTCCATGTGTGTAGAGTTTGATATTTTGCTGAGTCTGTCCAAAGCTCAGCTTTTGTACACTTTGGCTTGGACAAATGAGGTTTGTTTGAGGCAGGACCAAAGAGTTCTCAATCTGCGATGCCTGCAGTCATAGTGTAGGTGACAATTCTTGTTTATCACTGAACTAACTGACAGTAGCTTCAAACCCCTGGCAGAAACAAAGCTTCCGCTCTCCTTACTAATGCCAGGCCATCCGGTCCTGGAACCAAGGAGGAGTTTCCGAGTCCTGACAAACAATTCCTTACAATGCCTAATTACAATGACACGTGCTGTCATTTTCTTGCATCTTTTTTGATAAAGATGTATGGCCTAAAGATGGAAGGAAGTATAAGTTTTGCAGATTAATAGAAAATAGCAAACTTTTTTTCCTTCCTTGGTATGGAGTATTAGGGCATTTTGACAATAAATTGTACTTGTCAGAACGGGAGCCAATAAGTAATAAGAGCAATCAGCTAAGAGGTACTTCATAGGGCGTAGTATTAATCATATTGTCAATTTTAGTTTCTTTCCACTTTTCACTTGGAATTTATTTCAGAGCTCTGCTGTTCATTACATTCAGCACTGGCTAATTTGGCTTTTGGCAACTCTTATTCCAGTTCCTATTAAACGCTAGCCATAAATTGAGATAAAGGTTGTGCCAAAACATTTCATGATTATCGAACGGTAACACAGAGATGGGTGTGTTATCATGCTGCTTTCCAGACTGTTGGGTTACTGCAAAATTAAACATTAGTGAATACTTATAAGTTCCAAGAGAAATATGTCTTCTGAGTTGACTACAGGATGAAATAAACGTGAGAAAAATCACATTTTATAACATTTCTGAATCTCATTTGTGCACATGGTAGTTTTATAGAGACTTTTATCATATGCGCTCTATCATAAAATATTCTGGGTCACAGAGTATGCTGCGTTTATAAAACAAGATTATTAGGGTAACTGTTTTTTTCCTCAAACTGCAGTCAGTTATAAGTCTGTGTACAGGATCAGTATCACGAGTTCTCTTATTTAGAAGGTTTTCTTTCAGCAGGTGTTTCTAGAACCTACTAATTACTAGTCCTTGGCCCTCTTTTTTCGTACTTCAGTCTGGAAAAAGAAATCTGAAAGTAGGATTAAAAATTCCAGTGTAAAAGGTCTATAAAAAGGCTTGAACAGATACGTAAATTATGGGAAATAAAAACCTAGTGGCTTTTTTGAAGCATCAAATAAGTTGGTGACAAAATTTCTATAGATTTCTGGGCTGCCTCGCATCTTGTTATTGTTGGAGAAAAGTATAGAGAACAGGGGCATCTAAATCTTGAAGGAAAAAAAAAAAAAAAAAGGACTAATAAACCCAGATAGCGCTTCAGTTAATTCGTGATGGAATATGATGTATAACAACTGCGGTTTAAACATTAGTAAGAAATAATCTGTAAATCATTAAATTGTTTTTTACAAAATATTGAATTACTAGGAGTTCTAATGGTGCTGTAAGACAAAATATTATTACGCCTCTGCAATCGATGAGGTTACTTGGGCTTTCAAGTTTATTAGCATGTGCATTGGTAGATTTATCTAACAGATTGCCTCTGCTGACTTACGTCTAAAGTTGTATCTGGTTGAAATACTTCCTCAGGCTTTCCAAGAGCAGGACTAAGTTTCAGAAGTAGGACTGGCTTGCTTTGCTTGGTTTACAACCAGTCTTGTAGAGCTGTTTTGAAGCTGTTTTTGAAACGCTTTCCAAGAGCAGGACTAAGTTTCAGAAGTAGGACTGGCTTGCTTTGCTTGGTTTACAACCAGTCTTGTAGAGCTGTTTTTGAAACGAGAAGGAGAGTACAAAAATACGTAAGGGCAGAAGAGACCAGCTGCCACGCTAGGAGGTGATGTTTGCAATATTTTACTTTATTTTTTGCTTTACTTAACCCATTCCTTTTGCAGTTTCTTCCTGGAAAGAACAACACCGAATCTGCTTCCTTAGAGATTATCTTTACTTTTTTTAAAACTTCCATGTTGTCTTGTACGTTAGTCTCTCGCTCAGGAGCGCTAGTCTGGAGTTGACTTTTTCCAATGGTGATAGTATATGAAGCAATTGTAGTATTTATGATAAATTTACTACTTCTGAAAGAAACAATTCAGTAGCCTTGAGGCATAAGTCCAAGACTTAACTGGAAAGAGGGTGTGTCAGCACTGCTAGAGGCCAGTGCTGCTGACGTGTAACAGTCCTGTTCTCGTTCTGTAGCTTAATACTTGTTCTCGTGATTGAAATACACCTCACAACTGCATCTTAAAGCCTGGTATCTTTTCCAGCCAGACCGTCTACCAGAAATGAGGCTATCAGTTTTCCCTGGGCAGCCTTTGTGGGTTTGTGTGTGCGCACATGCGTGTGTTCATCTAAGGGGAAGAATGTATGTTCTGTTACAAATTTTAAATGGTCCGATAATGCCGTATCTGCTTATGCTTTCTGACATGTTTTGTAGTAAAGTCTCTGTTTGGTTGCGTCTATCTTGGCCATACTTCAATGGGGCAGGCTGAAATACTCCCTGCTGGGTGGGTTTTCTCAGTTTGGCGTTTTGAGGTTTTGCATTTTTACATGAATGCCTTCCTCCTTTTAAGAAAGGAGAACATATAAAAATATAAATAATAGAATATTTATAACAATATAAAAATAAGATTACTTTTGTGTTGAGAAGACTCTCTGAAGTAGCCATGAAAAGGTTGACAGAAGGCTTACTCTGATCTGAAGAGTGTGCTTTAGGATGCTCCTCTGAGAAAACTGCCTAAACTCGGCGAAGGTAGAAGTTTCTGACACTTCTTTAGTTTATGTGCCTTGTAGAGACTTAAAGGAGTGCATCAGGGGTAGGTGCATGAACATCTCACCTGTACTGAGCACACTCCAGCTGAGAGCTGAGACAGACTTCACCGGGCTGCAGTGGCAAGAGGCGTTGAATCTGGGGCAGGGAGTCTGCGCTTGGGTCCTGGTGCTTCCCTGGAGCTTTGGCAGCGAGGAGGAGGGAGTTTATCTGGACAGACATGAGGAGAGATGGGTTATGCTGGTTTGGGGATAAATGGGATTGATGGAGCTTGCAGATGGTGGCAGACATCTGGACAGTAACCTTGTGCATGCGTGTGTCTGTGGGAAGAGAGGACAAAGTCTCCAGCTGAAGGGGAGATGTAAAGAAGCCTTGGAATAGGACCAGCTTGAAATAACTTTTTATCATTCCCTGTACCCCCAGGATTTTGGACATGTCTGTGGATAAAATGAAGTTTTTACTAAGGCAGACTCCATTCCCGATTTACAGAAATTCCATAATAATATACAGGACATGAGGTTTTAAAAGCAGCACTTACTGGAGTAGCAGAAGAAAAGTGCCTTTTTAAAGTCCCTCAGCTGCGATGATTCTGCTCCATTGGGAAGGGAAGTTTGGTTGTGCTTTCTTTTTGAATATTGCAGAAATATAGATTTATTTTATTGTTGTCTATTAAAGACAATTTAATTTAATTGAACTTCCTGATCTTTATGGAAATTTTTCTTTGCCTGTATTGCTCTCTTGACAGAGTTACTTTTTGCTTTCCTCCTGCCCTTTTCCTACTCTCAGAAAGATGCAAGACCCTCAAAAGCCTGAGGAAGACAGAAATTCTCTTTTTTTGTCTGTTCTTAGTGTTTGATCTTAGCTTAGTTTACTGTTAGAATACTGTGATCTGGAGTCCTGTCGAAGGAGGTGATGATCTCTCTGCCCTCTGCTCTGACAGCAGCACGGTCTGGCAGTGATCCTTTCCTTTTGGAAAGGCATTTTGTGTATACTGACAGCGAACAGAGCTCCAAAGCCATGTGCATTCTCAGGTGCTGGCTTTTGTGTAGGGTTCCTCACCTCTGCAGAGTCAGTACCCAGCGACCATCTCGCTTCATGGTATGTACCGGTTCTAGGCTGGGCTGTGTCTGGATTTCTGACTATAATTGGAAGTGTGTATAAATATTTGATTCTAAAATAGGCTTTTGGTACAAAATCGTACTAAAGTCTCTCCAAGCTGACGTTTGGCAAGCACTTCATCAGCTAACCAGGAACACAGCTACTGCTTACGTTCTTTGTCCCTTTCTTTTCTTTGCACTTGAGTAGCTATTGACAGGAATTGCTGCAGTAAGACCACTGTAGAAATCAAATTAGCTGTTCAAAATTCCAGGAATTTAACTGTAATTTTCATTTTCAGTTTTAAGAGATGAGGTTGGGGACCCACTGCTGCAAAGCACAGCTGCTGCTTCTGCTCTTGTCCGCGGCTTTGCAGGGCAGGGTAGCTCTTCTTGCTCTCTAAGCGCTGGGCGCAAGACCAGAGGGTTTGATGGCGCTGTATCAGTCACGGGGGAGAGACTCACGGCTGTTCTCTCTGTGCCCGCCTGGCAGATTGCAAAATGGGAGGGGACTTGGCTGTTGGCATGGGAGAGCTTACAGCTCACGTGAATGCTGTCCTGGGGTCTGCGTGCAGTGAAATAGTCCTCTTGTAATCATGGAGCGACGTTCTCGGGAACAACATCGGTTTCTAATGGCTGCAGTTAGAAATAACGGATGGGTTTGTAACCTGATTTAAAAAAAAACCTGACCCAAAATAAAAAAACCCCAAACAAACTCTATGAAGACATTTTAGTATTGGACCAAGTCATTTACACTAGTTGTGTAGCAAATTTGGACAAACTTCCTTATTTTCTCTTTACGATCATACTGGCGTTAATGTAACTTTATACTAGCAAAGAGAATTTTGCTGTCTATTCTGGTGATCTGTACTCTTAAGACCTTTTTTTTTCGAAGCAGATGTCTTCTTTTCGTGGATCTGGCTTGCAGGAATTATACTAAAATGAGATTAAGAAATCAGTGCAGAATATGAATGATATAATGAACACAAGTACTCATACCCCTCCTTTTTCCTTTTTGAATAATTACTTATTTCCTCAGTCAGATGGCAATTCCAAAATGCGATATAAACTGTTAATAAAATCAGATGAATTTTCTCTAAAAGAAGTTTCATCAGTAATATGACCACATTCATCACTGCTGACAGTTACCTTCCCAGTTTTATTACTGTTACCCCTAGTTTACGCACAGGAACAGCTGGAGAAGTTGTCCATGGGAGGCTGTTGCTCTGACGACTTTTTTGAAGTTCTCTGGGAGTTACGGGATGAAGTTGAGCTGAATTTGCAGTCTGTTCGGTGCAGTCTGCTTTCTGAAGTCGCAGTCTTGCACCCAGGGATGTCCCACACGGTTCTCAGCACTTTGACCGATGAAGCTTTGTTTTGGTGGGATAGAAAAGAACATTAGAAAGGCATTCTGACGGGTAAGCCAGAGGGCTACCTAAACGAGTCTTTTTTTTTCGGATGCCTAGGAAAGAGGATGACAGTAAGGCAAGAACTTCCAAGCCTTCTCTGGCTTGAAAGCTCTCGTTATCAGAGGTGTTGCCTTCGTGTTCAGGGCTGTATCCTCGTGTTTACAGGCTATTGCGCTGTGTTCGCATGAAAACTGACCCACAGCTCCTTGGTGTCAAAGGCGTTTGTAAGTCTGGGTGGGTAGCAGGTAGCCTATGGACAAAAAACCCATCTCTGGGATACTACTGAACTGCTAAGCTCTGCTTAGTTGAGACAACAATAAAATTCTTCACGTGCTGAAGTACCTCAAACATGTTGCCCTTCTAAATTTATTGTAAAAAATAATCCTGCAGTGTTTTGGAGGATTAACTGCAGCATTTTGGTTGGTTTCCCTAGATGTCTGTTCTGTTCCTTCATCACCCCCATCAAAAATCTGAAAAACTGAACAACTTAGTCAGCCTCTCTCTTCCACAGTATTGTTTACATTTCCCTGAAGTGATACTGATTTATTTTCTTTAAAATTGTTTGGATGTGGAGCTCCTTTGAAGTCTCTGTGTAAAGTTGCTAGCTCGGCATATGTTTTAAAGGCTCTTCAAGAGGCAGTGGCTGAACAATTACAGTTTCAAACTTTGATTCTCCCTCTTTATTACGATAAAAAAAGAAAATTTGTGTAGCAAAGGACCAGAGGACTTTGGGCAGCTAGAAGCTACGCTGTGTGATGCTCAGTGGTTTTTTTTTCAACTGAAATGTCCATTGTAACTTTTCCAATAAATATTCTCCTTGTTTTCCTGTTTCCAAAGCAAAATTCTATCTATAGATTAGTTATCCCCCTTCAACTGGTGATTTCTTATGACTCTATTCTGCATAGGAGTATGGTCATTTTTTTTATTATTGTCTTCAAGATTTTACCTTTTTCCATTTAAGAGATTCCTCCAGTGCTCGATCTGAGACACTGTTTATTGTTACGTATTTCTAGCACAAGCCAACATTGTTTGCTATCATTTCTTTTCCAGAACAGTTTCTTAGTAGCAGACACTATTGAGTGGGGAAAAGAAAATTTGTATGAGTGGGAGAATGTTTTACTGTTGACATTTTTTTTTATAATGGGGTATTGCCCATTGCACTACACAGAGGACATGCTAATTATTAATCTCTTAATCTGTGTCCAGGTTTTCATTGACGATATATTAGCTTTGCATTCATTTTCAGCCTTCCTTTCACCTCTTTAAAATAGTATTCCTTTCACTAACAGTTTGTTTCCTAGACTTACTATTTTTCTGTAATACATTTTAAAAAATAATTTAATTTATGGCTCTTGGATTTCTTACTTGTTACTGTTATCTGATTTCTTACGTCAACTCTTATGTATTGAAACTGGCTTATTTAGAGTTTCCCTACCACTCCTGTGAAGTCTGTATTGTTTTTGCTAGCTTCTCGCTCACAGAATTCCAGAATTGCAGGGATTTGTGGTCTGTTACGTTGTTATTCGTGTGTGCAAGCGCATCAAGATCATATAGTTCAAAATGTATTTCAAAAAGGAGTAATGATCTGTTCCATTTTACAAAAAAGTCAGAGAAATTTGCTAAGTAGCTTGGACATGCGATCTAAATTGAAGCGTGTCTGTAAGTATCGTTGTGTCAGTGGAAGTTAAGCACGTATTTAAAGTTAAGCATGTGTTATTTAAGTGTTGCCTGATATTGGTCAGGGTTTTCTCAGCTGGGAGCAAGTTCCTCCTTGCAAACATGCAGCATACTGTTAGCTAAGCCCTTCATAAAATAAGATGATGATTGACATAAATGAAGAATCAAAACCACTGACTTGACAGTTTGGCACTTCTGGTGAGCTCTGGGGAGTGGTGCGTGTTTAAATGGAATTTAAAGAATGGTTGGTGACGAGGGTCAGCAGTACCTCATGCTTGTTTTCTCTTAAATAAGATTATAAACTTCTGTGACAAACCATGCCTAACTTGGCATCTTGTCTGTGGAATGTTTCTTCATTTCCTGGGAAGTTTATGTTCATGAGTGTGCTACTTTAAAGATGGTACTTTGTTTTGTTCTTTTCTGATGCTTTCTCAAGAGTTCTTTTAAGTTTCAATAACTTCTGTAAGGCAGAAATTCTGTGTTTGTTCATATTTTTTACAATGTGCTTGTTTCATTTGTATCGTGACATATGTATTAGTGTGTGCACATATGTATGTTGTTATAATTACATCTAATTATATGTAATAATATGTGCACGTATACATACGGAAGAATTTCATTGTGAAACTGTTTGTGCTGGGTGCCATAATTAAATTTCTATGCACCAATGTGTTTTAAAAAGTATTATTTTATCTGTAATCACAAATAAAGAATTTAATTAGAGATTTATAGTACATAGTGAAAATAGTATTATTATGAAAATAAGCCAACCTGTGTATGCTTCTATTCAAATTATGAATCACTGTAAACAGAAAAAATACGGAGTAGCTGAGGCGCTCTGTGGTTATAGTAAGCCATCTGTGTTGTATGTGTCGCGAGAAATAATTGTTTATACTTCTGTTACTAAAATTTGGAAGGGGTGTTACGCTGTTCTCTCCATGCTTCAAACTCTATAGCACTCTATTTTTCTTCTTCCTTTTTTTCCAGCACTTGCTACTAGCTATAAAGTTTATCATGGCGTTTGTAATTCCAGATAAACCAAGAGATATCGAGATAAAACTAGCCAAATTGGAATTTGAATCTCTAGAGGCTCTCAAACAACAGGTAAGAGCGACTTACACGTCGAACTGTGAAAAGTGTTGGTGGACTGAAGGGAAGGTAAACCGGGCAGATGCTGCTTTTGGTTTGGGTGGATAAATACCTAAATCCTGGGGGGTTGCAATTCCTGTTGGCGTTGTATTAAGAGGAGCTGGCTAAAGACATTCCACCTCTGCCCCCCAGGCTGTGGTGGCAGAGCTGGAGTGGCTGCGCAGGGTGTGAACAGTCGCTGTCAGTACAGCCGCAGCACAGAAATGGAAATGTTAAATGGAAACAGCGCTGGTGTACTTCTGTGCGCTGGACTGTAAACTGTAGCGTTTCAGCTGCTGGTTCATTTTCTGTGAATTCATCGCGGCTTAAGAAGTGGAGGAGGAAGCTGCAAGTTTTAACAGGTTCATCAGTGTATGTGAGTGAACAGCAGGAAAATGGTCTTCCTTTTCAGACAGCGTGAAATTCCTGGTATAGCTAGTAATGGAGTTGCTTGTAATGTTGGTTGTCAACGTGTGTCCAAACGTACTTGGTTTGTATTGTCACTTCTAAAGGACATTGGGCTCTGCTAAATCTCCTTGCATCCCCGGGACGTGCGTGTTGTTGCAACACGGGGATTTCTTTAATTGCTGAAATGCTATCACAAAGAAGCAGTTAGCTTGGATCTAATATAAACAGAAATTGTAAACAGGCTGAACATGTTTGAAATAATTGTGTTGAGAACTATGTAGGAAGAAATGGTAATGTTGTCTTATTTTACTGTCCGTACAATGTTGTCTACAATATACTTAACAGTATACTACAATATACTTAACAAAACTTGTTCTACAATATACTTAAACATTCCAAAGTAGGTTAAGAAAATAAGGAACTAGATTTTTCAGCTGAAAATTTCTGTTTTAACAAACGATTCCACAGAGAGAGTGGTGGAGATCACAAGAGATGATGAATTCTATGGGATTAGCTTCAGTAGGATGCAGGGATTCTGCAGACCTGGTTTTGCAACATCGGCGTTCTTGAGGAGTTTCTGACTGTACCATGCTAGATAGGATTCCTAAGCTGGTTTACTTACCAGGAAAAAAAAAACCAGCATGGAGCTGTAGAGACTGGTTCACCTGTTTATTGTTAGCTCAGACTTCTTTACACTGCAGTGAACATCTTTTTGTGCCCCACATGCAGGTGTGTGACCTCCTCTAGACTGTGTTTTTTTGTGTAGAATCGCAAGTTACTTTTTAAAACATCTACCATAGCTGCACGTCACAAAACGATCTCTTAATTCTGGACAAACTGAGCCTCTCAACAATACACTCCCTTTTCTAGTCAAAAACCCACCAGAACATCTCTACTGAGGTCGGCACTGCCCTCTGTAATCAGCCATAACAAACAAAATCCAAATGGTAACTGAATCTGATGCCTGATGGTTTTGTTTTGCCTTTCTCTAATATGTCAGTGTGAAGTTACCAGGAGCTGGTCGTGGATCTCGTGTACTTTTTAGGTAATGTTAAAGGGAACAGGACTACATTTCTATTTTATTTGTTCATTCTCTGTTTTCTTTTTGTAGTCAGGCAAAACTAGGTCATCCACTGGAACCTTAAGCTCAAGTGAATATAGTCCCCCTTGGTTATAATGTGACAACTGGAATATATAGAGTCTCTTTCAATGTGAGTGTGCGTGTCAGCAGTTAGGACTTCATCTTCTGTCCCTGCACATCTGCGTTCTCTACAGTAATACGCGCCTGATTCCCAGGTCTTCAGGGTTGTTTCATTAAGTGGTGAAGTTAGTCTGAATTTCAGTGAGAACCAGAAGCCTTGGCAGCTCTCCCCTAGAGGATCCAGGAGGAATATTGCCTGTTTTTCAGGTGCCTCAGTAGGTACTTCATACACAAATGTCTACCATCACCTTTTTAGATTTTCTCTGATTGATACTGTTCTATGTATCTCATAGACATGTAGAGATTTGGGCTTTTTTTCTGGTGCCTTAGTTTTTTGAGTGAAAAATATCTGCATTTAAAAATAATACTGTGGCAGTGCGAAAAAGATAAGCCTTTATTTTAGAATCACGTTTTCTAGTTTTTCCCATTGTTAATGAGATAGGTCATGGTAATTTATGCTGTATATCCTACTTCCAAGCAAAAACCAGCAGCGAATCCACCAAAACAACCATTTAAAAAAAGAGACATAAAGGTCTAGGGCAAATGTGTTGTGGGATCCCATGTTATGGAGAAACTGTTAATATATTTTTGTGCAAGTGTGCATCACACTCCTCTCTCGATGCTACCCAGACAAGCATACTGTTGTGTTTTACCACAGGAGCTTTTAGAGTACTGCTGTCTTGGGATGCAGCTGTTAGAAGGGTATCAACACCATTAGACTGCAAACTTCCAAGATGCCAAAATAGATCAGTAGGGCCCACATGCAGTGCATGGGAAAAAATATCCTAATACAGCTGCTTTGAACAGCTGGGATCCGTAACTTTAGTGTGAGCAACTTTCCGTTTTCATTAATGCTAATTAATTTTCACCCTGGTGCAGTGGGTAACTATTTTGTGTCCAAATCCTTTTGAAGACTAAGTGTCTATTGAAAGGGATTTCAGGGAATATAGTGTCTCAGCTCCCTAATAGAGATGAAGAATCATCATTAGAGCTTGTTAAAAACTCCGATATGGTGAAAAATGCCATATTTTTTTTTAAAAATACATTATATTGGAATGACAGTTCTGTTGTGAAGTTCTCAAACTTCAAGAAGGATTTTTACTAAGTTCTGGAATATTTATTTGAAACTTTTCGTAGTTTGTGTTAAGACTGTTGAAAGAGAGTGGATTGTTGAATGGGTTGTAATAATTTGAAATCTATTTTGAAAAATACTTTAAGATACACTCAGAGTATCATAGCAAAGTTTGTTCAAGACAAAATACTTTAATCTTTCTGAATCCAAATTGGGGAATGTACTACATACTTTGCTTCACATTTCCCTGATGTCCTTTGGTGTAAAGAACAGTAGAGGACGCTGGTTAGACTCTGTTGATGGGGTGGGGATGGGGGGACGTGGGCTGAGGCAGAGATTAAATTAATGTGAACTCTTGAATAGAGAAGATGAGTCAAGATTTTTGGCAGAGAGAGGAGCAGGAGTACCCATTCAGGGTGCCTAAAGTGTTGCGGGTTTCCTTGTCACATGGAAGGAAACCTGGAACCTGGGCAACTAGAAATGGGTAGTCTGCTCCTGGGGTTAACATCATGATCCTTCTTCGGGAGCTAGCTAGCTAGTCAAGTGGAGTGAGCTGCCCGAGACTCTCCTTGCTCCTTCGCAGTACTCTGCTCTGTTGCTGTTATTTCTTGCAAGTGCAGAAGTATGCCATGGTCTTTGGTCTTGTTCCTGTTTTAAGGGAGAGAGACCAAGCAGAGGTGTGCCTGCAAGCAACAAGAGAACGGTCAGTTAATTCTTCAGTGGTTCAGGAGTCACCATAGGCATAGGTGAGGACCACTACCGTAAAACTAGTGTGAGGACGTTACAGCATTTTCGGGGCAGTGACGCTGAGAGGTACAATGATGAGCATTTTAGCTTCTGAACAGATCAAAGCTTCATCATGGCTTGGCTTCGCGGACGAAGATTTGGGAAGGGCTTTGCCCACGCTTATTGCAAGCGCGTTGATGGCTGAAAAGGCCAATGCGGGATAGGCAAGACCGGTTGCAAAGAGCACACCGGAGGGTCTCCTTGGGTGGTATAGTCGAGGCACGGTTCTTTCTGCGCTGTCTTTTCTCCTCGAGCTTGATTCTACGCGTGCTCTCAAAGGAGACAGCAGCGTTATGTATGGTGTGTCTCCAAATCTCCCGATTGGAGGCCAGGGTGGACCACTGATGGTGGTCAATATGGCCTAGGCTGAGGTGTTGTTTCAGGGAGTCCTTATATCTCCTCTTTGGAGCTCTTCTCTTGCGGCAGCCAGTGGCAAGTTCACCATAGAACACGATCTTAGGGAGGCGGTGATCCGCCATCCTGGAGACGTGCCCTGCCCAACGCAGCTGCGTTTTCAGCAACATGGCCTCAATACTGGTGACGTCTGCCTGTTCAAGGACAGCAACATTAGTCACGTAGTCAGTCCAGTGGATGTTTAGGATTGTGCGGAGGCAGCGCTGATGGAAGCGTTCGAGGAGTCGCAGATGGTGGCGGTAGATGACCCATGATTCAGACCCGTACAGAAGAGTAGACAGTACCACGGCTCTGTAGACACTGATCTTTGTACTTTTCTTCAGGTGTTTATTGCACCAGACTCTTTTATGGAGTTTTCCAAAAGCTCTGTTTGCCTTTGCTATTCTGTTGTCTATCTCTTTGTCGATCGTGGCATCTGAGGAGATGATGCTACCCAGATAGCTGAACTGCTGGACTGGCTGAAGCTCTGACTCGCCAATGGTGATGTGGGGATGATGGTAATCATCTTGTGGTGCTGGTTGGTAGAGAACTACTGTCTTCTTCAAGCTGACTTCCAGCCCAAAAAGCTCAGCCGCCTCTGCAAAGCAGGATGTTAAGCGCTGCAGAGCTGCTTCTGTGTGGGCAACAAGGGCGGCATCGTCAGCAAAAAGCAGCTCGCGGACAAGGTGATTCAGGGTCTTGGTGTGGGCCTTCAGTCGCCTTAGGTTGAAAAGGCTCCCATCGGTACGATATCGGATATAAATGCCGTCTTGTTCGTCAAGGTCTGCCGTGGCCCTTTGGAGCATCATGCTGAAGAAAACTGTGAATAAAGTTGGTGCGAGAACGCAACCTTGTTTCACACCATTGGCTATTGGGAAGGGCTCAGAGAGTGCATCGCCATATCTGACTTGGCCGCGCTGCCCCTCCTGTAACAGGATAATCATTTTGAGGAACTTGGGGGGACATCCTAATCGTTCCAAGATCTGCCACAGACCTTTTCTGCTCACAGTGTCAAAGGCTTTGGTGAGATCAACGGAAGTTACATAGAGACCCTTGTGCTGTTCCCTACACTTCTCTTGCAGTTGTCTGAGAACGAACACCATGTCTGTGGTACTTCTGTTGGCTCTGAAACCACACTGACTTTCAGGTAGAAGTTCTTCTGCGATAGCGGGTACCAATCTGTTCAATAGTATTCTTGCGAGAATTTTTCCAGCAATGGAGAGCAGAGTTATGCCTCGGTAGTTTGAGCAGTCTGACTTTACTCCTTTTTTCTTGTACAGGGTGATGATGATTGCATCACGGAGATCTGGTGGTAGTTCGCCTTGTTCCCAACAGCGCACAACTAGCTCGTGAAATTTAGCATGGAGCGTTTGGCCTCCATGTTTCCAGATTTCAGGCGGGATTCCGTCGACCCCAGCTGCCTTGCCGGTTTTCATCTGCTGTATGGCCTTAAGGGTCTCTCCCATAGTAGGGGCTATATCCAATTCATTTTTCACCGTTTGTTTTGGGATGAGCTGGATTCCTGAGTCTTGGACTACACGGTTGGCACTGAAGAGAGTTTGAAAGTGATCAGACCATCAATTCAGGATGGAGGTTTTATCTGTGAGAAGCGTTTGGCCATCTGCGCTGAGTAGGGGGCTTTGAACTTGGTGTGTGGGTCCGTACGCTGCTTTCAGAGCCTCATAGAATCCTCTGTGGTCACCCAAATCTGCACATAGTTGAGTCTTTTTTGCTAGGTTGAGCCACCACTTGTTTTGGATGTCTCGAAGTTTCTGTTGGAGTTTACTGCATGCAAGACGAAAGGCTGCTTTTCTTACATGGCAAGATGGTTGAGCGAGGTGTGCTTGGTGAGCAGATCTCTTCTTTGCCAGCAATTCCTGGATCTCTGGATTGTTTTCATCAAACCAGTCTTTGTTCTTCTTTGTGGAGAACCCTAAGAATTCTTCGGAGGACTGCAGGATGCTATTTTTAATATGTTGCCAAAGCGCTTCAGGAGAAGAGTCTATGGGACAGTCTTCAAGCCTAGTTTGAAGGTTTGCCTGGAAGCTGTCTCTCACTGCAGCTGTTTGAAGATTGTTAACTTGGAGCCTCCTCCTCAGAATGCCGCCCCTCTTAGGTTTGGGCTTAAAATGGAGGTTAAGTTTGCAGCGCACAAGGCGGTGGTCTGTTTGACATTCTGCACTAGGCATCACTTGGGTGTGACAGACATCGCGAACATTTCTCTGGCGCACTAAGATATAGTCAATGAGGTGCCAGTGTTTAGATCGAGGATGCATCCAGGTTGTCTTCAGGCTGTCTTTCTGCTGGAAGAGAGTGTTGGTGATGGTAAGCTGCTGCTCAGCACAAAACTCTAGCAAGAGGCGACCGTTGTCATTGCAGTTTCCAACTCCATGCTTGCCTAGTACTCCTTTCCAGGCTTCAGAGTTCTTACCTACTCGGGCGTTGAAGTCACCAAGGATTATGATCTTATCATCTGCAGGAACCTTTTGAGTAAGGCGGCGCAGATCGGTGTAGAATTTGTCTTTTTCTGTAGGGTCAGCTTGGAGAGTTGGGGCATATATGCTGAAGAGAACAACATGTTGCTTGTTGTGTAGCGGGAGGCGTAAGGAGATAATGCGATCGGAATGACCTGTTGGCAAATTTTCAAGTTTAGAGGCGATGGAGTTTTTAATCATGAAGCCAACTCCGGAATGATGACTTTCGGTTTTAGGTTTGCCTGACCAATACAGTGTGTAGCCGGCACCATGTTCTTTAAGGCTGCCTTCCTCATGAAGGCGAACTTCACTGAGAGCAGCAATGTCGATGTTGAGTCGTGACAGTTCGTGAGCAATTATAGCAGAACGGCGTTCAGGACGCCCACTGTCTGCTGTATCGAGCATGGTTCTGATGTTCCAACATGCGAGTGTCAATCTGGACACACCTTTGGAGGCAGGTGTATGCCTTTGTCTCTTTGTCTTTGGTTGACCGCAGAAGAAGATGTCCGTTGGCCGCGGCTAGCCAACCGGATTGGAAGGGGAGATGAGCTTTGGTTAGGCCACCTTTTCTAGGCCCCTCTCCATGTGGAGCAAGCAGTGCTCTCCTTGAAAAAGGCTGCTTGGTCATTCAGGATGCTGCCGAACGAGACTGTCATCTCCTGGGTCAGTCTCAAGCGACCAATGTCCTGAACCGCCTGCATGCAGGGTTGGGTCTGCGGCTTCCAGTGACATCTTTCCACCTGCCGTTTCGTCCCTTGCCTGTCGCTACAGGGCTTTGCAAACGTGAGTACACCCTTCAAGCCTGCGCGGTGGATTTTTTAGGTGAGGCGCAGCGTGCGCGAGACTGGCCCCACCCTTTACACCTGAGGTTCATCTGCCAGGGCCTAGCGAGCTTGGACGGTGACAGCGAAGTCCTCAGGTCGTAGGTTTGGTTAGAGTATCCTTCTCTTAGATGGATGGCCTTACAGGGCTAAACGAGCTCCATCTGCCCGGGTTTGGAGTTAGAGTTGTCCTTCTCCTAGGATGGTTGCCCGAAGGCTAGTGAGCCCATCTTGCCCGTGGACACACTTTGTCTGACCCTTCAGTTGAGACCTGTCAGGCTTGGGAGACCCTACCGGAGGCATATGCCACCACCAGCATAGCTCTCAACTTCGCAAGGGCACACAAGCTCTTTCCCCACGGCAAGGGGGTGCCCATGAAAGAGAGATCAAAGCTTAATGACTATACAAAAGGCCCTCCTGGTTGGACATGGGTCGGCAGTCTAAGTTGCAGAAACACAAGACGACCACGGATTAAATAGCATAACTTGCATTTTGTGGACTAGATTGTAGTCATGTTTTCAGGTATTATGAGATCTTCCCAGTATTTTCTTCTTCTGCTTGAGGCAAACATGAAATGAATACCTTCTTTCTGCACTGAAACTAGACCCAGGCAAAGCAAACGAGACAAATTGGGGGAAAATAATAATTCACGGAATTATTTTCTGAGCATGTTGAGTAGGAACTCCAAGACAATGTATAACCGGTAGTCATTTTTCAAGGGAAAATGAGGTTTTAAAATGTGGGGAATGACATGTCATTTCACAAAGGGGACAGAGTGCACCCTCAGTAAGTTTGCAGATGACACCAAGTTAGGCAGGAGTGTGGAGGCGCTACAGAGGGATCTGGACAGGCTGCATCGATGGGCCGAGGCCAATTTTATCAGGTTCAACAAGGCCCAGTGTCGCGTCCTGCACCTGGGTCACAACCACCCCCTGCAACGTTACAGGCTTGGGGAAGAGTGGCTGGAAAGCTGCTTGGTGGAAAAGGACCTGGGGGTGCTGGTTGACAGCGGCTGAGTATGAGCCAGCAGTGTGCCCAGGTGGCCAAGAAGGCCAACAGCATCCTGGCTTGTATCAGCAATAGTGTGGCCAGCAGGAGCAGGGAAGTGATTGTCCCCCTGTACTTGGCACTGGTGAGGCCACCCCTTGAGTCCTGTGTCCAGTTTTGGGCCCCTCACTTCAAGAAGGACATTGAGGTGCTTGGAGTGTCTCCAGAGAAGGACGATGAAGCTGGTGAAGGGTCTAGAGCACAAGTCCTGTGAGGAGCGGCTGAGGGACCTGGGGTTGTTTAGCCTGGAGAAGAGGAGGCTGAGGGGAGACGTTATTGTTCTCCACAGCTACCTGAAAGGAGGTTGTAGCAAGGTTGGGATCAGTCTCTTCTCCCAAGTAACGAGTGACAGGATGAGAGGAATGACCTCAAGTTGCACCCAGGGAGGTTTAGTGTGGAGATTATGGAAACTTTCTTTACAGAGAGGGTTGGTAAAGCATTGGAACATGCTTCCCGGGGAGGTGGAGGAGTCCCCATGCCTGGAGGTGTTTAGAAGACTTGGAGATGTGGTGCTGAGGGACATGGTTTAGGGACCCTGGCAGTGAAGAGTTGGACCCAATGATCTTAGAGGTCTCTTCCAATCAAATGAGTCTGTGACTCTGTGGAAGTGCAACTACCAAGACATCATTAGTACTAGCTCTGAAAAGAAAGCTCATTGATGTAAAAATGCTTGTGTTTTTTATGGTACTTTCACATTAAAACATCTGAACTATATACATTGGGTAAAGATGTTTTTCCTTGTAGCATCCCCTTCACTATCTTAGCAGAATAAACATAGCCCTGATAGCAACAATAGAGAAATAAATTCTAATGAAAGAGGTTGCTTTTTTAGAGGAACTACAGGGGACCTGTCCTGTAAGCTGGAGCAGAAATGCAGAAGTGGAGGATATTTTGTTCTGTGCATCCCTTCCCAGTTCCCTCCTAACCCCCAGCCCTTACCTTCCAGGGGACCTGGCGTGGTTCAGACCTAGCTGGCAACTAAGCACCGTGCAGCTGCTCACTTACCCCCTCCTGTCCCGAGGCGGGACAGGGAGTAAAAGTAAAGCCACGGGAGTTAAGATAAGGAGAGTTTACTTGAACACCACAAAGGGAGAGAAAACAGTAGTAATAACAATAATAAAGCGAGTGATATACAATGCACTGCTTACTACCACACTGAGCTGAGCCAAGCCATGCCATGCTGTGCCACTGTTTGAAACTGCCCTCTCTAGCTAGCACCCCCTTACAGTGGGTGTCACATCAGTATGGTATAGAATATCCCATTGGCTGGCTTGGGCTGGCTATGGAAATTAACCCTATCCTAGCTGAACCCAGAACATTCTCCACCCTGTAATCTATACCATGTATGTCATGCCCAGATCCACCACGTCACCTGTCCTATATAGACACATCTGCACAGATACCATTCCCTTAGTCTATGGGTCATCCCTCTAACTTGTCCACTGAACTCACTTAATCCAGGACTTTCGGGATCCATCTGTCGTAACAGTCTCGTGGCAGGAGAGCTGGTGTCAGGTTGTTGTAAGGCACATCCGGAGCTTGAGGCTGGTGTATCTGGCACGGCCCACGTTCATAGTCTGCGGGCTGAAGATGTTGGTCTTGAGGAAACTGCTGGGCACCAGTTGATGAAGCCAGTTGGAGCTTCATCACTGCTGCCACTCACTTGATTTCACAAGTCCATCCCTCACTGATTTGTATTTAGTCTAGTAATTAATATAATACAATTTAATTCACAGGCTGTCTCACCCAAAATTAAATCTCCTTGAGGTACCCATTGGACTTCCCCATCCTCTCACATCACCCACCAAGTGCACCCAGGTCCTTGAGCAAAAGCAACGCCATGAATGGGTTTGCCCCTGCCTGAACGAGGACTAACCCAACTGCCTTCCCTAATGCTAACATACTCTTCGTGTGCGCTATGGGGAGTTTTGATTGGGCAGGGCCGGCTCAATTGGCAGATCCTCTAGCGTTGACTAGCCGGGTGGCTTTTGTAAGTGTGTATCCCGCTGTCTGAAGGTCCCACCCTCTATGGCTGTCAGCGTAGTCTTTAGCAGTCCATTGTACCACACGATTCTCCCGGAGGCTGGTGCATGCTAGGGGATGTGATACACCCACTCTTTGGCACAGGTGACTACGAGGTTGTTTCGGAAATGAGCCCTGTTGTCTGACACAGTTCTCTCTGGGGTGCCATGTTGCCACAAGATTTGCTGTTCGAACCCCAGAATATTGTTACGGGCAGTGGCACGGGGCACAGCACATGTTTCCAGCCATCTGGCAGTGGCTTCCACCATAGTAAGCACGTGGCATTTACCCTGGAGTGCTCATGCAAGTGTGATGTAGTCAATTTGCCCATAATTGTAATTATATTTAACCAACGTCCTCCGTACCACGCAGGTTTGAACCGTTTGGCTTGTTTAATTGCAGTACATATTTTGCATTCATGGATGACTTGTGCTATAGTGTCCATAGTCAAGTCCACACCTCGGCCAAGCACCCATCTGTATGTTGCAACTCTACCTTGATGGCCTGAGGTATCATGGGCCCACGGAGCCGCAAATAATTGCTGCCAATCCAGGTCTGCTTGAGATACTTCAACCTTAGCAGCCCGGTCCACCTGCTGGTTTGATGTTCCTCCGTGGCCCGACTCTTGGGTCTGTGGGCATCCATGTGACATACTTTCACAAGCAGGTTCTCTACCCGAGCTGCAGTATCTTGCCATAATTCAGCAGCCCGGATGGGTTTACCTCTGCCCTGCCAGTTGCTCTGCTTCCACTGCCACGCAGGGCGTTTGCCACCATCCATGAGTCGGTACAAAGACAGAGCACTGGCCACCTTTCTCGCTCAGCATGTCTAAAGCCAGTTGGATGGCTTTCACCTCTGCAAACTCACTCGATGCACCCTTTCCTTCAGCAGCTTCTGCAGCTCGTTGTGGGGGACTCCACACAGCAGCCTTCCATGGTCAGTGTTTTCCCACAATGCAACGGGACCCATCAGTGAACAAACCGCTTCTCGTTATCTGGTAGTTCGTTATATGGTGGGGCCTCTTCGGCATGTGTCACCTCCTCTTGCGGTGACATTCCTAAGCCTTTGCCCTGTGGCCGGTTTGTGGTCACTTCCAAGGCTCCTGGGTGGCCAGGACTCTCTCTTCAAGCCGGCGGTGTGATCGGTACAACCCACTTACTCCACGTGGCATCAGTTTCACGATGCGCAGAGGAGACCCTCCTTTTGAACATCCAGCCTGGCACCAGCAGCCAGGGTGCTAAGAGGAGCTGCACTGTAGAGCACATTTGTAACATCTTGTCCTGCCCGGACTGGCCCAGGGGCTACTGCGTGACCCATCTCTTGCTTGATTTGTTCAAAGGCTCGTTGCTGCTCAGGGCCCCACTTACAATTGCTTTTTTCCCGGGTCACTTTATAGAGAGGGCTTACAATCGGACTGTAGTGTGGGATGTGCATCCTCCAGAAACCCACAACGCCTCAGAAAGCCTGAGTTTCCGTTTTACTCGTCGGTGGAGACATAGCTGCTACCTTGTTGAGTACGTCCCTTGGGATCTGGCAACTCCCTTCTTGCCTTTTTATTGCTAAAAATAGGATCTCCTTAAAAAAAACTGCCGGTCCCTTAACTTTACTTCATTTTATGGCAAAACCGGCCTTCAGCAGCATTTGAACTATTTTCTCCTCTTTCTCGAAAACTTCTTCCACTGTCTTACCCCTTATGATGATGTCATCAATGTCTTGCAAATGTTCAGGAGCTCCAACCTTTTCTTCTGTAGACTGAAGGAGCACATGGCAAATGGTGGCACTGCGTTTCCAGCCCTGGGGCAGTCGATTCCAGGTGTACTGGATGCTTCTCCAGGTGAAAGCAAACTGTGGCCTGCACTCTGGTGCTATAGGAACGGAGAATAATGCATTGGCAGTATCAGTTGTGGCGTACCACTGAGCTGCCCTTGACTCCAGTTCATGCTGGAGTTCTAACATGTCCGGCACGGCAGCACTCAGAGGTGGTGTGACTTCATTTAGGCCACGATAGGCTACTGCCAGTCTCCACTCTCCATTAGATTTTCACACTGGCCAAATAGGGTTGTTAAAGGGTGAGGTTGTCTTGCTGGTCACTCCTTGACTCTCCAGCTGACAGATCAGCTTATGGATGGAGATCAGGGAGTCTCGATGTGGTATTGCCACCCGTTCACAGTTGTAACAGTGATTGGCACCTGCTGTTCTTCAACCCTCAGCAATGCCACCACAGAAGGGTCCTCTGAGAGACTGGGCAAGGTGGCCAACTGTTGAATTTTCTCTGTCTCCAAGGCTATACCAAAGTGCACCAGTACTCTCTGGGGTCCTTGAAATACCCTCTCCTGAGGTAGTCTATGCCAAGGATGCAATGGGGTGTTTATGCCACTCCTTCCCAGTGAGGGTCACCTCAGCTGCCAATGCAGTGAGCTGTTGGGATCCCCCTGGGTGGGTTCTGCCTTTTTTATAACTCAACAGCATACAAGTGCACTGTGCACTGGTATTGCCTAGGGCCCTGTGCTCCTGCGGGTCTGATGTGCCAGGCCATGGATCCACACAGTCCAGTAAACCCGATTGTCCCTTTCCTCCAGCTGGCCGGAGGCTGGGCCCCTCTAATCCTGACCGGAGTCACTCACTGCTTGTGAAAATGACTTAGAAGTCCCTTCAAGAGGATCAGTGGTAAGACCAGCCCTCCTACTCTGTCTAGGATATTTGTCACTGGAAACTGGGGCAGCATTTTTTGGGGAGATTCCTCTTTTGCTGTTGTTTTCCCTTGTAGCTCACATTCTCGGACCTCTGGGATTGAAGCGGGTTTTCTATCCCACTTCCTCAAGTCCTCTCCATGGTCACATAAGTAAAACCACAGAACACCTCATGGTGTCTGCCGTCCGTATTCTCTCCTTTGGGCAGGGAAGCACCTACTCCTAACAGCTAGACACAGGCCCATACAGGTGGGGAATAGGACAAGTTCTCCTTGAATTGCTAGAACTCCCGAGATAGTTCCTCTGCTGCTGAGACGCAGGCCCCTTTGGATTGCCAGAGTTGGCCAGCCACTTCATCCACCATGGCCTTCACCCAGGTCAGTATTGCCAATGAGTTGGCATGTGATGGTCATGCACTCCTCGAAACTTTGGCCACATGGACAGTGTGCATTGGACTTCATGTGGGTCTGTAGGTAGCTGCTTGTCATTCAGATTGTTATAAATCACCTCCGGCACAGGCAGTTTCCTCAGGTACTGGATCCTCTCTCCATGGTGGTCCACATGCCTTGGCGACATACATCATCTTCCTTGAAGGGGTATCTTTCCTTCACTCCTGACGGAAGTCGCCTCCAGAGGCTGAGGGCTTCCAACCGCCTTGTCAGTGCCCCCTTCCCTAGGCAGAGATCCCAGCTGCTTGGCTTCTCTACCCTCTGAATCCAAACTACTGGCCCCGTTATCCCAGCATTGGAGCAGCCAGGTAACGATGTACTCTCCTGGGTGATGGGTGAAACCCTTTCGCATATCTCGCAGCTCACTCAGGGGTAGGGACCGGGTGATGACCTCTGGCTCACCTGATCACCTCTTCTTCCTGTTCTCGTCATGGCCCTGGTTCATCAGCATCCATCACTAAGCGGACAGATTTTTTGGTCTATTTCTTTTTCTGCATAGGGGCAGCTGTTACTGACATGGGTTGGTTCTCCTGTTCAGCTGCAGTGCCTGTCGCCAGGGTCTGAGTAGCCACAGTGCTTGTGAGGAGGGTTGGAATGGCCACAGTGCCTTCTGGTCTGTTTTTAGGCCCAGAGACACTCTCTTTCCTGTGAGGGCACCGAGTAGAGTTGAACAGGGCTCGGTAGACATGGGCCAGACCCTAGCACATTGCAGGGATTTGTGTCTGCAGTTGCCTGGTTGACAACAGACTTTTTCCAAATATTTTACTAGTTTGTCAGGATCTTGCACTTGTTCAGGGGTAAGATTCCAAAGCATTGGAGGGGAGCACTGTCCTAGGCGCTTGCCCGTACTCTCCCGCACACCCTGCCACTCATAACTCTCCAGCGTCAGGGCAGATCTCTGGGTAGTATTCCTAAAGAACCTTTGTGTAACCCTAAACAAGACCTGAGACACATTCAGGAGAAGTAAGAGTAAGAGCAGACTGGCTTGGGCATCCCAGGGGATATTCAAAATTCTCAGAAGCTGAGAAAGTCTCCTCCCCTGTCTTGCTCATGGATTGGGTGAGGTTACTAATAAACGACAATGCTGCTAACAAATACCGAATTAACCTCATAACCAGTGGTATAATCTTACCATGGGTTGACAATATCACATGCAGCAACACGATGGTCGTGATCTGCCTCCCAAGTTGATAAACATCACCACAGGGAACTTGGTGTACATAATATAACACCACCACGTGAGCAAATGAACCAACACAGTGACCATGGACTACTTAACTAATGTAGAGAGTTAGTACAGCAATATTGTTTTAACACACTTAGGTCAGATCTGTTGTTACCCCAACCCTTTGTATTGTCCCGCATTGGATGCCAAAAAGGACTGTTGTGGTTTGAACCCAGTTGGCAACTAAGCACCATCCTATCCCCAGGTGGGGGAAGGTACAAGTAAAGCTACATGGGTTAGGGTAGTTTACCTGACAACACACAGAGAATACAATAACAATAATAAAGCGAGTGATATATATCGTGCCGAGCCATGCGCTGTTTGAAACTGTGTGCTCTGGCTAGTCCCCACTTACATATAGAGGGCATGGCGTCAGTACGGTATTGAATATCCCCTTGGCTGGTTTGGGCTGGCTGTCCTGGCTGTGGAAATTAACCCTGTCTTAGTCAAACCCAGGACAGGACCTAATCCATAAACATCCCATCATCCCTATGCTCTAGCTTCCTTTCTTAGTGTTCTAACCATTGGTGCCAGTATCTTCTAACAGAAATGCCTTTTCCTTCTGGAAGTGAAGCCTTTCAAAGCTTCCTCTGAAGAACCAGGTCCATCTTTTGGGTATCTGGTGTCCATCTGTGAATGTTCCACCAGAAAGAGATTCCAGATAGATAACATGCTTGTGAGCAAAGGGCCTGGTCAGCTGATTGACAGTTGTCATCCTTCCTCCACTGCCAGTAGTGAAAAGGGTCAGGCTTATTGAACACAAGCCATGAAAATAAGCCTCCTTTAACCTCCTTGGTTCCTTTCTTTCCAGAGTGAGATAAAGCAATGTAGTCATTCAGGGACAAGTGGAGAAGGACCTTTTGCTCTTCCATACAGTATCTCCAATGGTGGTTGTACCATCTACTACAGCCACTTAGTGGCTGTGGTATAGTCTGAATATCCATAAACAACTGGTGGAGTCCCCATCCCTGGAGGTGTTTAAAAGCCGTGTGGATGTGGTGCTGAGAGACATGGTTTAGGGACCCCGGCAGTGCAGGGTGTACGGTTGGACTCGATCTTAAAGGTCTCTTCCAACCAAAATGATCCTGGGATTCTGTAATATAGTACTTGTATGTGTCTGGTAGCAGCAGGATATAATGCAAGTGAGATCTATTATATTTTCAGATTTTTAAGCATAGAATGACTTGCACCCAGTCATAGGAAAACCGATGGTGTTCAAACATAGTTTTGCCAGTATATTTTAAACATTAATTCTTTTAATGCTGGACCTTTCTTGAGATTATATTTCTGAAAATTACTTTCAATATAAAACTGTTAGCAAAACCCCCCCAAAATTGTGATCATTTAAGGAAAAAAAAAAGAATCAAAAGCTCATTGATTTGGGGTGAAGATTTTTCTGTCCCTATTTGTGACTTTTCAACTGAAGGTGGGATTACACCCAGTCTGCCTGGTTTGCAGGTAAGTTAAACTTTTAAATATAGGACTCTTGAGAGCTAACAGTGTAGATATAAACTTTTAAATATATATGAGTTTGATGTGGTGGTAGCTGATACTTTTGCATGCTCTTAATGGGAACAGAAACAAACAGTTCACCAAATTCCCAGTGGGTGTAATTTTCTTTTCCAACAATTCATTTGTTCTCTGTGAGTATTGCCAAGGGTAAAATTGTTCATCGTGTTTCCATAACAGCTGTGTCTCTCTGGAAAGATAACTTGTTTTCTCTTTGTGATATCCTGACCTAGAGCTTGGTGGTCAAATGAACACCGGGCAGTTCAGTCCTCTCGTTTTGCCTGACATCCCAGATCATTGGCAAGATACGTTCTCAACTAGGAAACCTGGAGTAAGGGGGTAGGATAAGAACGGGGTTAAAATTGTTTCTGTTGTAAGCGTACTGCAGCTACATCAGGTTTCCATAGTTCAGAACCCAGAGGAGATAACAATCACATGTGAACTGGTTTGACTGCAAGGGAAGAGGCTATGCCACTTCCCATACGAATGAGAGGAAAGCACACAGTGAGATTTGAGTTCAAGAACTCTAGTAACCAGCTTTCTACAGAACGGTCGTAGTTACAGACCTCTAAATAATGGTTGCACCTCTTACTGAGAAGGTGAAGAACTAGAGCAAGAGAAAAAATGAAACCTCTTGTTAAAATTCCTTCAAAAAAAGAGAAAAGATTATCCTTAGCATGATTTGATAATGAAATTTTCTTTATAGCACTGAATAGAACTTGGTGATAAAAAAAGTAGTGTTGTTGCAAGCAGCTGTGGACTCTTACACATTTTAAATATTCTTTTCCCTATGCTACCTCAGAAGATCCCTGTGAGAACAATAAGCCTTTAAAGGAAATGCTAGTTGAATTGAAATAATTATATGCCTCTTGGAAGCTTTCTCTATAAGCAGGAAGAGAGCAAAGAGGATACATCTCAACTTTTCAGAGATTGTTATTTCAGTCAACTTTTAGATATTTAAGTATTACCTGATTACCCCATACCTGCCCCGGCCCAAAGAAAACCTTGGTCATCCTGTTTACAGAGAGAACTCTTTCTGAGACTAGCTGGAGATCAAAAAGCAGGAACCCACAGAATTTCTGAAAAAAGAGGCAAAAATTTAAACGTGGTTCCATGTCTCTGTGTGACACTCGCACCATGACTGAGTCTTTGCACATGCTGTACAGCCTGATCATGATGATTCAAAGAGCAATATGATACGTTGCCTACGCAGACACTGGGGTTTTATTAATTTTGAACTTGAAAAAATCTCTGTGTCTACTGGTGCTGCCTTGGATACTCATACTTCTTGTTGTATGAGAGCTACAACTGCTGTAGCAGTGAGGTGGGTAAGACACATGCAGATGGGGAAGTCCTTGCTGTAGGTTTGTGGATTGATAATTTTTGTTCTGAAATGAGATGTAATTGCTTGTCTGAATTAACATAAAAAGAAAAATGTTTTATATGTGTAAAAGTTGTTTAAATTGCACAGTGTCCATGAACATTTTAATATGCTATATATATACGACTTAAGTAGCAGATACTTTTTATATGTTAGAGTAGTCCTTATACAAGTATTTTTCAAACTTTGATCGTGGATTACTTTTTAAAGGTGGTTTCATGGACCATTGCTTCTTGCACTTTCAAGTATCTAGTTCTTTATCTTCTCCCAGCATCTAAAGAGTTGATATAGTTGAAAATGTATTGAGAAGGGTGATTTTCAAAAGACAAGATGAAAACGAGCACTTGTTATGTTCATTCTGTATTATTTTCCCTATTTTCAGTCTGTATTGACCTGAACATGTAAGTTAGAGGTGCAGTATTTTAATGGGTAGGCCACAGCTTTTTTATATAATCTCAGATAAGTGCAAATAAAGCAGGCATGAACAGTGTCACCAGTGAGTACGCAGACTCACTGCTTGATTGTCTGAATGACAAGAGACAGCAAAATCCCTCAGCCCAGTAAAGGACCAGGTTGCAGAGGAGGAGAGGAGACGTTGCTCTACAGACATTTTGACCTGTCCCCTACTGAATTCACTCGCAGCACCATCTTTGCTGATACTTTCTGCTGCAGCTATGGTTGAGATTCGATCTGGTAAGGGTCTGATTGCAGAGACCAGTCCCTTGGCCATCATAGACTGGACCCTATCCCGCGTGACTTGAACCCCTGTCACACAAGCAGTGATGATTCGTCCAGTTAGCTCTCCAGCTACTGCTCTGTCCATTGAGATGACATTTTATTTCCTGTGAACCCTTTCAGTTAGCACTGATTTTCCTCTCCCTCATCCTCTCATCTAGCTGTAGTTGAGGATGGGTGGAACTGTTGCTCTTTCTTCTCCCATGCTAGACAGAGAAAGACTGCATTGCAAGGAGGTTTCAGACTTGGAACACTTGTGGCAGGAGGTGTTATTGACTCTTAGTCAAATTACTGTCCCCTAGAAGCCACTGAGGTCCCACAAGCTGGACAACGTATGCCAGCATCTACGTTTTGGCTTGGGGTTTTTGTGCCACTCATAATTTTCTAGAACAAATTATCATTTCACATTTGATTTACATTCTTGTAAGTTATGCATGTTATTTGGCAGCTCAGTTTTGTCCACTCGCTCTCTTGAGCTGCTTCTAAAAAGTTGTATTAATCCACAAATTTGAGCACAGTAAAATTTGTGCTGAGGAAAACCTTCCAAGTGAACAGATGGATGTGAAGCAGCTTGGTCCCACAGAGGTGGTTTTATTTGTTTTAACTCCAGCGCACTAGAAGGCTTCTGCGACGTTTACATATGTACATCTGTGTTAGCTGAAAAGTAATCATGTCTGACATAGGTATCTCCTATCAAAACAGGCACCACCCACTTGTTCACAGATGTGTCAATACCCATTTTCGAAGACCTGCTGTATACATAAGGAATGTTGCTGTGATGTCTTAAATTACCAGTATTGCACCAATACCTAGACTACGTCTAAAAATGACCTTTAAGAGTTTGTGGTTTCACAGAATCATGGACTGGCGTAGGTTGGAAGGGACAGCTAGAGGTCATCCAGCTCAACATCCCCATGTTGAGCTAGTTGGTATTGCTGAAGCAACTTGTGTACTAGGCAGGGTCCTACTTTTAAGATAAGCACTCCCTCCTGAAGGAACTTTGTCAGAGAGGTTTCGGAGTTTTCTCCTGTTGTCTTTGGAAGATAAAATTAAAAAAAGACATTACTTGTTTTCTGGGACATGTTGACCCATCTGTGAGACTTTTCTGTGTGAAAACATGCCGTGCTTTTGTAAAAACAAAACGTTCGACCTCTGTCACTAGCAGAGATGTAGGCACGCTGCCTCCAAATTGAATATACATGTGTGGCAGGACAGCACCAGCAAAATTTAGCCATAGATATGTATTTCATAGATATTATTGAGGAGAGTAATATTTTCACTATTGACTGAGTACCCATGGTGGAGAAACATTGCTTAATGGTGGGCATGACTTGACTGAAATGAACTGCAGAAGCTTTGATCCCTTAACACAGCGTGACAGGATGTCGAGCGTCTGAGGAACGAGCAGAGACGGCCTCTGCATGTGAAGAGGAAGGGAGAGTGAATCCCCTTCTGTCCCCATGCCAGATGAGACAACAGAACCGACTCTGTGGTTAGGCACTTGACTAGAAGCAGGCATGGGCTATCAGTCAGAAAGAAGTGTTAACTTGCTTTTCTCTCCGCTTTGTGTGTATGCCCCACCAAAGGAACCTGCTGGCTTCCTTAGGAGGGGACTGGTAGTACTCGTATTCCCAAAGGAACTTGGGTTTGGCCTTTTTTAGTCTGGCATATAGGATTAGGAGGGCAGAAAGGAGCTGTGATGCCACACCAAGAATGCAGGAGATGAAAATGGGCAAGTCTGCAGAGATGGAACTCTAGTAGTTTTTCTGACTAATGCACACTTAAGAAGTGTGTTTGGGCAGAAGTCTGTATCTACGCTAGGTACATTTATAAGCACTTTGTCCCAGTACCAGCAGTTCTTTTAATACATTACAGATGTTTCTCGTGAGTTAGTGACAGCCCGAACCAGCTGTTTGTAACCTTTGCCACCATAATATGGGGGAGATTATTTAGTGAGGTGAGTTTTATAAGACTCGATTTATTTAGCTTGTCAAGAAAAGGGTTGAGAGATGCCTTGATACATATGTATGTATCTACTAGTGCATGGAGGGGTTTGAGCTCCTTGATAAACGTGTAACGTGACCCAGTGGCTGAAAGGAGATGTTACATAAAGGAGGCACCATTTTCTACCTGTGAAAATAGGTGAATGTTGGTCCAGATTAAAACCGGAGTGTATCAGGGACAAAACAAACTTGTATCAAAGATGGTATGCCATCTCTACCAACAGCCTCAAGCAGGGGTCTAGCCAAGAGCCAGGACGCATGGCAACAAGGTGGTGTGCTTTCTCCTAAAACTTTTCTACCTTCCAGTCATTTTTAGCTCTGATTTTTTGAAGCCAGATGCAGTTTCTTTGTATTTAGTAAGCTTCAGTGATTTTATATTCCATGGTGGTGTTCTGTCTCTCTTTAAACCATTTTTAGCTTTAGGGTCCACAGCGACCTTCAGCAAGAAGCGTTACAACTCGTTATCGTTCGTGCCAAGGACCTGGGTTCATTATTTGCAGACGTTTTAATATAGTCTAATCAGGTTTGGTGGAGAAATTCTTTAGCTCTTACATGTGAGAGGAGGTCTTTGGCTGAATTATTGTGGAGGTCCTTTTGGTTTCTGGAATCTGTGAATTCGAGTTTCTGTAATTTTACTTTACAGGCTTTGCGGAAAACAGAATGCCCCGATTTGCCTTTTACTTGTTAATGATGCTTGCAAATTTGCTGTATGACAATTCATATTATCATGTGTTTCGGTGCTTTAGCTAACTCCTTTTTTCCTCTGTTTGTGTATAGATGGCCAAATAATGTGAATTGTTGCCAAGAGTCAGGTTAACATTTTGCTAACAAAGTGGATGCCAAACTGTTATCAGATTTGGGAAGACCCAAGTTGGCCAGGTTCTTGTAGTTTCTGGTCTTCCCCTGTGGTATGGTATGTGAATCAACTTACCAAATCTGTTTGTTGTCATGATGGGGGGGCGGGATTAGGTGCTGAGGATACTTTCCTGTTGTTTTCTCATGGAAAATTACTTAATCTGCCAAAAAACCTGAGAAGTCTGAGAACCGTCGGATTGGTAGTTGCCATTAGATGAGGTATGCTTGAGTTGGCGGTGGTTGACCTTATGGCCTGTTGTGTCTTTGAAGTATGACAAGCAGTTATGATGCAACATAGAAAGTGACATTGTTTAGTTTCTTAAAACAGCTAAGGTAATTTCTATCACTTGGGACTGGGACACTTAAAAGTCCATCTTCCGAGCTCTGTTAACTTTATAGAGGGAGTAAATATGGCAGTGATTAGGAATAGGTCTATGCTGGTTAATATATTAAGTTATTTCCATGTGTGACGCATATAAAATTGTATTGTGCATCTTAAATTTTAATTTAATTATAAATATAAATGTAAAGTAAATACTCTGTTAGTAATTAGCTATATTGGCTTTCTTGTCAGAGGCATTTATGGGAAGAAGGGTCAAGCATTTGTTTCATGACAGGAGTGCCCAGAAATACTAAGAAGTTGAATCTTTCTGCTGTTTGGGATCAACTCTGTTTCAAGGCAGGCACGTTGCTTAGGAGAGTGCTGCCCAGCACCTCCATAGTGCACAGCTGGAATTCTGCAGCCCAGGCTTTCTGCCTAACAGTTGAGTTGCATCTTTCCTTCGTAACCACTATATGCCTTTATTTATTTTCTTAAAGGCGTTTTGATGGTCACAGTAGGCAGGTTTTTTAAAAGTTTGGCTGAATGTAGCTGCTTTCCCTGCAGTAGATGCATTTAAAAGTTACTGTCTTTGTACTCTTGTCTTGTGTGCATAATGTTTTCCAGCAAACATTCATCATGTCGGGTAACTTTGGAGGCAGAACTGCTGCACCAAGATAAACATTTGAGAGTCTGCTTTAATGCCCAAAGCCTCTTAGCTTTTTTAGGTCAAATTATCTTGTATCCTGTGACTGTGTTTCTAGGCATGCTACTGCTAAATGCCACTTTTTAAAATCAAATTCTGTCTTGTATTTTTGTTGACAAGGTTAAAGAGAGGATATCTTGCAATTAAGGTCCCAACTTCAATGGCCAGAGCGAGATAGTGACTCTACTTTCTTAGAGCTGGCACTTAAGAAGAATGCTAGTTGTATTATACATACGGTATTACCTATGCTTTTTGTATTCTGCCAGCGTCGATATAATAATATGGTGCAAAATGAGGATCTTGTATTACAACAGTGTGCTAGAAGTTAAAATTCTTGTTGACGGGAACGTATGAGTTTGTCATTTACACTTCTAGTTTTCTGAAAGACTTCAATTTACAAATACTGTTTTCTGCAAGCAATAAATAATTAGAAGCAAATACGGGTTTTTTTAAAAGAGCATTATGTACCAATCTAGAAAAGACAAATAGAACTAATTTTCTTAAGAGCAAAATGCTTTGGTTTTTGCAATGACATCAGCCAAGAAAAAGAACTCAATTGACAGTAATTGTTTTTTCACAACACATTTTCAAAAGTGGTAGCTGTGTTAAACAGATGCATACAGCACAACAGGTTTCCTTGCCCTTCCTCCTCAGTGCGTGCCCTTGGCTACTATTTGCCATCCACTTGGCTAAAGCTTAGATTATTCAGGACTAAGAGGAAACGTTTGTAAAAGCGTGGGTGTCTCCTGCTGTGGAACAGTGGCTGTCGTGAGTGCACGATGTGATTTTTCTGTAGTCACGTTTACTGGTGGGGGTGTATGTGAAAAGACCTCATCTGTTTCTGCTGGTGGCTAATGCGATGCCGTTAGT
Organism: Bucorvus abyssinicus; assembly: GCA_009769605.1. NCBI lineage: Eukaryota > Metazoa > Chordata > Aves > Bucerotiformes > Bucorvidae > Bucorvus > Bucorvus abyssinicus. The sequence continues at coordinate 45,206,958 of CM020028.1, forward strand.
GTCTGTCATCTGGGGAGCTCAGGGAGCAGCGGGAGGGAGGGGGGATTGTTGGTGGTTTTTTAAAACGTCTGCTTAGAAGACAGATAGTGAGCGAGTTAGAGAGGAGGAGCGGGGAGCTGGTTCGGCTGTCGCAGTCTGTGACAGTTACGTAAGGTGTGTAAGCACATTGTGTAAGTCTGCCTGGTGCTCCGGGTCACCAGCTGCTCCTCCAGAACTAACCACCTCCCACCTGAAACCAGCCCAGAAACACAGGCGGCACCACTGGTCATGGGCATCTGCATCATTGCTACGGCAGTGGCATCGTGTTTGCGTGACATACACCTAGTAGTATGTTCAAAATTAATACAACGATTTGTAAGAAGAACAAAATCAAATATCCATCAGAAATTGATTTAATTTCATTTTGACTGGGAATAATTTTGGAAGAGCAGATCACGTACAAAAGCTTGTATTGCAGATGAATACTGCAGTTTCACTGCTGTGCAGTGGGGAGGTGGGGGAGGATTTAGGACCAGCAGGGAGGACCACTGATGATGTACAACCCAAAGGAGCGTTTCTTTGCTTTGGGAACACAGAATTGCAGCTCAGCTTCTGCTGGCTTTTTTGATATGGCTAGTAAAACCTTCTGTAGATTTAACTGCAATTCTGCAAATAGAAGCGTGGGTATTTCTCCGGGGGGGGAAAAATAAAGGAGGGGGGAAATATGCTGAGGCTTCTTTAATCTGTCATAGTTTAAGATCAAGACTGAAAGGTGTTTGATGATGATGAGCCTTTTCCACCCTCCGGAGCACATTTTAATGGTAGCAGTAAGAGCTCACCTCGTCATGATTTGGTCAGATAGCTGCAGCACCTTCCTGTCAGGTTAAGTGGTTGAAATCTCTGTATTTACTAACTGTAACAGATAACAGAGGGGACTTCTACAAGATCTTCTCAAGTTATTGGGAAGATTGAATTCAGCTTTGCAAAGGAGTACTCTTTCTCGTCCCTCAGCATCCTCTCAAAAACTCAGAGGTGGGGGAAGTGGCAGAATACTTTCCTACAGGTGGCATGGGGTCTTTGCAAGGGGTTTGTTTTTACCCAGGTGTTCTGGAACACAGATGCCGTGTCCTCTCCATGGATTCCAGAGGCCAAGTGCTGACAATGGTCACTGTCCGAACAAACCAGGAGCAGTATCAGTTCCACTTTGTCCAGAAACACTGTGCTTTGGACTTGGGATATTCGCCATGAAGCTGAAGCCTCTGTACAAGTCAAACATCTAACTGAACCGAACACAGTTTTTCATTAGAGACGTCTTGGATGTTGCATCCTGTAATCGCACCAGCCTTGAAAATCCGAAGAAAAAAAGGATATGCCTAAGGCTCCGTTACCACGATGCAGGATTGTGCTAGTACTCTGCTAATACGTTAGGTCCAGCCTACAGCCCAGTTACCTGATACTGCTTTGGGATCTGCATTCATATCCAGCGCTGCTGCGTCTGGCGTGTTACAGAAGGGTTAATACGATTAATTGCCAGAGAGAGGTGCAGTTCAGCTGTTGGTCAGAACCTTCTTTCCATGAAACAAAGAAAAAAACTTTGTGAGACTGAAATAAGTAAAATGAAGGAAGTTCTCTCCGTTGGCAGTCTAATGTTAATCACCAGCCTCCTGCAAAAAGCTCTTTGCTATTTCAGTCGGTTGGCTGGAGGAATCGCAGCTTTCCGTTAACTCGGTGAGGAAACTTTTGGCAGAAGTTGCTGCAGCCTACGTCAGTGCCGTAAACCACATTTTGTCACCTCGCAGTTGCTGGGATCTCATTGTCCAGTTTGTGAGCAACTGCGTTTTGTTTTGTTAGTGCAAACTGAGTTTTCTGTCTTTTCCTTGAGGAAAATCCCTGCTGGAATTTCTCGTGTCTCGGAAGATTGCCCCGTGAAGCCATCCTGCAGGCCCCGTTCTGTTTAAGTGGAATATTTCCCCCACGCCCCGGCTCCACGTGGTAACTCATCGCTAGTCACTCAGCGGGAGATCTCTGTGGATGGTTTTTTAGGGGAGAAGAATAATTTATGTGTTGTAGTGATAGGTTGTTCTTCCGGATGTATAGCCTGTGTTCGTCATGCTGCACTCGAATTCTTTGCCTCAACAGGGTTTTATATCATACCGATTCCGTATTGATAAAGAAACGGGGGGCTGGTTGTTCTGTCTCCAGTTGGGACTTCAGGACAGCCACACCACAGTGATTATGGGTGTCAAGTGTATCACCAGCCAGATCTATATGACAACGAAACTTAAAGAACCGGTTAAAGTAAAATATTTCTTTAGCGTTTAGTCTGTAGGTGAACAAGGGCAGATGGGTTAGCTCAGTGTTCTAATTCCGTGCGTCAGTCTGCAGCCAGACTGTTACCTTTATCTGACAAGAAAAGTCCCTGACTCTGAGGTAAATGTGGTGTGTGGGGACTGTTCGGTATAAAAATGGGCTCCTCCCCTTTCTAGTTTGTACCTGCTTTTCTTCTTCTTCAGTCTGTTGCTCTTTGTCCTGAAAGGGTTTTTGTCCTTATTCATTTTGGTGTGTAGACTCTTCTAATCATTTCAGTTTTGCATTTCTTTGTTTTTCTTGATGTTTGTAACCTCCGTGGGAGAGCTGGTGTTAGGCTGTCATGTGGCGAGTTCCACGAGCCTGAGTTAGTAAATGTGCGCTTTCCCTTAGCGCGGTTCATCCTGAACTCTAATCGGTCGTTAGGCGTTTTGAAGTCCCTGTACAGTGAGTATTTTGAAAATATCCATTTATGTGCCGCTGTGAATGTTCCGTAGAACAGAATGTTCTGGTTCGGAAAGAAAGCCTTGTGCAAACGAAATTGAAAGGTGAAACCTGAAATTAAAAATTGGGGGAGGTGGAGACGTGACAGGAAAGGCAGTTGCACGTGGCACACTCAAAAGATGTTCCTTCACTTGATTTTTAATTTTGCATGGATAATGAATTACTGTCTTTTTGTGGAAAAAGTGATGAGCGACTCCTGCCTTTCCTCATCACGTTGACATGTATGTTAACGGTGAATTCTCCCATTTCTCTTAGAAATACATCTTTCTTTTCCTAAGGCACTAACTCCTGTGCATGTGTATACATCCGCATGTGCATATGGGTGTGTACGTAACCCCGTGTCCTTTATAACTATTTTTTGATAATTCTGAATCAGCTTGTCAGTGATGATTTTGATAGTAGTTGTGATGCTGAATCATTCAGTAGTTGCTTTATTTAACTTCTATTATTTTGGCGGGGTTTTTAAGTATTTATTTTTTTACCTCTGGATGTATGTGCAGGTTATGGCGCTGATAGTGCATATGCTTATGCGGAAATATAATTTTGTCTGTATGAGCTGTTCTGCCTCTTGTTAAATAACTTTCACTTCCATGTGTCTTTTTGAGGTAGAAGTTCTGCAGTTTGATTAGAAACCCTAGGCTGGTCACAAGAGATATTTATATCTCTTAAGCTCTGGTACACTGGAGTAGAGTCTGATTTAGTTTCCCCAATTGGGAATAGAGAATGCAGATTTAAGAAGGTCAAGCCAGTGATTCTTTCACAGCTGACTGGAAACCACAGTTTCTGCAGGCTGGACTGATAAAGTGAATGCTCTGTGGTTGTGCTTTGTAACAACTCCACTCAAAAAAAAGAAAAGATTCCTGTAACGTTGTGAATCCCTAAGCAACGTGAGATGATATGTTGTTTTCCAAGCATGACTCAATTAAAATAAGAAGAGAATCATTGCGCAAATGCAGTGAGCTTGACCTTTATATTGCTTTGAGAAGAGGCATGCTGCTGGATAAACTTTGTGCAATTTTGTACACTCAAGACATTAGCTACTTTGGCTATTGGACAAAGGACAACATTTCTGTACTGTCTAAGGACACTCCTAGTGCCTGATATATCCACATGTACAGATACACTTTAAATCACTGAAGTCAGCGGATAGATACAGAAGTCAAGGAGCCCTGTGTATATGAGGAGAAAACAGTATTTTAATAGCATAAAACTCTTGTAACTACTTGGAAGTATTTGTATAGTACTAGCATTTTGCTATAATAGCTCATAAAAATAAAAGTAAAAAGCGTGTCCTGAATGTTATGTAGACATACTGGGAGAATTTGCTTTAGATATGTTAGTGTCCCCTGCTCCTTGAAGAAAAGCAGAAGAGTTTCCTCTGGAATGTAATTCAGAACACGAACCTAACTTTGAGGTGTGAGCAAGCTAGGAAGGAACCTACCCCCCCCCTCTGTTAACTGTACATGGAGTGTCCTGCGACAAGTTTCGCGTAGGGTAAAGCATGTATATCTTCATGGATAGACACCAGCTAAGAACTCTACAGCTACCTCAAAGGAGGTTGTAGTGAGGTGGGGGTCGGTCTCCTCCCATGTGACAAGTGACAAGACAAGAGGAAATGGCCTCGAGTTGCACCAGGGGAGATTTAGTGTGGAGATTATGGAAACTTTCTTTCCAGAGAGGGTTGTGAAGTATTGGAACAGTCTGCCCGGGGAGGTGGGGGAGTCCCCATCCCTGGAGGTGTCTAAAAGCCGTGTGGATGTGGTGCTGAGGGACATGGTTTAGGGACCCTGGCAGTGCAGGGTGAATGGTTGGACTTGGTGATCTTAGAAGTCTCTTCCAACCAAATGAGTCTGTGACTCTTTAACTTGGTCCATAATATAAATCTTGCTCAAAAATGAAAGCGTTTGTATTTTGACCAAGTAAGGGACAAAATTAGCTCTGTCATAATTTACTTGAGGGTGAATAATGGGGCCCGTTGGCACAAGGCTGAATTTGAGCTTTAGAAAAGATCTGGTTTGGTAGTGTCTATTCATGTCTTTTATTAAGCTTTATTTAAATAATATGGCTTGCTGAAATGGATTAAGTGTCTTTTTAAGTGGTAGTCCTCTTTTTTACAAATACTTGGTCTAAACATAGGTACCTTAAAATAAATTCTATGCATAAAAGTAGAGCATCGGGTGTTTCTGCTTATTATCCTGTTTGTTTTTTCTAAGTATCTTAGACCAGTTCAAAGAACACTAGGACCAAAATTATTTGTATCCGTTAGTTTATGCCTAATGGTCTTTCCATTTGCCCTCTTAGGTTTCTTTCCTCCGTTATCATGATCACCCTCTTACACAGAGGGCAAGTATACAGCCGAGTTTCCTGAGGTACAGACGTAAACTGTTGTCAGAACAGTGTTGCAAACAAACGGTTTCTGTTCTGATCCTAAGAACTGCTGCACCTGCCCCAGGTATAAAATCAGCTGTTGACTGAATCCCTTGAAGCTAACACAGCCTGTAAAACTCAACCAGCCGTGTCCGTAAGGACATGAGAGGTGTTCAAATGACAAGGCTGGCTTCGGAGAATACCTTACTGAACTTGAATTTTATGTTCATTCAGAACATCTGGATCTATGAACTTTCATAATGGGGAGTACAGCTCTCAATGCATTTTTACTCAGTCACGGGAAGAATGAGAAAATCCATTCTCTTCCCAACAGCATGTTCTAAATCTGTCACAGTTCATGCTGTTTTCAGATTCCACTGTGACTGTTGTAGGAGACAAGTAGTGATATCTACCTTAGCTAAGATTATCTAATGCTTTCTGTTACATTAAACTACAATATTAGAGTGACAGCCACAATTAGGCTCTGGAGAACGTGGTAAAAAAAATAGCCAGGTATTTTGGCATGTCTAATCACAGTTAGATCTAATGAAGAGCTCTTACCACCCACAGGAAGACGTGATCGTGATGAGGCTGATGAAGCCTGATCGTGGTTTTATGAAATGTTCTTTATACATCAGAGGTGGTTTTTTTTCAGAATACTTTTTATGATGCTCGTGGAGAACTTTTCCATACCTGTGTGGCAACATGACAGAACAGTGGTTTTGCAGGAGAAGTGTGCAAGGAAACAATGCCAGCATTTCGTTGGCAAAGCAGTGAGAAGAGTTAGCTCTCCGTGTCAGAGTGTGGCCAGTGGATGAGTAGATTACAGAACTTCTGAGTCGGAAGAAGTTAGTTTCATGCAAAGGGACGATAAGCTGAAGGGATTGATAATAAAGTCAAAGGGACAAATGAGAAAGATTATTTGAACAGTGACATTTATGGTGGTTGTTTTATTTTTGATGGAAGAGGGGGAGGGATAAAAACTCAGAGGTTCAACTGACATGGAGACAGGTGGAGGTGTTGGTGTTGGTACCGGTTTCACATCTGTGAATGATTCTTTGCTGTCTAGTTACGTGCTTTATTTCATGAATGTGCAGAGTGAAATTCTTAACACATTTTGGAGATTTGTCTAGCTTGTTTGTGAAGAATAATTTTGGAAAATAGTGATCTTGAGGCAGTACCGTTGGGGAGGAGCAATTTACTGAATAATGTAAGTACTTCAGCAAATCCTTGGAGACAGAATTGTCAAATTACGGTTTCTAATTCCATGGAAATGTAGTAACTGGAAATCATAACCTATTTAATTGTATTCATAAGGCAAATATTTATTTTGGAGGTTTATTAATCAGCAGATACACTTCTCTGAGAACTATCATTATAGTGGTTTTGAAAGCCTCATTTATTTTCTAAAATATAGATGTTAAAATCTGTGTAGCTTTTCTGTTGGGTCTAAATAGTGGAATGTATAGATCTTCTTTCCCTTCATCACTTTTTACAAGAGTCCAGAAGCACAAAGGCCCAACTCGTAGTTTTGAAAGCCTCCCACTCACAAGAGATCTAGCTCAGAGGAGCTTCTTTTGGTGAAGTTTGATGCTTAAAATGTCTAATGTTTTGAGAGACTTTCTAAAACTTAAACCAGCATTACTTACCAATACCAAAATGGGAACTGAATGTTGTTAATGATGTAATGATTGTAAAGCAGGGGTAAAGAGAGAAGTAGTAAATTGGAGGGAACTTGCCAAACCACAGTTTTTCTCCTTGTGCTCTGAGTCATTGGTCAGGGTTGCACGGCAATTTTTATTTTCCCTGTCACCAGTTGGCCGAGGTACGCCAATTACGGGATGAGTTCGTTCTCCCTCTGATTAGCCTCCCTCCTGTTCTCGGAGGAAGATTAAGAGAAGAGACAAGAAGAAAGAAAAGATTGTGAGACCTCCTAAGTTTGGGAAACTAAAATGAGTTTAATAACAATAGAAAAATACTATATACAGAAAAACAGATGAGATATTGACGGGTTTATATGGGATTGGAAAGCTGGTGTAGCGAGGGTTAAACCGCGGTTAAGGGAACAAAAGCGAAAGGCAAAAGGTACCAAGCAGTTCAAAGTGGCGGTGACCAGGTGGTGGGCAGGTCCCGGGAGCAGAGCTGAGCCAGGGCAGCCGGCACGGTGAGTCCCCGCGCAGGCAGGAGCTGAGCCGAGCAGCAGCGGTCGGGTCGCGGGTGTTCAGAAACAGCAGCAGCAATGGCGGCTGAAGCAACCAGGGTGAGCAGAGCCGAGCCGTTGCCAGTCCACGTGCAGGCAGGGGGCGGCGGCAGCAGCGGCAGTAGCGATGGGAGCAGTCCCGTGCAGCACGGAGATGGCAGTGGTGGTGGAACGGAGCAGCGAGGATCCCGACAGCAAAGGAACAGCGGCTCCGGAGCACACCAGCAGTAGGATCGCGGCAGGGACAGAGAGGTCCAAGCGCCAGTGAGAAAAGAGAGAGGGAGACAGCTCTCGGCACCGGCACGGCAACAGAGAGAAAGAGTTCCATCCCTGCGCGGTTCTTAAAGGGATGAAGTTTTCACAACCAATGAGGTGTGCTAACATAAACGGGAGGAATACATCACGATTGGTCATTTGAAATGTCCATCAGGAACAAGTCAAGCCAAATAAAAGGTTTATTGAAACCAGGACACTCCCCAGTATTCTGACCTCTGTCTGGGATAAGTAAGATGATGTTCAGTGAGTGAGGTTGCTTTACCTGAAGGTATTTCTGTTTTCACTGTTCACTGGCAAGGTGAATAGTTTCTTCTCTTCTTAGAACGTAACTGTTCTGCCTTGATTTACACGCTGTCTGTTATTCAGCATGCACAGTTTCTCCATACACAGTATAGAGCATAATCTATACTTTAAAAATTCAGAAATCGTCTCAGTTGCAAAGAAACGGTAGTTCTACGTAAGTCTTGGAGCTTTGGAGGTGTAGGTGTGTGTATTCTGTACACGTATTCTGACTTGTGGAGAAGGTAGGGAGTTTGCAGAAATAATGTATGATAATGTCCGCAAAAGCTGAAGTGGGATTTTCAGAAAAGGTGATGGATTAAGTGTCTGATTTCCACTACCACAGCATACCACGTGTGTCCTTCAGAAATTGTAGAGAAGTTTGCCTTTTGGTTATTTCAGTTGCCAAATACAAAACGGAATCAATGCTATTTATAATCTTTAACCGTAAGTAACTTTTCTCAGACTCGCTAATTTTCAGGTGTACATCCTCCATACCAGTCTGTGCCATCCAGGGGTTACTCATAACCGCAAACAGCTGGAAAGCTATTCCCGTAACACAGCGAGTGAAGTGCTGTGTCTCGAGCGCTGCTGGGCTCCAGAGAACTCCTTGCGGTCTCAGAAAAGGTGACATGTTTCTGCTCTCCTAGGACTAGCTGACTAGCCCTGCTGTGCTGTAATAATTTGTAAATGTGTTTGCACTATAGATCTTGGTTTATGACAAGTTTGTTGTGTTTTGTATGTTGTACGGTATGATCGTTTGCAGTATAAGGAAACCAGCTAGCAAAATACCAAATTACTTTTATCCTGGGAGGCAAGATTCCATAGTTCTTTAGATTGTGATGAAGCAGCTAGATGTTTAATGTACTCTTCTAAAATATTCTCTGTAAGATGCTTGTCTTCATTGAGCCGTCTGGCGTTCATCAGATCCTGCATTTGATGAAAAAAGTGGTTTAATACATACAAGTAGGAAGACTTAGAATTATTCATTCAGGTATGTCATCACTTAAATTTACTGTAAATTCAAAATTGTGAAATGCATAAAAAAGACTATAATGCTCACTTATTTGGAAGTCTTTCTGCTGTCTGTTTATATACTGTATTGTAGATTTTTTTTCTGGTAGCTTTTTATGCTTGTACATGTTTCAGAAATTTCAAAGTTGTATGCTAAAAAGGCTTGCAGTACCTTCTAAATATAAATAAGCCTAAAAATAAACCCTGCAAAACTGCAGTGATCCATTTAATAAAATGCCCATTTTTGTAAATGCCCTGAAAGGAGTTGGTGAAAATAGTGTGACTCGTCATGTGGGCTTGATTTGTTTCATATAAATTTGCTGTGAAAGCTCTAGTTCACTATAGATAATATGCAATCTGTTCTACACATCCAGTTGTATAATAAGGGTAATTTGTGGGAGACAGTTATGGATCTCAAGAGCCCTTTCATCATTTGGAGTATTGAATTAATCTCCTCCTAAATACTCATTCAGAATGTGCCAGAAGACTCCTCTGTTTGGTTGCCATGGCAGATATTATTCTCCTGGCTCCTTGGACAGCTAAATTTCTATAAACTGTATTTTCAAGTTTATCAAAGCAGTAAGCCGTAGTTATTCTGTTCTTTGTTGTTGACAGTTTCCTTCTGTCATATGCTTGCATTAATTTTATTCTTTAAAAGCTGTTCTAAAAGTTCTTTACTTGCTTGCTTTCCCAAATAGAACAATAATTTAGAGACAAAAAAGGACAAAAAAATACTTTGCATATAGTCTTACAGTCTTTTTTAGATAAAAATAGAAAGAAATTAGAAAATTCAGTACCTGTATGCTGAGAGACTGGTGAAAAGGGCAGAACTCCCCAATAACTGCAGGCTTGTAAGCAGGGAGTGGAATGAAAATGCATTTCTCAAGTCTATATGGGGGCAGATACCGTCAAGGACAGTGGGCTGATTTTTCATACAATGAGCTTTTTCGTTTGCATGTTCTCACGTTATGCACAATCTGCTTATGAGTAGCAGAGCGGATGAAGCCTGATTCCCTGTCTCCCCTGAACCTGTAGACAGCTCTGCACGTGTCCTGATGAAACAACAGGCAGGTGGAAGGAATGGAGTTGCAGGTGTGTGTTTTCAGTGATAGGGTGTTGGTTTGGAGTGCCCTTCGTACCAAGCCTCCGATTGTCCTAAACTGAAGAGGCTCTTGGTATCCCCGAGACCTCTGCAAACTGATAACTGTTACTGAAATGGGCTGGTAGCTGGGAAGTTCCTTCGTGGGCCCTTCGTCCATGGCCCCCCTTAGGCATCTGATTTGGGTGATTTTAATGCCACGGTGAAAGTTGCAGGTTTTAGGAAACAGCTGTTGGCCACCACTGAAATTCAGAGACTAGCTTGAGCTGTAGAGAAGAATTATTTAATAATTGTGCTGTAGAATACATCCCGTCAGTTCAAGATGTGTGGTTTCGTTTGCTGTTTGCTTGTCCAGATGCTTATTGGAATGTGGATGCACGTGTGCTTTGAACACTTGAGCTTGAGGTTTTGACTTTATTTTGATGTTTTGGTTACTCAAGATAATTACGCTCAGTATAAGCCTACCACTAGGGAGACTAGCTAGGTAACAAGTCATCAGAATTTGCAATGAGATACTTGCCTGCAGTTACCCTGGTGAACATATCAGTGTTCAAATTAGTGTTGACCTCACAGAAAATCCTGGTGTCCTGACGTCTGAAAAGTACCCTCCTCACTTGCTACCGTCTCACCAAATTCTTCCCTTTCAGAGACGTCCGGCAGCAGAGCTGCTCTTGCCAGTCCGGTGTTAGCTGGGCAGCTGAAGGACTCTCGGATCTGACTTCTAAACAGTGTGACTGCGTGGGAGGACACTGCTTTGAATTCGCGACCATAGGAATGATCCTGTGGACAGGGATTGAAGGGGGAAAGGAAGGTCCCCATTAATAACTGGAGTTGTTGGAGGCGTTCTGTCCATGTTCACATTCACCATTTACCTACTTCCAAGTCCTTTTTGGTCTAGCGTGAGAGCACGTAATGAACTCTTCAGGTACTGGATAAGCAAAAGGTGTTTACTGCGTTACGAGTATGCGCCCACAGCGTGAAATCGTGTAAGGAGAGCGTGTGTTCGTCTTCCTGCAGGGCGGCACCTGGGGTGGGTACCAAATGTGAAAACATTAACAACAAACCTGAGGCGAAGGCAGAACTGAGCAACTCGGAGTAGAATGATACCTCATAAAGCACTTAAAATGGGTGTATAAAATACATTCATTACCATTGCATTTTCTAGCACAAGACTGGGGAAATGCTGTTCTGGCCAGAACCTACACGTAGTTCAGACTGCCAGCAAACCTGGTACAGACCATCTCACTAGAACAGCAGCTGAACTGTAAAATTACTGAATTCTTAAGGGATTAAACAAAGAATAATTAATATAAAAAGGTTAGTCACACTAACATGAAGCTCTTTTGAATATGTAAGCAAAATAGGGAGCACATTAAGTGGAGCAAATGAGGCCTGACATGTTCATGAAGGACGTTTTTTTTTTAACTGGAACATCTGCAACAGTCAACGTATTAGCATTGCCTGTTCTTTCTCTCATTCTCCTGTGGCGTATCAAAACCACAGCGTTCTGGCTGCATTTGAGGTCTCCTTTGCTGCTGTGGGAAAGCAGCGAGACTTGAGTTTTGTGAAATACGGGGGGTTTTGTGTTCAGAGCCTGATGGTTAGTGTCGAAGAGCTCGTCCGTCGCCAATTAGTATGCAGCCGCCTTTTCAGTCCGCACGGAGAATGTTTTAGGTTCTTATTGCCTGGTGTGTAGTTAATTCATTACACTCTATGCTGTAAAAACTGCAAGAAAAACCTGCCGAGGTGAAAGTAGCCATTTTTCACTACTCATGCAGACAGGGTGTTGTACATTTAACGGATTAGAAAGTATTAAAGTGTGTTCTGAGGTAACTTAGAAAGTAGACAACAGCGGCGTTCCATTAGCCTTCTCTTCCCAAGTATCAAACCGAAGCGTCTGACGTGTATTTTTGTCAACTCAATATAATATTCCGCTAGGAACTTTCTGAAATCAGGTCCTGCTTTGAAGTCATCATACTGTAGCTTTCTGTAGGTGGGCGTGTGTACATCCTTGCGTGTGTATCAGACTTGGTACTGCTGTCCTACAGAAGTGCTCTGTTTCTGTAGTGAGTGACCGAGGTCTCCAATATTCAGAGGGAATTTTCATGAAATACAAATCCGTTGATGTACATGGAAAGCATCGTACCATTGTATAACCAGCCGTATGCCTACACAGAAGAAGTTGTTTTCCTGTGCGGACTCTCAGCATTGGTTCTCTGTGATGTGCAGTTACACGAATTACAGGGGACAGCATGTGGTCATAGGTAGCTCATATACAAAGAAAACACTGTCCAGAGCAGGTCTTTTGGTGAGATAGTGTCTTTTTGCTGCTGAGAAGCAGGCTGTCGGGAGGTTTCAACGGTATTGTTAGGCTCTGCATACCAAAGCGTGATGTATGAGATGCCGGCTCATATAAAATGGATTAGAGAAGCCAGAAGGAAAATATTCAGCAAAAACCCTATATTCAGACAGATACTGCTTAAAGTTTTATTGTATTTTAAAAGTTCACTAAAATAAATTAAAACTAAATGGAAAAGCAGGACTAGAAACAAATGGAATGTTATATAACTTATGGTACTATAGTGCCTTCTTTTTTTTTCTTCTATATTGACAGCAAGTAAAACTTCAGAAATCATTTCAAAGCGTTCTGCTCCCTGCACTTTGCTAAGTTATTCACCAGTACTAGGTGTAAAGTGCACTACTTAGGGCTATGTATCCTGTGACGTGGATTGGAAAGAGAAAGATTTGTTTTCCTAAGAAGCATGTGGCAAATCTAAAGTTTAGTAGTTTAGTTACCCCGTTTCATCTTTTCCCTCCTTGTTTACAGGCTTTGCCGCCTCCTTTTTTCGTATTGGAGATTGCTTCTGTTCTTGACTCTTTGTTAGGGCTGCATAGCTACTCTACGAATTTTTTGTCTGATTCCCTTTTTTTCTTAGACAAATCTTTTTTTCTTTTTATCTGCTTCCTCAGGTGATAATAATATAATTCATATTCCAGCATATTTTTTTTCTACTGCCTTGATTTTTGTTTCTTATGGGGTATCTTTTTGGAATGTGTGTGGAGACACAAGCAGCCCGTGGTAGGTGATTTCTGGGGGGCGTTGTCTTTGGCCCAGACGCACCTTGTTACCTTGGAGCAAGGCTGTTCAACGCGATCCGTACGCAACAGCGCACGCTTCGACCGAAGAGTCTGCTGCAGTGCTGCGTGCTCCGCGTGGTCCCTCCGAGCAGAGGAGGAAACAACTCAAAACATGTCCTGCTTGGGTGGAAGTTCGTACCTCGTCAGACACTGAAAGTGTGGTAGAGTATTGGTTTATTCTAGAAGAGCGAGAGCCGGAAAGGAACATGTCCCAGCTAGAACTCTGAAATGAATCAGTGGGGCAGTTGAGTGGAAGGGATGGGCAGGAGCAGAGAGTCATTATCTCCAGTGGGGGGGGGGGGAGAAAAAAACTCTGCAAAACCCCGGGAAAGAGCAATAAAGACATTCAAGATCCCAAAGCAAGGATTTTTCCTTTCAAAGATGAAAACCAGTTTTTGAAATTAGAGCAAGTGCTTCCTTTAGTGATTTTACGTAAGGACAGAGGCCAATTACATTTGTTAGGCAGGTAAACGGAGAGGACACTAAAACCGTTTCTAAAAAAGCTAGGCAAAAACCATGGTGGTATTTTGAGCGATATCGCTCTAATGATGTCCACATTGGTTGACCAAAATTTCAGGGATGTGCCCAATCATAGTTTCTTCAAAGATGTTTTAGGAGGAGTTTAAATGTCAAAGAAAAGCAGATATTTTCACGGTTTAGCAGACACGTGTGTGCACGCTGACTCAATAACTTTTGATAGGAAAGAAATAGGAAGAAGTGGCAGGATTTTTCAAGTCTTCGTAACTGGTTTGGTAATTCCGATGTCGGAGACGGCACATCTGCTAGCATGGCTCCCCACACCAGGGTTTTTAAGATTTGGGTCAGACACGGAGCCGAAAGAACTGTGTGTGGTGGGTAACTCACTCTATTGCAGTGTCTGTATCGTTGTAGCACTTAGGGGGCATACATACGTTAGGACTTCTGCGGCCTGAGCTCTCTACGAAAACGCACAAGCGCTAAGTTCCTGCGCCAGAGGTCTTTTTGGATGTCTGTGCTATACATACGGGGGTCACAGTCTGCTTGGCCATGCAGGTTCCAAAAGCTTTGTCCAGTTCTGCTTTTGGTTACCTAGGAAGAAAAAAGGAAGATTTAAAAAAATCTTGAGTAGCAACACAGCCCTAGATGCCTGAGGACAATTTAACATGCTGTTGGAAGAGTAGGGCTGCCTCAAACAGAACAGGGATGGCTGGAGATTTGTTTACCAGCTCTGTTGTGGTGCCCTCTTTGCTTGGATAGTTTCAAGCGAGTCGAAAAACTGAGGAAGTCTGTTTCCCTGAAAAGATGGGGTTTCTTATCACCGTCTTCTTTAGCTGGTGGATTTTTTCAGAAGGTAGGAGTACTGATACATACACATTTTATATATATATATGTATGAAGGAGTAGTAAATTCACTAAAACTAAGTTTCTTGTGACTCTTGGTCCTTCCTGTTTCTGACTCAAGAGGTGCTATCAAATTAGTCTGTCTCTTGAAAAAGGCTTGGTCATCTTTGGGGACACGGAGAGGTCTGTTCTTAGCACACCGTAGCTAACACCTGGTAACTAGTGGGGAGCTGAAACCTTAATGGCATGAAAGGCGGTTGGGGTTGGGCTGGTGGAAGAACTGTTGAGCAAACCCAGAATGGAGCTGGTCTGCCAGGTTGAGAAACTCTGACTAAATTAGGCTTCCATGTGGCAAAAAGATACCTTTCTTCTGCAGCTGGGACACACTTAGCGTTTCCCTTACTTGTTTTTAACTTGTTGATGTTGGAATTATCAGACCAAAGTCATTAATCCAGTTATTCCTCGCCCAGAGCGGTCAGTACGGTTGTTTCCATGAGAGGTCTATGCACGTGCAGAGAACCGAGTTAAAACTTCGGGATAACTATTAACAGGAGCAGTTGCTGCCTTTCTGTATCCATTAGTATTAAGCTTATCTCATGAACTGGAAGAATTTTTGTATCTTCTTCAGAAACAATATTATTTTTAATGCCGTTGTGGAGGTTCCAGTTTGTTGCATAACCATCCAATACAGGAGCATTTATATGTATCTTAGTAATTTTGAGCTGAATTTCCTTTTCAGATTTTTCACTGATCAGCAGAAATGAAGAAAAGAGTTTGACTCATTCACTAGCACAGGACAAAGACTTCTTTTTTAGTTGAACCCCTGCAGATTCCATAAGAGAGAAAATTTTGTTAAGGTGATATTCATATCTTTTTCCCAATATTATTTGTGATTATTCCCGTGTCACGGAAAGATCGAAGTCAAGAAGCAAGTGCAGCAGATGGCAGTTTCAATGGGATTTATTTCTTTGATCAAAAGTTAATAAGATTGCAGAATTCTAACATAATTATTTAAAGATTCTTTATATGTGAGATTAATATGTAGTTTATATAGAGTAACATATAGAATATATATTTTTAATTACTGCTAATGCTATGTAGTCATCAGGGTATACAGTCTGCTGAAGAACTCCTTTGCTGAGGCGTGAATTCCCCATAACATCACGGTAGTGATATTGGCCAGTTCCCAGGTTTCAGAGATAACAAATGAGGAAGGCATCAGGAGAATTCTCAAGCTAACAAAAACCAATACAGCGACACATGGAAGCCAAAACCGAACAGTGCCCCGTGAATAGTGTTGATAATGCCCCTTTAAATACAAGCACTATAACGACACTGCTCATTCTGATGAAACTCGCACTGATAAAATCTTCTTGATTTGTTATTCTGTGTGTGTGTCTGTAGACATTTTCTTCATATTTTTTATATAGGTATAGATGCAGTATACAGGTACAGAGGGAGAGAACGCGAATCTGTGTGGATGCTATTGAGTTCCTTTTGTAGCTGCACTCTTACACTGACTTGCTGTAGACCACAGCCTACAACTTCCAGTTTTACCTGGCATGCTCTTCTCCTTTTATGTATTTCCTTACACCACTAATAATTGCTGTTATCTCCCATTAATATGGAAAATCATATGCTTGCTTTGTCAGTATCTGAAGTGAGTTTGCTTTGGATTATTGAAGAAATCCTTTGCTGTGGTTGTAAATTATTTTAGGGAAGGATGTAACTGACTGCCACAGGTTTTGCAGTGCTGTTGCTCCTATAATGGTAGCTGGAATTTTCCATCTTTGCTTTTGGATCGTTTCCAGTGCTAAAAAGGAAGCGTGATCATGTGAGCACTGACATAGTCTGCTCAAAGTGCAGAAGAAGGATTTCTGCAGCTTGTTAATTATTCGACCTGTTCCAGCTTGCATATTTGATTTGCCCTGAAGGATCTGTGGAAGTAGGTGTTCACCTTCCCTCTTACACTGTCACAGAAACTTACAGGGAATTAACCGGGTGACTCACGGGATAATAATAACTCACTTGACTGATGCAAAATCATATGATGTCTTAAATATTTATGTAAAGTTCTCCTAAAGAACTTACTGGCATGTTTTTTAAAATCTGGTTTGTTTGACAAATGTAACAACCTGTTTTATAAAGTTCTTACTATAAAATTTATAAGAAAACATTTGTAAGACAATGTGTTTTCTGAGAAATGGTAATGTTGTACAGTGTTTCTCTAGCAATAGGACAAAGTTTTAATGTGCTACAGCTAATGTATTGCAGAGGAATTAATTTAGGTATTTGTGGTTGCATGCTAGATAATACATTTATTGTTGTGATAGATTAAAATGGAGAAGTAGGAGTGCAATGGTACTGGTAACCCAGGGTACCCAGTAAAAGCACTTTGCAATGTAGAAGCAGCATTTCAAAGCAAACCCTTGAGGTCTGATAGAATTAAATTGGTGTGGCAATTTAAGAGGAATCACTATAGTTAATCTCTGAATGCAGGCTGAGGCTGGCACCATTGGCTGGAATTTCCATTGAAGCAAAAGGAGGTCAGCCTGCATCAGCAGCTGGACTGAAGCGTGTCTGTCTGTCCAACACATGTATTTCTAGGCTGTGGTTTGTTGCCAGGCTTTATCCCGCCTCTCAGAGCAGAGCAGCCAAGCGGGTACTGTGTTGCTCCTCTCTTCCAGCCAGCCCTGCAGAGCAGCGCAGTATGGTAGGGGTGGGAAGAGAGGCTGGGGCTTTCCTCCCGGTAAGGAGACTGGCGCCAGCCTCCAGCGCCACTCCTCTGGCCAGTTCTTCCGTCAGCAAGCCTGACTTACCAACCAGTGAACTGAGATACAGAAGGGAGCAACTTCTTGGTTTGAAGAGATTGAAAGTAAAAAAACTAAGAGAGAGTGCAACCAGGTCAGCAGAACACAGGAGTGGGCATCAGAAAGGAACCAACAGAGAAAGGGAGTGAAACGCTTTCATAAACAAAGCAAAAATACTGGACAGAAGTGAAAAGGAGAAGGAAGAAATACGGAGCAGTGTTAACCCAGACGTATGAAAATTGACTTATTCTGTGCGTGGGAAGACGGCGTAGACAGAAGGTTCATATTGAAAAAGTAAAAGAATAATTTCGGTATGCTTAGTCTTTTTTGCAGTTACTCTAGTTTTGTTTAGAAGGTCTAAACCTAAATATTAGAACATTATTGAAATAAATTCTTAGAAATTTATGTGTATTTTATATAGTACAAGTAATCTGTTTATGCCTTTATGTATTGTTTTACACAAAATTTAATTTAACAGAGAGAAACTGGCATTATAGGGTTGGCAAGGCTTGAAAATCATAAATTGAAGTAGTCAGAAATCATTCCCTCATTTTTCCAATCGAAACCTCATCCTAAAACGATTTTCTGTAATTACTCAGCTATATAGTGTAGGGTGTTCCAGGGCACTAAAGCAGTTCTCAGAAACAGAGTACACGCGAATATTCAGCGTATCCACAGTTCATCGTTCGTTCGTGTTACAAGGCTGCTTAAAAATTAATCTCTTCAGCCTGAAAACAGTAGCTGTTACACAGCAATAATTTTCCAGAGCTTGCTCTTTATTGCAGAACAATTTCATAAAGCTTCGCAAAGAAATTGCTTATAGCATTAGAGGCAGAAAACCATGGGAATGTTGTAGGGTCTCTGATAGCAGTACACAGAGCTCTGAAGAGGGAGCGGTGGAGGAAGAGCATCCAGGGCACGGCACTGCTGCTAAGTCCAGCAACCCACGTGATGCACGGGAGTGGGGTGTTCTGGTGAAAACGCAGACAGACAGACAGACAGTGCTTTAGCACTGAGCACGACATCTGTGCCATTCTGAACAATTGCTGTGAACAACCTGTAGCAAAGAGGTTTTCTTCCCGCTAATTTGTTGGGAAAAAGGAGAAGTGTTTTGTTCCC
This sequence comes from Bucorvus abyssinicus, assembly GCA_009769605.1. Taxonomy (NCBI): domain Eukaryota; kingdom Metazoa; phylum Chordata; class Aves; order Bucerotiformes; family Bucorvidae; genus Bucorvus; species Bucorvus abyssinicus. The sequence continues at coordinate 45,225,370 of CM020028.1, forward strand.
TCGTAACCTTGGAAGCACATCAAGGGAAAGTCTGGCTTCACTGAAGTGAATGAGAACTTTGCCATCGCCTTCAAGGAGACCAGACCTTGACCCTTCGCTAGGTTGTTTGAAACTACTACAGGCATAGCAGAGTGATTTGTAAGTATTGCTATACCTATAATTTAGAACTATGTCAGCTGTTGTAACTGTACTCATTTTGAAGGAATGCAGAGTTATAAACTACCAAACCAACCTTTTTCTCATTTTCAAAATACCTATGCAAGCTACTTCAATTTACTCTGACGCCTCTACATGCTCATTGGACATCTTGTGTAGTTTTCAGAGTAATGGTTCAAATCCAGTGGAGCATCTTCAATGAAAATGGCAAGTTTAATAAGCTGTCTGTAGCCTTTTTGTACATGTGTCTATCTGCGTAAGGGATCTGAGATCAAGGATTTTTCTAGCCAGGGCCTCCTGAGTGGCAATAAGCAGATGCCAAGGGCAGAGCGAAGAGCAGAGCTAGCATGTATTTCCCCCTAATATTTTCCCTTCCTCTGCCTGTGCTTAGTTCAGGGGATTCCTGAGGCAGCCTAAACCATAAATCCACCATAACTCATTTGAGTAACTGACTTTGTCTGAATAGGTACGTGACTTTCATCTGATCAGATAGATATCGACTTAAGTACATTTTTAAAATCAAATCAATGCCTGCTACTGATCAATAGTTATGCTTAGGCCAGTGTTTAAGTAAGGGAACACAAATTGCCTCTTTCTCTGTGTGCGCGTGGTCGTTCCAAGTACTTGGCAGAAGGGGAGTTTGCCTTGTCACGGGGGTGGCGGGTGGAAGAAGGAATCCTGCCAGTGGTGCCGTTGCCATTCTCAAAGTATATGCAGAGGGACCTTCGATACACTTTCAAACCCGTAGAACTGATTTAGTCAGAGTAGTTAGTGAATTGCCGTAACTAGCAATTGGCTGCCAGCTCTGTGGTGGTTGTTTTTCACTGGTCTGTGAATAGGCAACAGCAGAGCCCCTCCAGGGAGCAGAAGAAAGCTTGTCTTTGAAGAGAAGGGCAAGAATGAAAACATTACTGGAATCATACTGCAAGGACGAGTACGTGGGGAAGGAGAGCTGCTACCGGCCAGGAAACCAAAGAGGACCTGGCGTGTCCCTTCTGTTGCTGGTCTTGGCTTCCTTGCCTGTTAAACGCTTGACTAGAATTGCGAATAGCTCTTCTTCACCAAATAATTTAATCATGGAATAGTTTTTCCTACTTTACTGCGAAATGCTATTTTTTTTAATACGGTGGTAACAAGAACTTTAGAATTAAACTCATTTCCCATGTTGATATGGTAGATAGGCAAATTCCTTCTTAGGAAAAACTCCTTCAGAACAGTTGCTTTTGATATGTGTCTGCCCATCACTTAGTGTGGAAGCCTAATTCCTAAATATGTGGTTTATACTTCAGGTATGTTTTCATATTCTCTACTCACGCTGTTGAGTTTTTTGATTTCACGTGTTTGTCAGGCCGAAGTTTCTTACCTGCTGGAAGAGAGAGAGAAACTCTGTACTCGCAGCATCGTGGCTGTTGTGTGGTGGCATGAAGAATACAGCCATGCACCCTCCGTGTTTATCTGCTTTTTGTATCAGAATTATGTCACAGGCAGGAATTTCCAAAAACAGTGCCTGAAGTTGAGTGCTTAGTCTCACATCTGGAGTCCAGTCTAGATTGCCAGATTAACTCCCTGTGTAGAGGAGTAATCTTTTTTGTTGTTACTACTTGTTGTTTGGAAAGCAAGGAGGGCTTTGCACAGATCCACAGGTAAACAAATTTGGAAAGAAGTGTGAGCCCAGGTTGTAACTGAGGCCAGCTGGGCTTGGGTTGGATCTAGGCTGGGCTTGGGCTGGATCTAGGCTGGGCTTGTGTCCGCTGGCAGAGCGGAGGGCGGACAGGGCACTAGTGCTTTGGGTGCTGAGATGTTCGGCTTTGTGTGCCTGGGTTCAGCGATGGCCAGGTCTGGAAAGTCATGCCATGACAGGGGAGGTTTTTTTGTCTTCTTCTGAGAGTTGGGCATAATTCATTTGGGGAGACCATCTCTGCTTTTCACACAGTCTGTTCCCTATTCTGTTCCTGTGGCATTAAATATTTTAAACTAGTCTTTTTCATTTTGTGCAGTAGAATTTGTTAAAGGATGTTGGGAAAAAAACCAGGGGAGGTTCAGCGTGCATAATAGTGGAACAGATGTTGTGCGGTCTCCTCAGGGCTAAACCTCTGATACTGCGTGGGCTTTTGCACTGGAGGGAGGCTTGTGTCTATAACCAGCAGGTCCCCTCCAGTCTTAAACTGGAAAAAGTGGAAGCACAGAGCTTTGCTCGTCCTGGAAGTGTTAGACTGAGACCTGTATTCTCTCAGAAGCTGTGGTGAGCTGTGCCATCACCCGAGTGCTGGATCATTCAAGCAGAAGCGGGAGGAGGAAGGACTGTCGGCTATCTCGCTGCAGTGCCACTGGCCACCGTCGAGTCCTTCCCCACTGGTGCGGGTGGTTTTTCAGACGCTGTTGTGCTGGTTTCGCTGTTTCTCAGCTGTGCCTGCTGAAAACCCGGAGGCAGGGTGGGTGCAAAGCGTGTGAACTTATGGAATACGTTAGCACGCACTGAGCAGCCTGGTCCTCAGCCAGGTTGTTACTGGTACAGGTGGGGTAAGGCTGGCTAACTCGGCTAGTCTGCAGTTACGCCTCCGTGTATAGCCATACCCATATCCATACGTCAGGTGCTTGAGTCCGGAGGCCTCCTCACACTGTCTTGAGTGCTGGGTATTGCTCTTCCAAAGGGTACGTGCCTGCTCAGGGGACTCCTCCTTAGCATATAAGCTTGTTAAACCTCAGCCAGGAGGAATGGTTTCTTTTGCCCATTTTCTCTTGATGGTAAGTAGTAACGGCAAACCGGTAATTAACCTAATACAAAACTCCTGAGAAAATGTATTTTACCCTAGCTGAAATCGTTACAACATTGTTGATGTGCTATTAGCATAGGGACAAACGGCACTCTTAAACCGGAGCGAAGTCTGTCTGACGCCGCGTACAAAACTGAAGAACTGTATGACTGCCAGGCACAGATCTGGAAGGACTGCTCAGCCCGCCCCCCTGCTCTGAGACGTGATCAGGATCATGTCACCTTGGGTATTCTTGCGTCATTGCTTTCATAGCTAGTTAGTAGTTTCTGTCTCCAAAAATCTATTGACTGGCTGCTTATTGGACGAGAGGTGATAACGCGAGCTAGCGGGGAGCACAGCTGGCTGGGCTGGGCTGGCATCCTGTGAGCGTGGTCAGAGCACACCCGCTGCGTTAGGCACTCCTATTGTTCAACGTGTATTTATCTTTCAGCTTCCAGCTACACGGTCAGTTACAGTGAAAGAGGTGAATTTTAAAAAAGGTGAACTAAAACAAGATAGAAATAATTTAAATGTTCTCAGGATCAGAATACGTAGGCTGTACTATCTACTGAACTAAAATAAGGTCAGTGAAGGGTGACTGATACAATAAGAATATTGTAATGAGGATTAATTAATACTTTGCAATTTAAATCAGAGACACTATGAAGTAGATCAGGAAAAAACCTTGGAAAAAATCTGCTGCAAATGGGGTCGCTTTATCTGCTGTGGCTCACAGTGCTCTTAATCGGGCACAATACTCCAGGTATTGTGTAAGGTTTCCTGACTCTGCACCTCGTAGTTTTGCAGACGTACTGTTTCATTAACACTAGCTTTTTGTACTCGGTATTCTGTCATGAATTACGCATACAAGAAAGGCAATAAGAGAATTAATTTTTTTGCTGTTTGCTGTTACCTGCTCTTTGCTGTAGCAGATTCCCACTCTGGATCTGTAGAGTCCAGGCAAGCTTCTCTGTCACAATTCTTGTAGGATCGACTGTAAAAATATCTCAGCCTGGCAGGGACCTCAGAAGGTCTCTAGTTCAACTCACTGATCGAAGTAGGGTCCACACCACCTTCAGACCAGGTTGATGGGGCTTTTTCCAGTTGGGTCTTGAAACGTCTGAGGGCAGAGACTGCAAAACCTCCATGAGCCCCCGCTGCACTGCTTAGCTACCCTTGTAGGGATTTTTTTTTTGGGGGGGGGTGAGGGTGGGGGTGTGGGACTTGTTTGTTTATGACTGCTTTGTTTCCTGTTCTGGCGTGCACCACAGCCAAGAGCCTGGCTCCATCCTTTGCTGCCCTCCCTACAGACATGGGCAGGTCCCTCAGCCTTTCTCCCAGGGCGTGTGCACCAGCCCCCGGCCATCCGGTGTCCCGTGGCTAGATCGGTGACAGTGGTCAGTGTACTTCTTATCCTGGAGCGCCCAGAACTAGCCACAACAGTCCAGCCTAGAGGAGAGGAGAATAACGAGTGTGGTGCTTGGTAACTTCTCAGTCCTCCGCAAGTGAAATTGCTGCGGTTGGTTCCAGAGTCCTTGTCAGAAGAGCCACGCAGTTCAGCATTTGTTTCTTGGTTATCTACAGTTTGAAGTTCTTCTCACCTCCTCATCACAAATGGGCAGTTTGGCTGTTCAGTGCTCATGTGTGGCTCTTTCTGATGGAGGAGTAGTTAACTCAGCCCCCCAGATGCGTCAGGGAGCCTGGGGGGGCCATCGGGTGAAAGAGGATCTTAAAATGTACCTTGTCAGTTCCCTTTCTCAGTATCAGAAAAAAATGCCCTCTCTTTCCCATATGATGGCCCAGGGGAATATTTTCCCATTAAAAAGGAACATTTCCTTTCACAGCAAAAAAAAAAAAAAAAAGTAAAAATTCTTCAGCCTGAACTTGGCAAAGCATTTCACTGACTAATGGTGCCACCACTTGTTGCTTGCCGAAGTGGTAGCTCTTGGGGGGACCTGGTGCTGCCAGGTACCACAAAACATGTTTTGGTATTAGAAATTGTAAAGCAGCAATGAAATACGCAGCTCCTGGGGTTTTCCCTTGCTTACCGTTCATCTCCTGATGCCCACGAGTGGCTGCCTTTGGACTGGTTGTGCCCAGGCTGCGTGTGCCGTGGCAACAGGCCATGTTCAGAGGTTTTTCTACTCACTGGCCCACTGAAGAAGCTGGATAATTTGTTTGTTCATCATATATTTTAAATATGCTAGCATAAGATTGCCAGCATAAGAGAATAATGATTAGCTCAGTTAAAATTAGGAGGGTCTTCAAAAATAAGTGACAGTAGTCCCACTTGAACAGAGTTTTTGGACAGATTGCCACCCAGTCATCATTAGTAGTCATAGACTATAATAGACTTGGGCAAGCCCTGCGAAAATCGGAGAAGAAAAACACCTTTCCAATTTTCTACATTCCTCATCAATCTCTGTATAATTACAACAGGGCTCAGGCTTTAAGAAAAGAATGTAAACTAAGCGAATTGGTTTTGAATTTGATGAATCATGAACTGAATTAAGTTGCTGTCGTCTGTATCTCCTTAATGTATCTCCAGTAGGGGCAGAAGTCGCTTCAGGTCAGACGCTGTAGTTCTGCGCAGACGTTTACTTCTATGCGTGACTCAGGATGCAGAAGAGGAATCTGTATTCCCGCATTCAGCTACGGCTTTTTATCCGCACTGTTGCTATGGAGAAGCATATAAATATTTGTATCGCAAACTAATTTTACTTCCCCTATAGATGGCATGGAAATATGGATAAAAATGGTAAAGAAGAGTTGTTGTAAGTGAGTTTTGTTGTGCAGAGTAGTATTTTGGAATGGGTTCAGGCACAGACTATCAGCAAAGGAGAGTTAGAAGGTGCTGTGTTTAAAGCGATCTGGCCTCTTTAAGTTACAGGATAGCATTGAATGTAAGTGTCCACTGCATTTGCAGCTTCCTCTTTTCCATTTTCTAACATAGCATTATTACGTATTTGTCTTTCTAATAGCTTGTATGTACTGGGTCATTTGTGTAAAATAAACGTGAAAGCATAAAAGAAAGCACTTTGGAAGCACGTGTCCATCCGCCCCGGGGTGGATGGTGTATGTGGAAGCTACTCAGCTGCTAAGGAGCTGGAAGTTGCATAAAGTATTTCTTCTTAGGATCACTTAACATTTTTTCATGTCCAGCCTTTTTCTTTCCTTGTCTGCCAAATTGCCTCCAACGTGGCAGTCACCCTGGACAGCAGCCTGTGTCCTCCTGAGCTCCAGCAGTGCTGTGCATCGTCTTGCCTTTGCTTGTGATCCTGTCCTTTGGGCTGGGCTCCGTCTGTCCCCGTCCTTGGACTGGTGTCTTTCAGTCGTCTTCTTTAGTGACGTAAGTCACGGTAATGATTTCTCAGTATATCAGGGTGGTTTCCGGCCCTCCAGGCATTGCAAGACCCTTAGCTGATAACCCCAGCTGTATGAGAGATGCCTTTGGCATGGTTTAAACTCCACTCTTAGTTGCTCTGTAAATTCTGTACTACGAAACATACTTCTTAAGAAGCAGCTTGAAAGAGTGGCTCTGGTTTTTCTTACTCAGCAGATATTTTCAACACCTGGAATTGTCACTCTGGTTTCACGTTGTGATCTCTCTGGTGACATTCTAAGATAATGAAACCAAAAATGGTTAACAACAGGATTGGAAATCACCGTATCGCCGTAGCGGTCAGCCACCTCTTTCTTACATCACAGGATGGTTTTGCTCAATTCAACAGCAAAAAAAATGGGCAATACAGAAATACTGAATAACAGCTTCATGTTCGTGCAATGGGATATTGGGAGCGGTGTTGTGTCAGTTGTTCGTTGGCCTTTTAAGATCCCTTAAAAACGTAAGGCTAAATTACTTGTATGGTTTTTCTAAAAATATAAAACCTCTCTACAGTATTGCAGACTTCACAGTGAACTAAAATTTTACATCTGTAAAGAATGTACCTTAAAGGTGTGCATACCATTTGGCCAGGAGGTAGATCCTCCCACTGACGAAGCAAATTACATTTGTGTCTTCAGAATTAATATCTGCTATAACAAGGAATAATTACTGATTTTTTTAAACTTCCCTTTGTGTCTGAGATTCTGATATCACAGTCCTGCATTGTGGTGAATATTTTGTTTATCCAAAGTTATCATCTCAAAGAACTATCCTGTATTTTAAGAAATAATTTTGTGATTCAGAGATAAGCATTCTTAATTCTGGCTTGGTATCGATGTGTTCCTAGATGTAAGAGTGGATTTCCCGTGAAGCCCATCAGCTGCCCCTGTCTGTGCTTCCTGCCAGCGTTTTCGGTAACAGCCAGCGCTGCCCAAGAGGAGATGCCCGTTAGTTCCCCTGTACGCAGGCATGGCCAGCGATGGGGCGCAGGGCATCTCCAGGAGCAGGGGTGGCAGCGCCGTCTCACAGAGCGCGCCGTCAGGAGCACGGTTATTGCCTGGGAGGGGCAGAAGACGATCCCAGTACAACAGTGATTTCCCCTGGCAGTTCACTTTACCGCTCTTACGGAATCTGAGGGAGGAAGCTTTCTTCTCTGTCTGCCGGGCCCAGCAGTTGCAGCATAAGGCATTATTCGTCACAACAGAATTCATCAGTGGACAAATTGCATCGTCATTAGCGGAAGCTTTCGGTGGGAAAAGCACCACTTCTGTTATTCTGCGTGATTTGGAAAAGTCAGGTGTAACAGACGTGCATTTTTAACTGCCAAAGCTCGAGGTACTGTTGTGGTGCAGCTTTATTATTCAGTTGGGCTCCGCAATGTCCTGCTCTCAGGTTTTGCTGGTTTGTGTCATTTGTCACACTACCGCTCCACTTAGTGCACCTTTTCTATTTTCCCTTCTTTCACAGCAAATGAAGCTTGCGTCCGAGTCACTGAAGGGGTGACCACTGAGGAGCGGGGATGCCTACAGCCGTCACACGTGAATGCGGGCACTTCTTGAGCGTTTGGTCACGGCGATGTGGAGCTTTCAGAGCGGGTCTTCCGCTGTCTATTCAGTAGGTGGCACCTGCTTACGTGGTACTGCCTGACACTCTAAGAAAGGGGATTTTCTCCTGCTTGCTTTGTTTCTTTATGCAGCTGTTTGTGAAGTTACCACCAAATAAAGCACTCCAGCTTCTGCCAGGTCTGGTTGAAATCTGCCAGACTCTCAGCGCTCCAAGTGATTGAAAACTGATCCGGTGAGTGAGCGTCCAGGAGCTAACTAGAGTTTTCAGCTGCAACTTGGGAAAAGAAAAGAAAAAGGCAGGCTGGTATTTAATTCCCAGGGGACTGTCCATTTGGGGTTATTGCCCCTTTTGCTCCTTTATTACAATAGCTAATCAATCCTCTATTATTTCAGATATTTGCTTATTAGCTGCTGTTTGCACATAGCAAATGAATTTAAATATTTTATACATTGCGTAATGAAATACATGATTATTCCCTGTATGAGCTAAGAAACAGTTGAACATAAAGTATGCATTATATACTCCTGTGTGCTAGTTCTCTAAATAAGCCCCAGCTAAAATCTTTTCAAGTGCTGGGTAAAAATCATGCAGAAGGAGACAAATTGCTGATCAGTGATTTGTGAAGTGTATTTATTTTTTTAATTTACGTTAGATTTTTGTATCGTTTCCCTGGCTCTTGGACTGCAGTATTGTACAAACGGATCTTCTGGTTAAACGAACCGATTGATAGACCAATTAAACTTGTTCCTTGATATACCAGTACTTGTGTATGTAGTGAGTATCTGGGGTTTTTTTCCTTGGATTTCACAAAAGGGTAATTTTCCTGATGTTTCGTTGTTTTCTGACAGTAAGAGGACCCAAACGTGCAGCGTTTGCTCTTGTGACCTTGGGAGCATTTGTTTTCTCCTGCTGTGACTTTCCTCTTTGGTAGATGTAACTTACCTATTTGCGATACCAGCTGGAATTCTGTTTGGAAAAACCTGTTCTTACGATAATTAAGGTATTCGTTTTCTTTGCACATTTCAGATTTCTGCCACAGGGCACCCACAGCAGAGTAATGTAACTAAGCCAAAATAACGTATTCGGTCTGGAATTTAAAATTAGCATTTCTGAATCTCTGCAAGCATGACCCAGTACGAAATGACTCTGTTCCCTTGGGAAGAGGAGCAGAACTGTGTTACAGCTGCTCTCTCTGTTCTTGCTCCTCCCACTCCTCATGCTGCTGCTGGTGCAGGGCTATCTCGTGGGCTGCTGCTGTTTCACAGCCTGTTTCTGAAGCCATGGCAGGGTTGTGGCTGCACAAACTCTGCCCTGAGCAACCAGCAGTGAGCTTTGAGGAGAGCACAGCTCCCTTCCTAGAGCCCTGTAGAGATCCCCCAAACTGAAGCTCAGGAGACAAGAAGTCCTGTGTGATGGGTTCCTGGTGGAGTATGTTCTTCTGAGCTTATCGTAGTCATTTTGAAGGGATTCTGCTGGTCTGCTAATTTGTGCTGTTTTATAGAGTGTAAAGCTGGTGTGTTTTGCTGATGGCAACTGTATCAGGTGTCTAGAATAATTTTCTAAGATGGGTTAGAAAAGAAATTGAGTTGTGTCTCAACTGTGACCAGGTGAAGAAAAATAAGTAGACTTCTGCGAAACTGCCTTTATGGTTGTCTTTGTGGTCCTTCCGTTCTCCTGTTTTCTGTAGACTAACAGGAAAATCTCTAGGAAGTTCAAGTGACGTAAGTAATGTTAGCTGTTGCCCTTACCTTGAGCAAATGCCTTCAGTTCTGCTCAGTTTCCTTATCTATAAATGGGGATCATACTGTTCTTCAGGTGCCTTCTCCACCTAAAGCTAGTAGGTACGGAGGAGTTATGTCCTTCCATAGCGTGAGAATGGGAATCCTTTGTTCTCTAGAGGTTGTTCTAGTTCCTGGGAGAACGCTTGTTTTAGCATCACAGATGCTACACAGTCATGCTAGGGAGTGTTTCTGTCCTGAAGAGCATAAGCTTTAGCTTGTTGAGAAGTGTTGCCTGTAGAGTGCCAAGAAATATTTTGTCACTGAACTGAAATTTAGCTCCTGTTCCTCTGCATGCTGTTCTTTGTCCTTTTACTGGGGGGATTGCTGTGTTTCTTACTGTTCGATATTGGTTTGACAGTGGGATTTGGGTTTCCTTTGCTTTACGTTCATGATGTCATGTTTTCATTTCTCATTTGCTTCGGAATGTCTTTGTATTGTTCTTTCTGATATAGTGCATCTGTAAACACTGTGGGATGCTAGGCATAAAACTTACTGAAAAACTCTATTGTCAGATGAATATACTAGGAAGAATAAAGGAGATATTTACTTGTAATTGCCATTCCCAAGCTGTGTAATCCCTATGTCTGTTCCTAGTCTTGGTCACTGTGTTCCCAAGGCACACAGGAGTGGAGACTTTATTTTCCGATGGTGTGCAGGCCATCCCCTGGCGTGGAGCTGACATGGCCGTTGGGCTGTTTTTCTCAAAAGTGCAATGGAGAAGGCACGGTGGGTTCCAGGGGAAAGGGGAACAGGCACTGAAGTGAAAGGAAACCAAGCTACCTAGATCAGAATTGTCTGGTTCCCAGAAAGCGTCTTGCGTTTTCTGTCTTCTTCCTTGGGGGGGCATCGAGCAGTTTTCATCCAGCATAGCTGAAGCTGGAGCTTGTGCCCTTCAGGCAAATAGTGGTAGGTTCGTGCAGGGCTTGTGGAAAGTGTGAATGGGCTCTGAGCAGCCGACTTGGGATGGGGCATTGCACAGCTTATGCTCTGCCATTACAAGCAGTGATATTTGTGGCACAGCCCATTTCCCAGCTCAGAGAGACCTCTACAGAGTCAGCTTTGGTTCTGGACCTTTCAGGAGTGCAGGCAAAGACTTGGGTACGTGGCAGTTCTTCCAGTGCCTGAGCCTAATAAGTTACGCTCTTGTTTGAAACTTCAGGGAGAAACCTGGAGACTTCCATGTCTGGGAAGACAACTGTGTGAGGGTAGCCTGTACTGTAAGGCTTGAACTTCACAAGTCTCCTTAGCAGCAGCAATAACAACCAAAAGCTGTTTTTAAGGAAAAGGGCAGTCATAAAGAATTCACTGGTGATACAAAAGTTCTCTCATCAGGAACATTGAGAGCCACAGTTCTCATTGCCTGACCCAGAGGTATCCGCTGACTTGCGATCTCTACCCTATTTGCCAGACTGCAGCACCTCCTGTGAACTTAAGGACAGTAGAAAAGGAAAATACTGGCATTGTTACAGGAGGAAAGGCTCCTCTGCAAGCAGGTAAGTAAGTAAGTAAGTGGTGCAGTCTACCTGGAGCCGAGGGAATCAAGCTCAAATCTCAATCAATATCAGGAAGACTTGCACTGACTGAGAGTTTACTTCCTCATTCAAACAAGCAAAGCCCGTGGGAACCATGCCTATAACCACCAGGAGCTCTCTTCAGGAAGGCTCCCCCGTGCCCCATCCAGGAGTTTGGGGGGGGGGGGGGGCGAGTGCCAGCTTCGGGCTGGCGCTGACAGCAGAGCCTGGCGACTCACCTGGCAATGCTGGCAGCTGCTGTCCTTAGAGAGGAAGGATCCCTCTGCACCCCACAGCTGGACCTAAACCACAGTGGCAGGGATGAGGGCAATCCTGGGCATGGTGTAACAGCTCACCAGCCCTTCCGGCTAGCTCCAGAGCTGCAGCCCCGAGCTGGACCTCGCCCAGGCCTTGTGCACTCACGCTGAGTGCAGGTGGCCTGCAAGCCCAGAGGAAAATGGATCCTTCCCTCCTGCCTTCCCCGGCCCTGCATTTCTCCAGTGAGAGTAGTGAAAGGGAAGAAATAAAATGATGTTACACAATGGCTTGCTGAAATTAATCCCAACGAGATCTGACACGACATGCGTGTGAGCCTGGTGAAGGCCTCACAAAACCCCGTGTGTTTCAAATCCTCTATCCGGTAACTTGCATTTTCCCTGACATAATTCTTCTACCATCTGGAAAAGCAAATAGAGATCATCTTTTTTATTTTTCCCTGATACAATAGACTGTACTCTCTCACTAATTCGGGGTTCCTGACCTCTCGAACCGTATGTAATTTGTAATACACAGACAGGCTACAAAGACGTTGCTCTGGAGAAGGGCCAGCTGGCTCTCCCTGACCAGGTGTCACTGTTACGCCTTCCCAAGTACAGTCAGAGCAAGGTGTTACTACTCAAACACCTTTTACTGGAAGTCAGTCATAACCTGGCATTAGCAACAGACGGCTCTGATTCATCCACACAAACTTATCCATGGGAAGGCATCAGGGCAGCTAGGTTGTCTCCACCTTTGGGACATTCCAGTTGTGCCAGCCACCCCATTGGGATTTCTCAGTAACTGCCTAGCATATTTCTTTATTTGCTAATGAAAAATTCATTAAAGAACTCTGACCTGGGTGTACTGACTACTGAGGTGTTACTGCTTGGCCTTGTGGTCTAAAAGAAGAGGAGGGTACTACAACATTTGTCACACCTTTCCTGGCTCAGGCATGGTCACAGCCCCGTGAGTTCCTCGGCCACTCCTTGCCTGCTCCCACCTCCACCCCGTTTTGCATTAAGCAGAGCTGGGATGCTCACCAGCAATGGCAAGGTTGCAGCTGCAAAGGCCTGTGGGTACAGCTGCACAACTAGCCAATCATAAAGCAATCATACATCGATTGCATACAATTACAAAGCTCGTTGCATGCCAACAAGAAGTGTGCCAAAGCCCATGTCCATGCCCTCTCTGGCTGGTTGCAGTCCATGTTTCGTGAGCAGTTAAAGCACAGGCTCTGTGTTACATCACTGCAGAAGACCGTCAGCAGGTTGTGCTGAACCACTTCAACCACAGGTCACCAGAGACACCTCTGGGGGCAAACGGGTGACATACATGAGGAGATAGCAGAAACCACCCACTCTCAGGCAGTCCAGTGCACCTTCTTCTAACACGTGCAGGGGATGCACCGGTGAGCACTGCTACCCCTCCTCACCCCGAACTGCTTTTCACAGTACCTTGGGAAAAATACAGTAATGAGATGTCTTAATGTCTTAAGGTGCCCATCTTTTGGTGCGCAGCCAGCCTCTCACTTTTGATGTGCATCAGTGCTGATGCTGACATTGGGGGTTTTTTACTATTACCCATTTTACATTGCAAAAAAGAATAGTACTGGGTTAGGTCTGGATTACAAACATTCAATTTATACTGGTAAACTTCTTCTCACATACATCTTCACAAGAAAAAATCCCTATTAGTTTACACACCACCTAGGCAGATTGGGCAAACTGGTTATAGAACCCATGACAACTTTTAAGCCCAAATTAAAAAGTTTGATCTATGCAAGAGAGTAACTCAAAGTTTGCAAATTAACATGCATCCACACACAAAGCTGTATCTTTTCAAGGCAACCAAGCTTACATTTCTACTGCCTTCTATTTTGATTTACTACTCTCTGTGAACTTGATCAGCGCTGTTCGGTATGAGCTATTCAGTGTCCGCAGAATTCAGAATGCGCTCCCAGCAAGAGCGTCTCCCCTGAGCTGCAGCCCGGGGACTCAGTCCGGAACTTGTGCCACCCTGTGAACAGTGAACACCAGGAGTAACAAACCGCATTGACATGCGAATCATACGTTATGCATCAATCAAGATACCACTTTTATTAACTGGATTTTCCATTTCTGTCACACACCATGAATGTTTATACAATGAAGAAGCCAAACATTGCTGGAAGCAGTAAGATCAGCTGATAGTTCTGTACCCTCTTAATGCACATACATGGTTCGTTCTTGGTGAGAAATTTTTACATTTCTGTTCACTAATTCTGCTTATTTATACTGCTACTCTTAAAATTCTGTGTCAAGATTGTCACGTCTTAAATACAGATTAAGTTGCTAGAGGTACATTATTTTTTATATATATATATTTATATACACACGTATACAGAAAAATACAAGACTAATTGTTCTTCCACAATATTTAATTTATACACTACTGTAAATATATGCAACTTTTAAAGACACGTTAAGGGGTACAAGAAACCGTTTACTTGCTCTAAATAGTTTGGTCCAATATTATCTTAATGTAGTGGTTATTCTCACCCTTCCTTCTACGTGACAACATAGTACAACATACACCACATGCACAACCATTCGCCTATCAACAAATGGATAAAGGACACCACTCAGACTAACGTTTGTACACCCAAAGGTTCAACCAACCACACACAACTATAAGGCTATAATACAACTATGCAGCATAAATGGTCAACACCGCTCTTCTAAGGTAAGCACCATATATACAGTTGTATATAAAAACATGGGAAACAAAATACACCTGGGGTTAGTTAAAAGGTGCCATTCCAAGGCTGTACATAGTATCAGGAAAAAGTATTTACAATACTTGGAAAAAAAGCTGCAACAAATAAGTTTATTGCCAATGCCCTTTATAAACTTTTCTCCTACTTGGATGTTATGCTCACTGTCTGTGAACCACACATCTCATTTCTGGCCCTTGCTAAGATCCCTGCTCAAAAATTTCAAGCAAATATGTTCTATGGCTTCACCCACACATCTATTCTTGTAGCTTTTCATGTATAAATATCACACTGACTACACTGCAACTATAGTTTAAAACTTAAGTAAAACACTTATCCTTTGCCTTGTTTAGGAAGCAGAACGTAAAATCCCTGGCTAGGCTAGCCAGTAAGAATATCCCACGGAGTTTGGACTCAGTAGTCCTTTACAAACCAAAAAGAGCTGTCATGAGCTGTAGAAATTACGACCAAGCGTCACGCTGTTCTTTGGTGCTCTGCTCACTCTGCGGTGGACGTGAAATGCATTGTATTTGACCATTCTGCAAGTGTTAAAGATGCTCAATGTAAACTCGGACAACCAGTGTCTGCCCAGAGCGCTGCTACATAATACCACCAGTTTCACTAGCATTGCTGAAAAGACCCAGTGCACAGCATGAAAAAATAAAACATTCTTGCCCTTCCCAAAACTAGGAATCTGCAATGCATTTTAATCTAGATAATAAAACCCCACAAAGTTTATTCATCTGGTTAAAAGTATCCTTTTATACAGAAATACTCTAAATCAAGACCTTGCTATGGCAATGGTAAACCCAAAAGAAAAGCTAAGAGCTGTAAAATAAATACTTTCCTATATGCTATTTTAAATTGACTTTATGAAAAAGCATAGTTACTGAGAGAAAGTAAATGTGTATGTGGGGAACAGCAGTATTTTAAGTATTAGGAGAGTAATAATGAGAAAAATGTAAATGACAGGAACAATTTCAATTTTAATCCAATTACCTGAAGGTGTTCCATCCCTTATTGCCTTTAGAAATCTCAGGGAGAAAAGGATAGGGGAGAAGGTTTACAAGGTAAAAACCTAAAATATTAAGTGTCATGATATACTAATAACAAAAGTAATTCATACAAATACTTTATTTTCAGATAGCATGTAAAAACTCAGAAGTAGACTTAATAATTTACCTTTGTTATATTAAAAAAGAAGATTGTCTGCTTGTAATATTAACATATTTCTATGGGAGAAAGCTGCCTTACAAATCTACTTGCCTTTTTGTTTTTTAAAAAGAAAACTGCTTCTAGCAAAGCAAGATCTTTTCTGTTCGATTTTTGAGCCACAACTTTGTCCACATCATAGCTTAAGACAAATAGGTGTGGTTTTAAATTTCAAGATCACTAATTTTCAGTGCATCTTTGCTTTGTACAAGCCTTGGAACATCTGAAAGCTCCTTGAAGAGTTTTCAGCATCAAAACATTATTGCTTTGGTTCTGTTTCAGACACATAGAAGTATGCCACATATCACGTATTTCAGTTGTCACAGAAGGTCAGAACAAGAATTAACATTTCACAAGCAAACAAAAGCTTCTCTCTCTAGTTTAAGTGCAGAACATGAAACTCCTAAGTGCTCCATTTACATCAGGATCCAGATATTTATTTTAATCCAGATCTTCCATAGTAAAATTATAAATGTAAAAATTACACAATAAAATATTCTGTTTTGTTGAAAAAGAAAAACATACCGGCTAGCAGCATGCAAAGACCATGCATTGTCATACCATCAAGCAAACACAAAATTAAAGTGTAATAAATAACTGCTCAAAGCCCATTTAAAAACCTTAAGACAACAAAAGGGTGTCCGTGACAAGGTGTTCACAGCTCTGAACAGGAAGAATGGTACTGTCAAGTAGATAGAGCTATCAAAGTCAGGTCATTGTCAAATGACATGACAACAACTGGTTTGACTGGAGGTACACAGCAGCCCCTCCTTTGGGTTCCGCTGAATATTCACAGATATTGTCTTTTCACAGAGAGGTAGTTGTAGCACACTGTTTTTCAAGTTCCTGTTCTTAACCCGTTCCAATTTGTTTGCTGTGTCTGACATTTCATCAGAAAAAAATTTTAGGTTGCCCAATGATGAAGCCTGGTTTGCGCTTCCACTGGAACTTATACACATTTTCCAGGTTGATTTCTCCTGTACTTTTACACTGGAAAAGGACAGACTGTTTTGAGGATCAATAATGTATTTAGTGCTGCTGTGAATCTGTGAACCTAGGCAAAGGCTCATTAACTTCAGGCTTTCGACCAGTTCCCCTGCACTTCTAGACGATAGCTGCATTGCGTTTCTGGATCCAGCACATCTCCGAGTGGAACCTGAAGTGTTGTTGGTGCTACCACTTGAGCTACCAGAGGGACTTCCCCCACCTTTGTTGTTGTCACTTGGGCTTGTTTTGTCTACCCCTCCGTTTCCATTACTTGGTTTACTTTGTCCACCGCCATCTCCTTGGCTGCCAGGTGGCCCTTCGCTGCTATCCCGCCTATGCCAGGAGTAAGTAAAACCACTGTCTTTGTCTAGGCGTCTCCTACTTTCCGAATCATCATCGCTTGTTTCTGAGCTACTGCAGCTAGAGCCCCGTCCCTGGCTTTTCCTCCTGTGATAGCGTTTATGCACTGTGCTAGGTGAAGCAATATTCATTTTTAACCGGCTGAGCTTTGGGGGTAAGTTCTCATCCATGTCAAACTCGTCGTCTGACTCACCCTCCTCAAAGATTTGATTGAGAACTGGTGCACTCTTTCTTGAAGTAAGACGATTTGTAACTGAAGGCTTACGGCGCAGAACAACTTGAGTAGAAAGAGAAATAGGTTTCTTATCTTCTTCATCCTCCTCTTCATCTTCTTCTACTCTGAACAAGCACTTACGGCCACTTGTAGTGGGTTTTAAGCTCACTGATGGGACTGCTGAAAGTGCTGGTCCAGATAATTCAGGGCTATCTTCTTTCTTTGCTGAATCACCAAGGGCCTTGCTTCTGTGGCCGTTGAGAACATTCTCAGCTGTGCGAGCTGGTGACTGAGGTACAGTTGCATGGGAGAGAGGAGAAGCGGTAAGGTCATCCTCCAGATCTTGGGGTACATCAATTTTTGTTGGCCACGACTGCCTACATAAACAATTACAAAGGATAAAGGAAAAATTAGATCATGGCGAGCATTTCAAAACATGAGAAAATCTAAGAACTGCACAAAAAAGCACAAGTGCTGCCACACAAACTGGCCTGCTGAGTGGCGTGCTTGTAAATAACAGTACTGAATAACTGAGAATGTGCATTGCTTTAGAAATGCTGGTATTTGAAAGGAACATCATATATACAAAAGCATAGTTTAGAAATTGTTAGTTACCATCAAATAAAATCTTAGTATTTCACTGCTCTCAGAAAATTAAGCAATAAAAACCGTAAATTAACAGTCTCTAAGAAAGTAATCTGAAGCAGGTATAGCACCACCAGAACCTAGAGGAAGATATGAGCTGATTCAAGCGCAATTTAAATAAACCAGTATCACAAACTACTTTTAAGCTGAAGCTTCTGTTATCTTTTTTCCCAGTAATCTTAATAAAAATATTAGGTTAGAATTAACATGAGTAAGACTGAAAAGTTGAGTCAGAAGAAACGTTCTCTCATTTTCTATGTGTCTCATTCAGACCAAGCTCTATGCTACAAAATCCCCTTAAATGTTAAACACACCTGAATTGAGACCATACATTTATTTGTCCTTAGCTGAGCAACTGGATTAATACAGCTGCATGAATCCAGGACTCAAGACGCTTATGACACTTGAATAAACTGTAAATCCAAGTTCAAAATGTGTGACTATGTACTAGCATTAGTTGAAATCAAAATGAAAGTAATACTTGAGTATAATTCAGTTTTACAGTTAGCAGCTGATGCCTTATCTAAGCTAGTATCTCATGATTTGTATTTTACTCTAAATCCTAATATATATTGTAATTTTCTCATAATGCACACAGAATAAATTAAGAACAAAGACTGTCAGTCTTTTCTCTATTCTGAAAGCCTAATCCAAATGCCAACACCCACAGACCAACACCTTAACACTGAATAATTCTTCAATTGCTTCACTCAGCATAAGACATTCCCAACCATATTTTGCATGTGCCCAGAGAAAGGCTGCATGACACTGTAGCCCTATTTAGAAGCAAGGTGTAGAAGGAAAGCAGTAGAGGAAGCAGATAATGTTTCACGCCAGTTTTGACCCCAGATAGCTGCTTGGACAGCCCTGAATACGAAGGTGGAAGGATCATAGCAACTTTCTGATCTCTGCTATGTTAAGAGGTCAAGCTGAAGAAAGGAGGAAAACTCAGACACTTCTTTGTTATTCTTATTCTAAATGTGTTCTTTTAAGTGTTTAATGTTAATGAAAGCACCTGCACTAGGACTGCATTTGCTCAAGGCTCCCTCTGTAATGGCTGGATAGAAAAAGGATCCTGAAGTGTGAGAAGCCTGACTACATGGTTAAAAATTGACAACTACCTTCCCAATTGTGTGAACTTTGAAGAAGAGTATTTTATTAGAGTCAACATTAAATCATCAAGCCTAACTGTAGACTTTGGTTTGAAGTACTAGCTTCAATTTTGCCTAACAGTGATACAAAACTCCACCGGGATCCTTCAACAGTAGGACCTGGCTGCCCACACACCCATGTAAGCCTGTGCAGTCCATTCCCTGGGAGGAGCCGCATAGGCTCCTTCCTGTCTTGTTGGACACTGGGAGCTCCCTCACACCAGTTTCCCTCCAGTGAGCAGCTCTGCCTGGAGGGAGGTCACACAAGCAGCAGCTCTGACCCAAGCTGTCCAGACAAGAAGTAGAGGCTAGGCTGTGGTTCTCCTTGGTTTGACACTAGCATCCTCCCTTAGGTCCCAGCTGACTCCAGAAACACTGGGAAGCACTGACCTAGTTTTCTGATTACTTGGGCTATGCTGGGTATTTTAAACACAAACAACTGTGATTAACAAATAGGACTTAAATAAATTAGAAACATAACTACAAAAGTGACAGAAAATGAAGATCTGTATCTTTCAAGAATTTACCAAGCTTTGTCAAGCAAAAAAAGGAAGGGTTCTGTGGCTGTCACAATACAGGGTATATACAGTATCTAACAGGACTGTAGTTTCCAGGCAATAAACCTCCTCACTACAGTATGTTTGTGTCTCAGCAGCCCATGTTTCCCTCGTCCCCTTCTGCCACTCCCCTTATTCTCAGTAGGCCTAAGGGAAGAGTGGGACAGAAGAGAAGCTCCAGGTTGCAAGTAAGATTTTTTTTTTTTAAATATTTTGAAGTCTCAAAAATCAAAGAAATGCACTACTTTGTGGTCTTTTCCATGAAGTCATTCTATATAAACACTTTGAATTTAGAACCATCATGAAGGTATAGCTACCTGGGACCATTAAGGGTAACAGTTCCTGAGTTTATGCAGATGTCTGTCATGAAACGAAAATTCATACTCGTAAGGCAGGCTTCAACTACTCCATTCAACTTTACAAATTCAAATCAAGATTTAGATTCAATGAACTTTTTCGTTCCAGTTCTTCATATAACTGGAGCAGTGCTTCTACTGAAAGAGTGACTGACGCAGAGGAAAAAAAAGCATAATTTTCATTTTAAGGTAAACTCAAATTTTTCCTTTAAAGAAATTTGTTTTATAACTAGTCCTTAGTATTAGACATTATTTGATACTCTGCTTGGATTTCTTTTAAAAAAGAAATTGACATAAAATAAGAGAATGATCCATTAAGAGAGAGCTGCAGAGTGAAAGTTACAGTCTTACTCTGTAAGCAAGCTCTGCAACATCAAGCTCCAAAGCAGTTAGATTCTTTAGGTAATCCTTACTTGCCTGCAACAATAACTCTTCTAAAGTACTTGTAACCACACAACAGAAGATGAAACTTCCTACTTAAGTGGCCATTGAGTGAATGACATTTTAAGTGCTGCAACAAAATTTCAGTCTACTGGAGGACCCAACAGTCATCTGGAGATGCTTAGATCCATAGTAAGCTTCAGAGAGAAAAAACTCATTACTCAGGTAGGTGGAATGGTATTCAGCCTCCAAAATCTCAGCCTCAATTCAAGGTAATAAACAATGGAGATGGTGTATCTTTAACCTATTTTCCAAAGTGCATGCCCTTAATTTGTAACAAGTGTCCATTTTTAGTAGATTGAACCTGAGGTAGTAATACCCTTTTTTTACCAATTAGGCCAAGGAAAAAATGGATATCCACCAGAAGGACACTATAGCATTTATGTCCCTATTGTCATTTCTATTAAATGATTGCACATGTGACCTTGGCATGAAAGTAGCACAAAAAAACCTTTGGAATGAACAAGCTATTTTGTCTTTTTTTCTAAATCCTACAGACAGATTAAGAACACTGAAGGTAGGCAGCAACTCTAAACATCAGCACAATCACTTAATACTCTTCTCACATTAAGAGATTAGCTACCAACAATTATTATTACTAATAATAATTACCAATAATATTTTACCAAAACCTAAAAGGCAACTTTTGTAGAGACTGGAGATTAAGGACAAAAATTAATGGAAATGCTTCAGCACAACCTCCATCTTCACTGGAAAGACTGTCAAGATGGGCCAATAACAACTTTTTCCAATAACAGCAGATCCCTAGTCATAGTCTAACACTTAACTCAGGAAATGAAAACCCAAAATGGTTAAGAAATATACCTGTTCAAAATGTGTATCCTCCAATATCAAGGTGCAGGCAAAAACTATACTATTCACCTTGGGTTTGGTTTGGGTTTTTTTAAAGCATATGCTGCTGTACCTAAAAATATGGGATGCTTTGCTAACTGGTTGCAGAGCAAATGGACTGGTTGAACGTATCAATATAAACTAGATGCCAGAACCCCACTTCCCTGTTTAGTTTTACTGTGTCACAAGCTGAAGCATTGAAAAATCAAAAGGAACCTTACCATAAGTTTTTTTATTCACGTTTTTGTCAAACTGAAAAAAAAAGTCTATTGCAATATCTTTAAATAAATAATTAAAGCAACTAATTCAACAATTTTCCTTAGGCAACAAGGTATATCAACTAATACTTAAAAAGAACAAAACCTACAGTCATTTGCTCTAAGCTTGATTTAGGGGATGTTCAACCCCTTAAAAATTAAAGCTAACAACTAAATCATAACATCAAATTCAGAGTGATTTCTTATTTCTGACTAATTCTCCATCAACATGTTTATGGATTATACAACTAGGTTTTTTTTCCAGGGATATGTCACACATGATTTGTATGAGGAACTGAAGGTCAATGAACATGCCCTTTCCTAGCAGGTTTGAAAACTTTCAGATACAGACTTCAAATTGATTAGACATTTCCTGAAAATGGTAGGAATTGAAAATATTATTGGTAACTGATTTCTGAACAGCTTCTGAAGCATCCACAGCACTTTAAAGACATTTAAAATATGCAATGAAATTTAGATTCCTAAATTCTCACCTGAACTGAGCTTTTATGTTGCTAGGGCTTGCAGATCTGGTCTGAATTTCTTTCTCTTGTTTTTCTCGCAGAATCCTTTCGGCTAGTAAGAAGTAAGTAGCTGTGATGTGATTGTACTTGTTAGTTTCCAATGCCCTAAGGAAAGTACAAAACATTACATCAATGGTTTTTTAAAAACTGGACATGCGTCTCATATCTTGCTGTACTTCTCACAGCAGGAAGAATGCCTGAAAAGCAGACCTGCATATTTTTGATGTTTTGACAAGCATGTCTTGGCTTTATTAAAGAGCCAACAAGTCTAGTACTTTCAACTATAGTTGGATGAGGATATCCTCAGAATATCATCCTAAAAAATTAAGGAATTGAACATTCTTTAAATAATAAAATAGTGTTTCATTAATGTTATGCGCCAGTGTGGGCTTTCCCAACTGGCACATACAACCACAAAGTACTAATATTTGTTTATGCAACAACTGCAGGAAAAACCTTCGTTATTTCATGGCTGTCCCATTAAGTTTACAGTAAAATTAAGTTCATAAGCCAGTAAGCATCATTCAGACATTCTAAAAGAGAAAGGATGCCACTGTTATGCAGCTAAGACTGCTGATTCTCCTCCCCTCCAATCTTCAAATGGTAAGATACTAACAGTTTTTCCAGCTTTAACACAAATAGAAAAAACTATTTCAAAGTCCTCTTTGATTTTTGAAATATTTTAGAAGGTTTTTTTTAACCTATTAGAAAAAATTATGTAGCTTTCTAGCAAGCTCACTCAGTGACAATGACTATTTTGCATTATATAGATGAGTATTATTTTAAATTAAGAAAGATTCAGGAAACGTACTAAGGGGAAAAATGCTATAATTGTATTACTTCCAAATATGCATGAGATAGGAAGCACAAGTAACAGCATGGATTTCAAAGTCATTAAATTTACTCAGCATGGCAAACTACTGCAGGAATCAAACAGTGTTCCAACACATTTTCTTTCCTGAGGTTGCATCTACTTTCTCATCCTGGAATATCCTATCATGGAGCAAGATCGTAGTATTTTGTTTGTTAACTGAATGGCTTGATATTTAAACACTGGAGTACCCAGGTTCTCATTACATTCTTTAATCAAAAATGGCAAGATTCTCAAAACAAACTACATATAGAAAATTGACAACTTACTCCACTATTGTATCTCGGTCTGCAATATCGCCAAGAACCATGCGTTGTATTATACTATTGTGTTCCTCCTCCGACAGGTTTTTATATGACACAAGAGGAATATTGTACTTTGTGGCAGGAGATGGGTCAACTCCTTGGAGCCATGCATGGTTTTCAATCTCTTCCAAAGATGCCCTTCGCTTCGGGTCTCTCTGCAACATCCGTGTAATTAGACTGTGAATAGAGAATAAACCTAAACAAAATGCACTCACGTGTTTAAAAAGCAGCTGTTGTAAGAGCAACATTGGGAAGAAATTCTCTGCCATCAGCCCACATAGATCTTTATAAGTCTCTACAGTAAACAATTATTTATTCTCAAAGACATTCCAAATATTGCTGAACTGAAACAATTTACTTACTAAAAGCTATAAATATCATGTACACTGCAGTTTTCATTTACTATGCTTAGATCCTTAACCCGACTTTTGTGGTATGTTTGTTTTCAATAGGTCTTATAGGGCAACTGTCACAGATGGCCTACAGGCTGGTTTGTAAAATAATACAATTTTCTATTATTGCTCCTGTGAACAAGAATATGGAATGGCAAGATAAGCAGAAACATTTTATTCTGAAGTAACTATCAGAGATTTGACTCTTCAGTATCCCTGAGAGAACAGTGATCTGTTCTATCCACAGAGAGGAAAAAAAAAAAAAAACCAAACAAAACACTATCTGGGATGATGAAGTGACAAATCTACTAATGGGCTGATACCGAGTGTTTGCATGTGCTGGAAAGGAAGCACATAAATTCCCCAAATAAACAGAGAAAGAAGACTTGATTAGCACAGCACATCTCTGTTCATCTATTGGACACAAAATTCTTGGGCGAGGTATTTTTGGCTTTGCACAACAAACAGAACATGGATTTACAGTTTTGATGCCAAGGTTTCAAAGAAACTTTATTGCTCCAACATATGGAATGAAAAGTTTTGCAGGTCTCACATAATCTTTTTTATTGCACTAACTGTTCTACACTACGCAACTTCAAACTGCAAGGCCATACAAATCACAAAGGTAAATGCATTTTTTTTGTTTTATTATTTATTTTTAGTGTGAGATTATGTATGGAATGAAAAATGTAGGCTCCTTCAGACTTCTTAAAACTCTACTGTTTAAAAAAATAAAGGAATGTCACATATATACTTAGTATTTGTAGTTTCTGTCTTTACCAAAAGGAAAGGTGGGGTGAGTCACGGAAGCCTTGATTTTCCTTGCTTTTGTTAATATTATGACAGAAAGGGAACAAACGATATACTTCACTTGACTTTTTTTAAACTACATCTGTTGTAAAACAGGTACCACATGTGCCTCCTGCATCCCAAACCACCAAGAATGCTTTAACTCCAAACAAGAAATTTAAACATTTAGAGTCTTTTCCCTACGAAAACCTAACCTATAGAGGACTTGGTAACTGATCGTACCTTGTTGATGCATCCTGTAGAGAAAGCACATCTACTTGGGCCTTTAAGCAATTTAGTGCTAGCCAATATATTAAGTGAAAGGCTGCAAACAATAAGTTTCCTGACCTCAGCACAGCATGCAGCACCTCAAGATATTTGATACAATTCACTGATAAAGCTCTCTTTTAAACCTCTTCCTGTACTGCATTTTAAACCTCTTCCAGCAGGTAAAGCTCTTCAAGCTGTTGAGAACACTGACAGCAGCCTTCCCATGTTACTGGAAATGCTGGACACTAATGACAAGACACAAACCCCAGCAATCATGTTACGCATCACGTTATGCATCAGATTCCTGGACCACACAGATGACAGGTTAGGAGAGGAATGGTCATTATGACTACAGCGGTGACAAATTTCATTCTGTGTCAAGTAACAGAATCCTCGATACTGCTCTAGTTTGACTGGAACAAATGCATTTTTCAAGACTTATAAAGGCATCGGGACTTTCATATTGAAAATGAAAACATACTCTATTACAGATTCAAGAAACCAGCCAAACATCGTAAAATAGTAAAGTGATGCAACTGGAATATACATTAAAAGGACTAAAGAGGTCATTAGCCAATAGAGAAACATGGGAAATATTGGAACATACCAAAAAATAGCTGCAGTGAACATTGCAGAAAAACAACACATCAAAATGAGTCATGATTCCCACATGGCATATGCAATTTGGACACAGAATATTTTTCTCCCTGCATTGCCTAGAATGTTGATTTGGAGTTGCAATTTCAGTATGAGATGAGCAAAACCTGCTGTGATATCCTTTGGGTTTGACAACTTGTATTTTGAACAGAAATCTAAAGGAATCGTTACCTTTTTAAACCCTGCCACAAAATACTCTCAGCAACACCTTGTAATTTGTCCAGCAAGAGTGGTTGGCCAAAGCCAGTCAGTGGTGAGCAACTTCTTCAATCATTTATAAAATACACGACAACTGAGACGCATTTAAGATACACTGTGTAAAATCAAAACTAAGATTCACACAAGTGTGGGAAGAAACCTACTGGCAAAAAATATCATGAGATTAACCTTTAGTAAGAAGGGACACAAAGAATAAAAAAAAAAAGC
The DNA here is from genome assembly GCA_009769605.1 of Bucorvus abyssinicus. Taxonomy (NCBI): domain Eukaryota; kingdom Metazoa; phylum Chordata; class Aves; order Bucerotiformes; family Bucorvidae; genus Bucorvus; species Bucorvus abyssinicus. Next base: position 45,250,798 of record CM020028.1, read on the forward strand.
ACAATACTGGTGCCCAAGAAACTACTCAACTGATGTGAAGAAATACTAACAACTAAGCAAAAGCAGTACACATAATATCTTATTAACAGGCAAGGATTATTCCACACGCTGATAATATTGATAATATGGTATGGGGAAGTCCCAAAGGTAATGAGAAACCACTTCTATGAGTGCTTCCAAATTCTTTAGTACTCTACTTACTCTTTGCATTCTTTGGACACATGAGGTGGCACTGTGTATTTGCAGTCCATTATCATAGTCAGAGTCTCACTGTCATTTGCTTCTTGAAATGGTGGTTGTCCACAAACCAACATGAAGAGGATGACCCCTAAACTCCATATATCTGTAAATACATAGCACATATTTTAAAATAAGTGTTGAGGAAACATATAACAGGAAACATCAAGACTGTGGAATATTCTTGAGATGCATACCGGAGTTATTACTGCACTCTTGATAATGAGCATTACTTACGGAATTTGCAATTCCACTGAAGTACAAAATACAGTAGTTCCATTGTTTGACAGCTTTTATAATTTTAGAGGAGAAAAAGAATCAGAATTCATGACTTCAAGGATGCATAACAGTTTGAGATGCATAACATCTTTGACAACGTGTTAGATAAAACTGAAGATGATCTAGTCACTCAGAAGAATTCATTACCTTTTTCTTCACAGGTAGGCACAGATTATCAAGAAGATTTGTATTCAGTGCATGTTTTTTTAAGGACTAGCGTAAACGATTCTTGATATTGTTTACATGTTACTCTATGAAGTATAGAAATTACAAAGTCACTTATTTCTATGAGACTGAACTAGACATGTTTTTCCTTCAGTAGCATTGCTTTAAAAAAATTCTTTGTTAATTCTAGTGGTAAACAGTAAATCAGTTAGGTGAAACTACCTTATACCAATTATGCTACGAAGCATGGGGTCTTTTGGTTTTTTTTAAATAATCAAACATAACAATTAATAGTGATCTCTACTACACTATAGGAGTCGTCTTTTTTCCCTCTCAATTCCTGCTTATATAAAATAAAAAACCCATTTAACAACTTTCTTGTTTCTCTTTAAAATGACGTACCAAAAGATGAAAAAGAAGCACTGCTAGGCATGAAGCCCTTTAGTTGGTTTCTACTTACTGTAAAAGATAATATTTAGTTCAAATCTTTAGTAAGAGTTTGCCTAGAAAACAAATATTTCAGCCTCACTGAATTCAATACAGAAAGCTTAAATACTGAAAAATATTTCATATCACATAAAAGTAAATAACTCTCATACATGCTTAGAGAAAAGGCCACGTTTTTAATCTTCAGCTACAAGTCCACAGGCTGGAAATTTCAGTGGCAATTTTGGATCCTACACCCTAGTATTTCCTGTATCTGTATCCACTACAACCAACCAAACAGCTGAATTGAGAGAAATGAAGAGGGGAGAGCAGCTGGCAGTGGTCATAAGCAGCACATCAGCTCTGTTCTGGGAGAGCCTGCAGGAAGGAACCACACTAAGTTACCTACCCACCTGCACCCTGCCTTCTGCAGCCTACTCAAAATACTTGACATACCTTTAAAGCTGAATGATAGCTATAATTTTATATAATAATGTAAATCACATTCATCCCTAGAACAATTACTCATTTGGCTATTTACAACGCATTCTTCATATGCTTTAGGTGACAGAGGAACTACACGGTAATTTTCTTTAAAGCTCTAATTTGTAGTTAAGTGCATGCTATTAACTCAGACAATCATTTGATTACTGTTATGCTAGTTAAGCCTCAATCCTGTAAGTTCTGAGCATATTGAGGCCAGTACACCATGTAACGTATACCTGCAAATTCAACATCACTATTCACATGTTTAAGAAGTGCATTAATACTTTGATAGCCTGATACCAGAAAGCTGAATGTTTTGGCATCAGGATTTAAAAATCCTCAAGACAGGGAAGTAATTTCCCCTAGGAGGTACACCTTTAACTTTGTAAAGCTACTTAAATCTTTCTCCTACTGTTTAGATTGAAAGTGGCCAAAAATTTAGGTGCATTCTCTGTCACCACACAACAGATTATAACAACTCGGTTTTTTAAGCACATAATAGAAATGCGTGAACTCACATGTTTTGACAGTCATATTTTGGATATCGATGCCCTCCTAGATTTTTAACTTTGCCTAAAATCTATTTTGTGTTACGATCTATCCTACTGTTCTGGGCGATACTCCCCCCACAATGAAATGCTTCCTGTATCCTTTCGGTGTGAAGTCTTTTAGAAGAGTCTACATAGCAGCATATCGCAGGCGTCTAAGAAAATGAAAGCATGATGCAGCACAGCAAGAACTAAAACAATGTTGATCATGTGAACAGCAGAACTTGAATGCTCCATTTAAACCAGCACAGGGTTGTCTCAACTCAGTTATAAACCACAATTATTTTTCACTCCTTACACCAAACACAGTGTAAAGGATGGTGTGAAGGGAGTGGCAGAAAAAGCTGACAAAACCCAGGGAACATTGAACAAATTTTCAAAGTGACTTCATTTGAAATATACAAACCCTGAAAGAACAATAGAAAAAGGGAACTGTTCTGTAAGAACTGCGTTGTTCACTGGTATTTCAAACTACCACAATTATTCAGCCAACAGCTACACGCAATCCTAAAGTGAGAACAAACAGTAACAACGGTATCTTGCCCTTCCCAATCTTCCAAAAAAATTCACACTTAGTTACTAAGACACATACAACATGGTATGTCATAAAAATTAGATTTTTTATTGGCAGATCTTTCTGGAAAAAAAAAAACAAACCAACAAACTTTCCAGAACAGACAACAGGAATCCCTGTGGGTTTTGCATTATAAAGCTTTTATTTTTTGTGTTTTGAAGCCCCTTAAAGCTTGACATAGATAATACTACCAAAAAGGGGAAATAATCTCCTCTTTATAAAAAGGATCCATAAACTTGGAAGTTAAAAGTCTTACTTACATGTAAATATCTCTTCTAAATTTGAATAGGTGACCTACACTCCTAACACGCAAGTAAGTTTAAACATGTTTGCTAGCCTTCAGCGTAACTCAAAATCCAAGGTTTAGAATTTGAAGTCTTTGAAGCAGATATTCCAAAATAATGAGTTAATACCCAAATACTTTGAAATATTTAAAAGATCAGCTAAATGACTAAAGGGTACATATATAAGAACTGCTAATGTCTGTGCCTGGTTTATTAGGTTTAAGCTATTTTATACATGTAAAAATCAATCCAGTATCTGCAACTCCCACTTTACTGAAGATCCATAGCAGCACATTTTCTAGTCAAATTCAGAAAATATACTGCAAAAAAGATTGAAAGAAATGAAAATGAAAATGCTTTTTTCCCTTTAAAGATAAAATTTTTGTTCGCCCATTTAATGTAATAACCATGGCACATTTTGGAATATTCTTGGTTTCCAGAATAGTGCCATCTGGCTGACAGACGCAAAATTCAAGCTCTTTAAGCATGACTGTCTTTGGGAAATTAGTAAAGGAGAATCAGAGATTATTTTATTATAGTGCTTATTTACCAGATTTTATTATTTCCTCAAACAATACACAAAGCCACACACGGAATGTTCTTTACCATGCTGTGTTGTGCTGCCATAGTCAGTGCTGCTCTATTATTCTTTCTATTAATAAAAACTCATCTGTCAGCTGGATCCCAAGGAACCTAGGGAAGATGGAGATGGTTTGTGCTCAACTGCTTAAGTGCTTTGGTCAACACTTGCTCAGTACATGCTGCCCATTCTTGTGCTGTACACTGCTATGGACAATTTCTGCTCACGTACTAGGTGTAGCAAAAGTTCTCCTGGGGAGACCACTTCCACAAGCAGAGCAAGCAGATAAAAGATCAAGGTGCCATTATTTCTAAAAACCAAAGAGCATTCTTACCATTTCAAAAGGGGATTTCAGTCAAATGGAGTGAATGCCTCAGACACGATCTAGTGACCTGATTTGGTCAAAAGCATCAACTTTGACAGAGCAAAATGAGCAGATTAGAAAGATACTGGAGCAGCAATGAAAGAAGAGCCTGACACTTCATCAAATCAAGGTTTCTAGATAGAAGTAGCATCTCTTATTAAACAAGCTAATAAATGTGGAAAGGGAGGAGAAGAAGTTTAAAGGATCAGAAGTTTTTCTTTAGATCTCCACACACTTGCGAAAACATACTTTTTTTTTTAGTGAAGGCAGTCCTTATAGTATGATCTTAATTTGATGCACCTTATGTCAACTCAGGGGGTAAAAAATAGCTGAGACAGTTTCATGCTTTCACACATTATTAGAAGATTCAGATATACATCTGAAAGCAAAGATGACAACATCTATTTACATTTTTACCCATTCACTGAATGGTACTGGTTCACCAAAGGGTAGCACAAGTGTCAGTCAAAAAAATGCAGAACTATACGGGCAGGATCTGAATGCAGGGCAAGACTTCTTTATCATGACCTGTTAAATGGGCTGTGCCATTTAAAAAAAAAAACAAAAACAAAAAAAACCCAACTCTCACCTCCAGTTCAATGCAAATATGGTTTGACATATATTATACAAAGTAAAAAACTCTGCAGAGATCTACCTTTCCTCCACCTTCACACTTCTGGCACACCATTTTAAGATACTATATTAGCTACGGTGTTATGTTAACGCTCAAAAAAAACCCCCAAACCCAACAGATTTTAGACAAAACTTTTAGATATTGTAATAAATTTACTACTAGATAGTTTAACCAGATAAAGGAGCAGGTTTTGTAAGCAAAAATCCTTGGCTTGGGCCAATGACTCAGCCCACATTTTCAGCTATATTCCCTAAACGCAGCTCAGAACTCAAGGTGCCAGTACCAGTTCTAGACTTGAGACTCTTAAGTGAAGTAACACAAGGAAGACAAGGGTTACAGAGACCCATCATTAGAAGACTTAAACTAGAATTTATTTTTCTCAATTTCAAGTTTTTTACTACTCCTGGCAATTAGCAGTTGAAGGCTTTATGGAAACTGCTTACTTGTCCTCTCCTTCCCTCCAAGGGTCATTTAATTTGCTCTCTTCAGAAAATTTTTGGAAAAGCAGAATTTACACCTGACATGCTGCAGGCATTTAGCATGCTTATAATCTGTAAAACGTCAAATGATTATGATGAAGGAAGGCACACTTGTATACTGCAGTGGCCAAAATCAAGGTCTCTTTCAAAAGCACAGCGAAGATCTTAAGATGCAATTTAGCCTTTAAATTTGGTACTAGTAACTTGAAGCTGACATTGTTATAAACAAGAATAAAATAACAAAAGTTAGAACTTTTAAAAGCACTAGTAGCTAGCTACAGTAGAAGACATTTTATTGTTTTTAAAGCCATTAAATAATGTTTATCAGGAAGAGACTGTTCAAGCACAATTCCCAGAACCATGACAACCAGGGCTGTGTACATGCAGCTTCCTTACATAACATGAAGTCACTGCCATAGAAACCAAACTGCGTCATTCGCTGACTATGCTATGCCTGTCTTAAATACAGGGCAGTCAAACATCATGGTCAAGTTTGTACACTGTACAAAGGATATACATATTCACCTGCTTAACCACTGAGCTGGGCTTTACCACTTCATTATCCATTTATTCCTTTCTAAAGTTCCTGATTTACTCCTAAACTAAGCGTTGCAAATTTCAGAAAGTGACAATTTATGTGACACTGGTGATCCTTACAGCTTGAGATTTGCTCAAATTTCTACCATTCCTCAGAAGTCAGACACTTGTTACACTTTATACATGCTATCTGAATTTGTGATTTTAAACAGCCTAAAGTCCATGCTCATTTTGGAATTGACACATTCGCATTTACCTACATAATGAAAATTGAGTCTGCTTAATAAAGGCGTTTGTTTCAGACCTTGATGGGAAAATTAACTTTTCCTCCTAACTTAAATGTAGAAATGCTTAACAGTTTACACAGTGTATATGTGTCGCCGGTTGGCTGAGGCAAGCCAATCACGGGGACGAGCCCTCTCCGATCTCTAAACCCCTTTTTCCCCTAACCGGGAGAGAAAGGGTTAAAAAGCAGAGATACGAAAAGGAAAAGAAAGATTTTGTGAGACCTCTGAATGTTTGGAAAACTGAAACAAACTTTAATAAAACTAGAACAAAATATATAATATGCAGGGGAAAATCAATGCAAAATCTGAGGGTTTATACGAGATGGAGCAGCGAGGGTTAAACGCGAGAGAGAGAGAGAAAAGGGGACGGTACCGCGCGGAGTCCAAAATGGCGCCGCCACGTGTGCGCGCTCGTGGAGTAAACAAAGGAAACCGCGGCTGTTACGAACGCCAGGCTCCAACGTGCAAAGCGCTGTTCCTACCAGTCTGGTCGTGCGGCTTGTAGAAGCAAAGCAGCAAGAAGCGGCAGCGCTGGCAGCAGAGAGAGAGACACAGCCCCGAGGTGCGGGTCCCAGCAGCCAGCGCAGTCTGTCCCAGGCGGCGCGGCGGGCAGCTTCCCCAGCACACAGCTCCGCTCCACTCCGGCAGCGCGGGGGAGCCGCAGCCGCAAGCAGGCAGGCAGGCGGGCGGGCAGGGTCCGAGCCGAGGAGAGGCAGCCTGTAAGGTCCCCGGAGCCAAGCTGCGAGTCTGGAAAAGCCTCTTCCCGGAGCGAAGCTGAAGGTCCGCGGCGCCGCTCACAGTGCAAAGCCGGAAGTGTCCCGGAGAGCGAAAGGAGCGAAAACCCCAAAAAGCCGCGAAAGAGCCTGTGGTACCTGGCTCTTAAAGGCACAGTACGCTCGCGAGAAACTTTCTCAACCAATGAGATGTGTAATCGTAGCATGGAAGGCAACAGTCCAATTGGTCAGTTTAAAACAAAACCTTTCAAGCAGTTTTTTTTCCCTCAAACTGCCACAATATGGCTTAGTTGATGAGACACATCTTTCTAGAGAAAGACTGCTTCTTCAAAAGTGATTTGTAACACTGAGTAAACTTAGTCAGGTTTTATAAATTTCTCTTTGCAATGGTTACTATAATAGCTAAACACTATCTTCTACTAGAAGACATTTGATAAGCAAAAAAGAAAACAAATCAACTTTTATGAGATGACAAATGTTTACATGTTTATTTAGGCTGCAGAGGTATCAACAGACTGTGGATAAATGAAGGATGGAAATGTACCCCAATTTCCAGCATCGTAGGCAATGAGTCTAACCAGTATCTTAAGACATTAAAGAGAATGTCATCACCACTGCTGCTACAATGTCTTCAGAGCAGGTTTGTGGAAGAAAGCCCAATCCATAGAAACCTGTTGAAGACATCAGCACTTCAATATCAAGTTCTTCTATGCAGAGCTAAATAAGAAAATCTAATGTAAAGATCATCAGCATCTCTACACTCCGGGCATGTTCAGAGCTACGCAGCAACTGGGTAATATCTGAAGACTGCTGTTTTAAACTCAGACACAAAAACCCATCATGAACTACTGGATTTGGATTGGAATTTAGGGGCGTAACCTTCATTGGGCTCAGGAGTAGGTGCAGGCTGATAAATTTCAACTTGTAACAACCAGGAGAGTTAAGATCCTGTTCACAGCATGGGAATGACCACTCAAATACATAGCATAGCTTCAGATTACTGTCTGAAGAACCAAAACACAATTTAAAAGTTCATATGACATATCAAACACACCATAAAATGAGACATCTATTAGAAATAGTGATGAAAATTTACATACTACAGTATAAAAGGATGAATGCTGGTATCATACTAGTGAACTGTTTGAATTGTGCCTGGCACTTTGGTGATAATACTTGTGCTTCAAAAGGAGTCTAAGAAAAGTATTTCCACCCCTATATAAGCTAAAAAGCTTAAAGTTGCATCCCTTGCATAAAAAGTCAGTAGTAAGATAGCATAAAATGACTGTGTTAATGATTGCAGCATTTCTCTGTATCACAAGTATTTTTACACTACTATGTGCACAGACTACTGGAAGATGCTCAAACTGGGCCAGTTGTAAAATTTGAAGAGTGTGGGTAAAGAACAAAGATTACTTTTCCATAGATACTCAGTTTTTAGCTGATTGTATTGTTCTTCCATTCTTCAACTTTTAATCAGAAAGGCTTTGAATAAATCTGTGTACTGATCTCTCTAGTTTTCAGAGACACTGTGTTAATTCAACTTTTTTTGTCTTTGTAAAATGAGATTTATTTGTCCCTTGCAGAAGGCTGAGGAAGATATCATCCACAATGAATGCTAACATTTTCAAAATTAAGAGGCAGAACTGGGTTTTCTCCTTGCTTTAAAGCACTACAAATCCAATTAAAATTACTATTTAAACACATAGCTACAGAAGAATTAGGAGAAATCTTTTCTTTCCTCCCCTCCCTCCAAAAAAGAGCATAAACAACAAATGGCATTTAGCAAATTGTTGTCACAATTAGCTTATCTGTGATGAAACAGTCTGCTCTATATATGTTATTTTATTTGATTCAGACATGATGATCAGTAAGTAGTCTTATCTTTGGAAGCGATTCTTATTTTCCTTCAGTTTGGCAACTAGTACTTATTTTTCCCTGAAGACAACTGCATGAGTTTTGCTGGTTGCACAAAACTATTAAAATACAAACAGTGGTTCTTCGGTTTTTTAGTAACTACTGCATCTCAAATTTCAGTAAGGGTATTTTAACAAAAACCACCACCATTGAAAGGTCTTACTGAACGCGTGCCACTCACTGCCTTTATTCCAAAACAGGCTGTTTGACTCTGACTCATCAATTCAGAAGTTACTGAATCTACATTAAAAATACAAACAAAACCAGCATTTTCTGCATGAATTCCAATACTACTCTAAAAAATAATTAGCCACAATAAAAAAAAATATTGGTTAAATGTAGAAGGAAGTTTTTCTTTGTATAAAACCTGTTCTCAAAATCATTGGACATATCAAAGTCTACACAACACACACAACTTATGTACATGTTTCACTGCAATGCTTTTGGTCTTTTTTTTGGTATATAAATACTAAAGACAATTTGCTCCTGGTATCTAAGAAATCTTTTGTATTTTCCGATAGGCTATCCTTTCCTAAAGGTTTTAGCCATACAATGTATAATAAGCATTTTATTCATAAAAATTGACATCTTACTATGGCTTTACACACGAATGCAAAACTTGAGCATCTGGTTTATAACACAGTAGTACACCACTGATTTAGGTCCCACCAGATCTGTGTTGCCAGATGAGTCAGCCATGGGCTGAACATAAGAAATCTGAGTATTTGTTTGCGAGATACATGAAATGAATCTTCCTGGCTGTGGAGATGTATTTATCATAAAGAAACCTTGCTCTACAATAACAATTTGAAATATTACACAGAAAGGTTTCTCATGAACACAGCAAGATGACCATGAAATATTCCTGTACTTAAGTTACAGTTTTACTGATATGGTAGTAACTGAAGACTCTCGACAGCTTCCCCTCTGTTGTTTCACTTGGATAAATTACCCTTTGCTTCACCCAGCTGTGTACTGGTAAATGCATTAAAACTTGTTCATAAAGTAATTCAGAATGAACCATAAGTCATACTTCATAAATAGCCAGCACAGATTTATCAAGAAGTCATCAGGATCACAGACCCCCCACCCTTCATTACAGCCTTGTCACATCATAATTTCACTTCTGAATACAAGGCTCCAATCCCTGTAACGTAACACTCTTAGTTTGAGGCATTAAAAGTATTTTCTTGTCAATAAAGTAATTAGATTGAAGGGAAATTAGCAGAATCAAATGATTGCATACTGCAAAAAAATTGGACTCCCCTTTCATTATAAATAAATTTTACTACCTGCATACAAATTGCCACAGAACATAAATTCTTTAACAAGACATGAATATCCTCAAGATTGAAACCTTCTGAAAGGATTCTACAACCAATTCCTTACATTTGCCCCTTCCAAAAAGCATAAAAAGCTTGCTTCTGATAATTTTACAAACTTGACTCAGTTTTCCAGCAGTGTAAGACACACAGCACAAGCAGGGATGCAAGCGCACAGGAGGAGAGCACAGCACAGAAATACACGAGCTACTCGCATCAATTCCTTCTGGTTTGCTCCAAACAGCATTTGAAGCTGAAAAGTAGAGCACACAATTCTCCTAAAAATGCACAGGCAATGATACTTCATGAATTTCAGTCAAATGAGTTTCTCCTATGTGGAAGGTGAAGGTAAGTGAGCTAGGCTAAGTCGATCTAATCTAAATGTGTCAACGCAAAAGAGGGTCAGGTCCTACCACCCTCCCCTAGAACTCTAGTCCAAGCTACCTGCCCCCTGCCCCCTTCCCCTCCTTTGGACAAGCTCTTCACTCAATGAACAAACAACAAAAGTGAACAAAGGTTAACAGTCTTCTGTCAAGGTAGCTAATAAAATCAGTTCATCAAATGGTCAGTGTCGTCGGTTTGGCTGAGGCAGGGCCAAACCACGGGACAAATCCTCTCTCCAATCAGCCCCTTCTCCATTCCAGGAGGAAAGGGTTAAGGAGAGAGAGAAAAGGGAAAGATAAAAAGGGGGTGAGGCCTCAGCTGAGTTTGGGAAACTAAAACTATTTTAGTAACAATGAAAACTATATTATCTACAACAACCAACAACAAGGGATTAACCAAGACAGACAAGGTTGGGGGATCTGGTGCAGCGAGGGTTAAACCACAGGCAAACTACAGCTCACGTAGCGGCCGGGCAGGGACCCAGAGCCCGGCCGGCTCCCACGGGCCAGGCAGCAGCAGCCACAGCGGAGCCAACGGTCACTGCAGGGGTCGCAGCGTGACGTGCCCCCAGGGCAGAGCGACAGGAGGGGTTTGTGGCAGGCAGCAGCACCGGGTGGTACCTTTAACCCAGAGCGCTCCTCAACGGCCGACAGCGACAGCCAGCCGGACCCTGCCGTCCCCTCAGAGAGAGGTCCTCACCAGCAGCTGTTGAACTGTAAGGTTTCCAGGGTGGCAAAAGGGCCAGGGCACGAGGTCTCTCGCTCTCTGAACGTAGTTTCTTAGAGAGACATCATCCCACCAAGGAGCTTCACAGCCAGTGGGGTGCAGTGACGCGCAGGGGGAGGAACGCCTGAATTGGTTTGTTCATATGTCAGTCAGACTGGTTTGATATTAAACCAGGACAGTCAGCCATGCAACAGAGAGCAGCACATGAGAACAGCTAAATGACACAGGCAAAATGGAAGGGGAACACCTCTTATGCGGGAAGCAGTGAAGTATTACACTGCAAGCCTTCTTGTCCCTGACGTCTTCAAGCTCATTCTATAATATATCTAATTATACATCTTCTAAAGTGTTGCAATACAAAATTAAAAAGGGAGATTTTCAAAACAAAATCATCAGTGAAATGCTTTTGTAGAACTTCTTGCTTTAAAATTCTGTCAAATTTGACTATAATCCGAGTTTGAGCATACGGAAACTCCACAATGGCGTCAGGTATGCTAAATGATTCAATATATGGTTTGCAAGTACCTTATCACTTATTTTTTTTAAACTCGTCTAAAAATACTGAATATAAGATTTCACAGAGTGTAAAAGGTTACTGTACATACCCATTGGCCTTTATGCTTAGTCATTGTTTCTGAATGAAGTGCTATACACATGCAAAAACATCTAAACTAGCACCACACAGGCCAGATAGGGTCATTGCAGTTACTTAGCTGTACTCAAGCACCAGGCAAACTCAGCCGAAGCCTTGAAAGACCAAATGCTCCAGCAACACTATATGCCCTTGCAAATGCTTGATGTAAAAAGAAAACAAAATTTGGGATCACTCCAACAGAGACAAAGTGGGTCTAAAAAGGAGTATCATCATCTCAGACAATTAAAAGATATGTATGACAAATCCACCATTTCCTTTAATAATCAAAAATGTATCACTAGATCATTATAACACATATATGCATTACTATCTTACCATATGGGCAGAAGATATTCAGGTCTGAGCCATGCAAGAAAGCATGCACTAACTACGAAAGCAAGGGATGTTATCCAAGTGGTTGGCCTCTGCAAGAAGGCAGCAAGTTGGATCTGGACTACAAACTGCCAGTTGAATAGCACTGAACTACAGTAATCATCATATTCTTGTTAGTCACGTCCTTTACGAGGAACACCTTGCCACCGTTCTCTTGTTGTTGCTAAGACAACAAATTGCAATACTAAGTTAATTCTGACGGTACCTGTGTTATTTGTGCATTACCCTATCATTCTAGAGGCCTGTGCTCAACTGTGCTAAATAGACAAACCCAATGTTATAATCTGAATTTGCACATTTCTCATCCCCAGAAGGATGAATTAAGTACACAAATATTTCCATGCATCTATGAAATCACAGACTACTCAACTACAATAATAAAAACCCATCAGAAGTGTCAATGTCTTCCAGAATTACTGTAGCCTACACAGCACTTAATACTTTTTAGAGATTCAAACAGTTAAAATAGAACTTGCTTCCCTTTGAAAGAATCAACTAATCTGAAAAACTGTAATTAAACTTTATCACCAGGAAAGAGGTGAATTCTATTTATTTAGTATATCAATCTCTATTGATGCTTATAGAGTAGCAAAGGAAAAGTATTACCCGAAGCATGCTTTATTCCTTCTAATCTGTAGTTAGCCACTTTAGAATACTACTGGAGTTTGTTGGATTACCAGTGCTCTAGACAAAACTCTGTCTGATCTAAAATAGCATGTCCATTTGATTTACAAAATGAACTTTATGTGCAACAACAGTCCTCTCACTTTCCTCTGACTAGTACAAATTTTAATTGTGTGAAAAAAATATGGGAAACAAGCAGCAACAGAACTTCTCAGTATCTAACTCACTCAGCTGTTTGAAAAGCCCTGGGAACAGATGATCATTGCGCAATATTCCTCTTGCATGATTTTAACTACAGCCTTAAACATGAAAGGAAATGAGACCTGAATTAACTAATCTCTTTTCAAGTGTGAAAACTTTTAAAGTAGCATCAGAGAGGGGAGATTAATCCCTAAACTAGCTGTTACCTTTTCACAAAGCAAGCTTTTCATTCTCTTTATTAAGCACATAACCTAATAAAAGACTTGCCCTGAGTATTTCAGCTCTTTGTAGCAAGAAAATGTAAAGTCTTTTCCTTTACATACTCATTCTAATATTATTCATAAGAAATCAGAAAAGCTATTTTTGTGGCAAAGGTCTCTGGCAAAAAAAACCCATCATATACTTTGATCAATTTTTCTTGCAATAATTTTTGCAATATAACAACAATTTTGGATAAATGAATACAGGTGTGGGGATTTAAAATACTATAATGAATGCAAATTTACCTTACCATGCACCAAGTATAAGCAGGGCAATCCTTTTTAATTTGGCATTTTAGTAAATTGAGTTGGTTTTCAAGCAGTCAGATGCTCATAAAGGGGGAGGAAAATGTAGCTGCCCTGGAGAAAACATGACCTCCTTTCCCATAAGCAAGCAGCTTTTAGATTGGTTCAGCTATAATGTAACTTCATCCTAACTGGCAAAAAAAAAAAAATCATTGCTATTGTCAGTCATTATTATTGCAATATTAATAGCCCTATTGAGCCAACAGCCAAATGAGTACACAGCACTTCGCTATTTCAGGCTATATATATTCCTTACACATTACTAGCATCAAAATGTAACTGATGTAATTTCTCTTCTTTTGAAAATGTCTACTTCTGAATTTATACATACTCCTAGTCCACAAGTATGATGTCATCTTAGCATGAAGGTTTATATTTAAAGGTTAAGAAAGGTTTGCACAAGCTGATTTCTCAGGTGCATAATTACGTGGTTAGTGATAAACTTCCTAACCATATATTCTTTTAAGAGTCTACATTTAAGATTCCATTTGGGAGAAGAAAGGCCTTAAAGAAGCTCTTAATATTTTTTCTCTTTTTTTTTTCCCCCCACAATCTTTCCATTTAAAATACACAAATAAGTCATATTTAGAAACCTTACATACTGTATCTTACCTTTTTACCCACAGTATAGAAACAGAAAATCCAAACTCTTCCAAGGTCATTATCTTATTGGCAACTCGAAGTAAATTTTGGGATTTTTATTCTGTAACTATTGTACTGACAGTACTTTAAATTTTATCGTGCATTACAAAGTGACAAAAACTGTGCCACTAAAAAAATTAGAAGCACTACAATCTGTCAGCTAGGATAGGAGAATTTCTAGTATCCAGTAACTGAGACAGTATACAGGGGAATAATTAAACAAAAACTAACCACGGAGGTGTATTTAAATATTCTCAGAAATAGAACTTAACTAGCAACCTTAAACATCAGCTAGAAGAAATTAATTTTTCTACTGTTCACATCAGTCCACTCTGTATTAGCCAGACTTCCTCCTCTATGAATCCATTTAACCATTTTCTTCTAGTACTATTCGGAAGTTTACCTAACTAATTGTTTACTAAGTACTCTATGAAACATTTTATATGATATCATCATTCTTACATTTATCATTAAGAGGTCCAAAGTGTGCTTTGTTACCTATATAATTGAACTTTGGACCATCCGGTCATAATGCTCCTAATGTCCCCGAATCCTCCCCATTAATCCCCATACACCTTCTTTCTTCTAAGCATCTTCAGCTGGATTGGACAGCAACATCAAAACTTTTTTTTTCTCATCCTCCAAAATTTGACTGCTACTCTGTTTTTCAAGAAATAATTCACATAAGGCACTGTATAGAATATTCAAGAAATGTACTTTTCCATCTAGTTTCGGAGGCCACTGCAATCCATTACAGTCATGCTTCAGGAAATTCTCAAAATAAAAAACCATAGAAGAACACAGAAGAACTTACGAGTTAGGATCTCTAGTTTGTCACTAATAAAACCAGAACTACCTCATCTAAAACATTTAACTCTAAATAGAAATCATTTTGTCAAGCATCACTGTAGCATCAACATGAACTTGCAAAACCACAGATAGCATAGACAGCTAAAATTCCCAATTATAGCATAATTGAGAAAGTACTTTTAAGTCCAGAAAACCCACAGTAAAATACCTATTCAAAGTTAGAAGCCATGAAATTACATTCAAATGTTTAAGCAAAGACCGTAAGATCTACAAGCTAAAAAATTTTCTATTAAAAATAATGCAACGTTATTTGAAAGTATGTTGAATTATTGAAAATAATTCAGTGTGCGGCATATAAAATTGTTTACCTCAGGTAAATTAGCAAAACCTTGGACAAATCAGTCTTAATTAAAACCAGTACAGCCACTACTATAACCATAGGAAAATACACACAGCAGTAAGTAGAGAGTCCTAATGGGTGTTATTAAGACAGTAAAAGCATCAGATACTGGGCACACAAGAACAAGAGGCATGATGACTACAAGAAGCTATTTTTGAAGCATCACTTAGAATTATACATACCTAAATTTGCTGGAGAAGAAATGAGTTCTACCTCAACTAACAAATATGAGCAATCTGTATGACTACAGGACATCCATCCTTTACTGGATGCAGGGGGAAACATAGTGACTGAGGATGAGGAAAAGGCTGAGGTACTGAACACCTTCTTTGTCTCAGATTTTATGGTAAGACTAGCTGTCCGAGTGCCCAGCTCCTTGAGCTGGAAGACGGAGACTGAGAGCAGAATGAAGCCTCCATAACCCAAGAGGGAACAGTAAGTGACCTGTTGCACCACTTACATGTGCACAAGTCTATGGGGCCAGATGGGATCCATCCAAGGTTACTGAGGGAGCAGGCAGAAGTACTCACCAAGCCATTTTCCATGATTTACCAGCAGTCCTGGCTAACGGGGAGGTATCAATCAACTGGAGGTTAGCCAATGTGACGCCCATCTACAAGAAGGGCCAGAAGGAGGATCCAGGGAACTACAGGCCTGTCAGTCTGACCTCAGTGCCGGGGAAGGCTACGGAGAAGATCATCTGGAGTGCCATCACGCAGCACGTACAGGACAACCAGGTGATCAGGCCCAGTCAGCACGGGTTTAGGAAAGGCAGGTCCTGCTTGACTAACTTGATCTCCTTCTATTACAAGGTGGCACGCTTGGTGGATGACACAAGGCTGCAGACGTTGCCTACCTATACTTTAGTAAAGCCTTTGACACCATTTCCTGCAGCATTCTCCTGGAGAAACTGGCTGCTCATGGTTTGGATAAGTGCACTCTTCACTGGATAAAAAAACTGGCTGGATGGCCGGGCCCAGAGAGTGGTGGGGAATGGACCCAAATCCAGTTGGTGTCCCCCATGGCTCAGTGTTGGGGCCTGTCCTCTTTAACATCTTTATCAATGGTCTGGATGAGGGGATTGAGTGCACTCTCAGTCAGTTCACAGATGACACCAAGTTAGGGGGGAATGTCGGTCTGCTTAAGGGTAGGGAGACTTTACAGAGGGATCTGGACAGGCTGGATCAATGGGCCGAGGCCAGTGGTATGAGGTTCAAGAAGGCCAAGTGCCAGGTCCTGCAGCTGGGTCACAACAACTCCCTGCAACACTACAGGCTTAGAGAAGAGTGGCTGGAAAGCTGCCCAGCTGTAAAGGACCTGAGGGTGTTGTTTGAGAGCCAACTGAATATGAGCCAGCAGTGTGCCCAGGTGGCCAAGAAGGCCAACAGCATCCTGGCTGGTATCAGCAATAGTCTGGCCCGCAGGAGCAAGGAAGTGATTGTCCCCCTGTACTCAGTACTGGTGAGGCCACACCTTGGATACTATGGTCAGTTTTGGGCCCCTCACTACAAGGACACTGAGGTGCTGGAGCACGTCCAGAGAAGGACAATGAAGCTGGTGACAGCAAAAGTCTTATGAGGAGCAGCTGTTTAGTCTGGAAAAGAGAAGGGTGAGGGGAGACCGTACCACTCTCTACAACTACCTGAAAAGAGGATGTAATGTGGTGGGGGTCGGTCTCTTCTCTCAAGTAACAAGTGACGCGATAAGAGGAAACGGCTTTGAGTTGCACCAGGGGAGTTTTAGTCTGGATGTTAGGAAAGATCTCTTTACAGAAAGGGTTGTAAAGCACTGGAACGGGCTGCCCAGGGAGGTGGTGGAGTCCCCATCCCTGGAAGTGTTCAAAAGACACACAGATGTCGTGCTGAGGGACATAGTTTAGTGATGACCTGGCAGTGCAGACTGAACAATTTGACTTGATATCTTAAAGGTCTCTTTCAACCAAAAGGATTCTGGATAATTCAGTGACTCTATCAATGTTTACAGCTATTTAAAAAAAAAAAAAACAACAAAACACTAAGTTACTTCTAATAGCATATGCAACAGACCTAACAGAGAGAGGAGGAGAATTAACTATAGTAGCCTGTCTAGCATGCTCAACTTCCCAGCTGGAAACATGAAGACTAATTTACATATTACTATTTCTCTTACCTTTTAAACAACTGGGAGCAACTGGGAACTCACTCTCTACTTTCAGTTCTCAGACAAGAAAAGGGCAGAGAAAGGGGAAAAGGGAATTAAAGCCTTCCTTAATTCCCTGTCTCCTCCTTCAATAGCCAAGTTAATACTTATCAAAAATGGATTCCTACCACCTTGCAGGGGAACATGTAAGCAGCCTGGGCTCACAATGTCACTCTTATATGGCTAAACAAAGCAAAGAAAATCACCGGGTGGTTGGTCTTTTAGAAAGGTTAATTACAATGTATACAATTCTATCATTTCATACATAAAGAACTTGTAAGCACTTTTGAGAATGTTTGAGTATCTCCTTCAAACAGAGCTGCTCCAGCATTAACTGATCCATAATTCATCCAGGTTATAATATTACTTTTTGCCAATTAGCTGGCTTCCACATGCCATTATGTTGAAACAGAAAACAGAGTGGTACAACATCACAGTACTTAAGTTTAGATTACTGGTTGAATTTAAAGAGGACATACCTACTGCTGGTGCATCATATTCATCCCCAAGTAAAATTTCAGGAGCAGAATATGCAAGAGATCCACAGCTTGTGGTGAGCTTCTTTCCAGGCTGAAATTTGTTGCTGAAGCCAAAATCAGTCAATTTCACAAGTCCTTGTTTTTCAAAGAAGACAACATTCTCTGGTTTTAAGTCTCTATGGACTACATGCAGTTTATGGCAGTAGGATATAGCATGAACTATTTGAGCAAAATATTTTTTTGCCAGATCCTCATTCAGACCTTCTTCATGTTTCATGATGTAATCAAACATATCTCCTCCATCACCTAGCTCCAAGATAAGATAAAGCTTCGTCTGAGTATCAATCACTTCATACAGCCGTACTATATTGGGATGCTGCACTAGTTTCATGCATCTAACTTCTTGAAAAAGATGTCCAGTGGCTAAAGTGTCCAGTTTGGTCTTGTCAATTACTTTTACTGCTACTTTTTCACCTGTAAAGACATGCCGAGCAAGTTTGACCACAGCGAAATGGCCTCTGCCCAAAGTTTTATCCAAGTCATACAATCCTGCAATTTTTCCATCATATCCTCGTTTGAAGCCTGCCATTCTGTTTCAGAAGATGAAATAATATTTAAGCTCTTTGAAAATGTGATCTTTTCATATAAGAGTATCTGATGCAAATAAAAAGTCCATTGTCACTGCCAAGCATACCTAAAAATAAAGAGACAGGATTATATATTTGTATAAACGTAAGCAAAATTATTATCCTGTAATTCTTTTGAAGTTACATTGGCACATCATTACAGATTACTTAGGAAATTCCTCAGGTTTTTTGGCAAAGGGTTTGATAAGCCATGCTGTAGTAATAAACAGATTTCTGAAATCACATTATCAGCGTGCACAAACGAAAGTGAATTTCAACAGTGCAATAATGAAAATTTCTCTGAAAATCAGTGATGTTCGTGTTCTTGAGTTAGACCTTGCAAGCAATCATTGAGGAAGTCAGCATTATAAGGACTGTTAAAATTGGCAAAGCTGAATTCTGTAACTTTTCTGGCTACATTGAAAATCAGCTGGGTGGCACAGAATACTGACAAGAAGAACATGCCTGATTTGACTTATTTTTGGCATATTCCTTCATGTTGCAGCATGAAACAGCTCTAACACAAAGTTCTAATGGCATGACTTTGGTCTTTTACCTTCTCCCTTCTAACAACTTTCTGTTTAGCAAAACTTATATTTACATACAAGACTTGATTTTGTTACTCTAACTAATTAATACTGTAATTACAACAAATGAACAAAACTTTACAGACTGAAATGAAACATTTGGGTTGGATGTACTCTTAGTGGTACATAAAATATCTTGTTAAATATTTTGACTGGAGTTATAAAAACTGGTGATAAAAAAAAGATTGGATGTAGGCTGCATATGCTCAGTAGTCAGGGAATGAGTCAGGAGAAGGGGAAGAGTGAGAAGGAAGGGGAGAGAACTCAGGAGTTCAGCTTATTTGTGCTGAATTCCTGCTTACCAGTTAATCTGGCATTTAAGCAAACAAGATCCAACTTATAAAATGTTTATACTCAAACCTGCTTTTGAAGGTCTTACATCCCCTTGCCGTTTTTTTTGACACACAAAACCTCCCAAAAACTTTTCCTGCATCTTTAACTTAGATTGAGGTTTAAATAAAAATCAGTAGTTATCAAAAAGCTAACCATTTCTCCCACTTCGACTGCAAAGTAGAAACACAAAAATTAGATGGCTTATTGCCAACTCTATTTTAGACAGAAAACACAGCTCTTTAGAATATATTTTCACAGTTTCAAAACTGAACTTCAACAAAAAATCTTTGAAAAAGGAAGCTGGCAAACAAACAGCCCCTTACATTAGTTATTCTCAAGTTGAAATGTAAGCGTTAGACTCAACACTCCCTGCTAAAAAGTTATTTTACAGGCAGTGAAACTAATGAACCTGTTTTCATATGGATTCAGTTGCAAGCCTGGGGGTCCTACAAGGATTCTCTGATGTTTAACAAGCTCACCTTACTGCTTCTCTCAGCTGGAGCCATGCTATAATCTCTTGCATCCAGCTGTCTACTTCCACAAAGTCCATGGGAATTCAGTTTGAGACCTCCACTCCTGTAAAAATTGAATGAAATCAATCAACTTCTGAAACCTCCTAACTTAGACAAGAAACAGGGTGCCACAATCATACAAACATTGGGGTCTGGGGTTTTGTTTTTGTTTTTCTTTGAAGATAATAATCAGGCTTTAAAATACTTCATCTGGTTTTGTGTACTGTACCCTTCGCTTCTGCTGCTAGGCTCCATGCTCTTCCAAAAACCACTTCACTAGAAGATACCAGAGTATCAAAGTTGGGATTGGCTTATCTGCTTCCCAACACATCCCAGAATGCTCATCTTACAACGTTTCCCTGACCACTCCCAATCAACCACATAATACCATCCCATCCTTATTCCAGAAAGTACAAAACTAGATTAGAGCATGCTACATTCAAACAAATACCCATGTCAAACACTCTCCTAGCTGGTAAGCAACTATCGGAGGATGCATAGGGAAGAACATAGTACAATGGCAAACATAACAATAAGTAATGAAACTCTCCTTATTTTTATGAGATTCAAAAACTTCCTTACATCAGAGAGCAGTGGCTTTGTGTTTAAAAATGCTTGACGGATTCCATGCCACCTCTCCCTGTGAAACTGGGCAGGTGCTTTAATAAAGTATGTGAGTTTTTAGTATCAAGAACATCATGCAACAATGAGTTTAATAAGTTTAAGTGCTGTGAGAAGAACCACTTCCTTTTGTGTGGTTTTAATCTGGTAATTTTGCATCTTCTCATTCACTGGCTGTTCCATAACAAGAACCATCATATTCTACCTTGCCTCAAGCAACTCAGTTTTAGCTTCCTCCCCTCCTAGCTTCAGTTCAATCTTGTTCAAGTCCTCATCTGTCACTCCTTTTACAAAGGTTATTCCACAGGTTTTAGCATTTTTCTCACCTTTCTCTACAGGTTTTCTGTTTTGTTCTAATAGTACTTTCTTAGGCCAATATGTTTTGTTTTGTTTTTAATTACTATTGAGCACTGACATGTTTTCATGTAATGCTTTATTATAGTTGTATAATGTCCCATCATAGTGACCTAAGTCCCAAAATGCAAGCTAATGAAAAATAGTCCACATACACACATAAACCACCAAACTTTAACCCATTTGAAGCAACAGGGGAGATATTAATCAGTTATGCCCCATATGGCTGCGCGACTCCAGTCTCAATCCTTAAAGGATTGCAAGCACTTAAAAAAGTCCCACCCCACACAAACATCCATTACAGAACCACTGTCACCAGAGCATCCTAATCAGATTCTTCACTGCTTCTAGATTAAAGAAATAAAATCAAAAGTAAAAAAGCACACTAACTTGCAAAGACATCACTCCTCCTTGCAGATCTGTTTTACCCATAATGCATCCTATAGTCAATACCTTATGCTGAAGTATTTAAGAGTTTTAGAACCCTTAAAGTAAAAAAAAAAAAAAACCACAAACATAAAAGTTGTGTCAAAGAACAGCAAGCCATTCCCTATGCAACTGAAGTTACCAACAACACAAACTCCAGTGCTCAAGTTTTCACAATCTACTTCTTTCTTGAATGTTAAAGTCAAACCTGAAGATTTACATCTCTATTCACACAAATTCATCACACTCTACAAATCTGGCCCAGATCACAAAACACCTTTACTATCCGAGGAGGAGATGTAGCTTTAAGAGAGATTTTCTATTAAGTCTTGGATTCAAAAACAACACCTGCAGACAAAACGGAGCTTTTAGTGCACGGCAAAACCAAAATTTTGTTACTGGAAGATGGAGGTAAAAAAGCCTCAGTCAATTTTGACTTAGTTTTTCTTTCTTAAATTCAAGACAGTACCATCTCTATCAGAGCAGAAGGGAGAGAGCAAACCCAACCAGATGTAACAGAATATAACTTGTCTGAAATTAAGTAACAATAACATTCAGCAGTAAGGAAAGATTTCTACTAATTATTTTGCTCCCTTGGCACATTCTCAACTATCTTTGTACAAAATCAACAAGTATTTATCTCTAAATGACAAAATACACAAACATCAACCTGTCAACGAAATTCCAGTAAAAATCTGTTATGCTTAAGCATGGAGAAATACATCAGACAGTAATCAACAGGATAAAAGCTTACAGAAATGGAAGACAAACTATGCTTACTAATGTTGCAGTTCCATTAGCTAAAATTAAATTAATTCAGATTCATTAACAGTTTAACACAGTCTCCACAATAACAGACCAACTAACTTTAAATTCTGTGGTTTTAAAAAAAAAATCTTCAGAGACAAAGCTCCCACAAGGAAGCTAAACACAAGGATCTTAGATGAACACAAGATTTGAAGTGAACATACCAAAATGAAGAATTGTTCAGTAATAGGAAATAGATGCAAAACTGTCATAGTGCATACAGTGATTTAAATATGCTACCTATAGGATCACAGTTGCTATACTAATACTAGTCAGAGAATTAGCTTCATTTCTCAGTTTCCCTCTAGAGTAAGAAAGCAGAATTTTGAAAGCACTTAAGGATCAACTAAGAGTGCAGTTTCACAAGGTACCAGTTTTCAAACGGAAGCCTCTTTGTGACCATTTCCTTGCCGTTGTCTCCTTAGTTACAGCAGGAAAACTTTTGGGGCTAACTATAAATGCAGTCACCCAAAACCCAGATTTAACACATTACTACCATCACACTCCAAAACAGGGTTAGTTTTAATGAGAAATCGTTTCGGGGATCTATTTTACAATGTGATGTCTTGAACATTTTTACCAAATGAAGGAGCTGCAAACCGCAGACAACCAAAATTTCAACCAGCCATACTTTGCTAGCAAGCCAAACTACAGACTGAGGAAAAACATTTAAGCGGCAATTGTATCACAAAAAAAAAAATTATCTTTCTTTCTTTCAATTCACTTCATCTCAAGTCTTTTATAAGTTCATTTTTCAGCATTAGAGAGTTTGGGTTTTCTAGCTGGCAAGCTCACGAACCATTAGCAGCATTTAATCCATGTGGC
The DNA here is from genome assembly GCA_009769605.1 of Bucorvus abyssinicus. NCBI lineage: Eukaryota > Metazoa > Chordata > Aves > Bucerotiformes > Bucorvidae > Bucorvus > Bucorvus abyssinicus. The sequence continues at coordinate 45,273,779 of CM020028.1, forward strand.
TAATTCTGGTTTTAAAAAATGCAGTTTTCCTTAACTATACCAGAATTCTGCTACACCCCCAATACTCATTTTATGTAATGTAGACATTTACCAGTAAACAGATTCAGAACAGATCCTTCCTTCCATAGAAGCTTATATTTCCTATCCCACAAAATACTGCAAACAGCCTTTGTAACAGAGATCTGCAGAAGCTGTTTTGTAATATCACGTGCATCCTACTAAGAGGCTTAACAACAGTACTTTGATTCAATCATCTCCAAAAGATGGATAAGTAGATCTCTAATAGATATGTTTAGAAAAACGGCATGTTTCAGAGACACTAAGCAATGAATCCTGAGCCAAAAGTTTCACTATATTATACATTACATGCAAGACCAGCCTAGTACATATTATACACATCCACAAAATATACTTAATATGTTTCACCATTTCTCCTTTTGCTCTCTTTTATCTCAGATGAGTAACAGTATCTAGCCCATTTATTTACTACATAATTGTAAGTTATGAGTAAGACTTATGTTGCTATTCTTCCTAGAAACATTAAAGCAAAATGACAAACTGACCTCAGAGATCCAGAAGTGTTTTTTGCTCTGAAAGCCATTTGTACAAATCATTAGAATCTGAGAGCAAACTGAAGGAAATATTAACTCGGTATACAAACTGTACAAGTATAATTTTTCACATTTTTTCCCCAATATTTCCTATCAATTTTTATCTGCTATCCTACTGTAAGATACCTCCACAGCCTAATCCACGAGCCTTTAAAAACAGTCTATCTTTGTTACTATATGAGCCACTACTTATATGTAGTTACACCCTCAACAGTGTGTCAACCTGCTTTCCCCAAGACGGTTTTCGATCACCTTTCCTTCTATAAGGGAGAGTCAACATGCAAGGAACACCTTCAAAATGTTGCAAGAGTGAAGCATGAAAAACATACACAATGCATACCACACGCTCTGAAAACTAGTCATGACTCAGCTCCTCCCAGAGTATTTGAAACTTTAAGCTTCATACTATGCAATATTTCTTGAATATTCAAGACAAAATCTGGAACTTAAGATCCCAAGAACCTGTATTCTCCTTTTGTTTCCACACACCAGCGTCTCAGCCCAGCAAAGCCCTTCCTCCCTCAACCTCCTGCGACCTAAGCCTTCACAACTACCCTTCAAAGGTACGCAAATTATGGCAATCTAGAGTTGCCCTACAGCCAAGCAATTGGCAGGTACAGCATTTTTATTTTTTTCTGAGCAGGGAGGGGCAGGGGAGTAAGACACAAAACACAAGGGCATCAGTGTTACAACTGAGCCCTTACAGACACAATGCTATCCAATGTTTTATTTTCCACTTTGCACGATGGAACCACAGCATACACACTTATCTTCCCTTCACTGATGTCAAATCTCATAAACTCTCTTACTCCCGGTAAATTCCACAATAAAACACTACAGTAGATTTTTCAAGGTGTACGGGCTCTTCTCTTATTTTCATATTAGGCCTCATTGACATCTCCCACAGTATCAGCATCCACCCCACACTGCATTACTGAAATATCAAGATGTATCAGCAAATCTCTCTACCATTCAGCATAGCTACACCTAAAATGCTGAAGGTAAGAGTTATCAAATAGTTTTACATTCCAAACATAAAAAGAATTAATCGGCACAATTTAATAGCATTCCCTAGTTTCAAATAGTCTTCAGAATTTTGCTTTGAAAAGATATGAGAGCTGTCAATTGCGAATTAAGTTTTGCCATTAAACATTTGGGAAGCCTGGAGTGAAACATTAGTGTTTCATTATTTGAGAATGTATTGCAGGCATCAGAGCTACTGATGCCAAGCCTTGACTCTCCTTAGAATCCAGAAAGAAAACCAAAATGCTATCAGGAATGCTTCAACACTAAGGTCCATTATTCAGTGAACAACCAGCAGCAGAAACATTTGCCAGGGCAATAAACTTAATAAAACATTGTTCCTGGACCTATAAACAAAAGGTTGGGAAAGAAGTCATTCCATTATAGATTTGAGAAGAAATAAAAGTTATTAACGTTATTTTGTAACAGAAAATTAGGAGAGCCTGCACGACCTGAGATCTAAGAGCAAAACTTTGAGGCAGCTCTGATGTATGAGAAAAATCAAACTTAAAAAATATGCTGCATGATTCAGGATATCGTCAATTAAAGAATACATTTGTTTCTTAGACAAGGAATTCCCAAACTTTTAGACCTATAGATTGCTGTCTACCATCCTATTTTCTTTAAGATTACTATAGTCGTATCAAGCATGGAGAGTTAAGCTTTCCTATTTCACATGGGTTTGCAAAGCTGTGGTAAGTGGTTTGCAGAACACTAGTAAAGAGCAAATTAAAATTGGAGAACCACGTTGCAGAAACCCACTATATAGTTGATATCGTGAGAATCTTCTTCAATATAGACAAGTGAAAGAGATCTGAATCAGTCCCTCAAGGCCCCCCACTTCAAAAGTCAAGAACATATACTTCCTTTTTCTTCCACAAGTAGGTGAATGCAAAAAAAAAAAATAAATACAGACAACTCTGAAATAGGTATATACTGCAAAGCAATAGCAAGATAGTAATAGTACGATTATAATCACAGACCACACACCGAAGCTATTAAGAGGACAGATGTGCTACGAGTGATCAAACTATGATTCATCGGCAAACCTATCATTAGTAGTCACTGTCATAAGTTCCAACTGCCTCTAGTTGCAAAATGTGTTAAAAGCCTAAGACACTTGCGTAACTATGCTGAAAACTGCTGTGGTTCACAAGGAACTTTCCATTTCTAAGAGGAGGTATTATAAAGACAAATGTAATCTGTCCTACGGATCTGAGAACTCACCAATAGCTTCACACCATTTAAAGTCCTCACAGCAGCCACTGCTCCAAAAGCAACTAATTTCATGTTGCCTATGTTTCTCTCTTGTGCCTACACTCGAAGTCCAGTATGTAGCTAAACAAATAAAAAAAGTAATACAGACACCACTACCCCATTCACATATCAGATGCTTCAGCAATACACCAAGAGCTAAAGCTGCTCTCTTTTTTGCAGAGGAAGAATACCAAACCTTCCCAAATGGACAAGTCTCCTAAATTATCTTCTGCAAATAGCATGCAATAACATCTTTTAAGAAGGACTTGTTCCATATTTTATATCTGCTACTACTCTTTCTGTATCTGTAAATGAGTTATAAAATTTTGTTCAGACCCTGTGATGTTATGATATTTTAAAAAATTAGTTTAAATTGAAACAATCATGTTTTGCAGTCCTCACTGAAAGAAAAATTTATCCTCAGCTACAGGAAATTCACCTGGGTATCTTAGTTACCAACATTCATAAACTGAACCAATCAATATCTGGAATCAAAGAAGTCTGAAGATCACAGAAATCAACAAGCTTTTCAGACAACGATCTCATAAGCAAGAGATAACTCATAGTACTTGGACACCACAGCCCAAAATTATACTTTTCCAAGCTTGATAAGCAGTACCCAAGTACCTCCTCACAGGCTTTAATATTCTAAATCTCATCGCATTTTCCTTTTTTCTTCTTCACACCTCCCCCCTCCACCCCCCCAAAAAAAAAACCTAGGAAAATGAAATTGATGAAGAAATACTTTGCATATCAGATAGGAGTCACATTATTGTGATTCATGAGGTATCACTATATTTTAGGCAGGACACTACATCTTTATTTCCAGAAAACCTATTGCAGGAACTTTGCAGAAAACAGGCGACTCAGATTTCTATTCCACCAACCTGGACACTTTTAGAAGAATCGCCTCATCTACTCCATGCATTCTCAGAATTGTTTCACCTTTTCAAATGTCCATTTATTAACATTACCACATAATTTTCTCATGCCAGACAGTATAGCAAAGACCATTAACAGGAGCTCTAAAAATTCCACCATCAATCAATGAACACTTCAGTGTGGCTTAACATTTTACTGAACGTTCTGTAACACCTAACATCATCTTTTTTGTGTAAATTCAGAATCACAAACATGATTTTTATTCTGTATAGGTGAAAGCATCAAATGTTAGCTAAAATATGAATATTCAGATGCAAATACATGCACATATTGTTAGCACCTGTTACGAGCAATAATTTCTATTGAATTTCTTAAGAATTATCTCTGAGTTGAAATTTCAGACTGCTTAATTTGTTTAGCAATGTTTCTGATATGTCAATTCAGTACTTAAGTTTTATGTTGAGTTGCCTCTAAGATACTGAGATTTTCCATCTAGGATATAAACTACTTGAATCTTAAGAAATAGCACCTACCTCAACATACAGTTACTCATTTTCAACACTTTATCCTCCTTTCCTAAATTAGTTAGGAACTGGCAAAGACCTGAAATTCACCATGCTTCAACATGAACTAAAATTATAAATGTCTAGGCTATCAAATTATCTCTTAAGTTTGTTTAAGTCCAGTCAGTAACCAGATAGGAGAATGCTGCAGAAAACACGGAATGATATATGAAGAGTAAAAACCAGCCTGTCAAATGCAGTGCAACATTCATGCCCCAACGCTGTTCCGGAAGATCACCTCAAAACTGAGTCAGCTTTTCAGAAAGTGAACATGCTGTGGTTTATATTTCACAAGTGTAAAAACTACACAGCGCTTTTTCCTCATTAAGTTCTTAACATTGGTGACTTCAACTTACGTGTACTAGAACTCTGCCAGGGTAAGTTATTCTAGAATTGTAAGTGAACACACAGCTTTTAAATCCTCTTAAGCTCTTACATAATACTGATGTGTGTATTAAAATATTAGCTACTCTACATTATTACAGAAGCTGTACCATTCCCCTTAAGAGCTTGAAAGTACTGTGACAAGGAAAATGAACAGAATGTCAAGGATAACTAAAGTTAAGAGCTGATGCAATTTAGTATCAGTATATTCATCATAAACTGCCGTTCAGCCCTATAAACAAAAGGCAGTGTCCCTGATCTGAACCGGGTTTCAATGGTTTCTTACTTTAAGACATAATTGGAAAACACTATTCAGTAAGAATGGTCAGAAGTTCATCACGAAGTTTTACAGCTATGGCATTTCAGTGGAATTTTGAAAGCAGACAAAATCCAAGAAAAGAAGTGCACTTCGTTACAAGACACACATTCTGAGGAAAAAAAAAAAGCTAGCTGCAGCAGGACACTATGCCCTTGAAAGCAAAGCAGGCAACAAAGCAAGACAAAGGTGCTAGTTTGGCATTACAGTTGCTAGTGGGATAAAAAGGGCAATGCTACACTGAAAGTGTAGGCTGCAAAAGAGTTACTCAAACACGGTATCGAAGGCAGGGAGTTAGAGCCTTAGAAGAGACCAGGTTGGTCCTAACAGCACACAAGGGAGACAACTACAGCAAGTACCAGAATATCTGCAGTAGCATCTTAAATGCATACTCTTAACATGCTACTTGTTTAAAATAATCAGAAAGCAGACTCTGTATCTACAGTGCAACCATCCGCACTACACCGGAATATTAGTTCTCATAGCAAGATCATTCAAGGAACATCAATATCCTGTACAGAAATTCCAGTATCCCAAACTCAATCTGTACCTTCTTGCTTCTCAATTGTGTAAAAAGAAAATACGAAACCACAGTTTATCACTCATTCCACTTAAGAAGTCATCTTCTCTTTTCCCTGTTTTGGTTGGAAGCCTCAGGTATGGATCACAAAGATTCCCTTAGAAGAGCCAGATGAATACGTTGTCTTAGATGATTCCTGGCCTACTAGGCACTACTCCAGCATTCAGTTTCGCTTCTCTTCCCAATATCTTGAAAAATCATGCCATCATTCTACCACTTTTCTGGTCATTTAGAATATTCAGAAGAAATGTGATACAAGACCACACTTTCTCCTTCTTAGATTTTACTGTTAAGACCTCAAATCTGGATTTTTTTCCATGCACTAGAAGGGGCAAGTATTAGTCTATTTTAAAAAGTTAACACTTCACCATGTTCAACAAGGTAAAATTCTATTACATTATGTAACAATGACTGTTAGTTCTTATAAGTTTGTTTCAGATTGCTTCTTTCTAAGGATGAGCAATAATACAAAAGTAACTACCAGGCGAATTCCCACTGTCTGTGATAGAGCCATCAAAAAAACCCCACTATTTATTGAGCTTCTAATGGTGCATGTTTTGCAAGAACTGCTTAATTCTAACATAAATAAACATTTGCTTATAAGCACTTTTATATAGATCTCATTTTGCTGCGATTCATTAAACTGGTCCTTCCCCAGAGCCTGAAGATCTAAATATATCCATAATAAACAACTACAAAAAGCAGCCTACATGACTAAGTAGTGACTGCACTACAGAGGGCAGGCATACACAGATTTGCATGCAATTCATTCATGCCAGATGACTGTAAATCATAGAATACACTTCAGTTGCTCCAAGAGCTGCAATGGTACCACTGAGGAAACCACTTCCTTGCATATCCACTATTAACGAGCTCTTGAAAGCAAGATGATCAGTAAGAAGCCACCTATGCATATGCAAAAACCTGAAGCTTCTTATATGTCTATATCCCATGTAAAGCTTTCCCCTTCACAGGTGTTCTAGCATCCCTTACCAATAAAAATATCCAACCTGAAAATATGTCAATTTGTCACCAAGCATCTTCTGACCAATACAGGCTTTTTCTCTGGTGGATGTTCTCCAATACTTTATTCAGTCTACTTATATATTTAAAAAAAAACAAAACAAAAAACAACCACAAAACACTGAAAAACCTAACAAACCCAACCACACATCTGTCCTTCAGCTATTACAAGACTGTACATCAACCACAAACATTTTGAAAAGTCACCTTCCACAAATTTAACTAGTGGAGTACCATCTGGGTGCAAAAACCACCTAGCAAAAAGGACAAAGACCTCTATCCAGGACTTACCTACTTATTTCTACAGTAATCTAAACACTGCAAATTCAATGCGATTCAGTGTATTGACAGAAGCAATTTTCGTATTGACAAAGAACAAGGGATACTTGTGCTTCCAGCCTCTGTCAGGAGCATGCTCCAGCACCGCGAGCAGAAAAGACGCCAGCCTGCATTCTGAGCAAACCTGTTGGCTACGCACCTGGTTCCTACTGCTGAGATGCACCGTCATTCCCCCAAAACGCACCCGTGACCGGACCGACTCTCTAACCGGAGAGCCCTCGCCTCGCTCGTTAATCTTTTTTTCCAAGCGACAGAAAATCCGCGGCGAAGCCGGCGAGGGCAGCAGGGGGGCGGAGGGGCGAACTCGCCGTGGCTTCTCCCGCGGTGCGCGTGTGCTGCTCCAGGGCGGCCGCCGACGGCGCGCGCACCCGGGCGGCCAGGCAGGGGCACAGCCAGGCGCGGGGTCGATGGCAGTCGCGCGGCGGGGAGCCAGGTCACACGCACGCCGCGCCACTCGCGCTGCCGCCGCGGGGACGCGTCGCACGCTCGCTGCCTCGGAGGTGGAGAGGGCTCGCCTGGGGCAAGCCGGGCTCTGCCGCGCGAAGGGGCACAGGAAACCGCCGACGGGAGCTCGCCATCTCCACAGGAACACCCGCTTCTCCTCCCTCCCCTTTCCTTTCAAATCCCTCTCCTCCAGCCCCGGGCTGCACCGACTCACGACTTCGTCGGCCAGGAAACGTCCCCCCACCGCCTCCTCCCGGGCTGAGGCCGCCATTGGGCCGGCCGGGAGGAGCTCGGCGGGCGAGGCCGGCTCCAGGAGAAACGGCAAGGCGAAGGGAGGGGAGGAAGGGAACCCACCACACCCCACCGGGCCGGCGCCGACCTCACCGGCCTAGCCTAAGCTGAACCTGGCCCAACCCCAGCAACTTACTACCTGCAGCAGCGGCGTCTCCTCGGGCCGCCGTCCCCTGCAGGGGCAGCACCGCGACTGCCCTCCGGAGCGGCGGCAGGAATAGGGAGTGCGGCGGAAAGGGAGGGAAAGGGTCGAAGACCTCGGCGAGAGCAGCAGGGAACCTCAGCTGGGCCGCGGGTGCTCGGGGGGCGGCGGCTGCGCCAACTCCTGCCCCGCGCCTGGCTGGCTGGCTTGCGCTCCGCCGGGCCCTGTCGCTGCGACGACTCCGAGAAGCAGCTGACAACAAGGGCCGCGGCGGTGGCGGAGAGCCGTTGAACGCGGGGGGGGCGGTAGAGAGAGAAAGGCGGAGATGAGGCGGGACAACAGACACCGCGCGATCCCGCGAGTCGGGCCCCGCTACGCCTGCGCGGTGGAGAGGCCGCGCCATTGCCGTCACGGCGGGCCAATGGGGGAAGGGCAAGCGCGTTCGACGGGCGAGGGGCGGGGCGGTGAGCGGGGCGGGGAAGGGGAAGAGGAAAGGCAGGAGCTAGGGGAAGGGCAGAGCCCGCTTGAGAGTCGGGCAGCAGAGGGGTGGGTCGGCGGCAGTAGAGGTGAGGTCTTGCTGCCGGTCCTGCCTGCCCTGGGCTCCGGCTTCCTAAAGGTCCCGGGAAATTCGCCCTGGAAATGACAAACGGAAGAGGGGAGGGCGAACCGTTGAAGGTCTGAGAGGAGCGCGAAGCCCGCGGGCGCGACGCTTGGGTCGCGGCCGCTCTGGTGCCTGTTCGCCGCCCCTCTCTGCAGGGGGTGCTGGCCTGGAGGGCTGACGAACGTGGTGGAATAGCCGCGCCTGTGATTCCTGGCTGGTCCGATCGCAAGTGAGGTGCTGAAAATCATAGCTATTAATGAGAGTATGGAGATGATGACCTTGTGTCCCGGGCAGCGGTGGCGTGTGGACAGTGAGGCAGGCTGCTATCATCCCTATGAGGAGAACAGGACCGAGATGGGTGGTGGAGGTCAGCCGGCAGTAGGGGTGGTGAAGGAAAGGACACTGAGGCTAGCAGGAGAAAACAGGCCAGGACATGAGCCTGGCAGGGGTCTTGGAGGGAAATGGCTGTGCACGTAATGAAGGGGAGGAAAAAGCCGTGAAAGATGGTGCGGCAGAAGTGTTCGGACTCTTACGTGCTAAGGGGTACGAGTAAAGCAGTTGCTCAGAGCATCAGAAATAAGGCAAGACTTTCCTCCGAAGATCAAGGAGAGAAAATCTTTGAATAGCCAGGAAAAGACTTTGAAGTGGCACTTTGAAAAGTGCTCTTTTTCTTCAAATAGAAATGACCAAGATGTATGGTGAGAGAATACAAAACTTCATTATAGTGAAGCCAAATTTTAAGCAAATGTTTATAAATGCTTTTCTGCTTTCCTCATGCTTTAACAAAATTTAAATGTTATTCCTTCATGAATAGCTTAGATTACACTGTACAGCAAGGGCTATTGAATTAACCTGGAATTTCCTAGGTTGAAACCAATCATTTGTGAATAAACTCAACTAGAAAGTACAGTTTGGGAAATGACTAAACTGAAATAATGTGATCATATGTAATAAAGAAGACCTCGTGATTTCATATTTTAAAATTTCAGAAGAGAAATAGAAAAAAGATTTCATGATACGTTGATTCTGATAATTGCTTCCTAACAAGAATTTCTTCATTTTGTCATCATTTAGACCATTCAGTAGGCCTACTACGATCAGATGACACCTAATGTTTACTGTTCTGTAAAACTTAAGTCTAGATCCTGTCTCTCACTTTGTAGTTAATAATAGCTATGATTTCCATTTTTCTGTTAAGAGTTTCATTTGCATGTTGGAAAAGCATATCTTACAAAAAACCATACACATGAAAGTTGTAATGGTGCTTCAGTTCAGTGCTGTTCGGTCTCCCTTTTCAAAATATTTTGGTCTAAAGGACTTCTGAATATCTGCTGGAAATCTCATTATCTGTTGCTTTGCCACACAGCATGCTCAGGTGCACTCAACCATTCAGTGTGTTTGTATGTGTGTTTGCTTATGTGGGAGAACAAGTGGGTGGCAAATATTTGCGGAAAAAAACCCATGAATATTCTCACCTGTGATATAGCTATTGTGAGATACTATACTCGGGGTCATTTGTATAATACAAATTTTACTCAGTGTGATGAGTCTTTGTAGATGAGTGTGTGTGAGACTTAAAAAATGGTCAAGGATACATGCAGCACTAAAGGGAGACAACAAGTGCTGGAAGGAGTCTGGCAGCCACAGTGGGCTGTAATTCGGTGCAGGCGGGTTTGCCTCTTTTCAGGCGGTTGTATTACTGCTTACACTAGATCCCATGCTGCTGGGGTGAGACCGATACCATTCTCCCAACAGGCTAATGTAAATCTCCTGTCACATATGTAGTCATTTACTTTGGGCTTTATCTTAAGTGCGATAGGGCTTTGTTTTGGTTTTGTGAGGGTTTTCGCAGTGAAAACTTAATTAATGTGGTAGCTACGTGCCTGTAAAATCAGACAAACTGTATCTAGGTTGCTAGAGGAGGTCAGCACTATGCTGCTGCTTTTGGCCTCACCTGATTTACCTTACAATAAAAGTGCTGCACCTTGTCTCCATGTCACTTTTAAAAGAAAACAGCTAATAGGTGTTAGCTATGTCACAACAATACACACCTCATCTGTCAGTCATTGGCCTGAATGTATTTGTGTAGGAAAGGTGACAGTAACTCATGCATCTATTTGAGAGGTTGCTCATGGCACAGATGCATGCAAATCAGACCAGATGATACTCCTTTTTGCCAAATCCAAGTACACTCTACTATAGAAAGAAAATAGTAGGTAATATTTGTTTTTACAGAAGTCTTACTAGCTTACATTAACAATGACCTTATTTTATATAAGACACTAAACATGTAAACCATCTGTAAAAATTATGGAGTATATAAACATTTATGACCCTGTTGGTCTACATTATTTGAGGATGGATATGTTTTTCAAAAGATAAATCATTACAGTTCACCTGTTTCAAAAATTAGACTAATACTTAACGTAAATTATTTTGCACCTTTCCAATGAGATGTGTTTGAAATGCAAAGTAGTGAAAATGTTGGATGATTCAAAGTGCATGAGGCTTAAGTAATGACTCTGGACCAGCCTTTGTCAGTCTGTCCATTCTCCCTAGTAATTCCCAAACCCACTGGTCAAATCTGAATTAAAGGCATAGATATCATCAGAATAACATGTTTTCGTAAGTATCATGAAGCTAGAGCTAGGTACTGGAGAGTAACCTTACCTGTTCTCCCTGTACAGCAAAACCTGCAGTATGAGCTCACCCTCTATTAGTCACAGGAGAATCCTCATGGGTGAGAGTGGCTTTTTTCCCTCAGGGTGTAAAAAGCTTCAGTCAAAATCCACGCTTCATTAGACACTGGATAACCTGAGCATAAGGCTCAAATCTATAGGCTTCATTAGTTCCCTTTCATTGTTAAATTATTAACAATTTCCCTGACAAAGCAGAACAAAGCAACTGCCTTTGGACAGATATAGAAGAGTAAAATTTCTACTGAAGCTTATGCAGGACGTTCAGATATTTCATTTGTTAATAGCCAGCGTGTTTTCATGTGAATCTTCTGTACATTTCCACCATCAGAGTAGGTAACTCATGATACAGAAACTGCTGCCAATATCCAAAAGAATCACATGCAGTCTCTTTTCTGAGGCTGTAAAAGCTCAACTAGAGTTAAGATTTGCAAGGGATCTCAAGGGCAACAAGAAGAGCTTCTACCACAACTTTAAAAGAAAAAGGAAAATGTGGGCTTGTTCCCTGAATGGGGCAAATGGTCTAGTAACAATGGAAGTAGATAAGGTTGTAATACCCAGAGCCATCTTTGCCTCAGACCTACCATGGGAGTCTCCCGGCTCTCTGTGCTTACCATTCAAGGAGGAGAACTGCCAGCAATGGGTGAGGATTGAGCCAGGAATTGCGTGGGCCTTGACCCATAAGCATGTATGGGATCAAAGGAGCTGCATCTAGAAGTGCTGAGGGAGCTGGCTGATGTCACTGCAAGGCCGCAATTTTCCCACTGAAAGGTCAAGGAGACTGGAAGAGGTCACCAATGACTGGAGAAAGGCATGATGCTGTGCCAATCTTGGAAAAAAAGCTCAAAGGGAAACTGTTGGCTGATCAGCCTCACTTCAGTACACGTGGAAATCCTTGTCCTCTTGGAACATATTTCTTGGCATAGGAAGCAGGAGATGATGGGGAAAGATGGCATGCATTTACCAAGCATGAATCATGCCTCACCAACCTGATTGCCTTCTGTAATAAAACTACTGGATTTGTAGATGAAGGAAGAGCAGTGGGTATAATTTACCTTGAGTTTTGCAAGGCTTTTGACTCCATTTACCACAATCTTTTATCCAAATTAGGACACTATGGTCTCGATGGATGGAAAATCACATGGATAAAAAAACATTAGGATGATAGGGCTCAGAGGATAGCACTTAACAGGCTGTAGCCTATCTGGAGAACAGTAAGAAGTGGATTACTCTAGGAGTCTGTTGTGGTTTAGGATTTGGCACGGTTTCAGCAGCAGGGGAAGGAGGCTGCCACTTCTGGTTTGGCACAGGAGGCTGCTGCCTTTGTTTTGGCGCGTTTTCGTGGTGGGGGATGGGGCTGTTACTGTGGTTCCTCTAAGAAGCATTACAAAATGTGGCTCCCAGCTCCAGTATTGCCCCCGCCTCTGGCCCAGGCTGCGCCAATCAGCACCTTTGCCAATAAGCATATTTAAGGGGGAAACGTCTTTCATTTTCCAGCACGATGGGTTTTTTTGGAAGGGGTAGGATGGAAGAAGAAGAGGAGCCACGCGGTCATCGAGGTAACCAGGAGAAGCTTGCAGAATACACACCAGGACAGTGATATTTCCCTCGGTCTGTGACAAGTTACTCACCAAGCACTTGTCAGAGGAGCGGATGGGCCGGAAAGAAAGAGAGCCTGGGAGCAGAGGAGTGGACGTGGGACTCCTGAAAAATGTGATGACTTTGGGTTACACCGCTGGGTTGTCTCGGGACTGGGAGAGTCGACCCTGGTAGCATTGCTGGTTTCCTAGGGAACCTTGCCTGGGTCTTCCTGCAGTGTTCCAAGGCACCCAGGAGACATTTCAGTACTGCTGCTGTTCATGGTTTCATACACCCCTAAGTGTTCAACACATCAAAGGTGCATTTGCATTTTTTATTCCTAAGTCTCTAAAGCAGTAAAATTAATTACTGACCATACAATGCTGATTGTACTTCTAGCTGTAAAACTCAAGAGCCTTGCTGGGAAGTTTGAAGTTGAAACTCTGCATTATTCATCTCACCTACACTGCCAATAAGGGCTACTGACTGGTACTGCTGTTTATTATGTTGACTGCCCGGCCACTGTTCATCCTAGCAGCTACCTGTGGCTTTGCTCTGATTTATTTATCTGGTATTTGCTCAGGAATAGTTATTCAAAGATCCAAACCTCTCTCACAGCCACTATTTCTAATGTCATCCTGCAGCTGTTAACAGCTTACCTCCTACCTCCCACAGTAAGCCAGCAAGGCTGAACTTTATCCTAGGAGCCTTTAATGTACATATAGTGTCTTTGGTCAAGAATAGGCTATTTGTTTCTTAAAAGAAAAAGAAGAGGGGAAGAAATGAAATTGGATATTGAGGATAATGGCTGAAACCTTTTTGGTGAGCTTTTCCTTCAAAACAGAAAATACTCTGTAGAGAGCAAATACTTATGGGGAAAGCAAAGGTTTAATTAGAAGATTTTCGGTCAGTCTTCATATATATTCATTCATCTGTGTCTAGAGACTCTGAAACCCCTGTCACAGATGTAGGCTTGATATGCACCTTCTCTGCTCTACACATACTGGTCACAGATGTCTGAATACTACATTTTCCATGACAGTCTGAGGCTTTAATTCTTTCCCCTGGAGGAGAGATGAGAGCCAGAACACATATAGACTTCATTACATTTTCATTTGTAATAAGCAATGTGTAAAGTTTCTCAAAGTTGTTGACGCTTGTATGACCTATTCTGTCTCCATTACAGAGGTAGTGGATGGGGTTACATGCTCAGATACCATTTTGTTTGCAAAGAACTTCTTTTACCAACACAGAACCGTTCTCCATCACTTCTGTCTCATGTACTGAAATGCACAGCTTCATCCTAACTTATTTTCCAGTCTTTTTCTCCTTCTTATCATTCATATTTAACATTTAGACATTTAGACATTTAAAATTTAGACATTTTCATTTTATTGATTCCTGGGTGCAGTTTGCATGTCAGTGACCTACTCTTTCACTTCTCTTTGTGCTGACAGGGAAAACTGCTATTTTTATACTTCAGCGCTAGTGAGAGGTAAAAATATTTGTGGCTGAAATCGATGAAAATGTAAGGTATGCATTTAAGCTGTGCTAATTATTATTACACTGATTTTTAGAAAAAAGGAGAAGAAATTCATGTTTAAGGGTGACAGCCCATTTTCTCTCAAAACTTGGTATTGCAACATATGCAGTGTCTTAACTGTCACTGTTTAGAGGGCTGTGCAATATCTGACTTGTACAAGAGAGGACATGAAGGATGGAGCCCAGATGTTTTTTAAACTTAGGTCCCAGAAGGTGGGTATCCAATTCAAGAGCCTCTGAGTTTAAAAATAGGTTACAATGGCGTGTGTGCATAAAAAGAAAATTTTAATTTAGCAAAAGCTGCTGGAAAATGAGCCTGCACAGGGTGGGGTGTGGAGCAGCACTGTGACCTCTATCACTTTCCAAGTGCAGCTGCTATGGAGGGACAGGCAAGGGACAGCATCACGAATAAAACTGGCAGGTGGGACATGACATGGGAGAGGGACAAGCCGCAGCCACAGGGCACTGCTTCGTTCCCTTCTGATGGCAGCAGCCGGGAGGACTGTCGTTAGAGGTCTGCCACTCTTTCCACACCAGGCATTTCCAGAGCAAGGTTCAGATCCTCCTGGGTGCAGTGCTGTTTGACCTGCCCTTTGCTCCTCTCTGCTTTGTAAATGAGGTTCTGGGGGGACATAATAGGGAAAATAGGCTGCTGTACTGCAGCTGGGTTGACAATAACCAGTCCCCTTTCTCTGGTTCAACTGACAAGGCTGGTGCTGCTGAAAACCTCCCAGATTGTTGGTGGAGGACTGAGTTCGTGACTAAATGACTTGGCAGAAATTATGCCTGACAAAAGTGACCTATTTTTAGGAAAAATAGTCTTTTCCATTCCTTATGGAAGATGTGTGCCTGGCACTTGTTGATTTGCATATGGAGGCTCAAGGTAGGTTTCCCTTGCACAATCACCAATCATCAGTTTCTAGGAAGTTTCTCGTTTTTGTCTATCCAGGATGTTGCAAGAGAGTATTTTTTTCCCATAGCTGGCCTTGGTATTGCAAGTCAGTTAGTTCTTGCTTCACAGCTGAATTGCTACAACATGGTTTTCCTTGGGCTATGTCTCCAGTCAATCCAGGAGCTGTAAGCAGCTCCTCTCTTTCTAAAGAAGGTATGAGCAGCAATCTGACAAGATCAGCTGTTGGGTTTGATGCGAACAGCTTGCCACAGGATTTACTTAGCACATTCCTTTTCTGCTGTCAAAGAAAAGGATAGGACACAGATTGGACCTCCAGATAATGGAAGGACACCTTCTGTGAGGAGCTTTCAGCTTTGGCATTTGCGTGAGGCTGTTTGGGGTCTGCGGGAAGCGGCGTGTTAGTGATCAGGACAGGCTACGAGTTTCTTTTGTTTTCCCAGGATTTCAGAAAGGACAGGGCCAGACCTGAGCATTCCCCAAACCTGTTGGTTTTGGAAAGATTTTTAATAATATGACTGAAATACAATCCTGTGATCTCCAGTTGCTCATCATAAACATTAGCGTGGCTCTCACCAGGATTTTATGCCTCATCCCCACTACACTGAGTCTATAGGAGGCACTTCAGGTGCTCTACACCTAAGCACATCACAGCATTTGCTTTTTTCTCAGCCTCTCTCACACGCTGCTTGATCTTGTTAACCCTAGAAGAAATGGGACTTTGTGTAGAAATCATATGTCCCAGGCCCACATCTGCCCTCCTTGGGCTGCTCAGCAGCTTACGCAAATTCCTGTCTTGAGCTCCAGTGCTGCAAGAGCTTGAGGGTTCCCAGCTCACCGCCTCCGTCCACCTGGGACAGAGGAAACAGGCAGATTTTGTGACTATTCCTAAATTAAACAAGCATGCTTGCCTGCATGGTGCTCCCTACTGCATGGTCAGGGACAGAATGAGGCTGGGCAAGCCATTTCTGTG
This sequence comes from Bucorvus abyssinicus, assembly GCA_009769605.1. Classification (NCBI taxonomy): domain Eukaryota; kingdom Metazoa; phylum Chordata; class Aves; order Bucerotiformes; family Bucorvidae; genus Bucorvus; species Bucorvus abyssinicus. The sequence continues at coordinate 45,289,934 of CM020028.1, forward strand.
TTCTTCAGTCCTACTTCTGACAATCTGCTACATCTGCTTTAGGGGAAAATAAACCAAAACAAACACATAATGCCAATAAGCAGCTCTACATATTTCCCTGTTTAAATTTCCTCACCACTTGATAGTGCTCTTTGGGTTTCAGTCTAAGGCTTCCAGAGTACTCCTCTCTCGCTCTCTCCCCACAGAGATCCTCTGCATCCCTCTCTCACATGGTTCAGCAGCTAAACAAAATCTCCCTGCTCTTTCTCTTTCCATCAAGTTCCCCTGCATCTCCGTAAATCTCTCAGAGTCTCTCAAGCTTTGCAGGACTGAAGATCCCAGGTTAATACCCAATCTCTTTGTCCTGTTCTAGCGGAAGTCTCCTCTCCCAAACATCCTCCCTGCAAACAACCTTTGCAGGACTAGTTTTCCCAAGTCTCACTGCACCATTGTCCAGCTTGATGACTAGATCAGAGGAAAAGTGAGCTGCAGATGGATGATTTGTCACTGCACTTGACATAGAAATCTTTAAATGTCTTGCCAGCACTGTATTTCTGACTGGTGGCTTAAGGGGGGGGGGGGGGGGAACAGGGGGTTTTGATGAGTTGTCCAGTACACTCAATGAAAAGGAACAAATAGAACCCACCGGAAACTGGAGTTTATATGGATCAAAAGCAATTTTTTAAAATAAAAAGATATGTACTTCCTGTTGCAGTAACCTAAAGACCTTGCCCAAATCCCTCTACTGATTTCCCATTCTGAACTGACAGCTGTTGAATGTCAGTATTGGTCTAGTTCTGGAAAGGCAAGGAATCATTTGGTCATTCAACAATGCCAAGTTAAATCCAATACATTTAGCCACAAATGCTTTTAAATAGGGCCCACGTGTCTGTCTGTTGAGGTCCTCTTGGACAGCATGAAAAATGTGCATTTTTGAGCTAAATGGGAAAAAAATAGAAGATTCCTTAAAACATCCCAAGGTGGAAAAAAAAAAAGAAGAAAATAAATTCAAAGCACTGTTGCTGAATGAGGTCGTACTTCATGCTCTATGTGCATAAAAGACAAAACAATTTCCCACTTCCCATTTCTGTTCTATATTGCCAGGTTAATTGTTGTCATTGTATTCCTCACAAAAGAAGCATCAGCAGTGGTGCCAAATAAACCAGATTAATGTTCAGGGGCATTTGCTGGAAGTGATGCCAAATTCATACTTAATTATATGAAATATGGTCCAGTAATTTTCCACAAGGTGAATAAAAATAATGCCAGAGCTGCCACTTTCACTAAAGCTCAATTAGGAGGCATTCCCGACTCCCAAGACATGTCATAGCTTCTTCTGGGCAATTATGCTCTCCTTTTTATAAACCAGCATTTACCTAGAGAAGGTGAATATCCTAATTCCTGGCACCAATACGAGATTCATATTGGGAGAGAGAGAGAGAGAAACACGGACAAGACCTGGCCCATATCCCAATGTTAGGCAAACTGACTTTTGGTTTCGATCTCTGCAGACAAGCTGTTGCATCTGTACAATTTCAAGCAGTGCACGTAGGAGATGTGCACTCAAATACAATGTTCATTCCTGAATCTAAAAGAAGAAATGAAAAACCACTTACTTAGAAAATAAAATCAGATTAAACCAATTATTTTAGTCACAGAAATCCTGCAGTGTACAATACCTTGTCCTCAATGAATTTCCTGTTCTGCTAGCATATGAGCTCAATGAAATATGTTTTGAATGCATTTGAAAAAAAAAAAAATTCCTTTACAGCTAGAGTTGAAAGAGGATGGATTAACACATTTACTGAAACAATACGATAACAAATTAAGTTCATAGTCTGTAGTTGGCTTATTTAATAGTATTGTCTTTCAGGATTCCCAGAGCACAAATCATCTTTATTTTCAATTTATTTAAAAAACAGCTTTCTCAATTTAGAGGATTTTACTAATATGTAGTCTTCCTGTTCTTCCTTCATGCCTTTGCTTTCATAGAAAGTATCACAAACACCAAAACTACTATTACAGAAATAAACATTATGTTTCATGACTTCATTTACCCTCTTTCCATTTTTGAAGTTTCTTCCACCTCTAAAACTGCTGGGCAGACCATATATATTGCTTGTCTGATACAGAATCAGAATATCTGGAGTTGGAAGGGACCCATAAGGATTAAGTCCAACTCCGTGCTCCTCATAGGACTACCTAAAACTAAACTGTATGACTAAGAGCATTGTCCAGATGCCTCTTGAACTCTGACAGGCTTGGTGCCACCACCACTTCCCTGGGGAGCCTGTTCCGGTGATCGATCACCCTCTCAGTGAGGAGCTGTTTCTGGATGTCCAGTCAGAACTTCCCCTGACAGAGCTTCATACCATACGTTTGCTAGCCCAAGCTCTGACTAATTTGTGGGGTCATATAATGTAGGTGTATGACAGGGTGAAACTTGACACCTAAAGAGGACAACAATATTGTTCAGGTGACTTGGTGGCTTCATGGTCAGTGCATTTATACACTCTTGGCATACTCTCTGCTGCTGTCGGAATTATCTCTTGACTTCAGATGATAGTCACAACGGTGTCTCCACAGCTCCATCCTCCTCAGTGAGATAATAGAGTACGTTAAGATTAAGGGAAAAGCAGATACACATCTCTCTTCTCTCCACATATGCTGAATTCTGATCATACTACCCCAGCCCAGCTCTCTTGCAGGATTTGGCCAAGCCGATGATGCATAATAGCTCCCACCCATTCGAGCCGAAGTGGCTATTGTTCTCCCCTTGGCAAAAACCCAACAAACATTACATTAGTCCTTGTCAGGAATAGGGACATGAAATTGTTGCATCTCTGCTTGGAGACTGGTCCCTACAATCCAGCGTGACAAGTAAGCTCTCATACGTACACGGCGGAGGTTTACAGCTATGGTGTCTTTTTATTCAAAGCGTGAAGGCTTTCTGGATTGCTGCTCTTGGATGGCGTAAAGGAGTTTGTTCCATTGACTACGTTATCTCCTAATACAAACTACTGCCCTTTTTCCCAGCAGCACTGGAATCTTGCCAGCAACTTGGCAAAGCTAAAGAGGTGATAAAAGAGGGTTTAAAAGGTCTTCTGGGTGAAGTCTGAAGGAGCTGCACAAGAAAGCTAGAGCATGAGGGGAAGGGACTGAACTGGGTTTTAGGTCGAGGGATGCAGCTCTCCCGGCAGGTGCCCCTTGAACCACCTATTTGCCTTCCTTGCACAGGTGGATGCTCAGGGACTCGTGAAGCAGGACAGAGTTAGATGGAGGGAAGCTGCATTTATAAAGGACTTGGGGTTTGGAGAGCTTTCTTGTTTGTTTGCTTTTACTGAGCTGTTTTAGGATGCCAGGTAAAATCGGCCTATGTCTCTGTCTTTCCTGTTTTTCTCACAAAATGTTAACTGGAATGTGGGAGATAGGGGACATTTATAACCTCTGGGCTGAGTCTGAGGAATCAGTGCTAGATCTTGAGGGAAATGCAGGTTTCAGGGGGGAAGCTGATAGACAGAGGGTTTGGGTGGAGGCTGATGATCAATGGACCGGCTGCTCACTTCTATTCAGGGGCTTGTCACACCGGGAAATTAACGGCTAGGACTCCTGATTTATAGTACTCCAGTGCGTGTCCAAGGCAGGTGTACTCCTAGCCTCTGTTTCACCATCGAATGGGACAACTCTCCGCCGCCAGCTGGACCCCTCTACAGGGAGAACCCTACACAGGGACACAGCCACACGGGTCCCTCACGGGCGGCAGGGAGGGATGCCTGCGAGCTGGCTCCTGACGCGCCTGCGGTATACATTGCCTTAGGGGAGGAGGAGGAGGCGAACCGGCAGGAGGGCGAGCGGCGGGGAAGCAGCGGGGCTGCACGAGCAGCTGCGGGGCTGCACGAGCAGCTGCGGGCTGCGCCCGGCTCCGCCCCGCGCCCGCCTCCGCCCCGCGCCCGGGGCTGTGCCCGGGGCTGCCCCCCGCCGCTGCCTCCTCCCTGCCGTTTGCAGCCCTGCCTGCGCGCCTCCGCTTCCTTCCCCCAACGGGGTGGGCACGGCGGGCACGAGCCCGCGGGCGGTCTCCCCGCGCCCCCCGGGAGCGGGCCCTCGCCTCCCGGCGCCCGGGGCTCCCCTCCGTGCCGCACCGAGCCGGGGTTCGAGACCTTGCCGAGCTGGCCGTGCGGTGGGGAGGCCCGGTGGGATTTGACAAGCTACGAGGAGTTGTCCCTGCGTAGAGCTGGCCGTGGAGAGTTGGCTGCAGAGCGTTGTGCCAATCCATGTGGAAACAGGGGTGAGGAACATGCCTGCCTTGGACACGTAGAGCTGTCCCACGGAGAGCTGGCTGCGGAGAGTTGTCCTAGACCCTTTTTTTAACGTGGATAAAAAACACCAGCATATGGAAAAAGGCCAATGGAAATGGAACCTTGGAAACAGGGCTGTGGCAATCTAGCAGCAAGCCTCCACCAGGGTTGCATGGGTTGAGTAGTCGCCATAGGTTAAATCTTGCATCCCACCAATATTCTGTTTAGTTAGTGATGATGGTAAAGATGGTTTTGGAATCTAGAAAACTTACATGCGTAAAAGGCGGTATCAGTATGGTGTGCGATGACGCTAATCGAGCTGGCCGAGCAGTGGTGGTGTGTGCCTCTGTGAAGTGCGTGACGCAGTGAACTTGCCTGGACCAAGGGAGTTTCCTGGAGGCTGTGAAAATGTATTCAGGCGTGAGACAAAGCAGTTGCACTAAGCATGTTCTCTGTTGGAGCAAATGCAGGTGATTAATAGAGCTATGGAACAATATGGGACAAGAAGAGGTTGTCTCTTTCCAGTGCCAGGAACGAACATTTTCTAGTGGCTGAGATGGAGTATATATGCCAATTAATTACCATTTTTCAAATAATTGTCACTGTGACGTACCATTCCCTAAAGAAATTGTTGAGCAACACGACCAGAACTCAATCTGTCGCCGCTGAGTGCGTAACCGATGGCGTTTGCAATTCCTCCTCCTGGCTGACTCCCATTACTTCAGGTAACAGGCAGGAGGATAATCAGAGATACACAGCTCTGTTCCCAGGTCTCATCGGCTGACTCTCAGCTTTCCTCTTTGTTAAATCTGCTGAAGTGTGATCTTATGGGTTTGTTAGCCAGTGGTCTCCGCAGCGCTTGAGAAAAACCACGAATGTGTGCATGGGCTGTGTATTTAGGGCGTGATGGGAACTGCTGGAGGAGGTCTTTGCAGAGCTCTCCGTGGTCACTGGTTGTGATTAAACCACTGCCCAGATGGGCAGCTCTTGCAGGTCCATTAGTGAAATGGCCTGCCAAGCGTAAGCCACTTTTTCATATTGCAATCGCTGGATTCATTTTCCTACCCAGAAAACGGCGCTTTATTTCTCCCTTCAACAGATGAAGCCTCAGCTTGGATGTTCTATCCTATAAATGCAATATTAATAATTTCTGTAAAGACACTTTCTCCCTGGAACTTTTTGAGCTACCAATGCACTCCGTGGGCCAAAATCATGCTCTCTTTTTGTGTCATGTCCTGTATACTCACAGCCCGGCTCACAGCACCAGAATTTATCTTTCTGTTCCTTGTTCTCTTTACCTGGGCACCCATGTAAAGAGTGGGAGCAAATAACTAATAGACTGAAGTTCCTTGCAGAATACCTCGTAGAAATAACATTTACCTTCTAATAAGCAGCAAAAGTTGTTGGAAGAAAAGTAAACCCTGAAGCACTCTTGGTTTGGTTGTTGCTGTTTCAAACAGGTTTTGAATCTCCACTAACTTTGGAAGACTCCTCAGAGGAACAATTGCCTAAATTAGAGTGTCTATTTCACATAAAATGTTGGGAAAGGAGAGGAAGGGTTATATTAGCTATTTCGTTAGAACGCACTCTTTGGGTCTGTATCCCAGACTGCAGCAGAAATATCGAGAGGAGCAGCTGCCGTAGCACACGAGCCAGCAGAATATTTCCACCTCTGAACACGGCAAAGGGGGGAAAGCTGAGCGAATTGCCGAAGACGTGAATGGTGTAAAGTAGCAATGAATGACGGTGTGTCAGCAGGGACGGAGCTGAACCCTTTGTCTGTCCTTTTCCAGAGATTACGTGCCATTTTCTTTTTGAAATGTGCAGACGTTTGATAGTGCAAATGTGCCCTTGCTTTTGGGCTGTGGTTGGTTCCAGGCGAGTACACTGCCCACCTCAGCCCTTTGTAACACACGTCGTTACTGACACAGTTTTCTCTTACCTCTCTTCTCTTCACTAGATGCCAAATAAGCAAACCTCTTACTATCCTCTTCTGCTATTTAGTCTTACCAAACAACTCTTGCCAGCATAAAAGGAGAGCAAATGAACTGAGAACAGAGGACAGTCTTTCATAGGTCGTTTCTTACACTTCGGTTTCACAACTGTTTGCCTGAGCACTGTACTGAGAGGTGTGAGGGAACAGGGGATGCCAGCAGGGAAATTGTGGCAGAGCTGGACTGGAAATTCTTTCCTTCAGCTCAGCTGTGGTAGTAAGAGGTGGCATGGGTGCCGTTTTGCTTCGGAGCTGAGCCACACTCAGCTCCTAGATCATTCCAGTTGAGAAGCAGAACATTACTACAGGGTCATAATTGCCATGGGCAGTTGAACTTGTACCCGTAGCCATTTACCAAGCTCAGGCTAGTTTGTGGTGACTTGATCACAATCAAACAATCTTACTGGATTTAATTTCCTGTTAGGTCTGGGGCAACTTTCTAGGTACATTGACCCCTACCTATTCAATTTGTATCCTTACTGAGCTGCCAGTGATCCAGTGTTACCCATTCCAATGTGCAAGAGTGGCATCGTGTAGGAACTTCTCATTTTACAGAATTAACTTGCTCAGACTAAGAATTCAAATTGCAATTCAGATTTACTGTACCATATCCAACATTACAGTGAGCCTTCCCTGCAGCATGTGTCTATCACTTTGGGTGAAGTCCTGGTGATTCACGGTTGGGTGACTGTAGAAAGTTTTTTATTGTTTATCTACATTGGAGAAACCTGTAATGTCTTTCTCTGACCACTGAATTACTTGCTTTATATTCAATACAAATATAGAACTGGGAGGGCTGCCTGGGGTCTTTGACGCTGGTTCCACACAGTCTTGGGCAAACATGTGGTACACATTTATGGTCCAAAAAAGCCCAAAAAAGTCAAAAAAAGTCTATTGAGCATTCACTTTTCCTATGCGTTGTCTGCCTTTTGTATAGATGGAATTGTTTGTTACTGTAAAATTACTACCTAAATAGATAATAAGGCTTTGAGATGACAATCATTTATCCTCACTTCCTCATAATGTTCATCCTAATGCTCATCATTCCTGCAGTGGAGGAAATTAATCTTTGCCCTTAATATTGTCTATTAAAGCCAGAATTCAAATCGGTTGATTTGCAATTCTTTCTTAATAAGGAACTCTGCCAGTCCTTATTATATAGATGAAGGACCAGAGTGAAATTCCTTGTTACTTAAATGAAACCCATGTTTAACAAAGCTGGTTTTTTGTAAAAAAGACATAGCTGAAGGCAGACATCTTGATGAATAAATCAGCATTCATTAATAAATAATTGACATGAATGATCAAATGCTATTCTCATTCTTATGCTGTTTCTGTCCTTGGCCAAAAATTGAGGCAGTCTGCATGAGTGGCAGTGGTGTCCTTTGTGGGGGAGGCAAGTAAGGGCAGGTTTCCAAAGGTGTAGGTATGATCAAGAAATGTATCTCCACCTGTTGGAGGCTCCAGCACCTTCGGTTTCAATGGTTCTGATGAGTTAGGGCGATGGAATGAGCATGTTTCCTATAGGGCATCAAATAATGGGAGTCAGTGCTGCTCTGAGACATGTTTGGACTTGGATCAAACAGTTAAAAGGCTCAATGTCCAACTACCAGGTCATTGAAGACGGCCGTCTTTCCTTGTAATTGTGCAGGATATTCAACACAAGTGGAACTTTCATCAGCTACCCACTTCCTGGGGACAATTATTTCCCTCTCTGCATTACCAACCTTAAGTGGGTTATGAGTCTTGCAGCATTTTTTGTACAAGGACATGAAAACTTTCAAGAACAATGCTTATGGAAGAATCTGTGGTTTTATGAGTGTAGTGGCTACATCCTGCCTGAGAGAGGGGAGGAATTGCATCCAGTGCTCACCTTGCACAAAGCCGATCTGGTATTATTTTGTCTCCTGCCTAAGCGCCACATGGAACCCGTAAGAACCATTCCAGCGTGGCATCTTATATTGCTAAATATTTAGAATTCCTGTGGTTATGGGGAAATGCCCATCCTGAAATCTGCTGCTTTAATAATACAAGGGGTTTTCAGATGCTGGGGATAAGGATGCAGCTGCTCCGAGTGCCTGAATTGCTGGTATTCTTAAGAACTGCAGCCAGGCACTTAAAGTGCGCTTGTGTCTTAAAGCCACAGCAAAGAGCTGGTGCCACCTGGGAATCAAAGGCTGCCATTCATGCCTGTGCAGAGAGGGCAGGCAGAGCCTCTGCAATACCCACAGAACCAAAACAGGGCTCAGATGGGACTAAAGTGCTGCCAAGTTCTTGTTGTCGTTGCTGTGGTTTTCTCCCTCTCACCTCACGCAATGCTTTTGATAAACATCAGTGCCACTTGCCATGTGTGAAGGGACAGCATGTGGCGTAACATGCAGTCATCTGCAAAGGTGCCATGCTAGTACACCTGCAGGAGAACAAGCAGGATGGTGTTTTATTACAGGTGATTTACGCTCCTCACCTAGCGTAAATTGACCCCGCTCCATCTGAGACAGTGGATGCACCCTGATTTACACATGCTGGAGGTGTGCTTTGGATTTTTGCCATATAAAGCTATTTACTCTCAATTTCACTGGCTCATAACTTCATGAAGTTACCAAAACAGTGAACAAATATTTGCATATTATAAAACCTACAGGTACATCCTGGCAACAGAGACATTCCTGGAGTCCAGGGCACATATCTGCCCAAGCGTGTAGCAAGTCAGCTGTGTAAGGCATACAAAAGCCACTTGCTAGCATCAGACTCTGTGAAATACATTGAACAGATCTCATCATATTTTGACATGTAAAAGGACCAGGTACACAGCATCAGGCTCATGAAGGGGAAAAGTTACATAAAATTTATAAGGAAATTTCTAAAATTCCAGCATTCAGGTGAGATGGGAAGCTAAGAATTTGGACCACAAACCAGACTGCCAGAACTAGCAGTGACCTTGTTCCATGTCTTCCATCACCCTACAGACTCTTTCTCTACATACCTGTTGCAACAGCAGAACTTCCCGTGACAGCTTCTGATTCTCCCACCAAGCCTAGTGCCTCTTATCAAGTTCCTGGTTTATTTTGCTTCAAGGGTTAGGGCTGGGCCGGCCACTAGACAAATGGCTGATGCTCTCTATTAACCCCCCTCCCTTCCCAAAGGGGAAGAGAAAAGGAGCAAGGAAGAAAGACTTATGGGTTGGAAAAGAAAACTAAAACTGCTTGAATGAGAATAATAACAATAACGTGAAATATGTACAAATACATACAAAACCAATACTGAACACAAACCTTTGATGCCAATTGCATCATCATCACCACGATGCTGTGGGCAGGTGCTGGGGAAGTCCCAGACTGGACTGGATTCAGGAGCTGGATTCTGGAGCTGGAGTCAGGAATGTACAGACTGGGATCAAAGGTAGAACGGACAGAGTCCTCCTCAGATGCTGCTGCTGGAGAGCTCGATCCTCGTGGTCCCTCAGCTTTATTCCAGATATGACGTCTATGGGATGGAACCCTGTTAGGGGTTGAGCTTCTGAGCAAAACTCAAGGTCCCTAACGCTCCTTAAATCCCTTATTGATACAGGGAAAAGGAAACAAAACTCAAATCTCGGAATATATGGATGGGAAACTGAAACAAACTTTTAATAAAAATTCTAAAGTACTATCATATCACACAACTCTATATTAAATGCAAAACAAGAAACAATACAGTAAGGGTTAACACTGCAAAGGGAGGAAAAGGGGAAAAAAAACTCCAATTATGGCCGATTGGCCACAGGCCAGGAGATGAAGTCACGCCAGGATGGCAGCTCAGAAGATGGCGTCTATCCAAAATGGCGGCGGGCCAAGTGATTAAAAGTTTTTAACAGCTTAGAGAAGTATTTTAACGAGTTCGCAGGGATACCTCTTTCCAGTGTCTGTAAAAGAAAATTTCAAGGACGCTCTGGACCAAAGCGGCGGCGGCTTCAAATGCGGATAAGGAGAAGCCCTCGCGGCCGGAACGCAAAGCGGGGTGAGCTTCCCCCGTGCCCGAATCCAGCGGTAGATTCTCGCCGAGTGAGAAATAGCTCTTCTCTTACCCGATACGAGAGAGAGATGCTGACTGAGTCCCACAACAATTCACAGCAGAGCTGGGCGCCGATAGACAGAAACGGTTCTGAGTTAGGCCCCGGGTGGGGGGGCAGGCCGCAGGCTTTCGGCCTGGACGGCAGCCAGCCCTCTCGCCGTGGCTCTTTCTCCGAAGCTGTCCGGTGTCCAAAGAGGAGGAGACTCCTCCTGGCTGCAGGTTTTAAGGAGCATCTGTCAGAAGAAATCTTTTGACCTGCACTTTTAGCCAATGGGATGCCGGGTTTATGGAACTTGTATGAAATAATCCCGATACTCTATTGGGCACATTTCCAAAACAAGGAAGTCTGGGCTCAAACCGTGACAAACCCCTTGTGGGTCAGCGCAGGGTCCCCTGTCCTGCCCGCTCCTCCCCGCGGGTGCAGCCTCTCACTCACTGCACCCCACCGTGGCACACAGGGTTTAGCAGTGACCTGGGTCTGCACAGGAGCGAGTGTCAGCAAGAGCCTTTCTGCACCCCAACCCCTGGCAGTAACTGTGAACATCAACTGCTGGCACTGCTAGGAGCAGACACCGTCTGTGAAAATATGCCGTTAACTGCAGAACGTGCCGCCACTGAGCAGAGACTGAGCTGAAATCACTGAATGGGATGAGTTCTGTTCTAACTCAAACCAGGCATGAAGCACCTCCCCGGGATAGAATCTGTTATCTGGTAGTTACAGATGTATCTAGGACACGCATATTCCTGCTCTCTTACAAGAGCAAATTATGCCCGTGGTTCCCATGTTGCAGATGAACCTTCTTGCTGTAAAAGGGGTGGAGAAGCAGAATAAGAGTAAAGTGTTTCACCTATTTCACATTTTGGAGGGCAGGGTGGGAATGAATCGGCTACATGTGTAGTGAGAACACTTCCTAGATGAGGTTTAACAGACGACCTAGGCAGAGGAGCCCCTAAGTCTGGACTTTGGGAGCCCTCCTGTCCTTAGCTCTGCAGCACCATGAAGACTGTGCTGCTCAGAGATAGCCACTTGGGTTCCTAGCACAGCTGGCTGGGCCTGAGTCACTTGGGAGGGAGAAGGCTCTGCTGGCTGCCACTGATCCCAGCGCAGTCGCTTGGTGGTTACTGAGACGAGACCATGGCTGGCTGGTGGTAAAGGTCTCCAAAGATGAAAGGAGCTAGTGCTAACTGATTAAATGAGAGAGGCTGACATACCTTCGCAAAACCTGTACTTGAGTGTTTCCTGATGAGCAAGGGAGAGTGAACACCTCTATGGAGGGTCCAAGCTCAATTCCCTCCTCCCCCATCCCTGAACTGCTCCTTTCTTCTGTGCTGGTGGGAAGAAGAGGCTGGAGGCTGGTGGCAGCCAGCCAGCGGGGAGTTGTTCCAGCAGTGGGAAGCACTCAGCTGGCAGTATACTGACAGTTTGGAACTGGAGAACCATCCCCCAGGGACCACTGCCAGATGGCTGGGATTAGAGTGTCCCTTGGATGGTTTTAGTTCCTGACACGGTGGTGGAGGGAACCGGGTCTGGAGCTGAGCAGGACGAATTATGCTTTGTGCTGGTTTAGCCAGGAGGGCTTCAGGACAGGAGGGAATGTCACCCCCTGTGTTCCTGCGGCTGTTAGATAGGCTGAGATAAAGGAATAGCTGCATAGGCAAAGAAAGGACCACTGGTGCCAGGTACTTCCTGAATACTGAATTTGAACTACTGTGTGTGCAAATGTTATTCTTGGAGCTGTGATGATTGACCCTGGAATGTGTCACAGTGAAGCACTGGAGATTCCTTTAGCAAACATAAGGGTGGTCTAAAAAAAAGATATGTGCAGAACTATCTCCTCCACTAGCCTTTGTTACGCCTGCTATTCACGGTTGTATGTGTAGGGAGAAGTTGCTGTGCTGCTCTCTGCTAGTTATGTGCTGAGATTTAGCCCCGGTATGCTGGACTTTTGTATGAGGAAGGCGATGGAGCTGTGTGGCCAGCCAGGTCCTCACCCCTGCCTTTCCCCTGCTTTGGGTCCACTGACTCTGGACCTCCGCATTGGTTTGTTGCTCCCATACTCAAAAGCCATCTCCCGCAGAAGATGTCCTTTCTTACAATGCAGCCTGAAGACATACTCCCTATAGAGATGAAGGCAGCTCCCCATTTGCTGTGGTAGAGGTCAGCATTCAGCCCGATGCAAGGGTCTGTTCCACAGGCAGCTACAATCTGAATAGGTGAATGAAACATTTTGAACATGTACATATGTGATGGGTGGATGGAAGAAAAGGGGTAGGTTTTGGACTGGGGACCTGGATTGGCACCCACAAATTGTTCTGCTGCACCCTTGCTCTGCTGAGCTTCCTCTGCCCATCTGCTTTGGCATAGGGGATGGAGAATGAGAAATCTGCTGTTGAAACTCCGGGCTCCTGCACAGGGTCACAGTTTTCAGATATAGACAGTGTGATGGGATGATGAACTGACAGGGGAACTAACAGGGCTGAAGCCATACCCTCCTGGTGCTGCACATGTGTTTCTGAATCCTGTGACACCACCATGGCCATCCCCTTTGTGACAGCTTAGTCACAACTATGACCACTGTGTTGGTGCAGGGAGCACAAAGTTACAGCACGAAGACCAAGTCACGTAAGACATGCATGCAACGCAGCTGGATGCCCGCGAGCTCTTTGTCGATAAAATTCAGTGCCGGGCAATTTGGCAATCAGAACTACAGCTATCACTAGATCGGTGTCTGGGGTTAGGTGGTACCTTGATGCCTGGAGGTGCGTGAAACGGGACTGATGTCCAGTGGTCGCCTTTTTCCACCCCAGTCGAAAGGAACTGTAACCTCCACCCATGCAGTTGTAAATTAATGGACTTGGTGCAATTAACATAAGCAATAAGCTTGTCTACAGTCCCACTCACACACACGTCCACCCCAATGATGTGATGTGAAAAACGGAGTATAAATATTGTCCCAATGTCGGCCTTAAAATAGGGCAGGAAATGCTTCGGAACCAAACCACGAGGATGGATTGATGGATTCGCTCCCTCCCTACCTCCCCACACCTTGTGGGTCAGATTCATTACCTCCGTCACCTTCGTTACCTCAGAGTGACATTATTTCTCCCCGGGTGTATTTTACTTGTAATCGTGATTGTACTTGTTTCTATCGCAGTATCCGTGCATCCAGCGGGCTTGTTTTACCAAGCAGCCGGGCTGCAACGGACGGGTTGTTATGTGTTTGGTGTCAGACCTACAGCGTTGGATATTGCTTTGGTAATAGAGCTATCGCTACCCTGCAGTTCAGCAGTTGACCACCGGCTGTTCAAAAGAACTTGTATATGTCGCACTGTAAACAAACTGTTATTATTTGTGCCCTTGATTTGCTTGTTCTCACATGTTCGGTGTCAGCCCTATAAGACCAGATTTATTCCTTTTTTGCAACAGTTGGGGACTATTAAGTTTCCGGACAGAGAAAGGCAAGAAGATAGTCTTAAGGAAAATGGCACAGTTCTTGGCAAAATACCCTGACATTTTATAGCCAACACTGAAGTAAAGAAATTGCTTCACTGGAGAGTTTTAGGGAGGCATTTAGGATGGTTGCCAGATGCAGCCTTACATAAAAAAGAAGGGTTTCTGGACACAAAAGGCACAAAAAAGAGAACGGAACAATGAAGGAGCGTGATGGCTGGGTGAGAGGTTTCATGGGACAATGAGAGCTTGAGATGCTGTGAAGATGGAATCATTGAAGTACAATTTATTCCCTGCTGGATGTGTTCAGAACCCATTGTAGTGCCTCATACAGCCTGAGTATCAGTGTATCACCAAGGGCTCGCAGCTGCTTAGGGAAAATATGTTCTGCATAAATGTAGGATCATTATTCACTCAGCATGTTGACTTGTTTAAATTTCTGTGAGGACAGCAAGTGTATTATGGTATTGTTACCCTATGTGGAGAGTTGTTCACCTGTAATTACAGTTCATGAGAAATACGGATTCTTAAAATGTGTCATCTGTTCAAACAGATCTATACTTCTTAGGGAAAAAAGGAATAGTTCTGTTAAATACTGTTCTTATGAAGTGTAAGAATAAAGTATGTGTGCACATCTCATATCCAGCAATAAAAAAAATGTAGAGGACTAAACACAGAAACATATCCTACAAATATTTATACGAGCTAACCCTGAGTCAAGTCAACAGGACTGATCTGTGCAAATCCCTCAGGTATCCGTATGTAAATAGATACCCTGCACCCCAAGGCTGATATTGATGAAAAAGGCTAAGTCTCATATTTCCTGACTGGCTTCCTCTTTCTTCAGAAATCAGTATTCCTGCATTTGGCAAAAGACATTTTAGGGATTAACTGGGAGCCAAAAATCCAACATGATTCAGGGGGGCTCTTCCTGCCCATTGTGAATGTTATTCACATCACCTTCTGCTGTTTGCTGAGAACTGCTGAAAATGAAGTGTTGCCATCATCCTTTGTCCTGCAGGCAGCAATTTTCTGCTTTCCTGTGGGAAATAATCCTCTTTTAATTTAATTATGCATTTTCCCATTCTTTAATGCAGTACTCTGGGGCAGCAGCAAGGCTTTTGGTTAGTTTTCAAATCACTGCCACCTCAGACAACAGAGCACTGGGATCCAGCAGCCCGGGAGAAGGGATTCATTGTCTTTGAGCTGCTGCTTTCATTAGGAGGGCTATGATGTCTTCTTTCTCTGGCACATCCCTCAGGAAGTTTCCGTGTATTCTGCCGATCTGCTTAGGGCCTGCGGAGGCTTCATCCTGCCTGGCCGAAGTCAATGGCTCTGGATGAGGACAGCTGAATGGGGCACCATCAGGAGTACGTGAGTGTTTCTCCTCTTGCCAGCAAGGAGGTTCCCTGGAGACACCCATGAGCACTCTTCCTGCTGCCAGCGCCTGTGCTGTGCTTTATTGTCTAGCGTAGGAAAAGCAAATGCTGGCCCTCTGGAGGCATTTTACGTTGCTTTGCACTGGCCGCTTGTGCGGGCACAAGGATCACTTCTCGTACAGCGAGGGTCTTCACTGAGACGGATTTTCCGCTCGGAGCTGTTACTTCCTGAACGGCATTTGCTCGTGTTTGAGGGGCAGGAGTCAGCCCTAAAAGATCATGGCATCGAATAAAAAAGGTGTTCAGACAGTATCGAGTAGGAAGAAGTTTAAAAGAAAAGACGTCAGTTCTGCTGTCAATTGCACAGTTTTTGATAGGTGTAACGTCATTCGTTTCTGTGTAGCTAATTTTATTTTATGGCAGCATAAATGAGAGCAGCGTCAGGCCTTCCTCCTGCAGCAGCTAAACTGAAAAACATTTCTATTTTTAAAACTGAAAGCATTTCTTACTTTTATTTATCATGTGTCACTTTGTTGGCAGTGTGTGTATGGCACAGAAAAGTTAAGAACTATTTCTGGCACAGCTTATGACCCTAATGCGTGCCATCACAACAGTCACCAGGCATCGCTGGGGCGACAGAACCAAGGCAGCCTGGGTTCCTGGGCAGAGGTGGGGCTGATGGTGTTCACCTCTTCCATCCTAAAGCACTAAAAGGGTCTCTTTCTTCTTTATGGATGTCTAGTTTTGTACCGCTTCTGGATGCTTGATATCTCAGAGCTCTCTAGACCTCTGAAAATTTAGTCAAACTTGGGCAAATGATTCAAAAGCTGTTACAGTAGTAAGAGGGGAAGAACAGGGAGAAGAAATGGAGAGATTGCCCAAGCCTCTACTTCCCCAGTAAATGCAACTTAAAAAGGGGATGTGTGTTTGGTGGAGCAGTCTGCAGGGCAAGTCAAGTCCTGTCTCCAATAAACCTCTGCCCATGTGTGGAAAGCTGCAGAGACATCACTCAGGCTGGGAAACAGTTGTCTGAATAAGAGAGGGGAAGAGCAGAGCAGCTCATAGCAGCTTTTTACAGCGCCTCCAAGGCCTGGGTTGCTCTCCCTGAACAACATACTACCCACCATGCCAGCACGGATGAAGAGCTTCCTTTACTTTGTCTTCATTCCCGTTTCTAATGCCTTGCTTGTGACACAAGAAGGCAGGATTGAGGCCAGGAGGGAGGGCTGCAAATTCTGGTATCCCTTTTGCAGGTGGGGACAGTGCAAACGTGATGGGCGACAAGCAATGCAGTACAGGAGTGCAACAGACCCTCCATCCTCAGAGGGGATGGGGGACTCTTCCCTGGTGAATGTGCAGACTTGCTGCAATACAAGATTACACTTCTTCCCCTCTATGTTGTAAATCCATTGATAAGGTGTCTTACAGAAGGATTTTGTCCCATCTCGCAGGAAGACATTTCCCTCCAGCTAGGAAATTTGTTCCGTGTAAAATTGAACAGGAGAGCAAGATTTTTAGAGAGAGCCTGTGGCTGTAATAAAGGGTTATTACCAATTTTGTAGGCTGTGCACACGAAGCTTGGTACTCAGGTAGCAAATTTTGTATGTCCAAAACTCCGTGACTGGGGGTACACGAATGTCACTGTGCAGAGCCCTCGCTGAGCAATGACTGGTACTTTCAAGGATGCTCATCTCCACATGAATATTGCCTGAGAGATCCTGCGAGGGCTCACCATGCAGACTAAAGAAGCAAGTCAGTGGTATGGTGTTAACCACAGACCACTGTGGTGTTCCCGAATTTCCGAGGAGGCTGGTGGTCAAACAGCTCACCTCTCCATCTGCAAGGCAGAGGGAGGGGCCCTTTTTTGTCTCCTTCACGGAGGGGTCGTTACGCCAGTTGCATTAAAGATTGCAACGCACTCCAAGTCCTAGGAGAGCCATAGGAGTAACTTGGGCTGAGATAGAGAAATACAAAATGCTGTAATTTAAAGCCTCTTGTCTTTCAGTTGCTAATGGCTTAATTAAACAATAACATTGTACAGATGTGCTTTTTCTCCTCCACAATAATTCACTCCATCTGTGTCAACATAATTAGGCCCAAATTAGTGCATCAAAATGTAGATGTTAATGTCTTATTTCAGTTTTTATGTATCAATGTACATTTACATGTATATTGTTTCCTCTTGTGATGAGATGAATGCCTCCTTAGAAGCAGCTATTGTACACTGTGGAGTTTAAGAGCCTCTCTTAGTTTGTACAGTAAGAACAAAAAAGCAAAAATCCAGAGACAAATGCAAATACAGATACCTTGAAATGGAAAGAAAATTTGGCACATGTATATTAAGGGTGTTACATGCGCTACATATCTGTTACACAGATCTATGGATCTGTGCTCTTTAGGGTAGTGAATATTACATTTCTGAAGCAATTTGTCTCTTAACTTCACATGCTGAGAAAAAAAGCTTGCCTTGCCGCATGTGAAAGCAGATGATCATCTGAATCCCTAGGTTGGAGGAGTGGATAACCTAGACATATCCGTGGAGAGCTTCTTTGGTTTGTGAAATAGCTTTAAGAGCATTACAGATGAATATAGCTCTCCTGATTGTTATTATTATCATTTTCAAACACACTTAGTTATGCTAGGTATTTTCTCAACGATGCTTGGGAGTCCTTGAAGACCTTGCAAACCCTCCTGTGCAGTGGATGCTACATGTGGAAGTGGTCACACTGCTGGGGCAGTGAGTATTGAGGCAAGGAATACAGTAATACCTGACGGCTCCGTGTTGCCCCGCTTCCTAACATATACCACCTCCCGCGTGCTGTGGTCTCAGACTGCCTGGTAGTCTGGATGCTGCAGGGCACTGGGCACAGCCTGTGGCCCTCTGCATGGCTGTGTCCCACCACAAGGCACTCCTAGCCATGCTGTACCCCTGGGAGTCTGCAGGCTGTCCGAGAGCCAGCTAAGTGTAGAGTGGGCCTCATTCTGACATGGGAGAATTCCCAGCATCCGCATCCAAGTTTTGTCTGCTAACGACTGACGGTTTCCTTACCTCAGTTATTCGAGTCTAATTCATCCCTTTAAAAATAGGTATCCAATGAATGTGTCCATCAGCTATTAAAAGAATAGATATTTCTGAAAATCAGTGGGGCTCTGCCAATGCAATGAGATTTGCATTCAGCCATGCCAGTGTTTCTCTCCTGCATAATCGTCTGATGCAACTGGCTGGCTGGCCAAGCCCAGAGAGTGGTGGGGAATGGAGTCAAATCCAGTTGGTAGCTGGTCACCAGTGGTGTTCCCCAGGGCTCAGTGTTGGGGCCTGTCCTCTTCAACATCTTTATCAATGATCCGGATGAGGGGATCAAGCGCACCCTCAGCAAGTTCGCAGATGACACCAAGTTGGGAGGGTGTGTTGATCTGCTTGAAGGTCAGGAGGCTCTACAGAGGGATGTGGACAGGCTGGATCGATGGGCTGAGGTCAACTGTATGAAATTCAACCAGACTAAGTGCTGGGTCCTGCACTTGGGCCACAACAGCCCCCTGCAACATTATAGACTTGGGGAGGAGTGGCTGGAAACTGCCCAGCAGAAAAGGACCTGGGGGTGTTGTTTGACAGCCAACTGAATATGAGCCAGCAGTGTGCCCGGGTGGCCAAGAAGGCCAACAGCATCCTGGTTTGTATCAGCAATAGTGTGGCCAGCAGGAGTAGGGAAATGATTGTCCCCCTGTACTTGGCACTGGTGAGGCCACACCTTGAGTACTGTGTCCAGTTTTGGGCCCCTCACTTGGAGAAGGACATTGAGGGGCTGGAGCAGGTTCAGAGAAGGGCAACGACACTGGTGAAGGGCCTGGAGAGCAAGTCTTATGAGAAGTGGCTGAGAGACCTGGGGTTGTTTAGCCTGGAGAAAAGGAGGCTGAGGGGAGACCTTATCACTCTCTACAGCTACCTGAAAGGAGGTTGTAGGGAGGTGGGGGTTGGTCTCTTCTCCCAAGTAACAAGTGACAGGATGAGAGGAAACGATCTCAAGTTGCACCAGGGGAGATCTAGGTTAGTTATCAGGAAAAACTTCTTTACAGAGAGGGTTATAAAGCATTGGAACAGGCTGCCCAGGGAAGTGGTGGAATCCCCATCCCTGGAAGTGTTCAAAAGCCGTGTAGATGTGGTGCTGAGGGACATGGTTTAGGGACCCTGGCAGTGCAGGGTGAATGGTTGGACTCGATGATGTTAAAAGTCTCTTCCAACCAGATGAGTGTATGATTCTATGATTTGCCACTAGGATTGTTACACAGCTGTGAACAGGAGGAAAACATCTTTGCATTATTGCAAATAGGATGGAGAGTCCTTTACGAAACAGCCTTTTCACTGGGATGCAATCTGAAATCTGAGTGGGACAGGGAGAGGTGGGTAGCAGATGCATACCAGTGCCATAGCCCAATGCATTGGCTTGTGGAGACATCTGCACAGGGTCCAGGAGCTGATGGGTTGTCCCCATGGTTCTCTGCCCGTTAGCTCAGCAGGACTGTGGCCCCAGCACATGCTGTGTGATGGAGACAGCCCCTGCGTGAGATGTGCAAGTCTTGTCTCACATCCATGTTACAGCCAGGGCTTAAACACCCAACTGCAGGCACCTGCCTGCACTGCAAGGCCAACTGTAATCTCAAAAGTAAAATCTTACCCTGCTTACTAAGGATGGTTGGCTACGGTCCTGCTAACACCTGGGGGTCTGACAGATGAGCTCTGGTGGCCTTAGCAGTGGGGCTTGAGGGTGTTGCAACCTCCCTGGTCCCCCATGCCTGGGTGCTCCCAGGCTGCTGCTGCAGATTTGCCAGGTGTTGTGCAAGGGCAGTGCCTTTCCCACTGCCAGCAATGCTAGCAGAGCCTGCCACCCCTTGCTGGGGTCACTCCAGGCTCAAGTGGCATTTCACTTGTGAGTGTGCATCTTCAGGAGGGTGTCCTGGAGAACACGGTGAAGGCATTATGTGAGAACAGCCACCTCTTTTGCTAATGACTCCTCCAATACCTGCTCCAGCTTTGCCTGGCTTTGTGATTTTCATGCTGGTTTGTGTGCAGAGATCTCCATCATGTATCTACTAGTGCCATGCCACTCTTGGAGGATTAGAATTCAGTCAAGAAAACGGTGCTAGCAAAGCATCATTGCAAAGTCAGTCCCTCAGAAATTAAGAGCTGTTAAAAAGGACGTGGGTTGTGCAACTTTTAATTCAACAGCCCCTACAATATACAGGCTTTAATTACTAATGTAATTACTAATGTAACTGAATGCGTGTTAACCCAAATCTAATTTTTCTATGGGACTCTTGCCACTGTCGGTGTATATGACAGAAATCCCACTACTAGCCACTAGCTGAGTAGAGTATTTTCGCATTTCCCCATCTTGTCTCTCCATCACCTTTCAGTTCAATTTCATTCTTTCCTGTCCAAGCAATCCCAATTCTCATTCAATTCCTCATCACCTTTCCCTCCATCACTGCCTGCCTGCCATGTACAACCTCCCCAGTCGCTCCCAGCATTCATAGCTGTGACAAGCTCTTCCGCATCCTTCAGGGATCAGGTGTGCCCCTGTTAGTGCACCAGGCTGAGTAATCTCCCTAGCTAAACCTCATCATCAGATGTCTCTTCTTTCACCCACTGGTCTACATCATGTGCTTCCAAGATGGCCCAGGCAGGTCAATGGGACTTGTGGTGCCAGGAGAGAAGCAGGCTGGAGCCTGGATGGATGGAAAGCCTTGAAGGTCATCCTCTGCCTCAAAATCATCCACCCTCAAACCAAGCCCGCGTAAGTTAGGAGCAAACAATAAGCATTTGTTTGCTGTCTGTGGAAGCATCCTTCCCTCGGATGGGAGTCATCAAAGCACCTTCTGTCCAGTTCAGTGAGGCAGATATCCCATGGGCATCGCTCAAAGCCACTCTTACCTGTCCAACCAGAAAACAGTGTTATCCAACAGTTTCTTGGAGGCTTAATGAAACTGTAAGCAAATGACTAATCCATTGTGAAGCAAACAATTCTCCCTTGGCCACGCAGGTGGATCTCAGACCAAGACCGTACCTCCTTGTGACCATGTGTGTGACAAAACCACAAAACCAAGATTATTTTGCTCACATACTTGCATGCCTGAGATTAATGCATGCGTCTTACATACAGTTTTTGTCTGAGAGCAAGCACAGCAGCAAACCCTCCCTCTCCAATTGGGAATGGGTTTGGGAGGCTGTCCCTGGTGCTGCCTTTTGTGGGATGTGGTGACTCAGGGCCACCTTGGCCCACCATCTGCTCCATGTCCTCATCCCTTCACGTGGTCACTGAGCACCCTCTTGCTCTGTGGTTGTTAGCAGGGTAAGAACAAGGAGCTTTGAAGAAACTGTACCCCTCCTTTTAATCCCGGTGTCCATACTGGGACCTGGGGATGTCTGGTTGGAGATGCCAGAACCATGCAGTGGCACAGAGTGGGAAAGTAGCACAAGACTCAGGGAGGACAAAATTATTGGGGAATTCCACCGAATTACTTAAGTTCTTACATGTACCTTAACATATGGTCTTGTTTAGCAAAGGCTTATACCTAGCCCAAATTTGGGAAGATTTTCACAGGAACAGCAGAAGGCACACCCCAAAGGCATCTTGCACCTGCCAAATTTCACAACTCTGCTCCAAACCATGGAAAAGTAGAGCTCAGAAAGGTCATTGATATTTTTAGCCTTACTTTGTAAGGAATTGCAGCCATGCAGTCGTGCTGCCACTCTCTCCCTTTGCATGCCCTGCTGTTACATTGGAATTGTTGTCCGGCCTCAGCCAAATTTTAGAGGATCGTAAGGCACAAAGCTATTATAATCCTACAAGCTTCCTGGAAACAGAAACTGTGAAACAGAGATCCCAATAATGCCAGCAACAAGAGGGAAGCAGCAGGCACTCAGTCTTTACTGGACAACAGATTAAACATCCTTCGTTTGTTTTGGCAGTAGGTTCCCTCTAGGAGATATGTTCCTACAGGAGATATATTTTGTTTGCATCATATGTGTTAGCACCGCCTGGTCTCTGGGGCCAGAGCTGATGGGCTCCTGGGGAAGGGTCCATGGCTATTTGATCCCCTTATAAGATGAGTAGTTGGAAGAATCCTTGTTGCGATGCCCTCAGTGCAGCTTTGCAGATGGCGTTGAGGTGATCTCCTCCTGCCTGGTGATGACGTTACCTGGGTGTAGTCAAATATTTGGGTGAGTTTGTGTTAAATGAAATATCTTCTATTATCTCTAGAACCTGAGAATTCTGAAAGAATATTACCCAATATTTAAAAAGGGATGCCTGATATTTGAGTAACATAATTTATTTGCATCCCTTAGTGTAAATCTGAGCTAATTACTTTCTCACTTTAATGACTTCTTGCATTTTGTGTGGCGTATAATATCCTGAGAGGACACAGAAGGTGGCTTACAAATATGAGGCTAGTAAGGCAAGGATTCATTTGTAACATTTGAAGGAAGGATGTTTTGTGCCTGAAAGCAAGTCCCCTGGAGATCCCAAATCAACAGCAACCCAAAGACAGCAGCAGGACTCTGCCCTTGGTCCCCAGGGATGAGCCAGGTGAGAACCTACATCCCTTGTCCCCAAGGGACAGTCTGAGTGTGGGAAGCCTGCTGGAAGGTTACATATTGAGGTGGAAAAATCACTGAAGTCCTACCTCTGTAGGGTATGCAGGGCCTTGAAACTGGGATTAAAGATCATATTCTACAACTACAAGGAGCCTTTAACAGGCCGGTCAACAGACAGGAGGAGGAAGAGCTCTGGAGGCATGTCAGGCAGGTCCAGGCTGGATGATGCAAATGCATGTGGGGCTTTCCCAGGATCTTCTAGGGTATTAAATTGCAAATAAGCCTCTTACTGGACTGGTTAACCTCAAAGGCATCAGTCACCTGCCTCGTCAAAATCTTGTGGTCCTCAGATGTATGGGTTTATGCTTGACTCTGCTGAACTGAGTACTTTTTGGTCAGGTGCATGCAGGTCACCAGGAGATGCTGATCTGTGATATACTTTCTTTGTTACTGGTGTATCTCCCAGCATCTGTGTCACTCACAAGCATTAACAGCGGCGTTATTAGGTCGTCTTCTAAGAAGCTATGAAAAATATTAGCGGTAATGGAGACAAAATAAATGATTCCTGAAGTAGCCCACATGCAATGCACACAAGAGAAGTGATTCCTATTCACCATTTATTTTAAGATGTAGACATTAAGCAGCTTGTAGTTGCTTAGTTTAATTCAATATTGACACATTGATTTCATGCCATTCTAGTTTCTAAGTGAATGTCACACAGTACCCAAGTCCAAGACGGTCTCTTTCAGCAAAATTTATCATTTATCAAAGTTTGAGAAAGTACATTTTATATAAACCAGTGTGGATTGGCATAATTTGGTCCTTCTTTAGTTCTAGGAGCTCTGTGCCAGCTGTTGCATTATTGGTCTGTATCTTATCACATTTTATTAGTTTGAATCTTAACCCTGTGCAGCAATAGAGCCCTGAAGCAATTTATGCAAGAGTTGTGTCAGCTTATATAGAAATTACCCAGATACTTTACATTCCTGTTGTTTCCTTGTTTTATTCTACTTCTAATCCAAAAGTAAATGACAGGTTTTGAAATATCCCCTGGAATTAAAATTCACTTCACATGTGTATTCTGATTTAATTGAAAGGTTTTCAATAAAACAATGGATCTGTGATGTTTGAATAAGATTGGAACACTTTGCTTAAACAAAGAAAGGCATAATTTTTTTCAAAATCAGTAAACAGGGCATTTTAATCGCAGAACCACAGAATAACAGAACCGCAGAACCACAGACTCATCTGGTTGGAAGAGACCTTTAAGATCATCAAGTCCAACCGTTCACCCTGCACTGCCAGGATCTCTAAACCATGTCCCTCAGCACCACATCCACACGGCTTTTAAACCCCTCCAGGGATGGGGACTGCACCACCTCCTGGGAAGCATGTTCCAATGCTGCACAACCCTCTCTGTAAAGAAATTTTTCCTGATATCCAACCGAAATTTCTCCTGACACAACTTAAGGCCATTTCCTCTCACCCTGTCATTCATAACATGGGAGAAGAGACCGACCCCCACTTCCCTGCAACCTCCAACCGCAGTTCCCTCAGCTGATCCTCATAAGATAAGTTCTTTAAACTCTTCACCAACTTCATTGCCCTTCTCTGAACACACTCCAGCACCTCAATGTCCTTCTTGAAGTGAGGGGCCCAAAACTGGACACAGGACTCAAGGTGTGGCCTCACCAGTGTCGAGTACAGGGGGACAATCACTGCCCTGCTCCTGCTGGCCACACTAGTGCTGATACAAGCCAGGATGCTGTTGGCCTTCTTGGCCACCTGGGCACACTGCTGGCTCATGTTCAATCGGCTGTCGACCAGCACCCCCAGGTCCTTTTCTGCTGGGCAGTTTCCAGCCACTCTTCCTCAAGCCTGTAACATTGCAGGGGGTTGTTGTGACCCAAGTGCAGGACCCAGCACTTGGCCTTGTTGAATTTCATGCCACTGGCCTCAGCCCATCGGTCCAGCCTGTCCACATCCCTCTGTAGAGCCTCCCAACTTTCAAGCAGATCAACACACCCTCCCAACTTGGTGTCATCTGCGAACTTGCTGAGGGTGCACTCGATCCCCTCATCTGGATCATTGATAAAGATGTTGAAGAGGACAGGCCCCAACACTGAGCCCTGGGGAACACCACTGGTGACCGGCCACCAACTGGATTTGACTCCATTCCTCACCACTCTCTGGGCCCGGCCATCCAGCCAGTTTTTTATCCAGCAAAGGGTACACCCATCCAGGCCACAGGCAGCCAGTTTCTGCAGGAGAATGTTATGGGAAACAGTGTCAAAGGCCTTACTAAAGTCCAGGTAGACAACATCCACAGCTCCTCCCTCATCCACTAAACGGGTCACCTTGTCATAGAAGGAGATCAGGTTAGTCAAACAGGACCTGCCCTTCATAACCCCATGTTGACTGGGCCTGATCACCTGACTATCCTGTACATGCTGCATGATGACACCCAGGATAATCTGCTCCATGACTTTCCCCGGCACTGAGGTCAGACTGACAGGCCCGGAGTTCCCTGGTTCCTCCTTCCGGCTTTTCTTGTAGATTGGCATCACTTTTGCCAACCTCCAGTCAGCTGGTACCTCCCCTGTTAGCCAGGACTGTTGGTAAATGATGGAAAGTGGTTTGGCGATCACCCTCGCCAGCTCCCTCAGAACTCCTGGGTGGATCTCATCCGGCCTCACAGACGTGTGCACATTTAACTGTGTGCAGAGGTAATCTCTAATAGAAAAGTGCTTGGTCAGAACATTTTTGATCAGCTCTGTGCAGGATGAGTGAGGAGAAGATACACATCAATGCTTCCCAAATTATTACCGACCCCAGTCTGATGCTGTATGAAGCCCTGGCACCCTGCGTGGTGCTTGCTAGCTCTTTTCCTGGTTTGGTTGCAGTAAGTCCCCCCAAAGGAAGACAGACTGCTACGTGTGCTGATAAAGATGTATAGCTCTGGCATCCGGTGGGAGGTCTGCCTGCATCCATGGCAGTTAGAGGAAGAGAAGGGTCTTCTTGAGTCAATCAGTTATAAATAGGAAAGGAGACGAGCCTGGGTGCTTGGTGTTGTAACAACTGGGGAAACTT
Organism: Bucorvus abyssinicus; assembly: GCA_009769605.1. NCBI lineage: Eukaryota > Metazoa > Chordata > Aves > Bucerotiformes > Bucorvidae > Bucorvus > Bucorvus abyssinicus. The sequence continues at coordinate 45,315,765 of CM020028.1, forward strand.
AAGTCTTCCTGTCAAAAAGGGAAGGGCAGAAAGAGGGTGACTCTGTTTTCCTGATTTGACCTCAGTTTATACCACTGTTTTTTACAGCCCCAGAAGAAAGAAATCAACTTTTTAATTTGAGCTATAGCAGTTTATACATTTAAGTCTGGCAGTCAGGGCTCAGCCCCTTCATTGCCTGCGACCGTAGCAGCAATACAGGCTCAGCAGAGGCTCTGACGTCTCAGAGCAGTGAAGAGATCTCAACAGAGCAGTGTCTGTGTTCAGGTATCATCTATTCCACAAGGAAAAAAATTGTCTTTACCCTCCTTAGCCAGAAGGTAACAATTGTTGCTGCCATAGCTCATGCTGCCTTCGTGGAATTGGGGGGGCTTCCAGGGGACTGGTGGGGTGTGGAAGGGGGAGCTGGAAGATTTTTGAGGCGCATCCCTGGACCAGATGTGGTATCCCTGGGCCCAAGTGCTGATGATCTTTTTCTCAGAGGGTGGTTTGTGCCCACAACTGCCATGACCCATTGTGAGCAGGGATTACCTTTTGTAATCCGACATCATGAATGGAGAGTACTTAATCAGGCTTTTTTTGTGGCTCTTGTTCTTACGATAGAGGAAAATATTCTTCCATCATGTATTTATTAACGTTTTGTATGGAGGTAGCATGTCTCAGTCTGCATCTCTGTTACAGCCAAACACAAAACCTACTGTTTTCTGTTCTTACTGTATAAACAAGGTCTCTAAGCAAGGGAGGCAAACCCCTCTGTGTACTATGGAAGATTTCTGATTGTGTTTTCTTAAAAGCTGCACATATTTTGATGAATATCTGTCATATTACTGCTCGGTCTCATAGTATAAATACTTGATCTCCTTGGCAACAGAAAACATGCCGTGTGGAGTATCCCACTGTTGCCAGATGCTGTGGGAATCTTGCTGCCCTGGCAGGCAGTATCAGCCCAGAGTGAGGGGTGAGGACCTTGTTAGCAGGGTGCCTGCATGGGGAAGGAAGCAGTCCATGGTGAGCCTGCCTTCATCCCCGCTGTGCTCAGCCCCAGGCAAGTCTAAAAAGCCATGAACCACAACAAAATTCTGCTTTTCAGAAATGTAAAAAATTATTCCATTGCACTGGAATAATTAATGCAGCTGATTAAAGGCGAAGATTACACATTACCAAAGGAAGATAAGGAATTAATTTCCAGCCTTATTGCACTTCAGACTTGAACACTGGTTCCAAAGGTGGCTTCAGACTTATTTGCCTTGTGTATGTATGTATGTACATAATATACAAATGTATATGACAATCTCCTGCCCTGTTTTAATAATATACTTAATTGCTTTCTGGCCCTGCCTCAAGCTGCCTGAATTCATTTCACAGGGAAAAGATTATTTGCTGTTGGCCTTTAGCAAATAAATTGCCTGCCATCCTTAATCTGGGTAATAAAAGGTACCGCATCAGCCCACTTGCGGTTCTGCACGTTGCATCTGCTTCTACACAAAGTATTACTGACAGCTGTTTTCACTTGTGCCATCCCGAGCAAATGGAGTGAGTAGGTAATGTAAAATGTAAACCCAGCAGATTTGTCGAAGGTCAGATTCCTTGCCATGACACTAAGTAAATTATTTGCATAAGATATTTGCATTACATATTATATATACTATGCTATCTTTTTAAATGCTGTGATTATAATAAATTATAAATATACAGGTGCAAGACTTTGATCAACTCATATGTTTGCATGTATTTATACTTACACACAAAAGCACCGATGTGCATATGACATACGCCCATATATCCACGTATCTGCAATCACAGAAACCATGGCTATGGCTCACATTGTTCATGTCAATAGGCTTTTTCATCAAAAGGACACAAATTAGGCTGGAAAGGGGAAAAGACATGTAAAAAAGAAAGAGGGACTAGTGTTCAGGTCGGGTTTTTCCTTCGGAGAAGGAGTCACTGGTGTGATATTTTTCTTCACAGGAGGGCACCAGGATTGACCAAGGATGGGGAGAACATGCAGCCCTTCACTCTTATCACTTTCACATGGGGGGCTGTGGGGATGTAAAAGGTCCACGGTGGTACAAATGTCATGGCCAGGAAATTCCCATAACATCACGTGTGAGGCTGCAAAGATGAGAAACACGTTGCATGCTTTAGAAGTAATGCAGCAGGAGGAAGGTGCTCCTAAAGATACCATTACCTCCTCCTTGGCACGCACGCTGCGCATCTGTGCCTAAGTGTTTAGGTGGCCATGAGTGTCTTTGGTGGAACAATACAGGGCATCGAAAGCTTCCAGGCTGCTTTTCTTTCTTTCTTTCTTACTTTCTTCCTTCCTTTCTTCCTTCCTTTCTTTCTTTCTTTCATTCCACATTTGACTTATCAGAAAATGCTAGCAAATGTCTGTGCAAATTTTGTCGTAGCCTCCTTTTGTACTGGTTTTGTTCAGTTCCCCATCAAGTGAACAGCCAGAAAGAGCATGAAATTGTGAGAGGCAGGACATGATCGGGACTGGGACACAACCTTCGGCAGAGAAAATTGATCAAGGTTGGTCCCTAACGTTGGCAGACACAGGGGAGTATGGGATAGATCGTATATGGCTTTGGTCCTCAAGATACTTCATAGCTGTGCTCCATTTAAAGCCAGGCAGATAGGAAAACATATGGATATTGCCAGCCTGCCTGGTTTAATGGCGGTAAAATATAATTACTCACTCAAGCAGTAGGGGGTGGGCAGCTTCTCAAAGGTGGGAGGTAAAGGCAGTAATTAAAATAAATTGAAATATGCTGAAGAGCTCAGGAACAGCAGGGCAAGAGGGGGTGTGCGTGCCCAGCAGGGCAGTGTTCCCTCTCCACTCTTCATGAGAGGAAAGAGCTTCAACCTGCCCCCCTCCAGCCTGTTTTATCTCCTGGTGAGAATCATCCTTCTCCCAGCATGTGAAGTAAAAAGAGATTTTCTCTGTGGTTGCTCCTGAGCCTTCCTCATGTGTGAGTTCTCTGGTTGTCTTCTGGGTGCTTTTGGGCGCAGGCTGAGAAACTGGGACAGTCATGCTGTTCCTTCTTCACCGGTGCTGTTTTCCAAGTTGGGCCAAGTGATGCTCACCTACATCCCTGCTGCACCTGCACTGTGGTTGTTTGGATATGCTGGGAGCTGGACCGGTGCCGCCTGAAGCTGCCAAGGTACTCATGGTCACATCCAGCAGCAGCAGCCCCATGGCTGAACATGCATCAGAAGGTAAACAGTGAGACTTCGCACGTACAGGGCAGTGCTGTGCACGCCTAGCATGATAACCTCAGGCAGAGCATCGCACTGATGTGGCTCTTTCTCTGTTGCCTCCTTGTGAAGTGCCTCAAGTATATCAATATGGCTAGTGCTGCACTGCTGGGCAAAAAAAGACAGACAAATGTAGGGAATGGCTTCTGCTAGAGGATGGGCTGGGTAGACTGGGATGTATCGGCCTGGAAGAGAGGTGGCTGCAGGGCAAGGGCGAGTATGCCAGAGGTCTGTGAAAGACAGGGAAGCTGGAAGGAGCTTTAATTGCTCCTCACCAGACTTAAAGTCTTAATGTAAATTTATTAGGAAGCAGGTTAAAAAGAAGCAGGGGAGGCAAAGGGTATTTCATCACTTAGTTGCCCTTTGAGATGGTTGGCACAGGATGGTGTGGGTTCTGGGAGCTTTGTAAGGTCAGAAAACAGCTAGAAAAATTCAAGAAAGCAAAATCTTTCAAGGGCTGCTAAACACATGGGTGTCACCTCAAGCTGGTGAAGTCCCTGAGGCAGCGGGTGGGATTGTCCTGGGGCAGATGCCTGCACGTTCCTTATACCCTCCCTAGGCCTCTGGGTAGGGGCTGGTGGGGGCTGCCTGCCCCAAGGCTCTTCTCTGTTCTTGCAGCCTGCTGGGCTGTTTCGACTTTCCTCCTGGGTGAATCACCTCGGCCAGCTTCGCCTCATTTTGTCCATTGGAATTGGACATGGCAAAGGCAGAAGCTGAAGGGACCTCGCACGATCAGCCCATCGGCCACGGGGGGAAGTTCCTCCCTGAGCTACACAAGTCCCACGCCTTGGGGAAGCCCCAGTGTATTTCCATGCCTGCCAATCAAGCAGTCTGCAGTGAGTAATTGTGGCTGCTTTGCGGATTGTGATATACTCCAGAACACATCACCTGCATTTGTCACGGGGCTCCTCGCTTGCTCTGGCCCTTCTTTTCCACTTCAGGAGTAAGGTGGCCTCTTTTTTGCAATGAAATATTCCAATCCTTGTGAATATCATCAGCAGCAATGGTAGGTTTTAAAAAGCAAATTAAATATGTATTTCAGAGTTTCTCATCTGGTGTCTTTCAATGCCAGTTTATTTTGCAGCTTAATGACAAAGAAAAGTCTCATGAAAACTCTCTGGCATTGCTTCAGCTCCCTGTTTCTGTAGCTGAGAAATACTGAGGCTACAAGGAACCCTGAACTTTTCTAAGCTCACAGGGACAGAAAAATAGAAAACTTCATAGCTTTGTGCTCAGACCTACTGCCTGCTAACAGCAAGGAAGACGGTTTTACTTTTAGAGGTGCAAATTAAACCATACGGAACAAATTGCAAAGAAAACCTAAACCAAGCGGGTGAAACTCCGAAAAATTAACCTGTAGGACAGGAGAAGGCAGTCAGGCTGTGCTGTCTAGGAAAGAGGCTCCCTGCGCCTTCACTGCAAGAGTCCCTGGAGGCTGCCCCGAGGACGTCCCCAAGGATGCTTGCATGGCAGCCCCAGGTGGCCAGCACCTTTAGGTGTGGTGCATCTTGGATTTTCTCCCTTCTTTCTCCCTCTCTTTCTCACAAAGTGAGTCCCTTGGGACACGTAAGGGGTCACAGGGAGAGACACGTGGCCTTGGCAAGCCCTCGGGGAGCCCTGTGAAGGAGCAGTGGACAAGTGAATCTCTGGACTGTACCCTTTGTCTTTCCGGGTGCAGCAGCCATGTCTGGCCAAGGGCTGACTGGGGCCATAATTTTAAAATAGCACTGGCAGGGTAAAGGTGCCGTAGGGCATAGCCCTGCCTTGGGGATCAGCTGTCTCCTCCAGCTGTTGGCTCTGTGTCCTGGCTGGCAGGACAGGGGGCAGCAGAAGCTGACGAAGGGTCTCTGCACATTCCTAGCAGGAAGAGGAAACCCAAGGGAGTGCTGCTTGCTTGGAGAGGAGGAGTAGAAGTGGTGAGCAAAAAGCCTGGGCAGCCTCACCAAGGCAACCCACGTGAGGTGTGGCAGGGGAGGTGGGCTGGGGTGTACCCTTGTGTGGACACACCATCCTCGCTGTCATGCATGTCCTTGACTTGGACCCCTTGGGACCTCCCGTGGGAGGGGGCTGAAGATGCAGGATGGGTCACTGACTTACCCATGCTGGGTAACCTGGCCAGTCTCCTGCCCAAAGGTCCCGGCCAAGGGCAGGTGAAAGAGTCCAGCTGTGTCCTTACCAACTTTACTGAGCACTTGGGCGTTGCGGACAAGGCGGCTGTACTTGGCACACGCTGATAGTTGCTGGGCCTCAGCTTTCAAGGGAGGATCATCTGTACTACTTAGCATCAGCACTCAGCTTCAACTTTGAAATCTTAAAATCAAAGAAAATAATTATTTTCCTTCAGTTTCTGTTGGAGATGAGCTCGGACTGAAGCCCCAGGTGCACACTCCATCTCAAATTTTAAATATAAATGCAAATCCGGGGTTCCCAGGCTTCAGCATTGCTTGGGGCTGCAGCAGCATCCTGGCAGCAGGCATCAGCAATGCCAAGAGCACCTGGAGCCAGAACTGGAGAGCTGCTTGTCTCTTGGGTCTCTTTACTTAATTTATTCTTAATGAAACCTGAAGTTGCCTGTGTGTGTAAATCACTCTGGTTGTTGTAGTTTTACTACAGCACCATCTGCTTTCATGGGACTTTGTGGCCGTAAAGATAGTTGTTCCCACGAGTGTGTGTTTGTTTATTTACACAGGGTGTAGGGGTCGGGTATCCTCAGCTCTTTGCAGGCAGCAACCCCACTGGAGACTCTATAATAATCCAAGAAATTCTGCATTTGGAGGCGGTGCACCACCACTCACAGAGCAGGTAAGAGACCTGAATTGTTTCAAGGCAGTGACTGGTATATTTGTTAAAAGGAGTATCTGTTTCCCAACACCCCTTGCTCATAGCAAAACCGTCCTCTGTGGCATCAGTAGCCTGATGCTGTGAATTTTTTCTGCCCTGAAAGCCTTCAATTTTAATGCTTTTTAAAGTTACTAGCATAAGAGATGGGATGGGTATTCTTTCTCCCAGTTTAGGACAGCCCAGTTGCTCCAGCCCAGGCAAGCAGGTTTCTGTTCCCAAAACTGGCATTTGCAGCTGTGGCGGGACAAGGGAGCAGCACCCAGCGACTGAGGGAAGCATTGGGTGCCCCCAGCACTGAGGCATCCCAAGTGCAGCCAAGCAGCATCAGCCCTGGAGAGACAAGGGAGCCCTGGACTCTGGATAGGAAGCACAAGGACCTGCTGTTAAAGAGAAGTGCAAAGGAGTGAAGGAATAAATCTGTTAAAAGAGCAAGGTTTTGCATATCCAACAGAAATAGCATTTCAGACCTGCAATAATATGTAACATTAAATTGAGCCGTGTTCGAACTGCTAATATATCTCATTTTGTTTCTTCTAGGTTTGCTTTGTCCTGAAGGGACACTGTCAGAGACCCGAAGCCAAAAACTTCAGGTTTATAAAACAAAAAGGTCTCTTTAGGTTTTTTTTCCTTTATTTCAATAAAATACAATGTCCATTGCTTGTTTAAACATCCCTGGCTGGTCTCGGGAAGAGAAACAAAGCAGGGAACCCTGAACGCAGGAGGAGCTGAAGGCATCAGTGGCAGTTGTGTGTCCCTGTCCTGGCCTGACAGGACCTGAAACATGAGCCCGCTGCTTGATCATGAAAAAAAACATTGCATCCTGCATGTGCTTGGATAAAAACCCACCCCAGGTCTGAAGGGCAGCTCAGGTGAGGACAGAGAACAGGAGTTAGGAGGCTCTCATTCCCTCCCTGTCTTTAGCAGGAGGCCTCAGTGTCAGCTAAAATTCTACATTTCTCAAAATACAACAAACTTGCTGAAAAAGTTTGGTACCCAAAAGCTCCCTCTAGGACTACCACCAGGAGGCCAGCTGTCTAGCTCGGGTTTTATGTTTGCTTTGGATGGCCAGTGCTTCCCGGAGAGCTGGAGAGGGTTTACCCCAGCCCCTGGTCCCCCAGCAGGGTGGTGGCACCAGCAGGAGGGTTCCTGGCAGTGCAGGGACATTGTGTCACAGGGATGGGGCACGCTGCTGGCCCCAGGGTTTGGAGGGGGAGCCCCAGGGCACCATAATTCCAGGGACCTGTGAGGCAGACTCACTGACTGAGCTGTGCTCTTCGATGGTGAGCTGCTGCTTTCCACATCCCCAAAAGGATCAGGTTGGAAACATCCTGACCTGACCTGGGGTTTTTTGCTGGTTTGTTTTAGTTATGCTCCACATTAAGCTGTGCAGGAAGGTGCGGTGTCTGTCCTGGGGACTGGCAGGTATGTGCTGGGGCCATGCATGCAGCCTGTGCAGCACCTCAGAGTGATGGGCTGCAGCGCTGCAGCCATGCCCCGTGTGAGGGTGGGAGGATGGAAAGCCGTGTTTCCCATCTGCAGGTCTCACAGTGATTATTTACAGCCTTTTGAAGAGGTTCTGAAGATTTTTTGTAAAAAATGTTCAAACTCTTCGAAATGAGGCTGGACCTCTGAAAAATCTGGTACTACCTCTGGCAGGGCTCATGAGCTCAGCATAGGAATCGTTGGTGAAGCTTTAGAAATGACTTGCAAGGAGAGAAAACCACATTATGGTGATGGACTCTTCCGGCCTTAATATGGATGGGTCAGCAAGTCAGAGAATGCCAGGCTTTTGCAGAGAGCGGGACAGAGCCTGGCTTGGTAAAACCAGGGCATGGGGGAGGCTGTGGCACCCTGCAAGGTGGAAACAAGGTTGTCCCTAAAGTGGTACCTCCTCCAAAGGAGCCCCTGACAGTTTTGGCATCTAGATCGTAATCCGCAGAGGACATCAGAGACGGGAGCTGAGGGATGTCACGCAGCATGGCCCTACTTTGTGCTCCATGGCTGAACTTGGAGCCGTGCTTTGCTCAGCCAACCCTAGGTGTGCAAGGAGATGGGCAGGAGGGAGGATCTCTGAAGGTCTGTTGAGGTGGCCCTGCTTCTACAGCCAATTAATAATGAATCAAATTTGAACAGGCTGCAAAACAAAGCTTAGAGCATTGCCAGAGGAGGAAAACCCAGCAGGAGCAGCTGGCAGGAGAGCTGACTCCAGGAACTGTCAGCTACACCAGCTTGCAAGCAGATGGCATGGAGAAGTGGAGACTCTAAATTAGCGAGTTTTGGGTTTATTTTAAGCAGGAGTCGAAAAGCACTATGGAAAATTGACCCCAGATGCATGTCTGTAGCCGTGATTTTTCCCTGTGTGTTTCTGTGGGACCGCACTAGGTTGTCACCTTAGGCACGGTGCAGGTTCCAGCTCTATATTTATCACATGGCGAGATAAGCCTTGTGCTGCTTGCGCGTTACGCCTTCTGCTTTGCGGTTACTACCTGCCAATGACAAGTGGGATGTTTGTCATAAAATAGAGCCAGTTTTAGAGCAGGAGGCTGATTGCCCGCTGCCTCCCAGTTATATCTGGAGAGGCAGGTAGCCACACACCAAACCCTTCCCTGACCTCCAGGGCAGGCGGTGGGAAAGCAAAGAGGACTTTTCACATTTGAACTTTTCCATGGAGGGTTCTGAGGTGACTCGCCGCAGTAAAAGCTCTTCCCAGTGCAGACCCTGTGAGGACGGTGCGGCTTGGCTCTCCTGCACTCCTCCTCACAGCATCTGTTTTGTCTATGGGCTAATATTTTCCATTCTGTGCACCCAAAAAAAACCACAGCCCAGCTGGGCCGGAGAGTCCTCTGCACCCCGATGCCCCAGGACTGTAAATATCCCTGCTCTGGCAAAGTCCTGCATCCAGGGCTCTGCGCTCCCCAGTGGCCCAGGAGGCAGCTCCCACAGCCAGTAACAGGTTTTGTGACTTCTGATCCCCTAACGCTGGCTCCTTAGGGCAGCTGGATGCTGGGAAAAGGAATTGCACTTTCCCCTTCTCCGGGCATATGGCTGAGAGATGGGATGGAGCAATAACGTCAGCTGGCCATGGAGCTGCCACACCTCCATGCCGGCAGCTGGGAGAGGCAGCAGAGGATGCAGGTGCCATCCCTCTCATGTCTTCAAGCGCAAGCTATCTGCCTGGGGCTGTGTGCCTCTCTCTAAAACAGCTGGAGGAAAGGAAGTCCATAATCTGAGGCTGACTTTGGGCTCTTCTGCCTCCTCAGGGCTTTTTCAGTTTATTTTCAGAAATGTGGTTTTGCATGAGGGAAGGTTTCCTGATAGGTTCTCTCCCACCATCAGGTAGGAGGAATGCAAGACAAAACCAACATGACAGTGATGGCCTGGCTGAGTGGGAAGGCTGCAGGCATGCAGCTGTGCAAGCAGTTTTATAAGCTACCCATCCCTCACAACGAGCTCAGCACTGCCCCCCTCCCAAAGTGGCAGTGGCAGGGAGAAACCCAAGAGCATAGTGCAGACCTGCCACTGCACATCTGCCTTGGCTATTGCACAGCAGCCCCACATCTATCGCGTGAGAGCATCACGCTTGCGCCAACCCAGAAAACAGCCCGCCCCAGCATGAGGGCATTTGACCTGGCAGGACAGATGTCAGTCAAAGCGAAGGGCAGTGGATGTGAAACTCATGGCCCCACAGTGTACTGAGAAGAAGAGTGAAGGAAGAAAAATGAATATGCACCAGGAAAGCAAAAACTGCCCTGAGAGAGGGATGTTTGTATAAACAAAACTAACTGTTCAGCATGGAGGTGGCTCTAGTTTTGCTGTTTGTAACTTTTCTTTCCAGGTTCTGCCTATCCCAGATTGCAGGTGCAGCACGGCTTCCTGCAAAAAATTGCAAAGCAGACCAGCAGCAGTGGGAAGACTTTTCCAGATGCCTCTCCCATGCCCCTGGAAGAGCTGCACAGCATGACCTTGACACGCATGGGAAAGCGAGCAACCTCTCAGCACGGCCAGGAAGCCGGCAAGCACAGCAGCAGCACCTGCTCCTCCCCAAAGGCTTGTGAAGAAATTCAAGACCTGATTCTGTGAAGGACTTGAGGGATCCTGATTACTAACACACCTTGCATAATCATGACTGGAAAATTGCCCCATCACATGAATGAAAGCGTGGCAAAACAGAGATGGAGGCAGAAACTAAGGAGCTGGGATCATTTTTGTCAGGATAGTTGTCGCAGTGATACACAAATTAGTTAAGAAGTCTGGTGGTGTTTAATGCGTGCCTCAATAATCTGGAAAAAGAAGTGAGCAGTGAGGTGGCAAATCTGCAGATGGCCCCGAATTGTTGCAGTTGCTTGGGCTGAGACTGTGAAGAGCATTTTTTATGGCAAAGCCTCTGACCAGGAACTTGGCCCCTCATTCGGAGCAGCGGGGTGGGGGTGTCCTGCTCATTTGGGGCTCGCTGGTGGCACTCTTTGTCTTTGTATTTAGCACACAAGGCAGTGCAGTGGGGCTTCAATTGCCCCATCTTTCAGATGGGTCTCAAAATAAAGCATGACAGCAAATTTTGAAGTCCTCCACCAGCTGGAGAGCATGCACCCTGGGATGCAGTGCAAGCGGAGTAACATGTCTAGTGGGCAGCTGTGCGGGCAGACAGGGAGCTCAGAATTAGGATATGGGGAACATTTTCCTGAGGCACAGCCTCTCAACCGAGGTCTGAACGAGAGGGGCTCTCATGCCCTTATCTTGTTAACTCTGCCCCCATAAATGCGCCCTTCATTTATCAAAACCAAAGAAGGCTGCTGCTTTTTTCTAAAAATCAGTGAGACTCTCATCCAAGGCTGAACTTCAGTGCACAACTGGGAGTCAAAACGGGCAATTTTGCTGGGCCAGAAGTATCTGCTTTCCTACATGCTCCCTATGCAGCCAAGCAGTGGCTGAGGAGAGGTAGGACAGCACTTTGAGAGGGCTGCGTCCCTCCACCTGCGCATCTGTAGTGGCCCTGCCAAGGCTCTGGGCTCTGTTTGATCTGCATGCTTGCCCCCCTCCCTGACACTGAGTTGCTGCATGTTGCACATTGCCAAGTCCAAGGAATGCAAAAAAAGTCATGTGAAAATGTAACGTATAATCAGAGCTTAGTCATATCTGTTTCTATCTCTATCATCTATATCTGCAACTAATATACATATATGGAGTGTATAAGAAACAGTTGTGGAACACTGGAGAGAGGAATCAAACACTTTGTGTTACAACGTTTTCTTTTATTTTTCGAAGCCTCTGTATAAAATGGAGATAGTGCTTTACATGGTGGTAGCCTGTTCATTGGTGTTTGTAAGATGCTTGGACATTGCCAAGGTTGCAGTCACATAAGCAGGCAATAGAGGGGCACTGTGATCCATTTAATAAGAGTCTCATTAATCTAAAAATTAAATATAAGGCATTTGAGATTTACTGAGAATGGAGTGGAATGAAGAAGAAGAAGAAAGAAGAAAAAAGAAGGAGAAGGAGAAAGAAGAAGGAGAAGAAAAAGAAGATGAAGAAGACAAAGAAGAGGAGGAGGCAAGGAGAGGCGAGGCGAGGCGAGGCGGAAATTCAATTTCTGCCAACAACAGATGCCAGAGCCTCCCCCTGGAATAGCCACAAATCCTGAGGAAAATGGCATAATAAAGACACTTCCTCTTGGAGCAGAAAACAATAGCTTTGTACTAAGCCTCTAGCACACCCAGGCACAGGCTTAAATGAGATACACCAAACAGCAAGAGACCAGTGTCCCCACATTTCCTACAGATCTTGGTCAACCTGCCTTAAACTCAGGACCTGACTCAACAAGATGGGGAATTTACATTGACTGAAATCCCAATTTCAGTGGGCTTAAATATGTGTTCAGTAGCACATAAGCCTGATGGACCAAACTATTCAATGCAGCAGTCTATAAGCTGTGGCAAACACTAAGGGTAGGTCTCACTGCACTTTCAACTTGCTTAATGATGTTATGGTGTGTGCACTAAGACACTGTGCTGAATCAAACCTGCAATGCTGTGGGCAGTGTGTTAGATGGTAGTATCTTGCTTCTGGGGGGAGCTGTTAAAACTCAGGAAAATGAATTGTCTATAGCATTGAAAGGCTTACCTTCACATTTTCACTTATATTACAGTGTTGTGGCAGCCGCAGTGAAGTCCTAAAGCTGAGTCTCGAGGTAGCTCATCAGGAATTAATAAATCTTCATAACTGACAGGCCATAATAATAATAAATATGTGAAGAGCATATTTCTCCCTCTATCCAGTTAGGAAATGACTACGTGGGAATCCTCAGCAGGAATTGAGACTCTTCTAAAGCATTATCAAGTCAATCCACCCTGCGACCTCTGCCAGCTTCAGCATCTCAATAATTAAAAAGGTACCACTTGTAGGTAATGGTAAAGAGAACAGAAGTTTCCCCTCTGAAGTTTTTTCCTTCTTCTTTCCCACTGTTTCCACTGCCTTAAGCTGTCCTGTGTCTGAGTGTGTTGCAGTTATGCTGGCACGCCTGTTCCAGCAGGTCGCAGAGGCAAAGCCTGGTGTGCTCCTGCACCCTTGAGCGCATGAGGGATGTATCTGCAGAAGCAAAGCTGGCTTTAGTGTACTGGAGGTGATCACTGTCATCAGCTGGAAGGTGAAGCAGCAGCATGTTCTCCGTAAGTTGGCTTAATACCCTTATCCATTTTCCTGCTGGCACCCATCACTTGAATGCCAGGCAGGATGAAACATGTAGCCATGTGCCCAGGCTGTCCAGGGGAGGAACCTTCAAAGTTTTTCATACTTCAGCATGGAAGTAGCTTATACTCAAAACTGTGATCTATTGTCTGAAAAGGTTTTTACATCCTTAGCCCCAGCACTGGTCTGGGCTGTGTTCAGCCTCTGCATTCTGCAGGTGGGAATTTTGAGGGTCGCTCTTCCAGGATTGGAATCATCTGCTTGATGGTGCTGTTTAGCTTACCTATGACATGATAGCTTTTCTGTGGCCCACTTTGCTTCCGTTCCTACTACAACCGCACAGTGTGTTATCAGCACTCAGTAAATGCCACAGCCATCTCAAGGTGAGATAAAAGATATGAAATTTGAACGCATCACTGTTTTTTTGGTTTGGGGCTTACAGGATCTATCACAGTGTCTCAAAAAGCAGCATGGTTACTTCAGTTCAAAATTTGTGTTTCACCCTGTGAAATGGTATTACTGCTGTTTTTCTATAACATTCAACATAGTAAAAATGACTACTGGAATGATGCAGGTCACTAAAGGATGTTTGCCACCATTTGCATTGACATTTGCCATCTTTAAAAGGATGTTTTCCATTTGATGCTTAATATTCATGATACCATAGTGTTCTGGAATTGCAAAGAAGATAAACAGAGTTGCTGGTTTTGGTCTCAGCGAAGCCGAGTCCTTGTGCACCTGATAGACAGCAGCATGGTAGTGTTGACACAGTTTTATACTTGGCTGAGCTATTGGTGACTCTAATCTCTCCAGTACTGCATGGTACCCACAGTGGCCTATCTGCTCCCCTCCTGGAAGCAAATGTGAGCAGGTTCAAGTTTAAGCTATCCTAAGTCAGCCAAAGCCTAGCTGGCTCGTTCAGCTAAAGTAGTTAAGGCACATAAGAAAATGGCATGGCTAACATTATCTTCAACTGCCTCTGAGTCCACAGGTCAAACAATCATTTATAGAGGGGCAGGCAGGGAAGGTGAAGGCACCGATGAAGCATGGTAGTTAAAGCCCATCTCCGGACCCTATCACACACCTCTCTGTACAAATACTGCAGTCCTTAGGTGAAAGCAATGGAGCTGCAAGGTTTTCACCCCGTGAAAGATCCCTTATGAAGTAGGCAAACTATTGGCAGCTACAGCCAAAATGTCGGACCCAGCCTATGGGAGAGGAGCAATGAGCAGCCCCAGGACCTCGTCCTTGGCATGTGAGACCTGACAGCTTAGTTGAACTTCCATGCATGGACACCTGCCCAATCAGGTCCAATCTGACCTTCAGGTGAAGCTGTACAGATGCTTGCATCCTTCCTAAGGCAATGAGGGGCTGGGTGAAGCAGGAATATCCTCATTTCCCTTTCATTGTGCAAATGTCCTTTGCCCTGGAGGGGTTGAATAATGCCAGCCTGTCAGGACAGCGGAACAATATCCATCAGCCTGCCTTGGCTGTGCTGCAGGGAGCATTTCCAAATGCAGCCGTGTGACGTGTGTGCTCATATCAACTTGCAAGTCAACAGGACTTGTGCTCCTTTGAAAACCTTCACTTTGCATGAGCAGAGGCCTTTAAATGGTTTTAAAGCACTCAAGAGGCAGATAAATACATGGGTATGGTCAGCCCTATTTTAAACAAATAAAACTACCTACAGCAACCCTCGAAGATGCTCATATCATGGCAAAGAACAGGGTGGGGCAGATATCTCCTCTGAGGGTTAGTTGTTCCATCTGTTCACTGTTCTGATCCCTCTTTTCTCCCCCTCTTCAGCCGCTGCAAAGTGGTGACATGATTTATAGATGTATTTCAAGGTATTTTTATATTTTCAGCCAGCTACCTCATTCCTGCTACCTGCTCCGACAGCTGCTGTGCTGAGGGCTCCCTGAACAAAGGTTCAGGGCAAATGAATCCGAGTCTTCACTCCCAAGAAAGATTTGAAAAGAATCACTTCTGTAATTTCCTCGTCTTGTAATTTTAATGTTTCCTTCGTGCAGACAGCAGTGTTAAGCCCACTAGAGGATGAATATCAGTGAGACAGGGCAAAGCTGGAATATGCAGCAGTTCTACCCAAAGTTATAATGAAAATGCCCACAGGGAGGTGGCATTGCATCAGATCACTCCCCCCAGCCCCCTCTCCATTTTTGTGAAACATGAACATTTACTGAAAAATATGTCCTATGTTGGCAAGTTTCTACATGTCCATTCAAGTTCATGGTGCACACACTCTTCTAGCAATTTCACGTCGCAATTGCATCCTTTCTGTTACAAACAGAAGTGCAGCCAGAGCCCAGGAGGGCAACAGGCTGGTAACATTAGAAAGTTAGACACAGGCATTGCTGCGAACTCTCAAATCAAGAACTGCTTCTCATCATAAAATGCATTTGTCAGATATTAAAGGAATTGGTTTCTTGCTGGTAGGGAAAGAGAGATGTGAGATAGACACTGTCTCTCCCGTCATAAACACTGCACCAGCTAAATGCTCCCTGCAAACCTTCCTGCTTGCACAGCAGCTGAACCCAGACATTTGCCTGGGATGCCTTTCCCTGACGCAGCTGCAGGGATGCCCTCACAGCTCTCCAGTTTTATTAAAAACCAGGAGGGAACTGAGTATTTTAGTGATACAGGGACTTGAGTCCAGACCTGGGGCAGGAGACCGGTGTCTGCAGCAGGAGCCAGTGGCTCCCCAGATACTTTCTATGCACCCCCGGCTCCCTCCTTTCTGTAGTTCCCCCAAACAGGGGAACAACAGCTGGGAGTTACAGGATGTGTCTCCCTTACAAGGCTGCCGAGTTTGTACCCGGCTCTGGAGGCTTTCACAGCCTGGGTAAGGAAGGCATGAGTCTGGCAAGGGGCAGACCAGAACGCAGAATTTTCCATGAAGCTGTGAGCAAAGAAACCCAGTCCTGCCCTCCCCCTGTCAAACTATTAAAAAAATTAGCCATCTTTAAAATGAAATTTTAGTGAAAAGCTGGTTATTAACACAGTTTTTGAAAAAAGTTTGTGATATGCTTTTCACTGCAAAGAAATGGCTTGCGGTGCAGTAAACATTTTGTGAGCATCGTGAGCATTTCTTGTGGTGGAAAAGACACTTCCTGTGGAAATTTCTAATGTTGAAAACAGGTCTTCCTGATGGTGAAGCATAAATAGAAGTGGCTTCTGTTTGGTTCTTCGCAAGTTGCCGTCCCCTTGCCGGGCAGGGAGCATGGGCAGGGTGGCTCCCAGGAGGGCTCTGCAAGGGTTCACCAGCCCAAACCTCTGCAGAGCTGCCTTGCCACAGCCACTTTGGGACACCAGGGACAGAAGCAGTGGTACAGCACATCCCGTTCTGGCAGCAGCGCTATGCAGCAGGTGGTAACACGGGTACCAACTTGTGTAGGGTTCAAGGATGTGATGGGAGGAGCGGACGGAGCAGCCAGGAGTTGCTAGTTAGCAAATAACAATGAGCTGGACTACCGGAGGGGAAAATATACTAGCCTGAATCACAGCTGACAAAAGCTTGTCAGTGGCTAGTGCAAGAGGTTGGAATGCTGTTAAAAGTCGGGTAAAAGAGCTGCTGGGGGAGGGAGGGGCAGCAAGGGAGGCCAGGGAAGGATGGAGGAGGTTCTGCTAGGGAAGCAGCATGCACAGATGCTCCTGCCAGCTGGTTGTGCCACTTCTCTCATCCAAATGCTTGCTGCTGTGACATCTGCTCTAAGTGCAAGGCCGGCTGCAAGCGTACATGCAGCTTACTCTTGTGTCTCCAAGCAGAGGTGGAGGAGGCTGCAAGAGCGTGTCAGTGGGTTGGGGAAGCACATGCATGGGCAGGACATGCTTGCTCTATTGCAAACCTGTCCTCATACTAACTCTGCAAGTCAAATAGGTTGACAAGTTTTTGCAGAAAGCACAACTAAGCAATGTCGGTTGACTCGTGCTTTGTATGTAAATGCTTCCCCTTTTCTGATTATGGTGGCAGCCGTGCTTCAAGACCGTCTACACCTAGAACTCTTTGACCATCACTGGTAGCAAACAGCAATATAATTGTTGCTTCTGACATGACCGAAAACTGTGTTTCCTTCACCTTCTTACTGAACTGTGTAACCACCAGGGAGCTAAGAACTGTTACGGGGACTTTTCTTGTATGGTTAAAAAAACCTCAATGCTGCCCTCTGTCAGAAATGCAGCAGTGCTGGTCTTAAATTGCTTGTCCTTAATTAACAAGTACTATGTGTTCGTTACATTGCACAACTTTTAACCATAAATTCTCCTCATCACAACTCATCACAAGGTGCTCATAAAGGCGAGGAGGTGATCCAATTGCTTTCTGCTGCGCTATTTCATGTGCTAAACATCCGGCAGTGATGAATAAAGCACCTTAACTGCTCAGCTGTTTATGGTGATGGCTCAACTAAGGATGATTTAATGAAGAAAGATATATTACTGCCCAGGTCAAAAAAAGAAATAGTGCTGTTACTGCTTGTGTTTAGTGCAGTTTAAGTGGAAGAATGCGTGGGTGCTCTTTTAACCACTGATTGACCTAGTGTGCAGGATAACTTCCCATTTTGAAGACCAGATTGAGGCAAGCCCTTCAGGTATACTGGGAGAAAGGCATGCCCCCCAGCCCCACCGCACCCCTACCTCCCCCTCAGCCCCCACTCCAGCCTGGCACAACCTCCCCAGCTGGCATCTGTCAGTCCCATGCGTGGTGTCTGTAAAACATGCTTATGGTGGTGGTGTCCCTCCCGCCTGACCGGGGTGCGGGGCTTGTGCCATCTGGACCTCTGCCCAGGGGCGTGTTTAACGCACCAGGAGAAGTGATTGCATTTAAAAGGATAAATACAGCTTTTAGTAACATATCTATCAAATAAATGGCTAAATCCATAGTTGTTTGGTCCCAGCACACTGTGCTGTAGTAAAGCAAACAAAAAAAGAGTGCCATTACACGGGAGTCTGCCTAGCTAAGTCACTTCTGGGTGGGGGCTGGCGAGATTTACACACTGCAGACTTATAGATAGCTGCCTGCAACCCCAGTGAGCAGGATGCCTGTGCTGGGCACCCCACAGCTGCCCCTGGAGCTCATCTGAGACATCTTTTCTCAGGAAAACAGATTCATAGAACTGTTTTGGTTGGAAGAGACCTTTAAGATCATCAAGTCCAACCATTAACCAAGCACTACCAAGTCACCACTAAATCATGTCACTCAGCACCACATCTACATGTCTTTTAAACACCTCCAGGGATGGTGGGTCCACCACTTCCCTGGGCAGCCTGTTCCAGTGCTTGACAACCCTTTCAGTGAAGAAATTATTCCTAATGTCCAATCTAAACCTCCCCTGGCAGAACTTGAGGCCATTTCGTCTCGTAGTATCACTTGTTACTTGGGAGAAGAGACCGACCCCCACCTCACTCCAACCTCCTTTCAGGTAGCTGTAGAGAGTGATAAGGTCTCCCCTCAGCCTCCTTTTCTTCAGGCTAAACAACTCCTCAGCTGCTTCTTACAAAACTTTTGCTCTAGACCCTTCACCAGCTTCATTGCCCTTCTCTGGACACGCTCCAACACCTCAATGTCCTTCTTGTAGCGAGGGGCCCAAAACTGGACACAGTACTCAAGCTGTGGCCTCACCACTGCTCAGCACAGAGGTACAATCACTTCCTTGCTCCTGCTGGACACACTATTCTGATATAAGTCAGCATAAGTTGATCTCCTATAGTACGTGACAGTCACGAAGGGGATCTAATGGCCAAGAGGGTGATGAGAGCTGCCTTCTTGCATCCTAACACATCACCTTTGCACTCCTGCTGAGGTCACCAACAAGAAGTCCCTTCACCTCCCTACAATGAGATGCTCTGGGGGACCCCACTCTGTGGGCACTATGCCTGCAGATGAAGCAGGTCTGCCCTCAGAGGCCACTTCAGACAGCGCAGCCACACTCTCCAGCATGGGATGGCGAGGCCAGCAGCCAAGGGAAGGAAATCTGCTCTTGTAAAACACCACATTTGGTGTGGAGCCACAAGCACAAAGCACTGTTGTCCCAAATCTGGGTTCGTTTACCCAGTGTACAAATCCAATGGACACACAGAGTGAAGGTGTTTCCCTTTATTGCACTGATGCGCATTAATGGGTGCTTGTCTCGAGACAGCATGCCTGTTCCCTGTCCATGCCTGTTATGAGTTCCACCAAATCTCATAATTTATACACTTATCATATACATATTCAACTTCCTAATACATATGCACTATTATTCTGTTAAAAGCTTGTTTACAATTTCTTCATCTAGTATGTAAATTAGTACCCATGCTCAACAATTTACTTGTAGTGTTTTCTTTTGAGTAGGTGGTATTATTAGAGTAGGTGGTCTGTGAGTCCGTGGTCACAATCTCCCCCTGCCGGAATTAACTTTTGCCCATTTTCATCCTGTTTTTGGCAGTTCCTGACTGTTCTGTATGGTTTGTTGACCAGACCGACATCTCATCAATTCTTCAGACAAAACCATATTGTCTAGTACTTATTTCTCTAAGTTAATTCTATGTAAATAATTCACTGACACTTCTCTTCTAATTTAACTAATAAGGTTAAGGCTATGCAATGGATATGTTAGCGGCATCAAATATAGTTGTTTTAATCAATATTTTAATGCTAAACGCCTTTTAATTCTATAACAGCACCAGGAACGTCGCTTTTTGGGCAGGTGTTCCCCTTGAGAAAGCACAGAGGTCTAGGATGAATTTTCCTGACCACTGACTGAAATCGCCACAGATACCACTTGGTTTGACAATGAGTCACTTTCTGAAACTCAAGCAAAGCAATTCACTGGGGAAATCAAAAGGAGTAATTAAGAGAACATACTAATTTAAAATGTGTTCTAAGAAATCCTGTACGTGACATCTGCACCAGATGGAGAAGCATGCCTTTACCCACCCCACGTTACATGAAGTTTGGGGAAAGCTGCAGACACAAAGTTGCTGTGGTTACAGATGCACAAAAGTGAGAGTGATGAGATGTCCTGCTCTGTCATGACCACAGCATGCATCTTTGAGCTGCCGCTATTTAATTGACCCTGAATTATGAAATTTAAAGAGAAAGAATCCTAGAAAGTCCTAACATATTCAGGATAGAAAAGTAGACAGATTAGAGAAGAGATTTTAATAAACGCACACTGTCCAGGCTGTGGAGAGGCATAGATATTATGATACTGGACTGCAAAGGGAGGCACTCATTATGCAGCTTTCATTCCGTGTCCGAAACTGCTTAGATTTGTCTGTCCTAGAGATTTAACACACTGATGCATTTAAACGCACTGATGTATTACGTGGGTATTTGTGTGTATGTATACTGAGATGTAGTTGTAATACATCAGAAACCCTACGTGCTAATTATCACATGCTAATGTAGCAAATTAACCACACATTAGTTCCCATCAAAAGCATATTTCCTTTCCTTTCCAAGGTGCCAGATACAACCTCATGTGGTCAGATCAGAGTAGAAATGACGAGTGCATAATAACTGCTTGGAATACACTTCCCATGCTATTTTGCTGGCATAAATCCTCATGATAAAAGCATCAGAAACCACTGAGGGTTTTAACAGCATAGTGTTTACTGTACATGATAAGGAAACTGGATTTCACTGTCTGAATGCATTCCCGAGGGCACACTGGTACACAGGCACGTTTTTAGGGTAGTAAAATCTAACCTCACTTCTCAGATTTCCTAAGGTGCCTTGCTTTTTTTCTATATGCCGTCTTTATCTGAAGCTGAATGGCTGCCACAGCAAACTTAGCAAGCAGTGTCTTGATTACAAGCAAGTCTATAGGCAGCAAGAAGCTGTCTGGAAACACAGGCTATGTCTACACTAGGAAATAACTCCCCTGAGGTAGGACCAGAGCAGGTCCTATCTCTTGCCCTAAGGCCTCCAGCCAACAGGACTTTATTGACCCACCTTCCTTGTCCTGGTCACCAGAGAGCAGGCAGCTTTTCTGTGGCAGTGAGGAGGCTGTTCTTCTCTCCTCAAGCATGGGTGCACATGGGACAAGCAAATTACATACGCATACTCATACCATTTAGATAGATGTGGCTCCTAGCTGGGATTTAAGGCTTGCTGAAGGTGCATGGATGGAGGTACAGCAGCTTCCACCGAGGGAGTGCTCTTCTGAATTGAGGCTGGCTCTCAGCAGATGCAATAGGAGAGCTGGCCTTGTTTCTGGGAAGAAGAGGAAACTAAACAGCAGCCTTTTTGCACAAAAATCTGACTTTTCTTTCTGTTTTCAAGTACAGGTTTGTAATTCCTAGGCTATGGATACACAGTATAAAAGGTAAAATGGTTTTCCTTGGAAGCACTGGAAATACCTGCATTATAGATAATAATGCATCATAATACAGAGCAACCCACGTTTCAGACACCAAACTTCAGTAAACCTGTTACAAGTAGTGGTTTATGAGCAATGAAATTACCAGCAGCATTTGGCTGGAAAGGATTTTAACTGCTGGCCTGGTTAATGGACTCAGGCATTAGATAAACCCTAATTAGAAAGGGAGTTGTTCGTCTATCCATACATGATTACACCTGAGTTGTGTCACACTGTTTTTTTGGCTCAATTTCTCTGGCAGTAAGGTGACCAGGGTCTGTCATATCGACTGTGATGTGTGCCTGCGATTGTTTTGATGTGAGCTGGGCTGCATGGTGCCCCTACAGCTCCCATGCAGCCTGTGTACACAATTCCCTTGGCCTTGATGGGACAATCCCTGGGCTTCTCTGGCAGCTGAAACAGGTGCAAAAGTTTAACTTTAAGCTACAGGGGCTCCTTCGCCCTAAAAACAAGTCTTGGAGCCAGCCTCCTCCCAAAATCTTAATTTTTTCTGAGCAGTTACTTTCTTCCATGCTAGTCAGTCATTTAACTGTACGGAGTATCAAGCTGCATCTGTGCTGCTCACACAGGTTCTTGCTGCTTTTATCTGCCTTGTTGCCTTTGCTGGCTGTTTGAGACATCATTTTCCCCTTGAACTGTTCAGATATTAGTAGGGGGCATTATTGACTGTGGCCCCATAGTCTCAAGAGCACTGCCTGTGATTTCTTATTTTATTCTAACGAAGACTGTGTCTGTGAGCAGATTGTGTGGCAACTAGAGAACTGAGCTCACTTTTTTGGGTAATCCTACTAGGAGTTAATGATCCTAGTACCAAAACTACAGCTGAAGCCATAATTGTCACACCCACACATTACATCTACTATCTATGTGAAGAAATTATCTGTAGCATAAATTTGTCTATAATACTCCCATCAGCAGAATTAGATGTTTATAGCTCAGATGAGTTCTGCATGCATCTTCTTTGCTAGGCTAAATATCACTATGTCTCGTAAAAAGGAACAGAAGAGGCAAGTTAGAGTCAAAGATGGGAACACGCCTTGAGGTTTCCATGTAGAGGAGTGGTATTTTGCAATTTTACTTTTATAAGAGCTTTTGAAAGAACCCAGATCCCTTTCACCTCCAAGTTTTTGCAATGTGTCCTCACTCAGTGCCTCTCCTCTGGACAGATTTTCTTTTGCTCGTCTTTGACTTTGAAACTTGTAAAATCATCTTCAAACATGACCTACAGCAGCGCTCTGATATAAGCTTATGCTTGTGGTCTGGATCCAATTAATTCACGTGCAGAGGAACTAGCAGGGGGATCTATGTGCCTCTAACACCTGAAAATAGGACTTGTGGAGTCTATTTCATACTTTGGCCTTGAGACCACTAAGGGGGGTGAATTTCAACTCAAAATATGGCTTAATCTTCAAGGTACAACGTGATTTTCACACCTAGCCTTTACTTTCTAAAGGTTTCTAGTACAACCCTGGGATAAACGTGCTAATTCAATAACTTTTCTCTTTCTAGAGTCTCTGTCCTATCTCATTCCCCAGCCATATTCTGGGGTCCGCACTTGGTAGGAGGATATGCTACAATGAAGGCTTGAACAGATGGTCTGGTGCTTCTTTAAACAGTTGTGATTTTAGCCACTAGCCACTACGAAAGAGTTGGATTTATTTTTATTGCATAGCCTTCTTTATGGAATAACTCAGTCACTTGCTCCAAGAAGGAGCAAGGATTCCTCTTTTCCTCCATCCTTGCTTCAGTACTCAGGTGAGACGCACCAGGTCTGCACCGCACACAGCACTCTGATATGAGCTTGTCCTTGTGGCTGTATCCAATTAATTAATGTGCAGAGGAACTAGCAGGGGGATCCGTGTGCTGCTAACACCCTGAAAATAGGACTTGCGGAGTCTATTTCATACTTTGGCCTTGAGTTTTGGTCTGGGACCATGAAGGACTGGCAGCTTCAGAATACTTTGAATAGTACGTTGCTGGTGCTGTAACTCTCTGCTGTTCCAGCTCTCCATAAGGCAGCGGTGTCTTTCAGCTGATATAAAGCAAGCCAGGGGTCAAGACTGGGAATACGACAAAGCTGCAAACAATTCACACGTTTAAATCAAGCTCAAGTGAAAGAACCAATTTCCAAAGTATTGGTTTGCTAGAATTACTCATTTCTGGCAGCATTCT
Organism: Bucorvus abyssinicus; assembly: GCA_009769605.1. NCBI lineage: Eukaryota > Metazoa > Chordata > Aves > Bucerotiformes > Bucorvidae > Bucorvus > Bucorvus abyssinicus. The sequence continues at coordinate 45,339,095 of CM020028.1, forward strand.
TGCCTGGGAAGCACAGCAACTGCAATTACACTTCCTGAAGAAATCCAGCACTTTACCTTAAACGACCCAAATGTCTTTTCCCAAATCCACCTTGCAATGAACTATTCTTGCTGAGAAGTTTGAGAAGTCACGACAGCTGTCAGATCTGACTTCAGTGTAAGTATCCCTTCATGTGACGCGTCATTTCTGCGCATAGAAAAGAAGATTAAAGCTCTTTCACCACTGGGTTCTACTCTATAAGATAATCACTATGTTAATGTGCACAAGTTCTTTCGATATGACCTTTTTTATGCTCTACACAGCAGGCTGAATTTTTGTGAAGAAAATAGGAAGCGACCCGGTGGGTTCCTGATGTTTGTTATTATCCACCTCACTTGTACGAGTCAATGTGCCTGTGATTGATTTTCTTTTAACATCCAATGCAGTCACTAGGAGTTGCCACCGCAGCAGTGCTGTCTGTGGAAAATAAAAGGGTTGAGAAGAGAGGACAAATTTAAAATCTACAATTTAAATCCAAATGGCACAAAATGAAAAGCTTTATTTTTTATAAAATTTCAGGCATGAAGCAGAAGGTGACCCAATGGAAATAATTTTAATAATATAAACGAGATGGGATGTATCGTAAGTGAGGGAGCAGGGGGAAAACCGCCACAGTTCACAGGGGGGTGTAGCTGCAGGGAGATAGAGTGGCTTCACACAGAGGTGATTTTTCTGCCTGCACAAAGAGCAGGAGGGGAGAGCTGGAGCACACGCACAAGACAGCGATGTTTTGTGAGAGAAGGAAAACAATGTCATCCGAGAGCTGCTCGGCCTTTCAGTGAAAGGAATGCAAGGAGCGAGATAGAAAGAGAAAATCAAAGGAAAAGAAAAAGAAAGGAAAAAAAGAGTGCACAAGGAGCTGTCACCCTGGACACTCCCCATCTACACTGTGTAGAAATTCTCCAGTAAATAGGTCCTCAATTTGTATTATGACCTTGAGGTCCTGTGTTCCCAGCAGAGCAGAGCCTTTGCCTTGTTTTCATTTATTTTGCTGTGCTAGTTAAAAATTGAGCTCCTAGCAACCTACATCCTGGGGCAGGCAAACTCCAACAAGGGGAGACAGCTCTAATAACTGAAACAGGCGTTAGCTGCCTGTAGCCCACTGCATGCTCTTCAACTCCTGCAAGACCTACGGCTGCTTCGGAAGAGGGCACTGTTCTAGTAAGCTGTGTGCAAGTTCACGGGGGCCAAATATTCCCACTTCAAAGCAATTCTACACAAGAATTGGCAGTGGGCATGCTTGCCTTCTGGCTGGACTGAATCAGGGTCACCTAAAGGCAGGACAGCCAGCTTCCGTTCTTGGTCATGGTCCAGCCCTCAGAAGAGGAGACAAAGAGAGCATTTGCTTCATGGTCACTTTGGGCACCTGAGAAGAAAGATTAGAACTTTTTCAGTCTGGAGCCAGCCAGTCCAGCCTCGTCCGAGGATGGGACCTGCTGGAGGAGTGGTGGGAGAAGGGTGGATCTACCAGCACTTCCCCAAGAGGTGGGAAGTGGTCATCACTGAACAGAAGAATGGGCCGTAACTCATCCCCACTCAGTGTTGGGAACCACAATACCTGAGCTCGCTTGAGAATACGAGATTGGAAAATGGAACTAATCTGTCTGAAGGAAGACTGTGGTGAAAAGCAAGGGGGTTTTAGCATTTGGTTTGATATTTCCTCTTGTTTTTCAGGATGGATGCAGCTTTTGGCTCCGATTAGTGGGAAACTGCAGTCTTGGAAGGGGGTATAATGCCTCCCCATTTCATAGCCATGTGCCATTAAACAAAGCGTCATTGACCAAAGTCAGGCTGGGCTACACTGGGACAAAGCTCACGTCACACAAAGAGCAGGTACAAAGAACAACAGGCTGGACTGCTGTCACAGCTCAACTGTTGAGTGAAGCAGGAATGGTTATCTTCTATGCCAAGACCTCAGACCTGTACTGTGGAGGCGTAAGACATGCAACTGTTTTCCTTCCCTTTAAACCGACTTCCTAAAAATAGGATATGCATCCCCAAAACAATATGTGAATGAAGGGCATCATAGGTAATTAGAGATTAGAGTGAGGAGGATCTGCAGCAGAAATACTCTTATAAGTCCAATACAAAACTCCCTCCTGTGTGACGGCTCAGTACCAATGTCAATAATCACTTGGGATTTCAGACCTAAAAGAGATGGCTGCTGAGATACTCTCCAAAGGATTGCTCCTTTCAGTGAATTTCAGGTGTCAGCAGGTTAAACTTCAGCATCTGAGCTAACCAATGACATGGTCACTTGCTCAAATTAGGCATCCTGAAGTACGTCAGGCTATCAGATATTTTTTTGAGAATTACAGATGGATTCTTGGGAGCCACAACACAGGCTTAAAAAAATGGGAAGCAATATTCTGCTAACCACAAGCTGGCAGAAAGAACTGTTAAAAGTCCTGTCCCCAAAGAGCTCATGAATAAGGGAAAGAAGCTCTTTGGAAAGAGAGATGGAGCATGTGAAAGCCAAGGTGAACCACATTTTTATTTGTTATCACCAGCCCGAAGAGTTAACCACGCTTTCATGTTGTTACAAACAGTTACATGTAGAAAAAAAGGAAACTACTCCTCTGTGAAGACTTTTTGTTGTTGTTGTTATTTTATTAAAGAACAAATGCCGTTTCAAGTTACCACGTGCTGATGCTAGTTTTGTTTCTAATAATTTCAGTTTTGGTTTTTTTGTTTGAACAGTATCAGGAAGCACTGTGGAACTGAAACCCAGCTTACCACACCCTCATACTTTTAGCAGTAACATAAAAGTGGTATTTTATTTAGTTTACAAAACCAGGTGCTTAAGGTTTGGCTAAGGCAGATCTGGAGCCTAAATCCGTCCCCTTGTCACTGCAGTCTGGAATCAGCAGCATGTGCATATTTTACAGGAAAAGGCAGAAGGAATAGATGGGGTATATTATTAAAAAAAAAAAAGTGAATTGATAAATTGTACTTCATGATATATAAATAAGAATGTAAGACCAGCTTACCTGGCCAAATCAAAGGTCCAAATTTATGTAGTTACGGTTTGGGTTGCAACAGTCCAATGAATACACAGATATGTCACATATTTTTAGTGATGTCTCTCATCATATCTCAGTAATTCACAGAAACCGGACACAATCCCAAGTTAGAGGAATTCCTGACAGCAAGGATGGGAGGATGAAAGAATTTGTGGAGATAGAAGCCCCTCTTTATGAGGAGCAGCAGATGCGAGAGGGTAGGTCAAGGCACACAGGGCTGGGAAAACTGAGTCCGACAGCCAAGAGGCAGGAACATCATTGAATATGGGGGTCATTCTCAACGACAAGGACACCAGGCACTGAAGTTGGAGGGCTTCTAATGCCAAGACATGGTTAACAGGTCTCATATCCATTCCGTATGGAAAAGACTGCTTAAATCCATCTCATTCCCCCTGCATTCAAGCAATTCCCCTCTCATGCCTTCCAGTGGCTACAGCCAGCATTGCTCCTGCCACTTCCCAAACTGCCCGTGGGCTGGACATTGCTCGGTGCAGAAGGGGACTGATCTCTTAGGACCTATGTAATGCTTCTCACAGGATGCAGGCTCACATTCTCCCAGTTTCTACCAGACAGCTCTCTACCTCAGCAGTTAAATGCATGTCATCTTAAATGGGCTGATTACAGAACACTGGAACTAACAGGATCATCCATTCCGTCACTGAACGACACGAGGTACTAGGGGTGATGAATCTTTTCTACCTGGACAAGAAATGATTGATTTGAATAACTGCCCAAGAATATTCACATGACACTTGAACACAGTGGTTGTCATGATTACCAATGTCTCTCTTCCTCACAGCAAGTCTATAACTGGCAGGAATGCCTCAAATAATTTATAGAGCAACAAGATTTTCACACTTTCGCAGTTCTGGGTAGTTGCTGATCTTTCATGAGACAGTCAGCTTAACATACAAGGGAGCTTTCACGAGTTTCTGGCGCATCTATTGATGCCAGCTGTCACTGAATTTCTCAATCTTCCTGTCTTTTTTATTCATTGTCATTAGTAACTACCTATTCCTTCTTAGCATTGTGAATGTTTCTGTTTAGTCACGGCATTAGATCAGTGCAAGCCTCTTTCTGCGTTTAAGAGGAACATCTACTTAAAGTCCATATATGAATCTCTCTACAACCCTGTTACGAGGGAAAATTCCTTTTTACTCAAGTTCCTCAATAGTTTGTCTGTACCATGTTGTTAAATAAATGAATGGCTAAATAAATAAGGTGTTTACTTATCTAACTCTCCTGCATTCCAGACTGAGCAGGCCACTCCACAACCAAGTCAGGAGTCATCACAAGGAGCTAGAAGAGAGCTACCCTCTCTGCCACTGGCTGTTGTGCTAGTGTGGATTGCCACATGCTGCTCACTGCTTCAATCAGTGGGATTCAATTGCTAGCAGCAGAAAGCAGGGGTTGTTCTGGTTGTGGGACTGGTAACTTTTTTTGTTGTTGTTGTTCTCTTAGTACCACTGCAAAATTATTGGATAGCTTTAATTGACATTCTTAAAAGTTTAAAAAATATCTCTTTCTTTAGAATAGTCACGTTTGCTTACCTGTTTGACCTGCAGCAAGAGAAACAAATTCTTAACCTTCCTTGGTGACACCATCATTTATTTGATGCATGGGCTTGAGGAGCGAAACACTGGGACCAGAGCTGCGCTTTCAGAGCACCAAATGCCCTCACTGCCTTGTAGACACAAATCACCTCAACAGCAGCATTGCTCAGCAACAGATTTTTATTATTGCTTTTTCTACTCTTGCATATGTTTGACATCAGTATGTGAAAATTTGTACCAAGGGGTGGACACTGATCATGATACAGCTATTCCAGAGAGTGGGGTCACTGCTTGTATTTTCCAAATGAGAATGAAGTCCTGGTCTTCGGGGGCAACATAGTGTCTATCTCCTCCAAACAAATTCATACACCTGAGGTAGAACGATATGAATATGTATGATTTCTTTAGTGAATTACATAATTTTGTAAGAGACATTTGAGGCATGTAGCATGTTCAAAATCCCTCATTCAGGTCTTTCTGCTGCTTGCCTTTAGAATATGCTGAGCCAACGCTTAGAGAGTGCCTTTAGCGCCAAATGGCTTCATGCATGTTTTTTGACTGAAACAGTGCTTTTTGTCAGGATGATCAGACAGCAGCACACTCCTTGGGTGTCGCTTATTACCTTTTACAAGACTTGAATCACTGGTGCTCATCAAGTTCAACATACTGGCTGGTCAGCCCACAAGCTCTGCTAAGCTGTGACTACACCACAGGCAGACTGCCACAGCCCTCAGGCTTGTGTGTCCCCCTATCTCCCGTGAGTTAAGAAATAGAAAATGGAGTAGAAAATATTTTTATATGTATCAGTCTCTTTTAGATTAGTAAAGCAAACTATCTTGTAACTTTTTATTTTTGACATTGTTTAAGGTAGCGCTCTATTGCTTGAAGTATTGCTTTATTGTTTGTGGTTATTGCCCCATTGTTTGTGGCAAGATGCGGGGAAAGAAGGAATTGTCTTTATGTATGGACCATGACTGTAGAGGAATTTACATAACTAGCTCTGAATTGCGCATGCTCTTGAGACCGAGGTCAAAAAGACATCTGTGATGAAGACTATCATGAAGCCCTTACTTCATCCCTGCGACCACCAAGAGACCCCCAAAAAGCGATACTGCGCTTGCGCGTACAGGTGCCAAGGGGAGGAGACCTAATTTACATCTGAAGCGGAGAAGGGTCATTAATATGTATAAAGAGATGAAGTAATCCTTTGAATATGTATGTGTCAATACTTTAAATATGTGAACTCTCTGAGCTCAGATGTGCGTGCCTGTTTGAGGGGTCACCCCTGCCGCACCCAGCGCTGCAATAAACATACCTGCTTCACAATCTATTTTGATTGCAGAGTTTTTCCACGCGTCACCCACCTAATAAAATTTACAAAGCTGATGTTTAAAAAACCTTGTGCAGCCTTGTGCAGCCTTATGCAGGTGTCTTGGGCAACCTAAACTCTCTAAAATGTTACTAGGCACCTATGTCTGGGCACCTGAAGGGGCTCTCTCCACCATTAGCATATTCACAGTGTTTTTACTAGGTATCCCCCCTAAAACCTTGTATTAAGGAAAACACTTACCTACCCCTTACAGGCAGTAGCCTTAAAGAGCTGTAGGTCTAAAAACTTACTACTCTAGGAATAACAAATGAACTATTTTGCATGAAAAGTTTATCAGATTATGCTCTTTTCCCATTGCAGGTTATTCTGGAGCAGACATGACAATAAATCGCTGCAATCCTATACATATTTCATAGAAATGCATTTCAGCTTATGGATGTTCTTTTCTTTTCTTGAATGTTCATGTCTGTGTCATTGGCCATACATCATCTGTGATACGTTACTGGCCACTTAATTCAAATTAGTGTAGTGTCTCACTTTTTCACTGGATCATTAACTATTTCATAACAAGGGGGGAAAATAGCGCAGCAGATGACATTTATGTGAATATGCAAACAGGTCTCTGTGAAATCTTAGTCAAGTTTTCTACTCACAAATGCTTTGGGGAAATTAATAGAAATCTCTAAACAGTGTTGAAATAAATACTGACTTTTTATTCCAACAAATGTTAATGTAAGTGGTGATGATGATGATTATTTTTCACTGTTAGTCTAGTTATAAGGATGCGGGTCCAGCATTCTCAATTCTCTCTAAGACTGGAGCATCTCACGAGCCTAATGAGAAACAGAGGTGGTGGGATATCTTGCAATGGATTTTATTGGTGTAATATTTCTTGAAGAAACTCGGGAAAGTGAATCTCAGAAGCTTGATACTTGCCTTATCAGTCCATGGGAGCTCAACACCAAAATTCATTGAGACTATAATGAAATTAAATTTAAGTAGCAATCAGCATTTCTGAAAACCCTTAGTTCTCATGTGTCTCTCTTACAACATGAGTTAGTTCTTTGGATCATTAGCCACAAAATCTGCAAGACAGAAAAAGAGGCTGGAAGAAGGAGTACTAAGGTATTAAATTTTATTTCTCCCACTTCTCAGCTTTTGCAGGGGTAAACATTTCAACAGTTTTACATTAATTTCCTGCAGGCATGTTTAGCAATTCTGTCACTCTTGGGAGCATTTACTTATGTATACAAAGACCATCTAACGTGATGGGCGTTACCAAACCGTTAACTGTCCTTCTCATTGACTGAGAGCACCGTGTGAATGAGGAAATGGAAAGCTCCCATGGGAAATCAAAAGCCCCATTGACTTTGAGCGAGACCGAGTCAAGCAGAAGTGCTGTAGGCACATGTGTCCACGTGCTCAGTCAGTTTGACTTCCTGTGTCAGATTCAGCATGTTCTCAGTGATTTATTCAAGCTGTAACAATCTTGGGGTTGCTCTGATGAAGTCTGAACTTACCAAACCCTACCATGTGAATGTGACCTGCTGCTGCTATTACACTTTCCCTGGTAAGAAGGAACCTTCCTCCAGTGACGATGCAGGCGCCTGCTCTCTGTCAGGTTTTCTGGTAGATTTGAAGCCATGTACTCGTAAAACGGACAGCTACCCTCTGCTTTAGCACGTACATGCTGAGTGGAAGAAATCAAGAGGACGTGGAGTGTGGCTCGCAAGCAAAGGCGCTCTTTGTCAGAGGAAAGCCGAGGGTCAGGGGGGTCCCTGAAGGACAGGGGAAGGGCAGTATGGGAAGGTGGTGGGAGGACAGCAGAAGAGCGGAGGTAGATTTGGCACAGAGATGAGGAGCAGGGTGTGAGCAATGAAGACACCTGGGAGAAGCAGAGGGGTTAAGGAAATTGTCTGGATGGGAAGGCGAGAACTGGGTGGCCTGGGGAGAAAATTCTGAGGAGAAACCACCGGACTGAGGTGGGAGCAGAGGTGACTGGGCCCGGCTAGAGGTTCTGTTCCAAAACCCCCAGCAGGAAGCCCACCGTCAGAAAACGCAGCATCCAGGTGTCACGAAAAGGGGGCTGGAAGGATCGATAGAGCTGATTATTAAAATTCCTGGCCCAGAAGGGGGTTTCCCAAACCCTTTACAATTTGTCCAGTCCACTAGCTTCCCAAGAAAGATGAGATCCTGACACCCAACCTGCCCACCACACTCCTGTCAGGGAGAAGGGGAACCTCCTCGGGTTCTTTACAACTTGGCCAGCCTGCCAGGCACGCTGGCAGCATCACTGGAACCGAAGTCCCTCTTGGTAGCCCACAAGATTGGAGGATAATCACTTAACCTATTCAGGGACCCTCACTAGCAGTGACACCGAGACAAATCCCTTCAGTATTAAAATCAACAGTAATAATTTATTGCGTAGATTCGTGACAAAATGCAGGTTCGAATGATACCGGTGACAGGGTATTGACTGCGAAATGGATGTAGAGCAAACACTAAACACATGCATACAGAGCTAAACACACAAGGAAACCTAAACACTAGTGATTATTAGTAGCTAGCCTGATGTTAGTATTGAAGCGTGCAGAACACAGAGCTCTTACCCAATAGGCGTCCCTATGGGAGGGGAGAAGATCGGTTCAGCCCGTGGACCGATCCCAAAGTTTCGATGGTGGTCTTCTATTTCCACCCCAAACCCCCTGTTAATTCACTACTTTTTATATTGTTTCTATACTTTTAGGTGGAGCTTGAGTGACTCTAGTCATACATTCTTTTATTCTGAATGGATTAAAAATCTCTCGCTTCACATTTAAAGGTTCAGCTGTTAAAATATGGGGCGCATGCCTGGTGGGGAGTGGTCGCACCTTGGAGGCGGGTAGCCTTTGGGATGGAGGTGTGTTTTGGTATTATAATGACATTATAATGAGCAAAGTTCGCCTAGAGGACACGATTTCACCATTTTTGCTGGTATGGCAGGAGCGATCCATCTTTCTGGATGGCGGTTGATGCAGTTAATTGCAGCAGCCCATTGTCACCTCCAAGAACAAGGTTGGACCGTATCGTCTCCCCGTTACTCCCTCCCTTGTTTGGAGGCACGGTACGTTGTGCTCAGCTGCAGTAGGCCTTAGACATGGCAACCACATTCCACTCTTGGGATCAGCGAACTGCTTCACAGCCGCTTCCTGGCTGCCCTTCGTGTCAAGGTGTGTGCTAAAATCTGGGGAACAGAGTTTCCCTCACCTCTCCATGTTAGTCCTTTTCCCACACCAGGGACCCTCAAACTACACCCCCCAGAATGCCTTTCGCTATGCCGGCACTGAGCATGCGCAGCTGCCGCTGCGCTCCCGAGCGCGCCGGGCGAGCGGCTGCCTCCTCTCCATCACTGCCCTCGGCTGCCGCCGGCCCTTCCCCTTCTGCGGACAGCGCCGCCCTGTCCCGCCGTCGCCACGACTCCTCAGCGGACAGCGCCCGCCTCTGAGGCGTGTCGCCGTCGCCCGCCTAAGGCGGCGAGGCCTTGAGGGGGCAGTAGGGGCGGCGGGGCCGGGCCGGCCCGGCCTGAGCTGAGCTGAGCTGAGCTGAGGGGGCATTTGCTGCTGTTGGCGCCGCGGTCGGCAGGTGAGGCGGCGCGGGGCGGCCGTGGGCAGTGGATCGTGGAGGCCGGCTGCTGCCGCCTCTTTTCTCAGGGGAAAGTGGGTGAAGGGCAGACGGGGGGACCGAGGCACCGGGGTGATGTCTCTTGTGGTTTGCGGCGACTCCACAGTGGACAGACACGGCGCGGAGCGGCGGGGAATAACCCACGGAATCCCCTCAGGATTGCACAGAGCGGAGCTGACACCTTGACTCTGGAAACCTTTCTTCTCCTAAGCCGGGGAGCGAAAGCGGTCTGGCCCAGTAGGAGGGGGAGGCGACGCTGTGAGGGTTTGTAGGCAGCTCTTTGCACCACAGAAACGCGGTTCAATTAAAACTAATAACCTCCCTAGAGGTCAAAGACGCTGCAGGATTAAAGCCTACCAGAGCACGTAAAGATGTAATTATGTTCTTCTGACAATTTTCCTTGATGGATGAGTGCCTCCATGACACCTGTGAAATCTTAAATTTGATCCCAGTGGATATGGATGCTGAATTTGTCACATCCGGCCTCTTTTTAATTAGTGTGTGCTGACTAAGCATGGTGGAAAAGTTTCTTCTGAATATGTCAGCTCTGGGTGCATTGCACATGCATATTCTGAGGTCAGGCTTACCAGTCTGCTTGTGTCCCCTTGCTTCCTGACAGCCCCTCTCAATTAACCCAGTGTTTAAATGTGTTATTAAGATAATGGCGTTTGCTTTGGAAAAAAAAAAAATGAAGAGGCACACTATTCTCTGGTGATGAGAATAAAGACTGTATCTTAACAACTGGTAAAGGCAAAGAAACATACTGGTATTCTCACAACAGTCCCATAGTTGGATAACATTGACAAAAGCTGACTTTTAAATGGTCACTGCTGATTTGGGAGATCTGTTGACTTCGGTAATAAAACAGTAATGGCTTCTTTTAGAGCCTGATAGATTGGCTTATTAGCTCAAGCCTGGACTTAGCTGAGAACCAGAAGAGCTCTTCCTCTCTGGGAGGACCTTCTCCCCCAAACAGATCTGATGTATGCTAAACACAGCTGTGAGACAGGGTGTTTATTTTGCAATGTCATTTTCAAAAACATGGTGGATACCAAATGTGTGGACTAGATGGAGGAAACCTGGTTTTCCATCTGCTGTTGTGCAAGAGTGCATTCAGAACAGTTTATGTTATGATTGCAAGGTGGCGGTTTTACTCAGAGTCTCATTTCTGTGTTTTAATTAGCTGTTATCAAAGCTGGAGTTCAGCATCCAACACTTGTGAAATGTGCCATCAACATACCCTCTAGGTACCTGGTTAATGTTTTGGGACCAGTTACCTAGATTCCATTCTCTATTAAGCAATGTACAATATGGAAATCTTTTTCCGCTTAAATTTCCAATCTTCTGATCTGCATCTCACTCTGAACATACTGAGGTTTGCTTCAATCATCTGAAAATTGGGTATTCCCATTCCCCCTATTCTCACCCTCTTCTCTTAAAAATTGTTGCTTTTAAGTCTTTGGTAAGTGCTGATGGTTTAAACCATTCTCTGTGGCAGCAGCCCACATTCAGTTACTGTTCCCCAGAGTTTTTAACAGATTTGTACCTGGCCTGTGCTCTAACACAGCAAGGTCGTTGGGAGGTGTTTTAAAACACAGAGGCTTAGAGATTCTCCATTATTAAAACTGTAATTTTATTCAGATAAACAGAGCTATAGATAACTTTTCATAGCAGAAAAACCTGTTTTCTATTTAAAATGTTTTTTCCAACCAAAGCATATCTAGGCTGTGAAGGAGCAGTTTTTCTAGGAAGTAGTGGGAGGCAGGAAGAATCACAAAGAAGGTGGTGCAAAGGGGAGCGTTAAACCTCAGAGCTAGAACCAGGTCAGAGGTTCTTAGCTGTACAGGCAAAATTCTGCCTTCTCACTCTGTGGGACCGTAACTTCTTTGGTTGTTATCCAAGGTGGTTGCAGAATTCAGATTGAGGGATGAGTGGGCTAGGAAAGGGTAAGTGGAATTTCAGGGAAAATGGGTGACACTTACCCTGTTTTGCTGGCTACCTTCCTGGGGAAGCCAGTGACTGTTCCCAAGGGACTTTGCATAACTGGCACAGTGTTGACTGAGGGTTAGCATTGGTCAATAGTTCTGTGCTGGATGAATGCATGACATGGGACCCTCTTCCTTCTCCCTTTAGGTCTTCGCTCCTTTCCTTCACCTTCTGTGGTAGGACGCGTTCCCTTCTCTTATCAGCAAGCTGTCTGCTCTGACACTGTTCTGCCTTCCCCATACAACTAAGTCTCTCTCTCCTGGAAGTGAACTGGTGGGTGCTGGAATTAAGTTTATTTCTTTGCCCTCCAAGTACACAGACATGGGCCTGGCAGTCCAGGCAGTGGAAAAGCAGCCACTCACATTTGGTCACGCTAGGCAGTCCTTGGCTCTGCCTGCATTTGGACACAACATGGTGAAAACTGCGAGTTTTCAAAGCCAATTAGTGGACACAGTCTGTGTCTGACAAACTTCAATTTCATTAGCTGCCTCCCAGAATTATCGAGCTGTGCAGCTCACCTTTGCAGAGATCAGATTCTCTTCTGTGATGTTATTAGTTATTTCTAAAAACTCTGCTCTGGTAACAGTACCTGCTGGTGCTTTTCCAGATAAGGAGCTTGTCACTCTTCCTGCTATCATACATGCAGCTTCTGCTGTATTTAGAATACAGCTTAAAAAAAGACTACAAAATAACCACCATTCCTGTGTAAAGATTTAAGTATTTGATTTAGGAACAACTGAACAGTCCTCCTTTACCTGCTCTGAACACTCTTCTTTAACTCGCTCTATTGCTTTATGAAGAAGGTAGGATCAGACTAAATGCAGAGTTGAAGGTAACAACTTGAGGAAATGTTGATGATAAGATCTCTTATATAACAAAAGTGACAACAGGCCAAAAGTCTGTCTTTCTTGCAGTGCCTGTTAGAAGTTCATTAGCTTTTAAAAGGATCTGAAGTACTACATTATGCCTGTATGCGTATAATATATATGGTGGTGAGAAGCAACCAGATGAAAGAGTATAAAAAAAATTTCAATCTGTTTTGAGGATCTGAAAAGTAGCTGTGTGCGTGTGCACACCAGGAGTATCACGGGAAAACTGCAATTGCATGACGTACCTAGTAGTTCATTCTGTAATGGTGTATGCAGGAGCAATGTTCTACTTCACTCATTTCTTTGATGTTTTGCGAACAGATGGCATTGATAAAAAGGTCTGTTAATTCTGTGGAAGTTTGATAATGGCTAATGCTGGGGCATCAGAAAAGAGTAGCAGTCAGAGTAAGGCTCCTGACTTTGCTCTCAAAAGACAGGCAGCCTCATTTGCAAGTTATTATCGTTTTAGAAATCCTTGCTCAAGAATATTCACGTGTGTCCTCAGCATAAACTGGAAACTTGTTGATGGCTCTTGGTTCACTGAACCATGCTCCATGAACCAGCCACTTATTATTACAGGAAAAAAGCACTGGAGAGGACCCAGTGCACTGTGAATTTTCATAGGAAGGCCCTCTTTCCCTCATTCTCACTTGTTTCTCCGTTCCTTTACTTTCCTTTTTTACTTTATCTGGTCTGTCTCTTTCACCATGAGTTTGACTTAGGTCTATTCATGTACTTTAAGCACCTGCCGAAGTGTTTGCAGCATGGGAGGCAAATACCTATTTGCACTTGTAACATCAAAGGATCTCATTTCAAAATAACAACTTTTCATTTGAACAAGAAGGAAGAAAGGCCCCTGGTTGCTATGGTGATAAGCGCTATAGAAATGCCTATAAATAAATAGCTGATTCTTGGACTGTGATTTGCAGTATTTTTGCTTTTCTAATGTGATATAATTAAATAGCAAAATGGGAGGAAGTGACATTTTACAAATTGTATTACATACATATTATGCCTTCTGTTTTACAGTATTTCTGCTGTGAACAATTAAATAGTAAGTTACTTTTCTTTCTGTAGAAAGTTGAAAAATTGAAGTCTAGTATCTATAGAAAAACTTCTGGTTGCCTGAAGGCACTCCACTAAAAAGGTGGTGACCATTTTAAATTTAATTAGAACACACATTTTGAGCTAAATGTCTTCTTTTTTTTCTCTAAGAGACTATTATGTGCTGTCACAACATTTAAGTTCCAGTCAAAAGTGTCTTGTAAATGTAATTATGTTCCTCTGCAGTATTTGAAACCCCACTGGTACACAACAGCAAAACTTGAAAATGTTACTGACTTTTTTTTTATGCTAAAAAGGCACAGTAAAAAATATACATTCCTTGCTGAAGTTTGAGAAGGAGGGGAGAATTGGCTTTTTTTGTAACCTTTTTGATCTCAAGTCCATGAAGTAAAAGTAGCTTCCTCTCTGTGCTAAAGGTGATAGTTAAAAATAGGTTGGATGGAGACAATAAATTGCTTCTTCATAAGTTAGATTAGCCATCAGCCACTGCTAAAAAAGCCCTTAGTAATTTCTGGAGCCCAGTCCACTTACTTGCAGTTTCTGAAGCATGACTGCAGCCCAGTTCTCCACCAGTGCACTGGAGTATTCCCCCTCACAAGTGTTTCTCATTCAGGACATGGGTGCGCTTTGTTTAACAGCAAAGGAGAGTTTATAATGGAAGGAACTTTACTTAGGGGAATACAAAGAAATATCTATTATATACGGAAATACTCCTTTCTTAAAAGCTTGGTCTAATTTCATGGTGGAAACTGATTTTTTCCACAGTGGCCTGAAGAGAAATTTCTTCAGTCCTAAGCTGTGGAGTGCAACTTATGCACTGGCAGGGAGTAGATATGCTTTCTACCACAGTCATAGCTTTGTACTCAAAGAAGTTCTCATATTTCTAAAGGATTTTGAAGCACCATTCTGTCCTGTTAAATGTTTGGTAAAATAACACCATGTTATTCACTGTCTTTGTTCCCTCTGTGCATTCAGATTCATATCTATGTGCTTTACCCATTTAGAATATATTTGACAAAATACCTTTTCCTTCAAAGCATGTGTAATAGGGAGGACAGGGGCACGTGGTATTTTTTTCCAGTTGCACACAATTACTTTTCACAGAGCAAAACATGTACATCTACACACAGCTGTTGAAAGTAGTGGCAGAACAGGAGCAAGGAATGGTGTCCCTGGAGGTCTCGCTTGAGCCGTGGCAGCCTGCACAGGTTTGATTTATGTTTCATAGGCCTGTCATTTTTGTCTCTGCTGAGCTCTGCAGAGCTGCTGCTCTGACCAGTCTGGTGACACTCACCTGAAGAACAGTGACAGCTTCAGCGTGTTCCTTGGAGTGAATTAATCCCAAAGGTGCCTCTAAACCTAGTGCTTTGTGGCATGGTACTGTGTTGACCTTCCAGACGGTGGCACAGAGTTTTGACCCTGACCCTGTGCCTGCCTCAGCACTGTGTTTTCTGTCTGTTTGAGGCCAGAATCAGGAGCGGGTTGCTGGAAGGTGGTTTGAGCTTCACATGCATCCAAGGCAGTTTTACGTGCATTGAGATTAGGCCTGAACAGTCAGTGTTTGACCTGCAAGTCAGCTGCTTTCACAGAATTCTGTGGCTGACAGCAGACAAGGCAGTCCAAGGTCTCTCCCAAAAGGGCCGTTGCAAAGGCAGACGAGGTTTGTAGGCTGAACCCAAAGAAATTCTGTGCTGCTTACAGGGAGATGGGAAGGGTGACAAACAGGGAGTCTTGAAAGTGCTTCAAGTTCACAGTTTCTCCTTGGGCTGAGCACTTGGGTTTGGTGTACCTGGAGACCATGTTGATGCTGGAGCAGGACCAGGCTTGAGAGTCATTTCAAGAGTTTTCTTAATTGGAAGGCAGCATTATTGCTAGTACATACTGCCTTTTAATGGAGTGGCATCTTTATTTAGAAGACTTTTCTTAGGGTAGGAGGATGAAATATATGTATTTATATTAACGACATGTATTGATGCTAATGAGCTGGTGAGGACAAGAGGTGGAGCTATTGTGTGTCTCCTTTTCTGCCATGGATATGACAAAGGGTGGAACAGATTTTTTTTTTCTTCAAAAGTTCTGCTTTTCAGTTGTTTTTATTTTTCCTTTTTTTTTTTTTTAATGGATGGGTATGAGCCAGTACCATCTGGTGGAATTTGCTGTTACATCTAGGTTTTCTGATGTATTGCCTGTCAAGTTCTATTGTATATTCAGATGAGTTTCTCATATCATGTGCTGACAGCTGCTGGCAACCCTGAGATGGGAAGTTAGAAGCTTGGGTGAAAGAAGATAGGGGCAGAGTTAGCTTTAAAAATGTAATCTTGATTGCTCTTGGTTGGTGGGATTTAATTTCTGGTACCTATGGTTGTCTATTCTAGTAAAGAAAGGTGAATGAGTGAACTTCAAACCAAGTACATCTAAGCGCATCTAAGGTACTGTAATTAAACGTGGAAGGTTTATGGTCAGCTCCTAGTTTAGTCATTGATTGATTTTTTTGTTTTCTCTTTGTCACTGGGTTCATCACTTAGTCTTTCTCTGTTCTTAACGCTCTCACACTTATTTAAAATTGCAGCCTTTCTTTCCTCCTTTACTTCTGAATCCTTCCCCAGTCCCTCCTTAAAAAGGAGATCTCAAAATGAAACCACCAGATACCCTAATAATTGTAATATCCTAGCATCCTAATCCTAAATCCTAATACCCTTATAAATCTGTAATAAAATGAGCTAAGATTTTTGGCAAATTAGTATTAACCTTTGCAGACAGATCATATGTATGAAAGCAATAAACAATTCTGAAATAATGACAGTAATTCTTTTCTTGCTGGTTTAGTAATTAATTAAAACAGGATTTTTTTTATGTAGAGGTCCACAGTGCAATTGCATTTCCTCACACATCGACAAAGATAATGCTGCACTTTGTAAACCATAATCCAGACAAGATATAAGCAGTTCAGTTTGTCCCTCATTTTTTTTTCTGCCAGAATTTGAAGCCCCAAGTAGCAATTAGGCTGGTGACAAGATAAATTTCACAACTTGTTGTCATTCTTTTTTTTTAAATTTTTTAATTTGACCAGATCAGTAAAGAAGTGATTGGTATTTGAACTTTAAAGGTTCTCAGTTTATATAGTACTGTTAGAAAGCATAGTACAGGTACTTATGAATAGGTTAGACTGAAGCCTATTTGCAAGCAGAGGTGGGATTGCACTGCAAAGACATGTCTGGGTGTGGTTCTGAATGCAGACTCTTCCCTCTCTCCCTCTCAGAGCCATAGTGGTTACACTGGGATGCCTGCTTGTTAGATCCTGCCTAAATGTTGATGAAAGTGGAAGTCGCCCTTGGAAAGGAAAAGACTTTCTTCCATGAGGGTTTGAAGCTGAAGATGACAGTCCTCAAAGTCAGGGGACTCTTGTTGCAGTTTGCTAAGGAAGAAGCTGGAAAGCATTTACTTGCCTCTACCTATTCCTCTGTCTCAGTGCTACTTCCTGACCTAGAGACTGCGAGTGCTGTTCTGTAGCTGTAGAGAGACATCATGTAAGCTGACCAGGCGAGTAGAGACTGAATATGGAGAAAAGTAACCACTGTTTTGTACTCTGATCTACTGCAGTTCCATACTTTGTGAGTATGAGATAAAGAGACTTGGAAATGATACAGCTCCTGTGCTGTAGTAGGGGAGGGACTAGGGTATGCAAGGATCAGTGTGAGGGTACAGCAGCTCTCCATGGTGGTGGTGGGTTATGTTGGATGGAGCACTGTTATCAAGCATCAGCTTGGATATTGTCAGTAGAAGTGGACTTTGGAGAAAACTCTGTAGGTGAAGTATGGCCAAATTCTCTGCCTGTATTGTGTTGGATAGTAACGCAGGGAGGCAAGGCTGGTCTTCAGTCCTTAAATTAACTCGGAGTGAGCTTGCTGGGAAAAGGGTAATGAAGCAGATCAGAAACAGATGTGTGTGCTGAAACACATGCAGTGGACGTAATACTCCAGGCAGCATTCCCGCAAGCACATGGCTGGGGAGCAGTCAGATCATGTACACACTGTGCTGTTCGTTAAACATATGGCAGTCCACAGATGCAGCCAAAATCACTTGTCCAGGCATAAAAGATAAAAGTCAGTTAGGAAGCAGAGTAATCCCATTGGGAGAAACTTGTGAGAGGAGGTGTATGCAGTCTAGTGTAGCGCTGGCTGTATAGGGTACATACTAGCCAGCACCCTCTCCAGGGTTGCCTGAGTCTGTTGCAGCAAAAATTTCAGCGTCTGCTAGTGGAGACCGATCAAGATCCTGACACATCTATTCTGTTGTTTCAGGTAGAAGCAGCTTATGAACAGAACTGCGATGTGACTGACGTTGTGTGGTGCTTCATCTCTATTTTATGTAACTAGGAGGTGGGAGGGTGGAGATTACTTGAAGTGCCTGGCTAGAGACAGAATGTAATTAATCAGTGTTCATTTGTCTGGAGGGATACACAGCCCATATATGATGTAGAAACATGTTAAAAAATAGGGAGCTGTTATCTTTTAAAATCAGTGAGCACTCTAGACTGTTGGTTTAAAGTCTTGTTTCTGTGATCCATAAATGCACTGCTATGCATTTTGTATTTATAGTGTTTGTACAAGAATAAGTGATCTATCTAAAATGAACCAAGAAAGTGAGTATAGATAGTTAGCGCTACGTGAACTCAGAGTACTGTGTGTTTTCCATGTTTAGCCTGAAATACTTGGAAGAGCACATTTCTTCTGAGATCAGATTTAATATAGATGTTCTTTTCATATGTGATCTGCAAATGGATTTTTTGTTTTTCTGTTGCAGTAAGTATCCTTTCCCTCACTTTTTTTTTCTTCTCCCTTGGAGTCTTTTCCCCCTTTTGATGGTTCAAGCCTGGTGATGATATGCTATGGCTAAATTATCAGAGGGGGAAAAAGGGATATTGTTGTCCTCCACTTTGCTGTGGAGAAATCTGTATTTTTGTTTTCTACAGTGTACTGAAAGCAAGAGAAACGAGCAGGGTGTTTTCATCCTTTATCACAGGCAGAATGATAAATTACATGTCCTGGAAGGTTTAAAGATGTGTTAGAATGCAAATCCTTGGCTGACAAGCACATGTTGTTGGAAGTGCTGATCCAGCCAGGAGTTAAGCACATGCTTAAATTTAAACACAAGTGTTGCTTCCAGTGGGTGTATCTACCTGGCACCACGTTGTATGGAGTAAGCAGAGCTCTTCATATGAAAGAGTATTGATTTGTTTCAGTGGCTTGAAGTAGAAAAACGAAATGAGCCTTTTCCAGTCACGTGGAAGAGGTGGTCTGTAAGTAGTGCTGCTCTTCTGCATTACTGTCCTTGACTCTACAGTGTGAACTGATGTAGATGGAAACCCTAATGGTTTGGTGTTTGGTACCTTACAGTGCATCTATCTACTTCCCTTCCTCACTTTTCACACGGTGCCCATGTCTGGCTAACCATGAATGGAAGAACATCTTGTCTGTAGTAGGTGGTATGGTAGTGTGGTGCCTCTGCCTAGAAGGGCTGAAGCATTGCAAGAGACTAAGGATACTGCAAGGCAGTGCGTAACTTTTCCTTCCTTGCAAACAGGGAAATATGTAGAAATTTTCAATAATTTACAATTCAACCCCTTTCCCTCCTGCCCAGTGTAAAAGCCTCTGAACCAAAATTCTGGCTTGCTCTCCACCAGCCTGAGAAGAAAACCTCTTGGAAAAGTGGCTTAAGGAGGATTGTTTTGGTTTGGTTTTTCTTTTTTTTTTATGGCTGCTGATGGCAGTGTACAGTAGGCAGAGTGGTCTAGATCTTTTCTTCACCTCGTTTTTAATCTGGTTGTCCTTTAGTAGAAGCACTCTTTTTGGCTCTGTTTTCTTTCTTCCACTTTAGTTCATTTTCATGCCATATTTCTTGCTCCTTTGAATTTGATGGCATGTGTGCTTTCTGAGGAAGCAGTATAGTCTTTGCTCTGGGTGCTGTCCATATGCTTCTGGTGGTGTGAAGTCATCTATCCCCTTCCTGCTGGATTTGAGCTTGCATTCTAACTGGGAGGGGAGAAAGTATTTTTGCGTACAGGTGGATATGTTTTATTGGGTTTTTTGGTCCCATGTAGTTGTCATCTAGAGACTCTGAAAGAGAGAGGGGGCTGAGTTTTTCTCATGCACTCATTTTTGTAGCATTGTTTTCACTGAATTACCTCCAACTGGTCCCCACAGCATTGCAGATGGCACTGCAATTCTCATATCCATCTCCTGTGTTTTAAGTGGTTTTGTTTACTTCACACAATGCAATGAGGTCTCAGGCTCATGATTGGAAATTCCTTGGTGCTTTACTTATAAATGCAGATCAAAAATATAATCTCCCAGACTGGTCTTTTTTTTTTTCTCTGGAGCAGTCTTTGAAGATTACACGTTCTTCTGCTGTACATCTTTTGTCCAAGTGTGTCTTCTTTTTGTTCTCTATTCCCTTCCTACTTGTTTCTCTTCTTCCTTCCTTTTATTTCAGTCCTATGTCTTCTATATTCTTTTGGTTTGCTTTGTTTATGTTTGAGAAGTGACATACCTGAGTTTTAAGTATAGGTGGCTATTTGGACTTAACATGGAAGTTTTCCTTAGGAATGCTTTGTTAGTGAAGGGCTCAATAATTTGCCCATTCAGCTTTTAAAGCTTTTTCCAACAGCTGAAAAGTTTCCCTAACTTTTCCCATCCTGCCTGCAGCTTTCACTGCCATTTGACTGTCTCGCATACCAAAGCTTGGTTTGCCATACCTATGAGAGGCTGTGCTGCACAATTCTTACATCTGAACCAACTGAAGTTTCTCTTTTCCATTGTAAAATATTTTGCCATTTCGTTTCAAAACACACATGCAGATGTCCTCTCCTGGCCTTTAACTCTGCCTTATAAAACTGAAACAGAGATCTAGATAATTACTGACAGCTAGACTGCTCTGCATAGTTGCATCCCGGAGCCCCTTCTTCAGGTGGGAGATATTCTGAAGACCACAGGTGTAAAAAGGGCCCAAGGGACATTTTTATGTTAAACAAGGCTTGCCTGGTTCTTGTGTGGAGATGGGTGGAGATGACATATGTGGAGACTGGAATTAAAGATGAGATGAATAAGAGTTTATTTGATAACAGAAGGGTTTTTTTCTGTTTGTGAAAAAGTCATTTTTGTACCATCCAGCTTACTTGCCGAAGTTCAACTGAGAAAATTTAATTCTAAATGAAAACAGTTTCATTTTTTGTTGGCAAAGATTTCTTTGTATATGGTGATAATTTCCTTTCCATCTTTTTCTGGTTTACCTTAACAATTTGATTACACATATATATATTTGCTCTTGAGAGGCAGTGGGTGTGATACAATCTCTGTTTTAAACTGTTGGCACCTAATTAGCAGGGAAAGATGTGTCTAAAGGCTGATCTGCCTGCTTCTTTATTGCTCGAGGAGCTGAGTTCTGGGATTTGGGTGCTTGATTGGAAGTCTTCTGTGTGCAAATTTGGTATAGGCTACTTCTGTTTGAGAATCATCTCTTTCTTCAGCTTAGAGCTGTGTAGATGCTAGGACCGTGCTTGCATGAAGCCAAGGATAATGAGTTTCCTAGTCATGTTCTATGTACTACTTTGTATGAAGTGAGCTTGCACGGAGATCTTTTTTATTCATCTAGTTATGCTCGCTGATCATGTAGTTTTTGAAAGATTCTTTTATGAAGTCTTGTGGCTAGCACTGAAAAATAAGTTCTGATCTCCCTTCTCAGAGCTTCCTGTCTTCAAAACCAGCCTGTTTGGAGTGTTTCTGCTACCTTCTTCTCAAAGCCATGGTGTGAGTTTTTCATCGCTTTTGGAGCAGAAATTTCACCTGTTATATTTTAGGGCCTACTTTTGCATATGGTTCTCTGAATAACATTCTTTACAGTTTGGTTCTCTTCACTACTGGTGTACCAGCATGAATGTGTTTTAAGAGTGGTACCCAACTGAAAGTTTAGAACCTGAATTCTTTAAGCTCAGAAACCCATGTGTAGTTTTAAACTCTATGTGTATTATGGAAACATCTAAGCACAGTCTGTATAGAATACCTTGACAATTTCAAATGCCTTGAAGCAATTTGAAACCATCTGGCTCTGTCCCTTCTTTTGTCCCATAAAAAAGCCCTCCTTCGTTTGGGTGTAGGGGCTGCCCTCCCTCTTCTGCAGAGGAATGCTTAGTGTTGTCAGTGATTTCCTGGATGTGATAGGGTTTTGCATTTTCTTCTGGCAAGCAGACAGTCAAATGTAGTTACAGGGTGACCAGAGTCCGTTGCATGGGGCGGTCACTGATGAGCCTTTGGTGTGCTGAAAATGAGTTACTGTAAAGTGCTTCCCGTCTTAGTTTGCTGTTGGTTTCCCCTTTCCCATCTGGCCACCTGTAATGTAAATTGAGTGGGATGTTGATGGCTTGTGAATTGAAATCCCTTTGCACTAGCAAGATTAGTTTCCAGTGGGGGTGGAAACTAATCTGTTGCCCAGACAGATGAGTCTTTCACCCATACCTGGTGGACAAAAAGCCCTCTCCAGAAAGGTGTGTGAAACCAGTTTCACGACCTCTTTTTTTGCACTGACTCACCGTTTCCTGAGCTCACTTGTGTGATCCAAACCAGACTCAGGCTGTTCCTGCTCTTGTGAATTTATTTCAATTTTTATTTCAGTATTTTTCCACTTATCTTTCACGATGGATAGGAGGAGTGGAGAGAGGGAAAAGGAGGAGGAGTGGAAAATAAAAAGGTGCACAAAGATTAATTTGCTGTGTAATTTCCTCTCTTAGAAGGAGAGAGACAGACACCTGGGAAAAAATGGTTATCAGACCTCTAAGCACATAGATGAAATCATGGCTTGGCTTCGCGGACGAAGATTTGGGAAGGGCTTTGCCCACGCTTATTGCAAGCGCGTTGATGGCTGAAAAGGCCAATGCGGGATAGGCAAGACCGGTTGCAAAGAGCACACCGGAGGGTCTCCTTGGGTGGTATAGTCGAGGCACGGTTCTTTCTGCGCTGTCTTTTCTCCTCGAGCCTGATTCTATGCGTGCTCTCAAAGGAGACAGCAGCGTTATGTATGGTGTGTCTCCAAATCTCCCGATTGGAGGCCAGGGTGGACCACTGGTGGTGGTCAATATGGCCTAGGCTGAGGTGTTGTTTCAGGGAGTCCTTATATCTCCTCTTTGGAGCTCTTCTCTTGCGGCAGCCGGTGGCAAGTTCACCACAGAACACAATCTTAGGGAGGCGGTGATCCGCCATCCTGGAGACGTGCCCTGCCCAACGCAGCTGCGTTTTCAGCAACATGGCCTCAATACTGGTGACGTCTGCCTGTTCAAGGACAGCAACATTAGTCACGTAGTCAGTCCAGTGGATGTTTAGGATTGTGCGGAGGCAGCGCTGATGGAAGCGTTCGAGGAGTCGCAGATGGTGGCGGTAGATGACCCATGATTCTAACGGACACTCTGGTGTCATGCTGAGGCGGTCACTTAGCACTAACACTCTATGACCAGATTCGTTTTAAGGAAACATGGTTTTGAGGTGGTTTCCTGTGCTTTTTTACTGCCTTTAGCTAAGTTAGGGTCCTTGGTGCTTATCACTTTTTAATGATTTGTTCTTACCTCTACTTCTGTCTGTCTGTTCTTTTACTACTTAGGTTGTTACTCATGTTCATGCATAGACCCAAGAGTTATAGAAAATGAAGATTGGAGTTGCTCTCCATTTTGTGAGAAACGAGAAAAAAGAAACAAACCTCGCGAAAAAAGGGTTAGGCCAGACTCCACAGTGAAGCACCTAATTTTATTACGTTCTTGCAAGACCGGGTGTCTAACTAGTAGGCACGCCTGGTCAGAGAAATACATGAATTTTTATACCCTATTCCCGGCCGCGAAATCCCTCCTTTGTTTCCCCATTGGCTGGGTACTCCAAAGTTTACAGACTAACCCGACACGCCTTCTACATGTTACAGTACATATCAGTTCATACGTCGCATGTGTCATTACCGCGAAATTATGCCTCCCCTGGGAGGAGAAGTTAATATTCAATACCTTATTAAGCAAGCGCAGTTGCTGCTACCAGAGGCCGCATTCCTCTCCAACGACCCTAGTTTAACAAGTTTCCAGTTTCTAATCTTTTATCTGGCCCTTCATTCATCCCTTTGATTGCCCTCTTTATCTGGTCAAGCAACCCTTTTGTCTTGAAAACTCATCCCACCTCTCTGGCGCCCTCCTTGTCAAGTTCTTATCATGCAAGAGCAACATTCTGTTTATTTCATTCTCACAACCCCCCTTTTTCTAAGTTCTGTTGATTCTTGCAATTCCCTGTTTTAAGGTATAGTTCTATAAGGAGCTTCTAACCTAGCTAGCATCTCCTCACATTCCTTCTATCTTCCTCTTCCTCCAAATTCTGTTCTGTTTGGTATAATAACTTGTCTTGATAAGGTGGAGGATCTAGGGACATCTTCTTGGTTATTGCTGTTTCTATTAACCTTTGTACCAGTTTGCACCTATGTCAGTATATTTGCAGATGTTTCTCTCCCAACAGATACTTTCTGCCTTTTCTCTGAAACTTACACATTTTTGTGTGTATTAAATGTCATATCAGCTCTTTATTGGGGGTGTTGTAACCTCCGTTGAGGTGGGGTGAGAAGGACAACTGTAGGGACATGATGCATTGATGTATTGGTGGGACTTAAGGGGCAAAAATGAATTACTTCATTTTTTATTGCTCTTCAAATAAATATAAGTGAGTCTTATAAAAAAACCAAAAAAACCGCCTCAAATCAGGCTTGAACCACTTCTTCTTGCTGCAGTGCCCTTGATAAATATGCTTAGATTCGATAGTCCTTCCATGAATTTTCAAGCTGCCAAGGGCATGAAGAAGTTCTTCCTAGCTATTGAACCGTAAATTGTTACATATGACACCTGGAGGGGTTGGAGTGGTTTTGTACAAGTTAACTCCATGTATTCATCACATTTTCCCTATTGCATGCAGTGGTTCACTTTGAAGCTGAGAAAGGTGATTCATATGCTTTCTTTCCCCTGTCAGTAGCAGTGGTAGCACTCAGAGCAATATTGAAACAGTAAATGCATGGTCCACAGTCACATGCTACTACTGCTCTGGTGGGCTTTCTAATGATACTGTAATCACATGAGAGACAAGGTAAGAATTATTTTTTTCCATAGGGAAAATCAGACCAGGGTATTTAATTACTAATTGAAAACCAGTTTTAAGGAAATGTTTAAATTGGCTGTCAGTGAACACATTTTTTTTGTTGTTGTTTTTTGCTCTGGTGTAAGTTATTTTAGTTTATTTGTGAAACTTTACGCTGTGTTCTGAATTGTCATGTGAATATTAGCACCCCTGGAATATTCTGCCAATCCAGAATATGGATTGGCAGAATATTTGGTGCTCCCTTAGCATCAGTCTAAATGGTTACACTAGAGGAGTGGTATCCCGTAATACTGTGCACCTATCAGTTGTTAATATTACACTACTATCGTATATATGGCTTATATACTGACCACATCCCTTCAAAATGTGAGGCTGTGGTGTACAGGTGTGCCTAAATGTGATGTTGGAAGTAAGACAATCTATTTGCAATTTTGGGACTCAAAATGGCAGTAAACCCTTGGATTTACCCTGATTTGATTTGGGTTCTCCTTTACCTTGGCTCTGAACTACATTTCTGTCATGCTGCTTTGTTACGTACTTCCAAGTATTAGTCAGAGACTGAATGCACACACTCCAGCTTGGATTGAAACTACTGTTTTGATCAAGATTGTAGCTGCTGCTGCTGCTTCCTTGTGGAGTTCTTTCTTTGAAGTGCTAGGACTTTGGTTTGTAGATCTTGATTCTCCAGGTTTTTTTTAGGAAAGCACAAAGTCTCTGAACATACCAGAAGGTGGAAGCTTAGGGCAAAGGCAGCTGCAGGGAACAGTCCTGCTGTAATCCTGCTTGTGAACTGAGATGTTCTCATCAGTTCTGGAACAAATGCAGCCCACTTGTAAATGGGTAGGTAATCCAGTGAAGGCAGTGAAATGCTTGGACATCTTAAGCCCTGTCTTTTGGATACTTCCACATACTTGTTAGCGGTTCACCCCTACAGATCTATCCAAGTGCTTGACAGTTCTGCTGTTTAGCCTAAAACACAAGATTTATTTCTGTTATATCTTTTATGTACCTTGGCCCCCTTATGATGTTCACTTTCAAGGATGTTCTTCCTTTCAACAGCTGTATTTTGCTGTGGTATTAGCATCTTAATTTCCTAAGATGTCTATGAGACCTGCTGGTTATGACTACCCTTTTTGTCTCAGCCAATAGGAAAAAGGGAACTCTCTTCCTTTTTCTCCACCAAGTCCATGCTGACAGGACCTCCAACTTCAGGCTGAGTTGTGGCTGCAGGGGGGCCCCAGGCATGCAGGGGGGGCCATGGTCCTCAGCATGGCTAGTGTGGATGGGAATAGAAGATGGGAGGAAGGTGCGCTGGGAGCAGAGCACGTCAGGCTTATGTCTGCTCCACCAGCAGCTCTTTCAGAGCAACAGTGACAGAACTGATAACTTAATCCTCCCTGTCCTTTATCATGTTTAAACAGTCATCTTTGATCTTGGAGACGCCGGCTTCTGTCTTCAGCCTGGGAGCCTGCGGAGACGAATGCAACCTTGGGGTACACAAGAGGGTTTGATTGTTGGCGGGTGTTTCACGGGAAGCTGGTGCTGTATTTGTGGCTGCTGGTGTGGTGTGTCCTACCTGGATCCCTTTGACAGTTTCAATCTTTTCATCTCTAAAATGGGAGATGTGTTTCTTCAGGTGACGTAGTGGTGATAAAGGCCTTAATATTAAAGTGTCGTCAGAGAGAGGGCAGATGATCTTACTGCCACCTAGGCAAGTAGCAAGCTGTGGGAAGCACCATCATAAGGCCATGAGCAATACCCGGGGTCTCACAGGCAATGTTTTACCCTTGGTTTCTCATGTCAGTCTAGCTGAACATCATTTACTTACCAGGCTGCTTTTATGAGCATGAATTATCTCTGCTTCCTTTACAAACGTATTGGCACTAATTACATTTGCAGGTACACAGTTGGCGTAGCAGTAAGAGAAGAAATTGGTTTTTCTGTGTCACCCTTCCAACCTGCCACTACTGATGACGAAAGGGGGAACCTGAAAGAGCACAAGTGACACCTAGCTTGAGTCAAAACAGCTAAGGAAGCCATCTCCTGCCTTGGGAATTAGGAGGTGACTCTCCCATGCCATTCATCTGAACACATATTGCATACATCTGCAGGAGCAGGCCAGTATGTCCCTGCAGTGCTGCTAGGGTGGTTCCTAAGGGGGATGGAGGGATTGTTAGAGTGAATAGTTTAGCATAGGACAAATATAGATAGCTAGTGTGCTTTTCCATAACAAGTATATATTTTATAAGTATAAAGTATGCACATATCTGTGGAGGAGAATAAATATCAATGAATTTGTTAGGTGGCTGTAGAGACATATAACTTAAGTGTGCGTGTGTAAAATGTGTTTGATCATACCTTTGTAAACCTAATATTTATGTAAAACTTGTGTCTTAAATCTCTTAAGCCTGGGGGAATGTCATGCTGAAAGCAGTTGAGCAAAGTTAGGTTTGGCCATTGAGATATTCTTCAAAAAATACCTTTTTCCCTATCAAGGTATATTCTTGCTTAGGTATTTTCAATATTTGGCTGAAGTCCTGGTTCTTTTGACATCAATTTTTACGTTAGCTTTTGCAGAATCAAAATGCAATCCTCTGTACGTGGAGTTCCCATTTTGGTGTCCAAAAACCCAGTGCTTTCTTTGTCTCCTTGTATATTTATCAATACAAGGTCTTTTTAAATTTTTTTTTTCTTTTGTCAGTTCAGGCATGACATTTTGTGCTCTCAAACTGAGATGCACTTCTGGTTCGAAAGCCCTGCAGGAAGAACAATTTCTTATAGAGCATACTTCTGGAACTATAAATAATAATACTATGACTTGGAATAATGCAGGCATCTCTGCAAAATATACGTGCAAGGCAAAGATTCAGTAAATAATGATTTACTTGCTCTTTGTCAGTCCTAAACCAAGAGGGATCTATTCAAACTTCTTTGCTAGCTTGATGAGTTTTGTTTTTGCTGTACTGTACTACTTTTTAGAAGTTCTAAACATGTTAACTGTTTTTCTTTTGCGGTGCTGTTTCTAGAGGCTGCAACTTTATGAGGG
The DNA here is from genome assembly GCA_009769605.1 of Bucorvus abyssinicus. Lineage (NCBI taxonomy): Eukaryota > Metazoa > Chordata > Aves > Bucerotiformes > Bucorvidae > Bucorvus > Bucorvus abyssinicus. The sequence continues at coordinate 45,366,828 of CM020028.1, forward strand.
ATATTAAATATTTATCAAATTCTTAGTTCTGATCCATGACAACCTGTTCAAACCTCACCAACTTGCAGTAGGGGTGGTGCTGACTGTTTGCGAAAGACTGCCACACTTAGTACCTTATGGTGCAGTAGTAATAGACAGTTATTATTGCAGAGTTTCTGAATTTATTTGATTATTTTATTATTCAATTATTATTATTTTATCCCTTTTAATGATGTAGTTTTGTTCAATTACTTTGTGGTGTGGCAGACTGAAAATAGGACCCTCTTCAGGACTGGGATTAAACTATCCAACTCTATGTGATGTGATAAATTGTACCTATGAAATCTATGCATATACCTCATTCCAAGGGTAGAGAACAAACTTTTATTCCATCAGCATTTTTTTTGAGAAACTAGCTGCTCGTGACTTGGATGAGTATACTCTTTGCTGGATAAAAAAACCTGGCTGGATGGCCAGGCCCAGAGAGTGGTGGTGAATGGACCCAAATCCAGTTGGTGGCTGGTCACCCATGCTGTCCCCCAGGGCTCAGTGTTGGGGCCTGTCCTCTTCAACATCTTTATCAATGGTCTGGATGAGGGGTTTGGGTGCACCCTCAGTAAGTTTGCAAATGACACCAAGGCAGGTGGGAGTTTTGATCTGCTTGAAGATAGGGAGGATTTACAGAGGGATCTGAACAGGCTAGATCGATGGGTGGAGGCCAATGGTATGAGGTTCAACAAGGCCAAGTGCCGGGTCTTGCACTTGGGTCACAACAACCCCCTACAATGCTACGGGCCTGGGAAAGAGTGGCTGGAAAGCTGCCTATTGGAAAAAGACCTGGGGGTGTTGGTCAGCAGCCGACTGAATATGAGCCAGCAGTGTGCCCACGTGGCCAAGAAGGCCAACAGCATCCTGGCTTGTATCAGCAATAGTGTGGCCAGCAGCAGTAGGGAAGTAATTGTCCCCCTGTACTCGACACTGGTGAGGCCACACCTTGAGTACTGTGTTCTGTTTTGGGCCCCTCACTTCGAGAAGGACATTGAGGTGCTTGGAGCATGTCCAGAGAAGGCAACGACGCTGGTGAAGAGTCGAGAGCACAAGTCCTGTGAGGAGCGTCTGAGGGAACTGGGGTTGTTTAGTCTGGAGGAGTCTGAGGGGAGACCTCTTTTATTTGTTCTTTTTTTTATTCTTATTTATTTTTCCCCCCTTGCAGCTGTGACTGACCAAGTGTTCATCTGAGATGCTCTCAGGACAGGCATAGACTCATGCAGTAGTTTGAAGTCCACCTTGATCTGGTGGGAAGAGGTGGCATAGGCCTGGAAAGGAGGATACTGAGGTAAATGGCACCTTGTCCTCCCAATCCTAGTGGTCTTTAATGTTTCCAGGTGGGCCAGAACCATTTTGCTTGCTCTGAACCGAGAAGGCGGACGTGTAAAAGCAGCTACTCCAGAGCAGGAGATGAGAATATGTCTGGTTTACTTCTGCGATGGCCTAGTTTAGTAGATGAAACAGTTGTGTTCATCATGTTGGCAGGTTCATTTTTTAAGGTCTAGCTTTGTCAAGAACTTTTTGTTGATTTTGCAGTTTTATTTGGGTTTATGCTTTGTTTCCTTCAGCTTATTTTTCTTCTGTATTTGGCTTTTAACTGGCAGTCAGAAACCCAAGGTTATAAATTCCATGGTGTTACTGTGTTTCTAAGTATGTGTGATGCTGAATGACACCCACATTTCTCAGCTCTGATAGTGGCTGTATTCAGGCTAGCAGTCTTGTGTCCTGCACAAGACATGTCATGACATTACTGAGGCTGCTTTGTTCCTCCCAGTTCTGCCAGATCTCTGCCTCATGACTACCCTATTTTCATCTCGTATTAGAGAAAGTGCTGCCTTTCCACAGCAGGCAGGAGAAGCTGGATGAAGGACATCCTGGTTTTGAGGCAGTGGGTCTGTGTCCTGGGAGGGAGAAAGAGATACCTAAGTGCCATTCTGAACTGCAGGTTCTCCCCGTGCAGTGGCCTCCCCCAATGGGGAGTCCTGACTTCAGTCAGATCAGGGTATTTGATGGTGACTAGTGACCCGTCACCTCCAAAAACTTGAAATGCTGGTGAATTCTTGCCCCCCAAATTGTAGAGTATTTCAGTACTTGGTATTGTGCTCTATTGCTACTGTGATTTGAAATATATTGCCCATCACTGCCCTGCACATGCTTCAGCCGGTCGCCACAGATTAATTCGGCAGGGCCGAATTGCCTTCTCACATGGAAACAAAACGTGTCTCAGGGCTGGAGTCCCTCAATAAGCAGGGGGTGTTAATGGACAGTGATTGCAGACTTGATCAACAGTAACCAGCCCAGGCAGCGTGACTCCATAGTGCAGTGAACCACCACAGATGCTGTAAATCCTTTTATCCCCTCCCTCTGATGACTTCCAGCATGATTTGGGGAGGGTAAGAAGAGCTGGAGACACCAGCTTGTCTGTGATGCATATTTAGAGCAAGAGTAGCTGCCAGATTCTCCTAGATGAGAGTTTTGAATACCCCTGTATATTACCTAATTGCATTTTTTAATGTAGAGCCATTTATTGGAACTTCATTTTGGTGGTGAGGGTAATTCCTGCCATGAGCAAAAACCTAGGAATTCTTTTCCTTATGTAAAATGGTTGCTCTTCATCTGAGAGTATCTGTATGACAGTTGGACCAGATGATCATGGTAGGTCCCTTCCAACTGAAATAGCCTATTCTATTCTAAATGTATAGACATCTGTGTACACGTGAGTGTTAGAAAACTTCCTTTTTTTCCATCATTCTTATTTCACCTGTTAGGTCTCACGTTAAGGGAAGAAGCCTCCCAGATTTATATGTGCAGACAGGACATTTGCAGTGTTTACTTTTGATCTATCTGCCAGTGTGTCCCTGCAGGGCTGGGATCTCACTCCTAATAACTCACATGTAATAACCAAAATTAGTCTTTTTGTGAGTGCCGTGGACAGAACTGGGCTGCTCTTCTGATCCCACATTTAGATCCAATTGCAGGATTAGGACTTGAAATGTTCCCAGTTGGTACTGCCTGGTTTGCCATCTTCAGGATGCTCAGTCCCCATAGGTTCAAGCTCTGCTGAGAAGATTGTTGTAAAACACTTTTGCCTCCGTGACCTTCAGCTTTTATGCAGTAAGAGACTCTCTTAAAAGCTGGTTCATTTTTGTGCCTTCGTATTTAGGAATTACATGTTTCTGCTGTAAAAGATAAATTTGTTTTGAAAATACTGTTCCCTGGATCTCTGAAGGAGAGCACTCACAGCCTTCTTCAATACTAAGACATTTTACTGACCATCACAGCTGGGAAATTGCTAGAAAGCATACTGTGAATGGCTTTCATGTCCTCTAGCAAGGGGCATTTTTTCCCTTTCCTGTTGTTTTGTTCTTTTATGTGAAGTGTTTGGAGTAGTAGTAATGTTAATGATATTCAGAAGCAGGATTTCTAAAATGCATCCCCTGCCAAAACAGTTTGTTCTCTGTCTCCCAAGATATGCTCAGCTTTGTGGAACAGCACAATGGTGTTTGTTTCAGTGTGGCCGCTGGTGGGGGATTTGCAGGAATACTGCAGCAAATCATCCTGCATGCAAGGCTGACCTCTGGGAAGCTAACAAATTGAGGTGAGCCAGCTGGAGCGATAGGACACTGCCGTCAGACAGAGCATGCTCAGACCTGGGGGAGAAAGGTAGCTCAATCTGCAGATGGTGCATGGATTACTGTGCTGAGAGCTGTTAGATACGGTTTTTTCTTTGTGGTGGTGGGTAAAGAAGAGGACTGGAGAGTGATCATTCCCCTGCAAAGCATAGCTTTAAGGTGTCTTCTTTTTTCTTTCCCCTGTGAAAGAGAAGCTCCGGATAGCATTTCCTGTTATTTAGCAATACCAGGTATGTGTGCATGTGCTGAAACTCTGATCTACCAGTGGTAGTACTTCCAGGATTCAAAAGGTTGCAGGTGCTCTGAATTACTGTTTCTTTTGCTGAGTGGTATTATAACTGTACTCTGCTGTGCTGATCACACACTCTGAATTCGGTTTTGTTGGCACTCCTGATTGCAGTGTTCTTCGGGGGGAGGGGGCGTTAGCATGTTTTTTGCTGTTAGCTCCTTCCTCCCCTCTTCTCCCCCTCCCCACAACTTCACACTGAATATTTCCTCTATGGCTGTGCATGTGTGGGAAGGAGGTCAGTAGTTCATTTGTAATCCCAGATCTTTGTAGTCTCTCTTTGATTGATTGGTGGTTTCCTTTATCATTTTTAAACAAAAGTCTTATGGTGCAAACGTCTTTGATCTGGACTAAATCCTGTAGGTTTTCAGAAATTTATTTCTTACAGGACAGGTGCTGCTTTGGGATTACTTTTTTTTTTTTTTGCCCTCCCCTAAAACATGCTAATGTAGGGCTTGTGGTAACCTAGGAGAGATTTGTGCTGTTCTTACTGGCTGCATTGTGCTCGGAACAGTTTTGGCTGCTGCTTAGAATTTGCAGCACAGAGGAGTGGTCTGGGGCACCATGCTGGTGGGAAGCAGGGAGACCTCAGGCTGCAAATGCTGCTATGCACCGCTCCCAGTATCCAAATAACGGGTACTCTTCCCGTTGGAGAATAGAGGAAGAAAGGACAGATAAAATGCAGAGGATAACAAATGGTAGCTAAAGCCCAAAGCCATAGTTGGAGTGGATGAAGCTCATCTTGTTCAGTACTTTAGGATTTTGCATCATATTCTTTTAAATTCACTTTTTCAGCATTAGTAAAATTTCCCTTCAGCCATCCTCACTCTATCTGTGCTTTATGTAGATCACTGAAGTAAGATAAAACCTGCTGCTCTCTGAAACGTTTTTGTTTCTGACAAAGGTATCTTGCTTATAGACTAAAAGCAAGAGACCAGACAAAAGGAGAGTTTTTTTACTTATATGACAGTGCTGTTAGTGCTAATATAACTTGATGGGTTTCAATCGGATACTTTGGGTGAACACAGATTGGCTGAAATGAACTCTGTTAAGTTTACCCCTCTGTCTAGCCATGTTTACTTTGAGTACTTTGGGTTTTCATCTTTAGGCTTGGGACTGTCATAAGGTGAAGACTTGAGAGTTGAGAGAAGTACTTTTTTTTTTAGCTTGTTTTTCTTACATCTCCTGCCTCAAGCTTTTTTATCAGAAATGCTTCTTATTTAGGTGAATTTTCTGGACATCGGGGATAGTTTTTGTTTGGCAAGAGGATTTCATACTCCATATCATTCTGGATGGAGAAGAGATCTTGGAAATGTGGACCTTAAAAGCACAAGAAGTATTGTGTTTAGTTTCATAGTTTTAGCTCAATTTTCTCGCTTGCTTATATGCATTGACTGCTTAGTGTTGGCATTTTATTTACCTGTTCTTTTGAAGATCAATGGCTGCTAGTCAGTGTGAAAGTCAGGTTGGATCTCTTCCTGTCCCAGCTCTCACAGATTCTGAAATTAAATGGAAGCCAACATTCTTCTGTTTGTATTGAAGGAACATTTACAGTAGGGACTATTGCACAGACCCTCAGTCTCTTTGGTTGCAGTCTTGTGTAGAAAGATTTACAGTTCTGCTTTCTGTTCCTCACATGCTAAACCATGAAAAATTAACATTAACCTAATTTGGATCACAACTCTCTATAGATACCTAAGTTTTTTGTGAGTTGTTTTTTTTAAATGTGTTATTATATTTTAGTTTTCTGGTTTTAAAATTCTACTTGAGACTAGAGAGTTAAGATATTCTTATTTTTCATATCCCCTCTTTGTATCAGGCTTCATTAATGATATTTGTGTCTTTAACTGCTGGGTTTGCTCCCTTTGAGAATTTGTTCTTTTCCTGCTTAAAAATTCAGTACTTCTACACTTGGCTAATTTTTACAAAGAAAATGTTCCATCTATCAATCATTCAGCGTACCATCCTTTCTTTACTGTGAAAGATATATGTTTCTTATTAAATAAATACAGCAAATAAGATGATAACAGCCTTTTGAGCTGTGGAGATTGACTTGCTTGTAGTTCTGCGGGAATCTGTGACAAAGATGACAATAAAAGGCAGGTCTTGGCTGCCGAATCCTAATTCTCCCTCCTTCCAATCAGGAAAGTTGCCTTCTAGCAACTTCTGCTTTGAGCATGAATGAAGCAGGTATTTAAAACTGCATATGTTACATATACTGCATCCTTAGCTAAGGCTCTTGCATCACGGATGGGAGAAAGAACAGAAGACATTTTGCAGGGGGAGTGTGAAATGCTATGTTGGCATGCTTTTCTTTTCTTGTACTGGTCCTGGAAGGCCAGTCTAGCAAGAGATGGATCTGGGTGTAGGGAGTGCTAATGGGGAAAATGTCCTCAAGAAGGGAATATGTGCTCCCACCCTTTCTACTGTGTTGCCATAACAAGAAGAAGGGGCAGGATCCCCTGACCATTTCCTGCCCACATGGCTCTGACTTCTTCCCGGTCCTGTAACAGGCGCAGTCCTAGTCCACTTCCAGTTGTGCTGTGTTTCTGGGAACTGTGGAGATTGTTTTGCTTGGACACCATTGCCACAACTGGCAGGCTCTGCATGGGAGCTGGGCCAAACCCAAGGTGGCCTCTGTGTAATGACATTTATCTCTGTGCACAGAGTGGTGATGCTGTGTGGAAATGTGTGTCCTTTGTGCTTTTTTTCCATTTGGTGAAGTTTTTTTTAACCTACTGTAGCTCTGGAAAACTGAGCATTGGCTGGGAAAGTGCTTGGGCAATTGGTAACAAAAGCTAGGCAGAGCCTAAGTAAACAAAACCAGCACTTTGCGTTTTGCTAATACCTGCAGGACTAGATGGTCCTCCTTTAGACTTGCTATTCACCCTGGTGACCCTTGTTCTCCCTAATCACCTTGGGAGAACCCCTTTGTTTTTTACTTTGGGGGTCTTAGGTAGATAAGGAATTGGCTGGATGGTCGTGCTCAAAGAGTTGTGGTAAACAGCCGCATATCTGAGTGGAGACAGTGACAAGTGGTATTCCTCAGGGATCACAGCCCCATATCTGAGTGGAGACAGTGACAAGTGGTATTCCTCAGGGATCGGTATTGGGATCAGTGCTGTTTAACGTCTTTGTTGACAACATGGATGGTGGTATTGAGTGCACCCTCAGCAAGTTTGCCAGCAACACCAAGCTGCGTGGTGTAGTCAATACACTGGAGGGAAAGGATGCCATCCAGAGGGACCTAAACAGGTTTGAGAGGTGGGCCTGTGCAAACCTCATGAAGTTTAACAAGGCCAAGTGCAAGAGTCCTGCACCTGGCTTGGGGCAACTCCTGGTATCAATACTGGCTGGGGCATGAGTGGATTGAGAGTAGCCCTGTGGAGAAGGACTTGGGGATGTTGGTGAAAAACTGACTATGAGCCAGCAATGTGTGCTCACAACCTAGAAAGCCTGGGCTGCGTCAAAAGCAGTGTGGCCAGCAGGTCGAGGGAGGTGATTCTGCCCCTCTAGTCTGCTCTCATGAGACCCACCTGGAGTACTGTGTCCAGCTCTGAGGTCCCCAGCATAAGAAAGACACAAACCTGTTCAGGTGGATTCAGAGGAGGGCCACGAAGATGATCAGGGGTCGGGAGCACCTCTCCAGAGGACAAGCTGAGAGAGTTGGGGTTGTTCAGCCTGGCGAAGAGAAGGCTCCAGGGAGACCTTATAGCAGCCTTTCAGTGCCTAATGGGGGCCTACAGGATAGATGAGGAGGGACTTTTCATCAGGAGGTGTAGCGATAGGACAGGGGGTAATGGTTTTAAACTGCAAGAGGGTAGATTTAGATTAGATATAGGAAGAAATTCTTTACTGTGAGGTTGGTCAGAGAAGTTGTAGATGCCCCCTCCCTGGAAGTGTTCAAGGCCAGGTTGAATGGGGCTTTGAGCAACCTGGTCCAATGGAAGGTGTGCCTGCCAATGGCAAGGGGGGCGGAACTAGATGATCTTTAAGGTCCCTTCCAACCCAAACCATTCTATGATTCTATGTCTATGTCTTTTATTTTTTTTGTTTGGGCTTTACAGCTTTTCTCCCAATTTCTTATCTAGATTGTAATTTTTAAAATGGAGAAGAGATGTAAAACAGTGTGTATCATATTAATAGCTTTAAAGTAATGATTTGTCCTACCCTAGCTTCACAGTTAAAAAGAACAGAAGTCTTTCTTAAATTCAGTCATTTATGCCAACTGCCTATTAGTAGAAATTCATCTTTCCCATCCCACTCTGATCTTCTCGACATGTTAACAAGAGATGAAGAACAAGTGCTTCCTGTTCCTTTCCCACTTCCTGAGGATGTTTTAAAACATCAGATGACCAGCAGCTAACAGGCAGAAGGTGCTACTGTGTCCAAACTTCCATGAGAGTCGTACAGATCTGCAAGATACTTGAGGTCTCTTCCAGACGTGGCTGCTGAACACAACAGATGCATGCTCCTGAAGTCTTTACCTGCTCACCAGTAGTCAGTGCTAGTTAGAGAAGCAGTAGCTGGGCTGAGAGAATGAAACTGTGACCCTTTTGCTAAGAAAGCGGGGGTGGAGAAAGAGAATGGGAGCAGGCAGCTCTTCATGCCTGTCATCTCTTTTGGAAAAAGACCAAAGATGAGCTGACTAAAAATAGAGTCCCTCCCACAGGCTCTTCGCCTCTGGAGTAGTATTCATTGTGGCTGAGCTGCAAGCCTAAGGACATGCTCTTATTTCCGTTGGAAAGTCTTGAGCTGCCCCTATGCTAAAGTGTTTGTTGAGCTTCCCATCTTTGACCATGTGGTGCTGAAAGTCGGCTGCCCTGCTGCCCTGTCAGCTTTGCCGCCAGGGAAATCTGCTGCTTCTGTCTTCCTCTATGACTCCCACTCCTCCACTGCAGCCTGCTCCTATGGGGAGTCCTCAAGGGAATGTCCCATCCCCGCCCATGGGGCATCATTACCCTCTGCCAGCTTGGCAGCAAGAAGCTCTGCACTGCTTTTACGTGCATGTCTCTTCTAGCTAGGCTCTAATCTATCACCTGCTGTGAGGATGATGTTTTAGCATTTCAAAGCAAAGATTTCCTTGGTAACTGGAACACGTTGCTCATGTGGTGCAAAGCTGTGGTTATCCCAGTGTCACTGATAAGTGAGAGGGTGGATGAGTGTGGTAGGGATGGGGAGGAGATGGTCTCTGGCCAACTGGGGGTGTGAATGGCCTAGATGCTGGCTTGTGTGTAGAAACAGCACAGAGGACTCTGCTCTTAAGGTAAATAGCAGTGTCTGGCCTGCCACTTCTGCAAGCGCTTTTCAGTTCTTAAGATGTCCCAGGACTACTGCTGCTAACAGCACTTAATGACTGTTCTCAGCTTGGGGGACTGAGGAACCAGAGGACGTGGAGAGTGATTGTTTGCCTTTACTCCCTTGGTGCAGCCTCTTCTGGGTATGTAAAAGCATAGAGCATGACGGTTTGTTGCTATCTGTCGCTCTCTGAAGGACCAAAGAAGGACACATTCTCTGTGTTCGCTGAAAGCATCAGATTAATAAAAAAGGTGGATGATAAAATGTGGGAAAACAGGCAAAGAATTAAGATAGTTTCCCAAGTACCTGTGAAATTCTACTTTCAGTTCTGCCAGCAACACCCCTTCCTGTCCAAATCCCTGTTTGTTTCCATCAAAAGCAGCTTTCAGCCAAGCAGCGTGAACCAGGATTTAAAACCTGGCGACAAGGAACAGGAACGAAGATGGATTCCTTTAGCATTGCTAGCTTTTAATATTCATTCTTGTCACCTGATTGGCTAAAGCACACTGAAGAAGTAAATGTCGTTTTGGAAGTCTGGTACCCACAAAAATAACTTAAGGTCTGTCCCCATAAAAAATTTCTTTTCCTGAAGACTGGTTTGATTGCATTAGCACAGCATAACCGAATGATGTATTGCTGTCCCCTGTAGGTGTTCATTCAGGGCTGTCCATGGAACAGCCATGGTTGAGCATTACAAAGCCATCAGGAGCAGCAGTCATCCCCTGTTACAGAGATTGAGAGGTGATGTGACAGCCGTCATTCATCTGTCAGGATATGTGTGCACCTGGGACAAGACCACGTTTAAATTGCTGTGGCAGAAACAAAGGCAGAGTGCTAGGAAAGAGTTTATCACAGTCCTTCATGCCTTCATTGCTAAAGACTGTCTGAAGAGATTAATGACTATTAAGAATGAGATAGCATCTTTTGGGAGTGGTTTAGGGAGAGCTTATCCTGCCCTGGTAATTAGATGACCACTCTGGGTCCCTTTCCATTTCCTTTTCCATGGCTGAAATCAAAACAATGTTTTTTTTAATTTGCTGCTTGCTTTTAGGGAATTGGTAAATGAGGCAGTTTTTCAGACCACTTGCCAAAGGAGGTGGACTTCATTTCTGTTTCATAGCTAGAGCTGCTCTGAAATTGAAATGAATTTGTTGCTCAGATCTCCAGAGACCACCTCTTGAATCTGTATGGCTTACAGCTAGCACTCATTTCTTTGGCATTATTCAGTTCTTCCTAAGGTAGGGATCCCACAGGATGTTGGGATCTCAGAAACTGTAGAGAACCTTCTAATTTCATTGAATTCCATGAATGATTCTCCATTCAATTCCAAGCTGCATGAACCAGATTGCAGGATCAAGCTTTTAGGCTCTTTTGAAAAGAAATCCCTTGGTGGCAGAGGAGGTGTTCACATTGGTCCTAAATATGCCTTGCTGTCTTTCTCCACTCTGCCACATAACAAGCATCTCTGGGTTAAAATGCTAAGGGACTATTGCTTGGGACATCTGAGCATGTGCTTGAGATATTGCTTTTCCCCCCCTCCCCTCCTGCAAACTTGCATCAAAGGGAGTTTAAATCACTATCTTTAAAAACTGCATCTAGAAACAGTCTAATCAGGCATTTACCAGCCAGAAATTTCCCTTCCTAGAGTTCCCTATGAGTCATGGCTGCCATTATTTACAGCCTGACTAGCAGTAAACCTTGATGCATAATGAAAATTTGAGCCCATAAATACTGTAGGTGAATCAATATCTCAATTGAAGTTCACAGATGAAAATATTATCAGTACTCTGATATAAACCACTACTGTTTCTACATAGAAAACAGTGGCAGGATCTCTCCCATAACAGAAGAAGAAACAGGGAGGCCTTGGAGCAGCACAGAAAAGATTCTCAGGTTGGAAACACTTCAAATGTATTACCTTCCTATTGTTATAGGGGTTGGCTGTGCTGGTGCAAGTCAGACTCTCACTAAATGAAACTTTGATTGCTTTAATGAAACATCAGTTCATTTCATAAAGAGCAGAGCTCTCCTCTCTCCCACACCAATATTTCTTTAGGAAGATGATGGCAGCTAGCCATTGATCCCAAATTGTAGCCAGAGAAATGACTGAGTGACCTGGGAGTCTCCCACAGGGCAGTCAATAAACCTGCAAGTTCTCTCCCTGCCCCCTTCTAAAATGAAATTGAATGTTATGTTCACATTTGATATTGGAATGGAGTGTAGCGAAACCTATGCTTAGCAATATTCTTTGTATTATTATTATCTGCACAGTAAAGGTGGGAGGCAAAGTTGTGTGCTTACAGCCATGCAAAAGGCCTATGGCAGATCAAGAGAAGGAACTAGGTCTCCCAAGCCCTGTGTGAGTGGCCCAGTGATTGCAGTGCTCTCTTTCCTCTCACTGTTGCAGTGGTCTGCAAAAAGCAGAGCGAGCCAAAGTCCTAGGAAACATACCATTTTTTCTGACAAAGCTTCAATAAAGCTCATCCTCAAACTCTTTTTTCTTCTCCGAAAGAATAGAAATGAAAATGGGATAGGAAGTCTTCCAGTAGAGCAGCTCCCAGTTCTGTTTGCTTTGTATTTGTTACAGTTTGGGGTAGTGCTTTGGCACTCTTCTTTTTCCTTGTTCCCTGGAAAGGGGAAAAATTATTGAAAAAAGCCTAAACTCTCTTGAATAGTCCATAAAATGTGATTTATGGTGGAGCTCTAAAACTGATGTTTAAATGATTACTTTCTTGCTTTGTTTTCCACAGGTCTTTGCCCTCACCATGTCAAGGAGTGTTAATGATGTGTTCCCTCTCCATTGCATTCCTCACCTGTCATCTTGCTAGGATCTAACTACAGAATGAACATAGCAGCTGTGTTTAATGCCCTGCTCATGTCTGTCCTTGCTGCTGTACTGTGGAAATACATAAAACTGCGAGAGCATGTCTTCGTGGTCGAAGAGGAGTTGGTCCTCATGCGTCAGTCTCGGGAACTCTCTCAGGTTCAGATTGACTACCATGCAGCTCTCCAGGCACTGGTGGAGAACGGTACCAGGATGGTGTGCACTGGCAGGATGCACACCGACCGTATCTGCCGCTTTGAGTCCCTCTGCTACTCCACTGAGGCTGAGGAGTTTGTCTACTTTCACAGCAACGCATCGGTCATGCTGCCCAACCTGGGCTCCCGGAGATTCCAGCCAGCTCTGCTTGACCTCTCCTCGGTGGAAGATCATAATACCCAGTACTTCAACTTTGTGGAGCTGCCAGCTGCTGTGCTGAAATTTATGCCAAAGCCAGTCTTTGTGCCTGATGTGGCGCTGATTGCTAACAGGTTCAACCCAGACAACCTGATGCATGTCTTTCATGATGACCTTCTCCCCATTTATTACACCATGCAGCAGTTCTCTGATTTAGATCTGGAGGCACGGCTCTTCTTCATGGAAGGGTGGAGTGAAGGTGCTCACTTTGACCTCTACAAGTTACTGAGTAACAAGCAGCCGCTCCTCAGGGAGCAGCTTAAAACCCTGGGCAGGCTCCTCTGCTTTACCAAATCATATGTGGGACTGTCCAAAATCACCACCTGGTACCAATATGGGTTTGTCCAACCACAAGGGCCAAAGGCTAACATCTTAGTTTCTGGTAACGAGATCAGGCAGTTCACCAAATTCATGATGTGGAAGCTGAATGTCAGCTTGGAGGAAAGCTCCAGTGAGGAGTACATTGTAGTGTTCAGTCGAACAATCAACAGACTTATCCTAAATGAGGCAGAACTAATCCTGGCTCTCGCTCAGGAGTTTCAGATGAAAACCATTACCGTCTCTCTGGAGGAGCATTCATTTTCTGATATCGTCCGGTTGATCAGCAATGCGTCCATGCTGGTCAGCATGCATGGGGCCCAATTAGTCATGTCACTCTTCCTGCCCAGAGGTGCCACGGTGGTGGAGCTCTTTCCTTATGCTATCAACCCCGAACACTATACCCCTTACAAAACCCTGACAACTCTGCCTGGAATGGACCTGCAGTACATATCCTGGCAGAACACCGACAGAGAATACACCGTTACCTACCCAGACAGACCTTGGGATCAGGGTGGGATTGCTCATCTGGACAAAGCTGAGCAAGAGCGTATCATTAAGAGCGCAGAGGTGCCACAGCACCTCTGCTGCCGCAACCCTGAGTGGCTGTTCCGTGCCTACCAGGACACGAAGGTGAATATCCCTTCTCTCATCCGTGTTATCAGGCGGACTGTGAAGTCTAAGCCTGGACCCAAGAAGCAGAAGTGGTCTGGTAGCCTCTACCCTGGCAAAGTGAGGGATGCCAAGTGTCATGCCTTTGTCCAGGGAACAAGTGAAGCTAAACTTGCTGTGTCCTGGCAGATCCCCTGGAACCTCAAGTATCTCAAGGTCAGAGAAGTGAAATATGAAGTCTGGATACAAGAGCAAGGGGAAAACACTTACATGCCTTACATATTGTCCCATCAGAATCACACCTTCTCAGAAAACATTAAGCCCTTCACAATATACCTGGTGTGGATACGCTGCATCTTCAACAAAAATCTACTGGGACCTTTTGCAGATGTGCTCTTGTGTAGTACATAACCTGTTGCGCTACCTGTATAGCTCTGCCTTGCTCTCCACTGCATCTGTGGTTTAAAACTTCTTGTCTTGTGGTTTGTAGAGGGCTGAAGAGGACTAGACTGTACCAGTGCCTAAGCATCCATTTCATTGCACTCCATGTGTATTCTTTAAATGGTACTTATTTCCAGTGAGTGTTTAAAAACAAATGAACAAACCAAACCAAAAAAAAAAAAAAAACCCAACTAAAAACCACCCCAAACCTCTGTGTTCTTCAGAGTATGTTGCAGAGGTTAAATTACATGCTGAATACATGTAACTGAAAACAGAGTGGAAGTGAATTGTGTGTACCTTGGTCGTGATTTTAAACTCATTTCTATTGTGTGGTGACTGTTTAATTACTATGTTAACCCTAGTTAATTCCATGGCAAAGTGGGCAGTTCTCATCAGCTTTTTCATTGTAAGTTATTTTTTTCAATAACTCTGACTGTAAATTTTAGTTCAAGATTTGGTATGAGAACCTTCATTAAACTGCTGTAAACCTCCTCAGTATTTTTTTTTTTTATTTTTATTATCTGTCAAAATTGTTATTGTGATAGATTTATCTTTTGTTGTGATAAAATGTGCTTTTTATTTTTCATATATTGGCTGAAGAGAATGAGACTATAGTGTCAGCTTCAATTCAAAAAGCAGATTTCACTGGACCCCAATAGCAAAAGGCTGGAGTAGCAAATGAGAGATAGAAGGGATGGAGTGGATAAAAAAAATTTACTGTGTTTTAAGATGTTTTAATTTTGTGAGTTATGTACAGGTATGTGGGAAAGGAAGGGGATGGTTTGGAAGAGGTGATGGGGGAGAGATTGCACTTAACAGCAATCTGCTCAAGAAAATCCTTTTTTTGTTGTTTGATCAGAATAATCTGTTGATAATAGCTACTAACAGGTACATGCTTTGCTAATAATAGGCAGGTGGTAGCAAAGCGAAGCTTTCTGGGCACAGATTTTCCTGGATGTTGGTGGGAAGCAGCAGAGTCAGGTAGGGGACAGGTAGGTGGATGCCATGGCATTAGGCTGGACAGAGCACGTGCAGGTGTCTGGCTGATAATACACACATCTGTTGCTCCAGTGAGGGAAGTGGTTTATTCTAGACTTAACGCTTATTTTCCCTGAGATCAGAGTCTGGCTTCATTGCTGGGGTAACACGCTGAACTACTTAGGACTTGACCCAGCACAGTTCTCCTTTAGGTGGAGACCTTAAATGACACTGTCTTTGAAAAACAGCTCTGTGTCGGAAGTACAGCTCTTGGGGGAGAGGAAAAAAGGGGCAGGAGTGCGAGATGTTTTGCTGATAGGTGTTATCAGCCTCCAGTACTTCTAACCAGCATTAAAGTGACAGAAAAAGTGTTGTCTTCTCCTCTGCCTCCCTGCTCCTCCCCAGGACTGAACGGGTGTTTAAACAGAAGGATAAATGGCTTGCTTTGAGTGATGAGCTGACAGATGAGCATCTCAAGGCAGGATTATAATATGAGTTCCAGAAAGAGTGGAAGAAAACCATTGCTGTACAAATCAGACAAGAAACAGAAGGGTTGAAAAATGATTGAAACACTGCAGTACACGTTAGACCTTCAGGCAAGTGCTACTTCTGCATATTCACTATCATTATGTCTTGCTTTGTTTTCAAACATGTTTATGATTTAAGGGGGAAAAAAATGGAAAAATCACAAAGTCTGTGTTTGCATTGCCATTGTAGCCTTGCTAATTTTTGCCTTGAAATTTTAAAAGGGCGTATGAATATTCCTGCCATTGTTTTCTTAGGGCAAAATGGGCTTCTTGCTGAAGTGAGTATCTGAGCTGTGCCCTAAAGATTCCATGTGACTGCATGTCACATGCCACATATGTCAGAGCTGAGGTGAAAAAAACTTCATGAACAAGTGACAGAAATGAGAGCAGGCTGTTTAGGGAAGCCACCAGGACTTGTAGCTCCCCAGGACCTCACTGGCTGATTTGCTCCCAATCACAGAAGGGTTTTGCCGCAATCTTCTAACACCATATCCATTAAAGTGGAAGGTTGCCCTGCGGCCAGTGGCCATCGTCCTGCTGGCTGTTGAAAGGGTGATAATGTTGGCACCCTACAAAGTCAATATTGAGTGAGCCTTCAGAAAGCTGAAATTTAGTTAGCATTCATTTGGCATCAGTTCACACAAGTTATTTTCCTTAGGTGTGTGAGCTGCCGGTGTACACCTACCCACTGTTCATCATGGGTATCAGTCTGTGTGTTGCTTTCCTGCCTGCCTTCCTCAGTGCCTTTTGTAGCAATCCTTTGTCCAGAACTTTGAGACCATCCTGTTTCACTTAAAATTAGTTCCATTTGCAGATTTTCTAACATTTGCAGATTGATTACAGCATATTAACTATTTTCTTCTCACATCCTAATGATTCTAATCAACAAAATGGGCTACAGAGCAAAGACATATCATATATGCGGGTTTTCATGCTCTTAACTCTAGCATGAAGCAGTCTCTTGCATTTAGAGTCCTACTTTTCCCAGAAGATAATAAAATGTGCTTTCCAAACTTTGCATTCAGGTTCTGTCTTCCTCATCAATGCTATGGGTACTTTGAGGTGGAAACAAAAATAAAGGATTTTTCCTGTTCAAATTCTGAGATAGCTGACACTGAAGCTGTGACAGCGATGTTGCCATTTGCCTCCAACACCTGCCCCGTGTAAGAATGTCTATACTACAGCCTCACTGCTATACCTGAATTCCTCTTCTGCTGGAGCAGAATTGGGCACAGTAGTGTTATGCTGATTTATACTACCTCAAGGGTGCTAGCATCTTCCCAAAGTGATTTTTCTTTCCTTTTAATAACTTTGCCAACAGTGCTCTGCAGGCCGATTCTGTTTTTTGCCCCAGATCCTCCCCTGTCCTAACAGGCTGTTTGTTTCCCTTGCTCCACACATTCTCTCACACATCCTCCAGCTTTCATGTTTCAAGAGAGCCTGGTGGGACTTTTCTCTGTCAATGCCACTTCTTAATTCATCAGAAGGAGCGTGTGCCTGGCATTGCTTAAAGTTTCATCCTGTAACAAATGCAGGCTTTCCATGCGCGGGGGCTGAGGCTTCATCTTTCACATGTGTGGGAAGGCAGGGCTGCAGCTGGGTTACTGTATTTTCAAAACAGCATATTCCTCAGGTAAGCCTGTGGGGCTCCTTTTGACGAGTTGTGCAAGAGACTTGTACCTTCCACCACTGTATCATCTGGTTTTGCTCCTAAAGCAAATATATTAAGCCCTGTGATGCCATCTGGCCCCACTGTCCTGGAAGAAGAGAAATAGCTGAGTTTTAATCCAAAACCCTCTGGGGGCAATGCTGATCTTGGAACTTGGTGCTGCTGGGCTTGGCTGTGCTTGTGGAGGTGGGTCATCTGGAGGATTTCCTCTGGGTGCAGTTTCATATCTCCTTTCAGTTAGCCAGAGTGCAAGGAGCAGCCAGCTGCTGTGGGAAGGCTGCTTACCAACGCGTACAAGGACAAAGAGGGACCAAATGGAGCATTTAAGAGCTTACATGAGGTGTTGCATCAGGAGCTGCAGGTTGTATGTTATAATACAGTTCCCTACAGGACAGGATTTCTCAAGTGTCCCGCTGACTTTAATAGAGCCAGAACAATTCACGCTACTGTTATTTTTCCATTGCTTGTAGCCCAAACTTGCTCTCAAAAACCATATCCAAGAATAGAAACATTTCTGAAGAGGCTCAGCTCCAACCTGGCTTGGGTATGTTTCTCCAGAAGGACATGCTGCCCCCAGGGTTGTGGAGAGCTGAGACATAGGGATGGCACTTGTCTTACAT
Organism: Bucorvus abyssinicus; assembly: GCA_009769605.1. Classification (NCBI taxonomy): domain Eukaryota; kingdom Metazoa; phylum Chordata; class Aves; order Bucerotiformes; family Bucorvidae; genus Bucorvus; species Bucorvus abyssinicus. The sequence goes on from CM020028.1 coordinate 45,384,474, forward strand.
GGACCACCCCTTGCTCAACCTAGTGGAAGACCAGTTGCTCTGGAGGGGTAGCTTTGAAGAGTGGGGAGCAGGTTAAAGTAGCACAAAATGAGGGCTGAAAATTCACTGAGTCAAACAGTCTCCAGGACTATCGAGTGGTGGGAGGAACTTGTTCCAGGCAGCCTGGCAGGTAGCACTTGTCGTGATCACCTGTGGGAGCTCACATTGGAAAATAGAGCACTTGTTTGCCAGCTTCTCAGGAGCTTAACATGCTGGGTAATAATAATGAAATGCTATTTTTTCTTTTGTTTTATATGTATATTTTAATAGTCCTTTTGAGATAGCCTGTGTCCTTCCAAGCAACTATCAGCATACTCTGCGTGGCTTTTAAACCCTTGTTCCAAGTAGGAATTGTCCTCAGTATGATGGAGAGTGGCTTAGAGGTATGTGTCCTAAGGTTGATCCTTTGACTGAGTGCAGCACGAAGACATCACTGAGCTATTGGCTGAGTGAGAAGCAGCGAGGATGCCAGTTCTCATGCGCGATGTTCTCATATGGGTGAAACCTGGCTCCTCCTGATCTGTACAACCGGTGGGGCACCTTGGGGGTCACCAGCTGATCATTTTCTCACCAGCAGAGATGCTCCAGTGCTTGTGCAGTGCACTTAGCCCTTGTCAAGCATGCACAATCTTAAGCCTCGTCCAGAAAAACTCATGCCTGCCATAAATTATTACTGACTAGCTTTTGCTTGGCAAAATTATTGCACTTTTTTTTACTGCCCCTATGGATTCCTCCAACTTTTGGCTTCTTCCTTCTCATACACTGCCTGTGGGTAGTAGGGGCAGGCAGTGCTGGGCTAGCTATAATCCAGACTGATCACTCAGTGCAAGTTTTACACCGTGGTTTTGCAGAATTCAAACAGATTTTTCTGTCTTCTTCCTCTCCTCTTTTTCTTTTGGACAGATCCTTAAGGAAATAAGAATTCTTAACAGTAGTAACTTGGGACTTTTAAGAGCTGTTGTGGAGGGAAGGAAGATAAAAAGGAAAAACAAACTCTTTGAAAGACAACTTAGGAAATATGTTTGCAGGAGGAACCTGACCATTTCTTAGAAGATTTCAGTGAGAAATAACACAAAGCGACTTTTTTTTTGCTTCATTACCTCAGTCTTCATCAAGTAAATATACTTAATGTAAATGTATGACAGGAGTATTTTTCAAAGCTGTCTATTGATTTTTTTTTTTTTTTTTCTTCTTCTTCAGGCCACATTTTTGCCCCTGTCTCTAAGGCTCTGCATGCTCACCACTCTGGGATCTGTGGATGGTTTGTCCTGAGACACCAGCACCTGTCAGGACCCAAATTAAATTCAGACACTTAAGAAATTATTTATTTTAAGACACTGCAGCCTGTTGGTGTAGCTGGCTCTGAGGCAGAGCCACATTTACTGCAGGTGGGCTGTCAAGGGCTCTGACTCAAGCCTTTAACCTCTTTAGGGCAGAAGTTGGTCCATCTGCATGACAAGGAGGTTGTTGCCCTCCAGGATCCCCGAGTGCAAGGGCCTCTGTAAGCACAACAACATTTAATTTCTATTAAAAAAAAAAAAAGGGTGGCTTCAGCATCTTTATTGCTATATCTCATCTGCTGAGCTGTATGAATAGCAGCCTTATTTCTACAGTATTTTTGCTTCTGGTGTTTGTGCAGTGTAAGGGAGGGTAGGTTTAGTGGATAAAAGAGCACCTAAGTTTTCCCTGCTGGACTTGGGGTAGGCACACTCTTGGAATGACTTTCAACGTGATGACTGACAGTCCATCTGTGCTGTGGGTGGTATGAGAAGTATCACCATCTGCTTTTGTGTGAGGCACATCACCATCCTTATCTAAGAAACATCACCTCCCCAAGCACATTCCCCCTAAGGGGGGTTGAGCCAAACTCTCCACTAGACAGAGCAAACCAGTGCGAATTTTCACTGACGAGGGCCTGGCTCTCCTTGTCACCCTCTCGAATCATCCCTTCAGAACATGCTGATTACTAAAGTAATTGTTGGCATGTTCAAACAGATAAACCGAATAGCCTCCTGTTTGCTTAAAATAACAGCATTTCTAGGTGATGATTGCTGCCAAGTTTAGTCCTGTCTTTTGAAAATGTCTTGCTTTTAAAATTGAGTTTCCCTTTGTTTTGGTGTTTATTCAAACTGCTCACTCATTGCCTGGTTGACTTTCTGGGTTAGCTCTGTCCCTGTATGCATAATGTAGCATCCACAGACAAACACACTTTGTTTAGCATCTCTTCTATGTCCTAGAGACTTGCTGTTCCTTTGTCCTTCCTTCCTTTGATGATGTTCTTGTTGCTAGCAGTAGCAGTCTTCTCCTCCAGCTTGGCCAGTGTGGGGGCAAGGTGGATGTAGGTGGGACAGTCTGCAGGCATAGCGTCTCCAGCAGCAGTGTTGTTTTCCCGTTGCGTGTGAATTTCCCACCATGTTTTGTTGTGGTCATTTCTACTGGTGTGATGTGTCCATGATAAGTCAGTTCTGCCTGCTTCTTCAATTTGTCTGGCAAAAACTTGCTGGGTCCCTCTTTTGACATCTGCAAACAGGTACTGAGATGGCAGCTGTTGTGTAGGCGCCGATGGATCTCTTTGGGATGATTTCAACAATGTTGAAAAAACCAACTGAGTACTGGCCTCTCCCTACTCTTCAGTCCCCGGGGCCAAGTGTGCTTGTACTCAGGGACCGTTTATGCAAGGAATCCCCATGGACTCCTTAGAGGGTGGCAGTGTCTTTCCAGCAGATACACATCGCAGGCTTGGGTGAGTGCAGAGCTGTGCCCGCTGCCCAGCAGCTCTCCTGGCCCAGCCACAGGGGGGACCTGCCCAGAGGCAGAGAGGAGCGGAGGCCGGTGGCTGCCCACCTTGCAACACCCTATGTCTCCATCCTAGCCAAGTGCAACCGGGTCTGGGCTAGCTGGAGGCTTATCTTCCTGTATTTTGTTTTTTCCTGGCATAGCTACCACCCTACGGGCATGGTGTGGAGCTGTGCAGGTTGGTTCTTCACCTCCTTCACCCCTGCCTTTTGGTGGGTCATGTCCATTTCTTCTCATTTGAGAAAGCTTTAATATTTACCCAGCTGCATGCCTCCCCCCAACAATATCTATAAATGCAAACTAACTGTAAATCAACAGCTTGAAGCAGAGGCAACAAGAAGCATAAAACCAGTGCCATTTATTTGAATAGGTTCTGTCCATTTCCATTTAAAGATTTTAAATAATCACACTGGTACCTCTAGCAGAAGCACTCACCTGATGTGTGTCTGCTGCTACTCCAGCCCAGCTCTTCAACTACCAAGAGCTCCAGGTATTTTGGACCTCAATGTATGGTGTTGGCCTTAACATCCTGCCTACTGAAAGCCATGGTCCAGCGATGAGGTTTCAGGCTGCTTCGCTGACCTTGATTAAGTTGAGACCAGGCATCGCCAAGAGCGGGCTGCCTGTCATTCGCTTGGAGGTTTGGATCGGTAATTAATTTCCCAAATTAGCTGATAAGGTAGCTCAAACCCCACCAGTGTGGGAGCCCACATGTAATGGCAGGGCTTCAAAGGAAAATGATGCTGCCGGGGGCTCGCTCTGTTTTCCCATTATCTGAGCTGCATTCATGGTGACACCAGGACAACGCTCCAGGGCTGAGGCCAGGGGAAAGGGCAGGGGGCTGGCATGCAGTGGTGGTTTTCACCTGGTGTCCCCTGCCGAGCCTCCTGGGCTGCCTTGTCCCTGAGTTGTTTTCTCTGCAGTTAACTCAGTGTGACAGTTCCAGCTGGTCCCAAGCTGTCATAATTTCTTTGTTTCTCTGTGGCTTTCAGACTCGTGCCCGGGCTCCTGCCAGCTGTCATCAGCTGCCCTCCTGGTGCTAGTGGAACAGCAGCAACCAGGGGGAAGGAGAGAGCCCAAGGGGGCTGCCAGGAGACCCAAGCAAAAAAGGAGAATCATCATGGAAAAGAGGCTCTGGAAGAGATGTCCTTGGAGATCTTCAGGAGACTGGTCACCAGGCATTGCATTTCAGATGCCCAAGCAGCCAGGGAAAGCACCAGGCACCACCCCTGGCACTGCAAAACATGTTGCTTTGGAACGGAGTTTCAGCCAAGCAGCTTCTCTGGGGTCTGCCCCTCTGCTTCCTTTGACCAAACCAAGCAAGCTCTCTGTCAGTCTGAGTAAAGAAGAATCAAGAAATCATGACCTGGCAGTGTTGCGTTGTCCAACAACATGCGTGCTCTCCTTTCTGCCATGCAAAATGGCATGTGAGCCCTGGCCAAGCACAGCATGTACCCCCCTTCCGCCCCCTTCTGAACACACTTCAAGACCACCTGGGACCACTTAGACCTGGGCTAACCCCTTCATGCAGCCCAGCTGCACAGCAGAAGCCCACAATGGTGCTAGGTCAGGCTTTGCCAGGTCTAGACTGGGACTGGTGCAGCACCCCCTACCTCAAAAGCGGGATTAAAGTTTGCTCTTGGTGTCACAAGCCTCTGCTCTTGGCCATTTCCCTGTCCTCTCCCAGTGTTTGATGGCCAAGTCAAAGGGCTGCGTAGCAGCGCAAGCAATAAGCAGCATACGCTGTGGGCGCGTTGGCCTCATTCTCCACCATTTATCAGAGTTGTTTCTTCCTTGAGGCCTGAGTTTCAGGCTCGTTGTTCTGAGAGGGGACCCTCTGCCACATGAGAGGGTTATCTCAAAGGAGCTGCATGTGTCTGCCTCTATTCTCCATCTTTACTTTCTTTCCTCCTGTCTTGAGAGTCAGTGCATTGAATAGCAAAGAGCAACCACCAAAGGGTTTAATTTGTAAAATTATGTAAAAAATGTAAAAAAAATGGTGGAGCAGACACCGTGTTTTGCCCCTATATTGCTAAAATGTAGATGAAGGTTGCCCAAATCCATCTGCACCTGGGGCTGAGAACTGCTTGATGACTTCTCTGGAGGAGACCGAAGACTTGATTTTTAACTACCACGTTTTTAGGTGAAACATTTTGATTGATGCAAAAGGGAAAGAGTAAGCCCTCCAAACCCCAGCTCTTCCCAGGTGAATTGAGAAAACACATATTCTTCTCATGTTTGGAGGCTGGCATTTTGAAGTTGAGTTCAGTGCTTGGATTTAAGGATCATTTTGGTATCTTCTTGCTGGGATCTTATTGGGGGTTGAAAGGCAGAACTTGAATGTTTTAATAGCTGTTCCTTTACCTTTGAAGACAACATCTATTGTTTATTAGTTTAAGAGAAATACAAAGGTTATACTGAGTTCTTGTTTAATGGCTTTCCCCACTGCTCCAACACAGTGGCAGCTTAATCCCAACTCAAGGCTCTCTCCTCAGTGGGAGAGGATCCCAAAACCACAAGAGTTTGGACAACACCCATGCAAACCTCCATCTCCCTGGGCAAAGGCAACAGGCAGGATAAACCTGCTGGCAGGGGCGGTGGCAGAGGGGCTGCAGATGCAGGTGGAGGCGGGTTGTCTCACAGGTCAACCAGCAGCAGGGCAAAATACAGTCACTTAGAGTGTCAAATAATTTTGCCTAATAGCTGACTGTTAAAAAAACCTTATCTAGGTTTCCTCATGGATAATTCACAAATAAATTGTTTGCAGGGAAAAGCTCACCTTGTTCTTTTTATTACATGTATCTTGTGTATGACGCCTCATTAAAAGCAACGTAAAAACTTAAGTTGTCCACATGTGCTCAGTACAGGCATCTCTAGAACAGCCAAGGAAAATGAGCTGTGAAGAGCCAGAGAGGTTTTAAAAGCAAAATGATTTACAGAAAGAAAAAAAATTCAGCATTAAAAAGACATCTAGCAGATATTTCTTCTCTCAAGCTAGTTATGTTTTAAAATTTATTTGTTCTGGGAGGGGTGAAGCTGGAGACAAGCTATTAATCCAAATTGGAGGAAAGCGTTCAGCTGAGAAATATTTTCCTACCTGCCAAACCTCCCCCAACACATAGAAAAGCTGTTTCCGTACTACTGCTGTTGGTTGTAGCTGTACTTTGTGTCTCAAGGGACTTTAAGATTTTTATTTCTCTGCAGGGTTTAATCTTTAAATTCTCTTCCTTTACAGAAGGAGAAAGAAGAGAAAAATGACAGTGCTTGTGAGAAGGGCCATGAGTGACGGATCTGACAGAGGCACATAGGACAAAGGCAGCCTCGGTGATGGCTCCCTGGACTCTAATAAGGTTGTGCTGGGTTCACCCTGGCTGGCTCCTTTGCTGTGAGATTGCTTTGTGCTTTCAGCTACAGCTGGATATCAGAGCTTGTGAACAAAACCTCCCTCTGTTCAACTCCTCAGCAAACCGTGTGAAGTCCTTCTGGCTTCAGACCCCAGGCCACCAACTTTGCCCCCTCCTCTGCTGAGGACCCAGCAGCCCCTTAACCCATGCTAGCCAAGAAGGAGAGGCCAAGCAGAGGCTGGTTGTCTCCTGCCCAATGCATCATCTCCAGTTCTGTGATCTTCTGCTAGCCCATGGGGACGCTGGTCAGAGCCTTTGGGCCCAGGAGAGCTCAGTGAAAGCCACAAGGCCAGGCAGGGACTCCTGTCCCCACACTGAGAGAAGCATGAGGCTGCCCTACCAGATAACCTGTGGTGTGGTGGTGGAACCCCTGCGCATCTAAAGGGAGGCTCAACTCTGGGACATCACACTGCACAGTATGTTGCAGCAGCATCCACTGCATAGTGCTGTTGGGTGAGAACAGCATCCTGCACCCAATTAGCTGCACTGGAGGTGAGCGACAGCATGTTACACCAGTCTAACGCCAGTGCTCCTGGAAAACACCCAGAGGCAGCTCTCTGATGGCCCCAATGTCCTCCAGATACCACATAGTCTCTCCTGGAAATAGGTGCAACACCTTGGTCCTGGCATCCTTGTAACTGAGGCTGGACAGAGCATCGGTGTTGGGGATAAGGATTTGTGGGGAATAGTGAGGATAAGGAAGACTAATAGGGCTTGAATAGAAATGTGTATTGTGCCCCAGGTTTTTAATTTCTTTGATCTGCCTGGCGAAGCTGTAGCAGGGTCATTAGAAACAAGCTCAATAATTGGTCTGTGGTCTCCTTCAGTCTTCTGAAAAGGGTGCGTCCTACCTTCCTGCCCTGCCCAGTCTTGCCTCTTCCCTCTCTCCTTTCCTGCCCTGCTATAGGCGCTGCATCTCCTTTACCCAAACCTGGGCACTGAAGCCCCTGAAGGAAAAGAGGTCTGAGCCACATCCCCAAAATGGGGTTAGAAACAGGGTCTTAACTTGGGGTTTGCAAACAGCTGGGGTCCATCCCCGTGGCAGCCATCAGCCATGTCGTAGCCTTGGAACCATAGCAAAGCAGCTGAGCAGGTAAGCTGGTCTTTTTCCACCAAGGCATTCCACCCTGACTTGCCCCAAGTACCCTCTCAGCTCAGCGCTGGAGCTTGATTGTGCTGTACAAGCAATGGTATTATGGGTTTTTCTGGCATGGGAGAGGTGAGATGCCTTTGCCTGGCCAACTCTCCTAGCCTCATCCATTAGCCAGAAGCACTGAGACCACTTGCCAACACTTTTCCAAGGACGAAGCCTCCCTAGCTGACCGGCAGCAGTCCTTCCTCTTCATCCTCACTTCAGCCACCAGCTGTGCTCTGAAACTAACCATTTGGTGGAAAGCACAGGCAGGAGGTTGGTGTTGAAATCAGTCCTGAACACTTTACAGCTCAGCACTGCAGCGCCCAGCAGCTGGATGAGGACAGCAAGCCCTGGCTTTCCTTCTGTTTGCTCTACAAATAAAGAGCTAGCTGGATTTCGTTTGGTGAATGTGCTTTTGCTGAGGTCCACCATAGAAACTACTTTTTTTAGTGCTGAGGATAGCTAGGAGGGGCTGAAGGCATACCAAGAGTCCATGGCATGGGGTGACCCTCCATATGGGAATATACTGAGTTTGTAAATGTGTCTGCAAAGATGGTTCTTTCTCAGGGCTCCACAGAGGGGTGGAGATGAAGAGTGCTTCTTGCCCTTTGCACCCATCTGCAGCACCCTATAGATCCTCACAGGTGTCCAGAGCTCACCTGTGCCAACACGAGTGGCTTTGTCAGTAGAGGAGAACAGTCTTCTGTGGCTCCTCTCCCCATGTGCTATGGGCATATGTCTACATATTTAACTTTTCTTGAGACCAGTTACGGTTGCTAAAGGTCCTGGAGACCTTCACGTCTTTTATCTGAGATGAGGAAAAAGCAGTGTAAGTTACTCTATCTTAACCCTCCACCTGGACCCCAACCATTTGGAGGACCCAAGGCCAACACCCTGTCCTCCTTACCCTACAGCTGAGGATGGAAAGGACACAAAGATGGGGACAGAGCTGGGGGAAGGGATGGCGAAGGGAATAACACTTGGTGTGTGAAAACCTGTTGTGAGCCGGGCAAGGGCTGGGCAGCATCAGGCAGAGGTCACCAGCCAGGTGTGACAACCATCTTCTGAGCAGCTCCTCAGCAAATTGCTCTGGTCTTTAGTGAAAGGGAAAAGAGACCTCTCATGTCTGCACCCTTAGCTTTCAACTTCGACTCAAATGGCCAGGATGAACTCTTTCTGTACACCTAATTATGGGTCTTTGCTTGTGATGCCAGTTTTCATGCTCAAAAGATAAAAGTAAGAAGTATTTAACCTAACCTGTCTGTTCTGCATATGTATTTTGTGTCCCCTTTCCCCCTCACTTCAAATCTAAGAAAACCATGCTGAATCACCTTAAATTGAATATAATCACAACTTCCCTGCTCCCAGAATATTTACTGTGGGAAAGGAGCAGAACTGGCAGACCCTGGTGAGCTGAACAAAAACCAGTAAAGAAGATTTGTCTCAACCTTGGCAAATCTGAGGCAGGAGTGATATCCTATTGGCACCTAGATGCACTTTCTAGAAGCCCAAATCTGCTGCTCAGCTTAATAGATCCCCTTTTTTCAAGATTTAACTCAGAGGAGCCAAGAACTTGTTTCAGGAAAGGTCAGGGCAGTAACTCCCCTGATTGTTTATGTACATAAACAGCGCTGGGATTTAACATGCTTTTCTTACTCCCAGACTTTTCTGATACAGCCAGAAAGGGCAATTAAAATAGAACACCTGCAAAAGTAAGGCAACACTTGCAGTGTAGCCTGCACCACTGTATCCACTAGCCTCATCCTGCAATAAAAACTCCACCACTGCTTGGATATGGCCAAAAATGAAATCCAATGGAGCAAAACTCACCTGAAAAGCAGGACTGGAAGAGGCAGTCCCTCATCTGCTTGAGCAGAGAGCTTGGCCAGCAGCACCACTGAGCTGTGCTCACACCCCTGGGAAAATACCCTCTGTGTGGGTATGACCCATCCTGTTTCTATGCAGAGCTGGAACTCACATTATCCTTGGGTTCTTCCCTACACCTGGTTCAAAACTCCCTGTATTTGCCTGGCTGGACTGGGAGGGACAGGATGGGACCATTCCTGGAGAGTTTCTCTACCCTTTTCCAAGACTGAGTATCTAGTGAGAAAAATCCTCACCATTTTCAGGTGCTTTCTGAAGACATCACCACACGCTGTCACCTCCAGACAACCAGGGGAAGGTCAGGCTACCCATGTGCCTAACCTTGTCCAACCCTGTGGACTGAAATACTAGTTCCTGGTATCAGTCAAGAAAACTCACGGGTTTAAAGAAAAGACCTGTCCTTCCTCCTCCTCACCTCTCCTGCTGCATGCTTGTGGCAAGGACACCATGAGCCTTCCCTTGTGTCTGGTAAAGCACAGATGTCGCAAACTACAGCTTCCCATCCCAAATAAAATTGTGAGCCCAATTGCCTAAACTGGAACTTGTCCAGGGACTGAGGAGAGAAAAACCCCTCTACATGTCATCCAAACCCAAGCAGCAGACAGAAGCCGGAAGCACACGCGCTGCCTAGCCTCCACATGAGTAGAGACCACCCTGCCCACTGGCGGGAAGTCCCCCATGTGCTAGATGCAAGAAACCTGTTTGCACCTGCATCAGCTCTTGAATTGGTGATGCTGGGTATGTCCCAGGGAAACAAAACCTTGTTCAAGTCAGAAGAGGAGAACGAGTGAGGCTTCAGTGGCAGTGACACAAAAAAATCCAAGGGAAATCCCCAAGGACCGCATGGAGACAGTCTGGGGAGGGAAAACTTCCCCTGTATGGGAAAGGCTGCTCCTGTCTTTGGGTTACCTTGTTTACAAACCAGCCTGAAAGCATGACTAGATTTGCATTATTGGCTGGTTGGCAGCAGACAGCTCTAAGAAATTTTAAAGTCCATCCTGGGGACAACAGAATCACAGAATCATTTTGGTTGGAAGAGTCGAGAGTTGTGATATCATCAAGTCCAACCCTTCACCCTGCACTGCCAGGTCACCACTAAAGCATGTTCCTCAGCACCACATCTGCACATCTTTTAAACACTTCCAGGGATGGAGACACCACCACCTCCCGGGAAGCCTGTTCCAATGCTTCACAACCCCCTCCGTAAAGATATTTACCCTAATACCCGAACTAAACCTCCTCTGGCACAACTTGAAGCTGTTTCCTTTCATTCTATCACTTGTTACCTGGGAGAAGAGACCAACCCCAACCTCACTACAACCTCCTTTCAGATAGTTGCAGAGAGTGATGAGGTCTCCCCTCAGACTCCTCCAGACTAAACAACCCCAGTTCCCTCAGCCGCTCCTCACAGGACTTGTGCTCTAGACTCTTCACCAGCTTCATTGCCCTTCTCTGGACACGCTCCAACAACCTCAATGTCCTTCTTGTAGTGAGAGGCCCAAAACTGGACACATTACTCAAGGTGTGGCCTCACCAGTGCCCAGTACAGGGGGACAATCACCTCCCTACTCCCGCTGGCCACGCTATTGCTGATACCAGCCAGGATGCTGTTGGCCTTCTTGGCCACGTGGGCACACTGCTGGCTCATATTCAGCCGGCTGTTGACCAGCACCCCCAGGTCCTTTTCCACCAGGCAGCTTCCCAGCCACTCTTCCCCAAGCCTGTAGCATTGCAAGGGGTTGTTGTGACCCAAGTGCAGGACCCGGCACTTGGCCTTGTTGAACCTGATAAAATTGGCCTCAGCCCATCGATCCAGCCTGTCCAGATCCCTCTGTAGAGCCTCCCGACGTTCAAGCAGATCAACACTCCCACCTGACTTGGTGTCATCTGCAAACTGACTGAGGGTGCACTCGATCCCCTCATCCAGATCATTGATATGGATGTTGAAGAGGACAGGCCCCAATACTGAGCCCTGGGGGACACCACTGGTGACCGGCCACCAACTGGACTTGGGTCCATTCCCCACCACTCTCTGGGCCCGGCCAGCCAGCCAGTTTTTTATCCAGCAAAGAGTACACTCATCCAAACCATGAGCAGCCAGTTTCTCCAGGAGAATGCTGCAGGAAATGGTGTCAAAAGCTTTACTAAAGTCCAGGTAGGCAACATCCACAGCTCCTCCCTCATCCACTAAGCGTGCCACCTTGTCATAGAAGGAGATCAGGTTAGTCAAGCAGGACCTGCCTGTACGTGCTGCGTGATGGCACTCCAGATGATGTGCTCCATAACCTTCCCCAGCACCGAGGTCAGACTGACAGGCCTGTAGTTCCCTGGATCCTCCTTCTGGCCCTTCTTGTAGATGGGTGTCACATTGGCTAACCTCCAGTTGATTGGTACCTCCCCCGTTAGCCAGGACTGCTGGTAAATCATGGGAAGTGGCTTGGTGAGCACTTCCGCCAGCTCCCTCAGTACCCTCATATGGATCCCATCTGGCCCCATAGACTTGTGCACATCTAAACGGTGCAATAGGTCACTTACTGCTCTCTCTTGGATTATGGGGCTTCATTCCGCTCCTCGTCTCTGTCTTCCAGTTCAAGCTGGGCACTCAGTGGGCTGGTCTTACCATTAAAGTCTGAGAAAAAAACGGCATTCAGTACCTCAGCCTTTTCCTCATCATTGGTCACTATGTTTCCCCCTGCATCCAATAAAGGATGGAGATTCTCCTTAGCCCTCCTTTTGCTATTAATGTATTTGTAGAAGCATTTTTTATTGTCTTTTATGGCAGTGGCCAGACTCAGTTCTAGCTGGGCTTTGGCCTTTCTAATTTTCTCCCTGCACAGCCTCTCAAAATCCTTATAGTCTTCTTGAGCGGCCTGACCCTTCTTCCATAGGCCATAGACTTTCCTTTTCTTCCTGGGTTTCAGCCAAAGCTCTCTGTTCAGCTAAGCCAGTCTTCTTTCCCACTGGATCGTCTTACGGCACGCCAGGGAAATCCACAGGTTTTCCTCAATAACACCAACAGCATACTCCCATGCAGAAAAGCCCTGTAAAAGGTAAAGAAGCACCAAGTCAGCAGGATGTTAGAGAAGTGAAATAGCATACTTCAGAAATGTCTTTAGCATCTCACAGCCCTTGCTGAGGAAGTAGAAGCTGCAGGCTTTGAGCCTTGCTGTAAATTGGCACTGAAATTTTGGTTGTTTTCTTCATTTAGCCTTAAAATTTGGCTTCTTCTATATTGATTTCTCTTGGTGTTTGCCATAAGGGAATGACCCTCAGTGCAAAGCTTTACTGGGGCAAAACAATGAGCCTGGTGGAAAAGGGGCAGCTGCTGCTGACTTTGTCCTGCGTTTTAAAAAGGGCCAAAAATACATCAACTCCAAAGCCCTGCAGCTATATCCCTGCCCTGCAGCCATATCCCTGCCCTGCAGCATCACCTTCCCAGCTGGGAAGGGAGCAAGGAAGTTTTCCCTGGAGGAAGCCATTCCAGGCTGAGTCATGGCTTGAAAACCCTGTTGGACCCAAGGGGGATGCCCTGGGATGGCTAAGGTTCACGTGGGACCAAAGAGGGGCTGAAGGGAAGCTTCTCACAGGGTTTGAACTTGAGTGGGAGAAGGTGTGGCTCATGCATTTGTGTTCCAGCAAAATTACCTAATGACCTGTTCATTGGAGCCATTTAGGCTCTAGTGAGGATAAATTAATATAAACAACCCAGAGACAGCCAGGGGGAGAGACAGCTCGTCAACATGTCAGCTGTGCTCTCAGCATCTCCACAACTGACTGGTCCATCTTCTGGGGCTCTATGTGGATAGCAGGTACAGGCTCCATCTCACATCTCCATGGGTCCAGCACTGATCCATCTCAGTTTCACAGGCACTCGTGGGTGGGTGAGTGCAGGTCTGAGTCCATTTAATGTCTCTGTAAGCCATCTCAGGTTGTCTTCACCTTCTGTACAGCCCAGAAAAAAAATGTAGCAGATGAGAGGAGCTGGTGTGCTGAGCTTTCTGGTAGGTAGACCAAGGAGATTCATGGAGAAAATGTGATGTTTTCTTTCATTTCAATGTGTTTTGTGTCAAAAGACGCTCTAGCACTTTTAAATAGCGGGTCTCCCAATGGAGAAATGCTGATCCAAGTGCTTCATTAAACCTCAGGAAACAAAGGGATTTGTTAAGGGGCGCCCCTAGGGAACTAATCTTGCTTCTCAAAGTGTTATGAATATAACGGCCATGGACATAAAACTTTGTGTTTCCTGCAGCATCTTCTCCAGTGCTTGATTAGTGTTTGAGTTCAGTCTTACCTCTCTCTCAAAGCACAGCCTGTAATTGGTAAGTTTTGCTCATTATTAGGGTGAGGGGAATAGGCAGCTACTGTGGGTCACCTGTAGTCATCACCAGTAGATCTCCCTGGCCTCACTTGAGACGAGCTCCAGCCTTTCCGACAGCTCCAGAAGCCTCTCTGCACGCCAAGACCTGGCTCCCGAGTTGGCATCAGCAACCCTGCGCAAGTAAGCAAGTCAGATGCCTTCATGCTGCAACCAAAAAATGCCTTTATTTTATATATATATTTATATGTATTTAAAGGAGATTTTTATACGTACAGGGCTTTTTTTCCTGTAATGTTGCAAGCAGGCCTCCAGAGCTGGAGGCAGTGAACCAGCTCCCCTACACAGTCCTGACAACATGCAGCCATGGGGAAGGCTGTCAACTGCCAGCAAGGTCCCATCTGCCCCACAAGCCACCACAGATGATGTGCTGGCTGCTTCTGACAAAGCTGAGGAATCTTTGTGAATATTTAGGCAGGATTACAGAGATCTATGTCTTTTAATAGTCCCTTATCTCCCCGAGGGTGCAGTTAAAACACTGGAAGCTGCCAAGCAGCACCGGGGTTTCTGCAGCGATTTGGAGTAGGAAAGGAGGGGCTTGACAGCAGCGCCTGCAAATAATTAAACACAAAGGCACTTAAAACCTGTCGCCATGGCCCAACTTAAATGTCACATACGCTCTGTGTAACTTACGGATTGCTTTTTCCCTTGCCAATCCTCTTCCATTCATCTTTCCATTGAGAGTTGCCAATTAGAGAGGGGAAACTAGGCTTTAGAGACTGCCATCAGCCACCCAGTGCAGGATGAGATGAAGAACTAGTTTCAGGGCAGGGACATGTGTGATGCACTTATGAGCCCACCCACCTGCCCCATCCTGGGTGGGAGGTGGCCACACTTCACTGGGGTGCCTGACCAGAGAGGCCAGGAATGGCACAGAGGTGTGCACGCAGGGCTGGTGTCCACCCCATGTGTGCGAGCTCAGCCCTTGCCCGGGATGTGCCCCCAGGAGAGTGTGCATTGGCCTTCCTACCTGTTTATGCCTTGCAGGAGCCTTAAGCTGAGCTTCTTCTTGGGGTGCTGTAGCCTGCCTGCATTGTCAATGAACACCAGGCAGGATGGCGTACTCCACCAGACCTGCCAGTGGGACAGGAAGAAGTTCACTTACTGCAGGGATTCACCAGTTGGGGGGTTTAGGCTGCATTGAGAAATCCTGAGAGCATCTGGAGGCCAGCAACTGCCAAGGCCCCAACACCTCTGTGCCGAGGCACACCTCCTACCATTGACACCTCATTGCTATGGGACCTACGTCCCCTTTGCCGACACCTCAGCCCTGCAAGCACCTCCTAGGCACCTTCATCTTAGCCCCAGAGCAGACCCTGGGGAGTGGGGGATGTACCAGGATGTGGACCAGGACCAGGTCCGCCAGGTTTTGGCACTTCTTGTGAAGCATCTCCTCCATGCAGGACTTGGTGAGATCAGGCTGAAACCCACAGCAGTAATCGTCTAGGCAGTCATGAACCTGCAGGAGACATTTGGGGACCTTAGTGGGGGCAAGTGCCTAGGTCAGGGAGGTCCCAATTGTGAACTTTTCTTGCTCAGAGGAAAGTAAAGTTTCTAAGGATCCTCAGTAGACATGAAATGGAAAAGCTGTGTACACTGGTGAGTGAGAGAGTGTCAGGAAAGCATTCAGAAGCTGAGCTGACTTGCAAAACCCCCTTGGCTTGGAGAAGAGACTAAGGTGATGGTGACAGGCTTTCCTGTTTTGGAACTCGTTTGGATCCATTTCTGATGGAACTGTCCTGCACACCTCCCATGGGCAGAATTTTAAGCAGGAGGCTAATCATCCTGTGTTCCTCTGGGATAACACACATTTCTTCTTGAGGCACCGGGGTGGCCTTTGCTTGGGTGCCCTACTTGGCCTTGCCTGGGTAACCCCTCCTCTCTCTCTCTTCTGCTCCTCTGCTGCAGCTTCCCAGTGGTAGCAGTGGCCAGACAGTGGTCACGCAGCTTGCAGAGGCTGCTGCTGGAGTCACTGAGTATGGACCAGGAGCTCTGGGAGAGCCAGGGTGTTGCAGAAAGCCTGAAACCCCTGCTTCGGACTATCAATAGGCAGGCAAGCATCCTACTGTGGTACCTCCAGGAGCAACCTGACAGTGTTCAAGGACTCACTTCACTGAACCAATCGCTGGCTGACATGGCATGTCTGCCTTGCTAATCCCAGTGATGATGGATGTACATCATGCCCTCAGCATAGGCAGTGTGAGACTGCGTGTTGTTGCTTGGCTCTCCAAAAGGTGTTTCCCCTCCTCTACTTGTAGGCTGCCCTGGAGGAGGAGATGGGATCACAGGGAGTAGGAATAAGGAGGAGGAGACAACCCACAACTGCTTAAGAAAGGCAACAGTTATGGTTTCAGCATGGATTTTCAGAGGGGAACATCCATGAGATTTTTTGAGTGCCTTCACCCCCCACCCCTGCAACTTTAAAAACTGGAAGCTTAGACAGTCGAACAGCCTACAGGGACCCTGGGAAGGGCTAAAGAAGTGGTGAGAGGCACTGCTCGAGGCTGGAGAAAGTCACTGGCAGCCTTTCCATGACTTGCACTGGGCTTTTTGATGAAGCCTTAGTTGTTTCCAAAACATCACAGGCAGAGAAGCTGGAGTGGCGTGGGGGAAAGCAGAGGGGAGCTTTCTAAGTGGATTAAACAGGAACAAGTCACCTGAGCCGAGCTCTGTCTTTCCCTCTGCAGAGGAGTTGATATGTGCCTGGGAACAAGTGTAAGACACTGCCCAAAGCCAGGGCCAGGCAGGACTCCAGACTGCAGGCACGCTGCCCTTGTGGAGCCTGTCATGCTGTCCCCACCTGTGTGCCAGGCACCGTGCCTCAGCTTGGCTGCTGCCAAGGTGTACTTTGAATGTGGGATTTAAAGTTTTAAATCTCTTGCTCGTTCTTTCCCTTGCCTGTCAGGAGAGTAAAAGACGAACCTACCCTGAGTTCTGCCACTTGTGAAAAGTGCTCCTGCCTGCTCTCTTAGGCACGACTGCGCAAAATTCTTTCCAAGGCCTTCAGATATATCTTTTAACAAAAATGCCAGGTTATTTATTTCAGCAGAAGGTAATCGAGTGCAAAACACTTTCTGAGTGTGGTGTTACCTCCAGCAAAGTCCTTCAGGCACATGTTACCCTTTAGGCTCTTGCCTGCAGCCCACTGTGATGGGACACAGCATCCCAGCCAGGCAGGTCCTTAAATGTCAGGGCTATAATTCAAAAGCAAAATGAACAGGAGCAAAAAAGACACAGGAATGGGCTCTGTCAGAGCCTCTCACTTTCTGCAGCGTGTTTCCCAGCTGAGGCACACTGTCAGTATTTGCTTGCCAGGAGCAGCCGATTCCTGGCCTGTGGGCTGACGGTTTGCCACTACCACCTGTCCACCCCCCACCCCTCAACCCCCCACCCCCCAACTTAACAATCTGGAATGCATAAACACTCACCTACACAAAGGTGAGGACTCTCAACCTTGAGGAATTTCTTTAGGCAGCATCCCAACCTAAGGGGAGAGCCCCCCCAGCCCCGCCACCGCAGACCTGCTGCTTCAAAGAGGACTGACTCAAAATAGCTCCCAGCAAGACTCTCACTTTTCAGCCTTAGTCAAATATGAGCTGTAGTCATATACGGTCATATTAGGTCTCCTTGGCTACAGACCCGCTTTCTAGGTGTATACATGCAGTGGTGGGCTTGGCCAGAGCTAGTGAAAAGGTTTCCAGTATTTTCTCTGAAATCGGCCCAGCAACTGCTGCAGTTTAGTGGTTGGAGGTTTCTCAGACCAAGGAGGCAGGTGCACCTGCCACAGGACCTTAGAGAGCAACCCTCCAATTCTCCAGTGCTACAGGTGTGGCCTCTATGCTGGAGGCACCCCAAGCCACTTGTGCCTTGGAAAGTCTCAGTGGGCACCAAGTGGAGAACACAGCCACCCACGCAGTGGGAGAGGCAGAAAAGGTGGACATTGATGCTTCCCTGCTCCATCCCTCTCAGCAACACGTCCGTTTTAGAGCCTGCAAGGGAATAGTTTAACACCCATGCTGAGAAGCACAAGCAATTACCATTTTTTCCCTTCTTCCTCTTGTTGAAGAGAAGATGAAATGAGGCATGAGTTACATGAATCAGTAAGTGTGAGTGCTCTCACAAGGTGTTGGCACTTATCATCATGGGCACATCAGCACCCAGAGCGCCAGCAGCATCTTCCTGGGGTGCTGCCCTCCAGCTAGTCAGGGAAAGCCTTTCCCCGATCACCTTCTCCACCCCACGAGTTATCACCCAGTTGGCCAAGCCGTGGGATGGATGACTGTCGAGGAAGCCCTCCTAAAGTACAAATCATAAGGATTCATTATCAGGAAGTGAGCTTAGCTTGTAAGCATAGAGGAGAAGAAAATAACTCATTCTGGGTCCTGTGAAAAGCCATGCCCAGAAAAGGCCTTATATGAATACAGGAGACTTAATATAACATAATTAAATCCAGAAAACATGCCATGAAAAGCTATGTGGTAACAAGAGCACTAGTTATGATGTGTAGCATCAGTCATCGTCTTATTATTCTGATTTAAAAGAGAAATTGCATTGAAAGAGAGGCTTTCATTCCATGTAAGCCAAGTTCTCAGCAAAAAGCAAAAGGAAGTTGGAGCACTGTGTGGTGGCCAAAGCTGCGGACTTTGCTGTGCTAGAACAGCAGCTTTTGCCCTGCCTTTGGTTGCATCTGCTTGACCTTAACATTGCACAAGGTAATAGGGATTTTTCTAGGTTTTTGTTGCATTTCCTCAGTTGTAAAATGTGAGTTTGCTGGCTAAACACGTATGGGAACACCTGTAAGCAGTTAGGCATGTGAATAAAAATCACTCTTGATTTAACAAAAAGCCATGTGTGGATAAATGAGAGAAGCAAAAAACATAATCTTGCTGAGACTGATCATTAGTCTCCTCTAATATTAATTTTTTTTGTAAGGACAATTCCCCAAACCAAGCACCATTAATGGAAGTAAAACTGTTACTGTGACGCTTTGACAAGGTGGACTGCATCTGAGTGTGGACAAGCCTTTCTCTCCAGGATCACCCATGCATTTTTTTTCTCTGGTTGATCAGCAATTGCAGGGTTATGCTGTCCTTCATCTTAACTCTCTACAAAAGGTATCTTCATGGCGTCTTCTTCTGGATTGAAGACCTTGAATGGTGGTCAAGTTTCCAAGAACTCATACTCTAGAGCTATTTTGGATACCTGTCAATTTGGTAGGATTGTCTCTGTTCCCAAGACCTTATGAATTTCAGGACTAATTGAATAGGCCCTGCAGTGAGCATAGGTTAGCCAATGTGACGCCCATCTACAAGAAGGGCCAGAAGGAGGATCCAGAGAACTACAGGCCTGTCAGTCTGACCTCGGTGCTGGGGAAGGTTATGGAGCACATCATCTGGAGTGCCATCACGCAGCACGTACAGGCAGGTCCTGCTTGACTAACCTGATCTCCTTCTATGACAAGGTGGCACGCTTAGTGGATGAGGGAGGAGCTGTGGATGTTGCCTACCTGGACTTTAGTAAAGCTTTTGACACCATTTCCTGCAGCATTCTCCTGGAGAAACTGGCTGCTCATGGTTTGGATGAGTGTACTCTTTGCTGGATAAAAAACTGGCTGGCTGGCCGGGCCCAGAGAGTGGTGGGGAATGGACCCAAGTCCAGTTGGTGGCCGGTCACCAGTGGTGTCCCCCAGGGCTCAGTATTGGGGCCTGTCCTCTTCAACATCCATATCAATGATCTGGATGAGGGGATCGAGTGCACCCTCAGTCAGTTTGCAGATGACACCAAGTCAGGTGGGAGTGTTGATCTGCTTGAACGTCGGGAGGCTCTACAGAGGGATCTGGACAGGCTGGATCAATGGGCTGAGGCCAATTTTATCAGGTTCAACAAGGCCAAGTGCCGGGTCCTGCACTTGGGTCACAACAACCCCTTGCAATGCTACAGGCTTGGGGAAGAGTGGCTGGGAAGCTGCCTGGTGGAAAAGGACCTGGGGGTGCTGGTCAATAGCTGACTGAATATGAGCCAGCAGTGTGCCCAGGTGGCCAAGAAGGTACCTGATACCTGGCTTGTATCAGCAACAGTGTGACCAGCGGGAGTAGGGAAGTGATTGTCCCCCTGTACTTGGCACTGGTGAGGCCACACCTTGAGTACTGTGTCCTACAAGAAGGACATTGAGGTTGTTGGAGCGTGTCCAGAGAAGGGCAATGAAGCTGGTGAAGAGTCTAGAGCACAAGTCCTGTGAGGAACGGCTGAGGGAACTGGGGTTGTTTAGTCTGGAGGAGTCTGAGGGGACACCTTATCACTCTCTGCAACTACCTGAAAGGAGGTTGTAGTGAGGTTGGGGTTGGTCTCTTCTCCCAGGTAACAAGTGATAGAATGAAAGGAAACAGCTTCAAGTTGTGCCAGAGGAGGTTTAGTTCGGGTATTAGGGTAAATATCTTTACGGAGGGGGTTGTGAAGCATTGGAACAGGCTTCCCGGGAGGTGGTGGTGTCTCCATCCCTGGAGGTGTTTAAAAGCCGTGTGGATGTGGTGCTGAGGGACATGGTTTAGGGACCCCGGCAGTGCAGGGTGAAGGGTTGGACTCGATTTTAAAGGTCTCTTCCAACCAGATCGTTCTTTGATTTCCCTTGGGTTTATCACTGTGCTGCTTCTGCCGTCCAAGGGAAAGCCTCTGTAAAACTAAATACTTTTTCCCGGAGACTCAGGTTTTCCATTGCACATGATGGCGTTTTGGCATGGGGAAGCGTCACCGGTCGGCACTGAGGCAGGGCCAACCACGGGACAAGTTCTCTCTCCAAGCAGCCGTCTTCCCGCTTGCAGGAGGAACCGGTCGAGGAGCAGTAAGAAGAAAAAGTAGGCGAGGCCTCAGTTAAGTTTAGGAAAATAAACTGGTGTAGTAACAACAGGACAGTATCATATACAAACCCGAACAAGACGTTAACAAGTGTGTATAGGGATCAGGGGTCTGTTGCGGCAGGGTTAAACCGTGGGGACAAAGGCGATAGTTCCACGGCCCATGAGTCTGTCACGGCCGAGGGCACGCGGGCAGCAGGCCGGCCGGGCCGGGAGCAGCGGCTGGGAAAATGGCGGCGAGGGGCGGCACGGTGTACCCCCGGGCAGGGGCAGCGGCAGGGGCAGGGGCAGGGGCAGCGGCAGGGGCAGGGGCAGGGGCAGGGGCAGGGGCAGGGGCAGGGGCAGGGGCAGCAGCCCGGCAGCGGCAGCTCGAACAGCAGCGGCGCCCACAGGAGAATCCCTCGCGGGCCAGGAGGAGGCCGGGCCGGAGGCAGCCCCGAGGTTTCCTCCTGCCCGCGGCTCTTCCAGACACAGCGTCCCGCCAAACAGGTCCCCGGCTGGCGAGATGCGGCGGCGCGCAGGGGCAGGAGTGCTGTAAAATGGGCTGGTTCTGTGCCCATCGAAACAAACCAGACCGGTTGTATCTGAAAACCAGGGCAGGAAGGGCGGGGGTGGGGTGGGGGGGGTGGCTGGTTAGTCTTATTTCTCTGGCTGCCTCAACTAAAATATTTCCAAGTCCAGCCAGGGCTGCTCCACCTCTGCAGCCATGGCCTGACGTTATAAAGATTAATAGTCAACTTTGGGGGAAAAAAAAAAGAGAGAGAGAGAGAGAATAATGAGAACAAGTATTTTAACGGTTTTGGTTGGTTTTTTTTCTTTCTTTGCTTGTTTCTTTTTTTTTAATTTTAATACTTGCTCTTTCAGGCAATTTCTCCTTGTCTGATAACCAAAGCTCCAGCCCCAAGGTGCCTAAACAGGCTTTTTTTCCATAGAAATAATTTTTGCCTCCTCACAGTTGCCCTCTCAGAAAATTCTAAGATAATTCTCTGGGATGCTGGCATAATCCTTCATAAGCAGCAGGCTGTAATTTTCCAGACAGAAGATTAAGCACTATTAATCCTGAGGAAGAGGAGGAAAGCAGTGCTGGACACCCAGGCAAAGCTCCTGATTTCCAGCACCAGAAGTGCATCCCTGGAGGTGGATCTGATGGGGTTGATGCAGAACATGCTGCTTGTCCCTAGGGATGCCCCATCCCGAGTCACTACTGGCATCCACACGAAGTGGAGCCGATGGAGCAGTGCCAGGAGAAAGCCTGGCCACATCAGAGTGAACTTGCTGCATCCCAAACCTGCCCATGTTTCCTCTGCCAGTCCCAAGTATGAACCCTGCTTGGGCCAGGCTGCTTCTGCACAAAGTTCTGCTGCTCCCCGGTAGCTAACAAGTAAAACTACATCGCAAGAAACTGCAGCCTTTGCAACCCTGCAGAGGAGAAGGAGACTATGGTTAGACAAGGCAGACGCAGGGGGACTGGGTGGCACAGCCTATGGGATGGGTGGTCTCCATTGTCCTAGCCCTACCTGGAGGAGAAAGTAGAAGAGGGCCAGGCGGCTCTGCTCGCCATGTCAGATGCTGAAGCAGGGAGCATCCTCGATTGTCAGCATTGGTCTGTGGGGCCACAGCATCTCCTGGTACTGCAGCCACTCCAGGGTGCAGGAGTTCTGGTCATTGTTGGCATCCTCCAGGTGCTGGATGTCAGAAGCCCACCAGATGATGAATCGCAGGGAGCTGTTGGTGTAGCTGTAGGGCAGAAGCACCGGGCCAGAATGCGCAGGCTGTTGTTCAGTCCCAGCACCCTGTCCAGGTGGAAGGTCAGGTCCCCGGAGCACTTGATAAACCTGCAGTGCCTGTCCTGGCAGTTTGCCTCCAGGCTGGCTGGCAAGGCATCCCCCTTGGCATCACTCACAGCCTGCAGACCCTGTCACAGAAGTTGCCCATGTGGGCTGGTACGTGGGTTTTGGAGACCACCTGCCTGCCATCCAGCCACCACATCTTCTGGAGGTCATCGTTGAAGAGCCACAGGAGAGCACCCCACTCCACTCGCTGCTGCCATTTCCTGCCCCGGCCAGGAGGCTGGTCCCACCACAAGTGAATTGGGGGGTAAGGGGAGCCTTTCTCTGTGGACTAGTCCCCTGGGTAGAGGGGTGGCCACCTCCCACTGGTGACCTGGGGAGGATGATTCTGGCAGTAGGTAGGGGGAGCAGTCTGGCAGTGGGGACAGGTGGGCAAGGGCCAGCAGGGCCAGGGCCAGCAGCACCCTGAGAGCTGCTAGGGGGAAGGCTTCAACCCCATCCTTCATCATGGAAAATGGGCCTGAGAGGAGAGAAAAGGATAGCATTACCAGGAGTCCCTGCGCACTGCTATGGTCAAGGATCCCCAAGACCTGTGTGTCCCCTGCCCAGGCAGAGCTCTCAATAAGCTTATG
This sequence comes from Bucorvus abyssinicus, assembly GCA_009769605.1. Classification (NCBI taxonomy): domain Eukaryota; kingdom Metazoa; phylum Chordata; class Aves; order Bucerotiformes; family Bucorvidae; genus Bucorvus; species Bucorvus abyssinicus. The sequence continues at coordinate 45,407,380 of CM020028.1, forward strand.
GGGTTTGCTTTGGAGGAGCAGCCCCTATGTGTATTCCCTGGGCAAGGTGTTCCCCAAGCTCTTGCTGCCTCTGTGGCACTGTAGCAGGAGAGGTACAGCTAGCAGTGTGGTTTGTGCCAGAAATTAGCCACAGTCCCTTCAGGAGGCAGTTGGAGCAAGGGCTAACCTGCCACAGACATTGCCATGTCTGCAGTGCTGATGTGTGAAATCACCTTATGGGTGATGAATTCTTCATGGTCAAATATTTTGCTTTAAAGACTCAAGAAATGAAAAAAAACCCAAAACACTAGACCAAATAAGAGCAAATTCCTGGCTGGATGCAAATGCTTTCTGGTTGCTAAGAGGTTTTTCTCTTCAGACCTCACTCTGGGCACCCCAGAGGTTCCTACGACAGTTGCACACTGAACCCATAACCCGGATCCCCACACTCTCATTTGCAGGACATCTCAGTGTGTGCTGAGATGCGGCCTCTGTAGCCCTGCCCGTCACTGTGTCTGGCAAAAGCAAGGCACCTCCAAGTGCTGTGGCAGCCTGTATTTAAAAAGGGTGCAAACTGCTGTATCTGAAACCTAAAATACTCGGATTCCCAGCACCAAGGAACTGCCTTTAGATGGGTACTACCAAGTTCTGGTGTACAGATCTTTATACACACAGGGTTTCCCCGCACACCCCACCTTCTCCAACCCCTTTTAGTCATACTTCCTATTCTGAAGAGACTTATAAAATTATATAGGCTGGAAAGGCAGTTATGAACAAATACTGTGTAAGTCTTCCCGCATCACTAAGTTCGATTCTCCTCTTTGGCAATCCCACATGTACAGTGCTGGGCCTGCCTTGAGCATCGCACCTTCCTGTTCAGGTTGAGGTGGAGGGAAGCAATGGTGCAGTGCTGGGAGATCCTCTCAGCCCACCCTATCCCCATGCCACACTGTACCTGTGCCACATTCACCCAGGCTCGGGCGATCTAACACACTTCAAGTGGCTGGTATGGCAAGAGGCACCTTGGCGCCCTTTCTCTGCTTTACCACAGGCATTTCCAAGTGGCTAGAACCCATGTTGGAAGTCAAGGCAATGTTCAAGTGCATACATTTTTTTGCAATTGTTTATTTTGGAAGCACAGGTATATCCATGGCAGACACAGTGGATCAATATATTGCCAAAGAAGGGATAAGAGATTGTTTATAAGAGAAAAAGCTTGGAAAAAAATTGCTAAGAAGCTGGGGAAGTGAGAGACAGCAGCCAGAATGTCTTCTTGAAGGCAGCTGGGTAAGCAGAAGCATTTCCAGCCACAGGTCTTTTAGGACCGCAGGCTCCTGCCAGCTGCAGAGACCACTCCACCAGCATGACTCCATCCCTGAGAGGAGCTGGCCCAGGAAACCTGAGTGTATGAACATCTTCATAAGCTGATCCAGCACTACCCTAAAATCCATCAGGTTTAGTGCCCTCACTGCGGGGAAACTGCTTCAGATAGCCCTGTGGTGAGGAGCCACATCCCTCAAAAGACACTACACGAGCCAAAGTGTATAAGAGGACCCACAAAGCCACCAACTCGCTGGCAGCAACTATGGAGTTTTCTCTTCAAGGTCTCCCTCTCAAAGACTGAGCAGCTTATAAGAACTAACAATGGTGCATTTGGAGTGATTCAACTTTATAGCTCTCATTTAATTTTTTCTTTCCCAGAATTACAATGTAGTGCAGCAAAATGTATTCACTGGGCCAAATTCTTTGCTCACACACAGTTTATACTGGCCTCTGCTGGGAGCTGGGGCTGTCTGGTACAGGGCTTTGGGACCTGCAAAGAGATCCCCTGTTTTAGATGTCCCTTAAAGGCCCAGAGTCAAAAGAAGCTAGTCCGGGGTAAGACTGTTCAGAGGGTGATGTCCTGTCCAAGATTATGGGCAGGGTTATTCAAGGCTTGCTATTAACTACCCCAGTCATCATACTGCATGGTTGACTTATTGTTTTAGGCCCATTTTGTGTAGGGAATGCGCTCAAACACCCCCAAGCAGCCTTGAGGGGCAACAGGACTTCTGTCAAGTGGCTGGTTGAGATACCTTCCCAGCTCTCTTCTGCTTGGATGGGATAATGTTTTGCTGTGGTACCATAGCCAACGCCAGCTAACTCAGGTGGCAACCGAGCTCAACTACAAAAAACCTTCATGCTCTGTATTTCAAGTAAGTCCTGCGGAATGCAGACACATGTTTATTCCCAAGCACCTGCAACCCAGGTCTGACATCCTGAGCAAGAGTTTAGGGGAGGTGCAATGTCTAAGTCATAATTTAACCATAGTAAAATAAGTCTGTGGCATGAAAAGACCAGATCCTTGTATCCTTATTCTTTCCAAGTCATCACAATAAGTGCTTGACAGTCTGTCCTCCAGCCTCAAAGTATACTGAATTAACTGCAATGACATCTATAGAGTTAATCCTGATGGACAGAATTAACTGTAAATATCGCAGTACTTCCAATCTGCATCTGAGTTCCTCTCCAAAACCATGCTACCCTGGGGCACTGGTCCTAGTATCTCTGGAGAGACATGGCCCACCCTGCCCTCATCAAGGCCCCCCAATGACCCTCTTCTTCTTCCTGGAGGATTTACAGGGTGATCATTTTTGTTATCCCCCCAATAATAATCCTTTGGTCACTTACACCATCCCTGTGCATGCAAAGAGCCTGGCCGCCAAAAATCCAATTATCTGGGCAGGGTGGGGGTGGGGAGGGGAGCACTTGTGCACGCAGGAGCCATTTAGAGAACCTTGGAAATACTGGAAAAATCCTTTTTAATCCACAGCTGGAGAGCAGTGGATGCCAAATGTATAGCAATGATTGCCGGGTTTTTTTAATGCCAAGTCAGTTTACAGTCCAAGTGGTTAAAGAATCATGATTGACCAAACCACTTCTCTGTCAGTGAGCTTGGGCAACAAGGAGTTAGAGCTTCAATTCTTTCCACGTTTGGGCAACAGGAGTTAGAGCTTCATTTCTTTCCCGCTCTGAGCTTGAAATCCTGCCGTGTGAAGCTGGACAACGGTCATGACAGGCTCCCTTCTCCAGCCCTGCTCAGGGTTTCCCTGATAGATCAACAGTAAAAAGAAAAACAATAAAAAGAAAACAAAAAAATGCAAGTACAGTCTCTGTCTTATTTCTGGCAGTCAATATTGCAAATTTAGTAATAATGTAGATGATAGAACATAGCAAAAATAATATTGTATTTACAAACTCAGGGTAAATACTTTTCCAAAGAGACTTTCTCTGAGCCCATGATGTGAAAAAATGCTGCAGTTTAAGCTATGGCTTTGATTCAGACAGAAATGCAGACCATACATACAGCTCTGCTTTGCCAGTCTGACATACTGACAGTATAGCACATTTTTACTAGAAATTAGGCCCGTTTCTGAGTGGACAAGCTGTAGGCAAAACCCATAAAAAGGCTTAAGAGAAGTATTGCTTGTTCCAGGGTGCCAATAAGTAAATAATCTCTCATCAGAGCAACATACAGCACAGCCTGGGCTCCTGAAGGCAGGGTGGAGAGTCTGTGCAGTCTGGCCACTTGGGGATAAAACTTTCTAGGTGTGGTTGGGAAGGCTTTATTTTTGACATTGTATTCCTGGAGTGCTTGAACCTTGACAGAATTTGGAACAGAGAAGCCTGTTTTCAATTTCTTTTCAAAGTACATCAGACTGACTTCGTTGAGCTTGAAAGAAAAGAAAAATGAAGCCTAAACTTCATTATCCAAGAATGTAAGAAATGGCCCGAAAACTAAAAAGATGCCCTGGAAATACATGGCCTTTAAAAGCAGGATTGATTTCTCCTTTCCTCTGGCATCTAAAAGAGTGCTCCTGCCCTTGCACCAGCACTGCCAGACCCCTCCATCAGTAAACCCCACCAGCCCAAAGAGGTGGCCAAGGAAGCCAGGACAGCTCAGCCATGGCCATGTCACTCTTGGCCACCTGCCTGCCCTAGGCTCCTGAGCTCAGAGGACTTTGCCAAAGGCAAGCAGGTTAAAAGCAAGTATGTGCATTTATCTGGATGCATACCATGTGGGGTATATTTGGGGTGGGATGGGGTGGGTGGGTGTACTCTGTGTAGAGCTATACTTACTCACCCAGCACTGTGCTTGCTGCCTGCCTGATGAACTGCAAAACTTCCTGGGCAGCAGGAAATGCAGCTTGCCATGAACAATTTTTAAAAAGACTGCTTGAAAAACAACTAGGAAACCTTCTCTGGCTGCCCTCCACCTCCGGGAACATCTCCAGAGCCTTGTGCTCAACACATGGTGCTGGCAGTAGCTCCCAGCACATCGGGGAGAGAAACTGAGAGCGGGTATGTCAACCAGATCCTGGAGGGGAACAACCTCTTCCTTTTGGTATTGTCCAGGAGTTTTTTGGCCTGTTACAGTCACGGCGTGTACTAAGCTCACTGCTGGGGACCCATAAGTGTGATGAGGATGTGGAAGGACACAAAAACCTCTCCACCTCCGGAGTGACTGTGGGCAAGCCTAAGCAGAAGGAAAACTTTGTCAGCATCCACCCATCATTCAAGTGCTTAAGTGCCTTCCTATATGCTTCCTGCTTGGGGAAAATAGATGGCTCACAGAGTGGGAATTTACTGAAGACAGCTATTAAATGAGGACTGCCAGTCTCAAAGGTAGTCCCAGCTCAGAGTGGCTGCCCAGGGGGTAGGTCCACTTGTGCTTCCCCCAGACTTGGGTATGGCACCAGATCCCAGCATCACCCTCCTGCACATACGCTGCCATGGGGCACAAAGAAAGGACGTCCTTTCATGCTGCCTTGTGGTCCACCAAAGTGGCCAGAATTCCTAGCAGACCTGCACTGCACCAGCTGTGCATCTGGGGTTGTTTCCACCAGGAATGCAGGTTTTTTCCTCTAACATGCCCTTCAGAGGAGGAGGACCACAACCCCACTGCATTTTGTCACCCTTCTCGACACCTTGGCGGGGACGCAGCAGGCAGTCACTGCCTGCCTGCTTAAGGTGCCCTTGCAGACCTGCATCCATGCATTGCTCCTTGTGAGTGGCTTAGGAAGCTCAAGCCAGGCACTGTGGAGGTGGGAAGGGGAACTGTGCTCCCACAAATGATATGCAAGGGAGTCACAACAAATGCTAGTTTGACTGAAACCCAGGAGATGGAAACCTGATATACTGCCATATGGTGCTGTGTCCTTCTGTACGGAGTCAGCAAAGCCTTCACAGCTGGCACACAAGCCTTCCCACTAGCAGGTCCAAAACCAAACCAGAAACTGAGTAAGTTACATTGCCTGGGATAAAACTTTAAAACATGATGTACTCTGCTAAATTTTGGACATCTGGAAAAGCTTCTGCCTCAAGGTGATGATTTATAGTCTAATTGCAAGACAAGCATGCTTTGCGCTGGCATAGGACAACACTCCAGCAGCAGCACAAAGGGATGAAGTGGTGTTGATACCACTCACTCTGAGCACTGACTTTAAAGGGATGGTGCCAGTATGCTTCCTTTAAGTTCTAAAATAATGTTGCCTTCACATTTCTTCCCAATTATTGCTACAGCCTTGAGGCAGCAAACTATAAAAATCTCGAAATCCTCGAGCACCACAGCTTCTCTCTCTAATAACAACCTTGAGTGCCTTTGACTTCAAGCTCTGTCAACTGTTGAGCTTTTTGCTGCTCAGGAATGAGACATGCCATTTCTTCCTTGATTCCCTGCACCCAGACCCAGTATTTTTGGTTTTGGGAGGCCTCTCATGCTGGAGGTGCTTCTCTGCTCTGGCTGTTCTAACACACTGTCATCCGAAAGACCATTTGGAACAAAATGGATTCCAGTGTTGGAAACTGCTCTGCATAGCAAGAAAATCCCAGCACTTGTACATAGTAGTTCCATTCTCATTACACTGGCTGGTCCCAGCTGAGTTACAGACCAAACAAGTACAGCTGAATCATGGGCTTATAAAACCCCCGGGAGTAGCCTGCAAGAGCAGCAAGGCTCCCAGCATCCCAAATGTCCTGTTCAGCATCTTTATAGAGGCCCTGAGGCAGGAGATGGAGCACACCATGGAGTAGCTAGTTGGCCATCACAGGAGTGGACCACACTGCACTACGGGGTGCAACTGATGCAGTCAAGGGCAGGGCTGCCACCTGGAGGGACCCGGAGAGAACACACACCATGTCCTGCATCTGGGATGGACTAAAGCCCTCCAGGATTTCAGCAGGGTCTTGCTTTTCCTGTGATTACAGTGTCCTTACCCCTAAACAGATTGATTTCCAGTGAGAAAAAGGAAAGACTCATAATTCTTCTCACTCCTACTGTGTAAATCTTTCAGCTTGTAGGAAGTTAATATCCAGCTCTGTGAGGGATGGAGAGGGTGCTTTTCATCCCAACACTGTACAGAGCAGCTCAAGACCCCTCTGGTTTAATCCCAGAAGACAATACAAAGCACCACAAAAATAAACAGTCTCCAGGATGCCATACTTATTTTGCTCAAAGTAAGCAATCTAAAAGTTTTCAGATGCCTCTACTGTTCAAGTTCAGACTCAGGGGTTTTGCTGCAGACTCTTGCACTTAGCTGGATCTTCTTGGCTGTGTCTTCTTGGAGAAACATCTCCTAAGAGATTGATGGTTGTCTTTCAGGACATGTCACTGAGACGCATGGCTCTGCTGTCATTTACATGTGCAAACATCTCCACTACTTTTCACCACGAATAGCTTTATATTAAGTGATATCAATTTGCACCCAAACCATCCAGGTCACTGTGGACCCAAAACAGCACCTGATGTTCACAGGAGACAGCAAGGATGTGAGCAGCCCTGAATGCACGACTGTCCTGCTAGCATTACAGGACAACGGAGGTCCTCCTCACCTTCCCCCCTCTCTGTCCGCTTGTTCCTGTAACCCTCACACCTGTAAGGGACATCAAGGATGGAAAGCAGCAGTTTTGGACAGCTGTTGCTCCCTTGCTTCTGCCCAGTGCTGTGCAGGATCCCTCCAGGTTTCCCTTTTCCCTCTTCCTTTGTCCCCATTTCCTGGCCAGCCTGTGGCACTCACCTCCAGAGGTTTTCAGAGCAGCTTTCCCATTTGCCTGCTGAAACAGCAAGAAGGGGACCCCTTCCCAAACAAAACAGATGTGGCTCGCCTTTATGCAACAGCTGTGCCTTGTGCCCCCATTCATTTAGAATACTTTTGTCTTTGTTTTTGAGGATTTGTACAGTGGATGCTTTGGAGGAGGGCAGCAGCCTGTGGCCTGCAGGCTGGACTCCTTCCCTTTGAGTCCCACACAAAACCTGCCTCGAAACACCTGGGTTTCTGCTGGTGGAAAAAAATACACTGTGTTCTCCATGACATTCAGGAATCAACTGCTCCTCAGTACTTTGGTTCAAGCTGCAGCCAGTGGCTCATGCTGACAGTTCCTGTGGGATTCCCAAACCAGAGGAAGTAAAAGACAAAAACTGGGAGCCACCATGGAGCCCTTTCCTCACAAACCCCCTCACCCCACTGTCTTCTGTTGCTGTGCCTCCGGACCACTCACCAGCTTTGACTTGGCATCCCCAGCAGGGTTGCACTGCTTAGGCTCCTCTACACATAACTGCAGCAAAGAGCAGAAGTGCTAGAAAGTCACATCTTTTTTGCAACGTGTTCTGTGTTGCATTTAGTATGGGGAGGAATACATTAAAATAAAACCAAATTTTATTTCCTCTAGCTCTTGATGAGTTTACCAATCCTGCTGATGAGTGCCTGAGAAGCTGCTAAAATCTCTTAAAACATTTTGGCACTCAGTCACATTTTTTTTATTTTTCTGTGGGTCATGGTTTTTTCTATATTTTTCAGGAGGGGTGATTTTGATCCAGTTATTTTCAGTTTTCATTTCTAACTGGTGGACCAGCACCAGGGAACAGGAGTTCTTGCTTGGTGCTTGGCAGGGGATCACAAAACCCACTTCAGGGTGCTGGCAAGGGGCAGCGCCTGATTCTCTTGTCAGCATTTCAGCAAATGGGTCTGGAAAACAGTTGCCAAGGTTTGCCCCAAACTTGAGCACTAAAACTAGATGATGTGAAAAACCACCCTAATGTCTAGAACATGCTGCAGGGGAAACATGTCATTTCTCAGAGTGGGGAGCATTTTCCCTTGCCAAACTGGCTTTTTTTGCGACTTTTTGATGAAAGTGCTGTGCTTTGTGAGGACCAAATAGAAAGCACGGAGGCTCTTCATGCTCTCCGAGTCTATTTGCACTTAAGTGCCTTTGCCCCAAGCTCTTCACATATCTGAAAGACGTGACCCAGGCTCTTAAAAAAAGGTGTATTTCACCTCCCTGGCCAGCAGCAGTGCATTCAGCTACAGAAGCCCCAGGCACTGCCTTTAGCATCATCCCTACAATCTGCTTAGTCCACCCCTATTGCTATTAAGGACAGACACGTGCTGGAGTGGGTTGGTGCCTTGGTTGTCTCACCATGCCCTGACCCTCTGAGGGGTCCTGCTGGACTTGCACCCAGGATGGAGACAGCTGGGACGCAGCCTCACACCTCACCATGGGGTTGGCATCCCTCAGCAGACTTAGCTTCCCACCGCCAGCTCGGCAAGGCAACCCCTAAACTACCATGTCTTGCAGCACCAGCTGACCTCCTTGTATGCTTCACAAGCCATGGGAGATGCAGCCTGTTTTCATCTCCTGAGCTGGGCACCAGCTGTCTACAGCACTTCCACATAACTCCAGGAACCCACATAAAATACAAAAATAAAAAAAATTGTCATGAGTAAAAAAAAAAAAAAAATCCTTCAATCCTCCAGCGACTAATTAGCCTGCTTCCTCTCGACAAGTTAACCATGGTCAGAAGCTGTCACCCAGAGGTGCCCCTCCAGGTTCTCTGCAATCCCTGCTGGCTGCCTCTGCATTGCCAGGGGCAGCTGGGTGCCACGGTGCGTGTGGGCACCTCCGATTCTGCTCCTGGGCAGGAGGGCACCCTTCAAACTTCAGAGAACCACTTCCTAGCCTGTTTGCCCAAAAAAAGGCAGCTTTTATGCTTGCTCCATACTGCAAAGGGTCTGTCAGCCTCCATCCTCCACCAGCTTTCGGAAATGACTGAACTTTAGTCTTGTGTGAGGGTGGAACCTCTGTTGCGCTCCCATGGAGCAGCGTAGCAGAGGGAGAATCTTGAAGGCTTGGGTTATTTGTCCTGCCCATGTCTACAGGGACTGGTTTGTATATCATCTCCTAATGATACAAAGCAATAGCCCTGAAGCTGAGCTGCTTGCAGGCTTTGAGTAGAAACAAGCCCCAGATGGTCAGAAAGGTCAGATTGTCAGGGGCTATCATCCTCCAGACTTCATGACCCATTCCAAGGACCATAAGAACACCAAATTTCCTGCCTGAGCAGTGACCCAGACTGTTGGCAGTGCCTGTGACCCTGGGCACTCTCATCCTGTGGCACGGCAGTGGGACTTTCTGCCCACAATCTGAAATTTGCTATAGGATGCTAGAGAGTAATGGCACCATGCAGCAAATAAACCCTTTTAAGTCTCCCAGTGGAGTAACTGTCCTATGACACAACTGACCATGCTGACATTTAATGGTAACTCCAATGGTCCTTCAAATACCAAGTCACAGCACCCTGAATTCACATTCTCATATAACTCACCTCCTCTCTATGGACTTCTCTGTGAATTAACATTTCACCTTCATCTCCAAGCTTACAGCTAGCAAGGAAGTCTGCCACATGGCGTGATGGGACTGAAAAGTAAAAGTAGCTCCTGTCTCAAACACTGGTTAGTCCTCAAATGACTGAAAAAATTTATGGACAGTAGGTCTAAAAGAAATACAAAGGGGAATAGGCAGGGGTATATCCTCTAGCACCCCTTATCCCACTATTGTAGATGCTGGGAAACTGCAAGGGGAGGGACCAAACTTGCACCCTCTCCCTACACAGCATCTCCCATTGGCAGCCTGAGAGACCCAGGCTGGCTGGGGTTTGATGGACCACTGGTCTGACCCAGCAGAGCACTGCTTATTCTCCCAGTGGGGCTTCAGGCAAAGTCTAGTGCAGTTCAGTGCCCATGAGAGAGGTCAGTGCAGCCACAACCCAGTGGTCGTTCCTATTCGTCAATGGATTTATGCAGCACTGTGCCGTGACAGGGACCATACCCCACTTCTTAAGAAGCTATGGGTTGGAGAAGCACATCAACCCCCACAACTCCTGGTTTCTATCCCTTGAGCCCTAACACCTATCTGCTACTCAAGCACAACTGGAACACCGTCAGCAGAGGCCAGGCATATCCACTGCACAAACATCTCTCCTTCCAAGGTCACGTTCAGGTGGTTGGGAGTCCAGGAAGCCTGCTCTCATCTAGGATGAGGACCTGCATGCATCACCAACAGCAGCAGCTTGCCAGTCTTCCTGTGGATCTTGACAATTGATTCAAGCAGCCAGAGCAAAAATGATGCCACTTTCAGCTAGTCAGACTTGATATACTTCATTATGCCATAAACTCTCTGATTTTTTCCATTATTCAGAGACTTCCAGGATAAGCTAAGGCTCACAAGTGCAATGTGAATGAGTCAAGCAATAGAAATAAAAGACAAACAACAACCAAAAAAATCCCTTCAAAGTTATTCAGGGGCTCTAGGGAAGAAGGGAAGGAAGAAAGAAAAAGCCTGCAAGCCTATTTCCTATCCTTTCTTTAGATGACCTTTATATAGCATCTGACTGCAGTAACACAGCAACAGTCCCTTCTTTTGTTTGATGGCTTTTGTAAATAGGAGGTTCAGACAGTAGCTCTAAAAAGCCTCTATTCAAGATGTTGTGGCCTCCCACTGTGTGTCCTTAGGTAAAGCTCCAGCTGATCTGAAAACTAATACTTTCACATTATTTAAATATGAACCCTTTCTTTTTCAAAGCCTCCATCATTTTCATCAAAGCAGAGCTTCCTGATGAGATCCTGCCGTATCAGCAGCACAGTGCCCCGAAAAACCAGCCACCCTCCACAAGCATCCCAAAGTGGACACAAGGGAAGAGCTCAGCTCTGCTGAGGGCCATGATGAGCAGGTCAGGCCCTCTTCACAATATGCAAGGAGCAACGCTCCTGAACAGTTACAGAACAAAAATACCCTCATACCAGACCACTGTGGAAATTTTAACAAGTAATTCCTCTGTAATAAGAACTAGGTCAATGCATCTTATGAAGGAGGAAGTGGCTCTTTGCTGGTGGCAAGAGCATAATTTTAGGGCAGTGTCAGCACAAATAGCTGTCTGCAGGTGGAAGACTTCTCTAATTTGGTAGAATGGTCTGAAAGCTTTTGGAGGAGGAGGGAGAGTTGCTACAAAGACTGACCTGGAAACCGCTCAGACTGGCACATGATCACTGAATGTGAGGTGATGAAAAAAGGACCAATTCTTCGTTTATTTAAAATAATAGGACACAGGGGTCAGGTGCACAAAGTGAAAGTTGGGCCAAATTTCCACTTAAGGACACTATGAACTGGAGGCTGCACCGCATCCAATGAAGACTGTTAAAAGAGTTCCGAGAAAAAGAGAAGGTGTGGCCACATTACCAATATCTACGAGGCCACCACCTGGGTCAAAGCAGGGACAAGAACTGCCGTACTTCAGCTTTTGGTTATTCCTTTGTATTTCTGTTCTTTTGGTTTTTAATTTGGAAATAATGTTTGATGTTTTGAGCTTGAAGTTGCTTATACTATTGTCACACTGAGGTACTTTTGAGTTTATACTGGGATTTCCTTCTCTGAAGCAGAAAGATCTGCTTTTACCTGCTTAAGTAATCATCTCTAGTTGTGCTGAAGACCTGAAATAAGTAGATCCCAAACCAATTCTTGCTTGTAAGTTGTACTCATATACTGATAACGCTGTGAATAGAAATTAGCAACTTCTCATCTTGTTGAAAGGCAGGCACGTGGAGTTTTCAGAGACCCCTTATCAACATGGGCAGAGGGAAAGTAGAGAAATATACAGGTCTGGGAACCTTTAATGAGCTCTACAAGTGAAGTAAGACAAAATAGAGGGAATCCAGCTGTCAACCAGACCAGATTTGCCACAAGTCCATGGTCAGCATCAGTGGTGCAGTAGTAGTTCAGAACAGACAGTATTATTTACTGTTAACATATAAATTAACTATAAAACCAAATTATTTGAAAATGTTATGGTCACCAAGCAAACCTTGACTGAAGGACAGTCTGAATACTAGTATTTGAAAATAAGGAAGATCAGTAAATCCGAAGATTCCTCTTTCAGGTCTATTTTATCTCAAAAAACCTGAAACACATTCAGATGCCAAACTCTGCAACAGACACGTTTAGACAAGAACCAAAAGCACTTACATATAGCTTTTTTGAAGAAAAAGAATTATGCATCACCAGAAAATCACTCAGCCCAGAACTACAGCTGGTTCACAGCAACAGCAGATTTTACACCTTTTAACTACAGATTATGCTAAGGGGTCCAATCCTGCTCCTAGAATTGCTCACGTCTCACAGACTTTGCAGAACAGAGATTAGGACTGGGTTTGCCAGCTACTGGTATCAGTTTAGGAAATGTGGAAATTATCCAATGATCTCAGGAGTAAACTGGGATAGGGTACATTGCCCCTCTGTTCTCAGTAAGCCCTCTACATGTTCCGCATGAAAAAGGTTGAGAAAATAAACACTAGGACTTCACTTAAAGCATTTTCTAAACAGTAGAACCTATTTCTTTACCCTTAGCTACACAAAGTGAATTGAACAATTATATCCATAGTCCAGCAAAGTGCATCTTAGACAACTATAAAGGCAAAATAAAGAATTGGATAAGCATATCCATTGCTCTGAAATGTTTGTGCCATTCCTTGTTTGGCACTGTTCCTCGGACAGAAAAGCAGCACAGTTGCCTGGTTTGGGTAAGCCTTAGGAGCAACCTTGTAAAGAGCTAACATTGCCATCGTGTGGTAACCTTCAGAAACAAAAACTGTACTGCTGCAGTTTTCTGCATCCCCATAGCTCTAGAAAAAGGACAAACCAACGCAGACGGCACAACACTCATGGATTGAAAGGAAGGTGGACTACCAGCGATACAGAGCTGCAAAAGGTTTCAGTTACCTTTCAGGAGCCGCTCAGATGGAACATGCTGTGAAAAGACACAGTCCGCGTACCAAAAACTGGTACATTCTATTATTTTTCATCCTCCCCTTTCATCCAAATGGTAAAACCCCAGTACTTTCACAGACGCACTTGACGACACAGTATTACAGAAGCAAGTTTTCTTCTAAGGCACATAATGCTCTCTCTGCCTCACAGTGCCTCGACCTTTAATGGCCCCCTCCCCCAGAACATCCCTTTTCTGTGGTGCAGCGCTAGGGCAGACACAACTGGACCACAGGTAAGCAGCCCTCCCTTCTTGGCATGTTTTGCACTGTTACAAGGTTCCTGTTCAGGAAAACTACAGTTGCTAGGCAGTTTGGTAGGTTACAGCACACTTCATTTCACAGACACATTTCAGATACCTCAGTAGCTGCTAAGCGGAACTGGTGGGAATGAAAACTGCTGCAGTCATATCCAAAGTTACTCTCTGGAAGAAAGTACCTTTAAAACTGAGCAAATAATGTAGAAAAAGCATTTTTGATCTCATTATGCTTGAAGGCACAGCTATTTTCTCTACAGGCACTTTCACCAATTCTTCACCAGTCTTTTATAGCTGAGCTTAATGGTATTACATAAAAAACCCCAAACCCTAAGGAACTCTTCCACCTTAGAGGATCTCCAGGTTGATACACCTTTCAAGTTACAAGTTTCAGAGTAGGTGTATTTAATCACTTCAAAATAAAATCAAGATCTCCAGATGCCTGAACATGGGTTTTAATCCCAATTTGGGTATTTTTTTCGTTAGCTTTTACGTTCATTCCTATCAACCATATGCTTGAACTCAATTTCTATGTGCACATAAATAGCTTCAAGACAACATTGTATAGTGTTTGAGCACACAGGTGCCTAATTCTGGCTGAAATAAGCAACATTAGCCATGTCACTACTTAAAAGCACTTAAAAATATGTTCCCCTTCCATTTTATATTTGACAGTAAAAATAATTTGATTTTACATCACCAGCCATCTCAGACTTTCTTCACACAATATGAAAACATCCCCTGCCAACAAACTACACAAGAGAAAACACAAGATGGAAGCAGACATTGAGATATGTAAACATTATGTTATAGTGCAGAGACTAAATTAAGCACTTCAGTGTTTCAGATGGATTGTCATTTTTAGTGTCATGCCCCCTTTTGACTTAATGGCTTTGATTAAATAGCAAGAATTATATGCCACATAGTATAAGGAACTGTAATTAGGCTCAGATCTTGACTTGAGCTCTTAACTTTAAACATTCTGAAAAGCAAGCATGCTTAAACACAAATCACCAATTTTCATTTTGTTACTACGTCACTAATTATTGTAATGGCACTTACAGTACAACTATGGAATACTTCAGATGTCTAAGACCATGTCACTACTTGAAGAAAGGTGGAAGTTCTTAGAAAATACGGAGTAATTTAAAGCCTTTGAACAGCAATTTGTCAGTCTTTCAAACACCGACATACTTACATTCTAACCAGAACACATACTTTCAGTTTATGCCTTAATTTATATAGAAAAAATAACGTAATTTCACACTCTAGACTGTGCCAGTAATTTTGCTCATTCCCAACCATTTCAATAGCAGACTGCTTTAAAATGTCAGGATCTGACCTACTTCAAAGTAACTGGGTATGCCAATATTTCATCTGGCATTAGGTACAGACTACTGAGCATAGCCTGTATGGTTAACTTCAAGGAACATGACAAAAAACATTTCTGCATGTTCCAACACTTGGACATAAATAAATGAGACGGACAACAATTCTTGGTCAGAATCAAGTGATCTTATGATTACAATTTAAATCAGATGTTTAACAATTTGTTAAAGAATCAGAACAAAGACACAAAGTCAGACACAACTAGAACTCAATTTTATTTCTGCATCTTCTGCGCCTTCTCTGATTTCTGCGCCTTCTCTGATTTTTGCGCCTTCTCTGATTTCTGCGCCTTCTCTGATTTCTGCGCCTTCTCTGATTTCTGCGCCTTCTCTGATTTCTGCGCCTTCTCTGATTTCTGCGCCTTCTCTGATTTCTGCGCCTTGCCTTTTTTAGAAGACATCTTCTGGAGCTTCTTCATTTCATGCTTGATGATCCTGTTTCTCTGTAAAAAAAGGAAAATGTTTACTATTAATCAGAACAAAACCAGGCTCAATATTATGCCTTTAAGTTCTAAGTTTTCAGATTCTAACCTTTTTCATCACCCTTTGCTAAACAATTATATTCATAATATATAGCCAAAGACTTACCATGGATTACAATCCAAACATCAAATTCCACCTAAACCAGGTCTAATCTACCAAGTGGGCAACATCATTTTGGCTGGTAACTTGGACACCCCAATATTTTATGTGTAATGACTTTCATTATAGAATGAAATACTAACAGCAACCATCAAGAATACCTGATTTCATCAGTAGGTAATTCCTTCCTCAGCTGTAACTTGGAGGACTGACACAGAGATCATGTGGATTCAAGTTTGATTAACTACTGAAGAGAAAGTGGTGGCCACAGAAGCACGAAAAGTTCAAAGCATTCACATACTTTGTGCCACTCCGTAACCCAACTCAGCTATAAAAGTAAGGCTACTACCGTCTGTATGTGATTCTAAAGTGAAAACTACAAGGATTAGCCAGATAGAGAAGCAACTTACCATTTTCTTTGCTTTCATAACCTTGTAGCGATCAAAGTCAGTCATTTTGGCCTTCTGTTGGAAAAGAATCAGTCATGAAACTCTTTATAATATACATATGCTAGCAGTAAAACTCAAGTGTTTCAAAGCATTCCACAAGCAACTCTGAACATCTCCAAATTAGGTTCAGCTGCACATCTGGAACTAGTTCACTGTTTAAGACCTTTGCTGGAAAGTGATCGTGCAGGAATAAAGGTGGTTATAGAAAAGACTTAACAAAACCAACCATCTTTACTGTTAGAATATAAGAGGTTGTAGCTGATAGGTAGCTGCTTTTAAAAACCTATGCCTTGTTGATGGTTTATTCTCAGTTCGCAATTGAAAACACATTGTTTACTAGATTACACCTAATTTTAATAGACAGAAGGAAGACAGCATGTACTACTAATCCAGTGAAAAAACTGTACCTTTTCTCGGGCTTCAATCTTCTTTGCCCATCTTGTTGCTGCCCATTTTCCATTTATATTTTCCTTCTCCCAGGCAAGGCGCACACACTTCTGTCGAGCACTGCATTACAACAGTCACAAAATTATATTTAGAGCTTTTATAAAAAAGGTTCTCTCTGATGGTGCCCCATCAAATTTCACACGAGGAAAGACTGCCCTTCTACACTACTTCAGACACTTTAAGACAATACCACATACATTTCTGCGGCCTAATTAACCTTTTGTTGTGTAAATGCTTTGCTAAGACTGACAGATGAGTGACTCTAAGAAGTATACTCTCACACTATTCCCAGCACTGCTTCAGAATCAGGAAGGCAGCAATTTTTGTTTCTAAATTACAGAAGCTCATCTAGTAAGTAAAGAGAACAGAATGAATTCCACCTCCAGCAATTCCAGTGTAGTTCTGTAGGCAAGAAATGCATTTAGTGTCTGAAGGTGACCTAAGCAGCAGCAAAAGCAAATCTGCACAGTATTTACTGCAATTGCTTCCCCGCACAACCATCTGCAAGTTGGCTGGGCCAGTGTGCTATTTCCTTTGCTGTTGAACAGCAGTTATCAGCCAATAAACATATTCAATTATGATAACAAACTGCCAGATTTTTACTTTGCACCCATGTTAACCCATTGACTTAATGTTCTACATTCTTTCTAGATTTAGATCAGATCACATAAGTGACAGCATGTTTTTTTGCACAGGTCAAAAAAAAAAATGCCAACAACTCACCTGTGTGGAAACTTGAGAACAAAGTCAGTCAGCTGCATGCACTTGAAGGGCATAGCCTGCCTTCTGACACCACTACAGGGGCCATCAACTAGTGCCTGAGAAAGGAAAACAAATGGATGGGGTTTGCAGCAGTACTTGATTTAGAAACCAGCTTCTTAATAATGTATGAACAGTATCTTGACAACAACAGTTCAAAATTGAAAGAAATGTCATGCAGACAAAAACCGAGATTGTTAAGTCTTGCATATACAACCCAAGCTTTACAGAAAAAATTCAAAAGGCCCATCTTTGTCTTTGGAAAAAAAAAAATTCAAAACAACTGAATTTTAAAAAAAGCACACAGCAGTAAAACAGCATACTTTATCTTTCTTTTTTCCCCCAGCGTTTTCAGGAACAGTAAGCAAAGAGTCCCCTAGCCCAAACATTTGCTTTAAACATACATTTACATTCCACTAATAAATTTTAGACTCATACTGATATCACTTGTACACTATGTTCTAGGAAACATAGCAGAGAGTGGAATATATCACTTCCAGTGAGAAAACCTTGCTACTGAAAATTTCAAATACAGCAGCTATTAAATCCAACCTTTTTGTCAATTGCTTATTTCTTTTCAGAACGAAATTTTCAAAGTGTATTCACAAACTAAAGTTTCCTTTAAAATTTATATACTTTATGTTAGTGTACAAGCTTCTATTAAGGTAGTTAGGAGAAAATAAATGGTACAGCACTCATAGCTTACCCTGTTTTGGTCAATAACATCCACAATGGCCACCAGCTTGCCAGCATGTGGCCCAAAGGAAATGAATGCAACTCTGCCAATCTCGACAAAGCGCTTGAACACCTGGGAAAAGAATTTTCAGGAGTCAGGCGACTGTGTAGCTAAGGCCACTACTAGATTTAAGGGTCTCACCACCTTTTAAAACAGCTTCCCAAGCTTTCGAACTGCACAAAGTCCCTTCGCTTGAGCAAAGGGCCCACAGTAACTACTTTTTGCCGGTCCTGGCCCAGCGTGGAATCTGCAGGCTAGGGGAAGAAGAGGTGCCTGGCAGAAGCAGTGAGCCCCGCAGGCCGTAAAGAACCAGAAGCGGAGGCTCTGACCGTGCCCGGCACTACCCTCCGAACACGGCCCTGCCCGATCGCCAGCCGCGCCCGCCCAGCGGCCGCACGCGGGGCCCGGTTCCAGCCCAGCACCGGGTGGGGGCACCGCCCAGCCAGGCGCAAGGAGACACACACGGAGCGGAACAGGCAGGAAGGCAGGACGCCCAGAGACCCCCACCCCAGGTCAGACCAGGCCGCGGAAGACACAGCCGCACGCACGTACCATGATGGCCGCCCGCGAGCCGAAAGGGAGGTGCGGCCCCGCCGGCGGCCGGAAATCGCCTCTGAGCCGGGACTGCGCATGGGCGGAGGCGGGGCCCGCACGCCGGCCTGGCAGGGTGCGCATGCGCAGGGCGCCCCCCCGTGGCGACTGGGGATGGGGGCGGGGTATGCCCAGTACGCATGCGCTTCACAAGAGAGTCGTGGCGCGTACTGGCCCTTGCGCATGTGTATTGGGGACGGGGAGCGCGGCCCGGCCGTGGACGCGTGTGGTTGCTGCCGTCTCCTCCGCGCGCATGCGTGATGCCGGGCGGGAGGGACGCCCAGCTGTCGGCGAGGGGCTTCCGCGGTGGGTGAGGGGGACCAGGCGCTACGTAAAGCTGGTGCCACTCTCTCGAGTTAGCGAGCTGCTGTTCCTCCTGAGCTCGGACGGGTAACTGTAGCCTCGCTGCTCCGATCCGTCGGCTGGCAGCGTGCTGCAGACCGCGGGTGAGGGGGCGGTTTTGGTTCCAGTCCCTGTGAGAGAGTGGTCCGGTGGCAGAATGCTGAAGAGGACAGCAAATCCAGAGGCCGTGTCCGTGCTGTGGCAAAGCTGGTGAGCTTATGTTTGAGCGCAGGAGAAAGTTGGCAGGGCACAACCAACACGCTCTGATACAACTTCTTAAAATTAACCCTCTCTTCAAAAGGCAGAACATTTTATGAGGGAATGAGTGAAATATACACCAAGACTGTGCATGTTTTTTTGTATTACAGTGCAGAACTGGTCCCTAGTTTGAAAGAGCAGCTTGGCAATATGCAAGGCAATACTCTGGATACAACAGAACAAATGCAAAATGGTCTTGGGAAGGAGACAGGAGTAGTCTACAGTTAAAATGAACTTTTAGAGAAGGTAAAACCGGCCTTATAAATCAGCTTAGTAGTTGATGCCACCAGATAATGAAAAGTTGGTTCAAAAACAACATTTAATTGCATTATAGGCACTGCAGTGTAACGGGATAGGTAGCATGCTTTGTGCAGAAGTCAAGCGTCTGACCTGTACTGTTAATGCTAAGACTTTTCCAACTGCATGTTGTGGAACGCATCGCACTAGTGCTGGTATCAGATAAACACACGAGCTGCCCAAAGAATGTATTTGTTCTTTTCTTGGACCGTGTTGTCTTCAAGCTCCAGAGACAAGTGCCATGACTGCTCTTGTTTTATTGCTTGGTTCCTATTGCCACATAAATGGCATTTCCCAGCTAGTGAAGACACAGTGTGACCTCCCTGCAGTGCATACAGGATGGACCATTCTAAGCTCTGCAGCTGCAGAGATGGCATGCTGAGCGGGGAGATGGTCCGTGGGACAACCAAACAAAAAGCCCCCTCATAGCACTGCAGGGCCCCAGCTCGACATTCTACTCGGAGCTCCTCACAGCCCTCACTGTTCTTACTGCTCTGCCAAGCAGCGCTGCTGCTGAGGAAAGACAAGCAAGGGCCTTGCAGACCATGGCAGAAAAGATCTGTGGGTGTGTCAGTTCACCGGACTGGCTTTGATAGACTTACATCAAGGTGCATGCATGCAGATTGCATTTTGCAGGATTTTCAGTCACATAAACGTTAGCCAAAACATTTGCTATGAAAAGAAGAGCTTTGAGAATAGCTAAGTATATGCAAAACATAATGCAGAACATTGCTGGAACATATGTCTGACCTTCATTCTTCTCGTTCTGTGAACAGTGGAATGAAACATCCCAATTTAGCTGTCTAAAGCATAGTGTTTATTATTTGTACAGTTTTGCTTTTATAATAAGAGCAAGTAAAAAATACACTTAAGCAATTATCCTGGTTTGAGTTAGAACAGAACTAATTCTATTCAGTGATTTTACTTTTCAGCTCAGTCTCTTCTAAGGGACTGCACTTGCTGAAGTTAATGGCATATTTTTGCAGACTGTGTCTGCTCCTAGAACTGACAGCACTTGATGTTTACAGTTACTACCAGGGATTGGTGTGCAGTAAAAAGCTCTTGCTTACACTTGCTCCTGTGCAGACCAAGGTCACTGCTAAATCCTGTGTGCATGTTGGGGGTGCAGTAAGTTAGAGGCTGCACCTGCGAGGAGGAGCAGACAGGACAAGTGACCCTAAACTGACCAACAAGGGGTTCCATCCCATAGACGTCATATTTGGAATAAAGCTGAGGGATCACGAGGCTCTTGCTCTCTTCCTCTCTTCTTCAGTGGCCGATGTCTGAAGAGGACTCTGTCTGTTCTGCCTTGGATCCCAGGCTGTGTGTTCCTGAATCCAGTTTCGGAATCCAGCTCCTGCATCTGGTTTCCATTTGCTGTTGAGCCTAGTCTGGGCCTTCCCCAGTGTCTGCCCACAGCATCAGTGGTGACGGTGATGGGGTTGCCATCAGGGGAATTGGGTACAGTATTGGTATTGTATATATTTAATTTTATTATTCCCATTAAAGTAGTTTTCATTTCCTTTTCCAATCCATGAATCTCTCTCCTGTACTCACATTTGCTTTCCCCTATTTGGGAAGGAGGGGAGGAGGGGGAGTGTAATAGACAGCTTCTGTCATTTGTTTAGTGGCCGGCCCAGCTCTAACCTTTGACATGAGTAAAGCAATCCTTTCTTTCTGCTAACTCTGAGACACTTCAGATGTATTCGCCTTGCAGCTTCACAGATCATGTCACAGCAATATTAAGAGAAATTAAGAGAAACAGTATATAAAGGGAAGAGGTGGCAGTGATGTGGCAGGAGGCTTTTTCAAGGGTTATTCCAGAAGCCAGCTGAAGACGACCAGAGCTGTACAGAAGATAGGCAGGTAAAAGGGTCACTGACCATGAAGAACTCCTTGAGATGTGGGTAAAATTGTGGTCCTGTGATTTAAGGAAATGAGAGGTTTGGTGAAGAATGCCTGGGCTTTCCAGAAATTCAGTTTTCTGGAGCATGAAGGCAGCAGAACTTCCAGGAAAGCTCTGGAGTTAATGTATTTGACAGAAGCATTTGCTAGGTAGATTTCAGCACTGCTGAAGAAACACTGAGGCCTTGAGAGTGGAAAGGCTGCGCAAGGCACCACATCAATGATTGCAGATTCAGCAATGTGTTCCCAAACCTGCTACGGGAAGGGCGTTCTGCTGGCCTGCAGACTGCCTTGAGTGGCTGAACATGTTAATGCTTCAGAAAGCCCCAGGTCTGAGACTCTATCCAAATGGTTGAATATGTACATGACAAGTCAGTACTGACTGTGACTGTCTGAGATCAACAATATATGGGGAATTATAGGTCAGTGTTTCAGCATGAGAACCAAATGTATTTCTGTGAATGTTATGAGAAAAGGACAGTGAAAACCAGTGGCTTCTGGAGGTAACTGTGAGACATTTAAATTTAGGTTCAGTTACTAAAGTGTGGAAGCATTTTTTCTATCTTCAAAGCAAATCTTATATACCTATCTTGGGTTTGTGTCTGGTGGGGGTTTAGTAGTGGGGGAGAGAGCTACTGGCATGGCCCCTGCCTGTAAGAAGCTTAGAGAAGCTCCCCCAGTTCCAAGTTGGACCCGCCTCTGGCCAAAGCCAAGCCAATCAGAGCCTCTGATAACATTTAAAAGGCAAAAACCTGTTGGGCTAGTTCTTTTGCTTTGGGAGTTCTTTTTGTTCTTTTGGAGAGGAATGGGAAGTGAGGGAGACAACCATGTGGAGACAGAGGTCAGTGAGGAAGGGGCAGGGGAGGCAAGCTGGAGCAGGCTGAGCCCCTGCAGCCCATAGAGATTGATGGTGGAGCAGAATCCTCTCTGCAGGCTTTGGAGGACCCCCCGTTGGAGCTGGGGATTGTGCCCTTTGGGTCTGAGGGAAGCCTACACTGGAGCAGTCCATTCCTGGGAGGTCCATTGTCCACAGAAGAGACCCACGCTAGTTGGAGAAGTTTGTGGAGGACTATATTCCATGAGAGGGACTCCATGTTGTAGCAGAGGAGAACTGTGAAGAGTATTCCCCCTGAGGAGGAAGGAGCAGCAGAAACAACATGGGACGAACTGACTGCAACTGCCATTCCCCTGTCTCTCTGAGTAGGGAGGAGTTAGACAATCTGGTGCAGAGCTGAGACTGGGAAGAGAGGAGGGGTGGTGTGAAGGTGTTTTTAAGATCACTGTCCTACTCTGGTTCAATTGATAAATTGGTAGTGGTTTTGTTGTTTAAATTAAATTGATTTTATTTCCCTGAGGCGAGTCTGTCTTTTGCCCATGACCATAATTGGTGAGTGTGCCCTCCCTGTCCTTTGTCTCAACCCTGGAGCCTAAGCCTTTTGTTCTATTTTCTCCTCCCCGTCCCAATGGAGGGGGGTAGGAGTGAGCGAGGGGATGCGTGGTGTTTTGTGCTGGCTGAGTGGGCTTAAACCTTGACAATACCATAGCAAAGACATTCTGAGATCTTCACGGTACTGGAAGATAAAGCTCAGTTTTATGAGAGGCTTGAAACTCCTAAGAGGTGTTGGCAATTTACTACACCTTTATGTGGTGGGGATCAATCAGTTTGCAACAGCAATAACAACAGATCTATCCCAGGTGTTCCTTTCAGTTCCTGTCATAACCAAGTGCTTGTTCCAGAAATTAGATTATTTGGAGACTTTAGTGTCAGCACAGCACACAAGAACAGCTACCATGTCCCCACCTCCCACAATTCCTACTGACTTGTTTAATTTTATCTTAAACAACTGCTGCCTTCATCAAATCCATCATGACTTGGCTTACCAGCTAGTACAGAGTTAATGAACAAAAAAATAATACGTACTTGGCAGAAAAAGGCTATTAATCCTTTATCAAGCAAAGTGACATACCTGCCTAGGTTTTCTCTGCTGCATACTGGACAAACTAGTTCTACAGAAACAATTACCAAAATATTTCAAAAGCACTGCAATTCACTCTATTACAGAATCCTTTGTGTCTCTTCTCTATTTATGCTTCTGGTCCTGAAGTGTTTTTGCCTGTCTTTATTTCATCCTCCATTTTTCAAAAATAAAGTCCCACTTAATAGCACTATAAATTTGAGTTTTGTCTTCAGTTAAGTTCATTCATTCTGGAATAAATACATGTTCAACATGACATATGCTCTTCCAATTATGTGATACAATACAGAAGTAAATAAGGAAAACACAACAATGCTGTAGCTGCGAGGAAGTCGAGGAGCCCAGCAAACAAAGAAAGTTTCAGAGGTAATTGGATCAGCTTGTCTTCTACTGGAATCATGTTTGTGAGGCTTAACACGTAACTGAGTGACCATGCTATACTGCTGTTACCAGCCTGAAATAAAGACAGAAGAGTCCTATTCCCATGGACTTTTCAGTCAAAGAAAAGAGGTTCCAAAAGCTCAGCTACTGGTGCTGGCAACTGCCCTTTAAGTTAGCAAGGAGAAAACTTTAGTGGCATATACAAAGAAGATACAGAACCATTTTAAATTACCTGGTTTTTATGTAGTTCTGAAGGATGGTAATAAAATTGGTCACTGGGCTAAAGAAGTGAGACTCAGGTATTACACGGATGGGTACAAGGATGTGTGTTGTTTATGCAAACTGCCTGTTATGGGAGTTTCTGTGCAAGAAACACACTTAAAAAAATAAATCAGCACTACCGTGCTAATTCCTAGAATTAGCTCCTTAGCCAAATCCTAGGGTGTTATTTAGTTCAAGCAAACAAAAAATCCCACAAAGAGTCCCATTGACAAGGACAAATAGGAGGCCAGGGTAAAGTCCCCAAACCAGTGAGTTAAGAAATAGAAAATGGAGTAGAAAATATTTTTATGTGTATCAGTCTCTTTTAGATTAGTAAAGCAAACTATCTTGTAACTTTTTATTTTTGACATTGTTTAAGGTAGCGCTCTATTGCTTGAAGTATTGCTTTATTGTTTGTGGTTATTGCCCCATTGTTTGTGGCAAGATGCGGGGAAAGAAGGAATTGTCTTTATGTATGGACCGTGACTGTAGAGGAATTTACATAACTAGCTCTGAATTGCGCATGCTCTTGAGACTGAGGTCAAAAGGACAACTGTGATGAAGACTATCATGAGGCCCTTACTTCATCCCTGCGACCACCAAGAGACCCCCAAAAAGCGATACTGCGCTTGTGCGTACAGGTGCCAAGGGGAGGAGACCTAATTTACATCTGAAGCGGAGAAGGGTCATTAATATGTATAAAGAGATGAAGTAATCCTTTGAATATGTATGTGTCAATACTTTAAATCTGTGAACTCTCTGAGCTCAGGTGTGCGTGCCTGTTTGAGGGGTCACCCCTGCCGCACCCAGCGCTGCAATAAACATACCTGCTTCACAATCTATTTTGATTGCAGAGTTCTTCCATGTGTCACCAGGAACTCTGTCATATTTTGTTCCATGGTTGGTTTTGTGCCTGCAAATGAACTAGCACTAGGCTCTTCCATTTAAAAAATAAATATAAGTGGAGAATTTAGGAACAGGTGAAACAAAAGTGAAGAGGGTATGTTTGTATTTTTTCCATGGTCCTCCTGCTTTGCAGTCTTCTCCCACTTCTAATTTGAGTGACAAGAGTTGATCAAATTTCCACTGTCTTTTTCATTAAATCATCCTGCCACTTGATAGCACAAGATCAAATGGTGAAGAGAGTGTCACTTGTCCTCCTCTCACATGCTCAGGCTCCAGTAACGGGTAGTTACATATAACACATGTAAGTACACATCACTGCCTCCTACAAATCAAACCACAACTTAAAAAATAGAATAGTCTATTGTTAAACAGAGTGAAAAAATCAGGGGGGAGGGGGGCTGCATTTCACGTGAAATCGGTGGAACTAGTTAAACAGGGTAGCCTAGAGGGCCAGCTACAAGATACATATTTGCTTTACACTCTAGCATAGGTTGTTTTCTTTTTCAAAGGGTCTGTACCACCTTCAAATCAATCCAGGTAGTTCCAGGTACAGGACAGACAAAGCTGAAGTTGTGTTCTACAACCAACCAGCTCTCCCAAACTCATTTGGTTTCCATCTTTGTTACTGGTCATCCCACTGTGCAGCTACAGAGGTGAGTTTGCCTGAACGGCTGCCTGCGAGTAACTTGCTTGTAGTTAGGAAAGCAAACCTCTTTGGTTGTTCTTGTATAAAAAGCATCATGATGAAGTTGAGGGATAAACTTTAATAAATAATGTCTTTTATGCACTCCTAGGAGAGGCAAACCCCCCCCATCCTCTTGGAGAAACTGTGCTGTTATCTCTGGGGTAGCTTAGCTGATCAGTTAACATTACATCTTGCTAGTAGGGGAAGATCCAATTAAGAGAAAGTAGTTTTTCCTTTTGGAGTTTCATGATTTCCCTAGCACAAATTCTAGGTAACAAAGGTGTTAATTTTAAATAACCCTTTTGGGTTCTTATTTTTTAGTATTTTTATAGTCTTGGCTAAATACAGAAAAAGTTGCTGTGTTTGACTGCTCCTATCTGCTGGGAACAATACAACATATATTTAAATATTGAGACAAATTCACCCCCTACCAGGTCCAGATTAAGATCTGAAAGTAAGCTCTATGCCGATTTCCTGGTAGAAGGGCTAAACTCTGGACACTCCTCCAGAGCTGCTAATGGTTGTCCACCAGAGGACAAAATAAGGCAAGAAAATCTTACTTGATTCCTTAGTGCACCAGTAATAGATATGACCGTTCAGAAAACATTGCTTACAATTTCTCATTCACAGCTTGCCAGCATACCCTGCATTTAAGAATACAGCATGAGGATCTACAACATATTCTTTTGTTGGTTTTGCATGTAAGTGCTGAAGCATTTCCAAACTGTATGAGGATTAAGAGACTGTCTGGGACAAGGTTTTAGAATAAGTCACTGTACAATAGCAGAGATGAAAGGACGGAGTCACAAAACACTGTGGGGACCATACCTCTTGATGTAACAGCCAAGCTTAGACAGTGTCCACGCCTTCTGATTTGGAAGCAAAGTTTTCTTAGCAGTAGCTTTAGAATGGATATAGACAAGCTCGTTCCAAGTACTCATTTATTAGCAGAAAAATAGAGGTCAGGGAAGGGAGAAATGCACAAATGTTGTAAGCCTTCTCTCTCTGCCAACTGAAAGCCAATACCCCATCGATATATATACTTATTCCAGAGAACCAGATCGTGGCACAAATGCATGTGCCAGCTGAGGATGAAAACTGACTAGTTGCTTCACCACCACTCACTGACTACAAACCGCCTCTGATGGTTCCCTCAAGGCTCTGCCAGCAGTTAGAAAACTCTGAATTCTCCTGTCCAGCTCAGCAGGGTTAGCTCAAACTCATCTTGACTGGTGAGATGTTTCAGGCGGGTCACTGCCTCGAGCAAACCACTATGTCAACAAACCAGGGCAAGGTTTAAAACACAATTATTTGATCCTTTCTTTAACAGAATCTAGGCAGCATCTCCAGCTAATGCTGCAGCCCCTGGAACCAGGCTGAAATTGCTTCTGAGGCTTGAAAAGTGACTTTGTCTCATGCCAAACATTTGACAATCATTTACAAAGGCTGTTCACAACCATAACATTTTTGTAGGCTGCTGCATCTTCTGTGTCCTTCTGAACTTGTTCGGATTAAAATAACAGTAAGAGGAAATTATTATTACTTAACTCCTTTTGAAAATGTATCAGTGGCCAAGTTTATGCATCAAAGTTGTAACCATGTACAGGCAACTAATAAATGAATTAGCTGAAATGAATTAGTTGGATCTAGCATATATTTCTTCAAATTCAGGCAGCATAAACTGGAGCTGAAAGCAAAAGTTTTTTTAAAAACATATAAATTATGAAAAACAGATGCTTTTGGTTTTTGTAACTAGAAAATAACTTAGATTCTAATTAGAACTTACTAGCATTTTTCAGAAACACCAAGTGAAGTTATGGACAACTAGATAGGGAGGTTTAAAAAAAGAAAGACCCTGACTGTGATATAGCTTATATGGTAAAAAATAAAGATAAACGTAAAACTGCACATGAAAGATTGAGGATGTTATGGTTCCTAAATTTTCCATGTCATCTTTACGGCATGGTTAAAACCGTGAAATTAAATTTTGAAACCTAGCCCAAGTTTTAAACATACTAGAACTACTACATGGTTTGATGCACAGAGGGAGAACAAACTGAAACAGGTTGATACAGACCTTCTGATAAATTCTGAATACTCGTCCAGTCCATATTCTTTTTATATCTCCCTTTTACAGATACAAAAGAAAAGAAACAAACAAAAAACCCAAACACCCCACTTACCTGTGCCCAGTTCTGTGATCAGAAAAAACACATACTTTAATTGAAGTCAGCTAGGGAAAAGTGCCCAGATAAATTCGAAGCGTTAATTGTATAGTAGAATCCTGAGAAAGCCCATAGAAGAGGAATAGATGATGGGCCTGTTACATTCAGAACTACAGAAATCGAAAGCAAGCAAGCTCAAAAAGATATGCTGTTTTTGCAAATCTACCACAAAGTTCCCTTTAACTTCTCTGTCTCTGCAAGTAGTGAAGGTAAGCAATAAAGAAACCATCTCCTGGCACAGCCCTGGGTCTCCTGTTCCATGGAAGTTCACGAGCTGGTTTGGTTAGTAACATGCTGATGTCAGAGACTGTGTACAAAGGCTGCCAGAGAAGTACTTCATCATTAATGCAGTATTGTAATTCTGAGGGTATCGTGCATTATCCACATTGGAATTGACGTTTGATTTATGGAAAAAATGAACAAAAAATCCCGAACAATAAAGTCTATTCAAAAGCAAGAGAGATCTAATTTGACATTAACTACAGGATTAAAATGCTTGTGCATGTATTTCATTCTTTTTGTCATGGCTGATCAGTACAACATTGCTGATCATTGTAAATCATAGAAAATCCTTTCTCAAAAAATCATTGTCAAAATCAGCAAAACACTCAGAAGACTATTTGAGCCTTTTTTTTAAATGATACAAAACTCTCACCAATTTTTAGCAAATATGAAGATCTTTATATGAAACCTAAGTGTGTTTGTCCACAACTAAGCAAAACAGAGCTTTTACTAGGGTTTCCAAACTCCACCAAAGGGAAGCAAAGAATCTGCTCAGAAAATTACTGAACACCTGCAAGAGCAACATAGCAAAGGGTCAGACCCGGAGCAGCAAGGCAAAAAGCCTTTTCTCAGCTTCATCTCTCCCGTGACACTGGAAGGTCTGTGCGTAGACAATGCAGTTGTAACAATATAATATCACTTGCACGGTGCTATTGAAGTTCTCCTGAGAGTCCTCTGAGATAAATGAAATCTCAGTGGAATCTCCTCCAAGATCCAGTGCACCTATAGTCTCTTGTGTAAGGATGGACCCATGTCCTCCCAAGACTTATCTACATGTCAAAACTAAACCCAGGCTGTTTAAAAATATTATCTCCTTGTTCAACCTTAAAGCTTTTCTACACGTGCTTAATTTTTTCGGAATTTGCTCCCACTTTGTACTGCACCCTTTCAAAAAAATTTTAGCTCTGACGGAAATATGAATGACCTTTTCAGATAAGAGAGATGTAGTTTCACAGTGTGAAATGATCTTGGAAGATGGAAAAAGGAATGCAGTGCACATTTCAGCTCAGAGAACAGCACAAAGATCATAGAACAGGAATAGCCAGATCAGTATCTGCAACAGAATGCAAAGAACTTAAGTTAAGATATTTATTAGCTTGGCACAAACCTGAACGGAAGTATCCAACAAAGGTGATTATTTCCAGCAATTGCGCCCCCAGGAAAGGTGACAGCCTGGAATCTTGAGGCTGCTTTTCATCTTCCTTTAGAGGCCTCTCAAATGCTCCTAGAAATTGGGAGCTAGCACTTTTCCTTTAGCCACTAACATTGATCATCTCCTCTCTGGGCTTGATTCACTGGGGCCGAAGCCAAGTCTCCACAGTGACTCTGTCCAGCCATTGCTCCCCAACAAAAGGTGCCAGCCGAGAACCTCATCCTGAATGTCCTTCTTTCAGGTTGGGTGGGGGAGTGCTCCAATGTGGACCGGTGTGTCGATCCGTTTTGCTGTCCATGTCCCCACCTTTTCTTAGTCTTTGGGCGGGGATTCTTAGAAGTCTTTTGCATAAGCTCCTCCTTCAGCATCCTCTCAGCACACTTGTGCCACTACCTTTTGGGGGGTCTTCGGGGGTCGTAAGGCATTGCCTTCCTCTTTTCCATAGCCTTCTTTGAGAAAAACAGGTGCTTTCCACCTGTGATTTGTCACAGCTCTGAAGACTCAGCCGTATGCAGAGGAGTTTGTGGTTACGGCATCCTGCCTGTCTGTCTCCAAGGTGGTGTTTTTTATCTCTATTACCAATATGCTGCAAATGCAAAGCTCACTTGTTCCCTGTAAGCCGTGCGGTTATCTGAGGCATGCTGTTACCTAATGTCCAGCAAGACAATGTCCACAAAATCATTTTGCATCTCCCAGAACTGACCTCCATTGCCGGGTCAGGCGGCGGTGCTGTGCATGCCTGGTACTGTCCAGGGCATGGGCTGACTCTGTTCCGGGGAAGATGTGCAGAACAGGATATCTGTCTCACAGTTATTAAAGTATTTAACTTAAAATAGAGATTCTTCAAGTAAAATGAGATATTTGTGGTTTGTGGTTCAGCGATGTTGTGTCCCAGTACCTTCCAGGTTCTAGCGATGTTGAGACATTAATTTTGTTCTGGAAGTCTCTGACAACCCCTAACCCTAACCCCTAACCCTAGACCTTAATGCTAAACCTAACCCCTAACCCAAACATAAACCTAATCCCTAACCCTAATCCTTAACTGTAACACATAACACTAACCCTAACACTATTTCCTATCCCTCATCCTCACTCCTAAACCTAAACCTTAAGCCTAATCCTAACCCTAAATCCTAATACTAACACATAATCCAGCCCCAAAACCTAAACCTAAATCTAACTCCTAACACTAACCCTAAACCCTAACAATAACACCTAACCCTAACCCTAAACCTAAATGCTAACACTAATCCTTAAGCCAAACCCTAACCCTAACTACTAATATGAACCCTAACACCTAACCCTAACACTAACCCTGACCTTAACTGTAACCCCTAAACCTAACCCTAACTGTAACCCTAAGACCAAAACCTGACACTGACATTAACCCTAACCCTACACCTAACACTAAAACCTAACCCTAACCACTAACACTAACCCCTAACCCTAACCACTAACCCTAATGCTAATGGCCATAAACCTAACCCTAATCCTATCCCTAATATAAACCCTAACCCCAACATTAACCTCTAACCATAAACTGCCCGTAACGCTAACACTAAACCTAACCCTAAGGTGTGACCTTAAACATAACCCTATCCCTAACCCAAGATCTAACCCTAACCCTAAACCTAACCACTAAGCCTAACCACTAACCCCTAACCACTAACCCTAACCCTAGCCCTAACCCTAACCCCCCTAACCCTAACCCTAACACAAACCCTAACCCTAACACGTAAACCCTAACCCTGACCCTGACACTAGCCCTAAACCTAACCCTAACCCTAAACTCCACCTAACCCTAACCCTAAACCTAACCCTAATGGCCCCTAACCCTGACCCTAACAATAACCCTACCCCTAACCCCTAACCCTAATCCTAACCCTATACCTAAACCTAACCCTATCCCTACCCCTAACACCTAACACAAACCCTAACCCTAACCCTAATCCCTAACACTAACCCTAACCCCTAACCCTAACCCCTAACCCTAACCCGAAACCTAACCCTAAACTGAACCCTAACCTTAAACTCTAACCCTAACAAAAACCCCTAACCCTAACTCTAACCCTAACCCTAACATAAGCCTAACCCTAACCCTAACACTAATGTAAGCCTAACCCTAATCCTAACCCTCCCCTAACCCTAACTCTAATCATAACCCTAACCATAACCCTGACACTAACCCTCACCTAATCCTAAGCCTAATTCTAACCCTAACCCTAACCCTAACCCTAACCCCTTTCTGTAACCTCTACCTATCATAACCCTAACCCTACACCCTAACCCTAACTCCTAAACCTAACTCTAACCGTGACTCCTAAACCTAACCCTAACCCTAAACCATAAGCAAAACATAGCCCTAACCCTAATACTAACCCTAACCCTAACCCAAACACTAACCCTCACCTAACCCTAACATTAACCCCTAACCCTAAGGGCCCTAACCCTAACCCTAACCCCTAACCCTAATGCTTAACAATAACCCTTAAGCCTAACCCTAACCCTAACCCTAACCGCTAACCCTAACCCTAACATAACCCTAACATAACCCTAACCCTAACACATAACCCCAACCCTAAGCCTAACCCTAACCATAAGCCTAACCCTAAAAGTAATCCTCCCCTAACTCTAACCCTAACCCTAACCCTAACCCTAAACCTAACCCTAACCCTAACGTAACCATAACCCTAACCCTCCCTTAACCCTAACCCTAAATCTAACGCTAAGAGCCCTAAATCTATCCCAAACCCTGACGCATAATCCTAACCCCTAACCCTAACCCTAAGGGCCATAACTCTAACACTAACAATAACGCTAATGGTGCTAACCCCAACTCTAAACCAAACTGTAACCCTAACCCCTAACCATAACCCTAAACACCTAACCCTAACCCTAATAGCCCTAACCCAAACCCTATCCCTAAGGCCTAATCCTAACCCTACCCCTAAAACCTAAACCTAATCCTAACTCTAACACTCCCCTAATGCTAACCTTAACCCTACCCCTATGCCTAATGTAACCCTTAGCCTAACCCTAACCCCTAACCCTAACCCTCCTCTAACGCTAATCCCCCTCTAACTCTAAACCTAACCCTAACCCTAACACTCCCAAACACTAACCCTAACGTAACCCTAAACCTAACCCATACCCTCCCATAACCCTAACACCTAACCCTAACACAAACCCTAACGTAAACCTAACCCTAACCGTAACCCTAACCCTCCCTTAAAGCTAACACTAACCCTAACCCCTAACCATAACCCCTAACACTAATCCTAACCCTAAACCTAACCCTAAGCGTAAAACAAACCCTAACCCTAACGTAACCCTAACCCTAATGCCTAACCCTAACCCTAATCCTAACCCTAATGTAATCCTGACCTTAACCCTAAACCTAGCCCCTAACCCTAACATAACCCTATCCCTAACCTTCACATTAAGGCTAACCCCTAACCCTAAACCTAACCCTAACATTAATACTAACCCTAAAGTAACACTAACCTTAACCCTCCCCTAACCCTAATTTTAACCCTAATGTAACCCTAATCCTAACACTAACCCTAATGTCACCCTAACCCTAATGTCACCCTAAACCTTACCTAACCCTAACCCCTAACCCTAATGTAACGCTAAACCTAACCCTAATGCTAATTTAACCCTAACCCTAACGTAACCCTAACCCTAAACATAACACTAACCCTAATGTAACCCTAACCCTAAGCCCTAATCCTAACCCTAACGTAACCCTAACCGTAACCCTCCCCTACCCATAACCCTAACGCTACCCTAAACGTAACCCTAATGTAACCTTAACCGTAATCCTAACCCTCCCCTAACCCTAACCCCTAACCCTCCCCTAACCCTAACCCTAACCCTAACCCTCCCCTAACACTAAACCCTAACCCTAATGGCCCTAACCCTAACCCTGATGTAACCCTAACCCTAAACAAAACCCTAACCCTAACCGTAATGTAACCCTAACCCTAACCCTACACGCTAACCCTAACCATAATCCCTAACCCTAATGTAACCCTAACCACTAACCCTAATGTAACCCTAACCCCTAACCCTAATCCTAACGTAACCCTAACCCAAACTCTCCCCTAACACTAACGTTAACCCTAACCCTAACCCTAACCCTAACCCTAACCCTAACCCTAACCCTAACCCTAACCCTCCCCTAACCGTAACCCTAAACCTCCCTTAACCCTGACCCTAACCCATAACCCTAACATAATCCTAACCCTAACCCTAACGTAATCCTACCCCTAACTGTAAACCTAATGTAATCCTAACCCTAACCCTAACCCCAACCCTAACCCCTAACCCTAATGTAACCCTAACCTTAAACCTGACTCTAATGTAACCCTAACCCCTAACCCTAAACATAACGTAACCCTAAACCTATCCCTATCCCCATCCTAACCCCAACCCTAACCCTAATCCT